>CM032125.1:24291781-26888031 GCA_018894105.1 Jacaranda mimosifolia | reverse complement strand
TCCTCTATTTACCCGCCTTATATTCTACTTGCTTTGGACTTCCTTTTAGCTCTTTCACCATCTGATTTTAGAAGGTCAATGAATAGTGGAAGCCTCAGCTTATGCACTGATTAACAGAAAAATCACCTTCATCCTCCCACTTTTTTCTATTCAAAAATTGACTATCATTTTAAACAAAAAGGCCATATGGGGACTCTTCTTTATATTACTTAAGCCTTAAAATATGTAGCTTCAAAAGCAAGAGAGGAGTTTGGCTTGTCCCTTTCTATCTTATTGTCAAGGGTTATTCACTGTGATTAATAGTTGAACCACTTTTTCCTCTTCAATAAATCGATTAATAGTTGTACGAGTTTTTTTTCCTTCAATAAATCGATGGAGATCTTATTTTTTTCACTAAGCCAGTGATGATTTTACTTTCAAAAAAGAGTCTGCATTTAGTCTGTAACTTAACCCTCAAAAGTGTTGCATTATTGTTGGCCTCTAACCACTTCTTCTATATAATTTACACAATTAATGTTTAGAAGAACCCATGTAAGATTCTATTTTGCTGTTCTTTTCTTTTTATTTTTTTTATGGGAAGCATATTTTATATCGGGAAATTAAAAGAGAACAATAGTTTGACCATGTTCATCAAATTACGGGATTAGGGCCGGAATTTGATAAAATAGAATAAATACATTTCAATTAATGGATTTGTTGAAACCCAAAAAGACCAAATAGTAAAATTGAGAAATAAAAGTAAAGTAATTCAATGAAATTGACAACAAAATTTAATTGATTCTGCACGTGCCTAATCCACCAGATAAAGAAATGAATTTATTGATTCTAAATTAAAGTGTCAAGTACAATTTAAGTCCCACAAATATCACGAGAACACCCAACAATCTTGTTCTAAATTCTGTTATGACATACTATCTCTGAAGCAGTATAGAATCTATGTTCTAGGGTTTGTCTCATTTCAAATTGGAAGAAAATGGAGTTTAAATACCCAGAAGAAATTGAAAACTAGCTCATGGGCCTGTGTGCCGCGCTGGGGTGAGCGAAACATAAAAATCTACCAAACATGTCACGCCAAGGCATGCCGAACTTTCGCCCTAGCGTAGCGTTCGGAGTGCAGAACTTGCACCTGCGTGCGCAGTTCCAGTGTGTTGCTCGCTTGTGCATGCCTCTCTTCGCGCCTCGGTGCCCTGCGTCCTGCCAATACGTGCCAAGGCATGCTCCAAATTTTGTCTCATCCGCTCCGCGTTGTTTCTTCTGTTTCTTGCTATTTGTAGTTAAATTTCAAGGGATAATCAATAATTCTCTGCCTTAACTTAAAATTCTCCATTCATCTTCTTTGTTCCTCCCCCAAAAAATGGCCATCATTTGAGTCTGCAAATATTAATCAAATACAAGCAATACTTGAATTTGATTCTTGGAACAGTCTTTGTCCACATATCTGCTGGATTATCCTTAGTCCCAACTTTGTCAACCAAAATGACACCTTGAGACACCATATCCCAAACGAAGTGATACCTCACATCAATGTGCTTTGTTCTATCATGAAATGCTTGATTCTTTGACAAGTGTATGGTACTCTGACTATCACAAAATACTGTAGTAATATCATAACTCATACCCGTATCATTAATTAGCCCATTTAGGCAAATGCCTTCCTTAACGCATTCAGCTAAAGCTACGTACTCAACTTCTGTTGTGGACACAATGCAGCTGATGACCGCAAAGTTACCTTCACCTTCTAGCTAACTGTACAACTTGAAACACAAAACACATAGCCTGTCATAGACCTTTTACTGTCTAAATCTCCGGCATAATCCGCATCCACATAGCCAATAATTCTAGCAGTTAAATTTAATTGACTATACTTCAAACATTTATCTGTAGAGCCTCTTAGATACCTCACAATCTATTTCACTACCTACTAATAAGTCTTTCCTGGTTGTACCTGCTAACAACACTGACTGTATATGAAATATCCAGCCTAGTGCACACCATGGCATAGATCAAGCTACCAACTGCACTAGCATATAGCACATTTGACATGTGCTCCACCTCCTCCTCAGTACTCGGTGATATATTTATCGATAGCTTGAAATGAGCTGCAAGCGGCGTATTAACTGGCTTGGACTTATCCATCCCAAAATGCTCAAGTGCTTTCTCAATATAATCTTGTTGCGACAAGTACAACAATCCCAAATATCTATCTCGGACGATCTCCATGCCCAAAATCTTCTTCGTACTATCTAAATCCTTCATCTCAAATTCATTACTCAACTAAGCCTTTAAAATGTTGATATCAGATGTGTTTCTAGAGGCAATCAACATATTATCAACATACATCAACAAATATACGAAAAGGCCATCACTGTATTTCTTATGATATACACAACAATCATATATGTTTCCAGTATATCCTATCTGGGTAATAAACCCATCAACCTTTTATACTACTACCTGGGAGACTGCTTCAAGCCATACAAAAACCTCTTCAAAAAGCATGTATGATTTTTCTTTTTGGGAACAATGAATCCCTCTGGTTGACTTATGTAAATCTATTCCTCCAACTCGCCATGCATAAACTTTGTTTTTACATCCATATGTTCAAGCTTTATATCAAACAAAGCTACCATGGCAAGTAACACACAATTGGAAGTACCCTTTACAACTGGGGACAACACCTTATGAAAGTCAACTCCCTTTCTCTAAGTAAAACCCTTAGCAACCAATCGCGCCTTGTATCTAGCATCCTAAACTCCAGGAATCCCTTCCTTTTTCTTGTAGATCCATTTGCAACCTATAATTTTATGCCCTTTAGGTACATCAACCAGTTCCTATGTGTTATTCTTGTGTAGAAGCTCAATCTCTCACTCATAACTACTACCTAGTTATCAAAGTTTAGATGAGAAATGGCCTCTTTATATGTGACTGGATCATCACCCACAAACTCCTTGGCCGAACTCAAAGCATAAGCAACTAGTTCCGAATATGCAAACCGCTGTGGTGGTTTGATCTACTACCTCTATCTATTGCGAGGCAAATGATGGTTCTGTAGTGAATCATTTTCCTGCTGCTGATTAGGTGATAATGAACTCTCACCAGCTTCATCTATCACCTTTTGTTTTCTCTTTGAAACTTGTAGAGTGTCAATTTCAAACTTCACCTTCTCCTTGACGCTTTGTTGACTACTTTTACCCTGCTCTACCTTCTTCATCATAGCAGACTCATCAAATATCACGTTCATGCTGATAATCATCTTGGAGCCCTTGTCATCATTACACCACAAAACGATAACCGTTGACTCTATCTGCATAGCCTAGGAATATGTATTTCCTAGCCCTTGGCTCGAACTTCCCGTCGCATATATGAGCATAGGCTAAACACTTAAATACTCTCAAATTGGAGTAATCAGCATGAGACCCGAACCAAACTTCCATTAGTGTCTTGCAGTCCAAAGAAATTAATGGTGGCCTATTCACCAAATAACAAGTAGTATTAATTGCTTCTACCCAAAAATTCTTGGACAATCTGGCATTAAAAAGCATGCATCTAGCTCTCCCCAAAATAGTCCTGTTCATCCATTTTGCAACTCCATTTTGCTATGGTGTATATATAACTGTGTGATGCCTCACAATTCTTTCCTTACAGCAAAATTCTTGAAATTCCTTGTTGTAGAACTTGAATCCATTGTCAGTCATCAAGCATTTGATCCCATTTCTTATCTCCTTCTCGATCAAAGTCTTTCATTGCATGAAGTTGACAAACACTTCATCTTTATGCTTCAACATATACACCCATACTCTCCGTGAGAAGTCATCAATAAATGTTAGCATGTATTTGGCACCACCCTTTAAGGGAACTTGAGAAGGCCCTCAAAAGATTTGAGTGAATATAATCTAAAGCGCCCTTAGCCCTGTGAAGTATAGTGCTGAACTTCACCCTGTGCTACTTGCCAAGAACATACTGCTCACAGAAATCTAGCTCCCCAGTCTTTTCTCCACAAAGCAAATCCCGTTTGCTTAATTCTAATATCCGCTTCTCACTCATATACCGAAATCGCATATGCCACAATCTCGTAATATCATTGATTATGAAGAAACCGTTATAGTACTAGAAACTGTGCTACCTTGCAGTATATAAAGACCATCCCCTTCATGATTAGCAGTGCACTTTTTGGAACCTGAAGAACCCCATCTCGAGCTCTATACTCACAGTCATTCTTATCCAGAGTATCCAGCGAAATTAGATTTTTCTTCAGAACAGGAACATGACGCACATCTATCATGTCCTCACAATATTTTCGTGCATTCTGATACTCACTATGCCAATCCCTACAACTCTGTCGTTTCCCATGAGCACTTTACTACTACCGTATTTTTGATAAGTGATAAACCAATCCTCTTGTGGGCACATATGGTAGAAACAACCACTATCCAAAATCCATTGCGAACTCAGAAGACTCGCAGTAACATTGAGAACAAGCCCACCATTAAACTCATCCTCAATAATTCCTACAACATCATCTTGTTTCTGAACAGAAGATTCACCTATAACCCTCGCCTTTCCACGTTCTGGACAATTTCATTTCTAGTGCCCTTTTTCTCTACACCTTAAACATTTGTTGTTTGTTCTATGCTTGGTTCTGAACTTAGATCGGCCTCTATTCCTTTCCATTTCTTTCGGTCTCCCCTTCGCAACCAATCCTTTCCTACGTCGTTACTGCCCATCACATGTTTTCTCAATTCATTTGAATTCAATGGAGGATGTGAAATGAAACCTTCACATCCTCCATTGAATTCATATCTCTCCCATAAGCAAAGTAATGACCAAGTACTCAAAAGATTTAGGTAGAGAACACAAAAAAATTAAGACTTGATCTTCATCTTCAATTTGTACATCTATACTTAAAAGATCCAGAATCACCTTATTGAAATAATTAATGTGCTAAGTAATAGATGTATGTTCTTTCATCCTCAATGTGTATAACCACTGTTTCAAATACAATTGATTTATGAGGGACTTCATCATATAAAGACTCTCCAGCTTTGACCACAATCTCACTGGTGTACTTTCTGCAGTGACCTCTCTCAGTATATTATCTATCAATGATAAAAATAGAGTATCGTAAGCCTTCACCATAAATTCATCCTTCTCCTCATCTGATAGCATTTCTAGCAAGAAATCTCTTCCCTTTAACGCTCTCTGTAAACCTTGTTGATACAAGAGGGCGTGCACCTTCATCTTCCACAGTCCAAAATCGTTCTTCCTATTGAATTTCTCTACCTCATACTTCATGGCTAACATTTTATCAATCCTGGCTCTTAATACCAATTTGTTGAAACTAGAAAGATCAAATAGTAAAATTGAGAAATAAAAGTAAAGTAATTCAATGCAACTAACAACAAGATTTAACGTGGTTTAGCGATATACCTAATCCACTCAACAAAGAAATGAATTTATTGATTCCAAATTAAAGTGACAAGTACAAATTAAGTCTCACAAATCTCACGAGAACACCTAGTACCCTCGTTCTAAACTCCGTTATGAGATACTATCTCTAAAGCAATATAGAATCTATATTCTAGGATTCGTCTCATTTCAAACTGAAAGAAAATGGGGTTTAAATACCCAAAAGAAATTAAAAAGTGGCCTATGAGCCTACGTGCCGCGTTGGGGCACCCAAGACTTGAGCCTTGGTGCAAGAAACATGAAAATCTGCTAAACATGCTGCACCAGGGCGCGCGGAACTTTGGCCCTGGCCCAATGTTCTAGTGAACTTTGTGCCCGGGAGCGCGATTCTAATGTGTTATGCTCTCTGGCGCGCGTCACGGCTCTCTGCCCAGTTTTTGCGCTTAGGCATGCCTCTTTTCTCATTGCGGTGCACAGTGTCCTACCAATGCACGCCTAGGCGTGCTCCAATGCCTATCTCGTCCGCTGGCCATTTCGCACTGTTTCTTCCATTTATTGCATTTGTAACTTAAATTTCAAGGCATAATCAACAGGATTCGTCTAATTTGAATGAAATGCTCAATTCACAAAGTCATGAACTGTTTATCAACTCCCCGGTATTTTAAAGTTAGGTTGAAATAAAATATTATACAAAAACATATTATTCATAAAAATTAAACAAGTACCATAGTTTCTCTTGAAAAGGAAAAAAAAAAGAGTGTTATGAAATAGATAAAATACATATACACAATCACACAAAGAGGGGAAAGAAAGAAAAAATTATACACAGGAATTTAATATAATTTGGCCAGAGATGTCAATGTCTACGAACAAGATAAAAAGAAAGTTCTATTATGAAGGAGCAAAAAAATATATAAATCGATATCCCTCGCAAAACTCTTAATCCTTTTATACTTTTCCCCAAACTCATCTGGATCAAGTGGATCCAAAAATACAGAATATTTCGATTGGTCCATACCGCGAAAGACCAGTATCCTGCAATACCAATACAAACCTTCACTTTTTATCCAATTTGAACCACACCATAAATTTCTCGGACTGATTTTCAAATCATATTAACAAAGAAGTATTAAAGTATTTCATGCTTATATTAATATATTCGGCATACTTCAAATGCACTATATTCAAGCCATATTAAAAAGATTATTAAAGAATTTCATGCCAATGCTAACATTCCTAACAAATAACTTGCCCATCCATTATGTATATTTATCATAAGAGTCCATCCATTATTCATTACATGAAGTCATGGATACTAAAATACAAGAAAATCAAAGCTAATCTCCAAACAAAACTGGGGTACCTTATCTCTGTCCTGTATAATATAGCCCATACACATGGCATGAAGTACCATGGGTACGCATTCTTGTCAGGGGCCGGATCCCATACATACCCCACACCATGAAATGATTGCACCCTCAAAAGTCCACCCAACACCCTACACCACCGCATTCATTCATCTTCAACCCATCTCTTACCTAGTAAAAATACACACTTTTTTCTCGTCAACTTTGTCCTTAGAACCCCTAAGAGGAAACAGTTAATCCCACTACACTCCTCAAATAAGGGGAAAAAAAAGGTGCCTGCTTTTTAACTACTAGTTAACTACAAAGTCTAGAGCCACTTGCAGAACACACAGTCACAAGAAATGCAAGATCCAAACTCAAAACATTCGTTGAACCAAACGCCGCCGTTTTCTGCTGCAATGCGGCCGTCCCACCACCGGAGGGCCCACTCCGAGGTGAACTTCCGGCTTCCGGAGGACTTAGATCTGGTGTCGGACCCCTTTGATGCGCCCGCGGGGAGTTTTGAGGAGATGGGATCCGAGGACGATCTGTTTTCGACTTACATGGACATTGAGAAGCTCAGCGGCGGCACCGGCGCCGCCGGCGGATCTGGGGTTGATGACTCTGTAATTGACAATGCCGGTGGAGGGAGTGGCGGGGCGGCGGGGGAGGAGGTGGAGAAAAGTGGTGATGATGGTGGTGCTTCTAGGCCGAGGCATAGGCATAGCAATTCGGTGGATAGTTCGAGTTTGTTGTTCAATGAGAGCAGTATTGAAGCTAAGAAAGCTATGGCTCCCGATAAGCTGGCTCAGTTGTGGACTATTGATCCTAAGCGCGCCAAAAGGTATTTTCTTTTCTTTTCTTTATTTTTTTATAATTGAAAGATTTTTTAATTTGTTTTTCATTTTGTTTTTTTTGGTATATATGAATTGTTGATTGGAAAATTTTGAGGCGAATGTGAGTGGATTTACTTGTATTGAATTATGGTTTTGGAGTGGATCTTGAATGGATCTTTGTGAATCTTGCGTTTGGTTTATAAAGTTGACTGATTGTTTTACTAATCTAATCTGTTATGGATAAGAACATTGTGCCAAAGAGTTGGAATTTTTTCTATCTTTTGTAAATAATTGAATGTTGTGATCTAATATAGATTTGTAATATGAATTAAAGTAATCTTTAGAATAAGATTTGAGATTTTTTTTTTTGAAAAATATATATCTCTGGTTGAGTCACATCACAATGAGTTTAAAGCTTATGTGTTGAGGATGGTGGTGTTTTGGCATATGTTAAACAACTTTGGCTGCCAAGGATTCAATTTGGAAGATAAAGACTTATTTTCTGTGTTATGGTATGATATCCCATGAGATTATTAGATAAGTCAATTTTCATATTTGGTTCATTCTTATAACAGCTAGAATGGACAAAGGGGATAATTTAATCAGTATATGAACTTTAGTGATGGTTGAGACGATGACTTCTTTGTTGCTTGAAGCCCATAACTTCTTTGTCTAAAAAGTTTGATGACTTAACAAAAGAGTATTGGATGTCCTATATATGCATTCTTTTGTGAACTCAAATACAGTATATTATCATTTGATCATGCAAAACTTTTTATTTCCGTTTGGGCCCTTGTCTGGTCCATTTCTTTTCTGTGGTGCTATCAGTTGTTTCTAGCATGCTTGGAATAAGATGAGATGAATTCTCATATTCAGTTTTTAAATGGCCTAACCAGTTGGATATTTTCAATCATCTAACACCCTTTGACTTTGTTTTCCTTCAGGATTTTGGCAAATCGGCAATCTGCTGCTCGATCAAAAGAGAGAAAGGCCCGCTACATGTCTGAACTTGAGAGAAAAGTCCAAACGCTTCAAACGGAAGCAACAACTCTTTCTGCACAACTGACACTGTTCCAGGTATATCTCCTGGAAAAGTTCCCTAATTATTATTTTCTGTTTTAGATTTCCATGCACCTTATGCCCTAATCAGCTTGATTAGGAAAATGTAGCCTGAGAAATGTGGTTCTGGAGATATTAATTTGTTATCTCAAATCCAACCATTTGATATTGCACCCTTATTGAACATAAGAATTAAGAACAAAGTTACAATAAAAGGATTCCTGCTGGAAGTGGAATTTCCAGACATATATTCTGCCACACTTCAAATCTGTCCCAATACTTGTCTACTTTTCTTGTACACACCATATATTGTTGTTGACATTTTCCAATGCTGTAAGATTTTTCCATCAAAACCAATATTCGATGATTTTTACTCAAGTGTTGTCTTTTTCAGAGAGATACAACAGGGCTGAGCAACGAGAATACAGAGCTTAAGCTTCGGTTGCAAGCCATGGAACAGCAAGCTCAGTTACGTGATGGTAAGTTGTAGCATCCATGAGAAGTGAAATAGTTAACTTTGACTAACCAATCTGAATCTTTCACATCAAGTATGATTTCCATGTAGTATCTGAAAAATGTGCTATCTGTGAAATGGTCTTCCAAGCAATTTATATCATATCTATTAACTTCTTCAGAAGCAGAGCAATATATATTTAGTACAGCAATTTGGATATAATTAAAGTATTTGCTTTTGTCCTATTTTCTAAACTGATTTTTATCCCCTCCAAAGTAGTTATCTCCACATGATATGTATTTTGATCCTTCTGAAATTACTATGGCAATCATGTCAAGACTTCTTAAGATTATGTTCAAGATTTATATGAACTACTTTAAGCTTGGATGTTCCTTTTTCAATGTTCACAATATGCTTCTCATTCTTTTCTCCTTGCTTTTACAATTTGCTTATTTCAGTAATTAGATTACTTTGCTGTCCAAATATGCAGCACTTAACGAAGCACTGAAGCAGGAAGTAGAAAGACTCAGAATGGCCACTGGAGAAATATCGGCCACCTCAGATACATTCAATTTAACAATGCAACATGTTTCCTACAACCAGTCCACGTTCTTTTCCCATCAGCCTCAAGCAGGCCCAGACGATTCCCAGAATGTACAGATGCAGCAGTTTCACACACTCCAGGCCGGCATGTCAAGCCACCAGCACCCTATGCTCTTGGCTGCTCATGCACAGCGTTTTTCCAACTCATTGCACCATGATCCTCTTGGACATTTTCAAGGTCTTGATATCAGCAGCAGGGCCGGCCCTCATCTTGTCAAGTCAGAAGGTCCTTCCATTTCTGCCAGTGAAAGCAGCAGTACATTCTGATTCAGGTTTTCTTTTTTCTTTTAATTTGTTCGTCAGGCCCAAGCCTATGTCTTTACTTGTTCATAGACTGACACCATGTTTAACATCCAGAATCATCTGTAATCCACATATTTTCATTTCTTTTATCCATTTTAACGGGGTATTTAGGTTTTTACTTGTGTCGTAGGTTCGTTGGTATTCGTTGCCCTTTGTGTTGGAAGTCGATTATTTCTTCATTTTTTTTTCTTCTTTTTAAGTTATTCATTCAACTAAGAAATCATATCTTGTGATTGTGGGCTGTATGGTGGTAGTGCTTTTAGCTGCTTCACTTCTTGTGTGAAGCTTTTCTCATTTACTGACTGAGGGGAGCTCAGTTTGCTAATCTGTCTGTCTGTCTGTCAAGTGTAATGAGACTTTCACATCCATTTGTTTAATTAAATAGAACTTTTTTATGTTGTACACCTTGGTAATTTTAATGTTGTCTTGCTATGATTATTTCATAACTTATCCATAACTTATTCCTCGCTTTTTGCGTTCATGATATAGTCAGCTAATATGATGGGATGGGAATTGAGGACAATTGAATTCGAAAGCAAGCCATCTTTTTTATAAGACGAGAATGTAATAACTAAAATATGCCCTATAATAGATTTTGTTCTTTGCCCCATACACTTGTCCAATCCTACCTATCGTCTTTTTCCCATGGGCCATTATGTGATCCGTCTCTTTTCTATTGCCACCTTCAAAAGAAGTTTGAGAAAAAAAAGTAGTAAAAAAGAAAATAGAATTAAGAAAAAATAAAAATAAAAAAAGAATTCTTTTAACTACTTTTCTATTAGAAATTACTAGCATATACCCAGTGCGATGCATAAAAAATAATTATAAGATTGAAATAATTTATTTTACGATAATATTTATTTTACTTCATGTGATTAAAACATGAATTGTAATTATTTTTAGCATTTAATGAAAGAAGATCTATTACTAATTAAATAAAATATATGAATATTTTAATTAAAAATATCATATTTGAAGATAATTTATACTTAAATAAGTTATAGAATATCAAGAATTGTTAACTCTAAGTTTATAAATTATACAAAAATTTATAAAATGATAAAATTTAAAAGCATAAATAAAAGAATTAAGAAAATAAAAATAGCACAGAATATTTTACTAAATAGGAATTTTAAATTAGATATATATATATACACACACACTAATATATTTTGATATGATAAATTAGCAAACAGTTTTTTTTAAACATAAAACTTTTTTGTATGATTTCTTAATAATTTGGACGTTGCTGTTACATTTTCATGATATTTGAGAATTTTAAATGTTAAATATTTTTTGCTAAAGTAAATATATAACCTTTTTGTACTTCATCAATGAAAGTAACTTACATTAGGTTATTAATTATTTGATAACCATTTCAATAAGTTGTTTGTAACATAAAATTTTCATAAGCTAAAATATCTTTTAATATTCCATATAACTCTAATAAGTAAAATTTACTTATATTTATTCATATGTATATATATACGTAGTTATTTTATTGTTTTTCAAATTATCAATTAATATATATTATGTACATGAATAAAATAACAAGTAAATTTTTAATATTTAATTCAAAATAAAATATCAATCTCTCATAAGTTTCTTTTATAAGTATAAAAAAATATATGAATACTCACTTTTGGTCAAACTTTTTTTAATATCACATCATTAATCTATATAAAAATATTTTTATAAATCATTATAAATAAAAATATCAAAATAATGATGTAATTAAATATATTAAATAATATAAAAATTGATATTATTTGCTATTTAAGTGATCATTTATTAAGCTTTTGAAAATTTTCAACGATGTCAAGTCGTCAACTATATATATATATATATATATATATGCACACCATATAAAAGAATTTATTTCAAATAATTAAAAATGTATTCTCCATTATTATATTGCTAAAAAAAGTAAAATAATTAATTAATAATATAAAAATAAAATTCAAAGTTTATAGTTGTTGTGTGAAATAACTGTTTATATTTGAAATAAATTCTTCAATGAAATTATTATATTCTATATATATATAGTTTTATTTAAAATTATTTTACAAATCTAAAAATATTATTGTACAAATAATTAAATTTTAAAGACTTTGATAAATTGAGGACTTACATATCAATTAGTATATAATTATTCACTTCTCAAACTTCTAAGTCTTTAATAAAGAAGTGATGATATGATATTTTACATAAATATTTATTTATCGATTTCATAAGCAACAAATAAGTTGTAATTTTTTTTAAATAAGTTACAATATTAAGAGACAATTGTGATTGTTAAGTATTTTAATTTTATTTTTGAAGTATATTTAATATAAATTATGTAAAAAGTTATATTTATATATATATATATATATATTTAAATTATAAGTTATCTAGAAAACAATTATTTAATTAAGGAATAAAAGACTTTATTTGATCAAATGATTGGGTATTCTTTTATTTACTTAATAATTTTTTGATTAGAAATAATTTAATATTGTATTACTTCAATTAAAAATAAAGTGATTGTATCTATATAAAAACCAGAAGAATTTATTAAGTATGAGAAATTAGTTATTTTTCTTGAAATAGCTTAGTAATCAACTATTTTTTTTGGATAAATTTTGTGTCTTTTTTTGGATAAAAATGTATAATTAAATTTAAAAAATATAACCCTTTAAATGAGAAAATAGATTAACATTTACTAAAACTCATATTTATTGGATAATTTTACTACTTCATTTATCTATTTAATTTTTGATAGTTAATATTATCAAAGTGAATATAAATTACTAAATATGAAACATATCAGTTGTGACAAAGTATTTACTTAGTAATGAAATTTTGATTTTTAGCTTTATATACATAATTTATTATAAATAATTTATTTGTTGAAGATAAATAAAATAATTTTCTTACAAAAATTTTATAATAAGTAAAGATTCAACCAATCGAAATAAACTTATCAAAGCACATGATATTATATATCAAAAAAAAAAAAAATTCTTTCTTATATGCACATAATTAGAAATGGGTAAATCAAGTGCTAATAAATTTAATGAATATTTTGTAGAAAAATACATAGTATTTCTTCATTCATTTCATAAGAAAATTGAAATAATTTCAACAACTTAATAAAATTATAATATTTTTAAATATTTCATAACATCATATTGTTCATAGTACATCACTCAAATATGAACTATATATAATCTTTTATTTAGATAAATCAAGAGAGCTGCAACTAAAATAATAGTAAAACATAAATTCAATATCAAAGATAAATTTTTATATGAACATATAGAAATATTTGAAAATAGTATTGAAAATAAATAAATAAATAAAATCTAATTAAGTGAAATTAAAAACTGATGTTTTTATCTTAAGTTGGCCATAGGAACTTTAATTTTAAATAAATATAGAAGAAATAATAACATTGATAAAGTATTTAAATATATTAGAAAAGTATCTAATTAATTTAAAATAAAAATAATATAAAAATGTGCTGTCGAAATAATATTAAAAATTTCCTATGAAATAAACTTTAAATTAATTAAAAGGAGAAAATATTATTAATAATAAACTAGTTGTGGAAAGAGGTCCTACTATGAATAATGTGGAAATAAAATGTAAAAAGAATAATATAAATTAAATAAAATATTTATCCATTAATCTTGTGATAAATTAAATTTGTAATATACAAACTTGTGATAAGAATACTTACTATGGTGCTTATAAAATATTTTTTAAATTATAATCTTATTTAGTGAGATAATAATATGATTATAGATACTTTTTAAATTATCTTATGAGATAGAAATCTATATTGCAACTCTAGATAAACACAACATGATATTTTAGTTACAAAATAAAATATAAAAATAAATAAACAACCAATGAAAAATTTTCAATTGAATTAAAAAAATTCAAAATTTTAAGAATTTGACATGTGGACAAAATTGCACAATTAGAATTAAAATTACAAAATTAAATAAGTATAAAACTGTACTATATATAATAGTATAGATATTTAATTTCAGAGTTAAATTTAATTATCCCTTGAAAATTGTGAACTTGTGGCAAAAGAAAGCTTAAAGTCATTATAAGCAGAGGGGGACCAGTTGAAAGGCCCAAATAACTACCTTATATATTCGTATCTTTTTCCCGTATCATATTGATGTTCCATCCCACTTTGAGACAAATTCTCAGATGAAGCATAAAAATTTGAAGTCCGCTTTGTTCTTTGATACTCACTTCTTTTTAGACTTCTAAATAATCCTTTTGTTAAATCTTTGATGAGAATTAGGGCATATCTTCCTTACACATTCACAGATGTGTCCCTTAACACTAAAATATATTGATTACTCGTTCATTTTATCCTTAGAATTTCTTAAAGCCCATATAAGAAAGATGATTAAAAAATTGGATAGAATAGTTCCGTAATTTTAAAATTTCTTTATTATTTGTGTGTGAATTTTGGGGGTAAGACTTCAAAAGTTTTGCTAGATCTGGCTAAGATTAAATAGTTGCTTAAGTGGCTCCTATACAACTAGGGGTGTCCATCGGATCAACTCGATCCGATGAGCCCGAAAATCCAAACCGAACCAATCTAATTGGTTCGGGTAATCGGGTAAAATCCAATCAAACACAATTGCAATTGATTTGGTTCTCGGATTTCACCCTCATTTACCCGACCCGGCCATTTAATTAAAATATTTTTTTTAAAAAAAAAATATGATTTTTGTTATTTATATTTATATTTAATGTTCAACTAAGATTTGGATTTGGGATTTTATATTATAAATGATGGCTTGTGGTAAAGAAGGAGATAATTTATAACAATTATGAATTGTGATGCTCTGGTGTAATACTGTGTGCTTTTGAATTTTGATGAATATTTTGAGAATAATTTGATTGTCTTGATTTCTTATTTAAAGAACTAAAGGAATTGCAACCGGTGCTTTCTTATCCTTCTCCTCCTTCTCCTTTTTTTTTTCCCCCTTGGTTTGGTTCGGGTTTAAGAATTAAAAATCATAAAACCCGAACCAATTAAAAATAATTGGTTCGAATTCATTTTCCCCCCAAACCCGAACCAACCCGACCCGTGAACACCCCCATATACAACTAACATAGAAGGAGTTGCAAAGTGGGCCGATATATATATATATATATATACACACATTTTTTTAAGAGGATCTTTATTGATTCCTCAATTATTTTATATCAAACTCGAATCTACAACTGAACTGTTTGTAGGTATGAAAACTTATCATCAAATTATCCATCTCTCAAAATGAGATAATATTGCCTATTGGTGCTTTAAAATTACTTCGTACGTTCCAAATTTGACTACTTAAATTCTCTTCTTTTGTGCTTTAAAACTACCAAGCTTTCCACATCCCTTCACTAGACATGTTACTTTTTTGTTAATTACAACCAACGTTCCATCTAAAATACTTAGATTATCAATTCTTTCTATTCTTCTTTTATAATTATAAACACCTCCTCTTTAAATTTCATGTAAATGGGTCAATTTCGACCCATAAAATGGGACAATGAAAAATTAAGTATATTTACGTGCATGCATACATTATTTTGGATTGGCTAGGTAGGACACCAATCGGGTGGCTGGACCCTAAAATTTAATTCCCTTGTTGCCTCCCAAGGGGCCAATGTGTGGCCTACCACCCCCTAAAACACCACCAAAATTATTGCACATGAATTGAGTAGCACCTCCTCCTTGAAACTCATGTGGGTCATTTTATGTGGCTGGTTAAAGTGGCCATCCTTGAAAGTGTTCATGTTTGGACCTCCTATGCATAGGAGTTAGGGGTCCATGTAATAAAATGCAACTACTCTTTGTCTTGATGAACATGTGGGAGTTTTGGACAAACCCTTCTCAACATCACCACCCTTTGGTCCCTAAACAACAACATTTGGATAAAATCCACATGCCTTTTGTGGATGTTATTTCAGGTACTCATGCTTTGTCCATTCAAGAAAATTTGGATCACTACATATTTTCTCCTATCATATCTCTACATGCATAATATCTTTGAAAAATTGGGAACATGCATGCATGAACACATTCATTCATCATACCGCGTTGTTTTTAGTCGGTTTGGAATTTTTTTTTTTTGAATTTGGTCTGAATTTATTGCCATTTGTAGCAAAATGCTTGCGTCGTTTATAATGGGCCTTTAATTTTTATTTTTTTTTAATTTTGATCTAAATACTGTAACTGAATACTAACGTTGATTATAATTAGTTTGACATTGTTTTTAAATTTAATCTGAATCCATTGTCAACTGAAACACGATACATGCTGTAGAGATTGCTAATATAGAGCAATAAATGAGTGACTGAACATGGGCTTTGTTGAATCAAAAGCTAAAATATCTGAATGATCTTGTTGCTCTGAGTACCCATATGTTATTTTACTACTTAAAATCATAACACTACTGGTTATAATTGATGAATAGGAACAGCCCGGTATATGTTGGCAATGGGCATCCTTTTTGCATGATATTTAATACATTCAATGCAACTGGTATTAATGCATGTCATCATCACCACCCATCTTTTTTCCTTTTTTTTTTTCAATGAAAATAATTTATTATATAATTTCTAGTATTTATATATTATATTATAAATATAATAAATTAACTTAATATAACTAATATTGTTTAATAAAGTATCATTGTATTTAATATAAAAAATTTACTATAATAGTAAACTGGTATCCATACATTTTAAACTCCAATGCAAGTTCTCCAAAATTTTAAAACCTCAATTTTACTATTTAAATAAAATATCCAACCCTATTTCTTGTCAAGGGATAATACCAATTCGACCGTTTAACAAGATAGCCAACCCTATTTCTTGTCAAGGGATAATGCCAATTCGACCGTTTAACAAGATAGCGACTAGAAACTCTCTCTCTCTCTCTCTCTCTCTCCCTCCATATATATAATGATGGAGTCAAGGAAAAAGATTATGCTCAATTATATTAAAAAAAAAATTCAAGCATTTTTTATGAAATGTGATGACAAGACTGCTTGATTTTTGTATGAAAAATACAAAATTGTGTTTCATTTAGTGGGTTGCAAAGTTTGATTAGTTGTGATGAGGGTACTTGATACATCTTAGTTTAAAAGACTTTTTCCCTTTTAGGATCTTTAAAAATATATAACAGGGCAAGATTTTATGTCTTTTCTATTCAAGTTCTGACTTGAGCCGAAGTAACTCGGGTCTAGATCTGGCTCGTAAGTCGTTGACCTAAAGGAGATTCAATTGGGATGAAGATGCCACATGGAACCATACAAGAAAGAACATTTTAGCACATGCATAAATGAAACACCCAAATAGTAATAGGCCATGCCCTTTTTAATCAAGTTCTACTTAAAACCCTTAAGTATATATTTTATATCTCTTCCTAAAACTTAGACATTGGGGTCTTAGTTGAAAACTAGTTGAGGGCAACCTTAGCTAGCCTCACTTGTGTTCTTATATGATTAGGTTAGAGACCTAAAATACTTATGCAGATGGGGATCCGAATCAAGATCATTGAGAGAAGCCTAAGATCCTTATACAAATTGTCATTAGAAGGCCAATAAAATCTTCAGCCGATTGACCTCGCGTGACATCGAGGAATTAGGTTTATTGCATCGTCATTTAGATAGAACTAAATAGGGATAATTGGCTTGAGCTCAAACCTAAAGGAATTTTTCTTTACAATGAACCAAGGAAGTAGGAATGTTGGTAAGAAATTTACACGTTGGCCAAGCAATAAGATAATAGAACCCTAGCTCACCAATTCTAATAGATAAAGTAATGGAGTAAGGGAACCAGAAGTGTTTAAATGAGGGAATGATATCGATGTAGGTCATTATTACATAAAAGCATATGATATGTGTAGCACCCCAGCCAGCATAGGGACCTGACCTAAAATACTTCTCATTCAATCCTAATGCATAGCTCCAAAAGATGACGGTCAAAATAAACCGAAACTACAAGGCCTAAAAGCAGGAAAATAATTACATACAATGAGGTAATGTCAAGCTTACACAATCAGTTTTACACAATATATCCCAAAGGTCTTAAGCGAGTAAGAGTTAAGTGCAACCATTTCAAGTCCATAAGTACATAAACACCTATTCTAATACAAAACAATATACATCGATACTTGGGCAAGCATTAAAACACCTACCATCCGTCAGATCCTATCTAGGAAAAAATTAAAAACAACAAAAGGGGTAAGTCCTAATTAAGGACTTAGTGAGGGGGAACCATATGGAGTCAATGAAGAGCTGATGACATAGATTCTAATAAATCAGGACACAAATAAGACGAATAATGGAGAAATCAAGAAATTTGAAAGTGATAAACCATATATTGATAGAATAGGGGCTCGAACGAATGATACATGTAATAACAAAGAGGTGACATAATAAAATATGTCATAACAGAAGTCATATTCAAATCGTAGCAGACCTGTTGGCAAAATCCAACCTTACTGCTCCTAGAACAAAACATAACGAACGTAATAGAAAACAAATATATCATAAAACCTTCCTTATTAATCCATTGCTTGAGCACTCAGCTCGGCATGAAATAATTGACATGTAGCATGGCCGCCTGTATGCCGAATCCTACCACTCGCAGATAGCTACCTACAACTATTTGCGAGTCAAGATCATGAATGGGTACTAGCTGGCATGCCAGTCACCATTGGTCCATTTCGCTCAGCCGTCTTTCTTGACCTAGTCCCAGGCCCAACTTTCCGTGGCGTCCCTACGGGTAACAAACTTCCCAAGAATGTCCCTAAGGATAACATAACATAATGCCAAGCAGCAATAAGAGTTTTCAAGATGATAAATTGTGTACATATCAGCCAGCAAAGTTGTCCCAATTTTGATAAGCAAAAAGATACTTAGAAAATACGATAAACAACTAGTCGGCAAGACCATTTCAATAACACTTTTAAAGAGATTTGACAGCAATTAAGGGATCAATGGGCAAGGTTAAGGGGTAAAAGGGACAAGAACATATAAACACAATAGGGAGTTCTGGACACCAGTATGATTGCAACAAGCACACATGAATAAACAAGTTGAGATGTATGATCAACGGAAATAATTCTTTTCCCAAAAATATGTGGCTAAACCTCACTTTAAAACTCCCCAGAAGTGCTATCCATGCCCTACAGTCCTAGAGACCCTGGATCCTCATCACTTATTCTAATAAAACGTATATAAATATTAATACACTTACGTGGTACTCTTTTAACAATAATTAGACTACTAACATGTCTTAATATCATATTTTTCCCATTTTGAGGAGTGTCTTTCTTAACTAAGTCTTTGATTCAGTTCGAGTACGACAATTTGTGCTAAAATATTTTGATTCCTTTGACCGTCAAAGCTATTTTACTAGAATTAACATATTGCTAGCTTGTATAAACAATTATGAATTTTACTCCAAAGGTAATATACATCTATCTCCTTAAAACATGCTAGCATTGCTAGATAGTATTTACAAGGAGTTTTTCAATTCCAGGTTACTATTTTAGCTTAATACCAATAATAAATAATTTGATAATCTAAGCCCATGTTTGATAATTCAGTCAATCGGTAGAAAATTCTCTCATTTTCTAATTACAATTACTCCTTACAAGATTGCATAAAATTAGGATTTTAATTATATTAATTAGCTTAATTAACAATAATTAAGTTTTAATTTTGCAAATTCGGGTCCACCTAGCACTTCATACAACTTATATATTCATACATTTCAGCTTGAATTCATAAATTGTGTCCCAATCATACCAGAATACATGAAAATATAAGTTAACAATTCATCCATCTCAAATGGGTAATAATTTTGTTTCAATTGGACTCTAAAGCTTATTCACAGTCCAAGATCACCACGCATGCACTCATGAAGTCGAGGATTAGATTATGTCCCTAGTCCGTCGAAGCCGCTGCCGTCGGGACTAATCTTCGCCACCACCACTCGATGCATCTTACCGAGTTCTACAAAACTCCTAATTTAATTTCAGGTTTAGACTTTGAATCACCAATCAATTTGTCGGAAAATGTAGCTGTGCCACCTAAGGCCGTCGTGCGCCATTCCCTTGATTTCTCCTCCGTCAGTGATTAATTTATGAAATTAAATCCACCAAATTGTTCTCCGAGCCGAACCCATCAAGACCCATCGCTCAGACCTACGTTCCCGATGCCAGAGCTGTCGCGACTGCTGTGTTGATTTTTTAGCTTCAAATTCCAGGCGTTCCATCGACAATTTTTGAGAGTTCTTAGTACCGGCACGTTCCTTGAGCTGAGAGAAAGGTAATGATATGGATGGTCTCAAGGTTTGTCAACGCTGGTGGAGGATCGTCGAAGAGGGTGATGGGTGGTTGTATGTAGGAATTAGATAAAATAGAGATGTGGGTTTGATATTTATATAGTTAATTTTTAGGAATTACAAAAGGTCCCCTAAAACTTTATTTTAGCTTACATTTTAGCCCTAGGACTTATCAGTGCCTTACTTTGACCCCTTTGACCCATTTTTATTACAAATTGGCCCTATAAATTTTCTAATTCCTTCAATAAAGTCTTATTTAATTTAGTTTTGGCCCCCCGAGTTCTTAATATTAAGCAAAAACCCCCAATTTTTTTCAAAATATCATATTTTAATTCTTTTACCAATTATTATCATTATTATTTTATTTTCAAATAAATTATTGGTTTAAATCATAATTTTCGTACTGAGAAATTTTTGGGGTGTTACAATATGTCTTATTGCATTCAGAGCAAGCTGGGCAGTACAAATTTCTAAATGAACCAGGATGTTCTCTATGGGCTCGGCAATTGAAAACCTAAGACCCATTCCTAACTTTACAAGATAAAAGGTTATACATCATTCGTAAGAAGGTGTACTCTATCAGAGTTATTAGAGACAATTATTTCATATTATGCTAGAATATGAAATCAAGTTCTAATTTTGGCAACTTCGTGCATAGCAAGTTGGGAGGTTATTATGAGTAAGATGAAGCAGAAATAAGGTACTCATTGGTTTCTCTAAGCACTTATTCCAGACACCAAAATAAAATAGCTAGCCTAGCCTTTAGGGTTGTTCACTAGCTACCAAGTTTGTTTTGCTTTTCATCCTATTTGTACACGTGTAGTAAGATTATCCTTTGCTTGTTGCCTTGTTTTCCAAGCTGATCATAGTATGTATATACTGTACATCCCTTTAGCTAAAAATATAATGAAATCTTCTATTTTTCCTCTATTATTTTACATGGTACCAGATCCTCTTCTTCTGCAACCCAACCTATCCACACCCTTGGAACCTAACAATGGCTACTCTTGATCCCACCCAAAATCCCTCTAGTCCCTACTACCTTCATCCAAATGAAAATCCTATCTTCATCCTAGTTTCCCTTATGCTTACAAGCACAAATTATCACTCCTAGTCCAGAGCAATGTGTATGGCATTACTTTCTAAAAATAAATTGTGTTTTGTTGATGGGTCTTTGTTAGCTCCCCCAAGCATTGATCCTCTATATCCTGCTTGGGAGAGATGCAACACCATGGTCCTCTCTTGGTTAAATCGTTCAATTTCTCCCCTATTATTCAAAGTATTCTTTTGGATCGATCGACCATATGAAGTGTGGAGTGATTTGAGAGACCGTTTCTCTCAAGGAGATATTTTCAGAATTTCAGATTTGCAGGAGGAAATCTTTGCCTTCAAATAAGGCAAGCAGTCTGTGACTGATTATTTTACTCAATTGAAAGTGTTATGGGACGAGTTGCTGAATTTTCATCCCACACCTTCATATTCGTGTCCTACTTCTTATTCTTGTGGAGCTCTTACAATTATGAAGCAATGCCAAAAATAATGATTATGTCATCTGTTTTCTGAAAGGACTAAATGATACATATTCTGTCGTACACTCTCAGATTATGCTCTTAGACCCATTACCATCTATAAACAAGGTTTTCTCATTGGTTGTGTAACAGGAGAGACAGCTCACTATGGGTGTTACCAAGGTCTTTGTTCATAAATATGTTCTCACTGAAAATCAAGGCTCTTCTCAAACCCCTTATCACAAAAGATTACTTAAACCTCAAATTTCTACTCCTTCTAGTGGCGATAAACGATATTGCACCTATTGTGGCAAACCAGGTCATACCGTTGCAACATGTTACAAAAAGCATAGTTATCCCCCTGGCTATAAACCTAGAGGTCCTACTCCCAGTGCTCATAATGTACTGTCAGCTACTCCATCCTCTAATTCATCATCTGAGGTTTCTAAAGAGTCTACTGGCTCTAGTCATCTCTCTTTTTCTCCTGAGCAAATTCAACAAGTGTTATCACTTCTTCAGCAATTTACCATTGACACCACTTCTCATACTACCAACCACGTGATTGTTACTCTTTCCACTCCTACTTTTCTCCTATCGAAGGTAATCATTTCTCATTTTCTTGCTTCTACAGTTTCTCTTTATGGATTGTGGATACCAATGCAACGGATCACATCTCTCACTTCTTATCTTTATTTCTCACATATCACAAAATCAAACACATCCTAGTAACTCTCCCAAATGGCGATAAGCTCACTACACGTCACTTTGGTACTGTTGTTATCAATGATAGACTTACATTGCATAATGTTCTTCATGTTCCAGGTTTTAAATTCAATTTTCTTTATGTCACAAAGCTAACATCCTTCCTTTATTATTGTCTTATTTTTCAACACAATCACTATTTTATCCAGGACCTGACTATGTGGAGGATGATCGGTTTAGCTGATGTGCAAGATGGTCTCTATACCTTGCTTCAGTCCCCCTCCACCATATCCTTAGCCTCAGTTAATTCTTCATCAGGCGTGCCACCAACATTCAATATATGGCAGTATAAACTTGGTCATGCCTCCATCTCTAGATTGAAACTCCTCAGCAAACATATACCATCACTTAACTTCCTAAAGGACTCTTGCTGTGATGTGTGTCATCTAGCCAAACAGAAGAAAGTCCCTTTTCCTATTAGCTTAACTAGATCACTAAACTGTTTTGATGTAATCCATGTGGATGTTTGGGGTCCCTTTTTTGCCCCTTCCATACATGGTCATCGATACTTCTTGACTATTGTTGATGATTGTAGCAAGCACACTTGGTTACTTTTAATGTCAAACAAATTCGATGCTAAAACCATTTGCACTGATAATGAGCCAAAGTTTTCCATGCTAGTTTTCTTTACTTCTAAAGGCATCATACACTAAACATCTTGTGTTGAAACACCACAACAAAATGGTGTTGTTGAAAGAACGCACCAACATATTCTTAACGTGGAAAGAGCTTTAATGTTTTAGTTAAATTTACCAAAAAATTTCTGGCGCTACGCTGTCACTTATGCAGTCCATCTAATCAATAGAATACCTTCGCATATTCTAGACAACCAATCCACTTTTGAAATTCTCTACCATACCACTCCTAATTTCTCCCTTCTTAAAGTGTATAGTTGCCTATGTTTTGCTTCCACTCTTAATTTCCATAGATCTAAGTTTGATCCTCGAGCTCGAAAATATGTTTTTCTTGGCTACAAATCAAGCACCAAAGGATTCTTGCTTCTTGACTTAACATCTCATGAAATCTTCATTTCCCGTAATGTCTTGTTTCATGAGTCTATCTTCCCTTTTCACCAACCACCCCCAAAAGATCCTATACCTCTACCTAATTTCCATAATTCAGCCACCTATGATGTGCCCAACACTATTACTTCACAAGACACTGCACTACCTTTATCCAGTAACAGATAATCAACCAGAAACAGGCAGCCTCTAACCGACCTTGCTAATTATCATTGCCATCTTGCCACATCAGCTGCGCCACATCAGTCCACCTTAGGTAGGGTTCATCCTTTTTCTCATGTGATTTCTTATACTCATTTATCTCTTTCCCATAAGCACTTTTGTCTTTCTATTTCCCTTATTACTGAACCAAAATCATATCGGCAAACTATTAAAAATCCATATTGGCATAAGGCAATGCAGATTGAGCTTGAGGCTTTTGCACAAAATAATACTTGGGAGCTTGTTCCTCTCCTTGCTGGTAAGAATCCTATTGGATGTAAATGGGTATATCGTATTAAACATCGCACTGATGGTTCCATTGAATGCTATAAGGCACGCCTCGTTGCAAAGGGGTACACTCAAACTGCTAGAATAGATTATTTTGATACTTTTTCTCCAGTTGCAAAGCTATCTACTGTTCGTTTACTCTTGGCCCTTGCTGCAACTAAAAATTGGTATCTCCAAGAGTTGGACGCCAATAATGCTTTCTTGCATGGGGATTTACATGAAGAAATTTACATGCTTCTCCCACATTAAATCATATTTCGAGTTCGCATCACGTTTGTAAGCTCAAGAAGTCCCTATATGGCCTAAAGCAGGCTAGCCGCTAATGGTTTTCCAAACTCACATCAGCCTTATTGTCTCTTGGTTACATTCAATCAATGGCTGACCACTCTCTCTTTGTCAAGTATTCTGAGCCTGATATTACTGTGTTCCTAATTTACGTGGATGACATAATTCTTGCTAGAACAGTTTTGGAATAGTTAAACTTTGTTTAAAGGTATCTTGATCATCATTTCCGAATCAAAGATCTCGGTGCATTAAATTTTTTTCTTGGCTTGGAAGTGGCTAGAAGTAAACATGGAATAGTCCTTTGCCAACGTAAGTATGCCTTTGATCTCTTATCTGATGTTGGTTTCTTGGGATCTAAACCAGCTAAAACTCCCATGGACACATCTATCTAACTCAACATATCTGATGGTGACCCCCTTTCTGATGCCACTGAATATCGTAGGCTAATTGGTAGACTTTTGTACCTTACTTCTACTCACCTTGATATCTCCTTTGCTATCCAGCAACTAAGTCAGTTTATGGACAAACCTACATCTTTGCACTTGCATGCTGCCCATCGTGTGCTGCGTTATATAAAAGGTGCTCCTGCCTTTGGCATATTCTTTTCAGCAGACTCTTCACTGCAACTCCAAGCTTTTAGTGATTCTGATTGGGCTGGATGTGTTGATACTTACTGCTTGATCACTGGTTTTTGTGTATTTCTCGAGAAATCTCTCATTAGCTGGCATGCTAAGAACAACCCATTGTCCTTCATTTCTCTTCGGAAGCAGAATATTGCGCCCTCGCTTCCATTTCTTGTGAGTTACAATGGTTGACATACTTACAAAGGATCTCCATACCTCATGCCGTCAGCCTACCTTACTCTTTTGTGATAACAAATCTGCTATTCAGATTGCCTCTAACCCAATTTTTCATGAAAGGACCAAACATATAGAAATTGATTGTCATATTATTCGCGAGAGAGTTCATTGTGGTTTAATTCGCTTAATGCCTTGTTCATCCTCTGCTCAACTTGCAGATGCCCTTACCAAACCTCTTGTTGCAGCACCATTTCGAGAATTTATACTTAAGCTAGGCATGCTCAACATCTTCGTTTCATCTTGCAGGGGGGAGGGGGTCTCAGTACCTATTCCAAACACGAAAATAAAATAGCTAGCCTAACCCTTATGGTTGTTCACTAGTTGCCATGTTTGTTTTGCTTTTCATCCTAGTTGTACACGTGTAGTAGGATTATCCTTTTCTTGTTGCCTTGTTTTCCAAACTGATCATTGTATGTATATACTGTACATCCCTTTAGTTGAAAATATAATGAAATCTTCTATTTTTCCTCCATTATTTTACAGTTTCAAGATAGGGGTTTGAGTTTACATGATTCTTATCAAGGTTATTGAGATCAAGTTCAAAAGAATGAACTTTGTCAAAAGCTAAGATTGGGGATTGTTGCCTAACAGATTTTATATCTTTCAAGCTAGTAGAAGTCTTGGAACCAGACGAGACCCACTCCCGCTCAATCTCGAGCTAGAACAAACAAGGGTAAGAGTCCTATTAGAGAAAGAATTCTAGCACTTGACGACCAATAAAATTTAAAATGAAAGAAAAGAAAAGCAAAGAGGATTCTAACGTTGGAGGAAGATGCATGTAATTGTCCTATTTGAGGTCGCTTAGTGCTCCACTCTGTTTGAAAAGTGGGGAAGTGAATAATAATAGGGGAAAAAAGAAGAAGACTTTTTAAAGACGTTACAGGATGATATGATTTTCAAAAAGCTATCAACTGTCCATTTAATGAAAATCTTAAATCGAGCAGTTAAGACATTTTAGATATTACTTTCCAAATATATTGTTTCATTCTGCTTCTCAAAAATGAACCAATCCACTTAAAAAATTGGGGAATTAATAATGAGGGTACCTAAAGGGTCCCTTCTTAAAGACTGTTTTGTCCTCAGGATCTTTACAAATACACTAACAGGACAAGGAGCCATATCTTTTCTAATTTGGTCAAGACTCAACTCATAAATAGTTAATCTAAAGAAGATCTAATCCACACGAAGATGCTGCGTGGAACAGTATAAGAAATGGCACTTCAGCACATATATACATGAAACGGTCAAACAGTAATATGTCATGCATTTTTAATTCAAGTTTTACTTGAGTTCTTAAGTATATCTTTCATATCTCTTTCTAAATCTAACTTAGGCATTAAAGGACCTTAGCTGGAGGCAATCTCTACTAGCTCAATGTATGTTCTTGTTATCAAGTTAGAAATCCATAATACTTATACAAATCGAGATCGAGATCGAGGTCATTGAAGAATTCCCAATTTGAATGCGTGGCCTAAGATCCATAGAGGCATCAAGTTAATTTAGTAGTTAATTTTGAGATAATATGTTCTATTTACTTATTCCAAACATATACAGAAAGTATTTTCTTAATGAAGCCTTATTTTGTGAAATAATACGGTTTAGCTAGGATTTTTAAAATAGGTATAAATTTTTAATACAAATCTCAAAAGATAAAATTTAAAAAAAAAAATGCAAAACAAATACATTTTAACATTTTTGAAGAGTTAAAACTCTAAAAGGGGTTATAAACTATTCTGTCTAAACAACTATTTACATTCTTAATAAAGCAAATATTAATAGGTATCTTCAAAAAATTCCCCAAAATATATATTTTCTTTTTATAATTTATTAGCAAAACAAATCCAATAAAGTCTTGCCACATGTGTACTCATAGGTAGCACTGCTCAGATATACAGATGCATTAAATTGCTACTTTATTTTATGCATGATCATATGGATGCATTGTAGATTTTATTCCCCAACAAAAAATCAACCAATCAAAATGAAAAGGTAAGTAAATCTCATATTCTTCACCTTCAAAATATATGTCCCCTGCAAGAGACAAAACTCAAGATATCATTCAGATTTACACACACAAAATCTCACACACACATACATACTATGCACTCATACACATGCACGCACATATATATATATATATTGTATATAAATATTTATATATGTATGTTATGATGCACATATGTGTATGATTATAATTATGTATATGTGGTAATGTATACCCCTTTTTTTCCCCTTTTTCTTTAAAGAGAATTAGAGTTGATCCCAATTATTCTTGTAAGACTCAAATTTGCGAGGACTCAACTACTCGTAAAAATAAAATTTATTATCAAACTATTCATTGTCCCATGTGATAATACAAACTCTCAAATAAAAATATCAATTAAATTGAACACATATTTATTGTTCAAATTTGTTTGAAAAATAATATTACTTAAGTTTATTTGATTTTAAGAGAATTGACTATTGAGTTCTAATTGAATCAAACTCTAATTTAGTATGAATATGCATACTTGAACATGAATACTTGGGTATAAATGAACCAAATTAAGTCAAATATACATTATTATTATTCAAACTTGTTTGAATTTATATTAAATTTCAAAAACATTATTGAAATTTGATTCGACTGTTAAGCAAACTGAGCTGCAACCAAATGAAATAATGATCAAGTATGAATATGTATGCTTTAACATGTGCAATTAAGTCAAATATAACTTTAAACATGTTTGAGTTTTATTTCAATTTAAAATGTACCTTTGAATTTGATTTGATTGTCAAGCAAATTAAGTTTTAATCAAATCAAATACAAGTCGAGTTCAAATAATCAAAACTTTTTCACATATCTTATATTTTCTTGCTAATTAAATTAAAATTGAGTCATACTTCAATTTTAGTTCTTATTTTGTTATATACGATAAATCAATCTCATATGAACTTTTTAATAGTTAATTTCGAATTGAATATCAAGTATTTGATTTAACTTTTAGCACCCCTATGTCCACCTCCTACCACCATATATATATATATATACATACACACACATATATATGTATGCAGACACACACACACACACATATATATATATGTGTGTGTGTGTATTCCTTTTGTTGTTAATTATTTTGACAAGTCAATCAATTTCTTTTCAATTTTCTAATTTTGATGAAAAATAAAGCATGTATGCACGAACCTGTGGATTACTTCCCTATGCATTTAGAAATATTGTATGTCAAACAAATTATGATAATGATATAAGGATGCTAAGGGGCCATCTTTTGCGGGAGTCGCATGTGCCCCTAACATGGTAGGACCCTTAATCAAAATCTTCACTATGTTTTCAACCAAACTTTCGCTACTTAATTCTTCTACCTATAATTATAAACTAATTATGATTATATTAACGAATAAATCACTTAATTAATTATACAATTGACAATGAAATTGTACTTTCGCGTAATTTTTAGACTTCAAATGATAATCTTATTTATAGATACACCTTATAAAGATCCACCACATGTAAGTAATAAAACGTCATGACAATTTGAACTAATTAAAATATAGATGTGTCTATTTTAAAGATTATCGGAAGTGGTGCAGTTAGTGAAATAAATTTGGATTATATAAACATAAAGCGGCTTAAGCCGACTTGCAAACCCGTGATTGATGATAACAACATTTTTATATTGTTGTTTGTACAATTGTTTTTCATATGAGGATAACCGACAATGGGTTTAGGTCTCTATCAGCAAATTAATTTTTGTGTCTTAACTATAATAACAAAAAACTTGGTTTGTCTACTATGTAATATATTCATTTTTAGAGGGGTAACACAAAATTATCAATCAGAGTTATGGCTGTCCCTTATTTTGGTCTTAAACAAATCTCAAAGTCGTCTTCTTCTTCTTTGAGATAAAAGATTTAACTATATTATTATGTTGAGATATTAATAATTAGTTCAATAAATTGTTTATATTAATGTAGTTTGAATTTGTTGAATTCGAATCATGAACCGGCCTAAAAGGTCCGTAGTACTACCCAAATTAGAAGAAAAATAAAAAATAAAGTTGAGGTTTGTATTGATAGCAGAGCGCACAAACCAGTGACCTCATTGAGCGTGCGAGGTGTGGAATTGTATAGATCAATAGAAATATTGTATAGTTTTGGCCCATTTGGCCATATGAGTATTTGAGAAAATACAAAGGAATTTAGAGTTTTGTAAGTTTGGACATTAATTGTGCATTTTTGCTTCTTCTCATGGTAGAAAATTTTTCTCTATCTTGCCTGTGGATGTACGAATAACCGTACCATGTTTAATTTCTACTAGGGATGGCAACGAGGCGGGTTTGGCAGGACCCCGGACTTGCCCCACATGGCATTTGAGAGACTTGAAACCTGCCCCGCCTTCCCTTTGGCCCCAAACCCGGCTGGTTAGACACGCTTAACCCATTTTTTTTCTTCTTTTTTTTTTTCATCACTTGAGTGTACAAATTTTACAACTTTCAAGCCAATCATTAAGTACAAATAATATTTTATTCCAACTTTAACTCATTCTCTTCCATTTTACATTGTAGATAATGCATTGACTTACTCGACTGATACATAAATCTTGCCATGAAACAATATATAATATGCCTTCTTTTGACATATATAAATTGGAATTATTTCAGCAAAAAGATGAAAAAGATAGTTAAATCATCAAAAATTTGCAACTCACAAGATCATATAAATTTTGCAACTCACAAAATACAAACATGCAAAATTTATAAATTAATTAGTCCATAAATCAAAATTTTATATATATTTAATATAATTAGTATTATATGGGGCAGGTTCATCTAAATCCGTAACCCGCCCTAAATCCGAACAAATCTTTAAAATCAAAATCCGGTACCCATCTCAAAATCCATTTATCTCACCCCAAATCCATCCCATTCGAGACGGGTCCCCAATTTAACCGGGCCCGTTGTCATCCCTAATTCCTACGTCTAGTTCCTTATCTCTCTCTTTTCTTTGTGTGACTGTGTGTACACATGCCTTATATTTCATAACAATTTAGATAGCTACTTATAAATAACAAGAAAATAATAATATTTATTTATAAAATGAATAAAAGACCCACATATGTTTATTGAAATTTGAACCGAAAATCTTACATTTATAGAGCCTTCCAGCTTGTTGATTGGACAAGACATTATCAGACTATTCTGTTTGGGCTATTTTGGGTGTTCCATGAAATATTTTTTTCCGAAAATATTTGAGAATTGTGCAAAGAATAAAACTACATTTTTTTTTTCACTTTTAGAGAAGAAATTTTTGACTGTATACATTTTCTTATATAATTTTGATATGATTAGTTGTGTCATATCAAATTTTTTATATTATTATATGTTATTATTGTAATAATATAATAACTAAAAATTTATCTTTATATTACAATATAATTAAAAGACTATATATGTACATATTGATGTAATGATTTGAAATGAATGATCTTGGAAAAATAGAAAATATACTCAAAAAATATTTGATTTATTTTTAAATTAAAAATTCTTTTAAGGAAAAACAAAGCCTTTAATTAACAGAACAAGTTGACACATGCTACTTACCAAAAATTATGGCTCAAAAATCTCAGATGCTCGTCGTTTTCCACAAATGATTTTACCTCCCCAACGCCTCCTTAGATTGACCCATAACCCAACTTTGACTCAATTAACTAATTCCTACATTGTTCTTCGAGCAAAACTAATCTTATGTACAAATTAAGTAATTAATCTTACATAGATCTTTGAGTAAAATAACAAAAAATAGCTTTGCAACCATAAATTCTCATATGTACCATTATTAAGTTGTTAATCAAGCTTAAATTTCCTTAGAAAATATTAACCTACAGACAATTAATGTCAAAAATTTTACGCACTTCCAATTTCAGCTTTTTCACATACTTAAATCAAGAAACTCAGGGGACCTCCAAAAATTAGAAAGATTATTTTTTGACTATAACATGATTAAATTAAATAATCCAAACATATCTAAATTCAAAGAAATTTTTATATGAGAACTTGACTTTTGCCTCTCAATTTGTTAATGGCCTATTACATAATAATTCCCAGCTGTTTAAATTATAAGTTTCAAATCTCTAAGAGTCAAATATTAACAAAAATCATAAAAAAAATATATATATATATATAGTAATAGCATAGAAAATCAAGATAAGAAGAAAACAGTTGTGAGAGATGCATGTGCTTGTAGGGTCAATGAGATTAGCAGTTGGTAGTTCAAGTTGTAAACAAATGCATGTGCATCTTGGTCTTTTTTTATGTGACCTAAAACTATTTTGATTCACTTCTTGTGGCTCTCAAACCTGATTGCTGCTAAATTGTCACTTTCTACCATACTATACTTACATTTTCCAATGTCTCCCTCCATAGATTAGCCCCAAAGGACTTAGCCCACATTTTCTCTATATAAATAAAGCCCTCTTACTCCATAATTTTTTGTACTAAGCTCTCAACACTTGAAGCTCCCTCAACCTCCCCCTTTCTCAACAACATTACATTTTGCTTTCTTTCTATCTTTCTCAATGTATACCTCCATAGTTCCCATGATTTCTCTGGTATTGTTCTCGTTTTTCGGCTTTTGCTCGTGGGGTGTTTTTGCTGACTATGGAGGTTGGGATAGCGCTCATGCTACTTTCTATGGCGGTGGGGATGCATCCGGCACGATGGGTAAGTCTCAAATTATCTTTAGAGAAATCATATTTACATGCATGACTGTTTAAACGTTTATAAATCTGATTTTCACATGTCTAAATCATATTATTTTTTACTGGGAAACACTCATAGACCGATAAAGCAATAGTTTTTCATGTACTTTTCTAACTTTTGGGTAATCCATAAAGACCGCTTCTTTTGAGTGGGCCTACACGTTAACTTAGTTTGGTCGCATTGATCTACAAGCTAGCTAACAAATGTGATTTCGGCATGGGATTCTAAACAAGTTACACATGTTCTTGTTGGCAATTAATGCAGGAGGTGCTTGTGGGTATGGTAACTTGTACAGCCAAGGATATGGTACAAACACTGCAGCACTTAGCACTGCTCTGTTCAACAATGGCTTGACCTGCGGAGCCTGCTACGAGTTAACCTGCTCGAGCGACCCCAAATGGTGTCTGTCGGGCACCATCACTGTCACCGCCACCAATTTTTGCCCTCCTAACCCGTCTCAGCCCAACGATAACGGCGGGTGGTGCAACCCTCCCCGCCAACACTTCGACTTGGCTGAGCCTGCTTTCTTGCAAATTGCTCAGTACAGAGCTGGGATTGTCCCAGTTTCTTTCCGAAGGTAAAAAGAAAACATGAATATCCATATTTATTATATCTTGTGAAAGCTATGTTGATTGACAAACTTGGATAGCATCTTTGTGAACTGTGCAAAGAAAGTAATAAATTTGAGTAGTTTGATTAAGAAGTGAACCTGGATTTACAGGAGTTTGGTGATATTATTAATTTTTTTAAAAATAAAAATTTGATATTATTATATATAATCTAATAATTTATGGTTTAATTGATTATATAATCAAATCAAATAAGAGGTATAACATGAACATACAAATTGATGCATGTGAGTCTCTTTATTGTTCGTGGGTTACGTCAGATTAGTTTGTGTCTATTGATGTGATGTCAAGTCATACAAAAATAAAAGGTCTTATCAAAGTGTAAGTGTTAGTCTTATAATATATATATATATATATTGCAAGAGTTTTTAATTTTGGAAAAATGAAAAGTTATGAAGGAAATTGTAAAAGAAGAAAATATTGAAGGTTGAGAATGTCTCAAAAAAAAAAAGTAGAAATAAAATATTTGGGAAAAAGTGTTGAACCATTCAATTTTAGAGATAAAAATGTCCAAAAAACTTCAAACTATTTACAAAAAAATATCAAAAAGTTGCAAAAATTACACTAAGATTGCTTTCAGCTTTTATCCTTTTCTACTTAGCTTAAAAAATTAAAAGTAGAATTAAAATTTTCAAACATTTTAAAACAACTAAATTTTAACTAAAAGTTAAAAAACACTCAAAAAAATTCTTGCAAAGATTATCTTGATAATTAAGGATCAACACGTTCTAAACATATTTACTTATTGGCATAACATGGTGTGGTCTCTTTTAGACAAGTGTGCTAATATTACATGTGTTGGTTTCGAACAGGGTGCCCTGCCAAAAGAAGGGAGGAATAAGGTTCACAGTCAATGGCCACTCCTACTTTAACTTAGTCTTGGTGACAAATGTCGCCGGCGCAGGAGATGTCCACTCTGTGTCGATTAAGGGATCGAAAACTGGGTGGCAATCCATGTCGAGAAACTGGGGCCAAAACTGGCAGAGTAACTCCTACCTCAACGGGCAAAGTCTATCTTTTCAAGTCACCACTAGTGATGGTCGGACTCTTACTAGCTACAACGTTGCACCTGCCGGTTGGCAGTTTGGACAAACATTTGAGGGGGGCCAATTCTGATTGCATTTGGTAACATCAATTGAAACCATTAATTGAAAGGGTTTGAATTTTTTTTATCTAAGTTAAGCTTATAATAAGAGAAAGAAAAGAGTCAAATTGAAATTGTATATGGCATAAAGGGTGAATAGGTATGAAGGGGGCTCCGAGGGCTGTGGCTCTATTGCTGTGGTAGCAGGTTTGCACCCGCTTAGGCCTGATATATGTATGTAGTGAAATTATAGGAATTGCTTTCTTCTATTTTTTTTATTTTTTTTTTGGGGATTTTCTTTTTGAAGAGATATTCAAATGGTGGCTAAAACTGGAGGTGGCCACCAAGAATATCATATATATATATATATATATTTATATGTATAAGCTGTAATTTAATCCCTGATTCGCTACAAATATTGAGTTGGGGGTTACTTTATATGATTGGATTTGAGTATAATTTTTATTTGGCATTAATGTTAATGGGACTTTTGCTTTTATCGTATTAAAGTTTGTATGGTTTTTTGAGAGTTGTGAAGTGACTATCAAACTAACTATTGACAAGTTTGGGCTAATGAATTGAAAGTTTATTTTTTATTTTTTATTAATATGCGTGTAAATGTAAATTTTTTTTGTTTGAATCTCAAATTTTACACATTTATATGTGAACATGGAGTTATTCTACCATTTGATCAATAACATTAATTCATTGAAATTTGATTGGTTTGATTGGTATTATATCAGATGGTGAAGCCCATAACTAACTTTTTAAAAGGAAATGAAAGATCCCAAGGAAGAATTGCGGGAAAAATGAGATGAATTTGATGGAATATCTCTCTGCCTCTCTTTTTTATCGTCATTCATAAAACTTGGATTCTCAAGAAGCATATTATCTTTGAATGGCATTATTTACATGAAACCTCATTGCACCTAAGGTAGCAATTTAGGTGGGGTGGGTAGACTCCAATTAGGTCAAATTATGAATATTATGTAAATTTATCTAATCTGAAGTCAACTCATTTAACTTTCAATGTGATGAATTCAAACATAAGTCAAATATAAATCAAGTCCGACGAACTCAGTTTAATTTGATATGAATTGGATTGAGCCTACCAATTCGAACTCACCCGACCCACCTAATCTACTCACGAAGAACATTTAAAAATGAAAGACCTTTATGAATGAAAATGAGATTCATATTCATTTATACCTTTAAACATATATATATATATGTGTGTGTGTGTGTGTGTGTATTTTAAAACCTATAAAACAAAAGATATGTAATTATGATTCAAATTATTTACATTATTGACTTTTACATCCAAACTTAATTCCAGAATATGATTATATAGTCAACTATTCTTGTGGAAATCTGCTGACTTAACTGTAGAAAACAGTCATATAAATATTATATATATACACACACACTTATAATGAATTGTATTATTGTTATATTCATAACAAAATATAATAATACTCTTATCTTTCATAATCACCAAGTTAATCTTAATCTAATTAAAATTGGTCTAAACTTAGACAAAGTTTATGAAGCAAATAGACAGCAAGAGAGACGCACTTTAAAATTGCTTGTTTTATGTTATGTGCATTGGGTTAGGTTGATGGATTGTTTGAAAAGTAATTTTGGGTTGGACGGATCAATCCGTGATCAAACGTACTCAATTTTTGAATTGTATTTCTGTCAAATCCGATTTCAACCAATAAGCTTTAATTCAAACCCAACAATTTAGTGTGGATTCGCCTCGAATCAGAAATTGCCATCCGTAATTGCACATTTTTGAGCCCTTTGGGCCATTAAAGTTTTGCTATAGCCTAACAACATTTCTTTTGGACCTTTTTCTTTTTGTTTTTTTAATTTTTTTGGAGTGATGAGTGTTACATTTTGCCTATCATATATAAATATATTAGGAGCTCATTTGCTTGCTTTGGTATTACATGATAGATATATAATCCAATTTAATTTTAATATTTAGTTTATTTTCAGAAACACTTGATATAGTTATAATCCGATATGCATTTAAGGCCAAATGTGGTTTATGTATCAAGGCCTTGTGGTGTAATATATTTTCCAGTCTGATTTAGAAATAAATTGCAGTTTGTCAAATGAGATAATCATGTTAAGCAAACAATCAAAATTTGATATCAAATTATTTAAAATATGTAAACAAACATTAGATATGATACATAATAACCCACTATTTATTCTAGTCATGTGTATCATACCTAATCCAAACCTACCAAGCAAACAAACTCAAGGAGTTATGACTCGCATATAATATTTTTCAGAGTGATATATATATAGATATATTAATCATTATTTTAATATATATGTCAGAAAACGTTGGCCCACTCACCGGTGCACTAGGTACAACAACTCTTCTCCCAAGATAAGATGGTTCAGAAGATGGCTAATGTAATTCAGACCAACTTCACTCCAATGCACTACTCAGTTGCCGAACCTAGATAGCTTAGCACTATACATAGAAAGTGATATTGGGGAGAATAGAGAAAGTTTATTAGAATTGAATTCTAAGTTGCGTATTTAGATTACAACTAGCAAACTATTTTATAAGTGCTAGGAGGGGAACACTTAAGTAAAAATACCAATATGGGATCTATGGACTAGTATTTTGGAACAAAGTCTTTTATACTCCCATAGTTTCCTACATTTTTGTCTCAATTCCAATGTGGGACAAGGGATTAGTATAATATCTTTTACACTTCCACAAGTCCTCACATCTTTGTCTCAACTCTAATGTGGGACAATTCCCACTTACGGAATTCATGTTTATTATACCCCTCTTTCACACTTTAAACATCTATGGGTTCCAACAAATAATTAGCATTAATCTAAAGAAATAAATCATCTTTTTAACTTGTAATTAGCCCCCAAAACCTTAATTGAATTGGTGTCAATTACAACAATCCCCTACAACATCTCTTTTGAACCACTACCTAAGCTATCCAACTTATGCCATCACAAGGACAAATGGATCTAAACCTTGAATTTGGCCCTTGGATGTGGCGGCATCCATTGGTAACAACAGGTTATTGGCTATGTAGTGATCTTTAGGTTTGGCACATTACAGCCATATGTCCCAATCCTATGTCGTGAATGTTTTCAAAAAATAACCATTTTCATCTAGTCGTGGCAAAACAACTACATTCACTTAGTTGGGCATCCCCAATAATGCACTACTTGCACCTCATCAAAATGACTTAACCCCATTTAGAGATAAAACTCTTACTTTACTAGCAGTAAATAGCACCTTCCAGGTATGCCAGGGAACATACTAAAATACAAAAGATCAATCTAATTTAGGTGCAACTTGAAACAATCAGTAGTTTGTTTATACCACATTGAACCTTTCTTATGGGATCTCCACTTGGTAACTGTAGGTGCATTACTGATGGGTTTTCAGTCCCATCCCTAGTGTGGATTTTTGGACTAACGATAACTCAAGTCCTTTGGTTAAAGGATTGGCCCATTATCTTTGGATCCAACGAAATCAATTGCCATAACCCTATTAGCCAGAAGCTCCTTTATAGACTCCAGTCTAATTTGGATGTGCCTTTTAGTGTTTTGATTAAACTTTGAACATCTAATATTTGCAATTATCGTTTGGCGATCACAATGCACTGCGATCGCATGAAGAGACTTATTAACCATGGGTAATTGAACCATCAACCCATGTAGCCACTTAGTCTCCATCCAAATTATGTCCAAAGCACACAAAGTTGCCTCAAATGTAGACCAAGTTACCAAAGTCTTCTTAGTAGACTTCCAGGAGATAGTGCCTCCACCCAAGGTAAACTCATATCTTGTACACCCATTACTACCAGAGTTTTGGGCTATCTAGCTAGCATTACTATATCCCTCAAGTACTATAGTGAATCTGCCATAATGCAGAGCAAGTGATGTCGTGTCCATTAGGTACCCAATATATTATCCAAAGCTTCCTAATGGGTTCTATTCGAATAATTTGTATACCTAGCTAGCTTCGAGACTATGAATGAGATATCCGATCTCGAGCTATTTGAAAGATACTGCAAGCTTCCAATAATTTGAGAATGCCTCAATTGAGACACATGAATCCCACTTTTATTCTTGAAAAGAGCTACAAAAGGATCATATGGAGTCTTAGCGATTCTAGAATTCTTATAGCCAAATTTATCAATAATCTTCTCAACATAGTGAGACTAAGAAATGGTTATACCCTCAATTAACCAAAGCAACTTAAGCCCAAGAATCACATTAGCCTCACTCATATCCTTCATTTCAAACTTACTTTTCAAGTATGACTTTGTCTCATTGATAATCTCAATATTTGACCTAATCAATAAAATATCATCCACATACATGAATTAAACAATACAATTATCACCTTTAACTTTGTAATAGATGCACTTATTATTATCATTTACTATGAAGCCAAATGATCAAATAGTTTTATCAAATTTTTCATGCTACTGTTTAAGAGATTATTTTAGTCCATAGAGTGATTTAACAAGCTTATAGACCTTTTGCTTGTTACCACGAGCTACAACCTCTCAAGCTGATCCATATAGATTTTTTCTTCGAGATCACTATACAAAAAGGCTATTTTTATATCTATCTGGTGAATCAAAAGTCAATCGAGCAACTGGGGAATATGTGTCAAAGAAATTTATTCCCTCCATTTGCCTAAAGCCTTTGGCAATTGATCTTGACTTAAACTTATCTATGGTCTCATTAGACTTAAGTTTCTTCTTAAAGATCTATCTACATCCAATTGTGGTGCACCTCGAAGGTGGATCGACTAATTTCTACACCCCATTAGAGATAATAGAATTCACTTACTTTTGACAGCTGCCTTCCAATGCTTAGCTTCTGATGAGGCCATAGCATCTTTAAAGGTTACAGGGTCACCCTCGATATTGTAAGTGATATAGTCACTTTCAAATTCCTTCACGAATCTAGCTCTCTTGCTCTATTTAGTTCATCCAGCTCTTAATCCATTGGATACTGAATCAAAACTGTTCGGAGTAATGCCCCAATTTGTCATTATTTCCACATGATCAGGAATAGAAGTAGATATAAGGGCTGAGTCTAAAGAAAAATTTTGAGGTACTATCTTTTTCATAGGAAACAAGTCCTCAAAGAACGTAGCATTACAAAACTTAACTATTTTGTTAACATCTATGCCAGGGATTTCAGACATAATAACTAGAAATGTCAATGCATAGCTTTTTCCACAGAGCCCAAAAAGATTGCATCAACAGTTTTAGGACCCAGTTTTTTCCTCTTATGTTCTGGGACTAGAACTTTTGCAAGGCAACCCCACACATGGAAATATTTTAAGTTAGGTTTTCTGCCTTTCTAGAGTTAAAACGAAGTGCTTTCTTTATATTCTATGGGGACTCTATTTAGAATATGGCTTGCCATATTCGAAGCCTCTCCCCAAATATACTTAGGCTATCTAGAATTCAAAAGAAGACTGTTGATCATATCTTTAAATATTCTATTCTTTCGTTCTAGTATCCCATTAGACGAGGCAAAATAAGGATGAGTCTCCTCATGAATAAGACCAAAGTTCCAGCAATATTCATAATAGGGGTTAGACTCAGACTCTCCACCTCTGTTCGACCTTAATCATTTAAGTTTCTTATCGAATTAAGTTTCAACTTTATTTTTAAAAGTGATAAATTTTTCCAATACCTCATCTTCATGTTTCAACAAGTAAACATAGCAGTATCTACTACAATCGTCTATAAAAGTGATAAAGCATCTTTTATGATCATTGGTTAGGATTTCATTGAACTCATGAATATCAATGTGAACTAAATCAAGTATTTCAGAATGCCTTAAAACGAATGATACAGCTTTCTTACTTGTTTAGCTTTAGGACATACTTAACATTGGTGGTTTCATCCAATATAATGTTTATGGATTAGATTAAATTTAGGTTCATCATACGTTTAACAACACCGAAATTTAAATGACCTAAACGACTATGCCAAATAGTGGAACATTTAGTAGTATTCACAAAAGAAATTTAGAATACTCAATATTACTTATGTTCAAACCAACATTTTCAACTCGTACTTTGAATAATCCATCAGACAAATAACCTTTTCCAACAAAAGAACCATAATGTAAAATTATAACTTTATTGAACTTAAAAGTAAGTTTATAACCCTCCCTAACTATTACAAAACTACTTATTATATTCCTACGAATTGTTCGAACATGGTGGCCCCTCAACAAAGATAATATGCATCCTGAAGGAAACATCAGGTCCACGTGTCCTATCCCAAGTACTTGGCGGCACTTGAGTTTCCCATTGTCACGAATTTTCTATTAACTCGCTGGTAAGACAAATAGCAATTTATCAACACTAACGTGCACATTTTCCCCAGTGTCAATTAACCAATTGAAAGGTTCGTAAATCGAAAGGACTTCAGTTTTCAAAGAAACATACCCATCAATAGTCGTTTTTGGAGTGCTAGCTTCACTAGGTTCCCCCATAACCATGTTGACCAGGGCTGGACTAGCAGACTCAAGTTTAACTTTTGCTCTCTTGGAGGGACACTTTTAGCCTTGTGGTCTACCTATCCGCAATTCCAGCATGGTTTGTTTACTTTGGGTTTTTTGTTGGCCTTGGTTTTGCCTTTATTTATTGTTTTTGAATTAGGATTATCTTGGTTTTAGAATTTTTCTTCTTTCCTATTGTTAGCATGTTTGTCATAGGTTGGTACTCAACAAAAACTCCATGAATTTGATTCTGGTGTTCCTCTTTGACGCTTATAGCAATCATCAGATCATCCAAGGACAATTGTCCTTTTTTATGCTTGAGTGTCATTCCAAAATTTTCCCAAGATTTAGGAAACTTATCTACTATGGCCATGACCAGAAACTTTTCTGGAAGTTTCATCTTAGTGTCAACAAAGGCGTGTTCAAGGCTGATCAGCTCATGCGTCGGTTTAGTTATAGAGTTGCCTTCAGCCATCTAATATTTTAGGAATTTGGAAATTGAATACTTTTTGAGCCCTTGCTCTTCAGTATTATATTTCCTATCAAACTCATCCCATAATGACTTTGCAGTTGTCTTGATGTGATTCTATCTCGAAATCAAAGCTTTTAGCTACCTACTTTGAAAATGCTATTATAGAGCAATCAGTTCCACCTCTTATAAGTCCTTTAGAAAGGTTGTATCACCCTTTGCTTATCATCTTCGATCGGAATAGTAGACATTAAAGAGAACATTCGATAAGGTGATAGAATGATCCCTCTGCCTAATTGATCCCGTTCATCCCACTCGGCAATTTCATCCATTTTGGGATTATTATTAGTTGGTTCAGGTCTAGTCACCTAAATTAAGGGTGTTAAAATCAAACTCAACCCAATGCACATGAAAAATATCAAGTTTGGTTTTGATGTTTTCGAGTTTAAGTCAAATTAAGTTGGACTAAAAACTGACATGAGAAAAAAGAATAAGGTCGAGTTGATTTTAGGTCAACCCGCTAAACTTGAAAACAAGAAGCACGTGACCAATAATCCTGTAACCTAATAAACCTGACCCAACCTAAAAATAATTAGCTAATTAGAAATAAAATCTAAATTAAAAAAAAATTATATCCAATAATCTAAACCAAGAAAAAATTTATATCCAAAATTTCAAAAATCTTAAAATCTTCAATATCATCAAAAGAAGATTTCTTTGTGGAGTCTTCTACTATGAATTAATGGAGAAAACTAGCTATTAGTGCAAAGAAGATTTCGAATTTGATGGTTGTCATCAAAATTGTCTTTGGACTTTAATTTGAAGTTTTTATTTTTGGACTTTAATTTTTACTATTTTGTAGTTAATTCTACATTTGATGGTTGTCATCAAAATTGTTTATTGAACAATGGTTTATTACTTTTTGTATTTGGAGTAATTATGGACATGACAAAATTTTAAGTTATTATGTTTCTTACTTTTTTATGCCTTAATGATTATGTAGGATTATATATTTTATTGGTATGTCAAACTTCTACTCAATTATAGTATTGAAATTTATAAATATAAAAAATAAAATATATAGATCAAGTTAGGTTTGGTCAGGTTTATCAGACTGTTGTGTGACCTGATTTTGATTCAACCCGAACCTGACTCGATTTTTTGTGGGTCAGGTTAGGGTTGAACCTTTTGAGTTTAGCAATCAGTTGGATTAGATTCAGGTTTGGTATTTTTATATTATACTCCTACCTCAACCCAACTCGAGCCTATCTGAATTAACACCCTTAACCTAAATTACCATCAAAAGTCCCTTCATCGTAAGCTAAATTTTCATCCGTTGTTTATAACACCAACATTTTCTTTAAGATTGTTAGAAAACATTGCCCAACTCACCGATCCACTAGGTACAACAACTCTTCTCCCAAGATAAATACAATTCAAAAGATGGCTGATGCACTTTAGACCAGCTTCACTCCGATGCACTACTCAGTCACCGAACCTAGATAACTTAACACTATACATAGAAAGTGATAGTGGAGAGGGTAGAAAAAGTTTATCAAAATTGGATTATGAGTTGTGTATTTAGTTTACAGCCAGTAGACTATTTTATAAATGCGAGGAAGGGAGCACTTAAGTTAAAATAACAATATGAGATCCACATACTAGAATTTTAGAACAAAGTCTTTTTATATTCCCATAGTTTCCCACATTTTTGTCTCAATTCCAATGTTGGACAAGGAACTGGTACAAAATCTTTTATACTCCCACAAGTTTCCACATCTTTGTCTCAACTCCAATGTGAGACAACTTCCACTTACAGAATTCATGTTTATTATATTCCTCTCTCACACTTTAAATATTTATGTATTCCAATCAATAATTGGCACTAATCCAAAGAAATAAATCATCTCTTTAACATGTAATTAACCCCGAAACCTCAATTGAATTAGTGCCAATTACAACAATATATTTATTCAATTATTTAATATTGTAATAATACTATATCATAATATGAAAATTTAATTTGGCCCTACAAATCTAACGGAAGTTTACATTAACAGTCTAAAATGAAGTTAAACATTTACTGATTTCTTAATGGATTCATAATATTTCTAAAATCAGTACTATATATTTGCAAGTGAATCCTCACCAAAGTGATCAAGGTTGACGAAACTCTACAATTAAAACTTAAAAGAAACCATTGAGTTCCAATTTCACCATAAGATGTGGATGTAGGTCTATTTTATATTATAATTTCTTCTAATCGATTGTATGTACTTACTATAAAACTATTCTTTGTACTTAATTATTTTCTAAATTCACAAAATCATCGTCATCATCATCATCATCATCATCATTTCAAGTGCTTTATCCAAACACATTTTTATTTTTTGATATTTTCTAACATAAGAAAACGTAAAATATGTTTGAAAACTAAAATATAGGAGTGGATTCAATTTAAAACCACTCAAATTATTTTGATACAGAACTAAATTTCACTTCTTCTTTTTTCACATTATTAATTTCTTTAAAAATTAATTTCTCACATATATGATTATTTATTAAATATCCTCTATCAAATATCAATAACTAATTATCAAATCAAAAATTAATTATTTTTTATTAATACATGTATGCACATCAAAGAGCTTGTTAGAGTTCGAACCTTGAATGTCACATGTACAAATATAAGGGTGATACATTTGGCTAATTAATTGCTGGGCTAACAATTAATTCAATACAAAAAAAATTGAGTTTTAATGATCGAATTTTAGTAACCGCAAACTATTGTCACTTATCAGTAACCACTTAATATGATCAAAAGTCAATTCGAAAATAATTTAAAAGAAACATTAGTGACACCTCAGTGACTACATCAATCACCGCGTTTATGTGGCACTAATTTGGTCACTAATCAAGACCGGACTCTTTTTCAATCATTAATTCGATCACTTACTATATATGTGTCTATACTAGTTATAATGTATTTATATTACGGCAAATATGCCTAAAATTTAGAAGTTTAGTTATAGATAACAAATAACATACTTTATTAGACTGAAGAAAAAGTTATACAAATATTAAATGAACAATTTTTAATTTTGTTAACTTTTTTTAAAACTAAAAAATAATAGTAATTTATTTACAAGATGTTAATTATAATTATTTTTTATTTGTATATTTGATATATATTATATTGCAGAAAGTACTACTTAAAAGTATATTCGACTTGGGCCACAGTAAGCTATCATAAATGGTTGGTCAAGTGTTCAAATTAGGAGTGTAAATGAACCGAGCAGGCTCAGGATCGGCTCATTTACTAATTCGTGAGCTCGGGCTCGATTGAGTCTAGAAAATTGAGCTCTAGCTCGGCTCGTCAGAATAGACAAAGGCTTGGGCTCAGCTCGCTAAAGTTCGATAATGCTCGATTCGTATAGATTTTGATGAGCTTGAGCTCGTATAAGTTCGGATGTACTCCAACTTGTATAAGCCCAAATGAGCTCGTGCCCGTTTAGGCTTGAAACAAAATTTATAATAACAAATACCATAATAATAATAATAATAATAATAATAATAAGCTCGTTTAGACTCGCGAGCCGATCGAGTCGAATACTATTGAGCATGGCTCGGCTTGCTTGACTGGCGAGCTTGGGCTGTGCTCGTTTAAATTCAAGTCGAATTCGAACTTTCATCGAGTCAAATCCGAACCGTTTATGTATAATCTCATCTCATTTATACCCCTAATTCAAATCTTGAAGGAAATAAAATTTAAAATCATTCTTTTTCAACCCACTTATTAATCAAGTGGCCACTTAGTAATCAATATTAATTAGTAAGGAGAGCATTCACTTATTCAGGAACTGCTTCAACAAACTCGAAGAGTCACTAACCATTTTTTTAGTTGTGATTATTGAGAACTAATAGATAGCAAAAATCAATTAATTAATTACTATGAAAGAATGAAAATAGACAAAATTTCACATTTTTTTATAGGATTTGAACTCAATTTGATAAATTTAGTTAGAGAACTAGATAAATATTTATTGCACAATTTGAAATTTGTACATTAGAAATTTGGAGGCAATATTCACGCTCAATAGAAATAGTTTGATGCTATTTAAAATAGAGTTAAGTTTTTTTTTTTTAAATCAATAAAGTTTGGAGTTCTCTTTCTCCAAATCTCAGTATAGAGAATTCTCATTTCTTGATTTTTTGTAAATAATTTTTCATGTCTCTTTTAACTTTGACACTTAATGTTTTTAGTCTTTTCTCCGTAGCAGATTTCGTCCCACTAGGGTTTATATGTCACTTTTTGTAGTATTAGTCATTTGGGCTTTTCTACATTTTAATTTATTTATTGTTTAATTGATGGAACTTTTTTACTTTGTTTTTATATTTTTACCCATAAGACTTAATTTATTATATTAATATTTAATTATTAAATTAATATTGAGAATTGATAACCACATAGGTCTATTGGCTAATGTGTTTTTATTATTACATTATAGGTCTCCTATTCGTATTTATCATATGTTAGAAAAAACCCAAAAGTAAATATATGCTATACTCCCAAATAAATATAAAAACAAATATGTTTAATTACACACATGGAAAATACATGCTCGCGCAGAACCCACTAGAAATGAGTTACAGGATATTTTCTCCAACCCAAATCTAGAATTTCCAACTGATGACCTCTGTTACTCCACTCTACTCCAGATTAATACGCATTTTCTCCACTAGAAATTCACCAAAAACCCTCCACAGTTTACGCCGTCCTCGTGGATTCTTGAAGAACGACTATCATCGGATTGTCGCCATTAAACCGCTGCTCAGGCCCTTTTCCTTCGTTTCAAGCCCGAGGCATTACAGTAGCGGAGGCACATCGATAGCCGTTGGATTTTCTACGATGTCGAGCGGCAGCGGTGATGGCCGTCAGGAGGTGGAGTTTCAGCTGCCGCGGTCGAGTGTTCTCAAGATTCAGAAAGGCGACATCACTCGGTGGTCCGTCGATGGTTCCTCGGATGCTATTGTAACACTCTCACTCTCTCTCTCTCTCTAAATTTCTAAGTTGACGTATAAATTTAATTGTCAAGAGAAATGAGGAAGATTAGATTTTATGGGTCAGATATTATAGAGCTAGATTTTAATTTTCTGGATTTTTAAGTCTGCATATAAACTGAATTGGAATTTAAATCCAAAGATCTTACAGTTAGGTAGTGATGTGATTGGAAATCTGAGGGGGGGGGGGGGGTGAAATTGTTGATCGTTCCAAGCGTTAAGAGATGTAGTTGGGTCCTACCTTCAATATGTACAAGTCGGTGGGGAGCGTGAGGTTTCCTGATAAAACCATCCTGATTTTAGAGAAGAGAAATATAAGAAATGCTATTGAAAAAAGGAATAGCCCACCTTCACAAAATGGTGGATGAGTGGGGTATGTTCCATTTTATCTTTAGTGTCTTCCTCATTCCTCCACCTAAATAAGTTGGAAAACTACCATTTGCTAAAATAGGGTATATCACGTGGATACTGCAGAAAGAAGTGGCTTTGCTGAACTTGAATGGATGTTTGTTGGAAATTGGACTAAACCACTGTTGTTTTGATATCTCTGCAATGAATGAAATGTTTATGTGCAGGAAGCCCCAGATAGAGATGGAATATTCAGAGGTTTATGTTAACCAGTACACTTTCAAGTAATAAGAAAAAGTGAAGATAAGTAGGAAAATGTTCAGATTGCAACATTTAAAAGCATAGTGCATTGCCTGGATTTCTAGTCCATTCTTGAATGGATACGATCAAATACTACAATTGCAGAGGACAAGCCTAAATTTTTATTTCTATGTCAACTAGTGATGACAAGATTGTCTGTGATTTAAGATGACCTCTAAAGATTTCAACCAGTCTTTTGAGAAGAGAGGTAGAATCACAGGCGGAGCTACATTAGGAGCTGGTAGGGGTGTCAATCCCCTGCTCCCAACAGATTCTCATAATTTCATTGCTTTCTGTTAAAATAAAGCAGATTTTCTCATGCATAACATTCAATTGGCATGTGTCAATAATGTGATTGAACCGACATCATGTTTTAATTCTCAAAACTAAGTTAAATGATTCAGAGTGGCATCTATAAAAGATTGCTGGCGCAATTAATTTTAGGTGTCCTCTTCCGGATATAACTTCTTTCTTGATTTTGGAGCAATATTTTGTAAAGGGTTCTTAAAACTTTCAGCATTCCTCCATAGCACAAGATATTTGTTGTTGATACTAAAATTCTATTCTCTTATTGGACTGATTTCTTTATAGGTCAATCCAGCCAATGAACGGATGCTTGGAGGGGGTGGTGCTGATGGAGGTAATTATTTCATTTTCTATTTTTTTTGGTGGAATGCTATCTCAACTCATCTTCCTCATTTCATTTCTTATTACCTTTATTTTGTCAAGCCATACATCGAGCTGCTGGTCCAGAACTACGGGCAGCATGCTATGAGGTCCCAGAAGTCAAACCTGGAGTTCGCTGCCCCACAGGAGAAGCAAGGATTACCCCGTACATGCTCCTTTGCTGATATATATATATATATATACACACTCACATTATTTTGTCCTCATTTTCACTAGTATGTGATGAATTAAACTAATATATTGAAATTTGTAGAGGCTTTCGATTGCCAGCTTCTCATGTTAATCATACAGTTGGACCAATTTATGACACTGATAATAACCCTGAAGCCTCTTTGAAAAATGCATACAGGTAGTTAGTTGAGCTTTCTTCAAGTTTTCTCTTTACAAGGTTAATTTTTAATATATTTAGAATCTCATCTTTCTTGTATAAACATGTTACAGAAACAGTTTACGCGTGGCAAAAGAACACAACATTCAGTATATTGCATTTCCTGCTATATCATGTGGGGTGTATGGGTATGTTGTCGCAACGTGGCTATTATTTGCTGAAGCTAATGAAAAAGTTCTGGTGTTATTTTTGCACAATCGTTTACAATTTCTATTCAAATAAATGATCGTCTTCCTAACATTCCACTATGTGCTTATAATCAACTAGATCAATGTGCACTTAGTTGTATTCTTTATTCTCAGAATTAACTTCCCTTTTTACGAAAATAATTGAGTTACCTTTCTTATGATTTTTTTTTTTTGTTCTTTGTCATTCTGCAACTGAGAAGTTGAATATTGTGAAGTTCAAAGCTTTGATGCCAATTATTGTAATGTGAGACAACTTTTAATCTATAAAATGTAGCCCTTGGGATAGCAAGCTTGATTAGGAAAGAAATTCAGTATCTAAAGAGGAAGGACGCAATCTGGTTTATAGAATTTAAACAAGAAAAGCTTATGCTGTTTACTTGCTCTTGATTACTTTGCATAGGTTTATGTACTATATTAAGGTGAATGATTTGGCTAGTCTCCCTTCGCAGATATCCTTATGACGAAGCTGCCACTGTGGCCATCTCCACGATCAAGGAATCTGCAGGGAACTTCAAGGAGGTAATTTCACTGTGGAACACTGAATTATCCAGTTGCATCCTGAACGTAACCTGTACTGATGTGAATCCTGTGTTATTACTATGAAAAAAAACTAAATATTTATGGCTGCAAATCTTCTGTGGTTAAATCTAAACTCAAACACACACAAAAGAAAAGCAGGGTGTTTTTTTTTGTTTTGGGGGTGGGGGGGGGGGGGCTCAATTCCAGTATGTAACCTTCTGATACCTGGACCCAGATTTGTATGAATTAGCCCTTGACAGCAGATGTGAAGTATCACATTTTCTCTGTTCGATTAATTGTTGCCTACTTCTAGTTGTTCCAGGTCTTACTTATGTGTTAACCTGGTAATGCAATTCCCTTTCTGTTTTATTGTTATTTTCAGTCATTTAATTGTACTTGAACATTTCTACACTCCCTTTTGAGTTGTGATTTATAAAACTCCAAATTTAAGTTAAAAACTTAGCAAGTTGAGTTAATAGTGATACCTTTGTCTGGTGGATTTAAAATAAGATGTTAGGATCTTATATGCTCTTTTAAAAAAAGTAAGGAGTTCCTAATTTATTTTTAAGATATTAACAAGCTCCTTTAATCAACTATTTTAATTACAAAATTTCTATTATTAACATCTTTTAAACTCCAAGATCTTATTTTATTCAAACACTTCAATAACTTATTTTAAGAATAAGATCTTGTGTTTTATAAGCTCCAAAAACATCTTATAAGATGTAAAAACTTATGAGATATTTTAAATAAATTTAGTCAAACACCCTCTAAGTCCAATTTCCATATCTCAATCCTCTCGTCTCTGGGACAGCAAATCTTTTCCCATGCAACTTTGCCTCTAGATTACAAGAATCATTATCTTACACAGAATGAAAATTCGAGGATGCTATCTTGTTACAATCACATTTATTAAAGGAGAGTGCCTGGCTGGCTTCAGGCGCCCTGCAGAGCCAGGCGCTGCCTTGGCCCCTCAAATCTTTGAGGCAAGGTGCATGCTTGGGGTGCCTCGCTAAGTAAGGCGCGCCTTGTGCCAAGCTGAAAAAATAAAGAAAAGAAACCTTAAAAAGGAAAGAAAATGAAGGGAGGTCCAGCCTTATACATGGCTGCCGCCACTATCTATCCCTGTCACCATCTTCTCCTATTGAACTGCCAATGGCGGCAACTTCAAACTTTGGTGACAGTTGCCATTTCTTTTTGTCATTTTTTTTTCCCCTATCAATTTTGTTTCTCCCTAATCTTCTTTTCTCTCAGAGCGTTTCAGGTATTCATATGCATGAGAAAAATTGTAAATGCAATTTACAAGAAGAATATTAAATGGTTTAAACTATTTCCTATAACTCTATTGTTTTCAAGACCACATTAATTTCTTGACTACTATTCCTAAGAGTTTATTAATTAATCCCTATGAGATTTTCTATGTTAACTGACTACTACCTCCAACAACATTCAATAATTACTTCTATTATTTCCAACAACATTAGCCGTTCATACATGCATTATTTTATTCTACTCTAGAGTCTAGACTTGCTTTTGTATTTTTCTTTTTTTTCTAATTTTGATATTTCTTTTACTTTTTCTTCTTTTAATTTTTACTATTTCTTGTCATTTATATATAACATGTTTTTGAAATTTTTATATTATATATCTTTTCTATATTGTCACTTCGCTCGCCTTTTGATCGCCCGCCTCACGCCTCACTCCTTTCATAACTGTGGTGACAATAGACATACCTTAGGAGATGAAGACAATAGACAAATATAATTGAAATTAAACAAAGGGAATAACCCCTTGCTTGAGTCTCAGTCAAGGCCAAAAGAAAAAGAAGAAAAGACTTTGGATATGTAATGGGGATTATCCTTTGGAAAAAGGTTAGGTTCAATCAATTGAAGCATGCCAACATAAGTTGAGATTTTTAGTCTGGACCCCTGTAAGTATAGAAGTGTTGAAAGGCACACGAAGATACTTCATAGTGAGATCAGCACTACCTAAATGTGAATATCAGACTTAGAGCAGTTAAGAAGGAACCAAAAGATCTATTAGATCTCAGAAATTAAACTAAAAAAGGTGCTGATCCGAATATTCTGATGAACTGTTTTACATGCAAAATAAGCCATCACATGAGTTTCTCTATTAGCAGCTATATAATCAAAACCTTAACCTCTGCATCTTTAATTTGCAACCAGGCTTGGTATAATTGACAGATATATTTATCCCTATCTTCTCATCTAATCCTTCTTTGAATTCTGAAATTTGTCCTACCGAACTTCATGACTACCATTTGTCCAACTCACCTCCCAATCTTGTACAGATCTACAGACTACAAGAATAATGCTCCAGATTACCTCTCACCTGAGTTTTCAACGTTAAAGTGTAATTTCTTTGTATCAATTGTGGGCATTTTCCTGCCACTAGCACGTCATGCAACAATCATCCCCTTTAAGCCTTCATCTATGGACCATGACTCCTTCAGCTTTCATTTCTGCATCTGCATTAACCTACTCCACCTTAAAGGACATAAACCTATTGAACTCTGTTGAAGTCTCTGATTTCATCTTGAAGAGATTGTATTGTAAGAGTTATTTCTTTGTTACTGGATGATCTTAATCATGCATGTTTTGAAGAAGCTGACAGGACAACCTTTTGGGGATTTTCGACATGAACAGGAAAATAATGTGGCTTTCAAACTTCAGATCTGATAGTTATATAGAAGCATAATTTTCTAGAAATCAAGTGTTTGACATGGTTCAGCTGCCCTTCTCTTTTTTTTTCTTTTTCTTTTTTTAAAGAATTTGAGAATTGAATTTTTGAATCATCTTTTTTATGTATGCATCACCCTGTATTAATCTTTATCACTTTATATTGTCTCTCAGGTGCACTTTGTTCTATTCTTAGATGAGATTTACAGTGCTTGGTTGGAAAAGGCTCGTCAATTGCTCCAAACATGATGGATCTGCCATCTTTGGAGCTGTGTTGAGCAGCTAGCAGATATGGTTTTAAAAAAAAAAGGGAAAGTTGAAATAGATATATGTTCCATCCGATGTAGCCCATTGTCTAGAGTTTTGAGAAGCTTTTAAAAGAAAAGACAGGTGAGATTATAAGTTGTATTATACTTATTCAGGGTGAAGGTGTTCTGCAGAACTGTGTTGGCTTATATGAAATTGCTGATGCTGGTTGATCACTCTTTCTCTTGGCTTTTCCCCTCCATCAGTAAGCTAAGAAAACTTGCATTCTGTGGTAGAATTGTTCCATCTAACCACAATAAAAGCTTGCGTTTTAGCTGGATGGGAAGCTTTATATTAGAATTTAAAAGAATAATAAGTACATGCATATTTTAGGTGAAATTCGAAGAACTTGAAAACATTAACAGTTCTGTGCATTTTGCGTTATTTTTCTGATGCGTTTGGGAATTTAGTTATCCAATCAGTACTTCAATTGACACGATAATTTGAGACATTTGTGTTTTAATAATGAAGTTTGATTTTTGAATATTTTAAATTAGTATTTTTAAAAAAATATATATGTATATATATATATATCACTAGACAAAATACTTAACAATTTTTTTTTTAAAAATGTGTTTAAATATCAGAACAATGAGGTTGATCAATTTGGTATCTTGGTATAGATTAACTTTTTGGAAAAAGAACTCTCTTAACAAAATTATGATTCAATTTGGATCGACCTCATTAAAAGGGTTTGAGCTTTTTATTTATCAAAACTTTGATTCGATTTTAATTTAATTTCACTATGCCGATTCTTTTAATTTTTTAAATTAATTCATATTATATAAAGAAAATAGTACGTGCCATTATTGAATGATAGTTTTTATATTGCTAGGTCAAATTGTAATATATTAATTATACTCTTAAATATTTTAATGTTTAATAAAAATTTTACAATCTAAAATGAAATTTTACTTCTCCATGAAACATTGTTTATTTTTCATGTTCTTTTTTTTTTCTTTTACTTTCTTTCTTCTCCAATATAATTCACAAATAAATCATATATTTTTCAAATTAATCACACCAAATTAAAATTTTGAATTTATAAAAGTTTAAATTTATACAGACAAAAATAGCTTGTTACGGATATTAGTATAAAAAATTTAAAGACAGGAACAATGATAATGGAGACCTTTAAAGTAAGTACTCATAGCAGAGAACAAATAGTAGAAATGAATATTGAGACAAAATTGCATGATGGATTGAGCAGAAAAATGAAAGTAGCGCACTAACTCAAAAAGGCCTACAAAATGAAAATTTAGGTAGTCTTTGGTTCTATTTTAAGTGTTTTGAAGAAAACTATTTTGAGAAAAATTTTGGAAGATGGGTTGAAAAAATGTAACGTGTGTTTGATTTTGTTTTAAAAAATTTTTAGAAATTCTTTTGGATCGAAATGGTATGTCTGGTTTTTATTTTGAGAGATAATAAATTATATTATGAATATTAAATTAGTATTTTTTTTTATTGTGATGAAAATGTAATTTGATATTAAATTTTATTTTTCAAGAAAGAAAACATTCTGGTAATATATAAACTGCTATATATTTTACCCTCTTCATGAACTCATTTCTCCACCTGTCACCTGGCTACATTTCTCCAGAGAAGCGAGTCAGCATCAGCAATGGCTCTCCGAACCCTAATCACCAGAAAAACCCTAAGGACAGCACCCCTTGGCTTCCGGGGGCTGCAGACTTTCTCGCTGCCCGATCTACCCTACGACTATGGCGACCTCGAGCCCGCCATCAGTGCCGAGATCATGCAGCTCCACCACCAGAAGCACCACCAGACTTACATCACCAATTACAATAAAGCCTTGGAGCAGCTCGATAGCGCCATTACTAAGGGCGATGCCTCCACCGCTGTCAAGTTGCAGAGCGCTATCAAGTTCAATGGCGGAGGTAGTACATTTTAACTTAATTGAATTCCTGGCTTTTGCGTCTTGCGATTCTTCTTTTCAATTCCTGTGGTTTGGTTGGGGATGCCTTTCCTTTATTTGGAGGGGAGGTGGTGGTTGGAGTGGATTTTATGTTATTTATTTAGTTGTAGTGTTGCGATTGAACTTCTTTACGTGTGAAAGAATTGGAACCTGGAAATCCGAAATGGTTAGTATGCTGATCATCGTAACGTGTGTGATTTCTGCTGTATTACTATGTTTGGCTTTATTAGATGAGTTCTTTGGCAATCTCTAGGATTCGAACATTGACTTGTATTTTCAGCATATATATATTCCAAAAGCCGAAGGGATCAAGTTTAATAAAGGTATTTATTTTGGGTTAGCCTAGTAGACTGATGCATCGTGCATAGAGGTAAATTTTTTATTTTGTATGAGACTTTGACTGGGTGGAAGCAAGTGTTACCGTATAAGGCTGGTGAAATGTGGACATTTTGCACTTCCATATCTAATGGACAATAGGCAAGAAAAACCATGTTTTTGCTTGTTCTGTCTAATAATTGGATGAGGTGGTCATTCAACATGGTATTAGAGTGCGGCAAAGGGAAAGATTTTAGATTTAAGTCTCATTGTTGCCCATTTATGAAAAAGAATTCCTTGTGGGAGGCCTTGGAAAAAGATATCTGCCAGGATGTGTTGGGTTGTGTTATACTAAATTTTTAATCCCTATCCTCTGTACCAGATGTGACTTCATTCAATATGGTCAACACTTCAACTACAGTAGCAAGCCTTTTGGCTGGCGGGTGCTGACATGAATGAACAAATGATCATGAAATGAGCATTTTTCCAAATCATAAAAATTTTAGTTCCCCAGTTAAGTGGGGACATTTTTATTCCAAAACCATGGATATAATTTATAAGGATAGTTGAAAATTTCGCTGATTTATGATGAACTAATCATTATATGCCAAAACTACGTTGCTTGCTTTTCATGGGAATTGGAGCTGAATTGCATTTTTTCATCCCCCATTTCCGTTCATTCCTTCAAAACCCTCTGGCCAGAAATGAACACACAGATAATTCCTCAGTAGAGAGGTGAAATCTTGCTTGATTTAAGATGAACTAATCATTATATGCCAAAACCCCATTGCTTGCTCTTTATGGGAATTGAAGCTGAAGTTGCATTTTTCCCTCATCTCCTCCAAACCCCTGGGGCCAAAAACAATACACACACATATGTATATAATGCGTGTGAGTGAATAAATTTGCTATCAGTTTATATGGGACTTGTAATTTTCTTAGAACTTACTTTTGATGCCTTTTCATTGGCTGCTTACTCTAGTTAGTAGGCACTTGACTTGGCAATCTTATCAATATACTCATAATCTTGGTTTTTTGGCTCTAACATTGTTTTTAACAGGTCATATTAATCACTCAATTTTCTGGAAGAATCTTGCTCCTGTTCGTGTAAGTTTACCTCCTGAATATTATAGTCATAATTACCATTAAGGCAATTTTTTAGAGCTAATATCTCCTCTCAGGAAGGCGGTGGCGAGCCTCCCAAGGGTTCTTTAGGTTGGGCCATTGACAATGACTTTGGCTCCTTGGAAGCTCTAATACAGAAGATGAATGCTGACGGTGCTGCTTTACAGGGGTCTGGATGGGTGGTATGCTTACTGTATTTTTGCTATAACTCTCATGTATCCTGCAGTAGATGTCTGCAAGAGATGCTTCTCAGTGCTGTTGTCTCTTCTAAAGTTTCATTTCCTTGAATTACTTCATTCTTGTTCTCAGTGGCTTGGTCTGGACAAAGGATTCAAGCATCTGGTTGTCGAGACCACTGCAAATCAGGTAACTAATGTGACTTGTGTTTTAAGAAGAAACTATATCTGGTCTTTGGTCTGATTTTTCTGCATAATATTGAGTGTGCTCTACTCCAAGATAAAATTTAACACTGAAGGTTGAATTGGCTCCATTATTTAAGTTTTCATTCAGTCCAGAAGCTAGCATGTGGAAGTTGTCCAGAACTTCAAAGTAATAATGTTCAGCCTGCTCTTTTGGGGTGCAGTTGGCTCAGGATTTTAAGTTCACTGTCCATGTTTATATCACTTGGTTCTTATTTGACCCTTTTAAGCAGTTGTTTCTAGATTTTACAAGTGTTATGTGGAAATATTGTTGTTCTTGCATAATTTGCCCTCTATGATATTGAATGAAAGAAATGGGAAGTTCTCTGTACTAATTTATTAAGTTCGCATCTTCGTTTATCAAAGATCTTAGGATTTTTGTATTCTATTATCAAGTATGCTAAATAAGAACATTAAGCAAGATGGGTCTTGTTTGGTGAGTATTAATTAGTGAGAACTAAAAATAGAATTGATGCATTTCTGACTTAATTGGATTTTTCCTGCCCTCTTGCTCATCTTCTATTGCAGGATCCACTGGTTACTAAAGGACCCAGTTTGGTTCCTCTGCTTGGTATTGATGTCTGGGAGCATGCATACTATTTGCAGGTACTTCTTGCTCCTCTAATTTGCACAGTTCTTTTATAGCATAAATTCGATTAACCTCACCATGCTGGCAGTAATGTGCAAATTCAGATGCTTATTTGCTACTAGTAATTGTAAAGGGGATCATAGTGGGCCTTCTATTCTTTTCCTGATCTTTGTGATTCTTTTACTGGAAAGTTCTTTTTCTCGTGGTTTTTTTTTTCTTCTTTCCATACGCTCTGACAGCATGCCTCTCTTGCGTAATATGGAAGTTCCTTACTCTTATATGCATACCTTGTAGTGCATTTTCCTCTTGATCTTCTGAATTAATCAAGTGGTTTGCTTTACTCCTTCACATTTATTCGGTTACTTCTTATTTTGCAGTACAAGAATGTGAAACCAGACTACCTAAAGAATATATGGAAAGTCATGAACTGGAAATATGCCAATGAAGTTTATGATAAAGAGTGCCCTTGATTGGACACACTTGAGAAGTTGAGTGATGGTGAATTGCAAAAGCTGTTCAGCTCTGTACAGGTGTTTGAGAGGGAATAAATCTGTTTTGGCCGCAGAAGAAATCCGTTTTGTTAATGGGATGTTTGCCAGTTCTATACACTGATACACGTCAATGTTTCAGCTTGCTTATATGTAGCTCCTACTTGTATCGTTTCACTATGCAGTATGCTTTTATCAAAGCTCAAATTTACTTGTAACTCTATTTTGTTCCACATTGATTTCTAAATTCTGTTTCTTAACAAGAGATGAACCAGAAAAGAAACCAACAACAAACTTGCGACAGTACGGCTGAGTTATGGGTGCTGCACTATTTTGCAGTGGGTGGTAGTAGATTTCTTGAATTTTGCCATTCCATCATGGGCTTTTGTTAATGTTATCTTGCTTGAAATTTATTGCAAATACATTTACATGGGTATGCAGTACAGATATCTTTCTATAAGAATCTAACCATGAAATAGAAATTTAGATTCTGTGATCCCCAAAGCCCCCAACTACATGATTGTGCTCATTTTCCTACAAAGCTAGCACGCCAAGCAATTTGTAGGTTGGCTAAATAAGCACCCACATCATCAATCATTTAGCTTGGGCTTAAACAGTGACCAGTCAAACTGGTGCCTGACCCTGTACAGCCTGTAGTATGGGACACTTGATTGTTCATTCTTCAACCCTCTCTTTGGTGAAGCAACAAGAACGGGCTTCTTTGCAATTTGGAATCCAAGAAGCCATTTGGAATCCAGAATAGAAACACATTTTTTGATGTAGGTATATTGTCATGCTTCAACAACCCTATGCAACTTTTCATCAGCAGTCTCTGGACACCGTCTGAGTTCCTTCACGAGCCTCATGCAGTCAACCATAGGACAGTTTGTCTTGATTGCATTAGAGGCGATATGCGATCTGCTGGCAGCATACCCTTCCTGTAATCAAGCATTCCAAATTTAAGATGCCATTCATGTAACGAAATGAAGAAGCTAACATCCGCATTGTTCAGTTGCATCAGGAAAGAATAGGACTAATTCTATGCTGAGTTTGAATATATATATATATATATATATATGTCAAGTGCTTCTGTAAGGAACACATTTATTTGCTCATAAGGGGAGAAACTAGAAAGAACTGATGAAAGTGGAAATTCCAGACCTTAGAGACTGGTATGAAAAAAGTACCTTGTGCAAGGCATGCAATAGAGAGTCTATGGGAGGGGAATTAACCTTTGCTCGACTTGCTACCTGAGGCAGTCATAAAGGAAAACTTACGGACGTAGCACATATTGCTGAGTCAAAATGTCCAAGCTTTACATCAGATTTCATGAGTACCTCATCTGCTTTGATGTATCCAAATGGCAATAGAGGGTCACTTTCATCAATCATTAGTTTTAACAGTGCTTCCAGATGCTTTCCTTTTCCACTGCCAGTCCAACCCCATTGTTCAGCCAAGTTCAGCATTTCAGTAAGAAAGAATGAGCTGTGAAGAGGTCCTGTCCAAAGGGGCCCTGAAACAACAAGTGAACCAGGAAACTGAAAAGAACCAAGAGAAGTGTAAACATTTTTCATCAAACAAGGCTGAAGCACTACTACATCACCTTACAGAAAGCAACTTTACAGGTGAAGATATTTGGGTTTCATACATTATTCTTACATATATGCCGTAATCTCCATTTTAAGATACCACTTTCCAATACCACAAAAGATGAAATGGTCAAATGGTATTTCTTTTTCTTTGTTTTTATTCATACACATACGCACACCAAAGGTTCGTGAGGATTCAAAACCCAACCTCACACATACAAGTGTAAGGAGATTCCACTGGGATAATTGGCCACTTGGCTGAAATAGTCAAACAGTTACATGCTCTTATATTAAGAAAGATGGAAAATGCTTAAGGTACTGAATTTGCTTAGAAATAGAAAGTTGAAATAAAGATAAAGCAAAGCAAACCTGGGAACAGATGCTATAATCAACCATATTGTTAATTCTAAAATAATGGATGACATCATGCACAAATAGGATTCTCAGAATCCATATTAGAGGAGAATTATGAGGTGTACATTATTGCAAGAGCACCTCATCCGACCAAGTTCATCCCATGAGAATCCCTGAGAATTTCCACATTGAATGCAGTAGCTGATGAAACTATAATGCCTGTGAAAAGCGCTGGAGGTAAATGATCTAGGTTCCAAGTAAAAAGGGACTGATGCATAAACAAGATTTGCAAGAATTCGACCTCTTAATGGGAAACTTTCCACGCCTGACTTGGAGCATTGTTCGGAACACAGGGCCATGATACGAGTAGTAGGAGAAAAGTGGCACAACATGATAACCCAACACAGCAGCCTCCCGTACAGCCCCACCAATAAGCATTCTTAACCCAATCTCATTTGAGTATGGCATATGCTTAACATATGCTCCGTATGCAGCCAAAGTACTATGAGGCAAAAAGATTGCTTCCATAAGTCATGATTTCATGATTAAGCTGATAAAACAATAGCATTCAGAAGTACAACGCAACAAATAATACCCAGAAATATTTATTTCTTTCCTTGTATAAACCCGTCGATGACTGGAGGGCAATTTGTGCTCTTTCATAATTCTACCCTTTTTCTTCCTATTGATATACTTCTTTTAATGCATTTTCAATTGGTAAAATAAATGAAGTTTCTTCTGCAGTTTATATATTTTCATTGTAAATTAACATAAACATGGATTTATAATCCATTACCCTTCTTCTTCTACTGCTACACTTCCCTTTTGATTAACCATCAATTGTACAACTATTTCATCTTTGCTAAACACGTGCAAACATTTTCATCCAACTTAAAATGCCAAACTATCAATCAACTAACCAATATCTTGGTTAATTGAAAATAAAATTATCAATTGACATTAAACCACCTATTTCTAATTAATTCAACTCACTGCTGAGGCCGGTGACCGCCAGATGAGTACCCATCAGTGGAAGTGACATACAGAAGGCCATCCAATTTCACAGCACACATAGCAGCCCTCAAGTAACTCGACTCGCTCCCAAAAGAGTCCACATCAATTAAGTCAAAAAAATCCCTTTCCAAATAACACTCCGTCAATAGCCGGTTGGCATCCGAATGCCTTACTGCCCACCTCTTCTTTTCCCTGTCCGCCTTCTCCAAATTCCCCGAAATAATTCCGCCGCACTCGTGATTGGCATCGTTGGCCAGCACAAAGTCAGCGTCAGCCTCAACCAGATACCGCAAAGAACGGATTCCGCAGCCACACATTGCGTCGAGCACCCGGAGGGCATTGTGGGATTTCTTATAAATGGCGGCGGAAAGGACGCCGAGGTCGCGCCCGGTGGAGCTCTCATGGCGGAAGAAGGTGTCGCCGACGTCAAAAGAGAGACCCCTTTCGGTTTGGGGTTGGGATTTGCAGCACCTTGGTGGGCTTAGTGGTTTGGAGGAAAGGCAGGTGAAAGGAGAAAGGGGTTCAAGGGGAAGACAAAACATGGCGGGATGAATTGAGCTTGTTTTGTGGGGCTTGAGTTTTATCACTTTTTTTGGTTTTCCTTTTTATAGTTTACCAGTATTTTCTTTTCTTTTCCATTTTTTATGAAAATTTGTTTTTGAAAAAAAAAGAAAGAAAAATGGTGTAGAAACATGGATTAGTTGCAAATATCCGATAAAAAAATGTAAAATAGCACAAAGTTAATGTGAAAAAAGAGCTATTTGTTTTTTGTTTTTTAAATGGGTTTTTGTTAATATCTTTGTGCCTTGCTTTTTTTTATTATTATTATCTGATTTTTTTTTCATAGGGGTGATATTTTCTGACCTGATACAAAATTATTAAATTTGATTTAAGCTTATCAGGCCTAATTGAAATTGAGTAATCGAAATACAATATACAAAATTTGGTAAGTTTGAATTGGGTTATGAGTTGATATATTCAACTAGAATTACTTTTTGGATGACTTATCAACCCAATCCAATTCAATTCGGAAAACAAACAAATTTTGAAGTGCTCTTTTTTGTTGTCTATTTGTTTCATAAATTTTGCCTAATTTTAGATCACTTTTTATTAATTTAACATTGATTTGGCAATTGTTGAAGATAAAATATAATTATATTTTGTTACGGGGGTAATAGTAAGACAATCCATTATAAGTACATATAATACTGTATATATGGCCGTCTTCTGCAATTAAATAAGTATATATATATATTTAAATAGTACTTCAGAGTAATTTACACAAATTTAGTTGGCAATAATCATCTTTTGCAATTAAGTTTTGATGTAAAAAGCCAATAATATGGATGATTTCAATCATAATTACAAACTCCTTTGTTTTAAATGGTTCTAAGAAAAGAAATATATATTTTAGAGGTTTAAATAAATATGGATCTCATTTACATTTCATAAAGCTCTTCTATTTTTAAATTTCTCTTAATAAATGGGTCGGGTGTGAGTTACAAGTAGGTAAGTTGACCCAATCCAAATCAGGTACATCAAGGTTGACCTGATTTAGTACAATTTAGGCTTGGATCTATCATGTTGAAAATTAAATAGTTCGATTGGATTGTGCAAATATATGCAATATTTCCACTTTAACCTATCCTGAAACTCATCTAACCTACCTAAATTGCCACCCCTACTTTTTAACTTCATTTTATGGAAATTTTGTATCTAGCACTATAGACATATATGCATAAAAATGCACATATTCTGGTTTTGTTTGATTTTATTTTGAATATTTTAAAAAAATATTTAGGAGAATGTGTTCTAGAAAGTGAGGGTCGAGAACATGATTTATGTTTGGTAAGAGTATCTAAATTAACCCAACCCACTAATCCAATCATGAATTGTTCAAAAAAAAAAGAGTTAGGTTTGACTTTGATATTTTTGTGTTTGAGTCAAATAAGGTCCAACCCAAATTTGATCAAGGGAAAAAAAAGGAGATAAGTTTGGGTTGCATTTTGAGTTCATCCATTTAACCTGAAAACAAAAAGCATGTTAAACCTGACCTAATCTAACTGTACTTAACCCACATAAAAATAATTATGGGAATCAAATCCTAGACTAAGAAGCAAAAAGTTGCCTTTTTGTATTTAGAGTAATTATGGACAATTTGACAAGTATTTCTTAAAGTTATTATACTTATTAAACCTTAAGATTTATGTAGTAGTAGTGCTAGTTGGTAATTCGTATTTGAATGTTTTATATTTGATGTTGGCAGTACGTAATCGATTAATTTTGATGGTAAGTTGTGTTAATTTTAATGTAAGTTTAAAAAATACAGATATAACTTCTAGTTAATTATAATATTGGAGTTTGTGAATATAAAAAGTGAAATATATAGATGAGCTGGGTTAGGTTTATTAGATTGTTCAATAATCTTATTGACAATAAGGTTAACCTGAACAAACTTTAATTTTTCATGGGTCAGTTTAGAGTTAAGCCTTTTGCGTTTAATATAGAATTATGTTATATTTGGGCTTTTTATATTATATCCATATTCAGAACAACCCGAACCTACCCAACCCATTCAAATTGACACCCCTTATTGTTTGTTTTAGTTGTAGATTATTTTGAGAAAAAAGGGCATGATTTTTTATTTTTTTTCAGGGAAGAGACATTTATAATATAAATATCTAATCAATATTTTTTTGTCTGATTTTTGTTTGTATATTTGTAACAATTATGAGATATGTATGTACATATGTAATTATTAATTTATGATTTGACATAACAATGACGTAATGGTTTAAGTAATTGATGTTGTGATATAAATTATTTAATGGTTCAATATTAATTGTATATTTATGATGTGCAATAATATGATGCATTTGCAAGTTAATTATGAAAGATTGTCCTGTCATGAAACAACAAAAATAATCTTCGTCTTGATAATATGATAATAGCATTTAAATATACAAATATTGTGATAGGAGTAGGATATCGATTTAATACATAGACTGCTTCATAGAAATTGATGGGCCAACCTAAAAATATTATTTCAGCCCAGATGAAAGTTAAATAGCCCAGAGCATGAAGATCATTCCAAATTCTAAAATACATATTAGGCCCACATAAAATAAACTAACCCAATAATACAAATATTACCCAGCAAAATACTTGAATTGGTCGGATCCGAGTCCTTAAACCAACCCGTGAATTGGATCAATGTTGACCATATACCCAACTTGGTAAGAAGCACCTAAATCATGCCACGTCAGTTTCTCTATTTGAAATGAGACACTAGTATAAATACCCTATTTTAGTCTATTTCTATGGTATGCACACCCTGGGCAAAATGCATTTTATCCCTTTCTAAAGTGTCTAATTGGTTGAAAACCCCAAATATATTTTTAATTGGCGTAAATTCCATTGAATTCTTGAATAAGTTGCTTACTCTCCCCAGTTCATTTAAATGATTTTTAAGATTTATCAAAAGACCAAAATATCCTCCTTTATATGGCAAAGGTCATGCTTTCTTTGTTCCAATTGAACTTTGGCAGACATCCCCTCTCTTTCAAACAAAGAGAAAACTCTAAACTCGTCTGCCCCGAATTTGATCTCTCATCTTGGTTTTCTATTGCGTATTGGATGATTCTGGGATATTTCATTCAGATGCAAACTATTTGTCAAATTATTTTTAAGTTTTGAAACCATTGAGCTAAACTCAACTTAATCATGAATGCAATGTGCTACTTCATCCTATTCTATACTGTAATTTTTATTTTTATTTTAAAAAAATGTTTTCATTTAATTAATCAAAATTTTAGATTTTTTGGGTTTAAATGCAAAGTGTTGTCTCTAAAATTATGATACTTTGTGTTGTTTGAATCTTTCTTTGTTTTAAACTTCAATGTACAAATTATTGAATTTGTTCTATTTTGTTTGTATTGATGCAAAGGAATTTATTTATTGCCCAGTTACTCTTATTTCATTGTCAAACTTCTAACTGAGAATTGATTAAAAAAGCAGCTTTCATCAACTCCTATACACAATCAATTTTAACATCTAAATAAAAAAAATTCATAAATAAATTAAAACCATAGTTGGCGCATTCTTGTTTCTCAAAACGGTGTTTGAGGTGAGTTGCAGCAATCATCCCCACAAAAGTGGTCAAATTGAGGGAAAATGGATGGCATTTCTTTTCATTATAATATGAGGGCAAATAAGTCATTGATGGCATCAAAAAGCTTCAAAAATAAGACTTTCTAATGTCTAAATCTAGTTGAGTATATGTAGGAGGGAAAAAGGTAGAGCAAAGGCCAAAGTAGATATGTAAGCATACCTCAAATGCATGTGAATTAGGGGTATTTTATAGTACAAGACTTGGCTTGCAAGGGGGAGGTCAAAATGACCGTTTACCCATATGAATAGAGTGATTTGACCAACTTGTAAGGGCATTAAAAGCCTTTTGTAATATGTCAATCAACGTGTCTTTGTTCAGCTAAAGGTACAACAATATATCTTCCGCATTAAATGTTGTGGATGTGGGCTGGCAATACATTTAATATGGATAGAATATTTGTTCAACTGCATTAAATGTAAAGGTGAGGGGTTGAATGAAGTCGGGGACTATATTAAATGCAACAATGCTTCCTTGACAAATCTTATTCGACTATATGGAGTCAAGTCTCCCAACAACATAAATAACTTTCGCATCTCCTAATTCCCGTGAGGTTGATCGTCCCTAGGGTGGTCGAGTTCTGCCATGGTCAGCTAGAGGGTAAGTTTTAGATGATACAAAGTCATATTCTGGCTTTTGTCTTGCTAGGTGGAATCAACCTCCACGTTGTTTAGGTGATTAAAGTTGGCGATACGACGTCTTCTATGTCTGAATAGCGTAACTCTTTAATCGAATAGGCCTAGCCTCATGCACTTTTAGCCAATGACGCTACATGTAGGCCCCATTACATTGTGGTCAGGGCATCTCGACCTCATCGATATCTATAATTATTTACTCAACTATGATATGACAATATATTTTATTAATTATTTAAATGTATTAAATTTATTATATAAAAATAAAATAATATATTTATTGTGAGAAAAAAAAGAAGAAGACTTGAGTTGTAGAGAAAATTAATATGGTTAGAGAAGTAAAACGGAGACAGAAAGCACAATGTGCGGAGGCAACAGAGAAAACAAATGACAATTTTTTTTATAGCACTTTTTTTATCTAAATAAAATTAATTCTGTCAATTAATTTAAAAGCTCCCACACCTTATAAATAGCATGAATGACCATTATGTTTTCAAAAATTTCTCTCATAACAAGATAAGCTCATTATTTTAATGATTTTCAAATTTTTTTATTTGGTAAGGAACTATAAAATTTCTACTTGATGTGATTTCCATTCTTGTAATTATGCAAATAATAAATATATATTAATTTTTTAATATAATACATTTAAGAATATGTACAAAAAAAATAATATGTTTAATTCAAAATACTATATGCATGCAAACTCTAAGTGCTAATACAATATTATATATATATATATACACACACATACTAGCATGTACCAGGTGCGATGCATCGAAATAATTTTAATACTAAAATAATTTATTTATAATAATATTCATTTTATTTCACATGATAAAAAATAAATTATAATTATTTTTAATCTTAAAAAATAAAATCTACTACTAACTAGATAACATAATGTAAATATTTCAATTAAAATATTTTTTGAAGATAATTTGTACTAAAATAAGTTATAGAATATCAAGAAATGCCAACTCTAAATTTGAAAACTATACATAAAATTTTAAAATGATAAAATTAATTTTAATATAAATAAAAAAATTAAGAAAATAAAATTATAGAGCATAATATTTTACTTAATACGCTTTTTTGATTAGATATATATATTTATATATACATATTTTGATATGATAAATAAGTCAATTTTTTTTTCTTCTTAAATATAAAGCTTTTTTACATGATTCTTAATAATATGAAAGTCAGAGTTACAATTTTCATAACATTTCAAAAATTTAAAATGTCAAGTATTTTTTCATTAGAGTAAATATATTATCTCTTTGTACTTCATCTATAAACTAATAAAAGTAACTTACATTACGTTGTTATTCGATCACCAATTTAGCAAGTAGTTTATAACTTGCAATATTTTATAAACTAAAATATTTCTTAAATAACTCTCATACATAAAATTTATTTATTTTTATTTTTATGTAGTTATTTCTTTATTTTTGAATTTGTCATATATTATGTAAATGGTCATAAAATAGTACGTAAATTTTTAATACTTAATTTAAAATAAAATATCAATTTCTAATAATTTTTTTAAATATAAATAAATTTTAATAAAACTTGCTTCTAGTCAGGCTTTTTTGATCTTACCCCATTAATCCAAATAAAAGTATTCTTTTATAAATTATTATAAGAAAAAATATAGAAATAAATATACATGGTATAAATATAGAACTATATAACTAAATGTATTGTAAAATGTAAAACTTTATATCATTTGCTATTTAGGTGGTTATCTATCAAACTTTTGAAAATTTCAACTATATCACTATACTTGTATCTTGTAAAATAATTTACTTCAATTGATTAAAAATGAGTTCTCCATTATTATATGTAAAATAATTTTCATGCCTAAAAAACATCATTATAAAAATAATTAAATTCTAAAACTTTGATAAATTGAGGAGTCACATATTAATTAACTTATAATTATTCATTTATTAAATTTCTGATTCTTTAGTAAGGAAATAATGATATAATATTTTACATAAATATATGTACATCCTTTTCATAAGCAATGGATAAGTTTTGAAATTTTTTAAGTAAGTCATAATATTAAGAAATAATTATGGTTGGTAAGTATTTGTTTCTTTTGAAGTATATTTAATATAAATTATATATATTCAAAATTTTAAGTTGTCGAAAAAATAATTATTTAGTAAAGATATAAAAATAATTTATTAAATCAAATAATTGAATATTTTTTTGTTTATTTAATAATTTTTATTAAAAATAATTGAACGATGCATTACTTCATGTAAAAATAAAGTGACTATATCTATATAAATACAATAAAAATGATTAAATTTGAATAATTAGTGGTTATATTGAAATAACTTAATTATCAACTACTTTATTTGTATAAATTTATTGAACTTTTTTGAATAAAAATATTTAACTCTTTAGGTGAAAAAAATGAAGCTTAATATTTTTTAAAACTCATTTTATTCAATAATTTTAATATTTTGTATATCTATTTAATTTTTAATAGTTAATATTATTAAAGTAAAGATAAATACTAAAACATAAAATATATCAATTATGTAAAAAGTATTTATTTAGCAACGAAATTTGGATTTCAACCCGTATATACACAATTTTTTATAAATAAATTATTTATTCATTGAAGATAAGTAAAGTAATTTTCTTATAAAAATATTATAAATAAGTAAAGATTCAACTAATCAAAGATAAACTTATCAAGTCACATGATGCTATAAACAAAAAATACATATTTTTTTAGTTATGTGCACATAATTAGAAATAGGTAAATCAAATACTAATAAATTTAGTGAATCTTTTATGAGAAAATATATAGCATTTCTTCATTCATTTGGTAAAAAACTGGAATAATTTCAACCACTTAATAAATATTACAATATTTTTCAATATTCCAAAACATAATATTGTTCAAGGTATACGTTACTCAAATATAAAATATATACAATTTTTTTCTAGATCAATCAAGAGGGTTGCAATTAAAATAATAGTAAAATAAAAATTCAATATAAAAGATAAATTCTTAAATGAACTTACAAAAATATTTGAAACAGTATTGAAAATGAATACATAAAATATAATTAATTGAAATAAAAAAGTATGCCGATAATTTTAAGTAATATAAAATTACAATCCTAAGTTGATCATAAAAATTTTAATTCTTAATAAATATTGAGGAAATAATTAAGCAATAACATTAGTAAAATATTTAAATATATTAGAGGAATATCTAAATAATTTAGAATAATATATATATATATATATATAAAGATGTGTCATACAAAATATATTACAAACTTAGTGCTAGATGAATACATCAATATGTCATGTTAATTAATGGGGAAAGAGGCTCTATAATTAAATAAAACTGAATAAAAATATAGAATGATAACATAAATAATATAGAAATAAAATATGAAAAGAACAATCATAGAAATTTACATATAAAACAAATGAAAGATTTATCAATCAATTTTGTGGTAAATTAAATTTATAAGATAGAATTTTATGACAATAGTATTTAATATGGTGCTTAAAATATTTCAATTTATCTGATGAGATAAAAATATGATTATAGATATTTTAAAATTATTTATGAGATAAAAATTTACATTGCAATTTCAAAAAACACAACATAATATTTTAGTTATAACATATTGGTAGTATTAAAATAAAATTAAAAAAATAAATAAACAATCAATGATAGTTTTTTAATTGAATTAAAAAATTCAAAATTTTAAGAATTCGATATTTGATCAAAATTATACAATTAGATCGACACAAAATTTTGCTATATATAATAATATAAATATATATTTATTTAGTTATATATAGCTATATATATTATATAATTGTCTATCTATCAATATAGCTAAACAATCGTTATAAATGAAGCCCGGTCCCCGGCCAAGATGTCCTTTCATCAAATTCTGAGATCATATCTCCGCAATATCTCTCTCTCTCGCACTTACACACACACAATGTCGAGAATGGAGAGCAAGTGGAAAATTCTTTGTAGAAGAAAGAAAAAGAGAAGGTGGATTGCTTGAGGTATATTCCAAATTTTGTGGAAATATGGATATAAACGTGATTCCGTTCTTGATTAAATGCTATATCTCTCTGTATTTATTGGAGATTACAAATGCTTTAATTACTGAATGAATCATCAGATTATGTTTTGATTTCCATTATATGTGTTAATTTAATTCAGAATTGATTAATTGACTAGGAATACAGGTAAGAATCAGAGTGATTGTGAATTCTGCCCATCATTCATTGTTTCAAGACAGATATAGTTGTATGCATCCATGAATTTTTATCAAGTGCAATAATGCTTCAGCAAGAGTTTTAACCTACTGTATATCTAGTATCTTGTGATATCATCAAATCATCCTTAGGTTCTTTTAAAAACTAGTGGTCCTTCTTAATTAAATTAATCCTTGAAGGCCAATTTTATCAATAAAAGTATCTTCTCCCTTATTCCTCATATTTGTTTAAGATTTCGTAGTGGTCCTGTTGTAATTGTTTTCTTTCTCATTCTGATTCTCCTTTCCTGTTACTATGTCAAAGTTTCAGCATTCTTTGTCAAACTTTTCTTCCTCTCTCCCTCCTCTGTCTTCTCAATCCTCATTGTGCTCAAATCGACGTCTTGTATCTGTTAAGGATATTAAGGATAAAAGGTGGCTGATGATGGAAAGAACTGCCAATGAGATACTATTAGCAATTGCACCTAATTTTCATGCCGAGAAGGAAAGGATGATGGTGCTCAACTTCATTCAGGCACTGTTTTGGCTATACTATAAAATTGGGGTTGGATCTTCATTCTTGTGGTCCTCCTTTAGTTAAAAATGCTTTTTATATATGGCTCCATGTTTCCCTTGTTAAATCCCACTTTTTCATCCTTTATTTCAATATAAATTTCTAAGTCGTTCTCTTTTTTTTCTTTTGTTCTGTTCACACTGGTCTCCTGAGTGGTGTTTCTTTGTCAACACACTGTATGATCAATAGATTTTACCTCATGAACATTTGTTTTGAGCTATTGTAGAACACTAGTACATTACTATATGAGCCGTGTTGGTAATTATGTCTACACGACATTGTAAGCATTTTCGGATTTTCTTCACAATTCTTCATTAATGAACAATAGCAATGTTTCTTTTTCTAGGAAATGTGCATTGCTAATTTGAAAATGAATGTGCATGGGATATATATCATAATCTTTAATGCTATTATTGTCTATAGCAACTACACTTGCATTTTCACAAGACAGTATATACGACAAATGTCAAAATCATTTCTATCAGTACATGACATTAAATTTGATTAGTATTATTAGAGTAGTTTATTTGTATTAGCTTAGCATCTTAAAATAGATACCACCTCTCAGTCAATTCTTCATTGCAGGCTTTCCCATATGGCTCAGTTCCTCTGAAAACATATCTTCCTGATGGAGATATTGATCTGACTGCAATCACCCATCCAAATTTTGAGGATGCTATGGCCAACAGCATTTATTACATTTTGAAGGTTTACGAGCTGAACAACTTCGGGCTTTATGTTACAAATGTTAAAATGATCAATGCCCAGGTCTTGCTTTTTCACTTGCTTATCTTGCCTTACTTTTTAAAGGATGTGTCATAAGAATGAAACTTTCTATATTTCTAGCTTTTTTTCTTTTTCTTTTTCTGAAATCAAGGCTATTCTCAACATTTGCTGTCACAAGATTTCAATCTGATTTATCCTATATGAAAAATAAGGCGTTTACTTAAGTTATCTTTGCTTATTCTATTGTTATGGCCTCATAGAAAGCTGCAGATATGTTTTCATCTATGGACTATCTGCTATCCTTTTAATCCACATGAATCTTCTTGAAAATAAAGGTTGCAATGGGATCTGGAGGTAACATTACCATATTCTGATAGTAAACAGCCTCTGCATTTTTTAGACTGATTTTCCAGAGTTGATTTACTTCTGATGTGAAATCTTTTGTTTGTACATCTTCCTTATGTAAGACTGCATTTCGTAAGGTGTATGCTCTGTGTCTTGGGGCTTCCCCCCCAAGAAGCATGATACGCCTTGTCCCATGCCTTCACTTTTGTAAGACACTGAAAGGTAGTACTGTTAAGAATTTTAACGTTATCCAAGTGCTGTGTTTTTAAGTTAGATAAATTGTGTAAATTATATTTCAAATATGATGATTTGCAAAAAAGCAATCTATAGTCAAACTTACTATTAATTATTATATAAACTAGCAAGCAGAAGTAAAATAATGAACAAATAAATTTTCATGGCTTTGAAACTCCCCAGACAGAGACATAATCTGATTTTTCCTTCCTTGAAATGATTTTACTTAATTAACTGGAGCTTAACCCCATTATAAATACTGGAAATAATATTAGAAAAAAGAAATAGTTGAAAAAGACTTCGGTTCGCACTCTTGACTCTAAGACCTCAGACATTTAGATGACTTGAAGATTAAATAATTCAGTCTTTAGCATTTACTAGCCTCTGGGGGGCGAGAGAGCATTGAATTTGAGTACATGTGAGACTTTTGATTTGACAAAAGATGTATCATGTTGGTTTCTTCAATATAGATTAAATCTTGTTTTTTTTCCCAAGATAGGACTTGTTAAGATTTCACTCCTATTCCATTCATGGATAGGGTGAATAAGCTAGACACTGAATGTCGTGGAATGCTCCGATCACTAAAGATAATGATCTCAATCAATGTAGTAACTAAGCTTATTGTCAAATCTTTCTTATTGAGACTCATTTAATACAAAAATACTTTGCCTCCTTGGTAGCTTTTTACTGTGTTTTAAGTAATGTAAATTTTGTGTAAAGCTGTATAGAAGGTAATTATGTATTATTCGTATATAGTTTGCAGCGGAATAGCTTAATGCTTTATAATATTCTTGTATAGCTGAAATATTATGCAGTTAGTTATCCTTATAGATTCTATTTTCGTCTGATTGGCTCTAAGGTTTAGCCAGGAAATTCACTATATCTCAGTGGCATATTTATAGTGCATTGAGACACAAGGGGAAGATATGAAGATTATAGTTCTTTGGTTTTGCTTTATAATCCTAGAACGTACTTATGGCCCTTTTCACCATTCATATTATCCTCATACATGTCTTTAAGGAATGCAATATGAAAAGACAAAGCAAAATGCAAATAATAATTTTTGAAGAGAGAGCTTATCTATAAGTATCTCTATTTATTGTGCTTGAGGCCCTGTTGCTGCAAGGAAGGATTGAAAATTAAAATCAAATCCAAAATGATTTGTCTTTCTCCAGAACAATTACAGAGTTTGTGTTTTTAGATTAGATCTTGTTCCTTTATAGTTGAGTATTCCTGAGATTTAAATGACTTTATAAGTTCCTTAGAAACTAAGTTAGAATTAACATGGATGTGGCTTTTGTGCAAGCTTTCTCCCTTAGTTGTCTATAAATTTGTATTCAGGCTTTGACTTTGTCCTTTTGTTTGCCTCTTTCTTCTTCTCTCGCTTATGTTAATAGAACTGCAGCAAACTATTTCATTCCACATATATGATTCTTGAAAAATTTTGGGTTGTTTTTCATGTAAAATTCTGTTTAATGCATTGTAAAGCTTGCATGCAATTCGTAAATAAACTTCTTAATTGATATTAACATTGTACACTATCCTTTACTTTTACATTGCCACTTTTATGATAACATAGCCAATAGGTTATTCATATGACCCCAATGGATAATTAACATCTCCACTAGAAAGAAACGTTCAATCTTTGAATGTATAGACAACATTTAAGAACTTTCATTTTTCTTGCTTATGTTTGTTTGATTAGCAAGGAAAATTAAATTTTAATAAGCACTTAACCAAAGCCATTTGCGGGACTTTGATATGGGACAAAAAATTGCTGTTATAGGTGATATAGGAGTATTGTTTTCATGATATAGGTATGTAGTTATGATTATTTAGATTGATATCTTGAATTATATATTGTTATTATCTAATTCAATTATTTTGGTGTTTAAATGATAACAATATGCTCAATTGCAACTAGCATGATTGGCATTTGCTTTTACTAGTAAATCTTCTTCAAATAAATTAGCATTGATGAAGATCACTACCCTGGTTCTATTGTTTATACTTAATATTCTAGTTTGAAAAACAATAATTTATTTTATTGGATGAGTGCTATGCATTCTAGCATGTGAAGTAGCTTTTGGAGTTGATTTAATAAGTTAAGTTTTGGCTTAATTAAGAGGAGAGGCAATTGCAAGCCAAACAAAACGAAGAGACTCTTCAAACTCAAGAATTGATTATTTTTAATATAATTTCAAGATAAAAATAGTATATTTTTAAATATTTTTTTGATATTTTTTATTTGATTTGGATATAATTTTCTCCATTTGCTATTTCTTCGCATCTCACCTATATAAATGGGTTGTCATTATGATCTCAAATTATGAGTGAATATATTTTATCCCATAATGCATGACACCTTGAAAAATTGCCGTGTGCAATGATGAATCCAGACACGACTTGAACATAGCCCTTACTCATAATGTGTCCAAAAATGAAAAAGAAAAACTACACCGTGTCAAGATATAGCCAAAGGTCGTGTTCGGCACATAGAGGACATGGCTGTGCCTTTTCTTTTTTGTAATTTTACTAAGTATGGGGATTAATAGAAAATGACAAAATACCAACTAGAATTTTATTTGAATCAATTACCAATTATCTGCACGAAAGACAAATCAACTCCTCAAATTCCTAAAGCACTATCAGCTTATACATAACTCCACTCCGTTTATACCAAATCCTTTTAACATTTAGATCTTGAATGTAGAACCAAAGAGGACCACAACTATTGTGATATCGGATTCGATAACGATGCAGCTCTAGTGAATGATTTCCTATGCACACCTATTTATTTGTAATTATTGATATTATATATAATTTCTCAAGATGAATACATGAATGACCAAGATTTATCAAAAAAAAAATTAAAATAAAATGAAATATGAAGTCAAATTTGATTTTTTCAGTCACTTGGATTTAAGATGTGTTTGCCTATTTTTTTAAACTTAAATACATTAAATACTTTAATATGGATCCTTTATTACATACCCTAATTTATTGAATGGGTAATTATGAACACACACACATATATAAATATAATTATATATATTATGATAGTTGTGTCTAATAAGAGAAAGCTTGACTCAATTGCAATGAGCTCATCATTTGCTTGCCTTTTCCAAAGTTAAGTGTAGCTTCGTCCCTACTGTCTTAGGACATCGAGCACCTCAGATTGATGACCTTCAGTCTCTGCAATGTCGGTCGTCCTTGTGTAACTGGCCGCCTTCAGGCCACCAACTTTGCAGCCCATCCCCCATGGAAGCGGTTTCCATATGGTCGACATCCTGCGTCGGATAGCGAAGGTTTAACTCAGACATGCCCCAGCTATGTGATCGACCACCTTTAGGTTGATCTCCTAATTCATTTTAGGCTTAGTCACGTGATGCTAAAGTGCTCCAAGCAGTAAGCAAGTGGAGTCGCCACCATGACTTTGGAAGCTCGAGCTCATATCAAGCGGCCACTTTAAATGCACTGTAGAGGCAGCATCAGTCATCCCTACACATTAAATACAACTGCTCCCATCTACATCCGCATTAATTGCTGCCATCCGCTGTCACACTAGCATTAAATACCGCCGAGCGACTGTACGACCTACTGAGCGACCGTGCAGCCTACTAGTCGGAGGTTGGCCAAAGACCTCAAATGCCCCTAAATCCCTCGTAGAGGCTGCGCATTACCATATGGGGTCAATGGTAATATCGACCTACTTTCAGGTGATTGCATTCCATTATAGATGCTCCCCTTCTTAAGTGCTATCAATACATATTATTAATCTTAAATACCCTCAACTTATCTATTGTAGCTCGATCTGACTTAAGTATTGAAAGGTTTTAACCGAGGGTCACCTTAACAAACCAAACGTGTTTTACTTTTTGGTTATAGGCTTGAGCCCCACCTGATCTATTTAGCTCGAGTAAGACAATTTGCAGGCATACTCGACCTCATACCATCCTCCAAATCTCTCCAAAACACCTCCACCAAAAATTACTACATCATTTGGATAAGCCGAATGGCGGAATCACATAATTCCTTTATTTTCTTCAATTTTTCATTTTCTCAACATATCTGAAATTTTGACAAAGACTAGTAAAGGAGCGCAAGAGGTGCAAAAGTTGGCACAATATAAAGGAAACCATGTGCAAGTTGATACCGGATATGGTCGGTCATCTTGTCAAAAACTCATTGAAGCATTTAAGCTAAGTTTTCCATTTGAACACCAATTAATGATGAATGAAAATGCCATCTAAGCTTCTACAAAATAAAGATCCAAATATTAACTTATGGATGTAAAACAAATGCAATCAAACCATAAAAGTGAACAAGCAAAAACAAATATAACATGAAAATAGCCACATAATTGCTTGTTAAGTATTGGATCATACTTAGTTTTTATGTGTAATAGCTCATTTCTTTGCAATGCTTCACTACCAAAAAAAAAAAGTCCCTATTTGCAGTGGAAATTTCCGGTGCAATCCGTCGGAATTCCATCTAAAAATCATACTTCCGATTGATTTTGTTCTGTAAGAAAAAGCCTCATTGCAAATCTTATTCCAGTGGAATTTTCCATCGCAAAATATTTGCACTGGATTTCAGACGGATTAGAGACAGATTTGATTGTTTTCAAGCATGGATAATCGGATCATGTTTCGAGAAATTTCCAAACCTGATTCTTTGTAAGCATTTGTCAATTGAGCTTTGGCTGCATTCTTGTTAACCTGAGTTTCTGATGAAAAAGAGCTTAAAGATGTCAATGCTAGAATTAGAAACGCTTAAATTTTACCTTCATTTTGTTGTTTACATTTCTGTATCAGGTCAAGATTGTCAAGTGCACAGTGAATTATATTCCTGTAGACATATCTTTCAACCAAGTGGGAGGATTCTCTAGTTTGTGCTTTCTGGAAAAGGTTTGATACTTGTATTCCCAGTATTTAAGGTTTTATGATTTTATACATGCAAGAAAATGGTATTTAGTGATTCTTAGTCAAGGTCATAGTTAGAAATTTGGTTTTTCACTAGCCACTCAACCGTATTTGTTCAACTTTGTTTCCTAGTTACTTGTAAACAGAATCTCGGTTTGAGGATGCATGGCACAAACTCAGGAGTCAGGTCACTACCATTTTTGACACCACAGTTACCAAAGCACTGTGCAAATATAGTTGTACACTATTCTCATGCAAGGTTGATGTGGTCAAATTCAAAAGTGTGTCATGTTGCACGACCCAGCTATCTCTTCTCTCCATGTTGAGAGGCATTTAGCCTCTGATATCCTATTATGTAGACAAAAAGATATATTAAACAGTCATAGGAAGAGAAAATTTTCCAGTAGAGACAGAATTATAGTTTTGGATGACTAAAAGCTAGCATTAAAAAATTTTCAAGATCAAATTTTACTTGGAAGATGCAGTCAGTAAAGCAGTAGAATTGGGTGTGGTCAAATTATCTTTAGCAGCCAGTGATTATGGAACTTTATTTGAAGGAGAAAGTCATTATTTGTTTATTCAGGTTCGTCTGGTTATAATTAATTCATTTGCCTTTTTGATAAAATCTGTTCATCATATGAACTTAAACTTTATATGCTTGAGTACAATGTTTCAGTGATAATCTAACACTTGAAACCTCTGTGCAAAAAAAAATCACCAGTTTTAATGATGGAAAATAGAAACAGAAGCAAAGAAGTATCCGAAATTTAAGCTCTATCCATATCATAAGTAGTTTTTAATATTTTTTTTAATCTAGTAAAACATGTAGTCCCTGTATGGAAGCTAACTTTCATGGTTCTGTACTACTGTGCATTGAATTTATATTTGGTAACTGGTATCCTGTATTTCCACTGCACCTCTCTTTCAATGTTTTTTGTGGTCCGTCTGTGTCTCTCTTCTCTTGCTCAATGTAAATACATCTATATATATGTATATATGTCTGTGTGTGTGTGTGTCTTTGTGTTGCCACCTATATAGAGATGTATAGATACTTACATATCATTGACAAATTTCTCTCTGGAATTTCCAGTTAAGTTTCACAAAGATTTGACATTTTTTTTGTCTGCATCCATAGGTGGATATATATATTGGGAGAGAGCACCTTTTTAAACGAAGCATCGCCTTGATTAAAGCTTGGTGCTATTATGAAAGCCGAATTCATGGTGGTTCCAGTGGCTTGATCTCAACTTATGCCTTAGAAACATTGGTCTTACATATCATTAATCTGTTCCATTCTTGTTTGCCTGGCCCATTAGCGGTAAGTAAATCTCAATTGCTTCCACTCTACAATATAATAAAAAATGGGTCAATAACAAACTGTGTCAGTGTATTTGCAGGTGTTGTATATATTTTTGGAATACTACAGCTCATTTCAGTGGGATAAATATGGAATAAGCTTAAATGGTCTCATTGCATTGAAAGCCCTTCCAGAAGTTGTGGGTGAGTATTGTTTACTCACTCCATCTCATTTATGCTTTATTTCCGACTTTTGCAAATGAATTAAGATGATATAATAAATGTATCCTCTTCACAGATTTTTTCAACACTTTGGTGCAATTACCCATCTTAGTGGAGGAATCTGCACAACAATTATTACGCCATATAATAAACTCCACTTGCTTAAACATGTCATGGAGTTAAGGAATCTATAAAGTTTAGTTATTTCAACCTATTTACAAGGAGAAATTTTTGGACAGAGAAATAATAGAGCTGTATGGCTATATGCACCTCCATGTTACTTATGATTTTTGTTTCAAGTTTGCTTATCTACATGCCAGACAACCGCATCTCTTTCTTTTTTGGCTTTGCCTCTTGAATTCTTGATTGAATGATAATATTTTACACACAGTTCTTCCTTTCGAGGAATGGTTATTTTCTTTCTGAAGCCCTTTGCTTGATTTACACGACTTAACTGACAAAGTTTGGACATTCCTTCTGCAGTTAAAAATGAAAAGAGTGCCTTAAAATTTTATTTCTGAAGTTCACCTGGAATGTCTAGTTAAATCTGAACATATAAAGACAGATGAGATATAATGCAGCCCTTGCCCCTTTCGACTTTTGATTTCCATTATGCTATTCGTTACAAGAATCAACTGTTCATATGATATTTATTTATTTGGAAAGAAGACTTTTATGACTTTATTTAAAAGGTTGTCCATTTGAATGGACTAATTTCGGGTTTCCTTCTTGTTGCAAGACTAAAGAACCACTGGAACAGGATTGGTTGCATCACTCTCTTTCCCTCTCTATGTGTGTGTGTGTGTGGCACATTTTGCATTTGCATTTGCACGCTTGTTTATTGTGGTTTGTATTTGCCGCATACCCATATATCCCTCTTCTTACTTCTGCCATTTTGTCAGTGGAAAGACCAGTGAGTGAATCTGACATGCTGCTCAGTGAAGAATTCATTCAGAGCTGCAGGAGATATTTCTCAATACCTATTCAAGCAGTTAAAACTGAAGAGAAAAGATTTCAGTTCAGGCTGATCAATATAGTTGATCCTTTAGATGGTGAGAATAACCTGGGACGTTCTATCAGTCGAGGTATTTAATTTGACTCCTTAAAATTTCTCCTTTCTGAAAGTCCTCACATAAATGTCTAGGCTTGCTTTGTAGTCAAAAAATAGATGGCATCTGTATGGAGGCATGATGATGCTTGCTTTTAGCTGTTTTAGGAAAAGATTCTTTGCTGCTTATTTGGAACAGACATTTGATTCATGTGGTGTAATGATCATGAAGAAGTGAGAATTTATCAAAAATGGGGGTTAATAGATGTGCTTCCCCTTTGGTTTGTCCAAGATAAAAGAAGACCTCTTTCTTAGATTCTGGAATTGCATTCTATCCTGTGATCAACTGCTGAACTATAGATCCTCGGCCATTGGTACTTGCTAGGAAATATTGTAACATCAGCGTAGAAATAGTCTTGAAGTCTGTTTTTGCTCTTCGCTTATTGGTTGCATAACATGGAAGCTACTGGTTTAAACTGGCCTTTTTGTCTCTTCAATCCCACACAATTTGTCTAGGTATATCGCATGTGATATATATTTCAGGTTTTAGGTGAACAGTAGAAACTTAGAATGGAGGCAAATGAAATATTTGTTTGTTTATGCTTGTGTATAATCAGAGAATGTGTGTTTGTCAACATTGTAGGAAAATGCTAAGCCAAACCTGTTGGAACCCTAATCCCAGATATATAGACTGTGCACATAATCGTTTGTGCCATCAGTATTCTACATTTCAAACTCAAACACCATCCCTAAAAAATATGGCCTTCATTCATTTCCTTCACCCAACTCTCTCTTGTTTATGTTCTTCCCTTCGCATAAAACAAGAGTGAATATACATATTTCTCTGGGTAACAATGATAATTTAGGTACCATATATTTTTTCATGCATTTTCTTTCATTTTCTCCTTTACAACGACTAGGTACGCCAAAACAAGCCAGTTTGCTGAAAATGACAGCATTATGGAGCAGATATTACTGATAGGAAAGGACACTCTAGTTTCTAGAACCTAAGTAATCTTCTTATATGTTATACAACTCCCAAGGGAAGCAAATTTAGTTAATCCAAAAAGAGGATATGAAGGGGCAGAAAATGCATTTGATTAATTGGGCAGAAAACAAGGTTACAGTTCGTGCTTGTGAAAATGTGCCTCTTTTCTTTGCTATGTAATATGTATTGATTGATTAACTAATGATGGTATAACTTTTCTGAACAGGTAATTTTTACCGCATAAGACATGCTTTTTACTGCGGATATCGGAAACTTAGAGATATTCTCATGTTCCAAAAAGGCAGCATAAATGCTGGAGTACTAAAGCAGTTTTTTGCTAACACACTAAATTGCAAACAGAGGCTAGACATGGAACATAGTGTTGTTATGTCTGACCTGAAGGGAGACTGCATGAGCAGTTTTCAGGGTTTGATATGTGGGCAAGACTTCCTCAACTATACCTTACCCTTTCCCATCCGTGATCGAAAATCTAACCATTTTCAGCGTTCGATATATTGGCAAGAGTACCTCAACTATACCTTATCCTTTAGCTATGTTCCAAACATTGATCAGAATGTCGCTTCCTCAGAGAATAAGGATGACAAAGGCCGCAGGCATTCTGTTTGGTCATATGAACTTGAAGATGAGAACGACTTCCCTTTTTTGTGCCATTGACTGCATAAGAGGATCTATATGGCAAGACAGGTAAGTTTACACCATCTAAAACCTTTTTAACTCAAAATTGAAACTAAGGTCCCATTTGGATATGTTTTCATTTTCATTTTCTATTTTCGGCATGTTCAAAATTTGAAAAGATGGTTAGAGAATTGAAAATAAGTTTGTATTTGAATAGTTTGTTTGAAAAGTTAATGATTGTATGGGATTTAGTAGGTTGTAAATGGAGAGAGGTAGTAATGATGAAAATAGAGAGAGAAGATATATAAGTTATTGGGAGAAGATGTATAAGTTATTGGGAATATGTTTTGAGGTAAGCATGAGTTGGGATTTTGGTGAACATGGGAGAAGTTGATAATTCATTTTCAGATAGTAAAAATGAGTGAAATAGATTTTCACCAAAGCCAAACGGGGCCTAAACATTTTGAAGGCAAAGCTTTTTATGTCCCATAAGTTGGTAATTCCTGATATTTTCATTAACTTGTCTGCTGCTTTCAGAGCAAAGTCGAGGTCAGGTTGCTGCCTCTGGTCATGGATTTGTGATGGCTCTCAAAACTAGCAACCATATATGCAGCCATAGTGTTCTTTCTTGACCAATATTATCTTCCTTAGCAACGTTAATCTGAAAAACAGTGTTAGAATACTTACTATCCTTGTACATTTATTTGAATCAATGTGTAATAGAAACTCAGGATTGCATTTGACTAAAGAAAATGTTGTGGATGCTCTCTGCTTCTTCCAGCCATGATTACCATTTTGGCTGCTTGCTCAACTCTTTAACTCATTTACAAATGGCTCTGAGAAAAGCAATTTGAATAGATTCTTTAATTACATTTGTAAGTTAGAACTATGCCTTTGTGATTGACCTTACCTTTAAGATAATGATCTCTGCTCTTTAAAAAGAAATCAGATATGGTAAAAGTAAGATATTTAGTGAGAATTATTTTTGCAAAGCCATTGCTATTTTCAATTTGTTCGTAGGAAGTATATTTTGATATAGATTAGATATAATGGCTTAATTAGATGCTCCTTACTTGCGCGATTACCTATCTTTTCCTTTATTTCGCTTTAAAATTTGCAAGGAGTTTTAGGTTATTATAGTTGGACACACTTTTTTGTCTTTATACTGAAAATTTATCATATTTTTTCATCAACCACAATTCATAAATAGTTGAACTTCTAAAGTTTAGCCTATTTTTTTCTTGCAAAATACATATTCTATGATCCAACTCTGTAGCATTATGCTCCTTTTGTTGTTGTGGATGAGATGCTGAATGATGGAATTAATTTTTAAATGATGATAATGATAAAATTAGTTTGTCAGATTTATTACATTTATTATATCAAATGAAATGAAAGATGAGAAATGATATTTTAAAGACATGTTTATACTTGTAGATGGAATTAGTAGGATAAAGTATAAATCGACCAAAATACTCTTACATATGAAATCAAATTCTTGACTCCTCAAGTAAAATTCAAAAATCAACTAGATAATATAATATTTGAAGAAATTGAATGATCAAATCATGCATTTAGTTAGATGTAATGAGATATCTGAGCAAATATTTTGAGCATGGACACCCAAGATTGCAGCTTGAGCGTCAATGATATCAAATATTACCTAAACCATGGTGCCAGCCTAGGCACCAATGCTACAAAATATTAGAGCCTAAGCGCAATTCTTTTGGTGTTGGGGCATCGATTCAATGATACCTCTTATCTTAGACAATAATGCGAATAGTGAGGATTCATTGGTTTTTTGTGTTTGATCCCACAAGTCCAAATGTGTAATTTCCCAATAGTGATGGGCTGAAAATTATTTAATGGGTCATCAAGAAATGTATGTAATAGATAAAGAATAACGTGAACCTTTGTTCATCCAAATCATACAAAATAAACAGGGTTTAGAGCGGTATCATATAGGATTAAGGTTTTCTTTTTAAAAATCTATTTCATCCTACCAATAAAAGGTTTTTAAGGCCAAAAAATTGCCTCTTGCCTATAACTTCATTTTACTTGTGATTTGACTTCATGAAAAATGGTTCATGGTTGTAGTTGGTGTTTTACATAAGGTTGTCTCTTTGCATAGAATTTTCATCTTATTTGTGATTTCACTTGGCGCAAAATTAATTCATGATTGTAATTGTTGTTTCCCTTGAAAGAGTTTGTTCACGTTGATATATGATGGAGTTAATTTTGATTCAACTAATATTGCTACAAGAATTAAAGGAATGATAGAATATATGCGGGACAATTGTTCTTTAAATTTTATTGACATATCACGGTCTATATTTCAACTTTATGTTTTATGTTTTGTGCTCAAATTATTTCAATTACTATGTTAGAAGACAATCTATGTATATTATTTTCTGCATTCTGCCCTTTTGGATTATATGATATGAAATGAAATAATCAATTTTTGTATATAAGAAAAAAAACTCTATATATAGCAATGAAGAAATTGACAACAGTTTCAAGGCATATTGATGAAGAGCTTAATCCCTTCCCCCACTCTTATTTTTTCAGAAATTCAATTTAGATTATCTAAATATTCTATGAAAAATGTAAAATTTTAACACAAATAATCAATGTTTTTTAGCATATTACATATATTATTATATACTTCTTAGAAAAACCAAAGTTGTTTAAATAAATAAATAATCACTAAATCTTCTAAGGGAAAAATATTCAATCGTATCATCAACTAATATAATATACAAAATGCAGGACCAGAATCATCACTATATGATCTATACAAGAATGACTCATTTCCTATAATGATTCTATGTTCAAGATATTGATATTGGAAGATCTAACTAATTCTTCAAATATATTATTTTTGGGTAATAAAATTTATAGGCATAAAAAAATTTCTCAAATAAAGGTTCTTTCTTATGATCATTTCTCCTTGTTTATATATAAGACCATTGATATAAGAATATTACACCTTCGATAATGAAATTTTAATTACTTTTTGAATCATGTGAATCCTGTATAAATAGAATACTCAAAACACAACGAATTAAAAAGTTTTAGAAAATATTCCTGATTAAAAGAAACATGAATCAATTTATATTCTCGATTTTATATATTTGAATCTTGAAATTTAATTGAATATATAAAATATATTTAAAATATAAGTATTTTGAAAAAAAATAATTATTTTTCAATATTTTTTCACTAAAATTTAAGATTAAGAAGTTTTTTTTAGAACTAACTAGGATTTCGGTTAATTAAAAAAAAAAAAAAAAGTAGCCAAGGTTACTTTCATTTTAGGAATTAGTCTCTACTTTTTTTTTTTTAACATGCACTCCCCACTAAAAGTTTGAGTTTTGAGTTCACTTTCTACTTGAGTCAAAAAGACAAAAAAAGCTCTATGTTAAAATTAAAATCACAAGTACCTAAACTAATCTCTTCAAATACGATTTCTGTTCAGTTATACTCCCCCCTTCCCACATTTTTTTCTTTCCACAACTTTCCCTAACACTCTCTAGGCGTTCTCACTATGAAACTGTAGCACCATTACTCTCTTTGCTATTTTTTGGCTTCTTCTCGTTGATTCTATTTTTGGTTTATCCACTTCCTACTCAATCTTTGAAGCCATATTTTGCCATTTTGAAGACCTAAGTAGGAAAGGTTCTATTTTCACCTCCATTTGCAAAGACAAAGAGGTAACTTTTCGGATTAGATTTTTATCCAAATTTTGTGTTTTATGTATGTTTTAGTTTGATATATATTTTATTTTGGTTATTCTACTTACTATTTTGTTAGTAAATACTCAATTCACCCACATTTAGATTTTTAAGGGGGGGGGGGGGGGGAACCTAATCTAATTGTACTCGTATTTGGAAAAGCAATATTAATCCTTTTGTTTATTGTTTTGATACTTTATCTATACTATTAATAAAGTACCTATCCCTTTTTTGGTGTGTTTTCAAATGATTTACCTAAAATGCCCTCACTTCTTCTTCTTCTTCTTCTTCTTCTTCTTCTTCTTCTTCTTCTTCTTCTTCTTCTTCTTTTTTAATTCTAATAACTAGAAGTTATATAATACGATTTAAACTCCCACCTATTTTATGCCTACAATTTCCATTTTATCTTAATTTTTTAATTTTTGTGTATGAAAAAATTTAAATCAATATAATAAAATTATTAATACAAATTTACATTATATAAAAATAAATAAACAAATAATATTATTATATTTTAGCACATTCATCGAATGTGCCAAATTGCTAGTTTCAATAATTAGTGCATGATGTACATTAGTTGTTTGGTTTAGTAAATTTTAGAAATATTTTTAAATTTATGTTAATTAAGGGATGTTTGAATCTTGTAATTCATGTTTTGGTAGTTTATGTTGATGATTGACAATTGCATAAATGTAGTATTACCTTCACAAAAATTTGGTACTAAACTGTTAAGTTTGAGCATGTTTATACCCATGTGCAGTACTAAATTTTGAATTTTCCGTAGACTAATGTTGCATAGGCGAGGATACTAGAAAGGAAACCGTTGATACTGCAGAGGTGAATTTAAATACTCTGAGGTATGATATTTAGTACTTCATCTCTTTGTATAAATACCAAACTTTTGTACACATAACACTAAATGAGTTTTTAATGCTGGATTTATTGATAAAAAACACTATATGCTATTAATTGTAATGCAAATTATATAACTTGTATGAAAAGGGTGCTATTATTGTCTATGAAGATGTTAGTGTTGAATGTGCCCGAAAGCCCAATAGATTTTGAGGGAAAAAGATTATAGAGGGAGCAATAGCATACCTGACAGACAATAGAAGATTATTGATTCCTTTTTATCCCAAGACAATTTGGAATAATAATATTTATTACTTATTTTTCTTTTTACATTAATCTAATAATCTCTTAACTGATAATCTTGAATTCTTTTATACCGTCATTTTTTTGGGATGGACCAAGATATGAGGTGCATATAGCTGTTGCAATTTTAAACCATAAGCATGGCTTGCTGTATTCTAATTCAATGTGGGGGTGACTTTTTGCATTCTAATACAATATGAGGATGACTTCCAGGTATAAGAAGGAAAAAAATAGCTTAGTTGCTCAGGGAAAGCGCTATTATGATCGCAAGTAGTCGGGTTATGGTGGCCAGACCAAGCCTGTTTTCCACAAGAAGGCAAAAACAATTTAGGGCTAAGCTTTTCTCTTATACTAGATTTTGGTACTAGATACTAAGATTGTAGTATTTATTATAGTATTTTAGTATACATGATCAAATATGAATTATTATATTTCTGATTAGTGGTATCAATTTTAGTATTAATGAGCTCATAAGTAGTTAGATGTGGATAGTTGTCTTCCCAATACTTTGAGCACGTGCTATCATGTCCATTATTTGAAGAAAAAATAATTTTATTGTATTAGATGGTCTTATATGTTGTTTAACCCATTAAATTAAAGTAAATTCGACCGAAAGACAAGTAGGTATAAGAACATCAAAACAAGTACTAAATTGCTCAAATAATGTATGAATATGTCCAAAATCAAGTACAAAAATTGAAAATAATTGTATTATTTATAGCATATATGATACCATTCTTAATACATTAGAAATTGTGCTAAATTTAATTATTTAAATTAGTGTTTGACTACCAAACCATGATTTATTGGTTATAGGACTAATATGAGTATGAAACATTATTTGCATTTCAATGGTGATGTTGCATGATACATCTTCCATAATATTGATACTTTGCACTAGTATGAATGAGAGTATAAGTGGTTGGATATATGTAATTGTCTTCTCAACCATTTCAACACATGCTATTACAATCATTACTTGAACAAAATATGATTTTTATTATACTAGATTGTAACTCCCCGACTGGGAGGCATCTGCTTCCAGCTGAGGTGCTACTCAAATAGTGCAACACATCTTCTTTAAAATAGAAAATACATTTATCAAAAATTCCAAAGTAATTAATTTCTATAGCGACCTTCATCGGAGGTTCAATTCTGAACCAAAATATCCGAATCACGCGTAGCACTTCTATAACTCTCATTGCCTTATGTGTCGCCTGGGCTAGTCTGTCTTCATCACTCATCCTTATCTGGGGGTAAAGAACGAAGAATAGTAATAAAATAACGTAAGTCTGAATGACTTAGTGAGATAGTTTAGCACTAACGATAAAGTGGTAAATTTCTCAATTATTATATAAGCAATAAGTAGAAGCATTAAAATTCTCAAAAGTAGTGAGAGAAGGTTCTTATCAAGATTTAGAGTGATCCATCTCACCACCATCCCATACCAATGATGAGACTTCACAAATTCACTGTCTCTCACAATGGTTTAAATCACAATTTTGACCACAAAGGTTGATATGTCACTTGAATAATCACTGGATTTGTGTCACATACTCGACTTTCAAAGTATAAAATAAAATTAATAATCACTTTCACACTTTTGCTGTTGGTGGTTCTCTTACCTTATCGCTCTACTTTCGAAAACACAAAAATCCTTATTCCTCCAAAGTACCGAGTGATCGGCTCGGACACTTAATCACTCACTAGGCATGGATAGATGCATGCCTGATCCTACTTATAGGCGGCTACCTCCAGTTTACTATGAGTAAAGATTTTATGTACACTTTGTACGGGTATCAGTCGAAAGATCAGTCACCATCGGCCCGTTCCGCCAGGTCATCTTTCGCAATCGATCCCAGGGCCCACCCCCAAGGGTATTAAGCACTTTCACTATTATCACTTAACACGTCCAACACCATTTCACTAACCACGTCACGTCGCCATGATAACACAAAATTACTAATTCAGCATCAAGCTGGTTTCAATACAAACATGGCGATAAAATAATATATTTCGAAATCACTTTTCAGCTTCCTTAATGCAATCACCAATTTCAAATAAAACGATATCAATCAAAATAAACAAAAGTGCTTAGCATAGTGGGCGATGTGGAGTACTATTTTCGTCACATAGATTGAAAGAAAGCAAACGACTAGGATATAGTAACAAGTATGTATGTTCTTTCCCCAGCAAAGAATCTCATACTAATGAGTACAACCTCACCTGGCAACTGCAGAGGAATTCCTAGTATTTTAATCACTCAGGTTCTAGCTTCCTTGTCAGTCCGAAAACTGTCATAGGATAACACAAGTTATTATCCGATCAATCTTCTGATTCTTAAATATAAATATAGTTAGCATCTTTATCAAACTTAAGGTTACTCTGACAATCGAGTTCACTTAACTCTTATCGCAAGACTCTGTTTGCTCGAACTCAATCATTCCCACTTTATCGTCTTAATAGCATCACGTGCTCGGGCCAACTCAATTCCCAAATTACCCTTAACAACTATATTCGTTACTTTACTTATTTTACAGTACGTGGTGAGGGTTCAAGTTCTTAAACCAGTTAGGCTTATGAATTTATCGTGTCCATGTCTGATAACCCATTTTCATTATATCCTTTATATAACTTAATCTTTAGATTAAGCTCAACTATATTTTATCTCTAACATATACATTATCGAGTCTATGAGTATAGTTTTAAATCAATCTTTCCTAATTTATTGAACTTAGGATTATAGTCAATCTTGTTCATTATTCGCAATCAATCATCGTCTCAAATGTAATTACATTTCAATAATTCTAAATTTTATTGATATTGAATTAGAAATGTAAAAATCAATCGAGTTTAACATTGGATATGAAATTTACCCAAATTGGATTTGATCGGATCGAGATCCAATCTCAAGCCAAAACTAGTCCAGAATTAAAATCTGCACAAACTGCCCAAACGCCGTCGCACGCACCGCCACCGGACTGCCATGTGCCGCTGTTGGACCACCACGCGCCACCATTGGCAATGGAGACAGCCACCATCAGTTGGTGCGTCTCGTTGAGGTGAGCAAAACCCCTCAACCAATTTTCAATTTCAACGCCAGGAGGCTAGCCAATTCGCTGGCTAAAGCCACGACAACCTTAACCCTCCACCATCGCGCCACCGCGTCGATTCCTCCATCACCGGCCGTTGAAACCACAAATTAACACCACCACCCGACTGCCCATATCCCCACCACCAAAGCCCACCTAGCCTCCGTCCATTTCCACTGCCAGAAGTGATGGGATTGTCACCACCACTGCGACCTCGCTGTCGCCTTCATTTTTTGGCTAATTCGCGGGTTGTATTTGAACAATTTTGGTATGGTTGTGCTCCTCTCAACTGGAGGAAGCCAACCATGGTTTTAGTTTCAAGTTTGGTGGTCGTCTTCCTGCAATTCGCCAGTGGGTAAGGTTTGGGGTACATTTTGAGAATTTGAATATTTTCTGTCCTTAAGGTTATATATATAATTATATTTTCTAGCTTCTGCAATTGACCCCCAAAACTTTTCACCGCCTTCAACTAAGTCCCCGGAAACTTTAACTGCCTACAATTTAGGCCTTGGTTTTCATTTGTACCCTTCAACTTCTAATTCTTACACATTGCCCCCCCTAACATTTTTGTTTTTGGGCAATTAAGTCCAAATCCAATTATTCTAAAGTCCTCAAACTTTCAATTTGTCCACTTTAACCCCCTAAACCTTATTATTTTAATCAATTGAGTCCCTTCCTTATTTATAATTAATTCCTCCAATTCCCAATATTTTTACCTAAACTTTAATTAATTTAATTTCAATCAACTTAAACATGTGTTCCAAAAATCGGGGTGTTACATAGATGGTCTTACATATTGTTTCACCCATCACATTGAGGTAAATTCGACCAAAAAAGGGAGTATTAAAATATTTCAAAAACATAAAAGATTATGAAAATCCAATACAACATATCCAGAATCAAGTATTAGAATTGAAAAAAAAAAAAGTACTTATTTTCGATTATAAGTATCATTCTTAATACATTAGAAAATATGTTGAATTTAATTATTTAAGTTATTATTTGATTATCAAACCATAATTTCTTAGTCCCAAAAATGATATAGTCATTAGACATTGTTTGCATTTTGATGGTAATGTCAATATAATATTTGCCATATACATTGATGTAATATGAATGAGAAAATAAGTGGTTGGATGTGGATAGTTGTCTCTTCAACCATTTAAACACGTATTATCACAATCATTACTTGAAGAAAATATAATTTTTTATTGTATTAGATAATCTTAGTATTGTTTCACATACCAAATTAAGGTAAATTCAGCTAAAGGAAAAGGGAGTATAAAAACAATCTAAAGACGTACTAGATTATGAAAATCAATATTATATATTTCGATTCAAGTACTAGATACTAGAAAAGACATATTTTTTTTTTTTTATAATGAAGTATTAAATTTGACAAATAAGGTGTTACTTTTCTAAAATATGGTATATTTCTAAATACATTTGAAATTAAATTAAATTAAATTATTTAAGCTGTTGTTTGGTCATTATAAAATGACTTCTTAGTCGTAGGACAAATATTTAAATGAGATCTTGTTTGTGCCACAATATTGATATCAAAATAATATATTTACCACCTATAATGATGTTGTGTACTAGTTTGAAAAGAGAAGATAAATGGTACTATGTTGGAGTATTAAAAACTCTGTTGCAATACTATATTCTCAAGATGAAGTATTTTGTTTTCAATAATCAAGTATAATGTTAAATAAATAAAGTATTTATTTTGCTTCCGTGAAGTACTCTCTTCTCATTTTTGCAACATCAATTTTATATATTTTAAACATCATCCAATTTAAGTATTTTATACCTTGTTGTATTAATATAGTTATGAAATTTTATTTTTTTCTACAACATTTACCATGAATATTAGTGTTTTATGCTAATAGTTATATTCTTAACCATTTCAATACATGTTTATCCCAACCATTGATTGAAGAATATATGATTTTATTATTTTTGGAGGGTCTTATATGCTGTTTCACAAATAAATTGAGGCAAATTAGGAGATACGACTAACAAGTATAGAATCACCCTAATGCAGTACTAGATGTTGAAGATGAAGTATTTATCTTCTCAAGTCAAGTATTATAATATACAAAAATGAAGTATTGTTTTGTTGAAATGAGATATTACATTTTCTTTAGCAGTGTTAATTTTTTACGCTTTAAATATCGTTTAATTTAAGTATTTTAGACGTTATTATGTTGGTATAGTCATAAAACTCTAATTTTCTTATAATATTGACGTCCAAATGAAATATTTTATCACCTACAATGGTGTTTACACTTCTAATTGTGTTTCCAATTATTTTAACACGTGAACATCCTATTTTGTTGTTTTTGGATGGTTTTATATGTTGTTTCATCAATAAATTTAGGCAAATTAGGTCATACAATTGATAAACATAAAATCATTCTTATGCAGTACTAGATGGTAAAGATAAGGTATTAAAATTTTAAATCGAGTATGTAGACATATCAATTTTTAGCCAATGAAAAAGTGACACATGTAAAATAAGATGCTAGATATTAATTTAAATTTTCTATTTATTTCTTGGAAATTTATTAAATTTAATTTCAAAAGATAAATAGTTAATTTTAATTAATAATCTAGTATTTTATTTTATACTCAAATCAAATATTGATAAGTGCCAAAGACAGACCAATCAAATCAAATATCTTTGATATTGTCTATTGATATTTGATATTATTTCTTGATATCTGGTATTATCTCTTTATATTTGATCTTGATAATATGATATTATCTTTTGGTATTTGATATTATCTTATCAAAGAGATAATCATCAAAGAAGTTTAATTAATATGGAAGTCTCCCATCAAACATCTATATAAATGGGGTGACCAAAGTCATTCAATACACAACAAAAATTTCAACAAGTAAGAGGAACTTTGAAGGAATACAACAATTCTCTCAATCAAATTTAAGGAGATTCATGGCGTTCAAGGCATTCTTCGGGAGCTAATCATATTCTGACGTTTGATTCTAAATTAAGGTGCGAAGCCCTTGAATTGGCGTTATTTTATTCAAATTAAATTCAAGGAGATCCACGATGTTCAAGGCGTTCCTCATAGAGCTCATATATTTTTTCATTTAATTTGAGATTAAGGTTGGGAGCCCTCGAATTGGCATTATTTCTTCAAATAAAATTTAAAGAGAACCACGGTGTTCAAGTCGTTCTTTATGGAACTCATTAAATTCAAGATCATATTTGGAAGGGAAAAATCAGATAATTAAATTAGAGATTGAATCCACAATTGATAGATTTTAATTTTATTTTATTTGTATGATATTTATTGTTTTGTAATTTTGTTTATTGTAGATAAAAAAAAATTCGTTTACAAATTTTGGCACACCCAATAGGACTATCTCTACCTCTTATCTCTTTCCTTTTTCAAGATTGTAGTATTAAATGGCCACCAACAAGACTGCTGCATTGAAAATTACTACCTTAAATTCCTCAAATGCTGGAGCAAAAAATGTTGGTGTTATCACAAGAAGTATATCCAAGCATCATTGTTGGAGGTGGCTCCTTGACTTGCTATGGAAAAGGCATTGCCACGTTTTATGCATATGAATGAAGATGGTAGAGATTTGAAGGAAGAATCCACATCATCCATTCCCCATTCAACATTAAATTCCTCAAAGACGACGACAGTGATGGCAACAAGTGCTACAACCTTGGAAGAACAAATTGTAAATTTGACGAGGGCTATTGAAGGATTCACGAAGTATGTCCAAGAGCGAAACTTTCAAATCTCAAAATTGATGAGCAAAGTAGATAATATTGATGCTAGTTGCATGGTAGAGAAACAAATTGAAGTTCAGGATGAATGCGAAACATCCACAAGGAAGCAATCAGCCAAAAATGAAGAAATTGCAACAAAAGAACTATAAGTTTCCACTAGACTAATCCCCACCGACCTATTAAATGGGTTTATCATAGGAACTATCAAAGACAAGCTTGATGGAAGTTCTAAGTCATCTATGACTTACTCCAAGCCATATACTCAAAGGATTGACAACTTGAAAATGCCAATCAGTTACCAGCCCCCAAAGTTTCAGCAATTTGATGGTAAGGGCAACCCAAAGTAGCAAGTGGCTTATTTCATTGAGACTTGTAATAATGCTGGGACATATGAAGATAATTTGGTAAAGCAATTTGTTCAATCATTGAAGGGCAATGCTTTTGATTGGTATGTTGACTTAGAGACAGGCTCTATCGATAATTGGAAGCAATTGGAACAAAAGTTCCTCAATCGTTTCTATAGTACGCAAAGGATAATTAGCATGATAGAACTCACCAACTCTCACAAATGGAAAATAGAACCTATCATTGAGTACATCAATCGTTGGATAAATTTGAGTCTTAACTGCAAAGATAAATTATCGAAGGCTTCAGCCATTGAGATGTGCATCCACATAATGCATTGGAGTCTTTGTTACATACTTCAAGGAATTAAACCAAAAACTTTTGCAAATTTGGTAACTCGTGCACATAATATTAAAATGAGCATGAATTTTGATGAATAAGAAGACTTAAGTAATGCTAATGATGATGAAGATGTAGGGGCCAATTAATTTACATCTTCAAATCATAAATGCTCCTCGATATGGGCCTAAATTGTTAATAATACTCCCAAATAAGAGTATAAACTATTTAAAATTCTCAAGTCTCCAAGTTTTCAAATAAAAAAAAAAAATCAAGTCTCCAAGTCTTCAAATCCATGGATTAAGTCTTCAAGTCTCTAAATCCGCGACTCAAATCTCCCAAGTCTTCAAGTTCAAGATTTAAGCCTCCAAGTTTTCAAATACAAAAATCAAGTCTTCAAGTCAAAGGCTCAAGTATCTAAATCTTTAAGTCCAAGACTCAAATTTTTAAGTCTTTAAATCAAAGATTCAAATCTTTCAGTCTTCAAGTCCAAAACTCAAGTCTTCAAATTCCAAATGTTCCTTAATAAGAGTCTAAACTGTTAATAATGCTCCCAAGATACGATTATAAACTACCTAAAACTCTCAAGTTAAAGTCTTCTCATGTGCTCCTTAATAAGAGCTTAAACTATCAATAAGTCTCCTAGATACAAGCATAAACTATCTAAATATTCAAAGTCTCCCCATATGTTTTTTGATATGAGCTTAAACTTTTAATAAGGCTCATAGGAAAGAGTATAAACTATCTAAATATTCAAATTCTCCCCATGTACTCCTTGATAAGAGTGTAAATTATCTATTAAGTCAAATTCAAGTAAACCCCCTTACATGAATATAAATTGTCAATCAAATTCAAGTGAACTCCTTGATACGAGTATAAAATATCTATTCAAGTTAAATATGCTTTTTGACACACGAGCCTAAATTGTATGTTACTCATGGCCTGCATGAGTATAAACTGTGTATAGCACCCTTCTCAAAAAAATATTTACTTTTAATTATGTTATAACTTGACTCTTTTATTGGGTACCATAGCTCGATGAATGTTTCGAGGATGTTCTTATTGCAGACGCATGTGAAAAATGGATAGAAAAGGGAAAATTCTCAAATACTTCAAGCCTTGCCTCTTTCGTGGATGATCGACACATCTTTCGTCAAGTCTTAAAGTTGAGACATTTGTACACATATCAATTTTTAGCCAATGGAGAAGTGACACATGTAAAATAATATGCTAGATATTAATTTAAAATTTTTATTTTTTTGGAAATTTATTAAATTTAATTTCAAAAGATAAATAGTTAATTTTAATTAATATTCTAGTATTTATTTTAGACTCAAATCAAATATTGATAAGCGTCAAAGACAGACCAATCAAATCAAATATATTTGATATTATTTGTTGATATCTGATATTATTTCTTAATATATGGTATTATCTCTTGATATTTGATATTATTTTATCAAAGAGATAATCATAAAAAAAGTTCAATCAATCTGGAAGTCTCTCATCAAACATCTATGTAAAGGGGGTGACTAAAGCTCATTCAACACACAACACAAATTCCAACAAGTGAGAGAAACTTTGAAGGAGTACAACAATACTCTCAATCAAATTTAAAGAGATACACGACATTCAAGGCATTTTTTGCGGAACTCATTATATTCTGGCATTTGATTCTGGATTAAGGTGCGGAGTTCTCTAATTGGCGTTATTTTATTTAAATTAAATTCAAGGAGATCCACGATATTTAAGGCGTTCCTCGCGGAGCTTATATATTTTGGCATTTTATTTGAAATTAAGTAATGACACCCTTGAACTGGCGTTATTTCTTCAAATAAAATTTAAGGAGATCCAAGGTGTTCAAGACGTTCTTTGCGGAGCGCATTAAATTCAAGATCATATTTGGAAGAGAAGAATAAGAGGATTACATTAGAAATTGAATCCACAATTGATAGATTTTAATTTTATTTTATTTATATGATATTTCATGTATTGTAATTTTGTTTATTGCAAACAAAGAAATTTGCGTTTATAGAGTATGTAGGGTGCGTCTGTTGTGAGATTTAATTGTACTTTATCTATCCTAGCAATTGTGGCACATTTGATGCATGTGCTAAATTTTTACAACATACAATAAATAAAATAAAATATTTATTTTTAATGTAATATTAATATTTTAAGTACCATTTGACATTTATTTAGTTTTTTAGTACAAGTTGTAATAATGAGTATTAAAGAAAAGAAATGAGGGCATTTTTGGTACATCAACAAAAACATACCACAAAAGGACTAGGTGTTTTATTAATAGTACACATGAGGTACCTCTTACATAAACAATACGTATTTTTTAACAATATTTCATCTCTAACTTCACTACAAATTATTGCTTTATATTAGGAATGATTATAGTTGCCTTTCCTGAAGTTTGGTGTAAATATAATTAGACCCCCTTAAGTTTTGAAAATTATATTCACCTTCCTTGCCATTAATGAATATCCAAAACACCTAATTGAAAGTGTTAAATGACGAGATCATTCCTAATATTTAAAAAAAAAAAAAAAATAATTTAAAAGAAACAAATACCCATCTATTATATCAATTTTTTATAAATATACATTTATATACACATAAATATATAATCATATGTATAATACATATATAAATATAAAACATATAACATATATATACATAACTATATATATACACAGACGTACATATACCTTGAGGCACTAGGGGGGTTGCGCCGCCATGGCCGTCTGTTGGCTAGATCTGGATTTGACCAGATCTGATAGTGCAGAAAATAGGTAGCCAATCATGGTCACTGCCGTGGCCATGGTTGCAGGGTATGGTGGCGTGGGGTGGCCATGGTGGGCTACCATGGGTTAGGCTTGGAGGGTGGCGTGGGGAGGATGAGAGAAAAAAAATAAAATTTTGAAAGAAAGTATTTGAATAATTTCAAAATTATTTTAAAATTGATTATGTATTTAAAATTATTAATTTTTCTATATATATATATATAATATATATATACAATTTTATTAATATTTAAATCTATGTAATTTATTATGAGTAGTTTAAAATCATATTAATATAATAAATAATATATTTGTATCTTTTTAAGAATTATGTTAAAATTGATTATGTATTTAAAACTTTTAGAACTACATTGTTAGTATTTTAACATAATTATCTAATATTTGTAAAATTTTATTAATACCTAATATATGTAAATTTATAATGATCAATTTAAAATTGTTAAAAGCATGCTAATTTAAAAATAATAAGTTTGTATTTCTCAAGCTTTACTCGATAATTTTAAATTATAACAGGTTTGTTTTTATTGATTATTTTTAAAACACTTAAAAGTACTAAATATTGATATATATCCCATATAATTAATTGATATTTCTAAATTGCAATCTAATTTTTCTTTCAATTGTTTTAGAAATGAAAATGTATCAAAATATATTAAAATACATCATATATAGAATTTGAATATAATTTGAAGTAGAATAGTAAATAGAGTAGACCTATTTGCCTTTTTAAGGATATAAAGAAAAAACTAGTTCGATGAGTCCAATACATACATATATATGATATATATACATATATAAAGTATTTAATTGGCTAGAGTCCAAATAAATAAAAAAATCTTATTAGATCTATGGCAACCACCATTTCAATGCAATACACTATCAACAGAGTATTAGAGTTTACTTTGATAGCTTATATTGGTATTAGGCAAAATGTATTTTATTTCGTCGCCAACTAATTAACAAAAAGAATGCTATGATTTTACATTTTAAAGCTAATGATTTCTATTAAAAGTATATTTAAAATCCTCACATGATGTATGTACAATGAAATTTGCATGATAGAATACTCTCAAGTATGTATCTACAAAAGGAAAGTGTTACTTTATTGAATGAGGTATTATCTTTTGTTAAAAATGAAAAATGAATTTGACAATAACTCCAAAAATATATTTGCTCAGTAACTAAAAACAATAGTCATTTGCCGTCCCTTCTACACTAAAAGAATGGTACGACATATTCATATATTACAAATCATACAGTACAATAGAAATTAACAAGACATAAAATTCTCTATTATAAACTCACCTTTCTAATAGTGAGTTTGAGCATCTTAGCCCATCGAAAACTTTTTTATTAAACTTAAATTGAAGAAAATTTAATTCATTTTTTTTACTATTCACCAAGAAAATTTTGTTACTTGTCAAACACAAAAACTCAAACTCACAATAAAATGAAAAAATAAAAAAAATGAGGTTATTTGGGTTTCTTCTTGTTGAAACTTGGGGCTCACAATAAAACTATGTTAGTAGATACTTAGGCTTGTTCTTGTTGAAACAAATTACCAGTGGCAGAAATTAAAAATAAATAAATTACCATGATATGTTCGTAGGAGAGAGTCGCTCGTAGGAAAAAATGGAGAGAAAAAGAACCAAGAGAATGAATGCTGAACTAAACTAGAGAGAGAGAATAACCAGCCTGTTTGATTTTATTTCCACGGCCCCTTTTCATTTTCATCCAAAAATAAAAATTAAAAACTATCACTTTTTCTCCATTTTCACTCAAACTTTTCTTATTTTCATTTTCAAACTCTTTCTAAACATACCTATCATCATTTTATCACATCAATCAAATTCAAATTTGATTTAACATAAAATATCAACAATCATTTTAAAATTAATGAAATCTATATATATATTTTTAAAAATAAATCTTCTCAAAATATAAAAAAATATAAATCAACCATCTTTTCAATTTTAAACTTATTCAATCATTACTTTCCAACAAATCATCTAAATACATTTTCATTTTCACAATCAAATCTTTAACTAACTCTTTAAACTTCAAAAATGCTTAAACACTGGAAATGGCTCTGGAAATAAAACCAAACGGGCCGTATAACTGCACAATACTTATGATTACCTTAATTATTTTTTATCTTCTTAATACTTCTCATACACCATTCACAACAAAATTATTATAAATTCAAATTAAATTTATAATATTATTTTTTTAAATAATCACATATCACATCATTAATTCAAATTTAAAAACTACACAATTTTTAATATAAAAACACCAAATATCCAAATATATCTCATTTTCACACCAATATAAACCTATAATTTTTATAACACATTCAAATAAAACTTCATTTTCAAATTCAACTATTCTAACTAATTTTTTACTATATATTTTCACTAGAAAAATGAAAATAGCTCTAGAAAATGAAACCAAATGAGCTCTAAAATATAGGGGGCATTTTCAATAATTTAGATGGTTAGGAAGTGAACTCAAAAAATAAAATTAAAATAAAAAATTAAAAGTATAAAATTAATGAATGGAGATTAATTCGTAAAATATAAATAAATCTTATTACGTTTAAATAAGATGCCTTGAAATTTAGAAGTTGGACGATTTGTAATAGTGGGAGGAGTCCACACTCTTCTGAAATTCTCGTCTTCTTCCCCACGCCATACTTCCCTCTCCTATTATACATCGGTTTATATACTTTATATAATTAAAAAATAAAAAAAGAAAAAAGAACCTACTTTCAGGTTGAACAATTTACTGTTTGTGTAGTGAATTTGCTTCTGGAATTTATCTTGTTTATTCTGCCATAAATACTATCCAATTTTTAGCCACGACGTCGCCAACTGTTTCTATTCCTAAATAATCGAATTGAATCTGTATAGTTCAGCGAAGATGATGATAAGAATCCGAAGCCGCGACGGCTTGGAGCGGGTTTCGATCGATAATCCACTGGCCACCGTCGCCGAACTCAAGTCCGAGATCCAGTCCCAGCTCCGGGTCCCCGTCGAAGCCCAAATTCTCTCCACTAACCAGAATTTGCTCCTAGCAAAAACCCCAGATGATTTGAACCAGTTCGCCCATATGGCTGACCCGAATACCAGGGTCTCCTCTCTTAACATTGCCCATGGCTCCATTATTTACCTAGCGTATGAAGGCGAGCGTTCGGTTGCGGGCCCAGCTTTCCACCCCGCGGGCTCTTTTGGTAAGAAGATGACGATGGATGACTTAATTGCGAAGCAAATGAGAATTGCTCGGCAGGAGAACCCGCATTGTGAGCTTGTTTCATTTGATCGTGATGCTGCGAATGCTTTCCAGCATTATGTAAATGAAAGTTTGGCTTTTGCGGTGAAGCGTGGGGGTTTTATGTATGGCACGGTGTCGGAGGAAGGGAAAGTTGAGGTGGATTTTATCTATGAGCCGCCCCAACAGGGGACAGAGGAGAATCTGATACTTCTAAGGGATCCTGATGAAGAGAAATTTGTTGAGGCCATTGCTTTGGGGTTGGGAATGAGGAGGGTGGGGTTCATATTTACCCAGACTATTAGCCAGGACAAGAAGGATTATACAATGTCGAATGCAGAGATTTTGCAGGCGGTGGAGTTGCACGCAGAGGGGGATTTGAAAGAGTGGGTGACTGCTGTAGTGAAACTAGAGGTGAATGAGGATGGAGGAGCAGATGTGCATTTTGAGGCTTTTCAGATGAGTGATATGTGTGTTAGGTTGTTTAAAGAAGGGTGGTTTGAGCGGGATATGCAGGAGGAGATAGATCCCAAGTTGTCAAGGATGAAGAAAGATGTGGTTGTTGGAGGGAAGGATACAAGGGATGTGGATAATGATTTCTTCTTGGTGGTTGTCAAGATTTTCGATCACCAGGTTAGGAAGACATCTATTTTCTGGTTCAGTTTTTTTGTTGACTTTTTGTCAAGATTTAGCTCTTGCAGGGATTTCATCTCTTTTACAATTTGAGCTGGTTTTGTGATGGGAAAATATTCGTACTTGCTCCAAATTTATGTTGTTAAAAGATCTGGTTTTTATTTCATTTTGTAATGTAAAAGGAAAAAAGTGTTGCAAACACTTATAAGGAAACTAAAAGAAATTATAAGGAGAATATAACTTGGATCAATAGTGGTAAAATTAGTTCACGTGATAGGAGAATAAAGAATGTTAGTTTATCACAAAGACAAAAGAATCCTCGTGCCTCTTTCTTGGAGTGTAGGCATGGATTAGTAACTATAGATGGAATGCAACAGCTTCAAGCTAGAGTGAAGATCTGGTTTTTATTTCATTTTGTAATGTAAAAGGAAAAAAGTGTTGCAAACACTTATAAGGAAACTAAAAGAAATTATAAGGAGAATATAACTTGGATCAATAGTGGTAAAATTAGTTCACGTGATAGGAGAATAAAGAATGTTAGTTTATCACAAAGACAAAAGAATCCTCGTGCCTCTTTCTTGGAGTGTAGGCATGGATTAGTAACTATAGATGGAATGCAACAGCTTCAAGCTAGAGTGAAGACTTTCTTTAATAAGCAACTATAATGGTGAGAAATTGAAAGTGAGAGACAATTGTGTAATCTTGAACCAAATCATGTCGTTTTTCCATTCAACATGTGGTAGACTGCTGGTCGACCTGTGATGGATTTATCTTCTGGATCTTAGAACTGGAAACAAAAGTCTCCACTTTCTAGACTCACTATCTGCAAATTCTGATGGGAATTATTATTTCTCTCTATGTCCTAAAAGAACATGTCATGTTAATATGTAAAAGAAATGTCAGCAGTAGATTCAGCTGATATTACATTAGGTCCTTCTCCGAATTTATTATAGCTAGGAAGGATTGCTTAAAAATGTCAAAAGCTTTCGGAAATTTTTATTAGAGAAGTTTCTTTCCTGTTGTGCGAAGAAAAAGAATCATCTTATGTGCCAGTTTAATCCTGGTTTCTGCAATAATTTGGTGAACAAATTCTAGGAGATCTTGATTATAAAATGCAAGAGGTTAGCAGAAAATGCAGCCTTCATAGTTCCTTGACATACTTTATGGCCACTTTTCACTGATTGTCGAGTGTCGACTAATTATGCACCATATTAGCTGAGGTTCCAGATGTAAGAAGTTGCCAACTTTGCTAAAACTCTTCACCCCCGGTGAAACAATACTGCTGTCCCAAAAATTTGCCTCATTAGCCATTGGAGTTCTACATTTGGGACTATGAGCTTGTAGATACGTATTTATCTGTAACTTTTACCTAATCTTCATCAGGATAGATGGTTTCATGAGAATTAACTTAACATGAGATGGCAAATGATTTAATATAAGTTATTATACTCTTTCTATTAGAATTTTGTAATTTGTTGAAAATCACATTGCATTACGCAAAGTTCCTCTAAATTTTGGAAATGATGCAGCTAAAGAAGCCTGCCCTTGGTGTACTCCATTAGGGCTTGGTAATGATTTATAAGAGTAGGTCCTGTTGGGCTCTGGTTTACCTGTGACTTTCTTTTGTGGCATAAATCCCATGATTATTACTTCTTTTAGGTTGCTAGCAACCTTCTCAGATGACAAATGATAAAAATATTTGGGTATTCTGTGACTTTTTTGATTGCATGAGCTGAGTTAGAATGAGAGCGCTTTAGATGAATTTCCTAACTGGCCTAATATGACTGTATAAATCACTGATCATAGAGATCAAATGTTAGGCCTGTTAAGGGTAGCATTCAAATGTTTGACGGGATTAAGTTGATAAACTTTAGCAATTGGATGCAAACAGCCTCTCAATGACACCGCATGATAATGCTTCCCCATATAAGAGGTGGTTTTTGTTCATCTCCTTATGAGGTGGTTGGATCATAATGATTGTCATATTTTTTTCCCTCTCCTCTGAAAGTTTTTGAGATTGTAAGTAAAACTCATTACCATGCCTGCTGGAAGTTTGAAACTTGCCACCCATTTTGAAGTCATAAACATTTATTTGTATCTATGCATAGCTTTTCTTGCTTATTGTCTTATTGATTTTCTCTCCCTGCTGCTAGGTATTGCTTGGCTTAAAGCTTTTATTACTAGAAAACATTCTTCTATTTAAAATAGTGGAGAAAAATGTCTCGTGTTAAGTCTTAAGAGTACAGTAGGACTAAAGAGTTCATCACTTCTTTAACTCATTGCAGTTGTGACTATCTGCTGCCTTATACCTTCCTGATCTTCTTAGTAAATCTCCAAATGATTTCTGTAACTTCTTGTAACTCAGCCTCTTATGTTCTTTTCATCTTCTAATGAACTTCTCTCATGGCGATCTTATTGAACACCCAGCACGTTCATAACTTGTCTCCCCTTTTCTTTTCCCCTCCATTGGATTTATTCGATTCTTCTGAATATACGGAGGTAAGATCTTTAGTTGAGAAAATTATGTGCCTTAATTGACTGCACCATTGTTTATCTTCTATACTGTGCAGTTACTTATCTTGTAAGTTGTAACTCCATTTTCTTTGACGCAACAAAAGATTGATTTATGCACAATTTCTTAAAGTATGATATCCATGCAATTTAAAAGGTGAAACCTGTATCAGGTTCCAGTTTGATCAATGTCGGGTAAAGAGATTACAATAGATCAAGGCCTGACTTCATATATCATGCCTTTGCTATCGATAAGATTGTAAACGGATATCAAACAGATCGGATGTGTTGTACCGTATCCAGATCCATTTAAGTTTTATAATATCTGTATCTATATTTATATATGATGGATATTTTACTATAGCATATGAATTCGTATCCGACGGATATCCGATTATAATTATTAAGATACATTCGTTTATAAATATTCGAATACCCATTTATAAATATCTGAATATACGAATCCATTAACTTGTAATAAAATGCATATTTTTTTCTAATAAATTTCATTAAAATTAAAGTAATCAAATAAATAGTACAATAAAATATAAAAAAAATAATTTATTGAAAAAATAGCACAATATGAGACTTCATATTGAAAAAATAAAAATAATTTATTATGTATAATAATATATTATATGTGATAATTTTTTTAAATATTATTTATTATTTATATATTAAAATATATAAAAAAATTAGAGCATATTATATACAATAATTTTTTAAACATTATTTATCGGATACGGATAATGAATTTAATTAAATTACAAATAATCAAATATATAAACGGATCGGATATGCAATTATCATATATGTATCCACTTCAGTCCAATATCTATTAATTGAATACGAATAATATTTGTTCTCAATAGATACGGATAATATGTCCTATAAATGGATTTGGATGCGAATGGTAAATGGATTTTTTTCGAATATTCATTTACAGACCTAGCTATTGACTGTTTGAGCCTTCATTGCACTGCAGAAGAGAAATTATTTTGGAGGCCTATGTGTTGTTAATTCTTAAGTTATAAATATACTGGGAAAAGTGAAGGGAGAAGAAGAAAACAAAGAAATTACATGGTTTGGCTAGTTGGCCTGCATCAATGGTACAAAAGCCCTAAGGGCTAAAGTATATTCATTTGCCTTTAATTTGACATTACACTGAACACCTATTTATGTAGGTGTATAACCCGTGAGGAAATAGCAAATGGAGGAAATCACTCCAAACCAAATCGAAGTTAGCACAGCAATCAATTGGATATTTGTTATTGCGATCTTGCTATTAAATTAAAAGAATAAGCTCTTGATATTTTAATTGGAAGGCCAAGAATGCTGAGTAGAACATTGGTTCAGGAGCCTTTAGCTGTTTGTAGTATAATTTACTTCCGCAGAAATCTATGACAAATTCTAGTGAGCTGCTTAATAATTTGCTCTATGCATTTGTTTGTTACCCTGCAATACTGCATGGATTCTGCTGTTCAAATATATATTACTATTGAATTTCTCAAACTTGACTATGGTATATGAAATCTGGATATGATTATATTCTCGATGCAACCTCAAACACTAGCCACAATCAGTTTGAGTCTGATTGCTTTTAGGTAATATTCCCTTCTCCTCCTGTACTTTGGTTCTTCCTGTCACAATCTTCACATCATTCTTGGCGGAATCTGTAAATGCTGTCTTAGTTTGCTTGTACCTACTCTCACCTTCTCCTTTATCCTGGTCTTAGAGAAAAACTTCCACCCGAATACAGAAAAAGAGAGACCTTCCGAGCCCCAACCCAAGCACTGTAAGAACCCCTTTCCTAACCTGCCACTGCCATCTGAGAATAGCAGTATGATTGATCATGGAACCTACTAAGTCTGCCAATATTATGAGCTAATCAAATCATTTTTGGATATTTTAGCTTTATCTATTCAAAAGATATATCCAGTTAAGTGAAAAGTGGTGGTGATAAAGGGAGCTTGAGACAATTCGTTTCAACGAGAAACTTCTTAAAATCACAGTTGTTGCAAACATGCTAGAGGTAGAAATGTCAGTGACTAGGAAAATATGGCGCAACAGCTATCTTCTTACAAATTTTATTAGTAGTTGGCATTTTTATACCTAAATCATATGTAATGATGTGACATTGGCTTTGCAATTTTACCTTTACATTGCTTCTCAAGAATTGGATCTGTGCCTCTACATGCTCTACTTCACGAGATATCATATGCCATTTGCTTTCCCTGGTTTATCTTGGACTTTGTATGCTTTTATTTTGTGTTCCTCTCATGCATAATTTTTAATAAGAAATTGTTCCATCACTTAGTGATCTTCTCTATATGATAATGCAGGGCCCACTATCGTCAACATTTCCCATTGAGAACAGGAAATCCCCTGTGACAATGAGGGCATTGAAGAATCATCTGGATAGGGCAAAGCATCTGCCCTTTGTGAAGCAAATTTCTGATTTCCATCTGCTTCTGTTGCTTGCCAGGTTTTTAGACGTGAATGCAGATGTTCCGGCGTTGGCGGGTTATGTACAGGCACAGGCTACTGTGCCTGAAGGATATCAGCTTCTAATAGAGTCCTTGGCCAGTGCTTCTTGATGTGGGGTAAAGATTTCTATTGATCGAGCCGGGTTGGTTCTCTCAATGATGCAACCGATAAGCAGGCAAAAGATCTTTAAATTAAAACAGGACGTTTTGAAGCCTGAACCGATGCTAGTTTCCTCTGAATTCAGCATGTAACCTAAACCCAAAACATTATAGTGCTTTCACCAGTTTGGTTTTCTTTGTACTTTACGGGACTCTCTCTCTCCCTCCCCCCCTCCCTCGCTCTCAGTATTTATATATTATTATCTAAAGACTTAAAAAGAAGACTGTCAAATTCGATCATTATTCATCTCCTAATCCACCTCTTATCTGGGTAAAATAAATCCGACTCGAAAGGATTCAAGATGTGCTCATGCTAAGAGAAAGCACAGGAGCCCGGATGAGGCTGCATCAGCAAAGGTACACGATATCGCATAATTCTTGGCCACGTTTGATTTAATTTATTACCCCCAACTGAATCAATTAGTCTCTTTTTATCACATGCTTGTTAGGCACCGTTAGTGTAGCGGGCCAGCTCACAACTGTTCATACGATTAGTTGCTAATCCCGTAGCGGCCCCGGGGCCGCTATTATCCAACTGCAGCCACAGATTGAATGAAATGTTGGCCCAAATTGGCGATTTTTGTCCTCAACTATCAATGTGAATATTACACTTCTGTCCTTTTGTCCTCTTAGCAGCGATTTCTGGATTTCACAGCCCCAATTCACATTCGACCCGTGTCTTCATTTCTCCCTTTCACTAAACTAAAATCAAGTCAAGCCCTAGGGCACAGGTATTAGCAGGAAATCGGTGCGCCACCTCTTTGAAATTGCTTGTATGATGGTGGAAGATATTTAAATTTTGCTGAGGGTCGAGTTCATGCTGCCGATTTTTACATTTTTGAAATTTCTGCTGAAACTTGTTTCCTTTTAAATTAAAGTGAAACTTGTTCACGCGAGCCAGATTGTTTTCTGAGTTCTAAAAGTAGGTTGAATAGCCACGAAGACAGTGTGGAATTAGATGACCGCTGGTGCCCTTTTGGTGGTTGAATCGGGTTGCGATTTAGGTTTGCTGTTATTCAAATTGCGATTTGGGGATTTTGAAAATGCTATCAATGAGTTGAAGCTGATGAAATGGAAATAAACTCAATTTATTGACCAAGGGCAATATAATCAATTTAAAGATAAGTGGAGAGTATCAAACAATAGGTTGAGATTACGTGACATTGGTGTAGAGGATAATATTGAACTGCAATCTCATGTTCAAACGAAAGCAATCAATTGTAATCTACCCTATATAAACCACAACTACAATCTCTATTATTAACCAACTACAATATCAAATGTGGCCGTCACGTTTTACAGATACACAATCTATAATTATTTTATAAGGGGGGTGGATTTGAAAATATGCTTGTGTCAAATCCTCACATTTTACAAGAACGCAATTTATATTTACCTTATATTAGATGAGCAAGTTAGTCGAGCGAGCTATTATAAGTTAAAGTTGAGCTCGATTTGAATTGAGATTTATTTTGAATAGATGTTAAGGGCTGTTTTTTTTTTTTTTTTGTTTTGTTTTTTTGTTTTTTTATGTAGATTTGTGAGTCGACATATAATTTTATTATATTCTTCTTTATTTTATGAATATGTATATCATAATTCTTATATTACTAATATATATAGGTATATAAACTTATAATGACTAGTAATTTTGTTGAGCTTGTTTACATTGGTTTATAATATTTATGTTTAATTAATTTTTGCTATAGTAGATGAAATTGATTACAAATTTTTTACCTTTTTGTTATATTGAAAAACTCAAGTTTGAATGTATGTTTATCACTTGAAAATTTGAATAAAATGCATTCAAGTTTCATAAGTCAAGTTCGAATTCAAAAATTCAAACTCATCAAATTCGAAATATGCATATATGCTTCACATTTGAGTTCGAATTTTTTTATAAAACTAAACTTAACTCTACAATATATTAGTCTCCAATATCAACCCCTTATTTCATATACCTCCGACATTTTTCTACTAACCTTCCTTTTTATTTACGACCACCATTTCAGACCAACCTTCCGTCCTATTTTCCTCCAACCTCTTTTACCAATTTTCCATTCCACATTGGAGATTTGTAACTGAAAACTCCCATTTGTGCTCTTAGGATCAAAATCAAGCAACTTGATCCTAATCCAACATCCAATTCAATCTGATTCTAAGTGGAAGAAAATAACCCCAACTCATATCAATACATACACATATGTATATGTATATATTACTAGTTCCCAGGGATTATCAATTGAGATCATGAAGATTAGTTTTATACATCTTCAGTATCCCCAGAAAACAGCAATTACATATAATAAGACAACAAAAGCAAATTATTCCAGCAACCATTTAGAGCTGCTTTTGCTGAAAACCTCTCCCTTTCTCATAATTCCAAACCAAAATGCAGAATCTTCCTTACAGACTCAGACAACATTCAACCAACACATATCATACAATAACAGAGAGAACTTTAAATCTCAATCCAAGACTACTCTGTGACTGCATAAATTGCAACCTAACTGCTTATTTATAACATCCATAACTCATCTGATCAAATCTTGCTCGATTCCCATAATAAACTGCAATAGCAGCATCCGTAAACGACAAAATATATCATCAATGCATGAAAGATCAAAAACAAATACCCAACTAATCCATTCTTCTGCCTTTTAATAATTACATCAACCAGCCAGAATGATTGTGCCAAATACATAATCCAATTAACTTGCTGAGTGAGTCACTGTCGAAGGAGTGAATATGTACATTTCACAAGCGTGAGCATCGACTCGAGCACTGAATGAGGCCACGTTATTCTCTGAAACCAATTTGTGCTGCAGTAAACAATATAAGGAAAAGTTCAGGCATCAAGCAGTTCTTTTCCTTTTTATTTATTTATATACACGCAAGCCAATAGTCCATTAATATTCGAACACCTGGCCTCACGTATAGTTTGTGAGGATTATGTCACTAGACCAAAGTCCACTCGACACACATTCAGTTCATTTCTATCAGGGTTAAAAGGGGTCCTAAAAATGTGCAGAAAATAGCAAGAAAGAGTTTCGGCAAACGGCCCAATTCAGAGGCAAATTTGACAGCATCCAAGGAGACTCTCCTTGGTGAGACTGAAGCCATTCATAACTGCTTATACCCTTCTTGTCTATAGATAATTTAATCTATAGCAGAGACAAATGGAAACTTTGGAACGGCCAAATGCTGTCATGTAACTAGACTGTCAAGCTTGACTGACTGCTGAGAAAAATATGAAATGCTTTATCTATGCAGTGTTACAGAGTACATCGACTCACCTTCCACAGATCCTTAACAGAGACACGGATAGAAGACTCAAGTCCAAGTGCAGCCCATTTAGCTGTGATAGTGGCAGGTTTTGAACCTCTATTCCATAGAACAACAACCAACTGTTCGCCAGAAAGTGGACCTGCCCAAATCTGATGAACAAACTTGATTGTCACAATATGCAACGGACAAAGACAGCTAAAATATCCAATATAAAGTAACTCGAAGAGATTATTAGGTTAACTAGAGAAAATTTAAATGTAAATCCACACTTATTCATTAAATTTCAGTGAGAAAGTAAAACATCAAAGAAATCAAAGGTAACATGTCCTTGCAAAAAGATAATTAGTTGTCCTATCTGTTCCCACGAGTATTGGTGTTGGAGGCTATAGTGAAAGGAAAAATTTAGAACTTCCCACAAGCATATTCAAGTTACTAAATCAATAACTTTTGCTGCTTAAAAGCAAAAATGGATAAAGAAAATAAGATGTATAAAATAGGATTAAGAATCCCATACTTGATAACTCCCATCAGGTCCATAGGAAAAAACTTTCCTTCCTTGAACTCCAAGTGGATCTGCAAGCAGAATAAAATGTCACTTGTATAAACTAAAGAGAGTTGCAGAAATGATATCTCAAATGATGTAAATGGAGATACAAGGGCCAAAACATGAAGAAGAACTACCACAAATCCATATTCTTATACATTTACATGATGCAAACTAGAGAGAGCAGTAAAGAACCATCTTACCTTGGTTTACAGCAATGACCTCCTCATTACTAATAATTTCAAATGTCTCAGCAGTAATGTTTCTAACATCACAGCCAACTAAAAGTGGAGCCTGAAAATTCAAGAACAGATATAATTTGTAATAACCAAAAAAGTCACAATATCTCTTATGCAGGTGGCCACATGATTGCATTATCAGATAATGTTTCAAAAAAAAAAAAAAAAAAAAGAAAAGAAAAGAAAAAGGGAAAAGATCACACATTTAAGCTAAGGATTAGACAAAAACATAGAAGTATCCTAAAGGGGGAGAGGGGGGGGGAATAATAATAATAATAATACACACAGACACATTCAGAAATGAAAACAAAATGATACATGCAAGGTTTCGGGTTAGCCAATTATTTCCTTTGATAACATCACACCAAAAACAGCAACACAAGTAAGACTGCCTTTGGGCCAGGAAAAACAGGGCTAAAGCGAAATCATTGTGAGATTATAATAAACAGCACCTTCATCAGAGCCCAAATGCTGAAATGAGCTCGATACTCCTCATAAGTCATGCCACCATTTCCAACTTCTAGCATATCGGGGTCTGCCAGAAAGCATGAAAGAACTCATGAGAAAATTTGCAAAAAGAATTTATACGCTGAGTTCGGAGCTACATCTTCCCTCAAATACATAACAAAAGTATTGTATTCCTACCATTCCATCCACCAGGCCCCGCATAGGCTGCCCACTTATCATTGAGATCAGCAATTGTAGTCATGCTAAACCAAAAGGGTGACAGGAGCCACATTAGTACATCTTTTTTTACAATATGTCAATGTGCAATAAGGTACACACACCTAAACCATAAACAAAAAATGAAGAAAAGTCAAACCATGAGCATCTCCCATGTATCTTTCACACTCATATTTTCGGTCATTTCTGTGATGTTCTTGGTCCTCAATGTGCTACATTAACTTGTTTGTAAGATACAAGGTATGAACAGTAACCACTGAGTAAAGCTACAGAAACATGAAGAGTCACATATTGATGTGGTTACATCAATCACACCTTCACCTGAGTTTCATCTACAATTTATAATCTCAATGTCTCTAATCAAGTTAGGGTCCAACACTAGAGGTAATGAACCTACCATTCAGGCGATCATGGGTGAACAGGAGACAGCGGCACATTCTAGTAATCATTGTTATTAGTTCGTTTAGGGAGAAGAATCACTCTATATTAAGAATTCCTCATACATTCAGAACAGTTAGTAATAGAGACATTCTGGGAGAACTTTTATTCACATGAACCCAACCTAAGAGCTCAGGTAAAGAGTTCAAAACCTTGCCCATGAATCATTAATGTCGTCTGTTGTACGCCAACTGTTTCCAACCTTGCCTGCCCATAAGGCCGGGTCATGTACGCCCCTGCCAAATTTTTACAATTCACAACTGCATATTCAGTTCAAATTAAGATTGAAGACAGTGTGTTGGCAACGCCGGGGGTGGGGGGTTAAAAGAAAATAGGGGCATTAACGATATGGAGGCTACCATTCACAAAGAGAATAGAATATTGTACGTCCAGTTTCATTCAGGGCATCACGCATTGGTGGATACCTGAAATCATGGATCCAAAATTAGACCGAGATAATGATGCCAAGTTATGAATTAAATTGAGAGAAAAACCTTTTCTCTGGATCAATGCCCAGATTGAAACAATTGTCATACTTCAAGTAATCAACACCCTAGATGACAACGAAAATGAGGCATTTATGAGCCATGATATAAGGAAACAATTGCTTAACAATGAAAAAAGTGAAAGAAAAGACAACAGCATAAAACTTATGAACCACAAAATGATTTTATTTTCTAGTATGCCAAAATCTAGTCACAATCTCACTCATAAATTCATAACAGAGATGTATAAATTTAAAAATGAAGTGCCACAGTAACATTTGCTTTGGAGAAACTACCTGTTAAACACCAACTGAACTACAGTTAATGCGAAAAGCACTCCTCTAAAACACAACATTACAATATAAAAGATAATGGTGAAACGCAATTCGCATCAACGAGGAGACAACAGACAATTACTTAAGCCAAAACACCAGCTCACCCAAGATGCAAAGAGTTTGGCATCATCAGATTCATGAAAGAGTGACCCAGGTCGAACTTGGCATGTGAAAGCCCTGTGAAAATTTAATTCATCAATTAGAAAGGATAATAGAGGAAAGAAACAGCTGTACGTAATATAATAAAACGTAATCTATGTTTAGTTGGAGCACATGTTACAGAGTTTGTCCTACCCTGCATCTGAGTAGATACCCAGCTTCAGGCCCTTAGAATGTACATAATCAGCAAGAGCTTTAATTCCCGATGGGAAAGTTTTTGAATCAGGAACTAGTTGACCCTGCACATTACCAAGGTTTTATGAATAAGTATAATGCAAAACTTACACTTACACTTACATCACATCTTATCCTCAAACGGCAAGCCAAATGTTTTCAAGGGATGCCAGACCACTGTTTTTATGCCGTTCAACAATTTCTCACACATAGAAATGGAATAAGGGAAATAAACACAAAGTACAAATTTTCCTTTAGAGGATAATGCTTTCTCACTGTAGAAAAGACTCATGGTAATTAACATGCTCAAGGAGAAAAAGCTTTAGAGCAAACAGAGACTTGGAGAGATGCTTATTTACCTTTGAGTCCCGTACCAGTTCAGACCAGCAATCATCTGTATTTCAAGATACTGAATATATAAGTATATAAGAGCATGAACCAATGTAAAATAAATTACGGAAACATGTTAATTGATTACCTATATTCACGTAAATATAACCTAACTTGGCCAAGCCAGTGGAAACAAGTGCATCAGCTGTCGAAAAGCACAAAGAAAAGATTAGTATATTCACGGGAAGCTCAGAAGTGTTAGCTTTTAAAGTACAAACTGAAATATCAAAGAGTAGGCAACTTCCAAAGAATCCAGGTGGGGGGGGGGGGGGAGGGAGAAATTTGGATAACTTTGAATCCTATAACAAAAAATGCAAACATATTTGTGGCAGCTTGAGTATTTTGGCTCTCTGGACAACTAACAAACTGCATCAGCAAATGAAACAAACAGATATTCTGGCAGTAATTGAAACCATCAATGAGTCACCCAGCCACACGTATGGAACAAGAAAACCAACTTTAATAATTGCAAGATGCTAAATCTCAACGACAAGAAGTCTCAAAATGTGCAGCAAAACTAAATACTTCATGATACAACTGGATATTAAATAATACTATGAAAGAGCTACAATTTGGCAGCTAGCTGTTGCCTCTAAGCAGGCCAGGTGGCAGTTGAATCACATCTAAAGTTTTGGAAGATGTATTGCGAGCCTACTAATATGACCACATTCTAAAATGAAAAGATAGTTGATAGCCTTCTGAACCTTTTGTAAAACCATGGTTTTTATATTTGTCGGAAACATGAAAAGATGCATGAAGAAACATCTTCAGTTGATCCTTCCATCAAGAACTTTGAGAATAAAAATATCTGATGCAACAACCTGTTATTTTTGATAAATCCAAAATATTTCGAAATCAGATCCAAAAGCTGCAAGAAAATGGAAATCTATGCTGCCTCCAATGAAATATAATTTTAGCTTCTCAAAAGCATTAGAACCAATTTAAAACAGCAGTCGCCTTGTCATATTCATTCATCAAACATAGGTTATACATATTATATATTCATTTTCAAGAGTTGCCACATCTGATAAAGATTATTATATAAAAGCATTACAGTATAGCAGATTTTTACACTTGGCAGGTCAATCAGAATAAGAGAAAGCACTACCTGTTTCCCTGATAACTTTTTCATTGATATCACAGGCAAAAAAGTTCCAGCTATTCCATCTGTTCACAGGACAATCAAATTAATCAAAGTTAAATATATACCATCCGGGCTTCCATGAAACAAGAATGATCTGAATACCAGCTGATTAAGATGAGAAAAAATCAAATGCATGTCAATCAAATCTAAAAGACGTAAGTCCATATGCATCAAATCATTCCATCCAATAAACAAAGATCCATTCCTGTCAATAATCTGATTTCTTTCCCCAGCCCGGAAGAACAAAAAAATCATAAAAACAAATAAAGATGGAAAATAATGGCCAAAATCAAGAATCCAAAATGCAAACAAAAAACCAACTCCTCTTCTTTACTTCACAAGCACATACAGCAATTAGATAGAAGCAAAAGAGTTTTCTTGGCCTGAAAGCCATCATAAACTCAACAATAAACCAAGTGAAATGAAAAAAAAAAAAAGAAGGTAAAATCCTGTTACCCCATCTGAGGAGTTCTCGCCAAACCATTGCCCAGCTGAAAAATTCCATACTTGGAAGTATCAAAAATATTGGTGATGGGTTTTTCTGGGCCATTCAAGTAAGGGTGCAAAGGCAGCACCCTACCAGAGACTGCCACTGAAACTACACAGACATACAGAATTGCTGTAAGCATCCCCATGGCATAACTATTGGCAATCTTCGCCATTAATGAAGTAAATAATTTTTCTCCCTCTGATTTCTCTAATTAGAGAAAGATGACAAGAACTGAGGAAAATTGTGCTGCTACAAAAAGGGTCAAGAATATTTGAGTGGCAAGAAAAGCTAAGCGGCATGCAATTAATAAAGCATTCTTTTTTCTGTGTACTCCACTGTGCATAATTGTCGGACCCATTCCTTACTCGCAAGCACAATTTACAATTGGCTCTTTTGCCAGGTTCATTTGGGTCGGATTCTTCTGATTTTCATTTGCCCAAATGGATCAGTAGATATTTCCTGAGAGTCTGACCAGGATATTTTGTCTTGGACCCTCCTTGATAAACATGAGATTAGTGCTGATCTGTACATGGCCCATCAAATAGGATTAAATAAATCATGGATTAGGGCAATAATTATAGAAATTTGGGGTAAAATTTTATGATGTGTAGGTTAGATGTATGATTGTAGGTTTAAATTCCAATAATGTGTGTTGCTTTGGGGAGATGGCTTTTGAATTTTAATAAAATGGTTCCGTAGACTCAACTACTAAGGAGATGATTGGACTTTTATTAAATTAATGAGAAAATTGAATGTAAATGTTGATGTAAAACCAGGATAATTATTAAATAGATAAAATCTGTATTTCTTAATGTTGATGTTCGTCTCTGATTTAATTCTTTAGTGATCTTATAACGACATCGCAATATATTGATGATTTAAATATCTGACAAATGCACAAACACATATTTTTATTCTTGATCTCATTTATCATCACCAAAATTACTGTCCCATGAGCCCATGTACTTAATTTATCAAAATTGATTTAATTTTGATCGTTAATTTAATTCGTTTTTTGTACTTTAACTTTCCTTAAAATTAAACTCCAGTCACTATATATTCATATGATGAATTCAAATTTATGAAACTTACCATGAAAAGTTGTTCAATTTAGGAAGTTCTTTGTGAAAATGCATAAAAAACTCAAGGAGTGCTTAATTAATAGCGACACTCATGTTGATCATCAAAACTCAAGGGTGGGTAGGTTAAGTGTTGAAGCAAAGGAAATAAAAATGCATATCCATTTGCGTTTAGTCTGTTGCTTTGCGTAAACGAAAGAGGGGCGGCGAAGTCCACAACATTTTGCGGACTGAGAGGTAATAGGATAATGGAGGATAGGAATAATATGATAAAAAAGAGAAAATGAAATAAACAGATGATGATACTAATACAGAATGGTATTTTTCTTATCCAAGAAACAAGTAATTTATTGTAATTATTTCATCTTGAAAAAAAAATTTACCAAAAAAAATTGATGTACAAATATTTCCCTCTATTTAGATGTGGGGATTTGTGAATAAAAAGGAAGGGAATACTAAGAATAATATTTAATAGTAACTGCTTAAGTATTTATTCTAATATGTTCATTGCATATATAAATGTTTTTATTTTTTTACATAAAATATGAAAAAAATAATTTGATTGGAAAATAGTCAAAATAACTTAAAAGAAAAAAAAAAAAAAAAAGTAAAGGGTTTTATACTTTCCAATATACGTGTGACGTTTGTAGTCATTAGATTATTAGAATTAAAATAATTTGGTTGGCTGGACTTTTCACTTTTTTAATCATTTTTTAAACTGTCTAATAAGTTTCCGAAATCAAATTTGACAAGTAAACTAACTTGGGGACACATCGTTTACTAGTTAGCTAAGTATCTTTTAGCCAATACTAAGCTTACTTATTTATGTCGCCAATCGAGTTTAAGTTGATAAGAACAAATCAAAATTAAAAGGTGAAGGTAAGCCAAAGGCCCTACAGAAAGTTGTATATAATTATTCGGTGGATGCCACTTTATTAAATTGAAATTGAGCTCTGTCATTATCATCTATGCTTTTGGTGTATATAATTAACTTTTTGAATAATAAAACATTTTCATGTTAAATAACATGGGAATTATATGGTTCCTATGTATTCTATAGTACATACTGTCCTGAAATCTCTTTAAAGTTAATAATTAAAAAGGGAAATTTATTTTTAGCCTAATTGCTTGCTTGCTGCTGCTTCTTCTTCTTCTTCTTTTTTTTTTAATGGATAAAATGCAAAAGATAGGGGGGGGGGGGGGAGGGAAAGAACCAATTGTAATTTTGGTTTTTTGGTGATAATAAATGGGCAACACTACCCCATTTTTTAATATAATATTAATAGAGTAAAAAAAATTTGGTCGAAAATTTCATGTTAAATTGTACTACCGTACTCTTTGAGTTATAAAAATTGGTATTAATTAAAAGAATTTAAAAAATAAGATAGAAGTATTTAGAATAATTATCATATTTATTTTTTAATGTACTGTCAAATTTAATTAACCCCATTCGATAGAATAACATCGTGGTTTTTTAGGGTTGGCGGGGGGCGGGTAGGGTAGGGGATTATATTATATATATATGTTATATATAATATTATATATATGCTATGATAAATTTATATATATGTATATTATATGTATATAAGTATAAATAAAAAATATATTATATATTTTTATAAATAATAAATATTATTTAACTTGAAATGAAGAAAGTTTATATATATATATATATATATATTATGTATAAATAAAAAAAATGTGTTTTTTTTGTTGAAAAAAATATATGTTTATATTTATAGATGTACATATATATATATATATGTATAAATAAAAAAAATGTGTTTTTTTTGTTGAAAAAAATATATGTTTATATTTATAGATGTACATATATTTTATATGTAACTATAAATAAGAAACATATTATATATTTTTACAAATAATAAATATTATATAACTTGAAATGAAGAAAATTTATATATATATATATACATATATTATGTATAAATAAAAAATATATGGTTTTTTATTGTTGAAAACAATATATGTTTATATTTATAGATGTACATATATATATGTATATTATGTATAAATAAAAAATATATGTTTTTTTTTTTTTTTGGTGATGTTTATATTTATAGATGTACATATACATATGTATATTATGTATAAATAAAAAATATATGTTTTTTTTTGGTGAAAAAAATATATATTTACATTTATAGTGTACATATATTTTATATGTAACTATAAATAAAAAATATATTATAGTTTTATAAATATTAAATTTTGTTTAATTTTAAAAGAATTAAAGAAAATTTATACAGGTATATGGATATATATGATATGTATAAATAAATAATATATAATATCTTCATAGATAAATTCATATATGTAGATATATTATATAAGTGTAAAAAATTATATATATACTTTTTTAAAATTATTATGCATAAATTTATATATGTATGCATATTATATATATAAGTATAATAGAAAATTTACATATATAAATAAAAAATATATGTTTTTTTGGTGAAAAAATATATGTTTATATTTATAGATGTACATATATTTTATATGTAACTATAAATAAAAATATATATTAGATTTTTATAAATAATTCATATTATTTAATTTGAAAAGAATTAAAGAAAATTTATATATGTATATGGATACATATGATATGTATAAATAAATAATATATAATATCTTTATAGATAAATTTATATATGTACATATAATATATAAGTGTAAAAACTCTATTATATATACATTTTAATAATTATTATGCATAAACTTATATATGTATATATATTACATATAGGAACATATTATATATCTTTTTTTAGATATTAAATATTATTTAATTTGAAATGTATAAAAAATTAATTTTACTTAAGGATAATTCCGTCTTTTTAGTACTTAATGTATATCAAAGAAAAAGAGGGTGTCAGTTGGGTCAAGTGAGCTACATTCAATAAAACACAACGGGTTTTTTAGCTAATTTTTATTTCACATGGGGTTATGAACTAATTTTGAATATCACGGAGCGCTGTGCAATTTAGCGTTTATTTCCAAACAAGCTTTCCAAAAATAAAAACCAGCTCTTGTTATCATGGGACCTCATTTTATCATTTGAACAACACCAATTCAGATCCTCAATCAAAAATTTCCCTTCTCAGATATTCAGACAACAGAACCAAAAAAAGATAGAAAGTGCGGCACAGCGTTGCACTAGTAAAAACATTCTGAGTTGACATTACAAATGTTTCAACCGATAGAAAACATGCACATCACAACGCTTATTACATTGCCCAACTGAGACAAATCAGACCCATTACCATTTTCAGCCCATACAAATCATACAATACCACAATAAACTAACTTCTCTGCACTTGCATGAAGCATTAATACTACTAATTGCTTAAATCGATGACTAACCATCTGCTAAACTCTCATAAAAGCTTGAGATAGCAAGAATGAAACTATGCAACAACGTTGCATACACACACAAGTACCTAATACTCTTATCCTTTATGCATCTATTCAACTAACATATCACGAACTCAAGAAATAGATATCAACTTGTATCATGATATCGAGCTCACTTTGCTCATTTAAGTTGAGCGAGTTGCAGTAACTGGTGCCAAAATGTACATTTCACAGGCATGCCCGTCCACTTGAGCGCTGAATGAGGTCATGGAACTCAGAGAAACGTACTCATGCTGCAGCAACGAATAAAAAAAATAGAAGTTACCACAAACAACTCAGCATGGGTGGGGTTTATTAAGCCACAAAATAGACTTGATCATAGAACGGACAACCGCTATTAAGTTTGTAGTGAAAGATGTATCTTTAGATGAATCTGAAAAGATATATTCGTTAAAAAGCCCGAGATGGAAAAGTACACCTGCAGCATTTTGTCAATTACTACGCCTTTACTCATCTCTAGGTACCTAGGTCTTCATTGTAAACCTTCCTTATTTAAACCCTTGCCCTTCTCACCTTTATAAGGTTATGCCATCCTAAAGTGCTACTAAATGATTGGATGATAAATTGTAGATCAAACCACGAAGCGAGAAATATTAGGTATATCAATAGCTTTGTATCTAAGTTCATCAGTTGGGAAAAAGCAGACTCAAAACGCATGGTAAACCACCACCTCTCGTCTCCCTTAAGGTAATTCTATTATATCATTGTATAAAATTCGACACCTCCTCAAAATTTTTAAAAGGCATGAAAGAGGGATAAGACAAATCCTATGAACCAAACACAAAGAAGGAAGAAGAAATTTCAGTCGAGGGCCTACGAAAAATTCAAATATGAAAGCACCACAAGAAAATATGTAGTTGACCTAACAAGAAATGTAAATGGCTAGATGCTGTCTGAATATGAAGTTGGGCCTGACTCAAACAAGAGATTCTTTAGATGTTCGATTACATAAAGTAGTGCTGATTACCTTCCACAAATCTCTGATGGAGAAACTGGTAGAAGACTCAAGTCCGATTGCACCCCATTTAGTTGTAATAGTGGCAGGTTTCGAACATCGGTTCCATAAAGCAACAACCAAGCGCTGCCCAGTAAGTGGACCGGCCCAAATCTGAAAAACAAAATAACAGTCACATTATGCATCTCACACAAGGTGGCCAAATATCTAAAGGGTAGCTTAATTGGACTGATTCTTCAGAGAAACCAAAAGATAGTAACACTAATTTATTTATTATTTGTAACCATGATCATCTGAGGTTTGATGCTATATGCCAAATATAGAAAAGTAATGTTTTACAAGAGTATCAAATAGATAGAACTATAGAATCCCATGCCAAAAGCAAAAGCTTGTAAGGACAAAGAAAAAGTGTGAACAAGATCAGGATTCTCGTACTTGATAGCAACCATCAGGCCCATATGTGTAAACCTTCCTTCCTTGGACCCCAAGTGGATCTGATGAAATTTCATTTATACACACAACAAGAAGAAAGTGGCAAGAAAAAGTCAGTCAACTGAAGTAAATAGAGAAACAAGGGTCAAATGATAGATAATAACTAGAAACCACACACATCCATTTTACACTGATCATACCATCAATGCAATGTTGAGTAACAAAGCAGTAAGAAGATCATTTTACCTTGGTTTACAGCAATAACCTCCTCGTTAGTAATAATTTCATATGTCTCAGCAGTCATGTTTCTTACATCACAGCCAACCAGAAGTGGAGCCTGAAAAATCAAGCAAGGAAACATAGTTAATAAATGAAAAGTCAAAAATAAAATCTTATAAGTGACAAGAGAGCACATAAAATTCCATTGACTAGAACACAAAAACACACGTGCTTAATAAAAGTTCAGTCTCATGGACTCATAGTGTAACAAAGAATACCTTCATCAGAGCCCAAATGCTGAAATGCGCTCGGTACTCCTGGTAAGTCATACCCCCGTTTCCAACTTCTAACATATCCGGATCTGTCATAAAGTGCCAAAGACATTAAACTAAAAGTTACAGCTACATCAGCACTCATCTCCAGAGCAAAGATATTGTTACCATTCCATCCACCAGGTCCCGCATAGGCTGCCCACTTGTCATTGATATCAGCAATTGCTGTCATGCTAAAGCAGAAGAGAAAGGAAGCTATGGTCAATACATCAACATTTTTCTAACATCAACACAGAAATTTGGTAGATAAAATAATGACACAAACAAAATCATATGAGCAAAACACAAACATGATTCACTTCAATGCATCGTTCAAATCCTTTTCCAATTTCTAGAAACTGTTCCCTGTTCATATCCGTATCAACACTATTCGTGGGTTAAGTTATAAATTAAAACCAAGAAATCCATATTAACCAAGAAAGGGTCAAATATTGTCTTCAGGTTTTCTTAAACATATTCAGTTCTCTTATATGAATTACTCATAGTCTTCTTGTCTTCAAACAAGAAGAGAAGCTGGGCCTAACAGAAATTATGTGTGTTACATAGGTGACATTGTCTAGCAAAGATTGTAATCGTTGGTTCAAAAGGACAAAGTTCAATTCTTGTAATAAAATTTCTAATGCATAAATCCAAAACAGACAGTTCTGTGTACTGGCAGACACACTTAAAGCTAAGAGTAAAGTTACAAGATTTCGAAACCTTTTCCATGTATCTTCAATGTCATCTGTAGTACGCCAACTGTTTCCAATTTTGCCTGCCCATAAGGCTGGATTGTTCACACCCCTAGCAAATTGTAACAAAGTTGAAGAGTGTCATTAGAATCCAAATGAACACTCAGGTCCTAAACATGGAAATGAGTAAAAAGAGAAATATTGAAAGTGATAGAAGCTACCATTCACAAAGTGAATAGAATATTGTATGTCCAGTTGCGTTCAAGGCATCACGCATTGGAGGGTACCTGGGAAATGTGGCTCCACACTAAAACCAAGATATTGATGTCGAGAGATAAAATTATAATGCTAAACACATACCTCTCCTCCGGGTCAATTCCCAAATTGAAACAGTTGTCATACTTCAAGTAATCAATACCCTAAACAACAATAAACTTAAGGATTTTATACATCATGGCAAAAGAAAGATCTATGGTTTCTCAGCATAGAAAAAAGAGAGAGAGTAGAAAGATAACGGCACAAAGTTTAGGCATCATGATATCAGATTTGGAATTTAGCCAAAAACCTGAATCAGGTTAGCTTCCACTCAAATATTTTCAAATAAAAGTCAAATTTGAGATAAATCGAGACATCTTTATATTTTGACCACAAATTCCAAACACAAAATAAGTGTTAGAGGTAATAGTATGGGATCCCCTTCTTGGGAAACCAAAGATAGAAATAGAAAGAAACATAAATACAAAATAAACAGCAAATAATCCAATAATTGCTACAGATGAAACTAACCCAAGATGCAAAGAGTGCCGCGTCATCATATTCATGTTTAAGTGAGCCAGGACGAGCTTGACATGTGAAAAGCCTGTGTTAATCAAATCCATGAGTCAGCATGGAGAAGAAAGGATTACAAACAATAGTTGTATGCTTCACTAATATGAATAAAGTACTAATCTACATTCAGTTGGACTATCCTGACTATATGTTAGGAGATTTGTCCTACCCTGCATCTGAGTAGATACCAAGTTTCAGACCCTTCGAGTGCACATAATCAGCAAGAGCTTTAATTCCTGATGGAAATGCTTTAGAATCAGGAACCATTTTATCCTGCATCATTATCCAGGCTTTAGCGCAATCAATCATAATGCAAGACCTTACACTTAATACAACTCTGGCTTTCAAACAGAGCAAGCGGTGTAACAGTTTTTCGAAAGGCTTCAGCAATTAAGCAGTTTTGGATCCATGCTAATAATTTTTGTCTAATAAGTAAAAATCATTACAATACACTAACAGTAGTATGAGACGCTTATTTACCTCTGAATCCCTTATCGGCTCAGACCAGCAATCATCTGCATTTCATGATATTTAGTAAATATAAGAACATGGCAAGGGATAAAGAAAAACATATTAGGAACTTGTGCAGTGGATTACCTATGTTCACATAGATGTAGCCCAACTTAGCCAAGCCCGTAGCAATAAGTGCATCAGCTGTCAAAGATCAATACAAGCATTAATATATTTTAGGAGAGTTTTATTACCTCTGATAGAGCAAAATGCAAGAGAAAAGGCTATTGCTAGCAGAAGAACCCATATGAAGAGTGAAAGCTCTCGTTTTTATTCTGTTACCAAAGGTGTAAATAAAAATGAGCTGCATGCATACTTTGTGCTTTTTATAAAAACTAGCAAACTGCATCAGCAGACGTGATGAACAGTTTACTCTGTCTGGTCACTAGAACAATCAGTGGATACAAAGGCAGCCATAGAAAATACAGCACACCAATGCATCAGTTTAAATAGAGATGGATATATTTTAAGGACAAGAGGTTCAAAATTCTGCATGATACCAAAATATTTCTTGATGATACGTTCAGATGTTAATCAAGAAAAGAGAGTCTAACTCTGGAAGCTAGATGTTGCTAAGGACAAATCAAAGTTAAATTTCTGAAAAATTAATGTGTTTCTAATCCATTAGAAGATGAACGTGGTTTTAGGCTTTTCGCAACCGTACCAAGTTTGACTGGTAAAAGAAATTGAAATATTTGCTTTCTGATCTTCACACCGGTTTATACTATAAGATCGAGGAAGTTGCTGAAATAAACTATAAGTTTTGGCATCTTAGCACCGAAGACAAAACCCATGTCTTGTTATAGATTCATACTAAAACAATAACGACCAATTCTAAATAGCAGGATCTCGTGATAATCATTCCGTTTATCAAAAGAACACAAGATCGTCAAGAAGTATATTGTGCTCACATTTTCAACAGCACCTTTTGGTAAAGAAATTTATAAACACCAATACGGTACAGCATCTCAGCAACTGAGCATATCAACATGCAGCAAGGATAAAGGTTTACCTGTTTCCTTGATAACATTTTCGTTGATGTTGCATTTAAAGAAATTCCAGCTATTCCATCTGTTACAGAACACACAAAAAAAAACTTTCATTATTAGTGACTGCAACATCTAAAGTTGTATATACAACAACAGAGAAGCTAACCAAAACTCAGCTAGTTAATTCTGAGAGGATCAAGAAACTAGTGACTCTGAGATCTTAGTTCTTTTTCTTTTCAAATCAAACCAAAAGTTTCATTTTGTTGTTTTCCTCATAAAACTAAAATTCATGCATATGCAAATTCATGCGAAAATTCATTCTTATCAGACACAGATTCTGTTGTACAACCCTGAAATTAAACAAAAAGAAATTCTTTCTCCACAAGAAAAAAGCAACTAAACAAACAGACGATGACCTTTTCCCCTGAATTTCACCACGCAGAACAAACCCACAAAAGAAACAGAAGCCAAGACCAAAACTTCAACAACTCAAAAAAAAACAAAAAAAACACAACAACAACAACAACAAGGGAAAAAGGGCAAATTTTGTTACCCCATCTGAGGAGTTTTAGCCAAGTCATTGCCCAGCTGCAAAATCCCATACTTGGAAGTGTCATAAATATGATCAATGGGTTTTTTTTGGCCATTCAAGTAAGGGTGCAAAGGCAGCACTCTGGCCGTGACTGCCACTGCCGCCGCATATACATACAGAATAACTGTAAGTCTACAGGCTTTGACGTAATTAGCAGTGGTCCTCGCCATTAATGAAGTCAATAATTTTTCCAAGTTTTATCCTACTTAAGAAGAGGAAAGTAGTAAAACTGTTTGGTAAAGTTGGAAGAGTGAGGTGCAAGGAAAATGGTTGGCAGGTAACTAATGTATTTATAAAGCAATTAAGGTGCTGTAGTCATCAACTTTACTGTGAAACAAGAATTATTTTTATTTGAAATTGGAAATAGTCTTGTTCATTTGGATCAGATTAATGTAATTGTATGGGTACTTTGGATGTTTCTGCCAACCCAAAAAGTTAAAAAACAATTTGCAGAAGACTAACCACGGTCTAATTGGGTTTTTAATGGGCTAACCACGGATTAATTGGGGTTCTTACAATCTTCTGTTGATGGTGACTTATAATTGTCATATCCTTGGTTTCCATAATTTTAATGATCGCTGCTTATTGACGGTTGTAACGAAGCATAAATTTGAGGTTCAAACTAAGGGGATACTTGCAAGAATTTGTATTCCTTTGAGAAGTGCTTAGGTCTAACGATAGTAGGAATGTGGTTTAAAGGGCAAGTTGTTTGAAAATTAGTTAAACAATAGGAAATATATGGAATGAAAATGCTCGTTAAAAATAATTTTTACTTCAGAAAACATTAAATTATCTTTTAGTTTGGGATTATAAAAAAATTAATCACGATAAGATTATCAAATATAACTATTTGAGCAAATTGGGAGTGTTTTCCCCAATTTTTATCCTATTTGAACTTTTTCTAAGTAGTGGTACAAGTAAAAATAGATGAAGAATGTCTACTTATCTATTTTTTTTAAAAGAAAAAATGTAGAAGTTGAAAATTCCAACTCTTGTAAATATTTACCGTAAAAGAATTGATTTTACATTTTTACTATTGAAAAATCTGGTTTACCCTAGTTGAGCTCTAATATCTTTTAGCAACCTTGAAATTAGGCAAAAATAAGTTTAGATTCTATGAATAAGAAATTAAATGGCTTTTTAAAGATCAATAAGGTTAAAATATGGCTTGTATGTATTAGATTGCTACCTATCAAAAAATGGACATTGAGCCTAACTCACTTAAAAAATTAATTCAAGAGGTGAAAATTATCCAAAATCATATATAGAGATTACTACTTATTTACTTAACCGAAGTGGAAATCTAACTGCTACTTATTTATTTAACGAATGCGTAAATCTAATATCATCTAAGATAAATAATAAAAATAGATTTTATATGAGGTTTTGGAAAATGTAGGGAATGTTTGGTTATGTTTTTTGTTTAATTTTATTATGTATTTTGGGAGAATGAATTATTGGAGAATGTGAAACTTGTTTTTTGGTATGTTTGTTTATATTTTAGGGGAGACATTTTTTACTATAACAGTGAAATCAATACTTTTTTGTTGAATTTTTGTGGTGAAAATGAAATTGAGTAATTTTTTTAATGTTAAGAGTAATAATAAAATATATATGATGTATATATATAATATATGTATGTATATATTAAAAAATATGAGTTTTGAAAAAAAAAATATATATATATATTTCACTATATTTCTCTAAAATAATATTGTTTTGGAAAAAAATAACCAGACACTCCCTTAGTATTCCCAAGAGCCGGCCCTTGTTCTCTTTGTTAGACCATTGGTCTAAGTAAGTCGAATGGAAATTGGCCATAGTGTTGGTAGAATTTGGACATAAGCCGTTTTCTTCCGCACCGGCCACAGACAATTATTTTGTCAAGATTTATCTTTTCTTTTACTTTTCTGTTCTTTATCTATTTTTTTCATTTAATAAGATATCTAAGCATCATTTGAATTCTTCCATTGCACAAATCATGTGATTAAGTTTCCGCAAGGAGGATAACTATTGTAACATGTTGCACATGGGACTTTTATATATATTTTTTAATAAACCAAATAATTGATGTGATGGACATACATAGTAGCCAGCCATACTTGTCCATCGTCCGGATTTAATATATACACAATACTGCACGAGATTTTTTTTTCAAAATAACAATGTTATATAAATGATCAAATAGTAGAACGCTTGCATCTTATATTATCATCATTTTATTTTAAGAAATCAAAGACTATCAAGAATGAATATAATAATAAAAATAGTATCGATTAAGAAGCAAAATCAGATGAGATTTGAAGGTTAGTTGTTGAAAATTAACAAACTGGTTAGGTTAAGAACAGTAGTAGCCGACGGCATTGAAATTCACATGCATTAAATTAGTAACAAGGACTAATAAATATTCCATGGAAACACACTTGACAGTTATGCGCATTTGTCAAAAGTGATACAGTTGTTGATTTAGCAAATTAGACACCACATTAGTATGATTAATCTTATGCATTAGAAAGGGCACAAATAAGTCGAGCTCATTCACCAACTTCATAAGTCAAGCTCGAATTGAATTTAATTATGAGGATATTTGGAAGCTTCTAAAAATATCTTGTAAAATATTTAAATATTTTATAAAATGTCAAAAAGTATTTAGTAAATTTTTTTAAAGAAGAACTTATAAGCTTCTAAAATAAAATGTTATGAGCTTATAAGATTTTTTTAAAAGAGTAAGGAGTTCCTAATTTATTTTTAAAATCTTAACAATGTCTCTTAATTTTGATGATATTAGTTACAAAATTGTCATTATTAATATCTTATAGGCTCCAAAATCTTATTTTATTCAAATACTTTAGGAACTTATTTTTAGAAAAAAAAATAGCATCTTATAAGCTCCAAAAATATTTTATAAGATGTAAGAGCTTATAAAGTCTTTTAAATAAGTTTAGCCACAGGGCGTTTGGCTAAACTTATTTAGAAGATCTTATAAAAGGCATTTGGCTAAACTTATTTAAAAGACCTTATAAGTTCCTTTATATTATAAGATGTTTTTGGAACTTATAAGATGTTAGATCTTCTTTTTAGAATAAGTTATTGAAGTGTTTGGTTAAAATAAGACCTTAGAGCTTATAAGATGTTAGTAATAGCAATTTTGTAATTAAAATTGTTAAAAATGAAGGAGTTTATTAAGATCTTAGAAATAAGTTAGGGCCACCTTACTTTTCTTAAAAGAGCTTATAAGATCCTTACATTTTATTTAAGATTTTATAAGCTCTTTTTAAAAAAAAAAATTCCAAAATATTTTTTATCATCTTATCTTATAAGATATTTTGAGGAGCTTATAAGCTCACCCAAACACCATCTAAGTTCAATCTTTATTTTGAATCAACTTAATGAGTCGTGTATATGTGAGCCTATATGTAGTGAACTTATTAATATATTGTATTACTAATATATGTATGTGTGTATATTGCTAATATATATTATATTATATTATATTTTTATGAGTTTGTTTATGATGATTTATAATATTTGACTTTAATTTATAAATTTAAGTTACTGAATTTTATTTTATTAAATTAAAATTTTTTAATTAGAGTGTGGGTTTGCATTAACTCCAAACTTGTTGAAAAATTAAAATTTAATCAAGTTGAAGTGAATTAAACTTGAGTTCAAAAAATTAAATTCATTGAATTTACACTTTAATCCCCCCACCTCCCCCCTCCCCCCCCCAAAAAAAAAATTGATTTAATTCGCCTCAACTACAATTCGAATTTGCAAGAACATAACATTTCTCACTGTAAACTTCTCTGTTTCTTAGGGGCGTTTGATACCCCATATTAGGTGTGATTGGGGGTTTTAATATGAACTAATTTCACATTTGATACGTGAGATAAAAAATGCGGCCTAACCCGCATAATCTTCCTTGCCCGCCACTTAGACACTACTAAGCTTGATTCAAGTAGCATTCATGGGGGTACGATTGGGGTGTGATCTAACTAGGGCTGTAAATGGATATTCGAAAATTCGTTTACCATTCACATTCGTATTCGTTTATACAAAATTTATTCGCATCCGTTTAAAGCAGATATTACCTGTATCCGATTATAAATGGATACTGATATGGTAAATGCGTATCCGATCCGAATATATATTTATTAAATAATATATTATTTATATTTTTCAATAAAAATCTCATAATTCATATATGTATATATATATATATATAAATTATAATTAAAGAATTGGGAAGAATAAAGAATAAATTTAAAAATTTATTGTAATATAGAGAAAAAAATGAAGAATTAAGTTAATCAACATAATTATTGTTGGTTGACTTTATAATTAATATACTCAAATGCTAGTATTATTATTAATAAGTACTAATTAATTATAAATTCAATTATTAATTAAAAATTATATTATTTGTTTGATTGCTTTCGTTTTAATGAAATTATATAGTTCCTTCTATTAATTAAAATATGAATTTGTTATATGTTCATAGATTCATGTATTTGGATATTCGTAAATGGATATCTAAATAATTATCATCGAATATGAATATAAAATAATAATTCAAATACAAATAAATTTAATAAAATATGAATGCATTTGAATAATTATAATCAAATACAAATATATTCGTATCCGACCGATATCCGACGGATACGAATTTGGATATCATTTTTAAATATCAGTCAAATTCATATTCATATCCGAATATTCAAAAAGTTAAACGGATACGAATATAGAAACAATATATTCGATCCGTTTAATATCCGTTTACACCCCTAGATCTACCATATGAGTTTTCTTTACACAATTTTACAACAAAGCCCTCCAGATTAGTCTGCCCTATTTCCTTTTTGCCCTTTTAGGTTAATTCTTCTCCAACAACCCATCACAGAGACGAGACGTCATTCTGCTGCTTTCCCTTCTCAACCCATTCCAAGCATGGTTCTCAATTTTTCTTGCAAGGAATTGTATCATCTAATTGTTGTTACGGATAGCGTTTTGGTGTTGATTTTGTTTACTGAGGACACTGTTTAACGGAAAGTCGAGTGAGCTCTTTAAGCATTCGGTGGAAATGGGGGAAGCACCAGCGGAACCACTCCTCTTCTTTTGTTCCGGGTAACTGGTTTCCATTGGCGGCGCCGGCGCCGATTTTGTTACCAACTTCGTCGCCTAAGGCATGGGAAAGAAAGCAAGAGAGGCTTAGGAGGAGGAGAGTGATAAATGAGGTTTTTCTCGCCATGGTTGATGTATCTGAGAGTAGCTTGAGGAAAATGATGGGGAGGAGGGGTTAATTTATAGTAGTGAGAAAGAGTGTTTGCCTGGGAAAAAACAAGAATTTGATTAAGCTGATGAAGATTTGATTTTATCTGGAGAAGTTTTAAATTTACTTTTTTCTATTCGATCAGATAATTAAACTGTTGGAGTAATTATATATCTGTTGGGATATATTATGAGTCTTCCCAGGTTTGGAGTTTGTTTGCATGCTTGAAGAAGAGATATGTAATGATAAATGCAAAGATGCCGAAAAGAGGAAACCCAACAAGGAATTTGTATTCACCAGCAATCATTTGGCGAGAAAGGTGAGTTGGAGCTTTGCGAACTGAGTGAATAGAGAGGAAGAGGGCATCACAATTTTTTGGTCGTGTTTTTCTGTCTTCACCATTGTGTAAAGGGCAAAATAGTAAACAATAGAATTGTAGGTTGTATCAAACATATGATAGCAATTATATGATATTCAGGTGGTGACTAATGTACATCACAATCTCCACTATCAAACGTTACATCATATTATCTAATCTCTCCTTATCCTCGCTATTACAATAGAGCTCTTATGTAAACTAAATTTCATATCAAACATGCCCTTAATGTATTAACAGAGAGGAGCCCAAACAATAAATTATTTTATTTAATTTAAGTCTTCAAAATAGATAGATTAGGGCTCCCAATTTATCTTTATCCTAATTTTAAAACAAATGGAGAACTAACTATCGGTTAAATATAATTGGAACGTGTACCAAATTAAAAACGATAACCATCAAAAGAATAAAGTAATGGCAAAAAGTTTAAGTTTACTTGTCTGAATTGATTTTTGACACTAAAACCGATTACAAAGGTCCATCAAAAGTGCAGGGTAAATTATATCATAGGGCCCTCAAAGATATGACTGATTAAATTAAATCTAAGCAATATCTTTAAAAAGAAAAGCACCAAGTTTAGTTTTAAAAGAATAATTAAATACTTATTATAAGAATTGAAAAATAAATTAATGTATTAACTATTCGATTTCAAATTGAATACGGAAATTTCCTTTAATTCAATTTGTTAAATATGACAGAACAAGTTTGAAACTCGATTCTTTAAGTAATAATAATAATAAAATAAAAAAATAAATATGTATAAAAATATCAAACTATCTAAACTCACCAAGTGTTGGACTCGACTAAAATTCATTCCAACTCTTAAGGATCAATCCAACCAATTTTAAATGTTATTTTTTAAATTTAATAGAAGTTTAAATAAAATTGAATAGTATTTTATTTGACTCAATTGTATTCATTTACAATAGGGATATAATTGAGTCGAATCAAGCCGAGTTAGGCAAAAATTTTCAAGTTCGAGCTTGACCCGATAAAAAATCAAGCTCAACTCGACTCGACTCGACTCAACCGATAAGGCTCGAATTGTCAAATGATTGCAAGCTCGAGCTCGAAAAAAAATAGTAATATGATATAATATATATTTGTTAATAAAAGTAAAATCGAGCTTGAGCTCGAAATAAAAAAAATAATAATATAACATGTATTTATTAATAAAAATAAAATAATTTTTAATTATATACCGCTTCACAAGTCAACTTACAAATCTCGAATCTAAATACAAACAGTTCGAACTCAACTTGTGAAACTTGCAAACCGACTCAACTCGTCCATACCCCTCAATTACAACTCAATTGCAATGCGGAATAGAACATGGACAATGCCAAAATTAGTGGTGGTTCTGGTGGACAACCTTCGATTGTATCGTGTAACTAGATACTAAATCAGATACGAAAAACACTTGAGTAAATTAATAGTAATTAAGAAAGAAAATTTGATATTTGCGCCATACTTTCATCTATTAGGACAGCAACTGATGATTAAACTGTGAAATTGAATTTGTGTGGTCCTGAAAAGTGGACCCTACTGCTGACTCAGGATCCACCTTAAATAGCATTAGGATAAGACGCTGTAGTTAAATCAATAGAATAATTAAGTATTGATTAATTCGGAATCATCCGTTAATCTGTCTTCTGCTTTTATATCTGTAACTAAATAAATTTATTTCTTATTGGTGATGCTATGGTGCAGAGATGAGTCTAAAGATCATATTGCATTATAAACAGTTAGGTATAGAAAACCTCAGTGTAGCTCTTTCATAAGTGTTAACCATATGACAATTGAAAAGGGAAGAAAGATATTTTTGAAAGAATATTGCGATGTAAAGTAATATTTTGTTCATTTTGCTAAAAAGAAAAATAATTTCTGGTATGTATAGTTTACTAACTTTTAAATAGTGCATTACATCAAAAAAATATTATTCGTGAAAATAAATATATCATAGTTCTTAAATTGAAATGCACATTATTTATATATAATATTTTCTATATTTATCATTTTAATAGAAATGAATATTAACATAGTATATAGGAACATAAGGATAAAAAAGTTAAAAATAAATAAGAAGTCTAATTAATTAAATAAATAAATAAATAAATAAGAAAATGGCCAATGAGCCTAACAAATTAAGTCCACCAAGATGGATATCCAATCCCAAGTGGGCCAAAGCCTACTAAGAGCTTAATCAATATACATACTAACTCGCAAAGTCAAAAAGACATCTAAAGAATTATTAGCAAATTCAAGCTCTGACTATGATCAAGCACGTTTCAAGAGTAGAAGCCTAAGATTTTACATTGATTCGGAAAGGATTTCAACTCTATTTCTATGCAACATCATCTCGGTGTTGTTTGTGGGAACTTCCTTCTAAAATAAGGAAAATTGATGATGCAAAATAGATCCAGAGCTCAAGATTCCAACACCTAAGTTGCGCTCCAAGGCAAGAATGCAGAGAGCAGCCACTCAGAGACGCCTTCGATACTCATAACCAAACCAGCGCTCAATGCATCTCCGCTACTAAACGTCTTGCTCGGATCACCTCCCTCGCTCACATGAAATCGAAGATCACAAGTCTCCTAGATTAATAGAATTAGCAACTCTTCCCAATTGGAACCTTATGGTTAGAAGAGAAAAGCCAACGAAGATGAATTTGGAGCGAAGGAGGAGCTTAAGATAGTGGAGATTGTACCAAGTGACCCACTAAAGATCACCAAACTCGGGGGTCTCTTATAGACTTATGTTTTGAAAAGAAGTTGGTGAGCTTCTTAAGGAAGAGCCGCAACGTCTTTCTATGGAGTGTGATGGACCTGTGAGAAATCTCGCCAAATGTGCATCACTTTTGAGTGGACCTAGATGCATGACAAATTGAAGTAAAAAAAGAAGAAACTTTAGGGTAAACTAGAACCAAATAATCAAACAGGAGATGAACAAATTACTAAAAGCTAAGTAGATCTGATCAGTCTAATATTGGAGTAGTTGGTAAACGTAGTGTTGGTGCCCAAGTTGAATGGAAAATAGAAGATGTGCTTGACTTCACGAACAAGAACAAAAGTTATCTAAAGGAACCATTCCAACTCCCTAAGATAGATATGTTGGTAGATTTCATAGCAGAGCGTGAGATGTTAAGCTTCCTAAACGTTTACTAGGGATACAACCAACATCGTCTAGCCCAGAAACCCAAAGAAAATAAGTTTCATAGACGCGCACGACATATACTACTACAGTTTGATGCGCTTTGAACTTAAGAACACATGTGCCACTTACCAAAAGCTAGTGAACTACATGTTCGAGGACATGAACGGATGAAATATAGAGGTGTACATAGATGATATGTTGGCCAAAAGCCACAAGCAAAACGACCACCTCCAAATCTAGATGAATACTTTGTCATCTTGAGGAAGTCCAAGATACGACTTAACCTAGCCAAACGTGCCTTTGGTGTACGCGAAAAAAAGTTCTTGGGCTACGCAGAATAGAAGTAAGCTTAAAGGATAAAAATAGCGTTCCAAATGTTGCCTTCACGTATCATTTAGGAAGTATAAATAGTGGCGATGCATTTAGCTACTCTAAATCATTTTATCTCTCAGTCCGCTGAGAAGGAACTCATTTACTTCAAAATTCTAAGAAGAGTTGAGGCCTTTGAATGAACTGAAGAATATGAAAGAGCTTCTCAACAACTAAAAGCACACTTGACATCCCCGTATTGTCTGAGGAAGCCAAGGATGGGAGAACTATTATACTTATACCCAGCTACTATTGTGATTGCAGTTAGTGCTATCTTATATAAGAGCAAGAAAGGAACATCACCCAATTTACTATCTCATTCGGATCCTAAAGGGACCAGATATGAGATACTCCCCTACTGAGATGTTGGCCCTTGCCATACTAACAACCATTTGGAAGCTTTGACTTTATTTCCAAGCCTACCAAATCATAGTACTCACCTACTATCGACTGAAGGGGGTATTGAGCAATCTAGAAAAAAATATGGTTAAATGGGCCCTGGAGTTGAGTCAATATGGGATCAACTATCATCCCTTGTCGACCACCAAAGTCCAAGTCTTAGCTATATTCCTAGCTAAAGATGCAGGAGATAATGCTGGAAGTTTCAACCCTGCCTAGGCCCTATATGCAGAAGAGTTGTCTACCAACTCCAAAAGCAGTGCCAGAGTGGTCTCGAAAAGCCCCCAGGTAGAAGTTTAATATATTGTGAGATTTAATTTCTCAAATTCCAACACAAGCCGAATATGAGCTAAGCATTGATAATTGGAATGAAGTTGGCCTGCACAGCTGAAGCGCGGCGACTACAAGCCTACAATGACTCCTAACTCATGGTCAACCAAGTCACATGTAGTTATGAAGCTAAAGAAGATAGCTTTGCGAAATACTTCTGCTAAGTGGAAGCGAGTAGTGAGATATTTAAGAACTTCACTTTGACAAAAATACTATGTGAGGAAAACCTAGATGCGAACAAGGTAGCCAACATCTTAGTGGTAGTGAAAAGTCAACAAGGTAATCTTTTTTACCCTTGACGCTCTTGATCAAGAAGTCGCAGAAGGTATCACCCAGTTGTTTTCCAAAGTAGTGGACATTAGAGATGACACCACATCATCGATGACCCTCATTATGAAGCACCTTTGAGACAGCATCTTTCCCAGTGACCTAAAAAAGGAAAGGCGAGTGAAAATGAGAGAACCAAGACTTACACTACTAGGTTGAGGCGTACAAACATAGATTTTCCCGATTTTACTCAAAATGCTTAACCCCAAGAAAAGCAATGTGGGTAACCATGAAGGCTTTTGCGGAAACCATTCAGGAGTAAGATCTTAGGTAGTAAAGACATCAGGTAGGACTACTTTTGGCCAACCATGCTGAAAGATAGCCTAGAGTTGGTACAAAGCTACCAACCTTGCCAAGAAAACAGTACCTTGAACTATCAACCTAGCGTCCTCATCCTATGTGTTGACAATCCATGCTCCTTCATCCAGAAGGGAATGGACATTGTAGAGCCTTTTCCCAAGCATCAACCGGTGGAAATTCCTTATAGTCGCTGTAGACTACTTCTTCAAGTACGTGAAAGTTGAACTCTAGCGCACATATATAAGAAAGAAGTCATAAAGTTCCCCTGGAGAAATATTGTAAGCAGATTTTGGATCCCTCGAACATTGGTCTCAGATAACGGGACCTAATTTACAAAATCTAAACGCAGAGATTAGTGCAAAGAACTCTCCACTAAGTAGTTCTTCACGTTTGTAGCCAATCTATAAGCTAATGGATAAGCAGAAGTCACAAATAGGACTATCCTCCAGCACTTGAAGATACAACTTGGAGACAGCAAATGAGCTTGGGTTGACGAGTTTATGGGGCTATCAAACCACTCCAGGGCTTCTACTTGAGAACCAACATTCGACCTTATATACAGTGTAGAGAGCCATGAACCCAGTCGAAGTTGGAAAAATCAGCTAGAAGGTAAAGAGTTATGAAGCTCTTAAAATATGAAGGAGTTACGAGCAAACCTTGACCTACTCCCAAAATAAAAGAAGTAGCATTGACTGGAGATGTAGAGAACCAGAATAGCAAAAGCCTACAATGCTAGAGTACACCGAAGGAGCTTCGAAGTGGGAGACTTAGTAATGAGAAAAGTAAAAATTTTAGGTCCCCTTGGCAGATTAGATACTAAGTGGGAATGACCCTACAAAGTTATTGAAATTACAAACCCAAGTGCCTACAAGTAGGGCTGTAAATGGATATTCGAAAATCCGTTTACCGTTCGCATCCGAATCCGTTTATAGGGCTATTATTCGTATCCATTTAAAGCGGATATTATTCGTGTCCGATTAGCAGACATCCGACTTTAAACGGATACGAATATGGTAAATGCCTACCCGATCCGTTTAATATCCGCTCCGAATACATATCCGTTGGATATATCCGTTTATATATTCGATTATCCGTAATTTAATTAAATCCGTTATCCGTATTCGATAAATAATATTTAAAAAATTATTATATATAATATATTCTACTTTTATGTATATTAATATATAAATAATATTTTAAAAATTATCATATATAATATACTATTATATATAATAAATTATTTTTATTTTTTCAATATGAAATTTCATAATATATATAAATGAATATATATGTATAAATTAGTAATTAAAAAATTAATAAAGAAATTAGATAATTAAATAATATTAAATCAAAAAAATTGAAAAATTAATATGTAAATGATAAAATTAATCAATATAAAATTATAGTTGCTTTACTTTATAATTAATTTATATTGGTGTCATTGAATTAATATTAATTAATTATAAAAAAAATAACTAAATCAAGAATAATTAACGTTTAATTCTAAAATAAAATAGTAAAATACGTAAATTATTAACTAGCTAAGGAGACATTAAGATTTGAAAGATTGTTTGGGTAAGCTTATAAGCTTCTTAAAACATCTTATAACACATTTGAGATCTTACTAGATATCAAAAAGTATTTAGTAAATTTTTTTAAAGAGAACTTATAAGTTCTTAAGATAAGATGTTAAAAGTTTATAAACTCTTTTTATAAAATTTATGAATTCCTAACTTATTTTTATGATATTGACAAACTCCCTTAATTTTAAGCATATTAATTATAAAATTGTCATTATTAATACCTTATAGGCTGTAAAATTTTATTTTATCTAAACACTTTTAGAACTAATTTTCAAAAAAAGATCTAGCAACTTATAAGCTCGGAAAATATCTTATAAGATATAAGAATTTATATAAGATTTTTTAAATAAGTTTAGGTATACACTCTCTAAGAAGGTGTTTGGCTAAATTTATATAAAACGTCTTATAAGCTCCTACATGTTATAAGATATTTTTTAATTTCTTGTATTTTATAAGATATTTTTCAAACATATAAGATGCTAGATTTTTTTTTAAAAAAAAAAGTTCTCAAAGTATTTGAATTATAAGATCTTAAAGCTTGTAAGGTATTAGTAATAACAATTTTATAATTAATATGATTAAAATTAAGGGAGTTTGTTAAGATTTTAAAATAAGATAAGAGCTCCTTACTTTCTTAAAAAGTGTTTATAAGTTTTTAACATCTTATTTTAGAAATTTTATAAGTTATTTTCTTAAAAAAATTACGAAATACTGATGTCTTATAAAATATTTTGAGAAGTTTATAAACTCATGTAAACAATTTTTAAATATTTTAAAATATCTAACTATATACATAAAATATAAGATGAAAATATCATTTCATAATTTTATTTTTTGTAGAGTTGTACTATTATTAATTTAGAAAAGTAATAAAATTTATCTAAATATAAAACTTAAACTCTAAATTATAAAATCTCACAATTTTATAAATTTTAAACCCCAAAATATTAATAATATACAATATTTTTATTGATTAACATTGTTATATCTATATATCTAAAATTAAATGTCAATATTCAATAGCCATCGTAAAAACTAATTTTTTAAATTTATAGTAAAATATAATATGCAAAAATATTAAATATCAAAATATGAATCAAAGCCATATATAACAAATTGATGAATAATTAAATTTTAAAATTTTAAATGTTAATTACTACAATAAAATAAAAATTATTCAAATAAAATATATAAAAATGTAAAAATCAAATCATTATTCACTAAACCCTACCTCCCATTTTGCATTTCAATTTCACATTTTCACTTTCCTCTTTCACTCTTTAGCAGCCATACGGTACTCCTTTCTTCCCTTCTCTCATTTTTTTTTTTTTCATGTAGTTCAGAGACAGGTCGGCCAGCCCATTTCGTTTGCTGGCTCGCCAGGGTTGCGCAACCTCGGCGGCCAGCAAATCTGGAACCAGTCTGGTTCTGGTTCCAGAAGCTGGACCAGAGGAACCAGACTGGTTCCAGAAGCTGAACCAGAGGAACCAATCTGGTTCTGGTTCCAGAAGCTGGTTCCGTTTTTGGAACCAGGTCCAGCTTCTGGAACCAGTCTGGTTCTGGTTCCAGAAGCTGAACCAGAGGAACCAGACCCCTAACCCCCCCACCCTTTCTATTTTTATTTATTTTTGCCTCCCACCCCCTTTTTTATTTTTATTTTTTTATAATTAAATTATATGGATGTTTTATTTAATTATGCAGGTTTGAAATTTTACATTTTTGGGCATTGTCAAAGGTAAATTATTTTAGTGTTAAAGTTATAATTATATAAATTGTGATTATGAATTATGCAATTATTTTAGTGTAAATTATTTTTGGGCAATGTTTGATTATTTTTTTTATTGTTCAACAGGTTTTTGAGAAAGAAATTGTTGAATTATGTCACATAATCCGAATCTTCCAATTACTAGTGCTTCTACACCATCTACTACAAGTTCAAGTATAGGTATAAATCCTACTCCTGAACATGTTGATAATGTTGATTCTACACCATGTGACACTCAACAAATTGAAGTTAAGCGTAGAAAATTAACATCTGCCGTATGGGAGCACTATACTAGGGAATCAGTGGGGGGTAAGGGCAATGTTACTGCTACTTGCATCTATTGCAAAAGAAAATTTGATGGCTCTAGTAAAAGTGAAACAACTCATTTGAAAAATCATGTTCAAAATTGCCCTCTTAAGAATAAATCAAGTGACATTCGACAGGCATTTATTGGTAAATCTAGCAGTAGTGTTGACCCTACCCCTAAGATGACAACACATAAGTTTGATTCTACAGTTGAGAGAGCTTTATTTGCTAAAATGATTGCGAAGCATAATTTGCCTTTTCTTATGGCTCAGTATGAGTATTTCATATTGTGGATATCTTATTGTGTGCCATCATATAAGCATCGATCGAGAAATACTGTGAAAAATGATTTGGTGAATGTTTACAATGAGGAGAAAATGAGAGTTTATCAAGAAATTGAAAATTTAACTTCTCGAGTCACACTTACAACTGATGGGTGGACATCTGATCATCAGAATCGTGGATATTTTTGTGTGACTTGTCATTACATTGATTCTGATTGGAGATTGCACAAAAGATTGATTGCTTTTCATGTTGTTCAGTATCGACATGATGGTTTGTCTTTATGTAATTGGTTGAAAAATCGTGTTTTGGAATGGAATATTGATAAGAAGTTATTTGCTGTGGTTGTGGATAATGCCTCTCAAAATTCTGGAATGTTGGATGGTATGAGAAAATGGTTGAATGATAAGAAATCACTTTTGCACAATGGTGACATGTTTCATATTCGATGTTCAGCTCATATATTGAACTTGATTGTTAAAAGTGGACTTGATGTTGTTCGTAGATTAATTGAAAAAATTCGTGATAGTGTCAAGTACATCAATCAATCAGTACAAAGGGATAAAAAGTTTTCTCTTGCTTTGAATCAAACTCGGTTTAATCCTAAGAGGCGTGTTAGTTTAGATTGTGAAACTCGATGGAATGCAACATATGATGTGCTTGTGAATGCTTTAGAGCTTAAAGAAGCATTTAACCATTTGGCTGATTTGGATAATGATTATAAATTTTTACCTTCAAATGAGGAATAGGAAATTGGGGCAAAAATTTGTGATCATTTGAAAATATTTAAGGATGCTACTTTAGAGCTTTCTGGAAGTAACTATCCAACTGCACCTGTGTACTTTACTAATGTTTGTTTGATTAGAGCGGAGTTGATGAAGTGGAGTAAGAGTGATGATGAAAATATTCAAATGATGGCACTTTTGATGCAAACAAAGTTTGATAAGTATTGGGATGAATGCAACATGGTGTTGACTATTGCTGGAATTCTTGATCCTAGGTACAAGATGAAATTTGTTGAGCTTGCTTTTAGCAATATGTATGGTGAGAGTGCAGATTTTTATATAAGCAAAGTCCGTACTTTTTGGGTTGAATTAGTTTCGGAATATGAGGAAAATTCATGCGTCAATGTCACAGATGTTTGTGAGTCTTCTTCTAGCCATGTCGATTCTTCAAAGTCCCAAAACTCTCTTATTGCAATATTTAAAGTGCTCGCAGCTCAATCTAGTATGACAAGTGTTGCTAAAAAAAGTGAGATAGAGTTGTATTTGGATGAAGGGTTAGTCCCCTATAATGATGAAGAAAGTGTCTCATTTGATATTTTAGGTTGGTGGAAGCATAATGGAGTAAGATTTCCAAATCTTGCAAAATTGGCTCGTGATATTTTGGCAATTCCATGTACTACGATACCATCGGAGTCCACTTTTAGTCAAGCACGTAGAATTATTGATGATACTCGTGCCTCGCTAAATTCTGAAACGGTGGAATGTTTACTTTGTGTTAAAGATTGGTTGCCAACAATTGAAAATGATTGTAAGTAATGAGTATTTCTTTCATTTATTTAATTTTTTTTATTTATATATTAACATATAAATGTGGACTAATATATACTTTTTTGTAGGAATAATTGATTGAACTTTTGGAGTACATGGTGCCAATTATTGTGATGCTTCAATGGTTGCCTTTGGTGTACTTTCTCTTTACTTTCTTTTTTTTTATTTTTGAGATTATTTGCAAAGTATGTTATAAGTTCTTATATAGTATTTTTTTTATTATGTTTTGCAGTGTTAAACTGATGAGAAGTTCAAGCATGGTCGTGTTGTTGGATTATATGAAGATTTTTCTTCTATTGAAATGAACCTTTATTTTGTTCCTTTTGTATTATTGTATTATGTATTGAAAATTGTTATTTCCTTTGATTTTTGAGGAGATTTGTATGTTTGTTTGATCTTAGGAGTATGCTAATTTTATTGGTTGTTTTTGTTGTTGTTTTTTATTATGTTATTTATTTGATTTTTTTTTAAAATGAAATTTATTAGAAAAAAATATGCATTTTATTATAAGTTAATGGATTCGGATATTCGGATTTCATAAACGGATGTTCGGATATTTATAAACGGATATTCGGATATTTATAAACGAATATTCGAATATTTATAAACGGACATTTGGAATAATTATAATTGGATACGGATATATCCGAATTCGGATAATATCCGGCGGATACGAATTCGGATGTTATTAAAAAATATCCGTCGGATACGGATACGGATACGGATATTGTAAAACTTAAACGGATACGGATACGGATACAGTCTATCCGATCCGTTTAATATCCGTTTACAGCCCTACCTACAAGTTGCAGATACTGGAAGGTAGAGAAGTACCTAGAACATGGAACATCTCCAACTTGATAAGATTTTACCCATAAAACACGACGAACTCTAATTGCCCAAAGTTATGACACTAGTTTCCTAAACTACGTTCCCTTCTTAATATTAAGTTATCGCTCCAGTAACTAAGTATAATTTTCCATTTTATCATAAATAAAAGCCCGTCTAACTTATTCATGTCATTGTTACATAAAAAAAGTATTTAAAATAAAATTAAAAAAACCTTACTTTATATATATATATATATATACTAGCATTATTCTCGTGCTATGCAGTGATTCTTTAAAATTGCTATACATTAATATGATTGTTGAATTATATATAAGACTAAAATAATAGTATAAAAATAAAAATATTGCAAAAAATATCAAGTAATTAGTAAAGTTAAATTTAAAACTTTAAAATTTAGTATTTAAAGTTTGCAGCATATAAAGACATCTCATATACATTATGTCATAAAAAATAAATTTTAAAATTATTCAGCAAGAAATTAAAAAAATTAAAACATCCAAAAATAAAAATCTATAAATATGATTATGTACTTTATTAAAAAAAGAAAATATTATGCGATCAAAAGCTAACAGATAGTTCCATTAAAAAATAAAAGTATATGAGAATGATACAGAACACAAGATTAATGGCTTGAAAGTTGTTTGAAAAAATTTAAAATTATAATACTTTAAGATTATTTTATATTTAAAAGAGGATGAGTATATATTGAGTTAAAACTTAAAATATAAAGAATTAGATAATATATTAGTTGCCAAGTATTAGAAAAATCTTATTTAATTTTAGTTTTTGATTAAAAATCAATTAAGTCAAGACAAAACTATGATAGTAAAGAATAAAAAAAATTAAAAAATTAAAATAAATATATAAAATAATTACAAAGTTAAGATCAATATTAGTATATAAGTGTATAGAAACCTTTTAATTTGACTCACAGCTCAGTTATCGAATAATTAAGTGAAGAAAAAAGTTTGATATCAGTAATGCAAAGCCAAAATCATAGTAAATTGATACACTAATTATAAGCTCGATATTAATTTTAAATAGGAATTTGTGATAGGATATGAGGATGAAATTAGAATGTAAAATAAAATATGAAAAAAATAAATTATCATGTTCATTCTCATTTTTTTTGTATAAATATAATTGGATCTTCATATTATATTTCGCAAATAGCAGAAAAAAAAGTGAACAACAAAAAAAATTGTTAACCTTTCAAACAGTCAAAATTTAAAAAATAAAATAAAATAAATATATATATATATATTGATGGACTAAATAATGTCTAGAGTTATAAACTTAAAAAGTTAATAAGTGTATTTTCTATTGAAATAACCATCTTATAATTTTTTTAAATATATAAAAAATGATCTAAAAATATATATTAATGTAGTATATAAATTTTTTAAAAAGATTTCAAATTATACATATTTATACATACATAATTACAAATATATGAATATAAAATAAAATTAAATGAGATACTTTTAAAATTATAATTCAAAAAGTGAAATAAATTTTAAAATTATTAAAACAAAAAAAATAGATCTCATCCTATAAAACTATAAACTTAGATTAGCAAAAGAAGCAAATTGAAAAATAAATTACAAAATTTAACAATAAATTAATAACTTGATTCAAAAAATGAGTAAAAGGATGTTAAATGTATAATAATTTAAATAAAATAAAAATTAAATGATAAAATTTATCAATAATTAAGGATAAAAATGTAACTACTAAAAATTAAGTTAAATTAAAAATATTAAGCACAGTTAATAAATCTCATAATAAATGAATTGATAATATAAACTAAGTAGTAAACAAAAAAGATATATAAATTTACAAATTTAATAGTAATAAAATTTAAATGATAGACTTTATTTATGTTGAAAAGAAAATTATAGCATTAAAATCCAAAAAATCTCTTCCATCATATAATATACCTAAAATAAACCAAAAAACAAAAAAACAAAAAAGAAAGAAAATGAAATAAAAAAGCTGAACAATAAAATCAAATAAACAATAAACACTTTGAATAATGAACTAAAGATGTACACAAAGACATAGGAGAAAAAAAATGCTAGAAAATAAAGAGGGCACTAATAATAAAGTGAAAAAAATGTTAGGACCCGAGAATATTAATGAAATGAATTTTGAAAGATTTTATATATAGTAGCACAGATATAAATTAGTTATTAAAGATAAGAGAAAATCATAAAGAACTTATCAAACTATATAGTTCAAATGATCAAGAAATTATCTCCATATTGAAACTAGAGATGGAAAAGATTTTGTTAATAAAATACTATTAATTTTTTATATTAGAAATAACTAAAATGATTTCAAAAAATCAGATATCCTTAAAAGGAATAAATAATATCAAATTTAATAACTAAAAATTAATTTTTGAATTTAATTAAAAAACTCAAAATTCTAAGAATTTAAAATTTGAACAAAATTGCTATTGAAACTTAGGAGGATCTATTGTGAAAACTATGAAATAACAATAAAAATTCAATGAAAACTAATAGCAAGATGTAACATGGCTCGGTGATGTGCCTAATCCACCCGACAAAGAAAAGAATTTATTGATTTCAATTAAGGTAGCAAGTACAAACTTTTGTCCTACAAATCTCACATGAACACCTAATGCCCTCGTTCTAAACTCCATCTCGAGAAACTATCTCAAAAGCAGTCTAAAAACCCTCGTGTTATCTCTGTTCTCATGGGTTGATAATTGTCTTGGAAGAAATCGGCTTAAATAACCGCGAGAACCAAGCCCTAGGCTCGTGGGCTTGCGCCGCGCGCCGAGGCGCCCATGACTTGTTCCCAAGCGTGCACAACTGCTTCAAGATAGAAATTGTCGTGCCAGGGTGCGTGCTACTTGCGCCTTGGCACGGCATCATCATGTGCCACGCGCCCTGGTGCTAATAACTTGAGCCACGGTGCAGCATTCCAATAGCCCGCGTGCTCGGCCGCATGGAACTTGCACTAGGGCGCGCGGTTCCAGTGTCTTGCGTGCCCAGGTGTACGTCGTTCTGTTGCTTGCCTAGTTTCGCTCGATACTGTGCCCTGGCACGCACCCCTTGCACCCTAGCGTGCAGCATCCTGCCAATGTGCGTCAAAGCTGCACTTGAGCCCGTTTTGACCGCTTTACTCCGTTTCTTTTTATTTCTTCCGTGTCTTGTCAATTTAGCCCCAAATTTCAAGGCAAAATCAACAATTCTCTATCTTAACTTGAAATTCACCATCCATCTTCTTTGTCCCTGCCCCCAAAAGGGCTTGCCATCTGAGTCTACAAATGTTAATCAAATCCAAGCAATGCTCAAATTTGATTTCTGAAACAGTCTTAGTCAACATGTGTGCCGGATTATCCTTAGTCCCAACTTTGTCAACCAAAATGACATCTTGAGATATTATATCCCGGATAAAGTGATACCTCACGTCAATGTACATTGTTCTCTCATGAAAAGCTTGATTCTTTAGCAAGTGTATGGCACTCTAACTATGACAAAGTATTGAAGTAATCTCATAATCCATACTTATATCCTCAATCAGCCCCTTTAGCTAAATGTCTTCCTTCACGCCTTCAGCCAAAGTAATGTACTCAGCTTCTGTTGTGGAAAATACAACTAGTGATTGCAACATCACCTTCTAGCTAATCGTATAACTCGAAACAAAAAACACATACCCAGTCATGGACCTTCTGCTGTCTAAATCTCCGACATGATCCGCATCCAAATAGCAAATAATCCTTGCAGTAGAATTCAATTGACTATATCTCAAACATCTGTCTGCAGAGCCTCTCAAATACCTCATGATCCATCTCACAACCTGCCAATGCATCTTTCTTGGCTTGTGCATGTATCTGCTCACAACACTAACTGCATGTGAAATGTCTGGTCGAGTGCACACTAAGGCGTACATCAAGCTGCCCACTATATTAGTATACGACACATTAGACATGTGCTCCACCCACAGTAATCAAAGGCACTCGCGCCTTGCTACGCCTCACCCAGCATGTAAGGCGGGCCACACTTAAAACCCTAATTTTAAGGAAAAAAAAATTACCAAAAATAATTATAAACAAAAAGAAACCCTAGGTTGAAAAACATAAAATATTCACTGGCCCACTCCCCAAAGCTACCCAAACCCCACTTCTGCCACTCCATCGCTTGCCGACTAGCGCCACGTTGCTGCCCGCGACCTGCAGGTACTGTTTTTGAAAAATTTTCCCCTTTTTTTTTTTGCTTCCTATTTCCTGTTTAATCTTTTGAAGTTTAGATTTTAAAATTAAATATTTAATTTTTCTATTTTTATTTTACTTATTTTAATAAACTAGTTTTTTCTATATTCTAATTTGTACAATTACTTTTATTTTTTTTCTTTTTCTAATTGTTTTTCTGCTTTTCTTTTTTCTTTTGCATTTTTATTTAATGTTTTACTGTTTCTTTTTCATTTTTTTTTTGTTTTATTTATAATTTCATTTTCATATTGGTTTTACTTTATTGTAAAATTTAAAATGTATTATTTTTCGTTTGTAGCTTGAGAATATGTCAACTTCTAGTTCCAGACAAGCTTTGTCTAGAAAACGACCCATGTTGGAAATATGTTAGATTGGAGAATCCAAAAAAATACAAATAACACTATATGTATTTTTTGTGATAAAAAATATTATGGGGGAATGTGTAGAGCAAAACAACACATAGTTGGAGGTTTTGATAATGTAAGGCCACGCGAGAAAGTTCCTGATGATGTAAAGGAAGAAATTAAAAATTATATGGGCACAAAAAAAAGAGCTAAAGAACAAATTATTTTAGAAAAACAGATTCACCATCAAAGAACTCAAGAAGAATACTTGAAAAGCTTTGGTGATGAAGATGATGTTGAAGTAGAGAGTTGGGAAGTTCATCAATTGAAGAAAAAAGCAAAAGCAAACATGAAAGGGCCAATTGAACTTTTTGTAAGTCATGGTGTACCGACTTCAAAAGACATGAAGAAACAAAAGGATATGAATGAGAAGACATTGAAGATATTGAAAGATCGAGCACATTCGGCTATAGCAAGATGGATGTATGATGTTGGGATTGCTTTCAATGCGGTGAAATACGATAGCTTTCAGGACATGATTGATGAGATTGGGAAGCATGGCCCTGGGTTGGAAGCACCCAGTTTTCATGAGGTGAAAGTTCTTTTGCTAAAAAAAAGAGGTTGAACAAGTGAAAAAAATAATGGAAGATCACAAAGAAGAATGAAAAAAACACGGTTGCTCTATTATGTCAGATGAGTGGAAGGACAAAAGAAAACAGACTTTGATTAATTTTCTTGTTAATTGTCCTAAGGGAAGTATGTTTGTGAAGTCAGTTGGTGCTTCTGATTATAGCAAGATTGGGGGAGCTGTTAAGTGATTTTGTAGAGAAAATTGGACCGGAGAATGTTGTTCAAGTAGTTACTGATAATGCTTCCAATATGAAGCTAGTGGGTAAGATTTTTTGAATAATCTATTATATATATGTTTGTATTCTTTTCTTTCTCCTTTTATATTTTGTCCTAATTATTTTTCTACATTTTCTTATTTTTGTAGGCCAATTATTGATGGCAAAATATCCGACTTTATATTGGACGCCGTATGCGGCACATTGTTTGGACTTAATGTTGGATGATATATTTAAAGATAGGGACATTTGTCCAATTTTTGCGAAGGCCATCAAATTGAATAGCTACATAAATAGTCGCCCTGGTGTAGTAAACCTGATGAGAAAGTTTACTAATTTAGAGTTGGTTAGGCCTGCGGTGACCTATTTTTCCATAGCATTCCTCACACTCTCAAGGTTTAATTTGGTGAAGAAAGGATTGAGAGTTATGTTTGTTACGGACACAAGGAGAACTAGCAAATGGGCAAAAGAGCAAAGAAGTATACAAGCAGCCAAAATTGTTTTATTTACTGCATTTTGGCGAAGAGCAACCAAAGCCCTTAAGATTGCTAGTCCTTTAGTAAAGGTTCTTCGGCTAGTTGTGTTGAAAAGAAGCCTCCAATGGGATATATCTATGAGGCTATGGACAGAGAAAAAGAGAATATTGCAAAGAGTTTCGGTGATGATGAAGAGAAATATAGCCGGTATTTTGATATCATTGATAAGAGGTGGGAAGATCAACTTCATCAACCTTTGCATGTAGCTGGCTATTATTTGAATCCAAAGTTCTTCTACTCAAATTCAAACATTGATGGCGATAAGGAAATTATATCTGGGTTCTACAAATGTCTTGAAAGATTAGTTCCAGATACACATAATCAAGATATAATTCATGAAGAATTAATGCATTACAAGAATGAAGAAGGCATGTTTAGGTTAAACATGGCAAAAAGATAGAGGACTCCGAGATCACCAGGTAATAGTAATAGTGTAATTAAAAATTAGAATGTCAATGTTATTTTATTAATGTGAAGTTTATTCAATTTCACAGCTGATTGGTGGAGATCTTATGGCAGTGGGACTCCATATTTGCAGAGTTTAGCAATTAAAATTCTTAGTCTTACTTGCAGTGCATCCGGATGTGAGAGAAATTGGAGCTTCTTTGACCATGTAAGTATATCATATATTATTCGATTTAGTTTAAATTGTACTTGTAGAAATAATTTTTTGCATATACTTATTCGTCAATGGTGTATGAAATTGATAGATCCATAGCAAGAAGAGAAATAGGTTAGCTCAGGCTAAAATGAACGATTTGGTGTTTGTGAAATATAATAGAACACTAAGACGACGATATAGACTCCGTGATAAGATTGATCCTATCTCTTTGGAGGATATTGATGACAGTAATGAGTGGTTGGTGGGCGAAGATGATGGAATGGGTGAAACAAGTGATGGTGAGATGTATGATGATGGCTTAACATGGGGAGATGTTGCTAGAGCTTCGGAGCTGAAGAGCCAACATACTTTACCAGAGAGAAGAGATCATCCACTTCAAAAGCTCCGAGTTATGTTAGGAAAGAAAAAGCAAAGGGGAAAATAGTCACTTCAAATACGTCTAGCACACGTTCAGGCCTTATTGATGAAGATGATGAAGATGAGTGTGAACCTGTTCATGGTGGCCATGAAGAGGAAGAATTTGCATTACATTTGAGTGGGGATGAGGATGATATATGATTATCTAGTAGTTAATTAACTATAGATTAGTATTTTTATAAGTCAAGAATGAATTTTTGAAGTATTAACTTAAATTTGTTTTACATTATTTATATTTTGATATGATTTTGGTCATTTAAAACATGTTTTTTGGAAGTTTTGCACTATATATATTTTTTTATAATTTTTTTTATTTAATTTGTCGCTTCGTTCGCCTTTTGCTCACCCGCCACTCGCCTTAAACATGGGCCTCTCACCCACCTTTCGCCTCTCACCTTTGATTACTATAGCTCCACCTCCTCCTCAGTACTCGATGATAGATCTGATGAGAGCCTAAAATGAGCTACAAGTGGCTTACTAATTGGCTTAGACTTATCCATTCCAGATCGCTGAAGTACTTTCTCAATGTAATGTTGTTGAGATAAACACAACAATCCTACGTGTCTGTCTCGAATGATCTCCATGTCCAAATCTTCTTTGCACGCTCAAATCCTTCATCTCAAATTCTTCACTTAACTGAGTCTTTAAATTGTTGATCTCATATATGTTTTTAGAGGCAATCAACATATCATCAACCTACAACAGTAAATATACGAGAAGGTTATTACTATGATTTTTATAACATACACAACAATCGTAAATGCTTCTAGTATATCCTATCTTGGTAATAAAATCATCAAACTTTTTATACCACTGCCTGGGAGACTGCTTCAAGCTATTGCAACATGCAATCTTCTACCCTTTGGGTACATTAACCAGCTTTCATGTGCTATTCTTGTGTAGTGAGTCAATCTCTTCACTCATAACTGCTACCCATTTATCAGAATCTGGACTAGATATGGCCTCTTTATATGTAACTGGATCATCTCTTACAAACTCCTCAGCTGAACTCAAACATAAGCAACCAGATCTGAAAATGCAAATCGTTGTGGTGGTTTGATTCGCCTCATCTCCCTATTGCGATCCAAACGATAATTTTGAAGTGATTCATTTTCCTGTTGTTGATTAGGTGATAATGAGCTCTCACCAGCTTCATCTACCACCTTATGTTTCCCATTTGAAACTCATGGAGAATCAATATGAAACTCCACTTTCTCCTTAACGCCTTATTGACCATTTTCTTGTTGCTCCACCTTCTTCATCATACCAAACTTATCAAATGTCACGTCTTTACTGATAATCATCTTGGAGCACTTGTCATCATTACACCACAAACGATAACCCTTTGCTCCATTAGCATAGCATAGAAGTATGCACTTCCTAGTTTTTGGCTCAAGCTTCCTTTCCGGACATGAGCATAGGTTGGGCACCCAAATACTCTCAGATTTTAGTAATCAGCAGGCGACTCGAACCAAACTTCTATTGGTGACTTGCAGTCCAAAGTAGTCAATGGTGACCTATTCACCAAATAATAAGCAGTGTTAATTGCTTCTGCAAAAAAATCCTTGAAAATTCGGCGTTAAAGAGCATGCATCTAGCTCTTTTGAAGATAATCCTATTCATTTGTTCTACAACTCCATTCTATTGTGGTGTATTTATGATTGTGCAATGCTTCACAATTCTTTCCTTATCATATAATTCCTGAAATTCCTTATTGCAGAACTTCAATCCGTTGTTAGTCCTCAAGCATTTTATCTCATTTTCTATCTGCTTCTCAATTAAAGTTTTTCATTGCTTTAAGTGGACAAACACCTCATCCTTATGCTTCAGCATGTACATCCATACTCTCAATGAGAAATCATCAATGAATGTCAACATGTAACTGGCACCTCCCTTTGAAGGAACCTGAGAAGGCCCCCCAAAATCTGAGTGAATGTAATCCAAGGTGCCCTTGGTCCTGTGAACTGTAATGCTGAATTTCACCCCGTGTTGCTTGCCAAGCACACACTGCTCGCAGAAATCCAACTCTCTAGTCTTATCTTCACAAAGCAAACCTTGTTTACTCAGTTTTAACATCTTCTTCTCACTCATATGCCCAAGCTGCATATGCCACAATCTAGTAGTATCATTGACTGATGACAAAACAGCTGCAGTACTAGAAACTGTGCTGCGCTGCAATATGCAGAGGCCATTCTACTTGTCTCCCTTTATGATAAGTAATGAACCTTAGAAACCTATAGAACTCCATCTCGAGCTCTATACTCACAACTATTCTTATCTAGAATACCCAGTGATATCAGATTTTTCTGCAAATCTAGAACATGACGTACATTTGTTAAGGTCCTTACTATGCCATTGTGTATTCTAATACAAACTGAGCTAATTCCTACAACCTTGCAAAAAACAGCGTTTCCTATAAGCACTTTACCATCATCGTATTTCTTATAAGTGGTAAACCAATCTTCTTATGGGCGCATGTGGTAGGAACAACCACTATCCAAAATTCATTCAGAGCTTAGTAAAGTTTCGGTGACGTTGAGAACAAGCCCACCATCAGACTCATCCTGAACAATTCCTACGACATCATCCCATTTCTAATTAAAAGTTTCACCTGCATCCTTCGCCTTTTCTCATTCTGGATAATTTCATTTCCAGTGCCCCTTTCCATTGCACCTAAAACACTTGCTGTTAGTTCTAGGCTTGGTTTGGGACTTCGATCGGTCTCTACTCCTTGTTCTGGATAATTTCATTTCCAGTGCCCCTTTCCACTGCACCTAAAACACTTGTTGTTAGTTCTAGGCTTGGTTTGGGACTTTGATCGGTCTCTACTCTTTTTCCTTTCTCTCGATCTCCCTTTCGCTACCAATCCTTCCCCACTTTTACCATCATTGCTGCCCAAGACATGTTTTCTCAATTCGTTGGAATACAATGAGACATTCACATCCTCCATTGAAATCATATTTCTCCCGTACAGCAAAATAGTAACCAAATGCTCAAAGATTTTGGCAAAGAATACAAGAGAATTAACACTTGGTCTTCATCTTCAATTTTAACATCTATACTAGCGAGATCAAGTATCACCTTATTGAAATCATCAATATGCTGAGTAATAGATGTATCTTCCTTCATCGTCAATGTGTATAACTGCTATTTCAAATACAACCAATTCATTAGGGACTTCGTCATATAGAGACTCTCCAGCTTCTTCCATAAATCCACTAGTGTACTTTTTGTGGCAACCTCTCTCAGTACGTTATTTGCTAATGATAAGTGATAACACCAGAATACCGCAAGCCTTTGCCATAAACTCATCCTTGTCCTCGTCTATTAGCATTTCTGGCAAGGAATCTCTGCCCTTTAACACTCTCTGTAATCTTTGTTGACATAAGAGGGCGTAAACCTTTATCTTCTACAACCCAAAGTCATTCTTTCTATCAAATTTCTCTACCTCATACTTCATGGCTGACATCTGATCCGACCTACTCTGAAGCCAATTTATTGAAACCTAGAAGGATCTATTGTGAAAATTATGAAATAACAGTAAACAAATTTAATGAAAACTAACAACAAAATTTAATGTGGTTCGGTGATGTGCCTAATCTACCCGACAAAGAAAAGAATTTATTGATTTCAATCAAGGTAGCAAGTACAAACTTTTGTCCCATAAATCTCACATGAACACCTAGCACCTTCATTCTAAATTTCGTCTCGAGAAACTATCTCAAAAGCATTCTAGAAACCCTCGTGTCATTTCTGTTCTCATGGATTGATAATTATCCTAGAAGAAATTGGCTTAAATACCTGCGAGAACCAAGTCTTAGGCTTGTCGGCTTGTGATGTATGCCGAAGCGCGCATAACTTGCACCCCAGCGCGCACAACTACTTCTAGACAAAAATTGTCGTGCTAAGGCGTGTGCAATTTGTGCCCAGGTGCGGCCATCGTCCTTTGCCGCTCACCCTGGCGTGAACAACTTGTGCCAGAACGCGGCATTCCAGTGGCCCGTGCACCAGAACTTGTACCAAGCCGTGCAGTTCCAGTATCTTGCGCCCAGGCGCGTGTCGTTCTGCTGCTTGCCCAGTTCCACCTAATACCGCGCCCTAGCGCACTCCATCTCACTCCTTGAAGTGTGGTGTCCTGCCAACGCGTGTCGGGGAATGCTCCCAAGCCCATTTCGATCACTTCACCCCATTTCGCTTCATTTCTTCCGTATCTCGTTCATTTAGCTCTAAATTTCAAGGCAAAATCAATAATTCTCCACTTTGACTTAAAATTCACCATCAATTTTCTTTGTACCTGCCCTTAAAAGGGTCTATCATTTGAGCCTGCAAGTGTTAATCAAATCCAAGCAATGCTGGAATTTGATTCTTGGAACCACTTTATTCAACATGTCTATCAGATTATCCTTAGTCCCAACATTGTCAACTAGAATGACACCTTGAGACACCATATCCTGGACAAAGTGATACCTCACGTTAATGTACTTTGTTCTCTCATGAAAAGCTTGATTTTTGACAAGTGTATGGCACTCTGACTATCACAAAGTATTGAAGTAATCTCAGAATTCATACCCATATCCTCAATCAACCTCTTTAGCCAAATGCCTTCTTTCACGCCTTCAGCCAAAGCCATGTACTCAGTTTCTGTTGTGGACAATACAACTAATAATTGCCTTCCAGCTAACCATACATCTTGAAACACAAAACACATACCCAGTCATGGACCTTCTGCTGTCCAAATCTCTTGTATAATCCGCATCTACATAGCTAATAATCCTAGTAGTAGAATTCAATTGACTATACCTTAAACATCTATTTGTAGGGCCTCTCAAATACCTCATGATCCATTTCACAGCCTGCCAATACATCTTTCTTGGCTTGTGCATATACCTGCTCACAACACTAACTGTATGTGAAATGTCTGGCCTAGTGCACACCAAGGCATACATCAAGCTACCCACTGCACTAGTATACGACACATTAGACATGTGCTCCACCTACTCTTCAGTACTCGATGATAGATCTGATGAGAGCCTAAAATGAGCTACAAGTGGCTTACTAATTGGCTTAGACTTATCCATTCCAGATCGCTGAAGTACTTTCTCAATGTAATGTTGTTGAGATAAGCACAACAATCCTACGTGTCTGTCCCGGATGATCTCCATGTCTAAAATCTTCTTTGCACGCTCAAATCCTTCATCTCAAATTCTTCACTTAACTAAGTCTTTAAATTGTTGATCTCATATATGTTTTTAGAGGCAATCAACATATCATCAACATACAACAATAAATATACGAAAAAGCTATCACTATGATTTTTATAATATACACAACAATCGTAAATACTTCTAGTATGTCCTATCTTGGTAATAAAATCATCAAACTTTTTATACCACTACTTGGGAGACTGCTTCAAGCCATTGCAACATGCAATCTTCTACCTTTTGGGTACATTAACCAGCTTTCATGTGCTATTCTTGTGTAGTGAGTTCATCTCTTCACTCATAACTGCTACCCATTTATCAGAATCTGGACTAGATATGGCCTCTTTATATGTGACTGGATCATCTCTTACAAACTCCTCGGCTGAACTCAAAGCATAAGCAACCAGATCTGAAAATGCAAATCATTGTGGTGGTTTGATTTGCCTCATCTCCCTATTGCGATCCAAACGATAATTTTGAAGTGATTCATTTTCCTGTTGTTGATTAGGTGATAATGAGCTTTCACCAGCTTCATCTACCACCTTATGTTTCCCATTTGAAACTCGTGGAGAATCAATATGAAACTCCACTTTCTCCTTAACGCCTTATTGACCATTTTCTTGCTGCTCCACATTTTTCATCATACCAGACTTATCGAATGTCACGTCCTTACTGATAATCATCTTGGAGCACTTGTCATCATTACACCACAAACGATAACCTTTTGCTCCATTAGCATAGCCTAGAAGTATGCACTTCCTAGTCTTTGGCTCAAGCTTCCTTTTCCGAACATGAGCATAGGTTGGGCACCCAAATACTCTCAGATTTTAGTAATCAGCAGGTGACTCGAACCAAACTTCTATTGGTGGCTTGCAGTCCAAAGTAGTCAATGGTGACCTATTCACCAAATAATAAGCAATGTTAATTGCTTTTGCCAAAAAATCCTTGAAAATTCGACGTTAAAGAGCATGCATCTAGCTCTTTTGAAGATAATCCTATTCATCTGTTCTACAACTCCATTCTATTGTGGTGTATTTATGACTGTGCAATGCCTCACAATTCTTTCCTTATCATATAATTCCTGAAATTCCTTATTGCAGAACTCCAATCCGTTGTTAGTCCTCAAACGTTTTATCTTTTTTCATGTCTGATTCTTGATTAAAGTTTTTCATTGCTTGAAGTTGACAAATACCTCATCCTTATGCTTCAACTTGTACACCCATACTCTCCGTGAGAAGTCATCAATGAATGTCAGTATGTACCTAGCACCTTCCTTTGAAAGAACCTAAAAAGGCCCCCAAAGATATGAGTGAATATAATCTAAGATGCCCTTGGTCTTGTGAACTGTGGTGCCGAATTTCACCTTGTGTTGCTTGCCAAGCACACACTTGTCGCAGAAATCCAGCTCTCCAGTCTTCTCTCCACAAAGCAAACCTCGTTTGCTTAGTTTTGACTTCTCTCTTTCACTCATATGCCCAAGCCGCATATGCGACAATCTCGTAGTATCATTGATTGATGAAGAAACAGCTGCAGCACCAGAAACTGTGTTACCTTGCAATACATAAAGGCCATTCCGCTTGTCTTCCTTCATGATAAGCAATGCACCTTTGGAAACCTATAGAACTCCATTTCAAGCTTTGTACTCACAACCATTCTTGTCCATAGTACCCAGCAATATTAGATTTTTCTTTAGATCTGGAATATGATGCACATCTATTAAAGTCCTTACTATGCTATCGTGCATTCTAACACAAACTGAGCCAATTCTTACAACCCTATAAGAAGTATCGTTTCCCATAAGTACTTTACCACCATCGTATTTCTGATAAATGGTAAACCAATCTTCTCATGGGTACATGTGGTAGGAACAGCTACTATCTAAAATCCATTCAAAGCTTAGTAAAGTTTTGATGATGTTGAGAACAAACCCATCATCAGACTCATCCTCAACAGTTCCTGTGATATCATCCCATTTTTTATTAGAAGTTTTACATGCATCCTTCGCCTTTTCTTATTCTGGATAATTTCATTTCTAGTGCCCCTTTCGACGGACCTAAAATACTTATTGTTGGTTTTAGGCTTGGTTTCGGACTTCGATCGGCCTCTTCTCCTTCCCTTTTCTATCAGTCTCACTTTCTCCATTAATCCTTCCCCACTTTCACTATCATCGCTGCCCATGACATGTTTTCTCAATTCATTGGAATTTAATGAGGCTTTCACATCCTCCATTGAAATGATATCACTCCCGTATAGTAAAGTAGTAACCAAGTGCTCAAAATTTTTTAGCAGAAAACACAAGAGAATTAACTCTTGATCTTCATCTTCAATTTTAACATCTATACTAGCGAGTTCCATATCACCTTATTGAAATAATCAATATGCAGAGTAATAGATATACCTTCCTTCATCCTCAATGTGTATAATCACTATTTCAAATACAACCGATTCTTCAGGGACTTCGTCATATAGAGACTCTCTAGCTTCTTCGACAAATCCGCTGGTGTACTTTCTGTGGCGACCTCTCTCAGTACATTATCTGCTAATGATAACACCAGAGTATCATAAGCCTTCACCATAAACTCGTCATTCTCCTCGTCTGTCAGCATTTCTAGCAAGGAATCTCTACCCTTTAACGTTCACTGTAAACTTTGTTGACATAGAAAGTTGTGAACCTTCATCTTCAATAGCCCAAAGTTGTTCTTCCCATCAAATTTTTGTACCTCGTACTTCATAGCTGACATTTAATCCAACTTAATCCGATACGAGTTTGTTGAAACTCAGGAGGATCTATTGTGAAAACTATGAAATAACAGTAAAGAAATTTAATGAAAACTAACAATAAAATTTAACGTGGTTTGTTGATGTGCTAATCCACTCGATAAATAAAAGAATTTATTGATTTCAAACAAAGTAGACAGTACAAATTTTTGTCCCACAAATCTCACATGAACACCTAACATCTTCGTTCTAAACTTTGTCTTGAGAAATTATCTCAAAAGCAGTCTAGAAACCCTCGTGTTATCTCTGTTATCATGGATTAATAATTGTCCCAAAAGAAATCGGCTTAAATACTTGCGAGAACTAAGTCCTAGGCCCGTGGGACTGTGCCGCGCGTTGGGGCATGCATGACTTGCGCTCCAGTGTGCATCAAGATAAAAACTGTCGCGCTAAGGTGCGTGCAACTTGTACCCTAGCGTGACGTCGTTGTGTGCCGCGTGCCTTGGTATGGACAACTTGCGCCAGGGCGCGGCATTCCAGTGGCTCACGCGCCCTAGTGCACGTAACTCGGGCCGGGGCATGTAGTTCCAGTATCTTGCGCGCTTGAGCGTGCACAACCTTGCGCCTGGGCATGCATTGTTCTTCTGCTTGCCCAGTTCCACCGATACCATAGCATAGTACACATTGCCTCGTGCCCCAACGTGCGGCGTCCTACCAACATGCATCGAGGCTTGCTCTCGAGCCTGTTTCGATCGCTTCGCTCCTTCACTCCATTTCTTTCGTGTCTCATCAATTCAGCCCCAAATTTTAAGGCAAAATCAATAATTGCATAATTATAGATCCCATACCGTTGTGCTATATATAATAGTATAGATAGATATATTTTAAATTTTGAATGAAAAAATTAGAGATAACATATAATTATATCAGTTAGAGATACTAATCAACAATTAATAATTTTTTTTAAATGAATTAAAATGCTCAAAATTCTAAGAATTTGACATTTGGCCAAAATTGCACAATTAGAATCAAAATTGCATAATTATGGATCCCACACAATTGTGCTATATATAATAAGACTAGTATATACCCCGTGCTATGCACGAATTCAATTAATTATAATTAAAAATAATATATTCTATTCTAATTTCATGTAAAAGTGACTTCAAATTACAATATTTTTTTAATAAGATATATGGTAAAAAATTGAATTTTTTTTTAGCAGCACCATGTACTAAAATTTGACCCTTTTAATGCATTTACCCTTGCCTTCTAGATTTCCACCCCAGACTGGCACACCACCACCAGGCATTGAAAATTCCTTTTGAATTCAATCATAAGGGACAGGAGAAGCTGCTTACTTTGATAGCCTAGTGTATACACTGAAGCACAGTAGGTAGCACACATCACTAAGCCAGGGGTTAAGGCTTCATCGTGCAATTTGGGATCCTCATTTTGGTCAACGGGCCATGGAAGCTTTTACTCGAGGGAGTGCTCTTAGCCTAGTGAATATATCGCTTATTTTGGTGTTTATCAATGGTGGTACACAATCGGTTTATGCATAATGAAGATCTTTATACTGGAGCTCTTTTTCTATTATTTCTTTCATAATTAATGAGTATCAAAGATAATGAAAAGTCATGCTTGTATATAATAATAACATAACAACTCAATATATATTTATTGAATAATAATATAATTCTTAATTGATTATAAGAAATTATTTTATTAGATAAAAAAATTAAGAAATAATCATAAAAAATATTATCTTGTAAATTTAATAGATCACAACTCGCCTGAACTTGAGAATAATAATCTATTCCAAAAAGCCTACAAAATTAAATATATAAAAAATTAGTAGAAGATTATATATTGAATAATAATACAATTCCAATTGATTATAAAAAATTAATTAGATGACTCACCTGACTTCGAGAACAATAATCTATTCCAAAAAACTACAAAATTAAATATGTCAAAATTTAGTCAAATATATATATATATATATTAAATAGTAATACAATTCCAATTGATTGTAAAAAAAATTAAGAAATTAATCCCAAAATATTAAGATAAATTAAAATTTAGTTCCAATGCAATAAACATAAAATAACAATTCCATAATATAAATATGCATACTTTTGATGTGTGTGTGTGTGTGTGTGTGTGGAGTTGTGCCGTAATTAAATTCCATGTAGCAAATTTCCTTCCCTTACACATAATAAAAGGTATTCTTTTCTTTCTTTTTGCAACAAATATTTAGTGCCGCCTGTTCTCCTTCATATCTCCCCCCATCCTTCTAGTCTTCCCCAATATAAGATCATCGGTCATCTCCATACATGTACATGTGATAAATAAATATATATATATATATATAAACCCATATTTTATAATAAAATCACATACAACACGCACATTCTTATCACACAAAAAAAAAACAAAAACAAAAACAAAAAACCATACAACACACACATGGATTCCTATAATGAAATTACATATTAAATAGCAAGAAGTTGTTTTTACTTGCATGAAAAAATTATTCGTGAGATGCTTGGAAGACTTGAAGAGAGATACTTGCAATTTTGATGTGCTTTTATTAATCAAATTATATTTGAACTCTACCACTTTATATATATATATGTATGTATGTATGTATGTATGTATGCATAGAAGAATTTTAACCCATCTAAACATATTTGATATTATCTCATCAATCATTTGAAAGAGATAATATCAAATTTGATTCAACAACTGAAAACTCAAAAAAGTTTTTTTTTTTTTTTTCAAATAGAATATATCCATATCAATTAGAGATAAATAAGAATAAATATCTTTAAAAATAAAATAAATAATATCAAATTTAATAACCAACAATGAATGAAAATATTTTAATTGAATTAAAATACTCAAACTTCTAAAAATTTGTCATTTGGCTAAAATTTACAATTAAAGTCAAAATTGTATAATTATAAAGTTCACACCATTGTGCCATATATTATAGTGTATATGATCTATACCAGCACAATATGATCTATTTGGATATTATCGCTAAGAAATACTTAAAATCTGATATTATAATCCGAATAAACGTCAGAAGAGATAAGATCAAAATTTTAAAGCTCGAAGAAGAAGTAGAATATTCAAACTCTTTGAAGCTGAAGTAGATGACAAATAAAGAAAGCAAAAAGATCATAAATAGATGCTAGAGAATTGAGAACTAACAAAAGATAGGTCTGAGAGCAAGGTGCCCCCAAAACTAGAATTTGAAAAGTATTTATAGGGTTTATGTGAGTGGGAGTCTAAAGCAAGTCCAACTTTTTATGGGGGAAAAATAAATTGTGGGGACTGTTATACGATGTGCATTTATGCGAATTTGGTCTTGTTGACGTGGCTGATTGGTCCTTGAGTCACACAAAAACGGATAATGCAAAAATATTCACACTTTTGCATTGTGTGAAGAAAAAGAAACATAGAGAATTCACATTTGATATAGCTAGATCGTATAAAATTGAAAGGAAAAACATTTTAAAAATAGCTTGAGCAAAAGATGGCCACTAGAAAAAAATAACATAATAATAATAATTTTTATAAATTTAATAATGACAAATACATCCAACGATTGAAATTACAAATTCAGTCATCAATTTGACATTGTTTAACGTATAAAAACCACAGTAAACTATAGGGATTAACTCGATCTCTTATTCCTCAATATCAACTTTATAAAAAATGATCGCTCTCTAATTATCACAATTCAAATGCCTCAATTAAGATGCCTAATTTCAATTAAAAAACATAATATATATTTGTACTCTTATAGATAACATTACTCTTTTTGTAAACCAACTAAATGATACCTTTTCCACTTTATACCAAAATTAATTAGGTATGTCTTCATCATCAACTTCTATATTATAACATTTGGTGTTTATTTAATTCTAATTCTTTGTTATACTTGACTTTAGCCTTGGGCCCATATGTTTATAATTAATTTAATTAAAATAAATCCAAAGTAACATAGTAGGAAACGGGTAAGTCTCTTATCCATCCACAGACTTCCACACCAACAAGAGTGACTGCATAAATTTGAACATAGAAAATATTCCTTTCTCATCAACCGAAAGTGGATAAATTTGATTTGCTCTTATCTTCTTGTACAGTTGTACAGCACATAAATCAAAATATTCTTAAAATAAATATAAAATATCAAAATAAGCCGCTAAGTACACTATTCAATTCATCCAATCCAAGCACTATAAAGCCTTGTTGCTTGACTTGATTGGGTGTGATACATACTTAATCAATTCTCTTTTAAAGTTTGTTTCAATTGATAAAATTTTTTGATAAATTTCAGGCCCAACATTATTTATTGTTGCTTTTGAAAAATGGATCGAAGGGGGGAATGCTTGATTTGGTGTGATAAGAATTACAAAGATCAAATAAAACCTATTTTTTATCTTATTTTTAATAAACTTTATTCCTAAAAATGAGGAAGAGTGAGGAAATTATAAAAAACTTATTAAAAAGTATAAATGACAAAATAGTAAATTTATATATTATATTTTAATTTCTTTATATATTAATCTTATCAACCAAATATAAAATTAAAATATTATATCCTAATGAATTTAAAATATACATATTTGTTTATATATCACTTATAATCACATCATTCAAAGCAAACGAGCCCTAAATATCAAACTTATGATAGAAAAGAGGGGTGATGATCAATTCATTTTCTACTCTTAACAAATTCCCAAAGCAGACGTGCTTTCAAACTTATAGACCCACAATTTATAGCATTCGATTGCGATCCTCATAGACAAATTTTATCCACACCAAATAGTTTTTATTTTATTTTATCAAAATTATGCAGATACTTTCATCCGATATAATTATACATTAGTTTGATGTGTTTTCATATTTTGTTATCATTAATTTAATTGCAACAATAATTTCTAAAAAAATAAAATAAAGATTAGGAAAAATAGACGCCAACTAGTCAAAATTGGACGGCAACGATTGGCATTTACTTATTTATTTAATTGTTGCCAAATATGACTGAAAAGTGAAAGGTGCACACTGAAATGCATCCGACATTAACAATTTAATTGACCTTTCAGTAGTAATTAATTGAAGAGGGGCCACAAAAATACAATTTTGTGAGGGGGCAAAGGGACTAAAAATAATCCATTATTTAAATTGGCACTATGTTTCACCTTTATCCCGTCCAAGTAAATTAATCCAAGAAACAGTATCTCAGAAAAGTCTTGCTCTAGGCTTCATGCCTTTTTCTCTCCACCTCCTTTTTAAAAATTATAAAAATATACTATTAATTTTGAGACTAAAATTTTAAGAAATATCATAACTAACCAATAATATATGCACAAAATAAGTACTATATATTTCTTATATCCAAAAACTTATATATATCCTATTTTAACAAGACGTCTTTTATGGATCAAAGTTTGATCTGAAAGCAGGCTTCTGGCAGATAAGCATCCATCCAGAAGATCGGTACAAGACAGCATTCTGCATCCCAAATGCTCATTTCCAGTGGACGGTCATTCCTTTTTGTCTAAAAACAGCTCCATCATTATTCCAGAAAGCTATGGTTCAAATCTTTGAGCCTTTGTTCCCAAATGCATTAGTGTATATTGATGATATTTTGTTGTTTTCTGAAGATATGCAGACGCACTCATTCCTTCTGCATAAGTTTGGGGACTTAGTTCGACAATATGGAATAATGCTCTCGGAGAAAAAGATGACCATCGCACAGAATGAAATAGAGTTCTTGGGAATGTTCATTAAGGATGGACAATATTCATTGCAGCCTCACATTGCCACTGAGCTTCTCAAGTTTCCTGACAATTTGGAATCCAAGCAGCAGATTCAACAGTTTCTTGGAGTTATTAACTATGCTGCGGATTTCATTCCAAGACTAGCATCAATTATCAGACCACTACAGGATATGCTCAAGAAAAATCCTCCACAATGGTCTAATGTACAGAGGAAAGCAGTTCTTGCCATTAAAGCTGTTATTCAGAAGCTTCCTCCTCTACAGATTCCTTCAGATGGGAAAAGGATTCTTCAGACAGATGCTAGTGATACTTTCTGGGCTGCTATTCTCATTGAAGAAAAGGAAGGAAAGAGAAATGTGTGTGGTTTCAAGAGTGGTTCTTTCAAGCTTGCAGAACAACACTACCACTCAACTTACAAGGAGATTTTGGAGGTAAAGAAAGGCATTGAAAAGGACACGCCCTTGTTGTTGCCTACAGATTTCTGGCTTTGCTCAATTTTCTACTCTTGACTTTAATTTACGGATTTGATAGATATGACAGTCCTATCTATGCACCACCAGAAGCTCCTGAAGTCCCTAGACAAAGACCATCAAGACTGTCTAGGGATGATCCTTTTGTGGATACTTTGGGACAACCTTCAGCCAAGTTTGACTATCTGGTCAAATATACTCCACCGCCTCCAACACAGTTGAGGCCTTTCCCGGCGGACGTCATACCTTGCTAAGATACCGTGGCTTCCAGTTGCTCGGTATCTTAGCAAGGTATGACGTCCGCCGGGAAAGGCCTCAACTATGGGCAACAACAAGGGCGTGTCCTTTTATGCTAAGACACATACTTCGGTCAGGATCAAAGTCAAGAGTAGAAAACTGAGCAAAGCCAGAAAACTAAATTTAGAGAAGAAAACTCGATTTAAAGAAGGAAAAAATAAAAATCTTTCTGATGCAGAGGATCCTATTAAAGGCAACTGCAGAGCATACTCAATTTTTTAAAAGGTCGAAGAAGGTAGCAGAATAGTAAAGAAACTGGAAATGGTAAAGGAAACTGGAGATGCTTCTAAGAAGTATTTTATTTCACTCTAAAAACTTCTTACAAACTCTGATATCTACTTTGCTAAATTTCATCCCTTTATATAGAGGGAGAATTGACACAAGACAAACTTACAACAACTGTGCTATAGTAAACATCTGACACACACGACAACAAGTACAATAATTTAACATACCATGGCCGACAATCCTAAAAGTAAAGGACAATAATACAAACAAACGACAAAACAATAAAGCAAAAGCAAAACCTAAAAGCAACCGAAAGCTGTAAAGACGCCAGCTTTTAATCAGTCAAAAAGCCAGTAGGAAATGGGCCAAACACCACGCTTGATGTGTTTTGTGGTGGAGTCTGACTCAAAGGGTTGTTAAGGTCAAAAGTGATCCCAGCTTTTTCCATCCATTGTGATTCCAGCTCATAAAGGTCATGTGAATCCATCATGTCATCTTGATCAATTATTTTTTCTTTACCCTTATCTGATGAAGTAGGAATCGTAGGGTGAATGTAGAAACAACTGAAAACGAGCATGGGACAGTAGCAGCAGCACCCTGGGAAGACTTATTATGGGAAAGTGAATTCCAATTTGTTTTGAAATAAGTCTTTGAACATCCCCACATATGCTCTGGTGTAGTCCTATTGTACTCTGAATAAAACTGCTCAAAGTAAGCTCTGGCATCATTCTGCAATTGTATAGCATAGTCAATAGGCATTTGTTCCCACGGAGCATCCTCTTCAAATCTAGGCCAAATCTGGGGTGGAACAATAGAATTATTCTCTGCCATTTTCCTCTGTAATTCTCTGATCTCACTTCCATGTTCAAAAAACTCCTTATTGAGGAAATAAGGGAAAACACCATATTCTTGGACTGAGTAGAAATATGGTAAGTTATGGATGTGATGAGAACTTTGTCTTGAAAGGATAAAAATAACAGAGACTCCTGGTTCAGCTCTTCCAACCTGTTTAATTTGAATTATTTTGAATAATTTCATCCAAATTGATAAAGGATAAAACCATTCAAGAAATGATCTGGCACAGGGATTATCATCATAGTCATCAAACCATCCACCGTATAATTCTGCTATCCATTTGATAGATTGCTCAATAGGAAATTCCACAGCAATCTTCCATTGTTCTAGCATGTACCAAAGCATGCAAACTAATTCTTTGGAAAACATGAGGTGGAAAGGATTAGACACGCTGAACAAGGTGAAGAATGGATAGTCTGGATGGAAACCTAAACCACCAAAAGTGTGAAGTCCAGTTTTTCTGACAGTAAGGGATTGGTATTTTAACATTAACTCTTTAGCTCTGGACTTAAGGGTTTTGGTTTTGATTAGGTCAAACAATTCTGGAGGAAGGCTGTCAAGGGGGAAATCATAAAAGGTAGGGAGTTTTGAAGGTGGTGCAGGAGAAAACATACAAATGATGGGAATATGACTTCTGGGTATTTCAAAGAATTTAGGTCTGGAAAGAAGATCTGTGAGAACATTGCTCTTCCCTTTGATATGGTTGACAGTAAAAGAATATTGAGAAAACCATTCCGCCCATCTGAGTAATTGCTTAGGAGGAATAGTATGGGGTTTGAAACTCAGCATTTTAGGGAAGGCAGTCATATCCATCTCTACAATGAAATGATGGCCGATAAGATGAAACTGGAAATTTTCAATGCCTTTCTTTACCGCCAAAATCTCCTTGTAAGTTGAGTGGTAGTGTTGTTCTGCAAGCTTGAAAGAACCACTCTTGAAACCACACACATTTCTCTTTCCTTCCTTTTCTTCAATGAGAATAGCAGCCCAGAAAGTATCACTAGCATCTGTCTGAAGAATCCTTTTCCCATCTGAAGGAATCTGTAGAGGAGGAAGCTTCTGAATAACAGCTTTAATGGCAAGAACTGCTTTCCTCTGTACATTAGACCATTGTGGAGGATTTTTCTTGAGCATATCCTGTAGTGGTCTGATAATTGATGCTAGTCTTGGAATGAAATCCGCAGCATAGTTAATAACTCCAAGAAACTGTTGAATCTGCTGCTTGGATTCCAAATTGTCAGGAAACTTGAGAAGCTCAGTGGCAATGTAAGGCCGCAATGAATATTGTCCATCCTTAATGAACATTCCCAAGAACTCTATTTCATTCTGTGCGATGGTCATCTTTTTCTCCGAGAGCATTATTCCATATTGTCAAACTAAGTCCCCAAACTTATGCAGAAGGAATGAGTGCGTCTGCATATCTTCAGAAAACAACAAAATATCATCAATGTACACTAATGCATTTGGGAACAAAGGCTCAAAGATTTGAACCATAGCTTTCTGGAATAATGATGGAGCTGTTTTTAGACCAAAAGGAATGACCGTCAACTGTGGAAATGAGCATTTGGGATGCAGAATGCTGTCTTATACCGATCTTCTGGATGGATGCCTATCTGCCAGAAGCCTGCTTTCAAATCAAACTTTGAAAATACATTGACTTTGGTCAGATTAGAAAATAGGCAATTCCGATTCTGCAAAGGGAACTTCTCATCAGCAAGAAAGTAGTTGAGGGGTTTGTAGTTGATCACCAATCTCATTTTTCCCCTCGCCTGTTTTGATCTTTTATTTACATAGAATGCCTGACTAGCCCATGGAGAATTGGTAGCTTCAATAAGACCTTCATCACGTAGCTGAGCTAATTCTCTGGTCGCTAGTTCAAGTTGTTATGGAGGCATTCCTGGATGACTGGCTTTAGTAGGGTTTATATTTATATCTTTTTTAAAAAGAAGCTGTATAAAAAACTCTGGATTTTTCCAAAGGGGATTTGTGCATTTATGAAGGAAATCAGAGTGAGATTCTGCACAACAATCTCTTATTAAAAGGGTATGAATATCATTAACGGATTTAGATTGGAAAGAGATATTATAATGTGGTTTGATATAGGGAAGAAAATAAGACTTAAATCTAAGACCTTCTGACTTAGGTATTACTTTTTTCTCCCAAAGCTGCTTAATGATATCAAACCCAATCACAACATCTTGCTTAGGTAAAGAGGAACCAAGGAATTTATGGGTAATGGAGAGTTTAGGAAAGAATTGTAGCTTGACAGGCTTGCTAATCAGGTCTATTATTAGATTCTCACTGTTAGCAACCTGAAAAACTTCATGATGTTTTTTCCAGAACAAGGCAGGTAAGATTCTTGGATTGAGGATAGATTTGGATGCCCCTGTATCAATTAAACCAACCAAAGTTATTGGGTTGTCATATTTCTGAGGAATAAGTTGTACCTGCACAAACGGAACTGCAAGAGCAAGACCAATGAACTGAATTCCAAAGATAGGAAGTTGGAGCTGGTCTTCATTGATCTCATCCTCAGAAGAAGAGTCTTCTTCAAAGACTTCTTCCAGGGCAAACAACGTCTTTTTAGAGGGCTCGTCCTCTTCAGAAAAGAATGATTCCAGATCCTCATTTTCTAGATCACACTGGGTCAGCTGGAACACCTGTTTGAGTATCTTGTCTCTTTTTTTGTTAGGACAGTTCCTAGCCCAGTGACCTTGCTTATGGCAAATGTAGCACATGTCTCCTTTGTTCTTCGAGAACTTTCTCCTGAAATATCTCCGTCTCCTCCTGGGTTTCCATTGTTGGTGATGCTGGTGACAATGCTTTCTGAATCTTCTATGATGCTTGTGAGATTTTTCTGGACACTGGCATTTGTCTGACTTGCACTTAATGTGAAGATCCTTCATGTCACATTCCTTTGAGAATTTTCTCCCTGTCTCCTGGAATTCTTTGAAAAACTTCCAATTGTTGCACAGTTTTTCCAGGGCCTTGAAGACGAATTGGTAGATTTCTCCGAGAGAGACATTTTCAAGTGTTTGTCCTCTTAGCTCAATTAGTCTTAGGGCTTCACGACCAAGAGACTCAGGAATGGAATTGATGTAGGCTTGCTTCAGATTTGGATTGTCCATCCCACCAAGAATATAGAACTTTTGAGACAACCGTTGGAAATGTTTCTCCAGGTCCTTTCTTTCAAAAGAACAGCATTTCATCTTGAAGAACTCCTCCCTTGCAACATCAATATTGTTTTGATGTTGTCCCAGAAACTCAACATAAATATAATTCGTGAAGGTTTCAATGTTTGGTGCGTTTCTGGCTTGGATCTGTCTATATTCTCCAAGAGCATACCACCATTCTTTCAGAGTACCTATCATTCTAGCAGTGAAACCATTAATAACACCAGTAAGATTAGCCCCTGGTTTCTGAAGTTCTGTCACACACCAAGACATCATTTCATGGATCATGTCCTTCCACTGAGAAGGAGGAATTTCATCAAAAGAAAACAGATGTCCTGAATTGCTAGAATAGAAATGATCAGGAGTATTCCTTTGTTGACCTTGTTGACTGGTTTCTGGTTCGTCATCAACAACCGGCTCTTGTGGAGTATCTGGAGGTCTTTCTTCTGGAGGTTGATTCATAAAGAGTAACGGGATGTCTTCTGAGAGTTCCTCTGTGTCACTGACAAATACTGGCCATGGTCTGTTTGGCTTATGTTCTTCACGGTCAGCAACCTTCTTGAGATAATCAGTGAGTGGATTTGAAGTAGAGGAATTCTACATCATGAACTGTGGTGGCTTTGAAGCTGTCGGTTTGGCTAGGCTCAATGCATGTATTAAAATTTCTATAGTACTTTTTATATGATGATAATATTTAATTATTTTTTGTTTGTTTTAATAAATTTAATATATTTATTTAATTTTTTCATAATAAACATTTAAAAATAATGATAAAATGGTAACTGTAGACATCAAATAGGTGGATTATAACTAATAGCTATTATATAACTTTTAATTGTTAAAAATTAAAGAAAAAAGAAGTGGAACATTTTGGACAAATCAATCAAAAATACACCATAGGGATTAAGTGTTTTATTAATTGTATAAATATATAAAACATTCAAATCCAGACTATAAGAATTTATCACTTTCCAAGTCCAACAGCAAAAGTTAACATTGGGTAGGAGTGTAAGATAAGTTGAACAGGCTCATGAAACTCACGAGCCGGCTCAATTATAGCTCGACTTGAGTTCGAAGAATTCGAGCTCCAACTCGAGCTTCTTTGTAATAAGTCGAGTTCGAACCTTGATTCAGTTATTCAAAAGCTTACGAACTGGCTCGTGAGCTTCTTTTTTATTGTTAAATATTTTTATATATTAATTAAATAATTATTATATATTAATAATTTACTTATTTTAATTTTTAAATACTTCCTATGTATTAATTAAATAACTATTTATATTAATAATTTATCTTTTATTTTTAAATATTCTCTATATAAAATTAAATAATTATTATATATTAATAATTAAATTTTATTGAGATGAACTCAAGCTCAATTGATACTGAGCTCACGACCTCGAGCTCGAACCTTTAAGAGAAGGCTCAATGAGCTCGCGCTCAACGTACAATTTTTTTTCAAACTCAACTCATTACACTCCTAGCCAAGACCACCAGCCCGTTATAAAATACGAGTTCATCATAATATATGATACAATTTAGTTGTTGAGAGTGAATGTGCCTCCATAATTCTATAGAGTTAAATTGTTAAAAAATAATTGTAATATTTATTATTGTCATGAAATAATAATTATTGTTACTTAGCATGTACCAATAATGATTTAGGGTCTTCTACATTTCATTTTTTATTTGTTTATAAATGAACTACGACATGTCGTAGAACTCGAAGTCAACTCTTCTATAAAAGTAAGAAAAGGTGAAATTTGAAACAAAATGAATGTTAAGGATGCTAGAAATGGTTCCAATAAAAATCTTTCGGTACTTCTATTTGTATATGTACAAAAATTGGATATTAACAAAAGAAAATTTTCAAGTTGACAACAACAAATATATTTTTAGCTCTATGTGATTGGGGGTATTTATTGGTTCCGTAACCAATATGGATCATCATATGTAGAAAGTTAGGACGTTGTCATGTGTGTCTATCGAACAACTTACTTTTCGGGAGGTTAGGTGTCAGGTCTGGCTTAATACAGATTCTAGAGTATTTGGGTAATTTTTTACTTTCTTTTTTTACTTTAGACATTTCATGCCTATTTTTCATATTAAATAATAATAATTGTGATTTATCACTTAATATTTTATTAATTTTTTTTGTAGTGTGGATTTATATTGCTTAATTTGTTTAATATAAATTAACCGAATAAATTGTTGCTAAAATAATCAAATTATATTATCAACAGCACCACAAACACTTTGTGCACGTTACGTATCAATAAGTGTGCATAAAGCGAATAAAAAATAAATACATTGCAATTAAACTTGTATGTCCAATAGATTAGCTTCCTCTTTTGATTAAACTACATATAATATAAATTCTCAATTATTACTATTCTTTGTAGCATAAATCACATATTATAGTTGTAATGGGCCACATGCTTTATTCGTTCTTATCCCTTCTTGCATCTTACGAATACTTTTACGACTTGTATACGTAACATAACAGAATAGAACCCAGAAATGTAACATCAACTCTCTTGTCAAGCCAAGTCACCACGTCTCCCACCTAATCCATTACTTTATCCTGACTACAGTGATAACAATCTCATCTTCTTTATCCTTTACTGTTCTTTTTTTAAATTTCTTTAAATATCTGTGAGAAGGAGTTTGGGTATAAATAGGATAAAAAACAATGGTCTTGGTGATAAGCTAGCATTAGTACTAGGGGGGTAAATGGGTGGGTTGGGTTGGGTATGGCTTGGATTCAATTGGATTGGGCTCAATATGGATTTTAAGAAGGTGGGTTGAAAATAATTTGGGTTGGGTTGAACATGTGTTGGGTTGAAAATGAGTCCAAATGAAAAATAAATAAATATTTTACTTAATAAAAAAAATTAATTCAAAAATAATAATAATATTAATATATCTTTCATATCTTATATTCAATATGAAATTTTACAATATAATGAAAGATTTATTAAATTATATATTTATTTTATTAATTTTTCATATGTAATTATATTCATAATTAATTACAATTCTAGTAGTTATTTTGAAAAAAAAATTGATCATTTTGAAGAAAATGACACCATTATCACACATAGGGATGGGAGTTTTCGATTGGATGATTTGGGTACCGACCCGACTCGATCAGATAATATCCAATCGAGTTGAATTTTTCTTATTTCAAAAAAATTATGGGTCGGGTGCTCAATACTCGAATAAAATTTCGGGTTGGATATCGGGTAGGAAGTCATACCCGATTGGGTAGTTTGGGTACCCAACTTTAATTTGTATATAAATAGATATATATTATGTATAATATATATAATAATGATCTTTTATAGTTATGTTTATATATTATATATTTAATATATATGATATATACTATAGATTTATATATATATATATATATATGAAAAAGGCCAAAGTTTGGCCACTGTTGGCCTCTGTTAGTCAGAGGACTAACAGAGGCCAACATTCAATTTCCTCTTCTTTTTTTTTCTTTTTTTTTTAAATTTTAATTTTTTTAAATAATATTTAGTGTTGGATATCCGAAATGTCGGGTATTCGACAATTTTAGGTTGGTGTGGGGTAGTTAAAATTACTATCCAAAAAATTGGGTACTCAATCTGAACTACCCGATTCGAACATCCACTGCTAAATTCACACCAATAAATGTATATTAAATTTTCAATAAAGAATTTGTATAACTTTCATTTTTCAAGAATTAATATATATAAGCTGTATGTTAATCTTACTATTGACATGCAATATTAGTTAAGCAACAAATTAAATTTAGAATTTGTTTTTAATTAGTAGATACAATATTTATTCCTATGATCACTTTCATATATTATTGATATATTAAAATTTATATTTTGAGAAAAATTCAAGACAACTAACCTAAGTCCAAGATGATTATTTCAATTTAAATATTATTAATGATCCAAAATTATGAGACTTTAACAAAAATGAGAAAATAAAAATAATATAAATTTGTTATTTATAAATTTGAAGTTATTTTTTAATTTGTTAAATTAATTATTTGAATCCATTTTTAACCCACTTAAACCCACATTGAACCAAAACCAAATACAACCCACCACAACCCAACCCACCTCAACCCATTTTCAAAATTTTGAAACCCAACCCAACCCAAAACCATGTAGGTTGGGTTGGACCCATGATTTACAACCCATTTTGCCACCCCTAAATTTAGTACCATGAAAGAGGTCCCATCCATTATTTTAATAGGAGCCATTTATGTTTTCAGTTTTACAGTTGTTTATTTTGAAAAAACAAAAAAATTATACATGCACATATATTAAGAATTCGTTGGGGTTTGAATCCTAACGAATTTAAACATCAAATTTGCAATGTTGTTAGGTCAATTGACCACTCGACTATGAGAATGTTGTTTGTTAGTTAATTTTCTGCAGATTTTGAGGACTTTTCTTTTTTTTTTCTTGGGTTTTTTTTTCCCCTCTCTCTAGATTTCTATTATCTTTGCAGTTTGGGCCAAGATAACTACATGGCTGGAGGTACACTTAGTTAACTTTGCATGGGTTTTCTGTGCTTGCAAATTTAGCTCGGGGCCATGGGCTCCATTTTTCTATGAAAAAACGAGGCCAATTTACTGCAGATTTGAAAGTCGTGACCGATGCGGACATATCCTAATATGAAATTATAAAAATGTAGGATAGAATCTTCAATCTAAGAATTTGATATACCAATCAAGGTTATTGAATTTCTTTTATATTTCATGAAAAAAATTATCATATCCCTCAATTGCTAATTGAACACTAAAATTATTCTTATTTTCGAATGTATCATAAAATTTTAATAATTAAACCATCTTGCTAAATATAATTGGTGGTGTTGCACATAATCGAGTTCGAGGTCCTTTTTGAAAATCATTGAATGGTGGGCTTCTACGTTAGAAATGCGCTCGCATAGAAATCGTACTCAAGTTAAAATGATGAGTCTTCTATGCTCTTTTTGGCTATGGAAGATGATATTTATATTAGATAAATCCTTGGCGGGCTTGAACCCATTAAGCTTATGTGGTCCATCTTAAATGAACTTGGTTAGGTAGGCTTAGTGGTCCTTTTTGATTAATCATATTGGTCTTTTTATTAGGTATTTTTACTTATATGCCCATAGGTCTTAGTGGGATGTATCAATAGGCCAATAATTATTTATTAACATGGCATTCTTTATTCTTTTAAATAACTGATCAAATTTTTAATTGTATAAAAAAAAAGTAAATATGACCCAAAAGTATTAGTGAATCAAAAACATTAAATCAAGTGGTAGCTTTGGTGGAAAAATTACCTTCGGGTTGGAAAGACTTCAAGAACTACCTTAACCACAAGTGCAAGGACATGAATCTTGAAGACCTTATTCTTAGTTTGAGGATTGAGAAAGATAATAGACTTTCAAAAAGGAAAAGTGGTGGGAACAATCTTGAAGTAAAAGCAAATGTGGTGGAGCAAGGGCCATCCAACAAAAAGTGGAAGAGAGATACTCCTAAAGGAAAAAGAAAAAAAGAAAAAAAGAAGTTCGAGGGATCTTACTACGTCTGCAGCAAATCGGGTCATTGAGCTAAGGATTGTCATTATCGATAACAAGGTGGGAGTTGAAAGAAGAGAAAGACTGCCTATGCTAACATATTAGAGATGGACAAACTTTATGATGGTGCAAAAGACATCACTTGGTTGTTGTTGTTGTGTCTGAGGTCAATCTAGTTGAAAGTCTAAGGTAGTGGTGGGTGGACACGAGGGCCACTCATCATGTTTCTGTTAGCTAGAACATGTTTACAACATATAAGGAGACTGGCGATGAAAATTTATTCATGAAAAATTTCTCAAGTTCTAAGGTGCATGAAGTTGGCAAAGTGATTCTGAAGATGACATTCGAAAAAGAGTTGACTCTCAACAATATGCTTCATGTGCCATAAATTCGAAGGAATGTAGTGTTAGGACCTATGTTAAGTAGAAATGGGTTTAGGATGGTTTTTAAGTCTGATAAATTTGTACTAACTAAGAATGGTGTCTTTGTCAGTAAAGGATACTTGTGTGATGGTCTTTTGAGTTGAATATAATGACCATCATGCCAAAACATGTACCATCTGTTGTTACTAATAATAAAATGAGTTTTTCCTACCTGCCTAAGTCTCCTAATTTATGGCATCGTGGATTAGGCCATATGAATTACAAGTCAATTTCTAAACATGTAAATTTAGGCCTTTTATGAAAAATAAATCTTGAATCAACTTCAAAATGTAAAGTGTGCATTGAAGCAAAAATGACTTAAGTTCCTTTTAAAACAATTGAAAGAAACACTAAACCTCTAAGTCTGGTTCATACAGATATTTGTGACTTAAAAATATTGCAATTTAGAGGAGGAAAGAAATACTTCATAACTTTCATTAATGATTGTATTAGATATTGCTATTTTTATTTACTTTCAATTAAAGATGAGGCCTTGGAAGTATTTAAATAATACAAAAATGATGTTGAGAATCAACTCGAAAAGAAAATAAAAACTCTTTGAAGTGATAGAGGTGGTGAATATGTACACCCATTTGAAGAATTTTGTGTAGAATTTGAAATCATCTATGATGTAACAACTTCATATGCACCTCAATCAAATAAAATTAATGAGTGTAAAAATCGCACACTAAAAGAAATGATGAACGCCTTGCTTATCAATGCTGGTGCACCTCAAAATATATAGGTTGAGGCAGTATTTAACTGCAAATTATCTACTTAATAAGTTGTCCCATAAGAAACTAGAGAAAGCATCTTATGAAGCACGAAAAGATCATCCACATTCCTACCAATACCTTCGAGTGTGGAGGTGTCTAGCTAAAGTAGAAGTTACACCACCTAAAATGGTAAAGATAGGATAAAAAACAATCGATTGGACTATTTATTGGGTATGCACAATATAGTGCATCTTATAGATTCCTAGTATTCAAAGTTGAGATAGACAACATTCATGTCAACACTATCATCGAGTTAAAAAATGCTAATTTCTTCGAAAACATGTTTCCATGGAAAAAGGAAGAAAGACAGACTATAGTGAAGAGACCTCAAGAAGTTCAAAAGTGGGAAAAAGAGGAAAATAAACTTAGACATTGCAAGAGAGCTAGAATATCTAAATCATTTGGACCCATTTTCTTGACTTATATGCTAGAAAGTAAGTTGCGAACTTTCACTGAGTCTATGACAATGCTAGAAGCTCCATTGTGGAGAGAGGTGATAAATAACAAAATTGAGTCCATCATGTAAAACCACATATGGGAAATGGTGGATCTTCCTTATGGAAATAAACCTTTAGAGTGCAAATTGATTTTCAAGAGGAACATGAAAGCTAATGGTACTATAGATAAGTATAAGGCGAAATTAGTACTCAAAAGATATAGACAAAAAGAAGATCTTAATTATTTTGATACTTACTCGCCAGTGTGAAGAATAACGTCCATTAGATTATTGATTGCATTTGTGGCTATCAATAGCCTCGAGATTCATCAAATGGACGTCAAAACACCATTTCTAAACAAGGATTTAGATTAAGAAATCTATATGGAACAACCAGAAAGGTTTGTGGTTCCAGGACAAGAGAGAAAGGTATGTAATTTTCTTAAAATAAGCACCTAAGCAATGGCATGTAATATTTGATCAAGTCATGCTTGCGAATGGCTTTAGGATCAATGAGTGCGACAAATGTATATACATCAAGGGCACCGTTATCAAGTATGTCATTGAATGTCTATACATAGACGACATGGTAATTATGGGAAGCATAGAGATGCAATTCAAAAAATGAAAAAAATATTAAGTAGCAATTTTGACATGAAAGATATGAGAGTAGTGAATGTGATCCTTGAAATAAAAATTATAAGAATATTTGAAGGGCTAGCGTTGACACAATCTCACTATATAGAGAAAATGTTACAAAAATTCTTGAGACAAGAACATAGCCCTATGAGGACTCCCATAGATGAGAATCAATGGCTTATAAAAAATAAAGATGAAGTAAAAGCTCAACTAGAGATTGCGTGCATAATTGGGAGCCTCGTGTATATCATAAATTGCATGAGACTTGATATAGTATATGTTATTGGTAAGCTAAGTAGATTTACTAGCAATTCGGATCAAGAGCGTCGGACCGCATTAATTAGAATCTTAAGGTATCTAAGCATACCTTAAGTTATGGACTGCACTATACAAGATATTCAGTTGTAATAGAAGGATACAACGAAGCTAATTGGATATTAGATTCCAGTGAAACTAAGTCTACAAGTGATATGTACCATATCATGGAAGTCCTCGAAACAAACCCGCATAGCCAGATCTACTGTGGAATCCGAGTTCATAACATTGGATAAGGCATGGGAGGAAGTTGAATGGTTACGCTATTTCTTGGAAGATATTCCTAGTTAGCCCAAATTTGTGCTTGCAATTTATATTTATTGTGACTGTCAATTTGCAATTGGTAGGGCATAGAGTAGTATGTATAACGGTAAGTCTAGACATATATGTTGTAGACATAATACTATTAGACAACTGCTCTCTAGTGGAGTTATCTTTATTAACTATGTGAGATCAAATAAGAACATTGCAGATCTGCTAATCAAAGATTTAAATAGAGAGCAAGCTAAAAAATTATCGAGGGGAATGAGACTTGAGCCTATAAAATAAATGAGGCACCATAACGGGAATCCTACCTATGTGACCAGAGATCCAAAGAAATAGGTCTAAAGAAAAAAAACAAGTCGTTGTGTCGTGATGTGGAAGCACTGTGGGGGTCTAACCTCTATTACATTCCTATGATAAGTAAATCGTGCCTCTTGCAAAAGGTTAAGGTTAAGTTTGCTTTTAATGGCTCTTATACCTTGAATCTTCAAGTAGGGGTGCAACATAAACCTCTTAATAAAAAATCACTTATGTGAGTAGGGACTTAGTTGGTCTTAGCTATGAGAATTTTAAGGTTGAATTCTCATAAAGTATTCATGAAACCCAAGAGCTGTTCACAACCGAAATGAACATAACTGCAAGAACTTAAATTGACTATTACGCAGAGTTGTATGAAGTTCTATTATCTTGGTGTCCATAAAAGCCAAGAAATTTAAGACATCACATTCACTGGTTGGCGAGTACATCTAATAGTTCTCACTAAGGAATGTTCAAAGCCACAAGCCTCCTATTCTGATGCAGTTTCGTTCAAATTGGAACTCTTTTGTGTTTGCATTATTTGCACTATTGCCAAGATAATTTTCCATTTGTGTGAGGGATTGTGAAAATTTTGGTAAAGAGACCCATTTGAAGACCTAACTTTAGCTCAATAATTGAGAGTATTATACTTAACAAAATTTACAAGTTTTATATTAGTTTGAAGATCTCATTGAGGAGATGTTCATTAAGTACTCATTTACCAAAATTCATTAAGGTTTGAATGAGAAAATTGATGCTAAATTTGGTAAGTAATGAGAGGCAAGGAATCATAAAAACTAAAGGAATGGTAAAAGAGGCCATCCCACATTGGAAGAGGAAGCTAAAGCAAGCTAGTTTATATAGCTTGGGTTTTGACTAAAAGGTTGGACCTCTTTGGGGGTACATGGTGCTTAAGTCTTTGGAGAAGGATCTACATAGGTGTAGGTTTGGTTTCAAGAATCACATGTGCGCACACGCCGTCTATCCATTCAGCCGACAGCCAACTCAGATCGAGGTGGGGCTAGGCGAGGGTGAAAACGTGGGTGTGGGTATGATGCGTCAAGTCAACTCGATTCACAATAGGGATGGGTGTGGATGAGGGTGAGGGGTGTGGGTGCAGTGCAGTCAAAACTTATATCTTTTTAGACCGAATTCGATTCAAATAATTATCTAAATTAGTATTTTAATTTTACACAACCCTCCAGAATTTATTTTATTAATCATAACTCTTTAGAATTTATTCAACTCTTCTAGTAAAATAACTAAAGAGTTGTCTCTTCTGCCAACCAGTGCCATTGGTGTCTCTTATAGCTAACTAGACATTATTCACATATTGTGGTTCAAAAAATCCCGTCTTTTTGTTTGTAGTCGTAACTTTGCATAAAGTTATTAAAAACCTATAAATAGAAGTGCCTAAAATCAAACCAGATTACTAGAAATTCAAAGCATACATAAGCATACTATTTGTTCACTATGCTGCACACATTTACATAGTCCATAGAAAAAGGAGTTTCAAGTCCATAGAAGTTTGCCAGTCTTTTCTATTGGAGTGCTACCTTAGATTGGAGGAAGTCGTTGTATCTTGAGAGGTCAATTTTTAGGAGCCTTCCAGCACCATGTGAGGGGCAATATAATCTTAAGGACGCTATTTGGAGTAACAAGCCTCGGCTTATACAGTTTCTGTCTTACATGCAAGTTGGCTTTCTGTTCACTATTTCATTACTTAATGGTTTGATACGTATTATTCCTTATTTTATGCAAAAGAATTATTCCATGTTCAATTAATTTTACATGTCACATGTTTTATTTATATGCTCACATACAAAGCACAGGTATACATAGTTTTGCACTAATATTCTAATAGATTATTCTTTTTATAGATGGTGTCATATATATAATAGTGCTCAAATTCATTGACAAATGCAAAAGGTTAGCTCATCAAAATATATATTTTTCGATGAGAAAGGGATTTGTATGATTTGTTGGATTTCTCATTATCACCATCTTTTGATTTCGAGACTAATCGTCCGACACATGGCGCTTATGGGATGTGGCCACCTCAAGTTGACCTAGCCTTATATGATGCTTTTCGCTGCCAAATGTATAAGGAAATAAAGTTGTGCATTTGGTAAGGGCTTAATCCTTACAATTGATATTAGAACAAGGTCATGGTTTTGAGTTCCCAGGTCTTGTTAGGGAGGGAGGGGGGAAGGGGGAGGTCATTGTTGGATTTATTATTAGCATCACTCTTTAACTTTGGGACTAACTTCCCGACTTATGGTGTTTATGGGGCGCAGCCACCTCAAACTAACCATAGTCATGTATAGTACTTTGTACTGCCAAATATATAAAAAAATAAAGTTGCGTTTCTGCAAACAATTATAACTTTTAAGCGCTTGATTCTAACATGATTGTTTCAGAAAAATTATAAAAAGAGAAAAGGATGGAGAGATTAAAAAAAGGTTACGAATGTGTTGAACAAGAAGGCAGAGATGAGTACTAAATAAGTTTTTTTTTTTTTTTTTATCTCATTTTCCTCATTTTTTTGAGAAAAATGAGTTTTTTCTCAACTAATTAATTTCTCTTAATTGTTGTGCTTTAATATTTTCTCTAATACTTTTGACCCTCGCACCAAAAGTTTTATATTAGCGAACATTATATTTAGTCGATATTTTCTGCAAGGTATACTAACTTTGACTTTACAAAAATCTTGTGAGCAATATTAAACGAAGTCGGGGGCTACGAATGACGATGGATAAATTAAATTCCTCCTACCTAAGTTTATGGCGATGGATTAGTGCAATATGGTATTCTTTTGGGCTCGATCGTTACTACTGAATATAGTTTTAGTTGATTTAATTTTATTGGAATGGATCATTTCACCTACCATAAATAAATTAATTAAATATGCAAGTAGTTTTCTTTGACTCAAAAGAGCGAAGAATAATGGGGAAAAAAAATCAGGAAGAAGAAAAACGCTTGCCAATAGTCAATGCTGCCGGCCAATATCATATAGTTTCAAGTCAAACAGAACACCAGATGAGGAAAAAGAAATGGATAATAAATGACTAAATTATTATTTTTCTCCGTATAAAAGTATTGAAAAATTGTGTCGTATGGGCCTCCCGGGAAAATACAGTCCTTCGCGTTCGCAAACATTGACTTCTTGATGAAGCCAGTTCAAGTTCTGCTCCATTGGATCAAATTGGAATCCAATGGAATTGGGTTTTTGACAAATATATGATTTGAGGATAATGGCACGTTTGTTACTTGTTAGGTTTAAGGGTTTCGGGATATTCTTTTAAACAGGTGATTGAGTAGAAATTAAGAGAGTATATATGGTGAGCCTGTAAGCTCCTTAAAAATCATTTATAAGATGTTATAAAATATTTAGTAATTTTTTTAGGTAAAAATCTTATAAAATTTATAAAGTCAAATATTAGAATTTTATAAAATAAAAAAAATTTAAGAAAAATATTTTATTAATTAGAAGAGTCACTAATTAAATCAGATACAAATATACAATGAAATTGTTGGGCGGGTTGGGGGGGGGGGGGGGTGTTGGGGTTGTTGGTTTCACCTCCCATAAACCACAACCAGCCAAGAAAGTTGAAGCCCTTTCAATTGCATGTGCTACCAAGTTCGCTAATTGCCTGACAAATGAAATTCAAATTTGATTGATATCTTCTTTTAACCAAATACAATCATCGACAATAGACTCTTTAAAGAATAAGAAGTTTTTAATTTATTTTTAAAACCTTAGCAAATTTTTATAATTTGAACCGTGTTAATTGTAAAATTACCGTTACTGACATCTTATAAACTCCAAAAATTCTTACTTTTCTTAATGCACTTCAAGAGTTCATTTTAAAAGTAAGATCTAATATCTTATAATAAGCTTCAAAAACATTTTACAAGATATAAAAACTTATAATATATTTTGAATAACTTAAGTCGAACACCCTCTAACTTGGGCCAAAGTCAGGACACTCCATTTCTACAATTTTTTCCCAATAAAACCCCTCCTATATATATTCAAATTAGTAAATGGGAAAGAGTAAAAATAACTGGAGGGAAATATCAAATAAAAGTGGGTGTAAATTGCAATTGCATAATGGTAAGTATGATAACACGAGTATCTATAGATGATTGCCATTTTAACGTATTTCTATGGTTGATGTCGAACCATATCCGACAAATACAATTATAAGGATTTTGAATTGTTTCAAATCAATTTTAACCGGCCTAGTTACAAGAGACGCAAATCCAAAAAAATATTCAGAAAATATAATGCTTTTAAGGATATTTTTGACAATGCCACGAACAACCATTTATAACTAAACCAAATATTTCCTTATAGTCAACGCAAAATCCTTGTATCACGCGACAATTGGCATGAGATGTTGCGTCGCACCACGGTCGGGACGTTGGGTGATTAGTTTTTTATCAATCATATTCTACTAAATCATAGTCGATGCCAATAATAAATCCCAACATATTTGACTTGGACTAACAACTAGTCACTAATCTAGGTACAATGCCAACAAAAATATTTACTCAATTTTCACCTATAAATCTTCAAATTTGAAATAATACCAGCTAATTGGCTGAAATATGTTGAAGCAGATCCATAGATTCCGGACCATTATATTGTCCTTACCCTAAAGCAAAGCGCAGATGATTTTTTGGGATGAAAAGAAGTTGAACTCAGCCATAAATTTATGTGTCTTTTATATAACTAAAAGTTAGCCACAATTAATGGTCACTCAGGCGTTTCAACACCAGGCTGACCCAAGTTTGGTGAGTGGCCGTTGATACCATCTGCATGCTACCTTAATTCTGAATTGAAGGTAAAAATTATTCAGCAGAATTTATTAATTTTCCTGGTTTTTAATACTTGAAAGATTAAGGAAATCCCAGGAGAAAACACACACACACACACACACACCAGGTAAATTGCTACAATCTGGAGTCTTGATTACCATATCACATGCATGAGATTAAAAGTAATAATTAAGTCTAGTCCGACTCAAGATGAACACAATTCCAGTCTAGGATCATAATTAAACAAGCATATATTTACATTGTCCTAATGGAAAACTTGAAAGGAAAAGAATAAACAAATTTGGAAAAAAAAACATTTAAAACCAAAAAGAAATTAACCAAACTGAGATAACATGGTTGAAAATGAAGAACCCCTTTATTTCTTGGTTGCTAGTTTTTAGCATTGTTGATCCTTCTGCTCGGGCCGGAGGCCGGAATTCTCCCTTTAGGCAGCATGCTCATGAGCGAAGGCTCATTTGCTAATCCAAGCTTCTTATGATTAACTCTAAACTCCTTCTGGACTGCATTTTTTTCTTCTGGGCTTTTTTTATCCAATGAATTCATCTGATTCTTCTCTCCAGAAATGACGACTTCAATCGAACGGGCCGGATGAAGTGTTGCAGCGTCCAAGGGCCGGGCCGATGCTAGTTCGAAAGTGAGGAGGGAAAAGAAGAAGAGTACATAGAAAGAATGAAGAAGTTTAGGGTCAGCCATGGGTGAGACGAAATTGTGAAAGAAGAAGATTTGTGTGCAAGAAAGTGAAGAAATGATGTTTTTGGGATAGGCCTTTTGGAGGGGGATTGGTTTTATGAGGAGAATCTGAATGGGAAATAGAAGTGGTCTGTTTGGTGTCAATTCTGAAAAGGTCAGGTTATGAATAAGAAGAAGTCCTAGGTGTGAAAAGAGTGGGGGCAGAGGGGGACAAAAAGGGCAATATAAATGCATGCAGAAACAGAAAAAGTCCACGCGCTTTAAGACACCCAGGCAGTTCTCTGATTTAAGGTTCAAGGGTTCTACTCACATTTTGGTCTCACCAAGAGATTTCCTTTTAGGGCAAGTGTGTGGCGTGATACACATCTTGCAAGATTCGCAAAATAAAGGAAATTTTGGATTGATGATTTGTTTTTAGGAGTATTAGGGAAGTAATAAGGGGATTAATTAAGCTAAATTGGCTTTGTTTATTAATTTAATGTTTAAATATTAAATATGAAAACATTCAATTTAAATAAGCCACAACTTGGGGAAGAGAGGAGAGGAGGAAAGAGAGAGGTTCCTTGGTAGAAAAGATGCAAGAGCAAGATCAAAACTTTAGAATAATCACAAATTTTGAGATTTAGGAGGATTTTTACTTTTGGGGATTATATTGCTTTCCTTGAATTCGAAAAATGTACTCAAACATAAGGGCCTATTTGGTTTTATTTTCATTTTCAATTTTTATTTTTATTATTTTCAAAACGTTGAGAAATAGTTAGTGGAAATGAATTGAAAATGAGTTTGTATTTAGATAGATTATTGGAAAAATAATGATTATGTTAGTTTTAGTATATTATAGGTGGAAGAGATAGAAATAATGGAATAGCGAGAGAAGATATATATGTTATTAGGAGAAAATATACAGGTTATTGAATAATATATTGTGAAAATAAAAATAAAAATAATGTTAAGTGAAAATGTGTAAAAAGTGATGTGTTTCATATTTAGAATAGTAAAAAATGTGAAAATGAATTTTGAAAATGAAACCAAACCGGCCAAAATTTTGCCTCTTCTGAAAAATCCAAATGGAAATGCCCACAATTGAGCTACCATCATTATTTGTGTATTGTATTTGGAAACAATCATCAACACAATACATCAATATTGAATGATTATTAAACACAACAATTAACTGACCGTGTGCCAAAAACTCATTAGTGATATCTAAGGTTAATTAGTAATATCCACTTAACGAAGATATAATACTTTTAGAGCCTAAAAGTTTTTGTGATGCTCCAATGAAATGGAGCGGGATTATTTTCGGTAAATAATAAGTTGTTCAGTTTGTTTTTTTTTTTTTTTTTTTTTTTTTGAAACGCATGCAAGGAGATTTTAGCTATTGAAATTTTTTGAAAATTCATGAATTCTTGTGATTTATTATTATTTTTTTGCTCAAAATCTTTTCAGGGCTTAATATTTAAAATTTATTTTTTGATGAGCTCAAACCCATTAAGATTTTGTTGACCTTTTTTACGGGCTTAATTAGTTTTGGACTCTTTGCCCCTATCTTTTTTTGATCCATTGGACCTTTTTTTAGTCTTTTTACTCTTGATTCTTATGAGCTTAATTAGTCATAACATTTTGCTTGTGCTAGTTTGATCAACGATCCTATTTTTATTTTAAATTTCTCTTTTAGCTTTCACATTTTTTAAACTTTTGAAAATGTGAAAATATGTTTGTGTTTTGCTGAAAATATTCTTTAAAATAAAACATCCATTTTCAATCAAAATTTGCTAAAGCTTTCCACCACATTAAAAATAAAAAGAAAAAAAAAGAGGAAAAAGGAAAAACTCTTCTCCTACATGTTGTCCATAGTTATAATCAAGTAAGCCATGTATATATTTCTCATCACATATAAATTAAATTTTTAATTCAAATAATTAATATTTTTGAATGCCATTAGTTTAAATACATTAAAAAAAATAAAAATCAAAGAAGGCCTTGCAAGTGAAGGCAATCCTCCATGTGCGGCGCGTGGCGAGGCTAACAAAAGGACTTGGTGACGTCACATCGTGGTTGAAACGCCATTGAGCAGCTTACACGAGGGAACCTTCGTGGAAAATAATCCAGCAGGGGACGGTGCATTGTTAATCCCAACCAGAGTTGGAAAGACATTGGCTCAAAAGGCCAAACTTGCCACGCAAGTCACCAACATTTATAGCTAGCTCCGACTTCCTATTGGCAAACTTGATTTAGAAGGTGTTTGGCTAAAATTTTGTTTAAAAAATCTTATAACTTCCTACATTTTATAAGATGATTTTGAATCTCATAAGATATTATATCCCTTTTTAAGAATAAACTCTTAAAGTGTTTGGATAAAATAAGATTTTGAAGCTTATAAAATATTAGTAATAATAATTTTGTAATTAATATACTTAAAATTATATAAGTTTGTTAACATCTTAAAAAATTAGGAATTCCTAATTTTTTCAAAAAGAGGTTATAAGCTCCTAAGATTCTATTTTAGAAGCTCATAAGTTCTTTTTAAAAAAAAATTATCAAATACTTTTGACATCTTATAAGTTTTCAAATATTTTATAAAATATTTTGAGAAATTTATAAACTCACTCAAACACCCTATTAATAAAAATGCTAAAATAGTTATTTGATATGTATGCATTACTAAATTAACTTTATTTAAATAAAAACGCCAGTTCTTTTGGCTATAATTGTTCACAGGTATTATATTGTTTTCTTCAACTATGTTTTTTTTATCCTCTCTCTAATTTTACTCTTTTTTCTAATTGCTTTTTAATTTTATAATAAATTCAAGAAGATGATTCATTTTATTTTATTCTCTCTTCAGTTTTTATTTTTTCTTTTGAAGTTTCAAACGAATATTGCAAACTAATTAAAAAAGACTGAACTTCTTATATTGAATGAACATTTGATTATTGGGCTAAGACCTTAACAGCTTGTTATTTATCGATGATCATGATTAGATAATATGATGTTATATTTTAGTACAACAATAGAAAGTACATAGTCAAGATTTAAGCTGTATGTTTTAACTAAAATTCATACATAGTGAAGTGTCATTTGATCCAATAATATATAAAGTGTGAGGTTAGGAGTAGAGCTGCAAATGAGCGAATCAAGCCCAGAACTAGTGAGGTTAAGCTCAACCTGTGTATTAATTCATAAGATCTGACTCATTTCGAGCATGATTGAGCCTAAACAATGAAACTCATGTTCAACTCGTTGGAATAGACAAAGGTTCGTTACAGATGAGCAAAAAGACTCGATTTGTATAGGGTCGGGTGAGCTTGAGATCGTATAAGCTTAGATTAACTCAAACTTGTTTAAGCTCGAAACAAAATCTAAAATGATAAACTTTTCAAATAATTTTATTATTTTTCTAAAAATAATTTTTTTTTATTTTTATTATTATTATTATTATATACTTATTTTTGTGAGCCCTATTATATTCATTTAAGCTTACGAGCTTTTTGAGTCGAATACTATTGAACTCGAGTCGACTCACTCGACTGATGAGCTCAAGCTTAGCTCGGCTTGAACTTGAAAAGATGGAGCTGTACTCAAGCTTCAATCGAGTCGAGTTCGGACTGGTTGCAAATTGTCTGATTTCATTTACACTCTTTGTCAAGAGTTTAAATTTAACGAGCTCTTAGTGTATAAGTGTATAAATTAAAAAAAATTAAAAAATTAAAATCTATGTATATAACTCTCATATTGGCTATTGCCACGTTACGACGATCATCTTGTTGACAACCATTTATCCCTTAACTACTGCATCTATATTAAGACCTTTCCTCCGTTCTAATCCACACAAAACTGTTACCACCGGCCTATTTGTCAACTCAAACTTCACCAACACAACCTACAACACGTCAACACCTATGCATCGTGCATATCATATTGGGAAAACAACTATTGACAAACAACAAAGTCAAGACATCGAAAACAATATTTTTCAGTCAAATAATTAGAGGCGCAAAATATCTTATAATAACTGCAATCACTACAAAAAAAAAAGGGTATTAGTGATCGAAAAATCGGTCACTAACAGGTTTAGTGACCGATCGGATCGGTCACTAAAACCTCGTCACTAATTCGGTCACTAATTAGTGACCGACGTTTATCGGTCACTGATTAGTGACCGATTAGTGACCGAAATGGCGGTCACTAATTATTTAAAAAGAATTGTGTATGTTATTAGGCGGTCACTAATTTGGTCACCGATTAGTGACCGCATATTTCGGTCACTAATTTTAATGAGTAAAAAAAGTATTGCTCTTCAACTTTGCTTCCTCCTGGAAGCGAACTCAAAACCTTTGCTATGCTCAAATGAGTAACTGACCACTACACCACATACATTTTTATACATTTGTCTCAATAATATAATATATATAATATTTACAAATTAAAAAGTAATTATAATATTCTTATGTATAAGTTACTATTATTTTTCATTTTAAAATTGAACAAAAATAGCAATTATTCATTTAATATTTGTGTAATATTTATTCAATATAATAACACACTGTATTTTTATTTATAACTATTACTTTTAAATTATAGGTATATTTTATCATAATATATTATAAACATATTTAAAATAGTATATACATATATACTAATATGCATAGTGATAAATAGTTTTTTATATATAATAAATATTAATATTTATTACTATTTATAGTAGTAAATAGTTTACACATATATATGGTATATGTATATATACTTATACATACAAATTAATATATAATATTATTAATTATATTATAAATATTTATTGATAACTATTACTTTAAAATTTTAGGTATATTTTATCATAATATATTATTAACATATTAAAAATAGTATATACATACTAATATGTATAGTAATAAATAGTTTTTTTCTTTTTTTGTATAATAAATAGTTTATAATAAATACTAATATTTATTACTATTTATAGTAATACATAGATTACACATATATATGATAATACGTATATATGCTTATACATACGAATTAATATATATTATTATTAATTATATTATAAGTATTTATTTACTCATAATACATGTATATATATTATTGATGTGTATATATTAATTAATTCTCATTTTTTTTCTTTGTATAAGAATATCATTCTTGTTTATTTCTTTGTGTATCTATATATATATTAATAAATTAATGTTCAATTATATGGATATTATATAGAAATATTTAGTGGTTATATATTTGTATATGTACGTATATTTTTATATTTTTTATATATACATATATATTATTATCAAATATATATATGTTAATAGCAAACACAATATTTTATTACTTATATAAGTGTTACATAAATTTTATGCTTTCATATTACATGAATATACAAAAAATAAAATTTTATATTTGTGACCGTTTATTAATTGAAAAACATGGTGATTAATTAGTGACCGAACTCTTAATTCGGTCACTAATTAGTGACCGCTTTGTGCGGTCACTAAATTTAGTGACCGAAAAAAGAGTTCGGTCACTAATTAGTGACCGATTTAGTGACCGCTTTTTTTCGGTCACTAATTCGGTCACTGATCAGTCACTAATCCGTCACTAATTTTTTTAAAATATTATATTTAAATTGATCACTAATCGGTCACCAATCGGTCACTAATTAGTGACTGATCAATCGGTCACTAAAATTCTGTCACTAAAGCTCATTTTTTTGGTAGTGAATCAGTAATTTCAACAAATATTAAATCTAAGACTGAATAGCTTAATAAGAGATTTACCTAGTAAAGGGACTCTCTTTTACTTATTTTTTCAATATGAGATTGAGATTCCGAAAGAATTCTCATATTCCGAAAAAATTCTCATCACTTCTCCACTTAACATACTACCTAGAAGTCCTAATAAATTCCAACAATCCCCCACTTAGATAGTAATGTTAAGAATTTATAGAATCATACAAAAGAAAGATGTCTCTCGACTTGCCATTCTGCCTCTTTACCTGCTCCTGCTAGTGCGACAAACTCAAACTCCATAGTGGAATGAGATATGCACATCTGTTTCTTAGAAGCCCAAGAGATAGCTCTTCCACCAAGGGTGAATACCCAACCAGACGTAGACTTATTGTCACTGGCACTTATTATCCAACTGGCATCTATGTATCCCTCTAACACCGTTGGGTAGTTTTCATAATGCAGTCCTAAATTTATAGTTCTTTTAAGATATCCAAGGACTTTAGCAATTGCTTTCCAATGTTCAGCGCCAGGATTACTACTATATCTAGAAAGCTTGCAAACAGTAAATGAAATATCTGGCCTAGTACAATGTATGACGTACATTAAACTACCAATTGCACTAGCATACTCAATTTGAGGAACAGCTCTCCCAGAGTTCTCCACTAATTTGTGTGAACTGTCATATGGGATGCTTACCTCTTTGATTCCCAAATGTTGATACTTTTTCATAATTTTCTCAATATAGTGGGATTAGCACAAAGCATAACCCCCACTATTTTTCTAAACTTTGATGCCCAAGATAGTATCTACCTCACCTAGATCTTTCATTTTAAACTAGGAGGATAAATACTTCTTTGTTTCATTTATACCATTCATATTTATCCCAAATATAAGCATATCATCAACATACAAGCACACAATGACACCATAATTCTTTCTAAATTTACAATAAATACACTTATCGGCATTATTATGCTTAAACCCGTTAGACAAAATAATAGAATCAAATTTCTCATGCGACTGTTTTGGTGCTTGTTTCAAGCTATATAAGGACTTCACCAACCTTTATTCTTTCTTTTCATTTCCAGGAAGAAGAAATCCCTCAGGTTGTTCCATATATACCTCCTCATCCAAATCACCATTGAGGAAAGCTATTTTAACATCCATTTGATGCACATATAAATTATGAATAGATGCTAGCAAACAATACTCTAATAGATATTATTCTAGCCATTGGTGCATATGTATCAAAATAGTCAATACCTTCCTTTTGGCTAAAACCTTTTGCCACTAATCTAGCCTCAAAGGTTTGAAGAGATCCGTCAGTATAATATTTTCTTTGAAAGACCCATTTGCAACCTATAGGTTTTGAACCAGGGGGCAAATCTACTAATATCCAAGTATTATTAGATAATATTGAATTGATTTCATCGTTGATTGCCTCCTTCCAGAATGCTACATCTCTAGATGTCATAGCTTCTTTATAGGTCTTAAGATCTCCTTCTATGTTCAATTTAATAGGCAATTTATTGAGCACTAACTCCTTATTACCCTCAACTAAGAAAATAATAAACTGGGGATCAATAAAGTCTGGTCCTAGGCTCTTTTCTTTCCTGATCCTTTGACTTCTTCTAGGTTCACTAGGAGATTCAATTATTTCACTTTTAGCAATTAGGTAATATGCTTTCATCAGTTCGCTCATGTGTTTGTATAGTTACATTAGAATCATTGCCAAATTTATTTTCAATAAATTCAACATCCCTTGATTCTACTATCACATTAGACTCTAAATCCAATAACCTATATGCTTCAGAATGTTGAGCATATCCCACAAACACACTTTTTATAGCTCTTGGTCCTAACTTTGTCCATTTAGGATTTGTCACTCTATGAAAGGCTAGACAACCCCAAACTCTAAGGTAACTTAGGTTTGGTTTCCTCCCGTTCTATAATTCATATGGAGATACTTTAAGTTTCTTAGAAGGTATTCTATTATGTACATGACATGCAGTCAGTAAGGCTTCACCCCCATAAATTATTAGGCAGTTTAGCAATCAAGATCATTGCATTCACCATATCAATGAGGGTCCTATTTTTTCTTTCTACCAAACCATTTTGTTGTGGGGTACATGGTGCACTCATTTCATGTATGATGCCATTATTTTCACAAAAAGAATTAAATTCAGAAGGAAAATATTCACCTCATCCTATCACTCATTAAAATTTTAATTTTCTTTTCTTTTTGATTTTCTACTTCAGTCTTATAGAGCATAAACATGTCAAAAGCTTGATCTTTTGTTTTCACTAAATAGACATAAGTATATCTAGAATAGTCATCAATGAAAGTGATGAAATATATATTTCCTCCTCTAGTTAAAATTCCATTTAATTCACATATATCTAAATGAATAAGTTCTAATAATTCAGAAGATCTTTGAATAGACGGAAACTTGCTTGTGTACATATTTCACACTTTTCACTGCTAGTATCATTGCAATTAATTAAACCATGCTTTGACATATACTTAATATAACCAAAGTCAACATGTGTCAATCTACCATGCCATAAATTAAAAGAAGAAGAGTCAACAAAGTAAGCTGAATCATTCATTTTATTAGCAACACTCAATTTGAACATGCCATTACAAGAGTAGCCTTCGCCAACAAAGGCACCACTCTTAGAAAATACAACCTTATCAGACTCTAAAACAACCTTAATTCCTTTCTTACACAACAAATTTGTAGATACAAGGTTCTTCCTAATTTGGGGAACAAAAAGAACATTGACTAGTACTAATTTCTTTCTAGAAGTAAAAGATAGTTCAACAATGCCTCTGCCAAGGACCTTAGCGGTGTTGCCGTTTCCCACCATTACTTCTTGCCCTTCGTCAACCTTCTCCAAAGCCTTGAACAGTGCTTGGTCATTGCACACATGGACAGTAGCACCAGAATCGTGCTACCAATCAGGAGACTTCATGGCAACAATGGCATTTTCTGTATCAACCATATTTGCACTATTGGCATTTTCTATCCTCTACTTCTTTCTCTAGCGACAATCACATTTAAGATGGCCTTTCTTCCCACAATTATAGCACGACTTATTAGTCTTGTATTTCTTTGTTTCAGTCCCAACAGTCTCCTGGAAGTTCCTTTTCTTTCTTTTAAGCACAACTTCTCTAGATTTCTTTTCTCCAGAACTATGTTTCTTTTCATCCATGTAATTCACCTTGGAGAAAGTTTTAGCATGCCTTTTCTGCAAATTTCGAGTGTCCTTCTCGATCCTTAAATGCTTTTCAAACTATTCCAAATTAAATGTATGAAACATTTTCTTTCTGTAATCATTCCAACTAGGGGGTAACTTTGCTATTATAACCCCCAATTGTAATGATTCAGAAATCACAACTTTTAATTCTTTTAATTTTGATATTAAGATAGAAAAATCATGCACTTGATCCATAATAGACATGTTATCAACCATCTTGAACTCAAAGAATTTCATAATTAAGAACTTATCTGTTCCTTGTTTTTTAGCCATGTACTTGGATTCCAGTGCATTCCAAATTTCTTTTGGTGACTAAACATTGGTGAAGAGGTCGTACAAGTGATCAGACAGTGTGTTGAGGATGTGGCCTCGGCACAGTACTTCGTCATCCTACCTTTTCTTTCTTTCAATTTTGAGTGCCTCCAAATCATTATCCTATGGTGCTGGAAGATCTTTCAAATTTGGGTCCAACACATAGACAATCTTCAATGCAGTGAGCATGAACATCAATTTGCCCTTCCATTGCTTGAAGTTTGTCCCATCAAACCAATCCAATTTCACCAGATTTTGATCCTCCACTTGAAATGAACTTTCTGTCCTTCCTTCCATCTTCTCAAAATTATCACCTTAAGATTGCTAGAAAATGTATTGAAAAGTTGGAAGTCTAATGTGCCTAATTGTGTGTAAAAACACCTACATTGTCCTTAAGGTGATAATTGCCCACACTATTTGTGTTGCAGGGATTGTGGCAATTCACCCCTAGGATTCAACTAAGGCACCCAAGTAATTGCAGTCAGCACTCTGAAATTCCTACTTAAGAATTTCTGTTGATGTTGAAAATAATTAAGAGAGTATGAGAATATCTTTTACTGGAGAGTAATAATACTTTGCTTTAAAAATACATATAAATTTATGTGGATTAATTCCCCTTATATAAGGTTACAACAACTATTCACATAATTATGACTGTTGGTTTAAACAACACACTGATTATAATAGTCTTGTCCTTTTCCTAACAGTCACATTGTTTCTGATTAAAAACATAATTTAAATAATTAATTAAATTACGTATTTAATTAAATGCTGAATTAGAATATAATTTGAATTTAATCCATGTCGTGTCGTGCACGTGCAAAGTGCTAAGTACTAAGTCTTGATTATTAAATATATTAATATTTAACCAATATATATATATATATATATATAATTCCCATGCAATTGGACACTCTCCAAAAAAATTTAAAATAATCTAACAACTTAATAAGAGATTTACTTAATAAAGGGACTCTCTTTTACTTATTTTTTCAATGTGGGATTGAGATCCCGAAAGAATTCTCATCTCTTCTCCACTTAACATACTATCTAGAAGTCTTAATTAATTCCAACGGGGAAATTGCAATTTTAGTCCACCAACTATACCCTCTTTTGATTTCACTCCATTTTGATATGGAGTTAGCACATTTAGTCCATTTTGTACAAAATTTTAACACATTTAGTCCAATTTTAGTCCATCGGGTTGAAAAATTTTCAATTGGGCCCAAAAATTGCCTAGTCAGCTTTCAATTGGGCCTAATTTTGGGGATTTCATGACACATGTCACCTTGCGCCACATCAGCAGCCACGTCAGCAAATTTTCTTAAAAAGAAAAAAAGAAAAAAAAAAGAAAAATGTATAATATATTATATAATATATACATATGTATAATATATTTAATCTAAACATATATTTTTTATATTCATCTGCCCCACCCCACCCCGAAGCCCCCAAATCCCCCCACCCCACGCCACTAGCTACCATGGTTGCCAGCAGCATAGCCGACGGCCATGGAAGCTCGGGCCGCCGGCAGCCAAACGGCTACCGGCGGAAACGAAAGGGAAAAGGAAAACAAACAAACCATCCCTCCCCCCCACCACCCCACAGCCCGCCTGCCCCCAACCCCACAACTTAACAAGCTGCCATGGCAGCGTACATACTGGCCAGATCCGGCCACTGGCAGCCATGGCAGGTTTTTTTTTTTTTTTTGTTCTTTTCCGCCGGCACTTTTTTCGCCGGCATCTAGCCGATGGCCTGAGGCTGCCATGGCTGCCGATGGCCATGGCAACTGATGGTGTTGGGTGGGGGGGATTTGGGGGTTGGGGGAGGGGGATAAATATAAAAAATATATATTTAAACTATATATATTATATATGTATTATATTATATGTATAATATACATATATATTACATATAATCATATAAATTTTTAATTCTATTGATTATTTTTATTTTTTTCCCTTAACATTTTTCTTTCTTTTTTTTTTTAATTTTGGCCATTTTGCTAACGTGGCGGATGAGGTGGATGCTGATGTGGTGTTGGGTGACACATGTCACAAAATCCCCAAAACTTGGGCCCAATTGAAAATTTTCAAGCCCGATGGACCAAAATTGTGAAAAATTGGATTAAATGTGCAAAAATTTACGGCCACTAGACCAAATGTACTAACCCCATATCAAAATGGACTAAAATCGAAAAAGGACATAGTTGGTGGACTAAAATTGCATTTTCCCCTAATTCCAACACCCAATCCATCAGGAATGAACTTATATTTTTTCTTTTTTAACAAAATAACACTCTATAATTTAACAAAATACTTTTATGTTTAAGAAAAGAAATATTCACTTTGTAAATATTTGATATTATATTCCAACTTATTTGATTACTATGTGTTTTAATTTAATTATATATTTCATTCATTTATTTTTTAGTAATATTATAAAAACATTTAAATTATTATAAATTATTATAAAAATTAAAAAATAAAAAATAATAAAAATAAGAATAATTATGCGTATTAATAAAAAAGTAGAATTATCATCGGATTGGTCCATGCTAATGAAATATATATAGTTTAAAATATTATTTATATTTGCATATCTTCAAATGACTAAAAAGTATATACAAAACTAATAAATGAAGAGTTGTCCATTTTATCAACAATTCTTCAAATTATACTTTCAAAAAAGTACAATAAATCATCATAACCTTATCACAAAAAAGTTAAGCACTTTAGTTATAAAGTATTTTATAATTTTATAATTCTATTTTATCAAAAAATTCAAAAGAGCTTACTAAATTATAATTTTAAAAAAATTGTATTTCTACTTTTTTGCGTAAATATATATAACTTGTTGATAACATATAAAATGCATATATTTACTGATGTAATTCGAATAACATTCAAAATAATATTAAAACTGTATAATTATAAACTTACTTAAAAAAAAATATCAACAGTAATATAAAAAAATATTTTACTAATAAATACTTTTATTTTAATAATTTTTTACAAAAGGGTAATTTGGTCATTTAAAAAATTTATTTCATTCCTACTAGTCATCCTATTTACCAATCATTATAATAGAATTAAGGAGGAATGACGATTCCATTCTTTTCTCATTCCTTGTATATACCAATCATAGGATAAATTATACCAAGATTATTCCATTCCCAACTTCATTTCATTCCTAAAGTTATTTCATTTCTGCATACCAATCACCACGTAAAAATTAAATAAAAAAATGCTGAATTTTAACATAGAAAATCCCTTCAAATCAAAGACTTGCCCGTTTGTTTTCATTTTCTACACCCATTTGCATTTTCTCCTCAAAATGAAAATAGAGATTTATCAACTTTTACACAATTTTCTCATACATTTTCATTCTTAAAACATTCATTTTTACATTCTCTCTCCATTTCAATACATATTTCCCTCCTATTATTAAATATATCTATTTTTTTATCTTCCTAATACTTCTCAAATATCATTCACTACAAAAATATTATTTTATATTATTTTTTCAAATAAGTACACATCACATTATCAATTCAAATTCAAAAAATTTCTTCCTTTTAATACAAAAACACCTAATATCTAAATACATTTCATTTTTACACTTATATAAACCTATAATTTTAAATAACACATTCAAACACAATTTTATTTTCAAAAACACTTTTTTAACTAACTTTTCACTATACATTTTCACCAAAAAATAAAAACACCTCCAAAAAATGAATCCAAACGGAGTCTACAAGACCCAATCAAACAACTTTATTATGGCTGGAGGCAAAATTACAGTAGTTCAATATATATAAATGGTGATCAATTTAGAGTAAATAAATTCTACAAGCATATAAGCAGAATCACATAGATCTGGGAGCAAGTTTTACAAAAGAATCTCATAAAATACAGCTGTTGTTTCAACTGTAAAACAGTGATCTCAGATGTTCCAAATCAAATATTCATCAGCTAAATGGCCTGTGGTCCAGTGGCATAAGTCTTCCACATAATATGGGATGTCAGGAGTTCGATCAACCTCCTGATGTGCATGTTTATAAATAAATAAAAAAATCAAATATTCATCATTCCTTTCACTATGTTTGGTTCATGAATTTCGGCGAGCAAAAGAAAAGAAAATACTAAGAAAAATATCTTTGATTGTTTGGTTCATAAGAAAAATATTAAAGGAAGGAAAACTTGGGGAAAAAAATATAGTGTATTTAAGAAAAATAAATTTTCCTCACAAAATAATGAGGAAAATGAGGGAAAAGCCCGTTTGAACCCTCTCTTATTCCCCAACACATTTATCACTCCCTTTTTTCTCATCCATTTCTTCATTTTTTTTCTTTAACAACCAAACAAATTTGAGATATTATATGTGTGTATATATATATATATATTTATTTATTTTTTCTTTTTTTTTTCTTTATCAAAATTTTTAAACCAAACATAGTGTTAAAGTTTTACGAGTCAGGAATATTTTATAAAAAATTCAGACCCTCGAATGGTTGATTGATGAAAACTACAAAATTTGAAAAATCAAAATATATAGATATATATATACACACACCGAACGATTATGATCACTTTTTCATTATTCGTTTTTAACATATCACCCTTATTCTCTTACGTTATAATGTGTCATTGATGTATCAGAAATTTTACTTCGGATCTTGTCTTATTATGATAAAAAGTAAACCTATAATGATACAGTTTGACATTGTAGCTATAAAGGACTGGGAGGCACTCATATACTCTTACCCTTCATGGGATAAAGCATGTTCCACTACTAAATGTGACCTTATAGATATCATATCATTATCAGGATAAGTTATAACTAGTTTTCAAAGAGTATTGAGTGTTGGCGATTTGTGCTTCTTTTTTTTTAAATAAATAAATATAAGATAGGAGAGAAATAACCAATATATCAACAATTTTAGGTGTAACCATAGAAAAATTTATTATCGTTATAAAATATTTGATTTAAATTTATAATTACTGTTTAAAAAATAAATTTGCTACAATACCGTCACTAAATGTTGATCAACTGAAGTCATTTATCATAAAAGTAATTAATTTACAAAGTCCTATCATAAGCATATTCAAATCTAAGACCTATAATTTTATTAAAGTTATAGATCAATAACACGTGCGCCACTTCGGCAAGAAAGTGATGCTATCATTCTTTTCTTTTTTAGTGATCTAAAAGAGTAAAGAAGTCGGTGCATGGCCACAGCATTCAGCATACTGCAACAGGATATGCTACGTCGTATAGACGCATGAATTGTTAGGGCCAATAATTGCCTTATGATCAATAATTTAACCTCTCTCTCTCTCTCAATTTTATTTTTTGAAATTTCCAAGAGCACCTAACCTGACTTTCATCCATCGTATTACATCATATATACAAGCCCACATTCAAATTTCAAATTTTCATTTTAAATTAATACGAAATGTTAAATATGATACAAGTGTTGCTCGGCTAATCTCAAACGTGCTTGAAGCCCAGTAAACCAGGTGACTAATTGGTCTAGTTAATGTGGCCCAATTTAGACTGTGAATGGAGTTAAGTCCAAAAGATATGGTTAGGCCCAACTAGGATTCAAGAGTACAATCCATAGAATAGAAGAAAACAAACATTCCGATTAGGGCTGTCAATGGGTTAGATTCATATCGGATCATGTTGGATTCAAATCCGAATTCAAAAGTAATATGTTAAATTCAAATTAGATCTAATATTCATTGGATCTATAGTTGTTATAGTCATATCCAAATTCAAATAAAAGCGGATATCCGTCGGATATCTAAAAAAAATCCAAAATTGAATATTTCAAAAATCATCATGTATTTATTATTTTTCTAAAAATTCAATAGAATTCAAATTCAAAACAATCATCCTTAAAAAAAAATACACAACTGATTAATGAATAAATTTTCAAGTTTATTGATCACTTAAAAGCAACAATACAATTTAACTTAATCACATTCATTCACCAAATTATTATATTTAGGTTCCGTTACTGATAATAGTACTTATTTGACGTTACAAATATATAGTTATATTTGATTATTCAATCAACTAAATATAGACTCAAAGTTTTATAAAAAAGAAACTCATTTTGATCAAATTGAGATTTGCATTGCATTATTGCCATATTATTGCATTTGGCTACTATTCATTATTCTTCCCGCATCATTTTTTGTTATAAAAATAGATAAACAAGTGATGTAGTTATGTTATAAATAAGCTCAAAATCTAACAATTTATATAAAAAATACCTAATTTGATATATTGCATAGGAGTTCATTACTTCATCAAAATATCTACATTGGTATTATTATAGGACCCCTGTATATATATATATGTGTGTGTGTGTGTATAATATTAAATATATTTAGATTTGGATTACTAATGGATCGAATCAAGTCATATCCATATTCGCTCAATTTATTTCGAATTACTAAATTTTTTAATTAGGTCATATACATGAATCTTTTATTAGTTAAAAATTCTAAAGAATCGAATCGAATTCGAATTAAAATTCACTTCATGACAATCCCAATTCTAATGTATCAACCTAAGGCCCAAGTCACTTTTCGGCCCAACTATACCCAACAAGTCAACAACATATTAAAAATTGTGATGTCCAGAGTTCATACCTATAACACCACCTCTCTCGTAAATTTTTATTCTGAAGGGAAGAAAACAACTTTTGATATTTCCACCCAACTTAAAGTATATAGTTGGATTGCCTCAAATTAAAGTATTCAATTTGGTTGCCTTGAAGACGAGTTCTCATCTTCACACTTGGGGAGATCAATTATTATTTCAAAAATGAGACCAAGGCATCCTCTTATCCAGAAGGTGAAAAAAATAGGTTTTTTTTTTATCTTTTTATTTATTTTATCTTCCACCACGGACACAAGCTAATGAAGTGCATCGGATTATTTATGTTGGACAAAAATTTGATATTCTTAATTGTGATTGAAATATAATATTACCGTTGTACAAATTTTCTTTACGTAGTAGGATATTATTATAGGATTTTTTATTTATATTTATTTTTATTTTTATTTTTTTGTATTTTGAGCATGACCATATCAAAGTGAGTCGAAAATTAAAAGTTACAGATATAGTTATTTCTGTGACATTAAAAATAGAGTTTATGAGGTACGACGTTACATCATTATTTTAAATGAAATAATAGTTTCATAAAGAAGATTGCAATTTTAGGAGATGGGATTATTTCTAGACAAAGAAAAATAAAAAGAATCAATTTGGAATAATTAGAGTTTTATATTTATTTATCCATTTTCCTCTTTTTCTATTATGAATTCATTAGGTGTGCAGTTTGACAAGGAAAACTTGAAAAGATCTTTGACACAAACAACTATCGATTTATGCGGCCAGCCGCCCAAGATCTAATTTACTTTGATAAATGGATCGATGGAGTGCTTTTGGGTTAGGTTTAAAATAAGTTGAGGAACATAATTTTATTTGTTAGTTGCTACTGTATGTGAGAGTCGTTTTTGTTTTCATTTCTTCTTAGATTTCACTTCATCAGATTATCTTTTAGCTGTTCATGGATTGAGAAACAGTTAAAAAAATTGTACTATTCTAAAATTACTGAATGTATGATTATTTTCAATTGTTCAAAATTTTTCGTCTATTATTACAACGTTTTTCTTGGGGATGTGAGTGAGTCGAACCAAGCTTGAATTTAACAGGCTCAAAATCGATTCATCTATTAATTCATGAGCTCGAACTCAAGTACGAATTTGATCGAGCCTAAATAGTCGAGTTTGAACGTGGCTCATTGAATAAATGAAGGCTCACAGAGGGAAGCATAAGAGCTCGATTTGTATAAGTTCGGATGCGTTTGAGCTCATATAGGTTTAAATTAGCTCAAACTCATTTAGGTTCAAAATATAATTTATAATCATAAACTTTTCTAATAATTTTATTATTTTTCTTAAAATAAAAATAAATTATCATCATCATCATCTTTATAACCCTTATTATGAGTCTAGATTGTAATATTATTTATATATATATATATAAAATAAAAAGCTAAATACTATTGAGTTCAGCCAATTCAGCTTGTTTGACTGACGAGCTCTTGCTCTTCTCTACTCGAGCTTGAAAAACTTAAATCAAATACGAACTTCTATCGAGTCAAACTCGAATCATTCGCGAATCGTCTAATCTTATTCACAATCCTAATATTTCATTCTCTATTTTGAACTTTCTCCTTGTGCAACTACGCCATATTGATAAAATCACTCCAAGTGATTATACCGGCGGGAAAAAAGAATTGATTAATTGATAAGTAGGCGTGAGAAAAGCAGATATTTGTTTAATTTTGCGTGCTTTGACAGGGGTAGATTTTTTCCCTCTCCATTCCATAAGCCAGGCGACAGGCCACGTCTTCTCCTCTTAACCATCAGATATCCTGAGTGGTAGCCATGCAAACTTAGACACATTAGTGGTCCAACCAAACAAAGCCTTAAAAGAACACAAAAAGGAAACATTTCTTTCCAGCCTCATATTTTCTCTTGTTTTATGCCCTCTAAACATATATATAAAGTATACCAGCGAATTAACTCTGCATCTTCCAAGACTTTTTAAGAAAAATTAACAAACATGGGACTGAGGGCTTTTCCCCTGTCTCCTTCACAAAATGGCCTTCTTCCTCCCACAGCCACTGCACGAAAACATTCTCAGTATAGTTACTACACAACCTCAAAACTTGTAATAAATTGTGCCACGAAAGAGGAAGAACCAAAGAAGAGGAAGCAATCCCTGTTTGAGAGTGTGACAGAAGCTCTAGATTTCTCACAGGTTAGATCAGCAAAGGATGCTGAGCTCCTTGAGGAAGCCAGGGAAGCAACAAGAACAGGAGACAGGATGTCCAGGGAACAGGTAATTAATCCTTTTTTTTTTTTTCCCAAATTTTTTTGTCTGAATTTGAGGAATTAAAGGGACTTTTGATATAGTTAACACTGAATTTGAGGAATTAAAGGGACTTTTGATATAGTTAACAATTGTTTTTGAGTTGTTGCAGTATGGAGCTTTGAGGAGGAAGATTGGGGGAACATACAAGGATTTCTTCAAATCCTATGTTGATGGTAATTATAAAATTACGTACAGCTGGTTTATTCAGCTCTTAATTAGTTTGTATAATTGTTTCTTGGTTATTGCTGAAGCTTGAGAATTTAAGTTGCATTACAGCTTAATCAGCTTCATGTCAATATGACTTATTGCTGATGAAAAATTTACTGTTAATTTACTGTTTTTGCAAGTGACATTAGTTCAGGAATATTTTAATCGTCAAATGATTGATTAGGGTAGAATTTAATTTTGGGTCAAGATTTTTTTATGTTCATTCTTGAAATTAAACTCGGGTTAAGGTTGCAACGATTTTAATAAAAATTCTCAAATATTTAGATCAGTTAAAGGTAAAAAAATAGAGAGTAAAATACATTGATAAGAAATTAGATTATGACTGCATACTTTTAAAGTGAAACGATGCGAGTATTTATAGATGATACCATTTAATACATTTTTGTAGTTATCACGATCTTAGAGCATCTAATTTCAAAGATTTGACGAACACCTTTAAATCGATCATAGGTCAGTTCGAATTATACTCGAATTAAGTATAGCGAACTTAATTTCCAAAAGACATAAATTGGTATGAAGTTGCTATCACTTTCTCAAAAGCTTCTTCTTTCGCCCTTACATCTTAATTAGCCGACCAAATATATCTATAATTATAAATTTGACTTCCACTATATCAACGAAAGAAATCTTTGCTACTTAGATCCTCCTGAAAATGAGATAGAGTGCATGGGACTATCCCTTAAAATATAGAACTTTCTTTTTCTAGCGTGGCCTTTTCTTTCTATGTCCGATAGGATAAACAAGACTAACTTGACTTTAAACTCTTTCAAAAAGTCAATCAGATTAATTTTAAAAATAATTGTAGAGTATATTAATTTTTAAGGTTATTTTTGATGGTACGAATGAACAAGTGACCAGAGTGAGTTTTTTTTTTTTTTTTTTTACTTTCTTTTTTCAGTGGATGGACAATATGTGGAAGAGGGATGGGTGGACAAGACGTGCAAAGTGTGCAAGAAAGACACGAAAGGAGAGGCAAGGCAAGTGGACAAGTTTGGACGATACGTTCATGTTGCTTGCTTGGAAAAATCCAGTTCAGGGAACTTCTTTACAAAGCTCTTCTTCGGATCATAATCCAAAAAAAATACACCATTTTTAATCTCATAGTATCTTCTTTTGTAATTTCCGATTTTGCATTAATATTACACATATATATATTTTTAGTTGATTTTGGTGGAAATAAGTCATTCGTGTGTAATTTAATATATTTATACAATTATAGTAGAAATATTTTAGTACGAGTAATTATAATATGATTACATCATATAGCTTAGTTGCTTCAGAATGGATCAAGAAATTCATGTGGTCCAAATGTAATAAAAAAATATATTTGTTATCACATTATGAGGAAGGATTTTTAAAATAGTAATAAGAAAAATACAAATTATTCAATATTAGCAATGCAAATGTAGATTACATGCCACATTCTCTCTCTCTTTTTCTGTTGCTATATTTATAGGCACACACACACCAAGAATTTTTTAGGGTTCGAACCCCAGTCCTCATATTTATATGTACTAGCAATTTGGGCACATTCGACGTATGTGCTAAAATTTTTATGACGTAAAGTAAATAATTTATTTTTTGATATAATACTGATTTTTTAATAGCATTTGATATTTATATGAATTTTTATATAAATAAGAATAAAATGCTAAGATGAAATGTAATTATGGGTATAAAATGGGGTTATAAATGATAGTCTATATAGTTGTAGTTAAGAACATTAAAAAAAAAAAAAAAAAAAAAATAGTATTTTAGATACATCATATGAAAACATATCAAAAGGAATTAACATGCTTTATTTCCACTCAACGATATGCTACATTCATGTCTAATTGTTTTCTTGCAGTGCCATTTATGGCAACTAAAATTTGTAACTAGTATATCTAAAGAAGTGTGTGAAACGAAATTTCGATAAAAATATTTGGTTTAATTAATAAAATAATTAAATAAATTAAACAAAAATATTATTTGTGACTTTATGATAACAACAATAAAATCTCAAAGATAAGTAGAACAAATTACATTTCAGGAAATGACTGTATTATAGATAAAAGCAATAAAATCTTAGAGATAAGTAAAATAAATTACATTTAAAGAAATAGATGAACTCGAGGTCCAACAAAATTCCCTTCAAAAATTGATAAAATCAGTCTATATTCTTTAAGCTGCCATAATGGAAGAAATAGAAAAATTAAACTGAGGAAGATTATGTCGTAGCACGAATTTCGTAGCTGCAAACAAGACAAGAAAAATCATAATAAATTAAAACTTATAAAATTTATGAATGTAGATATAGTCCCGAATTTAAATCTTCTAAATCTTCTCTTCAAAAAGATGGCTCTATATTTTGAAGGCAAAATTTAGTTTTATGATGAACACCTTGTTGTATGTTTTAATAATACACTTTGAATGGTGTGGATCGATCTTCTATAATTTGATTGAGAGAATTGAAGGACTTCCTCAAATGCAAAGCAGTTATGTACATTTACATTATATTATTAAATATTAGAATATTAATTATTATTTAATAGTTAATTAATAAACAACTAACAACCCGTTAATTATACTATGAAATAGACAAGCGCCCACATTTTAATAAGAAAACGTTAATTATATTGGAGCTCCACATTTAAATTCATGCACATTAATTCGCAACTTTTAAGTGAAAATCACAAATTTGTTCCTCTTGAGCTAACTGCTATTGCAATATACCTTACCATCTAATTTCTATTAGTTTTGGGGAAAGCTGGTTTGTCAGTGCAACATTGTGCAATTCAATTAATTTTTATGATGGTAGAATTTCAATTTTATTGGCTTTTAGATTTATAGTAACTGGCTCGTCATTTGAATGTTTATTATAGTTTTATTTATTTATACGCATGCATATCAAAGGATGGATAGATTCGAATATTTAATTATATATGATACATGTAAGATTTATGGTAAATGGCTAACTAACCACTGATTGAATATTTATTATAGTTTAAATTGAATATTTTATCATTTTGGAATTTGAGAGATTCAATCTCATAATCACACCCAAAAGATTGTTATGCTAATCACACTTCTTAACTTTTTTTTTCCCATAAAAATGATTAAAGTGGGATTCTTAGGGGGTGTTTGGTTTTATTTCAAAACCCCATTTTCACCTATTTTACTATTTCAGAAATAAAAATCATCACTTTTTAAAAAAATTCACCCAACATAATTTCAATTTTCATTCTCAAAATACATTCCATAATAACCTATATATTTTTTTCCAATAACCTATATATCTTCTCTCTTTATTCTATTGTTTCTATCTCTCTTCACATACAACTTATTAAAACCAACATAATCATTACATTTCCAAACATTTCATCCAAGTATATTTTCATTTCCACATCACATCACATAACTAATTCTCACTATTTTAGAAATGATGGAAATGGAAATAAAACCAAACAGCCCCTTAGTCTTGTAATAATGGCAATTATACACCTCCAACCAATTTAAAGAAATCTGGATAATAAAAATCAATTGATTAATTAATAACCTTTAAGAATATTAATAAAGAACACTTTTTGCCTTTATCCTAGGAATTGATCCATACATAAATCTTCTACAACAAGCTGATAGTCTTACTAGATGAATAATGAATCTTTAAATTTCAAATTTAATCCTTTTTCCTATAATAAATTTATTTAAAGATGAGTGTTGCGTCTTAAACGATGAAAATTGCAAGCAACACAACCCTAGTAACGAATAACTATGCTTTGTTTTGTTACATTTTGGGAAAACAAATCTCAAAATGTAACCAAACATATAGTTTACTTTTCTCCCAAAACAATCACTATTAATTTCAAAATACCCCTTCAAATCAATTAACTTATTACCAAAAATCCCATATACAAAAATATAGATATCATAATATTTTATCATTATTTTTACAATTAAAAAATCATATCTAATCATCACATATACATATTATATATTTTATTATTATTATTTTTACAATAAAAAATATTATTCAATTCCATTTTCACCCCAAAAATCCAACAAAAAAGTATTGATTTGACTACTACTGTAGAATTTGTCTCCTCCCAAAATATAAACAAACATACCAAATTTTCCAAAATAAATTTCTTACTATTCCCAAAGTATAAATAAACATACATCATATTCCCTAACACAAATTTCACATTCTCCAACCCCACTTCCAAAACTCATTCTCCCAAAATGTATAATCCAAAACACATAATTCATATTCAAACATTACCTATGACTTTCGAAAATAACTTGAATAAAATTAAATTTTCATAGGATGTAGAAATCCCATATATATTTTTGTAGAATTATTATTCGATAAAGTTCTTTTTAATTTCTCATAATCTCATGTTTGATTTTGAATTTTAATAAAGAAATGTTTTTTTTTTCTCATGCATCAAATAATCCTCACTAATTTACTTGATCTAAAAACAAAAAGCATAAATTTTACTTTATTTTAATCCCATTTGAAAAAAAACCAAGATAGTTAAAGATACATACATTATCCTAACCACTTTTCTTCTTCTAATAAATATTATGAGCTTACCAAATCATATGATTTTTATTGACATTTTCATATTGCTTAACTATATTCATAATATAATTTTTTTTCTTGATGTATGTCCAAATTAATCACAGACCTTTTATGATTAACTATGTTTTGTAATTGAGATTTTGTTTAGGGAATGTTTGGTTATGTTTTCCCGAAATAACATTATTTTGGAGAAACTTAACCAAATATATCTTCATTTTCCCTCTAGTGGCCTGTGGCTGAACGGCATAAGTCTCCCACATAATGTGGGAGGTCAAGAGTTCAAGCCTTAACGGACTCCTGATGTGTGCGTGTGTATAAATAAAAAAAGAATATTCTCACTTTTTCTCCAAAATACATATTTTTCAATATATACATGCATATTTTATATATATACATAATATATATTTTATTATTATTATTCTAATATTAAAAAATTACTCAATTCTATTTTTACCCCCAAAACTAAATAAAAAAGTATTGATTTGATTGATATAGTAAAAAATATCTCCCCAAAAGCATAAACAAACATACTAAAAAATAACTTTCACATTCTCCAATAATTCATTATTCCAAAATACATAATAAATACATAATAAAATCACACCAAAAACATAACCAAACATTCCCTTAATTTTCTCTAAATTATCTAAATAATATCAAGAACACGAATTTTAAGATCTAACAAACCTGAATCACAACTTTATGACTATGCATTAGCTCCCCAAAAAATTGTGACTCAACTGCAAATTAAGTTAGAATTTTAGGGTCAAAATAGAAATAGGCTTAAGTACAAGGTCCAAAACGTAAACACACTTCCATTACTTGACTTTCACCTTCCAATCAAGGTTTCATTTGTTTTTCCGGCGACCAATGTGCCAAGTATCCTCCTCCTCCTCCAATCTTCTTCATGCAAATCCTTTTTCCCTTCAGAAATTCGGATTACCCAATTTCCCAAATAAAGAAATTAAGATACGCACACAGAGTTACAATGATATTTGATAAATCTCGTATAGAATCGATCATATCAATATTCGTTACAGTTTATCCCCACGAAACCTCGGCATTGATCTATTCCACCTCTTCGTTCTTCTTTGTATGTCCAATTTTAATCTCAGACGAAACACTTCAATTTAAGGTGCGTTGCCAATTAGTGTATAACGGGTTTTTGATTATGCAGATTTTGAGTGCTTATTTCGTGGTACTTCCGTTGCGGGATGAAGGCGCAATTTCGCTGGGGTTAAGGAATCTGCCAGGACTTTTTGTCGGATCTTTGCTACTCACTTTGGTTGCTGCTCCCGTTTCCACTCTCATTTTTTCACTGCCAAATCTTTCCAAAGGAAAGGTATGAACTATTTAGTGATCTGACTTTTCAATTGTTGGCATTAATTTTTACATGGTAGTGATGGTTGTCTTTATCTGATTTTGTGGGAGAAGTGTTTTTGGTTTTCTTAATCCATTTTGGTTGCATTTGCTATATATCTTTCGGTAAAATAATTTTGTTCTACTTGCGTGGGAACTTGATAATTGATGGTATAATTCTTGCAAAGTTTGAGTTTTTAGCATGTTAAAATCTTGAAAACAGTTTTTCCTAGAATTCCTTGACTGGGAAAAGCCCAGTGAGATTGGTTGACTTGGGGCATGGCACTTATCCCAGCCCATTATTAACTTGAATCATCCTGGAGTTCCACAGTTTTCTGAGGCTCCACCACAATGATTCATGGGTAACAGGGTGCTGCATGTAATTCTTAAGACTCTTAAGTTCCGTACAATTACAATCATCTGTGTATGGATCCCAACATATGGACTGTTGCACTGGTCTGGGATTTTAGTTCTGGAAATCCTAGGAATAACAACCAAGCTGAAACCTCCCAGATCCAGCCACAAACAATTATGAGTATATGTGGTTTTTGTTCTAGCTGAGTTGGTTGGATGCAGGAGTTAGCAACTGGTTGAGGGCTTTGAGTTATAGAGAAGTTGAGTTTGAAATATTTAAGAAATCAATGTAGGTACAGGTGCTCTTTATTATGATTCTAGAACATTTAAACTTTATTATTGTACTCATTAAATAATTTCAGTTGTTAGTTTACAGGTAATTTCAGTTGTATTTACATTATGCTTTTCCTATTGAATAATCTCCAAACTTCAATAGAGCTCTTACACAACTTAAAATATTGTAATTCCTATTGCAAAATATAATTGTTATAAAAGAGTGAAACTCATGATTGTTTGTATAATGGATAAAAATTAAGGTTCTGTTGGTTCCATTTTCATTTCTAATTTTCACATTTTTCATATGCGTTTTTGTTTTGTTTTGGGTTTTTGTGTTGAAATGAAATTTTGTTTGGCATAGTGGTGTGAAATTGTTGGCTTATAAGATTGGAAATTACATTTGAAAGTAAGTTTGATGATTTGTCGGTCCCAATTTTTTTATGTCACCTCAATCAAATAATAATGTTGGGATGATGAGTTACAATTTGATTTGTTATGGGTTCGATTGCTTTCTTTATGTCCTTTGAATCAAATTATGTTGGGGTAAAAAATTATTGTATAACACCCGAGCTAGCTCATATTGTAGTCCTGGAACCCCTAGGAATAACACCCGAGCTGGAATCTCCCAGATCCAGCCACGGACATTTATGAGTATATGTATTCTAGCTGTGTGGTTGGATTTAGGAGTTAGCAACTTGTTGAGGGACTGGAGTTATAGAGAGAAGTTGGGTTTGAAATATTTAAGAAATCCATGTGGGTATGGGCGACCTTTGTTATGACTTTTGGAACATTTAAACCTTATTATTCTATTCATTAAATAATTTCAGTTGTCAGTTCATATGTTATTTCAGTTGTATGTATGTTGATTCTTATGCTCTTCCTAATCACCAAACTTCAATAGAGCTCTTATAAAACTTAAAATATTGTAATTCCTATTGCAAAATATAATTGTTATAAAAAGTGGAACTCACATGGTTTTTGTATAATGGCGAAAAATTAAGGTTCTATTTGTTTCATTTTCATTTTTAATTTTCACATTTTTCATATGTGTTTTTGTTTTGTTTTGTTTTGGGTTTTTGTGTTGAAATGAAAATGTGGTTGGCTTAGTAGTTTAAAAATTGGTGGCTTATAAGATTGAAGATGACATTTAAAATTAAGATTGCTAATTTTTCGATCCCAACTTTTTATGTTACATCGATCAAATAATACTGTTGGGATGATGAATTAAAATTTATTTTGTTATACGTTTGATTAGTTTCTTTACGTGGTTATGTAAGGCGCTTGCCTCACTCGCCTCAAGAACCTAGGTGAGTGAGGTGAGCCTCTGGTGCCTTGCTATGCTGAGGCGAGGCACCAGGCAAGAGGCGCCCTAAAGCAGGCGTCTCATGCACCTCGCCTCATGAGGTAAGGCGGATGTTTAAAAAAAAAAAAAAAAAAAAAACCTTAAAAACCCTTAAAAATTAGCATACATTTAAAAACCCTAGTTGCACACTTGCACAAATATTTACATCTGATCTGGCCCACTGCCCACCGCCTCTGCCTGCGCACACCTATTATTACCCTTCTGATCCTAAAAGGACCCTTACCCAGGGCTTTTGGACACACTTTTGATAAATCACAGAGTAGATACACTATGACACTTAATTAAAATATCATTTAATTGCTTCCATCTTTTAGGGCATTTGAGTGGTCTTGTTCCCTAGTTTGCTTGTGCTAGTGCATATAGTAGGAGATGAAACCCGAACCATTTTGGGTTTCATTTTGAAGTGGTCACTATTCAGTAATATAAGCACCATATGTATCAGGCTATCACTACATTATTTCTTGGCAACTTCATTTTTGTTCCCTATGAAATTGCAAGATTGCCATTGGAATGGGTTTCATTTTGAAGTGGTGACAATTCAATAATATTAGCACCATATATAGGGAGGTTATCACTGTGTTATTTGTTGGCAACTTCACTTTTATTCCCTATAAAAATTGCAAGGTTGCCATTGGATGATACATTTTGAACCATCTTTTGTAGACTGAGTTTTGTCATGGTGCTAACTTCTCATGTAAAGTTTTCATCTCTAAGGTCTGCTAGATCAAGTAGTGGCTCATATTAATGTGTAGGTCCCATCCTACGCCTGCACAAAGGCACGCTGGCTGATTGTCACGTTACAACATGCATATTTGCTGCAAACCCTTACTATTGAACAACCTTATTATAAATAACATCGCTTTAGAACTTCAGCTTCAGTTATGTACTTTATTATGACTATGTACATTTTGTCAACGGTGGTTAATAGTACACATTATATTTGGATCTGGACTTCCTAGAGTCCACATTACTACCTAGCCTGTCTCCATCTGTGAATTTATGTAGAACTCATCTAACAAGGTCTTTTCCATTCACAAACATACACAAAGCTTAGAAGTGCTCCCTGATATTAAGAATCTCTTTTTACTGTTAATGCTATCTCGCAGTACAGAAGGGAACAGCAATTCACTTTTGAGTTAGCTCTGAGCTCTCTTCAATACTTTTAAAGTTATACTCTTTTGAGTGAACTTTTGCTCTCAAGTATTTTGGATTTTTCTCTAACTAACATCTGGAAACTTTGCTCCTGCCCAGGCCTTGGCCTTAATACACCGATTTTTTAGCTTGTCTCTTGTTATGTTCTTCATTCTTTGGCTTTCTTCTACACCTGGAAGTTCACTATTAAACGTCAAGGCAAGTGCATAACAGTCTTATTTTACAACTGCTTGGTTTTGCAACATCTCTTATAGAATTATGCTGGGCATCTCTTTATGTAGGAAATGCTTCCAGTAAACTCCACTGTGAAGCAGGAGCTGAAGGTTGCAGCTAACCAAACCATATCAGCTAATTCTGCTGGCTGGGAAAACCACGGGTGGTTTTACATTGCAGTGAGAGTTGCCATGTTCCTTTGGGTAAATGATGTTTGCTTTACTTCTAGAAAATTGAAATTATTACCATCCGTAATCTTAATTTGTTTCCCATATCAATCTCCTAATAGGTTTTGTTTACATTTTATTATCTGTAGGTTGCTCTGCTTAATCTTATTACTATCTCGTCAACATGGGCAAGAGTAATCGATGTGATGGATACTGAGGTCGGTCTGCTAGCATTTTCTGTCAGAATCTAGTTTAATATTTGAAGTATTAACTCAATTGAGCACAAGTATTATTTGAGAGCAAGAATTTTCAACTAACATAACTATTTCCTGGATTTTCAGTTTGAACACATAGGAAGGTAGTGTTTATGCTTATTTAACCTTGTACTAAGGACCTACTTGATTATGTGCACAATAACTCTCTTCAATTCAGTCAGGTTCACGATTGTTTGGGTTTATTGGTGCTGGTGCTACATTGGGGCAGCTCTTTGGTTCACTGTTTGCCACAGGAATGGCTTGGTTAGGCCCATGTATGTTTCCTCTCTGTTTACTTCTCTCTCCCTTCTTTTCTTGCCTTTGTTTTGTGACTTTGTATTGGGTTCTTTTAGATTTGCTCCTCTTTGCTGCACTCTTGTTGGAATTTGCTGCGCAATCATCAAAAGGAATTAAGAAAGACGTTTTCCAGCGTCCGGAAGAACTATCTCCCATCAGGTTTTGTATCTTTATCTTCTGCTTCATGCCTTACTGTAGTCAAAATCTGTTTCTCCAGAAGTATTTGTTATAAACAACAAAGCTTCCCTCACATACTAGAATGATTTAGCCAGGCTCTCTACAAAGTACTATTTCCTTTCTATAGAAAATCTTTACTGTATATTAACAGTATGTGCTAAACCTTATATTTCACATAATTCAGGTGGATCTCTTTTTGATTTTTGAAGAACTGTTCTACACGTGTATTTGTCAGTACAAATTGATTTAACTCTTACAGTTTATTTCTCATTCTTATTATTTTCCCCCCTGTTTAAGTAGCTTTGGTTGTCTTTTTCTCTGATTATCCTTTTAGTATCAGAAAGTTCTAATTGTTGAAGCTACCTTATTTTGTTATTTGTGGGCATCTCTTAGGTAATCTATAGTCAAATTGCATTTATAAGGGTTCATTTTCTTCCTAGCTTGTAATTGGATCTGAATCTTCTTTACAAATTAATTGGGACTTGATTTATTTGATGACTTTAACTTGGTAAATTAAACCCATTGCCTCATCTAGAAGTAAGTTAATGAAGATGCAAAAATAATGCCAGAAAGAAGAGGTTTATGGCGATTCTCTTGGTGGGTTTGATTTAGAACAGATCTGTTCAACACATCTTTATTGGAGGATATAAGTGTCAGAAACAAACATTAACACAATATTGTCCTGTTGCATCTAAAACTTTAGAGAGAAAGCTACATCTTGTGATGCATTTCAATGATTTCTTCCCAAAGAACTAGTTTTTATGAGATTCAATTTAGATAAATCGATAATTTTTTTTAATTGGATTATATGAACAATTCTACAATTTTTATCAAAATATTTATACCTAAATGGACAAGCTAATTTTCTTTCCATTTCCATATTCAACTGAGACATGTTAATATAGTATTAGATATTAGAATTAAATGAAAGGAAAAAACAGATTTTAAGTGTCACCTCCTTTAGTTGGCATGAAAGCAATCTGTCTAACCTTTTCAGAAAATCTATACTTGGGGACAAAATATCCTCTTCTCTATTTGTTAAGCTTTAAAATAATTAATATACCTTAGAACCTCATGAATTGTATAAGTATCTACTAGAAATTGGAGAAGAAATTTTGCAACGGTGAACCTTATGTGTGTTGTTCAATAATTTTTTGGCTTGCAGAAAAGCTGATACTGATGACATCAGTGAGACCAACGAACAAAGTGAAACTGCTCTAAAAGCATCTTCCCCTAGAACTTCTACTTCCACAGAAAAGGCTCAGATCTGGGCTGTACTGGAGGGACTGCAGCTTATATTATCATCAACTTATTTATTACAAGTTGCACTGTTCCTTTGGCTAAGTGCAGTAGTATCCTCTTTCTTCTACTTTCAGGTGAGGAAACATTTTGTCTTCTGAGACTCCATTTATTTGTTCTATGAATGGTGCTAGAGAACTTAGTACTTTGAAAGAATCATATTGCATCTTGTGTTGCTTAATTCTGTGATTGGTTTTCAATGTATGATCCTAAAGGAACCATTTAAGCTAGGCAAGTAAAGATGATTATGTGTAGTATGTAGATGTATGCATTTGCTGGATTCTGTTTCCAACTATGGTAAAGATAGATATATCAGGTCCATTACTCAATTCTTGTAATCCCATGTACCATGCAGATGAAGATTGGTTCAGATCTGAGAGTATCCTGACTAATGTAGTTGGAAAAATGCGTAATTAATTAACATTATTTAGGCTCTAAATATGTTGATCAATCCTATGCATTTTGGTTTAAGATGCTTTTGTGTTGATTGGTTTGTTTACTTATTAATGCTGCCTTCTCCTTGTGTAACTGCAGAAAGTAACTGTTATTGCCAGTACAGTTGCAAGTCCTGTTGGTAGAAGAAGATTGTTTGCACAAATCAATAGCTTTATTGCTGTTTTCATCCTTGGTGGACAACTTACTTTAACGGTACGGATAGTTTCAGAATGTGATTTTTTATGCAAGGTCCAGAGAGGACCAAGACTAATACCCTATTCCCATAGTTGCAGTGACTGGAAACATATAAAATAACTGTTGCTCTATTTCCTTGTTTTCCTTTTCCTGTCTTTGCTTTTTGTCCCTTGCTTTAAGCAAGGATCGAGAGTACTCTTATGTTCTTTCACCTGAGATCTAACTCCTTCCAGATAATCATCTTTGATGCCTTCCTAATCTTCTTTCTGCTAAACAAACTCCTGATTTAAAATTGCAACCACTTTTTCTTTTTTACTAATGGTGTTTCTTATTTAGTTACAGGTATGTGTGTATACTTATTCAGCTTTGTTGCTATTTACAATAATCACCTTCGAATTTACCTACTTATTTATGTTTCTTACAGGGACGCATCCTTACTGTTGCTGGGGTTACTGTAGCTATTTGCTCTGCACCATTTGTGGCTGTCGTAAATCTAATTGCTTTAGCTGTATGGCCCTCATGGATTGCAGTTGTCATTACTGAAACTCTACGGAAGGTTACTTTTTCAATTTCCTGGTTGACATAGCTTTTGTTTCTGCCACTCTTAAAACAATCTTTTTATGTTGTTCATATTTAAGGGCAAAATGGATTCGAGTTATCTTTTCACGCACACGTGAATCAATTCAACATTTCTTTTCCTGTCCTTTTGTCACTTCAGGTGGTTATGTATGTTGTTACTAGGCCTGGAAGAGAGCTGCTCTTCACTGTTGTTACACAAGATGAGAAGTATAAAGCAAAGGTGTGCGAAAAACATGCATTTCTTCTTTTTTATGGTACAAACTTCTATAAGAAGTAAAAAAGTTGGACAACGTTGCTTTAAATATGCCTGGGGTGGATCCAGGAAGTATCTTAATCACCAAACATGATGAATATGAAAAACGATTTAGCAAGATTCTTCATGGTATTGAAATTAGAAGAGCTCATGAAGTTTGACTATTGTTTTGCTTTTAACAAAGAAAATCAGAAACACTAGCTTGGAAATGTAATTTAGTTGTCTTCATCTCATTTTCATGACATCTGTGGTTGTTTTGTATGGCATGCACTGGTCCAGAATGGGATGCATGGAAACTTTCCTGACAATGAACATAATATCACAGGTATGCATAGATGTTATTGTTCAAAGGCTTGGAGATGCCACCGCAGCTGGGATGTACAAGCTCCTTTACAGCACTTTACACGGCAAAGCTTTCACAGTCTCTCTTTATGCATTGCCTGTAAGCATCCAACCTATGGTTGCATCACTATTGCTTCTATTGATCTAAACCAGCTCTTACTAAAATCTGTCATCTAATTGAAACTTCATTAATCTTTTCATTCTTCTCCATATGGCCACCATAAAATATTATCTGAATTGCATCATCTGAAGTAAGAAACTTCATTTTACTTTTGCCTTTTTTATCAGGTATGTTTCATATGGATAGTGACTGCATTCCATTTAGGACGCCGGCAAACACAAATTGCAAAGTTCAGAGCATCCCAACGACCTGAAAGTGTATCAAGATGATGTTTGTGTAGGTTCTTGTTGAAATACGTAGTCCAAGGGGGTGGGGCGGATTTTTCATTATGTTGTAAAAAACTATCTGCCTCTCTTTACATAGTACTATGATTTTTGTTTCAATTGTCGAGGCTGGGCTTCAATGCAAAATATAGGAGAAATGATTTGTCCATCTATTTTATTCCCTTCTTCAGTGGTGAAATTCCTGGATGGAGCTGGTGCAATATACCTGGTTCATTTGGATTGGAAAAGGGTGGGGTGTGAATTAATGGAGACCACTAATTGAAGCTGCAGTACCGATGTTGATAGTTCACTTGACATGTGATTGACCAACCTACTCAAATATAAATTCTATATCCCTGAGATACGACCATCTTGTGTTTGGCCAAATGACGAGAAAATTTGCTCCATTTGGTTGTTTTCTAAGTTTTCACCTTCTGAAAAATCAAGACCACTTATTTGGGTCCTCATAAACCAACACATTAATAAATGTCCATTCTACTGTTGATGCATCCTTGAAGCAGCCCTTTTGAACAAATTTGTCACGTGTTAAACTAGTTTATGCAAACACTTGAGAACCTAAAACAGTAGCAGAAATATCTGGCTGCTGCTGCTAATTTATATGGACAACAAATAACAAAGGTAAATTTCTAGCTGCTACTTGCTCTTTACTAGGGCAGTTGGGAGTGTCATATTCCACATGGAGCTCTTTATCTTTATTTCTGGAACCTGAATAAATTGACTTATATATTGCTAAGAATTTGATGCTGACCAGACTATTACATTTAAAGTTATGTGTATCATCAGATGTATAAGCAGTCTAAATTGTTTTCCATCTGGGCACCGTGTTTGTTGTAAAGTCAGCTACTGCTAAAGAAATTGGATGACATCCCTCCTTGCGTTCCTCAGATCATTAAGCACTTGACTGCCCTTCAGATATAACCATGAGGACCTAACATCTACAAGAAAATATATTAAAAAGCAAAAACTCGAATCAGAATAAAACTAGTTTTAACACAACCACGGCAACTCAAACAAGAACAAAGCTAGTTCTAACACAACTTAGTATACTAATAATCTTTTAGCTGAATTTTAATTGCTTTTTAATTATTTGAAAGTAATTCTAGCTGATTTCAATTGTTTTTTAACTGTCTGAAAGTGATTCTTCTACTTTTTAGTCCTCTAAAGTTAAACTTCAGAATAAAAAAACTAAAAGCTAAAACACCCATTATCTAACTTCAACAACTTCTTCGTACTTTTAACTGCTATTTTCAAACATTCTTAGCTTTCTCTCTAATTTTTTATTTCTCTAGTAACAAAAACTCTTGCAAACACCTCCAAAGTGGTGTAGAAATTCTAAAAGAGACATTGTTTCCAAGTATTCTGAATCATCTTAAATAGTCAAAGAACGTTTCCAAATGGAAAGATCAAGCTTGGAAATCTATTCAAAAGGTAAGTTCTACAAACCCTAGTTTAGGCACTTTTAAGTATTGAGAAAATGCCTTACCAGAGATTCTCAAGTTCCACGAAGGGCGCGGACTCGATCCTGGATAAGTTTTCTTTCCCAGTCTGCTATATCCTCAAAAGCATGTTCAGGCAAGCTTTCAAAAGGCTCCTTCCAAGGGTCATTTTTAGCCAAATCATATGTTGCTCCACCAATCGCTCTTCTGTTAGGCCCACATGGTCTCTTTGCAGTTAGTGTATTGTATGCCGTATTCAACTGCTCCAAAGGCACATGAGCAAGTCAATCAGAAAGCAGAGATATCATAGTTGAGGACACAATCATTTGCCAAGAGATTGAAGCAACCTAAATTGCTCTTAACAATTGGGACCCAAAGTATATAGAATCATTTTCTTACATCCATATTGCAAAACCAGAACATGTAAGCAATTGCAACCGCGGGCGCCCTCCCCAAACCAGCAGTACAGTGAACATATACTCTTCCGTTCCCCTCTGAAATTGCCCATTCCAGTGAGGAAACGGCTTTGGGTAATCCACTTCTTAAGGAATCTGGATCAAAATCTCTTGCCTGAGAATATATAGTATAGTGCTTGATCATCGATATAATATATTAATGCTGCATGAAATGCTAACCACATTTCGTCCAGTCAAAGCTGAATAGTTCTTGACAGAATGTTATTCATGCTAACAGAAAATCTCAATACCAGAAACAAGTTTTGGTCTAATTCAGTAACATGGAATCATGAATGCCTATGATTTTCAAATTTTGATCTAATGCACAAGTGCAAAAGATACAATACCAAATTTAGCTTTTGTAAGAAGAAAAATGGCATTCTTGATGTGTGCATAGAATGGACGAAAATGATTTATAAGTCACTGGATTCGACAAACACATAACATCCAACTTTTAACAAGTGATATGCAATTGAAATGAGCAAGATTAGCTTACAGGCCTTCTCATGTGACGTATTCCAAGTTCTTTGCATCTCTTTATAATAGATTGCAGGTCTATTCCCCAATATTCAACATCTCTGTCCTGCTGCAAGTTGAGAATATAGCCCACATTCTGTTCCTCTTTCAGATGATCTATGTCTTCAATTTTCTGAGGTTGGGAGCCAACAATCAGATTTTCGGTTATCAAAGTATAGTTCATACCTGAAGCGCAAAACTTTCTTGTTAGATTCCATATTAAGACCTCAACTTTATCAAACAATATCTGAGCACATTCAACAGTTGTTGTATTTACAAGACATTCAGATAATTTTGTGACCCTTAAACGAAAAATTAATGCAAGCTCCAAAGTCCAATGAATAAATTCCATTTGCCAGGCCACATTTCAGATAATTTTGTGACCCATAAACGAAAAATTAATGCGAGCTCCAAAGTCCAAGGAATAAATTCCATTTGCTAGGCCACATTGTTTGACTTAATAGGGGATAATCCATCATCATTTGTCATAGTGTTTTAATTGACAGAACAGTTTGCACAGGGGCCAGGGCAAAGCAAAACATAAAATGCTGAATCACTTTTTCTTACCCTAAAAGCAAATAGATATAAATCACTATAGAAAAGTGTCGCTTGTTATCAAATTCAGCCCACGTGTCATAGACATTGGAAAAGGTCAAAGAAATAGGGTCAGATCCACTTTTCTAGCAGGGACTCATCTGTTTCTTGCCACTTCATTAGTCAATGAAATCAAGCATAGTGAATCAATAGTAAAATATAGTATTTCTTGCTCAGACCCAAACCATTGGTAAATGCAAGATCTCAAAAGTTCTAAGTGCACAAACTTTGATCCTTATTAAACTTCAAGAACATTCTAGTACATAAAAGATCTAGCAAAATAAACACAACAGAGAATTTACACAAACCCATTCAAGAATTCCCATTCAAGAATTCTAATTTTTAAGATTTTCCATCTCTTGAAGGTCATCAAAACACCATGATCCCAATCTGGAAACCTATATGAGTCCAAGAAATGTAGAGAGAAAAACAAAATAAAAATTAAAAGAAAAACTGACCGAGATCATGATGATATTCATAAGGGTTCCTCATCATTTTCTTCATGGCTGTATTATACTCTTCCATGTTGCTCTTTGAGCTGCTAATAGAATCCCCTTTTGTAGAATGGTTTGCTTCAGTCTCACTCTCGGGCAGTTTACAAGAAATCTTGGGAAATTTGAAGGAATGCTCTGAGGCCCTGAAGGGGTTACACAGAAAATCTGCTTTCTTTTGCTTTGAAGAAGAGAAGAATAGAGCAGAAGTTTGAAGTGGAGATGCAAAGCCAACACCTTCCATTGTTTTCTTGTTTCTTGTCTTTGTGATTCTCACCCTTAAAGTTTGTTTTCAATGTGTTGTCATGTTCTCAGATTTTCTTTATGCGGTTGTTGCACGTTGTTATTTATAGCTGGGCTGTCTGGCTGATTATTTCCTACTTTTCTCCTGTTACATTGGGGAAAATTACATTTTTGTACCCTATTTTTGATTCCTGATTTATGGATGGCAATTTAAACCACTACTTGCACCCCAGGTATCCGTTCGTTCCGATTCGATAGGTTTAAAAATTTTAATTGTTGATCGGGTATGGAGACGAATATGAGAAATACCCATTTTAATCATGAGGAGGTGGATGCAGAGACAGATGTGGTATAACTCTTTCCTCATCTAAATCTTCCCGATTGGGTATGAGGAATATGTCTCCGCCTCTGCTTTTATAATTCATAAATGTGCATGTATATACATATATTTAAATTTATATTGATTTAATTAATTTTATAATTTAAATTAAATAATTATTTAATTCTTAACATTGTATTTTATTTTATTTTTATCAAAATAATGATGTGTGAATTATTTACTTTAAATTAAAGTAATTTAATAAGCATAATATTAAGTTCTGATTCAATTGTAATCAATAACAACACAAACAATATATATTTTTATAACAAAGTTTTATTTGTAAATTTTTTCTAGGAGAATTTTGATACTTATTGTGCGTGATTCTAAACTATTTATCTAAATATCTATAAACTTTAAAATCATATATACTAATTAAAATAACACAAGTTTAAAAATTTAAAATTAATAAATTACATGCATATTCTATTACAATTAAAGAGAATTTTTGAAAATCAAATAGAAAGAAAAATATGAACAGTCACCTTAAAACTAAGAAAAAACAAAAATGATGGTTGACTCATCCTTGTGCGATTTAATTTAATGATGTGCAAAATTGAGTATCAAAGAGAGTAACAAAATGATGGATGTAACTCTTTATGATTTGAATTTTATTTAATTGGATTAATCCTACTTTCTTTTTGGTGACCTTAGATTGTATTTACTTTGAGTGAATTTATAATTATGGCCTTTGAATTAATTATATATTTTTATTTAATATATTTTTAAAATAATAGAATGATAAATGGGGCATAGGGAATATTTGCAAAAGTCCCGCATCCTTTGGATGCGGAGATGAGTACAAAATTCTCCTCCATGTTGGGTATGGAGGCGGGTATGAAGATTAATTTGGGAAACAAGGATGGGATGGGGATTAGGAATCTCCTATCTGACCCTCCTCATTGCCATCCTTATCATAATTCCTAAGTTAATTAGGGTTAAGTATATGAGAAGAGTGCCTTTGTATCGTAGATAAAGGTAAAGGGTACACAATCTTTTTTTCAAAATAAAAATTTGTGAACCACATGCATTTGGCAAATCTATTCCATGTGTGTGTGTGTATATACTATTAATAAAACACCTACCTTTTTTGATATATTTTTGTGTGATGTACCTAAAATGCCATTACTTCTTTTTTTAATTCTCATAATCACAACTTATGTAATAACTACTGATGATGGTAGAATCTGTTTGTCAATGGATTAGGCTCTAGCCCAATATAATCGACGAAAATATGAGTTGATTAGAGTGTTTAGATGAAAGTGGGTCGAGTCCTGCAACCAATAACAAATATTATACTTGCTAAGGGGCCCTTGGCTAAGGCACTTCGATGCTCAAGTCAGTATACAATCAACCAGAAAAGAGAGTGACAGAGTAAGGGTTTAAGTGATAATGAACTTACTTTATTGAAGAATTGCAATAAGGTATTTATAGTATCTCTTGAGAGATTAAATGTCTGCGATGCTTTTACTCATGCAGAGAAGGCCTTTGTCCTTATCTGAGGACCTTTAGGCCTTCTTCCTCCTGAAACCTCCTCCTGGTGGCACTTCCTCTTTCTCAGGACATGGAGGAGATCTCCGCATTTAATGCGAAGGTAGAATGGTGATACAGTGGAGGCATGTTTCATAAATGCGGAGGCATGTCGCTTGTCAGCGCATTTAATGCAGCAGAGTGGTGGTTGTGGTGCATTCAATGCGATAGTGACTGGTGGTGGGGAATTGCTTCAAGTTTCTCTAATTAACCTCCTAAGGTCGAGATGTTTCCTTATTTGTGAGTCATCTGGCCACACTTTGGTCGAGATACTGAGGGCTTAAAGGCCTCTTTAGCTAAGGTCCCAATGATCATCCTCGAGCTGATCGACCACACTTTGGTCGACTAGCCGGATGTTGGTAATTGAGCTGGTGAAATAGCCCAATGAGGTTTTGGGCCTAGTCGATTACCTGGTCGACTATTAGTGGGTTGGACCTATTGGGCTATCCCATATCATGAGTCCCCCCCACTCTCGAGTCCTGGTCGAGCTTATAATTTTTTATATTAGCAGTATACTTTTACGATGCATCACAAATATATATATATTATTTGTATAGTAAATAATATATAGTTTGTTATGATATTTTTTTAAACATAAATATATATTGGATGATATATATAATTACCTTATTACTTATTTATATAGATAAATTTATATGTATATTGTATTATAAAAAATGTTTTACATATGAATATATATGTATGTAAATTGTAAATATATATATATATATGCACCACATAACAAGTACTCTTAAATTATAAATAACGTGAACTACACAACCAGACTTCTATTGCACACGTACTTTTTACAAGTTAACTAGGTACGTGTAATTAATTGTTACAAGTCCACCTACAAATAGATTTAAAAAGTAATAACAATGCTAACTAAGACCCTACAAGTGTTAGAAAAACAAGAGTAAGAGATAAGCATGATGATATCAAGTTTACTTACTCGCGCACATGTACATATATAATGCTTCAAGCATGCAAAGTTCAAAAATGTAAAAAGTTGATCATGTTACCAAATAAATAGTCTTATTTACTTAAATGAAAATTTACTTGAGTTATGTCAGTTAATACAAATGGAATTCTCTGTATATATGGCATAAGTTTCCAAATGATTAGGAAGTCTATAATAGTTATCTTGAACTTAGTTTAGGTGGGTTGGGATTCCAAAAACTTTTTAAAATAAAAAGTATGTAATATCATATATTCATAATTCTTGCTTTGTACAAAGACTACGACCATGAATAAAATTGTACCTTCTACTTAAAAAGAGTTTTTAAAACATAAATAATAACGTACTTCAGTTGTGTCATTTCATTTAAAAGGGAGTTGTCTATCATGTAAGATATGACAATGCAAATGATATGGGCTGCATCGGAAGGTAGTTAAAACTTATGGTATAAGTGGCTTAGTATTTTGAAAACGTTATGGACCGGAAGCATCTACATCCATATTTTCATAAATCCACTTATTGGTTTATACAACTCTTAACACATGTATTTACTTGTACAAGTAAACAAAAAATAGTCATTAATACCAAACTTAGATAGCTCGTTTCATGGTTTTGATGGAACTTGTCTGTCATATATTTGTAGTGCTAATGTTAAATACAAAAAGAACATAATTATATAGCAAAATTGTCACCCCCCCCAAAACAAACTGGCATAATTTCATATTCCTCACAAGTGTTGCTACATCTACAAGTAGTACAAAGTATACACATTCTTCTCAATGATTCCCGTATTGAAGTAAATGGCACAGGTATCGCTAAAAAAAAAAATTCCAAAGTTTCATAAAAATACAACAAATGACAATAAATTCCATAATTCAAACATTTGAGTTGGTGAAGTCATGTCCAAGAAAGTGGACCTACATATACATCTTCTTATTCTCCTATGAAATGTGAGTAAGAGTCTTCCCAATCCACATACGAGAAAAGGTTAAAAAAAAATGTTGATGGATACTTTTGGGCCCACACCAACACAATATGATGTGATCCAAGTCAAAGCACCATCATTTTATTTGTAGCCACTATCACTCCCATCCACCCCAAGCTTAATAACTACTGGAGCTGAAATAAACTAGAAAGAAATGCATGTGAACCAACTGTGTACAGTGCAAATGCATGTGAACTTACTATGAATAGTGCAAACTAGCAGAAACCGTGACAAATCTGCTACTAATAATCTAATACAAGTTTCCCTAAAACTACTGATAAGCTGGAAATTGTGGTTGTGCCTCCACAATATCACTTGGCCGACACTATGCTTCAATAAAACAACATGTACAATAAGGTTAACCCACCTTAACCGACATAGATGAAAAAAGGGACATGAAATGGACTTGAATATTTTTAAACTCTTGATGATGTTGTTAAAATAGTGCAGAGACAGCAACTAATAGTGAAGATGGACAGCCTAAGTAGACATAATATTAGTTGACGCAAATGGAAATGAAGAAGTGATAGTGGCTTCACACAAGTGCATACATAAACTAGGGACATCAACTCCTGGACTAAAGAAGAGAATTTGAACTGCAAATAACTTGCCAAAATGGAGATGACAACGGGCCAAAAAAACTGTGATAGCCAACAACAGTTTCAATGATGTACAACAACCAACACGAGGTAAGGAATGCAACATTAGTAGTTGCAAGAAATCACCAACACTTCATTAAAAATCACAACAATTAGTTAAAATATCAACTCCTAAGTAGTCACCACGGGAGAATGATTTACTTCTCCATTTTTCGCACGGAGAAACCCCAAGCGTGATGCTAATGATTCTAAAGGGTACAAATGTGCCTCGTCAGAATGAACAACACACCAACTGAAAACAGCAAACAACGCATATAGATTAAACAAATAGTACACCTTAATAAATCAATGAATCATACGTGTTGGCTACAAATCCAAGCCATAAAGTAATGTCTAAGCAAGAAATACAAGCATAACAGTCAAAGTAACAACTACTTATTGCTGAGCTACAAGATGTTAGGGTTAGGGAGGCTACTGGAGGTGGTGACACGAACTTGGAAGTGGTTTTGGAAATGGAGAAGTTGTCCCCAGACGAACCTACAGAGCCTGTTATTTGTAGGAGTATTTTTTAAGTAAACAAAATGACTTTTTTCAATTGATCTAAAGAAAGAACTTTGAACGAGTTTTTTGGGGTGGATGGATATACCTGTTGTCTTCGAAAAATGTTATTTGGGCACCTATATAAGTGGTGAAAGTGTGATTCAAGGTGGAGAGACATTGAACCAGTTTAGAGAATGATAGACATTATGTGGAAATAAGTTGCATCTTGGATTGGTGGTCTCTGAGTTTTAGTGTGTAACCAAGAGGGAGGAAATGCTATATTTAAAGATGCTGAGAACAATGGCTGAATAAAGAGAGGCTACATGTTGCGGTAGTTGTAATAGTAAACTAACATGACTAGGCACAGAAGCACATATGAAGTGCTGATGTTTTTTTTTTTTTTTTTTAAAAAAAAGGTGGTCAAGCATTGAATCACACCCACATGCAGACTGAGCAACACCTTGGCACATACCAAATCCACAGTAAAAGAATTAGCTGTAGCCTTATTCAAGAGAAAATGCCATACAGTGACTGCAACCCTGGAATCCAAAGTTAAACAAAATAATTCAATCCAAAGCATCATAGCAATGTTTGCCTATGTCTAAACCAGACAATCCACCCAGTTCCAGCACATATGGCCAGAAGTTATTACAGAATATCTCTAACCCAAAAAGCAATTTAGCACAGAGAAGCCTAACCCAAACGATTGAAGTTATACATAATAATGCATACAGTGACCGATGCATTACTCAATATAGCAATGGGAAAAAAGGGGGAATAACATGGACCATCTGAAAGCTGGAGATAACAGAAAATAAGACAATACAGAAACCAATTATAGGTACAGAAGATGCCAAACACAACCTGCATCCAAAGAATAGCTTATAAAAATAGAAAAATAAACTCAATTCATAGGCGCACATTTCACACTGGTTCATCACAATATACACTTGAGGAACCCAAATCAACAATGCCCAAAACATTAATATCAACAGAGATGAAGAACAGATGCTTAATCTGAAAGGGAAAAAACACCCTCAAAATATTGAAGCATGACACATTCAACCAAACACCCATCAAATCGCTACGAGAACACCAAACTTACCTATTACAGAATGCATGGCTAAACACCTATGCGCTCAAACTTTGACACCAAGAATCAGCCAAAACTCATAACATCGTGGAATAAAAAAAAAAAACATGTCCTCTCTCAAGAATACAACGATATGTTTATTTCTTTGATGGAACAAAATCTCAAAAAATCACTCTACCGTGAAACCCCCAAAAACCCATTAGCATCGAAGCTTTTCAAGCAATTTCCCCAAAGTTTGCAGGGGATCGTACTTCGAACACCTTCATTTGGGTTTTTTCAAATTATTTTGGCCATAAATCTTGTTAATGTTTGGAGATGCAGATGTAGTCTAAGGCGGGATTCGAGTTGGGGAGAGGGGAGAGATGTGAGAGACAGTGAGGAAAGAGAGAAGAGACGTCTGTGAGAGAGAGATAAAAACTGCCGTTGGCAAAAGTTGTGGGAGAATGTGAAAGGAAGGAAGATTTTGGTAAAAAATGTGAAGGGGCAGGGTTTTTTTTGGGGAATTCTCATGTGGGATAATTAAGGGCAATGTTTGGTTGTGTTCTCCCGAAACGATTCGTTCCTAAACAAAGCCTATGTTTAGATCGAATATAATCGAACGTTATATTTTCTCGACTCAATTGACATTGCTAGACACAAATTACAGTCAATTGCTTGCTTATAGTCAATGAATTGTTGAACCAATAGTTGAGTTTTAATTTTTGTCTAATCTTATTGGTTTTGTCTTTGTAAAAAATTATACATAATAATCTAAACATTCTCGCTTATAAAGAACTAGCATGTACTCGGCACAATGCACCAAAAATAAGAAAGATTTTTTTTTTTTTTTTATATATATAATCACATGCCTTGATAAGTTTATTTTGTATTTTTGCTATTAATAATTCATAAGAAGATGTTTTCATATGGACTAATGGTGTTAGAGCAAAGAAAATTTGATTGGAAGTAAGAATCTATTAAATTATTTGTACAGTTTATACTTGTAAAAGAAATTTTTATGAAAGATTGATATTTTATATTGAATTGAATATTGAAAATTGCTTACTATTTTATCATTATTTACATAATATATGTTATTTGGTAATTTTAGAATAATAAAATAACTAAAAACAAATAAACTTTACTTATCAAAGTTATGTGGAATATTACGAAATATTTTAGTTTATAAAACATGCATTACAAACTACTTGCTAAATTGACGATCAAATAATAATATAATTGTAAGTTAATTTTATAGATGAAGTATAAAGATATTATATGTTTACTCTGTTGATAAATATTTAATATTTTAAAAATCTCAAATATTATGAAAATTGTAATTGTGACTTCCACCTTACGAAGAAATCATAAAAAGCGCTTTATATTTTAAAAGATCATTTACTTATTTATCATATCAAAATATGTATATACATATATATATATATATATAAACATATATCTAATTTAAAAAAAAACATTGAGTAAACTATTCTTATATATTTTTATTTATTTATTAAAATTTTATCATTTAAAATTTTTATGTATAATTTATAAATTTAGTGTTAGCAATTGTTAATATTCTACAACTTACATAAGTATAAATTATCTTCAAACAAGTATCTTGAATTGCAATATTCACATATTTCTTTTAGTTAGTAATAGATTTTTTCTTTAAATATTAAAAATAGTCACAATTCATTTTTTAATCATATGAAATAAATAAATAATATTATAATATAATTATTTCAATATTGAATTTATTTTTGGTGCGAGCATATGCTATTATAAAGTAGAAGAATTTTAATATACCTAAGCATCTTTGATATGATCTCAGCAACATATAATATCAAATAGATGATATCAAATTCTCTATCAGATAAAGATTATTAGATATTATCAAATATATTTTGAATTTTGGGCTAAAAAAAATAGAGATAAAATACAATTATATCAGTTAGAAATAATAATTAACAATTAATAATTTTTTTTATTGATTTAAAATATTTAAAATTTTAAGAATTCAACATTTGGTCAAAATTTCACAATTAAAATCAAAATTGCATAATTAGATAAGCATAAAACTGTGCTATATATAATAGTACTAGCATGTGCCTAGTGCGATGCACCGAAATTAATTATATGATTGAAATAATTTTTTTTATAATAATATTTATTTTATTTCATGTGATTAAAACATAAATTGTAATTATTTTTAGCATTTAATGAAAGAAAAACTATTACTAATTAAATAAAATAATATGAATATTTCAATTAAAAGTATTATGTTTGAAGATAATTTATACGTAAATAAGTTGTAGAATATCAAGAATTGCTCACTCTAATTTTATAAATTATATAAAAAATTATAAAATGATAAAATTTAAAAGATAAATAAAAATAGTGCAGAATATTTTACTAAATACGCATTTTAAATTAGATATTTATATGTGTATATATATATATTTATACATACATTTTGATATGATAAATAAGAAAATAATTTCTTTTCTAATATAAAGTTTTTTGTATGATTTCTTAATAAGGTGCAAGTTATAGTTACAATTTTTATGACATTTGAGAATTTTAAATGTTAAATATTTTTTGTTAGAGCAAATATATAATCTCTTTGCACTTTATCTATGAAAATAGCTTACATTAGGTTATTAATTATTTGATAACTAACTCAATAAATAGTTTGTAACATATAATTTTTATATGCTAAAATATCTCTTAATATTCCATATGCTTTGATAAGTAAAATTTATTTATTTTTATTTATATATTGTAACGCCCTGGCCGGGAGGCGCCTACTTCCTGACCGGGATGCTACTCAGAACTATACCATAAGCTTTCTGAATAGTAGAAAATACTCTTGTCAAAATTTAAAGTATTTAACCTCTACAAGGAACATCCATTAGATGCTCAACTGTGAAACAAAATATTATAAATCACGCACAACTCTTCTATCACTCTCATGTGAGAGCACTTTTATCACTCTCATTACTTCATGTGTCGCCTGGGCTAGTCTATCTTCGTTACTCAGCCTTATCTGGGGTAAAGAATAAAAGATAACAACAAAACAGTGTAAGTCCGAATGACTTAGTGAGATAGTTTAACAATAGCAACAGAGTGACAATTTCTCGAATATTACATAAGGACAGATAGAAGCATTAAAATATCCAGAAGTTGTGAGGGAAGGTTTTAGTCAAACTTTTTAGGTGATGCATCCCACCACCGTCCTATATTGGTGATGAGACTTTCCAATATTCGAGTTTCATAGCATAAACATCAAGCTAAGAAATCAAATAATTACAACTTAGCAAACAATTTCAAATAAAACTTGTTGGTGGTTCTCCTATCTTGTCATTCCACTTTCGAAAATATGAAAATCCTTATTCCTCCAAGTTTATGAGTGATTGGCTCGGATAGTTACAAACATACGGTAGGCATGGCTAGCCACATGCCTTACCAGTTCATAGGCAACTACCTCTAGCCGGCTATGAGACTGGGTCATGTGTACAGCGTGTACAAATATCAACCGAAAGAACAGTCACCGTCGGTCCATTCTGCCCGATTGTCTTTCGTAACTTATCCAAGGCCCACCCCCAAGGGTAATACTTATATTCATGAAGATCATGTAACATACCCAACAACATTTTAATTGACATGTCAAGTCGCCATGTTAACACGAAATCATTAATTTAGCACCAAGCTGGTTTCCAAAGGGACATGGCGATAAAAGTATATATTTCGAAATCACTTTTCAGTTTTCTCAACACAATCACCAATTTTAGATAAAGTGATATCAATCAATATGAACAGAAGTGATCAGTATAAAAGGGGCGATGTGGAGTACTTTTCTCAACATATAGATTGAAAGGAATCAAGCGATCAAGACATATTAGCAAGTATATATGTTGTTTCCCCAGCAAAGAAATCTCATACTATTGAGTATAAACTTAACTGGCAAGTGCAGAGGAATTCCTAGTCGTGTGGTCGCTTAGGTCTTAGCTTTCTAGTCAGTCCAAGAACTGTCATAAGATAACTCGGGTTATCATCCTATTAATCCTTTGGTTCTTAAATATAAATATAATTAATATATTTATCAAACTTAAGGTTATTATGACACTCGAGTTCAATTCTATCTTATCTCAAATGGCTTTAATCTTCCAACTGCATGATACTTTAGTATTATGAGACTTTACTTATTTTTCAGTACGTGATGAGGGTCTAGGTTCCTAAATCAGTTGGGTTTTATGAGTTTATCAAGTCTAGGTCTGATAATTCATTTTCGTTATAATATTTCTATAACTTAATCTTTAGATTAAGCTCAACTATATTTTTTTCACAACATACTATATTATCGAGTTTAAGAGTATAACTTTAAATCAATCTTTCTTAATTTATTAAACTTGGAATTATAATCAGTTTGTTCGATATTTACAAATCAATCACTGTCTCGATTGAAATTACATTTTCAATTATCCTAATTTTAATTAACACTGGATTAGAAGTGTAAAAATCAATTGAATTTAACATTCGATTTGAAATTTACGCAAAGTGGATCAAATTGGGATCCAATTTCAAACCGAAAACAGTCTTAACGAGTCCGGGAGTCAAAACTAGATGGTTGCCCTGAAGCCACCACCATGCGCCACCGCCAGAGATGAAGACCGCCACTGCCACCAAGCGCGCCTCACCACGACAAGCAAAAACCCCCAAAAAATTTTCAATTTTGATGCCGGGAAGCTACTCAATTTACCATTTAAAGCTGCGGCAATCCAACCTGCCGCCATCCACCACCACCTTCAATTCCGCCACCACCGCTGACTGAAGTCCTAAATTGACACCACCACCCCCTTGCCCATGTCCCCATGACCAAAACCCATCTAGTCACCGTGCATTTTTGCCGTCGAAAGTGGCAGAATCACCATCATCGCCTCAAGCTCACCATCGCCTCTTTTTTTCCAGCTATTTTCTTGGTTGGTTTTGGTCAAAGTTGGTATGGTTGTGTTTCTCTTAGCTTGAGGAAACTTTGTATTGGAATGGTTTCGTGTTTTTCAATGTTTCACCACCAGGAGGGTAGTTTTTGAGAATTAAGTGAAGTTTTGTCCTTCATTCTTCATATATAAAAGAGTTTTCCAAATTATTTATTTTGACCCCAGAACTTCTTGACCGCCTTCAATTACACCCCTGGGCTTTAATCTGCCTTTCAGTTTAGTCCCTAGTCTTTAATTAGGTCCTTCAACTTTTATTTCTTACATATTAACCCCCAAAATTTCCATTTTTGAGTAATTGAGCCCAAATTTTATTATTTCTGAAGTCCTCAGACTTTCAATTTACTCACATTGACCCCCTAAACTTTATAATTTTGTGCAATCAAGTCCTTATCTTATTTTCAATTTAACCCCTCGATTCCTAATACTTCTACCTAGACTTTAATTAATTTAATTTTAATTAGCTTAAATTGATATTCCAAGAATCGGGTGTTATAACTCTCCCTCCTTAAGGGAATCTGGTCACCAGATTCCAATCGACCTCCATGAAAATTCATAATAACACCGAGATATATCATTTCTTAGAGAAGGGATAGATATGAGCATATCCTTTCCAAAGTTTAGATACTGAGATTGAGAGAGTTATATAATGCCTAGGTTTTGACTTCAAGATAAAATGGATAGATATAAGAAGGTGGGGCAACATTCCAAATTACATGTAGTTTCTTTAAATATGATTAACATAAACTATACCTTAGATAACATTATTTGAATTTGGTGAAGTAAGGGTATTGATGCGATTTTGATTACTCAATCTTCGACTAAACATCATAATTTGTTTTCCTCTACCCTCTTTAGGGATCTAGGATTAATTTCTTGTTCTTAGGACAATTCTTAACGTGGCATTTACTATTGCTGCATATTATGCACTTTTTGTGCTTCTTCCAACCTATGGGTTTTCTATGTTGGGTGTCACCACCAAATTCACAAACTGCTTTTAAGTTTGGCTGGGATAGATGAGAATCATCCTCAATTTGAAGGAGATGGCTATATGTTTCTTTATCTTAAGTTTCCTGTCATTTCTTTCATCTATCCACACTCACTTGAGTCTTTCATTTTTCATCCTATGTTTGGCATTGTCTTCCCTATCTCATGTCTGGCAAACTCATCTGTTTCTATGTCTCGAGTCTTTTCATTGTAGGTGAGATCATTCTCTCATGAGTCCATATTCAAGGGCATGGGCATATTTGATATTTTCTTAAATTTTTCAAAGAAGGATAAAGCTAATACCAAGTTTAATCTATCTCTTTAATTCTCGTAATTCACTACACCTTCATTCATTCAAAGACTAGCCCTTTTTCAATTATCTCAATCAAGAGATCCACGATCTTGGAAGAACACATTTGATATGAATTGTCAAAGCCTAAGAAACCTTTATACCGGACATATTCTTCCATCTTCTTCAGCTTATTGTGGCCCCTACTTTGGTATGATCAACTTCTATTTCCTCTCAAGGAGGTATGCGCTTCGCAATACTTCAATTCTAAATAGAGCTTCACGTTTGCAAATTGGATATATAACTTTATTCTTCTCATTCTTTTGATTTGAAAGTCTATAGTTAGATAATATACTACAACCCATATTTTTCCAAGAAGTTCCATTAGCTTATAGGAGAGATCTTGTTTTAGTAAGTTAACCCCGAAGTGACAAGTCATATAGTCTTAAGGGAATAATTCTACTTTCAGGGTTTAAGTTCTCTTAGGTTACTTATGATCCCTTTCTCGTACTCTAATTTTTTGATGAAGACATAGATGCATAGAACAATTATGTAGGTTTCACAAGAGGGATAATAACTAGCGCAAGCTAATCCTCTTCTTCATCTCATAGGATGTCTTCTTACCTTTCCCCTTGTAGTAAGATTGCCAATTTTTCCTATTTAAGTGAGTCAACATACCCATCACCTGACAAGAATCTCGAATACACCTATGATATTGACGGCTTAACCTAAAGGACTTTATATTTCTAACATATCTCCTGTCCATTTTAATCCCCTAAAATCTTGGTTTTAGCCGTGTCACTATGCTATTTTTCATAAAATCACACACCTTTGCAGGTACCTTTTTCCCTAATTGATATTCAATTCATTAGCTTGGCACCTAATTTGTATTCCAACAAATATTCGCATCACCAAGCGGGTTTATAGTATAGCTCTTTTAATAAGTCTGGGTATACTCGGTGTCCTTAATGGAATCATCAAAAACTAATTCAACAAATCAGAACATCCTATATGTCATGTCAGTAAATACTATAGGAGCACTGATTACCTTGAATGGCGTCTTTTCAACTTATGATACCCATATCATGAGGTATGAGGTAATTTTCAATATATCTTTTCCTCAAACTTCCAACTATAGGTATCCTTGACTTGGCTCAACCTTAAATAGACTATAAGCCTTTAACGAGGAGCTGAGTAGTTTACGTCTTTTGGCTCATCAAGATTCTGGACTTTCAAAACTGATCCTGGAGTGAAGGAGTCTCTTTCGTTCAACCCCGAGGCATTCCCAAATAATACTAAAGTTGCGATGTTGTTGTAGAGCGTAGGGTACTGAATATGTGGTAGGGTTCCTAGAATTCAAATATGTGCACACATTCGCGCTTGTACATGGGCTGCTAAAAATATATATGTATGTATATATATGTTTATCTAGTTCTTAAGAGTACTGGGATTTCTTTTATTAAAAGTATTAATTGTTAAATCACATCAGGGACACTATTTCATTTCTGAAGCTACGAGATACCAAAATAGTGTGTAAGACTTTGGGGTTCAGTTATTAGGTCCATTTGTTGTTATACACGAGCCTTGCCTGCAATTCTATCGGTGTGTGTATATGAATCTCATTCTTAAAGGTATTAAAGTTTTTAATCAAAGTTGAAAGTGTTTCATCTTTCTTCTTGGATTAATAAGCGTTTCCTCAAAGTTTCATATCCTATGGGTAGTCATACATTTTTCTTATTTCTTATCATCCTATAGCCTTTTCGATTAACTCTCTTATGATTATTACTCAAATTTTCAAGTAGTCATACCATTCAAGTTACGACCATACATACAGGTCAAACACCATTAATCTCGACTGTCATCCTCTGTATCAAACTCAACTCTATTTAAAACAGCCGTTTCCTTGATAAGTTAAGTTTCCCAAGCTTATATGCATGATACACCTACATATTCCCAAATATTTTACTCCAAATCCTTCTTCATTGATTTCTACATCCCGACCTGATATTCCCTTTTAAGACTCCACAACTAACTCTAGATGTCTTTCTGCATTCTTCTACAAATGTTATCCTTTTCTCATCAGGTCATAACTTTTCTTTACAACTTCATCCTTATAGGCAATTTTTTTTTCCTTTTGTTAGCTGTTATCTTGTGAGCTTTTTTACTATTTATAAGCTAATTGCCCAAATATTTAATCCATAACTGGACACACCTATCAGTCATATTCTCCTTAGAAGATTTCCTCATAGGAAATATTCCTTATTTCTCTATCAAATACCATGATGCAGTTATACCGATCAACGCCATAGCTGAAGTATTGATTTCTTTGAAATAACCATACCATATGGCCTATGGTATCAACCATATGTAGAAGCCAAATTACAGATTATTCCAAAATAATTCTTGGCTTCCCAAGTTCCATTATTACAAATATATCAACACCACAACATGATACCAAGCATATTATTCCACCAAACATCATAATCTTAAAAGATATTTTCATAGGGAATACTCCCCGTTTTCCCCCTTAATATTACAATGCAATTACACCGGTCAGTCTTATTGCTAGAATTTCCATTCTTTGAAACGACAATATCACACGGATCTCAATCGTATTAACCAACTAATAATCCCAAAACATCCCTTGCATCATAAGTTCCATTGTCACCATTATACCCAGTAGCACCATGATACCAAAAGTATTACTCTATCCGATCTTCATGAAGTCATATACTTGACATCTCGAAAGTAGAGGACTAGATACTGATTGTCCACCCCAATACCAATCCCTTCCTCTTTTGATATCAAGCAATACTCCAAAAGTTCACATCCTTGCCAGATTTTCATGTCGATCTTAATCCACTTTAATCCCAATGTTCCATATTCCAGGGAGGTCCACATTATCGGCAAACTACTTCTCAATTAGTCACACCATTTAGATCACATTATTCTTTTATGTCCAAAGCATTGATCTAAAAGATCTTTTACTCAGCCAAGTCAACTCTATCTAAAATGGTCATCAGCTCACATATCGACTAGAGTGCTCTCAAACAAGCTCGCATCTAATACAAGTCCCCAAGAATTATTATTCCTCTCAAATACAAGAAGTCACATGCTCGATACCTTAGGAGTTATAGATTATACATTGGTCGTGCCCAACCATAATCCTTCACATCCGTCGAATCAAATATTATCCCAAAAATTCATGTCCTAATCGGATTTCAGAGTCATGCTTAATCTCCATTTGCCCAAAACTTTCATGTTTGTTTCAAATCTTAGAATCAAGCTTATTTTCCACTAATCAAGCCTTTCATATTCCAAGGATTATATCCGAGCATAGCTCAGGTTTTCAAACCGGGCTCCGATACCACCTCTGTAACGCCTTGGCAGGGAGGCACCTATTTCCCTATCGAGATGCTACTTAAAACTATACCACAAGCTTTCTAAATAGCAGAAAATACTCTTTTCAAAATTTAAAGTATTTAACCTCTACAATGAACATCCATTAGATGCTCGACTGTGAACCAAAATATTATAAATCACGTTGTGACTGCAGTTTTACCACTCTCATTACCTCATATGTTGCCTGGGTTAGTCTATCTTTGTTACTCAGCCTTATCTAGGGTAAAGAATGGAAGATAGCAACAAAACAATATAAGTCCGAATGACTTAGTGAGATAGTTTAGCAATAGCAACAGAGTGAAAATTTCTCAAATATTACATAAGGACAGATAGAGGCATTAAAATATCCAGAAGTTGTGAGGGAATGCTTTAGTCAAACTTTTTAGGTGATCTATCCCACCACCATCCCATACCGATGATGAAACTTCCCAATATTTGAGTTTCAAAGCATAAATATCAAGCTGAGAAATCAACTAATTACAACTTAGCAAACAATTTCAAGTAAATGTTGTTGGTGGTTCTCCTACCTTGTCACTCCACTTTTGAAAATACAAAAATCCTTATTCCTTTAAGTTTCTGAGTGATCAACTCGGATACTTACAAACATATGGTAGGCATGGCTAGCCGCATGCCTTACCAGTTCATAGAAAACTACCTCCAGCTGGCTATGAGACTGGGTCATGTGTACAGCGTGTACGAGTATCAGCCGAAAGAACAGTTATTGTCGATCCATTTCGCCCGATCATCTTTCGTAACCGATCCTAGGGCCCAACCCCAAGGGTAATACTTATATTCATGTAGATCATGTAACATACCAAACAACATTTTAATTGACATGTCAAGTCGCCATGTTAACACGAAATCACTAATTCAACACCAGGTTGGTTTCCGGATGGACATGGTGATAAAAGCATATATTTCGAAATCACTTTTTAGTTTCCTTAACACAATCGCCAATTTTAGATAAAGAGATATCAATCAATATCAACAGAAGCGATCAGTATAAAAGGGGCGATGTGGAGTACTTTTCTCAACACATAGATTGAAAGGAATCAAGGGATCAGGACATATTAACAAGTATATATGTTCTTTTCCCAGCAAAGAAATCTCGTACTATTGATTATAAACTCACCTGAAAAGTGCAGAGGAATTCCTAGTCATGTGGTCGCTCAGGTCCTAACTTCCTAGTCAGTCCGAGAACTATCATAAGATAACTCGGGTTATCACCCTATTAATCCTTTAGTTTTTAAATATAAATATAGTTAATATATTTATCAAACTTAAGGTTATTCTGACATTCAAGTTCAATTCTATCTTATCTCAAATGACCTTAATTTTCCAATTGCATGAAACTTTAATATTATGAGACTTTATTTATGTCACAGTATGTGATGAGGGTCTAGGTTCCTAAATCAATTGGGTTTTATGAGTTTATTAGGTCCAGGTCTGATAATTCATTTTCGTTATAACATTTCTATAACTTAATCTTTAGATTAAGCTCAACTATATTTTGTTCACAACATACTATATTATCGAGTTTAATAGTATAACTTTAAACCAATCTTTCTTAATTTATTAAACTAGGAATTATAATCAGTTTGTTTGATATTTACAAATCAATCATCGTCTCGATTGAAATTACTTTTCAATTATACTAATTTTAATTAACACTGGATTAGAAGTGTAAAAATCAATCGAATTTAACATTCGATATGAAATTTATCCAAATTGAATCGAATTAGGATCTAATTTCAAACCAAGAGTCTGGGAGTCAAAACTGGACTGACTACCCTGAAGTCGCCACCACGCGCCATCGCCAAAGACGGAGACTGCCACTGCCACCAGGCGTGCCTCACCACGGCGAGCAAAACCCCTCAAATTGAACCCACTCAATTTGTCGTTTAAAGTCGAGGCAACCCTAACCCGCCGCCGTCCACCCCACATTCAATTTCACCAATGCCGCTGATCGAAGTCCCAAATTGACACAAAACCCATCTAGTCCCTATCTATTTCCACCGTCGGGAGTGGTGGAACTACCACCACCGCCTCGAGCTCACCATCGCCTCCTTTTTTTTTCCTGCCGTTTTCTTGCTTGGTTTTGGTCAAAGTTGGTATAGTTGTGTTCCTCTCAGCTAGTGGAAGCTTTTTATTAGAATGGTTTTGCATTTTTTGGTGGTTCGGGGTGGGTCTGGGGTAGTTTTTGAGAATTAAGTAAAGTTTCATCCTTCATTCTTTATATATAAAAGTATTTTCCAGCTTATTCGATTTGACCCCTAAACTTCTTGACTGCCTTCAATTACACCCCTGGGCTTTTATCTGCCTTTCAGTTTAGTCTTTAATTAGGTTCTCCAGCTTTTATTTCCTACACATTGACCCCCAAGACTTTCATTTTTGAGCAATTGAGCCCACATTTAATTATTTCTAAAGTCCCAAGACTTTTAATTTACTCACATTGACCCCCTAACTTTAAATTTTGTGCAATCAAGTCCTTCTCTTATTTCCAATTTAACCCCTCGATTCCCAATACTTCCACCTAAACTTTAATTAATTTAATTTTAATCAACTTAAATTGATATTCCAAGATCGGAGTGTTACATATATGTAATTATTTTATTATTTTTTAAATTATAAATTAACACATATATTATATACATGAATGAAATAATAAGTTAATTTTTAGTATTTAGTTTAAAATAAAATATCAATCTCTCATAAGTTTTTTTTATAATTGGAATTTAAAAATTATGAATAATTAAATGAATACTTACTTTTAGTCAAATTCTTTTGATCTCACATCATTAATCCATGTGAAAATATTTTTATGAATTATTATAAGAAAAAATATTAAAATATATGTATGCGATATAATTATAAAATAGTGTAATTAAATATATTAAAAATATAAAAATGGATATCATTTGCTATTTTAGTGATCATTTATCAAACTTTTGAAATTTTTTAACTATGTCAACTATATATATGTCCCATATAAAATAATTTGTTTCAAATAATTGAAAATGAGTTCTCCATTATTATATTGTTAGAAAACTAAAATGATTTAAATTAATAATATAAAAATAAAGTTAAGAGTTTATAATGGTTGTAGGAAGTAACTGTTTATATTTGAAACAAAATTTTCAATGAAATTATTTGTTATATCTATATATATAATTTTATCTAAAAATATTTTACATGTCTAAAAATATTATTATAAAAATAATTGAATTTTAAAGATATTGACAAAATTGAGGACTTGCATATCAATTAATTTATAATTATTCACTTCTCAAACTTCTAACTCTTTAATAAAAAAGTGATGATTATATATTTTATATAAATATTTATGTATCTCTTTCATAAGCAACAAATAAGTTGGAAATTATTTTAAGTAAGTTATGATGTTAAGAGATAATTATGATTGTTAAGTATTTTAATTTTACTTTTAAAGTTGTCTAAAAAATTATTTAATTAATAAATAAAAATAATTTATTTGATCAAATGATTGAATATTTTTATTTATTAATTAATTTTTTTATTAGAAATAATTGAATATTGTATTACTTCAACTGAAAAAATGCAATTGTATCTATATAAATATAAAAAAATATTAAATATGAAAAATTGGTTGATGTTTTGAAATAACTTAGTTATCAACTACCTTTTTGGGATAAATTTTAAGCTTTTTTGGATAAAAATGTATAGTTAAATGAAAACAAAAAAAATATCTCTTTAGATAAAAAATAAGTTAATATTTATTAGAGCTCATATTTATTAGATAATTTTATTACTTCGTATACCCATTAAATTTTTTTATAGTTAATATTATTAAAGTTAATATAAATTACTAAATATGAAATATATCAATTGTGTAAAAGTATTCACTTAGAAATGAAATTTTGATTTTTAGTTGTATATACATAATTTGTTATAAATAATTTATTTATTTAAGAGAAATAAAATATTTTTCATATAAAATATATTATAAATAAGTAAAGATTCAACCAATCAAAATAAACTTATCAAAGCACATGATATTATATGAAAAAATAAAATAAAAATTCTTTCTTATATGCACATAATTAGAAATGGGTAAATTAAGTACTAATAAATTTAATGAATATTTTTTATAGAAAAATATATAGTATTTCTTCATGCATTTAATAAGAAAATTGAAATAATTTCAACAACTTAATAAAATTATAATATTTTTAAACATTTCATAAAATCACACGATTCGAGGTACATTATTCAAATATAAAGTATATATAATTTTTTCTATCTAGATAAATCGAGAGAGCTGCAACTAAAATAATAGTAAAATAAAAATTTAATATCAAAGATAAGTTCTTTTGTGAACATACAAAAATATTTGAATATAGTATTAAAAATACATATATAAAATATAATTAATTAAAATAAAAAAAATACTGCATGCTTATACTTTTAAGTAATATAAATATGCAATCCTAAGTTGGCCATAAGAACTTTAATTTTAAATAAACATTAAGGAAATAATAAAGTAATAATATTGGTAAAAAATTTAAATATATTAGAAAAGTATCTAATAAATTTAGAATAAAAGAAAAACAAAAACAATATAAAGATGTGTTTCAAAAAAAATATTAAAAATTCTCTACGAGGTGAACTTTAAATTAATTGAAAAGAAAAAATAAACGTCATTATATTAAGCTAATTGGGGAAAGAAGTCCTACAATTAAAGTATAGAATTGTACTACAAATAATGTAGAAACAAAATGTAAAAAAAATAAATTATAGAATAATAAAATTTATATATAAAATAAATAAAATATTTATCTATTAATCTTGTGATAAATTAAATTTATAATATAGAATTTTGTGATAAGAATACTTATTATGATGCTTATAAAATATTTTTTAAATTATAAACTTATTTAGTGAGATAAAAATATGATTATAGATATTTTTTGAATTATTTTATGAGATAGAAATCTATATTGCAATTTTGGATAAACACAACATGATATTTTAGTTATAATAAATAAGTTGATTGTATTAAAATGAAATATAAAAGCAAATAAACAACCAATGACAAATTTTCAATTGAATTGAAAAACTCAAAATTCTAAAAATTTGACATTGGGCCAAAATTGCACAATTGAAATTAAAATTACACAATTATGGGTCTCACAACATTGTGCTATATATAATAGTATAAATAAGCATAAATTTGTACCACAATCTATATAACAACTTTTATAATTCATAAATCAACATATCAAGAGAAATATACTAGCTCCAATATACTTCAGTTTATTTTCTTTTCTTTTCAAATAAATATTTATCAGGGATGGCTCCATCTTTAGTCAAGAAAGGCGATTGCCTTAGACCTTCAAATTTTTTGTGCAATCTTGAAGGCCTCCTATATGTATTTTCTTCTATATTTTAGGCCTCATCAAAAATAAAAATATAAGGACTATATTTTTGTTTTACATTACCAGCCTAAAAAAATTAAGACTTTGGTTTAGAAGCCTTATATATATGTTTTCTTTTTAAACAATGTAGACATAAAAAAAGTATAAGGCCTTTATTTTGGAGGCCTTATTAGTTAAACTTACAATAAAATAATTAATTAATAATATACATTTAAATTTTATTACTTTTGATTCTCCTAAATCTCCACTTTCCTTTTAATTCTTATTCTTTCACTTATCAAAACCCTATCTCACTCATTCTTTTTCAATACTAATCACTAAATAATATTAGCGTTAATTCTCTTTAACTATAAATCAAGGTTTTATTTCTTAAATTTATTTTTCTTCTTCCAAAATAAGTTTTTCAAAATTGGAACTAATAAAATTAGTCAACTTCTCAAGAAAGATAAAGTGGGTTAGCTATGCTATCAATTGAAAAAGAATGTTAGATGAAATACAAATATAATTAATAATTTTGTATCTCAAAAAAGTCGGAGAATAAAATTTAAATAATAATATTTTATACAAGAAGTTTTTTTTCTATAAAATACAAAATGATTACTAAAAAGTTATGTGTATTAAAAAACTATTTTTTTTTTTCCTATATGAGGGGCCTTATTTTTTATGTTTTGCCTTAGACCTTCAATTTTATTGAGATGGCCGTGATACTTATGTAACCATAAAGTGCTCATAGAATAATGAATTTTCTGTAAATACGTCAATTAAAAATAAGAAAAAATGCAAATAAAACTCTGATTGCTTGTCCTAGATTGTAATGAATTTATGATAAGGTCTTTTTGGAGGTTAAATTTTTAAAAGAAAATAATGACAAGATTACGAGGAACTACTAGAGAGTAGAGCCCATCCTTGGTGAAAATTGAAACCCATGTATATGAGGCAGAGAGGCCCCATACCCAGGCTCAATTTTAGTTATTGGGTACATTACATACAGTTTGTGGTAGCCCTTCGAGGCTCCAACCCTAAATGGATTTCCCTTACTTCTTCTTCTTCTCCTCTCTCTCTCTCTCTCTCCTCAATTTCTGATTTAAAAAAATTATTGGTCTTAAGATGACCGACAAAATTAAATTCCCACGAGAGGAAAAATAAATTTATATTCTTTTTTTTTTTTTCTGGTAATGATCCAGACATCATAATAAATCTAATCTAATGCTAGATTGTAAGATTAAAGCAAAATCACCATGGATTATTATATTAACACAAGCTGGTAAATCATTATGTGTCTATGAATTAATATCCAAGGAGTAGCTTTAACAATACTAGTAGATATATTTATCTTTCAAAGTTTAATATATACATATATATTTGGACAAAATAATTATTTCAAATCTTATTTATTATGAAGCAAATAATGAATATATAATGATTTATTATAATCTATTATGTGCTTAACTATACTTCGATTTCATTATTGTTGGAAAAGGAATTTTTTTTATAGAAAGTAAATAGTTAAAAAAAAAAAAAAAAAGAAGACATATCTCCAAGTTGGAAGATTGAAGTTCTAATGATATGATTGGTGTGTAAGAATGAGGTGGGAACGGAATGTGCATTCCCAAGTCCATTCTCAAACCCATGATTGGTATAATTTAGCTATGGGAATGCGTATTCTCGTCGGAATTCCCATTTCCAAAAAGATGAATTTTGCAACTCCCTTCTCCCCCATGAGTTTAGCTATTCCCAATTCATCGGGAATGAACATATATCACTCAAAAATTTAACAAAATAATTTTATATTTAAGAAAAAAAATCTTTACTTTGTAAACATTTGATATTATATTCCAACTTATTTGATTGCTATATTTTTTATTTAATTATATATTTTTTAGTAATATTATAAAAATTATTAAATTATTATAAATAATAAATAATAAAAATAAGAATAATGATGCGCATCTCAATTTTTATAATCAAAAAGGTAAAAGTATCATCGATTTGGTCCATACTAATGAAATATATATAGTTTAAAATATTATTTATATCTACATATCCTCGAATGATTAAAAAAAATATATAAATTAATAAATGAAGAGTTGTCCATTCTATCAACAACTTTTCAAATTAAACTTATAAAAAAGTACAGATAAATCGTTCTCTTATTACAAAAAAAGTTAAGCAGTTTAGTTATAAAGTATTTTATAATTTTTTTAATTATATTTTATCAAAAAATTCAGAAGAGCTTTTTAAATTATAAATTTAAAAATAATAATTTTAAAGGAATTGTATTTATACTTTTTTGCGTAAGCATATATAACTTGTTGATAACATATAAAATGCATATATTTACTGATGTAATTCAAAAATATTAAAAGTAATAGTAAAACTGCATAATTATAGACTCACTAAAAAAATATATATACGGTAATATATAAAAAATATTTTATTAATAAATACTTTTATTTTAATAACTTTTTATAAAAGAATAATTTGGTCATTTAAAAAATTCATTAAATTCTTAGTGGTCATTCCTATTTACCAATCATTAGAATGGAATCAAGAAGGGCATGGCGATTCCATTCCTTTCTCATTCCTTGTACATACGAATCATAGGATAAACTATACCAACATCACTTCTTTCTCAATTTCATTCCATTCCTATCTAATTCCATTCATGCATACTAATCATTACCTAAGAGTGTGAGATACTAGCCCCGTTTGGTTTCATTTCCATATCCCTTTTTTAATTTTCTACTATTTCAAAAATAAAATATATCACTTTTTATACATTTTCATTTTCAAAATATATTTTCCAATAACTTATATATCTTCTCTCAATAACCTATATATCTTCTTTCTCTATTATATTTTTCTATCTCTTTCCACCGACAACTTATTAAAACCAACATAATCATTATTTTCCCAACAATTCATTCAAATACAAACTCATTTCCGCTAACTAACTTTTCAAATTTTAAAAATAATGAAAATGAAAATTGGAAATGAAAATGAAACCAAACGGGTATGTCTCATCACATATGAAGAAATTATTCTGATCAGTTCTTCCGCATCATCAGTTTGGGTTTCGATGTTATAGTCCGTGTTGCATATTTAATCTGCTTTTTGAATTGGCATGTAATATCAGATGAGATAAAAGAAAATAAATAGTTCTTACCATCTTTTAGTTTTACTCTTCAAAAGTACAAATATTTGTTGTTGATTTTGCTTTGAAATTTGAGCTACAAATTATGAGAAATGGAAGAAAAAGAGTGAAGTGGACGAAACGAGCGCCTGAGCACATCTCGGCATGCATTGGCAGAACGTTACGTGCCAAGGCGCGAGGAGATGCGCGCTCAGGCACGGGACTGCACAGAAATTGGGCAGCAGTCTCATGACGTGCGCCCTGGCGTGGCATACTGCAATGCCCCGCTAGGGCGCAGGTTCTGCACGCCATGGCACGGCATGTCACTGTAGATTTGAGTTCCGCGTGCCGGGGCAATTGCACTCTGGCAAGACACTCAGGCTCACAGGCTGGTTTGTTATTTTTCTTTGGGTATTTAAACCTGATTTCTTCTAGATTGATTGGAACAAACCATAGACGAACTCTAAAACATAGATTCTATACTACTTTAGAGATAGTATTTCAGACCGGAGTTTAAAACGAGGGTGTTGGGTGTTCTCGTGAAATTTGTGGGACACAAATTGTACTTGACACTTTGATTTGGAATCAATAAAATTCTTTTTTTTATAGGGTGAATTAGGCATATCGCTAAATGACATTAAATATTGTTGTCATTTTCATCGAATTACTTTACTTATATTTCTCAATTTTACTATTTGGTATTTCTGAATTTTAACATTAAAATTTTTTATTTTAATAAGTATATTGCTATCGACCCGATAGCGGTCAGCTGATATTTCATTCTTGCCCTCATTTTTTGGGCTTTGGGATCCTTTTTGCTCGGGCCTAAAGCATACAGGCCCAGTTTTGGAGCCAATATCACCACTTATAAATACTTTGTACAATAAATTTGTAGTTTGAACAACGATATTATATTCTGAAGAGAGAAAAAGTTGGGAAAAACGGGTTGAAGACGTTAGGCTTCTGTGGCAACGGGCCAAAAGGCCCTAAACTACTTAAATCAATAATATAATAGTTTTGTGAAAAAAATCAGGAAGGAGAGAAACAATTCTGAAGAACTTAAGGAGCATAACATGAGCTTTAATCTGGAGATTCACTCCTTTTATAGTGAAGGATAGAGAGGTGGTTTATTATTATTATTATTATACACGCATTTTATATGTGAAATTTATTTTGTTAGGTCAAATATCCACTCGACGAGAGAGGTATTTACTCAATACTTCTCACAGTGGAATATGGATAATAAGATGTTAACATATAATTCTCATTTCCATTTCCTTCAACAAAGTGCCCTAGTCAACAATTGTTCGTGCTGTGCATGATTTGGGCCTCCTGGTATTATAACTTGAACCCACAAAGATATTTACCAAGTTCGAATTTGTTATCTTTCTTTATGAAATATTGAAATTAAGCTCGGTTAGGCCCTAACATTTTATTGGGCTATCTTATTTATGACAACCACTACTGGGCTAGTGAGCCTAGTTCTTATTGCGCCAATGAGCCTAAGTTTTCATTGATCACTTTAACTACGACATTCTTATAAAAATATGATTTTTTATAGATATAAATATATATTTCGTTTACACATAAATTAAGAGTTCATTAAAATTCAAACTCTAATTCTTAGACTAATACGTGTAAAGACGATGTTATAAAGAGATATATATGAAGTGTATTCTCGTACATATTTAGAGGCTGACATAGCATGTAGCTACCTCTATTATTGAGCCAAGTTCTTACGTAAATGAGTTGACGTTTGTTCATTTACTTTCTTCTTTATGAATTTTTTTAAAATGATTGTGTTTGATGAATGATGGAAATAATTGATGCTGCTTTTAATGAAATGTCATCTCCACCAAGAAGACGACCCCCAGACAACAAGTGAAATCAGGGTCAGGTTCCAACACAGGTGGACGAGTTTATATCCTTATCTTATTAGTTTACACATTCTTATTGGATCTAGCTTACTTATTTTATTCTTCACATACTTTTTCTAACTCAATTTGGAAGCAAATAAACAAGTGGGCATGGAGGGAATATTAATATATGTTATCCCCTTCTCTTTTACATCCCCATCATTTTTATTTTCCTCTTGTATTTTCATTTAAATTTTAGTGAGGGAGAAAAAAAAAAAAAAGAAAAAGAAAAAAGCACAAAAAATTACGATTCTATTTTTTTTTTTTTTTTTGTGATAAATTATTTTTCAATACCTCTCGTAGTTATATGCATACTGATACGATTTTTCTTCCATATCCATTTTCGTTTCCTTTTTCATCCCAAGGCAATGACACTCACTTTTGAGTATCATAGGACATAGAATAGAATGGGAATGAAGACAAGAAGAGAATGTTGTACCTTTTGTGCTTTTAAGTGCAAGGAAATGGAGTAGACCATGGGAGTGCTCCACAAATTTCTTGGCATGTGAGTTGTGACTCCTAGATGATGCATCAATCTTTCTTCCTTTCCTTTATGTTTGAGTTTTTCAAGGTTAGAGTTGACAAAGCAAAAATAAAAAGTTTTACAAGATAACAAAAGCGAAAACCACTTCATCAATATATTCAATTCACTAGGATATGACGATATATATATTAAAGAGTATTAAAAAAATTATTTCATTATCCGATAATGAAATTCATCAATCAGTATGCATGTTATGTATGCATGTTATTATATTTTATACAAATTAATCTCTACAATAACATACTTTTAAGATAAATCTATTCATTATAAATAAATTTGTACGTCATTTCTAATTTTACATCACCATCATCGATATTTGAACAAGTAAAAGTTTTGTCCCAATCCAAATAGAAACCAAAAACAATTCTCTTATGCATGTTGGACTTTCTAATTTTCCTTCTCTCTCGACTCTGTGCTCTATCCGCCGACAAATAGAGAAGATCCAAATCTTATCTTTCTTTTTTTTGTAATTTTTTTAATTTCCCCTCACAAGATGTGCCCTCAACTAAGGTAATACATATATACCAAATAAACAACATGAAATGTGTCTTTGGTGGTAGATGTAAGGAAGGTGGTGAAAACTGAAGCTGCTTTAAGAATGTGTGGAAAAAAGTCCAGGAATGATCTTTACAATGTGATGACACGTGCACCAATATATGCGTAAATTAATTAAAACATGTAGCCAAGAATTTATTCCCACAGCTTCTGGAGTCGAAGCTCTTCATGTACTTGAACATACTTACGTGGACCACAAAATGAGGGACAGATTTTAAGCTAATCTATGGATTCTACCTATCGTTAGAGATCATTTCAAAAATTCTTGTTAATCTCTAATATATATATATAGTCAGATAAAAATAAAAATAAAATTCGAAAACCGCCTTTTGATTCTCTTTTGGAAGTATATCGTACGTCTTTGTATTATATCCATTTTATCCAATTCTAATTCCTGTCTGTGACCCCTCAAAACATGTATTCAGCAAAGAATTTTGTTGACATGTGTATTGTTTGCACACACTTTTCTAACTCCCACTACTCCAGAATATGCATCAAAATTAGCCAGTGGATGTGTAACATCTTAGGGCTAATATAAATTGACCTCTCATGATAATCGAAATAGGTAAAATATTTTTTTATAATAAAAAAAAATCAAAACATCATTATGTGTTCATAAAAATAGACAAAATGGCTCCTGTCATGTAGGAGGCGTGTTTTTTATTTTTTATTTTTAATCACAGAGGGTGTTTTCCCTATGTTAATCATCACAGGGACATTAATTTGTATTAGTCTTAACATCTGATATTATTTCATTCCACAATCGAGAAAATTGTTCAATTTATAAGTTGTTTTTTAAAGTTTAAATTATTTTTAATACAATAAAATTCTTTATTAATGTGTGCCAATCAACAATATATCATGCAATATAATTAAATCTCGTATCTTCCTTTCTTTCAATATATATATGAGTACTATTAATAAAGTTGTGTTTTCTAATTTTCTTTTTCTTGATCTTTTAGATTGTGGAGTGCAAAATTGCCAACTCTCCCAATGAATAAGTTACATTGTCGCCTCTAGTACGATTCTCCTTGATCATCGGTAGCATATTTAATATTATGCCACTATGTGACCACTAATCATAATATTATATATATTGAGTACGAAACCCACATTATGCACTAATTAAATTAAAAACTAAAATATAATTTATAATTAATTATTTTCATTTTATGTAAACGTAGATTTAATAGGTGACAGAATTTCTTATGATTTTGACAATATAAAATATAATACCACTTATATTTTGCCTGTAGAAAAAATAATTTCTTTGAAAGACAAAAATATTCTTCAGACCAATCAAACTCTAAAATAAGCTTCCCATTTGATCTCATAAGCTTTGGTAGCAAAAGATTGATAAAAGTAAATGCAATATTTAGTTAAAATTTGGTATGGTCTTGCGTTATATAATTTTTTGACATTTTCCTAATACCATTTGTTATATAAAAAATGTTAGTATGTTTATAATATTGTTTTTGCTGAAAAATGGAATTGTATTAATCTAACTTTTGAAATAAATTGGTTGTATATTTTAGCTTGGTTGTTTACTAATTTTCAGTCAATAAGACCGTTCTTGTTTTTAACTTTTAAATAAACACTAACCTACATTTGAAGAGGTTATTTGCGTTAAATAAAATATATGATTGAATTATTTTTTTTGGTGGGGGGGGGGGGTGTTCTATTTATATATATATATATATATATATGAAAATTTTCAATATAAACCTTCGCATATAAATTGAGAATTAATCTTTGCTCGGGATCATATGCTACCACAATTAATCGTAATCATCAGCATTGGAGCCAATGCATAAACTAAAATATATTCTCATAAGAAAATTAAAAAATATATAAAAAAATTAAATAAAACAAAGATCATGCAAGCAATCATAGTTCTTGATATCTTTTCCTCGTAATATTTTACATTATATCAATGTACCATATTATCTGAATACAGTATCCCTTCAATTATTCATTTCATTCCCTACGTACCCAGACCACTCATTAGCCCACTCACCTAGTTATTCCCTGGCTAGAGTACCCATTAACAAGGTCGATTTTTTTAATTTTCTTTTTCTATTTTTTTAATTTTGTTCCTGCAAGACCTGTTAACAAAATAGGATTTTTTCTTTAAAAATTTTGAGAAGGTAAGTATGCATTCAAAGTGGGATGTTAGAATCCGAACAAACTCTTGGCATGCACGTATGTGTAAATATTAAAAAATAAAATAAAATTGAAGTATATATATTCAACTTAAGTGCAAATTAAATGCAAAACAATTATATTACACAACCAAAATTATAAGAAAGATAAACAAATTATATCACAGCATAATTGACAAACAAATTAAACTTATTCAAAATTTAAAAAAAATCATAAATCTGAAAATTTAGAATTTTACGATAAATGCCAAGTAACCATTCTTGTTTTCAAAATAAGAAAAGTAAAAACTAATGTAAATTTGTATTTAGCTAAAATTGACTCAATTTTGGTCACGGACCCCTTCCTATATGCAAGGTAAGTATATTCAAGGTACATGATTCCAATTTAATTTTTGCATAGTAAATAAAATATTGAAATTTGACTCGATTATTCAAAAATCAAATTTGACTAAAACTTTTAGTCTTCAAATAATTTGATTTTATCTAATTTTATACAATAGAATTAAGATTCTTCTTATATTATATTTTCCAATTAATATATTACAAGATGAGTAATTAAATAATTTGCTCATATAAATATGAGTGTGTAATGATCATCAAGGATAAAATTGGTGAAACTCGTGAGATATTTATTTTTTGAATTATGAGTTGGCAATAAAAAGAGATTAAGAGTATTTCTTTGATAACTTAATCTGGGAGCCGTAGATATTTTGTCTTGAATTGAGTTTAACAAATTCAAAGATTATTTTGTATTAGTAGAATTTTGCTCATAATAGAAGAAAGAAAATTGATGTGGATGTAAGCAGATTTTGTTGAACCACGGAATTATATACTTATTTGATTTTTTTTTAAATTAATTATATCATTAAATTATTGATATAATTTATAATTTTTTAATAAATCGAATTTCATACCTATATTGCTTTTATTTACAATGAATGGTACATAGCTAGCTCCTATTTCAAGCCCAGTATGCTAAAAAGAGTTGTGAATTGCCAGCTCAAATTTTTATTTGTACTTTGGAGCGGTAGAAGTCGTTCTGCTTAAAAGCATTAATTAGTGGGGTCAGCTTTATGTTGAGGGCCACGTCCACTATGAATTTATGAATCTCACGAGATCCACTTGACCACATAGAAAAAGTATGTTTGAGTCTAATAATATAATAAGCCACTAGAATTAAATATAAATGAAAGCCTTAATCAACCATGTCACACTTTTAATTATATCTCGTTCTTTAGATTTAATTGACTCATTTTCCTAGATCACATTTTTTCAATACTTCAACGGAAAATATTGTAAAAAAGTGTGATAAAAATGTGCAAATTGAATGGTCATTAGGTGGTCAAAATTATGAAACTAGAATACGATACGGAAGAGGAAATTTTTGATGGAGCAACAAACAAAAGTTAAAGACGATAATTTAAATACGTGCTGGGAGTTATATTTTGAACTTAATTTTTTTTCTTAAAAAACAGAAAAGACTATCCCACTGAGTTAAACAATAATCAATCCGATATTTTGAGTTCACCAAACAAAAGACAATTAAACAAGTCCAAATGCTGTCATAAAATATGTGAAAAGGCAGCTAGGAAAAGGAGATGCAAAATAATTTTGTTGTGGTTCTTGGATGATGATTGAAGAAGTAAGTTGGATGTGAAAGAGCGGTAACCTGGGTGACTATGTATTAAATATCTAACCATTGCCCACCAATCCAATATTGAATAGCCTTCACTTTTTCTGCCTGCCAAAGATCTGTGTGTTGGAGTGGAGGATATTATATACACAATTAAGACCTCTCATCATTTTGGCTTGCAAGTTGAGTTATTTAATTAACTTCCATCAATATATAGTTCCTTTCGTCTGTCATTTCGATTATTCGGTTTGATAACGAAGTTTCTGGAGAGAGTTTAACGTATGGAGATAGTTTGTCCAAAATTTGGGGTCGATGCTCGAGTAGGGAGCATGGGGATGGAACTCAGAACCACAATGAATATGTTAGGTTTGTTGAGGGTGGCTTAACTAAGATCATCTAATACTCAAATCAAAATAAGCTAATGAGTATAATGAGGTCGAGAGTAAATGGGGAGAGTAATGTAAAATGCATATCTGTAGTGATTTTGGAATAGGTATTTATAGTGATTTGAATTGTGGGCAGTCGAAATGACTGGTTTACTCTTATTTAGTCAAGGAGTCCCTATTGTAAGCATTGGAGTACTATATGTCTTTTGCAAAGTGTCAATCAACAAGTCGTCTGATAGCATTAAATACGGAGGTGACTGACTGACGACAACATTAAATGCGGATGAGATTGACTAATGACAACATCTAACATCGAGGATGACAACTGAAACTAAGTCCATGAAACATTGGATGATGCCCACACCAGACAAGTGAGTATATCGACAACTTATTTCGTCCTAGAGAGTGTTGGGCAACACCTTAGATTTTGTCAAGATCGGTCCTGTTGATCTTATAGTTTGCTTCTTGCTAGGAGCTTTGCTGGCAAGTAGTGTGTTCCTCATTCTTTATAAGGGATATACCTTAGTGTCGACTGTGATCCGATTTGTCGATGGCTTCTTAATACTTCTCATATCACATGAGTTATTATGAAAATTTCATACCATTCATAGTGATATTATTTAAGAGAGTTCTAAAATATGAAATTGTACACTGTAATATATAATTTAATAATTCAAAATCTCATTTAAACATAGTTAAATAATAGCCAAGTCATACCGAAATGGATAGCATATAATGCAAACATGCAATAAACTTCGTGCTTAATCTAATCAAGTATAAATAATAAATCGGGAAGACCAACACTGTATAAAACATTTAACAATATTTAACTGATTTCAGAACCTGCTATTTCTGAAATATCACAGCCTCCATAGGCGGCCCATGGATGGAGGATAGAACTATATATTTAAGCCACTCATCATTAGCTATACAATGTACTCTGAGTCTTAAATTAATCCATATGAGCTTGTAATTATCTTAAATTAATCTCATTTTGTAATTGTATTATATTCTCTAGCACATTTAACCTGAGTCTTTCCGAAATTCAAATTGCTAGAATAAGGGTTTAGAAATATAATCAAAGAGAACCCCGAAGAGTCACTAATATCCAAAGTGAAGGAAGAGGATCTTAAGTGAAGATACAAACAAAATGAGCAGAAGCAAAGAACACTAGTTTACATCATTTATTCTATTTCTTATTTTATCTCCTATTTTATATTCATCTATTTTATTTAATGAATATATGATATGTGTATTAAAAATAATATATACTTGATATATATACATCAAGTTAAAATATGAGATTAAATAAATAATGAAATAGAGAATCTAAAGTGAAAAACATGTAATACATTCAACCCAAAATCTTAAGCAATGTTTGTTTTTATTTCCCAAAATATTTTTCTTCTTGAGAAAATAAAAATAAACATAACTTATTTATTTCGCATGAAACACTTAAACTAACCTCAAAACATCTCAAAATACCCTTCTTCCACCATTTTCTAAGAAAGACATAATCATTATACACACACACACACACACACACACACACACACACACACACATACACATATGTCATCCCCCTACATACATAAAATAATAATATAAAAATTATATTCCCCCCCCCCCACCCCACCCCACCCCACCCCACCAACAAAAAAGTACTGATTTGATCTTCACAGAGTAATTTGTCCCCTCCCAAAAGAAACATAACATATCATTCTAATTCTAAACAATCTTTTAAAATAAAATCAAACATACATAACATTTTCTCAATGCACTTCTCAAAATATTTTCCCCCAAATATTTAACATCCAAAATAAAACCAAACACTACCTTAACATTATAATAAAGCAGATTCAACATCATATTGGAAGTCATTTTAACAGCTTTCATTTTATCCAAATTTTACAATTTTCATGTATAGTATCGTCCAACATATACAATGTAGTGTGTAATAATCAGATCTGTTATCAATACAAATGAATTGAATAAATTTATTATGTTTGTAATAAAAATGAGAATACACTTTTACTCGTATTTATTATCTTATTTAAAAACTCATATGAGTATATATATTCAATTTTTTTTTTGGATAGGTATAGTGCATGTGTGTATATATATTTTTTTAGTATAAAAACTCAAATGATTATATCTATATATATTCATTATGTTGGTATCAAAGATGAGAATTAGTACACTTTGGCTCGTATATATGCACCACATTATTTGAGAGCCCACATCTACATACGTGTCTAATACAGGCTACAGACATCATGGACTAATCATATAGTACGCTTGTAGTCCATTGCCTGTTTGGACAAGTGAAAACGACTTATATTTGTACAGCCATGCAGGCATAAATAGTCTGTCTATCACCTTTGAGGGATTGGCATTAATTATATGCTAATCCATTCCATGATGATTATTGATTCCTAATAAATACATGCACTAAACATAAATCCATCCACCTTTCTCAAGAACAAAATCGATACATATCTGTTTATTTAAAACACATCATTGTCAATCTTCTTGTCCCTTCTTTCTGCATTTTCAATTGGTATCTCATTCCTTGTACCCTTGGACAATTAAAATTAGGCCAAAACAGAACAACCAATTGCTTTCCCTTGGCATTTCTTTCGTTTTCCGTTCATGGATAAGATAACTTTAAACTACGCTTGGACAGAATCCATTTTGATTATGTTTGATAATGAAACATCTTAGCTTGTTTGATGGGTTGTGCAACTAATTTTTGCTTATCGGGATTTTGTACTATTGATAAAGCATACCAATCAATGTTGACGATCTTAATGAGCTTAAGTTCGACTTTGATTCAATCTTGTTTACAGTGCATTTAACCTCAAACATCGATTATAGAGTATAACATGTTATAAGTTCAAGTTATAAGACATAAAGTTTTCGCTTAAACTTTACTTCGTAATTAATAATTAAGTAAATTTCTATTAAATTTCTACTTGTTATGTATTTGACTAATTTTGGTTAGATCAATCTCGGAAAAGAAACATCTTAGTACAAATAAAATGAATTTGATAACATATTTAGTAATTATGATATAATTGTGTAAGATTGCACGTGATTGTTGACAAACCAACAAGCTGTACATTAAGCAAACAACATTGCAAATATAGTTGAAAATAATTATACTATTAATCCCAATATTGGATTTACAAATGATTAACTAGGAAATGCTATAACATAAAATAGAAAAAAAGAAAATGCCAGAAAAAGAAAGGAGGAAAATTATTTACCCAAAGTCCAAACTATACTATACCCCTTCCTTAGCTCCATCATTCACAACCACATTGTTATTCCCACTAATCACCCCATATTTCCTTAGTAATTGCTCTCCCCAATCCCACAAATGCAGAACAATATAAGTCCCAATTCCACCTATCAAACCATAAGCAATGGAATAGGTCAACGGCATCAAAATCAAAGTCATAAAAGCCGGAATTGCCTGCCTCATATCACCCCACTCCACCTCCACCACCGCCCTCATCATCAGCACCCCCACCAGTATCAGCGGCGGCCCCACCGCCCACGACGGTATCGACGCCAGCAACGGCGTGAAGAAAAACGCTAACAGAAAATACCCCGCCACCGTCAGGGCGGTTAATCCGGTCTTCCCTCCTTCCCTTATCCCCGTCGACGACTCGATAAACACCGTCACTGGCGACGTCCCCAATAAAGAGCCCACCACGATGGACGACGCGTCCGACATGAACGCGAAATACTGGCCCTCGAAATCGCCGTTGGAGTCCGTAAATCCGGCGAACCGTGCCATCGAGTACAGAGTTCCGGTGGTGTCCAGTATGTCTACGTATAAGAAAGTAACCAGAGCTTCCCAGAAATGGCCTCTTCCGATGCTCTTGAAGCTCAAAGCTCCGGCGGTGCTTTCAATTTTGTGAACATCAACTACTTTCTTGAAATATTCGTACGCCGAATCCCCCGCCGGAGTGTTTGGAAACGCCGTCACTTTGGTGTTTCTGAACCAAGAAACCGCCGTCACGAAAACAATTCCGTAAATCATCGCCCCCTTTATATTTTTCACCAAGCAATAAGCTATAATAACAAATCCCACCACACCAAGCCAGAGTGTGGGGCTCTCCATGCGTCCATGCAAGCAGAGGATGTCGCCGGAGACCGTACCGCCTGGGATTAAAGAGACGGTGCCGTTACCATACGTCATCACCGGGGCCACCGCTGCCCTACTGGAGCTCGGGCAGCCCCCGAGCGTGACCAATGTGGAGGAACTATACCCAATAAGGCCAACCCCCTGGTTGTTTTGCAAACCAATAAAGGCCAAAAACAATCCAATTCCAGCAGAGGAAGAAATCCTTACAGGCTTCGGCACCAATTTTGCAAGCTTAGCTCGCAAACCAACTGCGGAGATAAGTAAAAAGATTAATCCTTCGATGAAAATGGCGGCCAATGCGCTTTGATAAGATATATTTCCTGAACCATGAAATCCCACAACTGTATAAGCGAAATATGCATTAGTTCCCATCCCCGGAGCTAGTGCTAATGGTAAGTTAGCGAAAACACCCATGATTACGCAACCGATGAGGGAGGAAGCGACGGTGGCTACGATCAAATCTTTTCTTGTTTTTTCCAAACAGGCGGCGTAGCCGGGGTTAACGGGGTCGAATTTGCAGGAGGCGTCCGGTGGGACAAGGCGGAGGTTGGGGCGGTTAACGCAGTCGGCGGGCGAAACGGAGGGATCGGAGCAAAGAGGGATGCAATCCGATACCGAACAAGGGCCGCCAGAGTCCGACAAAATGGAGGCGTTGACGGCGAGGATGTAAGCCATTGTGAGGAACGTGGCGGTGCCGGCGCGGAGCTCGGTGGTGAACGTGGTGTTGCGTTCCGTGATCTTGAAACGTTTTCCGATACGGCTTTTTGCAACGTAGGAGTTAAGGCGGTTGATTTGGGATTGTGTGGCGGACGACTGCGGGGGCGGCGGCGGTGGAGGTGGTGGGCCAGATTCGACGTCCATTGCCGCTCGAGGTTTGGGGAGTTGAGTGGAGTTTTGGGACTTAATTTTTTTTAAGGGCAAAGGAGCTCTTTTTATATGGTCAGTGATGATAGTTTCCAGGTTTAGATATTTTCACCAAACGCATTTATATAAATATCATGAATCAACCAATATAATAAAAAATATACAACACATGTTCTCTCTAAATTTGATACTTGGATCTTTATTAATGACAAAGACAAATTCTTTTGATTCACCCTTCAAATAAAGATATTGGCCCTCAAAATAAAATAGAAAACATGAACACATCGTTTTCTATATAATTCTCAATGCAACAGTGTAGAAATTGTTTGATATTCTCCAAGTCTCTACTAAAGTTCTAAGGGCATAAAAATAAAAACACAATAACAAAATTAACATAATTTACCAAAAAGCATTATTAAGCCCGGGCTTAAGTTTTTCAAAAACTTAATTAGTATGAAAACTATCATTCAAAGTCCAAAAAATCATCTAAATACTCTTTTTTTTAACTCAACCACTGTTTTTATTGAGACGCATTCTTGAAGTATAAGTCCATTATTTAATAATTTACGAGAAGGACCTCATATCCAATTTCATGCAACATTATCGTTATTTAACAATTAAAAAAAATTATATGATTGAAGTGGATACTGATGTATTGGAATTACAAAATAAATAAATGAAATAAGTTGATAAAAAAAAAACTTTGAATTAATATAATTTGGTTGACTATGAGAATGAGAGGTAGATTCCATGTGGAGGGAATCTTTATGTAAAACACAAGCATGAGGAGAATCTGAGTTTTAGGCGTCAAATCCGTTGAAAAAAAAATGGGAAGAGCCAACGAGAAAATGCTGGCAAATTTTATTATGACAAGTTTACAGCTAGGAAGCCTAGTCAAAAAATCAAAATAGAAAACAACAACAACTAGGGAGCTTAGTCATAATCGGTGTAATTATAAATAGAATTGCTGCAGCCTATTGTTAACGGGCAAAACAATTGCGGCGGACGGGTTTGACCATAAAATTCAAAGAAAAATAGTATTCACACTAATGTGATTTGACCTTGTGTTATTTTTTGAAGGTTGATGTCATGCTTAAGTAGACAATATAAAAATTTTCTACAAAGTCCGACAAAATGTTGGACTAATTAATAATAATTATGAATAGATTATATATTTATAATTTTAAAATTTATATATTCAAATAGATAGTATCAGTTAATCTAGTGATATCACCATTACATATATAAATGTGAGAAATAAAATTTCAATTTAATGAATTCTAAATATACATACATAAATAAATAAATAAATAATCAAATAAAATAGACTGCATAAAAATTTTCTCGAGAAACTCAATCGTTGTTGTACTAGCTAGCTATAATTAGATTACATTCCTTAGTGTAAAAAAACATAAAAAATGATTAGATTACATTATGCATAAATAGTGTATTATGCAACAAATGTATGTAATGCAACAAATGCATGTAAAATGCATTTATGAATGGACTTATTCGAAAATAGTTGGATGATGAAAAAATTATCAATAATTGGAATTCCGTATTTCTATCCAAGAATAGATATAACAACGGTTAATTCCTATAAGACATTGCAACATCAAGGGAGAAAAGTCACAAAAATCATATTTGTTAAGTCAAGAAGTGAAACAATAGAATAAAAGAGTAAATAATTAAATAAACAATATTAAATAGACATTTGTTGTAAACTTTAAGTGGGAGAAATTCAAAGCAAATGGATGCAACAATATATTATAGAAACTTAGTAATGATAATTTTATATAAATTAAAGTTACATGAAAAGAAATAACACAGATAAAAAGGATGATAAATGTATTGTAAATGATATTGTGTTCATTCCTTCATATATTAATTGAAACATTTCTTAGATTTATGCAATATGATATCTCAATTTTGAATGTGTGGGTGAATTAATATGTTTAAAATCATTAAATTTGGTCTTAGCACATTTGAGAATTTAAAAATAAAAAAAATCCATAATTAATATTAAGCAATCAATGAGATTATTCTAAGCAATCAAAAAAATTTTAAAGTTGATTTAAATTACATAATTATGGTAAAAAAACCTTATAATTCCTATATATAAAAGCACATATTCATGTTTATATAAAGGAGCTTAAAAGATATATTTTAAATGTCATCATATTTGGTTAATTGATACATTACGATAATTTAAAAAAAAATAATGAATTCAAATTTAATAGTTGACAAATATACTCATCAGACTCTAAAATTATAGACACTTCCCCAAATTTCAAGATATATGTATAATATGCCTTCCAAGTATTACACGGCAAGTATAAAGAAGCTAGGCCGTAAATACAGTACAGACAACTTACAACCAAATTTATTCATAAAAAGAAAAGAAATTAATAACTTTGAAGTTCATTATTTATGACATTAAAATGAAGCTAATTTACGGGATATAAGATGAGTCGAGTCGGTTTGACTTGAACTCGGCAATTCAAATTTTGTAATGAGCCGAATTTGAGCCGTAATTTAGTTACTTGAAAGCTCGCGAGCTTCTTAAATATATTTTTATATATTAATTAAATAATTATTATGTATTAATAATTTCTTTTTATATTTAAATATATATATATATATATTAAATAATTATTACATATTAATAATTTAATATTTCATTGAGTCAAGCTCGGACTCTTTTTTCTCACTTTGAGCTCGAATTTGAGCCTATCATTTTTGTCAAGCCGGACGCATTTACACCTCTAACTAACCCCACCACTCTATAAGCTCTATCTCACACATTGCATAAAAATAAAAAAAAATTCACATACCTGAATTCTCAAGCAACCAATTCATGCAAACTTTTACACGATTGATGCCCCATAGTTTCTAGTAACCTAATAAGCATCATGGCTTGTCTGTTTGGAAAAAAAAATGTTAGTCCAAAAATCTCGTAACAGCTTTCAGCTATTTGACTATATCTTTCGGGTGCTACATATTTGGCATTAAAATTAGCACTAGATTTTCCTTATCATTTAATAAACTAAACAAGACATAAATAAAACTAGTTAGTTGTTAGTTAGGTTGGCATACTCACCTGGATTGAAGAATGCATATGCCCATCACTTGAAGTTTCTCCACTCTATCTTTAGGCTGGTTAGTCTATCAAGTATACTGCGGATAACTTTTAGCAAATTTCTATCTTAAATTATTTCCATCTGAACATACGTACCATGTGATCTACCAATTTTGATGTTCACTTAATATTATAAAATTGATTTTTACCAATGACAATGTCCTTATTTGATACGTCCAATTCTTGGGCATCAAGCCATGTGCATACGGAACATCAGATACAAATCAAAACTTTATATGCTATAACTCAAACATGAAGTCATATCATGATTTTGTAATGTTGTGAATATTGTATCATTTTTGTTAAAATCATAGGAGTAAAATAAAACAATTCACATAATTATAATTTTATAAAATTAAAATTTAGAAAATGACAATCCAAACCGAATGCATTGAGGAAATTAAGTTGAATTAATGAAGATTCATGATACTAACCACTATCTTTAAGCCATGATTTCCCATCTGATCATGTTTTTAGGATAAAATCCTATTAGATCATGATGGTGTTTCGTACCATATGTATGACCATAAAGAGATTAAGAATCAATAGATAGTCACGTTGTCAAAACAAAATTTCTTGTGGGAGAAAAAAAATAAAAATCTCTAATTAAAATTCACAAACTATATGTGCTAAAGAAAGAATGGTGTTGATCATTAGAAAGGATTAATGGATTGCTAGAAGTCTCATAAAAACACCATAATCTAAATAGTAATTAGGCTCAATAATAATTAGAAATAAACTAATAACATATTTATAAATCATAATAAAATAATTTATGAGGCGATAAATATATAAAATGAATCAGAATTAATAGGCACGTTAATTGAGATGCTAAAACACACAACAAAATAATTATTTATTAAAAATATAATAAATTAAATAAATTTTAAAGCTTGTTTCTCACATGTTTCTTTCTCTCCCTATTCTTTTTTTTTTTTTGGGTGAGTGCATTTGCTTTGGAAAGGGAAATAAATGACATTTTATTTCAAGATTCATTCATTCCAAAAAAAATGAAAACTGTCATGGCCCGTTTGGTTTCATTTCGAGATCTCACTTTTATATTTTTTTATTATTTAAAAATTAAAATACATTATTTTTTTATCATTTTCAAAACACATTATCCAATAATTTATATATATCATATTCCAATAATCTATACATCTTTATTCTCTATTTTATTATCACTATATCTCTCTACCTATAAACTATCAAACCCTCCAAATATAAATTCATTTTCAATAACTATATTTTCAAATGTTAAAAATGACGGAATAAAAAATAAGAATGAAAATAAAACCGAACGAGCCCTGAAATAAGTTCAGTCCTATTCCCTCAGCTTTTTCCAGTAGTGCTCTTCTTTTATCATGTAAATTCAGAAGGGTACCTATGTTGTGGCTAATGGACTCATCTTTTAAGGCCTCCACAAGCATTAAAGCCTTTTTGCAGAGATTTGAGGATCATTTTGCAACTACTTTCTAATTTGCTGCTCTCTCTAACTTAAGAGAAAATAAAACCAGTGATTATTTTGCATTCTTTCTATAATGTGCTTGCTGTTGCTGGCCTAATATTTTATGTTGGTGGAATTGCTTAAATATATACCACTTCATTTATCTATTTGGGTGAAGTCTTCTTGCACTTTTTCTATAACCATTTTTCTATAGCCAATCTCTAGATCCATGGATTAGTATATATATATATATATATATATTTTTTTTTTTTCTGATAATGAAATATGTACTTGTGAATAAATAAAGCAATTCAAACACTCCTTAAATACATTAAGAGGAAAAATACTATAGTGATATAAAATTAAGTGGTAATTTCAATTAAATTACCATTAAAAAGATATTGTGTTAGAATAATTTTTATCGTGTTGCAAGAATAATTTTCAAATATTTAAGAATGATAAAAATAGTGTTCAAATTATTATATTGAGATTTGGTGATATATTTATAATTTCAATTCAATAATAACAAAAATATTGTCATGGTCCAATAACAATGTTTTCATAGAACACTAGCATCAATCATTTTTAACAGTGATAAATTATATCGTTCTATTTGCTATTTGCTAAACAAATTATTTTAACAAATAATAAATTTTCTCACTTAATAGATAATTAGTAACAAAATTCAAATATTTTCACTTGACATTGTTGCATTAATTTTTTTATTTTTTTATTTTTATACAGTAAGATTGAATAATCCAATTTGAGGTGGGTATTTGCTTGGACTTTTCGAGTTAGGCAATCGGTACTTGACAACTCAAAATTATTTTTTACTATCCGATCCTAACTTAAAAAGTCCAATGCCCGACTTTTTGGGTACTTGACTAGCTTCTCGGGTTTGGGAACAGTTCTATTTTTTATTTTTATTCTTATTATTTTCCCTTTTCTTTTCTTTCTTTTCTGCTATGCTGAGCTATACAGGAACATACTCTACTTTTACTCAGCATATTTATTTGCTCTCTCTCTCTCTCTCTCTCTCTCTCTCTCTCTCTCTCTCTCTCTCTCTCTCCCCTTAAATTATTTAGGTCTCTTTTTTATTTAAAAATAATTAAGTAACCGATTGATCCTTTGGATATGTTTCCTACTTGATACCAATTAAGAAATTGGCTTCAAGTAACCCAAATTCAAAAGTTTTAAAATTTTTCTTAACCTCATTAGATTTGATCGAGTTGAGACAAAATCAAACTATATGATTGATTGCGCACTCTTAAATTAAATTGTGGTGAATTTATTAAGAACTCCTAAAAATCTAGTTTAGGTGAGTTCGTTAAAACTTAAAACCAACCTGGATCTTAAAATTTTTGTGAACCCAATTTGTCCTAAGATCCAAGACCTCACAAGTTAGACTTGTTAGATTTGTTGAACTTATATTATAATTATAAAAAATAAAAAAATATTTAATTTAAAAATTAATAATACCTAACGAACTTTCTATATATGAGAGCATTATGTTATTAACAAAAAGTAATTATTTACCATCTCATATATGCATGTCTTAATTTTTATAAAATTATAAAATTTAAACATATTTGTATTTTGTTTATATATATTGAAATTATTAATTATTAATTAATTTTACATTAATAGTAATTTAGTGAGTATTATGTTTGAACATATATGTAATGGATACAATTTTCCACCTATGTAAATAGTATATATATATATATAATTATCTATTGAGTGAGAAAAATTATTATTTGTTAATCTATGGCGGTACTTTTCGGAAAAGATGTATTAGTGTGTGTGTGTGTGTGTAATGTATAGTATTTTATTAAGATGAGAGCTTCACCAATCTATACTTTTTAAATGATGGAGGACTACTGCCATAGATTACTAATATATCTTTTTCGAAAAGTACCACTCATATCTATATATTTATAATTATGTATAAAAAACACTTTACTAAATTATAAGCATAACAGACTATTGGTCTTCTAGTTTTAGGTTATTTTTGTTATTTTATTTTTCTATTTTTTTTATTTATAAAAGTGTCGCTCAATTTTGACTATACACCTTTTTTTTTTTTTTTTTAATTTTTGTGATTTTTATGAGCTCTTTAAGTTTAAAAAAATTGGGAAACCATATATTACTATTAAATGTTTTCCAACCAATTTACATGATTTGGTCAAAGTTTATATTGTGTAATATGGAAAAGAAATCCAATGACTTCAATTTGCATAATTTTTTACTGCACAAAAGGACAATCATTTATTGCATTTGTTCAATTTTAGTATATACTAAATTTTAATAATTTTAAAATTTGTAATTGATAAAAGATATTTTAATTGGTTAATTAAGATTTAATGACAATGCATTATTTTCAAATTCGTGTAACATTTTTAAGTATTCAAAATTACCAAAAATTAGTATTTATTCTAATTAATTGAGCAACTGCAATGAACACTCAACATATTCTAAATTAAGCAATTGCAATTCCAAATATACTTTTTCTGTTTAAAGAATTCAAAATACCAACAATTAATATTTGGCCAAATTTATGCTATCTAATAATATAGGAAAGGCTTCCATTAATTGCAATTACTCGATTTCACCTAATATTATTTTTGGTGATGATTTTGAGTTTTTCAAAAAGGTTAGATGAATTTGGGGACCATTTATTGTCGTTGAATGTTCACCAACCAAATTAGTATTTTGTCAAATTTATATAGTGAAATACAGAAAGAATGCCTATTAGTTGTAACATTGCTTAATTAATTTGACATAAGCAAGGGTGTCCATTAAGCATAATTACTATATTACTGATCAATATGTATATATATATATATGTGTGTGTGTGTGTGTGTGTGTGTAAATGTATGCATATATACATATATATTATATCAAAAAATGCTATCCATAATTATATATATGTATATAATAAAACACATTTATGATCTTAATTCTTCAACTTTGACTTATAATACATACAACTTGAAGCATGTGTTTGCCTCAATATGAAATCAGAATTTAGGTGTGAACAAATTTGCATTGGAAAAAAAAAAAAAAAAGGAACAAACAGAGCTGACTAAATGAAATAATCAAAATAGATTTCAATGCCTCACTGGCATAACTAATTAAAGTCAACTTCTTTATAACTTAGGCAAGTTTGCTACGTATAGAGTTGGATGTTGTAATTTGACTTACAACTTCAATTGTTAATTTCTTGATCCCATATTCCTCGCATTTCACGTTTTGTTTGTACCGTCATAATAATTGTGTATAATTATAAGATTTGTTAAACTTAGGAAGTTGTATAACTTTTTATAAAATCAAATAATTATTTAGTTCCTTAAAAAAGAGAGTTCTGCCAAAACTTGATTACTTGCGTGTAATGCATTGATATTTTGAAAAATTAAGTTGTAGAGCGTACTATATGCATCAAACACATACAAAAAATCAACATTTCTTTGATATATGTCTAACGTACACATCATTTGACTTGTCCAAAAGTTAACAAAATGAAAAAATATATATATATAATTATATGTTGCTCGACATGTTTCAAAAGTGACAAAGTCTTTTCTGCTATTTTATAGGGCGCATTTGATGTCATTGATCAGTCGAGATTGAAGGTGGTAATGTTAGCCAATACCCTATTTGATATGCGCTACACCAACTACGGGCAGCCGGCCACTACTAAATCCATGGCCCGCTACTGTTCACGCTACTGCATGCTAATATATTAGTGGGTCTTACCCCGCGATTCATCAATCGTGGGCAGCGAGTAATCAAAGTTTGGGGAGGAAATGTCGAGCTTGTCCTCTAATAAGTGCCAAATTTTACAAAATTAACCCCATTTCATCTAATTTGAAAATTCAACCACAACAACAATGAATTTCGTCGTTGTTCTCCCTTAGTAAAATACCCAGCAGCCTTAGCAAAGGTAATGTGTGAAACACGACGACCCATCACAATGTAATGGCTGGCCAGATGGACTAGATACTTGAAATTTGCTTTGGAGCCGTGACCCTATTATAGTTTTTTTAGGGGAAACTTTACTATTTTTCATTTTTCTCTGTTCTCCCTTTCCTTTACAGTTCAATAATAGATTGCCATCGTGTTGTCCCAGCTTGAGGTATGATAGCCCGTTTGTGTGTGGTGCAGAGAGGAATGGAGCTTCTGACATTAATCGAAGTTGAAGGTACGGGTAAATCTTCTCGCGAAATTCTTCAGTACCTTTTGGTGCTTTGTTTTTGGTCTCTGTTTTACCTTGTAAATGTTGTATCGTGGACAGGTATTAACCAATGTGGAACATTGTGGGATGGTTTTCAAGTATCTGATGCAGTCAATTAGAAAATACAAATTTTCCCCCAAACCATAAACCGAATACTGAATATTGGTTGGAATTTTATGGTGCACATACCAACTCACATATTTGGTGAAATTTTGAGTTATTTTGATTGTTGAATGAATGCATAGATAATGGGATGAGTTGGATAGCATTTGTATGACATAGCTATAATATGCATGTTTAGCTCACGATAACACTTTCATTTTCTTAACTTTATAAGCATTAGTTTAATGAATTCCACTTGCAATTTGTGAGCAAATAAAAAAATTCATGAAATGAATATTTCATCCATATGGATCTTTTATTTTAATTGATATTTTATTTTTTATATCATGAAATGAATGTATGTCAAATATATTAAAAATTTATTTACAAAAATATTTGATTGTAGTTTTTTACATTTAATACATATCTATGAAGTGAAATAAAAGATGGAATATTAGGTAAATACAAATTCAATGTTCGTGCTAAACAACACTGGGATGTAGCATTCTTCATTTTCTTAAAGAAAATTGAATATAGAATAGGAAAGTAAAAGAAAAGATAAATTATTGACCAAATAATCGTCTATGGCTGGTGTGGAAGAGAAAGTTCTACAGATCCAAATTCTACCAACATAAGGCCAATTTTTATTGTACTTGCATTGGCCAAACAAAGAAAACAAGAGCCGACACTTGGGAATCTTTCGTTCTCCAGGACCTCAAATCAAATCTTATTTATTATTTACCTATGAATAGTAATCCAAATGCAAGCAAGCCCATACCTATTCGACCTTTTTAATTTAGAAAAACCCATTTAATTTCTTATTCACATGGCCAAAATCAGTTTAAATTTTCTATTTTATCTCATACTTGTATTTCATTTTATTAATATATGACATGTGTATTAAATTAAATATTTTTTTATAAAAATAATTGATTGAGAATTAAATACACTTATATATACATTAAGTTGGAATAGGAAATAGATAATGAAATAAAGGATTCAAATTAAACCAAAACGTATTTTAGTGTAACTACAAAACTATCACAAGAGATTAGAACTCAACTACGGGCAATCAAATTCTTCAATAGTACAAAATTGATTTTTTCTTCTAAATTGATCTTAGTTCAAAATGCACTTTCACAATTGGTTAAACTGCACCAAAAGAAAAAAAGATATAGAGAGATTAGTTATATTTTTATTTATACATACGAATATTAGAAGTTCACTAAATTTGAACCTTCTGTCTCATGCGTGTGAGATTAATGCCATGAGGCCAAAAACCACTCTACAAGATCAATTATATAATAACCAAGAGATTCTAGATCTCTGGTTAGATAATTATACAAGAATCAGGAGATCCTAAGAATCTAATTAATATGGGGTTAGCTACACTGGATCGTGGACCCATGTATCTGCAAATTATTTTTTACTTTTTGAATGGGCAAACGAACCCACAAAATTACATGAATATGATCCAATGGAACAAGACTATTAATTTCCAATAAACCTAAACTTTACGTTGTATAATGTTTGATGATTTTGAATTCTTTAAAAGGGTATGAAATAGGAAAACAATACACTATTATTAAGCAATCATCAATCAATTTATAATAATTTATTAAGATATGATCTTTCTAAGTGCATTTTTAGGAGATCAATAAGCTTTCATGTTATAATGACTGTGCTAATCACTAGACAATCAATTATCAACAGAATGATAATTATCCAAATAAATTGAATTAAATTTTATCGTCAAACAATGTTGATAGATTTATTTATTTGTTTTTAACCATCAACATTCAAAATATAATCAAATATTTAGTCAATACTGTCGAAAGAAAAACACATTTATGAAAATTAGAAATAAAATAAAATAAAAAATTAAAAAGTTGGCATCCTTTTGAGATTTGAAGCACATGGTAAATAAAATAAAATAAAATTCAGGGAAAGATATTGAAGTGTAACACCCCTAGAAATCATATAATTGGTGGAGTTTTATTAATATTATTTTTGTGAATTTTATTATTTTATTTAATTATTTTTTAAAGTTTTGGGGTCAAAATGTGATTAAGGAAAAACTTAATTGTAGCACATTTGAAAGTTGTGGGGGTCATAATGGAATTATTTTAGGGCAACTGGGCCAATTCAAGGCACTAATAAATTGTGGGGTTAATTGGAAGTCAATTGGAAATTTTGAGGACTTAATTGAAAACTCAGAAAAAACTTTAGGGGTCAATTGAAGATTTCTGAAAATTTCCTTTATATCGCATTCCCTCCCCCACCCTATTTTCATCATTTCTTCACCGTGCACCCACCTTCTTCCCCTCTGGTGATGGCCTGAAACCTAAAATCAGCTTGACCAAAAGACTTCCTTCGTTATCAGGATCACATTGATACCACATGCACTCCACTTTGGCCAGTGCACCACCAGGAATTTGAGGCTGAAGGTCGAGCAACGGTGGTGAGCGATGGGCGCAGCATTACCGGTGGTGGGAGCTCAAGATTTTTGGTAGGTTTGGAAGCTCTCAGCTCAAGAAACAAGATAGTGCCTTTAGTTTTCGATTTCCCCCATCGGAGCCAGCGGAATTTGGCATTGAGGTGATGACAACGAGTGGTGGCGCTAAGCAATCAGGGCCAAAATTGACGCTCAATTTGACAGTGAATTGAGAAATTGATTTAAGCGTTGGACTGGTGGCGTTGAGACGCGTAGAACAATAGTAGTGGTGACCAATTCCTGCGGTGGTGCACGACAGTGGCAGTGGTTCAGGGATAGTTTTCTTATCTCATCGCAGTGATCGCACTTGTGGTGTTGGTTTGTAAAGATTGAGCTTCGATAAAAAGATTTTGGGTAGAAAGTTGGAATTTGGGGTTAAATATATTGTACTAATTTTGCTCTTACAAATTTTATTTTATGATATGTAATCATATGGAAAAATATGCAATAGAATCAAGAAATGAGACATGCATGGCCTAGTGGACCCCGATTTATAATATCATATGACAATCTTGGGTAATTAGGTTAATTAGGTGATGAAAACTCTAATTTTATGCAATTGAGACCTAAGTGACAAAGCTAGTTTATTAATGATAGTTGGACGTTATAATCAATTTTATGTAACGTTGTAAGGATAATTATAATAAAGGAACTTGGTTTTATACCCTTATCGGAGCAAGTATGATCCTCGTAAGTATTATGGTATTCACAGTGTATTTAGCATGTCGCCTCTCGATAATATCGAAACCAAATCCTAAAATACAATATTAATTGTATAACGATCGATTATAAACTGCTATCTGCTTAATTATGATTGTAGGGTCAAAACGAGTGTTTTGACAATAAGTGCGTTCTTTTGGTTCGGTGGAGAGGAGCCAGATTCTACAAAATAATAGACTGAGATAGCATTTTCTATGGCTGTTGAGGTGAGAGTCTACCCTATCTGTTATTTGTTCTGTATACACTATGAGGGTATACCCAATCTGTTATTTGTTCTGCATACCCTGTGAGGGTTCAACTTACCTTTCTTTTGGGAAATATATGAACTTCGATTGTTGAAATCTTCGATTGTTGAATTCCTTGTGATTATTTGTGAAATTGATTGTATCCATTCTTACGCCTAGAACTTTCATTATTTTATCTGATATTGACTGGTATAATCCAAGCCTTCCCGGCTTCTCTATTTATTTCATTGATATCTGGTCTTGCCGACCTATTCATGTTCAACTTTTCTATCTGATTTCATTTTGTAAATCATTATTTGGCCTTATTGGTATAATTTAATTGTTTTGAATATTGATTGTTTGGCCTCATCGGAAAATTTGTTTATTGAATACATTGATATATGCATATATAAGGGAGCCTGTATGGTCGAGTGCCAATCCCAGTGGAATGCTTGGATTCCTGTTATGAACCGAGTGAAATGTTCAAGTTTTTGATGTGCGCCAAGTGGAACACTTGGGTTCCTGTTATGTACCGAGCTATCATGATTGGATTTCTGTCCTGTATATGAGGAATAAGGAGAATCTGATATGCATGTTATATTTTGAGTTTGTTGGATTGCATATTATGCTTGGGGTTGTATGATCCTATTTGTACTATATTCAAGGAGCAATAAGGATAGAGAGATTTCTATTTGATAATCTTGACATTGCTTATGTTCTATCATATTCGCATTTCTACTTGTGATGTCTTGCAGTTGATCATCTGTTGAATTACTGCTTCTTCGACAGATTTGTTTTTCTATTTATTGTAATTTCTCTCACTGAGTCCTTAGGACTTGCCCTTTTGTTATTCTTTATTTTCTTCCAGACAGGGTTAAGCGAAGCATAAGGGCTTGTGGCTTGGCCCGAAGGATCCGTTTGTAATCATTTAGGTGTTTTGTTCATATGTATATATGTACTTCTCTTAGTTGTAACTAAGACATGAGACTGCTGATGTGTTTAAAAGTTATTTGGGAAACTTATGGCATGTATATATAGCACCCTTGGAGTGTTATTTTAAGTTGAAGCATGCTACTATATTTTGGAGATTTGTTGAAATTTTTGGGCCTTATCGGTTATCTTTATGCTATAATTTAAGTTTGAATTAGTGGCATCTCAGTTTAAGGGTTATCCTGAGTTAGGTGCCACAGAGGTGGTATCAGAGCCTATGTTTCTCGATGACCTAGTAAATGGATATCATTGGGATTTGTAACTAACCTCTGAGATAGAAAGTTAGTTAGGACATGAATTTTTGGTATAGTGTTCAATGCTAAGAGGTAGGAGATTATACACGAGACGGTCGACCAGTCTGTAATCTTCACTTCCAAAGGTCGAGCATTGGACTTTAGATTGAGGATGGAACCATGGTTACTTTGTGTGTTAGAAATGTGCCTGACTAATGTGATATTGATGAAATAAATTGATGTAGTACAGGATGGCGGATGAACATAGAAAAGGAAAAGAACCAATGGATGAAGAGAGCGTGGAATCTTTAAAGGAAAGGATTAAGGTCCTAGAATACGAAAAGGCGAGTCTTATAAGGTTATGTCAATGGCATGAAGAGAAACTCTATGACATGCATGAGGCTCTAAGGGACAGACAAGTAGAATCATGCCACTTGAAATCGATACTTGAGGCTAGAAGCTATATAGCAGAAAAACTAATGGAAGATATGGAACAAGAAAGTGAGCCCGTTAGGACAACTAAAGGACAAATAGAAAGACTCCGCAATGTGCAGGCACAGATGGAAGAAACTTTTAGAACTTTAGAGTCTGACCATCAGAAAATAGTCAACACAACCCACATTGTTAGAGATGACGACGAAGAGGCGGGATTCGATATTATCAATGTTAAGGATTAATGTATGAGACTCTTGTGTGTATAACTATATTCGTAAATATGTATACAATATAGTAGTAGCTTTTGACCAATAGGTTGAATAGTAACGACTAAGTCAGCTAGACTAGGGGGTGATACCCTTATATAAGCCTCGTCAATTTTAGTTATGCCTAGGCATACAGTTGGGATAGCAAATTTTGGAATTTTGACTTTGTATACATACTAATGTAACCCTGCTAATGCCAATTCAAAAATGTTAATGAAATTTTCTTGTCGATCGTTAAACAAATGGATTTTGCTTCTATGGGTTCTATTTAATTTTGTCAAACTTTTCATTTCTTTCCTTTTCTTTTTCGCCAATTTGAAGAAATTTGAAAAAGTTGATGATGACATTAGATATCATTTTACTACTCAATAATTGCAAGAATAAGATTATCTAAGGTATATCAGGCTTGTGATGGCATCACACGGGAGTTCTGATGTACCCGCTCTAATTCAAGTAGGACGTCAAGGGAGACCGCCCAATAGACTAGCTAATGCTCAATAGGCTCCTAGGTGAGGAACACCTGCCTATCAACAACCCTTGTCGAACGAAGAAGTCTCACAGACCCCATCAGTTGGTCAGCCAACAACAGATCAACCAAAAAATCCCATATATCAGATGAGGTAAAGACTAGGACAACAAAAAGGTGGTGGAGCAGGAGTTGTTAATGATGTTGCTGAGGATCGAGCCTTGGAGTAATTTCTTCACTTTCAACCTGCAAAATGTTTTAGGGAATCAGATAACAGAAAGGCTGAAGAATAGGTTGAAAATCTAGAAAACATATTTGAAACTTTGCGTTATTCGGATGAGCAAAAAGTTTCGTATGCCACATTTCTTTTGGGAGGTCTTGCATGGAGTTGGTGGAAGATGAAAGATTGCAGACGGATAGCCAAGGGAACTCACAGAACTTAGGAGAATTTTACCAAGGAATTTATAACTAAATACATATCCCTGGTAGTCAAACAAGCAAGAGAAAGAGAATTTATGGATCTGATACAGGTAGGGGTGGGAATAGGCTAGGCTTTGCTTTAAATAGACTAAGCCTATTGCATAAATTGTAAGCCTACGCCTATCCTATTACCTGGCATATGCTTTTTTTTAAGGCATGACCTAGCTTTTTTAAATTTTTTCAAAGCCTAGGCTTGGCCTGAAAAAGCCTATTTTAGTTAAAATTCTAATTAGACATAAATTTTATATAGATTCAAGCTTTTAATAGACTTTGGCCTTAATAGACCTAAGAATTCTATAATTTATATTAAGCAAAAATAATTGACGATTATAACACATTTATTTAAATAAAAAGAAAAGCATAATCTAACATTATTATAAGTTAAACAAAAAATTTGAAATAAAATGGTTATGTATTAGTTAAGAACATAATATATAACTATATAAAATTAATTAATATAAAATATAAAAGTAATTATATAAGTATTATAAATATTTATATATATATTAATTATATATATTATAATATAATTAAATTATATAGGCTGGTCGAATAGGCTTTATAGACTTTTTTAAAAGCCTATATCTAGCCTTTTTAACTAAATAGGTTTTTTTAAAAGCCTAAATTTGATCTATTTCTTAAATAGGCTAGGCCTCAAATAGGTTAGGTCGTAGGCTCCTAACGGAGCGGCCTAGGCTATTCCTATCCCTAGATACAGGGGACACAATCTATCAGCCAATATGAGGCTACTTTTAGCTAATGAATTAAATATGCCCCTTATATACCAGAAGATGAAGATCGACAAACCTGCCGATTTATTTAGGGATTACGGTCGAAACTTAGATGGGGTCTAGCCATTTGTGATTTGCCAAACTTCAATTGGGCAGTGATCAAAGCACTATAGTTAGAGTTGGAATTGTAGGAGATCCATAAGATTGAAGATAAGAGTCGAAAAGGAAAAATGCACCCCGGTGAGCAGAGTAATATCAGGAGAAAACAACCAATGCTATGGATTGAAGGTGCTACTCGACAAGCACCCCAAGTTGGCAGGACAACAAATTTGGCCTAAGAAATGGCACTTAAGCAATGTGGATTCTGTGGGGCACCTTCCCATGAAGAGTCTGAATGTTGGAAAAAGCAAGGTAAATGTATGGATTGTGGCAGCGACCAGTACTTTTTAAGAGATTGCCCTAAAAAGAAGAACCCAGCACCTATGGGGAAGGGCAAGCAAGTAGCAGGAGCTAGTGGGAAACAGAAAGTGCGAGCTCGTGCCTATGCTTTGACAGGAGAAGATACACCAGACCTTAATGAAGTGGTCGAAGGTATGATTTCTATTTCTGAAATTTTTGGTAATGCTTTATATGACCCTGGAGCAACACATTCTTTAATATATGTATCTTTCTCCCATAAGTTGAATATGCGACCTGAAACCATGACATACCAGATAGAGGTACAACACCTTCGAGGATGGGGTTAATAACCAATATTATGTACCAGACATGTCCAGTTATGATAGGAAATAAAGAATATCCTGCTGATCTTATAAAAATGCCTATCCACAAATATGATTTAATACTAAGGATGGATTGGTTGTATCAACACCAAGCATAAATAAACTATTATGCTAAGTACATCACTTTCGGGGATAAGGTACCGATTCCAACCTGTCGATCTACGGGTACGACTTCCCCAATACCTATCATATCTATGGGGATAGGGATATTTAGCATATCTTATCAATAAACCCCGAGATACGGCCAAAATTGAGGAAGTGGAAATAGTGGTAGATTACTTGGATGTATTCTCGAAAGAACTAAACTCATTACCACCAGATCAAGAAATTGAGTTTGTTATACATACACTTCCGAGAGCCATGCCTTTCTCAATAACCCCTTATTATATAGCACCAACAAAACTCAAAGCGCTGAAGAATCAACTTCAAGAGTTACTGGAAAAGAAATTCATAAAACCCAATACTTCTCCTTAGGGAGCTCCGGTATTATTTGTCAAGAAGAAAGATCCCTAAGGATGTGCATTGACTATAGGGAATTAAATAAGATCACTATCAAGAACAAATATCCCCTATCATATGTGGAAGAATGATTTGATCTTTGGCAAGGATCAAAGATCTTCTCAAAACTGGATTTGAGATAGGGGTATTACCAGCTGAAGATCTAGGAAGAAAATATTCCGGAGGCTGCATTCAATTCCCAATATGGTCACTTTGAGTTCGTAGTAATGCCATTTGGTCTAACCAATGCTCCGGCAGCATTTATGAATTTGATGCACTGAATTTTTAAACCATATCTAGGTCAGTTTGTGGTCATATTCATCGATGACATTCTGGTGTACTCGAAATCCAGAGAAGAGCATGCCAAGCACTTACACATGTTTTTAACACTAAAAGAATACAAATTGTATGCGTAGTTTAGTAAGTGCGAATTTTGGATAAAGAAAGTGGCATTTTGGGACATATCATATCCCAAAATAGGATAGAGGTCGACGCCTCTAAGATAGAGGTGATAGTCAACTGAAAAAGACCCGAAAATGTGATAGAAGTCCTTAGCTTTATGGGGCATGCCGGTTGCTATCGAAGGTTTGTATAGGATTTCTCTAAGATAGCTGGCCTATTGACTAAGTTGACACATAAAGATCTACCATTTGACTAGGATGAGAACTGTGAAAAGAGTTTCTAAGAGTTGAAAACCCGGTTAACTATGGCTCCAATTTTGGCCCTTCCAGAAGGATTAGAAGGATTTGTTGTGTATACGGACGTTTCTAACAAGGGGCTTGGATGTGTGCTAATGCAAAACGGGCGTGTTATCGCTTATGCATCCAAAAAATTGAAACCATATGAGGAAAATTACCCAACTTATGATCTAGAGTTGGCTGCTATCATTTTTGCATTGAAAAAATAGAGATATTATCTCTATGGGGCCACGTTCAAGGTATACATGGGCCACAAAAGTCTCAAGTACCTACATTCACAGAAAGATCTAAACATGAGACAACGCAGATGGATGGAATTTCTTGAAGACTAAGACTTTTCTATCGCCTATCATCCAGGAAAGATGACTATGGTAGCCAATGCATTGAGCCAAAAGTTTGGAATGGCTCACTTACTGGGGACAGGAACCTCAAAAAGTCTAAGGGTAGATACAATATCAAGGATGAAACAACGAGCTTGGATTGTAGGAGTAAAAGTGCAACTTGAGTTGTATGATGAAATACGGTAAGCCCAAGTTAATGATAGTTGGATCTAGAAATAGAAAGAAGCAATCGAGAGTTTTGATGGGTCTGAGTTCTTCATTGATAGCCAAGGTACTCTTCTATTCATTAAAAGAATATTTATGCCGGAAGAGATAAAAGAGAGATTGTTGGATGAGGCGCACAAGACAAGAGATATGATACACCTAGGAGGCACGAAGATGTATCAATATTTTAAAAAGAAATTTTGGTGGGACAGGATGAAAAGAGATATCGCAGACTATGTGCGGAAGTTTTTAACCTGCCAGCTAGTGAAAGCAGAACATCAGCGACCATTAGGATTGCTACAATCACTTCCAATTCCTAATTGGAAATGAGAGAAAGTTACTATGGACTTTGTAATAGGTATGCCAATAGCCTGAGGAAGATATGACAGCATGTGGGTAATAGTAGACCGACTGACCAAGTCTGCTCATTTCCTGCCAGTCAGAACATAATACAAGGTTGAAAAACTGGCAGAGTTATATATCAAGGAAATAATCAGACTGCATGGAGTCCCAAACAGTATAGTGTCAGATCGAGATCCAAAGCTCACCGTGAGACTTTGGAAAAGTCTACAAGAACACTTGGGAATGAGGTTGTGGTTCAGTTCTGCAACTCATCCTCAAACGAATAGTCGGTCAGATAGAGTTATCTGGATATTATAGGACATGCTATGGGTCTGTGTCTTGGATTTCAGCGGGAGCTGGAACCGACAACTTTCTCTAATAGAATTTGCTTACAATAACAGTTACTAGCCTACTATCCAGATGACCCTGTATGAAGCATTATATGGCAGAAAGTTTCCATCTCCGTTGCATTGGGATCTTCAGGAATACAGAAGTAACTCTAATAAGTCCTTGGGAATTTTAAGACTAGAAATAATACAGGAGACTATTGAGAAGGCGTAGATAATTAAACAGAGGATGAAAGCTGCTCAAGATTGATAGAAGAGTTATGAGGATAAACGAAAGAAGGAATTGGAATTCGAAGTTGGTAACCAAGTGTTTCTCAAGGTATCCCCGAGAAAAGGTGTTCGAAGGATCGGTAAAGGCAGGAAGCTTACCCAAGATATGTTGGTCCCTATAAGATCTATGAAAGAATTAGACCAGTTGCATGTCATCTGGTACTGCCCCACAGCTTGACAGAAATACATGATATCTTTCACATATCACAACTTTGGAAGTACTATCCTAATCCTTCTCACATTATTTCATATGAGCATATACAATTGCAAAGTAATCTGACTTATGAAAAATAGTCGATTCGTATCCTGGATTGGAAATTTTGAGAACTTAGGAATCAAAGGATTCCTCAAGTAAATGTTTTGTGGCGCAACCATAACATAGCTAAAGCAACTTGGGAGCGAGAAGATCTCATGCACCAACAGTACCCCAAACTCTTCCAATACTCAGGTGAGAATTTGAGGACCAAATTCTTTTAAGAAGGGGAGATATGTAATACCCCTAGAAATCATATAGTTGGTGGATTTTATTAATATTATTTTTGTCAATTTTATTGTTTTATTTTGAAAATTTTGAGGACCTAATCGAAAACTCAAAAAAACTTTGGGGGTCAATTGAAGATTTCTAAAAATTGCCTTTAGCCTGACCAAAAGTCTCCCCTCGTTACTAGAATCATGTTGATACCACATGCACTCCACTTCGGCCGGCGGACCACAAGGAATTTGAAGTTGAAGGTTGAGCAGCGGAGGGAGCTCAAGAATCGGGGCCAAAATTGACACTCAATTTGACAGTGAATTGAGAAATTGATTTGGGCGTTGGACTGGTGGCGTTGAGACACGTCAGACAGTGGTGGTGGTGACAAATTCCTGTGGAAGCGCACGGCAACGGCGGTTCAGGGACAATTTTCTTGTCTCATCGTGGTGATCGCACATGTGGTGTTGGTTTGTGAAGATTGGGCTTTGATAAAAAGATTTTGGGTATAAAGTTGGAATTTGGGGTTAAATATTTTGTACTATTTTTGCTCTTACAAATTTTTTATTATGATATGTAATGATATGGAGAAATATGCAATGGGATCAAGAAATGAGACATGCATGGCCTAGTGAACTCGGATTTATAATATCATATGACAATCTTGGGTAATTAGGTTAATTAGGTGATGAAAATCCTAATTTTATGCAATTGAGACCTAAGTGACAAAGCTAGTTTATTAATGATAGTTGGACTGTTATAATCAATTTTGTGTAACGTTGTAAGGATAATTATAATATAGGAATCTAGTGTTGTACCCTTACCAAAGCAAGTATGATCCTCTTAAGTATTATGGTATTCACAACATAATTATATGTCGCCTCTCGATAATATCAAAACCAAACCCTAAAATACAGTATTAATTTTATAACAATCGATTATAGATTACTATCCATTTAATTATGATTGTAGGGTCAAAACGAGTATTTTGACGATAAGTTTGTTCTTTTGGTTAGGTTGCGAGAAGCCGGATCCTATAGAGCAATAGACTAAGATTGCATTTTCTATGGCTGTTGAGGTGAGTGTCTACCTTATCTGTCATTTGTTCGATATACCCTGTGAGGGTTCAAAATACCTTTCTTCTGGGAAATATATGAACTTCAATTGTTGAATTCCTTGTAATTATTTATGAAATTGATTGTATCCGTTCTGGCGCCCAGAACTTTCATTGTTCTATATGATATTGTCCAGTATAACCCACAGTCTTGCCGGCTTCCCCGTTTATCCCGTTGATATTTGGTCTTGCCAACCTATTAATGTTTAGCTTTTCTATCTGATTTCATTCTATATATTGTTGTTTGGCCTTGTCGGCATAATTGAATCATTTTGAATATTGATTTAGCCTCGTTTGCAATTTTGTTTATTGAATGCATTGATATATACATATATAAGGGAACCTGTATAGGCCGAGTGCCAATCCCAACGGAATGCTTGGATTCCTGTTATGAACCGAGCGGAATGCTCGAGTTTCTAATGTGCGCCAACCAAAACGCTTGGGCTCCTATTATGTACTGAGCTATCATGCTTGGATTTCTGTCCTATATGGTAGGAATAAGGAGAATCTGATATGCATATTATATTTTGAGTTAGTTGGATTGCATATTATGCTTGGAGTTGTATGATCCTGTTTGTACTCTATTCAGGAAGCAATAAGGACGGAGAGATTTCTATTTGGTAATCTTGACATTGCTTATGTCTTGTCATAATCGCATTTCTACTTGTGATGTCTTGATAGTTGATAATCTGTTGAATTACTGTTTCTTCAACATATCCATTTTCTATTTATTGTAATTCCCGTCACTAAGTCTTTAGGACTTATTACCCTTTTGTTATTCTTTATTTTCTTCCCAAACAGGGTCAAGTGAAGCATGAGGGCTTATGGCTTGGCCTGAAGGATTCGTTTGTAATCATTTAGGTGTTTTGTTCATATGTTTATATGTACTTCTCTTAGTTGTAACTAAGACATGAGACTGCCGATGTGTTTGAATGTTATTTGGGAAACTTATGACATGTATATATAGCACCCTTGTAGTGTTCTTTTAAATTGAAGCACGCTGCTATATTTTGGAGATTTGTTGAAATTTGTGGGCCCTATAGGTTATCTTTATGCTATAGTTTAAGTCTAAATTGATGGCATCTCAACTTAAGGGTTATTCTGAGTGGGGTGTCACATGAAATATGATATAAATTAGTAAAATAGTTTTGTCAAAATATATAAGTCGTACTTGATAATAATTTAAACTGAAAAATGGAAAGAGAAAGCAAGTAATAAAAATATGAATACAGTTATATAAAATGACGAAAAAATATGATCAAAATTGCTCAAAATGACAGAAGCCTTTTTTTTCCTGAAAAAAAAAAAGCCTCTTGAAAGAATCAAAGTCTACTCATATATTATAATGACTTAAAAAAGAATTATGTGAAGAAATGTTAATATGTTAACAATAAATATGTGATGAAAAATATAGCTTCAGAGAATTAATCTTTGAAGGCTTCTTACATGTGAAATATTTACATACATATATATATATATATATGCTGCATAAGGATAAAGGTACTTAAAAATTATACGCAAGTTGAAATTAAGGTCAATAAATACAAATTTTAGCTAATCTGTGAATTTTCATTTGGCATAAATTACATGAGAAACGAGGAAGGGAAAAAAGAAAGAAAGACATAACATAAATAAAATAAAAGTAAAAAAAATTTACGTTGTTCATTGAGTAACATATTTGTGGATTGAAAATTTGAAGCAGTAAAAATAACAAAGTGAAACTAGTAAGATATTAAAATGCGTGACGCTCACATATATAAAGAGGTGAGTGAGAGAAAAAAATTGAAATGTGAATTATATGAAATTGCCTAAAGATTCAATATTTTTAGATGATGGAATAGACAATGCCATACACTATTCGTATATATCTTTTTTAAAAAGTACCATTCATATTTATGTGTTTATAATTATGTATAAAAATACCTACAAAATTATAAACATAATAACTTAAGTAATGGCGTTCTAGTTTTAGTTATTTTTGTTATTTTTTTTTTCTATTTTTTTTTTATTTATAGAAGTATTCCTCAATTTTGACCATATGCCATTTTTTTTTTTAATTCTCATTAGTTCTTTAGGAGGTTAAATAAATTGGGAAACCATATATTACTATTAAATGTTTAGCAACCAATTTACATGACTTGACCAAAATTATGTTGTATAATACGAAAAAGATGTCCATTGACTGCAATTTGCTCAATTTTTGACTGCACAAAAGGATATTCATTGATTGCAATTGTTCAATTTTTAGTAGATACTAAATTTTAATAATTTTAAATTTTTTAATGGTTAGAAGATACTATAATTGGCTACTTAACATTTAATAAAAATGCATTATTTTCAAATTCATGAAACATCTTTGAGTATTCAAAATTACGAAAAAAAATAGTATTTAATATAAATATTGAGCAATTGCAATGAACACTCAAAATATTTTAACTGGCTGTTGAAAATTTAATGAAAATATACTTTTTCCAAATATATTTTTGCTCTTTAAAAAATTCAAAAATACCAACAAATTAGTATTTGGTCAAATTTATACTATATAATAATATAGGAAAGGTTTCCATTAATTACAATTACTTAATTTGACCAAATATTATTTTTGGTGATTTTGAATTTTTCAAAAATGTTATATGAATTTGGAAACCATTCATTATCATTGAATGTTCACCAACCAATTAGTATTTTATCAAATCTATATTGTGAAATATAGAAAGAATGTTATTAATCCAATTGCTCAGTTTGACTGAAGGAAGGGTGTCCAATAATGTTATTAATCTAATTAATTGCACAATTTGACTGAAGAGTGTCCATTAACTGCATTACTACATATACATATATATTATATCAAATACTGTTATGCAAAATTATGTATATGTATATAATAAAACACATTCAAGAAAAAGCAGATAAAAAATAATGTAACAAATTAAAACTAGAATTATTGTATACGATGTTGGTTAGTCTGATTTTATTATAATTTGAATATTTATAGTTATAAACAAATTAAATAAAACTAAAAATATTATTTGAATAAAAAAGTTAATTAATATAATGTATCCAGAATGATTTTATTAATAATCAAGTTTGGAAATGAAGCTTTGATGTCAACTTTATTAGCATGAGATGATAGAAAAATTATTTAGAAACTTAGTAAATATGTAAAAAAATTCGTACATAATTAATTATTACAATATGAAAGCTCGTAGATATTATAAAAATTTTCTTAGATATTATCATGATTTTTTTTTTTATATTTATATTTCGTAAATATGTAATATGTATATATACATATATTCATGTTAGGTTCCACTTAATTAGATTTAGTGAATGGTGGTGAATTTTAAATTATTTAAACAATATGTATTGCATGATAAATATGATTTTTTTGATATAATCTTAATTAATTCTTATTCGAGACGTGAAATATATTACCATAATCTTAATTCTATAACTTTGCTCATAATTATACATACAACTTGAACCGTGTCTTCGCCTCAATATGAAGTCAGAGTTTAGGTACGAAAAAAATTTGGGTTGGGAAAAAAAAAAAAAAAAAGTTGTGTGCGCTGACTAAATGAAATAATCAAATTAAGATTTCAATGCCTCACTGTATAACTAATTAAATTCAACTTCTTAATAACTTAGGCAAGTTTGCTACGCAAATAGTTGGATGTCACAATTTGACTTACAACTTGAGTTATTAATTTCTTGATCCATATTCCCACTTCACGTTTTGTTTATACCGTCATAATAATTATGCATAGTTACAAGATAAACTCAGAAAGTCCTGCCACTTTTATAATTAAATAGTTATTTAATTGTTTAAATGTAAAAAGTCGTCATTGATCAGTTATATTAGTCTCACATATATATATATATATAATATAATATAATATAATACGTGGGATCCGAAATTTAAATTTAACAGACTCCTAATATATGTTTGTATATATAACACCCCTGGAATTTTCCTGATTTGTGCTAAATTAATTGTCAATTTTATTTTCATCATATTTGTACCTACGAATTTTAATTTATTAGTATTTTTAGAAGTTTTGTGGTTAATATATAATTTTAACAAACTTGATTTCATTTTATTTGAAACTTTTGGGGTCAAACCGCAAATTTTAGGACTTGATTGCACAACTTTGGGAAATTTTGGGGTTTGCATGGAAGGCCCTAAGTCACCTAGGGTTCAACTTTTATTTCTTTTAAAGTGCAGGGCTCAAATGCATGATTTAATTATTTCTGGGGTCAAAAATCGAAATCTGGAAAATTGCCCTATAAATATCAAAAAATTGAAAATCCACCCCATTTCATTCTTCACCTTCACCGCGACCACACACCCCTACCCCTCCGGCAATCTCTCTGGCCACTGTCATTCTTGGCAAGCCACAGCCAACATCTTCATCCCCACATCATCAGCATCACAACAACACCACATGCAAGCCGTTAAGCCGACAACTCACCGGAGAACGTGAAGACCGAAGCTTGACCACGGCGGAGTTGGTGGGCGACGACAGAATAGGGCTGAGCGAGGTTTTCTGGGCATAGTTTCTGGTGGCTAACAACTTGAGGAAGCTTAAGGTACACTTGCATTGAAGCTTTATGAGCTATCGACGACGAAAATTGAAGAAGGTTCCACGGCGGTGGACGGTGGTGCTGCAACTTGGAAGCTTCGATTGAGACTCTTCCTGGTGGCAAAATAGGGAATTGAAGGGTGCATTGAACAGCTCTCGCCAAGCGAAACATGGTGGTGGTAAAAAAATTCTGTTCCAGCGGCGGCGAGGCGGCAGCAATGTTGAGGCAGTATCTACTCTCGACGCAAAGATCGCGGCGATAGTCTCAGTTGTTGAATCTGAGGTTTCAATTGAGTAATTTGTGGGTAAAAGTTTAGAAAGGGGTTTGATTATATACATACATGTTATATTGTATTGCTTTAAATTTTGTATCATAGCAAGAATGAGTTCATGGATTATATATATATATATATATGGGCCAAGCATGATGGAATATTGTGTAATTGTGGACCCGGATATGTTGTATTATATGCCAAATTTGGATTTAATGAGTTTAATAAGAAATTAAACCTTAAATTGTGGATTTAGGACCTAAAGTGGTAATGGTTGGGATTATGTATGAGGCATTAAGTAATTATTGTGATTTAGGGTGTCATTATGAAAAGATCATGTGATTAAGGACCTGTCTATATACTGATAAGTGAATGATATAAAAACCGAGATTAATTCTGGCAAGACTAGTCTTATTAGCCATTATTAGGATGATAGCACTATTTATGCTTTAAACCAATGTTCTCAAAATCGGACCGGGTAATGAACCGGTGACCTTACTGGTTACTGGTTCAACCGGTTTGACCAGTGGTCGAACCGGTATGACGCAATAATTACATAATAATTATATTTAATTTTATAAATATATATAATATTTTAATATTACCAAAAAATAAAATTTTCAATTCATATAGAAAGAATATTATTTGAAAAAAAATTTAACTTGCTTATTTTTAAGTATGTTTTTTAAAAAATAATACTATTTCACAATTAGTCAATTATAAATAACTAAAAAATAATGTTTCACATTAATTTAAGTAATCATTCATTTCATACTTCAACTCTAAATAAAAATAAATTCTTCTATGCTACATATTCAATATAATTTAAGAGAAATTAAACAAAATAAAATAACAAACTAAACATAAATATTCACATATAACTACTATTTTATTAAATTTTAAGAAAATATTTCATGTTTCAAAAAATTACATGTCCAAAATCTTTAATCATCATTTTCAACTCACAATTTCTCTTTTTCTTTTTTTACTTTTTTTAAGAAAAATTAAAAATTAAAAAAAAAAGGCAAAAAAAAAAAAAAATAGGGCGAACCGGTTGAACCGGTCCGGTTTTTGACCGGTTTTCAGCCCCACCGATTTTCAGCCTTCAACCGGATCGGACAGGCCACCGGTCACCAGTCCGGTTTTCAAATCATTGCTTTAAACTATCATGTTAATAGGTTAAGTAGTAATTTTTGGAATTTATGATAAGTGTGACAGTGATGTATTGGGAGTCAAAAATGGATTCTGACTATAAATATATCATTTTGGTTAGGTAACGATGACGTGGGTCACGAGGACCAATAGACACTTGGTAGGAGTTGCATCAGCTGAGGTTACGGAGGTGAGGGTCTGCCGATCTGGCACTTCTTATACATATTTGTTCTTGTGCAAAAACCCCTATGAGGGTTAAATTGCTTGATTTGTACTTGCTCGTTATCTGGTATTTGACTTGTATACCCCTGTGAGGGTTAGTACTTGTTGTCACTCTGTTGAGTTAGTTCTTGTTTGTTCTGGCGCCCAGAACTCCTATTTGTCATGTCTGGTACTTGTCCTAATCGTACTTGTCACTATTAGGTATTTGTTTCTGTCTTGAATCGTTATCAGATGCCTTACCGGCATGCTCGCTTGTTTGTATCCTATTATCCAGCCAGTTGGCTTGTCTGTACTTGCTAGTCATTTATATATTGCCTCGTCGGTAACTCCAATTGCTTGATTGGTACTTGTTGTACTTGCATGGAGATAGTACTTGGGCTGAGTGTCAATCCTATGCGGAATGCTGGGATACTTGGGACACGCCTTGCAGTCCGCCTGGGTGTCCACGATACGTTAAGCAGTCCACTTAGGTATCAGCGGTACGCTAAGCAGTCTGCTTAGGTATCCACAATGCACCATACAATCCGTATGGGCTAGGGGTGTTCATTCGGTTAACCGAAAAAATCGGTTCGGTTTCGGTTCAGTTTCGGTTAAAACCGAAACCAAACCTTTTTTTTTTTTTTGGTTTTGTTTGGTTTTTTCGGTTAACTGAAACCGAATTGGAAAAAAAAAAAAAAACTTATTTTTTTACCAAGAAAGTGTTATAAAAGTTTCTTTGATAAAAGTAAGTTAGTTAATTAAAAATTTGACTTGGGTAACTTATTCTTTTAATACTAAAAAAATTATTTGATAAAAGTATATTGATAAAAATATTTGTTTTTAGGTGAATATTGATTTAGATTACTTTTTTTTTCTATATTGAAAATATTTGTTTTGATTAAATTATAATTTATCTATTCTAAACAAATACATTTAAAATATTATAAATTTAAGAAGATAAATAAATATTTTAATTATTTTATGTTATAAAAATTTTAGTATACACATTAAGTATGCTAAAATTGCTCACTTATAATCGCCAAGGCAGATGTATGTGATTTTTGTATATTCAAACCTTAACTACTAAGATCGAATAGCGAATTAAATCTTAAACTCAATCTACTAAAGTTAAATAGCTAATTGATATAATGACATCATAATATAGATTTCGGATTTGTAAATTTTGTGAAAAATACAATTACAACCTTATTAAATCATCATTTCTAAAAGATAATTATGAAAAATTGATAAAATTTGTATCCAAACTTTTTTTTTTATGTTGAATTCTCCAATTTATCCTTCAAACTATATTGTCAATTTTTATTGTTGAAATAATTAAAAGGACAAATTATGTAAATGAACAAAAATAACTTTTATTTTAGATACAAAATGGTCTTTATTTTTATAATAATATAGGTAAAATTTTTATTGGTTAGCAGATACAATATACTATTAGTACTATCACAGGAATAGCTGAATAGGATTCAAGGCCTTATCCCTTAGTTTGCAATATAAGTTGAAATTTCAATTTTGCTCATCAACATACCCTATAATATATATAAGTTTAATTAATTAATTAATTTTCTTTTAATATAATATTTTTTGCTGTTTAAATCATAATCATCTATTTTTTATATGTAACGTGTATTAGTTCATATAATAAAAAAATTATGCAATCGTACCATTTGAGTTTAGAAAAAAATATCATTTTTTTCCTCTTTGTATCAAACTATTCATATTTTTATATGTCATATATTAATGTCTATATTATTTACAAAACATAAGGTTTTTAATAACTATTTGGATATATTATTTACTTCTTTTTCTCTCAATTATTTCACCTTATCACAAAAAAAAAATTATTTATCCCAAAATTTTAAAAATATATTAACATTTACATTATTTAAAATTTTATATTTATTTATCTTAGACTTAAAAAATTTAATAAAAAATGTGAAATAAAACTAAAACTAATAATAAAATTTTGTATATAAAAAAGTTTCGATTTTTTCGGTTCGGTTAACCGAACCGAATTGGTTTTTTTGGTTTTTCTGTTAGGTTTTGGTTAACCGAATAAAAAAAACCGAAAAAGTTGAAAACCGAATTTTTTTGAAATGAAAAATCGAAAACCTCGATTTTTTCAGTTTTCAGTCGGTTTCGGTTTTTTTTTTTAACACCCCGAATATGGGCACACCAATTGTATGCCAAGTTGTCACGGTATGGAAGTACTTGTTTGATTGGTATAAGGTGATCTAATATGCATGTCTTAACTCGTTTTGTTGGAATGCATATACTATAAAGGTTTCCCTGCTTGTACTTGTTTCTTGCTTGATTGTAGTCTGTTCTTGGAGCAACAAGGCATGAGAGTTTTCTGTTTGTTGTTCTCGTCCTTGATTGCATCGTAATTGTACTTGTATTGCTTAATGATTTTAAATCTATTGAGATGCTCTTCCCTTGATAGGTTTCTATTACCGCTTGATATATTATCCCTCACTAAGTCCATTGGACTTACCCCTGTTTTTCCTTATTTTCAGACAGGGTTAAGGAAAGGATGTAAGTTCTGACTTGAGACGAGGAAATACTCTTTTGTAATAGAATAGGTGTTCATATGATATATGGGTTGTTAGAATGTTATATATACTTAGAGACTTTGTAATATGTCAGATTTGATGTTGACACCTTAAGGCTGTGTATATATTTTGTTGAGCATATAAGTATTGAGCTAGCATGTATGTTAATGTTTTGTAGAATTAGTTAAGTTAAATTGTCGCTGCTACTGATAATGTAAAATTTGAAAAGAATTTTATGGGTCTAGTGCTTGTATTGTGGCTTCTGAATTATGTTTGAAATGTTCTGATATCTCCACTTTGGGTTACCTTGAGTGGGGTGTCACAGTATAGATATATTAAAAAAAAAAGAAAAACTTATAAATAACGTAAATTGGCCAACTAAGCTATGTCCTAGGCACTCTCAACAAGCTATTTTCACAAATTAGACTAGCTTTTCAAAAGATGATGAAGGAAACAGCCCGGGATGTGTTGCGATTACTGTGTGATTTGTATTTAAATAATATAAATCACTTAAATTATTTAAATTATATTATTTACAAGATTAATAATACTAATAAAATAATGAAATAATATTTCAATATTACATATATAGAAATTAGAATTTAAAAACTAAGCCAACAAAAAGTCTTGGCACTTATATATATATATAAACTATGCATTAATGACAAGATGTTATGTAATATCTCTTTTATTAAATCCAAATCAACAGCAATTTATATGATGTCTCTTCACTCTTTGAGAAGATCTAAATGCGCAGTGAAAAGGAAATCTCTTAAAAGGAAATGCATTCCAAATTGTGGAAACCAATTATAAATTGGATATTTGGCTCTGTACTTTCATGCAGTGGGACATTGAGTTGTATGACAAGTCTTTGTGCAACTTTCGAATAGTATTAGAAAAGTAGGACTAAGCTCTTTTTACACAGTGAAAGATGATGTGATAATATTGTAGTACAAATTGAAGACAAAGGTGCATCAAATAATTCCATCCCACAAAGAGGAAAGTTAGTATACGTATTACACGTGCATTTGACAATTTGACGATGGATTATGAAACTTCAAACACGTCATTTTAACAATTCTGCACACTAGATTTTAAACATTCAAATTGCAGACCATCACATGTCTACCTGACATTCTTAAAGTTCTAACATTATATGTAAACCAATCAATGATTCCGCAATAGTGCAACTTTCTTTCTTCCGGACCCTCATTAGAGCCTCAAAAGCTTCATAATTTTTGCGATAGTTACTTGTATCTCTACTCAGTATCCAAGGGCATGTTCACTTTGTTGGATGTGGGGATGAAAGCCCACACCCCCCCCCCCCCCCCCACATCCTTTATTTACTTCATTTAATGAAAGCTCGGTGGATATCTCATGATCCGGTACTGTGCTCACTATTTATGGGATGAAAAAATCCCACAAAGCTGATTTTGTGGGATGAGGGGTTAAATTACCTCTCAGCCCTCTGTTTGCCGCGACCTGATTTTTATTTTTAGTCGCAACTTTGAAGTATTATTATTGTTGTTGTTATTATATATTATTATTAATTTTATTAGTAATTATGGTTTTGTGGGATGAGGGGTTAAATTACCCCTCAACCCTTTGTTTGCCGTGACCTGATTTTTATTTTTAGTCACAACTTTGAAGTATTATTATTATTATTATTATTATTATTATTATAAGAAGAAGAAGAAGAAGAAGAAGAAGAAAAGGGTATAAATGTCAAATAGTTTTTATCCATATTTTATCATCCATCTAAGTAAACAAATAATAACATTATCCATCATCATCCTGCCTTTTATCCCACAAAGTAAATATACTTCATCAAATATTAAATTATCCTAATCCCACTTTTCATCCCTTATTTCATCATATCAACTCACATCCCATATCTAAAAGTAAATGGGCAGTATTAGGACATGTATTTAGTAAGGATATTTTTACTTTCTAAGCATCATTGTCCTAAACTAGAGCTCAGTGTGGCCAAAAACCAAGAGAGCACACACATTATTAGCAAGTAGCAGTTGTAGCACACTATGCGCCCACAACACAAATCTAGTTCTTTTTATTTCTCCGTGAAAGTTTTCTTTTATATACATATACATAAAATTGAAAAATAAAACGAGGGGTTGATCAACATAACAATTATACTTTTGGATATGATCATAGAAATCTTTCAGAATATGGAATATTCAATTTGAACTATAATTATTACTCAAAATACGAGCCTTTCACGTAAAAAATATCTAGTTTGAACAATAATACTATTCAAAAGGCTAGTTCATCATCACATCCTTCTTGATATGATCATAGGTGTCCCCTACCATTATGAAATATCTAGTTTAAACCATAAGAGTCCCCAGTAAAATATTCGGTTTCGATTATAGTTACTATTCAAAAGATGAGCCCATTCCACTACTAAAAAAATAGAGAATATCAATAACCACTAGGGTGGTCACTAAATCAGTAAAAATCGATCACTAATGGGTTTATTGACCATGTGATTTAATAAATGCTTAGATCAGTCATAAAAATCCTTATCACTAATAAATATGATTTTCTATATGATCACTAGGTGATAGTTAATTACCGACCGCCTACTGACCATTTATATGCAATCAAAATAATATGCTATCACTGATTTCATGTGGGTCAAAAAAATTTGAGAACTTTAAAAATTTGCAACTTTGAAAATTCAAACACTTAACCTATCGCTTGTAAGATGACGTACTAATCATTAGACCAAATGTACTTTAATGTATGAGTTACTAAAATATAATATATATATATATATATGAAATTTTCTTGCCATAACAAGAGGATTGTCTTATATCGCTGCTTCTGGGTATTTCATTGTTTTATTTGATACCTTAATAGTGATTTAACTATTCCGCCTGACCCCTTGTTTAGATGTCATTAGGAGCCACAGTTGTGTCTTAGAAAGTTTGCTCCAAACTCCTTGATATACTTCATGAGTTTTCAGCACAGGCTTGCTGAATTGAGTCTCCCAGCAATGGTGGATAGCTTTCGTTCTTTGTTTATTGTTAAGAAGATCAAGAGAGAATTTTCCTTCCACTAAAACTTGATTTATATAACTAAGTTTTTATAAAAATACAAAATTATGTCCATAATCAAACTTATTTTTATAATATTTTATAAAATATTTATAAAAAATATAAAACTTTTTATATAAAATCTAGATTTTCCATAATAATAAGATTTCAAAACTAAATTTTCCTATAAATTGAAAAATGAATAATATTATTTTAAATATAGATTTGCACTTAATATAAATATATTTTTTGTAAAATTGCAAACTTATATCCATAAGCATATCAAATATTAATAGTTTAATTTGTGAGATAATTGTAAGATTTTATAATAAAATGTAAAAGTTAATTATTCTTTTAAAATAAAAATCAATTCTTTTTTAGGCAATAGTAAATTATAAATGGTTGAGAGAAAAATATTGGGAGAGAGAGAGAGACTTAGTCACTACATACAGAATATATATATATATATATTTAAACTCTTTCAATGAAGATATTTGAACTATTAAAAAAAATTAAGGGATAAATTTGATATTTCACATTTATCATAAATTATAGTCCTAAACATTAGGATGTCCAACTTACTAATCAAAACAAGCAAACAAAAAAGATAATAAGATATATTTTCTAAATAATGAATCATATACTTATCAATATCATCCAATCTTATCATTGCAAGCAAACAAGCCCTTAGAGGAATAGTCATTTGAACATGAGAGATGATATATATTTGTATTAACCCTAACCCAATGAGAGATACATTAGGAATAGGTTTCCTTCTTTGAATAGGATTTCAAGTTGATGCTCTATAAAAAGGTTAGGAAAAGAGTAATTCTTTGTTAAGAGTTTTCATTAATAAATTTCTTCATCATAATCTTTGTTCACATAGCATTGGTGCCATGGATAGAATCTACATGAAAAAAACCCTACGAAAAGGATACATTAAATGTACCACATGATATCATAGAAAATATTCTCTCACGAGTAGAATTCAGGCCACTCCTCAGATTTAAAGCCGTTGCAAAAGTATGGAAAGCTAGAATCTCCAACACGCATTCGACAGGAATCATCTCCAACGATTCAAGGATTCCTCCCGCCAAAATATGTTCTTAGGGATTATCGCACGTAGGCAGGGAATTCAGAATTCAAATTGGTTGAACTCAGAAATCACGAATGTCGAGTAAAATCAGCGCTGAAATATCCACTGAAAAATATCAGCTTTCTTGATCTGATGTGCTGTTGCGATGGTTTAGTACTCTTGTAGTGTGGTCCTCGCCATGGCAGACATTTTTATGCGCTCTGGAATCCATCGAGAGGAACAAACATGAAGTTCTGGGCCCCAGATCCATCTTATACTTATACTCCAAAGGTTTGTGGGATTTGTTATGATCCATTAATTAAGGATTATAAGTTAGTTATCAGTCGTATCATGAAGCGCTATGCAGTTTTTTACGATAGAAAGAACTACTGGATTGAGATGAAAGAATTTTCCCTTGAAAGAGCAATTATAGGGGTCAGTTTGGATAATGTAATCCCTGAACCTGGGATCTGTTTTGATGGAGCAATATTGGGCAACCCGGACCAGTCAATCTTACGATGATGCACTGATGCCTAGGCTATGCCAATTTGGATCCATCAAATGAGAAGTATGAACTAGTTTGTTTTGATTCAGGAGATAACATGTTGAAGCAGGTGCATAAGCCGGAGGGTATACGAGAAGATTTTGTACTCTATTTGGCTTCCTTGGGAGACAACTTGTGCTTGTCCTATCACAACCGTCGTTCAAGGCTTGAAATATTTATGATGAAAACATATGGTGATCAGAACATGTGAGAAGAGTTCATCACGGTACGCCTTGAACTGCTGCCAGGGGACTTTGGTGAGATGGTTAAAGCAGTATTTTTGACAAATGAAAATGAGGTTATATTATACGATGGCAACTTAGAGTACTATACTGCTTATAACACCAGTAAAAAGACTTTCAGAAAATGTAGGGAAATTCGTTGTGCTTACATTATCTTCGATTCCCATGTGGAGAATCTTGTCTTCAGCAATGGACACATACAACGGACATAAGAGGAATGGAGGTACATCTGGGATGGAGTTATTTAGAGACATTCTTTTTAGGTAGGTACTAATGATATTTGAGTTTGGATTTGAATTTATGATGTGCCTTCTTGTTTTATAAGTTGATGATTGATAGAAAGGCTAGAATAGAATTCGTTATCTTGGTGACTTCTATAAAGAAATATTACATGAGCAAGAAATTGATCTTCTTCTAGCTAGCCATTATTTGCCGAGTATATTCTTGTTCTTCTATTTGCTGCAGCATGTTCTGACTTTGAGACGAGCAAATCCTGCATTCTATTTTGAAGCCTCATCTTTTTGATTTTTAGCAAGTTGCGGGCTATTAACCTACATTAAACAGGATAATAATTTGCACACAAGTATTCAATTTGATTAGTCTGTATGACCATTTACAGAGTGCAAAACTCTGTATGTTGTCAAAATCTCAAAATTGAGCACAAGCCAAAACAGGCTTAGTGGCTGAGAATATTAAGAAGAGAAACTCTTTCTTTGACTAAATTCCTGAAGAATGATTCTAACCCATCTTCAATTTCCTGAATGGCCATTTCTGATGCTTTCAACTGCATCAGAAAATCAAGGACATCAACAGCTTATGTGCCTTTAAGCAATTTTTGGATGTTCAGGACATTAAACCCCTGAGCTTCATTTCCTTGATCCATCTCAAAATGCCCGCGTCTTGAATGGGTAAAGTTTGAAATCAGTAACCAACTTCTTTGCTTTGACCTTTTGTTTTCCCTGGACACGAGCACCAAGATAGACTTCTGGACTGCGAAGCTGATTGCCTCAGCTTCTTTCAATGTGCCTGTGATGGTCTTGAGATCCTGGTTCATTTCCAGAACTGCTCTTGGAGAAAATTCCTTTGAGCCCTTCATATTCTTGATGCACTTGTTGATCATCTTATAAACCTTCTTTCTTGATGTCATGTAAGCATCAATATCAGCTTTGCCTCCATTCCTACTAAGAGAGGATTCAAGTTCTTTAACAGATTTCTTCACAATTGTTATAATATCCCTTGCAATTCCACAACAATCCAGCAATTGCCGACATACATCAACCAAATTAACGGCCCAACTTTTGCCTTGTTCGTGGGCGCGAGCTTGCTGAATAGAAGGCAACTCTGTTAAATTATTGATGCTTCCTTGCAATCATTGAGACTAACCAAGTTTGTGCAAATGGAAGAAGCTGATGATGATGAAGCATCTGAGGCCCATAGCATGCCAGATGGTCTTCACAATCTTCAATTGTGGGATGAGATTTAGATGGCAAACTGTTTGATCTAGCATGGTGAGCAATTTTTCAATCTAAAAAAGGATCGAAGCTAAAATGGGAAGATGTTAAGTTAGCTTTTAAAGCACCAGCTATATATAAGCAAATGATCAAAAGGGATAGACAGAATATTATCTACTCAAGATGTCTCTCAGTATTAATTATAAATAGTGGCTAATTACACACGATTGCATTGTCATGCGGATATTGGACAAAAAGGAGACCAAATACTAACATTTCACATGTGCCAGCAAATGATGCAGAAAATATGGATCTTGTACATTTCATTTGCAATGCTTGCACCTTATACAGCCTTACAAAATTTGAACACCCGTGTGCGATTATTATTCTGTCAAGAAAACAAATATATAATTAACCCCCCAATGAGGACGATATAATTAGAGCAAAGGCAGCATCAAAACACGTGTAGTTATTGTTCGAAATTCATGATTGTCTGAAGATCAGAGACCTCCAGCCTGACAGAGCTAATCTTTTATTTTCCTGCTTTCGCTGTTGGGAAACATTTTTGCATAGGCACATTAATGATTTAGCTCTTTGAATATTGATCAATAGATTAAATCAAATTCATTGCTGTCAAGATTCCGAATGCTTCAAGATCAGCAATTATAATGTAGCTCAGATTTGAATGGTTTGAGTTTTTCGATTTCAATTGTTCAAAATCCGTGGGACATGGAGCTCGTGGACAATCATATTTGTTTCTTTTTTCAGCAGTGATGGGACGTTACAGGTGGAATATATTCCATTTGTTTCCTTTACCTATCTTACTATATATATAGCTGATAACAAAGGGAAGGCTTCGAGCATTCAACATATTTTCTCAAGACAAAAATTGTACTTAATCGTTCATTTTTGAGAGAGAAAGATGGCCAAATTCCATTCTAGATCAAACAGCTTTCCATCTCAGTCTCATCCAGTAATTGAATCTGTTGACGATCATTTGTGTAGGTTAAAGTCCTCACAAGCCACTTCAACTTCAGCCAGTTCTATATCTGCAAACTTGGCTAGCCTCAGAGATTTACATGAGGGAATCAATAATCTGATGCAGATGCCTTCAATCCAACAAGCCCTTTCCCATGAACAAGGTCAAAATTGGATAAATGAGTTGCTGGAAGGATCTCTCAGGCTCGTGGATCTTTGTGGATTTGCCAGAGAAGTTGTGTGTTTAACCAAGGAATCTGTTCAAGATCTTGAATCTTCCATCAGGAGAAACAAAGGTGAAACAGCCACAGCAGTTGACATTAATGCTTATGTGGCCTCAAAAGAGAAGATTAATAAGATGGTGAACAAATGCATCAAGAATTTTAAGAGCTTCAACCAAAACTATGCAGCTTTCCCAGACAGAGACTCTGATCTTAAGGCCATTGCGACGATGCTGAAAGAAACGGAAGCCCTTGATTTCTCGGCCCTAAAGTCCGTGTTAATCCTCTTGTCTGGGGAAAAGGAAAGATCAAAGCAAAGAAGTTGGTCGTTGCTTTCCAAGTTCAAAAACACCAACCGCGTACATTCTGAGGATTTTGTGTTCCTTGAACATCTGCAAGTCACTAAAAAGGATGGACAATACTACTTTGAAGCAGTTGAAAGCATCAGAAATGATCATTGAGGAAGTTGAAGAGGGATTGGAAGTCTTATTTAGAAGTTTAGTCAAAACTAGAGTTTCTCTCCTTAATGTTCTTAGCCATTATTAGCCTGCTCTGGCTGCTGCTAGATTTTGAATTTTTGACCACACAATATAGTTGTATGCTTCTCTGTAAATGACATAAAAAGAAAAAAATCTATGCTAATACTGAAGGAGCAATACAATTCAGTGCACATATTCTTGCCCCAAATTCTATTGCCATGTCTATTTTCAGCCACTTACCTGTTTTTCAATTGAATATCACTATATTTCTTATATTGCATTAGATGCTAAGTCTTCATCTTTAGATGTTTATCAGTAATTTTACTATGTTCTGATATGAATTATTTTTACAGCATTGTAATGCGACAGTGTGATCACACTAATTAATCATGTGTAGGGCTAGAAGCTAGCGCTGTCAAGACTCCAATATTGGATGAACACGACCATTTCTATGATCTAAATAAGTTACAGTAATTTAATCCCCATGGGGACTATCAAGTTCCAAATGTTTTCAAAGCACAAATTAAACTGCATCAATCATGTTTCTTAATTATACTCGTTTGAGCCTATAATACGTTTTCTCGTAGTTTTGAAGTGTGTAATCGCTTTCCTTAAGGTAGCATTTTGTCAAGTTGTATGGAAAATCACTTCTAAAATATCACAAGATCATTCAGGGAATTGCAATAGCAATTTAAAAGAAACAGTGAAAAATGTAAAAGATGAGAGTTTGAAATATATTGTTATTTATTCGTGACATAAATAAAGTTTGAATACATTCTTAGTAACTATCAACTTCTTTTATAAAAGAACACAATTTTTTCCCAACACTATTGATTTGTTAACGAGGATGCTAGTAAAATATGTATAAGAGAGATTAGAATATATGATTATTTTGTGGCATACAACAGTCTTTATATGAAGTTTGAAAACATTTTTCTCAGAGATTAACTTCTTCTGAAAAAAAAAACACAAATTTAATCAAAAACTACATCTTTTTAAGAAGTATGGACACTCATTCTCAAAAGACATTGATATTAGATTGCGACTACTCATCAAATGATATGTCTTTCGGTTGTATACATAATCAAAACTCCAAGCACAATGGGTCTCCGCTAAATCATTTTTATTCTTGTAATTATTGTTAACGTGGTTATTATGCTAAGGTTATTATTTTACTAATTAAATGTTTTCTTATTGTTATGCGCACCAAGTAATTTAGTCAACTTCAGATGAAATAATAGATATAATTAATTAATTGATTCAAAAATTGTTCTAATAGTACAAAAATCTTATTACTAGAAATATGATTTGAAACCGGTCTCGGCTAAATCTTCTTTTTCTTTTTTTAATTATTGTTAACATAGTTATTATGCTAATTCAAGCTATGCACACCAAGAAATTTGGTCAACTTAGATGGAACAACAAATAGAATTAATTAGTTGATTCAAGAAATTGTTCTAATCGTATTAAAAATCCTATTACCAAATATATGATTTGAAACTTTCGCTACTAAATTAAAATTGTGATAAGTGAACCAAAATTTGAAAAAAAAAAAAAAAATTGACTTCCTACTAAAAGAAACATCACATTGTTTTGGGGGAGCGGAAGATTATATATGTGCATATATATTTTTAAAATTATATACATATATATATATATTAAAAATTTGTTAGAATTTAAACATCACATTTACACATGTGAAGACGATGTAGCTACTTGACAATGAGAGACTATATCTATTTGTATTAACTCTATCTCATACTGAGAAGAAAGAGCAAACCAAGTGAACATGAGACACACTAGGAATAAGTTTCCTTTTTTGAATAGGATTTGAATTTGATGCGCTATAAAAAGCTTATGTATAGAGCAATCTTTTGTTGAGCGTTTCCATTAATAAATTTATTCATCGTAACCTTCGTTTTGCAAAGCATTCGAGCCATGGAAAAAATCCACATGGAAAAACTCCATGAAAAGAACATATTAAATATACCACGTGATATCATAGAAAACATTCTTTCACGAGTAGAATTCAAGTCTCTCTTCAGATTTAAAGCCGCTGCAAAAGTGTGGAAAGCCACAATCTCTAGCACAGTATTTTTTAGAAATCATCTCCAACGATTCAATAATTCCACCTGCCGGAATGTATTACACGCAAACAAAGAGTTTAGAATTCAAATTGGTTGAACTTGAAAATCATAAATCTCAAGTAAAATCAGCGCTAAGATATCCACTCAAAAGTATCGGCTTTCTTGATCTGATGTGCTATTGCGATGGTTTAGTACTCTTGCAGTGTGTTCCTCGCTATGGCAAAGATTTTATGCGCTCTGGAATGCATTGAGTGCAGGGATAGATCTAGAACTGAGACTCTGGGGGAGCGAAAATTATAAAATATAAAAGTTCAAATATAAGTTTTATAATCAATGAATTCGAAATACATACCATCGAAATTGAACACGATGCTTTTTCATATCATAAAGTTCATCAATAATCGAATCAATATCAAACTTTTTAGCAATATCTTTCTCAATATAAGTAACTAAACAATCAGCACAAAAATTATCTTCCACCTTATTTCTAAACCTATTTTTGACAATATTCACAGCAGAAAAAGTTCTCTCAACTAACTCTTATATTATTACCAGGTTTTATCTTGAAAAACGAATCGATGGTATTAAGTTTGCCCATGATTATTTTGTCTCTTTGCCTCAATCTTGTTGCAGTCAAAAGGGAGAGACTTTAATTGTTTTGTGAATTCCTATAAAGTTGTAAATGTTTCTTTGGCTAGATCCCTATAAATATATTTTTAGAAAAATTAAATAGAAGTACCCTAATGTGCCTAACCTAATTGTGAATTATTTAATTGAAAATATGAGGCTAAAAATTTGCTTTAAACATTCCAAAATTAAAATAGGTAAAGAATTAATAAAAATTATTACTAAATAATAAAATATGTACAAACTAAAACTTATTACAAAAATTCATATATATTTATATATATATATATAAGTGTGGTCGTGGGAGGGGGCGCAAATATACATATGGGATCAAAGAAAAACCACCAAAATGTTAGGGGAGCCACTCCGCCCCCCCCCCCCCGACCCCCATGGATCCATCACTGATTGAGTGGAACAGACATGAAGTTCTGAGGCCTAGATCCACTTTATATTTGTATCCTCAAAGATTTGTGGGATTTGTTATGATCCATTAGTTAAGAATTATAAGGTAGTTATCAGTTATATAAGGCGCTATGCAGCTTTTTTACTGTAGAAAGAACTACTGGATTGAAATGAAAGAATTTTCCCTTGAAAGAGCAATTACGGTGATGCTTTGGTGCCTTTGATCAGAATCTTCAATTTGGATCCATCGAAGAAGTATGAACTAGTTTGTTTTAATTCGAGAGATAGCAAGTTCAAGCGAGTGTACAAGCCGGAAGGTGTACGAGAGGATTGTGGACTCTATTTGGTTTCTTTGGAAGGCAACTTGAGCTTGTCCTGTGACAATCTTGATTCAAGGCTTCAAATATTATGATGAAAAAATATGGTGATCAGAATATGTGGGAGGAGTTCATCACGATATACCTTGAACTGCTGCCAAGGGACTTTGGTGATAAGGTTGAAGCAGTATTTTTGACGAATGAAAATGAGGTTACACTATACATTGGCAACTTGGCATATTATACTGTCTATAACATTAGTAAAAAGACTTTCACAAATTGTAGGGAAAATTCGTTGTGCTTACTAAGAAAATAGACATGATATTGATTCAAGGAGCTCAAAGAAAATGGGTTGGTGTTAATGAGGTCTCTCGTATGAGACCTCTGAGTGTGGGAGTTAGAGCTTCTCCTCCTTCAATGCGATGCTCAAGTCCTTCATGGAGGCTGTTCGGCGACACTCCTTTTTCTTTCGGTGCCTCATTTGGTAGTGGAGAGCAATTGTGAGTTAGAGATCCCAGCACCGAATAGAAAGAGAGCTCAAGTTTGTGTTTGGCTTGCCTAGTACTCACAGACTTTGCAAGGGAAAGAATATATTTACTTATGGGAAAAAGGAATATAGGAACTAATTTCCATTGGGACATATATAAGACATCTTATAGTTTGTGGAGCTTTTACGATGGAGCACTTGAGTATGATCAAGGCAAGTTAAAGTTCATTCTTCCCCTCAGCTGATAAAGCTTGTTGCAGAGGACTTGGCTCAGGTATAATGTCATTATTATTTTCTTATTTCCTTATTACTTTCTTTTGCTTATGCTTCTCTTCATGGTGCATTGTTCCCTTTATTTTCATGTCGTGGGCTCTACTTATTTATGTTTTCCACTTATATCCTTTTAGCAAACTTTGAACTTGATGATGCACATGCCCTGCCAAGTGAAGAAGATATTCGTTGTAAACACTAAGTTGAAGCAGGAAATTGCAATGCTTGCACTAGACCGAGATCAAGGTAGGATAGCTTAGCATGGTGACCAAGGATCAGAACCAACTGAGAGAAAGGTACAATAGGGGATTAAGATGGGCAAAAAGTTTTCTAGACTTTTCTACAAGGAAGATATTTATTGTTGTCATTAAAGAGAAGATCATAATGGAGTTTAAGGACTCAGAGGCCTTTGAGGCTTCGATTGTGTATGAGGCTTGCCTAATATAAGCACACTATCCAAGATGGTTATCGTATTTTGAGGGAGATGAGCATATATCCTTCTACATAGCTTCTTCTATTAGACCTTGCCATACTTGTTAACCTCCGGGTCAAGGCAAATTTTGGGAATTCTGAGACTACTCTTGGTAACATGATTGTGGTTGGAGCACTCAGGAGCACAATTTAGATATTATTGTCGGTTATTTTATTATCTCTTTTTTCCTTCACCTGTTTTCACCAAGTACTGCATGGATTTCTTATTTCAGTTTGACTATGTCCCTGATGGGAACATTTTATGTTGACTCATTTCCTTTGCATCAATTTAGTCAATTTTCGTAATACAACTACTTCTATATTTTTCTTTGCACGCACTACTCCATCTTTCTAGTTAATGTTGTTTGAAGCTTGTAGCAAATTGTATTATAAGATGCTTTTAGGGGCCCCTTAGGATCCATTATGGAGCTATGTTGTTCTAGGAGGCTTTAGAATCTCATGTGGAGTTAAGTTCCTTTAAGAATGTCTAAGGATCTCAGGTGGAGTTAAGTTGCACCAAGGGCGACTTAGATCTCATGAAGGTTAAATTGCTCCATAGACCCGTTGCAATCTAATGTGGAACTCTTATATTTTAAAAAGCAAGAATTGATGTTCGCCAACTTCAAAAGTTGAAGATATGCTATGCTTTGGGGATTTCCAACCTCCACTGCATTCGAGCCTTTTAGATTTTCAATCATAATTTTTAATTTTCAAAATATACATCAATATCCAATAATCGAAAATATGAAGTTTTTATTTAGTCATAAAGATTAGAAAACATGTGAGCTACTAAGTGAGCAGCTTTATTTAATCAACTAACTCTAGGGAAAGTAGATAAGAAGGCAAGGAACTACTTCGTGGCTGCCTTATTCAACTCACTAAATTTGGAAAGAAAAAATGCAAATATGAAGAACATAATCCTAGAAATCAAAGACCACAACTATGCGTACAAACTCCCTAAGCTGGTGAATTCTGCTTTGATCATTTTTTTGTTAGTCATGGACATGTTTCGACTATGTGTCCTCTTTCGCGATGGAAATGATAGTATGTGTCTAAATTCTGCCTCTTGTAATTATCCGCCATCTTTCTAGGTTTCTCTACTAGGATTTGCTGTTTAACTACCACCAAGATCTCTACTTGTGGTGCATTAAGGGCAATGTATCTTGTGGCCCTCGAAGGCCACATGCATGTGGTCTTTTCGTCCATCAGGAATTCAAGGAGATTACTAGTGTTCTTGGAGATTACCAGTTTCATCAAACTCAAGGAGGTTGGCCACCTTAAATTTATGAGGAAGGACTCTACTAAGATGGTGGGATTGAACAGACGGTATCTGGGGTGAATGACTGATGGAGGAAGGTACTCATAACGTGAGCTTTGGAATGGCAGTCCGACAACAGATTCCTCGATATTAGTTCGTTAGAAATTATTAGTTGGAAAGGATGCCATAGTATTCATGTGGTGAGACAGAGGGAGCAGGAATGTATATCTCTCTTCCCAGCCTCTACTCCATTTGCTCTGGATTGGATAAGGCTTCTCGACTGTTGTGAGAGGACTGCGGGGGTTCCAGCTAAGCATGCTTTGGTATATACTCGAAAGTAATTGGTTCTGAGGCATCATCCACTAAGGCCAACAAGGTTTCTTGTGTCAAAAGCAGAACAGAGCCTTTTAACAGTAGGTTTTTAAGTGCAGGTAGGTTCTTGAATGTCGAGAATGCCATCGGCCAGGCTCTCTAAGGATGGGAGTGGTCATCATTCTCCGTTGTCTCTGCCAACCTCCTTTCTCGAAGGGGCCACTAGGGCACTAGAATATCAAGCTTTGAATTTCGTGTACAATCTCAACTTCAGTGAATTAGATTGTTTTTCCATAGATCGTGCTAAGATGATGTAGAATAAATTTGTCTTCATGTGTCTCCTTGAAAGTTCACGATTACATGTTGTAGACTATGGTTCTATGATTCAAGAGTGTGCACATGTCTTTTCCTATCATATTTATTGCCCATATTTATATTGCTTAAGTTTAATGGGTTGGGCTTACCATGCTTATTTATTTTAAGGTTGATTTAATTAATCGTTCTTTGGGGCATATAGAAATATTTAATTTAAAAGTTTTTCTACTTATTGATGTCTATTGTCTAGGATATTTTGACATAAAATAATTATTTTGGTATGAGTTCATAATTTGACAAATTTTTGAACCATCAAATGGTTATGTTCTCCCTTAAAATCAAGATGATCATCGTGTGAATTATAAATAAGAAAGAAATGGAAAAGATAATATGCGTATGCAATGTGGAAAGGATGAACATAAATAATATCATTATTTTAATATGATTATACAATACATAGCCATAAGTTTGAGATATACTAAGAATTAATATTCAAATAATACTAATGATTGTCCAAAACACCCTAGATTGTTTCTTTAATTAGGTTACCTTCATAATCACCTTTTTATTTTTTTCATTTTTTATCGGTACTGGAATAAAATATAACCCTAACAAAAAAGATGTACATTTCTTTCAAACAGTAAACTGAATGTTAAATATAGGATGTGGCAGACATGTTGTCCACATCATTTTTCTCAATAATATCATTTGGCCTACTAAGTTACGTCCAATTGGTCATCTTCTCAATTTTTATTTTTATTTTTTGTTGTAATTGTTTCATCAAAAAAGTCATCTTATTCTTTCCTGCTTTCTTTTTTCTTTCTTTCCTTTCCCTCCCCCCTCCCCCCCCCCCCCCCCCCCCCCCTTTTTATAATTTAGAGGGTGGTGGGTGGTGGGGATGGGGTGCATTAGCAAAGTGCAAGTAGATTATCCTATTAATCTTCAAACTTTCTTATGTTTTTCCTCTTTTTGCTGGTGTTATTTGCTGGAAATAAATTTCAAATGCTGTTTGTTTTATTATTTTTCATTGTTGTGTTATTTTATTTTTGTGTAATATTAATTTTTAGTTTCATAAAGAATATGACTCGTTGTACATTTACTTTTATTGTTGAATGTATGCTCTCTTATTATATTTTTTATTATTAATTATTGAATATGCACGCTATTATTATATTTTTATTATATAATTTATGAGATTGTTATTATGAGTTCATTATTCAATTTTTGGGGTCTTTATCTTTTTATAACATGGATATAATTTTTGTTTCAATAAAAAAATATTATATTTATTCATTTGTACGACTGAATAATTTGTTATATGTCCCCCCACTATTTTGAATTTTAGTAACACAATTCTATACTCATTTCTAGTCTTACACTATAAGAAAAAGAAAATTTGTGACAAAATAGTAAATAACAATACGATTTATGCCACAAATTATAGTGATAATTTTAATTATCACTAAATTATCACTGTACATGTATTATTAATTGTCAATAATCACAATTTTAAAAATTAGCTCTTGTCACTATTAATTCATATTATGACAAAATCAAAATTATTGTCACTTAAAAAATATCATTAATGAAAAAGTAAAAATTCTTGTCACTTAACGCATTTTATTAATAACAATATTTATATTATTATCATTTATATGTAAATGGGCCAAAAGACACATATTAAGAGATGATCCAGATTATTTTGAAGTTGTGATTGGTTGTTGAAACTTCTCATACGAAAATAATTATAATTTTTGTGCAACGATATTATTGTGAAACAGCTTACCTGTTTATGAATATTTATGAAGTTAAAAGTATCAAATTTTTTGATAGAAGTAAATTTATTCAATTTGTTGCTAATAATTCTTGAGATAAATTTAAAGTTCTATGAATTTCTCAACAACAAATCACAATTTTCGGAACAATCATATTTAATCAGGAGAGGCAGGGATGGCATATATAATTCATAATAATTAGATGGAAATATGGTTTAAAACTTCTGGCAAGGTGTTTGATATAAAAAAATTTGAGAACTGAAATTTGTACTACAAATAGTTCCAGTCAATTGTTAATCAATCTATGGCACTACATGGTAAGTGCACTTATATGTGATTAACAGCATACACTTGGGTGACTCGACCTATGAGCACTGTTTAAAAAATCAGTCCGGACCAGTCAGTCAGACCGATTGGACCATCAACCTCTGGCGATTTAGTAATATTTTTCAAATGAACTAATCAATTGGGTATAGCTATATGGCCTAAAAAATTAAGTTAATATTATTTCAGCATTTCGTATACTATACTTTGGATAACTAGGTAGCAACAGGACGAGCTATTAAGCTCACTAAGAGAAGCTCTAGCACTTGATACCATCAAGTGAATTTATAGTTGGTAGTACGAGATTTCTTTGCTGGTCGTAAATATATCCTGGTTGCTTGATCCTTTCTATGTTGAGATTCAATAATTTCTGTTTGTTCGTTCTATGTTATTCATCGACTCTTGTGTGGAAATTTGGCAATTTGTCTGAATTGTTCTTATTTGTCTGTAATTCTTGAGCCATTATTATTTAAATTCTTAACCTATCTTGATATGGATTCTCAACTTATACATATTAGTAAATATATCATTATTGTTTGATCCTTTTTTGTGGAAAATTGTTGTTCACCCATGCTATATTGATCTTCGTCTCTTGTATTGATCTTGATAGTCTATTTGAATTTTTCTTCCTCTTTGTCTGTGATTCTTGAACCATTGTTATTTAAATTCCCAACCTATATTGATATTTTGGATTCCTAAATCAAGTAATTAATTCGATTTATATTTTTACAGTTTTGGGAAAGTAAACAGATTGTGAAATTTACCACACATCATCATTTTACACTAATTATAGTTCCTATTTGATCATGTTTTATGTTGTTTTACCTAAAATGGTTGGTTGTGTTGGGGAAACTTAAAAAGAAATTTTGAAATGTATTTTTTTATCATCATGACTATTACCTTGAAATAAGCCTGGCATTGACTGATTAATTGTTATTTATCATAGCGATTTGATATGTTATTTGTAATGCTATTGGACATACTATACTATGAATACACGGGTCTATTAATGCCCTTGGGGTGGGCTTTGGGATCGGTTCCAAAAGACGACCAGGTGGAATGGACCAATGGTGGCTAGTCTTCGGCTAATACCCTACTATTGTTATCATGTCTCATAGCCAATTGGAGGTAATTGTCTATGAGCAGAATAAGGCATGCGGTTAGCCATGCTGATACATTATTATTTTACTGAGCCGATCACTCAAGAACTAGAAGAGATAAGGATTTTTGTGTTTTTGTAAGTGGAGTGATAAGGTAGGAGAACCAATAATAGTAGGTTTGCAAAAGTGTTATTGATTTATTATCAATTAATTTATCTAGCCAATTGTACTCCTTCGCATACGTAATATCTTATATATCTATTGCAGTCATGATTGTTCTTTGTTGATTCTATGCCTGTTTGTTATTACCTTGTATATAATATTACTCTTTTGTTGATAACTCACTAAGTCATTTGCACTTACAATGTTTGTATTGTTTCATTCCATTCTTTACCCCAGATAAGAAAGAGCGACCAAGATAGACTAAGTGATGCAACAAGTGAAGTAATAAACTCAATGAATATATAAATATACAGATTGTAAACTATTGAGTTACTAATATGGATATGACAGATAGGTTTTGAAAATGTTAAGTGTTATCTATAATGTTTTACTAACAAGTTTAACTATTGATGGATATTACTTGTAGAAATTAAATATTTTGGGTTTTGAAAGATTTATTTTCTCTTATCTAGAGAGCTTGTGGTACAGAATGAGTAGCACCTAGTCGAGCGGGCACCTCCCAAGCAGGCACATTGTCTTATCAATACATATATATATATATATATGAAAATTTTTATCCTTAATAAAAAATACTTTAGTACGTAAAATAAAACGTGATATCATCATTAGCAAAAATATTTTCATCCTTAAAAATTTTAGAAGTAAAAATTTAATATCATATCTTAATATGTCAAACTTTATAATAGAATATTGGTAAATTTGATTATCTTGGATCTATTCTTTTCATTTTCATATCTATTTTTTCATAGAACTGCTCATTATATGTTACAAGAAAACATAAACCTTTGTTATAGATTTGAACATGGCATATAGCTTTAGAATTATATTTATAGTCGTCAACGTTTTTCTATACATAGCCATTTAGATCCATAGTCCCTTTATCCTCTTTTATTTTTAACATCATTTTGTTCTCTCTAAGGAACATTTAGGAAGAGGCAAGCAAAGTTACGACACCCGTTAGATTTATCCCAATTCTACACATGCATATATATACACATTTTTAAACATTATACTCCATCTTTATCAAATTTACTGCTTTTATTTTTTCTATTACGTCCAAAGTAAGCTCGGTTTCTTAAATAGATTTTTTTCTAATAACTGTCATCTCACATAAATGATAATGTAATACCACTAGTTACCAATGACTATTATAAATTTCTTGTGACATATGGATTAATTTCTGTTTCTTTCTATTTTTCAAATAAACTTGTGGTTGCAGTGTTTGGCAAAGCCACTTAAAGCTCAATAGGGAGGAGGGATAGCTGTGATTCTAGAACTAGATCAGGGATTGAAGGGCTAGACTCAACCTTCACTGGATGCCAAAGTAGGCCATCAACGACACTCCGATGCCAACAACTACTTTTTTGCTTCTACTTATAATAATGCCACTTCTCTGGTTCAGAAGTTTTACATGGAAGGGAAAAACTTTATACTTTTTCAGATACATATATTTAATTCTTAGATCATCTCGGACTATTTCGCTCCTTCTATCAATTTTTTTTAATAATATTTATATTTTGATATTTTGTTGTGTAGGTTGGTTGCAAGTAATTAAGCCATGGAAATGCTTTTACAGAAGCTATTTTCATTTCACCAGTGGGCAATATATAAGGGCTGATTAGGTTGCTCAGAGGCAAGGGAATTGAAGGCGGTGGCACACGGCAGCGGAAGGTGGCATTGTGATGTCTTTTAGGAAATTGATTAGCGAAATCGCGGAGGAATGAAAAATTGGCAGCGATGCTCCAGTAGTTGAAGTACAGTAACACCGGAATTTCATTTTGGACTCATTCACGGTGATTTCAGGCTCTGAATTGGATTCGAACCGGTCCAATTTGATAATTTTTTACTATTGAGTCATTAATTAGATTAATTATTGATTTAATTCGATTGGGAATTGACTAAATTGTTGTTTTGATTCGATTGAAAATTAATTAATAACCAATACCTAAATTAAATTACAATAAGAGTGTCATTAACTAAGTTTTACTAATGAATCAAAAATTTTACCTTGAAGTGGTGAGAACCCGATGGAAGCCTAGTAAGTCAATTTGACTTAGGTTGGAAAGATGAAATTTTAAATTGGAATAAAGATCAATTATAGAAAAATCTGATTTGGTCAAGTGAAGAAATTAATTGGAATAAGACTTAGACTATAGCGATGCTTTGTGTCGTCTATTAAGTGATGATTAGATCCTTGTTGTTATAGACCACTCGCAAAATAATCAAATTGATTGTGAACTTAGAACTCAAATCTATTTCCAAAATAAATAATGTTTATATACAAATTTATTTGATAGGATGACCGATTGACCATGTCTGGATATTCTAATATTATATTGAGGTTTTGGAGGAGTTAACGAGCAAAATGAAGTGAGGTCAGAAAATCAACCTAATGAAAAGACTGATATAAATTCCTTAATTAATATCTAATATATCAATAATAAGCTATGATATAAAGTCGAATTAGCTAGAGAATTAATAGAAGTCCACTAACTAATACATTAGGTGTTGGACCAGCCAATGACCTTCAGGTTTAGTAAACAGAGTGATAGCAAATTAAAGCTGATATTCAGGGGACTAAGTTGATGTGAAGTCAGGAATACATGCAAAAAAATATTGAAAGTTTGAGATCGAAACATGCGCTAGAATGGGATTAAGTACACTCAACCTAAAATAATCAGGTGTAGTGAGGCACCATTAACATTACAAGCTGAAGATAAAGTAGGTTTAGTATTAAAGCCTAATAAGGACATTAGAATGGATACACTATGATTTAAAGAACTAGTATGATATTAATTCAAGCTATCTTATGGTAAACTTTGGATCGACTGGGGAGCGAGGACGCGACCCATCTAAGCTGCTAGAGGAATTCCTCGATGAGTGTCAGGTGAGTTCTGTACTTGCTAATACGAGACTTTCTTGTTGGGGAAAGAACCTATATGCTATATCTATAACTATTGTTGCATAATTCTTGATACATATTTTCATGGTATCTTAATTATGATAAATATTTCATATATATTTGAAAGTCAAGTTTGCATATTCTTCTTGAGAAATATGCTCTCTAAAAGATTGCTTTCTTGGTTATTAAACCTTTAAAATGTAATTTGATATTTGGAACAATCACATCGCCATAATTTGGTACTACATTGAAACCCAATTACAGTATTTTTTATTTCGGGTACATTATTGATTTTTGTATGTGCTGAATGCGTTATAAGATTAAATGTACTATTAAATTACATCTTTCAAACCCTTGGGAATACCCTTGGGAAGTTCAGATCCGGAGGGACGCCATGGGAAGTTGCATTCAGGGCTAGGTCCGAAAAGACAACTGGGCGAAACGGGCCGACGGTTAGGGGTGACAATTCGAGTGAGTTGGGTGGGTTCAGGTTAGGTTGGGTGGATTTGGGTATTACATAAAATTTCTCAACCCGAACCCAACCCATTTAATTTTCAACCTGATAAGCTTATACCCAGACCCAAACCACTTCAAATCAGGTTGACCTGATTCAACCTAATTATGAATTAGGTTAATGCAATAACCTGAAAAGCCATAACCCACCCAACTCATTACGAAAATCATACTTTTTAATGGCAAAAGAATTGATAATGTAAATCATATTTTTGCATCGCTTTTTGATTTGACTTCCATTGTTCATTTTCATCAGCACAGGAATACTTGTAAAACATAAATAATATTTTAATGGGTATTAACTTGGTAGATTTGAAGGCCTATACTTTTTTGCATCACAAACCAAACACAACCTTCTAATTTTGCATCACACATTGATATTGGCATATAATGAAAAAGTTGCCATAATTCTCCAACCAAAAGCAAAATATAAAATCATCTCTATGCAGGAATTGCAAAATACATCATAGTTTACCAAAATTCAAAAGCTAAAAACTCTAGTTTGCGATGAATTGAAACCATAAATTGCACAAAATTAACAAAAGTGTAACATACACACACATACAACAGGATCAATAATAAAAATTACTAAACTCATAAATTATCCAGGTAAGTCAGATATTAAACTAGTGTTCATGCAGACATAACGAAAAACCATCCCCATTCCCTAGGTTTAGGAATGTCGATTGAGTTAATTTTAGTTATATTCAATAGAAAGAAGACATCACAATAAAATCACTTGACTAAGAAAGAAGAGGCATCTGTAGAGTTCCGTGAACATATGTGTATCAAGGCTATTGAACTTGGAAAAAGTTAGGATTTTTTTAAGAGCATACAACTAGGGCTTTCTTTTCTTTTCCTTTTTTTCCTTTTCTTCGGGCATTTTAGACTTTTAGCAGTAGTTTTATATGATAATAGTCAATAAATTCAAATTTGTAAATATCTAGCTTATATTTATTTTTTTTTATATTATGTAGGTTAGGTCGGGTTGGGTTAATGGGTCATACAAAAAGCAATTTTGGGTCGATTAGGTCAACCCGTGACCCAACCCAAATCTACCCAATTCTTTTGGGTTATATTTCGGGTTGACCCTATTTCAACCCAACCGATAAGCCCCAACCCAAATCCACTAATTTCGTGTCAGCTTTGTGTTAGGTTATTGGGCCATATTAGAAATTGTCACTCCTACTGATGGTGACTAATCTCCCAGCTAGTACCTACTCACAATCCTGATTTGCAGATAGTTGAAAGTACTTGTATGTGAGTGCGGGATATCTAGCATGCGGTCGATCATGCCATATATATCAGTTATGTCTGGGTCGATCACTCAAAATCTAGAGGGATAAGGGTTTCAATATTTTCGAAAATAGATTGATGAGGACAGAGACCTCTAACAGTCTTTTGTGAAAATAATTGATACATTTTGATATTTATGTTTTGAACTTGAGTAATTTTATGAAAGTTGACTGAGTGTCTGAAAACCATGTCAATCATTATGTTTTTCTTCATAAGGTTTAAAACCTCTTCAAAAAAGGTATTGAAATTTGTGAAGTCTCGGCATTGATATAGGACGGTGTTAAGGTGGAACATTTAAGATTTGAAGAAAGTCCTTTTTGAATGAAAAATAAATTATTTATATTTTATCCTGTGATCGACATGAGAATATATATTCAAAGCATCCATCAGCATACTAATTCACTAAGTTATTTAGACTTACAGTTATTTTTGTATTAATTTCCTGTTCTTTACCCCAAATAGGAGCAAGTGACGGTGAGAGCCGAGCGACGTTTCATATAAGGTATATGGTTTTGCAGATGTATATTAATGCACATGTGGTAATATGCTAGAGTTGTTATGTAAATGAAATAGATAAGGCTACAGTGTGACTTTTGTTGGGTTAAGGATAAGCTTGAACTGTAGAAGGTTGTTGCTTATGAAATTTTGTTTTATAATACCTACTAAGTGTTGATGTAGATAAGATTAGAGGTATTTTGGCAATGTTAAGTGTAATTTTTTCAGGTTCTGATTTCAAGTTGATTTGTTAAAAGCTAGTTGTATGAATTAAATGCTTTGGAGTTTGAAGGAATTGTTTATCCAGAGAACTTGTATATAGGTTAGGTAGCACCTCGGACAGGAGCAAGCACCTCCCTGCTAAGGTGCTACAAATTTAAACAAACCTATGGAAAGATGGCAAACCAATATGCTACAGCAGTTCAATGACAAGAAAGAAGCAAACAAATCATACATGGACAAGAAATTGACTCGAGAAATGTTCCAAAAAATTTTATTGCACACACCTAAAAGAAAGGCATTAAGTTAAACAACTATCATAAAGGTTACAACACTAAATGAACAATAGGAACAACAAATACTTATGAAATGTGTCAAGAACTTAAAAGATTAGGCAGAATTAGAAGTCAGCAGCTCTTTCTAAAGCATACTTTATAACTAGTGTTGTTGTTGCTCTCCTTGCCAAGCCTAAACAATTTCTAATACCATGTCTCACCAAATGTTGGTACTCAAAGGAATCACCACTAGACTTCTTCACCTCGACTAAATGGAACGATGGAATGGTTTCAAAAATACTTATGTCGATGGACAAAGTTCCATTTATCCTCACTTCCTTAGATTATTCTAGTCTAACGAACCCTTGATCCTTCTTCATTACTTTCAACTTCAAACGGCAAGCAGTTTCCTCAAGTTTTGACATGATAAAAGAAGCTGACTCTGTCGATGTGAATTGAACTTCATCCTTCTGATCATTTATCACAAACAAACTAGAAAAATCGAACCCACTTGAGGGAGATATGATATCAAATGCATTCAAATTAGTCAATTTTGCCAACTCCATCTTTGTTTGGACAACATTTTCACACTCATAATGTGTTAACATAGCATCCAAATCTATGAGAAGCTTTTCCATGTCGGCTACTTTAGTCCCGGCATCTTTGGAATTCAAACCTTTTTGAAACCAATAGTTCCCCATAATTCTAGCCATGGAAATCCTGGAATTAGGGTTAGGATTAAGAATCCTAGAAAGTAGCCTTCGCACGTCGGGGGAAAAACAATTAGGGCATTTGTACTTGCCTCTAGATATCTTCCTATACATCGCCATAAGAATTGAGTAATGAAATGGAAGATAACCTTCAAGTAGAACAAATAGGATCACCCCACAAGACCAGATGTCAGCTTAGGCCCCATCGTAGACTTTTTGGCTAATAACCTCTAGAGCAACATACACTCGAGTTCCACATGTTGTGTGGAGCAACCCGTCCTACCGCTTGGACTCCGAAAGTGTACTCAAGCCAAAATCTAACACCTTTAAGTTACCATTTTCATCGAGCTAAAGATTTTCAGGTTTCAAGTCAGATAATACACACCCCTACTGTGGCAAAAGTTAATAGCAGAAATCAATTGTTGAAAGTATTTTCTAGCAATATCCTCCTTAAGCCTTCCCTTGGCAACCTTGTGAAAAAGCTCGCCGCCTTTGGCATATTCCATCACAAAGTAGATCTTAGTTTTGGTGGCCATTACTTCATGAAGTTGCACTATGTTTGGTGTTTGATCAAGCTCATAACAGATATCTCTCTCTTGGTCTGATTGATAAGCCCAACCTTTAATACTTTTCCCTTATCAATTACCTTAATGGCCACACTCTGCCCTGTTTGAAGGTTCTTACCATAGTAAACTTTGGCAAAAGTGCCTTGATCGAACAATCTCCCAACTTCATACTTCTTCATCAATATATTACCCTTTGTCTCCATTGAAAAAATCAAAACCTGCTATATGCTAGCACTGGGTTTCATTCCCTACCGATTGTGATATTTAAAAGATTGGAGTCTTTATAAATAAAGAACTTAGTTGTCTCACAAGGTTGTGCTTCAGTACTGGAGAAAGTTTATATGTGGCCTCATTATGCTTCTGGCTACCAAACTTGATTGTGCCATCATATTCATGCCTGTCAAGGATGAACAAGACTGATTCTAACCGAGGCAAAATCCAACTGGTACTGAAGATAGAAGCCTCAGCAACGAACCACATCTTTCCACATTCCCAGGATCTTGGATATCAACCAAGACGAGGAGATTATGAATATGAAGACAGATTAATAGCGAGAAACATAGAAAATCATGATTATAATTAGTTAGTAAGAAAAATTCATCTACTAGACAAAAATGAGAAATAGCTTATGCTATTAAGGACCTTGCTTTCAACACATTAAATTCGCAACTTTCGAGAAATTGAAATTTTCAGCTCAGATCATCGACAAAGAGTTGGCATACATAATTTAGCAAGTACCCCTTCCCTTCAATCCACGGCCACGTTTTCAATTAACCAACAAATCAAGATATTCATTTTCAATCCTAATCATACTGCCATTCTATTGATCATAAATAATTATCATTATGGAAACAAGTTAAGTCCTTGATATAAGCATCCCACAAATAAACCACACCATTATGCAACAGAACTGAAAATAATTTCAACTTGAAGCAGATTTAGATCTTTGCTTGATTTATAAATCCTTTCATTCGGTTTTTGAGATCCAACCTCAAATTGATTGCAAGGCCCACTCCTATGCACCACTTTGCAAACAAATAGCCAATGAGCATGCCTCTTGAAGCCAAAAAAGAACATTCCAAAAGCCCATAAACATATAAATCATGAGGTTACATTGACAAACAAAAAGAGCATAAATCCCAAATATGAAATAATGAAATTCACAAGGGCCACAAAATGTACAAATTTGACACAAGCCTGTCAAGAATCAGAAAGGAAAACAGAGAACCCAGAAGAGTTTGCCAGCAAGCCAAGCTAAAAGAATGCTAATCATGTACTTCCAAATATTCTTGCCCATATAAAAACTCGTGATCTTGGGAAAAAATGATTGTACCCCCTGTGAAAATAGAAATAGGCAAAAGACCCCCCAATGAAAAAAAAAACATACAAAAAACCCCCTCGTCATTTTGAAAATCATGCAATGAGGCTCCTTACGCACCTCACTCACGCATTCATGCGAATTTTTTGAAGTTTTTATGTATAAAATGACTTTTCTACCCTTATAATACCAACCGTTGATGCTTCTGAGAAAAATCAATGGTTCAAATTAAATCTCACAAAAAATATATATATAAATATAGAAATAATATTATTATAAATAAATATTATTCATATATATATTTAATAATTAAATATATATATATACCAAACCCACCAGAAACTCCCTCCCCACGTACTGCTCCCCCCCCCCACAGTACATTACAACACGCACACACACACATAGATATATATATATATTCACACATATATAACACACACACATATATATTATATATGTTATATGTATATTTATATATATATACACATCTATACATTTACTAAACCCTAATCTCTTACCCCCACCCCCACCCCACCCTGCCCCGAATCTGCCATGGCTTGGCCATAGCAAGACATTGCCGGCCATGGCCGTCACCTCGAAAAAGGTAGTCACAACAGCCATCGGCGCCACCGTGAAAAAGACGATCATATATATATACACACATTATGTATGTGTGTTGAGAGTGTATGTGTGTGTGGTATATATATATATATATATATATTTCAAAAAAATAAAAGGCTGCCGGCCGCCATGGCAGCCAGTGGCTGAACTTGGCCAGATCTACATAGATCTGGTCAAGTCTTGGCGAAATTTGGGCTGCCATGACAGATATAGCCATGGCTACCAATGGCGGGAAGGGATGCGGGTAATATTATTTGTATAATATTTATTTTATATATATTAGCGGTGTTCGCGGTTCGATTTTGGATCGATTAGATTTTTAGGGCAAATTGCATTTTACCCCCATGTGATAATGAAAAAAAGCAAAAAACTCCCTTATGAAAAAAAAATAGGCAACAAGCCTCCTTGAGATTTTAAAAAAATAGCACACCACCCCCTCTTTGTGATTTGCTGCAATTTAGCCATAATTTTAATATATATGAGGACTATACTACCCCTAGTTATTTCATATATTTTCAATTTTATTTATTTATTCTTTTTAAATATATTTTTATATATTTTCTTTCTTTTATTCTTTTTAAATATAATTTCATTTAATTTTATTCTTTTTTATTTTTAAATTTAAAAACTATTTTAACTTTCATCTTTCTATTTATTCAAATTTTCTTATTTTTATATAAATATAAAAAATATATATAGAAATATAATATATTATAAATACATTAATATATTTATGTATATATATTTATATAAAATAAACATAAATATATCAATTAACAAACATAAACATAATGTACTTGGCATGTTTCATTTATAATATACTATAAATATAAATATAAAATATATATAGAAATGTAATATATTATAAATACATTGGTAATGTTTGGATATGAATTATATGTTTTGGATTATGTATTTTGGAAGAATGAATTTTGAGAGTGGGGTTGAGGAATGTGATGTATATTTGTTTATATTTTGGGAATAGTTAGAAAACTATTTTGAAAAATTTTGGTATGTTTGTTTATATTTTAGGGGAGAAATTCTACTGTAACAGTCAAATTAATGCTTTTTATCAAGTTTTTGAGTTAAAAATAGAATTCAGTGATTTTTTTTATTGTTAGAACAATAATAATATATATGTATATATTAAAAAAATGAAAAAAAATAGGAATAATGAAAGATAAAAGATATTTTGAAATTTTTTTTTGACATTTTGGAGGTAAAATTTTTGTACCTTTGCCTTTTCAAAATATAACCAAATATAGACATTATATTTATGTATATATTTATATATAATATATATAAATAAATAAAACAAAAATATACCCACCCACCCCCACCGTTACTTGCCGCCTTTGCAAGCGGCGACCAGACGGCCCTGGTCGGATGGAAGGCCGCCTCTATGAATGCGGCCTTGGCCGGCAGCGTTCATAGAGGCGGACATGGCCGCGTCGGGTCACATCTATGAGTGGAGGCTATAGATGTGACCTCCATGGCCGCCTCTGTGAATGCGGCTGCGGACGGTCGAGCCATGGCAGCCGCATTCACAGAGGTGGTCGTGGCCCTGCTGCCTCTATGAGCGGCGGTCGTGGCCCAACCGCCGCCGGTGGGATGGGGAGGGGTTACCAGTGGGGGGTGGGGGGCTAGGGTTGTTGGTTGGGTTGGGTTGGGTGGGGGGTGCGGGGGAAGTTCCAGGTATATATATATATATATGTATATATAATACATACATATATTTAACTGTATATAAATATAGTTATATATAAATATGTATATATTTAAATATATGTGTAAAATTTTATATTTTTTTATAAGGAGAATTAATTTGAACCATTGATTTTTTTCAATTCATCCAACAGTTGATATTTATGAGCAAAATTGACATTTTAACAACAAATATCTTAGAATAACCACAGTTGTCGTGCATGAATCACACCAGGGGGATGGAGGGGGATAATTTGCTATTTTTTTAAAATCATAAGGGGGTTTGTTGCCTCTTTTTTTTTCATATGGAGTGTTTTTGCTCTTTTTTATTTTCACAGGGGGGTAAAACCTAATTTACCCTAGATTTTTATTGTAAGTTCGATCCAATTTAATCTATTTTAAATTGATTTGGATTGGATTGATTAATTTACTTTTTCAACTTAAATTTTTAATTGAAATATTTGACAAATTACTATTGATAATTAAACTAATTTAATCAATTAATTTATAAATTTTATTTATTAATCATATCACTAATCTTGTGGAATTAAGTTTAATTATATATTTTTTTATATAATTAGTATATAAATTTCAGTTTGGTTTGGATTGGATCAATTTTGATATTAAAACTGAAAATGGATCCAAACCAATCAGTTTTAAAAAAGCAAATTCAATTCAATCAAAAAAATTGGTTTTGGTCAATTTTCAGTTTTTTGAATCGGTTCGTCGGTTTTTTTTTGGATTGAATTGGATTTGAACACCCATAATATTTATATAATAGACATGTATATAAATATATGTTTTTATATATTTTTTAGAGATTAATATGAACCATTCATTTTCAAGAATCAAATGGCTATGAAGAAATTAACAAAAATTTAAAGAAAAAAGAAAGATATGAATAATATATAAAATAAAAATAAAAAGTAATTTAATTTTATTTTTAGTTGGGGGTAATTTTGTCTTTTCAATAGTAAATAGAGAGCAACCATAGAAAAGGAGGCGGTGTACCTGATTTTCAAAATGATGAGGGGAATTTTTGTATATTTTTTTTTCACATAAAGGTGTTTTGAACATTTCATATTTTACAAGGGGATAAATTGTTATTAGCCCTCTAAATCTCCATAGAGAGACACAAAGATCCCATAAACAGAAATTATTGTCCCGTTCAGACAGCTAATTTGCAAAAAAAATGGAAGAAAACTTCAAAAGGGATGACAAAAATCTTAGAAAAACGAAAATGGGATTGTTGGAAAAGAATCACACCTTTTGTGAAGGGAAGAGCTTCTGTTGGATCGGAAGAGAGAGAAATCAAATTTATATGACGTGCCGTTTTGCGTATATGTGTGAGAGAGTACAAATAACTATTTATGGAACATATCATATGCTTCTTTCTTCTTCTGTTTTTGAGGTTTGCTGCCTTTGCCGTCGCTGGGGTTCTGTTTCTCTACACTCAGGATTATGTTTGGCAAGCATAAGCCTATAGGAATAATTTCATAAGAACATAACATTGTATGAACTATGATGTAAACGTGATGCATAAAGAAACCCTTGGATCTCACACCAAAATAAATTTTTAATGATAAATTGAATTTATCATTTATGTATAATTTAATAAAATATCATTTTTCTTGTAACATGTTCTCAAATGATCTTTTTAAATATTTTTATTGTTATCTTTTAATCTTATAACTATATAGAGAGAGAGTAACTATCATTTACAATCCATTATTATCGTTCTATAGTGTATCATTATCATATTTTTCTCTTATTTATCTATAATTCAAATAAAATATTTAAAATTATTAAAAAATTATATCTTTATATTTTATACTATAAATTTTAGTGCACACATAAAGTGTTTTGAAATTACTAGTACATATTAAGTGACAATCACTAAAACTATTTTCACAAACTTAATTATAACAATAATTATTTTTAGAATATCACTATTAATGATTAGTCATACATATAAAATAACTACCGGTGTCACTATAATATCAAATGTTATATTAATGATTAGTTATACATATTCGCACAAAATATGTAATTATTACTATAAATATTATATTAAATTAATAATTTTACTTTACACAAACAAATCAACTTCATATCTTCCTTCAAATAAGATCAAATGTTTACAGCCCGTTTGTTTTCATTTCCAAGCCCAATTTTCATTTTTATTTGGAAATGAAAATTACAAACAAATATTTTCTCACAGCTTTTTGCAGAAAAAGTGCACATTTGTTTTATCAAAAACTCTTTTTAAACCTACCATATTATCCTATTATTACATCAATCAAATTCAAATTTGATTTGACATAAAATACTCACTATTATTTTTAAATTAATAAAATATATATTTAAAAAAATAAATCTTTTTATACATAAAAAAATATAAATTAACTTACTTTTCAATCCTATAACCTATTATAATTATTACTTTTCAACATTTCATCCAAATATATCTTAATTTTTATTTTCATTTTATAACTAATTTTTCAACTTTTGAAAATTCATGAAATTGAAAATACCTTTGCAAATAAAACCAAACGTGCTGTTAATAGTTTATAGACTATGCAAAAGGTTCCATTCTTACTTTGGCGGCAAAGGAATGGCGGGCTAATAATGAGCGTTTCCAGAATTTATTGGATGCGATCGTAAGTTTCAACGCATTTAAAGCCGCTTGATCAAAATAACAATTTTTCGAGGTTGAGTTCGTTGAATCTGCTAATCTGCCGTAGCTTTACAATTATTTTCTACAATATGAAACTTTTTTAAAATAGAAGGTAAGGTGGCCATTTGCTTTTGTGGTCCTGCGTTTGAGATGACAAACATTGGTAGGTATTTTATTATTTCACATTGAGTATGAAAATTTTCCTGAATTTGAATTCTACTTTTGAATTCTACCTCAATCCTGGAATTAAAGACAAGTTACGGTTGTTTGGATTAACTAATGAGAATCTTTCGCATAAAGTCGACGATTTAAAAAAAATAATAAATTGTAAAATTAATAAAATTTTGAATAAATAACGCATCTCTCAAATGCAATAAATAGAGCTATTTATAGTGTTTCCAAGATGATTCACTTAATTCACGTGGCTTGCATATGATCACAAGACTGTTAAGACGCAACGACGTCAATGATGCTGATATTTGTATTTGAGTAAGGACATTTATACTTACTGATGTTTTAGTTATACTAGAACACATTCAATTTGTAGTTCATCCTATACGAATGACATTCAAATGAAGAAATGATATTAACAACTATATGTTGAGACAGTGAGAATTCATCATCCATGGAAGAGAAACTAGCGAAGGCAACTAGGCAAGATCTGGCACTTGTAGTATGATACATCACATAAATTAAACAACAACAACAACGACATATACAAAATCACTAAAAATTCTTTGGTTCAAGATTTACGTGGGGAGGTGTATTTCTCATGCATACGGACTTGTTTTCGAAAAATAATAATTGTATCTTTATTAAGAAATAACATCATTTGATTAAATAATATGGTTTAATAAAATAAATGAAGTGAACTGCTAATCTTGATTAGCATGAGTTTAGCGAATTTGATACCCTCATCAAGACATTATTTAGAATATAAAAGAAGTGCTAATAAGCACTAATTACTATCCAGGAATTCAAAAAAATTATTTTATTTTAATGATGAACCAAACTATAGACAATTGGCATTAGATCTCTCAACATTTGTTTATTTACTAGCAAGAGCATCATAGTTTTGTCCCATTTGATTGCAATTAATTAATTATACGCATACATATGCATAGAAAGTTGTGTGCAATTCATAAATCTTAATTTTATTTCCTATTGGTATTAAATCATTGTTTGGAACGAGTGGAGGGACATTGCCTTCAACTTTTGGCATGTATGCCATATGCAGAGAAATAAAAGCGGCAAACCCAGAAATTATTTTATAAAATTGTGTGGTTGAAATGCAAATTTAAATATCTTATGCACAACTCAAAATTGACACTTTGAGGTTCTATTCAAAGTCATCATACATGAGTAGGGATATGTCTTATTGAGTCTTTGACATTGGATAATTTACGTTTTTGGCTTGAATTTTATATATAAATCATTCTTATTGATAATTATTAATATATGTACGGTCACAACTTAATAAATCCTAAAATTATCTTAATAATTGCGGAAGGAATCTGAAAAAATTGTTAAGATTTTAAACTTGAATTTGTTCTAAATGCAGTTAACCCATTTGGATATGTTTTTGTTTTTATTTTCTATTTCTAACATTTTCAAAAGTTGAAAATTAGTTATAGTTTGAAAATGAAAACAAAAATAAAAATATATTTAAATATTTTGTCTGAAAATAATGGTTAGAATAGGTATAAGGTTGAAAATTAGATAATTTTATATTTTTATACCTAAAAAAGCGTGTTTCTTCAAAATATATTTATATTTTAATTATCTTAAAATGATAATGAGTATTTTATATAAAATTAAATTTAAATTTGGTTGATGTGATAATTGAATGACATAATAGATTTATAATTAATTGAAAATGAAACTAAGTAGGTATTTTAAAAGAAAATCGGGGAGAAGTTTTTTCTTTTTTTTTTTCTTCGTGAAGAAGTTGATAATTTTTTGTTTAAAAAAAAAAAAGAACCTTTTAAAAATGAAATCAAACGAACACTTACCCATTTAATTTTTGAAGTTTATAAATTCATGTGCGACAAGATGACATCTAAGAGCTCCACATAGAAAATTTATAAACCCAAGTAAAAACGTGTAAGAGGGTGTTTGAATGCATTTATAATCTTTTTCAAATATTTTAAAGATTCTAAAAAATGTTTGGGTAAATAACAAACAGCTCCCCAACGTATAAGGTCATGTGTACTTTGCCCCTCAACTGTTGCATATGTACGAAAAGATTACCCTACCTTCGCTAAATGTGCTTGAATACCTCCTCGTTCCATTTTTTGACAGAATATTCCACCGAGAATGTTGAAATACTTTGGATATGTTGCACTTTACCTCCTGAACTTTAATAAAATGTGGATCTAACACCTTAATCATTCTAAAATGTAGCACTTTATCATTAGATTTTATTTTTGTGAAATTAAGTGAAATAGTTTATACAAAATATTATCATACACTAGTCACTTATCAATATATGGACAGTTAAATCGATTTAAGCAATTATTTATTTACAAATTAATTTTATAATTATACTTTACTTAGTTTATATGAATAAGTTCATTAAAACTAATTTTAAAATTATATCCTAATTGATTTTATATCAATATAACATTATGCATATTTGTTAGCAAATGACATTAAATATTTTTAATTTAAATAGAGTAATAAATAAGAGAGATAATGTTGATATTAAAATATACATTATTTGCTGTCAATATTCATCCAACTAGTGTTATCTATCTTATATATTCTTATTCAAATTAAACCCCTAAACTACTTACACTCTTAATTAAACAAATAAACACAAATTTATAAATACACCATAACAATCATTTGGTATAACTCTAAAATTATTTTTTAATTATCTTAAACACATTAATTTGGAAAAATTTATAACATTAAGTTGTTATAGATTTTAGATAACTCAAATTGACTGACTAGTGATATATTAACAATTAAGTAATATATGATAATAATATTTGACTTTATTACACCAAAATATGAATTTAATGCTAAAAGTAATATTTTAAAGTATTTTAGATGGCTAAATATAATTTTTTTAAAATATCAGGAAGCAAAGTGCAACAACTTTTAAATATGCCATGGGAAAGTTGAAACACATGATATTTAAGCACGTTTAGCAAAGGTTGGAAAATCATTTTGCACACTTGCAACGATTGGAAGGCAAAGTGCAAATAACCCTATACATTGAGGCGTTGTCTACAATTTAACCAAAATGTTTAGCATACCCAAAAATATTTCATAAATTTTTTATAAAAAAATCTCTAAGACTTCTAAAATAAGATATCATAAAATGTCAGATCACATAAACTAATTTAAAAGCAAATCCTAAATTGGTTTTTATATATTAACAAACCTCTTTAATTTTAATCATATTAATTATAAAATTAATACTTTGTCATTTCCTCTAATTTTATTACATCCATGCACGCACTTATGAGCTTCAAATTTTACATAAAAGAAGAGCTTATAAAAACTTTTAAATAAATTCAGCCAGTCTTTCATATATATAAGTTAATATTAAATTTATGTTCAATCAAAGCTCAAACTAACTCAATCTTATGTAACTTTTCATAAATATAAGTTGGCAGTTCGTTTGGATCGAGAAAGGCTAAAACCCCACATAAGTTGACAGTCCTTCATTTAGTCAGATTAAGGAGCTATTCTTCATGTCCAAAAGAATCAGATTTACCAAAACAGGTATTTTGTTCATGCTAGCATTGCAGGATTGCGCCTCTCATTGATGATGGCACCCATACATAGAATAGTGTCTTCTTCAGGCCAGGACTTCTAATAACCAAGATTAAAAGCTGTCTTTGCTCAGGCTGATACTTACGCTCTCACACATCATTGACAAACTGAAACAAAAGAACAAGTGATAAAAGATAAGTCCCATCTACGTTTTAGAATGATAAACATGAAATCCGTAACATCATCACTATCTCCACTAAGAAGCATATACTCCCGACATGCTTCTAGGCATTATAATGTAATGAAAAGGAATGAAAATAAAGAGGATAGACAGAAGTGCACCTAAGTAAAGCAAGATGCAGCAACCAAGCCCACTAATTGTTTGATTTCCTCACAATTGATTAAACCCAAAATAAAGAAACTCCAGGTGCAGTGCAAACCATGAGGACAGGAGAGCCCACAACACTCAGCTCCAAATTAATGCGAATTTCGACCATATACTTCGAGGTTAGTCGGCAAAGCATCAGATTTTATCTACACAAATTTAGAAAAAATATCATTCGGAAGTGCACAACCCAGAAGAATATATCCCATATCGTAGCATTCGACAGAAGTTTTTCCACAATTCAAGAAATCAAGACATTGCATCAGGGTTCTTGCTTCCAGTTTTAAAAGAAATTCAATCTAACAGGCTGTTAGTGTTCTTATTGCAGAGGACTAAAATTTTTGGAGAAAAGGTAACATAAACACAAAAATGTGACAAAAAACATAATGTGACTTTTATAGATTTTAGTTGGATCACTGTCTCAAGTCATTTTTTATCCTTGTTATATTCTACTATAACCAAAACAAAAATGTGACGAATGTCCTGATGATCAGGTTATTAGCATAAAATTCTTAAGTTCTGCTTAATTTGTCTTCTTAATTTTGTTTTGCTTGAGTTCACAACCAGTTCCTATAAGAAAGACTGAAGAAAGGGAACAACATACATAGATTTGTTCCATTAGCCAAAATCTTAAGAGTCAATAATTTCTTATATATTAACACTTTTCTTTGTAGAGGGTTGGGGGTTTGGAGGCTTGGGGTTTCATTTTCTTGCACATTCATAATATCCGAATCATATCATCTTTCCCCACCCAAAAAAAAAAAAAAAAAAAAAAAAAAAAGGGGGAAAAAAAATCCAATTTAGCCTGAAAGATGGTGTATCCATAACTGAATAAAACATGAGCATAAAGAAAATCTTTTGTTATCAATTACCTTGATGGCCTGCCGCACTGCCCAGTTTTATTTACTTCTACCATGGCAAATCCAGCAGAAGTGCTTTGGGCTAACAAGCTCCCTAGATTATGCTTCCCTTACTTTCCATAGTCTCCATTTTAAACCATTAATCCTGCTACAAGAACACAAATTTTATTCTCCAGCTGGTCTATTTATGCATTCAGTATCTACAAGGCAGAAGTCCTTAAGAATAAAGAACTCAACCTTTTGACAAGATGTGATTTGACAACACGGGAAGATGATATCATGCAGCGGCACTGCGTCCTACAAATTTGATAGTGCTCTGATATGACGTCCGGCATTATCATGTGGCAGAGGCAGGATTTTTGCAGACCTTGGATACGGATTTTAGCGCTCAAGCACATTTTTCCACATTCCCGAGAACTTGGACGCCAACAATGTGTGAGGAGATTCTAAAGGAGAAACCATAGAACAGTTAATCAACTATCAAGTATAGACAAGCTCAATTAAAATATCAAATAGTTAGTGAAATATTGAAAATCCTCGCTCAAACAATGGGTACCTATCATTTATGTTATTCAAACCTTGTTCAGCACATCACTTAGAAAATGAAGAAGCTCAATACTCAATACACTTTCACTAAGGTTGTTACTTGAGTAAGCATACTCAAATCCCTTCAATGAATAGAACAGGAATTCGTGAATGGAAAAAGAGTTGAGAACAGTCATGCTTCCTAAATGATATTCAGAATGTGGACACAATTTTTGTGACATATCTAACTCCAATATATAGACACCCCACAATTTTGAACACATGAATCACACCCTTGATCAACATGCCAGTTATCACTTCTTAACATGTAACACATTATATCATCAAGTTCAGATCTTTAGACTGATCTTAACCGTGTAGTCTCCAAAATAGTGTTTAACAAAATGGAAGGCCCAAAAAAAAAATATTAAGCAAAAAACTGAGAAGAATTCACGACCAAGCCCAGAAAAACAGATACCAATAACTCAAGAATCCATGCTCAAAAAAGCATGTGTTCTAAATCTCCCTATTAATGCAGTAATGCACACAAAGATAGAGGCTATTTCCATGTCTGAAAACATTATGAACCTTCATTCACAAACTTGAAGTCATAACCTATTATATCCCAGAAACAAAAATTCTTCTCTCACCCATGCAGATATATGCAAAAAATCCATAACGGGGCCAAGATAACTTAAGCATAGTGTGGCTTATTCACCACCCAAAAAGGGCATATAGCTCTTGATTGACTAGGAGGTAGCAAGAAAGAAAAGATAGATAATCGTATGTGGAAATGGAAAATGAGGTTGTAGGCAGAAGAGTGATGGACAACATATGCAGAGATGGAAAATAAGGTTGTAGGTGGAAGAGTTATGCCTCACTCAGGAGGAGCTATAGTTGTCTTGAAAACTTTTTCTCCTTTTTTTTTTTTTTTTTTTTTTTTTTTTTTTTTGTGGTGTTGGGGGGGGGTTGTGGTGTGTGTTAAGTTGAATGCATTTTTGTATATGAAAAGACACAATAGAATGAGCTATATACAAGGTAGCAGATTCATCACCCCTATGATCAGCATTCAGCAGCTTCTTGACATACTACTGGAGATAAGTAGATCAGGATCAGAAAAATTCTGCACCAGCACCCAACTTGGAAGATAGAATTTTAGGGAAGACTGAACTGTTGACCAAAAAGTTCTTAGGTTTCGGAAAGGCAGTACTGATGGATCTAGAAATACTGAAGTCAGATAATAGCTTTAAATTTCATGATTTTCAGTTTCATGTAATTTGTAGAAGAAGAAAATTTGTACTTATAAGGGAGTCGATCTGAATACTCCAACCAATTAGACTACTATATAAATACTAGGGATGCCACCTAAACACTTGCCTAGAACTGAATCTTTCTGTCTATAACTTGAGTGAAGAATACAGTAATCCAATAGGAAGTATAAATGTCACATTCTTTCTTCAGAAAAACAGAAGAGCATGATGGAGATGTTCACAAGAGGAGGGAGAAAAAATAGAAGATAATAGTAGACAGGCTAACCACCAAAAATTCCAGATTTTGATTCATACACATAAAGAGTAAAAGGATATATATTTTTCACTACCTTCAGAGACTTCAGGAACTGGAGAATAATGTTGGAGATATAATCTATCACCTTGGTATAATTCAAAGCCTTCAGCCTTGGCAAGCTTGTCCAGCATGTGACCTACAAAACGATAGGCCACCATACTTGTGACATCACAAGCCTCCTGGACCTGAAGGTATTGATTATTAGACCTGATCTGCTGACTGACAATGTTTGACCCTTCCACCGGGAAGTCAGGAAATACATATTTTGGGGCGGATGTGGAGCAACTCATAATTTCTTCAACTTTAAGGTCATTTTGGCTTGAATTTCTGGCAGGAGAGTGCAATAGAGAAGATAAATTTTCTTTAGTAGTCACTTTAAGTGAATCAGAGAACGCATGTCTTGATTCTCCAGTACATCCTGACGGTAGCTGCTTCTGGGCCATGCATTGATCATCAAGTACTTTTGATTCCCTAAAGGACGGGGAACGTAGCGAGCCACAGGTTTCATCTGAAGCTATTTTGGTGACATGCATAGACTCCAGAGGTACATTTAAGTTCCCGTTTGGGGAAAGAAGAGAAGAACAGCAGTCTCTTTCGATTGTTGACCAAGGTGAATTCAACTCCACTGGGTTTGTCTCACCAATACTTTCTGTTTCGCCATATGAGTTATAAGAATGAAATCCATAATGCTCAGAAATATCCCCTACTTGCTCATCACCATCATCATTGTCATTGTCATCAGAAATACAGAGAGTATCACTTCCTTCAAAATCCTCCACATATGCATGAGCAAAGTCTTCATCAAATTCATGCTTTGGAAGCACATCCAGTACAACTTCTTTTGCTTGAGCACTGATAGTCAATACAGATTCTACCTCTTTTTGTATTACCTCCTTCATTAACTCATGAGGAGATGAATGAGTTTGGGAAGAGGAATGTTTTCTGCGAAATGGAAGTTGAGATCTTCTATTAATAATGTCAAGAGTTTCTACTAAACAATCAGGGACATTGTCCATTTCACTGCACTCATAAAGGTATTCAGTCAATAAATTCCGTACTGCCATGCGTAGACTTCTGATGGACAACTCAGAACTAGGATCCAACAACAGCTGCACTTTTTTCAGTTCTATCAAACTCACTCTCTTTGCCTCATTTAGTAAATGTATAGCTTTTGCTATATCATTTTGCAATGCTTCAACTTCTGGTGAAAATTTCCTGAAGTCAACTACAACCGGACGGTTCATTATTAGCTTTAATGTTAAGCCAGCAACTCCCAATGCCCCAGCCAATTGCTCTGCAGGCTCATCCGCTTCACCAAGGTCTGATAGCATCTTCACGCACATTTTCTTCACTTGACTGATTAAACTTTCACGTCCCCTTCGAGAATTTGGGGACTGCATAGAAGGGGTGTACCCCCTAACGCCTCTCAGCTTTCTATGCATTGCACTCAGTGTTCTAGAAGGGAAGTCCTCAAGTCCATCCAGTACCTTGACTGCAGCTGCACGATAAGCTTCAGAAGCAGTTGAGTGCACCATCTGCTCCCCACGAAAAATTTTTGGTTCTTTCAAAAGTTGAAAAAGTTGTTTGTGTTTCATTTTAGAAATATCATTCTTGTCAGCAATAACTTTTGGAAGCAATTCTTTAATTGTCCTTTTCATACTCCAATTTGTTTTCTCAAATTTAATCATCCCCCCGGTGAGTATCTTACTAAAAGAATATAAGCCTTTATTGGTCATATCATCCAGCAGAAAGAATATATCTCGAAAACCATCACGTGAGTTAAATACTCGTACATCCTCTTGAACACTAGGGAGTTCATTTCCAGAATGATGGGCTCCAAATCCCATTTCTATACAAGTTCTAATCTCCTCATAGCTTACCTGTGATCAAATGTAGTGTATGCTTTAGAACATAAGACAAATAACCTCAAATATTCACAAATACGCCCCATTCTTCCCACTGCAAACAAGTTCAGTAAATCCGCATATGCATGCATGTATGCAACCAAGTTAGGATGTAATAAGCAAGATTTAAATAGAAATTAACCTACTGATTTTTCTCCCATATCACTGAAGTTTTCTTGAGATTGCATGCTGTAATACAAATTGACCTACTGATTTTTCTCCCATATTACTGAAGTCTCTTGAGATTATGCTGTAATCCCTGATTAGGTGTTGATGCCTAAAGAATTCCACAAGTTGTTTATAGATTTCTCGGTTGTTTGTAGTACTTTTTCTTTCCTTTTGCAATATCCCTTGGTAGCCAACTTTGGCCTAGATTGACCATACACAGCCTAATAACACAAACTCAACATGTTTTCTATTCTTGAGAGAAGTCAATAAATTTTATTACCAAGTTACTGCTCATGAAGCACTGTTCACAAATCGGCAGCCTGCCTAGTTGTTCAATGTCTTTGAATTATATTATCTTAGAACACTTCATATTGTTATTGACCCAGAATTTCAAAGTTTATTCTCTTAGAACCTTCCTACAATTATTGACATTTAACATAAAGGACAAGTGCTTACATTTATTAGTTCACATAACTGTAAATTGATGCTGCATTATTTATTAGGATTCTCATTTACTGTACAACAATATTACAAACCATGGCATTAATAAGCCAAAATCGTTTGATTGAGTGCTGTAATTCAGCACAGTTAGAATACTCACATCATCTTCCCTAAGAAATGACTCAGGCAATATCCTGCAAATAAAAAAGAAAAGTAAAGAAACAATACAAAAAATTAAAGATTACATATAACAAGAGATGCAAGAGAAAAAAATATATCAAGAAATAACCGACGTAAAAACTCCTTAGGCATGTCTAAGTTTAAAGCACAGCAAACAAAAACCTATATTGCCGTGACATGCTAGTGCTAGAACAAAGCATATAGTAGAGCTTAGCACATAAAGTGAGCCTAATTGAGTTTTCGGTTTCTCGAGTCCGTTTTGAGCTGAATCATTGTTTTTTCTTTAGCATAACATGGAGGTAATATTTTGGCCACTATAATTGGATTAACCATAGAAATCTTGTTCTGTGAACAGCACTTGTTGCTGAAATACACTAGAAAATTTTGCAGTTAATGAGTTTTCAAAATATTTTGCCTATATGGATATGTTACTTAAAACAGTATATATGCTTCACTTTGATGGAGGATACACATAGCTTTGCACCTAAGCCGCAAAAAAACTTGGCTTCTCATGCACATTCAATAACAACAGCTCAGTTAATGTAGGCACTATAAATCATTACCCTCACTTCCACCAAATGCATTGAAAAGTAGATATACAAACTAAACATAATTTGAACATTGAAAAAATCCCTATGTGTGTAGATCTCTATTTGTAACCTGATGTCAAGGCATGGGAACAAATTTCTAACACAACACACTGCCACACAGATATAACAACTAAGCAAATTAATCATTGTCAAATAGATCTCAACTGTCAAAAAAATTGTGTTTAAAATGCTTGTTACTTAATCCTGAACCACAAAGGTTTACCCAACAAAATCAGATTGAGTACCCTCAGCCTTTAAAATCATTTAGCACCAAAAGCAAAAAACAGAAACAAGACGGCGTTCAAAGTCTCAATCTCTCCATAATGACCATCCATCCTTCATTTAAGAATGGTTACCAAATTTGAACTAATAGAGAAAACAAAGCCATGCTTCCAGATTTCCAGTCATTAGATGGATTTACCACATAAAAAGTAACCTTAAGATATTTGGCACAATTAACTTGAACTTAGGACTATAATTGCTTTATCCTTTGTAATGTCAATAACACAGTTCACCTAATTCCTTTTTATTAATTCTTGAGCCATAGTTGTCAAAGGCGATCGCCTCTCTCGCCTAAGGCGAGAGGCGACACGGGCAAGGGAAAATCGCCTTTTCCCTCGCCCAGGCGATGCAGTTTCAAAAGGCGAGAAAATGCGCTCGCCTTTTGCCCAGGCGAGAGGCGCGCAAAAGCGCGCCTTTCCGAACCCATTTTATTTGAAGAATTTTGAGGTGGTGTTCTGTGATAAAAACACGACGTTAAGGGAAAAGAGAAGAGAAAAAGGGGAAGAAAGGTAAGATAAAGAAAGCCCTAAGCGGCCAAGCAGACAGATTGCAAACGGGGAAAAAAAATAAATCGCTAAGCTTACCTCCCCTTCCCAAGACCGCGCGACTACACCTACCGGTTCCATTTCCCGCCGACGGCCGACCCAGATTACGGCGACCCATTTCCCGCGTAACGCTCCGACTGAACTTTTTTCTTTTTTCTTCTCTTTTTCTGTTCTGTTACTCTGTCTCTTTTTCTTCTGTTTCTGTCCACAGTCTCTTTTTCTTCTGTTTCTTTCTCTTTTTTTTTTTTTTTTGGTTTGTTCTCTCAGCCAGTTAGCCTTATGTTGTCAGTTTAAGTGTGTTAGCAGTAAGCTTTTATTTATTATGTCTTTTTAGTTCATTTCATTGAATAAACTTAAGTGTATTTTTGGTTCATTTCATTTAATAAAGAACTTAAATGTATTATGTAGTATGTCTTTTTATAAATACATAATATATTTTATAAATTTTATAAATTTTTATTTTCTCGCCTCGCTTCAAAAAGGCGAGCGCCTTTCGCCTCGCGCCTCGCCTCGGGCACTAGAGGCCTTGTCGCCTCGCACCGCTTTTCGCATTTAACAACTATGTCTTGAGCTATTAAATATGATAAATTATGATTTAAAATAGACCACAATATTTTTAAATCCACTGGTAAAACAATTCAAATAATTCACATGTATTTTAGTGAAATATTATTTACCAATCACAACACAGATTACCCACAACAAGAGGTTCAAATCATATCCAACAAAAAATACAAGTAGAAAATAAAATTAAATAAATAAATAAAATTTCTACATACTTATCATTCAGAGGAAGTATTTCCTCCATCCGTTTTTGTTCACTTATGGACAAGGGTAAATCCATCAACCACCTGAGAATAATTTTTAAGACTTGTTCCATAAGATTATGCCGTGAAAACAAAACAAGAAATTCAATTTAGAAACTAAGGAAGAAAAGAAAATAGGAAGATGACTTACCGGCGTTTGAGCCTAAGGAGAGATTCGTGCTCCTTAATTTGAGATGTTAAGGCTTTCAAATCTTCTCTATACCATTCCTTTTTTAGTACTCCTTCAGAATTCTCCACCATCGCAACTGTTGAACAATGTTTACAAAATCAAAACAGAAATACAATTGTTGAGGCAAGAGTAAGGCACGCCCTTATCTACAGTTTGATAATTGAATCCAAAGACCTTATATTTGTTGATTGGATTAGATGCAATGGAAAGCAACAGAGACAAACATTAGTGTCCATTAGAATGAAGAAGGAATCAGTAGAGAGATGCTAGCGAAAACTATACACTTTCCATGCAAATTAAAAGTAGGGTAACTAGGTCTAGGAATTGTTAAATTTCAACTTTCCCAGAGAAAGAGTATATGCGTTGGTTCTTAATGGAATTCTAAAGGAAAAATGGATGGATTTTTTGGATTAGGTAATTTCTTTTTTTGGATCACTGGATGGTATAAAAAATAAAAAAAACAGGGGGTTGGGGGAGATAAAAAATAAAAAAACAGATTTGGGGTGGGGTGGCGTGGGTTGGGGGGGGGGGGGGGGGGGGCAGCTCTTCCCCGTCGCCGGCGACCAGCCAGCGCCAGCAGAAGCTGGCCTCACAAGACCTGCCGCTGCTGGTCGTCGCCCTCTGGGCTAGCCAAAAAACTCGACGGGGCTGACCGAAGAGGAGGCCAGCCCCGTTGCGGAGGCAAGCGGGCCTCCGCGACGGGCATCTCGCCGGCGAGAATTGTAAATACATGAAAATATTAAAAAAAAAAAAAAAAAAAAAAAGAGAAAGAAAGAAAGAAGAAGAAAGGAAGAAGAAGAAAGGAAGAGGAGAGTACCTGGGCAACGTGCCGGCGACTGCGAGAACTGTAAAATACAATAATACATGGATATATTAAAAAAAAAAAAAAAAAAGAGAGAGAGAGAGAGAGAGAAAGAAAGGAAGAAGGGACTGGAGAGTACCTGGCTGGGCGGCGTGTTAGTGAAGGAGGGAAATAAAATTGAAATAAATGGGAGGTAGGGTTTAGTGAACAGGGATTTGGTCACATTTTTTATTTTATATTTTTTTATATTTTATTTTGATAGTTTTTATTTAACTGTAGTAATTAATTTTTTTAATTTTAAAATTTAATTATTCATTAATTTGTTATATGACTCTAATTTATATCTTGATACTTAATATTTTTATATATTATATTTTAATATAATTTTAAAAGATTAGTTTTTACGATGGCTATTGAATATTGACATTTAAATTTAAATATGTAGATATAACAATGTTAATCAATAAAAATATTCTCTATTATTAATATTTTGGGGTTTAAAATTTATTAAGTTGTGAAATTTTAGGATTTAGAGTTTAAATTTTATATTTAGATAAATTTTATTAGTTTTCTAAATTAATAATAGTACAAATCTACAAAATAAAATTATGAAATGATATATTCATCTTATATTTTATGTATATGTTAGATATTGTGAAATATTTAAAAGTTGTTTGCGTGAGTTTATAAGCTCTTCAAAATATTTTATAAGATGTCAGTGTTTCGTAATTTTTTAAAAAAATATAAAATTTCTAAAATAAGATGTTAGAAGTTTATAAGTACTTTTTAAGAAAGTAAGGAGTTTTAAACTTATTTTTAAAATCTTAATAAGTTTCCTTTATTTTAATCATATTAATTATAAAATTGTCATTACTAATACTTTATAAGCTTCAAGATCTTATTATCCAAATAATTTGAGAACTTATTTTTTTAAAAAAAAAATTTAGCATCTCATAAGTTCAAAAAATATCTTATAAGATACAGGAGATTCAAAAATATCTTATAACATGTAGGAACTTATAATACGTTTTAAATACGTTTATCCAAACACCTTCTAAAAGGTATTAGACTAAACTTATTTAAAAAGTTTTATAAGTTCCAACATCTTATAAGATATTCTTAAAGTGTTTAGATAAAATAAAATTTTGGAGCCTATAAAGTGTTAATAATAACAATTTTATAATTAATATGCTTAAAATTAAGGAAGCTTGTTAATATCCTAAAAATAAGTTTGGAATTCATAACTTTTACAAAAAGAACTTATAAACTCTTAACATCTTATTTTAAGAGCTTATAAGTTCCATTTTAAAAAAAATTACCAAACACTTTTTGATATCTTATAAGCTCTCAAATATTTTATAAGATGTTTTAAGAAACCTATAAGCTCACCCAAACACCCTCTTAAATCTTAATGCCCCCTTAGCTAGTTATAATTTTAGTGTTTTACTATTTTATTTTAGAATTAAAAAGTTAATTATTCTTGATTTAGTTAATTTTTTTATAATTATTGATTCACTTTATGATTAATTAATATTAATAAAATGACACCAATATAAATTAATTATAAAGTAAATCAATAATAATTTTATCATTTATATATTGATTTTTTAAATTTTTTTGATTTAATATTATTTAATTATCATCATTAGTGTCTAATTTTTTTATTAATTTTTTAATTACTAATTTATACATATATTCATTTATATATAGACTATGAAATTTCATATTGAAAAAATAAAAATAATTTATTATGTATAATAATATATTATATATGATAATTTTTTAAAATATTATTTATATATATTAAAATACATAAAAATAGAATATATTACATATAATAATTTTTTAAATATTATTTATTGGATACGGATAACGGATTTAATTAAATTACGGATAATCGAATATGTAAACGGATATATCCAACAGATGTGTATTCAGAGCGGATATTAAACAGATCGGATAAGCATTTACCGTATTCGTATCCGTTTACAGTCGGATATCTACTAATCGGATACGGATAATGTCCGCTTTAAACGGATATGAATAATATCCCTATAAATAAATTCGGATACGAATGATAAATGAATTTTTAAATATTCATTTACAGCCCTACGAGTGGCAGTGGAAGGCTAGAGGCAGCGGCTGGGGGTGAGGCTGCACCACAGCAAGGGGAGGGGGGCATAGGAAACAAAGTAAGTAGCGGGGTGGGGGCCATCCTAGTTTTTTGGCTTTATGTTTGTGAGGAGTTACCAAGCGCTGCTGCTATTTTGTTATCTTTTCATTTTTCTTTTTATTTTTTTAATTAAATAGTCAGGTGCAGATCGGGATAGGATTCAATACCTGAATCCCGAGCCCATTGTAGAGAACCAATTTTTTTATTTTTATTTTTTTAACTAAATAATCAGGTAGTTGGGTACGGACCGAGTCTGGATTCAATACCCAAATCCAGCCCCTGTTGTAGAGAACCGAATACCCAATTTTTTGGGTACCCAAAAATGCACATTAATCAGGTGGAGTGGGGTCGGGTCGGGTCGGGTCGGGTCCCCAATATCCAAACCCAAATGTCCACATAACACTAAAATAATTTACCTTTTACAATGCCCAAAGTTGCAAAATTTCAAACTTACAAAATTAAATAAAACATCATTATAATTATAAAAAATTCAAAGAAAAGGGGTGGGGAGGCCAGCTGCTCTCGAGACCTAGCAGCATGAGTCCAGCTAATGCTGGCTCGTCGACAACATGGAGGTCAACAACGGTTGGCTCCTGATTTTGGCGTTATGGAGGCCAACCAAAAAAGAAAAGGGAAGAACAAGAAGATGAAGAAGAAAGGAAGAAAGGAAGAGAGGAAGAGAAGAGACTAACTGATAAATGGGTGAGTAGTGACTAAGGAGGTAATTGAAATTGAAACATAAATAGGAGCTAGAGTTTAGTCATTTGGTCACTTTTGTCTTTTACATCTTTTATTTTTTTCACATTTTATTTTGATAATTTTTATTTAATTATAGTAATTAATTTTTTTAATCTTAAAATTTTTAAATTCAAAATTTAGTTGTTCACTAGTTTGTTATATATGACTCAAATTCATATCTTGATACGTAATATTTTTTTCATATTATATTTTAGTATAATGTTAAAAACTCAAATTTTATGATGATTATTGAATATTGATATTTAGTTTTAGACATGTAGGTATAATAATGTTAATCAATAAAAATATTCTATATTATTAATATTTTGGGGTTTAAATTTTATAGAGTTGTAAGATTTTAGGATTTAGAGTTTAAGTTTTATAGTTAGATAAATTTTATTAGTTTTCTAAATCAATAATAGCACAAATCTACAAATTAAAATTATGAAATGATATATTCATCTTATATTATACGTATATAGTAAGTTAGCTATTGTAAAACATTTAAAAATTGTTTGGAGGAGTTTATAAACTTCTCAAAATATTTTATAAAATGTTTGATACCTTATAAAATGTCAAAAAGTATTTTGTAATTATTTTTAAGAAAAGAGCTTATAAAGATTCTAAAATAAGATGTTAAAAACTTATAAGCTCATTTTAAAACAAGAAGTTCTTAACTTATATTTAAAATCTTAACAAGTTCCCTTAATTTTGATTATATTAATTATAAAATTATCATTATTAATACTTATAAGCTCCAAAATCTTATTGTCCAATTACTTTGAGAACTTTTTTTTTTTTTAAAAATCTAGCATCTTATAAGATCGAAAAGTATCTTACAAGATGCAGAAGCTCCAAAAATATCATATAAGATGAAGAAGCTCTTATAAGACTTTTTAAATAAGTTTAGTCAAACACCTTCTTAATGTCCCTTTAGCAAGTTAATAATTTTAGTATTTTACTATTTTATTTTAGCATTAAAAAGTTAATTATTCTTGATTTAGTTAATTTTTTTCTAACTATTGATTGACCTTATGATTAATTATATTAATAACATGACATCAATATAAATTAATTATAAAGTAAAGCAACAATAATTTTACATTAATTTTTTATTTTTTTTAATTTATATTGTTTAATTATAATCATTACTGTGATTCTTCATAATCCTCATCGACTAATTTTTTTATTAATTCTTTAATTACTAATTTATACTTATATTAATTTATAGATAGATTATGAGATTTCATATTGAAAAAATAAAAATAATTTATTATATATAATGATATATCATATATGATAAGTTTTTTAAATATTACTTATATATTAAAATACATGAAAAATTAGAATATATTATACATAATAATTTTTTAAATATTATTTATCGAATACGAATAACGAGTAATTAAATTACAGATAATTGAATATATAAACAGATATATCCAACGAATATTTATTCAGAGCGGATATTAAACGAATCGAATAGGCATTTATCATATTCATATTCTTTTATAATCGAATACCTACTAATTGAATACGGATAATATCCACTTTAAACAAATATGAATAATATGCCCTATAAACGGATTCGAATGTGAATGGTAAACGAATTTTTGAATATCCATTTACAGCCCTAAGCTCAGGGTGCAACTATATAATGACCAATTCCAAACTAGGTGCGGAGATCCAGAACAGCTTCACTAATGACAAATTATTAGTGAAATCTTAAAAGCTAAGATAGTGACTCTTAAGCATTTCCAGAATACACATACCAAGCTGGACTGCTTAGGAGTCAAGACAGAATCTATGTTGGGAAAACTGGGGTTCCGAGACAGAAGATAATCTAATTTATGCATGGACTCATCAATTGGAGGGTTTTCTCAGGTATGAATGGAACCTATCATAGGACTAGGGCTCTCTTTTTTCGACCAAGTCTGAAATTTGATGTAACCAAGTAGGTTACAGAGTGTGAGGTTTGTCAGAAAAATGAAAGTGAGAATGTCCAATACCATGGGTTAGTTCAACCATTAAGCATCCCTTTCCAAGCGTGGTCTCACATTTCAATGGATTTTACAGAAGAATTACCAACCTTTGATGATAAGAATTTTATTTGGGTTGTAGTTGATAGGCTTACAAAATATAGTCACTTCATGGCGCACACACACCCCTACACAAAAAGTGACACAACTTATTTAGGATAGCTAGTGTTTTTGGACCACATTTATAAGCTTTTTGGACTACCACTGAGCATAGTCTTTGATAGAGACAAAAATTTTCACCAGCATTTTTTGGAAAACACTATTCAAATTATTAGGCACCACACTAAACCTATCAACTACATATCACCCCTCGTCTAATGATCAAACTGAAAGAGTGAATCAGTGCCTAAAAACTTTTCTTAGGTGCACATGCCATCACAACCTAACACTTGAATAGGTAGCTTTCCTTAGCAGATTTCAAGTATAATACTAATTTCTATTCCAGTCTAAAAACAACACCTTTTCAGGCCCTATATGGTTACCCTCTAACTCCTATACCCCTAGGCCTATTTACACACACCACACACACGAGTGACACAACTCATTTGGGATAAGGTCAAACTCATCCAACATTTGAAAGAAAACTTGGCATATGCACAGCATCGCATGAAAACATTTGCAGACAAAAAGAGGATAAAAAGGGAGCTCAAGCAAGGCGACTAGGTCTATCTTAGACTACATCCATACAAACAAAGCAATGTAGCCATGAGAAAGCACCTCAAGCTGGCACCAAAGTTTTATGGACCATTCACAATATTGCAAAAAATTGGAGCAGTAGTTTATAAGCTTGACTTACCTGAAAGCAGCATTATTCACCCAATGTTCCACGTTTCCATGCTGAAAAAGAAGCTTGGGTCTAGACAAGTCTGATCACCAACCGTTCCTACAATAGATAACGAGGGAAATATTAGGGTTTACCTAGTTAAAGTGCAATACAGCCGTTTCATCGATCTTGGTATAATGGGCTTATTCCACTAAAGAAAAGGCGACTTGGGAGGATTTTGCGGACATTAGAGCAAGGTTTCCTCAGTTTGATCCTTCAGAACAAGGATCCAGAAAGTTGGGGGTGATGGGTGTCGAATCCAACAAAAATAATTCCCTACTCTAAAAATATGATTTGTAATCAGTGGTGAGTAGAGTCGTATTTCACAGATACTGATAAATTTTGTTTCCTTCAAGTTTACTAAATAAAATAAATAGAAAGGGGGAGGGTTATGAAACAGAAGACTAGAATCTTAAAAGTAAATAAATCATAAATAAAAATAAAAAATCAATAAGAATGAAATCTAGCCTAAGGTAAAAATCTCAGTTTGGTTCTCAGAGTTAATCATTGATGCAAAAATTAATTCCTCTTTTCTTAAATAGACTAATTATAGTTACTTGGACACCCCAATAACTAATCTCTCCTTACTATCTCGATAACTAAGAGCAATTTTTTAGTTATTTCCCTTGCCAATAAACAACCCTAAAGAAGCGCTCCAAGGATTTAATTTATCAACAGCATTAAAAACTAAAGAGACCCAGCCCTAACCAACAAACATACACAAGCGGGGTTCATTTAGATTAGATTATTTATCCACATAACATAAATCATGCATATGATCACCACACATAACTATGTTATTTGCCACAAATATTAGAACAACTAAACAATTACAAATTTAATGTTCTAATTGATAGGATAATTATTCTAAACTATCAAATTTGGGCCCTAAATTCAATGAACCTGAATAATCGTAATAAGAACAGAAGATAAATAAATACTCAATGAATAAGAACAAATTAAATCATTTAGATCTCACAAATACTGAAGAACCAAAACTTCGATAATTCCTTAGGCTAGAAAAACAGTTTAGCAACTCATGAGAAGAAGAAAACGCAGGAAACTAAAAATATGTTAAACAAAAGAATGAAAAACAATTCCCTATGAAAGAAACCTAGTTTCCTATAAATAGCCTACTACTCCTAATGCAACTAGGAAACTAATAAGAGTCCTATCAGAATAGGAAAACTAAAATTATCCTAATTAAATAAATAAAAATTAAAATATTCCAGGAATATACAACTGTCAAAACATGTTTGCACTCGAATTATTTCCTTCTTTCATTTCTCATCTCCTCGAGAATGCGATCTTTGCTCCAAGCATGTAAAAAACTCAATTTCCAACTGCATTTAGCTTGAATCTTCAATTTGCTTCACAAAACATAAAAAGAAAGTTAAAACCCAATAATTAAGCATTTTTACTATTAATCACAAGGGAAAATTATACCAATAAAAAGACAAAAATGCAACTTAACAAATTCCCCCACACTTAGACAATGTTTGTCCTCAAGCATACAATAGCTCCAATTTATCAACCTTTCTCACAACCCTTCTTCCTATTTCTCAACTTGTCGCCAAATAGTTCAAAATATCACATTTTGGAGGGCCGAATCATGACACAAGTAAGAATATGCACTTCATAGAAAGAACTCTTAGAAATCACACAAATAAGTTGTCGCCCCGACAGTCTCTTCGAACTTGAAATGTAAAAAAGATTTAACACTTTTTCATTAAGTTCAATTCAAGTCAAGACATAAAATGATAATTATCAAAAACAGGCAACGATATCACATATTCATGGAAGAATAGCAAGTCGAATGTAAGAAAACATAAAGGATGAAAGGGAAAAACCTTATTCGATATTGTTTTTTGGCACTAAATTCAACGTGTGGACCAACCTTTTTACGCGAATACCAACATTGGTGATGAATGTACCCGGTTACTCAGCCAGCCACAATTTGTCTAGAATATCATCTGACCTTTTTACATGAACACATACATTGGTGTGCATGCACCCGGTTACTCAATCAATCACAAACCTAGATGGTTATTATCCCTACTCGTAATCACTTAATTTTAGTGATTAGCAGAGTAATCAAGTTAGTGGTTTTTTTTTTAAAAGAGAGGTTAAATGGTCAAACCCAGTCACCTTCATTGTCTTAGTACATTCAACTCAACAATTCAACCTAAATACGTTCATCAAGGCAAGCTCTAAAAAGTTAACCCGCTATGCATGACAATTATTATGGTGATATACATTAATTCCTTCGTACATTTTTCATCTAAATCAACCAACAGGGTAACAAGTTAAAGTGCAATAAACAAGAACTCAACTACTCATGTCGTTCTTACAACGTGTCCTAATTCAACCCAATTGTTTAAGTGTTACCTTAGGGACAAGCATCGAAAAGAGGCAAAAGGTGAACGAGAAAAATTAACAAATCAAGAACTAAAGCACACTTTGAAAGCAAATAAGAAGAATAAAGAGTCATTTCATGCATGTTTGAAGCAAAATGAATCCAAATTTTCCCCTCCCACACTTAAGCCAAACATTGAACTCAATGTTTCAAAATAAGAATGTAAATGCATAAGAAAGGTGGAAGAGGAACTCCTCTGATGAAACGATGCCCGCATGGCTTTAAGGATTGGGTGGTACTTAGGGTATGAAACTAGCAACGGTGGTTGATGGCGGCAGTAGTGATGTTGGTGGCGGGAAAGTGGTGGCTACGGTGGAGGCAGGTGGTTGTCGACGGGAAAGGTTGGAGGTAGAGATAGTGGCGGCAAGTTGGAGATGTTGGTGGTGGTTGAGGGTGGTCAAAGGTGGTGATGGTGGAGGGAGAGGTGGCGAAACAAAGCGTGGGCACGGGTAGATATGAGAGTACTTCTGTCAAATAATTCTAATGGTGCAAGAAGAGGTCTTTGAACAAGGCATGGGCATTGAAGAGCTTTTCTATCTGAAGTAATTCCAACATGCCAGAAAAAGTCTTTGAACAAGACGTGGGCACGACTAGATTGAAGAGCTTTCCTTGTCAAATAATTCCAACATGCGAAAAGAAATCTTTGAACAAGGCATGGGCACGGCTAGTTTGAAGAGCTTTTCTGCCAAATAACTGCACCCACAGGCCAATTTAAAACGTCTCCTACATCAAAGAAAAATAAAGCTAATTAAAGAATTTTTTTTTGAAAATATAAACAACAAATTGAAAGTTTAGGTTGCCTCCCAAAAAGCATCTCTCTTTAACGTCTTTGGCTAGACGTAGCTATTCCTCACATCACAAAGTTATCATCATTCAAATTCAAGGTTTCATGAGTCAAAGTATCAATATTATCCACAACAGAAACACAAGACTCATTATTAGAATATTTCATGGCATCATAAATATTGAATTTAATCATAATACCATCAAACTCCATAGTGAGTGTACCATCATGCATATCAATTTTTGTGCTAGAGGTTCCAAGGAAAGGTCTTCCTAATAGTATTTATGACAAATTAGGAAAGTTATCTTCAAACATGTTAAATACATAAAAATCAACAGGAAAAATCAATTCGTTAACTTGTACGAACACATCCTCATGACTCCCTTGGGATATACAACAGACCTATCAGCAGTTGAAGAACTGCTCATGTTTCTTTCAAAGGACCAACATTCAATAAAGAGTATATGGAAAGAAGCATGATATTAATTGAAGCACCAAGATCACACATAAGATTTTCAATTCTAACTTTGCCAATCTTGCAAGGGATAGTAAACATACCTGGGTTCTTGCATTTGGGGGGCAATTTCCTTTGTATCACTATTGAGACATTTTCCCCTACACTTACTCTTTCATTACCCTTTAATTTTCTTTTATTTGTGTATAATTCCTTGAGAAATTTAAATATTTACCTCGACCTTGTGAAAAGTTTCAAAATTCTCCTTTTCCTCTTCATGCATTTTGGATTTAGCGAACCTTTCGGAAAAGGGAGGGTGTATAACCAATGAGCTTGTCACCTTACTATTGGTTTCATGTCAATAGTCAATAGAATCTTGAGGCATGACAATCTCTCTCTCCATTTTTTCCACGATAGTGTTTTCTCCTGTCTTCTTGCTGGGTTCCTTCAGCTCATTACCATTCCTTAGAGTAATTGCGCTAACGTTCTGCTTGGGATTGACAACTGTCTGAGAGGGTAGCCTCCCTGGGGATTCTATCCTACCTACTGAGATGGCTAACTGACTCATCTGATTTTCCAGTTTCTAAATGCTTGCTCGTGTTTCCTATTGAAATTGTTGAGTGTTAGCTGTAAGGGATTTAACAATCTCTTCGAGAAACATACTTGTATTTGAAGAGGATGGTTGATATGAAGGGGGCAACTTTTGTTGGAAGTATTGGTAGTTTTGCGATCTCCCTCCGTAATTGAAATTCGAATGATCCCTCTATCCTGGGTTGTAGGTGTTTGAGTAAGGATCGTACTTTCTTTGCGGTGGTCCAGGGAACCCTCCTACTGCATTAGTTTGTTTGCAAAAATTCTCTTGGAGCGTAGGACACATATCCATAGGATGACCAACATTAGTAAAAATCCCACAAGCCTTAATTTGCTGTGTATTTCCTACAATCAATTATTGAACAAGAGAAGTTAAAGTAGAAATTTGACGCTCAAGGGATGAATTACTTACCTCATTAACCTTTCTAGAAAGGTCCTAAGAGTATCCAAATTGTTGAGAGTTGACAGCCATTATAGAAATTAATTCCCTAGCTTCGCCTGGAGTTTTGTTCACTATGGTTCCTTAACTTGCTGCATCCATCATCCTCATCTCCATCGGTAAAAGTCCTTCGTAAAAGTACTGAATAAGGAGTCGCTCAGTAATACCATGTTGTGGGCAGCTTGCACAAAGTTGTTTAAACTTTCCCAATATTCATGAAGATTCTCCGTATCTCTTTATCTTATCCCGCTGATCTCTTTTCTAATGCTAGTAGCGCGTGAAGCAAGGAAAAACTTCTCAAGAAATAATCTTGTCATTTCAGTCCATGTAGTGACAGAACCAGGGGGTATGTAAAACAACCAATCCTTAGCTTTGTCTGCTAAGGAAAATGGAAAAACTCGCAACTTCACTTGCTCCTCGATACTCCTTGGGGTTTCATAGTCGAGCACATAATATGAAGTGCCTTTAAATGCTCATGGGGATCTTCATTCTCCAAGCCGTGGAAAATGGGTAATAGATGGATCAACCTAGATTTTAACTCAAAAGGTGTTTCCAATTCTAGATATTTAATGCAAAGCAGTTGTTGAGTCAAATCCGGTTCAACTAACTCCCTTAAAGTTCTTTCTCGGGCCAATATTTCTTCTTATTCAAAATCAATTGAATTGGCTAAGCTGGATGTATCTAGATCGAGATCCGAAGGTGATGATTCATCTTTCTTTTGCAATCTAGTCTCCTTCCACAATCTACGAGCAATCTTCTCAATCTTAGGATCGTATTGAAGTTCACCTGTATGAGAAACCAAAATTATTTGACACCAGTCCCTCGCAACGACACCAAAATTTGATGGGTGTCGAATCCAACAAAAATAATTTTCTATTGTAAAGATATGATTTGTAATCAATGGTAAGTAGGGTCGTATTCCACAGAGACTAGTAAATTTTGTTTCCTTCAAGTTTACTAAATAAAATAAAATAAAAAGGAGGGATTTTTATGAAACGGAAGACTACAGTCTTAAAAGTAAATAAATCACAAATAAAAATAAAGAATCAATAAGAATGAAATCTAGTCTAAGTTAAAAATCTCAATTTGGTTCTCAGATTTAATCATTGATGCAAAGATTAATTTCTCTTTTCTTGAATAGACTGGTTATAATTACTCGGATGCCCTAATAACCAATATCTCCTTACTATCTTGATAACTAAGAGTAACTCGTTAGTTATTTTTCTTGCCAATAAACAACCCTAAAGAAACGCTCCTATGATTTAATTTATCAACAACATTAAAAACTAGAGAGATCCAGCCCTAGCCAACAAACACATACAAGCGGGGTTCATTTAGACTAGATTATTTATCCATATAACATAAATCATGCATATGGTCACCACACATAACTATGTTATTTGCCACAAATATTAGAACAATTAAACAATTATGGATTTAATATTCTAATTGACAGGACAATTATTCTAAGCTATCAAATTTGGGCCCTAAATTCAATGAACCTGAATAATCGTAATGAAAACAGAAGATAAATACTCAAGGAATAAGAAAACAAATTAAATCATTTAGATCTCACAAATACTGAAAAACCAAAACTTCGATAATTCGTTAGGCTAGAAGAAGAGTTTAGCAACTAATGGGAAGAAGAAAATGCAGGAAACTAAAAATATGCTAAACAAAAGAATAAAAAACAACTCCCTATGAAAGAAACCTAGTTCCCTATAAATAGTCTACTACTCCTAATGCAACTGGAAAACTAATAAGAGTCCTACCAAAATAGGAAAACTAAAATTATCATAATTAAAGAAATAAAAATTAAAATATTTTAGGAATATACAACTGCTAAAACATATTTGCACTCGAATTATTTCCTTCTTTCATTTCTCATCTCCTTGGGAATGCGATCTTTGCTCCAAGCACGTCAAAAACTCAATTTCCAACTGCATTTAGCTTGAATCTTCAATTTGCTTCACAAAACATAAAAACAAAGTTAAAACCCAATAATTAAATATTTTTACTATTAATCACAAAAAAAAATTATACGAATAAAAAAATAAAAATGCAACTTAACATGGGGCAATGTTATGTCCTAGGCAGAAAACCCCCAAATTTAGATGCAAATCAAGTTGCCAAATCCTAACTGTCAGATCACTAAGATTAACGATTTAAATGAAGTCAAACCCACAAACTGTCAGCTCCTGGAGCTGCCACGTAATAAATGGGATGATGACATTTTTCAAATTAGCCAAGAGATCCTATCCATCCATTCATCTCTTGGATCAAGTGCCAAGATTGCATTTGAGTTGGAGGTAGCAGCCAATAGGAAATGAATACATGTCTCAAATTTAAAGTATAACAAATTCGTCCTTTGATTACGTTTTTCGAATATGTAATAGATTTTGGCTATGTTTTATGTCCTTTTGCTTATTATAAATGTACCTAAGCCATTTTTGGCTAGAATCAATAAGAGTTGAGTTTTTTCTTCTTCTATCTTTTCATCTTATCTCTATTTACCCAATCTAAAATATTTTTAGGATTTTACAATCTCCTAAAGTGATTCTTGATAATATGATTCATAAATGACTAGAAAGTGGTTGGAATATTGTTGAGCCTCAAAAGAAATCATCTTAAACTCATAGAGTCCAGAAGTGGTGACAAAAGCAGTTTTGAAAGTATTTAAGGGATACATCCTTATTTGATGATATTTAGCTCTCAAGCCTATTTTGGAAAAGATTGTTGCTTCACCCAACTCATCCTATAAGTCATCTATCAAGGGGATGGGAAAGTTATTCTTGATTGTGAGTGAATTAAGTTCCATATAATCTACACACCACCTCCAAGAACCATCATTCTTCTTAACTAATAATTTATATAATTTAACTAATAAACCAAAATTTAAAATATATATATATATAATTTATATTTTATTACTTATTGGTTTACATTTTAAAAAATAAATTTATTGATTTATATTTTATTAATTTTAGTTACTTAACTAATAAACCAAATGTTCAAACAACACAACAGCAGCAAGTCACCAGCACTTTTTTTTTTTCAAAAAACTAAAGACATCGCATATACACTATCAATCTCCATGTTCTATTTTTCTTTTTGTTATTCTACTTAAAAATTAAAAAATTCAGTAACTTAGTTTTTAACCTAATAGAACCAAAAAACTCATTGCAGTATTCCGTGCTCTAATTTGGCGTACTAAATTTTCAATTTGATTTGATTTATTTTTTTTATCGAATGGGCATCCCTACCTATGAGTTTAATAGTATTTGGAAGGATATGTCCAGCTAATAAAGCGAGTGGAATGTGGACTCATTTTTCCTCCTTGTCTTTCTCAAAATCACATTCTTCCCTTGTTCCTAAAATATTATAAACAACGTCTTGCACTTATGCTCTATGTGGTAAGTCTCAACACAGTTTGAGAAAAAAAGTCTCATTACAATTTAAGCAGAAGGCCCAACCCCCCCCCCCCCCCAACCCCCTGCCCGCCTTTTTTCCTCCCCTTGTTTTCATGGCGTTAGTTCTTTTATGGGAGGACATTTCATAATCTTTTCAAAGACAGTTTTAGTGGTATTATTATCATTTTTCTAAATTCTTTGATCATCAATTCCCAATGGTTTTGAACCTTTTGCCCTTTCCCAAGGCTTCAATGAAGAAATCTTGTTTGTTGACCACATGGATGGTATCAAAGTGGGATTTAGCATCTCTATCATCTTGACCTATATCCTATCCTCTTTAATGCCACTGATGAAGCTTTTGACAAGATATTTTTCTGTCAAATTTCTATTCATGTTCAGTATAAAATCTTCAAACTCTACTCAGCACGACAGGTTCCTTACCCTTGCCAGCAGGCCAAGTACTGATCATCTCATCCAACTTCTCATAGGCCGTTTGAATTTATTTTCTAAAGACATTTTTTATTTTCTGATGAAAATAAATAGTTAAAAATTAATTATAAAAATATTTTTAAAAATAAAATATTGTTTGAATATTTTATTTAAAATATAATGATTATGTAGGGTTGAAAATAAGTTATATTTGAAAAATATAGTATTTATAAAAGTGCAAATGTAAATAAGAGAAAATGAAAAGTGATGAAAAGTGAAAATAAAGAAAGAGTGTAAGAATTTACTTGAAAGAATATTTTGAAAATGAAAATATCTATGAAAATGAAGGAGATGAAGGAGAAGTTGATTGTTCTCTATTTTTACTTTAAGCAGAAAATGAAAATGAGTACAAAAAACAAAAACAAATAAACCCTTAATTATTCCCTCTAAGTGTTGTCTCATCCCGTGTAGAGACCACAGGAGAAACTTTCAACCGAATACAAATTGGGGTGCAAATAAATAATTAAGAACAAATTGCAAAAAGAACAAAAAAGATCTATACACATGAGATTCATAACATGAGAATTCCATTTTGTACACACTTAATGTAAATTACTTTTTATCCATGAATCCAAAAAAATAAGAAAAATGAGAAATTCAAGGAAGAGAAAGATATCAAGAGATTAGCCCTTAGCTACAAAGAATGTACAAGATTTGAGACGAGACGGCGATGAAGAAGAGGCACCACAATCAGAAGATGGTGTCAGTTGTGAGCTTCCTCCTTGGAGGAGTTCTCTCTATTACTTGCTTTTGCAAGTCCATAAAAGTTGAACCCTTGTGGGCAAACAATCTCCTCAGATTGATCACTGAAAGCTCGTTAAAGCTGCCGACTGCTAGGTCAGCCTGCCCAAGATCGTACCTGTACATTTTGAACTTTTTAATACAGATATAACAATGATTTTGAGAGCAATAATAATCTTTGTCCTGCACTATTTTCGATCTTAGAAGTGGCACTATTAGCACAAGATAAGATTTATGGTTTTGAACTGCACAAAGCTGTTACAGAAAATAAGTTAAAAGCCAAGAGTGTGAATCTTTAGATTCCATGGAAGTTTAGCTTTGGCATAATATCATGAAAAGAAGTCTTTGATCTCTTTCTACCTTTGGCCACTCTAAGAGAAGTTGGGATTCCAATTATTTCATTGATATATCTAGACTAGATAATAAGTGCAAAAGTGAGAATGGTTTCTGAGATACGTACGCTGGATGAGCACCAATCAAAGCTACAGCCATCATCGTACAATTGTGAGCTGCAGTTATTCCTCTGGGATCATCTTCAAATACAACACACTTGGAGGGTTTTCGATCTAACTGTAGTGGAACAATTTTCAAGCAGGTCAAATATTGCTGATTAAAATCATGGCCACACATGGGAAGAAAAGCTACAAGAAAAAAGTTGTATCCAATTAAGATCTATGACCAGAGAAGCACAACCAACTGGCACATCCTTGTCTGAATCTTATCATCCTATTTCCAGACATAAACATTCCCACATCGAAGTTATGTGAAATATTATTTCTTCTCTCTTTTCTATTTCCATCTGTTGTCCCTAATCACTGCTGAACATACCTTCACAGCCGCTGAAAGGAATCGATGGGCAATGGACTCCATGCCATCTTCCTCACAGACAATGGCCTGCAACTCCAAAACAAGAGAATTTAGCAATGTCCAATTAAGATTCTAGTTCTTGCATCTTCCTAATGCATTTGAAGTCAAGAGAGAATCAATAAAAATAATCATTAATATTATTCCAGATAACAGATAGTTGTGAGAAAGAAAACCATCAGTATATCTTTATTCAATTATTAGTACGCATGAGTATGGGTGTGTGTGAGAGAGAGAGGAGTGGGAGAAGGAAAGCAACCTGAAAAAACTTGTTCAGTCCCATTCGCTCTAAAGCATCAACCATGTTTTTGCGGTCAAGACTTGAAACAACTGCACAAGGGATGCGACATGTAGCTACAGCATCTAACCATTCTTTTAGCCCTTCTATAGGTTTTGAGAGCTAAAGAAAAAATATAAAATGTTTATTACCGCCTCCGTCCAAGACAAGCAAATTAAAACATACACTTAGATTTATTGAACAATCTTACTTTGATGAGATTTTCATAATATAACTGAGAAAGCCTGGACTTCAGTATATCTATATCACCTTCAGCCTTTCCCCAGAGCAAGACCTGAAATTTTGTCAGGCATCTACCCTCAGGTGTAAAGAAGAGAGGTCGAAACTTCAATAAAATATGGAAACTCTTGTTTACAGATGGCTTATATTAAACATCCTTATCACACTGGTCAATGAACAATAGAATAACCTAAGGCAAGAATTTTCATCGTAATATGCCATCTGTCAGCATTATCAAATCTGGAAACAGGTGGTATCAGAACAAATTGTTAATAAAATGGCAGGCTATTAATTAGAAGAGAAATCAAAGAATGATTGTTTTTGAAATGATGATATAAAATAAAGTTGTATTCAGGATTGCCTGTGCAGATGGAATCATCCTAGGAATTATTTTCTAGCCTCATCAAGTCTGCCAGACGCCAGGGAGCTTAATAAGTTAAACAAGTATAGCATACCTTATACTGGAATGGTTCTTAAAAAGCTAAAAATATCAGTTGTTCTGCTACTAAATGGTACTTGAACAGAAAAAAATTAGCATTTATTCTGCTAACTGATTGTGGATTTTGTTGCTTGTTAGGCATAGGATCATGGTGTTGCACCAACCTCCAACTTGCAAAAACTTAGTAGTCCTCACCCAATAATCCAAGAAAATTAACAATAAACAATCTAAGTAGTCCTCATATAATAAAATGAAACGTAGAAGATTAACAATAAACAGGTAGAGCAATAAAACCACAAAGTATATTGAAACTGTTCTTTTCCTTGCAGATCACTAGTTTTGCCAACAAAAATAAATCTATCAACATAATCAAAATCAAGTTACCAAATATTAGATGTAATCAGAAACTATTAGATCATAATGATAATGCCAAAATAAGTTCCAGTTAGAAAGCATATATCCATCTGCCTGGTAGAATTACATAAATCTCCGTACAAGTCAAACTTCATCTCTCCCTTTCCCCGTGAGATAAGGTAGATTTGAAACCCAACTCTCTTCCCCCTGCATCCTCTCATTTGCTTGCTGAACAATATATAAACCGCAACTTTGTTCTTACCATGACAAACAGCTTGTGATCAGACATTTAATACTTATTGGCTGCAGATGATATTCCTTTTTTAGTATGTATTTAGCTTCACTATAAACATAATTCACTGCATTTCTGAAGAGCTTAATCATTAATTAAAGGCTATATGGATATCTTTGAAGTATCCCTCAATGAGATCCTCATTACTGTGTCATTGACTGACTCTTGGAAGGCAAGATTAGTGCTCCAAGTGCCAACATAGAGAATCACTAGTCCAAGAAGTTACAGTCCTCACTACAGGTCATTAACAACAAAAGGACAGTCCGGGATGGAGGAAATCATGGTTCAGTATGACCCAATAGCTTAACGAACAAAGGACAATTATTTCAGCAAGCGATACAACTATACATTTGAACAATGCAATTCATAGAAACATTAAACTAAGCTTGTTGGTAAAGTCTTCCATCTAACATGGAATACTAAACACTAATGTGAAACATCTGACAAAAATTTAGTCTAGGGAGGTCATGGTGCATGCAAATATTCTTGTGATGCAAAGATAAAAATATGAAAGTTGATAAAGTCATACTTCTTCAATATCCAGTCAACTAAGCAAATATCATTAAGGATCACGAGAAAAAGTATAGAAAATCTAAATCATGTTTGGATTCCCAGACCTTATGCAGAACGTGATCAGCACCTGCATAAAGCAAAAGTCTTTGAACATTGTCATCTTTAGGTATCCCCTTTCCTGCACAATAATTATTATTCAGTCATAATCAATAGGATTCTCCAACACTGGCTAATTGTCGTCATACCAAAGCATGGAATCCCCCTAACCTTATATGTTAAAATATTGAATGACAATCTCCTTTATCTTAATACCAAACCACTACCTTCTTTAGCAGCATTGAACATTGTTTTGTTGTCTGTACAATTATTATAAAACCTGGGATAACTAAATTGCATGGAAACTTTTTAAATTTCTCTGTTCATGAATTTTAGAATACATAGGGAAGTTAAGCTAAACCTGCAAACTTAAGTTTGGCAAATATTCATCCATTGAGCAGCCTCACCTAAGAGAAATACCCATGATCAGGCTTAAGATAGGATCAAGTATTGTACCTCACCAAATCTGTTGTGCATTTGAGCCCATGCTACAGCAAGAGAGAAAACCTAGGGAAAATTTTCACTTCCAAGTTTATACCAAAGTGATAATTTCGCTATATACTCCCTACCTTTTATTTAGTGTGCCGACATTTAGTAACTTTTTTATTTTAAATAAGGGTGTAGTACATTTTTGGAAAAAATCTCTTTTTCCATATTGCCTTTTCATTTTGGATATTTTGACTGAAGCTTAATTTTCATAATTACATATTTAATAATCAGCATTATTCATGTACTTATCATGTGAGGGCCTATGGGTTTATTTCTAACCATCAGCTCATGCTTTTTCACTCCAAATCTGCCACCCCAGGTTCCATCCAGCAGCATTAAAAATACTTAGCAACTATTGTCTCAATTGATACCCATACTATGGTTTGGTCTACCACACAAAATCTGCAGTTAAAAGAGTGTTCTATGAAGTAAATGACTAGCAGTCAGAGACCCAAAGTGGAATGCTCGGTACCTTCTTCAGATGCAAGTTGTTCCCAAGCATGCAACTTTAAAGCTCGAGTATCTGCCTGTAGCACAATTAAGGAATAGCAAAGTCAGCAGAAGAGTATGCATAATCATTATTTTGACATAAATAAAGCTGAAAAGGCATAAAACATTAGAAAATTATACAACTTCAAGGGGAAAAAATCCTTCATGTTCCACTTTAATCTATTTTCTTTAACAAGTAAAATGTTCATACATCAGCGCCAAGGGGACCACTCATGTGTTACAGGTCTAATCAGATTGTTTAATAAGGCATACCCAACTCGGATGTCCAAAGTTAAAGTATGGATCTCATTTTCAACTATGGTGATTTTGCATATTGGACGTGTCCATTGTGTTATGAAGAAGACTGCCAATGTTGACAGCATGATGAAAAAGCAACTTCTTAAAGTTTGCAGAAGTCCTCAGAAAGTGTGATGCCAAACAACAGTCATAAGACTATCAGCGCTGTTTTAATGACAGAACTGATAAAACAAGTAAAAATCATCTTTGAGGCCCAGATTTCCAATCTCCCAGCCCCTTTGCATCCACAAATTCCCAAATCAATTGCCCTCATAATTCTCATGTGAAAGTGTGCTGGGTCACTTCAGACAACCAGCCAATAGCAGTCAAAACCATACAGTAGTTTCCCAAGATAAAGGAAGCCAGCCTTATTACACATTGACCATTTAAAACTCCGAGATCTGATAATTGTTTACAGTTGATGAATATGGTAGCAAAGATACTGAATCAGATGTTCCAAAACTTAAGATAATACAATAGCACTACTTCTCCTTATAGTTGAGATAATAAAAGAAATGCAATAATTACCTCAAGACAAACTTGAAAGGTAACAATTAAATGCACTACCATAGTAATTTCCACTTTAAGATCATTGCTCCTAAAGTACCAAAGAATTAATATAATGATGGATGTTACTTAGTCCAGCTCCTAACTCATTTTTCTAGGAGTGAAGAGATATAAAAGCAGTAATTTTATGGTTAGGTAAGGCAAAGCCACTTTGTCGGAAAAAAGTGCCAAACAATAGCACATAGTGCGGCAGCAATAACTTCTTTTTTTCCTCACTCAAACATGACTAAGACAATGGAACTTAAGCAATCTTACAATCAACTTGGGTCCAATCAACAATCATCAAACCAAGAATGTAAATAAAGGCAAGTAAAAATAGCGCACACGTATTTTTACATCAATCAAGACATATTCTACTTCTCTTCAACTTTACTCAACCTGTTCTCTTGTCTATTCCTTTTGTCATTTTTAACCTCCACATCACTGACATTAGACCAAATCTTGTTCTTTATTCGGCTAAAATAAATAACCTACACCTACAGGCAAAGAGGACAATTCCACAGTACCCTGAAGAAATTACAGAGGTTTCTTGTATCATCGTACTCAATCTCACAGCACCCTACTTATTCTGTGTGTTTCTAACTCAACCCAAACCATGGATTATATTCCATAGTGTTCTCCTATTCAGAATGAAATCTCACCCTGATCTGATACAAAATTGAAAACAAAAGCGGGTTCACGGTGCCAAAAACCACTATTTTTGGCCACTGGTGCCATGGGGCCATGAGACAAAACTTCCTAGCTTGCCACGTGCTTTCACTTCAATCCATTTGTCAACCCGAATCAAGATTCCATCAATGCCTTCAACTAATCATAAAGTTATGTCGTAAGTTATTTCATTTAATTACTTCGTGTTGTTTCAGGCTTACCTTGGTTACTGTCAAGGGCTATCATGAATTGCTTTTTTAACTTTCCTCCCAACTAACATTAGATATTCAAAAAATAATAATGAACCTTCTAATTTTAGTGTAAGTAGTAAATGAGAATCAAAGACGATAAGCACGTTCTGTCTTCAAATAGAATAAGATTCTCAATCTTTGTTTTCGTTTATCATGGCTTTTACTTCTCCCAGTGATAGAAAAAGACAGGAACTCATGACCATGCAACAAAAGATAATTCTCTGCTTTTTGGTCCTAATATTCTAGCTTGCCAAGTGCTTCCTCTTCAATCCATTTGTCAACCCGAATCAAGACTCCATCAATGGCTTCATCTACATCATAAAGGTATGTCGTAAGTTATCTCATTTTATAACTTCGTGTTGTTTCAGGCTTACCTTGGGTAGGGTAAAGGACTATCACGAGTTGCCTTTATAACTTTCCTCCCAATTAACATTAGATATTCCAAAAATAATAATGAACCTTCTAATTTTGGTGTAAGTAAAAAATAACAATGAACCTTCTAATTTTGGTGTAAGTAGTAAATGAGAATCAAAGACGCTAAGCATGTTCAGTCTTCAAATAGAATAAGATTCTCAATCTTTGTCAACAGTTATCATGGCTTTTAGCCTTTTACTTCTCCCAACGATACAAAAAGACAGGAACTCATGACCATGCAACAAAAGATGCAATAGTCTGCTTTTTGGTCCCATGAACGAGGAACACCATGAGACTCTTTGTAAATTTCCATGATAGCTTACATGGGATATCAGTTCTCAAGAATTAATATAACTGCCATGGCATAGCACACAACCTTTACCAGAAGCACATGATCATAATACAAAACTTTACCACGACGTTATCCCAGGAGAATATGAGGCCGTAGGCTTCATCAGGCTTCATGGCATATCGAATTCTTTTTAGAAATCCTTCTTGCAACCTATCATTTAAAAAGTCCTAGCATGACAGCACAAATAAAAACAAGAACAATTTTCATTACAAGACATCTATCATAAGAATACAGCTGATGTTTAAGAAAAGTGAGTCATGGAGGATAAGTGTATGAAATGCATAAACTATAAAAGAATATTCTATCATACGTTTTGAAGCTTACCACATCAACTTTAAGGGGACCTTCGGGTCTAAATGTCTCAAAACCTTCCCCATATTCAGCTCCAATTGCCTTGCAGAAATTAAAAAGGAAAAGAAAAAGGAAAAATCAGTATACAGGGAAATTGATGATATGAGCACACAAAAATTATAAACTCTCAGGAGAAACATGCCAAGATTATTGTACATTTCTATGCGTGCATGTAAAAAGAAACTAAAGTTAAAATTTGCAATCCCCTTAAAAAGCCAAATTAAAAAATTCAAATTTAACCGAAACCCCAGGAACCCGAATCCAAAAAGTTCATAAAATTGAACGGAGAAAATGGGACTCCTATTTCTTTTTCCATAAACTAAAAGACATTAAAAAGAATAGTGAAAATGGAAAGAAAGCAGAAAGCACCTCTTCCATGAAAATTTTGTTGGGCACACTCGGAGACCCATTACGCTGCCCATTCTCATCCGACCCGAAAGCGTTTCTTATCAGTAGGGTTTTATTTCGATGCTGTTCCGCTGAGCTTGAGCGTTTTAAGCTCTGTTTATACAGATTAACGAAGCTTTAACAAGGCGGATAATTAAGAAGCAAAAGAAATACTCACAAAGAAGAAGAGTTAAGGGTAAATGGGTACCGAAAATCTGAGTTTAGCTGGGAGTTGAGAGGTAAACGACGTCGGACTGAGGGGAAGTAGAGAGGAGCTTCTGAAGCTCAGAGCATTCTCCATTGTTAGGGGTCAAGCTCTGGAAATCTCGTCAAAATATAGGAGCTCTGTATATGTGGGTTTCGGCTTGGGTCTGTTTTTATAGGGCCCGCAATCTGAAGTAAATTTGACAACTTTGAAATTCTTAATTATTTTCATATATATTTTTATAATAATATCAAATAGCATAATTAGAAAGATAATTTGAAAATTTTGTAACATTCAAATATTTAAACAATACAAATAAATCTAAAAGTTAAATTATTTAAATCTGTATTAATTTTTAGTATAGTCAAAATTAAATAATTAACTTTGCAGATATAATAGTGTCTTCTTATTTTATAGTTGATGTAATAGTGTCTCTTTGGTTTATTTTCGTGTTAAAATAAAAATATGTTCAAATTTGCAATATAAGCATTGATAAATCATATTTTAATTTAAGCTTGATAATAAAAATCTTATTCTATATCACTTCAATCAAATTATGTTTGAGCAAAAATTATTAATTCTATTGTAGGACCCATCACTCGTAAAAATTAAAAAAAAATAATTATGTAATTGGTTACTAGATTTTAATTATGTTTATATTAGTAGAATGTGTTTCTTAATTGACAAAATACGTTTGAGAAGAGTATATAAATTATAATAAATTCTCTTCCATCATACTTAAAATTAGGTCCATGAAATTATGACCAGATCATATAACATTATTGCAAAATCAAATAAATCTGAAGTATTTAAATTGTTGATTTTAAAAAAGCACATTCTTTATTGTGGAAAATCTTGGTTCAACAAAATTATACGGATTTATAAGCATTGATTAAGTAAATCCTTTTCTTCCCCCTACTTTATTGAGTTGTTTAGTATTGTTAATGAGTTAGGTTTGGGTTACATTTGACAAGATCCGACCCAAGCTGACTAATCAAATGTTTTTAATGGGTAGGCTCTAAATCATACCACATTGTTAACATTGTATCTGGATTTTAAATTCGGTAAAGAATCAAGATTTTCAATGCAGATCTCAATTGGAAATTATGTATAAAAGAAGTAATTCTATAATAATTGTTTGAAAACATTCATGATGACCACTTATATAAAACATTTAATTGCAACTTTCCATATAAAAAAAAGAAGAAAGAAAATAGTATTATAAATAAATCATTATTATCTCATTTTATCTGCCGGAATTTTAGTCGTGATATGGGGCCGTTTCGGAGATCTTATTTGAATCATCTACTTATAAATGTGACAGATTAGTTGCTCTTGAGGAATTTGATTGGAGCAGATTTTAGATATGAACCTAAAACTAAAATAGAATTAGGATAAGTGAATATTCTAGTCAAATTAATAAGACAGACAATGAAAACTGAATGATCGAATAGTTAAAATGCATATAAAAAATAATAATGAGTATCTTTAGTACTATATGGATGTGTTACATATACATGCTAAGGTGGACATGTCATGTTGAGAAACAACCACGTGTCATAATTTGATGATACATATCACAAGTTGTGGGTGGAGTAGGATTTAGTTCGAGTGAAAAAAGCACAATTTTGAATTATTTAAATAAATGGAACTTCAATCCCTCTCTCATCTTAAGTTGGATTTTGGACATATAATTCAATCAATGTTATAATTGAGTGAATTCTAATTTCATATATCGAGTGGAATTACATTTTTTTTATTAGATTGCAAATCTCAATTTTTTTTTATTTACTTAATTGATAAAAGCAATTATTTATCACAATATTTATTTACGTGATTTCCCCCCCCCCCCCCCTTAAAGGAGTGTCTAATTAAAAATGCATCTCTCCACATAGTCTCTCTCCTAAATTTTCAATCATTATCCCTGCTAATATTTTTCTCTATGATTTTCCTTTGAACATCGCAAAATCTTCGTACATTTGAAGTATGGACCAAGTGAGTAGTTTTATAAATAGTTAGCAGTTCATTTAGAGTTATTCATGATTATTCTAAAACAATAATTCATAGATATTTATACTCATAATTCGATTAAAATTAAATTTAAAAACAAATTTAATTTAACATATATGACCGATATAATTCCACTATATGTAAGTATACATGACGCACTAAAAATTTATATATGGCATATGAGTTTTATTTTAATTTATAGAATTTAAACGTTAATCAAATCAGATCGTAGAATAATACATCAAGACCCAATTATTGTATATATAATCAATGATAATATGATATCCATGATCCAAGTATCAATTAAAAGAAAAAAAATAATTTAATGGGATCCATTGATAATTCTTGAATCACCATTTATGGCCAGCGCACACAACACATGATCCCGTTGCAAATACAAACAAATTTGTGTGATCATATGGTCCACAACATAATCCAGATATTCACACACTTGGCTGCTGCATACAATAAAGAGAAAATTTTACATTTGTTTTCCATTTTCTTTTATATTTCAGTCAGGGGATATTTGCCAATTGCCCCCTATGTGTTGAAAAATGCATATAATACCTCAATATTGAAAATGACAAATATCATCAATTCGATTTTGTAAAAGTACAATAAACAGTGAAAAATATCCATAGGTACCTTATTAAAAAGATGAAGCAAGTTAAGAGATAATTGATTAGATGAAAAAAATTAAATAAGTTAAGTCAATTATTTTGTACGTTATTTCTTTATGATTTGGTTATTCTCCCAAAGTATACCTAAATTTGACTATATGATTGTAAGATAATATATCATTCGTATCAACCCTTTTTTTCTTTCTTTACAAAAAGTATAGTTATTTTCTAAAATTATGCCTTTAAGTGTATTTCTAATAATCTATTGCAATTAAATGTTTCTCATTTATGTTTGAAAAAAATTAATTTCAAGTTTCAAAAATCATTAAATCTATTTATAGATAGGCAATTAATAGAAAAAATTTAGGAATAAAAAAGTTTTAAAACATAAAAGCTGTTCAATGCATTTTTGAATAGCCAATCAATAATATATTTTTTCCCCAAGAAATAAAAGAAATTAAAACACTAATAATTAAAGTTTGACCAAAATAGGTATAATGGATCGAACACCTCCTTCTTATATTATGTACAGTACATTGATAGATAAAAAGGGTAAATTGCACAGCACCCCTTGTGATATTTGAAATTGACTGATAACTCCTGTGAAATAGAAATTTGCTCCTATGCCCCCTATGTTTAGTTGAATGTTGCACACTTGACCCAACAACATTCTCATTGTTGTTTGATACTTATTGAATAGTAAAAAAATAAAATTACCCTTAAATAAAATTATTTTTTTATACATTTCAAATTAATTTAAAAAAGGTATATGTTTGTATTGATACTTATATATAATATGTACACATATATAAGTCTATTAATAATTTTGAAAAAGTATATAATATAGTTTTTACACTTATATAATATATGTACATGTATAAATTTATCTATAAAGATATTATATATTATTTATTTATACATGTCACATATATCCATATATATATTTTTTTAATTCTTTTAAAATTAAATAATACATGATATTTATAAAAATTAAATAATATATTTTTTTATTTATAGTTACATATAAAATATATGTACATCTATAAATATAAAGATATATGTTTTTTATTTATACATATAATATATATAATTTTTTCTTCATTTCAAATTAAGTAATATTTATTTTTTGTAAGAATATAAAATATATAATATTTGTAAAAATTAAATAATATATTTTTTATTTATAGTTGCATATAAAATATATGTACATCTATAAATATAAAGATATATGTTTTTTATTTATACATATAATATATATAATTTGTTTCTTCATTTCAAATTAAGTAATGTTTATTATATGTAAAAATATAAAATATATAATATTACTAAAAATTAAATAATATTTTTTTTATTTATAGTTACATATAAAATATATGTACATCTATAAATATAAACATATATGTTTTTTATTTATACATATAATATATATAATTTTTTTCTTCATTTCAAATTAAGTAATGTTTATTATATGTAAAAATATAAAATATAATTTTTATTTATACTTATATACATATAACATACATATATATAAATTTATCATAACATGTATATATATGCATATATATAAAATTATATATAACATATATATTGTATATGACTATATATAATATATGTTATATATTGATATATATCATATATAATATATTATATATAACATATATATTTATAAATATATTATCATCACCCCCCCTCAAACTGCACCCCCCCCCCCCCCCCCCGTGCCGCCCCGTCTTCCCCAAAGCGGACAGGAAGCCATAACTGCCTGCTCTCCAAACAATCGCTATCTTTCTTCCCTTTTTTTTGGGGGGGGCCACCGGCAATCAACAGGCGAGCTGCCGGGGCTGGCAGCCATGGCCGCCCCCTATCTTCCCCACAGCCAATAGGCAGCCATGGCTGCCATGCATAATGGCCAGGCCTGGCCTTCTTCTTCTTGTTCTTCCCCTTTTTTTTGGTGGTGGGGGGGGGGGGGGGGGGCGCCGACAGAGCTGTCAAGGTTAGCTGCCAAAATGTTGGTAGCCATGGCCATCGGCTGCTAGCTACCGGCAGCCATGAAAAAGTGGCTGCCATGGCAGCCGGTCGGTTGGGGTAGGGTGGGGTGGGGTGGGATGGGATATATATATATGTATTATATATTATAAATATATCTATTATATTATATATAATAATATTACTTATTTTTTTAAAGATATTATATGATTTAATTTGGACTGTTGATTTCTTTAAAAAAAAAAAATCTAATGGCTGATAAGTGAGGGGCATGATCGTCTTTTTACACATAAAATTACATGCCAAATCACGCACACCATCGCATGAATGACACCTTCCTCCCCATGGGTGCTCATTGCATGATTTTCGAAAACATAAGGGGTATACGAGCAAATTTCTTTTTCACAGGGAGTTATCAGCCAATTCCGAATATCACATGGGTGCTATGCAATTTACCCTAGATAAAAATAAGGTCACAATTCAAGAAGCAAGATTATCTTTCCTTAATTAAGAAATTTAAAAGCAAAATAAAAGTGATATTGTTATGCCATCTTTAAAATTTGAAATTTTCATTCCTAGATTTATGAAATTTAATTGGAAATGAATATTAAGATTTATAAAGTACTAAATGAAGATTACCATACTGTTAAATAATCATTAAATTTTTTTCTTTACAATAAAAAATTCAAGATTTTCATTAATTTTGTAATTGAGCCAAAATTACCTAATTATGGTAAAAAAAAAATCCCTTTCTATATTATATAATATAGCCATAGGTATCAATAAAATCACAATCTTGGAGGTCATGAGATTACTTCAAAGAAATTGAAGTGAAGATTTGTTATGGATTTTCTAAATTTAAAAAAAATTAAAATTTAAAATTATCTTTCTTAATCCATGAAATTTAATTAATTGAAATGAAAGTTAAAAGTTATGATGGGATACATGATTATCGCAATGTCAAATAGATAATAAAGATTATAATAGAAATTCTAAGAGTACCATAATTTATAGTTAATCAAAATCACTTTAATTACAATCAAACGTCCCTTACCAATATATAATTTAGATGTATCATTACGCAAATACCAATATATAATTTATATTTACCATTACGCTAATAATTAATGACAACTTTTCTTTATAATAAAAAATTCAAAATCAACAATTTAAAATTGAGTTAAAACTACTTTAGTTATGGTCGACCACACTTTTCTACGTAATGCATATAATATAAATTTGTCATAATTTTAAATAATCAGCATAATTTTTTACATTAAAAATTTCAAAGTAATTACAATTTAGAAAGCAATTAAAAAATACTGTAGTTGCGGTCACATGACCCCTTAGGACATTATACAATATAGATATAGATAACAACGAGGTCAGATTTTTGCAAAAAAAAAAAAAAGAAAGAAAGAAAGAAAAAGGAAAGCAAGAAAGAAAAAGATAATCTATTTTCTTTTCATTCAAAATTTTGAAAAGAAAATTAGTAGAGCTGAAGACTTGTTACAAAAAATTTTAAAGGCCAAATCTCTTTAATTATTAGCCTTTGATGTCTAGTTTCCATCACTTTGGTATCACATCTCTCATATGCCTATTATAATCTATCATTTTTAAAATACATCTCACCATCATCTGACATAAATTTCTGTTATTACTTAAGTGGAATATCGCACTAAACAAGAGTAAAAGTGGCAAAACACTTGGGATTAGCTCATTCATTCAATTGAGGAAGAAACAACAAAAATTACTTCCCACAAAATATCCTTAATTTTCTCAGTCAAAAAAACCTGAAGCTTTTCTAAAATTTTACAACAAATTTTTTGATTCTCATAATAGTCCCCTTATCACTTATCTCCCTCTGGGGGCTATTTTTAAAAGAATAACTTACAATAATATGTGTATTTTTTATAATGTTATATTTAAAAACAACAATATATGCATTTTTTAAATAATAATTGCTTACACTAAATGTTATATTGAAAATTAAAAACTGGTATACTTACTCAATAAAAGACTAATAAAAGAACTTAACCAATGTGTAAAAGTTGCAGCAAATAGGGGCATATTTATGGATTTATTTCATCTTATCTTTTGAGCAACTCATCTATGTGAAGGATTGCGAATGGTTAAATAATTGAAAATTATCTTTGTGAAAATACAAATGAATGTTATTATGTATTGAGTTTTTAGTAGATTCTAGAATTAAAAAAATATCTATAACACGAATCAAATTCTTGATGTAGAAATACAAGGAGAATATTCTTTCCACTAAAAGAAATGAGATTGTTGCTGAATGATTGGTAGAAAATATTTTGATTAGAAAATTCTCAAACTTTATTTTACACAGAAAGTCAATATTGAGACTTTGATTATGTCTGGTACTAATAGGAATCATAATATTAAAATTCTTTATTCAATTTATGAATTTTAATTAAAAATAAAGTTAAACTTTATGATGAAATAAATGAGGATTATTTACCATAATGCTAAATAATCAATAATTGTAACACCCCTAAATTTGATATTTTAGAAAATAAGTTTTGAAAATTAAAATATTAAGTTTGACGAATTTTGGGGCTCGAAAAATAAATAACAAGGACTTGATTGTAAGAATTTTTGAAAGTTTTGGGGTTGATTTGAAATTTGAAGGAACTTGATTGTACAACATTTTAAAAGTTTTGTGGGCCAAAACAATAATATGTTGGGTCAAATAGGTTAATGTTAGGCAGTCAAGCTTTTGAAGGATTGAATTAAAGAGTTGGAGGGTTTAATTGCAAGTTGGGCAAAAATTTGGGGGGCCAATTCCTAATTTCCAAAAGTACAATTATATATATCAAATTCTCCCCTTTCTTCTTCATTCTTCCTGCACGCAACCTGTTCACCCTTCTCCTGCGATCTCTCTCCAACGACAGCCAAATCTCAAAACTGATCCAACCATCATCTTCATCTCCTTACGGTGAACATGTCGGTATCGAGAACTTCCCAGTTTGACCAGAGAAATCACCAGAAATCGAAGCTCAAGGTGAGCTCACGACAAAGGTGATGGGTTTCTACTTTCCGCAACTTCTGGAGGTGGACCAAGGGTAGGTCTTGATGGGTTCATATTAGTGAACAAGCTGGTATCTTTAATCTCGCGAACCGGCGACCGGCGGAGCTGAATCAAGCATGGTGGTGCCTGGCGAGGTTGAGGTGGTCAGTGGCATTTTTTGGCTAACTAGCCATCAATTCGGCGGCAAAAGGGAAAATTGAGGTGGGCATCGTGCTATTTGAGTTGAAAGGTGTCGAACTGTGGTGGGGTTGAGCTTTTCTGGCGGCGGTGGAGAGACAAAACTTATCCTCATCATGACGATCGTGACTGTGTCCTCGGTTTGTGATTTCAAAACTTTAATAATCGGATCTTGGATATAAGAGTTGGAATGAGATTATATATATACATGTGTATTGTACCGTTTATCTAATAAATCGTGTATTATGTCAAGGAATGAGGATTTGAGATATAATTTGGATGAATACACACCATGCATGGATATATACATGTGTCTAGTAGACCCGAATATATTATACTATATGATAACTTGGATTAATTAGGTTTATTAAAGTATTTAAACCCAAACTTGTGGATTTTATGGATTTGGAACCTAAGTGATAATAACTGGGTTATTTAAGATGATAGGAACCAAGATTCGGGACATGCATGTACCATTATAAGCTTAGGGAACTTGGATTTGTATTATCATGTGATAATTTTGGGTTATTTGAGTTCATTAAAGGATTAAAACCCTAATTCTGTGAATTTGGAACCTAAGAATAAAATTGGGATTATTAAGGAATATTGGACCGTTATCATTTATTTAGTGCATGTGGCAAGATCAACTGGATGATTAAGGACCTGATACTATCCTTTTATCGAGACCGGCATGATTAGCACGTTCAGTAATATTTATGTTGAACAAATCTTAAAACTACCATATTAGCGAGCAATTAGTGATTTTAGACTGCTAATGGTGTAATTTTGATTATTAAGTATTAAAGGTCCAATAAGGATTTTGATCATGAATATACTCTTTCGGTTAGGTAACGAAGGAGCGGGTCCCACGGACTAATAAACTACAGATTGTGGTTGCTTTTTCTGAGACTACGGAGGTGAGGGTCTGCCAACCTGGCACTTCTTGTACTTATTTTTTATTGTGGTAAACCCCTGTGTGGGTTTCTGTTTCTGTACGGTAACTGCATTGTGTTTATTGAAATCTGTGAACTGTTTGAAATCTCACTTGTTATCTGTTTACTGATGTGTATACCCCTGTGTAGGTTATCTCTTGATTGTGATTTTGAATCTTGTCTGTTTTGGTGCCCAGAGCTCTTACATGTTATCTTTTTGTTCTATTATCTGTCCATTCTATTATCTATCTGTCTGTTATCTGATCATCTTGTTATTTAACTGTCCTGTTATCCGATCATTCTGTTATCTGACTATTTGTTATCTGACCGTTCTGTACCCGTTACCATTTATAATTATTATATGGGAAAAATGGGACATTAATCCCTACTAGGTGCATAGGATAAGTCGTAAGCCCTGAATTCTTGAATAAATAACGGGACGTTAATACCTGCTATGTGCATGGGATAAAGTGTAAGCCCAGAACTCTTGGTTAAATAATGGGACATTAATCCCTATTGTGTGCATGGGATAAGCCGTAAGCCCTAAACTCTTGGATAAATAATGGGATGTTAATCCCTGCTAGGTGCGTGGGATAAGCCGTAAGCCCGAAACTCGTGATATAAGGAAAATGTGATAAGTGTGTTCTTCTTCGTATTCTGATTGTTTGTATTCTGCTCATGGAACAATAAGGATGTGATAGTTTCCTAGTCTAGTTCGGCCTGATGTTTGGGCCTAACGAACCGATGGTGATACTTCCCGTAGTAAATCAGTTGAGCTGGCTGGGCTGTTCGAGCCGACGATAACAACTCCCGAACTAGTACCTACTGGAAATCTTGAATTTGATAATATATGTTTTACCTTACTGTATTCTGACTGCCTGTAATCTGATCTTGACTGCTTGAATCCTGATTTGTTCCTGTTCTGACTATTAATTTGTAATCTATTGAGCTGATTCTTCCTCGACAGATCCCTACTGCTTATGGTCATGATTATCCCTCACTAAGTCCTTTGGACTTATCCCCTCCCCCACCCCCTTTTTATCATTGATTTTCTCAGACATGATTAAGCGAAGGATACGGATTTCTGGCTTGGGCTGAGGAGAATATATTTTGTCATAGAACAGGTGCTTATATGTGTATATGGGTTCACTGGAATGTTAAGCTTTGATTTAGAGATATTGCGATATGTCAGGTTTGAATTTGTTATGTATTGTAATATGTTAGGTTTGAAATTTTGATTTTTCTCAAGTATATATTATATGATGAACATTATGGGATGTTTGAAATGTTCGTTATGGGCCCATTGCTTGTTATTGGGTTAAATATTAAGACTTAATTGAGTGGCGCTTCAGCTTAGGGGCCATCCTGAGAAGGGGTGTTACAATAGTATTTATACTTATTCTATATTAAAAAAGAGCCTTTACACTCACAAACTAACACTTTAGTAATCATACCTTTTGATTATTTTATGGGGTAGAAAAAATATTTTATTCTTTAGAAAAATCATTGTATTTGAAATTACTTAATCTCCCATATTCTTCTTTTATTCGCACATATTTCTTTTTTCTCCTACTATAATCTATTAACCAATCTTGTATTTATTTTATTATTGATAAATAAAAGTTAAGTGCTTGATTATTTATTATACAATTAATATAATTACTATAATAATATAAATTTAATGCATGAACAATGTACTAAGACGACTAGTTTCGTATAAAAAAACCTTCAGAATTACTATAATTTGAATGAAGTCAATACTATTTCAGTTGTGGTCATACAACCCCTTCTCGTATTGGGTGCTACACACAAACACATTTATAATTGAAAAAAGTATATATATATATTTTATGTAACATTCTTATCATTTTTATTCAAGATAATTTAGATAATTAAATATTAGATATATATATATATTATGTTATAAGCTTTAAGATTTTATCTCAAAACATCATTAACAAAAAACATATCAAGAACAATTATAATATGCTAACATATTTCACTTCTATTTTAAGTATAAAAAGCAAAGTGTAATTAAATAAAATTTATATTATTTTACATATTGTGGTGTAATGTACATTGTATTAGTAAATATACATTTTTTTAATAATAATTACTTCGAATAATTAAAAACCATGAAAATAAAATAAGATGACCATTTTCCAATTTAATTAATTATACAAACTTTAATTGGATTAATTTTCATTTTTCTGAAAGTATAATTAATAGGGTTTTATGGCTCTCTCAAAATATACCATATAATACATTCAGTTTACTAAACATTGAGATTTAAATGCTACACATCCGTCAAGTGATTAGTTGGCGCACTCACACGTACACGTGTAAGGTTCAATATTCAAGTTCTAACAAATCCTTAGTAGGGCTTTTTTATGATCATGTACTCATGATTTTAGCGTTGTATCATATACTCACTTTTTAACCATTGATATTTGAATGATTTAATCTCCACCCTAAAACCAACATAAATTGTAAAACCATGACTCTCTTAGAAACCACCTCCATCATAATTAAATTAATAGAAGTAAAAATTAAACCATATCCTTTAATAATTTAAGAAGTAATCATTTGCACCATCTAAGATTTAGCTTATTTATAAAAAAAATATTCATATTTATAAAGACAAATACCCCATAATGTCCACAATCCATCAATAAAGTTGACGAAATTTGTAAAATAACAATTTTATCCCTACCTTTTAAAATTAAAAAAATTAAAAATTAAAAAACAAAATGACAAAATCGACCCCCTTTAGTGAATTTATAAATATGCCCTAAAATTCTATCTATAAAAAAAATATTAAATTTTTTTAAAAATATTGATATATGTATACGCATACATATTTAGAATCTTTAATTAAATCTATCTATTAAATAAATAAATAAATTCAAAATTTGTTAAAAAAAAAAAAAAAAAAACAGAAAAAGAAGAAATCTTCTTCGATCCAGCCGCCCCCCAAGTCAGCGGCCGCCGGTCACCGGCCATTTTCAGACCAAATCCGGCCGCCTGGCCAGCGGCAACGGCCGGCAGCACGGCTTGGGGGGGGGGTGTTGGGGGTAGGGTGAGGTGTTTGTTATATATACATATATATATGTATGTACTTATAATATGTACATGCAATATACATATATATTTATATATTTCTATATTTAAAGAAGGGATAGAATAATTATTTTACCAACTTTATCAATTTTAACGATAGATTATTGACATCAGGGATTATTTGTAATTTCTTTATAATTGTGAATCTTTTTTTATAAATAAATCACATTTCAGGGGTGTAGATAATTAATTCTTAAATTATTAAAGAATAATTAATTTTTATTTTTATTTTTATTAATTTAATTATAGTAGATGTGGTTCCTTAAAAAATCATGAATTTTCAATTTATGTTGGTTTTGAGGTGGAGATTAAATCATCTAAATATTAATAGTTAAAAAGTGGGTATATGACAATAAGCTACAAAGCCTACAATCATAGGTACTGATCATATAAAAACCCTCCTTTCTTAATATTTGTGCGAGTATAAATAAAAAGGAAAATGCCACATATCCATAAAATATAGTAGCCATCGCAGTTATGCTAAAGAGACGTACAGAACACAATCAAGGCACTGATTTGACCCCAAGAACAAGAATATGAACATAACACATCCTCTTCAGAGGTTTTCCATCGCCCTTTTCTTGATATGTACATCAGCAAACGAACCTCTTCCAAATTTTTCCAACAGAAAATAAATCAAAACTAAATCTTAAAGATTACTTACAATAGCCAAAATGACTTGCCTCCGATTATATATGCATGCAATGGCCAAAGTTGTCAATCCACAATTCTGGCATCACCCATTGCAAGAAAACAGTTTCTCATTAGTCCACATTCGAGACAAAAAGAATCTTGTCCCATCTTCAAGGATTTTTCTTAGTCACACAAGTAGTTGATCGAAACCTATATCATAAGAGAAAGATATTTTAGTTTTTTCAGTTGAAGTATGTCATGTGGACAGTTCCAACTAAAGTAAATAACATTAAGATAATAAAACATAGTTTGGCTTAACATCCTATGCAAGCTGCAATAAGAAATAATTGTTTTACTGGAATGCAAAGGGAAGAAAGACCAGTGTATACAAATCTTTGGAGTCGAAGCTCCACTGTGCTTCAGACAGGGAGAATCCAAATCCACAAGAAGTTTCAGAACCATAGTATATGTCATCATAGTCCTCGGTGACCAAATTCAAACTCATGTGCTCAATATAATAAACCATATGTTAAATTATAGCTCAAGTCATTAACAGATCACAGAAAGATCAATGTTCAGACCTAATCGTATTTGCCAACCTTAGCTGAATCTGCTTCGTCATCAACCTACAAATGACAATCTCATCACCACACAATTGCTAAAACCTTGAAGTATTAAGTAGTTATGCCTATTACCATAAATTAGAAATTTGGAGCGACAAAGGGAACCTAGATATTTAGGAATCAAAATAAATTGAAGTATCATGCATGCAATCAAGAAAGACTAATAAAAACTAACTAATTTCATATAATAGACAAGTTTGCGAAATTTTCAGGGGATTACTAGTTATATGGTAAGTTATCAGATAGTTCAAAGTGGAGAGATAAAGTAGTAGCTACCAGAAGATCCAGCAATTTAGCCTTGAATTACAGCAAGTATTTTAAATAAGCACGATGAATTACTAAAATTTTGAGAGGCTCAGCAGAAATATGACATTAACACTATGTTTGGTGAAGGAAAAGGAAAAGGCAAAAAAAAAAAAGTGCTAAAGAAAATGAAGAAAATGTTTTTAATTGTTTGGCTCAATAGAAATATGACAATAGCACTATGTTTGGTTTAAGGATTTTGGTGAGGAAAAGAAAAGAAAATACTAAAAAAATAGTTTTAATTGTTTGGTTGATAAGGAAAATATTAAATAAAAGGAAACTTGAGAAAATATATAGTGTTCTCGAGGATAATGAATTTTCCTCACAAAATAGTAAGGAAAATGAGGGAAAAGCCTATTTAACCTATCTCACCTTGTCCAACACATTAATCACCCCTCTTTTTTTTATTTTTTTTCTTCATTATTTTCTTTAACAACCAACCAAACATGAGATTTTATATTTCTTTGATTTCATTTTCTTTTTCCTAACATTTTTCTTTCCTCATCTAAATCCTTAAACCAAACATAGTGTACGAGGGTTTTCGGCTAAGGTTATTTAAAAAAATCTTATAAACTCCTACATCTTAGAAGATGTTTTTATAACTTATAAGATGCTGGATTTTATCTTTAAAATAAGTCATTAAAGTATTTGAATAAAATAAAATTTTAAAACTTATAAAATATTAGTAATAACAATTTTAAAATTAAAATAGACAGGATTAAAGGAGCTTGTTGAGATTTTGGAAACAAGTTAGGATCTCTTTATTTTTTTATAAGAGCTTATAATTAGCTAGATCTCAACATCTTATACTAGGATCTTATAAGTTCCTTTTAAAAAAATTAACCAAACATTTTTTAACATTTTATAACATCTTAAACATTTTATAAAATATTTTGAGAAGCTTCTAAATTCACCCAAACACCCTCTAAATTTATTGATCTTTATATAATACTATTATTCAGCTTTAAGGTTTCTGGTAGGATTATGCTTGAAATATCTATCATATAGCATCTGCAAATATCAGAATTCCCACAGAATTTGCATATGAATTCAAAACTATATCAGCACACAATGAGAAATGATAGTTCATTATTAGGTATTCCCTTATAGATGAAATTTCAAGAATTGAATCTCATTTTTGCCAAAAGCATACCCCTTTTGACATGTTCTTCCATGTCTCAAATCCTTTCTCATCTAGCTCAACCTCATTTCCATCTTTGCTCGTCTTCATAAATTCTTCCCTATAAAAAACACCAAATATGTAGTTCAGATCATGTGCTATTCATCTTATATTCTATATCACATCCGAAAGTTTTTAAATTATTAAATAAACACTGTAGATAGCATGCTAGACACTTGGTCTTAATGGGCTTGTAAAGTAGAATAAACAATGAAACAGAAATATGGATTAGAACAAAAGATAAGTTCAAAATGCCAAACACGGGATAATTAATCCCATCCTTACCAGATAAAGCCAAAAGTTCTCCTGATTTCGCTCCTGACTTTCACTCAACAGATCCAAAATGTACTAATAGAAATTGGAAGAAACATGCATAAAATATTTTCTACCCGACTAAAGTGATTCCAACATCGTACCTAGATTTCACTTTTCTTTACAATTAAAGGATTTAAAACATGTTTAACGATGCAAATAATATAATGTAAGTCACGACAACCGCCATGATCAAACAATACTATTAATAAATCAACAGCATCAAGAAAAATCTATCTAGTTCGAATCAATCAAAAAGCTACTAAAACTCATTCCCATCGTAAATAACCAGACTCCCAAAAAGCCCACCAAAAATAAATAATTCTTATAGCTAAAAAGCCAGAAAAAACCAAGTAAATCGACTTTAATTAAATACAGTAACAAGAATCACGAAAAAAACATACGTGAAAAAATGAAAAGCCGATCTGGGCAGGTCCTGAATCCTCTGCTCCTCAACATTTCCATTCTCGCACTGGCTTTTCAGCTTCTTCCTCGAAATTTTCTTGATTTCACACTCATGCATATCAGCCAAAGCAATAGGCACAGAAAGCCCGCAACTTTCACTGCAAAAACGAATCACATTTCTGCACTCTTAAATGTGTTTCATGCAAACAAAGACACATTCAAATCTGATATGCTGAAAACCCGGTAACGAGATTAAATAATGAAGTGAAAAAAGAAAGGTTTAAAAGGCCACAAACCATTTTTGGAAGGCGCTGCCCTGAGGAGTACTACGGCGGATTGCGTGGACCCTTTTTCTGGCTCTTGACTGGTGCGCCATTGAAGTTGAAAGTTGCCCTTTAAAGCTGCACCAGCCTGTATTGCGCCTCAATGAAGTAAATTTGAGAATGTCCATTTATAGAGATGTGACTCAATGGTTTAGGCTGAAGAAGTGTTAACGTGCGCTGTTCGTGGGGCATGTTTGTAGAGATGTGACTCAATGGTTTAGGCTGAAGAATTGTTAACGTGCGCCTGTTCCTAGGGTATGTTTGTCTGTGATAAAAGTATTTAGTGAAACGAAGTTTCTAATTTTGCAATTAAGGCTAAGATTATTAATGACCATTGTCAATTAAGATAATTGAAGTTTGGAGGCAAACGGGGCAGTTCAAGGGCGCATTACAGCTGGGAGGCTAAAGTGAGCTGGAGGGGGTGAAATTATTAAATTGAGAACTTCTAAAGAAAGGCCAAAGATTTCCCGCGGTGACTCAAAAGTTGAAAATCGCATTCAACCTGTAGACATGGGACACGTTAAAGTCGTGTGAATGATTTCTATAGGTAGACGCGTGTCTCGATTTTATGAAACACGTTAACTACAAGTCAGATCGCCGTCAAGTTCTTCCCAAGTTACGTAATGCCTAAACTAGCCTTCACTGAAGAAGGAATCCGATGTGGATGAAGGGGTGGTTTGGGGATTTGACTTAATTGATGTGTAATGATGATGTAATATGAATTGGGGCTAAGGGAACAAAAAAACGAAAGGGAAAGTTAGACCAAAATGGGTTGCTCAGATTCGATCCATCAAAATCAAAGATTGAAAAATTGCAATGATGTGAATCCTTACCGTAATGGTGAATCCTCAAATTGGACCATTGGATGGTGTGGTTTTATGGGATGTAACATACTTATCTCACAATTAATGATTAATAAAATCAGTCTTTTGTAATGATCCTACTTGATTTATATTAAAAGTATGAGTTTTTAGCGAAAGTTTATCACATATCAAATGTATTGATATTTGATGTCTTTTAACGAGAGTTTATCACACATTGAATGTATTGATACTTGATGTGGGGTGTTATACAATTCTTGGACTTTTCAATTTTAATAACTAACTTTTGAGGTGTGACTCTATTAAGGGTCATGACAACTTAGTATTAGAGTTAACTATTACCCTCTCAACTATAAACGAGCAGTATAGGTGGTGATAGGGGTGTTCGCAGTTCGATTTGGATCGATTTTGGGACAAAAGCCAACCGATCCAAACTATATAATGTATATTGGATCGGTTTGGATCGGTTGGACTTTTATTGTAAATCCAATCAAATTCAATCCATTTTAAATCAGTTTGGATTGGATCGGTTAATCGATTTTTTAATTTAAATATTTAATTGAAATATTTGACAAATTACTATTGATAAGTAAACTAATTTACTCAATCAATTTGTAAATTTTATTTAGCTATCATATCACACTAATCTTGTAGAATTAAGTTAAATTATGTAAGAACACACAACTATAAAGTTATAAGTCCACAATAATTATCCCTATATATTTGATTTTTGAAAGTGAAAAAATCCTAAGTTTAGTTTATTTTAATTTATTTGTGTATTTTACGATTAAGATATATATTTTTTATATTATTAGTATATAAATTTTGGTTTCGTTTGGATTGGATTGGTTTTTTAGATTAAAACCGAAAACCGATCCAATCCAATCCAATCGGTTTTAAGAAAACAAATCCAATTCAATCCAAAAAAGTTCGGTTTTGATCAGTTTTTGATTTTTTGGATCGATTCGTCTGTTTTTTTTGGATTGGAATGGATTTGAACACCCTTAGGTGGTGACGCTGCATTGCAGTGTTCATCTGGGGCTAGGTGAACCTAGCACAAAGCAAGCTCACGTTAGTGCGGGGACTACAGAGCGTGATGGAGATGTAATAGTCCTGGTTGATTCCTACTAAGAGTATGAGCTCCTAATAAGAGTTTATCTCACATTGAATGTATGAAACCCTGAAGTAGAGTTTATATGGCTCTGGGGCTCTCCCATCATAATAGTTAGCTTTTGAGGTGTGGCTTTCCCTAAGGGTGTCAAAATCAAACCCAACTCAATGACACAATAATGATCTACCTGAAAAAAATTAGGTTTGTGTTTGATGTTTTCGGATTCAGGTCAAATTGGGTTGAACCCAGAAATGACTTGAGAATAAAAAATAAGATTGTGTTGATTTCGGGTCAACCCGTCTAACCTGAAAAAACAAGCAGGTGACTCAATAATCCAATAAACTTGACCCAACCCAACCTGACCCACCTGAAAAAATGACTAATTAAAATAAAATCTAAATAATATATATATCTCCAAAAATCTAAATTTTAAAAATTCAACTATTGAACAATGATTTGTTATTTTTTTGTATTCGAAGTACTCATGGAAATGGTAAGTTTCAAAGTTATTATGTTTCTTAGACCTTAATGATTATGCTGAATTTTAGATTTTATTGTAAATCAAACTTCTACTCAATCATAATGTTGGAATTTATAAATATGAAAAATAAAATAAATGGTTGAGTAAATTTTATTAGGTTGGGCTGGGTTGGATTAGGTTTGTCAGATTGTTGGGTGACCTCACTAAAAATCAGGTCAACCTGAACCTGACACAATCTTTTGTGGATCAGATTAGGGCTAAACCTTTTGGATTTAACATCGAGTTGGGTTGGGTTATGTTATACCCCTACCTCAATCCAACTCGAACCCATCCAACCCATCTGAATTGACACCCCTCAGCTTTTCCCAAAGATCATGATATATATCTATATATATCTATATGTCTTATTATCAATGTCTTAATACCCCAAAGTCATGTATGACGTTACAATTGATCTATCAAAAAAATTCACGTAAAATAATCGTAAATCGTATCCCTTATCAAATCATTAAATAATAAATGGCATGTTATTAGTGATATTTCTAAGTATTACATTGAATAATCATTTTAGTACAATTTTAAATTATTATAAGTAATATTTAAAAAATTAAGTTGATAAAAATAGAGACAATGCTTTATTTATATCTCTAACATCATGTTTTATGAACATGTACCAAAAACAAAAAAAAAAAAAAAATTGATTAATTGTACCATTTGAATCTAATGAGCCCTTTGTTTATTGCTGATATATCGAATTTATATATATATCAGTTATGTTTCTCAATTTTTTTTTCTTAAAAAAGAATGATCGTTGAAACTTGATTTACAATTAGTTGGAACAACACCGACTAAATAAAAACAAAAATAATAATAATAAGAAAAATTGAAAAGGCTAAGCAAGCAGTCAAGAGAATTTTATGGTCCAAATCTTGAATCATAAACAGCAATAGGATTTATTCTCACTAGAAGTAGGAAACTAATATCACTATGATGACAGTCACAGGTCATAATGGCCATCAACCATTTGCATTTGAGAAGAGAGCTTAGAACCAGAGGTAATTCATGATGGTCACTCATGAATATCATTTTATGGACCTCTTCTTGTGGAGTTTGGAAAGTGACATTTAAACTGCATGCCCCTGCTATGCATAGTAGTAGCGCTTGAGTAGGTTTCCCTTAGGTAGCTCAAAATTAAAGGTGAGATATGCTATGAAAAAAGTTAGGTATATGCTATGAATAAATTATTACGAAATTAATTTAATAGTTATTATTATAAATTATAATTATAAATTTTTATAGTAAATATAAATTTTTTAAATAACAAGAATAAAATTTATTAGCTATAAATCCATAGCATTGCTCGTTGAAAGCCCAAGAAACTAGCTATGCACTATATTTTTAGAAAAATTAAAATATATATTATATATATAAGAAAATAATCTATTGGCTAGGTCAATTTCATAGTTAAAATTACAATTTTTTATCATTAGCTATGAATTAATCATAACAGATGCCCTACTTTTTTGTCGTGAAAGTTTGTCTTAAGGTTGAAATATATATAGTGAGGAGATTGAAACCTTATTCATCTGGGAAGAAAAACATATGAGTTGTGAATTCTTCTATCGTAATTATAATAGATAATCCTATTTGTAAATAAAATTTGCATTTTCATATTCTTGGAGGCATATCTTTTCTGAAGACATCTTTTTTTAATAAACAGAATTTTAACCTAAGTATTAAAGACTTTCATTGAGCAATATTTGAAAGCGGATATTATTAATTTTGCAAGAATTCATGTTGCTTAGAAGGGATATTCAATATTGAAGGTTCGAAGTTCTTTGCGTCATAAGACCTTTGAGTGCAGCCAACTCCATTGCCACTAATTTCACTAATCATAGTGAACATACTTTTTGCTGGACTCTCATGAATGCTAAAAGAAAATGCAACTAAAAGCTGTTAGAATTTTAATCATGATAATTTAAAAGGGTGAAGTTAACTTTGGCCATCAAATATAATACATGTATCATGTATGTATCATTTTGTTTTCGTAAGATATGAAAATATACATTTTGGCTCTCCAATTGAAAAGAATGTATTCAAATGTCAAGTTTGTTCTTTTTAAATATTTGTACAATATCAAAATGTTATGTGAGTTTAATTACATAAAATAATAAATCTAGCTACATCCATTATAAAATACATGATTAAGTTGAAATTTACAACAATAATTTTTTCTTTATCAAATTATTCATACTTATTTTTTTATTTATTTATACACATACACACATATTAGGAACTCGTTCAGATTCAAACTTCTGACCTCCCACATTATGTGGGAGACCTATGTTATTGGGCCATAGGCCACTCGACTGATTCCTACTTATTTATGGTAAATAGTTTTAATTGAACTACATGGAAAGCTCAAAAGACCTTTAAATAGATTGGCAAATTTATGGAAATCAACTTAAGTGGATAGTTACATAATAGTATAATACTTTAGGACATGGGATACGTTTTGTGAGGAATCCAACAAAATAGACGTCGCATGTTCTGAAAGCACGAGTGCCTCTTTCTAAGAAAGGAGGTAATTAGCTCACTGACTAATTATCAGTGCAAATATTTATATAACCCCTGTCTTAATAATGTAAGGCCATATTTAACGACTAACAGCCACTTGCCAGAAAGAAAGGAAGTCACTGATTTATCCTATATTCTCATTTTTAAGATTTAAAATTTTTTTATTTTCACTTTCCTTTTTTATTTTCTAAAAAACACTTTTATTTATGCAATCTTATGACAATTAACTACTTGATGGCTATTTTATGACAATTAGGAACAAAATTAATTTAATTTTCTAAATAAGTAATCTTATTATAAAATTCAATTATGATATTTTATAGCTTGTTTAATTTAAATTAGTTGTTTTATAGTATAAACTTTAAGTAACAATTCCAAAAGTTTCATTATCTTTCCCAATATTTTACTAAGATGTGTAAAATTAAGAACAAATTATACTTCTTTAGTTGGAGGAAACAAAGAGTACATTTTCATAGTTCAAGGGGAAAAGTGGAATATACACTATACTAATTGAGGGAGTAAAGTGAAATTCAACCTTATAACAAAATATGAAAATAAAGATGGACGTAAACATAATTTTATCAAATCCGCCTATATCAAATTGGTTTGCGTTATGAAGATTTATAAAGGGATAGTCTATGATATGGAACTTCGCAAATATAATGTTGGGAAGACATTACTTTATCTATTAATCATGTTACAATTTTCTACACTTTGTTAATCAAATTACAATTAGCTGCAACTTGTATTACTAGTTATTCTGTGTTTAGTTTGTATTTATTAGGTCTATTAAACTCTATTTTATCTATTATCATTGAAGATTTTTAGAACACCAAATAGATTAGATGTATTTATGAAATTGATTCAAGTCTATCAATTAACTTTACATTTGGCCCATTCATAAATTTGGACCTAAAAATTAATATTTTTACTAGCAATTTTCGACACATTCAATGCATATGCCAAAAAGTTTATTAGTATAGAATAAATAAAAATATTATATTTATTTCTCTATAAAACTATTCTTTAATAATTTCAATATATTTATTTAAACTTTTATGTAACATAATAGTGGATATAAAGAGGTTACTATAAATAATATATAGTTATGAGAATTAAAAGATAAAAATAAAAGTGTTCTAATCATACCACTCAAAAACACACTAAAAGAAGAATGATACTTTTTAATAGTATACATATTTAATTTATAAATCATCATTATTAGTATTTTATAATTTTACTTTATCTTCAACACTTTAAAGTTTATGTCTTATAAATTCAAATATACCTTAGTATGTGCAAAAACTTATATAACTTTACACTCAATCAAACACTATATAAACCTTAATCATATAATGAATTTAAATTATATAGTGGCCTATTTCCCTTGCATAGCAAGGCGTAGTTCAACTGGATTTGGTACATAGCCAAAGAATGGGTAATAAATTTTAAGTTTTAAATATTTGTTGTCATATTATTAAAATATGCACGGTGGCAAATCACATTTTTAAAACTAGAAATTAAAATAAATTGGGTATAATTTGTGTAAGCCATGTTAATTTTGAAACCTACAATACATATCTCTTATTTGTTTTCGACATTAGTAAAAGAAATTATGCTTTCTTTAAATGATGAATATTCATGCTTTTTTGTAATTAAGTATGAAGTCCATTTTTCGCACTAATGGAAGTAATCATTTTGATGAAAAAAAATATTAAAATCATATTGAGCAATAATATTTTAAAAATTATAATTATTTAATAGCAAAACAATAAAATTTAGTTGACCATAAAAGTATTATATAACATCAAATAAAAAGTTGAAAACATCTTTAGTACTCTCAAGAAAAATTAGAGGGTACACTAAAAATAAAGATTAAATTATATCAGTATTATTTAAATTTCATTATAGTAAGATAATTGAAAGTATATTCATCATATATTTTAATTTTGATAATGCTTCATTTATTTCGTGAGTTAATTTAGTTTATATATTTTGTAATCTAATATCACTAGTCACTCATAATTAATTCAAGTTAATTGAAGAAATTTTAGAAAATCCACAACGTTCCCAATCAGTATTTAGTATAATATCTTAGTTCTTACGTGTGTTATCAACCACACATGAAGAGGATAATTCAATATTTCTTACGTTGCTAGTAATCTTTCGAATTTATTTACTCCACAAGAGGAATAGTAAAATTATTTTCAATGTAACTTATTTATTAATCTTTATTTATAAAGTACATGGTGTAGGAACTAAATCAAAAGTTGTGAAAAATCATGACATAAAACTCAAAAACCATCATGTCAAATCATCAATAATCAAATTAGATGCAAAAGTGTACTAAATTCATGAATACTAATGAGATCATTTGCGTCTTGTGGTTCTTGATCTTTCAAATTAGTAGGTATGAATTTAAGAGAAATAACTCTCTCGTTTCTAAAATGATGAGATATTAGAAAAGAATCACACACATAATTCGGTGATCATTATCCTAATATAATTTAATTTGGGCCAAGCCTTTTTTTACGATAGAAATTGCTTCCAATTATTATTATCATTAATATATATATATACACACACACACGTACACACACATATTAACATCCAAAACCTTACAATCTTCTACTTGGATTATATATATGCGTCTCCTTATAATTATATATATGTTATAATATAATTTTATGAGCTCAAAATCTTTGTTATCATAACCAAATCTTCTTCGAACAATTTCGCCCATCAATTATGTCAATATAAAACTAAAATGACTTTCATTACATATACCGTAACTAAATCCATCTCTAATCACGTTTCCAATATAACCAAATGATATAGATCTAGTATGAATGTATAGCATGAAAATTATATGTGATGTGATTTAAATATGCCTATTTTCAATTTGTCCACCTTAAACCTTAGTGAGATCAAACAATATCAAAATCAAAGTGTGGATAAACCGAAAAAACGTTATTTCTGTAGAAAAATGACTTCAAAATATACATAAACTGAAATAACTGAAATGTGTTCAATATAGAAAAGTGTCTAAAGTTACAAACGCCCACTAAAACTGAATGTCCTCAAATGACATGACACCCATATGCGCCCGTGTTCATGAGAGACCTTGGTTATTCTTTAGTAAGCAGATCCACAACCATAAAGTTTGTGCCAACATGATCTAGAGACACATAACCATTATGAACTCTTTCTTTAACAACTAGGGATTTAATGTCTATATATTTTGACTTCATCAAGCTCTTGTTGTTGTTGGAACAAGACTACTGTCTTGTTGTTACAAAATAACTTAAGTGGCCTTTTAACTCCATCCACAATTCGCACACAAGTGACAAAATTCCGTAGCCATATTTCATGATTAGATGCTTTATAATATGCTATAAACTCAACTGCAATGGTGGAAGGAACTACAAGTATTTGCTTTGCACTCTTATAAGAAACAACTCCTCAAACAAGCAAATAGATATAGCCCACCGTAGGTTTCGTACTATTGTGGCATCTGGCAAAGTTGGAGTCTGAATACCTAATGATCTCTAACTTATTCGACCTTTTGTATGTGAGCATGCAACATTTTTTCTCCGTAGATACCACATGACTTGTTTGGCTACTTTCTAATGATCCATTTTTAGATTGCTCAAATATCTGCCCAACATCCCAACAAGGCACGCAATATCCAAGCACATATAAATCTGAGCATACATTAGACTCCCTACTACTAACGCATAAGGAATCTTTTGTATTTAATTTTCCTTAAAAGTATTATTGGGTCATTGATCTCCTTTAGCTACAGGGATATTACCATGTTTACAATCCTGCATGGCATGTCTCACGAAACCCTTTTCCATATATAGAATTTTTGTGATAATCTAAGGATACCTCAAGAGTAATCTCAATGTATCAAAATCCCAAATATGAAACTTGCATCACCAAGATCTTTCATCTCAAAATTTCTTACTAAAAATCTCTTGAGCTTGTGCAAGCCTACATTGTTGCTGGCAAATAGTATGCCATCACATATAAACTTAGAAAAATATGTCTATTTACTCTAAACTTGTATATATAATCATCAGTTAGGTTCATCTCAAAATTGAATGAGACTATAACATTGTGAAACTTCTAATACCATGACTAGACATCTATTTAAGCTCGTAGGATTTCTTAATTTGCAAACAATTAACTTTGCATTAGCCCATATATTGTTTTTTGATTGCACCATATAAATTGTCTCATCATTACTGGCATTGAAAAATGCAATCATAACATCCATATGATGTAACTCAAGATCAAAACATACAACTATAACCATTATGATCCTGAAAGAGTCTTTCGATGAAACTAGAGAGATAGTCTCTTTATAATCAATGCCTTCTTTTTGTTGAAGCCCTTAGCGATAAGATGTGTTATTTGTACCTCTCTACATCGCCCTTCTAATCCCTCTTGGTTTTAAATATCCATTTGTAACCAATGTGCTCCGCACCTTTAGGCAATGGGAAAAGATCACATATGTCATTGTCCTTCATGGACTTAATCTCTTCATTCATGGCATCAATCCACTTTTGAGAGTTAGAACTTTCCATGGCTTAACGAAAGTTGAATAGATCATCTTCTATCACTCCAATATCAACATTATATTCTTGGAGAAACATAGTGTAATCATCCAAAATTATACTTTTCCTTTCTCTAGTAGATCTTCTTAATGGCATCGATTCTTGAGATTGTAGAGTTCGTTCTTTTGGAACAACTTCTTGAACTTGAACGGGAAGCTCAATGACATTACTTGATCCGGAGTTGCTTCTTGAACAATGTTAGGTATAGGAGGTTGTTCCTAATCATTGTCAATAGTAGATGAAGGAATATTGATATTCCTTTTCAAAGACAAGGTCCCTAACTCTTTCTCTCCTACAAACTCAACATCCTAAAAGAACAGGGCATTACCTATCTCAAAGATAGATTTAACTTGGGATCATAAAATTTGTAACCCCAAGATCTTTCAAAGTATCCAATGAAACAACAACTGATAGTCTTAGGATCCAATTTCTTTTCATTTCACCTAAAAGGCCTTTCCTTAGCTAGAAACCTCTAAATATATAAATGCTTTAAGCCTATCCAAAGCTCAGAAGGAGTCTTTTCAATCATCTTAGTTAGAATTCTATTGAGTATATGTGCTGCGATTTTTAATGCCTTTCCTGAAGTGACATAGGCAGGGTAGAATGGTTAATCACACTCCTCATCCTATGCTTTAGTGTTTTGTTTAGTCTTTCAGCAACGCTATTCATGGTAGGCAAACCCGACATAATGTATGGGATGATACTGCATTCCTCTAGAAATTTCACAAATGGTCCTAGATGTTATTCGCCTGATTCATTATATCTGTTGTAGTACTCACAGCCACGGTCAGATCTAATGCTTTTGATTCTTTTGCTAAGATAGTTTTCAACTTTAGCTTTATAGCTTTTGAACACATTCAGTGATTGAGATTTCTCATGAATGATATAAAGATAACCATATCGTAAAAAATTATCTATGAATGTTAAGAAATATTGTTGACTGTCCCAAGTAGCCATAAGGAATGGTCCACAAATATCTGTGTGTATAAGTTCTAAGATGTCTAATTTTCTGTTGGCACCAATTCTCTTGACATTTGTTTGTTTTCCCTTAATGCAATTCACATATATTTCAAAATTTAAAAAATCAAGGGATTGAGAATATCGTCTAACATAGTCTTTCACAATCTCTTCTGCCACAACAAAGCTGAATTCTCATCGATTAATTTGTGCTTTTTACCTATTATGTTAATATAGATTCATGAAATAAAGCTATTGTGTCAAGCAAATATGGATTATCATAACTTAACCAAGAACCAGAACCAACTAAAGATCCAGAACCAACTAATTTAGATTTTGAAAAAGACTAAATTTTCCATTTTCAAATGAACAACAATAACCAAACTTGTCTAATATTGAAATAAAAATCAAATTATGTCTAAAAGACAGTACAACGAAAGTCTCAATTAAATCCAAATAAAAATCAGTTCTTAACCATAATCTAAATGTTCCAATTGCTTCGACCTCCGCCGTCTTGTCGTCTTTAGTGTGGATGGATTATTCACTATTATTATGCTTTTAGCAATCTCGACAATCCTGTATAGACATATTGATGTGGGTTGTTGCCCTTGAATCTGTAAACCATGTGTGTCTAGATACCAAAGTCAAAGTTACCTCAAAACAAAGTTGATGGTACACTATTTCTTCTTATAACTTGTAGGTCTACAAAAGTAACAAGCATTCTCAGTTGGTACCTTATGTTGTTTTTTTTTATGTAATTATGTATCCGCAGCTTCCTTGTTTTTCTCTCTATTACTATCTTTCTTCTTGTCCTTTGAGGTAGTGGCCAAGTGAACACCTTTGTTCTCTCTTGCTTCAATCCTTCATCTTTCGGAACACAATGTGAGATAAGCTCATTAAGAGACCATTAGTCCTTTTGGCAGTTATAGCTCACCTTGAGTTGATTGAATTGTTCTAGAAGGGATACTGGAACCAAATGCACTAACAAATCTTCAAACAGATCATTTGAGTGGCTCAATTTTGAAGCAAGATGAGACATTTCTATAATATACTCCCTTATGTTCCCTTTATTTGTGTACCCTATTGAGATGAAACTTTGCTGAGATTGTACTAGTTTAATTAAGACTTTTTATTCTTAGCAAACCTATTTTCAAGGTCCTTAAGGAAAGCCTCTACCATATCTACCTTATTAGACATAGTGCCCTCAAAAGCTTTTGGAATGGCACGTTTGATGACCATGATACTTATGTGATTTGACTTTTCTGCTTTTTCATCTCCCTTTTTTCATTCGAGGTACTCTTATCAATGACATTAGTAGGTTCAACAACTCTTAATGCAAGGTCTAGGTCCATAACTCCGAGAGTGATTAACATACTTTCTCGTAATGCCTTAAAATTTGTGCTATTTGGTATAGGAACAGAATTGATGCTAGTAATGATATTAGAAATAGAAGCAGAAGTTGAATGGAGAATAAAACAAACTAAACAAACAAATTCACATAAATAATAAAGGGGAGACCAACAGAAAGGAATCATAAATTCAAATAAAGGTAAATCCTATCTCAAGATATCAAACACTTTATTAATATTTTACTTTTGTACAAACTATTAACTTGTAAGTGAGATCTTGGTGCAGTAATCAAACACTAATAATAAAGTAACATGTCGAACAATAAGTCGTCCTTTAGGTTGATTTATTGCTCACATGTAAAATCAAATTATCATCATGCATTTATTACTACAGATGCACATGCAATCTTGTTGAGTATAAACCTTCCTTTGGGTAGATCAATATTTACATAAGTTACATGAACCGTTTATATTTCAAAATAAATTAATTTCCACAAGAGAGGTCACATTGCTTCAATTAATTGATATAAAAAAATATATAAATATACCAATATTTGAATTAAAATTCCCCAAAAATCACCTTTTTTTATATAATATTTGAACTACCTTTGTAGAAGTCTATCAAAACAAAACAATATATATATATATATTCAACTTTTGTATACTCATTTAAATTAATCTAGCCTTTACTCTGCAAAAAAAGATAAAAACTTAGCAGAAATTTGATGCATGCATTCAACAAATCTTGTGAAAATGAAGGTCGAAATATGTGATAAAGCCAGTAAAAGTTTAACAAATCCATCCAAAAGAAACCAAAGTTCCAGTAGTAGTAAAACATTCATTTGGATTTACAAGCCCTTCTTTTCTTTTTAATTATCACACACCCCACCATTAACATGACTACTTATATTGATCTTTTACAAAAGCAAATACCAATTATTCATCACCTACTAGCATTACATTCTTGATCAATCAAAATGAACCAAGTAAGTTAGCTGATTTTAACGATTAAGTTTAGCCAAATTCATTCAATATCCCAAAAGATTAAATCCATAAATTAAAATTTTGAATAAAACTATAAGTGTTGAACCTATATATCCTTAAATTCAAATAGATATATTGAAAATAATAAATTTTTCAATAATTTAACATGAGTGGCTCCGACACGACATGTAGGAACTAAACTGGAATTTGTGAAAACCATCACACAAAACCAAAGAACCATCATGTCAAGTCATCTTGAATCAAACTAGATGCAAAAGCATAATTGGGTCCATGAATACGGATGAGATCTTTTGGATCTTGAGTTCTTGATCTTCCAAATTGTAAGTATGAATTTTGGTAGAATGAACTCTCTTTTCTAATGATGAGATGTTAAAAAAGAATCATACACATAATTCGGGAACCATAACCTTAATATAACTACCTATATTTTTCTTATTTCTAATTTGGCCCATCATAAGTTAGAAATTACTATCTAAACATATAAACCCATACTTTGTAAGGTAGCTTAGGCCTATCTATTTTCAAACATAATTTGATCATTTTTAATTTGGATCAAGCCTTTTTTATGATAGCAAAGTTCATACAATTATTATTATCATTTACATGTAACTGTTAACATCCAAAATCTAACATGTAAGTTATGTAACATTTAATATATGATTTATCTCTTGAACAAATAATAACTAAATAAAAATTATTAAGATAATTAAAAATAGTTGTTGAAGTTAGAGAAACAATAGGAAGAAAATACTAAATCCTAAACCCCTAAACCCTAAACAATGAAATGACTCTTGCAATTTGTAGGTTACGTTTGAGAATGGACAAGAATGAGATTGTTCTGTATAATATGGGGAAAAAATGAAAGGAAAACTAGGAATATCTAATCAACAGAATTGGAAAAAAGAAAGAAAAAGAAATAAGATTGATTCACTATTTGTCAAAATACATTTTCATCTTTATAGAAGTTTCAATTTTTTTTAAGATTCTTTGACTTAATTCATGGGTAGGTGGGGGTTATTCAGGAGTAGGGATGCAAATGAACCGAGACAGCTCGCGAGCCTAATGAGTTGGCTTGAAATGTGTTTGAGCTCGAGCCAAATAATTCTTGTTCGCAAGTTCGTGAGTTGGCTCGCGAGTCTATATATTTTTAAAAAAAATATTTATATATAAAAAATATCATAAAATATATTAATTTTAGAATTTTTCACAAAATAATTTAACTTTTTGAGCTCGAGCTTGAACTTAAGTTTATAGTTTGTTGATGAGTTCAATCTAAAGAATCAAGCTCAATCGAGCTAAGCTCAAACAAGGGCTTGAGCCTCAATTTTCTTAGCTCGTCGGGCTCGAGCCTGAAAAAATGGTGAAAGCTCAGCTCGACTTGGCTCATTTGTATCCTTATTCAGGGGTAGCTTTTATGCTACCAGGATTATAAGAATGATGTCCCAAACTCTAATGAGGAAAACCCTAAAATTGGTTGATAAGTGAAGCATGACTGCAGAATACCAAACAAAATAAAAAGAGAAAGATTAATAGATGGAAGAGAAATGGAGAAAGAAGAGAAATTAGATATAATTTGTGGAGAAAACAATATTTCATTCAGCTTCAATTTGTTTTGCAAAGCTACAATTGTGTCCTCTTAAAAATCTGTGTGTACAACAGACAAAATAGAAATTACCTAACTATTTCAACTAAATGCATTTAATAAGCCTAATTAGCTGACGACCCCTGAATTGATTGGAAGGGTGTTATCCTATTAAGTAGCATGATGTTGTTTGCCCTCTTTATTTTGTAAAAATATACTTAAGTAAGAAACGCTGTCATTCAATGGAACAACTTTGTTTTTACAAATCCAAAATAAAAATAAAGAGAATATCACTACAAAAAAACTCGCCTTTTCTAACGGACTCTGACAGATTTTCAGTGGAACGATAAAATTCCAATGGATTTTTGATGGATTTTTTTATGTCAGAAAAACCCTCGTCGCAAATATGTTTTCATTGCTTTTTTGGTGGCAGCACTTTTCGACGCTCTTTAGATGAATTTTTTATCATTTAAGACAATTCAATTTTCATTAGATTTTCAACAAAAATTTCTGTTGGAAAATTTCTGACAAATTTTCATGTACTTTTCGACATATTTTTTAAAAAAAATAATATATATATATATTTCCTTTCTGATGGAATATCATCAGTAATCCGTCGGAGATCTTTTTTATATTAATAAATAAATTGAATATTTCTATTGAATTTGGTCGGAATTCTATATAATTTTTTTTTTAATTTGATCTTTTGAATTTTATTTTTTACATCTACAACCTGTTGAAATTTTCTGCATGCTAAAAAACTATAAATATACAAATTAATAAAAGTTATTATATATTTTAAAAAATTGTAATCTTATAAATATAAATCTTCATTATAAAGAAACTATGAAAAGATGCAGCAACCTATTTATTGGCTGGTGTGGCTGGAAGACGGGTGAATATTTGACTGGCATGCTGATGGTAGGGAGGCAGATACGTACATGACTGGTGTGCCATCTGTGAATAAAAAAAAAAACATGTATCAAATATTTGAATATAGATGGACAACAATATCAACTTGATAAATTATTGAATTACATATGTGAAATGAATAACAACAATTAAAAACTACAATGAATGAAACAAACAAGTCCCAACAAATATGACATACCGCTAAAATCATTCAATTCTCGTCGAAATATTCAGAGTAATCATTAGTCTCATCATCATCATCATCAAATTCATCTTCATCAACGTTATCATCGCTAGACCCTGTATGTTCTTCCTTATCATTACTAACGATACCATCTATATGTTGTGAATCTAATCTATTGATCTTCTAAAGGATGATTATGATATGTTAAATCCTCTATCAAATCTCTGAATTCACTGCATCAACATGTGTTGAAGTATCATTCTGATAAGCAACTTCTAATGAATCCTCAATTTTAACTCGACCTCTAGCTTTTGTTTTTATAATAGTCAACCAATTGACTTTATCCTAATTCTTTTGGGATATGGAACATAGTAAACTTGCCGCACTTGTTAGGTAATTATAAATGGGTCATACTTTCTATACTTATCCTTTTTCCTAACTTCAATAATATAATATTCTAGATGCACTACACGAGTTTCTCTCACAGGAGTTGGACTGAACCACTCGTAACGGAATAAAACCACATACTTTATATGTTCTTCTGAGTATTCTAACTTAACCACCTCTTTCAATATCATGTAATAGTAATCCTCATGACCAATCCCAATGACTCCTTTCACCCATATACCACTATTCATTATTTATTTTTTTCGTAACTCCCTACATTAGTGTGGAATTTAAATTCATTTACAAAGTGTTTGGGCTATGTCCTAACTTGTCTGTCAAGTGCCCAAGTCAAGTCATGCAAGAATGGATTTATTATTCCATTGCTCGTGTCATGAATATATCATTCATCACATAATGCGTTAGTTTTGATAGAAGTTTTTGGACAAATCCATATCATTGCTCGAGTCATGCATAATGAAGTAAAATAAACATACTCACATAAGATTTAAACCAATAGATGAATTCTTTTTCAATCCTCGTATTGACAACTGCATCTGTAACCTCGAAGTAGTCCACAAAATAACTACATAATCATATTTTAGATTTGATTAGAACAAAAAAGGAAACACAACTACCTCGTCGAAAATTGAAATTAGTGCTAGTTAGTAGAATGACTTACTCAAGGTATTTCTTGACCTCTTCATAGGTAAGCAACACATATAGTGCTATAACTCTAAGCTCGGCATCGCTGCTAGTTAGTAGAATGACTTACTCAAGGTATTTCTTGACCTCTTCATAGGTAAGGAACACATATAGTGCTATAACTCTAAGCTCGGCATCGCTTAAGTACCTAGTCGTGCAGGCACTAGAGGCACGACCAGCTTGATTGAAAACAGATAAGCAGGTGGAGAATCGTCATTTTCACCATCATCATTGGGACCTACTCTTGTCCTCAATGAATGAACATGGGATTAGAAGTAATAGAAGCAAAAGTTGGATGTATCTCTACAAAAAAATGCCTCACAGGTAGACCATTCCACTTGTGCCTTTTGCTTTACTATTTTTTGAGTTTGCTATGCACCCTAATTATAAAATAAATAGAAGTACTTTATAGTTTTTAGTCAAAAGTATTTAACAATTTCAATTATTTAGCATCTAAATAAAAATAATATATATTTTACCTCTCAAATGGATACATTCATCGATATTGCACTGATCCTCCATTTCTTGCTTTTTCTATTAAATGGATTGGTAGATTACCAGAGGAAAAATCCATTCTAATTTGCACAGAATTATAGGAATGGTTTTCTCCATTATGTCCAAGTCATCATGCCTCAAAGTTATAGAACATAAATCCTTCAAAAATTGACTAAGCTCGGCCAAAGGCTTTCATATATCGTCCTGCAATTCTCTGAATACAATTGGTAGTAATTGCTCCATAAAGATGTGACAGTCATGCCTCTTCAATCCATAAATCTTATACCTATACATGTCGACATGCCTAGCTAGATTAGAAGAATATCCATCAGGCATTCGTAATGACTTGACCCATTCACACATATATTTCTTTTGCTGGGTGTTAAGATATACTTAGCTTTAGGCTTTCCGCACTACCCGCTTTCCTTTAGAATTAACTTAAGCTCACACCTCCAACAATAAACATTCAAGTCCAAGTAAGCTTTAACATTGTCTTTAGTTTTTCCCTTGATGTCTATGACAGTGTTGAAAATATAGTAAATCAAAAATTTTCTCTATGTATATGACATCCAAATTATGTCTCAATAGGTTAGTATTCCAATAAGGCAGTTCCCAAAATACGCTCTGTTTGGTCCAATTGTGCCGCAAACCATAGCCTGAGATTCTAAGAGCACTACCATATTCAATAACCTTGGACAAACTGCATACCAAATCCTATATTGCTTTCCATTCAACAAGAAATGAGAAGGATCTTTCTCAACCTGATTCTTTAAGAAATTGGTAGTGTTTCTCTTGAATTGGTGATCATGATCTAAGAACTATCAGTATTATTCAAACTAATAATTTTTTTGGTTATTTTTTTCAAAGAGAATGCTTTTGAGCATTCCATACAGTATGGGCAACCCAATATACCTATTCTCCTCCACTTGAACAACATACCATAAATTGAGAAATCATTTATTTTCCACAGTAAACCAACTATGATGATAAAATTTGCTTTGGGCTGGAGCTATAAATGAGAACATCTGATATCCAAAGCTCATTCAATTCGTCAATTAAAGTCTGCAGGTAGACATCTATATGGCCTTTGAATTTCTTAGCCCGGGAATGATGCATGTCAAAAATATATATGGCAATGTCATATATATTTAAGGAGGCAAATTATGTAGTGTCACCATGACAAGTTATCATGAATACGGTGATGCAGATTGAGTGAAAGGTGTAAATCCATAAGCACACAAATAAAGCCTCACATTTCTAGGGTCACTTGCAAAGTTATGATGTGTTAGATCGAATTATTTTCAAGCATTCCAATCTGACAGATGACACATGACACCATATGCTTGATGATTCTTGTGATGCCACATCATGTGAGGTGCTGAACTCATCGATGCATATAACCTCTGCAACCTAGGAATCAGAGGTAAATAGTGTATTCTTTTCACTTGGGAAATCTCAAAGCTTTTTTTTACCCTTTATCTGATCCCGAGATTTGTATGTCGGTCCTCCACAAAACTTACATTGATTGTCATTTGCATCATCTTTGTAATACAATATGCATCTGTTCACACAACAATTAATTTTGTTGGTCACCAAGCCAAGCCTACTAACTTACTTTCGTGCTTCATAATAATTAGTAGGTACACCACTTGTGGGGTAACCTCAGACATTAATTGTAACATATCATTTGTGGCATTATGAGACAGATTTAGTCTCTATTAATGCTTCGCATTCTCAAGAGATGGATAAAGGAGAGAGCACTTCACATCTATCCTATAATGGTTGATTATACTCGAATAGCAAGTTATAACACTTTTGAGCATCTTAATTGAGTTCTTCGCCACTATTAGATTGAAATGGTGCATTATCATACCACCAATTAACTATGATGCATCATATCTATGCAGCTTTGAGCACTAGTTGATGCACCATAATCAAATGTATAATTATATGTTTGTATGTAAGTATATAGCTCTCATGGTATGTCCAGTAATAGTAATTTTCTCAAAACCCAACCCTAAACAAGTGTATCCTAACTCCATCAGATTTTAGCAATCGATATTTCATTTGACACCATTTGCAAGGGTACCTAATGTTTCCATCTCTCGCAAACTGTGGCAAACCGAGTGCATGATTAATAAATTCCTCAACCCCATCCATAAACTTTTGTCTAATTCCAGCACAACTAGAATACAACCTATTGTAAATCTAAATCCTATGTGGTGGAATACTATCCATCTACATAAAATTATAACTAAAGGATTTGTTCATTTTCTATTATAAATGGAAACTAAAGATTGCAGTACTTTATTACTAGTCATATATATCCATACATATTTACAAAGACATATCATATAACATGGTCAAAAAATCATTCAATATTACAACATCTTATTACTCCATACACGTACATGCAAGCAAATAATGATCCAACAGCAACAAATGAGAAGGCTCCACCTATTCCTCCAAAGCCCATCCTCCAATCTAAACCACCAATTCTAAATTCTAAACTTAGCACATGATTACTATTGATCATAAAGATATAAAATTTTCATAAGAGTAATTCATATATATAAGAGAAAAACGTGCTTATCTTATCAAAATATGCAGAATATAAATATTTGAGGGAAACAAACGTACAAAAGCGATGGATATCAACAACTAAACTATCTGTAATTTACAATTAAAAAGAATAATTATAAATTATTTCATGAAAACTTTCTAAGTATAAAAAATTAATGACACACAGCTACATATATATTGTATCATACTTTCTAAATGATATGAAAATTAATAAATATAATTTAACTAACATATAATAACTAATAAGAATTCAAATCAATATCAAATAGTTATTCAAATCATACTGGCATTAAGATACATGAACTTACTAATTAATCGGTAAGTTTAACAAACATTAAATTAAACAAATAAAACCCTAAAATGTCAACATCTAAAACCCTAAACATATATTGATGAATTAAAACAATAAAAATAAATGTAAACCGTAATGTATCAGTCATTTTCAAAATTTATAAATGTATACAATTCAAACACCAACAAACTAAATCCATGTACTAAAAACTTCACATGATTTAAATTAAAAATATAATTAATTTTTAAATATATTCAATACATACATATACATATATACTCATATATAAATACATACATACATTTACATACACATATATATAAATACATACACATGCATATGAATAATACATATATGAAAATAGTAACATAATTAAACAAAATAAATCGATGGTGGGCATGCTGGTGGCACGATGGTGGGCGGTGGTGCCTTGTTTGGTGGTGGCTTCAAGGAGAGAAAAGGAGATAAAAAGGGAGGAGAGGAGAAAAGGAAAGAAAGAGGGAAAGGAGAAAAGGTTCTGGACGACTAAAAATTTTAATTGTTCAAAGGATTTTCAATGGCATTTGCATTAGTAAATTTCCTCAATCTATAAAGCATTTAATATTAAATAAAAAAAGTATTTTTTAGATTTTTCGATGGAAAATTCGTTGGAAGAATCATCGAAAATATGTTCGACAAATACTCCATCAGAAAATTCTGCGCCAAATTTCTCCAGTATCTCCATCAGAATTACAGTGGATTTTCGATGGTTTTCTATTTTGCCGAAAATTCTCCACAAGTCCATCGAAAGTCTCTGATAGCTGTACCCCATCAAAAAAATTCATCGAAAAAATGAAAAATTTTTATAGTGCATTTTCAAACTTGAGAAGCACTTTTCTTTCATGTTTTCTTTTGTAACATTGACCCCTCATCCCAAAACAAGACTTGTCCTCAAGTCTTCATCTCTAGAAATTTGTAGGTAATAAGATCATAATCTTCTCACATTGTCTCTTCTCCTGCGAAATATATATGCATTTAATCAAGAGTTGCAGAACTGAAAAATTCATTCTTTTCATAAGTCTTTTAGTGAGTATAGCCACAGGTTTAAATATAATAGTTTCTTCCTCATCAAATTGTGGTAAAGTTAGCTATTTTGTTTGTTTTACCAACCATTTTCTTGAGAAAAGAAATTGAAAAATTGGGTAGATCTTGGCCCCCATTGCTAGTTGCAATTTATAAGCCATTGTCTCTACCTTTGATTCCCCCCCTCCCCCCCACACCCAAATGCTATGCTCCCCATAGGATTTGAGTCTCAAATAAACATAGTCCCTTTCTAGAACTATACCTCAATCCTGTCAAAGTTAGCTTGTTGTTTCATCATGTGTTATGCACGAAGCAACTGCTGCTTAAGGTAGTGTCGAATGTTTTCTATTGCTAAAACATCTCCCCTTGTACTGTGATAATTACATATGGATCAGTGGTTAAATAGGATGGTTTGTAACCATGTAGTACTTTGAAAGGAGCCATTGTTGTAGTTATGTGGTAGTTAGCATTGTACTACCATTCAGCCATAGGTGCATTGTACTACCATTCAGCCATAGGTATTCACGTGTTCCTTACTTTGGCATTATCTCCTACATACTTAAAGGTAGTATATATTCAAGGCATTAATTCACTTTTTCAATTTGGCCATCCACTGTGGATCGTATACAGTGCTAAGGTGTTGTTGAACTCTTATCATTATGAGAAATTCCTTTTAAAATTAGCTTGTGAAGAGCTTGTTCCTATTAGGTAGAATACTACAAGGTAAACTATGGAGTTTGTAGGTACAAACAAGAAAAGTACGTGCTAAGTTTGAAGCAGAAAAAGGGTGAGAGAATGGTACAAAATATGCATACTTAGTGAATCTATCTACTAAAACCTAAATCATTACCTTCCCATCAGAGTGTGGTAACTCTTCAATAAAATCCATGGCTATATGTTACTAGGCTTCAGAGGGTTTTTAGTAATTTAGGAGCCTTAGTGGTAGAATGTTTGCATATATAGCAAGTATCACATTCAAAGACTATGTGGTGCATTGCATCTTTCTTTTTTGGCCACCAAAAAGTTATGGATTCCTAAATTCCATCCCACACTTGAAGCATGCATATGTTGAACTAATTTGTTCCTCAATTGAGCACTTAATCCCATATATAATGCTTCTTTATACCCCACTATTCCTCCTTGAAATAAAAATAAGGAAAGTTCATATGGATGTATCAAACTTTTAGTGATAACTTCCTAAATTAAATTGTTATTGGTACAGTTGTCTTGTAACTCAGTATCCAAGCTGATTGTAAGATAGTCATAGCTTGGTGTTCAACTTCTATTATAATCCTTCTTAATCGAGCACCAACTGCATTGTTCTCATTTCCTTTCTTGTACTATATTCTATAGTTGTACCCTACAATCATGTGGAAATGTTTTGTTCTAACAAGTACTTCAAATTATGATGGTGAGTGTTAACAATGTAATGCCTTAAATTATATAAGCCCTCTATTTATCCATTGCTTGTGTGATGGTCATGAGCTACTTTTCATATATTGACAATCCCAATGCCATTTATCCCAAAGCTTCAATGAAGTATACAATAGGAATCTTGCTTTCTATCAATACCTAATCCTAAATAGCAAGCACCAATTTCTAACATAAAAGGGTTTAGTAAAATTAAGTAACTAGAGTACATGATGTTGTCATGACATTTTAAGAACCACAAAAACTTCCTCAGCCTTTGGTGACCATTGTAACTATCTTTTCTTGGTCAAGTTGGTTAATGGTTTTGCTAATACTCCATATTGCCTATAAATGTCCTATAGTAGCTAGGTAAGCCTAGAAACCCTCTTAGAACCCTCATAGAATGTAGGGTTGGCCAATTTACCGTAACTTATGTTTTGCTTGATCTAGTTCCACTCTTTTCTCACTAATCACATATCCAAGATATTCCATTTCACTTTGTCCAAATATACACTTGGAGGCTTTGGCAAATAGGTGGTTCTGGAGAAGATTTTTAAAGACTATCTTTAAATGTTTCTTCATAGTCCTTCAACGTCTTACTATAGATCAGAATGTCACCACAAAAGTCTAGGAAAAACTCTCTAAGTCGGGCCTTAAAGGTGTGTTCGTGAGGGCTTAAAAGGTAGTTGTAGCATCAACCAAGCCAAAGAGTATGATCTTAAACATGTAAATCCAAAAAAAGTGACAAATGCTATTTTTTGAATGTCTTGTAGATGAAATAAAATTTGGTGATGACCAGCTCTCAAGTTTATCTTGGAGAAGATTGTAGCCCTTTACAGCTCATCAAGCAAGTCATCTATTGGGGGGATGGGGTAACTGAATGAATTATTATTCAGATTAAAATGAATCAAAATTGATAAGGAATTGGTTAATGATGCTCGACCCTAGTGTTTCACTAAGATTTCAAATAGCAGTCCCGAATTCAAGTTGATTCTATTTCGCCATGTTGGGATTAGTTACTAGTTCAAATTTGATACAAATTTATATTTTTTGGGAAAGCCACTTTGCCGCCAACTGTGACTAAATCACCCTACCAAATTGCTCTACCCCGTGCTGAAGAGAAGAAGTAAAAACTAACATGATCTATATAAGAGACAGCTGTTTCTTAATCGTAACCAAGGTATATCTTTTTGATCAGAGGTTGAATCGATCATCATCAAAAGAATTAGGGGTGTGCTCTACCACTGAGCTAATAGCCCGTCGTGTGAGCCTCCCACTGATACAAAGTTATATGATATTTCAATTTGGTGGTTCATGCCTTCGAGAACGCGGACACAGGTGGTGCATGGATGTTATTAGCTTGTGCCGTAAGGTGTTGGGTTTAACCTAGTAATGAAAGTTTCATATGGAGACTGGAGCAGGCTAAAAGAAAAATAGACACTATATAACTTTATTGCATTGGAAAAGACACCGCATCGTTAGCTTGGAAGGCTAGGGGTTACATGCAACGTTGATAGCATACTTTTTCACAGTAGCAGGATTACTATAACTGACTCCATTGAGTTCACCATGAATATGCGATTCTTTCTTCAATGTGGAATCAATGAGCTTTTTGTAATTTATGAAAAACATTCATGATGCATCTTCATTTTTAACAAGCATGACTAGAAAAGAAAATGGAGTGCTAGGTTGTATGACTCCTAATTTGAATTTCACTGATTTGCTTCTCTATCTCTTTCCTTTGTGAGTATAGGTGCTTGTATGTATATTGCTTAAATGGTTCCACTCCAGTTTTCAAATGCATCTTATGGTCATGTTCTCTAAAAAGAGGTAAGCTATTTGGTTCATCAAATATTCTTTTTGGTTGTAAAGCTAACTTTCTTATATAGAGGGGTGATCTTATAAAGACAACCTCTGGTAGACTTAACATTTTACTAAGTCTCTTTCTTGAAATGATTTTCAATGTCATCTAAGGTTTTTACAATTGGAGAGTGGTTCTTTTTCTTCCTTACTTAAATGAAATGCTTTGATGATCAAAGTCAAAAGTTATTAGACATAACCTTCTAAAGATCTACTTCTAAAACCATGTCAAAGCCTCCTAACTTTAGAATCCTAATCTCAATAGTGAACTTGTGGCCATTTCTCAGTTAAAATTATAGCTTCACATTTTGAGTCACATTGTTTCTTTTCCCTACCAGCAATAGTAACTAGCAAAATGAGTGTTTATACCATCTCACAACTAAGTAGTCTAGTAATACTAGGATCTAGAAAACTATACATACCTGCTTCCTATATCTAATAGAATAGTGATTGCATTATTTCCTATCTTTCCTTCTAGTTTGATTATATAAGGAGTGATTTGACCAACTAAAGCATTCAATGAGATTGTAGCTTATGTTGACCACCACTCCTTTCTTCCGTGTCGAAGGAATTGACTTCTTATTATCCATTGATACCAAATAGTTCTTTGCACTTATGTCCAAAGGGGTACACTTTATCCTCTATTCCAAATATTGTATCTTGAAATCTTTCTATTAGATTTGAATGTTTATGCCTTAATTTAGCTTTTAAATCCACATTCTTATCACACATTATGTTTGCAAGTACTATTACTTTTAATGGCTAATTATAATTTGATGCAATTGAAACATTATTCCTCAAACATGTATGGGGCATGCCTATTTTAAACTGACTTATATTTCATATGGGATTTTGGAGAGCGGAGTATTTAAAGGGCATTCCTATTAGTAAAAGCATTGGCCATTTTCTTATAAAAAATGAATCATTGTTTCTATTTTAATATAATCCTTTCAAACATAATGCTTTGGATATAGAAATATGTAAATAATAAATAATTTGAGCAACTAGGATAGATGCTTCATTGTATTGAAGATGTTGTCCTTAAGAATAATGCTTCTTCTTGTTGTGAAATTTCAGCGATTGATTATCTTTGAGGAAGTTTCTCTTATGGAAAATTATGTTCATATTTTCTTTTTTTACTTCATGTTAATATTATCAAAAGTAGTGCAACAACAAATGAAAATTATACTTGAATGTGGGATAAGAGATGAGCTAATTAAAAATTGAAGGAGCAGAAAATACTTCTTCTTACTATAATTGTTTTAAGAGCACCATTTATTTTTTGATTTAAATGTTATTTTTATTTCTTTTTTATGTCATAGATGGAATATAAAGATGGAGATAATTCTCAACCATCTGTCAATATTCGAGAGAGTAACATTGGAATGGAAATAGCCTCTAAGGATAATAATGAAGATAATGGCATGTGAATTGATTGTATTTCTCAAGACAGTGATAAGAGAAAACGAACATCCAAGACGTGCAACCATTCGAAAAGATTGAAAGTTGACAACATTCAATATACAAAATGTAATTATTGCAAAATATGCCTCAAGGTTCCATGTGATTGCGAAACCATACACCTAATGAAGCATTATAACTGGGTTTGTAAACAACAATCAAGAAAATTGATATCCATCAAAGTTTAATGATGGCAAGCAAGAAAAATATGAGAGCTATGAGCTTAAATACATATTTTCAATCAAGAAGATTCAAGGCATGAGCTTGTTGTTATGGTTATGTTACATGATCATCCTCTTACTATAGTTGAACATATTGGGTTTCGAAGACTCGTTGCCAGCCTCAAACCATGCTTTAACATGATTGCAAGAGACATTCCCCCAAAAAATGACATTCTAAAGATTTACAATGTCAAGAGAGTCCAGTGTTACCAATTGTTAGATAATCTTAAGTCTCAGGTTGCTATCACAACATGTAGACTTCAGGTAACACAAAAAAAGGTTTCAAGGCAAATACTACACATTGTATTGATGACTTGCGGACTAACAAAATTGTAATTTAATAATATTTAATTCTAAATATGTTTGATCTTATAATATGTATTAAAAAAATTTATTTATTACATTTGTTTATTTTATAGGTTTATAGACATCCCAGCTCCACATATAGTAGAAGTGCTATCTGATCTACTTGCTGAATCATTAACAATTGGAACATTAATGGAAAATAATCAACAATTATTATAGATAATTGCACAGCCAATATGCCATGCTTCATAATCTCTTAGATCAACTCTTAAAGAAAGATATGTTACTAAAAGGGAATGTACTTTAGGGATGGCAATGGGGGGGTTTGGTGCGGGTTTTGACTCAACCCAAACCTGCTACATGGGTTTTAGGAGTGAAAATTCAAACTTTATCCACAATGTAAATGTAGAATCTAAACCCTACCCGATCCTACTTGCACCTAATTAATATTTTCTATTTTTTTTAAATACTATCCACTATACAATTAACAAAATATTACAGTTTTAACTCAAATATTATATAAATTTTATGTATAATAAACAAATAGAAAGCTTTTGAGATTTTTCTAAGCATTCTAAATCTACTCTTGGGTACAATTAAAGAAATATTATAATTTTAACTCAAATATCATATAAATTTACGTAAAACAAACAAATAGAAAGCTTTTTAGCATTTTTTAAACATTCTGAATCTATTCTTGGGAGTCGCGATTGTGAGGAATGGGAGGGAAAAAAAAAATGCTAACATAATTTAGGGTTTGTTGTGTATATATATTTTGTAAAAAACTAAATTAAATATAAATATATATACTTCGGGGTGGGTTCAGGGTGGGTTTACTATAAACACAAACTCGATCCGACCAGCACCTATTAGAACCTGAACCCAATCCGATCCACTGTGGGGCAGGTTTTCTACCCGACCTAATTGAAACGGATCGAAGTAGGTACCCGCAGATCGAGCATAAATTGCCATCCCTAGTGTACTTTATATGTGATGTTGATATTTTAAATTTAATTGTGAAATTGGAAACTATTAGTGATACAATTGAGAGGATATGTGGTAGTATCATATATTGGATCGCTTCACTTACTAGAATAGAGTAATTTGAGAAAGCTGCTTATCAATTGAATATTAGTTGTTTTAAGAAATTATCTCTACATTGTAAAAGTCGTCAAAACTCAACTTTTTGATGCTAGAAATTGCTATAGCATATAAAGATGTATTTCCATGATTTAAATATTGGGAAAAACACTGCAAAAGCCTACCAACTAAAGAAGATTGGGAGAATGCAATTGAAATATGTGGGAAGCTAAAAATCTTTTATCAAGTGACAGAGATGTTTTCTGGTACTCTATCCATGTTTAACTTTTATTTCTCAAAAATTTGTAATATCAAATTGAAATATGTAAATATGATGACTTAGGATATGGCTAAAAGATATTAGAATATTATGCAAAATATTGGGATACTTATCATATTATGATAGGGGTTGTTGCTGTTTTTGATCTTAAGTACAAAATGAAGTTGGTTAAGTTTTACTTGCCATTAATGTATGATAATACATCACAATCTAAAATAATGAAATTCACCAAAATTGTTATCGATTTATTCAGTGACTATCAATCTAAAGCTACAACAGGATACTAACTCGAGTATTAGTGGGTTGGGAAGCTTGAGAAGTAGAATGTCATCTTGTGTTTCTAGTCTTCGGCCTTGTTTGGTTTCATTTCAAATTTGTTTCCTACTATTTTTAACATTTAAAAATGAATTATCAATAACTTATCACTATTTTCATCAAAATTCCAACTCATTTTTAACTCAAAATACATACTTCAATAATCTATATATCTTCTCTTTCTATTTTCATTATTACTATCTCTCTCCACCTGCAACCTACTAAATCCTATATAATTATTACTTTTTAGATAGCCTATCCAAATATAAACTCATTTTTTTCAACCCACTTTTCCTAATTACCATTTTAAATTTTAAGAATGCTAAAAATAGAAAATGAAAATGAAACATATCCAAATAACTCCTTAGCGATTTCGTTCAAGAGTGACCCTCTAGATATGTATGACCAATATGTGGCATCAAGCTCAAATTCTACTATTGAAGTATCAATAACGTCATTGGAAATGCACTTAGAGAAAACTGTCTTGCCAATAACTCCAAATTTATATATGTTAAGTTGGTGGAGACAAATGGAGCGAAATACCCTTATTTACTCAAGATGGCAAGAGATATTTGAGCTACTCACATTTCAACATTTGCATCCGAGTCTATATTTAGTAGTAGTGGAAGATTCGTCAGTCTTGTAGTAGGATTCATCTATCTACTTTGGAGGCAGTAATGTGTGGTCGTTGTTGGTTATAGAATGAGGCAAATAGTAAGTGAAATTTCAATAGTATTTTATCATTTTATATACATTATAACAATGAATACAATTTGCTTTATTTATTTATTTATTGTTTAGATTTTTGTTCAACTGTTGGTGGATTAAAGACTTTTCCACAAATGCTTGATCAGGAAGAAGATAATCAAGAAGAATATGATAATGAGACAACATAGTTAATTTTGTTTGGTAGTCAATATCTAAAGGATTGACATATTTTTCATGTTATATGCTAATTATGACTCAATCATATAGAGTTTGTACTTGTACTTTTAAGTATGGATATTTTGCTTTTCATTTTATTTAGTTGATATTATTATGTGAATATTTGGTCTACGGGCTAATCAAATTTAACAAAATTTAAGTTTGCAACCTATGCATTGCAATATTTATATGAACTAATGAAAGTTGCAACCTATGTTTGGCAAAATTTATATGTTTCAATTGACAAAAGAGAGAAAAAAACTAGGTTTAGTGAGTTGGACCTGCGAAGTTTAGGGTCTAAACCTGTCCCATTGATATCCCTATTAATAATGGCTTCTGGAGACTTTCTTACTTTTTTGCTTGTATGGCTTGAGCAATGTTGGTGGAATCAAGTATCTCAATCATTTGGCTTATTTCATCTTTGAGATCTCCCACAAAGCTCTTGTCAAAATAGGCTTCTATCAAGTGTCCATTCATGGCCAACATGAAAGCTTCCAATTCCTCAAACTTCACAGCATAGTGATCAACTGACTTATCCTGCTCCAGTTTGTCGAATTGACTTACAAGGTTGCCCTTATTTTGAAGAGAAAACCTTCATTAAGACAACCTCTGTGAAATATTCCCTAGCCAAATTTTCTCTCCCCTCCACATAGTTTTATACTGCTATCAGCCATTCTTTCCATGTGAGTAGTAGACACTATAATTATTTTATAATCATTTATAGGATTGAACAAGTAATATTTCTGGGACTTTCTTATCCAGGCTCTTGAGTTTTCCCTAGTAAACTTAGGCAAATCACACTTAGCAGATTTAAGAGCTCCAAAAATTGTAATATCAATTGTTATAATGTTTGGTGGGGCTAGGAGTATACCATCTCCTCTTTGATTTGCTAGATTGGGGTGGTGGTGAGGAAGACATGGTCACTGTTGGTTCCTTACCTTTTTTAGTGGAGAAAGCATGTATAAACTCTCCTAGTTTCTTATTTATCACATCCTCCACTTAAGCACCAGTCTATTTATGTAGAGGCTTAGTTCTTGATTTTTTGGCAAGGATCATGGCCTTTCTTCAATTCTACCACGTGTTGCTCAATGATATCTATTCGGTTGCTTGTCTTGGCCATCAAAGTGTGCTTCTAGAAGTCCTAGTTCTAATACCACTATTGTGTTATCAAGGATTTTAAGAATAATTTATAGAACTCCAATTAGGCAGACTTTGAAATTTGTGATAGTTTAACTGTGTGCACATAAAGTTATTGTAGAAAATCTAAATAACATAGAAGGAGAAAGATTGAGAGACAGAAGAGAAATAGAGAAAGCAAGGAAATGAGGGAGAATTTGGAGAGAAAGGAATATTACATCCAGCTTGAAATCCGTTTTGTAGAGCCATTACCATTGTCCTTTTAACAACTAGGGTCAATGGACAAAATAGAAATTAACCTAATTATTTTTTTACACTAAAAATAAATTAGTTTCATTGCAAATCAGTAGCAATTACATTAGATAGGTACGTAAGAAAATGATCTTCCCGCAATACAGATCTAGACATAGAAACAGAGACCTTAGCTATGATAAGAGCCACACGATTTGCTGAACGACTCGAAAAATAAATGCAACAATTTGTTAATTCAGCTATAATAGACTTACAATCTAGAATAACTGTACCAAAATAAGACATTGATCAAGTCATTCAAGTTTACTTTTACCACCAACAACGCATCAATTTCTACACGAACGTTTGAGAGACTCTTAGTCTTGATCCAGCTCAAGGCTTCTCTAATGGAGAGTGCTTCTACCAGTGCATGATTAAAGGATCCTCTTTGTGGAATAGCAGTAGTTGCTCTACATATCACTTGGTCATCTCTCAAAATACAACCTAATGTAAAGCCTTGAGTGTTTGTATGCATCGCTGTACCGGTATTGCACTTGAGCCAACCTTGAGGCAGACACTTCCGTTGATTGCTTTGAGTTTGGTTGAGATGATAAGTTGATGAATGTCCTTTCTATTGTGCAGCTTTCCATTAATGTAGCAGGGAATTTGCAAGAAAAATAACAGAATCAATAGGGTTTTTTTTCCTGCCAAATCAATTTATTTCTATTATTCCAGAGACTCCATATTATCATCACTACTTTACATCCTTCTTCCTTATTACAGATAACTAATAGATGATCCAACCAAATAATTAGTGAGCTCTTAGTTCCATCACAAATAGAATGCAATAATTGAGTTTGTGTCCCGACATCAACTACAAACGGGCACTTAACCAAAATATGAAAAGTGGATTTTTGCATCTCCATTATAAACATGGCAGATGGGATCTAGCATTACTTTGTTAGAGATCAACTTGTCCTTTGATGGTAAACAGTTGTTGAAAGCTCTCCATACTAGGTTTCTCCAAATACCAGTTGAGGCCTGAGTAGAAACTGTTATTTAGTCATTTGTTAATAATCTATAATAGCTCTTCACAGTATACAAACCAGTAATTTTAGAACTCAATGTTGAAGTTAGGCAAGGATTCTAGGGGTCTGGTAACCATAGATCTTTACCAAGTTCCCCATTCCCAACTTTTAGACAACATCTTCTTTGAATGATGGACTGTGATGCCCAAATATTACGCCATAAGAAACTCGAGTTATATCCCAATTTAGCATCCAAGAAGGAGTTTTCGAGATAGTATTTTGTTCTGAATATCTGTGAAGCCAAGGATTCTAGATTAGAAAGAAGGCGCCATAGTTGTTTTCCCAACACGGCCATGTTGAATTCTCAAAGTCATCTGAATCCAAGTCCTCCACTAGCTTTGTTCTTACAGAGTCTTTTCCACTGCATCCAACAAATTCATGATAAACTATGTCCATTGGAACTATTTTCTTTTCCACCAGAAAGCGTTCATCATTTGTTCTATCTCTTTATATAGCTCTTGGGGAAGAAGAAATATGCTCATTACAAAATTCGAGATAGATTGCGCCACAGTTTTTATCAGGATTTCCTTTTTTACTCTGGATAGCAATTTGTTGTTCCAACCCTGGAGTCTTTGCCATATTCGATCTTTAATAAACTAGAAAATATCCTTCTTTTTCCTCATAATTAAAGAAGGTAGACTAAGATAGGTGTTATTATCATCCATACAATTTACATTGACGCATTGACAAATATCATTTCTCCTTATTTCCCCTGTATTAGCACTGAAGAAAATTGATGACTTTTGAAAATTGAAGAGTTGTCCCGAAGCAAGTTCATACGCTTTAAGACACTCTCTAATAACTTCACACTTCTCCAACATCACTTTGAGGAAGAATAGGCTGTCATCCATAAAGAATAGATGTGTGATTTCTAGAGCGCCCATTGCTATTTTACACCCATGTAGTCTATTTTGTTGCACCAAATTTTTGAGGATGGCAGATAAACCTTTTGAGCACAAAATAAATAAGTAAGGGGACAATGGATCACCTTGTCTTAAGCCCCTACTTGGAATAATTGGCGTAATCTCATTCCCATCATGTAATATCGTGTAACTAACTAAATCAACACACATCATAACAAGACTAATAAATCTTCGATCAAATCCTAATCTTTCCATTATATGTCTCAAGAAAGTCCATTCCACTCTATTGAACACCTTGCTCATCTCGATTTTCAGAGTTGCTATTCCTATTTTCCCTTGAGTCTTCTTTTGAGATAATGCATTAAAGGATATCATCACATTATTCGAAATCATGTGTCCTGGAACAAATGCACTCTGAGTAACAGAGATAACCCTAGGTAAAACCATCTTCGAATGATTTGTAATAACATTAGAAATGATCTTATAAATGATATTGCATAATTCTATAAGCTGCAAATTAGTATAAACTCTGGATTTTTCTTCTTCGAGATCAATGTAACTAATGTTTCGTTCAATCCTAGAGGTAGCCTACAATTTTGCAAACAATCAATACAAACACTTATCACATCTTCTCCTATTATATGCCACAACTTTTGATAGGACGCCAAACTCATTCCATCAGGGCTTGGTGATTTGTCCAGATGCATAGAGAAGATGGCCTTTTTAACTTTAGTAGCATTGAAATCAGATAGCAACTCAAAGTTTTGTTCCTCAGTAACCTTTCTGCTCACACAATCTAAAATCGATGTATTCATTCTAGCATGTGAAGTGAACAAATCAGTAAAGTAATCATGAATCACTAACCTCAAACCATCATTCCATTTTCTCCAAAACCTTTGTGCATCTCGCAACTGTGTTATAATTCTATTTAGCAGAGGCTTTGGCGTGAAAAAGTTTAGAGTTCAAGTCCCCCTCTTGCAACCAGTGTTGTTTTGCCCTTTATCTCCCACAATCCTCTTACTATTAGAGTACTAGAAGATATTCTTTTTACACCTCTGAAAGTTCCATGGCAGCCTCTGCATTATATCTTGTCTTCAGTAGTCTCATTTTCGCCTTGCATCGTTCAATTCATTCTCTAAATTGATATACAAATTGTCTATCCCATTTAGAAAGGTCCTTACCACAAACATTAAGCTTATGTTGAGTAATATGCTCCTTACTTCGACTCCAACTATTGAGTACCACCTTTGCACACTATTCATTTCTCAACCAATCGTTCTCGAAACGAAATGTTTCTATTTGGCTTGGTATTCATATCAAGAGAGTTGTAGTAGCAGTAGTAAGTGGTTTAAGCCAGCTTGCTTCTAGATTAAAGACTTAGCTTCTTTGAAATAATCAGCCTAATGTTTTGAAATCAACACTCTATCGAGCTTCTCTTTGACCCATTGACTTGTTCCCCTATTTTTTTCCCAGGTAAATTGATTCCCCATAATACGCAGATCATAAAGACCACATCATTCCACTGTCTCCCGGAAACCTTCGCATATTCTATTTGGGTGAGAGCATCGACCCCATTTTTCAGATGGGTGGAGAAGATCATTAAAAAGTCACCAACACAACACCAAGACAAATTGGACACATTTTTTAGACTATAAAGAAAAGCCCATGATTCTCGTCTTCAATTTCTTTCTAAAAATCCATAGAAGCCTGTTAACCACCTAATTGCTTCCCCTTCGATCTATACCTCCATATCAATATGATTTCTGGAGTAGCCAATAAGCTTTCCCATTTCCTATTTTCTCTAGAGCATAGTCAACCCTCCTCCATTTCTGATACACTCTATCGTGAATAAACTTTCAAATCCTAGCTCCACTTTAATTCTTTCCATCTTCTCTTTTACAACCATAGTCTCAATCAAAAAATAAAGTCGGGCTTCTTAGACTTTACCAAGTCTTTAATTACTTGAATTATCTAGGTTCCCAAGCCCATGATAATTCCAACTCAAGATACTCATAGCTTCTTACAGGCTTGGAATCCAGAACCTGCCATTTGCATATTTTTTGATCTAGTTTGCAATTCATCCATACATATTTGGGTTGGGCTATTAATATCGTCCTTATCCCCCTTATTCAACCCATCTTCCATTCGTTGTCTCTTTGGGTCTATCAAAACCAGCCCATTTGAATATCCAGTTTCCTTCACAACAGCCATTTCTTTTCCTTTAAGTCCAACTATCCCATTACCCTCAATATACCCCACAATCTTGCCACAATCAACTCCACTGGAAAACGTGGCCAGATATCCCGCCATGATTTCATCATTTCCAACCATATTTGTTTTTTCCTTTTCTTCACCAAACTCCGATTGTCCGTCCTCTGGCACCGTATAACGGAGCCATCTTTCACCAATCTCGGCTTGTTGCTTGGGACTAGGAGCTCTCAACCAACTTCCATATGGAAATTCGGCGGTTCAATTGATATCATACAACTTTCCATAGAATGTCTTCGAGTGTCAAGCATTCCACAGAAAAAACAAAATATAGAGATGTGCTCATATTTAAAATTAACCCAGAACCAATCAACTCCCTGTTTCTTTAGATTCATTCTCCTCTTTATCAGAATTCTCGTATTTATAGACACTCTTATTCTCTTGAATAATTTGCATATTCCTCAAAAATTGTTTTGATCGGATTCCAAGTAAGATCTAATATACTCTCCAATGCTTCTGCAAATCCTTTCCTAGAGGAAACCAACTAGAAGATTGCATATCTAGATCCAAATACTAACATGAGTAAGAATCATATTTTGAGGTTGTTTTCCTGGCATAACCTGTCTCAAAAGAAGAAGTTGCTAATCAAATGTCCATGGTCCCCTAGATAAAATACATTGTGAATCTAGTTGATGGAATAACTGAAACTAATATGTTGTCTTGTTCAATTGTTTAATGCATATGCCTTTCACTGGTTGCCAAACTGCTGCCATTATGTTCTTGAATGCAACAAAATTGACGTATTTTGTTGTTAGTAGTCTTCCCACCATACAGTAATGTGGTTGTATCTTTTCCCCATCTTCCTAATTTGCTTTCAGGACAAACACCTCTTTCTTCTTCCTCCTCAAGCGACACATTAGCATAATGACAATAGATAAGACCGAAATCACTTGTCATAGAGACAAGAAAACCTCTAGTAAAAGAGTGTAACTCCATAACTTATATCTCAAAAACGAACCTGATTCATTTAAATAAATGCATTTAGTAAAGCCAAATTGACTAATTTACTAAGGCCCAACCCTAATTGACTAGAATGTTGTCGTCCTATTAAGTAAGACAACACCGTTTGCCCTCTTTATTTTCTAAAAAAGCCTTTAGTATGAAACTTTTTCATTCTATTAATGAAACAATGCTGTTTTTAGAAACACAAAATCTAAGTAAAGAAGACGTTTTCAGACTTAAGAAGCAGTTTTCCTGTACAAATCTTCTTTTTGTAACAATAGCTATAGAAATAGGGGAGGGGAGAAGAGGTGGAGCAATACTAAGAAAAAATAATGGAGAACTCGTTGTTATAAGATAAAAAATACATATAAATTCATGTGATAACCTGATCGAATATGTTACTCGCACAATGTATAAACTCATTCAAAATATTTTATAATTAAGTAAATGCATGTGGCATTTAAAAAATGAGTACCTAACATTAACTTCTCTTTTTTGTTTTCTTGAGCGGGCAACTTCGTGAAGATAATACAAAATTAGAATGGTTAAAACTCCCATAACTCTCATTCTACTTAGCAAGATGTCCATTCAATCGTGAATTTAGACTTTTAAGACATACCACATCAGAAATAACACAGTAGCCAAAATGCCCAACATCTGGTAATAAACTTTGACCCTCTAGATGAAGCTTTTCGCCATGCAACAATCTTCAAGGATATCATGAAGGTTTAGTGGGTAAGAAATCAGAAATTCATGCTCTGTGAAGTGGAACTTTTTTGTTGGCTAAGCTGTTTAGGAGAATCATCTTCAATTGACCAAAAGGACTAACTCAAGTAGGAGTAAAACGCTGGTGCTGCTGCTCCAGGCTACAGCAAATCATACAGACAATCATCACACAATGCTACAATGAAAATCATAAGAAACACTCAACATAGGCAAAAATATAACCCCAATAACAAGAAAATTTGCTTATTCGAAATACTATATATACACTAGAAATCATTCTACTTAGAGCCTAGTCACCTCATATTCAGAGGCTGATCCTTTTTCTTGCTTTGCTTGCTGGGAAGTGGCACATGAATGAACCCAAACTTCTTCCTCTGGACAAAGTACTGCTTTTGGACATTCCCATCTGCAGTTGGTTTATTAGGATGCAAAATAAGTCTACTCCGTTCCCGCAGCATTTGGCTCAAAGAAACATGTTGCCTTTCAGAATGATTCTCCACATGCCGTCCCATCATCACATCATCTTGAAGAATCAGTTTCCTACTCAGTACATCTCCAATTGAAGTTGTAGATCTAAAACCAGGAGGTGATTTCTGTTTCGCTGCATTTGGTTCATTCCCATTGAGAATGTGTTGATTTCTATGACCAGAATGGGAATTCCTGAACTTAAATTTGGTGGAGTTATTTCCAGACTGTTGCACAGGACGATGCTCCACATGGGTGCTAGAAAAGCAATCCTCCACAACAATGTTTGTCCGATGAGGTCCCTCTACGCTGGATATACCTACTTCTCGTGATTGTTCGTTTTCATTGGCGGCCTCCTCAAATTTCTCCAGAATAGGCACTTCAAGTTGATGAGCTTCATTTGTTTGCTTGAGGCCATTGGTATCTATAAATTTGGTCTTGCACAGCTCTTCAGCTTGTTTTGCTTTTTGAGTGAGAGCTTGGTACTCTTCAAATGAAAGTGTTATTCCATCAGGCTCACCATTCAAAAGAGCCTTTCTTTCAGCAAGCGCAATAGCTTCCACTGCTTTAGCTGCTTCTTCCATTTTCTTGGCCGCATTCAACCTCATTTCAGCCATTCTAATACTGTTCTTTGTTCGTTCTATCTCAGACATTGCCTTCATTACCTCATATCTTGAAGCCTCTGTCATCTTCTTGAACTGCTCTGCCTCAAAGTTCACTTGCTTTGGTTCCTTGGAAAGAGCCAGAGAAATATCGGGATAGTCTGCTGCTTCTACTTTCTGGCCTACATCTGGCCTTCTCCTCGATAAGTGATGATTTTGATATAGAGACAAGACTCCTTCAGAATTTGGCATTTGCATCTTAGTTCTCCTTTCTAGCAAAATCTTATCTTTCCTCAATTTCTTGTTCAAAGATTCGACGGATGCTTGAATTACAGCAAGATCTACAGAAGTTTTATTAAGGTTCAATTTCGCCTGATTCAACTCCATGAACATCAAACCAGGCGACGGGGCAGGACACAAGCTCAACCCCTCAGTTGAATTCTCTTTGGGAACATTCACATGGCTTTCCAATTTTACATCAGGACTTTTCATCACGGAAGAAAATTCCGGCATCAAATTGATTTTTAAATCTCCAACAAACCTTTTTGCCGTCTCCAGTTCTTTTAAGATAGTAATTGTTTCCTGCTCTTTCATAATCAGATCCCTCTCCAATTTCTCTGCTTGTTCCTCAATTTTCTCCACATCAAAGACCTCAGTATCATTCTGCAATCAATGCAATTCATGGGAGTTATGCACACGTTAGAAAAACTAGGATCTTTAGAAACGAGAAGAAACAATCCACTCTATTTTTTTAAAATTTTTGACTGTAAACATAGCCTCCCTTTAGGAGAATCTTGCACCCCACAAGTCTTAACAAAGAAACAACGGTGGTACAATAGAAACTAATGCAGATGCCAAATCCAAAACTCGGTAACCATTACTAACCAAAGAACCTCTGGAATATTCATGGAAACAACAAACATCATTCCAAAACACAGAAATTAATAAAAAGAACTGAATTCATGGTACACCATCCTTACGCCTCGATAACTATTAGTGCCAGGACACGTATGTAGATTCCCCACAATGTTTATGCATGTAAGTACATGTTACTTTGGCCCCATTAATGCCTAGTAGCAGGACACACATGATTACGAGGAAAAGCAAGAGCAATATGTTCTTCAATAAACAAGCATCCATGCAGCAATGCCAAATTGCCAAATTTGACATCTGACATATCAATAATTAGCAAATGCAAAAGGACTTCACCACAGAGCCAGCCACCAAGAGTGGACAACTAATATAACATTAATGCTTAGTGCCCCCAATTGGGTTATGCAAGACTCAAAACTTTCTTCAATCTCTATTACCAGCCCCCACCACCACTTTCTCCACATTCCCATTACCTCAATTTCACATTCTCCCCTCTTTACCACCGCACAAACAAACATGATGACTAATCCAAATCATATCTAAAATTATAACATCGCCTCCCGTTTTTAGGCTAACAACTCCAGTTTGCCACAACCAAAAAACCGACAACAGAAGAAGAAAGAAGCAGGAAAATGAAAAGGAAAGAAAAGAAAGAAGAAACTAACATGAGCAGCGGCTAAACGGAGCAAGTGATGGGGAATCCATGGGCCGCTGCCACCAAATCGGTCTACCGCCTCCTTGACCGACTCGAACGGCGGCGAAGTGTCGATTTCCACTCTGGGGTTTATAATCTTTTTAGTTTCTGGAGTGGCAGCAGCTTCCGCGGTTTCCGCCATAAGTTCAAAAGAAAGGGCCTTAAGTTTCAGTGTATGAGAGCAGCGTGAATAATCAAACTTGGAATTCACAAATTGGAATGTTCCGTAAGGGCCGTAACTTGGGAGAAATATATATGCAGAAGGGCACTTGAAATTTTGATTGGAAACTTGAGGTGATCACCATATGTGGGGGGGTGTATAATGGTAATGATGATGTTTGAGGGGGTAAAACAATGGGACCAGGTTAAAGAGAAATAGAGAATTCCATATTCTTTTCGTTTTTCGCAGACGACATGGTACGTTGTCCGGTAACTGGGTGAAAGCCTGAGAAGCGTGGGAAGATAAAGTGAAAGGGGTAGGAAAAACTTAAGGCCGAGTTTGGTTGTAGTATTTTCATATTTTGCAGACGACATAGCAAATCTAGCCCGTTTAGCTTTATTTAGATTTTTATTTCTTATTTTTATTATTTTCAAAAAAAATTTAAAAAATAGTTAGTAAAAATAAATTAAAAATGAGTTTGTATTTGAATGAATTATTAAAAAAATAATGATTATATTGGAGTTCGTAGGTTGTAAGTAGATAGGAATAGTAATAATGATAATAGACAGAAAATATATATAAATCACTTAGAGAAGATATATATAGGTTATTGAAAATGTATTTTTTAAAATAAAAATAAAAATATGTTGGGTGAAATATATAAAGGTGATCTGTTCCAATTTTTAAATAATAAAAGTACGAAAATAAAATTTAGAAACGAAACCAACGAGTAAACAAAGGCAAAAAACTGATTTTTCAAATTTCGAACAAATAAAAATTGAAAAAATTCCTCCCGAAACAAACAGGCCTATGGTACCAATTGCTTTAAGTCCAGGAGTTTACAGTAAAAAAGTAAAATCTTATGGGGAAAATTCAGAGATTGTTGTGGCCACAGCCCACAATCATTTAATCACAAGCAGGATGGTAACCGGGATTTTCTAGTCGTGTAGATCGAAATAAATATTTTAATTTTTACAAGGGGTTAATTATTTTACTTATGTTTTATTTAATTTTAAAATAAAATTTAAGTATATACTTATTTGATAACAGTACTAAAATAATTTGACTGTACAATTGGTCGACTCATCTTGAAACGTAAACAAATTAGATTAGAAATGTAAAACGTCATGCCATGTGACTAACTTCGGTGCGATCATAAATTCATATAGGGTTAAAATTCAATTCTTTCATCCGTTTATTTGATAATTTCTAATCGCCATTTTCCCCTTTTCTTTTGCTTACATTTATTGTATTTAGATGATATTGTTCGGTTTAAAATTTTAAATTATAGTTTAAGGACCATGTGTTTGGCTATATTAGGATTAAGCTTCTTAATTACTTAGATGGTTGGTGATCTTATAAATTTTTTAAAATATCTTCTAAGACGTTTGGGAGTTTATATGGTAATTTTTTTAAAAAAAATTACAAGCTCTTTAAAAAAATGAATTTTTACCTTGTTTTCTTAGATTTCAATAATATCTTTTAATCTTACCATATTAATTATAAAATTATCATTATTTACATCTCATAAGCTCTAATAGTTTATTTATTCAAATACTTCAAGAGCTTATTTTTTAAAATAAAATCTAACATTTTATAAAATTTTAAAACATCTTATAAAATATAATTCAAATAAATTTAGCCAAACACCTTTTAATTGATTATGAAGTACATTAAATGCTTCAATTGTAAATGACATTTTCATTATATAAAAAAGAAAAACAAGGGTGAGATTACGCAACTTGGTTGGGTCATATAATTGCGAGTTTTTTCATTTATTATAATTAGTCGTTGTAGCACGTCGTTCCTGCATGCATGTTAGTTTATCATGTTATTGATGCTAAATTATATTAGTAAATAAAGTACTCAATTTTTTACAGTATATATTAATAATAACATAATTTTAACAATAATTACATCAATAGCATACAATAGTAATTATTTCATTAATATAAACTCATATTTAGCAAATTATTTTTGCATCAAAGGTTTAGAATTATTAAACACATCTACCTATACATTTCATAAATTTTATTATTATATTTTCACTATATTATTTGTGATTTCAATCTTAAATTAAGTGATAAATTCACTTTTGAAATTAAATTTAAAATTAAGGGTATAGTTGATAAAATAAATTTTGATGTTGCATAGCGTAACTGCCATTTTGAGTTTGTAAAGAGTTTTTCTTTTTTATATAGTACTAGCAGTCATTTGCACGCAGTTTTTGTGCACATAAAATATTTTTGAATAATCATACATATTATTTATATATATATATTTTTTATATTTATTATACTAAAAATTAACATGCATCACAAAAACATACTTATAATATGTATAATTATGAAAATAGCACTCACTTAAAGTAAAAATTTTATAATTTGTTATCAGATTAAAGAAAAATTTTAAAATTAATTAAAATAAGTAAACAGTAGAAGTTTTTAAATAAATGGTGGTTATTTATATATATAAATGTTATTTGAATATTGAATAAGCAAAAGGAAAATTTTGATATGTTGAAATTTAGTATGATAACTTTCATTTTAGACATAAAAATGGCTTTTATTTTATAATAGTATGGATAGGTAAATTAACAATTAAGGATATAATTAGTAAAATAAGTAGCCTTTTTTTTTAACATAGTATAGATATTTAAACTGAGTTATAGTTTTTACTTAAAGAGAGAGTCCATCACCTAAAATTTCTATTAGTTATGTTGAAATTTTAATGCCATAGAAGTAAAGACTCACTGACTATAATTATGCTGAAATTAAGCTTCAATAATGCTTAGATAATGGACTTACAAACTCTTATTACAAATCAATTCAAATTCATTATAACCTAAAGTAATTGCCTAAATTAATTACTTCATAAATGGTTAGATTATCACTTTATTGATTCGTGCAGGTCGACATAAATAAAAGTAATGATGCTTAGAAAAATCAAAAGAAAAATATAATCATTAGCAAAACTTATTCTGTCGTCAATTAGCCCCTTTTTCTCTCTCCTCTTGAAACTCTCAAAACTTTCGTCTGACGAGTAAAAGTCAAATGATTGAAGTACCATTACTATGGTCAATTAGTAGAACTTCCCATATGTATACTAATTAGACTACGTTGATAGTGAAGTTTGATTGTACTTCACTTATATAAAGTATTTTTTATATAAATGATACATATTTTTATAATAAATTATTTATAATTTTATAATATATTGTTGTTTTATATTATGGATAATCAAAACGATCTTTCCTAAATACAAGTAAATCTCTTGATATTTTGAAAATTATATTTTACTTTCCTTATCGTTAGTAAACATTCAAAAATCGTAAGTGTTAAATGACCAAATTACCTTTAACAACTTAAAACACACACACACAAAGAAAAATAAAAAAATTTTAAAGATAAAAATACCCATCTATATATTAGCTAATATATATATGATACAAATACATATACATGTACACATACATAATCATATTTATATATAAAAATAAAACATATATAACATATATAACAACATATATACACACATCTATATATACTTTGAGGGATAGGGGTGGGGGGGGGGGGGATACAGTCACCATGGTGATTGCCGACCAGATTTGGCCAATGCACAAAACAGGCAACCATGTTGCTGACATGGCCATGGCTGCCTTAGTGTGCAAACTATGGGTGTAAGACAAATCGAGCCGGTTCATGAGTTTCATGATCCTAGCGATTATAGCTCAACTCAAGCTCAAAAAATTCAGGCTCGAGCTCGAGCCTTGATTTAGTTGTTTAAAAGTTCACGAACTGACTCGTGAGCTTTTTTCTATTTTTAAATATTTTTATATATTAATTAAATAATTGTTATATATTAATAATTTACTTATTTTTATTTTTAAATGCTTTCTATGTATTTATTAAATAATTATTTATATTAATAATTTACTTTTTTTATTTTCAACTATTATATATAATATTAAATAATTATTATATATTAATAATTAAATTTTATTGAATTGAACTGAGCTCGAGCTCAAAATTTTTTCCAAGTTCGAGTCATTTACACCCCTAGTGCAAACATGGCCATGGTTGGTTGCCATGGGTAGGGGTTGGAGGGTGTGGCAAGGTGGGGTGGCATGGTCGGCTACCATGGGGTGGGTTTAGAGGGTGGAGTGGGGAAGATGAAAGAAAATATTGAAAATAATTATTTAAATTATTTTAAAATTGATTATGTATTTAAAATTATTAATTATTTTCTTATAAATTATTAAATATTTATTACTTTTATTAATATTTACATCTATGTTAATTTATTATGAGTAATTTAAAATTATTAAAAATATACCAATTTAATAAATGATAAATTTGTATTTCTATAAGAATAATGTTAAAATTTATTATGTATTTAAAATTGCTAGAACTATATTGTTAATATTTTAATATTATTATTTAATATTTTCGAAATTTTATTATTATCTAATATGTGTAAATTTATAATTATTAATTTAAAATTATTAAAAGTATGTTAGTTTAAAAAATAATAAGTTTGTATTTTTTAAGAATTTTTTGCTAGACATTTTTAAATTATAGCATGTTTATTTTTAAAAATTAAAAGTACTATATAATGATATATATATCACATATAATTAATAGATATTTTTAAATTATAGATCTATTTTTTTCATTGTTTTAAAAATGATAATGTACCAAAAGATATTAAAATACATTATATATGTAATTTAAAAATAATTAGAAATAGTATGACAAATAAGTTTGTACAGGTGGCAGGTAGAATGTCTTTTATCTTGTTGTCAACTAATTAGAAAAGGACTGTGATTTTGTTTTTTAAAACTAATAGCTCATATTAAAAATATATTTACAGCCCTCACATGAAGTAATGTATAATGAGGTTTGCATGATATAGTACTCCTACTAACTATTGGTAATGGCGGTTTAAGACTCCTAAAATGAAGCTCAAGCGCTTCTAATTTCGCTTTATGTATGGTATAATTAAGAAAATAGCATTAATTTTTAATTTTATCCTCCTTTTAAGAAAATATTAAAATTTTAACATAATAATAGAAATCAACTAATTTAACTGGACTATTGTAAAATGATGATGTTGAATTTATATTGAAGTTATTATGTAAAAACTCATGATTTTTATTGATAAATTAGTTTCATTTTTAATATCATAAATAATCATTGAATAATTAACAATTATAAAGTGTGAAGTTGAGAGTTAGAACTTAGTGGACATTCAGTATGTATATCTATTAAAAAAAATAGTACAAGGAAAAGGAAAACATTAGACATAGTATATCGTTTGAGAAAACTTGTATTTTTTATATTCTTTTTGAAGGTTCAAATTTTAATATTTTAATTCCAATCTTCTTTCAAATTTTTTAAAAGATGAGAAAAATTGAAAAATAAATCATATACTTTTCTAATTAAGGTGTTCAAAAATTTACATTTCATAATTTTAGGAGACAAAGTGATACCGTCGGTTTAGTAAAAGGACTTCTTTTCACACCTTTTATTAATAAATAAATTGCTAGGAGAGAGACGATGAGCATAATTGTCCATTAAACATGATCACATCTATAAATCCTTTACCTCTCTAAAATTTTCAAATTTAAGTCGTAAATACTGTCCAAATTTGAAATCAAATTCTTAAGAGTCGAATTCATGCAGATGTTAGCCTGTCCATTCCATTTAGGATTAGGAATAGGCGTAATTGGACCTACGTTTTCCATATCTCTTGTTATTTTTAGGACCATATTCACTTCTTTGAGCTTCTATTGAATCAAACTATAGGTATTTCGTTGGTTCATAAGAGTAAGCACCAAACTAATCATAAATACCAAGAGCAAAGATGTGTTTCTAAGAATAATTTTGAGGAAGCTATTTCAGCACATCAAAAAATAACTGGAATTAGAGACAAAAATCATTTTGATTTGCTTGTTCCTGAAAATATTTTATCGTTCAGACGTCGTAGAAAATTGAGGATTTTGAATGCAAAGAGGGGCTTTTTGGAGGGCCCTCTTCAAGTGCTTTTTTGGCTCTTGAGTCTTGAGGAGGGTTGGTTGGTATAGAGAGGTTGGTCATGCTTGAAAAGGCACCCAACCAGATTTTTGACTAAAGTAAAAGCACTCACTAAAAGGAACCAAAACATACATCACTTTGCAACTATATTATTAGCCGCACAATCAATGGCCTTAAACTTTTTGCGTGATTGCAGGAGCAAATCCGCAGAGAAAAATAATGCTGGGAAAGCCAAAATGTGAAGAACCCTAAGGGGTTGATTGCTATATATCATGTATGTATGAACAAAAATTAAATGGGAAGGAAATGATTTTTTAAATGGAATAATGATGATAAAATAATTATATGCGTGTAAATTATTCTACACTTGTATGCATGCACAAAGAATGGGAAAAGAATGAAATCATTATTCTTTACTTGATTTCAATTCCATAATTATAATTAGTGATGATTGATAGGAATAGAAAAAAATTATTTCAAATGATCGAATTAACTTTTCGTAGAAAAATTTTAAATTAATAGTACTTATTCGCAAATATTATCTTTTGTATATTAACATAAAAATTCTAGTTGAAATTGAACACATTATTCATGGGATTCTGAAGAAGATGATGAAGAGTTTGTGTTGTAACATTCAAAATAAGAGGGGGATACAAATGGTTCTTTGTGTTAGTTTAGAAATAGCACTTTTTTTTTTTTTTTTGGTTAAGTTTTTAAGGTAGTTTTGTTAAAAAAAAATTAATTTATTTTTATTAAATTGGGAATGATGAATTTATAACAACAGAATAAATTATTAAACTCCTATATTTGAAAAGGAAAATTTTCATCACTAAATCATACCAAACATATATATATATATATATATATATATTTGAGAATGAATTTGAGAATATCGATTCATTTCACTAACTCATTTACATTAATCATGTAAAAAGTGATTGGATTCATGTATTGCAATAAGTTGGTTCCTCACTAGGCTCTTTCTTTAATACGATTTCTTGCTTGGTTTAATTGATCTCTTAATTCAGACAGAGTTCGAGTTGCTCGAGATTGATTTTGTGTTTGAACAAAGATTGTTTTTTCAAGACAAGCATTCATTGAATGGAGTTAATTAATAGGGCAAAAGGCATAATCATGCACAGTCTAGAATCTTAAGAGAAATGTAATTTTTATCTTTATTGTAAGATTGGGTGTTTGAATTGATCCAAGATCGCTTGACACAATCATTTTATGATAAAATTAAAGGATGTAGGAAGAGTAGTATTACTCATATTTAAATGTATTTGGAATAAAGTAATTAATGAAAGAAATCCTGGTGACTAGAGTAGTGTTTTAAAATTTAAGGCATTAAGGAAGGCTTTTATATATACTTACAGTTATTGCATGCATAAATATTTTGTAAATATTTAAATGATATAATTTTTTTAATATTTGAATGGAGGATGAAATTGTGTGAAGTTAGGAGATACATTTGTTGTAATTATTTGTGGGAATTGTTGGACGGTTTCTATAGGTATTTCGTAGGTTAGTGGATTTTGTGAAAAGTGCCATTTTAATGTTATTACTAGAATATTTTTAAAGGAGAATTCAAAGTTTTTGGATATTAATAAAAATTGTATCCAAAATATTTTTATCCTTCAAATTGAATTGTCTATTTTAATTATTAGTAAAACTTCAAAAATAACTTTTATCTGTGAGACAAAAATATTTTCTCTTTTATAATAGCATAGACTGGGAGCAAAACGTATGTCACAGGATTTTTTATATTTGAACATATTAAAAATTCATTAGAAAAAGATTGTGAAATAAAAATTGAGAGTAAAACTACTGTAACTAAGAGGGAACTAAGTTGTTGCTCTTGAGATAATAGAGAAACAACAAGATTATTTTTTTCTTAATATCAAAACTATGGGATAAATAAAAGTATTTTTAGAGGAATGTAATAAAAAGAAACTTTAGCCTGTTGTTGTTTTTCCAAAACACAAAAAAACACCTGCTAATGCAAGGCAAAAAAATTAGCAATACAAACATAAAACTGGTAAATAACTAACTTAGAATAGGACAAGTGAAAAAAAAAAAAAAAAAAACTAGAAAGGACAAGTGTCTGGAATCTATAGGAATCTTAAAAAGGAGTATGGGAGAGAACTATAAAGAAAAAGGAAAGAAAGAAAAAGAAAAATTGAGGAAAAACAGAAAGAGGGTTTCTTTTTTAATATTTTTTCTATTTCTTTATCTTGCTAATAAATTTGAATATATAATAATCGTTTATAAAAAATTTAGGGCCGTTTGGTTTTATTTTATTTCCATTTTTCATTTTCATTATTTTTAAAATGTTAGAAAGTAGTTACTGGAAATAAGTTGAAAATGAGTTTGTATTTGGATAGATTGTTGGGAAAATAATAATTATGTTTGTTTTAGTAGGTTGTAGGTGGAGATATATGAAAATAATGGAATAGAAAGAGAAGATATATAGGTTATTGGGAGAAGATTATTGGTTATTGAATAATGTGTTTTGAGAATAAAAATAAAAATAATGTTCGGTGAAAATGTGTAAAAAGTGATGTGTTTTATTTTTGAAATAGTAGAAAATGTAAATACGGGTTTTAAAAATGAAACCAAATGGGCCCTTAGATTAGGCGTGCAATCGAGCCAAGCCGAGCCGAGTTGAGTTTGAGCAAAATTTTTGAGCTTGAACTCGAACCCAACTCGAATTGACAAATGAATTGTAAAAAACTGCAAGCTCGAGCTCGAATTCAAAATAAAAAAAAAATAGTAATATAATATATATTTATTAATAAAATAAAAAAATAAAATTTAATTATGTATTGGCTCGCAAGCCTTATGCCTAGATATATACAGCTTGAGATCGGCTCGAATTAAAGCTCGAGCTCGATTAAGCTCGACTCAAGTTTGAATTGTTTTGAGTTCAAGTCAAGCTAGCTCGAGCTGGCTCACTCGTTTGCACCCCTACCTTAGATAATTAAGACATGTTAAAATTGGGAAACTTTTTTATTTCATGTTTCTTTGAGGGTACCCCTCTGTACTGCAAAAGGCATATATATGTCCATGCAAGGTTGTTAATGGGTCTGATTTGAATCAAATCAATCATATCCAAATTCGAATTTGATTATCAAAGTCCATATCCAAATTCGATCTGATATCTTATGGGGTCTTTTTTAGTCAGTATCATATCTAAATCCAATGGATATCTAAAATGTGATTAAAAAAAAATTGGACCTGGTTTAATATTTTCTTTCTTTTTTTTTTCCTTTTGTATTGTATAAAAATTTTATATTTACAAAATAAATTTACGGCGTATTTGAAATTTTAATAACTTTTTATTTTATATTATCCTAAAAGTTAAACATTTGAATACTAAACTCATATTTCAAATTATATTAATATATTGATAAACTATTATCATTATTATATTTGATATTTTCAATATCGCTCTTATTTTTTAACTAAGACTCAATATTAATAGTATAACATAGAAATTAATATAGGTATTAAGTTAATATAATATATAGATTTTATTTCAAAATCTTTCCTAATCTATACTATTATATAGAGCACAGTTTTGTACTTATCTAATTGTGCAATTTTAACTCTAATTGTGTACTTTTGGACAAATGTCAATTTTTTTGAATTTTGAGTATTTTAATTCTTTTTTTTTTTATATCTCTAATCGATATGATTGTATTTTATCTCTATTTTTCTTTCATTTAAAATTCAAAATATATTTGATAATATTTCATAATCTTTATCTGATAAAGGATTTGATATTATCTATTTGATATTATATATTAATGAGATAATATCAAAAATGTTTAGGTATATTAAAATTCTTCTACTTTATATACATAAATACAATTTAAAGAATGAAAATACATCCAAGTCTCAAATAAATCTTCTCCTATCTTCCAAATTTCACATCTTAAAGAAGAGAATTACCAAGTATCTCCATATGAATTTTTCCATATGAGTTAAGAAAAAAATATTGCCATTTAGTTTCATTCTTTCATTAATTTTGTTGTTGCAATTTTAATAGTATAATATTATATTTGGTTCATTACATGAAATTTATTTACTTTGGGTATTGATGTAATTTATGTGCATGATAGGGGGAATACTGAGAAGGTAATAAAATAAAGAAAAATATTGGATATTTACGATAAATTTGCATCGAAATCACGAGGTTTGTTCTTTTTTTTTTTTTTTTTTACTTAAATAACATTATCTTTTGACATATTTAATTTATGGGCTTTCTAGAATATAGCTTCTTTGTTTTCATTAATTATTTTTTATCCAAATTTTAATAGATTTCTTGAAGATTGAGGTGCACAAAAATTAGTCTCATTAATACATACAAGTAAATTTAGCATTCGAGACCGTTGAAAATTTCAAATGCTAAAAGAATTTGGATACGTAATTAGGTGCATCAAGATGGTGTAGGGGTTTTAATTTTTATATTCTATTTATGAATAAATATAAATATATGTATTTTACTACAAGCTAATTCTATTATTATGCATTGCTTAAATTTTTTTCGCATCGTCAAACGTATTGACAAAATTGATGTTGACAAAATATGATATGTGGGACATGCGATCATTGTCAAAAATATTGTACAATATTCTTACGGGCAAATGATGTGATCAATTGCGATGACGTTGTTAATGCAACTATCAAGTTATCTTTTTCGACTCTCTATATATTTACAAATTTCGATCATTTTGTTTATTTCAAGCAAGTCAGTATATAAATGCAAGTTATGTGTTTATTTAAGAGTAAAAGACAAGAATAGTGCTATTGACTTAAAATTGCTGAACGAATAGGCTAAATATGTGTTTCGTAACCAAGCTATTTAGTTCAAAAGTTTGCAAGAAAATGTATTACTACGATTATACTTTGTAGGAAAAATAATATTTTCCAGCACACTAACAATTTTGATACAATAATTGTATTTATTATAAGGAAAATGGCAGCAAATTATTGCAAGAGCATATCATTTCTTTTCAAGATCGTGCGTTTTTATTTATCATTCCTGTTCCACCAAAGTTTGCAAGGTCAAATATTCGTTGCACGGTGAATTTTATTTTGGGTGTTCATTGGTCTGAAGAGTATTTCTATCTTATAAGGAGATTACTTTTTTAGATACATGAAGTGTAAGTAGGATGAAGGAATTTTTGTGATTTAAATTTCTTAAGAAAATATCTTCTTCTTCTTCTTTTTTTTTTTAAATTTACATGTGTACATCAATAAACGGTATGAAGATATTGTAACAAGTATGGATTTTTGTTTTCTTCATTGATATTGATATATTACTTTGATAATTTAAATAGTTATAGTTAAGTTATCATTTTTATAATATACATACCCTCGTCTCGAATTAATAAATATTTTGTGCCCAATTTTGACTTTCTATAATTATTCATTTGAGTATATATTATTTATTACATTCAAATTCCAATTCAGTAATATAAAAAATAGCAATTTTTATTAAAAACTCATATATTAAAAGAAAAAATTAACTATGCCTTGAAATGGATTTTTTAGTATAAAATAAATAAGGACGTGAGATAATATTTAGAGAATTTACTCTCAACAGACAATGTATCACTTTAAACCATGCATAGCAAGGGGTACATACTAGTATTATATATAAGAGTATTAATTTAATAAAAAAATTTAAAGTTCGAATTCAAATTTTTAACAGATTGAATCGTTCAATTTCATATTCGACCAACTTATTTCGAATTATTAATAATTATAACCAGCATGTGTCCCGTGCTATGCACGAATTAAGCTAATGAACAAAAAAGAGAATTTAAAATTAAATGAATAATAAGAGAATTCAAAAATAAAAAAATAGATAAATGAATTGATAACTTAAAACTAAGTATTAACAAAAAAATCTCTTCCATCATGTAACATACCTAAAATAAACAAAAAAAAAAAAAAAGAAATAAAAAAAATAAACAATAAAATCAAACAAACAATTTGAAGAATGACATAAAGAGGCACACAAAGAGATAGAGAAAAAAAAAATGCTAGAAAATAAAGAAGTACACAAAGAATAGAGTGAAAAAAATGCTAGAAACTGATAATATCAATAAAATAACTTTCGAAACAATATATATCGGCATAGATATAAATTAGTTATTAAAAATAAGAAAAAAATATGAAAAACTTATCCAATAAAGAGTTCAAATGATCAAGGAATCTTCTATATATTAAGAGTAGGGATAAAAGAGATTTTGTAGATAAAATACAATAGTTTTTCTGGTATTAGAGATAAATAAAAAATAATTCATTCTAATCAAGAAAATAATTTTGAAAATCTAGTTATCTTTAAAAGGAATAAATAATATCAAATTTAATAATAAAAAATTAATTATTAAATTAATTAAAAAAATAAAATTCTAAGAATTGAGAATTTGATCAAAATTGTACAATTGTGGATCTCATATAGTCGTGCTATATCTATACTACTAGCATGTGCTCGATGCGATGCACTGAAAAAAAAATTTGATATTGTAGCACCCCAACTGGGGCGGCACTTGCTCGCGTCCGAGGTATTACCTATTCTATACCATAAGCTTTCTGAATAATAGAAAATATATTTCTCAAAATTCAAAGTATTTAATTTCTGCAAGCGACATCCATCAGAGGTTCAATTATGAACCAAAATATCATGAATCACACTTAGCACTTCTACCATCTTCATTATCTCATGTATCACCTGGGTTAGTCTATCTACGCTCTCGTTCTTATCTAGGGTAAAGAACGGAAGATAACAACACAATAATGTAAGTCTAAATGACTTAGTGAGATATCTTAGCAATAACAATTGAGTGACAATTTCTCAAATATTATATAAGAAACAAATAGAAGTATTACATTTTTTAGAAACCGTAAGAGGAAGTTTCAATCAAAATTCTAAGTGATCTATCTTACCACCATCCCATACCAGTGATGAGACTTCACAAAACTCACTACCTTTTCAGAGATTTGAATCTCAAATATGACCACATGGACCGACATGACAATGGAACAATCACTTAATTTTTGTCAAACATTCAAGTTTCAAAGCACAAGTATCGAGTGTATCAATCACTTATACAATCTTGCTATTGGTGGTTGCCTACCTTGTTACTCCACTTTCAAAAATATGAAAATCCTTATCCTTCCAATTTTTGAGCAATTGACTTAAACAATCAATTAATCATAGGCATGGCTAGCAGCATGCCTTATTCCGCTCATAGACAACTATCTCCAGCTAGGTACGAGATAGGATTATATGTACAACTTGTATGAGTATTAGCCGAAAGACCAGCCACCATCGGTTCGTTCCGTCCGATTGTCTTTCAAAGTTGATCACAGGGCTCACCCTCAAGGGTATCAACTATCAATTATATTCATATATATCATGTAATATGTCTAATAGCATTTCAATTACATTCTGATTTGCCATTACAAACAAGCAATCAAGTAATTTATATCAAACGGTTTTAAGGTAATAGTTATTGCGCTATTAGAACACGTATTTCGAAATCTCCTTTTAGTTTTCCCAACACGATCACCAATTTTGAGTAAAATGATATAAATAAAGTTCAATAGGAACCACAAACAACATAAAGTGGTGATGTCTAGTAAATCTGCAACACGTTTATTGAAAAGGATCAAGTGACAAGGACATATTAAAAAGTATATATGTTCTTTCCCCAAAGAAGAAATCTCGTACCATCGAGTATAAACTCACCTGGCAAATGCAGAGAAATTCCTAGTTGTATGGTTGCCCAAGTCCTAACTTCCTAGTCAACCGAAAACTGTCATAAGATAACCCAAGTTATTTAATGTCTTTTTCGAACTTAAGGTTATTCTGACACAATCCTAGTAATCTTGGTTTCATATTTAAATGCTTAAGACAATTAATTGTGGTAACCTTTAATTGTTTGGAGAGTCCATATCCTTGTTTCTTAATCAATTCAAAGTTTAGAATAATATAACATGAATCAGTGCCGTGTTGATTTTTGAATAATAACTCCTAATATGCTTAACGTCCTTACTAAATTACTTAGTTAATTTATTTGTTTAGGCATAATTTTCTCAAGTTTCATGTAACACTAAGATGTTTAACATAGTCATATATCACTATTCTTAACTCAACAAGTCGGTAAACAAGTTGTTAAAATCTTACTTAAGGTACTAAGGGCAATCCGATAATCCCTTCGAGTCAGTTGAGTTCAACACTAAAATAATTATGAGATTAATACATAACTTGGGCCAAACTATAGTATAATAATCTAAGTTGATCTTCCAAATTTGAGACGGGGGTTTCAACCACAGGTATTAAAGATAGACGAATTCGTTTCTACATTCTTTCAGAGATGGAAACTAGGGCTTTAGAGATGGAATAATCTATCTCTAAAACCTTATTTTCTTGTAGTGTGTATATATATATATATTATTTTATCTAAAATTATATTACAAATCTAAAAAATATTGTTTAAAAAAATAATTAAATTTTAGATTTTGATAAATTGAGCTATTGCATATTAGTTAAATTATAATTATTCATTTCTCAAATTTCTAACTCTTTAATAAAAATTATGAAATATATTAAATATATTTTGAATTTCAAATGGAAAAAAAATTAGAGATAAACTATAATTATATCAGTTAGAGATAATAATCAACAACTAATGAAATTTTTTTAATTGAATTAAAATACTCAAAATTCTAAAAAATTACCATTTGGCAAAAATTGTACAATTAGTGTAACATCCCTAACTAAGTTTATTCCGGGTAGAATCTTTGGCTCGACGTCTTGAGCTCGTGTGGGCTAATTTCAGATTATGAATTAGCCTTGAACTCGGTCAATTTGGTAAATTACTAATTAATCAGTTAATTTGATTCCTGATTTAATCTAAGTAAATCGTTAGGCTAATTTCTAACATAAATTCAGGCCAATTGGATGAAATTATGATTATTAAGTAAAATGATGGTATAAGAAGTAGCGATAAGCAATGCATGGACCCGATTCGATAATAAAATATTAATATTTATCAATTGAGTTAGTTGAAGCATTTGAGAAGCTGAAATTATGAAACGAAAATAGGACTTAAATATTTAAATACATATGTTAAGATGAATGTGGGCTAAATTTAAGTTGACTGGATCGAGAATTGTGATTAACGACTAAAATGATCGGATAGGAATTCGTCTGTAAGTATATGTAGAATTGGATTGAAAATTAGAAGCTAATTATCATTAAATTGGGCTAATAGATGTAACTGAGAAATCTAAATTGTATAATGATATGAGGTGATATAGAAAAATAAGAAATGGGATTAGGAAATGAATCATGCATGGATATATATACATGTGCCTAGTGGACTCGGATATATTATGTTATATGGTAACTTTGATTAATGAAGTTTATTAGGCGAGAAAACCCTAATTTGAGGATTCTGTGGATTTGAGAACAAAGTGGAAATAACTAGGTTATTTAAGATAATTGGACAGTTGTTATTGATTTGGGATAATGTTATGAGTATGATTATGTAATTAAGGACCAGATTATGTCCTATCACTGGAATTGATACAAACCCCCATGACTATTAATAATCGGCTTAATTAGCGTGTTTCCTACCGATAGTACTAATCGAATCTTCATTATCGTGTTGATTGATAAACTAGTGATTTTAGGACTGCTAATAGTATAATTGTATTTATTTAAGGTCGAATAAGGATTTTGATCGTGGATATACTCTTTTGGTTAGGTGACGAAGAAGTGGATCCTGCTGACTGTGATTACTTTTTCTGAGATTACGAAGGTGAGGATCTGCTAATCTAGTACTTTCTCATACCTATCTTTTATTGTGATAAACCCCTATGAGGGTTCCTGTTTCTGTGTTGACAGCATCATGTTTATTGAAATCTTTAAACTGCTGGAGATCTCGATTGCTATCTGATATCTGATATGTACACCCTTATGAGGGTTATCGCTTCTTTATTGATTCTGAATCCTGTCTGTTCTAGCGCTCAAAACTCTTGTCTGTTATCTATATCGCTCTGTTGTCTGACTGTATTGTTATCTGTGCCGTCCTGTATCGTTACCTATTGCCTTGCCTCTCACTTGTTATCCGTTACAGCTTTAAATGGCCATGTTGGCTTATCTAAATTGTTTATTGACATTGTATTGCTTTGTCGGCATTTTTGTATTGTTTTGTCCTGTTATCATTTGGCTCACTGGTATATTTGTTTACCTACTATCCGTGATACGCTAGGGATTTCTCCCTGGGTATCAGCGGTGCATTAGGGATTTTCCTCTTGGCATCCGCACAAATGGTTATTAATTCTGTTATATGTACAGAGAATTATTGGGCCAAGGGTCGATCCTAGCGAGATGTTTGGTTATGTGGTGCATGCTATGCAGTTCCGCATGGGTGCCAGCAATACGCTAGGGATTTCCCTTTAGGCATCTGTGGTGCGCCAAACATTTCCCTATAAGCATCTGCTATGTACCTAGCTGTCATACTTTGGTAAACTTATTGACTGATTGGTATAAGGTAAATCTGCTATGCATGTTTTGTTGTAATCTATTGGAATGCGTATGCTTCGGGTTTGCTTTACTTGACTGTATCCCGGCTGCCTGTAATCTGTTCATGGAGCAGTAAGGCAGGAGAGCTTCCTGTTTGCTAAATTGTTATTACCTGTTTCTTGATATAACTTGTTCTAATTGTTAAATTTGTGATATGTTGAGTTGAATCTTCCTCGATAGATCCTTACTGTTTTTCTTAAGTTTATTCCTCACTAAGTCTTTGGACTTACCCTTCCCCCCCCCCCCCCGCCCCCGGTATCATTTTGATTTCTCAGACAGGTTTAAGTGATGAATTCGGACCTCGGGCATGGACCAGTGAATATTTTGTAATAGATTAGATGTTCATATGCTAAGACTGAATTCTGAGGCATGTAAATATTATGTTAACTGTTGAATGATCACTATGGCACATATTCAGTAATTTTCTATTAAGGTTTGTTTAAGTTGAACTCATAACTGCTTTTGATAGGTTTGAAATGTTAAGTATGGGCTTATTGTTCGATTTATGGGTTTTGAAATTAAGACTAAATCAGAGTGACGCCTCAATTTAGGGGTTATCCCGAGAGGGGCTGTTACAATTACAATCAAAATTGCATAAGTATGGGTCTCACATTGTTGTGCTATAAATAATAGTATCTATATTATTATATATAGCATAACGGTGTGGGACCTACAATTCTGCAATTTTGGCCAAATTCTGAATTCTTAGAATTTTGAGTTTTTTAATTATATTTAAAATTAGTTAAATTTGATATTATTTATTCCATTAAATATATCTAGATTTTGAAACAATTTTCTTGATTAGAACAAATTATTTCTTATTTATCTCTAATACTAAAAAGTGATTAGATTTGATCTCTAAAATCTCTTTTATCTCTACTCTCAATAGTCAATATGTGGAATATTCCTTAATTATTTAAACTCTAAAGTTTGATAAGTCTTTTATAGTTTTTCGCTTATCTTTAATAACTAATTTATATCTATTCCACTATATATAGAATACTTCAAAAGTCATTTCGTAATTTTCATTAATATTCTTTCTAGCATTTTTTCATTCTATTCCCTGTATACCTCTTTATTTTCTAGCATTCTTTCCCTCTTCTCTTTATGTGCCACTTTATTTCATTCTTAAAATTATTTATTGTTTGTTTATTTTATTGTTCACTTTTTTTTGTTTTCTTTTTGTTTATCTTAGGTATGTTACGTGATGGAAGAAATTTTTTGGATTTTAATGCTATAATTTTATTTTCAACCATAAATAAAGTTCCACTACTCCCACGAAAGTTGTTGGGCCGGCGAAATATATACAACTTTTAGTAAGGTGTGATAATAACTTCTATTTGTTATTAAATTTATAAATTTTTGTATTTCTTTTATTACTTAGTTTAAGTTATCAATTTATTTATTTATTTTTTATTTTTATTTTAAATTCTCTTTTTGCTCATTTAATTTATAATTTTACGAGATGAGATATATTAATTGCTCTCAATATTTTTTTAATTTCGTTTAATTTTTATTAATTACATTTTTCTCTTCAATTATTCATAAATTTTGTCATTTAATTTTTATTTATTTAAATTGTTATACATTTAGTATCCTTTTACTCATTCTTCGAATCAAATTATCAATTTATTTTTAAATTCTCTCTCTCTCTCTCTCTCTCTCTCTCTCTCTCTCTCTATAATTTTATAAGGCGATATCTATTCTTTGGTTTTAATATTTTTAAAATTTATTTCACTTTTTGAATATTCATAACTTTATTTTAAAAGCATGTCATTTAATTTTTATTTTTTATTCATATACATGTTATCATGTATGTATAAGTGTGTATAATTCAAACTTTTTTAAAAAAATGTATATATTACTTCATCAATATATATTCTTAAATCTTTTTTGATCTATTTAAAAAAATTATGAGATTGTTATGTCAATAGGAAATACACCCATTAATTTTTTAATAACATCAAACATTATTTAATCCATCAAAATATATAAATATATATATATTCAACTTTAATTTTTTATTTTTTTATATCTTGATTGCTTGAAAGGTTAACAATTTTTTTGTTATTCTCCTTTTTCTGCTATTTGCAAAAAACAATATGAAGATCCAATTATATTTATATAAAAAATGTGAGAATGAATATATTAATTTATTTTTTTTCATATTTTATTTTACATTCTAATTTCATCCTCATATTCTATCGCTAATTCCTGTTTTAGAATTAATTTTGAGCTTATAATTACTTTTTTAATTTACTATAATTTTAACTTAGTATTACTAATGTCAAACTCTTTTTTTCACTTATTCCATAACTAAGTTATGATTCAAATCAAAAGGTTTTTATTAATTTATATTCTAATATTGATTTTAACTTTATAATTATTTTATATATTTATTTTGATTTTTCTAATTTCTTTTATCTTTACTATCATAGCTTTGTCTTGACTTAATTGATTTTTAATAAAAAGTTAAAATCAAATAAGATTCTTTTAAGTTCTTTGCAGCTTATTATCTAATTTTTTATATTTTAATTTTTAACTTAATATATTCTCATCTTCTTTTAAGTCTAAAGTAATCTTAAAGTATTATAATTTTAAGTTTTTTCTAACAACTTTTAAGCCATCAACCTTGTACTCTATATCCCTCTCATATATTTTTAGTTTTTAATACAACTATATTAGTTTTTTGCTGCATAATATTTTCTCCCTTTTAACAAAGTATATAATCATATTCATAGACTCTTTGTGAACTTTATTTTACCTTCTCGCTAAATAATCTTAAAATTTATTTTTCATGACATCATGTACATGAGATGTCTTTATATATTTCAAACTTTTAAATACTAAATTTAAAAGCTTTAAATTTAATTTTACTTTATCATTTTTCGGGATAATATTTGATTTTACTCATTATTTAACCATTTTTTGCAATTTTTTTATTTTTGTAATGCTATTTTAGTTATATCTATAATTCAACAATTATATTAATATATTGTAGTTTTAAGGAATCCAAGCATAGCACGGAGATAATGCTAGTAGATTATATATATAATAGTTTTGTGCTTATATTTTGATTTTAATTATGCAATTGTGGCCAAATGTCAAATTCTTGAAAATTTAAGTCTTTGAAATCAATAAAAAAAAAAAAAATCTTGAATTGTTGATTATTATCTCTAACCGAAATGATTATGTCTTATCTCTAATTTTCTTTAACCTGAAATTCGAAATATATTTGATAATATCTAATAATCTTTATCTAATAGAGGATGTGATATTATCTATTTGATATTATATGTTGATGAGATAATATCAAAGATGTTTAGGTATATTAAATTCTTCTACTTTATACTAGCATATGCTCACACCGAAAATAAATTTAATATAGAAATAATTATATTGTAATATTATTTATTTATTTCATATGATTAAAAAATAAATTGTGACTATTTTTAATATTTAAAGAAAAAATCTATTACTAATTAAAAGAAATATGTGAATATTGCAATTCAAGATATTTGTTTGAAAATAATTTATACCTAAATAAGTTGTAGAATATTAAGAATTGCTAACACTAAATTTATAAATTATACATAAATTTTTTAAATGATAAAATTTTAAAAAATAAACATAAAGAAAATAAAAATATATAAGAATATTCTACTCAATATGTTTTTTAAATTAGATATATGTTTATATATATATACACACACATATTTTGATATGATAAATAAGTAAATAATTTTTTAAAATACAAAGTGCTTTTTATGATTTCTTCATAAGGTGGAAGTCACAATCACAATTTTCATAATATTTGAGATTCTTAAAATATTAAATATTTGTCGATAGACTAAACATATAATATCTTTATACTTCATCTATAAAATTAACTTACATTATATTATTATTTGATCGTCAATTTAGTAAGTAGTTTGTAATGCATGTTTTATAAACTAAAATATTTCGTAATATTTCATATACACTACTAAAAAAATGAGTTTTAGTGACCGAATTTTAGTGATCGATTGATCGGTCATTAATTAGTGACTGATTAGTGACTGAGTAATGACTGATTAATGATTAATTCAAATATAATATTTTTTAAAAATTAGTGACCGATTAGTGATTGATCAGTGACCAAATTAGTGACTGCAGAAAAGCGGACACTACATCGGTCACTAATTAGTGATCGAACTCTTTTTTCAGTCACTAAAATTAGTGACCGCACAAAGCGGTCACTAATTTAGTCACTAATTAGTTACTGAACTCTTTTTTTAGTCACTAATATTAGTGACCGCCCAAAGCAGTCACTAATTCGGTCACTAATTAGTGACCGAATTCACTAATTAATGATCACGTTTTTCAATCAATAAACGGTCATAAAAATAAAATTTTATTTTTTGTATATTCTTGTAAGATGAAAGCATAAAATCTATGTAACACTTATATAAGTAATAAAATATTATATTAACATATATATATTTGATAATAATATATGTATATATAAAAAATATAAAAATATACGTACATATACAAATATATAACCACTAAATGTTTCTATCTAATATCCATATAATTGAACATTAATTTATTAATATATATATATAGATACACAAAGAAATAAACAAGAATAATATTCCTATACAAAGAAAAAAAAATAATTAATATATACACATCAATAATATATATACATGTATTATGAGTAAATAAATATTTATAATATAATTAATAATATTATATATTAATTTGTATGTATAAGCATATATACATATTACCATATATATGTGTAAACTATTTATTACTATAAATAGCAATAAATATTAATATTTATTATATATAAAAAAAACTATTTATCCCTATACATATTAGTATGTATATACTATTTTTAATATGTTTATAATATATCATGATAAAATATACCTAAAATTTAAAAATAGTAGTTATAAATAAATATTTATAATATAATTAGTAATATTATATATTAATTTGTATGTATAAGTACATAAACATATTACCATATATATGCATAAACTATTTACTACTATAAATGGTAATAAATATTAGTATTTATTACATATAAAAAAACTATTTATCACTATTCATATTAGTATGTATATACTATTTTTAATATGTTTATAATATATTATGATAAAATATACCTAAAATTTAAAAGTAATAGTTATAAATAAAAAATACAGTGTTATTATATTGTATAAATATTATACAAATATTATATGAATAATTACTATTTTTCTTAAATTTTAACATGCAAAATAATAGTAACTTATACATAAGAATATTATAATTACTTTTTAACTTGTAAATATTATATATATATATATATTACATTGTTGAGATAAATGCATGAAAATGCATCTGGTGTAGTGGTCAGTTACTCATTTGAGCATAGCAAAGGTCTTGAATTCGAATCCAAGAAGAAGCAAAGTTGGAGAGAAATATTTTTGACTCATTAAAATTAGTAACCAAAATATGCGGTCACTGATCAGTGACCGAATTACTGACCGCCTAGTAATATAGACACATTTTTTCAAATTTTTTTTAAATAATTAGTGACCGCCATTTCGGTCACTAAGACAAATTAGTGACGAGGGTTTTAGTGACCGATCGGATCGGTTACTAAATCGGTCACTAAACCCGTTAATGACCGATTTTTCGGTTACTAATGCCCTTTTTTTTTGTAGTGATAGCTTTAATAAGTAAAATTTATTTGTTTTTAGTTATTTTATTATTTCTAAAATTACTAAATAACATTTATTATGTAAATAGTTATAAAATAGCAAGTAATTTTCAATATTCAATTCAATATAAAATATCAATTTTTCGTAAATTTCTTTTATAAGTATAAAATGTACAAATAATTTAATAGATACTTACTTCCAATTAAATTTTCTTTGATATAACACCATTAATCCATATCAAAACATCTTCTTATGAATTATTAATAGCAAAAATACAAAATAAACTTATCAAGGCATGTGATTATATATAAAAAAAATAGAAAACTCTTTCTTATTAATGCACCAAGCATATGTTAGTATAATAGTATATATTAGATCCGATTTATCGAATATTTTAATCGATTAAAAATTTTAAAATTTAAATTAAATTTTAATTAAAACTCAATCTATTAACAACTCTATACTACGCCCATGCGCGAGCTAATAATGGCCCGAACAATTGGATACGCTGATAGGGCAAATGTCCCCAAATATTGGCCCTAGGGATTTTTTGAGGGTCCCATTTAAACTACTGCTTTGAGTATATCGCATGGCTACCTATTAAAATACAAATATTAATAACAATGTTAAAATTGCCACTAAGAAATAAAATTTGTATTTTATCATAATAATTTTTTATAAGTTTAATGATGACAGAAATTATGTATAAGTATGTTAACAAACTAGCAATAGAAGAACGGTATATAGATTGTCATTTTATTTGTTATTAAATGTTATTCATGTATTTACATGATATACATAAATATGTTTTTATTATATATGTAATCAGATATAAAAAATAGTTTTTTAAAAAATTAACATAATAATATAACAATAATATATAGTTTATAATTTTCAATATATGTAAAGTAACCAATATGTTTGAAATTCTAAAATTTTCAAAATTAATAGTCCAATCTATTCAGTCTTGAATTTACAATGAATTGAATTTCCAAATCAAGGTTGAGTCCTCAGTTTTGATAATCAGTTCACTTCCAATTCATTTTTATTCATTAAAACAAAGTTTAAAAGTGTAACAAGTTGAAAATATTTTGAGCTTGAGTTAGTCTTAAAAAAAACAAGAATAAATATCGAGTTTAACAAAAAAATTGACTTTTCTCCAAAAATATTAGTATGAAGAAGAATAAAAACTATAATTACTCTAATCCGCGGAATTCCCCAAATTGGTCCGAAAAATGTTTGTGTGGAATTTAGGTTTGGATGATATCAAAAGTTAATTTATGCCAATTCGCGTAAGAATCAATTTAAGCTAATGTATGTCTTAAAATGACTTTTTATTTTTTAAAATATTTTTTATAAAACACATTCATAAAAGTGATGTAACTCTACTAATTTTTAATTTTGATTTTATGGAATAATTTTATAAACTTAGTAAAAGATTTTAAATAAAAAATTTTAAATTTTCAACTCAAGTGTAATATTCATGTCAATTTAATTAGGGACATAATATTGGGACAGGAAGATTATACGATATGACTAAAAAGAACTGTCACTTTCTTTTTAAAGGATAAAGATTTAGAAAGAACTGCCAAAGGATCGCTTTAATTTTACTCCTTTCCAACTCTTTCACTTTTCTTTCTATTTCGCTTTATTCGTTTGATCCTTTTCTTTCCTCCCCTCATTGGAGTTTGGGGTGTCGCCTGTCGGCAAACTGTACGGATTGATGAGATAGGAAATTTCATAGCATTTATTTAAATATGTATTTAAATAAATTAGAAATTATTAAATTATATTACAATAATTTTATAAAAAATATTAACATCATTATATATTACTAAAAAAAATAAAGGTATCATTTTGTGATTTGTGATTAATTTATATATGATCTTAAAAATTCTTAACCTCATCTACAAAATTGACCATAACAGAATTCGAAACATATACTATTGTAGTTAACATTTATCACAACCATGTATCCAATTTTTGCCGTTGAAATCTTATGTTGTTTGTTATTTTAAAAAATTATATTTATTATAAAAAATTGATAGTTAACAATTCATAATTGTGTGTGTGTGTGTGTAAATAAGTAGCATGACATAAGCCGACTCCATATTTGGCTTGAGGATTTTATAAATATTTTGTCCCTTAAATAATTAAATCGTGTTCATGTGTTAAATTAAAGAATTGTAGAATCCATGAAATTTTCAAAATGAACCTCTATTTTGACATTAAAAAACAATAAAATACTATAGTAAACATTGAGAAAATATTTTTCCTCATTTGATATCTGGAAAGCCAAAAAAAAAAAAAAAAAAAAATGAAAATAGTTGCATGAATACTAGTGAGGTATGTCTGGATATTCATATTTATTATATTTTCCTTTTCAATTGACACATGTTTTCTGTTAATGTAATTTCATTGGAACTAATTACACTGAAAAACAATTAGAGTTGATACACAACGTTTGAAGTTAACTTTTACATTTTTTTCTCGTTAAAGTCGAAAAGCCGAAAGGAGCATGAGAAGGTTGATAACTGTATCCGAGGTTCAAACATAGCATCGGATAAGAATATATATATATATATATATATAGTTCAATCATAGAACATTAATCCACATTAATCACAATATTATATATATATACAGTGTTAAAAAAATCAAATTATTTATTAAATCGATTTTTTTTTTTTTGTCTAGTCACTGGTTCAACCATTTTGAATGAGTTGTAATTGAACTATAGTTGAACCATAACATCATAAATATGTAATATATATATATATAAATATTTATACTGTATATTGTATATACTATTTAAAAGTTAATAAGTTTAAATTATTTTGTTCAACTTCATAGGTCAAAACTTCTTGGAAGAGGCAGCCAAACACATGGGTTGGATAAGGGACTAAGGGTGTATACCTTTTAGTCGGATTTAGAAATTAGAATGTTAAATTTGATTTGAGACTTTTATTTTGTAGATTTGTTTGAGTGTTTTAAACTACTAGCTTTTTAAGATGTACCTTCCCCTCGAAGGTTTGTACGTTAGGCAAAAAAATAAAAAAAAAGTTTTAATTGTGCCAAAAATTAAAGATAAAAAGAAAATAAATGAACCAGCCTGTTTTAATAAACTGTGAGTAATTCAACGAGTCGATGGTCCAACCACCAATTCAGATTATTTTAGCAAAATAGAACAATTTTTTTTGATTTATCTGTTTTTACTCAAAATCGGATCGATCAATAGGTGATTGGTGGTCCAACTAATTCGACTGCTCTGTCTGGTCTGATTTTTTAATCTCTCTCTCTCTCTCTCTCTCTCTCTCTCTCTCTCTCTCCACACGCGCACACACACACACACACACACACACACACACATATATATATATATATATATATATATATGAATCTAAGGTTTTGCTCTAAAAAAATTAATAACTTGAAAATATATTCAAAAAGAGAAACCAATCTATAAAGAGCTTAAAGATCTTGCTCTTTTTTTCCAATATTCTATTTTCTATTTCATTTTTGTCCTAAATCATCTCACTACAAGAAAAAGATAAATTGTTGACAAAAAAGTAAGTAACAATGCAAAATTTATCACTAATTGTGTATATTAGGTGACAAAAGATTTAATTTTGTCACTTTAATGATTTTTACAAATTAAATAGTGACAAGAATAGTGTTTAAAGTATCACTAATTGTTAATGGTGACAAATTTAAATGATTAATTTTATCACTATTGAGTCCTATCTTAATTATTGTCACTTAAAAATTATCATTAGTGTCAAGATAAAAGTTATTGTCACTTAATACATGTTATTAGTAACATCTTTTACTTTGTCGCTTATTATTTTGTCACTAATATTATTACATACTTTTATAATGTCTATGCTATATTGTATAACATAATTATTCACTTCAAATTATAGTGTTTTTATATTTTGTTTTTTGTAAACTTTATTTTTATTTATTTTTTTGGCTTACTAAAATTCAAATTTTAAACATAATGATAATTTCTTCTAATTTTCCTAATATGGACGCAATGAAAATGGAGGGGTAATCTAGTGATGATGGGTGTGGTTACAGGGTCAACCTCAAAAGTTAAAATGATGATTAATGATTATACCTTGTCTTATTCATAATTTATTCTCAAGGAAATTTTGATGAAGTTGTACCAATTAAATAATTGTACCGTCATAATATGTCCTCGTGTTTGGCATTCAATGAAGTAGCATTAATTTGAAGATGAAAAATTATTGTAATTTCCTATATATGTCTCAATAAATGTAGAAATGGATCACATTTTAAAATATTCTTGGTCCTTTCTTCTTCTTTTTTTCTTGGTTTGTTTTATTTTATGGTGAGACATATGTAATTTTACAAGATATTTGACTTTGTCCAAATTCCTTAGCATCCTAGGAAGGTTAATTCCTTGTTCAAATTTGCAATGTGATTTGAAATATAATATGCGTAAATCTTGGGAAAGTTGAAAGCTTTCAAGCCTAATTTATTTGATGGTCAAATTAATGCTATTGCTCGAGAGTAATAAGAACAAAAAAAATTGATCTAAACATAGAAACAAATTAAAAAAAAATTACCAAAAACAAAGAAAGTTTGAAATATTAATAGTTGAATTCATATAGACTTGAAAATTTGTATCAAAATATATAGAAATAGTGATAATAAATCTCCGCAGGAACTAACAAGATTTTTTTCTACCTAACATGATAACTAAAATTGATAGTTCTTTTCTTTTTTTTTTTTTTTTTTGGTGATAATTAGGTTGTAAAGATTATCTAAAAAGTTGAAAAGAGCGGACAATAAATATTCAAATATTGAAAGAAATGTGCAACCTAACACTAGGGGCTCTTTTAGCTTTTACCTCACTAGGCTCTCAAAAATTACAATCATTGATCACAAAAACTTGACATAAAAATTTCACATGTGAAATTCATAAATTTTCAATAAATTCCAAGATTGTTAAAATAATTTCTCTAAGGACTATAATGATTATTTTTAAATTATTATTTTCCATCTGATATTTAAATTGAGAACTTATTCAAAAGCAAGTCAATATCGTTATTGATTATATTTTTTCTCTTTTATCCTGAAATTTTCACTAAAGTGATTGTTTGAAGTTCAACTCATGCTTACGTGTTACGCATACCATGTAGCACTACTTTTTAATGTTGGTATATACAAGCTCGATCCCTCATTAGCTAAATCCATCGTAAACAATTTGCAAAGCCGTAAAGCAAGATCCACATTGGTGAGTTCAAACATCTTTTCTACCAAAAAATTTCGATTATTATGTAATGTGGATTGAGAAAAAATAAACCAACTTTTCAATGCCCAACTTTAGGCTGTTAGTTGAGGCCCAATTCTTGGCCCAAAGGAACGAGTTGGAGTGCGGACCAATGAATCATACGAGGACTGGACTGCTTGGATGAAGCCACATACGCTAAATTAACTAATTCTCTATTGTAGGACTGTCAACGGATCGAATTTTGATTTGAATTTTAAAATTTTTAATCGATTAAAATATTCAATAAATTAAATTCTATTATAAATATCCGTAATCCAAAATAAAAGATCGGATACGAAATTAAGTAATCTGATCTGTTAAAGATCCAAATCCGAATTTTAATAATTTCTTATTAAATTAATAATCTTATATTTAATATTAATAAAGATTTTAAAATAAAATTATATATTATATTGACCTAATATTTATATTAACGTTTATATTACGCTATTAATATTGAGTCTTTAGCCTCAAAATAAGAGGGATATTGATAAAATATCAAATATATAATATATAATATTTCATCTATGTATTAATATAATGTGAAATAGGGATTTAATATTCAAATATTTAACTTTTAGACTAATATATAATAAAAAGTTGTTAAAAATTCAAATATGATATAAATTTACCTTATAAATATAATTTTTTTATAAAATTCAAAAGAAAAAAATATTAAATCTAGTAGGATTTTTTTATCAGATTTCAGATATCCATCGAATTCAGATATGGTACTGACTAACAAAGATCATATAGGATATCGAGTTTGATTCGAATATGAATTTTGATAATTAGATCCTAATTTGGATATGGTTAATCAAATTCAAATTCCAACTTGTTGATAGCCCTATCCTACTGCTATAAATAATCCCACCTTGAATATTTTGACGTATGCAATATTTTATATTATTAGTGTTTTATGTGCTTATTATCTCACGAACCTTTAATATAGTTTTTGCCTGGCTCACCGGTGATCCTAACTTTTATTTTGGATTTTAGAGGTTCTTATTTCATAGTTTATACCCGAAGACGCACAAGTTTGGAATAAAGTGAAGCTTCCTTAATGATATTATTATGACTATTTGTTCTTGCTAATGTCGTTACGGCGCTAGATTTTGGTTCTATATTAATCTTTTAATATTTAAGTTAGTATTTGTTTATGGTGGAAGAATGCTAGAAAAATAATACGCTTGAAACAAAGACACAGAATGAATAAAAACCTTATAAACCTTAATTTCATATTTTAGTTGAGTTCCACAATTACAATTTTTAAATCCAAACTTCTTGATCCATGCATATGTGATAGGGTTATCAATGGGTTGGATTCAGATCGAATCTAATTATTCAAATCCAAACCCAATTGTAATATATCACATCCGAATTTGATCCAAAATTTTATAGGATCTGTGATTGGTATGACTATATCCAAATTTAGATAAAAAAAAATTAGATATCCACCCCCCCCACAAAAAAAAAACAATCAAATCCAAAAACTCCCAAATCATTATATATTTTTTATTTTTCTAGAAATTTAGTATAATCAAAATTCAAAACATTCATCCTTAAAAATATACACACAATAGATCAATTAATAAATTTTCAAGTCTATTGATTATTTAAAAATAATAATAGAATATAATTTAATCACATTCATTTACCGAAACATTGTATTTTAGGTTTCGTTGTTGATGCCTGATAATAGTACTTATTTTGTATTATAAATATATAGTTATACTTTATTATTCAATCAGCTAGTTGTAGACTTAAAGTTTTTATAATAATAATAATAAAAAAAACTCATTTTAACTACATCAAATTTGCATCGCATTCTTGCCATATCATGACATTTTTCTTCCCGCATCATTTTTCCTTATAAAGATAGAGAAATAAGTGATGCAATTATAATGTAGATAAGTCTGAAATCTAACAATTTATATATGTATACACACACACACACACACACATACTAGCATTATTCCCATGTTATGCACGGATTCTTTAAAATTATTATATATTAATGTAATTATTAAATTATAAATATAATTAAAAATAACAATATAAAAATAAAATTATCACAAAAAATGGTCAAATAATTAGTAAACAGTAAATTTAAGATTATTCAATGAGAAGTTAAAAAAATAAGCTAAACTTCCAAAAATAAAAGCCTATGAATATGATTACATATTTCATTAAAAAGAAAAATAATATGCAACTGAAAACTAATACATAGTTGCATTAAAAAATAAAAGTACATGAGAAGGATATAAAATACAAGATTGCTGGTTTAAAAGTTGTTGGAAAAAATTTAAAATTACAATACTTTAAGATTACGTTAGACTTAAAAGACAATAATTATATATTAAGTTGAAACTTAAAATATAAACAATTAGATAATATATTGGCCGCCAAGAATTTAAAAAATTTCTCATTTAATTTTAATTTTTGAATAAAAATCAATTAAGCCAAGACAAAACTATGATAGTAAAGAAAACGAATTCAAAAAAAATATAAATATATAAAATAATTATAAAGTTAAAATCAATATTAGTATCTAAGTTAAACCTTTTATTGACTCATAATTTAGTTATCTAATAATTAAGTGAAGAATTAAGAATATATATTGATAAAATAATATTTAAAATTTTTAAAAATAGTACGAATTATACATACTTACAAATACACAATTACATATATATGAACAAAAAATAAAAATTAAATGACATACTTTTAAAATATAAATTTAAAAAAGTGAAACAACTTTACAAATACCAAAACCAAAAAATAGATCTTATCCTATAAATTATAAACTTAGATAAACAAAAATAAGAGAATTTAAAAATAAATTACAAAATCTAACAAATAAATTAATAATTTAATTCAAAGAATGAATTAAAGGATACTAAATGTATAACAATTTAAATAAAATAAAAATTAATTGACAAAATTTATCAATAATTGAAGATAAAAATATAATTAATAAAAATAAAATAAAGTTAAAAAAATATTAAGAGCAATTAATATATATATCTCATCTCGTAAAATTAAAAGAGATTTTGTAGATAAAATGAAATATTTTTTTTGCTATTTGAGATAAACAAAGAATAATTTGTTCTAATCAATAAATAATTTCAAAATTTTAGATATCTTTAAAAGGAATAACTACTTTCAATTTAATTATCAAAAATCAAATTTTAAATTTAATTAAAAAGCTCAAAATTATAAGAATTCAGAATTTGATCAAAATTGTACAATTATAGGTCCCACACCATTATGCTATAAAATAATTGTAGAATAATAAAATTTATATATAAAATAAATAAATTATTTATCTATTAATCTTGTGATAAATTAAATTTATAAGATAGACTTTTGTGATAAGAGTACTTAACATGATGCTTATAAAATATTTTTTAAATTATAAACTTATTTAGTGAGATAAAAATATGATTATACATATTTTTTGAATTATCTTATGAGATAAAAATCTATACAACAATTTTAGATAAACACAATATGATATTTTAGTTATAATAGATAAGCTGATCATATTAAAATGAAATATAAAAGTAAAAAAACAACCAATGAAAACTTTTTAATTGAATTAAAATATTCAAAATTCTAAAAATTTGACATTTGGCCAAAATTGGACAATTAGAATCAAAATTGGATAATTGTAGGTCCAAACCATTGTGCTATATATAATAGTACTAGCATTAATCCCGTGTGATGCACGTATTCTTTAAAATTATTATATATTAATGTAATTATTGAATTATAAATATAATTAAAAATAACAATATAAAAATAAAATTATCATAAAAAATGGTCAAATATTAGTAAAAAGTAAATTTAAGATTTTTCAATGAGTAATTAAAAAAAATTCTAAACTTCCAAAAATAAAAGTCTATGAATATGATTACATATTTTATTAAAAGAGAAAATAATATGCAACCAAAAACAATAGATAGTTTCATTAAAAAATAAAAGTATATGATAAGGATATAGAATACAAAATTGCTGGTTTAAAAGTTGTTGGAAAAAATTTAAAAGTATAACACTTTAAAATTAGGTTAGACTTAAAAGACAATGATTATATATTAAGTTAAAACCTAAAATATAAAAAAATAGATAATATATTGACTGCCAAATTTTTTTTTAAAAAAATCTTATTTAATTTTAATTTTTGAATAAAAATCAATTAAACCAAGACAAAACTATGATAGTAAAAAAAAAAATCAAAAAACAAAATAATTATATAAAAATAATTATAAAGTTAAAATCAACATTAGCATATAAGTTAAACCTTTAATTGACTCATAGTTTAGTTATCCAATAATTAAGTGAAGAAAAGAATTAACAATATATATTGATAAAATAGTACTTAAAATTTTTAAAAATAGTACGAATTATACATACTTATACATACACAATTACATATATATATATATATATATGAATAAAGATAAAAATTAAATGATATACTTTTAAAATATAAATATTCAAAAATTGAAACAAACTCAAATACCAAAACCAAAAAATAGATCTTATCTTATAAAATTATAAATTTAGATAAAAATAAATAAATAAGAAAAATTAAAAATAAATTACAAAGTCTAACAAATAAATTAATAACTTAATTCAAAGAATGAATTAAATGATACTAAACGTATAACAATCTAAATAAAATAAAAATTAACTGACAAAATTTTTCAATAATTGAATATAAAAATATAATTAATAAAAATTAAATTAAATTAAAAAATATTAAGAGCAATTTATATATATATATATATCATCTCATAAAATTATAAAATTAAAAAATGAATTGATAACTTAAACTAAGCAATAAACAAAAAAGATAATAAAAATTTACAAAGTTAATAACAATAAAAGCTAAATAATAGACTTTATTTATGGTTGAAAAGAAAATTATAGCATAAAAATCCAAAAAACTTCTTCCATCATGTACATAACATCCCTAAAAAAAAAAAAGAGAATCAAAAAAGTGAAAAATAAAATCAAACAATCAATAAACAATTTGAAGAATAAAATAAAGAGGCACACAAAGAGACAAAGGGAAAAAAATGCTAGAAAATAAAGAGGCACACAAAGAATAGAGTGAAAAGAATGCTAGAAACTGAGAGTCTTAATAAAATAACTTTCGAAATACTCTATATATAGTGGTATAAATATAAATTAGTAATTAAAAATAAGAAAAAATTATGAACAACTTGTCAAACTATAGAGTTCAAATGATCTAGGTATCTTGCACATATTGAGAGTAGAGATGAAAGAGATTTTGTAGATAAAATAAAATTAGTTTTCTGGTATTTGAGATAAACAAAGAATAATTTGTTCTAATCAATAAAATGATTTCAAAAATTTAGATATCTTTAAAAGGAATAAATACTTTTAATTTAATTATCAAAAACTAATTTTTAAATTTAATTAAAAAGCTCAAAATTTTACAATATGATCAAAATGGCACAATTATGGGTCCCACACCATCTACTATAAAATAATTGTAGAATACTAAAATTTATATATAAAATAAATAAAATATTTATCTATTAATATTGTGATAAATTAAATTTATAAGATAGAATTTTGTGATAAAAGTACTTAACATCATGCTTATAAAATATTTTTTAAATTATAAACTTACTTAGTGAGATAAAAATATAATTATACATATTTTTTGAATTATCTTATAAGATAGAAATCTATTTCACAATTCTAGATAAACACAACATGATATTTTAGTTATAATAGATAAGCTGATCGTATTAAAATGAAATATACAAGTAAATATACAACCAATGAAAAATTTTCAATTGAATTAAAACACTCAAAATTTTAAAAATTTGACATTTGGCCAAAATTGGACAATTAGAATCAAAATTGCATAATTGTGGGTCTCATACCGTTGTGCTAATATAATAACTAGCATGTGCCCGGTGCGATGCACCGAAATAAATTTTAATATTGAAATAATTTATTCTATAACGGTATTTATTTTATTTCATGTGATTAAAAATGAATAATAATTATTTTTAGTATATAAAGAAACAAAATCTATTACTAATTAAATAAAATAATATGAACACTTGGCACAATACAAAGTGATTACATGATAATAAATAAAACAAATTAAATAGAATTGTAGAAAATCCCCACAAAGTATATCCACATGAATGAGGATATTAAAAATATACATCTTGCTATTTGACAATTAACAATACTTGTTTAAATTAGCCATTACAACTAAGGGGTTGTCTGCTTTAGTTTTTAAATCCTCTTTTTTTCTTTTAAAATTGAAAAGCTATCAACTTCTATACATATTTATTAAAAATATTACTTAGTTTTATTATTAATTTTTATTAAACATATTTTATCTTTCGTATTATCGTATCAATCAAATTCAAATTCAAATTCAAATTCGATTTCATATAACATGCGTTATCATCAAAACAATTAAAAATATACATATAATTTGAAAAATACGTCTTCGTAGACATAAAAATGATAAAAGCGTATACATTTTCACTTCTGTATTTACACTAATTATTATTTTTAGAGAAAATGTCCAACTATGAGCTGATTTGCATTTTCAAAATTATAATTAATTTTTTTAACTTTGGTAGTGATGAAACTAAAACTGAAAATAAAAATAAAAGCAAATTGAAGAGCCTTTATTGAAGCCAATGAACCTTTTTAGCTAGCATTGCATTGAAAATATAAAGAAGTAAACTTGTATTTTCAACTTGATATTTTGAAACTAAAAATAAAAATTAGATTAATGCCCTAATATTTTGGGGATCTTTTGACTTGTTCCTTTCGCATTTTAACAAACCAAGATTTTATACACAAACTAAGAATGGTCAATCCATAAATTAGTTTGAGCAAAAAATTATTGTGTTTGTTTGCATGAACAAATTCCATATATAATGTATACAGTTATAACCTTAAAAAGTTAATAGGTGTATTTTCTATTGAAATAACCATCTTATAATTTTTTTTTAAATGAATCACAAAAGATCTAAGAATATATATTAATGTAGTATACATAATTTTTAAAAAGAGTTTGACCTATACATACTTATACATACATAATTACAAATATATGAATATAAAATAAAAATTAAATGACATATTTCTAAAATTATAAATATTCAAAGAGTAAAATAATTTTGAAAATATTCAACAAAAAAATAGATCTCATCCTATAAATTATAAACTTAGATGAACAAAAAAAAATGCGAATTGAAAAATAACTTACAAAATTTGACAATAAATTAACAACTTGATTCAAAAAATGAGTAAAAGGATACTAAATGTATAACAATTTAAATAAAAGAAAAATTAAATAACAAAATTTACCAATAATTAAAGAGAAAAATGTAACTAATAAAAATAAAATAAAATTAAAAATATTAAGCACAATTAATAAATCTCATAAAATGAATTGATAACATAAACTTAGTAGTAAGCAAAAAAGATATAGAAATTTATAAATTTAATAGTAATAAAAACTAAATGATAGACTTTATTTAGGTTGAAAAGAAAATTATAGCATTAAAATCCAAAAAATCTCTTCCATCATGTAATATACCTAAAATAAATAAAAAAAAAAAGAAAAAAGGTGAACAATAAAATCAAATAAATAATAAACACTTTGAATAATAAACTAAAGATGCACACAAATGGATAGAATAAAAAAAATGCTTGAAAATAAAGAGGACACGAAGAATAGAGTGGAAAAAAAATGCTAGAACCTAAGATATTAGTGAAATGACTTTTGAAAGATTTTATATATAATAGTATATATATAAATTAGTTATTAAAGATAAGAGAAAATCATGAAAGACTTATCAAATTATAAAGTTCAAATGATCAAGAAATCTTCTATATATTGAAAGTAGAGTTGGAAAAGATTTTGCAAATAAAATGCAATTATTTTTTGAGATTAGAGATAAATAAAGAATATTATTATAATCAAGAAAATAATTTCAAAAAATCAAATATCTTTAAAATGAATAAATAATATCAAATTTAATCACTAAAAATCAAAATTTAAATTTAATTAAAAAACTCAAAATTTTAAGAATTTAAAATTTGGTCAAAATTGCACAATTATTGGTTTCATACTGTTGTACTATATATAATAGTATAGATATGCATAGAAGAGTTTTAATACATCTAAACATCTATAACATTATCTCATCAATGATATGAAAGAGATAATATCAATTTTGATTCGTCAACTGAAAACTCAAAAAAGAAATAATTTATCTAATGAAGATTTTTCTTATCAAATATAATACATCCATATCAATTAGAGATAAAATATATTTAAAAATGAAATAAATAATATCAAATTTAATACCTAACAATTAATGAAATTTTTTGAGTTTAATTAAAAAACTCAAAATTTTAAGAATTTGCCACTTGGCCAAAATTGCAATCAAAATTGAGTAATTGTGGGACCCACGCCGTTGTGCTATATATAATAGTATAGATATAGATAGATATATAAATCACCTGATTTGATATATTGCATAGGAGCTCATTACTTCCTTCATCTAAAAACCCACTTTGGCATTGCTATTGAACACCGTGTGTAAATATTTATAATATTATATATTACAATACTATATATTTGGATTTTAATTATTAATGAATTGGATTGAGCCAAATCTATAATTGCTCAATTTATTTCTAATTACGAACTTTTTAATCGAATTATATTCGTTGAATTTTTTTATCAATTAAAGATTTTAAATAATCGAATCGAATTCAAATTGGATTCGAATTAAAACCCACTTTATTGACAGTTCTATGTGATATATTAATATCAAATTCCCGACCAAATTCTTGGCCCACCCAAATGTCCTTTTAGTTGCATTTCTGGGTCAATTTAAAATCATCGAGGAAATATTTTAAGGCCCATTTATGGTCTTGGCCCGGCCTGTCGGTTGTTTATGGCTGCATGAAGCAAACTACTACGACAATCAAGACCGTGTGGAATCATTTGTTCATGTGTTGCTTAATTATACAAATAATCTTTTAGTTTTATTAGGTTAACAAACAAAATAGAATTTATTATTCTACTTATGAAATTTGTCTAACATGATCGTTCACAATGCTCGCTTATGTACGAACATTATCTAATGGTGCAAGCAAACTCAAAAATTGTACGAATTATGATCATTATTGTAAATGTTCCATGAATTTATGAAAGAATATTCACAGTGTGCAATTTTATCTGATTAATTTGAGATACTCCTAGAATTCATGTGCAAAATAAAGGCCATTTTGCTCCAAAACTAGGGTGATGCTTTTTTTTTTTTTTTTAAAATTAATTTTACACAAATATATTAAAAGTTCAAATTCCAAATTTCATATTTTTATGTATAAGAGTTATGTTATTGAGTTAACAACAGTCACCAGACAACTAAGATGGTTAAGAAGAGACAAAGTGTCAATCCTCCCCAAATTCATGATCAGTTGGTTGAAGGTGTGAGACTCTGAGGACCCACTACATTCATTTGTAATTTTGACATATAAAAAAAAATATCTTTTTTTAAAGAAAACAATGCTATTTGCAAAGAATTAACTATTTACAAATTTATATATTATAATTATATATATACACATATACATGTTTTAAGTTTTTAAAAATCATAAATTTCAGATATATGATATATATTTTTTATTGTTACATATATTTGAAACCATAAAGTATAATCTTATGTTATCTTTACATTTTTATAGATTTTTATATGTGAATAAGATACATATTATGTGCATATTCTCTATGCATATATAATTTATATTGTTATATAAGCTCTATAAGTAATTCTTAATTCCCTTTAACGTACTCCCTCATAATAACCTACGATTATTTTATACATGTAGAGACAACGTGCCATGATAACTAATTATTTATACTACATAAAAAAGAGAGCCTCTTCACACTAACATATGGCCATTTCTATCCCAAGACATCAAAATATTATTTGTTAAAAACATTCTTAAATTAATGAATTTATTCCAACAATTTCAATATATAATTTTAAAATTATATATTTCAAACTAAATAATACTATCTTAACCACCATCTCTCACCATTGTTACTTCAACGCCATCTCCTAATACCATAATAAGGTTGTTCGAAATTTTTTCTGAAAAACAATACCGTCAGGCCCACTCAAACCTCCAAAATTTCCACCTTTTTATGATTTCCGGTATGTTTTTGTTCCTTTTTGAGAAAATTTTATGTTGTGTTATTCTTATTTAATTAATAATTTTTAGTTTAAGGTGCTACAGTTATGCTTTGTAGATTTTTTATTTTGTTGGGATCTTCAATGATTGAAAATGTTTCAATTTCCCTTTCAAATTTAAGTACGTTCTGAAATTTTTTTTTGCTTACTTTGAAAGTACTTCTGAAACTTATTTGTCTGTTCTCTGATAAAGTTTTTTATATTTTAATTAATAATTTTTAGTTTCTATTTTAAATTTAAGTATTAAAATAAAATTTCTTTGTCCTAAAATAATTAAGTTTTTAATTGTTTATAATACAAATAAACCCTATAATAAAATTTATGCACGAAGAGATGAGTAATATAAAAGGAAAAAACTTTTTACACATTCAAAGTGGTGGTTACATTATACTACACTAAATTTTGAATTATTAATTATACCTATAATTTTCAATTTTATTCCAAATATATTCTATTCAATATAAAATAACAAACACAAGTAATATGGTTGAAATATAATGAAAAAAAATATATGAGATGTGTAAATGCTTTTCTGATATTTTTTAAGTTTGACGTAAGAATCATTTGTTATGTATGAATTTATGTCAATTGATAATTCATATTATATATTATTCATTGTATTTTAATTATTTATTAACACAATAACAGTAATGCATGGTAAACAAACTTTATATGCGTAGAAGCTACGTACCCCAACAGCTGATGTCCGGGACGCTGATTCGCTGAAATCCAAAACTTGCCCGAATCTATTTATGATCTCGAACCAACCACAAACCGGGTGGGTCCGGATTGTTGTACTTGTTGTCATTTCTATACTAACGATCGTAAGGACCTGGTCTAGGGATAAACAGGATCCAAATTTCACTTAGATTTGACCATAATAGAATTTAAAAACAAATCACATCACTCACCATCAAAAAAATTAAGTATCTGCTATTAAAATTTGTTGTAAAATTAATTTTATAAGTATAATTACAAAATATAGCTACGAATTTTTTGTTGTAAATATAATTTTTTTTAATTATAATTAATAAAAATTATTAATTATCAATTATAGCAATTTACTTTCAGAGTGTAACAAAGCTGTTATATATTATCCATATGAAAATTAATATATATATATAAAGAAAATTAATATATATATCTATATATATAAAGAATGATTATCAGCTATAAATTAGTCGTAGAGATGGTTAGTTACAAGAATATTAGTTTTGAACTCGGTTAAGATAATTTCGTAATTAAAATTACAAAATTTTAAAATCAACTACAAATTGACCGAAGTTGATATTCAAATTTTTTGTAGTGACTCAAAACTCAGCTCAAACTCAATTGAAAATGCATGTTGGAGCTCATTTCAATATCGAATTTAAATAAATTTTGATTTTTGATAAACTTTAAAACTCGATTTTAAGTTGATGTCATTAACTAAAAAGATATATTATATTCGAAATATGAAGCCACTCGAATTCAATTCATCTTTTGATTAGCCGAGTGGCTATTAGCTAGTGGCATCATCCTTACACTTGCATATATGAAGTTTGAAATTGGAATGTGATGAATTATTGGCATGCCTACGTGTATAAATAAATAAAATTCATCTTTTGATTAGAGGTTTATTTTAAGCTAAATTTAATTGATCTTAAATTTAATTAGTCATTTAATCTTGACGAGTAACTAGAATTTATCTTAAATTCGTTTAATCTTGATGAATAACTACAATTTATCCTAAATTAATATAATTGAGCTCTTTCATTATCTTTTAGATGGTGCAATGATAGGCCTCGAATCCCACACGTTTCGCAGAACTTTAAATGCCACCAACTCATACCGACACATTTAATGGTTATTCCTCTTTATGCTTCGCCCACAATTATTACGCACTGAAAATATTGCATTCGGTACTAAAATCATACACGGCTATTTAACCCGTACTTGATGTTAAAAGCAATAGTAATTCGGTAACAAACTGAAATGAACTTCTCATATATACATACAATTTGACAAAACTCTTCTTTCCACGAAAATGATGTCAATTAATAAAGAAATAATAATTGCACACATATAATTGAATTTAAAAAAAATAAAAAAAATTGCATACACATCATTATATATAGTTGACAATTATTGACATATTTTCCTGACAATTCACTGGTAATAAAAATTACCACAACTCAGCAAATTAATTTATGTTTATATTATATAATGAGCCCAAAATTGGGTATAAAATAAGTTATATTAATTTTAAATATGACTCAAAAGTTCAATATACCTTTTGGAAAATCTTCTGAAATTATGCCAAATCAATAAGACCTTATTTACCTTGGGTTACTAGGTTGGATATATTATTTTATCCAACATAGCAACACATATCCTTTGAAGGATGCGAGCTTAAGGTTCTAATTATGACCTATATATGAAATTCTTTCATTCTAAGATGAAACATCCCATCACTTACAGAGGATGTTTTCATCCAATTCCAACGACTGTTCAATTATAGAGGATGTTTTCATCCACTGAGACAGTTGCTCACGATATCATCAAAGATGTTCTTGATATTTACGCCTTAGCTTCTTAGACAACACATTAACTTGTAGAAATTCATGGTGGTTTTTACCAAAAATACATCTCCAGCTATTCCGATTTTGATACAAGAAATTCTTGCCGTTCGGATTGAGAAAAAGCATGATAAATATTTGGGCTTACCACTGGTGGGTTAATTGAAGAGGGATATATTTGCATACATCAGGAAGCATGTATGGCATAAATTACAGGGCTGGAACGAGAAGTTTTTATCTAGAGCGAGTAAGGAAATTCTGTTAAAATCTATTATGCAGGCCATTCCAACATATGCGATGAGTTGCTTTAAACTGGCTGCAACCTTAACATCTGATATTGAATCAATGATGGCAAATTTTTGGTGGAATGATAAAGGTAATCATAAAGTTCATTGGATTAGATGGGATGTCTTAGGAAAAAGCAAAAAGGATGGTGGCTTGGGATTTAAGGATCTCCGGTCCTTCAATTTGGCAATGTTGGCTAACTAGGTGTGGCGATTGGTGAATCATCCTCATTCACTTATGAGCCATTTGTTTAAAGCGAGCTGTTTCCCTAATTCCTCTTTCTTTGATGCTAGTCAGGGTTCTGCTTCTTCATTCACTTGGAAAAGTATTTGGGATGCCAAATTTATTTTATGTGTGAGATTAAGATATAAGATCGGTAATGGCCTTACTGTTCGAATTTTTCATGATTCTTGGATTTCACAATCTTCCTCATTTCGAGTTTATTCAGTTTTCTCAAAAGTATCTAAGGATGCTAAAGTTTCTGAGTTAATAAATTCTATAATTGGAAGTTGGGATGCTGATATAACTCATTCTATTTTTGATTATGATGATGCAAGGGCAATTCTTGCCATTCCTTTGAATGACTTAAATAGATCGGATATGTTGGTTTGACATTATGCTAAAGGTGGATTATTTACAGTTAGAAGTGCTTATTTTTTGACACATCGTTTGCTGCACAGACGATTAATGGAATTGAAGGGCTCTTCGAGTGATGTACATTGTGGTAATTATCTCTTTATTTGGTCTTCCAAGTTACCACCTAAAGCAAAAATCTTTTCTTGGAAGATGTGTCTCAATGCCCTTCCCACCTGTGATAATTTGGCAAGGAGAAGTTTACAATCTAATGGTTTTTGCTTACTTTGTGGTGATGAGTTGAAAACTTGCCTTCATAGTTTCACTACATGTCATTTTCCTAGACAAGTTTGTGGCCTCTCACCTATTTCACATTCCGCTCTAGTTATCTTGGAGGAAGATATTGAAACATGGTTGAGGGAGGCTTTCCATAAAATTGATTCATCCCTCTTCAATCTTGTCTTGATGTGTTGTTGGTGTATATGGTATCTGCAGAATCAAGCTTTTTAGCAACAAGATTAATTCTACTTTTGAGACTTTCTAATACGCTTCTAGATATTTGGCTGAATATTTAAATGCTCTCCCTTCATGAGATTTTATAGCTTTGGTGCACCTTCTCTAACTTACGTTGTTGTCTTATTGGATACTGTATCTTTTGGTTATTAATATATTCATCATTGTAACACCCCTAAAATTCGATATTTCAGAAAATAAGAATTTAGAAATCAAGGTATTGGTTGATCGAATTTTAGGGATCGAAAAATGAATAAAAAGAACTTGATTGAAAAAATTTGAAAGTTTTGGGGTCAAAGTGCAATTAAGCAAGACTTAATTGGATCACATTTTTAAAGTTTTGGGGGTTGCATGGTTATATTTTGGGTTAAAGGGGTCAAAGTGAGGCACTCACTTTGTTAGGGGCTAAATTGAATTTGGTGAAAACCTTGGAGGACCTAATTAAAACTGAACCAAAAAATTTGGGGGTCAATCTATGATTAAGAAAAGATCAAGTCTATAAATATTGGATTTTTTCATTTTTACCCCATTTTTCATCATCTTCTCCACCGCAACCCCATCACCCTCACCGTTATTCTCTCTCACTGGTTACCTCGCTCCGGCGACCAAAACATATCATATTTGGTGCTAAACTGTTCCTCTCTGAACAAGGAACACAACCATACCAATTTCTTCCCAAACCTACCAATGGAACGACCAAAATTTAAACTAAAAAATTTGGCCACGACGGAGCTCAACGGGTCCAGCGGAGCAACAGTGGAAAAAAGTTTTTGGGTAGCGGGTCTTGTAGCTGTTAGCTCAAGGATCACGTGGGTAGCTTCAGTTTCTCAAACGGACTACTGCCGACGATGGAATAGAAAGAAAATCACACGGCAGCAAATGATGGCGCTGGAGGATTAAGGCTAAAATTGGAGCTCAATTCGACAGAGTTCAGTAAAATTGACCTAAGCATTTTGTTGTGAGAGCCAAAAGGTGCATTTTGGTGGTGATTTGGCCTTTTTCCGGCGACAGTAGACGGCGGTGGCGGAGTTGGGATAGAATCTTCAGCTTGTCGCGAAGATTGTGACGGTATTCTTGGTTTGTGATTCCGGCGCTTGTATGGCCGAATCTTGGGTAAAGAGTTGGATTGGGGACTTATATATATACATATATGTTGTACCATATTACCTTATATATCTTGTGTTGTGACACATATGGATGTGGACTATGCTTTGGGAACCAAGACATGAGATGTGCATGTATGATTACATAGTTTAGTGGACTCGGATATGTCATATTATATGCTAATTTGGGTTAATTAAGTTTATTAAAGGATTTAAACCATAATTTGAGGATTTTATGAATTTGGAACTTAAGTAATGATAATTAGGTTAATTAAGGAAATATGGAACTAAGAATCGGAACATGCATGTGCCATTATAAGCATAGTGAAAAAGGATTATATTATTTTATGGTAATTTTGGGACTTATTGAGTTAATTGAAAGAAAAACCCCTAATTTTGTGAAATTGGGGCTTAAGTGACAATAATTAGATTAATTATGATAATTGGACAATTATTGTTGATTTGGGATAATGATATGAAGTTAATTATATAAATAAGGACCTGATTATGCCTTTTGTTAGTACCGATATTGTAACACCCCTGAAATTCAGTATTTACGAAAATAAGAATTCAGAAATTAAGAGAATTATTGGTCGGATTTTAAGGCCCAAAAAATAAATATAAAGGGACTTAATTGTAAAGATTTTTGAAGTTTTGGGGTTAGATCATAATATTAAAGGATTAAATTGAACATTTTCTTGACTTAAGGGGTGTGCATGGAAGAAAACTAGTCAATGGGGGCTTAGGAGAAATTTTTGGGACTTCATGGACTCAATTGAGGAGTGCTTGAATTCAAGGACTAAATTGCAATATAGGAAAATTTGATTTTTTTAAGAAATCGGGCAACGAGATTTTTTTTCTTCACTTTTCCTTTCTTCTTTTGTCTTATTTCTTCATCTTTCTTTCCTTTTCTCCTCCAACCGCGACCACTATTTTTCTCGCCGGTGAGCTTCTTCCCAGCCACAAACCACTTCACTTCACCATCCAAACAACTCTCCCTCACCCTCTGGCCACACCTATTCACACATGCACGGTTGAGCAACCCCGGTGAGCTACCGCGAGTGAGAGGACCGAGATATTATTCACAGCAGGCAAATGGGTTTGCACTTTTCCGTCGACAATCTTGACTTCTGGGAGTTGGGTTGGGTAGCTCTCAGCATGGAAAACACAGTAGAGGTATTGCATGGAAGTTTTTCACGGCGGGGGTCATGGTGGAAAGTGATCGGAGATCGGTGGATAAGACCCACTTGAAGGCTATTGAGCCAAGTTTCGGTAGCTACAGGCCTTAAAACTGTAAACCGAGGGCGGCGTTGGAAAGCTCTCGTCGAAAGGAGAAGAACGGAGGTGATTTCATAATTTTCCGGCGACAACAGACGGTTGCAGCTCTCCGGCGACCTCAGATCAGTTTCACCTCCTCGACTTGATGGTCGCAACCGTGTAATCGGTTTGTGGTTTTGATACTCCGGTAGCAAGCTTTGGCATTTGGATTTAGTTTTATCTTTAATATATATATGTTGCATGTGTTGTACCTTTCCTAATTTAGCATTGTACCTTGCCAAGAATAGGAATTTGGGAAGAGATGATATGTTTATATATACGTACGTTGATCCCTATGCAAGGAGTATGGAATAAGTGGACCCGGACTTATGAAAAATGCCAAAACATGGATTTAAATAGTATTAATGATTATATTATAAGATTAAATGGCATTTGATTAGGAATTGATTATGTAAGGATTAATCATATTGTGTGATTTAGGATTATGTCAATGACCTTGAAATAGAAATGAGATACCGTATTAATCGATAAATTAGTGATTCTGGATTGTTAATGGTATAATTTTGATTAATAGAATTAAGTATAGATTTTGATTATAAATATTACTTTTTGGTTAGGTAACGACGAAGTGGGTCCCATGGACCAATAGGCTGCTGACTGTGATAGCACTTATGAGATTATGGAGGTGAGGGTATGCCAACTTGGTACTCCTTTCAATTATCTATAATTAGGATAAGCCCCTGTGTGGGTTTTCTGTTTCTGTACCGTACTCAGTTATGTTTGAAATCTGAAATGTGTTTGAATTTCGATTGTTATATGTTATCTGATTTGAGGCATATGATACGTTATGTTGATATGGATGATTTAAGGATTGTAAATATTTTGATATGTAAGAACGTGAATCTTGGCCTTTACTTTATGGTTTATCGAGTTTGTTAAGTTTGAAATTCTGTTGCTTCTGATAAGTTGAATTGGAGATCTTGTAGCATGTATTTAGTTGTGTTGTATATTATAGGATTGTTACAGGTTTGTTTAAGTTTGAATTCGCTGCTATTTCTGATGAGCATGCAATATTTGATTATGGGCTTATTGAATTATATTTTGGGTTCAGAATTATTGAATGGAATGTTTGATATCTCAACTTTGGGTTACACAGAGTGGGGTGTCACAGATATAAACCCCGTATATATTCCCATATATACAGCATAATTAGTCGTACCATAATGATAGTATCGATCAAACCCTTCACTGCCATATTAGCAAATAACTATCGATATTAGATTGTTAATAATAAGATTGTAATTACTGGAGATTATTAAGGTCAATTAAAGATTTTGATTGTGGATTTATTCCTTTGGTTAAGTGACAAAGGAGTGGGTCCCGCAAACCAGTAGACTACTGATTGAGGTTGCAGTTTTCTGAGACTACAAAGGGGAGGGCTGCCAATCTGGCATTGATTACTCTTCTATTATTGTGATAAACCCCTGTGAGGGTTCTTATTTTTGTACTAAATTTATTGTGTTATTGAAATCTGTGAACTGTTGAGATCTCACTTGATTATCTATTAATTGATTCGGACACCCCTGTGAGGGTTACTTCCTGGTTATGATCCTGTTTTCTATTTGTTATGGTGCCCAAAACTTCCATCTGTTATATGTTATCTAACGATTTTGTTATCCGACCATTCTATTGTCCGATTGTTCTGTTATCTATCCGTTCTGTTATCTGTATCGCTCTGTACTATTCTGTACTATTATCGTTTAACTTGCCGACACACTCATTTATCTGGTATCAGTGATATGCTAAAGATACTCCTAGGTATCATCCGTCTGTCAATGATATGCTAAGAATATTCCTAGGTATCGTCCGTCTGTCAGTGATGTGCTAGGGATACTCCTGGGCATCTACCGTCTGTTAGTGATATGCTAGGGATACTCCTAGGTGTTGTCCGCTTGTTAGTGATATGCTAGGGACACTCCTAAGTATCATCGGTCTATCAGTGATGTGCTAGGGATACTCTTGGGTATCTACCATCTGTTAATGAAGTGCTAGGGATACTCCCAGGCATCTATTATGTATCAAGCTGTCCTGCTTGGATAAGATTGATTGATTGGTATGTATATGTTATTTAAAACTGTTCTATTTGATTGTGTCCTGACCGTTCGATTGTATCCTAACTGTTTGACTGTCCCTTGACTGTTTGACTGTATCCTGATATGTTTTTATTATAATGTTGAATTACGGTCTGTTAAGTTGATTCTTCCTCGACAGATCCCCATTTTATATTATTACAAATATCCCTCACTAAGTCCTTTGGATTTACCCCATTTTATCCTTTCTTTTCTCAGACAGGATTAAGTGAAGAACTTGGACTCCAGGTCTGGACATGAACATATTTTGTAATAGATCAGGTGTTTGAATATATAAATGGAATTATTTGAATGTTAAGCCTGGACTCAAGACGTTGTGATATGCCATGTTGATGTTGATGACTTAAGACATGTAAATATTTTGTTAGATGTATTTAGGACATATGCGGTATGTTATGAGATCATCTAAAGTTTGCATTAATTGTTTGTGAAGGATAGTTTAAGTTGAAATCTGCTGCTATTTCTGATAAGTTTGAAAAGTTTGTTATGGGTCTATTGCTTTGTATTATGAATTCAATTTAAGATTGATTTGAGTGGCGCTTTAACTTATGTCCTATCCCGAGTGGGGGCGTTACAATCATTTTCCTCAAAAGGAAAAAAAAAAAAAACCCATTACTAATAAAAATAAAATTTCCAAATTATTCATACAACTCAAAATTTTTTGATTTAATTTTTTAAGAAAATTCTAAATATTAAGGACCTATCTTGTCATTATAACATCATTTAGCTTTTTAAATTTAAATTTGAAAAAAATTAATATATAATTTTCATAATTACAGAAAATTAAACTGTTGCATACTTGTCAATAGAAAAATCTATGTAGATATAAAATTTTACTTAAATACAACAAAAATAAAATTAATTACTATAGTATGGCGAAACAAAATTTCATTTACGTATTTAAGTGCATGCACAAATAACATTTACTTGAATAAGCTCGATATTTTATTTTATTTTTAACTTTAATTTGGTTAGAAATTTTTTGAAGAATTTGATCAATTATAAAAAAAAACTTAATTAAATATCAGCGACTCATATTAAAGTAATAGTATATTTTTTATACTTGGGACATATCGGTAAAATATATCTACTAGATGCAATACTCTATAATATACACATAATGGTTAGAACTGTCTAATACATTAATTAAATAATATTATAAAGTTTGCATGATATTTATTTAATTTTTTAATCTCATCATTCATTGCATCTCATTCTTTATTAATCATTTTTCATCGCACCCAACTATGTAAATAGTGCCTAACACCATTTTATAGGGAAAATTCATTTTCCTCAAATTCATTATATTTTTTCCTTAATTTTTCTATCTTTAGCATTTTTCTTACTAAGCAAATAATTAAAAATATTTTTCTTAGCATTTTTTTTTTCCTATCAAAATCCTAAAACCAAACACAGTATTAACATTTTTTCCCCCTCACCAAAATCCATGAACCAAACAAAGTGTAAAAGTAAACAAAGAAGGACAACGAGGACATCTATTTGAAAGAACATATGAGAAAATGCAAAATGATGTAACATGTAAAGTGTTAATATATATATATATATATATTTGTTATATCAGCACACCTCAACAACCATCTTTATTAAATTAGAATTATTTTTTTATATATGCATCTATTTAGATACAAAGTTCCAATTGTTATAAATGTAAGCCAAAAACCTTAAGCACAAAAATATGTACGTTTATTATTTTTCCAATATAATCATGGCTACATCTTTCAAACAAATTTTATACTTTTAATAGCAAATACAACATGTATTCTGATTTAGTTGTTCAAGTGTACATTTCATTAGGAATTTCAATGTCCACTAACGTACTTTTTTTTTAATCTAAGATTTAGGCTATAGAAGAATTTTTGTGGTCAATTTATTAATGCGAAAGTTCAAGTCGTATTACCATATATGTGCCTCCAATTGACATCAATAACAATTTATACAAAATTTTTATCAATTATCATTATTAATTTTTCTTAAAAAAATTGTTATCGGGTCAATAAAATTTAGTATTACAAAATATATATCATATAAGTGAGAATTTTAACATTATGATAAATTTTACATTTTTTGTTGACTAATATTATTTATAACCACAATGACAGCATGATATTGTTATATTTTGCATTTTTGACACCAAAACACATGTTAGTTGAATAGATAAGGTCAAAATCATTATTTTTGTATAGCAATGGTCAAATGATAAAGAAATAAACTCTGGGGAAAGAATAATAAACAAAATGAAGCAAATTGATTCGACTCCTATTTATTTGTTAATTTTTTTATGGACTTGCATTTTTGGAGGAAGGAACAGTTGAAAGCATGTGCAAAAGTCACGAGCATCGGGAGTTTTGCACGTGGTATGAGATAGTTTGCAGCCACTAAATACGGAGGACATCGTCACTGGATTCAAACTAATTGGTTTTTGAGGATGCAAGGGTAACTTTCCTACATTTGGGCGGCATTGTCATTTGAATTATAATTAATCGAGTTGAATTGAGTATATTATATATATTTAATGATATTTAAATAATTTTCTAGTTTAATTCAACTTTAATAAAATAATTATATAATGTCCATAATTGGCTCAAGAGTAAAGCTTGCAGGCTAGAGCTTCATTGTTGATTTCGTTGATCAATTTAATCGTTATTTTATTTGTTATATATATATATATATTCCCTTAAAATTTGTTAAAATTCGAGTTTTAAACTTTACACATAAATATATCATGATAATATCAATTGACCAATTACTTAACCTGATTGAGTTTTGTAATTTGAGTTTTTAAAAATAAAATATTAAAATAAACTAGGACATCAACTTCGACTAATTCGTAACGAATGCCAAAAATTCATACTATTGGCTGGAAAATTATCCTAGCTAAGTTTAAAGTTGATACTCTTGCCACAATCAATTTGTAACGAATGATCATTCTTTATATATATATATATATTAATTTTATTACAAATAATGCATAATTTATTTATTACACTTCGAACGTTCAATGCTACATATTGTTAATTAATAATTTTTATTGATTATAATTGAAAAAATTACATTTGCTACAAAAATTCATAACTATAATTTGTATCTATAACTACAAAATTAAATTTGTAATAATTTTTTCATAGCAAATACTTAATTATTTGATAGTGAAGAACAATTATTATAAGTACGTACTTCTATAAATTGTATTCTCTATTTTAATTTTTTATTTTTGTAATCAAAAAACACAAAAGGGGTGGCCATGAAATATTTAATGGTATCATTAATTAACCAGGCCAGCTGAGGGACCAAATTTCTATGCATTAATTTTAAGTTATGGACACAAAATTTTAGTTTTTCTACAAATATTATCAAGTCATTATATATGTACACACACTATTAATACTATTAATAAAATATGAGAACTTTAGTGGTGTGTTTTCGAACTCTAAAACTAAAATGTCCTTAATTTTTTTAAAATCTTTATAACTATATAAGTAACTACTAATTACTTTATTCCACTACTATCCCACTATCACTATTTCACACTCCCACTTTAGGCTTGTAAATGGGTAGGGTGTTACTCTATCTATGCCCAAAATATTAATAGCCATACCCTACCCATACTTATTAAAGATAGTGTAATGGATATGGGTAGGGTCTGTACCCATAAATTACTCATATACACATACCCAAAAACTATCATTTACTTTATACTTAAATTTAATCTATGAACCTAAAAATTATTTATACCCAAATTAAATTTATATTAATGTTAAAATTTTTATATATAAAAATTAAAAATATGTTAATGAACAGTAACAACTAAATAATTTTCTTCATTAAAAATTAAATTAAATTAATAAAATTAATAAAGTTAATATATTAGGATAGTAATTTTTTTTTATTTTTAAATTGGAATAGCAATAGCAACAGTTGAATATTTTTCATTAATAAAATTAATAATATTAAAATTAATAGTGGAATAAATAATTTTTATAAAAATAGTTAATAAAATTAATTTTGTTAATGAATAAAGTTTATTGACATAGAAATTAACTGTTTTTATAAAATTAAATATAGACAAAATATTTGCTTTTAAACTGTTTTTATTAACTATTTTTTAATTATATTAATTTAATTAGTAAAAAGTTTAATTATTAATTATATTAATAAAGTTTAACTATTATATCAATAAAACCTTTAATTTAATTAGCAAAAAGTTTAAAATTAAATAATTTAAATTTAATGATTAAATTAAATTAAATATAAAAAATTTACTTTTTTGGTTATCGTATGCCAAATAATATTTTTAGTATATATTGAGAAAATAAATATATACATTAAAAATATAAGTTCGATAAACTAGATCCAATGGGTCTTGGGTTAGATAGGATTATGGTCTCAATCTTTTGGATATTTTAGGGTAAGGTAGGATTTGAGTCTCATCCTTTTGAGTATTTTAGAGTATGGGTGTGGGTAGGGTAATACCCTGCCCATTTATAGGCCTATCCCACTTTATAAGCACAAATATCTAAAGAAAGGTGGTTGGTAGAGTTTCATATCCAAGTGAAAATACCAACTATTTTAAAATTAGATATTTACTAAACAACATAAAAATTATAACAAATTTTTTTATACATGTGCTTCATATATGTATGTACATTAATTTTTTATTTTAATATTTAGATACATGTGCATTGAGTGTGCACCAATCACTAATTTATAGGGTATATTGCACAACGCCCCCTTGTGATATTTGGAATTGGCTGATAATCCCTAGTGAAATAGGAAATGGAAAAAAACCCTTATATTTTCTAAAATCATGCAATGAGCACCCCTGGCAAGGAAGGTGTCGTTCATGCACGAGTGTGCGAGATTTGGCATGTATTTTTATGTGTAAAAAGACGATCATGCCCCTCACTTATCAGCCGTTAGATTTTTTTTAAAGAGATCAACGATCCACATTAAATCATATAATATCTTTAAAAAAATAAAAGAAATAAGTAATATATTATTATATAATAGATATATGTATAATATATAATCTAATATATAATAAATGTATATCCCACCCCACAAACCACCCAACCCCACCCTACCCCAACCCACCGGCTGCCATGGCAACCGATTTTTCATGGCTGCCGGCAGTCGATGGCCATGGCTGCTAGCATTCTGGTAGCTCGCCAGTCGGCCGCCGGTGGGCACCAAAAATGAAAAAAAAAATAGAGAGATGGCGACCGACGACCGCCATCGGCCGCGACGGCCAGTGGCTAGGTCTGGCCAAGGTGCTGGGGCGGTTGGGGTGGGGGTGATGATATATTATATATAACATATATTATATATAGTCATATACAATATATATGTTATATATAATTTATATATATGTATATTATATATATAAGTATAAATAAAAATTATATTTTTACAAATAATAAATATTATTTAATTTTTATAAATATTATATATTTTATATTTTTACATATAATAAATATTACTTAATTTGAAATGAACAAAAAAATTATTTGTAATATACGTATAAATAAAAAACATATATGTTTATATTTATAGATGTACATATATTTTATATGTAACTATAAATAAAAAATATATTATCTAATTTTTATAAATATTATATATTTTATATTTTTAAAAATAATAAATATTACTTAATTTGAAATTAATGAAAAAATTATATATATAATATGTATAAATTAAAAAACATATATGTTTATATTCATAGATGTACATATATTTTATATGTAACTATAAATAAAAATATATATTATTTAATTTTTATAAATATCATGTATTATTTAATTTTAAAAGAATTAAAGAAAATTTATATATGGATATATGTGACATGTATAAATAAATAATATATAATATCTTTATAGATAAATTTATACATGTACATATATTATATAAGTGTAAAAACTATATTATATACTTTTTTAAAATTATTATGCATAGACTTTTATATGTATACATATTTTATATCAGTATAAATAGAAATATATACCTTTTTTAAAATTAATTTGAAATGTATAAAAAATAATTTTATTTAAGAGTATTTTTGTCCTTTTACTATTCAATGAACGTCAAACAACAATAAGAAGGCTATTGGGCCAAGTGTGCAACGTTTAATTAAACATAGGGGTTTTTTTGCTAATTCCTATTTCACAGGGGGTTATCAGTCAATTTCAAATATTACAGGGGGGCACTGTGCAATTTACCCCTAATTTATATAAATGGAGCGATAGATTGAAAAAAATTACCTAGCTATAAATCTTACTAATTTTGCGTAATGCGAAGGTGGAAGGTCTTAGAATTGTGGATTCAAAATAAACATTATGAAGTTATATCCAAATACCATCAATTAAAATCTTCGAACTTCGATTTAACCAAGCCACTCTTCAATTTTTTTTTCTTTGAATATGGTAATAGGAAAAAGAGATATAGGCTAGGGCTTTTCTTTTCCTTTTCCTTTTGTGAATGGGTTTAAAGTATTTTTTAATAATTTTGTTGCTTGAATTTATAGTTGTTATTTCATTTACTATTCCCAATTGTCTTGGTAGGCAACCCTTTTATGTTCTTAAATTATAAAATAATTCGAGGTAGAGGAATTAATGTGGGAAAATGCTAAAGTTTGAGATAAAATTCACTACAAAAAATTAGAGTATCAACTATGGCGAATTTGTAGTTAATACTAAAAATTTATAGCTTTGACTATAAAATTGTCTTAATCAAGTTCGAAATTGATGCTCTTGTAGCTAACCTTCACTATGATCAATTCGTAGCTGATAATTATTGTTTTTTATAAATATATTAATTTTTCTATATACAATGTTTAAATAATTTGTTATACTTCAAACATATAATACTATGATCATTAATTATAATTAAAAAATTATATAATTATATTTGCTATGAAAATTCGTAGCTATAGGTATGAAATTAATTTCATAGCAATTTTATTGTAACATATGCTTTGATTTTTTTGTAGTGAATTAAGTTAGCCTTACTTAAGGAAAAAAATTAATTCAACCACCTAATAACATAATTAGTCGTTGGATCAAATGGTTCTTTTTATTACTTTAAGATGTTCTGAACACGTTGATATTTTAATTCAACTCAATCTTAAATTGTGATAAAATGATTAATAAAACCTTATTCAAGAAATAAATATGAGTTTTTACCAACTAACGAAGAGGTATTGGTTCATCAAACTGCCCTTTTTTTTTTCCTTTAAATTGTGATCTAGCTAGATGCAAAACAACGCAACATATATTGATTTAGAGGGTGTTTTGATAAGCTTATTAGCTCTTAAAAATATTTTATAAGATGTTGAGATAAACATATTTTATAAGATGTTTGAGAATTTATAAGATTTTATAAAGTGTTTGATGGATATTTTAGGAAAAAAAAATTGTAAACTCTCAAAATAAGATGTTAAGATAGTGAAAGCTCTTATAAAAAAAAAAGAAAAAGAAAAAGGAGATTCTAACTTATTTTTTAAATCATAGAATCACTTATATGTTTAATTATATTAATTGAAAATTAAAGTTTATCATTACTAACATTTTATAAACTTCAGCATCTTATTTTATACAAATATTTTAAGAATTTATTTTTTAAAATAGGATTTAGCATTTTATATACATGTTTGAAAATATCTTATAAAATATATGAATTTATATGATGTTTTTAGGATCTTATAAGTTCAATTGGACGCCCTCTTAAAAACATATCTAGGTAATTATTAAGGGGTTCAAATTTATAAGTAGTAAAAATATAGGCTTTATTTGTTTAACTTTTCCTATAGTATTATTCAACTTTCAAATAATACCAAATGTAGCAGCATATTCCCCAATCCCACTGTCCGAAATATTAATAAAATTACCAAAATATCCTCCCAAAAAACTATATATATATATATATATACACCAATCACTAAAATTATGCAAATGTGTAAACAATTACTATGAGGAAACAATCACCTCACTAAGTCAATAAAAAAATAATTAATTTGATATCTACAATAAAATTTGTCCTATATCAAAAAACTTTCAATCAAGCCAAAACATTCTCAAATAATCTAAAAAAACAAAAAAAACAAACATACATTATATTCTCTCAAGTCACTACCCAAATACACTCTCTCAAAATATTTTCTATAACCCATCGAAAAAACCAAACAAACATAGCCATAATTAAATGTAGATAAATAGTAGAGATATTAGTAGTTTTATTGTTATATGATCACTATTATGTATTTAGAGGGTCTTTGGCTAAATTTATTTTAAACATCTTATAAGCTCCTACATCTTATAAGATGTTTTTGGGGCTTATAAGATGTTAGATCTTATTTTTAAAATAAGTTGTTGAAGTGTTTGGATAAAATAAGATGTTGGAACTTATAAGATGTTAATAATGGCAATTTTGTAATTAAAATGGTTAAAAATGAAGAAGCTTGTTAAGATCTTAAAAATAAGTTAGGGTCTCCTTATTTTTTTTAAAAGAACTTATAAGCTCATAATATCTTATTTTAGGATCTTATAAGCTCTTTTTTAAAAAAAATTTACCAAACACTTTTTTACCAACTTATGAGCTCTTAAACATCTTATAAGCTCACCCAAACACCCTCTTACTATATTTTTTAGAAAGCTAGAATCGATGTGGGAAAAGAGATATATAAAACCGTGAGATCTTTAGGTCCGATCGCCATCTTAGAAAACGATGTTGTCCATCAATTTTTTCAAAAACAATAATTAATAATAAGAAAAAAAGAGCAAAAGCATATCTTTCTTTCCACTACTTCCCTTTTCCCTCTTTTTGCTTTCTTGGCTTTTGGCAGTTGTGGAACTAACTATGGTTTTGCTTACACAAATTATCATACGTATGAAAAAGTTGACACGCAGGCGCATAGAATAAATTTTGGCCTCCACGGGCAGTTGAGGAATGGACAGTTATGACTCTTTAAGGAGAAAAAGTTTCACCTCTTTTAATCCCTTTGAATTTGCTTTAAAGAGTAGCAGCAGCAAAATGCAGCCCAATTTTAATTAAAGAGGTTTAATGTTATAGTCATTTTACCAACAATTAATATATTTGGTATCTTTTATTAACCCTACGAACTATTCCTCCCATTAAATGAGGCTGAATTTGTAGCATCACCCATGAGACAATGTCTCATTTTTTTTTAATTTTTTTTAAAAGTATTATCAAGGTAAAAGAAAAAGAAAAAGAAAAATGTCCCTTTTTCGGATCTATTGTTTGCTAACGGCTTTTCACGAATTTAATGAGGCTGAATTTCTAGAATCGCCCATGACCGGGGTATTTGGGATCTTTAGGTTCTCATTGGCTATATTTTTATTATTTTTTTTAATTTTGAAATGATCTTTTATGTGCTTTTATTTTATCATTATTTTATGTGCGAGTATGAGAATGTAATTAGATCAATAAGGTAAATATTTTGAAAAAATTGGATTAAAAATAATATTTCAATGTAATAGTATTGAATGTTTTAATATAATATTATTATTTTATTTCTTTACGTCATATTCAATTATTTTATGTTGGATTAAAAAATTATTACTTTTAGTTAGTCGATTTTACTGGTATAAGAAATTATTATTAAATATAAAGCCATACCTATTATTTTGGTATGATGGAAAAAAATATTATTTAATCAACTACAAGGCTTTAACTAATTTTTTAATTAACAGGTATTTTAAATTTTAAAATGGTAGATATATGTATGAAAATGAAAATAAAATGGTATTTTTATTGAAACTATCCCTAAATAATCGTATTTTTTTTATATTTTAAAATAGTACGAAAATGAGAACGTTTGCCATAAAACACAAATTATGACTTCAACTTTTGCCGTGGAATTTTCTCCATTTTAAGGAGGATCAATTTCTGACATCACCAAAACGACTTGTATCCAGGACTTTATTTTTATACTAACAATTTCTTGGCATAATCTATGTGTGTAATAAAATTTTATAGTATAAAATAAATAAATCATTTATTTACCTTTTTATACTATAATTTTTTTAATAATTTTAATATATTTATTTAAATTTTTTATGATAAATAAAAGGAAAAATTAAGATACAAAAATATAGAAAGAAAAAAATTAAACAAAACTAATAGGAAAAAGACTACCTTAGAAGTTATGAAAATTAAAAAATAATAATGAAAATATATCAGAAAGATCATCCAAAAATATACCATAAAGAGACAAATACATTCGTCTCAAAATAAATGATGGGTTCGTGTTCTTGATCAATAAATTTCGCTATTTTTAACGTAATAATAAATAATACGACAATTTACTATAATAAATTTATTTGAGGGAGAGAGAGTATTTGCTATGGGTTTCTTCAATTTAATGAGGTTGAATTTCTAACATCACCTAATACTGAAGAATAAAGATCATAGAAATCTGTAGGAGCCTTACCACATGAGACAAATTAAACGTATGCGGCACATGCATAACATTTTCTTCGGACATCTTCGTGGTCGTTATCTCATGATAATCCATGAAAACGAATACGATACAATATAAAGTAATTTTAAATATTTTAATAACATGATGTGATTTATAATATATTATGTATAAAATATAAAAATTTCATACAATTTTATAAAGGAAAATTCAAAGGGTATTATTAGTCATCTCCGTGTCGTGCTTTTCTTGTGTTAGTTTCCTAATATTGTGTTGAAATTTTTATTTTTTATTTATATTTTAAACATATTAAAGAATGCATCCAATACATATTACCTGAATCATAACGATATTGTCATTATTTAAAAAAAAATAATCATTCACTATGAAAAAATTATCACCAAATAGACTTCATAATTATGACTATAAATTATAATTACAAATTTTTATAGCAAACAAATAATAAGCAACAAAAATAGTTAATTAATCAATCTTTAACATTATTCACTAAGAGCACAACAAATTGGTTATGTATTATTTTTAAAAAAATAATATATAAAAAATAATCATTAATTAACCACGAATTAATCATAATTAAAACCTTAATTTTTTATATTCAGATCAGTACTCAAATTAATGTTATCAATATCATGCAAAGTAATTTGTTGAAGCGTGATTCATGAAATATAGTAGTTGTGGTATATGGTTTGAATTTAATTATTCTTACAAATCAATTTAAGGCAGTCAGTCTCGCCATTAGTATTCTGTCTAAACGGACCACATTAATGCGAATTTTTACCTACCAATTAATAAGGCGTTCTTGTCATCCAGGCAACTAAACCATGTCCAACAATTTGATTGAACATTTATTAAATTAAATTAATTGCAGTCACACTATAATTAAATTCGATGGATCAGTCACATCACTAGTTAAAAATCTTGCTACTATTGAGAAAATCTATTTCCTCAGGCCTATCAACGAAGAATAAAAATAAAATAACAAAAAAATGGTCGTGGACCACACACACTTTCTCATTTATTACATGTAACCAAATCTATCCTTAACTACCCTTTATCTAATGGCCATCACACATGCAAATCCTAGACCGTTGAGATCAGCCCACACCCACAACTTTAACTCATGGCTTACAAGCCAAAAGAGAAAAACAGTAATAAAAATAACAACAACAACAACAACAATGAAAAAATAAGTAAATTCAAGAAAAGAAACTAAAACCAGGCAAACAACCACCTTTAAAACAATGCATAATAGCTCGTTGATTTTATGTTGAAAATGAACAAGATTGAGAGACTGTTCGGCTATATTAATTTATTTAAAAAAATTTATAAGCTCCTATATTTTATAAGATGTTTTTGGAATTTTAAGATATCAATTAACATTTTAAAAATTGGCTCTTAAAATATTTGGATAAAATAAGACCTTAAAATTTATAAAACATTAGTAATGACAATTTTGTAATAAATATAACCAAAAGTACTAAAGAAGTTCCTTAAATTCTTAAGAATAAGTTAAAATTCTTATATTTTACAAAAGAGTTCATAATATTCTAACAACTTATTTTAGAATGTGTAATTTTTTTTTTTTTTAAAATTATACCTTATAAACTTTCAAATATTTTAAATCAGATATACGCTTTTAAGTATCTTATTAGGTATTTTAAAAAGCTTATAAACTGATCCCAAGTATCCTATAAATAATCTATGAAAATTCCATCTCGAAAGTAAATGTGTAACAAGTCAACGATGGGCGATTTTATATTAAAAATGTACGGGACCAAGAGATCTGTGAAAATTATGAGGCTTAAAAATAAAAATCGATAAGAATAGCTAACAACCGGCCAAAAATGTAATAAAAATTTATTTATATGTGGTGACCAAATGCCCCACTAAATAATTAATGCATTTGGTCCGTCTTGGACGATCTGAAGTCATCCACTTAACAACATTATTAGGTTCATAAATATCACTTCATTCTGTGGATCCATGGATTTTTATATTTCACTTTGAAGTCAGCAGTCATCTTGATGCCTCTAAATATATTAATACTACACACCAATGCCCAATGCAGTAGCTCCATATATTTCTCTCTTTTCCTTCAAATCCACTCCATTTTCCAGATCTAACTGACTGAACCCTTTCTTTTTTAGTTCTTTTTCTGTTTTCCTACAGAAGAAAATGGCAAAAGCAAGCTCAAACAGGTTCCTCCAGGACGACAAGTTTTTCTCCAGGCTCCTGTCCAGGGAAAAGTACAACTCCGCCAAGCAGGGCGAGGCATCTTTCCGGGTGTTGTACTACGGCGGTGCCACCGGTTCAGTGCCGTTCCTGTGGGAGTCTCGGCCGGGAACCCCGAAACACACATTCAACAACGACCCACTTCCGCCGCTTACTCCGCCGCCGTCGTATCAGTTCAGCCCTCGAGCAAGTCCCCAGCAGCATAAAAAGCATTCCAAGAATTCCTCCAAAATTTTGAACTCCATCTTTCCAAGAGTTCCTTCTAAGAAAATAAATGCTTCGCCGCCGTCGTATTCACTCCCATCAACGCCGCTCAGAAAAAATAACTTCGGAGGTCGTTCGAGACCGGGTGCTGCCCGTTTCGGGCATGATGAAGATGAGTACGAGGTGGGTACAAATTCTCCTACCTCGACATTGTGCTTTGGTCCTAGAAATGGAAGTCCGTCGTCAAGGAGATTTAGGGGTGTGAAGAAGGTGGTGTTGTCCATTGTTGGCCATGGAACAATGGGTAATTAGACGATATATATACAAAGTCGTATGATGTTCATTTTGTACATCATGAGATATATAGCTAGTTTAATTCGAAGCTTTAAGTTATAATGAATACAAATGTATTTTGTGATCATTTATGTAATGATTTTTGTGTGTTAAAAAATGCATAAGATAAGTCCAATCAAGATTTCAATTTGATTTCTTTGAGTTAAATTTTCTAGTACTTGAATTTTATTTTATTTTATTTATTTATTTGAGAAAGCACCAATGATGAAAAGTTGCATGTGTCGACAATAATGGATTTTAACTAGAAAAATATAAAGAAAAAAATATAAAATATATAGTATGAAATTACACTAAAGAATAATTTTTATTAGTATTGTATCACTAAAATCCAAGACTCAAGCATAGTATTAAAATTCTTTCATTTTATAATCTTTTTTATATTATTTTATTTATTTATTGTTCCCCTTTGGGGTTGAGGTGGGGTGGAGGAGCTAAGGAAATGTCTATCTCATGAATTAACTTGAAGATGCAATCAAATTTAGTAAAGAGCAACAATAATATATCATGCAATCAATTTAATCAAATGTCATTTAACAATTAAATGCCACCAAATATTAAATTATAGTGGTATTTTTTATAACTATCACCATAATACATTTTTGTGTTATTATATTATAAAATGTCACCAAATTAATGCCACTAAATGTGAATTTTCTTGTAGAATTTTGAGTTTCACTGGTTTTTTAGCTTTCTTTAATGGGTAAAAAATTGTTATAATTAATTCATTCTAATAAATTTAATGGATTTGAAAAGGCAAACAAATTTAATGAAGATCAATAATATTGTAGATATATCATCTTTTGAGTTCTACTGGTTTCTTACTTTCTTTAATAGGTAAAAATGTGTTATATTTAATGTACTTGTAATGAATTTAATAAAAGTAATTCTTTCCAAATAAGAAGAGGTGAAGAAAACAATGAAGGACAAACTCTTGATTGCAACAATGATTAATGTTCAATGCCACATTAAACTGGTAGGTATTTGAGACTGGTTGCCTAAGCTTCATCCATGAATTGCTGATCTCGTGTTATCTTGTTATGTGAAGTATTTAATTAGTATCTTGAATCGTACTTCTTGTTACTACAAGAAAATTGGCTTTCACCAACGGAAAATTACTGACGGACAAATTCTGTTGGTAATTACCGACAGATTTTTGACGAATTTTAAATTCAAATTTTAAAAAGTTTTGCCAATAAATTTACCAACAGATTACCAACGGAATCAGTGACGGATAGAATATCCATTGATAATGCGTTGGTAAATTAGCAAGATAAATAATATTCATTGGTAATGGGTCGGTAATTTTTTCCAACTGAAATAAATTTCATCGGTAATATTTCCAACAAACTAATGTCCATTGGTAATCCGTCGGTAATTTTTCAATATATATAATCCGTTGGTAAAGTTTCAAAGAGATATAACTCTGTTGGTAATCCGTCGGTAAAATTATTGACAAAAATAATTTATTAATATTTCGTTAACACATTTTTTTTATTTAACTAAATAAAATATTAAAAGTTATATATATTAAATATAATTAAATAATAATTATATAAAATTAAATTTTATAACAAAAATTGACTATTGATAAAAAATTAGTAAATAATTAAATTTTGAATTCAAAAATTTTTAAATTAAAAAAATCAATTACTATAATTAAATAAAAATTATTAAAATAAAATGTAAAAAAATAAAAAATATAAAAAAAAAAAAATAATAACTAAACCCTAACTATATACAATTCAATTACACTTATTCTTGCCACACAACCAGGTATGTTTTCTCTCATCTTCCTTCCTCCCTCTCTTCTTTCTTTCTTTCTCTGTTCTTTTTTTTTTTTTTAAATCTTCTTCCTAGTTGCCTCATTCTCGCCGGCAAAAGCGCCGGCGAGATGCTGGTAGCAGAGGCCAGCCTTCGCGATGCAAAAACGGGAGCCAGCAGATCTGCTGGCTCCCGCAAGGGGGAGGCCAGCTGCTTGCCTCCCCAATCGGCGGCGACGAGACCCAGCAGCAGCTGGGTCTCGCTACCAATGTTGCTACACCGGCGAGGCCAGCAGCTGCTGGTCACGAGCTGGGTCTGGCGACCAACAATTTTTTATTTTTATTTTTTTGAAAGTTTTCTGATTTTATTAATATTTTTTTTTAATTGTGCAGGTTTAAAATTTTGCATCTTTGGGTATTGTAAAAGGTAAATTATTTTAGTATTAAGTTATAATTATATAAATTGTATTGATGAATTATATAGTCAATTATTTTAGATATTGTGTTGGTTTATTTCAATTTGTGAGTTTTTCTATAGTAGTGGATTTATAGTAATTTGAAACTATTATCTTGGTTACTCCTGGGATATTAGTAAGTGGTGTTAGGCATATGGTAATTATGCTTGTGCTACAACATTGTTAATTGAATAATTAGAAGTATTTGTTTTGACATAATTTTTGAAAAATTAATAGCATAGCATCTTCTATTTTCAGTCTTTGGATCTGAATCTTTAATGAGTTAATCCATATTGTGGATGGTTAAAATGACTTGTATTGATGATGTGTCTATATATAGTTAGTGTTTTCCATTAGTTATATATGTTGTTTGTGGGTGGTGAACTTGTATTGATCATTTATCTATCTATCTATCCACAATATATTGTTTGTAGATGGTTATTAAGATTACTTTACAAATAGAATTTATTTGATTGTGCAGAAATTACGTGAGAAAGTCATTTAATGTGCTACCTTTTAAATTAGATTTTAGAGTTTTTCATTAAATATATTTTCGAAATGCAGCAATCATGGCTAGTGATCGTAGTTGGATGTGGCATCGATTCGATGATAGAGGAAGTATTACATTTGAACAATATGCATTCGATGATAGCAAGTCTAAGAGAGTTCATGTAAGTAAAATAGTATGCATTTATTGTTTTTTCTAGACTTTGTTTTGATCTTTTTGTTAATTAAATAAAATGTTTCTGATTACATTTAATTTATTTATGTAGGAAGAATATCATGAAAATATTTTGAAGAAGCATGGCAATGAGGCTTCCTCTCAGCCTTTATTTGACACAAATTCATGGATAGAGGCAACCGGTGGCCCATCTAAGGGTTTCATAATCCTTGAATAGTTTGTTGAAGTTTTAATTTTTTGAAGTTATGGTTTTGTGAACTTGGTACTTTTGACTTGCATTTTATGTAGATTTAATTATTGAATGATTTGCTGAAGTTTTAGCTTTTTGAAATTGCGATTTTATATTGTGGTTTTATTGGAGTTTGTAGTTTATTGAGGTTATATTTGTTGAGTTATGGTTGTGTTGAATTAGTTTGTTAAAATTGTGATGATTTTTTAAATTTTGGTTTCTTTAAAATATGATTAATATTATTTAATGATGGATTTGATGAAGAATTGATATTTAATGTATTTTTAATTTTTATTGTATTTAGCATTAATTAGTATATTTAATTGTTATAGGCTATTAAAATTTTGTTGAAAAAATTATTAAAAAAATAAAAAAATTTCAATGAAAATTACCGACGGATTGTTAATCAAAATTAAAAAGAGATTAAATTTACCGACGGATAAATATTACCAACGGAAAAAAGACTAAATTTACCGACGGATTACCAACGGATTTTTATTGGTAATATAACCAATGTTCATACTAAATTTACCGTTAGAAAATCCATTGGTAATTATTACCGACGGACTTAAAATCCATTGGTAAAATTTACCAGCGGGGTTATTGCCAACGGATGATTTTCGTTGGTAAATCCGTCTGTAAAATATATTACCAACAGATTTTTTCAATTTACCGATGGATTTTTCCGTCAGTGAAAGCCAGTTTTCTTGTAGTGTGTTCTCATTGGCATCAGAAATGGAAGATAGTGTACTCTTATATAGTTGTTATACTTGGAATGAAGTTTGATAGGCTGCTCAAAAAATAATATTTCATTCTGAATAAAATTAAGATTCATAACTTTTTTAATTAGATCGAAATTTCAATTGGACCTTACTTATCCAAATTGTTGAATCAAAATATTGTAAAAGTTTAACATTGTGCCTCTTTAACTCGAATCTAATTTGACTTATGCAGACCATTGATCTGGAATGACATGGACGATTAAAATTGTATCACTCAGTATTTTATACTTGACAATTGATACTCGATATAAAATATAAATATCAAAGGCTGGTACCAAATTTCTAAGTATATAATTTACAAGCAACCTACGTTTTTCTTTAGCATACCTAGATAGTTTCAATCTTGATTTGCATTAGGAAGACTTTCATTAGGCACCCTTCTAGCGTCCCTTGCATGTTTTGATCTCAAGTTCTAGAGGTCTTGATCTATTCGACCTTAAGAACCCTAGATAGACCTAAACCATTCGAAAGTTAATATCGAACTCGCATTAAACTTAAGAAAAAGATATTAATCCAATCAAAGTAAATAGGTGTTTCATTCAATATGCCTTTTATATTTTCTTTTTATTTTAATTTGTGTCTTATCATGTAAGGATACACATTAAGTGTATCTAAATCAATTGTTTGTTTAAGAAAGTGTTTTATATGTTTTAACTTTTATCTATAATATGGAATAAAAATTCAAACATTAATTAGAATAATGATATCAACTATGTGATGTGGTGAAATAGATCATCAAAAGTTGTTTAATATTCTCATCAACGTGTTAGTAGAAAAAATTGTTCTCTGCACCACATATAAATACTAATTCTTTGCAACTTTGCAAGTGAAGTAAAGTGTATATAGTTGATTGTTAGGATTAGAATAATGAATTGGGCTTTTCTAGGACTACACTTAGAGTTGACAAATTGTGATAGCCATTTGTTCCTTGTAAATAATTATGATGGTTGAGATGGCCTCACTTGATCATCTGATTATGGAGCAAGAAAAATTAAATTTAAATAAAAGAGATTATTTTTGGATCTAAATGTTTTTGAAACTATAAAATCATTAAGAGTATTAGATTGTATCTGATCCAAAAATAATCTTTCAATATGTAAATTAGGGAAGCATATGAAGAAAATTATTTTGAGAATTTAAAAAGCTAATTATAAAGATTTTACCTATAGATGACAATATTTGAACTATCTATAGCAGTGGGCATAGGATAAAAGTATTGGCATGATCTGAACCCTTCATCAATATGCTGATTTATTGTATCTAGCTCATTTCTGCTGGGCCAGGCCCATGGCTAGGTAAGGAACAAGTTGCTGGGCCATTTAGCCTTAATTTAGTTTTCTCAGTGGGCCCATGGATTATATGTATAATACCCACATTAAATGAAAAATATGATATGTCTAATTACAAATATCTTCTCATTATTTCAGAGTAGAAATGACAATGGGTCCGGGTCATATCCAGACCCGCCTCGCTTGGGGCGGGTTTTGAAACCATAAACGGGTCGTATGGTGGGTCTCGGATTATAATTTTTAAATCCGACCTAGCCCCAGACCGCCCCTCTAGATATTATATATATTAATTTTATTTATTATGTGTATATTTTATATGATGTGTATTCGTGTGTGTGTATATATATATATATATGAAAAAATATGAATATTACATATATGTTCTATATAAATATAATAACATTATCATAATAAATAGCTTGTACATTCAATATGTATATATAAGTAATAATAATATTTGCAATTTATAATCTGTTAAATACTAAAACATGCATGTATAAATATTTAAATAATAAATTTTTTGTTAATAATATTATTTTCTTATATTATGAAGTTATGGTGATGTTATTTTTTTCAAAAGAAATATTATTATTATTTTTAAACATTTTAAATGAGTCTAACAGGTCCATCTCCCTAGATAAAGGTTTGGGAAAAAGAAGAATCTTGCGTCTGTAAAAATCTTAACGGGGCAGCGGGTCTTGAGTTTGGCCAAACCCGCCATACATCCGACCCATTGCCATCCCTTTTTCAGAGTTACATTACACCATGTTGAGATTTGTAGACCCCAAGGTACCTTAATGAAAACTAGCAAATGACTTTGATACCCGTACAATGCTGTTAGAAACAAGTCAAAAATAATGGAATAAATTGGCATTCTGAACGACTTTTTTCACTTAATCATAGAGGGGACTTTATGTAACATTTGATATTACAAGGGCTGTTAATGCAAAACATTTTTTTTTTTACCCTTATTGGCGAAGGAATATATATGGTAATTGACGTTTTTCCCTATAACTATACATGGGAATACATGTGTTATTAATAATTATAACAACCATTTGGTCTTATTTCCAAAGGCATTTTCAGTTTTTATACATTTTGAAAATTCAAAAAAATAGTTATGAAATAAAAATGAAAACTGAGATGCATTTCGATGAAATGTAGAAAAGTAATAATTAAAATATGTACAGGTTTGAAAAGTATATTGATTTATATTTATTTATATTTAAAAATATTTATTTTTAAATATGTATATTTTATTAATTTTAAAATGATAATAAGTATTTTATGTCAAATCAAATTTGAATTTGATATATGTGAGAGTATGATGATAGGGTAGATTTAGAAAGAGTTTGAAAAAAAAAAAAAAAAATATTTTGAATGAAAATAAATAGAAAGTGATAGTTTTTTTCATTTTATGATGGAAATAAAAAATAGCCCATGCAAATGAAACCAAACGGGCTGTAAGGGGCTAAATATGTATTGATAAAAATATGTTTATTTATATGATTTTATCATGAAAGATTAATTGTTGTGATCTTTTTTTTAATATCAAATATAAGATTAATATCTTTGTGAAGTCAAACCTTATTCACAAATTGCATAATTGTCGTTAATTTTACTCCATTTTATTTTTTCTCCATTTATCAATAAAATTCCTACGACATAATTATAATTGTATAAGATGTCACTAATGATTTATTGAGATCCATTATTGAGAAAAATACATACACACGAGCGATCATCAAATACATAAAAATCGATAACTAATTAATTTAGTAATCAATTTAGTGACCGTTCTTATCGATTACAGAAACACTCGTCACTAGTTAATATTGATTATTAATTAGTGACTGTTGTTCTAGGTGGAATTTTTGATTTACTTGTGTAAATACAAAATAAAAATACTTGCTTAATAAACAAAATATATGTTCCTTTCTTAATAGCCCGACATGCATCAAAACTGGAATTAGAACATCTTAATAAGCCCAATTATATATCATTAAGTCCAAGTCTTTCTTGGGGTCGCTGAGTATATATGAGTATGATGACTCATAAGAAATTGGGCAGCCAGCTTAGGACTAATTTCATAAACCTGGCAAGGAGCATCAGTTAACAAAACCAAATTTGGACTGCAATTCAATTTTCTATTTTGATGAGCTTAACTAGATAAATGTTGATATGGGATAGCCCAATATGCTCGGCCCAAAGACCATAGCAGGCTCACCTCATACATTGGGCCCAATTATGCTACCGACATTGGGTAACCCCAGTCGATCATGCAGATCGACACCGTTCGAAGGCTAGGCCTCTGATCGATACCTCGACCCCACTGCTCATCCAGCACGTAAGCCTCGCGCCATGCCTGTGTTAGGTCAACCAGGGAAGTCGATTAGGCATGTAACCGCCTCTGCTGCATTAAATGCCCTGACAAGTAACATATCTCCGTATTAATGGCACATACCGCCCTAGTACTGTCCATGCTACCACACCAGAGAGGAGGCGCGAATACAGTGTATTATTCTATCTCCAAAACCTGGAGGGGCAGGGGTAGCCACATGGGATAATATAAGGGTGGGAGATGACTTAATGGCCCCCAGGCAAGGACAAAAATCATTACAGCAAGTCAAAAGCATTTCAGACAAATCACCGCTGGGATAGGGCTATAAATACCCTCACTCTACCCCCTCAAAGGTATGCCATTTTACATACAAAAAGCCCTAACTTTGCTACTCGATATATTCGACCTCATACTTACTTGAGCGTCGGAAAGTCTAAGCTGATGGCATCTCGGCTAGCCTGATGTTTGCTCGTGATTGCAGGACTCGACCCAATTACCTTCATATATTGACCCAAGAGGTCGAACCCTTTGAAAATTACCATTTAATCCAACTTCAAGCGGATTTCACCCTCACCAAATGTCATAAAATTATAATTTCAAAAAGTACAAGAAAAATATTTTTCTCATATAGAGTTAAGCAAAGAGATCCATGTAATTAATATGTTTGTTCTTTTACAGGTTATATGTGTAACCTATTACCTGAAATTCTCTTTCTTCATAAAGAAGTATTAGTACAATTCGAGCATAGTAGTAATAAGTACTTGTTGTCTAGTGGAAGATCTCGAATTCGAACCCAAATAGATTTTTTTGTACATTTTATATGCATATGATTATGCGGTTTGTACTTGATTTGATAATAGGATAATATTAACTTGTTGAAAGGATAAAAAATTCGTCATTTGTAATATTCTCTCAGAAAAAAATAACAATTACTTGTTACTAAATGCTGAAAATATTATTAATATGTTAAATGCTTAAAGAGAAGAACAGTAATTTTTTTCTATTCACAAATAAGCATGAATAGAAATTTCCTATTTTCCTCACTAACCTATCCAATCCTGTTACCATTCTTTTGGCATTGAAGTCTAGCTATTAGGAATTCTTTTCCGTTATCTATTTCATATCCACTCACAAAATGTTTGCCCACATAATTGATATTTGATTGTAGAAGTGGCAAAGTTTCATGAACGTTATTATAAAGGTTGGCAAGCTGAATTAGACTTGACACTAGGGTGGATTTTTCTTAAACTCGAACTTATCTCGCACTTGAAAAAATATGTTAAAATTTGTCCCATCTAATTATTCCATGAGTTTTAGATTTGAAAATCTTAATTCATCCCGTACTAAATATGTAAAATTCACGCCTATTCCCCTTCGTCTAATACCTGTCAACTTCTTTTTGAAAAAAGTCTAACTAACTATAATTTGATAATTCACTATAATCTCACAAAAATCGACATAAAAGAGTTCAATCAACATGAAAAAATTCAAATATATTAATGAACTAAAATACAGAAAAAGTTCAATCATAAAAATATATAATATATTATGGGATAGTCTGGTTGGGATAAAGTGTTTTTATCCCACCTTATCATTCATTTGGTTGGAGTGATAATAAACACTCAAGCCCACACGAATACCAAAAACCCATGCTTATATGTACAATTCCCATGATAAGTTAACATATGGCCCCCCATAGAATTATTTATCCATATATCTACTCCTTGTGTTGAAATTATCTATCTACCCTTTAATTTTTGAAATTATGGATTTTATATTTGAGTAAGGGACAAAAAGATAATTTACTAGATATAATCAAGATGTTTTACTATTAAACCAAACACAAAAACCAACAATTATGTGAACCCACATAAAAATAATAATGCAAACCAAATTAGAGCGCAATGATAAATAATCACACAAATTATCACAGATAAATAATCATGAGATAACTTAAAAATCGAACCAAACTAGCCCTATGTATTATAATCATATAAGTATTCGGAGTAAAGAAGCTTTACCCTAAACACGACCTGGCCTGCTCGCATGAATTCATACCAAAACCCACCTTGTGCGGAGCGGAAATGGATAAATACCTATGGATAGAGTTGAAATTGTCAAGTCTAAATTAAATTTATATATCCTTTTAATTAAATTAGGAATATGTTTGGTCATAATTATAAATTATTTTAATTAATTAGGGTTGTATTCGAAGATTTTACTAGTAGAAGATAGTAATTGATATAAAATTTATATTACAATATGGTAAAGTAAGTTTAATTATCCAAACAATGAATGAAGAAAATAGAGAATAAAAAGACTACATTGGTTTTGAACATTTTGCTTTCTGACAATTTTACTATAAATGGTTATCAAATCGATCTCCCTTTGAGTTCTTGGAGGTGACAGCATATATAGTAGTACTAATCCGCTCCAATTACTTGAGAAATATTAAGTAGAAGAGTCTCTTTCTTTGCATAAATGAGTTTTAAACATCTAAAATTCTCTAATTTTCTCACTAAAAAAAATTTAGATATCAATTATGACTAATTCGTATATGATGCTATAGATTTGTCACTTTAATTATGAAATTATCCTAATTAAATTCAAAATAGACACTCACGTAGCTAGCCTTCGCTATTACTAATCCGTAGTTGATGATTACTTTTATTTTTGTATATATTAATTTTTCTATGGCGAATGCATAAATAATCTAGCTATTGTGCTTTTAACGAACAACACTACAGATCATTGATAGCTAGTAATTTTTGTTACTTATTCTTCTAAAAATTTATATTTGTTACAAAAATTTGTAGAGATAGCCATGCAATCAATTTGGTACCTAGCTAATTTTTTGATAGTATCTATTCATGTAATATTAACGTATGAATTCTTTTTTAAAATATACATGTACACTTGATTGTGGGCTGTATGTGTGTGTGTGTGTGTGTGTGTGTGTGTGTGTGTGTGTGTGTGTGTGTGATGTATGTTTGTAAAGTAAAATATTGGATAAAACATAAATTAGAACAAATAATCCAAAACAATGCGAACAAGGAAGACTGATGAAAATGATAGTTAAATTAGGTTCTTCTAGTTTTTCAAGTTCAGGTTGTTGGTCTGAATGTATGGCTTCCAAGTATATTTTTGACCCCCAAAGACCAGAATGTTTTTGGTGCTTATTAAAAGTTTAAATTGGACCTAATTTTAGGCTCTCTCTCTCTCTCTCTCTCTATATATATATATATATATATATTGAGTCACATATTAAATAGAATTAATGCTCTTTTAAAATTAGTCTAAAAATATTCTGTAACAAGAATATTTTCACATGATAGTTTTCCGTCTTTTGTATTTAAATTTAAATAGCCCCATTTAATGATCACATCTACATGTTTTATTTTATGCATTTTTCAACATGTCCTTTACTACTATATAGTGTTTCTTTTATTAATTAGATAATTTTTTTAATATAGGACTTCTTCTAGTTAATAAATGCTCTCTTCTGCTGAAAACTTAATAAATATTATATATGCTAAAATATTGATCACAAACAGCTAAGACTTGGACTTCCAAGACCATGGTATTGAAATTCCAAGGATTCAATTTAGGGTTTCCATATGAAAAATAATAATTGACAGATAAACTCATATTTATTGTACCCATAAATTTGTACCCAAGGGGTAGCCCAATTTGATTGAGGAGAAACACAGGTTGGGCAGACACTGGGAATACAGAATTATATATGGGGCGGGTTATTTGCCTTAAAATAAGGGTCAAACAAGAATCCATGGTGTCATTTCCTTCAAGTCTAAGCAAAATAATATGCATAAAATTTAATATCTACTTCATACATACCCTTTTCTCTATTCTCCCCCTACATCACCACCCACCCTTGAAATAACGTTTCACATAGTCATACCCAAGCAAAACTTGCTTTCCTCCAATCATGTCACTTATATATATATATATTATATTTTTCAATTATTTATATATTTTAGCAAAAATAATTAGGCTAATTTATGAGTTACTGAAATTTTTTCAGAAAGACGAAAATTAGAGAAGTATATAAAATTTTTGGATAAAATTAATTGTGAGAAAATAAATCATATAATTACACATACAATACGTAAGGCAAAATATACGGGTGAAAAAGATCATACTGTTGAAGTTAAAAGATTAATTAAGGTTGTAAGATTCTTTTAATTGAAACTTTCCATTTGAAAGTGTGTAGGTGAGATGTCCAAAATCTAAGTAGCAACGTGCTATATTTAGTCACACACTAAGCCGCTAGTTCTGTAAAAATATAATAACTCCGTTTATCTTGAAGGTGTTCCATCACTTTCCGTGAAAATTATTGAAAGTGTCGTGGGCTATTTCTTGCATTAATCTCTTAAAAATGACAAATACTTAATGAAGTAATCACATGATTAGCAAAGCGCAGGGATTAAGTCTAGACTATAGATTGCATGCCAGTCACAGTTCAAAATGCAAATATATTAAATTTAAAATTTTCTAGTGGTTTGTGGCCCAATAATATAAGTTTTCTATATAATATTAGAGGTTATGAGTTCGAATTCTAATAGACTCTTAACGTGTATGTATATAAATAAAAAAAATTATAATATTCCAATTAACTATGAATTAACCTGACTACCCCTTTACCCAGAAAAGAATAAATACAATAAAATAAAAAATCTGACTTATAATTTATGGAGAGTGATGTAAGTCATAACCTTTTTTTATATTATAATATTTTTAGCTAAAATCTTGATAATTTTGTGACACGTACGCATGTGGGACCGCATGTGATTGTCACTTATTTTAATGGAAGGATACTTAAAATTGAATATCAAACTGAAATTAGTTGCTATTAGTCAAGCCCATCAGTTAATCACCATGATTAAGTTAAAGTACAATCAGCGTTAGAAAATAATAATTTTTCTTTTTCAAAATAAAAATTTCTGCAGTTATGTCTCTGATGATGTTACTAAGAAATTAAGAAGCTAGCGAAGCCCACATGCATGGAAGTGGGAAAGAAATCAAAGAATGTAAAATATATGCAGTTCAAACCCAAACGCAAAATAGTTTCTTTGCTCCAAAAGTCAACACTTTAATGACTCCGCACGTGAGAAGTACGTGACAAAAGCTGGCATTTTTGTGGAAATTCTAATTTCTATAAACCCTAAATTTTACTTCATCATCATGATCATGGTATATATCCCGCAATTTCTCCAGACCAATGTTTGTGCAGTTGAATCCTCGTACATGCATCAAGAAGAGGGCCACAAGATTAACTGCTAATGTACAAAGGGAACTTAAACTCATTTTCAGTTCCTCTAATGATGTCCTTTTGGCAGTTTCTATGATGAAACTAAGGACCATCTTTTTCCTCTTTATCTTGCCTTTTAAGCACTCTTATCTCTCATAACTTTATATTTCTTTCTTCAATCTTCAAACTCTCTCTCTCTCTCTCTCTCTCTCTCTCTTTCTCTCCCCCCCCCCCCCCTCCCTCTCTCTAAAATCTTCTTGTTGGGTCTATTAACAGATGGTATGCCTGAATGTCCACAGAAAGGTAATCACAATCGCAAAACATGTATATCTCTAAGGTTTTATGTATGAGGAGAAAGAGAGAAATGAAATGGAAAATAGAAAAAGAAGTACATGAAATACAATTATAATATGAAATCTTGATCGCTAGTTTAATTTTATTTTTTTAATACTGTCTTTGTTGAAATTGAAGAAACAATTTCCAAGCCACATAGAATTGTTAGAATACAATATTGTTCTATCTTTCATGATACTAAATGAGACCTTTCAATTGCAGGGAGAGATTTGAGGAGATAGGCAAGAAGATCAAGAGGGAATCCGATGCGGCTTTTTATCAGATGGGAGGAAGGAGACATATGTTGGGGCCTTCCGGAACCCTAAACACCATCACGCCTTGTGCAGCCTGTAAGCTCTTGAGACGACGTTGCGCTCAAGAATGCCCTTTTTCTCCATATTTCTCACCTCACGAACCCCAGAAATTTGCCTCCGTCCACAAAGTCTTTGGTGCTAGTAACGTCTCCAAGATGCTAATGGTAATTAAAACCCTAATTAATTCTTGATAAAAATTAAAGATTCTTGTCTTTCTTAATTCTGTTGAGTACTTCTTTGTTCGGAAAGAATAATAATATATTTGTTCAAACTTTATGGTTTAATATGTACAGGAAGTTCCTGAAAGCCAAAGAGCAGATGCTGCAAATAGTCTGGTTTATGAGGCAAATGTAAGGCTAAGGGATCCAGTTTATGGGTGCATGGGAGCTATTTCTGCTTTGCAACAGCAAGTTCAGGTTTTACAAGCAGAACTAAATGCTGTGAGGGCTGAGATTTTGAAGTACAAGTATAGAGAAACCAATATGCAGCTTCCAATATCTTCTCATCATATAACACTGCCTTCCTCGGGCGCCGTCTCGATTGCCGCACCACCGCCTGCGCCGCTTCCTCCACCACCACTGCCGCCGCCGCCGCCGTCACTTCCCCTCACACCCTCATCCAGCTCCTCCATGTACACCTCAGTTACATCTAGTACTACTACTGTTCCTGACTTTAGCACCAATATCTCAACTCATGAAAATATCACCTATTTTGGTTAAATTATTTGCGGCCTTCTAATTTATTCACCCACAGTTTATCTATCATGAGAGAAGGCAGCTTAATGAGCAATAAATAAAATATTGGTACCTTTTAGTCTTGTCTAAAGAGTTTATATATATAAATTTTGTATTCATATATAATATTTATACTTGCTATAAATTTCATCTTTGTGTCTTTGCATTAGTCTATATGTGTTGTATTTGATGTTCTTTTCTTGCGTCAACATAAAATAAACATGCCTAATTAATTCCTTAACATAAAATGCAAAAAATCTATTTGCTACAGCAATTAATTTGAAGTTATTTGGAGGGAAACAGTTGCAGTTTCCGGTCGGCGACAGCTACCGACTTCTGGCAAGGTCTCCGGCAAGCTTGAACATATGTATGTATATATATATATATATCTGTCCATATGCTGGGAATTCTAAAAGGTAAGGTTGTGTTTCTTCTGCAAGTAGCTAGGCCAGAATTAGAATCAATTTTCATGTAATTAATTGGAGTATAATTACTAGAGAAGACTAATGTGCTAGCTAATCTTGTGTTATATAGGGTCGAGGATTTTTAATATATGCAGTTATAATCTGTTTCTTTTTAGTCACCAATTAAGATATATATTTCATTAGGATAAAATTCCAGATAACATCTAATGAAGTTGAGTCTTTAAGTTTGACGATAAATTTTGACGTCATATATATTTTTGAGAAATCTAAGTTAGTGGTTGCAATAACATTGGGAATGCTAGAAATTGCAAGAATTATGATGATACTATGTTTTATAGTTATTTTAGTGTAAATTAAATATAACAGTCTTTTATTGTAAGAAGGGATAGTACAATAATTTTTGTTGGATATTACTACAATGCAATAAAGAAAACTTAATTTGTAGAAGTAATAATATAGTAGTACGTAGTTTTGTGTTGGAGACTAAAGAATAGGTAGTCTTTTGCTGTAAGAAGGGATGGCATGTCTTGTAGAATTGCATTATCAGCAACCCTCTTTTTTTGCTTATAAAGATATATGGTACGATATTGAAATCTTCGTCTAAATATTCTTCTCTTAAGAATTTCCCTTTTTTTTCTTTTTTTCCTCCTTCTCTTAAGAATTTTTATGTTTAAATCGTAGGGAATCAGCACATATCCATTAATATATATATATATATAAATAAATAATTTTCTTAGTATTTTTGTTCGCTAAAATCCCAATATTCAAATGCAACCAAACATGTGTAAGTCCTTTCTTGACAACTAAATACCTCGTAATATGTACTATAATATTTTTTAATTTCCTTTCTTTGGCGTGCAGATATCAACCTGTGTAGTAGGGGAGGAAAAGGAACCTATATTCATATATAATATAATTAATTACAACAAACTGATAGCCAAGTTTATTGGGAACTTCATTTAATTTAATTTAATTTCCCTATCAAATATCAATATCTTCCCATCCCATAGATCTTCAAATTTTGTTTAATTAATTCCTTTTTAAATACATATAAAAATACCTCTGGTTACATGTGTACGTGTAAAGGCTAATTTCAACATCTCCCACATGGAGATGGCGACTGAATTTGGTCCAAAGTCCAGATTGCTTCAATTTGTGGCATCTTAGCTTGTCTTCACACAAATTCCTATGGATTATTTCTTTGTACAACATTAGTACTACTTTTAATTAAAAATAACTTCCCAACTCGATCATCACTTTTCAGTTTTCGTAATTCCCCCCAATATCTCATCTTTGAACACTACGGAATTAACCACTGGATACAACTTTTGTTTATTTTGATCATCTCCAATTAATGTTCTAATTATAATGAATGAGGAGAAATTAGGGAAATTATGGTGAAGTAAATTGTATCCGTTGAAGATTGCCCACTGACACGCATCTTCTATTAGCTGTCTGCCGAGAGTAGTTTACAAAGCAGCTCAACTTATGTATTATGTGTCGTAGGTTTTATCAATGGTGAGGGGTATCACATATTCAAGCCTATATTCTGAAATATTTAAATAACAAGAGTTATATATTCTTTTCTACTCTACCACATATATATATATATATGTGTGTGTGTGTGTGTGTGTGTTGGTCAATTGGTCTTCTTTGACCAAACTTTTAAGTATGCTCAAAATATTAATTTTTAAGAAATTGGTGATCTTCGCAAACTAAGCCGCGGGTAGATGACGATAATGTGATTAAATGGCCAAAACCAATTTCGGGTGAATGAGAAATTAGTGGTCAAAGCAAGCTACTTGAAGGTTGACTAAGAAGACTAAGGAATGAGCTAAAGGAATGGGAGGAGTAAAACTCCATCCCACATTGGAAAATGAATAAAAGAAAGACTTGAATATATGATTCAAGTATGGAAATAAGGGATGGGCCACTTGGAGGTACCACAAGTGTTTGGAGGGAAGATGACCTTCATGGTAGTAGGTTCAATCCAACCACACGCGCGCCGCCAGCTGGGCTGGGCTTGGGATCAAATTGGGTTGGGCTTTCAGTCCAACATACGCCAAATTTCTTGGCCCAATTATAACCAGATTCAAATATGTGAGCTTCTTGATTTAACTGATTGAATTTCGTGGCCCAAGAGAACTACCTTAGCTCTATAAGTCAGTCCTAGAGTTCATTTTCCAGTTAGGCATATTTTTACAGAAGTCTTTGCATATTCACTTTCAAAATTAGAGAGAGCTCAATACGCATAAGATTCAACAAAAAAGACAGTTTGTAGTGCTGCCACTGTCTTGGATAGTCGTTGTATTTTGGGAGACGATAGCCATTGTTCGTTAGCACCTGTGCGAGGCTAATTTGTCTTAAAGACAGAGAGTCCGGCTATTTGATCACAAAACTTGTACACCGCAGCAATAATATTAACAACAATATATACCTAAATAAACTTATACCTTTCAATGCTAAACAAACTAGATCATATACACTATCCTACGCTACTGTAGTTAACCTAGATCGTCGGCTTTGTAACTAATATTAGCTTATTACACTGCAAACAACTAGGCATCAACACTACAATTAATCCGTAACTGATGTTAAAAATTTGTAGCTTTTGCTACGGAATTGTCCTAGTCAAGTTTGAAGTAAATGCTAATCGTAACTACTCGCTATGACCAATCCATCACTAATGATTATTCTTATATATATATTATTAATTTTTCGATGGATAATGCATAAATAATTTTTCCATTTTGTACTACAAGGAATCATTTTGATCATCATATTTGTAATTCTCAGATTTTCATGTTTTTAATCAATGTGGTAAAACTATATGGCATGAGAATGTGAGAGCAACTACCTTATATATTTTTCAAAATATTGACTATTTTTTTTCCAGTATTTATTAAAAATGTTAGTTGAATTGTTTATACAGTAAACAATAAAATTCAAATTTAATTTAGTCATTTAATTTGGTTTAGTTGACATATGCATTCAAATTGAGTACGTTAAACAAACAAAACCTGCCAAATAAATTATATAAATTGCTCTCCTCCCTCTCCTCCACCCCACCCAAATATGTTTGTTGTCCTTGTTTATTTTTAATTATATTGTTGCTTCTCTCTTTAACTTTATCCTTTCCAATTTTTTTTCAAATAGTGTTTACTTCATATAATATATTTATATATATATAAACAAATATATGTAAATAGTTGAAAAATTAGTATTGTATAAATTATGAATATTTTAAAAATATAAGCGTAGAATTAAATAGGCCATAACTATTAGTATAAATTTAATTTCAATACAGATAATTTGAATTAATTAATTATTTAATTTCTATTTGGATAATGAATAAATTATGCATTTAGTGTATATAGATAACTTTTTGAATATAGACCCTCATCAATCTCATTTTATTATTTTTAATAAGTCTGGGTTTAAGTCTAACAAATATTAATTTTTTATAGGCTTGTGTAAATTAAGTATTATCCTACACATTGGCAGACTTAGTGTGTAGCAGAGAAATTTGTTGCAAGATCTCTGAAATATTTTGTGTAGTAATGTTATACTTTCCATCTCAAAATAAAGAGTTTAGTTTGATGTGAAATAGAATTTTGGATGATACTCGATGCATTATGTAATTTGATATTTTTGTGTTTAAAAGTAAATGGGGGATCAATTAGTAGTGTTATATCATTTCTTTATATTGTTTTCTGAGAAAACAATTTATTTTAGAAAAATAAAATTATATTTTGAAATGTCCCAAAGAAAACGAGTGTAGCAAATTTAGGATAGAAAGAGTAAAGCTTTAGTTATGTTGTATTTGCTTTAGAGTTTAGAGCGAGCGTTGAATTTGTTAACAGCAGCAGAATAAAATGTTAGCTCAAGTGGGTTTGGCCGTCCTTGAAACCAATGAGTATAGTTCACTTATAATAAAAAGTAAATAATAAATAAATGAATTACTAACTAGAGCCGATTTGTTTGGTGTCCGGCCACCTTTAACATATAAAGAAGCAGACACAATGGCAAAATTAAATTCCTCAAGGCTATATTTCTTTTTCCAATTTTTATTGAGAAAATATTAAAAAAAGAACTTTTTTTCTGTTTTAAATGATAGTACATTGTGCTTTATCATTTGATCCTATTCTTTTTTTCCTATTTTTTTTTCACGAAAATCCAAGATTCAAACGTAATAATAGTGTTCTTATGAGCTCGAACATAAAGGACATTAAAACTCCATATATATTCGACCATTGGGATTTTTACAAATAACCTTCTTGTGTTAAAAAAAGGGGCAAATTACCCACCTGTGAAAATAAAATAGACAAAGAATACCCTCATATTTTAAAAAATCATGCAACGAACACTCCTGAGAGCGTGGGTGTAGGACACACGCCCGTGCATGCATCTGGGCTTAATTTTTTCTATATAAAAAGATAATTATGCCTTTATTCATCAATCGTTGGATTTTCTTTTAAAAAATCAACGATCGAGATCAAATCATATTATTTTAAAATATATATATATAATATCTTACATACAATATAATATATTATCATATATAATGTGTATATATATGTATATATTATATACAAGTATATATGTGTGTATATATATTATATATATCACTACCCCACCCCACAGGCACTGACAGCCCCCACTGGCAGCCGACAGCTCCCATTGATAATATTAAAAAAAAAAAAAAAAAAGAGCAGCCATGGCCACCCCTCTGCGAGCGGCACCCATGGCCACCACTCGCAGGGCCTCGTGGCCAAGCCTCCATGGAGGCCGCCTTTGCAAGTGATGCCCATGGCTGCCACTCGCAGGGCCCGAGCGGCCAAGCCTCCATGGCTGCTGCAAACATGGCCATGGAGGCCGCCTTGGCGAGCAGCGCCCATGGCAGCCGCATGCAGGGGCCTCGCGGCCAGGCCTCCATGGCCGCTGCCGCTGCAAACACGGCCATGGAGGCCCCCTCTGCAAGCAGTGCCCAACAGCGGCCATAGATGCGCCTCCCACAGAGGGGCGGCCATAGCCGCCACTAGCTCTGGCAGGTAAGATGGGGTGGGGTGGGGGTATAAAATATAATATAAAATATTTATTTATAAATATATACATAAATATATTTACATATTTATATATTTATGTTTATTATATTATATATTTTATATTTATTGTATAATATATATAAATAAAAAAAGAATAAATTAGAAAGATGAAAATAAAAAAAGTTAAAATAGTTTTAAAATTTAAAAGTAAAAAAAATGGTATAAAGGAGATGAATATAATTGTTAAAATAAAAATAAACGTGATTTTAATTTTATAAATAAATTTATATATGTATAAAATGAGAATATATGAAATAATGAGAAATAGAAATAATGATAAATTTATATAGATGTATAAAATGAGAAATATATGAAATAATGGAAGAAAGGAGAAAGGAGAATAAAAAGAAAAGAAAAGAATGAAAGAAAAAAATAATAATAAATGGTTATTTAAATTGAATTGAAAATATATTAAATGATTAAGGGTAAATTAGTCTTTGCATATTAAAATGATGTTAAATGGACAACAAATGAGAAGGGGGAGGCAGTGTGCATGGTTTTTTAAAACATAAGGAGATATATTAAACATTTATTTTTCATAGGGGGTAAATTGCCTATTTTTTAAAACATAGGGGGGTAAATTGCTATTAGCCCTCAACCATCTCTTATAACTCGTGACCCTACATATATAAATGTTATAATGATCAAGAGTGTTGCCGAAAATAATGTTCTTCATAAATTTATGCATTACTTTTAAGAGATTTTGTAATATTTTTTTTTATTTAAACATACGCACGTCATAAGTCTGATAGGTTCGAATTCCTAATCCTACACTATATATAAGACTTATATCAGTGGATTAAATGACTACCAATTTGTGATTTTTATAAAAGGGTTATAACTTTATATAACAACAATGATTTTGTTTAAATTTTGACCCTTTATAATAAATTAGGAATTTTCTCACATTCTATGCATTTTATAATAAGATATTTATTTACTTTATTATATATCAATATGATTTTTTTAATAATTTTAATATATTTATTTGATTTTTAGATAAATATAAAGAAAGTTGTTAAAAAGTGGTGTTTGCGAGGTTACAGAATAACAATATACAGTGGAGTGTAAATAATAGTTACTTTATATAGAAATTATTGGTATGAGAATTAGAAAATAATAATAGGACAAGGATTATAAAATAATAATAGGACATTATAGGAAAATAATTTGAAAGCGCACATACGAGCACAAAATAAAAAATAAAAAAAAATAATGCATTATTAAAAGGTATAAATATCATGAAAAGACTTATTGAATTTTTTAGATGAACGTCCATTTACAAAATTTTATGTGTACAAGAATATATGTAAATACAAGTACTAATTAACTATTTCAAGTTGTGGCAAAAATATAGTTCAAGAACCAAGAATGATTTCCTTTGAGAAAAATTATAGTAACTATGCAAATTATACTACTATTTACTTGAAATTTTTGATCCACCAATATATATGTCTCTACGTAAGAAAGATATGTAAGACCTACTCCTATTGGACAATGGACATTATCGTTGATCTTTAACGGAGAACTACTGAGTTATCAAAGCATTCATGATGGTCTTACCAATTTCATGATATTTTGATCATAGAATATTTCACCTTGGAACTCGTCTTAAAGGGTTGCTCCAACTCTCGCTTATTTTATTTTTTATTTTATTATTCATAAAAATTGATTTTTGAGTTTTCGTTGTAGATGAACTTTAAGTGTATAAAATATTTTAATAAGTATTTAAATATATGTCATATACACTTTTGTATATTTGTATGGTGAATAAAAAATTAAATACCATTTGGAACATAAAATTGAAGATGCGTCTATATATAAAACACCATTGCTTGTAACACATTGAATAAAAATTAATAATATTAATTATTTCAATATAACGATCGCTCGCACGCGACATACTTAGAAGTAATTATTTTATGAAATTGAAATACTTTAGCCCTACTATTAAAATATATAAGTGCTTTAATGGAAATCAAAATAAACAAGAAACCTAATTATCACGTACGTTGTGTTTTAAAAATAAAAGGGGCAAATAATTAATTCTTGTTGCCAATATTTATCAATTCATTAAACCCAAGAAATGATCAACATTACCTTCACTTATAAGTAAGGAACTTTCATTTTTATTTGATATATATATATATATATATCTCTCAACTTGTTCTATGGAAGTTTGAACCTCCTAAAAGGGTTTCGGCCCGGCCCGCATTCAAACAAGCACACACAGTAATAAGTGGTGGTGCCGTTGAAATTTCTACTAGCACAAAAGCTTCTGTTAAATTTCCAAGGTGGAAATAGAAGCCCGCTCCGGCATACATTGTCGCATGATTCGGGCTTATGCACATCACATAAGACATTTATCCCATCGCTGCAAATGGCTGGTTTAGAAAAAATGAAGACGCCTTCTAAAGCTATAAGAACGATCACAAGCATCAAAGTGTGCAAAAGCTTTAACGCCATTGTGAGTATGTTAAAAAGAATTTTTCGATTATTTACAAGCTTCTGAGCTCTCTTATAAGTCATAGTTATACACAATTTTTTTGGTGATAAAATAGTGACAATGAAATACCAATTCGACCTGAGAGTATGATATATTAATTGCTTTTATGTATATTGTATAGAAGGCAATGTATGCTGTATGAATTGATACAATTTAATTTATCATTTACGTGTGAAGTGATGTAATTTCAAAATGTACTGGCACCAAGCGCATGCGATTGTATACTTTTAATTAGTATGTGCTTTGTTCTATGCATGGATTAAGTTAATTATAATTGAAAATATAATTTCATGTAAAAGTGAATTTAATTTACGAGAAAATATATGATTATATGGTACAAAATTAAAGAATTTCATAGACAATGAAAAGTCATATTCATTCAAACATTGTCACATTTGTAAAGAAACAATATAAAAATACAAAAATACTTATATTTTTTTCTAATAAAAATAACTCAATAAATAGAAATACAATGCATGAAAATATAAAAAATGATGAACGATATTGAGGACAAAGAATTACTATGTAACATAAAATCAATTCAAACATAAGGTAAAAATAATGTTAAATTATTTTAAAAAGTAAAGACAAAATTACAAAATTGATCATTTAACTGTACCCCACTGGTAAAAATTGATTTAAACTTTTAAGGCCAAGTCATAATTTCAAGCGGTCCGCACCTACATGGCTGGTGATTTGGCACAGTGTAATGCCCAATCATCAAATTCTTATCTCTCCTGCTTATGTGGATGTACATGGCAGTTAAACTTGCCGCTTCACAGAAAATAAAACTAAAAATGCAAAAAATGAAAAACCAACAAAATTAATTCATAAAAAAAGGCAAAAAAAAAAAAAGCATAAATCTTGAAAAGTATTTGTGTATTTATATATTTACACACACACACACACACACACACACACATATATATATCACACTCGTCGAATCATAAAATTAAATGCAATTGGGTGCTAGAATTCAAAAATTACACATCAAAACTGAAATATTAAATATCCTTTAAATTTATAAAGTTTTATGTTATACAAACTTATCATCTAAATTTTTTTAAAACTCTAATTTATCACTTTAGACTATACAATTTTATTTATTTTAAGTTACATATTAATAATGTTGAAATAGAAAACATGTCTAAAATAATTTAATTAAGTGTAGTTGAATTTAACTAAGAAATAAAATAAGCAAAAAATTAAATATATCATCTTACATAGTATAATTTCAACATTTTAAATTGTATACTCAATAATGTTAGAATAATAAACATATTTAAAATAATTTAATTAAAAAATTCATTGAATTTATGGTAGTTATTGGCTTCTTATCAATGATTTGAATACAAAATTAGAGACGGTCTCGTAGTTAGCTCATGGTGCTAAGTTCAATGTACTCGTGAAAACCGTGGAAATGCTTGTATTATAAGCGCCACTATTTATTTAAAAAAGAAGAAAATGAAAAGGTAAGAAATACATGCCTCAAGAATAAAACATAGTGCGATTCATTCATCTGTTTTAAATGTTTTGTTTTATTTTCGTGTCTGTCCTACTCTTTCTTTTCTCTCTTTTGTTATTTCTTTTCAAGACAAACATTAGACATTGTTTTTTATAAATATAATTTCACAAATTAGAGAAAATTGCAGCCACTAATTGGCTGTAAGAACAGAAGAGCGAGCACAACTATTTAACATTGTCGTAATGAAATTTACATAAAAAAATTAACATATATTACTAAAAGATATTACATCTTGTAAGAGAGCGGTGAAATAACATAGAAATCTAGTAAAGAAAACCTTTTCTCCTACAAATGAATGTGAATTCACTTTTTCTCAACAATAAAAACAATTTTCCAACATAATACAGTTGATATACACAATAACATTGGTGAATTTCACGATAATTCTCAGGCTAAAAATGGAAAAATTATTTGATTTAGTGGTATATTAAATGTGTACGTGAGTAGCAAACCCAATTAGTACCACATCACTTGTTAAACAAATTATTGCATCAACTACAAGCTTGAAGAGAAAGACTCAAGACTCGGCCCGCCTGGTGAGTGGAGAATGCAGCTGCATAAATATGCTGGAGGAAACTTCTTTTTTCATATGAAACTTCTGTGATTCGCCTGACAGTAGAATGAAGTAGCACTACTTTTCTTCGGAAACCTTGAAAAATGTGTATGATAGAATCAAATTGTTGATACCATCCATTCTTGGATCCGTTTCAAACTCGGGGTCTATGTAAAAGAAGACCTACAGATGGATATCATACTTGTTAACAAGGTTGCAAATTCCATTGACAGCATAAATAGAAAAGGGCAGAACTCACTGGCATGTCGATCTGTTCCCCAGGAAGAAGGCGCTGCTCTTCAAAGCAAAAACATTGTATTTTGTTGAAGTATACTGCAGCCTGAAAATTTCATTAATTGATCATTCGTCTCCATAAGGCCAAAAACTACGAACAAATAATGAGCAGTCCCCTTAAAGTAAAAGCAGTTAGATAACATTGCATACATGCTCACGTGTTCCGAATCGTGTTATAACAATAAAAAGGTCAAACACAGATTTGAGCTGCCCTTCTTGTAGTTGAGCCTTGAACTTGACAAATTTTCATAAAATTTCACCTCGTCACTAAAGCTACTTTTCCCTGATTACTATACTTCCTTTATTTTTTTTTATTTCTGCTGTTCAATCAATTTTATTAATGATATAAACAAAATAATAGACAAGCCATTTACATGCTACATATGTTGACTACAATATGAATAACCACACATATGTTCTTGACTTTCTAGCAAGAACATAAAGCTTACTGGCGCAAATGCAACTACTTCCAACTTTAGTGCTTTCTTGAAAACCTTCATAACATTGGGATTTTTGATAAACTGGGTGACTTGATAAACAATAAGTACAGTGGAGGATTAATAAGTTCCAACAGGAAGTTAAAAGTATCATGCCATTTCACACATTTTACTCTTCCAATTTCCAACAGGGAAATTCCAGGCTTCTCTATTGCAATATTTTACAGTAAATCATCATGAGGTTAACACATAGGCACAGACTACATGATTGTCATGCCCTCTATGATGTGAATCACATACTCATGCTTCGTAATGAAGACATGAAAACAGCCTAGCATCCGTATTTGGAAACAGCCTAACTAACTACATTTCACTCAGCAAGAACTTGTAAAATGAGATATATAGTTTGGACAACAATAAAAAAGACTCAGGAAAGTTATAGAGAATAGCAACTGTGACGGAAAGCATTTTAATTGGAAACAGTTTTCTATATCCATACCTTCATTGGAGTAACATTATAAGTAGATACACCTATTATCGGAGTTGAACTTCTATTTTCAGCTGTATAAAATGCAAGCGCACTCTCCCCAGGCTTGACCCTCACCTATGGTCATATAGCACAGAATAAAACTTCAATAAGTATGTAACATGTCAACTAAATTTCCACCAAAGATACCATAGATAACAGTGTGATGCACAGTAAACAAGCATTTATGCTCCGTCAAACATGCCTAGTACTTAAGCACCTCTCTCTGAGTTGGAACAAACTTCCAGGGCATCCCATCAGCCACATCAGCATTGAACTGCACAACAATCTCCCTGCAAGCACAAGAACTAAAAGTCATCCAAACACTATTTGCACAATGTTGAACATAAAATGTCTAGATTGAACCCTAAAACCTGAATTTGCGGACAATTGATGTACTAAGTAATGCTTCCTCACCTCATTTGGCTTTTAAAAGGAATCATGTAAACTACAGCTGTACGGATAGGGGAAGATTCAAGAGATGATGTACAAAGAGTGTGTCTCAATATGGGAACAAAGTAACTAAGTTGAAGCATGTTATTGTAGCTTAAAGTTAAGGATGTTCTGAAATGCAAATATTCAACAGCCGAAAGAATTCGTTTTGGTTGCCTCCCCCTCTTATTTGGTAACCACTTCCAGTCTCAGCAAATTATTGTTTTAATACCAACTGCAGTGAACAGCTCACTGACATTCTATTTTTAGGAAGGATAAGAACAATAGCGCTAAATCCTCCACCAAGAGTTTGTCTTCATATCAACACACAGGCAAGCACAAATATATGCTGCCAGTAATTATTTTGGAACTTTATCAAGTGGATTATTTCAATCCAACTTTTCAAATTTTAATATCCCTCTACTTCTGGCCACTTTTATGTGTCTTAAGGTCCTTCTGGGGAGGAAAGAATTCAAATTAACTTTTGTTCTGCCTTTGACAGCCCCTCCTATTATCTAAATTTAAGAGTTCACTACACTAAAATTATGTATACAATCCAACCATTTTATGAACAAAGAATACACAAAACGGATTGGTATTTATATGCTACGAAAGTCGCACCTAGACGTCACAGTGCCATCCTTTGCATGACGAGCAATCTTTTCTTCAACACTCTGCAAAAAGAGAGAATGAGAGATTGCATCAATAATCAATAAAACAGAATGCATAGACAGGAACTTGCATCACAGACAAAATCTGAGTAATTCTATTTAACCTCCCGGCGCTGAACGGTACCACCGTAGCCAGTAGCTTGACAAAACCTCCTATATAGCGGCACTGCAGCATAACTACATCCCACCATTGCAAAGACCAATCCCGTCAGGTACAAAAGCATCTTCTTAGATTTCTTTTCCGTCATAGCATGAGTAGCATATTGCCGGCTAAAACTAATGGAACATGAATTTTCCAAACTATTACCCCTCAATTTATATACATGATTTGACATAAAACACCGATTCCCAAATCCAAATTTTCGCCCATATAAGTTGTTTTTACTTGCTCCAACAAAATTGTATGTTGAACCCACCGTGTCAAGCAAGCACCTTGATTTCAAAAAAGAAAAACGAATGTAATAAATTATAATTAAAATAAAAACAACAAACAGGTACTTAAAAAATTGTCGAGTATATCAGCATAAAAATCTGGAAAATTTTAGCTGAATTCCTATTTCTAAAACCAGTTTGGGTAGCATCTATGAAGTTATTTACCTGGATAAAAAGGGGGTCTGGTTATGAGGATTGCTAATACAAGAAAAGATATGGGCTCCTCTGAAATACCGGCAAAATGACATGTTCGTCGAGATAAGATTGTTTGATAGATATCAGAGCAAAATTAACAGCTTCTCCAAAGACTGCATCAACCAAAATAGGTACCCACTCATTAGTTTCTATTTGATATTTTATGGGAAGTGTATAAATATTACGCTTCTAATAATATAATAATACATAGCCAAACATAAAAATACATTTAAATATCGAGGAGATAACTAATCATATTGACATAGAGTGTGAGATGGCAAAGCCCGCCTCAATTACGGAGAAGAACTCACATGCCAATTTTGTTATTTTTATCCATCTTGGAAATTGGATTCTATTTCTCCTACTTCAAGCTCATGATCTCAGGTTTTTCCTAGCTTCTTTAGTGATGGTTATTATCTGGTATTCACATGTTTGATTACTTTGTAAACTCACATCTATAGCCATCACACTTCTATACCCTGACAGCTACTGATATAGGCAAGCATAATATTAGTGCTGTTGGTTAACATGCTTTCATTTTATTCTCCCTGAATGGTACAATGATGGCCTGGCTTGCCAGGTTAACAGAGAGGAGGAATGGTGCTTACACCTTCAAACTTCCTATATCTTATCTTCTATTCAAACAGCATATTGATAATACTCATTCATTTCAATATCATTTCTCTAGTACAATCTTGTAAATTCCCTGAGCCTTGTGATCATTGTATTTTTCCTAAGGGCTTCATGCTAGTACGGGTCAATATAGGATCGCCATAAAAATATTGACTTTTACCATTTGCATGAGTTATTACAATTACACTGATTTCACTATTTACATGAGCACAATGCAGATTTTACCTTCCCCTGCCGTATAATTTGACGTGAGCTCCTCAATTTCTTTCTAATTTCTACTTTTTAATTTGTAATTTCCAATTGGAAGTTCTGATTTCTTTCTAAGTTGTAATTATAATCTCTATTTTCTATTTTGATTTGCATTTCTAATTTCTAATTTCTAATTTTTATTTTAATTTCTATTTCTAACTTCTATTTCTAATTTCAAATTTTAAAATTTCAATTTCTAATATAATATATATATATATACACACACACACATGTATACTAAATTGTCATCAAAGAGTCCTCAAAATATACATATACACTAACATCCAACAGAAACAACTTCGCTAACTTTTGTAAAGTAAAAGATGGAAAATAAAAATTTAGAATGCACTTCGTCAGTTGGAAATTTGGTCAAATTGTACATCAAGGAGGAAAAAAAAAAAAGACATATATACATGTATATACTAACATATAGCATATAACAGAGTACATACACAGTGTTAAATATATATAGCATATATATATACAGTGTTACATATTTAATATATATACGTATATATAACAACATATATGAGAGAGAGAAAGTATAATTGTATGATAGACATACATATATATACTTACCGGGGGCGGGAGAGAGAAAGGAGGTTGGGGGCGGGGGTGGCGTCGGATCTGGCCGGCGGCGGGTGGGTTAGGAGGAGGGAGATTCGGGTTCGGGTGTAGGGAAGTGGCGGGTTTGTGGGGTTGGAGGAAGAGGAACAGGGAAAGAGGGGTGGGTTTGAGGGAAAATAAAAGTGGGAACAGGGACGAAGGACGAAGTCAGAATTTTCTATCGTTATTAAAAATATAATATTTTATAAATTTAAAATGATAAAAAAGGGCAATAACAAAATGCATATTCTCAATGAAAAGAATGATTAGGAATAATAAAATTATAATATTTTAAAATTTTCAATATAAAAAATTAAGTTTTAAAATTTTGAGGGACGGTTGCCCCTCTCAACTATTCCTATCCATCGTTGAACGGGAAGACAGGTATATAATAAATTATTCGTAAACCATTATTGAAATAAAAATTTTGCTAAGTTTAATTATCACGTTATAAAATTTTAAGAGTTTTATATATTTATATTATGTATTTAATGATTTTTAGACTTAATTTTGATTTTATTAAGTTCGTAGTGCAAGTTCTTACTATCTAGATATAAATTTGACTTAAATTTAATTTGAACTATATATTGATGCACTCCAATTAAATTTAATAATTGTTAACTCTGTCAAGTTTTTATTATTTTAATAATTTCATATAAATTAACCAAAATTGTGAAGAAATTAAAATAGTTAGTTACAATATGATAAAGTTTTAAGTTAAGAAACACAACTTTAGATATTTATGAATTCAATTATTAGGTGGATATATGCCCAACTTTATAATATAATTTATGATTTATAAGTAAGAGTTCACAACCACAAGAGAAATATTTTCTTTCTTTAATTGCTCTCTCTATATATGTCATTTCCTTTCCCCTCGATTATTTTCTCTAATCTTTGTTGTCGTTATTATAATATGTAAATACCCACATCAATAAGAAATAAATATTTTTAACTTTCATTTCCCCCCTTTTTGGCTGAAGATTCCTAGAAAACTAAATGTATAAGCATTAACAAATTTAAATTAAATAAAAATAATCCACGTAACAATAATATTTTTTTTGATTTCATGTTTACAGGGAGACTGTTTCAATTTCTTCGCCTAATTCACCAATTCACTAAAAAATTTGGTAAAGCGCCATTAACAAATTCTTTAGACCCCATTTGGTTTCATTTTCATAGCTCCTTTTTTCATTTTCTACTATTTTAAAAATAAAACGCATCATTTTTTACATATTTTCACTCAATATTATTTTTATTTTCATTTTCAAAATATATTCTCCAATAACCTGTATATCTTATCCCAATAACTTATATATCTTCTCCCTCTATTCCTTTATTTTTATCTATCTTCACCTACAACCTATTAAACCTAATATAATCATTACTTTTCCAACAATTCATTCAAATACAAACTCATTTTTAACTTATTTTCACTAATTAATTTTTTAAATTTTAGAAATAATGAAAATGAAAATAAAACCAACGGGCCTTAGTCTAGTAGTGATGAGGGTTCGTTAGTGGATAGAGAACCGATTCTGAATATGGGTAGGACTTTGACCTAAAAGATCTACAGTCTTGTTTGGATGGGGAAGAATCCTGCAATCACAGTAAACGTTAGGCTATCCGAGGAGCCCTCGGCTTAGGCCCTCCGATGCTCAAATCAGTAGAAATTGACCTCAAATATCGAGCAGCGGAGTAAAGGGCTTTTGAGGGTATATTAGTGCGTACCTCTAGAAGGTTGGGGGTGAGGGTATTTATATCCTTCTCCCTTCGAGGAAAGGTCTCGGCTGCCCCTGGTTCACCCAGGGGCCTTTAGCTTTGGACCAGGAGTAATTAGTCATTTCCCTGTCTTGCATATCTCCAGCTAACCGCCCTTCCGGGTTCAAGGACAAGATAGTACACTGTAGCGGCGCCTGCTGTGTCAGGCGGTAAGGGGGATGGCATGCGCCATTAATGCGGAGGTGTGATGCCTGTCAGCATATTTAATGCGGTGGCAGAGTACTGTACTGTTCTCCACCTCCGACTCGACCTCAACATGGTCAGCTTAGGTAGAGAATTTCATGGGTCTCGGGAGCCAGACTGAGCCTGGCGCTGCGTATCTAGGCTGACCTGGTCAAGTGAAGTCGATGAGACATATGGGCCCTAGGCACCTGACTGGGCCAATTTGGTTTGGGCCTAACTACTTGGGCCCTCCCATATTATGAGTCCCCCCCCACTTCACGAGGCTGAACGAAGATTCGATGAGAAGCGTTGGGAAGTAACGAAATCGGTATTAGCGATAATCGACCAGGGTTTTTTGAAAATCGACAAGGGTTCGGTGCATTTATTGAGCGGTTACATCGTGGTGCGCATGGGGTGAGTGGCGGTTGTAGACATTATTGTGGACGCTTGGTTTGCCGCGCTTCTCTCCCTATAAATACCCACTGTAACTCTGGCCATTTTTACTTTTACTGCATTAGCATCTAGTCGAGCGCTTATCCAAACATCTTCGTTTCCAAGACTTCTTGAGTTTAACCTTTGCATTCAGTAAGTGTCCCTCTACTTCTACTTCCTGTCATCTAATTTTCTTTGAGAATCATGCTGGGATTATATAGCTTTGAGGGTAGTCCGCGAGGGGGGAGGGGGGACAATGAGGCCACCCAGTTCGATAGGCGTAGGCGTGCTTCTGGGTCGTCGAGCGACAATTCCAGTTCCAGCAGCTCGAGCTCCAGTAGTTCGAGCAACAACCGTGGGGGGGAAGAAGTTGGGCCAAGCTAGATTCCCCCCTCGCGAGGTCGGCTATTTACTCCCAGTTATTGTAGTGAGATAATTTCTACCATTAACCCTGGGGACTTGAGGAGTCTCAGAGAACTGTACCATATCCCTCCCGAATATCAGCTTTTGACCCCTGAACTACCTGATCGAATGCATCGCGCTCCTACTGGTTGTATAACTGTTGTTGAGGACACGTTTAGATGCGGTCTTAGGTTCCCTCTGAGTGATAGTATGGTTGGTCTACTCAGGGGTCTTTAAGTATGTATAACATAACTTCTGCCCAACTGTTTTTCTACCCTTTGTAGTTTTATAGTTTTGATGCGTTTATTTAATCAACTTGCCAGTTTTGAAAATTTTTCCAACCTTTTTCATCTTCCCATGTCCCACAAGTCGGGTAGCGCCGACGAGTTGGGGTTCTACTGCCTTACTGCTCGACCCCGCCAAAAATTCCTCGTAGCACCTTCGTCTTCGTACGGGCAAGAGTGGACAAAACAGTATCTGTTTGTTCGAGTGGCGGGAGGTTTCAATATTCCCCGGGGTTGGTGGAGGTGGCATGTCGATGTGCTGGGGAATCTAACCCCGACCTGGCCGAACACATTTGTGCGGGATCTGGTCGAGTTTGGCCTAATGGAGGCCTCTGTTTTCATCGAGGAGAGGCATCTAGTATTGGTTGGACTGTCACTGGCCCCATTAGATTATCCTGCGGATTATCAAATAGGTAGAGAGAGTGTGCCTTGTTATTTTTTATCTTTGATGTCGTGCATGAATCTCTGTCTCTGATCTTTTGTTGATTTTTATGTTTGGCAGATCGCGCAGAAATTATGAACAGATCGCGAGCTGAAGCGCTGGCTCGAGTAGAGCGGAATCAGCAGCGCCGCGAGGAGACAGCTGCTCGTCCAGTACCCGCTGCCGCCGAAGAGCCACGTCGAGTAGCCGCAGCAGCCACACCATCGCCAAGTCCTTCGCCTAGTCGAGCCGTAGTTGTCGCAAGCGAGAGCCCCGCGGGTAGGGGCAAGAGGCCCATGATCGATCAAGGAGGTCCTCCGCCCAAGAAAGCTGCTGCCGGGCAGGGCAAGGGTAAAGTCGTCAGGTCGGGGCCGCCAACCAGGAACGATCTCTTCAGGGATCGAGGGGACGACGTTTTGTTCAATTTGCCCACATTTCCTACTCCTCGATTCGGGGCAGAGCCTAGCCCCATCATGCATAATTCTATGTGTATGGGCACTGCGGGGCCAACCAGGGTGGCCCCTCTGAAGGTGTTGATGGCGGGTCTATTCTTGGCTGACCAAAAAAGAATTATGGGGCTGAGCCAGTCTGCGGCCCTTCGAGAGTTTGCTTACCACGCCAACATGGTAAGGTTTTATATCTTTTATTCCTATGTGTTTACACTTTTCTCGATCAGATGGCAATGACTTTTATGTCTCAGGTTGGGCAACTGGGCTACAATTTCTACCGCCGATCAGAGCTAGCCCTGGCTGATCGAGAACAGTTGGAGGGGGAGGGGGACGCCGATACTCTGAAGGCTCAGTTGGAGTCTTCGCAGATGTGGGTCGACGAGCTGGATAAGCAGGTCGGCCAACTTACCAAGGAGCTAGAGCAGAAGGATGAGCAGGTCATCCTTGCTGTTAAGGAAAGGACAAAAATGGATGACATGGTTAAGAAGCTGCAGCTGGATGTGCAGGTGGCCTTTGACTCCGGTCGATCAGCGGGCCGGAATGTGTGCTTGGCAGAGGCTAGGGCGGAGTTCAACCGGGTATTGCCACAAGTCCGTCGGGAAGCTGTGCAGCAATTCTTGGTCAGTCCTGCTTTCTAGGATGCGAGTGTTGTGCTCGCCCAGGACGACGCTCGGAATGCTTTTCAAAAGGCCATTCACCAAATGTAGTTTCTAGGCTATGCGCTTGGGGCTGAAGACCGCTCAAGAATGAGCCACACGCTCGATGAGCAGCTACGTCCTATACCCGGAGGAAGAAGGCGATGCGGCAGAGCCAGTCGTCGAAGCCGGCCAGGTGAAGGGCGCGCCGGAGGTCAAATTGACGGCCGAAGAGAGGAGGCGGGCTGAGATTGACAAAAAACTGAAGGCAGTCGCCTGGGAGTTCAAGTTCGTCGGCGACCTCGCCTATGATGTGTCAGAGGGGAGAGCTGACGTCGCCGCCTTCTTCCCGATCTCCGAACGGCAGTTCTTACAGGACGTAGCTAGCCCTTCTCGACCAGTGACTGCTGCGGTCCCCATGTCAATGGCCCTGCCCGAGCCCTAACCATCTGCCACTCCAGCTGCTGCACCTGCCTCCACTCTTGCTGTCGAAGAGGTCGACAGCTCCAGCTAGGCTTGGTTTTATTATTTGTTTTTGTTTGATGTATATGTATTTGCCTCGATAAGGATTTTTTGGAACGATGAAATGACGTCCTTACTTTTTCTTCACTGCAATTTTGATCATAATTTTTCTTGTTTTTTGTTATGAACTGCTTTGGTTAATGCGTACGTGTTTTGCAAAACATTAATTAATTGTTCTGCATGTCGGAATTTTCAGATGTACGCCCACGAATGTGGCAAGTAATTTTCATTCATGTCTTTCGTCGGATAAGGGTTGTGCTTTTCCAAATTCATTCTTGACTCTTGTTGAGCAAGTTGTAATTAATCCGCTAGCATAATAGCTAATGTTCAAGTTTGGAATGACCTTATCGATTGTAGGATAGGCTTATCATCGTTGCAATTGTAATTAACAATTTTAACTAAGTCTGCCCGTTGGGTTCAACTTTGTGCCGTAAAAGGCTGTTTCGCCAACTACGAGGTCGGCTGTGTGGTTTCGGTGCGGAGACTGATTTGTCGATTATTCGATCTTGGCGCGAAGGCTTCGACTTGGCGGTGTAGAGCCCTTTGTCGACGGTGGGGTCGACTATTCAGTTTCGGCGTGGAGACTGATTTGTCGATTATTCGGTCTTGGCGCGAAGGCCTCGACTTGGCGGCGTAGAGCCCTTTGTCGACGGTGGGGTCGACTATTTGGTCTCGGCGTAAAGGCCTCGACTTGGTGGTGCAAAGCCTTTTGTCGACTGCGAGGTCGACTAGTTGGTTTCAATGCAAAGGCCTCGACTTAGCGGCGTAGAGCCTTTTGTCGATTGCGGGGTCGACTAGTTGGTCTCGGCGCAAAGGCCTCGACGTGGCAGCGTAGAGCCTTTTGTTGACTGCGGGGTCGACTATTTGGTCTCGGTGCAAAGGCCTCGACTTGGCAGCGTAGAGCCTTTTGTCGACTGCGGGGTCGACAATTTGAGAAAGATTCATTATGTTCATGCGGTTTGGACATGTCATAATTTCACTTCGTTGGGTGATACAAGGGTCGTCAATGACCAGTTACACAAATTTTTTTTTCAAGTTTACTACATTCGAAGGTCGAGGTAGCTCATGGCCTAATGTATCAGCTAGTCGGTAGGCATTGTTTTTTGACACCTTAACCACTGAGTACGGTCCCTCCCATTTTGGGTATAGTTTCCCCACAGGTTTAGAAACTTCCAACTTCTTAAGGACGAGGTCGCCCACCTTGAAGCTCCGGAGTTGCACTGTCTTGTTATAGCGGTCTGCCATCTTTGAGCGATATCGCTGCATCGTGTTATAAGCTGCATGGCGCTGTTCGTTGACAGGGATTAGATCTAGTGTCCTCTCCGATGTATTTATTATTGGGTTATAGTGGATCACCCTCTCAGTATGTTGAATCAATTCTGACGGGATTACCGCCTCGGATCCGTAGACTAGGCTGTACGGGTTGTGGCCCGTGGCTATTCGAGGCGTCGTTCTGTAAGCCCAAAGCACCCCGGGGAGGTCATCTGCCCAACTGAATCCAGTCCCCGCTATTCGACTCTTGATGTGGTCGAGGACAATTTTGTTTGTGACCTCGGTCTGTCCATTAGCTTGTAGATTTCCCACGGAAGTGAAGTTTAGGCGATCCCCAAGGTCTAGCACCATTTCCTCGTGTTTTTGCTTTGAAATTGGGTGCCGTTATCTGAGATTAAAACTTTAGACAATCCAAATCGACATACTATATTATTCCAAATGAAACTTTTAATGGCCGCGTTGGTGGTCTTCGGGATTGCTTCGGCTTCCATCCATTTAGTAAAGTACTCGACGGCCACTATGATGAACTTGCGCTGGCCAGAAGTCTTCGGGAGCGACCCTACTGGTTGAATGGCCAAGTGAAGTTAACGTTGATCATCGGTGCGGCTGGCTGGTGCGAAATGTTCGAGTGGATTTGGCATGATGAGCATTTTTCAGCGAAGTTGACGGAATCTCTCAGCAACGTCAGCCAGAAATATCCGTAGCGGATGACCTTGTGTGCTAGGGATCGGTCACCTGAGTGGTTGCCGCAGATGCCGGCATGTATCTCCTGCAACACCTTGTCTGCTTGGTCGAGTTCTAGATATCTTAGTGGAGGTCCTGCTATCGACCTCCGATATAGCTGGCCGTGCTCATCTAGCGCATACTTGGCTGCTAACCCCTTGAGTCTGCGGGCCTCCTTCTCGTCGTCGGGTAAGGTACCCCGACTTAGATAAAGATTGGATCTTGCCAAGAGAGGGTTGTTTCCTCGAGGCACCCGACAAGGCCTTGATCAGTGGCAGTGACACAGGTCTTGTCGGCCACCAAAAATGTTATTGTTCTTTCTATGGTACCCTTCGTAGAGCTAGCTAGCTTCGAGAGCGCGTCTGCTCGTTCATTCTCTGATCGAGGGACTTGGCTCAACGAAAAGTTTCTGAACATATGTCTTAGTTGGTGCACTTCTGCCAAATATTGCACCATTTGATGCTCCTTCACCTCAAAGTTGCCTTCGTCCTGTTCTGCGACTAGCTGAGAGTCAGTGAATGTAGCGAGCTGCTCAACGCCGCGGGTTATAGCCATGCGCATTCTTGCGATGAGAGCTTCATATTCCGCTTCATTATTGGTGACCAGGAAGTCGAGTTTCACTGCAAAATCATACTCATTGGCAAGTGGGGATCATAGGGTTATCCCTATCCCGCCTCTGGATGAGGTTGCAGACCCGTCGACGTGCAAGGTCCACATGGGGGTGCTCTCAACATTCTGCGTCGACAGGTCGAGCCATTCGACGATGAAGTCGGCCAGTACCTGTGCTTTAATGGCGGTCCGCGGTTGGAATGTGATGTCGAATTCCCCAAGCTCAATGGCCCATTTGGTGAGCTGACCTGAAGTGTCTGGCTTCGACAACACCTGTTTTAGCGGCTGATTCGTCAATACCGAAATTTTGTGGGATTGAAAGTAAGGCCGCAGTTTCCTGGCCGACGTGACTAGAGCCATAGCAAACTTCTCGATCTCTAAATAATTATACTCGAGCCCCTGGAGAGCCTTGCTGCAATAATACACTGGACGGAGGTTTCCTGCTCTTGTTGTCATCAACACTGAACTGATTGAAGCCCAGGAGACTGCTAAGTATAGCTGTAGCACCTCTCATAGTTCGGGTTTGGCGAGCATAGGTGGCGAAGTCAAGTATTGCTTAAGCTCTAGCAAAGCTTGATCGCACTGTTGATCCCATTTGAATCCGAACTTTTTTGCATTTCTAAAGATTTAAAGAAAGGTAGGCTCTTATCGGCTAGTCGGGCTATGAACCTGCCCAGGGCTATAATTCTGCCGACCAGGCGCTGAACTTCGCAAACTGTGTGAGGTGGGGTGATGTCTAGAATTGCTTAGATCTTCTGCGGGTTGGCTTCGATCCCTCTCTGACTGACCATATAACCGAGGAATTTTTTGCCTCGAACACCAAAGGTGCATTTGCTAGGATTGAGCTTCATACCAAAATCCCTCAGTATGGAAAAGGTGTGGCTGAGGTCGACTAGATGGTCTTTTGCCTTTTCGGTTTTTACAATCATATCGTCCACATAAACTTCCATCGACTTGCCGATTTTGTTCTTAAACATGAAATTGACTAATCTCTGGTACGTCGCCCCTGCATTTTTAAGTCCAAAAGGCATAACCAGGAAGCAATATACCCCATTGGGAACGACAAAGGAGGTTTTGTCTCTGTCTTCGGGTGCCATAAATATTTGGTAATAACCTCGAAATGCATCCATCATGCTTAGCAACTCACAACCAGCAGTAGAATCTACTAATAAATCAATACAAGGCAAGGGGAAATGATCCTTAGGGCAAGCTTTATTTAAATCAATAAAGTCATTACACATTCTCCATTTTCCTTCATTCTTGGGGACAAGTACAACGTTACAAAGCCAAGAGGGGTACTGGATTTCTACAATATATCCTGCTTCCAAAAGCTTGCCAACCTCCTCCTCAATGATTTGGGTCCTCTCAGCATTGAAAGTTCTTTTCTTCTATCGCACTGGTTTGTGGGTTGGGTCCACATTGAGTCGGTGGACAATGATGTTGGGGTCGATGCCCTGAAGATCCGCAGCTTTCCACGCAAAAACATCAATGTTGCGTCGGAGGAAATCGACCATAAGGCATTCTAATCGATCCTCCAGATTGCTTCCAATCTTTGTGGTTTTGTCAGGGTTCGTTGGCTCGAGCTCGATTGTTTTGAATTAGCCAACAGGCTCGACCCTGTTGTCCTCCAGCTTCTTCTTCTTCGACGAAGGTCCCTCCTCTGGTTTCGCTACTGGGGCGTCCCCTGAGGGCTTCAATTCAGGTCGTTCTTCTGCTCGCTGGAGTCGACAGAAATGGTGTAACAGCGCCAAGCATCTTTGAGGTTGCATAGAAGCTCACCCACTCTGGCTGGGGTCGGGAACTTTATCTTCATGTGGTAGGTGGATACAATGGCTCTGAAGTCATTGAGGGCTAGCCAACCCATGATGACATTGTATGCGAAGGGGGCGTCGACCACCAAGTAGTTGATCATCAGTGTTCGGCTATGCTTGCCTTGCCCAAATGTGGTGGAAAGATTAATGGATCCTTCTGGGATGATCTCCGATCCACCAAATCCGACCAAGGGTGTTCTGACCGGATCAAACTTCAATTTTCCCAATTTCATTCTGTTCAGGGTCGACAAGAATATGATGTTCACAGAGCTTCCATTATCGACCAATACCTTTCTGACCTCGAAATTGGCTATTTCAAGGGCGACCATCATCAGGCAATCTATCTTGTGATCGGCTCATCTGTTCTCCATGTGGTCTAGATCTGCATCGGTGAATGAGATTGGTTTCATGTTGGTTGTCAGCTGAAAAACTGTCTCGATCTTGGATGGTTTGGTCGAGTCGAGTTGCCTCTGCATTTGCTTTCTCGCATTTCAGGAATCTCCTCCCGTGGGTCCCCCTACGATCATGTCGATGATTCCCTTGATGGGCGGGTTAGGATTCTGGGCAAGTTGTTTTCCCTTGTCTTCTCTTCTCGGGCTAGCCAACCTTTCTCTTCGGGGAGTCCGGGCGGTCACGCCCTCCTCTCTTCTAGCTTGTTCTTCGACGAAATTTTTCAAGTGTCCTTGTCTAATCAGCCTCTCGATTTCGTCCTTTAAGTTAAAACACTCCTCAGTATCATGCCCTTTTTGCATGTGAAAATGACAGTACTTCTTTGACTTCTTCATAGCCTCGGTTTTTGCAATTTTCGGGGCTTCTTAAGCAAGTTATCCTGTTGGATGGCGAACAACACCTCTCTCCTCGGTATGTTGAGTGGAGTGTATTCGTGGAAGTGCTTTATCGGGGAACGGCGCCCCTCTATGATTTGTCGATCATCTTTCTATTTGCCTTTCTTTTTATCGACCTCAACACTGCCATATTTCATCCTGTTCATCTCCTCATGGGTTATGTACCACTCCGCGAGGTCGAGGAACTCCTCTATTGTTCTAGGTTGTTCGTGCACTAAAGCATTGGCGTATTCTTTGTGCCTCAAACCCAAGAAAAGCACGTCGATCAAGAACTCAATCCTCGGGCTGTCAATTTTCAGGACTTCAGTGTTGAATCTGGTGAAACAATCCCGAAGGGATTCTCCTTCCGCTTGCTTCACAGTATGCAGGTGGGTGTGGGTGAGTTTCGCTTTCCTCCTGCTCGCAAACTGGTGCAAAAACTTGTCACACAACTGATCGTAAGAGAAGATGGACGCTGGTTCCAGCTTCACAAACCAATCTAGGGCCACTCCCTGGAACGTGGTCACCAGCATCTTTGCATGGATGTATTCGTTGTGCCCATGCAGCTGCATCATGTGTTCAAAGTGCAGCAGGTGCTCGTTCGGGTCTGTGGAGCCATCGTACCTCGGGAGTTCGGTTGGGATCTTTGCATCGACGGCGATGCGCTCGTCAATGATACCCTGGATGAACGGCTCCCTCCTGAACCTCTGTGGCCCGTTTGGATGAACAGCTCTATCCGCATTCCTCTTCGAGATCTCCTCCAGGCGCCTATTCAGTTGCTGCACCTGGTGGGATACCTCATCCCATTCCTACTGATCTGCCTGGGATGCATTTCTGCCTAGTTTGAATCTGGAACGTTCAACCCTATCGCGCTACGGGGCTCAAAGGGGCCGAACGTCATGGTCAATGAGTCTGCTACTTCTTCTCTTGGCGGGGGACGGGTTGTTTCCCTAGGAAAGCGTCCCGGGCTCAGTCCCCACCTTGACTGGTGCTTTAGCAATTTCGGTCGTTGGGAGTGCTCTTCTGGCCGCATCCTCTCTGAAGCTACAGGCTGGGGTATGGCACTGACTGCCGGCTCTGGCTGCATGGCATGTCTGTTTAATGCAGCAGAGAGTTGGGCCGAAATCTGTGCGGAGATCTGCTCACCGATAAGCTGCATTAATTGGGGCATTGTTAGGGTGACCACAGGCTCAGGCTGAGCGCTGGATCTTGGGCATTCAGCTCTGGGTTCTGTCGAAGGGGAGGGGAGCTGGACCTCCGGTTTTCTTCTCTTCCACATGGAGCTCGCCTAGTGTTTACCATTTTTGATAGAGGATTCAAGAGTTTCCCATAGACGGTGCCAAATGATGAGGGTTTGTTCGGTAGATAGAGAATCGATTCTGAATACGGGTAGGACTTTGACCTGAAAGATCTACAGTCTTGCTTGGATGGGGAAGAATCCTGCAATCATAGTAAATATTAGGCTAGGCGAGAAGCCCTCGGCTTAGGCTCTCCGACGCTCAAGTCAATGGAAATCGACCTCAAATATCAAGCAATGGAGTAAGGGCTTTTAAGGGTATATTAGTGCGTACCTCTAGAAGGTTGGGGGTGAGGGTATTTATATCCTTCTCCCTTCGAGGAAAGGTCTCGGCTGCCCCTGGTTCACCCAGGGGCCTTTAGCTTTGGACCAGGAGTAATTAGTCATTTCCCTGTCTTGCATATCTCCAGCTAACCGCCCTTCTGGGTTTCAAGGACAAGATAGTACACTGTAGCGGCGCCTGCTGTGTTAGGCGGTGAGGGGGATGGCATACGCCATTAATGCGGAGGCGTGATGCCCGTCAGCGCATTTAATGCGGTGGCAGAGTACTGTACTGTTCTCCACCTCCGACTCGACCTCAACATGGTCAGCTTAGGTCAAGAATTTCGTAGGTCTCGGGAGCCAGACTGGGCCTGGCGCTGCGTATCTGGGCTGACCTGGTCGAGTGAAGTCAATGAGGCATATGGGCCCTAGGCACCTGACTGGGCCAATTTGGTTTGGGCCTAGGTACTTAGGTCGTCCCATATCAAGTAGGAAGCCATTTCTTAAAATTAATTAGCCTTGTTCACCAATTTACTAAAAAATTGCTGAAATTAAATTCTAGAAACCCAATTGACCAGTTTAACAAAAATTTTTGGTGAAGCTCAATTTTAAAAATAAGTTAGAACTTTGTATTAATCGAAGCCTTGGTATAAGTTTTAGTGAAGCCCAATTTAAAAGGTGAAGTCCAATTAACCAATTCTTTGCATCAATTGAAGCCTAACTTAGAGGATGCTCATTCATCAATTTACAGAAAAATTGGTCAAGCCCACTTCTTAAAAGCAAATCAAACTTGCTAGTTCACAAAGATTTCGGTCAAGCCCAATTTTAAAAATAAGTTGGTCAACCCAACTAACAATTTCTTTACATTATTGTCATGTCCATTTCTTAAAGAAAGACCAACTCACAAATTCATTAAAAATTTGTTGAAGCCCAATGACAAGAACAACTCGATCAAGCACAATTTATAATTTCTTACACAAATTGGCAGTTAATTTCTTTTTCAAAAAAATAAAAATAAAATAAAAAAAAAACCCCAACTTATCATTCACTAAAAATTTTGGTAATGCCCAAATCTCAATTATAAAAACAAGTTGGTGAAATCTTGTCAACCAATTCTTTGCATTATTGTGAAGTCCAATTTAAAAGAAGTCCGATTCACCAATTAACAAAAAAAATTGGTCAAACTTAATTTTTTAAAGAAAACCCAACTCATTAATTCACTGTGAATTTAGCCAAACACAATTAATAAACTCTTTATATTATTGTCATACTCATTTCTTAATGAAAGCCCAATTTACTAATTTGTTGAAAAACTTATGAAATTTAATGATGAAGACAAGGTAGTCAAGTCCAATTAATATTTTCTTTACATTAATTAAAAGTCTATTTCTTGAAAAAGCCCAACTTACAAATTATTAAAATTTTTGATGAGGTCCAATTCTAAAGACAAGCTAGTGCCCAATTACCTAATTGCTTTGTATTAATGTGAAGTCCAATTGAAACAAAGCCCATTCAGCAATTCATAAGAAAATTTGGGAGTTTCTGTTAGTTAATTTAAGAATTTAATTAATGAATTTAAGCATAAATAGGAGGCAAATTTAGATGTTAGAGTTAAACAAATTAAAGGGACAATTATAGTATTTAACTTGAAAAAGGATAATTGTTCTAAATTATCTCTGTTCTATTGATCTAAATAAAATGCCACTTTCATAAAACAAAAAATAAACTTTAAAAGGGGGAGGGAACCAAATAAACTTTTCTCTCATTTTTCTCACAATTTTGAGAAGAAAATAATTTTTCTTCAATTATATTATATTTTTCCTTTAATTTTTTTGTTAATATTTTCCTTATTAATCAAACAATTAAAATTATTCTTCCTAATATTTTCTTTTCCTTCCTCACCAAAATTTTTATATCAAACATAATGTTACAAATTGAATGGAAAAGATATCAGATTCTATCCATCATTATTCAGTAGATCAAAAAAATTAATATCTGGTTGGTTGAATTAGCTTAGAAGGATACACGTGTTCTTCTTCACTCATCCAATCAATTATTTCGTTATCCCATTAGTGTTTTATCCTTTATTTCATATCATAAATAAATATTAAGTGAATTAAATATTTTTTTATAAAATATCTAATCATAAATTAAATATAATTATATATATATATATCCATAAACATATTTATAAATAAACGATTCAAATTAATTGACCATCGATACAGAGATAAACTAATACCACAATACGGCATAAAAGAAAGAAAGGAAAAAAGAAGTTTGCTTTTATAAATTAAGTCAACTCCAATCAAAATTTCTCATACATATGATCACTTATTAAGAATTCTAGAATTGATTGGAGCTTGAGCCTGAGCCTGGGCCTGGGCAGCATAATGCAGTTGGGAGTGATCATCACACTCCCAGAAGCACGTACAATAATGCAAATATTTACCATGAACGATTTTCTCATCACAAAAAGCTCTGACAAGTAAATATGGTGGGAAATAAAGTCCACTGCTGCAAATGTTGGTGCATGATCCAGGATGACCCTCCTCACAAGAAGCAAAATCTATCGGTTTTCGGCAAAGACGCCGCCCTTCTCCTCCAACCCAAAAACCTGCACTCATCTCAAACATATATATAACCATTTTAATTTCTGAAATAATATTCAATATTTTTTTATTATTCAAGGAACTTTGGAGGAGTGATTGGTATGCAGAAATTGAACTAGATGGGAATGGAATGGACTCGAGAACGAAATAAAGATGGAAAAAGGAATGACTAAATTCCTACTTTTGGGAATGAAGATTCATACGAAAATAAATATTTTCATCTTTGATTTAGGAATAAATTTGAGAATGCTCATTCATTTTCTCATCTCATTTATGCATACCGATCATACCATTAATTTGATACCTGTTGTTAGAGCAAGAAGGACGAGGCAAAATGTCAAGTGCTGCAAAAGATTTGCCATTGTTGATGATTTGTGGTACGTGGCTTCTTGAGCCCTCGGAATGTCCATTTTATAGACATGGTTCAGTAGATAGTTCAAGAAGAAATCCTGTCCTTTATTAATGACATGAATCCATCATGCACTTAATTGACAATCTACTAGTTGGTTTTGAAGATTATTCAAATTATTTAAGGCAAATTTCATTTCCTCTCTCCGATCCGCAGCTACATGCATGAGATATTTTGCCGCCCTTCAATTAAAACAATATAAAATACACTACATCCCTCTCAATTAAAGCAATATATTTATATTCAATATTTTCACCGATCTTTTCAAATAGCTGGAAAAATATAGAGTTAAAAAACTGTAACTTTAAAGTTTAAACCAAATAATATAATCTAAATTAGATCCACTATAAAATTACTTAGTTTATACTTACACTCATAAAGCGATAATATTTACTTAATACATTAATTTTATTGATTATTGTTGGTTAAGCCACGGATGAGGCTAGGAAGACTAAATCAATGCTAGGCCCTGTTTACTTTGTGATATGGGATGTGGGATGATAGGATGAAATGAGAGATGAAGAGTGTGATTAGGATAATTTTATATTTTTTAAATTATATTTACTTTGTGTGATTATATGAATAATAAAAGTGGATAATTGTATTCAATATTTACTTTGATAAATTATAATATTGGGATAAATTTTAAAAAACTAAAGTACCCCTAATTAAAATATTTTTCTATTTAGCATAAAGAAATTAATTTTTCTCTATTTCAATGCAACATCCAACTATTTCTTCTTTTTTCCAAACATAAAGTTTAATTAATTTTCCTCCATTCCAATACAACATCTTTACACATAAAAATAAATTCTTATAATTCAAAGAATTTAGGGTAATTTTGTTTTTGTTATTAATATTATTACCTCAATTACAATTATATATATGTTTATCTTTTAATTATTTTTAATATAAATATTTTTTTTAAACTGTTTTCTCAAAACAGAATATCATATATAAATTTTATTTACAATGTTTTCTCCAACCTAATTATTTAAATTTGTTATTTTAAAATATTGTTTCCAGATAATTAAAAACAATGTCATACAATTTTAAAATATATTTAAAAAAAAGAAACTATTTCTTAACAATTTTTTTCATGTTTGCTACAGTTGATAGTGCCACAGTTCTATTTTAAAAAATTGAAACTGTTTGATTGGCGCCATAACCAGAAGTTCTATGAAATTGCGGCACCATTTAGTCAGTGGGCATACTGGTATAATTAATTGTGACTACTTGAGATAAATTTGTAATATTTACTCATCATCCACTTTGGCCATTCTTGGAATAATTTTATCCTAGCATTTTGGTAGGATTTGTCATCCAAGAAAATCTATGAGTAGTAGTGGGACAAGATAGTTATCATGAGCTTGAATCAATTAAAGTAAACAATGGATGAAATGAGATGATGACCCTCATCCACCAACATCAGCCCGAGTAAACATGCCCTAAGGGCCTATTTACTTTATGGGATGAATGAGGATTAAGCCTATAATCCATTAACATCCATTGTCTACTTTTTGAGACGAAAGCTTGGTAGAAAAATGTGAGCCCGCACTGTCCATGGATTTGGGCGGGATGAGAACTCCCGCAAAATTACTGTAACAATGAAATCTTCCATACTGGACTATTTGGGATGAGAATATATGGATATTACCATTTTCTCCTCATTTTTATTGCCATAATTTTTTGTCTTTCTTGTGGGAGCGGAGGGACAGTGGGCTATCGGCGATGATCAACAGATGGCGACAAGCAATGGGCGACTAGCAACAACAGGTGGTGGGGAAAGAGGAGAAGGATGAACAAGCAAAAAAAGAGAACACAAGAAAAGGTGGAAGAAGTAGAGATGAGAGGGAAGGGATAGCAGCCAGAGATGGCTATGGACGGTGAGTAATGGAGGCGGCGGGCGATGGGCAGTAGGCGGACGACACGGGCGAGGTGTTGGATTGTAATTTTTCATTTTTTTTTCTTAATAAAGAGAGGTTGAGAACATTAAACTTGGACAGTGAATTTAGAACTTGCTGGAATTCCATTTGATAGTTGGACGTATGGAGGAAAATAATTTGTTTATATTAAATAGAATAATAAATAAAAAAATTTAATTAAGGATATTTTAGTCCTTTTAAAATTTATCCTACTATCATCATCTATCAAAGTTAATAATTAATACAATTATCTACTTCTATCATTCATATCATCTCACAAAATAAATATAATTTAAAAAGTACAAAATTATCCTAATCCTACTCTCTATTCCTCATTTTATCTCAACACTTTACATCCCATATCACAAAGTAAATGAGTCTCACTATTATTAATTAAAGAATCCCAACATACTGTTCTGATTTGTGACTTTTTGTTTAATCAAATCAAAATATTATCCATTAAATTAAAACGTATGACTTAATTTAGACCATCCACGTAGGACATATATTGAGTCACCAATATAAATATCTATTTCATTTCTCATATTAGGGGACATTTATAATCTTCATGCCTATCGCCTGACCTCATCGACCCATTGCTACGTCTTCATAGCTTTTAGAGTTGTATGTTGTTAAGGATAAACCTCTCAGACTCACTTCTTAGTGTGACCCCACCTAGTTTATTCATAGGAGCCACCATGTTGGAGTGTTCCTAGTCCCTCTTGGTTGACCTCCCAATTTATCGATATAGAATTTCTCACATCTACTATACTAATATATATATTTTAAATAAATTAATATCTTAAGGGAGGGATAAAAGAATTTAAGTGAAAAGGTAAATTTATTTAAAAACGACATAGGTCAGTAGAAAATATCCTGTAATTCAAAATATTAATTTATTTTAAAATTTTTGAAGAAATAATTCTTAACTTTGATCAAAGGGACATCTCCTCATGAAAAAGGTTGAAATGACCTAATTGGTCGATTATAAAAAACCACATATTTTGCTCAAAGCATATATTATTACTAGGGCACATTTGATACGGTATCCGTTAATAGGGGGAGATTCATTTGGTGCTTGGAATAGTGAGATTAGCATATTATTGTTTTATTTGATATAGTCGATTACATGTGTGGATCATCAACTATACCAATCTAGCATAATCTCAACTTGCATGTTTGATATCTATTGCTATTTTTGGATTAACTATGTTGCCCTTTTTGATAGCATTATTTTCCCAGCCAAATAACAGATATCAAACACATTTCAAAGTCCCTAAATCTCTTATCTAGCGGCCCAAACCAAAACCACAATTCGAGTGTCGTGGGTGAAGGAGACTTCAAACTTTCTGCAGCAACTACCATCGCTGCTAGTGGCACCATAATCTGAGGTATGTTTCGACAACTCCCTCACGATGGTCATTTTAAGAGTAATCCTTTCATGTGTTCCTCTTTCTTTAACTTTTTCTAGGATACAAAATTAAATTAAATTCTCAACATTAATTGATGTATTGGCTAATTGATAGAGACTGATGTTATATTGTGCCTGCATTGTTTTAAATTTACAGCTTGTTGGTCTCTTGGCTTCATTTGAGTGTGTTTGAAATTGGTATAGTGTGATTGTAGTAGTAATCAATACTTTTAACTCTGAAGATAGCCCATTTGTTAGAATATATATCAATTTTGAATTTGGTGGTTGATTGGTGTGGTTTGAAAGCGTGATTTTTAATTTTTGTCATTAGTTGAAATTGGTTATTGCAACCTAGAGGTATCTTCTGCATGATAAATTCATCATACTTCTTGGACTATTTGAGAAGCACCTTTAATACTAATAACAAAGAAAAACATTCCAATATGGTGTTAAGCATATAGCATGGTAAGATTGGGTCTAGTAGTGTATTGCAAATAGGCAGAGATTTGGGTTTCAATCAAGGGCTACTTAGTTGAATAATGTTATATTCCACAGTTGTGTTATTAAATTATGTGCTAGTTATGTCATCAGCATACCAAATTTTTGGCAGCATAATTGTAGTTTTTTAGGATGTGTAAATTTTGTATATATTTGTTATGTGATTTATAAGTCTTTCCATTAAGATGTGAGGTACTTGTTAAAGTGATAGGTGTAAAAATGTACATTAGGTAAGTTAATCTGAAATATTGGTGGTGTGTGTTCTTATGTGGTATGAAGGATGATCAATGCATCTTTTGTAATCATGTAAATGACACAGAAATTGAAATGGAGCTCAACTTATCACCGTTATGCCCATGTGGTAGAGGTTCAATGCTTCTACATCAATCTTACACTGCTCAAAATCCTGACCAGTGGTTTTACAAGTGCCCCAAGGGAACTAATCATGTTGGTGGCTTCATCTAGTGGGATGTGTATCAAGGGTCACTTGGAAATTTTCATATGGTGGCCATAGATCATACAAACCAACTTGTGGGCCTACAAGTTCTACTAATCAAGTTAACTCTCTGACTACTTGTAGAGGCATCAAGTCTCCACAAAGTGGCAGCTTAGGTCATGGAAAGCATGCATACCATAGTGAAGGTTCAAATAAAAGTCCTTTCAAGGCAAACTTCTCATAGTGTACATCCATGGTTGATTAATCGCCCCATCCTAGTATGAAATCTGCACTTCTCCTTGGTGGTTGTGTCGGATGCGAGTGTATTTTCATTGTTGCATTTGTTAGGCTGGTGATGGGTTTCTTGATAGGAAAGCTATTGTTGTAAGATTAGTATTTGCATAGGTAATGCTTAAAGTATATATGGTAAGGGTCCTAATTTTTATTTTATATTTTTGGCTTATATGACCCTTAAATAACATGTTAGTACCTTGTTTTGGTTTTTCTTCCTTTTTTTTTTTTTCAAAGTTTCAAATGCATTGTATAAAATATTAGTATATCTAAGTTATACAATTGAATATGGAAGCTCTTTATTACATGATTTATCGAGAATATGATTAATTTTTGTGAGTTAATGAAATATTGGCAAAACAATGGTCAATACGCACAAATTAAATGTAATTATTTATGGATTGCTGATAATTGATTGATCAACTTTATGACTTTGCAACCCTATAATATCTAGCAAAAAATTGCCGACATTTGCTATCATGTTTGTAGACAGAATATGCAGCTGCATGGCAATATAGACATGTACTTGGAAGGGTAAAAAAAGTAACAAAAATTTGTGCAGTCCCATTGAAAAAGAATCTTTGGCATACGATAAAAATAAGTGTGCTGGCATACCATGGCAGATTTTTTTTCTTGTGATGGAATCTTCTTTGACCAAAATAGCATGATATTTTTTGCTACAAGTAGATCCTCTTTTGAAGATTCTCACCATGCCATAGCTCCAACTTTGATACAGATTAGAGCATAAATGAGTAGAGCATATCAAACTGCTTTATTTCATATCACTAGAACTTCAAATACAGTTGAATTGGTATATGAATGAAAAGGTTGTGGGCTATGTCACCTCCAATCACGGGTCACAACTAACATATTGCATGTATAAGTTGATTCTTAGAACAAAAGGGTAGGATGATAGAATCCCAGCTTGTGAAATTTCTTCATTGTTATACATAAACCTTGTAACATTCAACCATAACATACCAAATGGCTCCACGAAATCCACGCATTCAAGCACAAATTTTCTATGTGGCACCATGGGTTGAGGAAATTGACATGGAGTTTATCTCCTGTCTTGCAGGGTATGCTCGTCCTGATGGAAGATCCCTCAGCCGATCTGATGTCGTTGTTATTCATTCCTCCATACACTCAATGAATGCAAAGTTTGGGACTAACTTCACTTACAAAGATGGGAGCATGCATTTCAAGGCTTTGCAGCAAAGACATACGGTGCTCGGATTTCTGATCTCATTGGCTCCAATTAAATACAATGAGGAAAACAACTTTGTCCATGTTGAGCCTTATATTTGGAACTGCATTACCATGGCAATATCTAATTTAATTTTTGTTGCAGGCAATTAAGTACAAATAATATTATGTTTTTAGGTCTAATTAAATATATATGTGTTTTGCAGAAATTTTCAATGTCAGAGGCATACATGATTAAAGGAGAACCTCAATGGTCCGAGCTATGAGAGATCTTTGGCCCTCAATTACTGATTAATCTATTTCCAAAGTCGAACATAATTCAAGTTTCAAATGATAGTGCTACCGACCTAGTTAACGCTGTGATTAACAGTGCTACGGTGCTGGTGGCATCCCCAGGGCCCATCATAAGCCAACCTTTGGATTCATCATTCTAGAATAATTTGGCTAAAGCTTATTGCCATGATGATGTGAGTCAGGATTTCGTAAAGTTCACGAATCGTATGCCATATACAACCCCACCTTCAATTCCCTTCTTTGACATGTACAATAATATGTGGACATAACAAGATGACATAGAAATGCTTGGGATTATGCAACCTTCCTCAGGTGCCAGGTCAAGAGAGCTTTCACGCATCTATCACCAGCACTCCCAAAATCTGTGGGAAGATATGAGTTAGCTTTATCTAACCAATAAATATGGTACTTTATTAAGTAAGTCTATCACCATTCCAGTGTCTATTACTTCACCTTTTCGTTGTCGTCTACATGTGTGTTTAGTAAGTTTATCGTAAGCCAAATGTTTTTGTTGGCCTTTAAGCTCATTTGATGATGTCCAATATATATTTCCTAGTCATTTTTGATAGGGTATGTGGTCATGTTCTACTTGGTATTGTGATGCATTGTACTAGTGAATTTTTATGTCCCATTGATAGCAGAACTAAAGTTGGCCTATCCATATATAACAAGAAAATAAAACAACCAAGGAATCTTGCCCAATAGGTAAAGAGATATGGGGGCTATGCTGTTTTTTGAAAATAATAAAATCTCAAATCATATCATTTATAATTTGGGATTTCTACTACCACACCATATGTTCTTTTTCTTAATTATAGTTAGTTAGATGGATTGGGAGGGAACTAATTCTTTTCCTTTTTGTTAACATGTCTATCAAAAAATAATCAATAAATAATCAACGACTGATAAACCAACATATGGATTTGCATTCCCTTTAAAAATAATATTTAAATGGTATTTTTTTTAATATTTCAAATGCTTCAAAACGCTCTCTGAATAAATTATTGAATTTTTTAAAATCATTTTTCAATATGCCCTTAAAAAAATGAAAAAAAATAATTAATGAATTATTTATTACTACATTCAAGAAAAAATATTTAAGGTGACCGCTTAACAGCATCAAATAACCTATAATTCAAAAATGAGGTAGAAGTAATTATTACTACTTAAAAGACGAAAATAAAAAACTCCATCAGTGAGGATGATTCAAAACAAAATTAATGTACCCATTTCTCCATATAGTTATTCACTATTGTATTTGAGAATCATTAAGAACTATATAACTAGTGCTCTTTATTATCTTATTTTAATGAAAATGACTTTCAATTTTATAAATGGAATTAGACCAGTCAATGGATAGGCTGTTATCCTATCCAGGTCCATACCCTAAAATACCAAAAATATTAAGATCCTAATTTTTACCCTACTCTAAAATACCTAAAATAATAAAACTCTAACTCTATCGTACCCTACTTACCCAAGACCCATTGGGTCTAGCTTGTTAGATTTAAGTTTTTAATGTATAAACTAATTTTTTCAATATATATTAGAAAATTTATTTTGAATACAATACAAAACATAGTACCTAAATTTAAGTAATGTATATATTTAATTTAGTCATTAGATTTAATAAAGTGAATCTTTACATTTTATTTCAAGTATTATCAAAAATTTTAAAAATTGAAAATATTAAGACCAAAACCAATAATTTTTAAATTTTTTCCATGCCATTATGTTTAACTCAAAGAATTAATGATTATTATTTCATATAACATATTCAAACAAATTAATGATTTTTTCATATTAGAAATCTATCATTATTATACAATGATATTTTTATCATTATATCTTTGTGTGGAACTTTCTCACCAAAAAATAAAGCGTTCCTACCCTTTTACCCTTTCTTACAAATTTCTAAAGTGAAAAGTATTACTACCTTCATGGCCATTCACTCAATTGAGGAAAACTGTAAATCAATTTTGACTTCTAAATGGAGGATCCTTACAAAATTCTAACTCAGACCTCATTCCCATGAATTTAGTTTGAAACATAACAAATAAATGCTTGTTTCATGAGTCAGCATCACGAGTACAAAACACTTATTTTGTAATTTACCTGACATAAAATAAATCGAGCCTAAATAGAATATTTTCACATAAATTAGAGCAGTGGCTTCCAAGTGAGGAAACTTGATGATGGTGATTTTGATATTTAATAAAAAATTATATGGCCCCATGAGGTGGCTCAAATCAAAAGGTAATTTTTTTTTCTGCCATTATTTATTTATCTTTAGGCATCTTTCAAGATTCATTCTTGTTCTTAAGATTTGAAGGTGAATAAGACAATTATTTTCGCTAAAAGTTGTTTGAAGTGGGCAAAATTTAGTAGGCAAAGTGGCATTCTTCTGTTGCAGAATCAAGACGGCTAGTGCCATTAATTTGATTTCAAGCATTGAATTGCAGTCAAGCATGCCTATCATAGTTCCCACTTTCAGTCAAATAAAACATGATGCACAAATAGATACCAAGCAATAAAATCCATAAGATGCATATTAACAATTATACAAAGTAATAACCAATGCTACATTGCACGTGGATAAATGGCTTTACATTATACACAACTCATAACCAATGCTACACCAAAACAGAGCAATAAAGCAAATAACATGTATATCAAACTGTAAACAACCAAAAAAACCTCTCTGCATGCCAAGATATCACATAGAAAAAAAAAATGAAGCACGACCAATACTCCCCCATACTACTACCACAACCCACAACCACTTAACCTAAGTGCTACCGGAATACACTGAATACACATAAAGCATTTAAAATAAGTGACTGATGTGGGATACACTATTATCTAAACATCCATAAGTTGGTCTAATAGCTCTGAACATGGGTGTTGCTCGGGTTCACAGTATACACAGAAAGCATTTAAATTAATTGACTGATGTAGGAGACACCATTATCAAAACATCCATGCCATGGTTTAATAGCACATTAAAATTGATCATAAATGGTGCCAAAGCGACCAAAAAAGAGCCATCGTATGTAGGCAGCACCACAATCTATAGTAAATCAAAGATAGTCTAAAATAACTAGAAACATCCTCCTAAAGAGGTACAAATCAACCACAAAATAGCTTTCCCATGCATTCAAGGCTAGAGAGAGTCCTAATTAGAGCGCGCAGAGTACCGGATGGTAGCAACTGCACAAAGTGAGCTCGGGCCTCTTGGCTCATCCCCTAGAATAAATTTATATCAACCTTATTATGCGCTAAATGATGAATAGCCTGGATCTGCTCGTCGAAAGTTAGATCTGGGATAGCAGCAAGAGCCTCAAACAATTATGTTCTAACTGAAGATTCCAAATCAGATACCTGCACTGGCGGTTGAAGTAGTTTGTTTGTAAAACTCTCAAGGGCTGTTTTAGTGTCTTCTAGCTATGTCCCCATCATTTTCTCGAAGTCAATGGCACATGGATCGATTCTCTTCTACTTGCCAGATGAGGATGCCTTCTTCTTTGACACGGACCCAAAGGGTGGAGTGTCAGACACAACATCATTTTTGACATTAGGACTGTGGTAAATGTAGATAGTGGCTTGACATTCTCAACAGTCTTCTCTCCATCATCTTGAGCTCCATATGACAACTCTTGTACAATGTTAGCTACATTAAACGCTTGCTCTCCATGGATCTATCGTTTCTAAAAATCTCCACCCAACTATTTTACCATGGGTACGGCTTCTCTCTTACTTTTACTGCAATAAATTGCGCCTACAAAACATGTGGGTGTATATAAGCAAGTGCATGTACAATTAAACATACAATAGTACAATTCAAAGGCAAAATAAGTTAGTCATCTATACTTTGACATATTCAGCCCAAACAACTTTTGATTCCACAATAATCATATTCGTCATAGGGTCTATGGTCACTCCACCGCCTCCATTGCAACCAAGTATGCCTTTTAGAGTGGAGTATATCTTTTTCCAAGCCTGTACTTTCGATTTGATATGTTTCACGAGAATGCCACTGTTCACACAAATTTTGAGTCTGGAAAAAAAGGATTACAAGATACGAAAATACATGGACAAACTTAAAATATAAAATTTAAAATATTAAGTAGTACAATCTCTAAAAAAATATCCATAAAAAAGAAGACTAGCCCTTTGATTCTGCACTCCAAAATGTGATTCAAGATGGCTTGAAGCTTAGGCTTGAATAAGGTATGATTTACTTTTTCATAGTTGCAAAGCTTTAATGTGGCAGGAGTTTGGGACTTAGGAATTTGATGCTTGAACTTCTTGGTCCTTATGCCTTTGAATGCCTCCTTTTTATATACATCGATTAGGGTTTCTTGGCTTGAAGCTTAAGCTTTTCTCCTTGGGCTTGAATGTGGCCTTCAACTTCATCAAGGGCCTCATTTAAACATATTTGGCCCAACATAGTCAATCCAATATAAAATGAACATTTTGAGTATTTATTTTGGATCGATCCATTATATAAAGCCTAAACTTATTATGGAATTTAACTTGAGATCTAATTCAATAGCAACATCATATGGGCTATCAAATGGCAATATATCCCAATAAAAGTTTACTGTCAACAGATGCCCTCACTTCAAGGCTCGGTGAACAACATGCCAAATGAGAGGCGAGATTTGAAGTATTAAATCATATAAATTTTATGGACCACCATTTCATAAGCCCAAAAATTTAATAATATCTCAATGAAATGGGAAATTTGGAGATGAAACTTAAATTTGATAATCCACCACATTAAAATTTGTCACTCATGGGCCCAACTAAAATTTAATGTCCAAAATAGGAACTTGGGTTGAGTGGCATCAAAGAGTAAAAAAGAAAAAAAATTGGCAACACCAACTTCTTAACTGCAACTTTGGTGTACAATTTCAAAATTGACTTCTCTGTCGTCTTCCTTTACTTATCTCTCCCCCCCCCCTCTTTTTTAAATAATATCAGCACATGTCTCACCATTTAGTCAGCATTTTCGAAAGAAAAATTAAGGAAAGGAATGAAGAATAGATTGCAATCAATCAAATAAATTAACAGCACATGGCCCACAGCACTTCGATTTTCTTTCTTTCTTTCTTTCCACCTTTTTTTTATTTCTTTCCTTTTTTTTTCTTTTACAATCAATCCCATGGAAGTTTCCTTCATTACCAACAAAAACTAAAAAAATTCCCTTCTGAAGCCAAAGGTCAAAACACAAAAAAATCTTTACATCTCAGCATGGGTAATTTTCCTTCTATCTTTATATTATTTCTTCAATTTTGCCATTTTTTCAAAAATCAATTTCATCAATTAAGGGCTCAAATACTCACTTTCTATCTTTATATTGTTTCTTTCCATAGCATTTGAGCAAAGGAGATATTTACCAATTCAATCAACCATCAATCATCTATAAAAGAAAGTTTATGTTCAGTTTTTTTCAATGCATTACAAACAGAGTGGCAGTTTGTCAATGCTCTAATCTCTTCTAGGCATCGATTCTCCATGCCTCACTTATTTTTGGTTGTCTACCATGCTTTGGATCTTTACAGTGTTAGAGTCATTAACACATTTGGTTCTAGGTTGATCAATCGGTCCGTGGCCACCATTATTGGATTTTTTTGCCCTGTTTGCTAGCAACAACTACAAATTCACTTGATTTGGAAATTTTATATGCTTCCAACTACTATATATCATTTTCTCTACAAGTACTTTGCCATGACACATTTTAATTTCTATCATTTTCATCTTTCTTTTTTGGTTTCAAATATTTGTAGCAGCATCAAAGGATATATAGTTTCCCAAGTAAAATGTTCAAATGGAGATCAGTATTAGAGAATGAAGTTCTTATAATGTAAAAGCTTATCTTCCCTTATCAACAAACCTAATATATTTTTTCTCATCCAATTCTAACTTCTGTGTTTTTTTTTTTTTTTGAAAGTTTTAGAGAAAATTGAAGATGGATATCGAGGATTATAGTGAGCCACGCCCCTGCATCATTAAAGAGATAGGGATGCCTCTAAAGTCAAACCCACACATTTGCTCTTCCTCAAGTCAGCTGTCATTATTAATCCTTTAAATGCTCGTTCAGACAACCCTGTGCATATTTCTTATTGGTCAAAAGAGGCTACTAGGGAATCTATGATCTCATTTTCTGATGCTTTTTCTCGCAGCAAGGTGCTCGTATTAAAATCTTCTCTCGATGACATCAAAGCTTTCTGTAGCATGTTTATTCTTCCATATCATCATTTTTTCATGAGCGAAAGTTCATGGAAAGCTTCTCCTTCGAACTTTGGTGAGATCTCCTTTTGTGTTGGCTATTAGAAATGGACTGAAGATGTTCTGGGCCATCACGCAGATATCTTTAAACAAACAAAGATTTATGCAGCCATTTATGCCTAACTCTTCACTTATGTTAGCAATAAAAATGTCATGCAATCCTTCCTTGAATTGTGGTGTCCCTTAGCAAACACTCTTTACATTGCTATTGGGGAGCTATCAATTTCTCTCTGGGACATCTGAGGACTCTGTGGACTACCAATTTGTAGAGCGTTTTATGATGAAGTCTTCCCTTCTGCCAAGGAACTATTTGGTGTTGATTCATGTGGAACTCATTTACCACGAAGTTGCAAATACCTCGCATGGCTTATCACTATCTTCCTCATGACTCCATTGGCGTACCTACATCTGACTAGATTGGTTTTTGGTTTAAGGGACCTATCAGATATTCTGAACCTCCCCCAAGAAGTTCTAGAAAAAGATTAACTAAGCCAAGGCTACTTCGCAATCCTTGTGGAAGCATCAACGTATCTCTCCTAACATGCTCCAGTGATTATGAAGATCCATTTAAAATATTGGGAATTGAGGAAGACATAAGGGATGAGACATACTTAACTACTTTTCTCTCATGTTGGTTGTGTAAATTTGTCTTGCCACACCGAAGAGTTAATCAAATTCGGGCCATAATTTTTAAATTTGCAAGTATGATGACGCGCGGTCACACTTTCTCCCTAGAAATACCAATGTTGGCAAGCATTTATCGTGGATTGCGAGACATCACTATTTCCACTAAATTAAGTGAATCTACTGCAATTTTTCCCATCCATTATCTTTATAGTCGGATTGGCCAGTATCTTAATACTCATTATATCTCAAAACTTGAATCAGTTGCTGCTCAAATGGTGAAACACGCTGGAGAAAATATGGCCAAATATTTCAAACTTTCTAAGGCATGAGATCTTTTCCATAATATTAATCCTTCTAGTCTCCAGCACTTGCGCTCACATCGGGAGGGACAAATATCTGTGACAGACAAAGAAAACATCTCTGACACATACAAAGATCTCTTTGTGGCCTTACGTTCCAGCTATTTGTCGCTTCAAACTGGATCAAAGCATTGTAGAAGCTTATAGCCCTTATCGGTTTAGCCGTCAACATAGGTTCTGTCAAGACCTCCATGGCGTCTTGAAAAAGGAGATTCTTACATGTGATTTGGATGAGCTTGTTCATCTCTAGATATCTTGCACTTTATTAGGCACTTCTTCCAAACTGAAGGTACAGGGTGACATTTCTTCTCCACCGTTGATTACTATGGAGTATTCTGACTGGTGGCGCAAATGTTAAAATGCGACTTCAACAAGGAATACCGAATTTGTCCTTAAAGTTAACCATTTAATGACTCTAAGGACAAACTCTAGGAGGGCTCTTCAATCCGAGGACAAATCTTCAGATGAGAAGTGTACATTTGAGCCATCAACACCTCAGGAAAATTTAGCAAGGAATTCCAAAGGAAGCGAAATAAAAGTTTCAAAGCCGTGGGAAGAACTTCAACAGCATAAAGAGAATACCCTTGGCAGTGCATTGAAGAGAAAAAGCGAATCCTTGAAAAAATAGTGTGGTTTACATAATGATTTAAGCTCTAATGTCAGGCACCAAGTGGATCCTCTTGAGGGGAGTGAAGTAATTTCTGCTTTGTCAAGTTTAGATGACGAATTCAGTGAAAAGTGCCAGCGTAAGAAAAGATCTAAGGTTTTTAACTTAGATAGTATTATTATAAACTCAACATTCTTTGAAGACGTTCTCAATTCTTTCATGCCTTTAGAAGATTTAGCTTACTATGTAAAAGAACATTATCATATGTGCCCCTCTTTTTTTAGTACCTTCCCTTTTTTTTGTTATTTTCTTTTGGCTAATACCTTTGCCTCTTTTTGCATAAGCTATCGAGTATTGAAGAAGAAGTTGAGGTCACTTCTGGAGGCAATGCATATTTTGTGAATGAAGCAAACCCATTTGATGTTACTAAAGAAAACATCCTTGTCCACTCCCAAAATGATGACTTGCAAATTATTCCAATGGATACAAGCTGTGGTGTTCAGAATTTTGAGGATCATCCAAAGATGGTGTTGCCAAGCATTGTAGTGCAAAGACCAAATACTGAAGGAGTTGTACTTGATAGGCCTAAAAAGACTTTTGAAATTTCATTATGGCCATATCCAGCTTCTACTGTTTCCTAGTTTTGCCCCCCAAGCTATCAAGACTGCAGCTGAGCAGCTACTTCTCAAGTTTTTTGTGGGAACAAATAAGTCAACAAATTTTGAGGACTTCACTTGAGGGGCTCCAAGGAATAAAACCCAAAATTGATGAATTGATTGAGGAGATAGGAAAGCACATAGTTTGATGGTGCATCAGATTATACCAAAGTTAAGTTATCCTCAGCCCAAAAGATTACTCAAGAAGCATATGAGGATTCTCTTGCCCTTGCCCAAGGAGATCTTTTAGAAGCAGAACTTCAAGAAAACAGGTATATTAATGAGATCCAGAGTTTAAAAGTGGAACTCCTCCAACTAATTAAGCAAAAAGAGGAATTGAAGAGACAACTTGCAGAGTTAGGCATGAAAAAGGAGACCATGAGTTTGTCACTCCATAAAGTTGAGGAAGGCTTATCGAAAGTCCGGGAGGATGTGGTTGCTAAGAGAGAGATGGTCTCAAAGCTTGAAAGCAAACCATGTCTGTCGAAGAACGAGATTGAGGATTTGGCAAAAATAGAAGCTCTACTTGAAGATTCTTGTCAAGATCTAGCCATCTTTGGCTTGTTTGCTTGAGAACTTAGTTGTTTAGACCCATTTTTCCTTCTCTATTTTTTTGGCAGTCTCCTTTGTTTTTATGCTATGATGTAAGCATTTATTACTTATGCAATAAAAGTTATCTCTTTTCTTTTCCAAGTCTCCATCTTATCGCAAACAACTATGGGAAACACCATACTTCATGGAGCATTCTTAAGCTTTACTAATAACAGTAGCAAACTCAACTAAACAAGATTTTGGCTTTCTACTTAAAGAAATAAAAGAACACCAAGAAAAACACCAAACTTCTTCAAAGATTTGACTGGACTTAGGATAACTCCCAAGCTGCTACGGACCGCGATAAAGGGATCAAGTCATCATGTAGTTCAAAGAATTTTTGTTTTAGAGGGGGCGTACACAATTTATACTCATATGGGCCAGGAGTATCCATAGCTTAACCACCCTAGATGAGGTGGAGTATTTCTACATTTTAGCCACATGAAATACTTTCAGTAGAGTAGGTTAGTAGTTTATCCACATGCACTACCACTAATGGACACCGTACATAGTTTATACTTATGTAGGTTATGAGTAACATACAGTTTAGGCTTGTGCGTCAAGGAGCAAGCTTTCTCATGGATAATAACATTTTAAGCTGTTGATGGGGCTAACATGTAATCCATCTTTGTTTATCAGCTTGTAGGCACCATTTGTGTAAGCTTCATTCACAATGTAGGGGCCATCCCATTTTGATATGAACTTGTTTCTCATTCGTTGGGTGATAGTAATTGGCCTCCTCACTGCCAGGACCAAAGCTCCAACCGAGAATGATCGAAGGCGAACTTTCCTGTTGAATGCTCTTGCCATGTGGGCTTGGTAGCATTCAAGTTGTTGTTAGGCTTCAAGTATTTTTTCGTCTAATGCTTCTAGTTCTTTAAGTTTAAGTCCGGCATTATCTTTTGTAGTGAGTCCTTCCTGAATTGCAATGCGAAGTGAAGGGATTTGACTTTCTAAGGGGAGAACAACTTCAACCACATAAACCAAAGAATAAGGAGCAGCTTGGGTGGTAGTTCGATGTGTTATTCTGAATGCCCAGAGAGTTTCTCCAACTTTTTCGTGCCAATCTTTTTTTGTCTTTGATACCACATTCTTCAAAAGGTTGCACAGGATTTTATTAAAGGCCTCTGCAAGATCGTTTGCAGCTACGTTGTACATTGAAGAATCATGTTGCTTAAAGCCAAACTGCATGCAGAGTTTGTTCATCAACTTATTATAGAAAGGTTTTCTATTATCCGTAATGATGTAGCGTGGCGCCCCATATTGAAACATAAGGTTGGTGCGAATGAGCTCCGCGATTGTTTCTTTCTTGACTCCCTTGAGAGCGATTACTTCGGCCCATTTGGAGAAATAATCGATAGCCGCCAAAATGTAAGCATGTCTAGCAGATGACTTTGGAGTAATAGGTCCAACGACATCAAGACCCCATGCATCGAAAGGCCATGAAGTGACAGTCGCATGTAGAGGCTCAGGTGGTTGATGAATAAAATTTGCATGCAATTGGCAAACTTCACACCTCGTTGCATACTCCAAGCAATCTTTGACCATTGTAGACCCGTAATAACCTATTATTTTGATTCTAAAATGGAGTTTTGGGCCAGATTGATGAGCGCCACAAACACCCGAATGGGCATCGATCATGGCATCAATAACTTCTTGACCACTTATGTAATGTTGGTAAGCTCCTTGAAATGGTTGACGATATAAGACATCTTTGTACAAGATAAATCGGGCTAATCTTCGACGCACCTCTATCTTATGGAGAGGATTCTCAGGCAATTTTTTGTGCTTCAAGTAGTCAATTAATGGTTTTCTCCAATCTTGATCATTATCCACTGAGATTAATGTGATGTTTGCCTCTTCAATGCTATGTTCATCGAGTGATGACACAATCCATCGATTATAGACAGTGATAGTAGTTGTTTCTCTTTCAAAAAGAGCTAACATGCTAGCTAAATTAGCAAGTGCATCAGCTATCCTATTTTTCTTCCTTCGGATATGACTTAAAGACATGGTTTCAAATTTCTTCAGTAATCTTTTACCTTGTTGAAAGTACGGTAAGGGATCTTCTTTCTTAACTTCATAGACTTCCAAAAGTTGGTTTATGACCAACTTTGAACCATCGTAGATTTCTAAATCCGACGCCATTTGGAGCCCAATTGTCAAAGCTTGGTATTTAGTGACATTATCAGAGCTTAACTTGCTGAGTACAATAGAATATGTCAAGACTTATCTTTCAAAAGAAATAAAGACAATACCTGCCCCTATTCTATCAGATCACGCTACGCTATCAAAGAACATCTCCCGTGGTAGAAGGACTTCCAAGAAGAAAACATCATCATCGGGAAAATCATCAATTAACTCATATTCTGTAGCGATAGGATGGTCAGCTAGAAAATTTGCTAGAGCTTGTCCTTTAACAGCTTTCAGCGGCACATAGGTAATTTCATATTGGTCGAACACAATAGACCACTTGGCCAACCTACTAGATAGCATAGGTCTCGACATCACGAAGTTGGCTGGATCAGCTCGAGAAATGAGTCGTACAGAATACGCCTAAAAATAATGCTTTAGCTTCTTGATAGCAAAAAATAATGCTACACAGATCTTCTCGATTGGAAAGTACTTTAGCTCATTTTGTGTCAAAGATTTACCCAAACAGTAAAGAGCTTTTCCTTTTCCTTCTTCATTTTTTTGTGCCATAAGAGCGTCAATAGATCTTTCTTGACCCGTGACATACAATATGAGTGCCTTTTCAAGAACTGGAGCTCCGAAGATAAGCGGGTTTGAAAGGTATCTTTATGCTTAGGAATGCGTTCTTACACCTTTGATCCCAATTGAAAGAAGTGTCTTTCCTCATGAGGTGGTTGAATGGCTGACATTTTCTAGCAAGGTTTGATATGAGCTGCCTAATGAATGCAAGGTTGCCTTGCAAGCTTCGTAATTCTTTGAGGTTCCTTGGTGCCGACATTCTTTGGATAACATCAATTTTAGTAGGGTCAACTTCAATGCCACGATGTCGAACTATGAAGCCAAGAAACATCCCAAATTTCACACCAAAGGCACACTTAAGGGGGTTCATTTTCAAGTTATACTTTCTCAAGCAGTCGAACACTACATAAAGATCTTCTAAGTGGTTGCTCTGGTTCTTTGTTTTAACAATAAGATCATCTACATAACATTCGACCCTTGTGTGGAGCATGTCATTAAAGATGTTCTACATTGCTCGTTGATAAGTCGTACCTGTATTTTTTAATCCAAAAGGCATTGCCTTATAACAATAAATACCTTTTGGAGTGCGAAAAGATATGCATTTCTCATCCCATGGTGACATCTTTATTTGATTATAATTGGAAGACCCATCCATAAAAGATAAGGCTTCATGTCCTGTGGTCGCATCAACCATTAGTTCAATGATAGGTAGAGGAAAATCATCCTTCGAACATGCCTTGTTAAGATCTTGAGAATCAATGTAATGCGAATTTGGCTATTCTTCTTTTTCACAAGCATTATACTGGATATCTAACTTGGGTATTTGACCTCTATGATGAATCCAACATCGATAAGCTTGTTAATCTTTGTTTCCACAAAGGGAATAGGATCGAGATGAAGTACCCTCTATGAGTGCTTCATAAGATGAACTCCATGTCTTATTCCATGGTGATGGACAACAATTTTGGGGTCCAAGCCAGACATCTCCTTATATGTCCAAGAAAATGCATCCCTATATTCACTCAAAGTTTGGAAATATTGCTTCTCCTCTCCAGAGGCCAAGAGTGCGCTAATATATATAAGGCATGGATCTTCAGTAGTCCTAAGGTTCAATTCTTTGAGATCATCCATTGTTGCTTGTACCCCATCTTCAAGTTGTAAATGAGCCTTTTTGATTTTGTCTTTGAGAGTTTCAAAGTCTAGGTCTCCATCAACCATAACATGATTACAAGCTTGCAGCTCTTTATCCTCTTCAATTAATGGCTGCATCGTCATTCCGTGATATCTAAGATCTTCCAATCTTTGAAAAATGATCTTCTATTTAACTCTACCATTTATGTGCATAGTAGGAATAAGGATTGCTTTCCATTCGAGACAGTTTATGGGTGTCATGACACTACGTTCCACAAGTCCATGCAACTCCTCAAAAGATTGACTTTAAAATTAGTAACTCGGCTCCTCCACGATACTCGTATAATGCGTATCAATGACAATTTTGATTTCATCTAATTTTGGGGCACCCTAATTTGATTGATTATCATGTTTGATAATGCACTGTTTAACTGTCAAAGGTCCATCTGCAGTGATAAACAAACCTGATAGTTTGCCCCCATGTGATCGAGTTAGATGAAAGGCAAGATTATCACTCATTTAACTCATCACCAGCTCTACTTGTCATATGGTGTTGAGCATTCACTCCAAGTCGATTGAACATAGAGTTTGGCATATGTCGGTTTGCAGTGAATCAATTATGAACGGAGGTAGCTCGACCAAGTCTCTTGAAAATAGAAGTGTGAGTCAGAGTGTACCAAGTTTGTTAAAGACGAAAACACGATGATTACTTGGATTTTGAATTCTACCAGACTCATTTTTCTCATTTTTATCTTTTTCCACAGCAACATATTGCACATTAGCATATTTATCCTTCTTCCTTAAACATGTCCTAACTGGCTCAGTAGGGGTAAACCCTAATCTTTTCTTGGGTTGATTAATATAGAACCCCTGCCTCATCAACCTTTATTGGGTTTTATTGATGCCATGGATCTTTTCCCCAATCAATTCTAGTTTTAGTTCACCCAATTTAGATGGACTCGAAGCATCATAACTAGCTCGAGCAAAGAGATTTTGTGCTTTATGGTTATGCTAAGTATAATTAACTAGCAACTTGGAAGGGGCTAGCAAATTTAATTTGGTGATGGGCATAGTCAATTCTTTGATAACATAAACTTCCTCAAATCGCTTTTTAGTGACAGACCCTTCTTCGGAACTTTCCATGGATACTGATGAAACTTTCTTTTCCTTGACATGACAATTGGTTGGAGCCTTTGCAGACCATGTCTCCAATGCTAGGTCAGGATCCATGTATAGCTTGGCATCAACAAAGTGTGTCTCTATCTTAGTGAATGGTTTCATGTCTGCATTGACTTTTTTCACTGCTTCATTCCTTCGATACTTGAAACATTGGTGAAGAGTTGAAGGAACTACTCCATTCTCATGCAACCATGGTCATCCCAACAACAAACAATAGGACGTTGTCGCATCAATCATATGAAAAGGGGTGCTTGCCTATAGTTCTCTAATTCTAAGGTCTATGCGGATCATGCCGATGGCCCATTGCCCTAATTGGTTGAAACCTTGAATTGTCAAACTGCTACGTGATAGACTTTTTGCAGTAAAACCAAGTTCTTTCGTGGTAGATATTGGCATGATGTTAATTGTGGATCCTCCATCAATAAGCATGCGGTTAACTTTTTGTCCTTGCATGAAGCTAGAGATATAAAGGGGTAGGTTATGAGGTTTTGATCCCAACAACAGATCCTCATCTGTAAAGGCAATAGTTGTGCAATATGAGGTATATTGTTGGCTCTCGACTTGACCCATCATGATGTATACAACTTCATCTTGTGGTTCAAAAACATTTTTGGGAAAGAATTTCTTAAATGTTACTGATTTGTACTGGCTTTTCTTTTGGGGTCTCTCCAAAATTTCACAGGGAGACTTAGAATCTTGACTGGCTTTTTGTTGGGAAGAAAGTGTTTTCCTTGCCAACAACAGATGAAACGGGTCAATGCATCGCCTTTATCTTTGACGGTGCGTCACAGTAATCCATTCTCCATTATCTTCACCTGAAGCAATGGGATTTTCCTTAGCTTTGACTTCCTTAGTATCACATAAGGCTTCAATTATGGAGGCTTCTAGGGTCCCAAATTGCAATACTTTTGATGCCCCCATTGAGATGAGGAAGAAGCAACTTTTTCTTTGTGTTGCGCCACATACATATCACAATTACTAGTAGTAGCAGTAGCAAGGTTAGCTTCCTTGGCGTCATCAGTATTAAGGACTACCTTTCCATCTTTTGCCAAAGCTACGATTTTATCTTTAAACATGAAGCGTTTTTCTATGGGGTGGCTAACAACTTGATGGTACTTGTAATATTTTGAATCATTTATCTTTCCAACTTCCTCAGGATGCTTTAGCTCAGGCAACTCAATTAACTTTTTATCCAACAATTCGTCAAATATATGAGATACATTTGATTCAGGGAATGGATACACTTTCTCTTGCAATTCCTTCAAGGTAGGTCGACGTAAATTGCTTGAACCTCATTGATCTCCAACTTTTTGAGATCTCTTGTCTTTATTTGTGGAGATTTTTACTGCCATGGATTCCTTTGTAGAGCATTTTGTAGACTTGTCATTCTTCTTGAAATTTTCTTTTCCTTCCTTTGTTCTTCTATTGGTATAGTAGCACCATGACTCGTAATGCTCAACTCCATATCATGGGCACGAATAGCCAATTCTTCAAAGTTGCGTGGCTTGATTCCTTGGAGAATGTATAAGAGTCCCCAGTGCATGCCTTGCGTGCACATCTCCACTGCTGATACTTCTAAAAGTTTGTCTTTGCAGTTTAGACTCGTGGAATGCTAATGGTTGATGTAATCAACAATTGGTTCATCTTTCCCATTGTTTTGTGTTTGTGAGCTTGATCATGCTTACAGTGCAATGGGTACTGGAGAAATAATTCAAGAATTCCCTCTCCAACTGTTCCCAGCTATCAATGGATTCTGGCTCTAAGTTAACGTGCCAATCAAAAGCATTCCCTTTCAAAGAGTGCACAAATTATTTTGCGAGGAGATCATTGTCCGTGCTGGCATTGTTGCATGTTTCTACGAGATAAGCTATATGTTGTTTTGGGTTCCCTTTGCCATCAAACTGTTGGAATTTCGGTGGGTGGCATCCTTTCGGTATCTCAAAGCGTCAATTCATCTAGTGTATGGCTTAGAGTACGTTAGGGAACTTTGAGTTGGTGCACCATATTAAGCCCTTATTATATTGGTGATCATATCCTACAGTTGTTACAAAGAGAGTGTAGCTATAGAAGTCATGGACTGGTCAGATCTCGTCACCGATATAGGTTCTCTTGGCATACCATCACATTGTCTTTCTTTATCAACGTGGCTTGCGAAGCATACATGGACCTGAATAGGTTTCCATAATGGTGTGTGCCCCTTTGGGGGTTGCATCATGATGTTTCTCTTAAACCACACAGGTAGAGGGAAACACATGATTATGATTGGATTCTCCAGGGCCAGAGTACTCCAATTTGCTTATCTGTTGAGTGATTTGAAAATCCTTATCTTTAAAAGCCTTATTGAGATAACCAATAGGTTGGGCCATCATAACAAGTTGATCATTCATGGTAGCACCTTCAGTTGCAATGGCAAGAAGCTTAGCCCAAAGCGATGAGTTGGAGTTAATTTCTTTTGGGCTTGATGGATTCGAGCCATCGGATTGTGCATCTTCAATCTTTCCCCTAATGGAGGCTGGGTCAACAATGTCATTGACATTCCTGTTCAAAGCAAGTTGATTCTACTTGGGAGCCATGGAGCGTTCTTAAGGTGATAAATTGAATCTTTATGTAGGAAGAAGAGATGAGAAGCAGAGATGTCCCACCGGGCGTGCTAGAAATTTGTTCACACAAATTTTGAGTTTGCAAAAAAAAGATTACAAGATAATAAAATACGTGGACAAAATCGAAATATAAAATTTAAAATATTAAGAGGTACAATCTCTAAAAAAATGTCCTCGAAAAAGAAGACCGATCCTCTGATTCTTCACTTCAAAATGTGATTGAAAACGGCTTGAAGCTTAGGCTTGAATCGGGTATGATTTACTCCTTCACAGTTGTAAAGCTTTGACGTGACAAGAGTTTAGGACTTAGGAATTTGATGCTTGAACTTTTTGGTATTTATGCCTTTTGGATGCCTCCTTTTCATCATGGGCCTCATTTAAATATATTTGGCCCAATATAGTCAATCCAAAATAAAATGAACATTTTGAGTATTTATTATGGATCAATCTATTATATAAAGCCTAAATTTATTATAGACTTTAACTTAGGATCCAATTCAATAGCAAAATCATATGAGCTATCAAATAGCAATATATCCCAATAAAATTTTAATATCAACAACTACTACCAGGGAATTTCTCTAACATCGTTGACTCCAATCATACCATAAAACTGCCCTTAGAAGAGCAATTGCAACGCCAACTACCTATCTATAATGACTTCAATGCATGTATTAGGGTCTCCTCCTCTTGATAGGTCCAAAAATGTTGTGGAGCCATCGTTGCCTTACTTGACCTTTTCCGTACTGTGAGATGAGCAACCAAACTGCGCCACAACCTATCACCAACAAATGATTTAAATATAAGTTACAATTAAAAATATGTCTAACTCCAGAAATAGTGAAGGTCAAAACAAAATAAGTAGATGAAACTTATATCTCGTAAAATAACATCCAGCATACTTGCGTATGTAGGAAATACGTGTACATATATATATATATATCAAAACATAAACGGACGCATATACTCAAACTTAAAGACAAGCAATTCCAAGTAACATCGTGCACATCAAACATCAAAGTTAGTGAACATATTTTAAAGCAACCATACAAAGTAATATACATATGTGAAATTTCTCTATTGATTAGTACATCGATTTCTTTATTGATTAATGTTCTCAATATACCAGTGCGTCCCATATGTTTCATCTAATAGAATGTATGATACTTAAAAGAATGCAGATCCCCTCTCAATGATTTGTACATATTGACAACCAAATTATCACGCCGATTGCCCTACTCGGATGAGCTCTCAATCGTATCAATATGATACAACATCCATTTGTTCATTCCCTTCCGCAACATCCAAGACATTATCCTTGAAAAGGTCAATAGGCATCTATATGCGGATGTAATTGTGCAGAAGTGCCCCAGCTAATATGATCATATTTTGCATTTTGATTGGATGGTAGGTTGTGCTCCGAAGAATAGCCCATCGCCCCTTAAGAAGTTTAAATGCTCTTTTAATAATGTTGTGTGTCCTAGCATGCTTCATGTTGAAATATTCGTGAGGATTCTAAGGTGCAAGTGCGCCATCACTCCAGTCATCCAAATGATATTTGATGCCATGATATGGGGTCAAAAAACCTTCGCAATTGATGTAGCCAGCATTACATAAGTAGTAATTTCCTAAAATATCAAGTGAGAGTGGATAAATGAGGACATTAGGTTTGTTAAATAATAACACATCAAGGTCAAAGCCTACAAGGTTTGTTAAATAATAACACATCAAGGTCAAAGCCTACAAGTATGTGACATATAACATAGAATACCAATTGATACTTTCAGGCCATTAGGTTTGTTAACCGCGGACTGTAACACCCTGCTATCCGCAGCGGAACCTTTCCACCTAACAAGTATATAAATAAAATTCATTTCACGATTACATATACCAAGAACATTCACTGCTACCTCACCCTCCCTTAACCGGCATCGTATTTATTCACTACCTAGTACACGAACTAATATATATGTGCTAACAAGGGCACCAAGACAACCTTACAAAATAAGCAATGCCAATTTCATCTTCATAACAAGTCAATCGGTTACATGTAAAAATAAAATCAATCGTCTATTTAAACACACCTTAAAGCATCTCCATGTTTCACTTGTACATGAATCATCGATGGGTTGAGGATTAACAAGGAGCAATGGACTAATCTTTATAATAGCTTTAAGATATTGTTTGAAATACTTGCTAACTCTATGATCGGATCTTTTAAAATCATATTTTACAATCATTTTCTTCTTATGATGTGCTAGGTGTGGACAAAAACATAGCTATTTTTTCAGGAATTCCTCCAAATCTTTTGTTTTGCAGCACCCTTACATGCTCCATTAAATAACAAAAAAGACATTTCTATCCATACGCAAATTATCCAAATATGTTTGATCATCTATTTCCACAATCTCTGTCAAATGTTTTAATTGATATGATATCTTAGAAATGATGCTCCATTGGCTAGGCAATAATTTGCCCTATCTCCCTGTCTCTCATGATATATCAGATAAGCTCGATAAAGTAAAAACATACTAATAATCCATCGGACCAAAAATATATAAATCCATATGAAAAGATAGATTTTGGTATTCCAATCCATGTCAATTACCCACAACATATCTAGAATCAAACAAATTCCAAGTCATTAAATGGCCAGAGTACTCAAATTTGTTTTCCCCATCACAAAATAAATGTAATTATATACATGTATTCACACACGCGCGCGCACACACACACACACACACGCAATCATAATGACCATCCATCATCAACAATAAGATAATAATAAATTTGTTTACTAAAATAAAAAAATAGAAACAAAGCACGTGGAATAAGCAACAAAATGTCGGATATGGCGGAATTGACTTCATTTGTGTATAAAGATAGAAACAAAACAAATTGCAAAAACTCATTAAGAGCACAAGCAACACTAGCCAATCTTTCATTTTAGAATCAGTGCAAAATAAAACACCGCTAAAAGATGGGATATGAAATAATAAAATGGAGGATGAAGAAAGATCAGTACTTGTATAGCCATTGCGAACCCAAATCCAGTACTCAGTCGCACTCACAATTGTTGCTCTCAATCAAGATCCACCAAAAACCTAGGACAATGGGCCTAAAATAAAATGAATTCCCCAAAATTCTGATAGCGGATCTAAAAATTGGAAAAAATAATAATTAAATAAAATAAAAATCAACCTACCAGCAAGATTGGTATGCCGAAGAAGGTCTAACAGCAAAAATTCAAAAAGGGATGACTCTAAATTTATGTTGATTGAGTGTGTTCTTTAGCCTAATCCCACACGATACTTGAACTAGGGTTCTTCTAACTTGTCAGTGAAATTATGGAACACAAGTTCAACTTTGATTTGATGGTGCATGGGCTTTGTCAATCTCACCTAAACAGGGACAAAAACGTAAAAGTGTAATTTAAATTGAAGACATGAATGACAATTCCATGTTTGAGTTAGATTGGAAATGGGGTGTGATTAATCAATCGCACCCAAATCGTACCCCCAAGCCTAAAACTTAAATACACACTAATAGATGCTATAGTGCCAGGCTGAAGATTAAGCTCGTTCCGGCCCGCATTTCCAATGTTGCATATCAAACATTACATTATGTGAGATTAGCAGATCTTATTGGACCTAATAGGGGATATCAAACGTGCCCATATAAAAGGCTATTGGGGTGTTCGGTTTTATTTCCATGGCCCTTTTTCATTTTCATCCGAAAATAAAAATTAAAAACTATCACTTTCTCTTTATTTTCACTCAAACTATTCCTATTTTTATTTTCAAACTCTTTCTAAACTTACCTTATCATCCTATTATCACATCAATCAAATTCAAATTTAATTTGACATAAAGTATCAACAATAATTTCAAAATTAATAAAATATAAATATATTTTTAAAAAATAAATCTTCTTAAATATAAAAAATATATAAATCAACCATCTTTTCAATTCTATACATATTTTAATCATTACTTTCCAATAAATCATCCAAACATATTTTCATTTGCATTTTAAATCTATAACTAACTTTTCAATTTTTAAAAATAGCTAAAAATTGGAAAGTGCTCTGGAAATAAAACCAAACGGGCCTATGGTTCTGCAAGAGTAGCAGGTGTTTGACTGCGGACCCCATTTCCATCTTTTTCTTTTTCTTTTTTTCTTTTTTTTGGTCTTTTGTCCCCTTTTGGCAGCGTTACAGTTTAATTGCGCGCCTGTCTGCTGATAGCACTAACCACAGCCTTGAAACCCCTACATCAAGATTTCGGTTGTCATTGCCTCTGCTATTTCTGGCAAGTTCTAATTTTTGGCAATTGCAACTAATCCTCAAGAGCTACAAATACAAACGCTTGAGATTGTCATGCTGCAATATTTCTTGCTTAAGGCTGAGGAATTTTAAGAACGGTGAAAATAGGTCATGAAAACAAGCATACGCAGAGGTGATTCAAGAAAAATGGTCACTATCTCCAATCCCATTGTCAGTCTCATCATCTCCACATGCACGCAACTATATTTCAACTACTCCAACTTCACAAAATTACAAGGATGACAAAATTACACAAACATTGCCAAATGATCCAAGTACATAACATGCGGCTAACTTGTTCTTCCTTTAATTTGTGTAGTGATATGTTGTTTGAATTATGCACTCGAGGTGTTAGATGAATTGTGCTACAGAAAGTAGTTTTAGTTAAGACATAGTTGGAGTTCATTTTCTTAGGGTAAATAAAGATTTTTTTTTATTTTTTAATTTTCTTACCATGGTTTTAATTCTAAGGAGGGGGAGGAGCAAATGGGTCTTGCCATTTAGCTAGCCATGTGGGTATGTGCCTACTTGTTTCAATGATGCTTATGAATTTTATTTGACAATTAGAATTTGATAGATGCTTCGTTATAATTGATAATGATCTTTCATAAGATAGGTTAGGATACTTCTGATGGGACTATTATGGATTCTTCTTCTCCATCTAGCACTATGATATGCTGCTTGTGAAACATCAATATAAAAATGAATGTATTTAAATCAGATTTCAAATTGTATGCTGTCAAAATGATCTCTCTGGACAAATTAACTTTTTAATTCCTTTGCCTTTGCATCTTTTCCTCCATTGTTGATATCCAAATGACCTGTAACTCATGCTTTTTTATGGTTCAACATGATTTTGTTATGATAGATGACAACAGCTACACATGCATATATTTCCTAGGTGGAAATGATTTCATTTGATTTAACTTAATATGGGATTATTCTATTTTGGTTTAGCATTGTGGTATGTGCATTGCTTTTGTCTTCCTAACTTTAGTATTTTTGCCTATGTGATCCAAAGAGGTTCACTAGATGCAAGCTTGCAAGATTTGGTTGTTGAAAGAAAGTACCTATCAATCTCACTTAAATATTCTATTGTATGGACAAAATAATGCCCTCATCATGCTTATTGCTTGTAAAAGGAAGCGATGCTTGTGTTATTTGGAGTTTCCTATTGAATACCATTTTTAACAATGTTTTGAATTGGAGGTTAACAGTGGATTTGGGGGAGTTGTTTTGAGGTAACTACATTGTTACTATCATCAGCTACATTGCTGATGATTTTATCCTCTTGTTTAATATTGTATCTTGTATGGTGATGTTGGTATGCTAGTCTTTGTATTATTCATGGACATCTTTAGGTTTGGTTCTTCTGTAATATACAGCAGCGAAAGCAGATAAATTAATTTTTTCCTTTAATGACTCTGGAGCCTGAGTTTATAGCCATGCTTCTAATTAATCTATCAAATACTAGTGATATTTTATGACTGGGAGTATGAGAAGAAGGAATAGATGATAAGTACTTCCTTCTGATTCACCTTTGGCCTTGATATTAGATTTATGGGCTTCATAAAATAGAGGGATATGACTTTTGAGAAGGCTGTTAACTTTATGAACATGCTACTTGATGTTAGGTGGTGGAATGGAGACATCCAGGCATCATATATTTTGGCATATGTTTCATGTCGAAAAGGATAATAAAAATTAAAACTTGTTTAAGTTGAATGGGAGAATGTTTTGATTCCACATATAATTATGACACTATTTCCTTAATTCTTAATTTATTGGTTTAGAATGCATATGCTTTGTTTGGTAGGTAATAGCCATTTTCCCTGATAATTTATCTTTGTTGATTCTGCTAGATTTAATTAGGTGGATTATTTTGCACATAAGAGAATTTGTCATGAAGTGATTTTGATAAAACATTGTTAGTGTGGAGTAATCAATTGTAAATAAGGCTTAATGCATTAATCAATTGATAAATGCCTTATTTTATTCATTAAATTTGCAGTAAAATAATTACACCTGTGAACCAGTATCTCTTGAACAGTGTACCCCTTAACTCACAGCATTCTTCATCAAATCATATAGGAGGTAAATTAATTTTATTTACCATGATTTCACTTTTCTAAACTCTCTTTTCTTTTGTATATATATTTTTTAGTTCATCATAAGTTTGAACAAAATTTATTTTCATACGCGAATTCTTACTCCAGCTGTAAAATTGTCTATATTTGTTCCATATTTTAATTGATTTCTCATCCTCAACAATCTGTTGCACTAATAATTATTTACGTATATAAAATTCTATGAAACTTCTGCTATATCATGTGAATTCAGTACCGCACGGTGCCCAATACTAGTATTTTGTACAAGAGTTGATGGTTACCACTTACCAATATTGGAAGGTCCAGAAATTGGTGGCCCAATTACTTTATTTCATGTTATCAAGATTTAAAATTAAACCTTTTTCCGAAAGTTGGTTTCATCCACACCACGTCTCATTAAATCTTACAAATTAAAGAAAGATAAATTCAAAATTAGCAGGGTCCAAATAAATACTAATTTACAAATATGTGAGAGTATAAGTCGACAATCCCAAACCTGGATTAGAGTGATTTTATTTAGACACAACGTTAAATTAGTCTCTTTTTCAAGTTCTTAAACAAATTCTAAAAATTTCAACACCAAATGAAATATTTCAGTAGTGTCTTAGTTTAGTAATAGGTTGTGTATGAAGCAGGCTCAAACAGAGTATGGAACCATTGCAAACAAATATTTATTTAAGATTTTCAAACATCCTCAGACAAACTGGAGCACATCAAGTAAAGTAGACAAAAAACACTTGAAACATCACAGAAAAGCAGCTTTCTTAATTCTCCTTTAACTTCTAATTAATTAATTAATTCGCCCTTCTGCAGTTCTTCCTGATCTCTCCATTAGATCCGGTGAGGGGGCTGACGTCACCCATTTTGATCATCGCGGCGGCAAAATCTGACTCGAATGTATTCTGATCATTGCTGTATGACCTGACGATTGAGTCAGTAGAGCCGCCATTGAACAACTGCTGGTCCGAGTGGAGAAGGCCCCGCCGGTTGACGAGGTTCTTGAAATAGTTGTTGTCGAAGTTTGTCGGGGTCTGAAGATCCAACGGCGCCAGATTGTTGTCCCCAGAACCACTGGCTCTCGGGCAGTTGCTTCGCCTTGTTTGTGCAAATGAGCTGTCCAGGTTGGTTTCGTTGTATATCCGAGCCCTGAAGCTGGTGCATCTTGCTTGTCCGATCGTGTGGGAACCTGTTTTTTTTTCGCAAAAATCAAAGTATAACATATTTGTCTGGGAATTTGAGGAAGATTAGAAGGAGGGGAAAAAAGAACATTGTTAAGGAAGAAAGAATTTAACCAGATAGAGCAACTAAGTCCTTGGTGGAAAGGCCAAGAGCGCTGAATCTGGAAATAAGGGCGTTGAGATTCGACGTTGGAGGAGGAATGCCATTGTTTGCTGCAGTCCGGCTTGTTGTTTTGGCGTCTCTTCTTCCAAGTTTCACATTCCAATTAGGCCCTCCAAGCTGGTCAAATATTAATGTTTATTAGGCTTTATTTGACTATTAATTAAGAGGGTGTTCTGGTTAAGTATTTGAATAAAATAAAATCTTGAAGTAATAATAATTCTGTAATTAGAATGATTAAAATTAGAGGAGTTTATTGGAATCTTAAAAAAAAGTTAGGATCTTATTACTTTTATTTTCAAAAAAACTTATGAGATTCTAATATTTTATTTTAAAATTTTATATTTAATCTTATATTTTGAATACTAGAAGCTAGAACTTACAATTTCAACAGAGTCGCGAGCAGTAATAGCCAAGATATCAGCACAGGAGACGACACCAGGGCACACCCTCTCTACTGCAGACTTGATGTTGTCTACAACATCAAATCCCCTGGCAGAGTTCCGATTTGGGATTGCCGTTTTCTCTCCCGTGAACGAAGATGTGTCATCTAGAAGGACTGATCCATCACACCCCTGAAAAAGAAAATGAAATTAGTGTTTTCTTTTATGGGCATAACAACATAAAATTTCTCTCGTTTAATTTCTGTTTCTGGCATCAGACTTGCTAAAAATACTTATTTTAACTATTACAAGTACTTATGATCAAGGTTTTGAATGGAATAGATTTCATGTCCCTAGCCCTAGGTGGCAGCTGAATGATTAATTTGAAGCTTTTAACAACTGCACTTGACATTAGAATAAGTCAAACTTGACTTGGGATAGAAGAAGATGGTATGAAGAAACAGATAAAAACAGGGAGAAGAAGATGGTATGAGAAAAAGCAGATAAAATATTGTGCCTATTTTGTCTAACTTCTCTAGAAGTAAAATGATGATTGGTGGTTTTATATATCTATACGCACACACACTTGTAGGTTCGAATCCTTATGTGTGAGACTTATATTAATGGATCAAATAACCACTAAAAACTCATGTTAGTGGGCCAAATGGTCACCGACAATGATGATTGTTGGGTTAAAGACAACCATTTAACAAGTGTCCACGCTATATATTCTTGACACTGTTTGAAGATATTTTGACTATGTGCGTGAGCTCCACATGTATATATCCTACGTATGATCTCTAACTATTTATGTCCTAAAACCTCATAATACACTATCATTCGCAGAATTAATGTAAATGTAAACAAGCATGCATGGTAGCTGGTGGTCATTTACACCACTAGCATAAATCTTACACTATATGAGTTTGAACCTACCGAACCTCAAATGTTTGTGTATTTAAATAAAAAAAAAAAAAAAAAAGGACATGCATTATAGTTTCAAACTATAAATGAGTAGAAAATTTATGGCAATTAAAAAAGAAAAAAAATTACATTAACGAAGCAATCGTGAAAGAATAGGCGGAGAAGGGAGGCGCCCATTCGGGCCTCTTTCTGAATTGCAGAATGCACAACAGATTTCACAGTGTTGAAAAGATTTGGGCAAGATTTTGAGTAAAAATCAGTGGAGAGTTGAGCTGAGGAGCTGCTTAGGAAGATAAGTAGAATTGCCAAAGTTATGGCAGCTTTCAAAGAAGAAAATGAACCCATTGGAAAATATTGTTTACTATAAGCTCACAAGTAGAAAAAAATTAAAGAGGAAACTAAGAAGTGTGTTGTGCACAAGGTGATGGAAAACTCTTTAGGTATATATAGAGAAGCTGAAGGTGAGTGGTGCTTTCTCTCTGGGTATTGAGCTGGGCAGGTTACCTAACCCAAAGACTCTATTGCATGGCAATTCAGTCTTTGAAAGAAGTGATGACCACGTAAATTAATGTGAATTGAATTTTCAATGTGAGCCATGATTGACTAGTTTTTTTTTGTAATTAACTAACCTTAGCTTATGAAAATGAGATTTAATTTCTTTAAAGAAATGATCAATTAAATTGTTTGGTTTGTGAAGAAATTTGTGCTAAGTATAGTAAATGAAATTATTCTATTCATATCACTGAAGATATTATTGTAAAAATATTTATAGATAAATAAGCATAGTCTTGGAGCATGTACTTACTATGTATTATATGCTTTGATATACTATGTACTACATATATTTGAAATAATTAATTGTTCTTTGTAGTGATGAAGGCTCGTGGTATGGAGGTGACTTGATACGAGATGATAAAATTATCAAATAAAAAATTCAATTCTAGAACTGTGATATTACAATTACGATTATTGAATTTATTTTCTTTTATATTTCATTAAAAAGAATTATTTATTGAAGTACTAAAATAGCCTTATCTTTTATTGTGTCTTGAGATTTGTTTATGTTACATTATTTTACTAAATATAATAGATTAACAACTAATTAATGAAAATACCATTTTTTTTTTTATCTTTTTAAATAATTATTTGGGCTTTAATTAAGCACATTAAACAACGTGAACATAGCCTTGATAGGATAACAATGAGACAAATATGCCCACACAATAATGAAGTTTAGGATAAATTCCACTCTGCACCTCAACCTCTTTAAATTATGAAAATATGCACTTCATCCCTTTAATTAAGAGAACATAACTTGTTTTCCCCCAATTTTCCCCCTCTTTTAGTATACTTGAGAAATAGTGAAATTGAAATATTGAAATTCTAATATTTTATTTATATTTAGTAATATAAGATAATTAATTAAACGTAAATTAACTATTAAATGATATTTGAGAGATTAAAATGATAGCAAACATATAGCTCAGGGGGCGAAGTGAAATTCATGCAAAATTTTAGTAATATATATTATCTATAAATCAATCATGGTAACTAAATCTGTATCCGCGTATATAGATTGATGCTAAACTTTGTCAAAAAAGAGACTTCAAAGGAACTAGCTAATAATGTAATGATTTGGTGAAGACAAATGAGATGAAAGGAATAAAGGGACAGGTGGGCTTTTCCGACAAGAGAGTTTAACATTTTGACTTATTGTGATTAACGAATTAAAGCACTAATTTGACATTGTTATGGGAATATCAACTTTCTTCCGCAACTAAAAGCCAGAGCCAATAACTATTGTTGTCATTGCTAATGGTTAATGAATTATAAGCATAAATTAATATCGACTTTTTGTGAGCTTGACTTGTGCATGATTTGTACATTCACCAAAGTATTAGGTTGCAAGATTATAAAGCAAAGTGACTTGGAAAAGAACTTCACGATGAAAAGGTAAGAGATAAGGGATTAGCTTGGAAATTTTGTTTGGACATTTTAAATTTTTTATTTTAATTGATACTTTATCATGTAAAATTTATTTTACAGTTACAGATAAGTGCATAATCTGTAATCAACTATTTTTTTAAAAAATATTTATTTTCAAAAATGTTGTATTGGTAATCGAAAAGTGACAATGTAAAAATTATCACTAATAATATATATTAAATAATAATAAATTTTATTTTGTCACTAATATATTTTTCAAATGATAGTAATTTTTGTTTTATCAAAAATATATAATTCAATGATGACAAAAAGCTAATATTTTTAATTATCATTATTGATAATTAGTCACACGACCTATAACGATAATCCAGTGACAATAAAAATTATTATTAATTTAATTGTTACGATATAATTAGTAACAATTTTTATACTAGGTTATCACTATAGGTCATGTTTGTCTTTAATTATCAATATTCTTTCAACAAATCAATATTTTTCTATTTGCAAATCCAATAAATTGAAGTATAAACTACAGACATAAGGTGCACAAATGAGTCCATTCAAATTTAAACACGAGACCTCTTATATAATAGGGGAGACTGATGTCATTGGACTACATGCCACTTGATCATATAAGTAATTTAATTTTCAAATACAAATAGTGGTCTAATAACTTAAATGAGTTGATCTGTGGAGATAGAAGGATTCAATTAACAGCAAAATCTAACGTGACAGCTCCCATTTCTTTTTTGATTATGAATTTCAACTTATCTAGAAAACTATAGTTCGTAATTGATTGGGTTGAGTCCAATCAATTAATGGTTCAAACTTCGTGAAGACAAATATAGTACTTATATTTGCTTTATAATTAAAAAAAATTTATTTATCAATTATATATAAAACACTTATTTTTGCGTAACATTATATCTTTAGTCATGTGATGAAGATTTTTATTCTTATAAAAAAAAGGTAGATGTGGAATTCAACAACTTATAAATGCCTTAATACCTTCAACTTGATTTTTAGAAAGAATTTCAATTTTGAAAAATTCAAATAACTTAATAATTAGTAAATTTAGAGTTAGAAATTAGAAACAATTTGTAAAATGGAACTCAAATTTCATGATTGTGTGGTCAAGCATTTGTTTTCCTGCCCATCAAATGATCCCTCCATGCGCGTTTTATATTTTCGCCTTATAACGGTAAATCACGTGCCATCTTTTTTTTCTTTTCTCCCTTTTCCTTTTTTCATATATAATAATATGCGTCTTCATCATGTTCTATATATATAATAATCCGTGATAACCCTATTATATTTAAGTATAAGATTTAGCCAAAAAAAAAAAAAAGGTATAAGATTTAGCAAGAAATTTCAATATCTTATTATACAATTATTAACATGAGCTAGACCCCAGTTGAATTGTGAGAAAAAAGCAATATATTTTAAATTATTATTTTTAATTAATCAGACAATAATAAAAATATACTTTATCCAATAATTTTGTGAAAAAAATCCAATTATTAAGTTTTTAGCATGCTAGAAAAACAAGACTTGCTAGTTTCTTTGCACATTGCACGAGTATACTTCAAAGTATATAAATTAATTTGATTTTGAGAATCTATAAATTTATTTTTAAAGAAATTTACTAATTATTATAAAAGTAATTTACATTTCATCTAAATATCCTTTAATCAAGAACTTAAAAGGCAGTTTGTTTTCCTTTTCAGGGCTCTTTTCATTTCCAATACAACCTGAAAATGAAAAGCCATTAACCTCTATTAATTTTCATACAAAATATTTTTTATTTTTGTTTTTAATTTTTCTCATATTATATTATCACATCAATTAAATTTAAATTTAATTGGACATAAAGCATCTATTATTATTTTAAAATTAATAAAATATACATATATTTTACCCAAACCTTCAATCCTATATATACTCTATTATTTTCAAAAGAAAACAGACATTCAAATGCAATCTTATTTTTATTTTTAAAATTATAGCAAATTTTTTTAACTTTTGAAAATATTAAAAACAGAAAATGATAATGAAAACATATCCAAACTGGCCATTAGATGCTCTACTTGCTCTTTGCGTCTCAAATTTTGGCCCTCTGAAGACCCTTAATTGAGTTTAAGTCTTATCAGACGTTAAATCAAATAAAAATTTCAAGATTTTCATTTAAAATGATGGGCTGGTCGGAAATTAAATTTCAAGGGAGGGACCCAATTTATTTGACCACTAAAAAAAAAAAAAAGAAAAAAGCGTGTAGAGGACCTTCCAGAATGCAACTAAATTTGTGGGAACTGCAGAAAATGGGACAACATTTTCTTAGGGTTTGGTAAACTGCACACCAATAAAATAAATGTTGGCATCACCATCAGTTTATTGAATAACTTTTTGACAATTTAGTCGTGTCTGAACTCTGAACATCGTAATTTTTAATTACAAATGACACTATAAAATAGATAGATAAATAAATAAATAAAGTACTTTGACATTTGACCAAGTCTTAAGTCTTACAGTTATGGCTTGTGCCTTCCCAGTTTACATATCAATTGTCCATTATTTTCTCTTACCAAGTTCAATCATGTTTGACTATCTACATTTAGAATTGTGAATAAATATTCGAAAATTCATTTATTGTTCGCATTCATATTCGTTTATATAAAATTTATCTGCATCCGTTTAAAGTGAATATTATTCGTATTCGATTAATAAATATTCGATTAATTTTTTTTAAATAAAGTAATTTTATTCATCAAACCTCACCATTGATAGCTTTTACAATAAACTGGGAAGGACAAGCATCCCACACCCTACAATCAGTCATAAAACTTGCAACCCTTACTATAGAATGAGCTACAGAGTTCGCAGATGTTTTACAAAAGAAATATGATGAAAAGCTAATTCTTCTTTTATGTTTCTACAATCAGCAGCAACTAAACCAAGGGAAGAAGGAAATTCCTCACAGCAATTGATGAGCTAGACAGCTTCTTGTGCATCGGACTCCAGTACCACCTTTTTAAAAACCTGCGTGCTTGATCCGACTCAACACCTCTCCGACTCTGACACCCAAACATTCAGCTATGCATGTTTCAAAAACTCTTTTAAAAGTTCTATATCCTGCACTCACATATTGCCCTTCAAAATCGTGAGCAATCCATCCAACTCCGAAGATTCCTTTGTCCTTGAAAATGGCTGCATCTATGTTAACTTTCATCCAACTAGTCTATGGTCTACACCATTTTGCTTCAGTTTTTTTTTCCCCTCGATCTCTAGGTTATTTCTTTTCTGGGCCTGTCGCCATTGATCAAGGTAAGATGTAACGAATTGAGCATGCTTGTATCCTTCCTACCTTTACCTTTCCAGTTAACATTATTGCTGTTATTCCAGATGCTTCAGCACACCATGATTGCTAATTCACAAGTTTCCTTTGAGCAGCTTGAAACAATTTTTCCAATTTAGTCATAAAAGCCAATCCCATCTCCCTGCATATAGCCCATCCCCACTTTAATCCATGCTTATTTTGCCACCGGGCAATCTACCAAAATGTGTAAATGTGTATGTCTATTTCTTCATTCATATTACAGACAGGGCATTTAGTATCAATATCCACCCGTTTTTCCTTAATCCGACTTTTTGTCGGCAAACAATTTCGTATAGCTCGCCATGCCACAATCCTTGCTTTAGATGGAATAGAAAGCTGCCAAAACTTTCTCCAAAAAGGAACACAACCATTTTGAAATAGGAGTTTGCCCATAGAAGTCAGGCATCTATATGCACTTTTCACAAAATAGTTTCCAGCCTTTTCTTTGATCCAGCACCAATCATCTCCTTCACCTTCCCAACTAATTGGGATCTGATAAATTATATCCTTATCCCTGCTCTTAAACAATGTATCAAGCAAATTGGCCACCTTTAAACTTTTGATGGTAACTCCAACGCGACGTATAGATTAGAGCCATGTGGCAACCAAGGATCAAAAGAAATCAAAATTTTTTATTCATCCCCAACTTGTAATCTACTCCCCATTTTGAGCATGTTTTGAGTCATGAAAAGACTTCACCAAACAAAACTTGGGTTCGATCCTAATTTAGTATTCAAGAGGGAAGAATTTGGAAAATACTGTGCTTTGAAAATTCAAGCAACAACTGAATTTGGATTTGACAAGATTCGCCAGCTTTATCGACCCAACATAGCTAAATTAATTTCATGAATCTTTCAAAAACCAAGCCCTCCTATAGCTTTTGCAGCACACAATTTTTTCCAGTTCATCCATTTAATTCCTTTGTGTCCATTTGAATCTGAAACCCACCAAAACGAATTCATTATGTTTTCCAATTCAGAACAAAGATCAAGAGGTAAAAGATAAACACTCATAGCATAATTTGGAACAACTTGCGCCATAGATTTTAGAAGCACTTTTTTCCCTTCTCTTGATAAAAACTTTCTATTCAAACCTTACATTCTTCTCCAAAACTTATCCCTAATAAAAGCGAAGATTTCCTTCTTTTTACGACCCACAAAGGTCGGTAAGCCAAGATATGAGTCCCAATCACTCCTTTCTTGTACATCAAGTGCAGAACAAACAACTTCCTTCTGATGAGAAGCCATATTAGAGTTGAAAAATAGTTTCAACTTGTCCAGGTTGATAATTTATCCAGAAGCCTTCTCATAATTCTTAAGGATGTTAGCAATGCATGATGCTTCTGAAAAATCAGCCCTAAAGAAAAAGAGGCAGTCATCAGCGAAGAAGAGATGCGAAATAGTAGGCACATCAAGGGCTGTTTTAACACCGTGAATTCTTCCTTGAGTGCAACAACAATCCACAACTGCTGACAACCCTTCTATGCAAATAATGAACAGATAAGGCGAAAGCGGACCCCCTTTTCTAACCTCTCTTCGAGGAATAATAGGGCTAATAAGCTCATTTCCCTCCAACACTCCGTAGGAAACTGATTTGAAGCACATACACATTAAGTCCACCCATCTCCTACAATAACCAAGCTTAAGCATAATACACTCCACATAACTCCATTCCGTCCTATCATAGGCCTTGCTCACATCCACTTTCAATGCCACAAAACCTCTCTTACCTTGGTTTTTTCTTTTCAAGTAATGAGTGGCCTCATAAGAAATCAAAACATTATCAGTTATTAATCTTCCAGACACAAATGCACTTTGAGGTTCATAAATGACTTCTGAGAGGATTTTTTTTCTTTAGCCGATTTCCTAGGACCTTAGCCACAATCTTATAAAGGACATTGCATAATGAGATAGACCGTAGGTTCGCCATGACTTCATGCTCTTTTTTCTTTGGGATTAACACAATAACCGTATCATTTAAACATGCTAAGAGCTTAGCTTCATCTAAGAAGGATAAACAAGCTTCAACCACATCATTTCCTACCGTCACCCAAAAGCTATGGAAGAAGTTTGGATTCATTCCATCAATTCCTAATGAATTGTCGGGATGCATCTGAAAGACTGCTGCTTTAATCTCTTAAGGTTCTCTTAAGGTGTGAGTTGAGCATTAACATCTCGTGTTGTTCCTCCATTACCTAGCAACTTATATTTTGAAGAGAATTCCACTTCACATTCAGCTGATGAAAATAGGTTTTGAAAATAATCCATAATCACTGTATCTAAACCAGAATCCCAATTTCTCCAGTTTCCCTCTGAATCCTTTAGTCTCAAAATGGAGTTCTTTTTCCTTCTACTGTTTGCCACATAATAAAAAAAAATTAGAATTCATATCTCCTTCACGAAGCCAAAACACTTTCGCCCCTTTTCAAAAAATCTCACATTGATGTAGCATCTCAAACAAATCATTCTTCACTATTTTGAATTCTATAACAAAGGATACATCCCTTCTTCCCCTCAATCTGGACATACGATTTTTAATCTTCGCTAATTGTTTCTTAAGGTTCAGATTAATACCTGTGTCCCACTTCTGTAAATCTCTACCACAACCGTCAATTTTTCTCTTGAATAGAAGCCGTTTTGTAGCTTGCCCAGCTACTTGCAACTACCTGATAACATCCATCTTCCTGTAATAAAAACTTTTCAAATCTCAGTCTTTGAGACAATGTCATGGCCATTTGACAGAAAATATCAATGCGAAAAGGGTAATGATTAGAGGATGTCATTTCAACATTAGTAACTAGGGTGCAATTGAGTTGAGCCAAGTTTGGGTAAAATTTTCGAGCTCAAATTCGAACTCGAAATATATATATTATTAGGGTATTAGAATTCAGCAAAACCCATTATTTCATGTAAATGTCACTTGACTGATTGTAAATAATATCTCTCCTAATTAACTAGATTAGTTGATAGTTAGTTAGCTCATTAGTTGAGATAACATATTCTGTTTAGATCATAACCCTTGGATATAAATATGTGTACCATGCTTTCAGTGCAACACATCTTTCATTTTTCCCATTTTCTTCTCTCCACAGCATAAGTGCAGAATTCATGGCAGTTTTTCATTCTTAAAATGGTATCAAAAGTTCATTCTATTCGCTCAGCCTCCGCCAATATATAGTATTCTTCTTCTCCGGCTTTCTTCTCATCTTTCCTTCTTCTTTTTTAAGTCATAGATCTTCCTCGTTCATCTTATTCCAGCACTCTCAATGGTCAATCCACCATTCAAGATTCTTCAAGCCCTTTCTTCATCCATCATATAGATAGTCCAGGCCTTGTCTTGGTCTCACAACCACTGATGGGGGATGACTATGCAACATGGAGCAGATCAATGCTCATTGCTCTATCCGTCAAAAACAAAATTGGATTTGTTGATGGCACCATTCTAAAGCCGAATGCAGATGACGCAGCTCTCCACAATTCCTAGATTCATAATAATAATATTATGATCTCATGGCTTCTAAATTCGGTATCCAAAGAAATATCTGCCAGCATTGTATTTTCAAAATCTGCATAGGAAATTTGGGATGATTTGAATGAGCGTTTTCAGCAAAGTAATTGTCCAAGGATTTTTTAGTTACACAAAGAACTTCTCAATCTATCATAAGGCAATACTCCGATAGCAGTCTATTTCACAAAACTAAAGGCTCTATGGGAAGAGCTATCCAACTACAGGCCAAATTGTTCATGCGGTGGCCTCAAGGAAATTCAGGAATACTATCAAAGAGAATATGTCATGATGTTTCTTATGGGACTCCATGATTCATTCACTCAAATCAGAGGACAAATCCTACTTCAGAATCTTTTACCTAATATCAGTAAAGTGTTTACTCTTGTCACTCAAGAAGAGCGTCAGAGATCCATTTCTTCCTCATTGCTGGCAGATCTCAACAACTCCACGTCCTTTGCTATCAAAAATCATAGATCCAAACCTCCTACCAAACATACTGACAACACTCAGAATACCAATCCTTCTTTCTACAAAGGACAAAGACGAGATAGACCAGACATGCCATATTGTACCCATTGCAACTACTAAGGTCACACTGTGGAAACCTGCTATCAAATCCACGATTATCCCTCCAGTTTCAAATTCAAACAGCGTCTTAATTATGTTCCTCAATGCTCTCAGCCATCCTCTACCTAATCCACAAACCAACACAGCCAAACCAACCTTATCAACCAAGTTTCTGAGCAATCTCCTCAAGCTGGCGTCGAAAGCTTCATGCAGACACTAAATCCGTCACAGTACACTCAGTTGATGCATCTGCTGACTCCTCACTTCAACAACAACTCCGTCAAAACTATTGATCCTGATCATGCCTATTCCTCTCACTCTACAAGTATATACCTTTCTATTAACTCATTTTTAACTTATTCAAACCATAGATTATTGATTTTGGAGCATCTAGCCATGTCTATTCTGATATCACCTTATTTTCTCACATTAAACCTCCTAAATCTCTACATAATTCAATTGTTTCTCTCCCCAATGGAGTTCATATCACTGTTCAGTACGTTAGCTCTATAAAACTCAGTAGTATGTTAACTATACATGATGTTCTTTATGTACCACAATTTCAATACCACTTGTTATCCATAAGTGCTTTTGTTAAAAATACCTCTCTCATTATGTCTTTCTCTCCTAACCATGTTAACATCCAGGACCTAAAGACTTTGACACCGATTGGCAAGGGTGAAGAAGTAGCAGGTCTTTACATTTTAAAGTTGTATTCTCAAGCATGTCATGTAAACCACAACATCACACACACTCCTATTCATCACACCCCTCTGTTACATACTCATCTATGGCATTATAGGCTAGGACATCCTTCAATAAAAACAATGACTAGTCTGAAGCATATCACTGATTGTAAAAATCCTCACATGTTCTCTCATTGTCCTGTATGCCCTCTAGCAAAACAAAAGAAAGTTCCTTTCATTTCTCATAATAATTTTGCAAAAGAGCCATTTGATCTCATACATGGAGACATCTGGGGACCATTCCACCAAATATCACACACTGGACACAAATATTTTTTAACATTAGTAGATGATTGCACACGGTTTACATAGCTTTTCCTTCTAAAACAAAAGTCTGAAACTACTACCATTTTACCTCAGTTTTTTAAGATGATTTCTACACAATTTCAAAAACAAATAAAACAGTTTCATTTAGATAGTGCAAAAGAATTCCTCGTAACTGAATTTTTCAAGGAAAAAGGCACTCTTTATCAACTGAATTACATTGAAACACCCCAACAAAACTCGGTGGTCGAGAGCAAACATCAGCATCTGTTAAATGTGGCCAGAGCCTTATATTTTCAATCTAAACTTCCTTTACAATTTTGGAATGAATGTGTTCTTACAACAACTTATCTAATAAACCGCACTCCTTCCTCTATTCTAAAACACAAGTCTCCTTTCGAATTACTCTACAATTCCACACCTGATTACTCCCACTTAAAAGCCTTGGGATGCCTTGCATATGTATCAACTCTATGTGTACATAGAAATAAATTTGAACCTAGGGCCAGCCCATGTGTATTGCTCGGCTACCCAACTGGAACTAAAGGATATAAACTCCTTGACCTCATTACTAAAAATATCATCATCTCTAGAAATGTGGAATTTCATGAATGCATATTTCCTTATCACTCTATCTCACCTCATGCCATCAATACTGATCCGTTTCCAGAAATTGTTCTATCTAAACCCCTTACTGAGTCCTATGTCATTCCTCCTCAACAGATACCTAACCCAACTTCTAAAACACTCCTACAACAACAACCCCAACCTAGAAAATCCTCTAGAATCAATAAACCTCGATCTTATTTGCAAGACTATTACTACAATCTCATTCAAAATCAAGCCACACATAAGAACACCTCTTATCCCATCTCAAAACATATATCATATGAATCTTTCTATCCAAGTCATAAACACTTCCTCCTTAGTGTATCATCTTATTTCGAACCTCAAAACTACAACCAAGCTGCTAATATTCATGAATGGCAAGTTGCCATGAAAGATGAACTTCATGCTATGGAGATTAACCACACTTGGACTATAGTTCCCTTATACCCTAGAAAACAGCAAATTGGATGTCGTTGGGTGTTCAAAATCAAGTTTCAGAATAATGGAACCATAGAACAGCATGAAGCCCGCCTTGTAGCCAAAGGATACACCCAACAAGAAGACTTCATTGACACTTTCTCCCCTGTAGCCAAATTAACCACTGTCAAACTCCTCTTAGCCACAACTGCCATAAAGAACTGGCACTTACACCAACTAGATGTGAACAACGCCTTTCTAAATGGTGATCTATTTGAAGAAATCTATATGGAATTGCCCCCTGGTTACCATCCTCAAACCTTGCAACACGCATATGCACAAAAACCTATTTGCAAGTTACAATAATCCATATATGACTTGAAGCACGCCTCCAGGTAATGGCATCACAAACTTACTCAGGTTCTCATCCAACTGGGCTTCACTTAGTCAAAATCATATTACAATCTTTTTATTCATAGCTCGGGATCATCGTTTGTGGCACTCCTAGTCTACGTTGATGATGTAATACTGGTAGGACCTTCCAAAGATTCTATAAATAGGTTCAAGGATTCATTGCAGCAGAAATTCAAACTAAGAGACCTTGGCATCTTGAAATATTTTCTTGGCTTGGAAGTCACCCGGTCACCCACAAGCATTCTCATTACTCAAAGACAACACACTTTGTAGTTACTTGATGGCACCGGATTATTAGCAACTAAACTAGTTGCCACCCCCATGGACCCGAAGCTACAACTCTCAGCTACCACAGAAGAAATTCTCACTGATCTTCCTCAGTATAGGAGATTGATAGGACACCTCTTCTATCTCACAATCACCAGACTAGATATCACCTTCACCATTCACAAACTTAGTCAGTTTGTATCTCAACCTCGACTACCACATCTTCAGGCAGCACATCACCTTCTCCGCTACCTCAAAAACACTCATGGTCAGGGCATATTCTTCTCAGCATCATCCCAGATTCAGCTGAATGCTTTTTCAGATGCCGACTGGGCATCTTGCAAGGATACCAGAAAATCAACCACCAATTTTTGTGTCTTCTTCGGTCAATCACTCATATCCTGGAAGTCAAAGAAACAAACCACAATTGCCCATTCCTCAGCCGTAGCAGAATATCGGGCCCTCACATCCACATGTTGTGAAATTATATGGCTTTAGCAGCTTCTCAAAGACCTCTACCTTCACTCACCAACACCTGCACTTCTTTTCTGCGAAATGAAGCTGCCCTTCACATTGCCTCCAATCCAATATTCCATGAACGCACCAAACATATAGAGGTAGACTGCCACTTCATCCGCGATAAAGTATTCGTTGGTTGCTTCAAATAATGCCCATACGTTCCTCAGCTCAGCTGGCCGACGTCTTCACAAAGTCATTGCCGTCTGCGACATTATCAAATTTAATCCCCAAGCTAGCCGTAAGAGATCCCCACCATCCGCCTTGAAGGGGGGTATTAGGTTATTAGAGTTCAGCAAAACCTATTATTTCATGTAAATGTCACTTGATTGATTGTAAATAATATCTCTCCTAATTAACTAGATTAGTTGATAGTTAGTTAGCTCATTAGTTGAGATAACATATTCTGTTTAGATCATAGCCCTTGTATATAAATATGTCAATCATGTTTTCAGTGCAATACAACTTTCATTTTTCCTATTTTCTTCTCTCCATAGCATAAGTGCAGAATTCATAGCAGCTTTTCATTCTTAATATATATATGTATATATTAGACTCAAGCTCGAGCTCAACGAGCCTAAAAATTTGAGCTTGGTTCGGCTCGATAAGGCTTGAATTAACAAATGAATCGTAAAAAAACTACAAGCTTGAGCTCGAGTTTGAATTTGAGCTCGAACATGAAATAAAAAAATAATAATATAATATAGACAACTCAAGATCGACTCGAATTAGAGCTCGAGCTCAATTCAACTCAATTCGAGCTTGGATTATTTTGAGCTCGAGTCGAGTTAGCTCGAGCTCGGTTTGTGAGGTTCATGAGCCGGCTTGACTCATTTGCACCCCTATTAGAAACCTTGTAATTTCTGAACAAATTAATTCAAGTGGGCGTGGTGAAGGCTCTATCAAGGAGTTCCTCAACCCAATTCTCATTCTGCCGACTTCTCTCCCAAGTGAAAGGATAGTATCTAATCTTTAAATCAACAAGGTCAACTTCTACAACTACATTTCTGAATCCCTCAATAAGATAACGAAGATAAAGGTTCTTACCTTTTTTTTTCAGATTCTGAAAGAATGTCGTTGAGATCTCCTGTGCGTAACCAAGGTAATGATGATTTTGACGAGAGTAATAAAAGAAGCTCCCAACATTCTTTTCTTCTTGATCTGTCGGGCACGCCATAGAAATCGGTAAACTCCAATACTCAGGAGTCTTATTTTTAACCTTAGCATCTATATGGTACCTCGAGTATTCTAATAATGAGATATCATCCTGATCTTTCCAAAGAAGAGCTAAACCACCACTATGACCCATACTATCCACTGCAAGCAAACCTTCAAACCTAAGTTGAATCTCCAAGCTTTGTAATCGCGACCCATTAGAAAGAGTCTCAATGAGAAAAACTAAATTGTGCTTGCAGCTATATACAATGTCCTTAAGGGCTTAAATTGCATGTGGGTTGCCTAGCCCATGGCAATTCCAGCATAAAATGCTCATGGGCCTAAGATCCAAGACCTATCTCTGCAGCATTTTTGAAGCCCAATTCCTGAGCAAAACTCACATTTCTATCCAATCCACTTGAGCCCAACTTAATAATGTTACTAGACCCACAACCATCCATTCTTCTTCTTTTAATATAGCCGATCATTAGACCCTCATCATTTGATTTTCCTTCCCTAAGTAACACATCCCTTTCCTTTCCAATCCAATTATAATTCCTTTCCCCCAAAACTACTCATTTAGTCTCTCTATTTTCCATACTGGTACTATAACCTCTGCCCTACGATTTCTTTTCCTTCTATAGTTTCTTACATTTCGGCCTCAAATGTGCAATTTCCTTATTCCTGCACACAATATCATTCTCACTGCCAACTATTTTCGATTTTAATTTTAGCTGTTTAGACTAGAGCCATCGATCCCCTAACTAGTTCTGGGTTCGTCTGCTTAGGGCACGCACCCAAACTCGATATGCTTTCTCAATATTTTCCTCTCTTTGATCAAATATAATTTCACATAATTTTTCACTATGTCCTATCTTGCCACATACAAAGCAGAAAGTGGGCACTCTTTCGTATTTAAAACTTATCCATAACCATTCCCCACAAGGTTTTTTGATCTTTATCCTTCATTTTAAAGGGAGCCAAAAATCAACTTCTGAACATCATCTAACTCAATAAATTTACTGATATAATTTACCACATCTTTGCAGACCTTTTTAGACATAAATCCAATTGGGAGATTATATATCTAAATTCAAAACATTGCATAGAATAGCTGGACTAGCTGAGGTTGATCATTTGACTGAAGGTGCTTGCATAGCAGGATATGGTTATCAAATGTCCATGGAAATAGATAAAGCATACTAATGACCTCCTTAATGCAAACCCTCTTCACCGGTCTCCAGATTGCAGCCATAGTATTCTTCATAGCATTAAAATTTATCATATGATACGTCAAAAAAATGACCTACTACTATCCATTGAAGGTTTGCAGGAGTGCTTTCTGATAAATCATCAATCTCCAGACCTCAGCTTCCTCCACTTATGTGATGGAAATATCTGAGAATTTCTCCATCTAAGTGCAGACGAACAAAACAGCAACGACTGTCTAAATAATAACGTAAAGGATCTATTAAAACACCGAAAGCGAGAAACTTGTCAGAAGACAAGAGAGAAATATGTAATTTCAATTCACATACAGCTATGTACTTTTGATTATAAATGGATGCGGATATGATAAATGCGTATTCTATCCGTTTAATATTCGCTCCAAATATATATTTATTAAATAATATATTATTTATATTTTTCATTAAAAATCTCATAATCCATATATGTATATATATAAATTATAATTGAAGAATTGGGAAGAAAAAAGAATAAATTTAAAAATTATTATAATATAGAGAAAAAATTGAAGAATAAATTTAATCAATATAATTATTGTTGGTTGACTTTATAATTAATATACTTAAATTCCATCATTAATATTAATTACTACTAATAATCCATTATAAAGCCAATTATTAATGATAAATTATGCTATTTGTTTGATTGCTTTCTTTTTAATGAAATTGTATAGTTCCTTCTATTAATTAAAAATATATATCTGTTATAGATTCATAAATTCACATATCTGAATATTTATAAATAAATATTTAAATAATTATCATCGAATATGAATATAAAAAAATAATTATAATACACATAAGTTTAATCATATATGGATGCATATGAATAATTATAATCGAATTCGATTGATATTCGACACGAATTTGGATATCATTCTTAAATATCCGTCAAATCTATATTCGTATCCGAATATTCGAAAAGTTAAACGGATAAGAATATGAAAATAGTGTATTCGATCCGTTTATTATCCATTTACACCTCTATCTACACTATATATAAAGCATGGTGCAACTCAAACCTTAATGGTAAATTTATAAATGAATTGATAAAAATAACCCAATTTTGAAAAATAAAAGATAAAATAGTTTCTTTTATTCTTTCTCTTTCTAACTTTTTTCCAATCCTATTGTTTATTTTTTCTCGAATTGTTTACTCTCTTCTAATTTTTTTTCTTTTGAGTTATTTTAAGAATTTAGTATAATAAAAATATTAATATTATTGTATTATATAAAGAAGTAAATATATATTTATATTATAAAAATTTTAGTACACGTATCGAGTGTGTCAAAATTATTAATTCGTATATAATAAGTAAAATATTATTTATCTTGTAATTAATTTTGATTAGTTTCTAACTCTTTTTATTGTATCCATTATAATTTAAAAAGTAATAGTTTACTATTAATGATTTTAACTAAATGGTTGTAGTTAGGTTTTGTCCCAAATGATGTATATTAAATGACAACAACATTCATTTTAGTATAATAATTATTTAATAATGACAAATTATAGTGATGTTTTAAATTGTTATTATTGACAGTAATATCACGAATAGGGATAGGAATAGCCAGGTTATTCGGTAGGGGCCTACGGCCTACCTCGACCTATCCTATTTAATAAAAAAGCTAGTTCAAGGCTTAAAATATAGTCTTTTAATTAAATAGATTAGACTTAAGTTCTTCTTAAAGCTTGCAAAACCTAATAGGCTGGCCCGTTTATCATTCTTCACATAAAAAGTATAATAATAGTGATGTAATATTAAATGGCTAATTGTATTTGATTTCATTAATTAGTCCTTTATAGAATCTATTATATTGTTTAATATTGTTATTTTGTTAAAATGATACTATTTTATAATTAGATTTAAACGTTCATTATTATGCATTTGATATTTATCATTTTGATTATTTTTTATCAAGGTCCATTATAAGTTTGAGCATATTAAAAATTTAGATTTATGTGATGTTTTAACTTAATTGAAGCCTTAGTAGAAAAATAGGCTTTTAGATAGGTTTTCAGGCCAGGCTAAGGCTTTAGAATTTATTAAAAAGGCTAGGTCTAACCTTGAAACAAAACCTATCATAAATAATAGGTTAGGCTCAGGCTTGTCATTTGCATAATAAGCTTAACTTATTTAGGCCAAATCCTAGCTTGGCCTAGCCTATTCCCATGCCTAATCACAAGTATTGCTAAGTACCACTAATAGGAAATATTGCCACCATAAGGGTTGTCAATTTAGGTGAGTTGATGGTTTCGGGTTGGGTTGAGACAGGGGTATAACATAAAAAGACCAAACCCAAACCTAATCCAAGTCGATGCTAAAACCAAAAGGCTCAACTCTAATCTGACCAACAAAAAATTGAGTTAAGTTCGGGTTGATCTGATTTTTAATTAAGTCGCCTAATAACTCGATAAAGCCAACTCAACTTGATAAACCTGCCCAACCCAATTTGGATATTTCATTTTTTATATCTACAAACTCCAATATGCATGTTTTAAACTTACATTAGAATTAATATTCAAATTCAAATCTTCAATCAATAATTAGAACCAATTAGTATTCAAATTAACATTAAAATTAATCAACTAAGCATTATCAACATCAAATGATAAAGAACTCAGGTCACTCAATAAGAGGCGTGATGGTGGTGTTGGAAGGTGGTGATGATTATAGCAATAGCGATGGCAGACTAGTACTGATGGTGGCGGCCAAACTTTTGTTTAAAGATAGATAATAGATTCTTCTCTGCCTGAGAAGTTTGATCCGTTTGGATAACTGGATTTGAATTTGAATATTGAGCATTTAGCAATTTTGGTACACTCAATCCCATGCTAAAGTTTTGGAGTATAAAATAAACATAGTTATTTAATTTTTATGATGAGTAAAAGAAAAAAAAATAGAAAGAAAGTGGAAAAAAAAAATGGAAGACAATTAGAGAGAAAAATATAAGAGAAGAGAAAAGAAAATTAACTTAATAATTATGAAGTTTAAAAAATAATGATGAAGACATTGTAGAAAAATAAAAATATACCAAAAAAAGACTAGGTGCTTTATATATAGTGTACATTATCCCAATTATTTTTAGGTGGATCGGGTTGGGTTGGGTTATGTCAGGTTTATTGGGTTATTAGGTTACCTGCTTGTTGTTTTTAAGTTAAGTGGGTTGACCCAAAATCCACCTAACCCCCCCCCCCCCCGGTTTAGGTCAATTTTGGGTTCGACACATTTTGGCCCAAACACAAAAATATCAAATCCAAACTTAATTTTTTTTTTCCAGATGAGTAATGACCAGGTTTAAGGCTGTCAACGGATCAGATTTTAATCTGAATTTGATTCGAATTTTAAGAATTTTATTCAATTAAAATATTCAATGGATCATATCTGATTATAAATATCCGTAATCCAAAATAAGTGAATTGATATCGAATTAAACAATTCGATCCGTTGAAGATCCAAATTCGAACTTTAATAAATTTTTATTAAATTAATACTCTTATATATATAATAATAAAGATTTTACAATTATATATATATATATTATATTGACCTAATATCTATATTAACGTCTATATATTATGCTATTAATAATGAACTTTTTAGTCTAAAAAATAAGAGAGATACTGATAAAATATCAAATATAATAATATATAATAGTTTCATTTATGCATTAATATAATGTGAAATAGAGATTTAGTATGCAAATATTTAACTTTTGAACTAATATATAATAAAAAGTTATTAAAAATTTAAATATGACGTAAATTTATTTTATAAATACAATATTTTTATACAATCCAAAATCCAAAAGGAAAAAAGAAAAAGAAAAGAAAAAAATATTAAGTTGGGTCGTTTTTTTATTGGATTCGAATATGGTACTATCTAACAAAAATCTATAGGATATTAGATCGGATTCGAATATGAATTTTGATATTGGGATTCAAACTCGAATATAACTGATATGATCTAAATCTGACTCGTTGACAGCTCTAACCAGATTGTTGGGTTGGGTTGAATTTTGATACCCTTAACTATAATTTATATAAGTTCAGTGATTGTCAATAGTAACAATTTAATTAAAAATCTTGTTGCTATTAAATTTATAAAAAATATTATTATGACAAAATAAATTTTTTTATCATTCAGTATATGTAACTAGTGAAAATTTTTATATTATCACAATATGCTATCCCTAATTTTACTTTTTTTCAACTGAATTTTGAATTATGGAAGATCATGATATTAAATACTTATGAATAGGGTTGTCATGGGGTGGATTTTAATTTGAATTCGATCCAATTATTTAAGATCTTTAATCGAAAAATATTCGACAGGTATGATCCGAATAAAAAAGTTCGTAATAAAAAATAAATAGAGCGAATATGGATATGACTCGATATGATCCATTAATAATCCGAATTTGAATATATTTGGTATTATACCTATATAGTATTATACATATGTATACACATGGTCATATAATAATGCTAATGTGGATATTTGGATGAAGAAAGTAATGAGCTCTTAGGCAATATATCAAATTAGGTGCTTTTCATATAAATTATTAAAATTTGAGCTTATTTACATTTTAATTACATCATTTGTTTCTCTACTTTGATAACAAAAAATGATGCGATAAGAATAATAAGTAAGAGCCGAATGCATTAATATGGTAAGAATGCAATGCAAATCTCGATTTGATCAAAATGAGTTTCTTTTGTATAAAACTTTGAGTCTATTATTTGATTGAATAATCAAGTATAACTATGTATTTATAATGTCAAATAAGTACTATTATCAACAATGGAACCTAAAATGTAATGATTTGATAAATGAATATGATTAAGTGAAATTCTATTATTGCTTTTAACTGACCAATAGATTTGAAAATTTATTCATTAATCTGTTGTGTATTTTTTTAAAGATGATTATTTTTAATTTGGATTCTACTAAATTTTTAGAAAAATAATAAATATATAATAATTTTTGAAATATTCAAATTTGAATTCTTTTGGATATCCAACAAATATTCGACTTTTATTTGGATCCGGACATGGTTATACCAACTACAAATCTAATGAATCTTGAATTAGATTTGAATATGATATATTACTTTTGAATTTGGATTTAGATCCAACATGATTCGATTCTAATCCGATCCAGTGACAGACATACTTATGAAAATTATACATTTTTCTAAATTTTTCTACTTGACAACTTCCATTGCTGATTGGATTGCTTAAGCCCACTGCAATGGCCCAAAAGAAAGCAGACTGGTGACCCATTAATGTTTGGACCAACTAGTTTTAACATGACCCACACATACCGCCCTTAATGCTGAAGCAGACTCTTCTTGAGATAATCAGTGAGTGGATTTGAAGTAGAGGAATTCTGCATCATGAACTGTGGTGGCTTTGACTGTGTAGGCTCGGCTATGCTCAATGTTGTAGAGGAAGAGGTTTGAGGATTGCTTTTCTTTTTATATTCCTCCGGAGAAAAGAATGAAGATGAGTCTCCAAACATCTTTTTGAAATTGTCCAGCCCATGAAGTGGTTGTGAAACTACAGGATAAGAAGACACTGCAGGTTGGGGTGTGCTCCAAATAGAGTCTCTCTGGTACTGTTCTTCAAGAGACTTTAATTGGGTTTTAAGTGTCCTGATCTCCTGTTCTTTATGGCTGAATGGCTGTGAGGCTTGGAGAAGTCTCATGATTTCATTGTGCACCAGCTCTATTCTCTCCTTCAAGGCTTGAATTGTTGCTGAAAGCTGGTTGTCTATCTTTGCTTCAATCCTCTCCTGGCTTTTTACAATTTTCTGCAGCATATGATTTTGGACTACTGCATTTTCTGACTGCCAGTTGAGGGTTGCTTCAGCAGCTGAAACTTCCATCGTTGATCCATCTGACCTTCGTGTTGTAGGATTCCTAACCTTCCAAGAGTGATTATACTCTGGAGTTTGAATTTCCTTAGGAGGATAATTCAACTGTTGAAAGGAAGAGGAAGTAGGACCAAACATCATGATCTGACTGGGGATTGGATCTTTATCCAAACAATCATCTGAGGGTAACAAAGGAATACAATCATCATCATCGTCCTTGTAGTATTCCTCATCATCGCTGTCTTCATATCCCTCTTGAACTCCCCATCCAGTATGTGTTTTTGGCCATGGTGATGGAGGCGGTGGAGTATATTTGACCAAGTAGTCAAATTTGCCTGAAGGTTGTCCCAACGTATCTACATAAGGATCATCCCTAGACAATCTTGATGGTCTTTGTCTAGGAGATTCAGGGACTTTTGGTGGTGCATAAATAGGATTGCCACATCCATCGAATCCATAAATTGACATCTCAGGACCAATAGAGTAGGCAGGATTGAAACAGCTAGGTATCCCGGTCTTTTCTTTCTGCTTCTGGAACTTGATCTCTACTGTTCCATCCTTATTTTTGTGAAAGGATGGTTCAGTAGACTGGATCGGCTTTGAATCCCTTGATGCTTGGTGAGTTTGTTCATAGGCCGTGATCCAAGATTCAGGGATCAACTTCTGCAATTCTTCTTTTGGTAATTGTCTGGGGACATAAGTACAGCTGGGAATATGGTCAGTGTCCACAGAAATTAACAAGGCTTCATTAGTCTCCTGAGGATACGCAAAATCAATTGAATGATTTTGAATCCTGTACACCATCTGATAATGAAGGGTTGCAGAATAGGTTGTAGCCGTAGGGACAGCTCCACAGATCTGAATTTGGAGCTTTAGTGCAGACTGTAGGCATGGATCTGATATTGGCAGGTTGAAATTAGGAAACATCGTTACAAGGACTGTTCCCGAATTCAACGTCGTTTGAACTGTGCCAATACATGCATGCTGATAGTCAGAATACCGGGTATCCAATAGAGCAATTCTGGCCGTGGTTGGTAAACCTTTTCGTCCATGAAGGGTAAGAGCAAACCTTATGGCTCCAAAATGGATATGAGTATATCCTTCTGAAAGCCATAACCTTGGTAAGTGAGACGGTAACTCAATTGAAACCATCTGCTCCTTTTCTGTAGCTGGTAAAAAGTGTTGATCAAAAGCAGAGGCTTGGACATACTCCTTAACCTGAACTTTCGAAGGAGTGATAAGGCTTTTAACTGTTTTGGTGAAGGAAGATCTGGGTTTTGTGAAAGCATTATAGGGGTTAATGAGTGGCAAATTGGTTAATGGAACCTTTTCATTATCTGGGAGATAGGTAACTTCATAGAGGGAATCTATCTTTGAAGCATCTGATTTACGGAAACTGGGACTTGGAACAAGGGAAGAAGAAGATGAGGTAGAGGTAGCTGGCTTGGGTAGTAAACTATCCATGGCTCCGATACCAACTAGAAGTCGGTATCTTAGCAAGGTATGACGTCCGCCGGAAAAGGCCTCAACTGTGGGCAACAAGGGCGTGTCCTTTTATGCTAAGACACATACTTCGGTTAGGATCATGGTCAAGAATAGAGAACTCAAAGAAGAACTCAAAGAAGCCAGAAAACTAAACTTAGAGAAGGAAAATTAAAACCCTTTCTGATGCAGAGGATCCTATTAAAGGCAACTGCAGAGCATACTCCAGTTTTAAGAAGATCGGAGATGGTAGCGGAATAGTAAACGAAATTGGAAATAGTAAAAGAAACAAGAGATGCTTAAAAGACAATTTTATTTTTTCTCTCCCCACTCAAGCTGCTTACAAACTGAAAACTCATCCCTTTATATAGAGGGAGATTTGACAAACAACAAACTTCAAATAATTACAGTACAGTACCTTTCTGACTCATCCGACAACTAGTACAATTATTTAAAAACACCTTTAAACAAGATAAAAAGTAGAAACCAATAATACAAGCAAACGACAAACCAAACAAATCAAAAGGAAACCGAAAGCTGTAAAGATGCTAGCTTTTATTCAGTCAAAAAACCAGCAGGAAATGGGCCAAACACCACGCTTGATGTGTTCTGTGGTGGAGTCTGACTCAACGGATTGTCAACAGTAATCCCAGCTTTTTCCATCCATTGTGATTCCAGCTCATAAGGGTCCTGTGATTCCATCATATCGTCTTGTTCAATCACCTTTTCGTTACCCTTATCTGATGAAGTAGGAATCGTTGGGGCGAATGTAGAAACAACTGGAAACGAGCATGGGACAGTAGCAGCAATACCCTGGGAAGACTTATTATGAGAAAGAGAATTCCAATTCTTTTTAAAATAAGCCTTCGAAGATCCCCACATATGTTCTGGGGTGGTCCTATTGTACTCTGTATAAAACTGCTCAAAATAAGCTCTGGCATCATTTTGCAGCTGTATAGCACAGTCAATAGGCATTTGTTCCCATGGAGCATCCTCTTCAAATCTGGGCCATATCTGAGATGGAACAATAGAATTATTTTCTGCCATTTTCCTTTGAAATTCCCTGATCTCACTTCCATGTTCAAAAAACTCTTTGTTGAGGAAATACGGAAAAACACCATATTCTTGAACTGAGTAAAAATATGGTAAGTTATGGATGTGAGAAGAACTTTGTCTTGAAAGGATGAAAATAACAGAGACTCCTGGTTCAGTTCTTCCAACCTGTTTAATTTGAATTGTTTTGAATAATTTCATCCAAATTGATAATGGATAAAACCATTCAAGGAATGATCTGGCACAGGGATTATCATCATAATCATCAAACCATCCGCTGTGTAATTCCGCTATCCATCTGATAGATTGCTCAATAGGAAATTCAACAGCAATCTTCCATTGTTCAAGCATGTACCAAAGCATGCAAATGAGTTCTTTGGAAAACATGAGATGAAAAGGATTGGATACGCTGAACAAGGTGAAGAATGGATAGTCTGGATGGAAACCTAAACCACCAAAAGTGTGAAGTCTAGTTTTTCTGACAGTAAGGGATTGGTATTTTAACATGAATTCCTTAGCTCTGGACTTAAGAGTTCTGGTTTTAATTAGGTCAAACAACTCTGGAGGAAGACTATCAAGAGGGAAGTCGTAAAAGGTAGGGATTTTTGAAGGAGGTGGTGCTGGAGAAAACATGCAAATGATGGGAATATGTCTTCTGGGTATTTCAAAGAATTTAGGTCTGGAAAGTAGATCAGCAAGGACATTATTCTTCCCTTTGATATGGTTGACAGTGAAAGAATACTGAGAAAACCATTCCGCCCATCTGAGTAATTGCTTAGGAGGAATAGTATGAGGCTTGAAACTCAGCATTTTAGGGAAGGCAGTCATGTCCATTTCCACAAAGAAATGATGGCCGATAAGATGAAATTGGAATTTTTCAATACCTTTCTTTACCGCCAAAATCTCCTTGTAAGTTGAGTGGTAGTGTTGTTCTGCAAGCTTGAATGAACCACTTTTGAAACCACACACTTTTCTCTTTCCTTCCTTTTCTTCAATGAGAACTGCAGCCCAGAATGAATCACTAGCATCTGTCTGAAGAATCCTTTTCCCATCTGAAGGAATTTGTAATGGAGGAAGCTTTTGAATGACCGCTTTAATAGATTGAACTGCTTTCCTCTGAGCATGAGACCATTGTGGAGGATTTTTCTTAAGCATATCCTGTAATGGTCTGATGATTGATGCTAGTCTGGGAATGAAATCAGCAGCATAGTTGATAACTCCAAGAAACTGTTGAATGTGCTGCTTGGATTCCAAATCATCTGGAAACTTGAGAAGCTCAGTGGCAATATGAGGCTGTAAGGAATATTGTCCATCCTTAATAAACATTCCCAAGAACTCTATTTCACTCTGTGCAATGGTCATCTTCTTTTCTGAGAGCATTATTCCATACTGTCTGACTAGGTCCCCAAATTTATGCAGAAGAAATAAGTGTGTCTGCATATCTTCAGAAAACAACAAGATATCATCAATGTAAACCAACGCATTTGGGAACAAAGGCTCAAAGATTTTAACCATAGCCTTCTGGAATAATGATGGAGCTGTTTTTAGACCAAAAGGAATGACCGTCCATTGGAAATGAGCATTTGGGATACAGAATGCAGTCTTATACCGATCTTCTGGATGGATGCCTATCTGCCAAAATCCTGCTTTTAAGTCAAACTTTGAGAATACATTGGCTTTGGTCAGATTTGAGAATAGGCAATTCCGATTCTGTAACGGGAACTTCTCATCAGCGAGAAAATAGTTAAGGGGCTTGTAGTTAATAACCAGTCTCATCTTTCCCCTCGCCTGTTCAGATCTCTTATTTACATAGAATGCCTGACTAGCCCATGGAGAATTGGTATCTTCAATAAGACCTTCATCACGGAGCTGAGCTAATTCTCTGGTTGCTAGTTCAAGTTGTTCTGGAGGCATTCCCGGATGACTGGCTTTTGTAGGGTTTATATTTATATCTTTTTTAAAAGGAAGCTGTACAAAAAACTCTGAATTTTTCCAAAGGGGTTTTGTACATTTATGAATGAAATCAGAGTGAGATTCTGCACAACAATCTCTAATTAAAAGGGTATGTACATCAGTAATGGACTCAGTTTGGAAAGACATATTGTAATGAGGTTTGATGTAGGGAAGAAAATAAGACTTAAATCTAAGACCTTCAGACTTAGGTATTACTTTCTTCTCCCAAAGCTGTTTAATGATATCAAACCCAATCACAATATCTTGTTTAGGTGAAGAGGAACCAAGGAATTTATGGGTGATGGAAAGTTCTGGGAAAAATTGTATCTTAACAGGCTTGCTAATCAGTTCTATTGTTAGTTTCTCACTTTAGCAACCTGAAAGACTTCATGATATTTTTTCCAGAAAGAGGCAGGTAAAACTCTAGGGTTGATGATAGATTTGGATGCCCCTGTATCAATAAGACCAACCAGAGTAATAGGGTTGTCATATTTCTGAGGAATAATTTGTACCTGCACAAATGGTACGGCAAGAGCAAGACCAATGAACTGAATTCCGAAGATAGGAAGCTGGTCTTCATTGATCTCATCCTCAGAAGAAGAGTCTGCTTCAGAAACATCTTCCAGGGCAAACAACGTCTTTTCAGAGGGCTCGTCCTCCTCAGAAAAGAGTGATTCCAGATCCTCATTCTCAAGATCACACTGGGTTAGCTGAAACACCTGTTTGAGTATCTTGTCCCTTTTCTTGTTAGGACAGTTCCTAGCCCAGTGACCTTGCTTATGGCAAATATGGCAACTGTCTCCTTTTTTCTTTGAGAACTTTCTCCTGAAATATCTCCTTCTCCTCCTGGGTCTCCATTGTTGGTGAAAGTCACGAGGCTTCTTGAATCTTTTGTGATGCTTATGAGACTTTTCTGGGCACTGGCATTTTTCTGTCTTGCATTTAATCTGAAGATCCTTCCTGTCACATTCCTTTGAAAATTTTCTTCCTGTCTCCTGGAACTCCTTAAAGAATTTCCAATTATTGCATAGCTTTTCCAGGGCCTTAAAGACGAATTGATAGATTTCTCCAAGAGAGGCATTCTCCAGTGTTCGTCATTTCATCTCAATTAGTCTTAGGGCTTCACGACCAAGTGACTCAGGAATGGAATTGATATAGGCTTGCTTCAGATTTGGATTGTCCATGCCGCCAAGAATATAGAATTTTTGAGACATCCGTTGGAAATGCTTTTCCAGGTCCTTTCTTTCAAAAGAACAGCATTTCATTTTGAAGAACTCCTCCCGTGCAACATCAATATTGTTTTCATGTCTTCCTAGAAACTCAATGTAAATAGTACTCATAAAAGTTTCAATGTTCGGTGAGTTTCTAGCCTGGATCTGCCTGTACTCTCCAAGAGCATACCACCATTCTTTCAAGGTACCAGTCATTCTAGCAGTAAAACCATTTATAACACTGGTAAGATCAGCACCTGGTTTTTGAAGTTCTGTAACACACCAAGACATCATTTCATGGATTCTATCCTTCCACTGAGAAGGAGGGATATCATCAAATGAGAACAGATGTCCTGAATTGCTAGAATAAGAATAATTCGGCGGAGGATTCCTTTGTTGTCCTTGTTGACTGGTCTCTGGTTCATCATCAACAACTGGCTCTTGTGAGTATCTGGAGTTCTTTCTTCTGGAGGTTGATTCATAAAGAGTAACGGGATGTCTTCTGAGAGTTCCTCTGTATCACTGATATCTTCTGTCACAAAAACCGGCCATGGTCTGTTTGGCTTGTTGTCTTCATGGTCAGCAGCCTTCTTGAGATAATCAGTGAGTGGATTTGAAGTAGAGGAATTCTGCATCATGAACTGTGGTGGCTTTGACTGTGTAGGCTCGGCTATGCTCAATGTTGTAGAGGAAGAGGTTTGAGGATTGCTTTTCTTTTTATATTCCTCCGGAGAAAAGAATGAAGATGAGTCTCCAAACATCTTTTTGAAATTGTCCAGCCCATGAAGTGGTTGTGAAACTACAGGATAAGAAGACACTGCAGGTTGGGGTGTGCTCCAAATAGAGTCTCTCTGGTACTGTTCTTCAAGAGACTTTAATTGGGTTTTAAGTGTCCTGATCTCCTGTTCTTTATGGCTGAATGGCTGTGAGGCTTGGAGAAGTCTCATGATTTCATTGTGCACCAGCTCTATTCTCTCCTTCAAGGCTTGAATTGTTGCTGAAAGCTGGTTGTCTATCTTTGCTTCAATCCTCTCCTGGCTTTTTACAATTTTCTGCAGCATATGATTTTGGACTACTGCATTTTCTGACTGCCAGTTGAGGGTTGCTTCAGCAGCTGAAACTTCCATCGTTGATCCATCTGACCTTCGTGTTGTAGGATTCCTAACCTTCCAAGAGTGATTATACTCTGGAGTTTGAATTTCCTTAGGAGGATAATTCAACTGTTGAAAGGAAGAGGAAGTAGGACCAAACATCATGATCTGACTGGGGATTGGATCTTTATCCAAACAATCATCTGAGGGTAACAAAGGAATACAATCATCATCATCGTCCTTGTAGTATTCCTCATCATCGCTGTCTTCATATCCCTCTTGAACTCCCCATCCAGTATGTGTTTTTGGCCATGGTGATGGAGGCGGTGGAGTATATTTGACCAAGTAGTCAAATTTGCCTGAAGGTTGGCCCAACGTATCTACATAAGGATCATCCCTAGACAATCTTGATGGTCTTTGTCTAGGAGATTCAGGGACTTTTGGTGGTGCATAAATAGGACTGCCACATCCATCGAATCCATAAATTGACATCTCAGGACCAATAGAGTAGGCAGGATTGAAACAGCTAGGTATCCCGGTCTTTTCTTTCTGCTTCTGGAACTTGATCTCTACTGTTCCATCCTTATTTTTGTGAAAGGATGGTTCAGTAGACTGGATCGGCTTTGAATCCCTTGATGCTTGGTGAGTTTGTTCATAGGCCGTGATCCAAGATTCAGGGATCAACTTCTGCAATTCTTCTTTAGGTAATTGTCTGGGGACATAAGTACAGCTGGGAATATGGTCAGTGTCCACAGAAATTAACAAGGCTTCATTAGTCTCCTGAGGATACGCAAAATCAATTGAATGATTTTGAATCCTGTACACCATCTGATAATGAAGGGTTGCAGAATAGGTTGTAACCGTAGGGACAGCTCCACAGATCTGAATTTGGAGCTTTAGTGCAGACTGTAGGCATGGATCTGATATTGGCAGGTTGAAATTAGGAAACATCGTTACAAGGACTATTCCCGAATTCAACGTTGTTTGAACTGTGCCAATACATGCATGCTGATAGTCAGAATACCGGGTATCCAATAGAGCAATTCTGGCCATGGTTGGTAAACCTTTTCGTCCATGAAGGGTAAGAGCAAACCTTATGGCTCCAAAATGGATATGAGTATATCCTTCTGAAAGCCATAACCTTGGTAAGTGAGACGGTAACTCAATTGAAACCATCTGCTCCTTTTCTGTAGCTGGTAAAAAGTGTTGATCAAAAGCAGAGGCTTGGACATACTCCTTAACCTGAACTTTCGAAGGAGTGATAAGGCTTTTAACTGTTTTGGTGAAGGAAGATCTGGGTTTTGTGAAAGCATTATAGGGGTTAATGAGTGGCAAATTGGTTAATGGAACCTTTTCATTATCTGGGAGATAGGTAACTTCATAGAGGGAATCTATCTTAAAAGCATCTGATTTACGGAAACTGGGACTTGGAACAAGGGAAGAAGAAGATGAGGTAGAGGTAGCTGGCTTGGGTAGTAAACTATCCATGGCTCTGATACCAACTGGAAGTCGGTATCTTAGCAAGGTATGACGTCCGTCGGAAAAGGCCTCAACTGTGGGCAACAAGGGCGTGTCCTTTTATGCTAAGACACATACTTCGGTTAGGATCATGGTCAAGAATAGAGAACTCAAAGAAGAACTCAAAGAAGCCAGAAAACTAAACTTAGAGAAGGAAAATTAAAACCCTTTCTGATGCAGAGGATCCTATTAAAGGCAACTGCAGAGCATACTCCAGTTTTAAGAAGATCGGAGATGGTAGCGGAATAGTAAACAAAACTGGAAATAGTAAAAGAAACAAGAGATGCTTAAAAGACAATTTTATTTTTTCTCTCCCAACTCAATCTGCTTACAAACTGAAAACTCATCCCTTTATATAGAGGGAGATTTGACAAACGACAAACTTCAAATAATTACAGTACAGTACCTTTCTGACTCATCCGACAACTAGTACAATTATTTAAAAACACCTTTAAACAAGATAAAAAGTAAAAACCAATAATACAAGCAAACGACAAACCAAACAAATCAAAAGCAAACCGAAAGCTGTAAAGATGCTAGCTTTTATTCAGTCAAAAAGCCAGCAGGAAATGGGCCAAACACCACGCTTGATGTGTTCTGTGGTGGAGTCTGACTCAACGGATTGTCAACAGTAATCCCAGCTTTTTCCATCCATTGTGATTCCAGCTCATAAGGGTCCTGTGATTCCATCATATCGTCTTGTTCAATCACCTTTTTCTTACCCTTATCTGATGAAGTAGGAATCGTTGGGGCGAATGTAGAAACAACTGGAAACGAGCATGGGACAGTAGCAGCAATACCCTGGGAAGACTTATTATGAGAAAGAGAATTCCAATTCTTTTTAAAATAAGCCTTCGAAGATCCCCACATATGTTCTGGGGTGGTCCTATTGTACTCTGTATAAAACTGCTCAAAATAAGCTCTGGCATCATTTTGCAGCTGTATAGCATAGTCAATAGGCATTTGTTCCCATGGAGCATCCTCTTCAAATCTGGGCCATATCTGAGGTGGAACAATAGAATTATTTTCTGCCATTTTCCTTTGAAATTCCCTGATCTCACTTCCATGTTCAAAAAACTCTTTGTTGAGGAAATACGGAAAAACACCATATTCTTGAACTGAGTAAAAATATGGTAAGTTATGGATGTGAGGAGAACTTTGTCTTGAAAGGATGAAAATAACAGAGACTCCTGGTTCAGTTCTTCCAACCTGTTTAATTTGAATTGTTTTGAATAATTTCATCCAAATTGATAATGGATAAAACCATTCAAGGAATGATCTGGCACAGGGATTATCATCATAATCATCAAACCATCCGCTGTGTAATTCCGCTATCCATCTGATAGATTGCTCAATAGGAAATTCAACAGCAATCTTCCATTGTTCAAGCATGTACCAAAGCATGCAAATGACTTCTTTGGAAAACATGAGATGAAAAGGATTGGATACGCTGAACAAGGTGAAGAATGGATAGTCTGGATGGAAACCTAAACCACCAAAAGTGTGAAGTCCAGTTTTTCTGACAGTAAGGGATTGGTATTTTAAAGCTCAGGTTAAGGAGTATGTCCAAGCCTCTGCTTTTGATCAACACTTTTTACCAGCTACAGAAAAGGAGCAGATGGTTTCAATTGAGTTACCGTCTCACTTACCAAGGTTATGTCTTTCAGAAGGATATACTCATATCCATTTTGGAGCCATAAGGTTTGCTCTTACCCTTCATGGACGAAAAGGTTTACCAACCACGGCCAGAATTGCTCTATTGGATACCCGGTATTCTGACTATCAGCATGCATGTATTGGCACAGTTCAAACAACGTTGAATTCGGGAACAGTCCTTGTAACGATGTTTCCTAATTTCAACCTGCCAATATCAGATCCATGCCTACAGTCTGCACTAAAGCTCCAAATTCAGATCTGTGGAGCTGTCCCTACGGTTACAACCTATTCTGCAACCCTTCATTATCAGATGGTGTACAGGATTCAAAATCATTCAATTGATTTTGCGTATCCTCAGGAGACTAATGAAGCCTTGTTAATTTCTGTGGACACTGACCATATTCCCAGCTGTACTTATGTCCCCAGACAATTACCTAAAGAAGAATTGCAGAAGTTGATCCCTGAATCTTGGATCACGGCCTATGAACAAACTCACCAAGCATCAAGGGATTCAAAGCCGATCCAGTCTACTGAACCATCCTTTCACAAAAATAAGGATGGAACAGTAGAGATCAAGTTCCAGAAGCAGAAAGAAAAGACCGGGATACCTAGCTGTTTCAATCCTGCCTACTCTATTGGTCCTGAGATGTCAATTTATGGATTCGATGGATGTGGCAGTCCTATTTATGCACCACCAAAAGTCCCTGAATCTCCTAGACAAAGACCATCAAGATTGTCTAGGGATGATCCTTATGTAGATACGTTGGGCCAACCTTCAGGCAAATTTGACTACTTGGTCAAATATACTCCACCGCCTCCATCACCATGGCCAAAAACACATACTGGATGGGGAGTTCAAGAGGGATATGAAGACAGCGATGATGAGGAATACTACAAGGACGATGATGATGATTGTATTCCTTTGTTACCCTCAGATGATTGTTTGGATAAAGATCCAATCCCCAGTCAGATCATGATGTTTGGTCCTACTTCCTCTTCCTTTCAACAGTTGAATTATCCTCCTAAGGAAATTCAAACTCCAGAGTATAATCACTCTTGGAAGGTTAGGAATCCTACAACACGAAGGTCAGATGGATCAACGATGGAAGTTTCAGCTGCTGAAGCAACCCTCAACTGGCAGTCAGAAAATGCAGTAGTCCAAAATCATATGCTGCAGAAAATTGTAAAAAGCCAGGAGAGGATTGAAGCAAAGATAGACAACCAGCTTTCAGCAACAATTCAAGCCTTGAATGAGAGAATAGAGCTGGTGCACAATGAAATCATGAGACTTCTCCAAGCCTCACAGCCATTCAGCCATAAAGAACAGGAGATCAGGACACTTAAAACCCAATTAAAGTCTCTTGAAGAACAGTACCAGAGAGACTCTATTTGGAGCACACCCCAACCTGCAGTGTCTTCTTATCCTGTAGTTTCACAACCACTTCATGGGTTGGACAATTTCAAAAAGATGTTTGGAGACTCATCTTCATTCTTTTCTCCGGAGGAATATAAAAAGAAAAGCAATCCTCAAACCTCTTCCTCTACAACATTGAGCATAGCCGAGCCTACACAGTCAAAGCCACCACAGTTCATGATGCAGAATTCCTCTACTTCAAATCCACTCACTGATTATCTCAAGAAGGCTGCTGACCATGAAGACAACAAGCCAAACAGACCATGGCCGGTTTTTGTGACAGAAGATATCAGTGATACAGAGGAACTCTCAGAAGACATCCCGTTACTCTTTATGAATCAACCTCCAGAAGAAAGAACTCCAGATACTCCACAAGAGCCAGTTGTTGATGATGAACCAGAGACCAGTCAACAAGGACAACAAAGGAATCCTCCGCCGAATTATTCTTATTCTAGCAATTCAGGACATCTGTTCTCATTTGATGATATCCCTCCTTCTCAGTGGAAGGATAGAATCCATGAAATGATGTCTTGGTGTGTTACAGAACTTCAAAAACCAGGTGCTGATCTTACCAGTGTTATAAATGGTTTTACTGCTAGAATGACTGGTACCTTGAAAGAATGGTGGTATGCTCTTGGAGAGTACAGGCAGATCCAGGCTAGAAACTCACCGAACATTGAAACTTTTATGAGTACTATTTACATTGAGTTTCTAGGAAGACATGAAAACAATATTGATGTTGCACGGGAGGAGTTCTTCAAAATGAAATGCTGTTCTTTTGAAAGAAAGGACCTGGAAAAGCATTTCCAACGGATGTCTCAAAAATTCTATATTCTTGGCGGCATGGACAATCCAAATCTGAAGCAAGCCTATATCAATTCCATTCCTGAGTCACTTGGTCGTGAAGCCCTAAGACTAATTGAGATGAGAGGACGAACACTGGAGAATGCCTCTCTTGGAGAAATCTATCAATTCGTCTTTAAGGCCCTGGAAAAGCTATGCAATAATTGGAAATTCTTTAAGGAGTTCCAGGAGACAGGAAGAAAATTTTCAAAGGAATGTGACAGGAAGGATCTTCAGATTAAATGCAAGACAGAAAAATGCCAGTGCCCAGAAAAGTCTCATAAGCATCACAAAAGATTCAAGAAGCCTCGTGACTTTCACCAACAATGTAGACCCAGGAGGAGAAGGAGATATTTCAGGAGAAAGTTCTCAAAGAAAAAAGGAGACAGTTGCCATATTTGCCATAAGCAAGGTCACTGGGCTAGGAACTGTCCTAACAAGAAAAGGGACAAGATACTCAAACAGGTGTTTCAGCTAACCCAGTGTGATCTTGAGAATGAGGATCTGGAATCACTCTTTTCTGAGGAGGACGAGCCCTCTGAAAAGACGTTGTTTGCCCTGGAAGATGTTTCTGAAGCAGACTCTTCTTCTGAGGATGAGATCAATGAAGACCAGCTTCCTATCTTCGGAATTCAGTTCATTGGTCTTGCTCTTGCCGTACCATTTGTGCAGGTACAAATTATTCCTCAGAAATATGACAACCCTATTACTCTGGTTGGTCTTATTGATACAGGGGCATCCAAATCTATCATCAACCCTAGAGTTTTACCTGCCTCTTTCTGGAAAAAATATCATGAAGTCTTTCAGGTTGCTAAAGTGAGAAACTAACAATAGAACTGATTAGCAAGCCTGTTAAGATACAATTTTTCCCAGAACTTTCCATCACCCATAAATTCCTTGGTTCCTCTTCACCTAAACAAGATATTGTGATTGGGTTTGATATCATTAAACAGCTTTGGGAGAAGAAAGTAATACCTAAGTCTGAAGGTCTTAGATTTAAGTCTTATTTTCTTCCCTACATCAAACCTCATTACAATATGTCTTTCCAAACTGAGTCCATTACTGATGTACATACCCTTTTAATTAGAGATTGTTGTGCAGAATCTCACTCTGATTTCATTCATAAATGTACAAAACCCCTTTGGAAAAATTCAGAGTTTTTTGTACAGCTTCCTTTTAAAAAAGATATAAATATAAACCCTACAAAAGCCAGTCATCCGGGAATGCCTCCAGAACAACTTGAACTAGCAACCAGAGAATTAGCTCAGCTCCGTGATGAAGGTCTTATTGAAGATACCAATTCTCCATGGGCTAGTCAGGCATTCTATGTAAATAAGAGATCTGAACAGGCGAGGGGAAAGATGAGACTGGTTATTAACTACAAGCCCCTTAACTATTTTCTCGCTGATGAGAAGTTCCCGTTACAGAATCGGAATTGCCTATTCTCAAATCTGACCAAAGCCAATGTATTCTCAAAGTTTGACTTAAAAGCAGGATTTTGGCAGATAGGCATCCATCCAGAAGATCGGTATAAGACTGCATTCTGTATCCCAAATGCTCATTTCCAATGGACGGTCATTCCTTTTGGTCTAAAAACAGCTCCATCATTATTCCAGAAGGCTATGGTTAAAATCTTTGAGCCTTTGTTCCCAAATGCGTTGGTTTACATTGATGATATCTTGTTGTTTTCTGAAGATATGCAGACACACTTATTTCTTCTGCATAAATTTGGGGACCTAGTCAGACAGTATGGAATAATGCTCTCAGAAAAGAAGATGACCATTGCACAGAGTGAAATAGAGTTCTTGGGAATGTTTATTAAGGATGGACAATATTCCTTACAGCCTCATATTGCCACTGAGCTTCTCAAGTTTCCAGATGATTTGGAATCCAAGCAGCACATTCAACAGTTTCTTGGAGTTATCAACTATGCTGCTGATTTCATTCCCAGACTAGCATCAATCATCAGACCATTACAGGATATGCTTAAGAAAAATCCTCCACAATGGTCTCATGCTCAGAGGAAAGCAGTTCAATCTATTAAAGCGGTCATTCAAAAGCTTCCTCCATTACAAATTCCTTCAGATGGGAAAAGGATTCTTCAGACAGATGCTAGTGATTCATTCTGGGCTGCAGTTCTCATTGAAGAAAAGGAAGGAAAGAGAAAAGTGTGTGGTTTCAAAAGTGGTTCATTCAAGCTTGCAGAACAACACTACCACTCAACTTACAAGGAGATTTTGGCGGTAAAGAAAGGTATTGAAAAATTCCAATTTCATCTTATCGGCCATCATTTCTTTGTGGAAATGGACATGACTGCCTTCCCTAAAATGCTGAGTTTCAAGCCTCATACTATTCCTCCTAAGCAATTACTCAGATGGGCGGAATGGTTTTCTCAGTATTCTTTCACTGTCAACCATATCAAAGGGAAGAATAATGTCCTTGCTGATCTACTTTCCAGACCTAAATTCTTTGAAATACCCAGAAGACATATTCCCATCATTTGCATGTTTTCTCCAGCACCACCTCCTTCAAAAATCCCTACCTTTTACGACTTCCCTCTTGATAGTCTTCCTCCAGAGTTGTTTGACCTAATTAAAACCAGAACTCTTAAGTCCAGAGCTAAGGAATTCATGTTAAAATACCAATCCCTTACTGTCAGAAAAACTAGACTTCACACTTTTGGTGGTTTAGGTTTCCATCCAGACTATCCATTCTTCACCTTGTTCAGCGTATCCAATCCTTTTCATCTCATGTTTTCCAAAGAACTCATTTGCATGCTTTGGTACATGCTTGAACAATGGAAGATTGCTGTTGAATTTCCTATTGAGCAATCTATCAGATGGATAGCGGAATTACACAGCGGATGGTTTGATGATTATGATGATAATCCCTGTGCCAGATCATTCCTTGAATGGTTTTATCCATTATCAATTTGGATGAAATTATTCAAAACAATTCAAATTAAACAGGTTGGAAGAACTGAACCAGGAGTCTCTGTTATTTTCATCCTTTCAAGACAAAGTTCTTCTCACATCCATAACTTACCATATTTTTACTCAGTTCAAGAATATGGTGTTTTTCCGTATTTCCTCAACAAAGAGTTTTTTGAACATGGAAGTGAGATCAGGGAATTTCAAAGGAAAATGGCAGAAAATAATTCTATTGTTCCATCTCAGATATGGCCCAGATTTGAAGAGGATGCTCCATGGGAACAAATGCCTATTGACTGTGCTATACAGCTGCAAAATGATGCCAGAGCTTATTTTGAGCAGTTTTATACAGAGTACAATAGGACCACCCCAGAACATATGTGGGGATCTTCGAAGGCTTATTTTAAAAAGAATTGGAATTCTCTTTCTCATAATAAGTCTTCCCAGGGTATTGCTGCTACTGTCCCATGCTCGTTTCCAGTTGTTTCTACATTCGCCCCAACGATTCCTACTTCATCAGATAAGGGTAAGGAAAAGGTGATTGAACAAGACGATATGATGGAATCACAGGACCCTTATGAGCTGGAATCACAATGGATGGAAAAAGCTGGGATTACTGTTGACAATCCGTTGAGTCAGACTCCACCACAGAACACATCAAGCGTGGTGTTTGGCCCATTTCCTGCTGGCTTTTTGACTGAATAAAAGCTAGCATCTTTACAGCTTTCGGTTTGCTTTTGATTTGTTTGGTTTGTCGTTTGCTTGTATTATTGGTTTTTACTTTTTATCTTGTTTAAAGGTGTTTTTAAATAATTGTACTAGTTGTCGGATGAGTCAGAAAGGTACTGTACTGTAATTATTTGAAGTTTGTTGTTTGTCAAATCTCCCTCTATATAAAGGGATGAGTTTTCAGTTTGTAAGCAGATTAAGTTGGGAGAGAAAAAATAAAATTGTCTTTTAAGCATCTCTTGTTTCTTTTACTATTTCCAGTTTCGTTTACTATTCCGCTACCATCTCCGATCTTCTTAAAACTGGAGTATGCTCTGCAGTTGCCTTTAATAGGATCCTCTGCATCAGAAAGGGTTTTAATTTTCCTTCTCTAAGTTTAGTTTTCTGGCTTCTTTGAGTTCTTCTTTGAGTTCTCTATTCTTGACCATGATCCTAACCGAAGTATGTGTCTTAGCATAAAAGGACACGCCCTTGTTGCCCACAGTTGAGGCCTTTTCCGGCGGACGTCATACCTTGCTAAGATACCGACTTCCAGTTGTACTTTCACATTAACCACACCCCACCCCCCACCCCCCACCCCAACAAAAAGAAAAGAAAAAGAAAAATGGAAAAAAATGAAAATTTGATTTAGAGTGGACTAGAATGGTAATTTATTCTTGCTTTTAGTTATTTTCAATCAGTTTTCACTTTTCAGCCCAGCAGTTTCCATACAGTTGGAAAAATTTGAGACCCTAATTTACAGCAAATTTCGTTTTAATTATCCAGTTATCCCTGTTAGAGTTGACTTCTTGTCCCAAAAGTCACAATCAACACAGTTTAAATATGTTCTTCGTAATTAATTTAAGGGTTTGTTTGCTTCAAAGGTTAAAAAATGACAGATCAATTTTTAAACTTTATTCTCTATTTGCTTCATATTTTTATGGCATATAATACCTTTGCGACCTGACATGAATAATGGGTCAAGCTAGTTGTAGATTAGGTCAAGATGGTCTGATTTGATGTGATAAAAATTATAAAGATCAAATAGGACCTATTTTTTATCTTATTTCCAATTAAACCATGTTCTTAAGAATGGAGAAGAATGAGAAAATTATGAAAATCTTATTAAAAATTATAAAGGATATAATTGTAAATTTATATATTATATTTTAATTTATTTAAATATTAATCTTACCAACCAAACATAAAATTAAAATATTCTATCATAATAAGCTTAAAGTGTATTCATTTGTTTATATATTACTTTTAATCACATCATTCAAAGCAAACGAGCCCTAACAATACAACCACTGCAGATTGGATTCTTAATCCTATATTTGGATTTTAGACTTTACTTCAAAAAGAAAAACACAAAGAAAATTATTTCCATATTTTAAATAATATAACGTTTCACTTTAATTTTTGTATGTTTGCTTTTTTGTTTTCATTTTCCTCACAAAATTTCATAATTCGAACATAGCATAAATGTCTTATACTTGTTGGGTTATAATGAATACTGAGAAATTCTTGGTAGTTAGCTACATTTAACCCTTGCAACATTGAATTGCCCTGACATGGATATTTATACTTTCCTTTTTCTTTTAATTGGTTAATAATATTTTTTAGGGTTAATTCACTCATTATAAAATTAATCCTTTTTTTTTTTTTTTCAAATTTCGCATATGCACATTAAGTGTCAGTTAGGCTCGAACTCCAACCTCACATTTTATGTGCGAGTCTTATGTCATTGGGCTTGACTACAAAAATTAGTCTAGACTATAAATAGTTATTTAATTTAAAATATTAATATAATTTCTATCAAAAGCTAAATAATTCTATGTGAGATGAACTCTCTACTCTTAAATCCATCTAAAACCCAATAAGTACAACAAGAAATTATTAAAATCTTATATACCCAGTGGGGTTCCAATCAAACTTGCAAGCCCAAAGAAGACATGTCCAAGGCTTTGCCCTCCATTTGTACACATCCCTCTTCTTTAATCTCAACTGATTCCACTTTATACACATACTTCTTTGAAGCCAACAGAAATGCTCCCAAGTTAAGTGCTGATAATATCAAAAGAAACCCATAATAATAGTCCAAATGTGAATCATTCACATTTTTGCCTATCCAACTTTTCCCTCCATTCCTCCCAGTGATCTTATCAACCACAGTCACAAGAAAGCTGTTCAAGAAGTTCCCAACTCCAATCCCACTAGTAAAAAATGTCGTTCCGAGGCTCTGCATGTCCTCTGGGGATTGATCATAGAAGAATTCCAGCAAACCAATAGCATTAAACACATCAGCCACACCTAGCAGCACATACTGAGGCAACAAGTTGAAAATGCTCATAGGGACTATTGCTTCTGGGCTCTTGATTTGGTGCAATTTTATAGCATGCATTCTTTTCACTTCAACTGCATATGCTAATGCAATGGCTAGTATTTGGATTAGAAATCCAATTCCAAGCCTTTGCAACAAAGTGATTCCTCTGGGATTCCCTGTTTTCTTTTGCATCAAGGGGACTAAGTAGCGGTCGTACATAGGCACAAAGACTAGCATTGAGAGTGTCACAAAGCTGCCTAGTGAGGCAGCCGGGATTTGGAAGTTTGAGCCAAAATGGCGGTCTAAGGTGGTGCCTTGTTTAACAAATAGAGTGTTGACTTGAGCCCAGATGATGCTGGGGATGAGGGTCACTAGCCATATCATGACCATGCCTAGGACCAGTTTGGTCCCTTCAACTTGAGTTATTGTGCATGGTTGTTGTCTTGAGGGGCTAGTACTTGAGTTGTCTTTCTTGATAGCAGCCTTGTCCAAAAACCTGGCAAGTAGAATTAATGTGTGTGTGAATGATTGAACTAGGATGTGGCCGATCAAGATTCAAGTAAAATAATACATAATGAAAAATTGTTATGAAGTTATTATCAATCAAGTCAAAGGCACCCCACATATACACACAATAAAAATGACCTCCACGGGATGCCCCCAACTCCTTGGGGATGTCCTATGACAAATGTAATTGACCCCATCTTTTCCAATTAGTACTCGTGTGGACCATTGTACTATAATGTAAACAAATGGTGGGCAAAAATTTTTGTTTGCAACTAACTCTTAACTTTCCAAGGGGTTAAAGGGGCAAACATAATCGAGAATGGTCCTAGGCTAGCTAGCAAGTTGCACCACAAGGACATAACGTTTTGTACAGTCAATAAGATAGGATGCAATGCAATATACTTGATCTACTGATGACCGTTGGATTAAGAGCAGAGGAAAAAGTAACAGCACAACAAAATGTAAAGAAGAACATGTAATTTGTGTTTTGTTCTTGAATTAGATATTTCTTGATTTATTTGGCATTTTTATTTAATGAATGAAAGTGCTGAGTAGCCTACATTGTCCTGCTATCCCTTTACTAGGAGCAACTTGGTTGGAAGATAGAATTGATGGTGGACCAATAGAAGCACTTTATACGAAATTAAGGATGCACATGGAAGCAAAGGATAGGGGATGGGGGGACACCACTTTTGCCATGACTGTGGAGATAACCTAGTTGGCACACACTCATATGAAATGGTCCACACTTTCACACTCAAGGGCAAGAATCTTCCTATATTACTTCTACTAACCAGAATGTTCATGACTTGAGATTCCTTGTTGAAATAGTTTAGTTATTCTTTGTTGCATCAAAACCTTGTTCAAATGTTAAGGAGAGGTTACAATTATCAAGATTGTTTCAGCAATTTACCACGCCATAATAAGCATACTACTCTCACATAACGCACCTTAGGCGTCATATGATTAAACATATGCTTTATATGCTATAAACAAACATAAGGAGTTAAGGTTACCTGAATACTGGAGTATGGAGGACTCGACGTTTCCTAGTAGTGATGTAATACTGCTGGTCTAACTCATGAAGCTCCGAAGGATTGTTAGGAAGCTTAAGCTTGGCATTGGCAAATGCCATGATAACAACTCTTAAAAGGTCACCAGCAGGATGCCTAGTCCTCCTCACTTTGTGCCTGTACAATGGGGTGCCAATGTAGAAAATGATCAAAGAGAATATAAGGCCAACAGTTGGGATTCCATATCCCAATCCCCATCCCAAGTTTTCCTGGATATAAACAAGGCCAAGTGTGGCAAATAATGCACCAGTGAAGGCACTAAACATCCACCAATTGAAGAAAGAGGCCTTGAGCTTCTTGTCATGGGGATTCAGATCATCAAATTGGTCAGCACCAAATGTGGAAATGTTGGGCTTTGTTCCACCAGCACCTATGGCTATTATGTAGAGAGATGTGTAGAAAAATGCAATCTGTGTTGCGGTGGCCTTGTTGCACACTCCATTTTCACAGGTGGGCTTCAGGAATTTGATGGAAACAGCTAAGGTCAAGAGTACCATTCCCTGTTGGAATAAAATTACTCAAGTCATATTCTCTGATTAGAATTCAACCGAAAAAAAAAAAAAAAAAGAGTTTACATAATTATTTTGACATTCTAATGAAATCACAAAATATTTGTCCATCAATTGTGATAGCGCATTTCAATTAGTTGTAGTATGAAATATGAAACTAGAGAAAACCTACGTAGTTCTCAGTGTATTTCATTTGTTTTAATTCATTTATTTCAAAAACAATTCAAATCTTATATTTTAATTAATGCCGTATTTATTCTACCTCATTGCCACATATTAGGTATATTAAATATATATTTTATTAAAAAATATAAGATTGCAGATTATATATTTAACATGTATACATAAAATAAAATAGAAAAAAAAATATTAGTTGGAATAGGATAGAATATTTATAATATCTCAAAAATGGTTCCCAATTAATCGGACAACCAAAATATCAAATAATAGTTGAAAAATCGAAAGTCTTATATTTTTTGCTGTGCTGGATCCCAAAGTTGTGGTCCATAATAATTAGTGTCAAAATGCTAGCTTTATGAGAAGAGAAGGATCACAAAAAAGGACGGGAAAAAAAATTAAAAAAACTCATTTTTTCCATGAACAACCAAAAAAAAAATCAGCCCCATCTTAACTGTTTGTCTATTTATTTCTATGAATAGAAGGTACCCCATGAATTGAAACCTGTGGTGAACCTACTTACAAGTCACTGGCAAAGCCACTATCTTGACCATCAAATAGAGGCCCCACGATACAAAATCCCATTTGTCCATTGGCCTTTCTGGGTTAGGTAAACTCTAATATTGACCGAACAAATGGTCTAGCAATGGATGGTGCACGTAGGTGGACAACGTAAAAAGTTCATTAATCAGTTTTAAAAAATCCCACATAAGACAAAAGTTTGTCACCTTATAAATTGCAAAAAAGAAAAATCTTAAATTCACAAAAAATAGAACAATTAAAAAAGAAAAGAAAAGAAAAGAAACTTGTATTATGCATGACTTACTTACTATGATATATATAAAAGAAGAAAAGGTGAAGGTCCAAAACCGGCCCAGGTAAGAATCAGCAATGTAGGCGCCAATTATTGGAGTGATCCACACTGATCCTGACCAGTTGTTAACATTTCTAACTGATGAAACAGTGTCCTCATGGAGTTGGGTTGTCAAGTAAACCACTAAATTTGAAGCTATTCCATAGAAAGCCATCCTTTCAAATATTTCATATCCTGCAAAATATTATCAAGACACATGAAAATCCGATACACTTGACATAAATTCATAAATTGAAATATGAAATGAAACATAAAATGAAATAAAAGATTCAAAATGCTCTACTGTACTTCTACTAGTCTCATCCCATTTTATGATAAACAATATGAATTGAGTTAGTGCTAATTACTTGTTAATTTCTTCTCGTAAAGATATATATATATATATATGCGCCATTCAAGAATTTGAAGTAATTCCAAATGAGTTTTTCTCAATTCCGTCTTTCGACCAGATCTTAGACCCAACTAATTATAATTAAATTTTTGTGGGTTTTTTTAGATTGTAAATTTCAATCAATTATCTTTATAAGAAAATCTTTAAAACACTTGCTATATGTTTATAAAATGAAATAGGAAGAAAAATATAAAATAAAATAGAGAATCTAGACCGAAATTAGAGGTCTACCCACTAGAAAATCCATAAAATAATGATGCAAATTTCTTGGAAAGTTTGGTGAGGGCCTGAGGCGAGCAAAGGAGAAAGAAGCATACCAACAAGGAAAGCACAAGCCTTCCATTTGCCGGTCTTATCGGCGATGACGGGCTGGCCGCGGAGATCAACCGTGCCATCCTGAGTGTAGCCTTTGGACTCCATTAATTAGGTTAAAAGAAAAAAATTAAGTTTTGGAAGGTTAATTGTTATATATATATAGAAAGGAAGAAGGCAAATCCTCACAAAAAGGACATGAAGAAGCAGCCTTTTTTGGGTTTAGGAATTAGGACATTGAAGCAATTTCGGGAATGGGAAAGTGTTGGCTGCGGAGCAGGCTATAAGTAGGCAGTGCACGGGCTGCTGTTGCAGCTACCGGTTCACCGGGACAGCCGGTAATTTCTATTTTTTTTTTATAATCCCCTCAGATTTCTTGAAATAAAGCTAATTTTATGTAGTGGGGAAATGACTGGAACATTAACAAGATTATTGGTGCCACATCAGCAAGTTGAATTGGATTTGGGTTCATCTTGAATATTTTATTTTAGTTTTTGTTCTATTATATGTTTCGATTTACTAGTACATATTAAGTATATGTGGTTTATAATTAAATATTTATTTAAAAAATATATTTTGGAAAAATATGAAATAGATGATAGAAAATCAATTGAAATAAAGAATTAAAACTGATTTAATTAGGATTCAAATTAGTTGATCCAAAATAAAACCGAGTACATTGTCCAAATTAAAATGAGTGGGTCCCATTTGAAAATAGTAAAATTATTTTTCTGCTGTGTTAACAAGAAGTAAGCCTGTTTGGTTTCTTTTTCAAATTCATTTTCATTCATTTCCAAACTTCTCACCATTTTTACCAAAAATTCCAACTTATTTTTGTTTTAAAATACATTCTCCAATAATTTATATATATATTTTCAATTACTTATATATTCTCATTCTATTTTTATTATTGGTATCTCTCTCGACCTACATGCTACAACTTACAAAACCATATACAATTATTATACTTTTCAAATGACCTATTTCAATACAAACTCATTTTTGGTTTATTCTCTCAACTACTTTTTTAAATACTAGCGATCCTTGCATGAGATCCCCACACGCATTCACATTTTTATCTATTCATTTTTAAAATATGGAAATAAAATGCTCTTCTAGTCGTAATATAGGAAGAAAATTTGAAAAATAAAATAAAATAAAGCAATGAACCAATGTGATTAATATGCAAATTCATTTTCAAATAATTCCAAGTATCTACCATGTTAGCCTATTCATCATCCATAAAAGGATAACGAGGGAACTTGCTCCATAGAACTGATGGAACTGTGCTATACGAAAAAATAACATGTGTCAAGTTTAAAAGTATTACTTAGAGAAGTAAAGATAATATATTATAAGACGAAAACAAACAATAATTGATCTCAAGAATAAATAAAACAAAGGAGAAATAACGTACAATTTAAGCAAAGAAAGAACGTTAATATACAGACTATATTATGCATTATTCTCTCATAAACACCTTGAGAAAAGATCTTGATTTTCTTGGCATCAACATTTTTGTCTATTCATCTTGTCTAGTCCTTGATGCTTTTTCATAGGCTTTCATCCCATTCATATCTCCCCTCATCATATTTCCATCTTTTATCAAATCCCATCTACAACATGAAAAAAAATTAGTTAAATTGATACAATATTTACAAAAAAATGTTTGAAAAAAATCCATGAATATTTTCTCTTTTTTCTTTTTGCGGGATCTCAAGGTTGCTTTCTTCTAGTGTAAAGCAACTAGTGCCATGTGTTGAAGAAGAGAATATCTCTATTGAGCCATTGTGTTGCATTGGTAGCAATGAATTCCAACTTCAACACATTTAACTGCTTTCTTTATTGCTTTTATTAAGAGATATAAAATAGAATATATGGACGACATGCCCACAATGGATACAGAAGAAAGACTGAAGAATGAAAGTACTTGAAAGAGAGTTATAGATTATGAGGAGTTATGGAATGATAGGAGTTATCAATAGTTGATAGATGGAGAATAAGTGGGGAGTTATGCACTTTTAAATTAAAAAAAGATATAGATATATTCAGGATTATTTTAGTCAAAACATAATTTAGTGTAGGGGTATAAAAACCACCACTTTGTGAGTGTAAGGGGCCTTCTTTTTTTAAAATAGTATAGATATAGATTAAAAATACTGAAAATAAAAAATGGAATGAGAACATAACCAAACAACCTCTAAGGTGTTCACTTCTAAGTCAGATTTTTTTTTTTTTCTCAATTCAAACTTTATGATATAATATAAAAAGTATTTTTTTGAACTTATAAAATTTTCAAATTATTTTATAAAATATTTAAAATTTATAAGATTTCATAGAAAAATGATAAAATTCTAAGAAATAATCTTATAAGATCCTAAAATAAAATTTTGTAATCTTTTTTAGAAAAAAAAAAAAAAGAAAGAGTTTTTAACTTATTGTTAAAATTATAAAAATGATTGTACTCTATTCAAATTAATTACAAAATTATAATTACTAATATTTTATAAGTTTCAAAAATTTATATTCAAATACTTTAAAAGTTCATTTTTAAAACAAAATTCAATTTAAACTCCAAAAATATTTTATAAAATTAAGAATTTATATGATATTTTAAATAAATTTAATCAAATAAAGTTTATTGGTTCATAATTTGTGTTCGACTGCACAATATATACATCTAATTGAGATATTAGTGCTAGCACCAGAAAATAAATAAAAGGAATTGCATCATGGCTAGGTAAAACCTTTGTGTATTAATTAGTTTTGTCTCGAAGACAGAGTTTGGATTTTTATTTGCAGCGAATTCTTGACTTAAGCCAAATTAGAGTGTTATTGTGATTAGGGCTGTCAATGGAGCGAATTTTAATTCGAATTCGATTCGATTATTTAGGATCTTTAATCGATAAAAGATTCGACGGATTTGATCCGATTAAAAAGTTCGTAATCCGAAATAAATAATGTGAATATAGATATGACTCAATTCGATCCATTAATAATCCGAATTCAAATATATTAAGTATTATCTATACTATTATATATAGCACAATGGTGTGGGACCCACAATTACTCAATTTTGATTGCAATTTTGGCCAAGTGGCAAATTCTTAGAATTTTGAATTCTTTAATTAAATTTAAAAAAATTCATTAATTATTGATTATTATCTCTAACCGATATGATTGTATCTTATCTCTAATTTTCTTTCATTTGAAATTTAAAATAAATTTCTCTATACTATTAAGTAAGAACTTAATTCAAATTTAAAAATATAATTTATTTTATTTATTAACAATTAGATATTAATACTAGATTATAAAAAATTGATAAAATCTTTTTCTTTAATAATTTAAGATAAAGTCGCTACATCTCCATTGAAAAAAAATAAACAATAGTCTCTAAGATGAAGTCATTACTTTTTTAGTTAATTCGCACTAAATTGTTAAAATTTAAAAGTTTTTATTTAAATCAAAAAAATTATTGGTAGTTGGTTGCTCTCTACATATTAGTTGAGAACTTATCTATTCCATATAAATATTTCTAAAGTTTCAAAATTGTTTTCTTGGTTGAATAAATAATTATTTAATTGATCTTTAATATCAGAAAAATGATTATTTATAAAATTTGTTTCATCTCGCGCTTAGAATATATCGAAGATTTCTTAATTTACAATTTTTCAAAGATCTTTTTTAAGTTTTCTCTTAGCTTTAATAACTAAATTTATTTATACCTGATTGTTTATGATGAAAACTTTTTGAAAAAAAAATATATTAATTTTACGACTAATTACAAGAGGCTATGTGTAAAATAAAGTACTAATAATCAATTTATTGGTTTTGTTTATATATTGAAGTATCAAATTCAATTTTAAATATAATAATTAATTTAAATAACATTCTAAATATTTATTTGGTCCATAAATCTAATATAGCTAAATATAAAGTTGAGATTTTTCAACCAACAAAATGCAGTCTAATAAGATATAACAATAAAGTAAATTTCATCAGACGACATCAAATCTCTATCAAATAAAGATTTAATATTATCCTTTAATATTATATATAATAATAAGATAATATCAAAAATATTTCAGTAGGTTAAGATTCTTCTACTTCATACACCTATATAAAGGGGCTATGTGATTCCATGCAAACATAACTGGAAGAAATAGAAAAAATTCAAATTTCAAAAAGCTTTGCCTTGGTCTTTCAAATCTGAAAGAAGGAGAAATCAATAAAAAAATTTCACAATAAATTCATTTTCTGCTGATATTTGGTATCTATTGAAATTTTGATTTCATATATATAATTAAACATAATTATCTTTTCTTGATTGTTGAAAACCTTATGTTCTCTATGTTAATATGGTAGAGTATGACAAATAAGCTGGGCACAGGAAATGGGTGAACAAGAAAATTTGCATCAAAGAATGATTCTTTTTTGACTTATTTGTAATGATTCAGGTGGTATTTTCTTCATGTTCATTTCAAGTATAAGATATATCGAATCATATAAATGTATTTCTTGCTCCCCCCCCCCACTAGAGTACTGCTACAACCTTAATATTTTAAGGATCATGAGAAATATTGATCATTAATTTATTTAACCTTTTTTTATATGAATGGTTAGGAGGTTTGGACATGGATGATTTTTGATGAAAGAGTAATATAAATCATTATATTAATACGACGACGATACAATCAAGTTGGGAAATGGAGGTAAATAATATGTGAAAAAATTGTTATTTATTATTAGTCCACTTTCAATAATTATTTGGAATACAAAGAATTTTTTTTTATCACAATGTAATTTCAGGTTGAGAAGGTCTCAAAGCATATTGAAAGGTGATCAATTTATGATGTAGAGTCTCATAAGTGATGAAGGAATTCAAGATAAAGATGAATCATGTCTTAATTTCTACTTTAAAAGAAAACTCATAACTTAGGTAATGTGATTTTTATTTTTATTGATTGAGTATTTGTAATACTTGAAAAAGTTAATATAATGTTACTTTTGATTCATCAGTAGTTCCTCAAATGTGACTTTGTTTTATCAGTAGTTCCTCAAAATATTACTTTTGTTTCATCAGTAGTTCCTCAAAATGTAATTAAATTTTTGCTAGATTTAGTATTTCAAAACATGGTTTCTAATACTTTTGAGGAGCATTTTCTTCCGTTAATGTAGTGTTCCACTTCGCTTAGCCTTTTAAAACGTGATATCAAAACTTTTGAGCTAATTGTATAAAAATTTGCAACTACTCATTTGGCCGAATATCATTATCCTTGCACTTACATGTATAAGATTTGGTGTTCAAACTCAAAATAATCTCAAATGTATTCACCTTTTGTTTGAGATTTTTTTTTTTTTTTAAATTGTGCAGTAAGTTTTTATATTATTAATATTGTTTATCATTCTTTCATATCTTTGCAGGTATTACACTTTTTATTATTTTGTTCAATTTCTTTTAAATTGACTAAGTTGTCTTGGGTTATGAAAAAAATAAGAGTCTTTGCATTTTTACATCGTACTTTTTTAAATTGATAATAATGTGATGAGCTTAAGTTTTTATTGCTTTTTATTGATATTAATACATATGATTTGGTGGGAAAAACTCTTTAATTTTGATATTATTTATCTAATTTAAAAAAAAAACACATATTAAACTTCACATAAAATAAAAACAATACTAATATATTATATTTTCAATAGTAATTAATTCCATCTGTGCATAGCACGGGGTACATGCTAGTATGTAGTATTATACATATGTATACACAGGGTCCTATAATAATGCCGATGTGGATATTTGGATGAAGAAATTAATAAACTCCTATGCAATATATCAAATAAGGTGTTTTTATATAAATTATTAGATTTTATGCTTATTTATATCATAATTATATCACTTGTTTATCTATTTTTATAACAAAAAATGATGCGGGAGGAATAATGAGTATGAGCCGAATGCAATAATGTGGTAAGAATGCAATGCAAATCTCGATTTGATCAAAATGAGTTTTTTTTTATTTTTTATAAAACTTTGAGTTTGTAGTTAATTGATTGAATAATCAAGTATAACTATGCATTTGTAATATCAAATACGTACTATTATCAATAATAAAATCTAAAATATAATGATTTAGTGAATGAATGTAATTAAGTTAAATTCTATTGTTGCTTTTAAGTGATCAATAGGCCTGAAAATTTATTCATTAATCTGTTGTGTATTTTTTTTAAAGATGATTGTTTTGAATTTGGATTCTACTAAATTTTTAGAAAAATAATAAATATATGATGATTTTTGAAATATTCAAATTTGGATTTTTTTGGATATTCGATTTTTATTTGGATTCGAATATAGTTATACCAATTATATATCCGATGAATATTGAATCGAATTTAAATTTAATATATTATTTTTAAATTTGATTTAAATACAATATAATTTGATTCGAATCCGACCTATAGACAGCCCTAATCGTGACAATGAGTTGATAATTTGAGAAAACTTTAATCAACGAAACGATGAAGGTGAGTTGACAACAAAGCTAATGTAGATTTTGTCATGCAGAAGGTATGATTATATCTTTTTTTTTCCCGCCGTAGTGGGAAAATAGTCCATTTACCTAGTATAAATGTGGTGATTAGGATGGGTTCCATAATTACCCATCAAATCAATGGGATTGGTGTTTGATATGGGCAAAGGTTGCGTACGAAATTACCTCCTCTAATATGAAGATAAAGCCAAAAATCTAAAATACACGCACCAGTGGTTCGATCATATCGATTCGGTGGTTGATCCAAAATATGATATTTAAAATTTAATTATCCAGATAAAATACGTGGAAGATTTTAGGTTTGTGCGTATGATATTAATGTGATAGGATCGTACAAAAGAAATACTATAAACATTTTCAAATTTCAAATCAAACAAGTTATATAATTTTTGCTTATTCTCATTTATATATGACCTGTATTTATATTTTACGATCTTATTTATTTATTTTTATTGATGTAGGCATTAAAAGAGACTTTCGTCTTATTCCTTCCTGTGTTTCAAATTCTAAATTATATAATTTTACCTACTGAAGAGATTTGAAGAATACAAATAGTCTGATTAGGTAAGGCTCAATAACCACCCCAAATCAGTGTTGATTTTACTCAAACAATTATATAACAAAAAATGTTAGCAATTCTTCAAATTTAAGTTTTTGTGATATAATATATCAAATAATTTAATTGAATTGTTTTATTGTAACCAACTGGCTATACAGAAATGCTGGCAGAGAAGCTTTTTCTATTAGGTATAAATAAACACTAAAAAATTTTCATGTACGATGGACAAACTCCTCAATTTCCATGCACAAAAAAAAAAAGAGAAAAAAAATCACTTTCTCTATTACTACAAAGGAAGAGAAAATAAATTAAAATATATTTGGTATGGATATGATGTATGAATTTAGTCTTTGGACTGTCGAAGACCTACTAAGATCATAGCAGTTTATGGTTGTCAATTGATCTGCATTCTCCATCACAGCAGGTAACTATTCATGAAAATTAGTTAAGATATATTTTGTGACAATATGAAGAATTGTCACTTATGTATATCAAGTGATAAAAGGTATTTTCTCATTGTTATGATTTTTATAAGTATTATTAAAAATTAGTGGCATATTTATAGTAATAATAAAAATCTTCTTGAAGTTATAGTAACATTTTTTTTTTATAGTTATTAAGTTATCACCGAACATCTATACTATATATAAAACACCCATTCCATTTTTGGTATATTCTAAGATAGTTTTCCTCAAATATCCCTCATTGTTGTTTTTTAATTCTCATAACTACTTAAATAGTTACCTTTTTCTTTTTTAATATTTTTTATCTCCATTTTTTTCTTTCTTTTTCCTTAGTTTTTTTTTCTTTTGCTTATCACTAACATTTAAATAAATGCATTAAAAACATTGAAAATTATAACAATTAAAAGAATAAATGAATGTCTATGAAAGTTTAACACACGCATCGAATGTGCTAAAATTACTAGTGTTTTATAAGTTGAGTGACAATTTCAGAAAAAAAATAACAATCACTATCGTTAGTTGCATATTATTACTAACAAAATAAAAATTGTTATGACTTATATTTTCATTTGACAATTTCATATTATTATTTAATTTTTATTACTAATATTGTACTTTTTTTTAGTGTATGAAACTAGCATTTATTTTCTGACACATGAGCGAAAATTTATGAGAATGGACCCGAATAACATTAAAAATGAAATGTACAGTTACCTAAATTGTGTTTGAAATCCTACTACGTATGAATCTTACCATAAGTTATTCATTTTGTTTTGACCTTGGGTTGGAAGGGAAACTAAAAGGCATTTAAGAAAATTTGTTCTTTGTTTGGTCTAAAATAAGAAATGAAGGAATCATCTCGAAAGATGCTCGTTATGTTTTACTATTCAGTTCCATTTCCTTTTAAACATAATTCATTCTTTGTTAGAAAATGAATTTCACATATTTGGTAAATTTCTTGAACTAGGAAATAACTCACAAACTTTTCATTTTATTTTGCCTTTTTACTTCGTTTATAAAATCATATTATTAATGGGATTTCAAATCTATTTATATTAAGGAAAATTAGATATTCTATGTCTACTAACTATTCAAATCACACAATATACATTTACTATCCCCACTCATTTTTTTAAGCATTATTTATTTTGACTTGATTCATGACCCAAATTAATCTTTGTCGTTAGATATTTGAACTTGATGGCATGGTACAATTCAGCAAATACTCTTTAAATTATATATTTATTAGTTCAAATTCTTTATCCCGCTTCACAAATATATAGCGAGTATATTAAATATTTTCTTAAATATATTTATAGATACATAACAATATTTTCACTTAATACTTTTATTTCTTTTTTTTTTTTAATATTAATTTTAGCATCAGAAGAATTTTCTCGAATAAATCTCAACAATCTTAATGAGATATGCAATTTCAAAATTAGGTTTGATCATCCTACCTTAAAATTCCAAATCAAACTCAGCTGAGTTCATCCTGTGAATCAGAAGAATTATTCTAGAACTTATTATATGTTGATCTGCGCTGTCACAAACCCATGATAGAGTAGAAGTCCCCAAATAGAAATGGAATCATAATCATATAAGAATCTTCTTAAGAGTTTCTGGTTGATATGTATTCAGAAATTTGATTGGGCATTGGCTACTTATTGCAACCAACTTTATCCGTCTCCAATTGGACAATTCAAAAGTTCATTATCACAAAGCACAGTTTCAGCCAAAACTCCACCATCATCATTATTATTTCCGAATATTTATCATCAACAAAGATAATCTCACTTCTCCAAATCATTTTAAGATAGAAAACGTGAGATCCAATAGTTTTGCCTAAGGATTTTTGTATTGTAGTGAACTCAAATTTTTAATTTTCAGAATTAATGCGTGGGTAGTGACAGTAATTTTATTAATATAATAAACATAGTTGTAAGATACTTTCTAATGCTCACTTTGCTATATATCTCATATTTGTATAATTTTTTTCTATAAAATCTTTAATAAAGACTTTCCTTTCCACAGAAAAAAAAATTATTATATTTTAAGGATTTGATCCTACTCAAATTTTAGTGAATCGTCTCTGCTGTGTATAAGTGGATTCTTAATTTTCATCACATAATGAGATAAGTATATCCACAATCATAATTGAAATATACAGTTATTATCGTATTGAGCCCTAGACTTTTTCAGTGGATCCTTACAATACTTCATCTGCCAATTAAATCTTTTTATCCATAAAAAAGTAGTTAAACATATCTATTTTTTCACATTTCAATTTCTATGAAATTTCTTTCTTCGCTACAAGTGATAAAAATTGTTGTTTATTATAGTATTAAGTAAATTATTTTTACTTTAGACTAATTTAGTGCATTAACTAACAATGAACCAAAACATAGTAATTGTTAATTTTATGTCACATATATTAAAATATTTTCTCTAACATTACTTTACAGGAGTAGTCAATTAATTAACTGGTCAACAACACCAACAGTAAGATTCAATTTTTGATTATAATAGTATAAATCATTCTATTTGTAATTAAATGCTCTTATTTTTTTAATCCTATTTTCTAGGACAATCATTTTCTTTCCAATCTCATATGAAATACAATATATACCACTAACTCATTTTAATTAGTCAAGACTTTTAATATTGGAAAGTGTAGTTGACAATTCTTTTTTCTTTTAATTTTTCACTATGTGAATTGTATCCTTTATCACTTTACTATAACCATTTTCAGTTAATTTAAAAAAAGAAAAGAAAAGAAAAGACACATTCATTAGCACTCCTCCCACCGAAAAATGAGGAAGACGTTGACATAGCAAACCTAGTCGCACTTACTATCAACCTCGCTCTCTCTAGCAAAAAGCGTGCACCAATTGCATAGGCGCACTTAAGCCAAGCGATGATAAGAGTGAATCCACGTGCATCATGCTAAAAGATTAATACATATACAATACTAAAAAAAATAATATAAGGTCCGTTTTTAGAATGTAGATTTATTGCACAAACACTTCAAAATTTCCATCTTTTTACTTGTGTTGAGTAAGACTTAATTGGTTTGAGTTCATACAAGACCCGCAAATTCAGTCATTAACTGAATACACTTGGATGTATCTTAGTAATCTGCATAAGTTTAGATGGGAATGTCAAACTCAACACACACATAAATATTTCTAATTAAATGATGGCAAAAATATTCATTTGTAATATTTTTCAACATTTTTCTTTTGATCATTCCACTCTATTGACTTCGCGCATCGAAATTTTTTTGTTAGGACAATTTAATTATACTTATAGTTTCAAGTTAAAATTCCTCTTCTAATTTGATTGTCGGAACCGAATTAATATAATCACATGTTAGTCTTTTCTACGCTCCATAAACTCTCATGTCAATTGACATTTAGTGTTTTGTCTAAGAATTATATATATATATATATATAAAAGGACAAAAACATTTAGCGTAGCATCGAATCCACTAGAACCACGATGAAATCAAGAAGACATGCGAAATTAATTTGTACAAGACGGAAACTTGTTAGTCCACACACACAAGTTGATGCTAGCAACTGTTGCATGGCACCCAGGGCAGTGGGCACTGGGCAGCATGCAACAAACATTATTCAACAACTTTGGAGTTTGGCCTCAAAAACTAAATGCAAACTCGTAGAATAGGTCCCCGAGACCTATCTAGCTAGGTTGCGTGGACGGCCTTTTCACAATAACTATGAAGAAAATGAATGAAACAAGTGAAAGCAACTTCTCTGTCTCCCTTAGATTCTTACAAAGGACGCGGAATATAATATCCACCAACGGTAGTTGATTGGCTCGATTATATGGAGTCGACCCCAGAATATCAAAATTCACTTCTCGCATCATGGAGGAGGGGAATTTGCAAATTGCAAATATATATATATATATATATATATATTGGGTTCAACTTTACGACAAGTTTGACTTTTATAAAATTTGTCTGTAGTTAGGTTGAAGAAAGCTGTTTATAATTAATTTTTGAACAAGCTTAATCATAGCATGGGAAAGATTTTCACATTTGTTAAAATCTTACCAACCGAATTACATATTAGTGGTGTTGATTAATAATAAATTAAAGAAAAGGGAGAGAAATTTGGACTTGTTGGGAAGGAGTTGCCCGGAAGGTCCCATAAGGCATGAGATAAGTTACATTAATACCTAAATGGTGATTCCAATTTAAAAAAGATCCTTTTTCTCAAAAGGTAAATATATTTATATCCAACCATTAGTTGGTCAAGAATCAATAATTACGTCGGCATGTAAGGAGTGGCATGGGAAATATTTTTGGTCCAATAAACCTTCAAAAATGGGATTGGCAAAGAGGTCCACAACCCATCGAATTTCAAGGCAACACCAAGTGGAAGGATAATTGATAATTCGTTTAGAATGGGGTGGTATATACTGGTGTGGGTGGGGATTTACATGAGCAAAAATGACACTTTTTTTTTAGTTCTTTTTTTATTTTTTTCTTATATGTATATATATATATATTTGTTTTAATCTGAGAATGATCGAGTAAAGGACAAGAGGGGCAATCAATTCCCTTCGCCCGCCCCCTATGCCCACTCGAGTCTACGTAAATATAAGTGTTATTTTCATGTATAATTTATTTGAAAATACAAATCCTCATTTTTCAGATTTTTTCCATGTAATACGTACGAGATTCTTCAATACATTTTCCTTGGCCACCCTCAACTAAAATTCTAATATTGTCTACCACTTTGTGTGGGTTTGAAATCTAGGATCAGCACATGGTCTACTTTAATGGTTTCAAAATCTGCGAACGTGCCTAAGGGCCATGGTTGCTTAAGCAAACTGTAGAAAGTGTAGACCAAATTAATTCCAGTCAAAGCAAGCAAGCACTTATGATAAATCTTTCAGGAGTGGATTTGATCCTTAAGAAAGCTACCTAAGCTCGGTTCAAGCCTTGGAGTCATGTTTTATCATTCTCACTATAACCAAACTAGTCAAACTATGTTCAGAACGTATTAAAACTGCCATTCTATCCTCATGTGCATAAACTTTAACATGAGTTCCACCAATGAGTGAAACCAAGTACAATGAACCGGACTGAATTGGGTCTCTATCTTCACAATTGCATATTTTTCATCTGCCCAGCTACATTAACGTCTAACATCTTCTACTTTGATTTATATTTTATCATGACTTCTACTTCACCGATACATGCATGTCAAGTATTATCACAAAAAAAATATCTTCTACACAGTATTTTTTTATGATGCGGAATAAAATATGACATAGCTATTGAAATAAAAGATTTAGATTGCTTGTCAGAATTGTCTTTAACCAACATTATTGACAGAGAAGATATATCCCATAAAAGAGAAGAGGAAATATCTGTTTGATGGTGATTCCAAGGTGAACTGAACAACACATAATATATGTCTGAAATGCACAGGGCCTTCGTTGACATCAAGAGACAAAAGTACTATAGATATAGGCAAAATGCAGTACAATGACAATATTGGAATCTCCGACATGTTGCTGCTCATGGAAACTTCAAACAGTTAGCCACTGAACCAGGTCATCTGAGAGTAGACCTATAGTTTTGATTTAATGAACCAGTTCTTTTTTGTTTCCTTCCCAGAAACTGTACAAATTAATAATCATCAATCGTTGGTTACCACCAATTAGGACGAATCTTTTCTCCCCCTTTTTATTTGTGATTCTCTTACGCCTTCAAGCACCAAAAAAGCAAAGTCAGGAGAAATGCGGAGGTTTTACTTTTTCTTTTTCATTTTTTTTTTCCCTCATAATGTTTATACATCATTACTTCCAGTAATCACATTGTGTTGGTCCATCCACAAACACCAATTGGTTGATACCTTTTATTAAAGCATTCAGCTCAAGTCCTAATCATGCCTGAAATCTAAATATCTTATTGTGTCAATGGTTTACTATTTATTTTCTCACTTTAAGACCAACAGGCAGCAAGATATATGTAGTTCTAGGTACCCATACCACATATATTACTCTTCCGAGAGAGAAAATGTGATACTAAGGAGGACACATTTAATTACATCTACATGTTTAAACCTTTGAAGTTTCAAGCACCTAGGTTTGGTTTCTTGGTAAAAGAATGCAATAAGTATTGTTCCCTTCTTCCATCACATGCCAATAGCAACAGCAACGCATAATGAACATCTCCATGCCAGTTCCTAACCATTAATGAGAACCTCATTACTAACTACTCTTTCTTGATTTTGTTGGCTCAACATTAGTCCAAAACATTCTGTGTGATGCATTTCCACACCAAAGCCATACTGTTTTTAGGCTGTCATGTACAATTAGAACAACAAATCATGACGGTTGACAAGTTTGAGGCTTCAATCTTTTGAAGCCCATACTTTAGAAGTATCCTCGTATGCATAGAGTGCAAAACACATTAATATTCTGTGATGGATCAAATTGACATGATTCACTAAATAGTAACACCTGGAACTTTTTCAGAATGAAAGAATGTCCCTCCTAGACTCCTAAGAAAAATCACAGGATATAATTATTCCATAATAAATAATGTAAACCAAATAAATGCTTCACAACAATATACAACCCATGAACTTGAAATCCCATGGTGAACAACAAAGTGCAGATGCGGACAATCAAAAGCGAATTGACAACTTCATGGTGAAGCTGCAGTTGCGGTAGATTTTCGAAGGCAAAATAGAATGATATGCAGTTGAGAGTTTTCTAATCAGTAACAAAATTATTCATTCAATATACTCCATGAGAAAATATGAGTCCTATGTACTTCATGTGTTACAATGTAAGCAGCATAAGAATCAGAAATCATATCACTGAATTAAAAGTTGGAAAGCATAATATTTCATGCTTCAACTGTGACTGTACAAGGAGTCTATGCTTTGCTAAACCAACTTCAAACCTAATGTTGCTCTTTGATTTCCTATTCTAACTCATCCTTTGATATTTCCTCTACTATAAGTTCAAACTCATCAATCTCTTTAAAATATGCTTTCTGCTGCTCAATAAATCTAGTGGCAACTCGGTTGTACTTTTTATCCTTGAGCATCTCATCTGCAAAACCACTTTAGTCGTTTAACTCAAAACTCAAAAAATTTCGATAATGAACTATATCTAACAGGGATACTAAACAAGACAGCACTTGTGCAATATTGTAGCCTCAATTAGAGTGCCCTCGTAGTAGTTATCATGAGCTGTCACTTGATTTCATGTGTTATCATATGGTTTATACAGAGGCAGTAAAAGGTCAACATGCCAATGCTTTAAATAAGCATCAATCTTTTGCCAAAGACAAAGTTGCAGAAAAAAATCAAGTGCTTGCAAGCAACAAAAGAGTATCATCAAGGCATGCATAAACTCTTAAAAAATTATAGTTAGATATAAAATATAAGCTGAAAGACACAATCTCATTATGTATAGTGATAACCAATTGAAGGAGGATATCAACCTTAATATTTCAAAATTCTGACAAATAGAGCATGACCATGATGCTAGGAAGGGAATTCAATTGCAATAGTACTTCCAACGATCATCTTTAAATCCATGATATTTTCAATCTAAAAGAGAATTGCACAAACCTTTCTACACTTTGGATGGGGATCAGTCCATGAATTTGAAGGTTTAATATCACCAGCTCCATCAAGATCATTCCTAAACAGAAGCAGCATTGCATATCAGCAAAGTCATAGCTATGAACATAAAAGAATGGACTATATCACAAGTACAGGCTTGGTGCTACAAAAGCATTTCATTCCAGACTTATATGAATAATAACCTGAAAACTTGGGTCTTATAAGAAATAAGAGTCACATAGATAAAGTCTCGAATTGCACATAACAGATTCACAACTCTGATATAAAGAAATCAAGTATACCATAAGACCCATAAATTGGTATATTTATAGAACATAATAAGAATTCAGTTACTTAATAAGCATAGTGTGTTTACAAAGTATCACATTTAGCATATGATGGATGTGTTATATGCCCTCCGAGCTTTGACATAGTGCACAAAAAGTGAAATATATAAAGCAACTGACAAGCCAACTCTAATTTGCCAAAAAAGAATGGCGCATGCATGCAGTTTCCCATCTATGGTCATGTTCAGGTTAGCAAGCATGAGTGAGAATGTGGACATGAATGCGTGTGTGTGTGTGTGTGTGTGAGAGAGAGAGAGAGAGAGGAGAGAGTTACTGTATATATTTCCTCAGCATAGGGAGGCAACTAAAAACTCCAGCATTATCCTTCCTCTTTTCACTTTTTCTATTCGAAGGCGGGAAATTGATTGCCACAGCAGCAGACGACCCATTATGGTTTGTAATTTCAACTATGTTAGAAGGACAAAGAATTGCCTTCCCTTTCTCCCTTATCTTCTCATGTGAGGAGCCAAAGTGGTTAAGAGACATCCTTTTCTCCTTTGTTCTCTCAACTGAGAATTTAGAAGGATTGAGACTTTCCTTCCCTATCCCTCTTGTTATCTCAACGGAGGACCAAGAAGGCTTAAGAATCCCTTTCTTTTTATCCTTTGTTTTCCCAAACAAATGGCTAGAACAATTGGTGATACCTTTCCCTATCTCATCGATTCTCCCCATTAAGCCAGCAGGAGAATTGAGGATTACCTTTCCTTTCTCTGTTTTTTCATGTAAGCAGCTAGAAGGATTACAACTTCCCTTATCAAACTCTTTCACTTTCTCTACAGGACCACTAAAGCAACTGATATTTGCATCATCTTTTTTCCTTGTTTTCTCAAGAGAACTATAAGGATAACAAATTGTATTATCACTACCCTTTATTTTCTCAGGAGGTGGGGAACTGAATGGAATAGCAATTGTTTTCCCTTTACCCTTCCTCTTCTCACCAGATGTGCCATCACTAATCAAAACAGCAGCCCCTCCTTCTTTGTTCAACTTCGGAACGGTCTGTACTTGATTGTATGCAGCATCCTTACTTCCCACATCATCTTCAATAAGCATTAATGTATATTAACCCTTTGCAATCCATTAAAGCAAACACATGCTTAATATCATTCTCATTTCTACCAATACCCGTATCACTCTCTAATTATAACTGAAACCGAAATATCATGATTAAAGTAATAAAGACAGGAAAAAAGGAGGTGTGAAACCTGTTTTTTATGTTCTTTGTTACTAGAACAATTACATAAATGCGAACTCTTAAATTAAGAGCTCCGGAATCAGAAGTATTTTCAAAACATACCCAAACGAAAAGCAAATGCAATAGCATGATAAGGTGATTCTATTATTAGTATAGCATTAAAAAACATATAGTTTAGAATTAAATTCATGTTAGCTTGTAAAACGTCCAATATGAGCAACAAATTCAAAATCATTAAGTAAACGCAATAGCATGATAAGGTGATTCTATTATTATTATAGCATTATAAAACATATAGTTTAGAATGAAATTCATGTTAGTTAGAAAACGTCCAATATGAGCAACAAATTCAAAATCATATCAAAGTTCACTTTGTTGTTAATAAACCAAGAAATCATTGATACAAATTATACACACAGCACGTTATCCAGATTCAAAACCTTAGGTTTCTTAATTTCCATCATAATTCTCACAAAAGAAAGAAAACAGCTCCAGCTGCTCCTTGCCTTACGGCTGAGCGGGCACGCCGAGCTAATTGTCTTCGACAACAATATAAGTATACCACCGCCCCCCACAACAACAACCAAAACAAAGTTAGGCGCGAAAAAAGGCACTAACAACACACCCACAAGTAAATTTAAAAGTAAACATAAAACAGAAATTACCTGGATAAATAATTGAAGGGTTCGGACGGGAAGGAGTCGGAAATCGACCGATTCTGGAATTTCGCGCTGTATCGGATGACCCTATGCTGGTAACGGACTTGGTGTCGGATCTATAAGATAAATGGGAGCCCAATTTCAGGTTCGTGGAGCTGGAACTGGAATTCAAAATCGAAATCGGAGGTCTGGATATTTCCTCGGAATTGGAGGAGGTGGAGGCGACAAGTTTGCGGAGAGCAGAGGTCGGGATTGGATTGTAGGCATTCGTTAGGTCAGACAAGGGTTTCCTCCTCCGACTCTCCATTTCCTTTCACATGTGCTTCAATGTGTAGCTTACGGGACTCTGTGTGTCTGTGTGTAGACATATGAGTATTTATAGACTGTGAATTAGTTTTGTTAGCGAGAGCGTTATGGAGACGGGGAAGAGAATTGCAGAGGAAGATACTGTTGATGGAGATGGCGGGAATATAATGGGATTGAATCGAAAGGGTCCTTACTGTTGCATTTTAGGTAGATTTGAATGTGTTGGCTCGATAGGAATGGGGTCATTTTACGTAGATTAATAATTGTGACATATTTAAAAAATTTTATAATATAAAATAATTATTTATTTATTTTTATTATATATTATTAAAAATGTTTTAATAAATTTTAATATATTTATTTAAATTTTTTTAATAAAAAAAATATTATGATAAAGTGATAGTAATTAGGTTTAGAGATCATCATGAATGGATGGTTTCAATTGAATACCAAACATATCGAATGGCAACTTTTGCAATTCAATATTGGCTCCAAATAATTGAATATTCAATAAGTTCTAAATCAAGAACGTATTTTTGTTACTGTTGATATATACATATGTGTCTGTATATATAGGGTTAGGGTACTAGAAAGCCAAAATGATCTCTTAGTGGCTCTTAATAAAGCCTTTAACATGCAACAGGCCTTAGAGCTCAAAAATATTTTATTTTTTTAAATACTAAGTTAATAACTATAAAATAAGAACTTTCCTGAAAAAAATAACAAAAATGTCATGTAACTATTTTCTCAAAAAAAAATTATGCATATTTGATGATGTACTTTTTTGGTAAGATGGACTACTTGGTTTCAACCTAGTGACCCAAATTGACCAGAAAGATGGAGGATGGTATATGATACGAATCGAATCTTGTAACCAATGAACAAATGTAAGGCTAGCCGAGAGGATTCTCAGCTAAGACCCTTCGATGCTTAAGTCAGTTTTCGACTTGAGGATAATTTGGCAGAGTAACGGGTTAGAATGTGTTCAAAGGCATAGCTTTGTCTCTGAAACGAGGGTATTTGTAGTGCTTGGTGGGTAGTAGAAAAGACAAGTTTTGTCCTAATATAAGTTAGGCCTTCCCTTCCTCGAGTAGGGGTAGTATAGGTCTTTTCGACCTAGTTTAGCACCTTGCTTGTGACCGGTTGGCCGAAAGGGGCGCCCTTACCATCATTAATGCGGAGGTGATGTGCCGTCAAGGCCATTTAATACGGATAGGAGGATGGTTCAGGCGCAATTAATGCAGATGCAATGGGTGACAGACTCTGCCATTAATGCGTCTGCGGCCAGACAGTCACCTTACCTACTGCAAGTTCTCGACCTCGTTAGGTCAAGGGAATTCGACCTTTTCGACCTCAGAGGTTGATTTGAAGTTTCAAAAATATTCTATAAACATTGATGTGGGCCAATTTATCTGAGCGCAGAGCTTATCTCGTTTGAGCTTGATACTAGTCCTGAGCTTTTTATTAGGCCTGTGAGCTTACCCATATCAATATTAAAATTATAAATTTCAACTTAATAGTCGAAAGTAGAAAACTAAAAAACCCACTAAGAATATTACTAGATATTAGTTTAAAGTTATAAATAAGTTTTCAAAAAAAATTGTGTATATAAATCAGATATCCAATCTACCTCATCGTTTAGGACTTTACTAGCCTACAATTGGCCCAATAAGATAATACCAGATGAAGTCGGGTTGGGACCTGAACGACCCCAAATATCCACCACTAATTAGCTGTAAAGTGATAATAGCAAATTGTAAATGATAGTTGCTCTATGTATAAATTGTAGTTGAGAACTAGAAGATAATAGTACATTTTAGAAAAACTACTTAAAAACATCCAAAAGGAGTTGTTACTCTATATATAATTAATAAATTTATCTTACCCGATGCGCTTGCTAAAATTTTTTAGTGCTATGTAAATAAATATTTATCTATTTATTTGTATAATACTATATTTTTTAATAATTTCGTTGGCGCTTTTTTTGAAATTTTAGCTTAAATCAATTGAAAAATTAAGATCAAGTAAGATAATTGAAAAAAAAAAGGATAATTTGAGAGGAAGAAAGTTGGAAAGGTATTACAAAAGAAAAATTATCTTGTTATTATTTTTTTAAAATGGGGTTAATTTTATCAGCTCATCTGAGACATACCAATAAGAACCAATGTTTTATATATGGTATAGATATAGATATTTAATATTATGGAAAAATTATTATTAGGTTCAAAATTCATAAAACGTAGACAATGGAACACCGAGGGCGACAAACCACGAATTGATTTAGGTCATATTCAATATGGGTGAATAAGAAAGATAATGCTAAACAATACCATGTGATAGCATGTTCAGTGTCGAAGATTAAGGTGATGAGTCGGTATGAGATTATCTCCAAAGTCCACCTGTTCATGCGATAAGGGTTCAATCAATATTTGAATTTACTATGAGATTAATAACTAATCATCTCCTACTATTCGAAATCAAAATGACATAGAGGTTTTTCAAACCTGAATGGAGTTGATGAGAAAACCTTTAACCCCTCTTCCCAAATATTTACCAATTAGGTCCTCATTCACATCACAATTGAATCTTTCTCTCTCCTCCGCATTGTGCATTGAAGCCCTAATGTGAAAAAAATATATCCTCTGGGACCAAAGTTCTTCAATCCTAGTTTATCTTCACCATAATGTCTTGACTCGCCTCCTCTGTTAGCAACTTTTATGAGAGTAGGAGAAATAAACTCATGTTGGAGACTTGTCTTTCTTCAATTTATGCTTTTATTTAATATTCATCTATTAGTTTAGCTAGTAGGTATTGCATCTGTTGTGATTTTAATAGGCATTTTTTTTTTCATCTGTTGTGATTTTAATAGGCATTGCCAATGCCAAATGACTCCATAACATCGTTTAGATTCAAATATCAAGTAATATTCTAAATCTCTATTTGTCTTTATTTTAGTTATACAATTTGGTTTCTAGGATATGTAAACAATTCTAACTAGCTTTTAACTTCGAACTTATATTTGTTTTATAATATTTCCCCCTCTTTTGTTATTAATATATTTTCATTTTTATTTTTAATTTCTTTTGATTTCAAGTGAGTAAATTCACCCTATTGCATTTATGTGGTATTATGATGTGGGTTATGTTTAAGGTTATCATTGAATAATAGAAATATTTTCAGTGAGCATACAAAGTTGTTTGTCAAATATTTATTTTCTACATCATCAATAAATTGCGTCGAAATTGTATTGCTTGATATATTTTTGCTTTAGTGCTCCTTCTTCTTGTTTGTTGAGTATGAAGGTATAAGTTATGAATTGTTAAGTGTGTTGGCTGTTTCCATTGCGTCTTCATCGTGAAAAGCAACCTTATGATGGTGATCTTTCATTCCAACTGATTCTTTACAACTAGTGGCTTCTTATTTTTTCCTTAATAGACTACTGAAATTTGTATTGTGGTTGGTGTTGAAAGAAATATTGAATACTCTATTATATTTTCATACAAAGGGGTTTTATCAAATGGAAATATTAAAGTAAATAACATCATGATAGACTCTAACAAGTTGGTGATGTTGGTGGATTTCATGTTTCAGCCTCGATCTATGAATATGATTTTCTTCTTTATTACAAGATCTTGTTGGAACTCCATATCCGCTGCCGCGTGAGGTGCTAGAGTCATATTCAGGATTTGCTTGATATGATGACATCTAGTCTATCCAAATTACTGCATTAGAGTTCACGTACAAGAGGCCACTAATCTCTTATCCGACTGGAATATTAAGATCCCTAATCAAGAAAACAAACAAGCGTTTCTAGTCAAGTTTTTATAAGTCAAATGATAAGGAGAAATCTTTGAAGTCTTTTAAGCATATGGTTGGTATGTGCCTTGTAAAACATTTCCACAAGAGGTCATATGTTCAGGAATTATTGAAGTATCTATTTTTCCATAATTGTCATGCGGGCCCTAAGTTTTTAGTCCACAATGTATTGATGAGATTGCCTAATATTGAAGACAGGTTTAATGTTGACAAAGATAGATATGAAGATGGAGATTCTTGCTCACTTGTACTGGTATAGAAAAATATTAAGTGGGAATTAATAATGATTGGTTGGAATTTAATCATGTTTTCCGTGTTGGGAAACAAAGAGGTGAAACTATCATCTCCACAAAGCAACAACAGATAGAGGGCTCTCAAGTAGCTGTTTAGCAGGTACTACACACTGGTTTGGATAATCTCTAGGTGATTTGTTGATTCTCCAAAAAAAATGTATATGTTAAAAAGTAGCAAATTGCAAGCATGATTGCAACAATTTGAGCCGTAGAAGATACAACAACAAAGATGAATAGGGAGTGATACGGGATAGCCCAACAGGTCTAGCCCACTAATAGTCGACCAGGTGATCTACCAAGCCCATATCCTTATAGGGCCATTTTGCCAGCTCAACACACCAACATCTTTTCAGTGGACCTAAGTTTAGTCGATCAGCTCGAGAATGATCATTGGGCCCTCAGCCAGAGGCCTTCGAATCTAAGAAAGTCCTGTTATCTCAATCAGAGTATAGTTAGTTGACTTGCAGGCAAAGAAATACCTCAACCTAAGAGGTCGATCGGAGAAACATATAGCAGTCTCACGCCACCAATCACAGTTGCACTGAATACGCCAAAACCATCACTCTGCCATATTAAATGCTCTGACAGGCGTGCTATCTCCACATTTATGGTGCATGCCTCCACTGTACCACTATTTTGCCTTCGTATTAAATGCGGAGAGCTCATCTATGTCTTAAAAAGTAGGAGAAGGCGCCACCTAAAGAAGTACACAGAAGGAAGAAGACCTAAAGGTTCTCAAGTAAAGACAAAGGCCCTCTCTGCACAAGCAAAGGTATCGTAGACATCTTAACCTCTCAAGAGAGACTATAAATACCCCATTACAACCTTTCAGTAAGGCATATTCATTATCATCTAAGCCTTTACTCTGCCGCTCTCTTTTTTGGTCGGTTAGATACTAACTTCAGCATTGGAGTGCCTCAATTGAGGGCTCATCAACAAGCTTGACGTTTGTTATTGGTTATAGGACTAGACCCAACTTCATCTAAACGCTTCGACCAACCCTTATTCTGGTCGATTATATTGATCCAAAGCCTAGTATACTGACAAGCAGATCCAACCATCATCATTTGGTGCCATCTATAAGTTCTAGAGTCCATAACTGGAGAAAATGATAAACATAAGGCGAGTCGTTTTAGAAAGGGAGGAAACTAGAAGGTCCCCAACCCCACCTCCTCGTCCCTAGCAAAAATAGGACGTGGTTGGACCTAATTCCTAGCCAGAACAAGTGGTAACTTCGACCATGCCCTACCTTATGCAGTTAATCAGTGAACAAATATCAGTTTAGATTTAAGCTTAGTTGTTAGTTGCCTTTAACAAGTATAACCGGCACGGACCAGCCACTAGTGCCATCCCCCATCCTTCGCAGCATGAGGAAAGGCACCAAAAAGAGGATAGGGATAGACAGGAGATAATACATCATCATATTCGGCATGAGGATAGTCCTGGTTGATTCCTACAGGAAGAGACTCACTTACATCCCGAGAAGAAATGGTTGATTTTGTTGATCACCTCGCTTGACCAATTTGAGCCCAGCAGTGCAATAGGGTTGAGAGAACGAAACCCCAATCGAACAGAAATATGTCGAAGGTTAATCGAAAAGAATAGGAAGAAGTGTCGCACTAGGTCCAACAATTAAATAGACGCCTCGAGGAGATTTTGAGGAAAAACACAGAAAGGAATCTTCAATATGATAGTGCACCCCAACTTCATTGTGAACGAGAACTACTGTTTATCCAGGAGATAATCGACGAGCACATAGCCATCGATACAAAAGTTTTGACAGGTCTGGCTTGATATGACGGCTCAATCGACCCAAACGAAAATTTGCTCTAGTTCAAACATATGATGCAGCTCCATGGGCACAATGAGTACATTTATGAAAAAATGTTGGTTACCACATTCCAGAACATGTCACTTGATTGGTTTGTTAAGTTGGAGCCAGCTTCCATTTTCTCTTATGACCAGCTTTGTGACATATTCCTCCACTAGTTTGCCAGTAGAAGGAAAGCTAAACTCCCCCATACTTATTTACATACAGTGAAACAGAACAAGGAAGAATTTCTTAGGGATTTCCTCACCAGATTTAATAAGAAGTGTAGAAAATCGACAGTCCTCGGATCAAATTCCTAGTCGATATGTTGCTTTTGGGTCTCAGACACGAGTGTGCCAATACGTTGGTCAAGGAGAGACCAAGATTGATGGAAGAGCTATTCGACCTCGTTGAGAGGTTTATAACCTAGGAAGACATGAATAGACTGAAGTAAGGGAATCCTAACAATGAAGCTAAGGAGAAAGATGATATGCAGTACAAGGACAGTCACCGATCTCCTATTAAGAGGTTCCACAACTACACCCTATTGAATATTGCAAGGCATGAGGTTTTGTTTGCCATCTAACATGATAGCCTCCTAAAAAAGCCTAGAAATTTAGTTGAAACTGGGGCCACGAAAAGATCTAAAAAATACTGTCACTTCTACAGACAGAAATATCATGACACTGAAGATTACTTCAATTTGCATGATGAGATTGAGAAGCTTATTAGACAAGGACATTTAAAGAAGTTATTCGATGAAAAAGCTAGGCAGGAGATAGGCCCAACTGACCAGACTCCCTGTGGAGAAAGATTGGTTAGCCAGAGAAAGGAAGACAAAGGAAAGAAACCGATCAATGATCTGCGCTCGCCCCTGAGGAGCGTGGTCAACACTATTGCTGGAGGATCGATGAGGGGAGTCTCTAAGCCAGAAGACAGAACTAGAAGAGATTGGAATTGACGAAATCTTCCTCGATTGAAATAGTTTGTTAACTCTCCACTAATGTAGAACCTATCTATTTTTCTGATTCTGGCCTCTCACATATCGAGCACCAAGGAACTGATAGTAAGCTGGATTTCCCGCTCATCGTGTGAGTTGAGATTGTGAACTTTGAGGTCAGAAAGATTCTGGTCGACAATGGTAGTTCAACGAATATAATTGTCTTGTCAACATTAAAGAGGATAAATCTGGGAAAGCTAAATTTTGAGCTAGTTTGCACCGTCTGGTTGGATTTGGAGGATCCGAGATTATTCGATGAAGCACCCAGAAGAAGCACACCCATGGTTAACTATCTGGTGGTCGATGCATCCTTTGCCTATAATGTCATAATTGGGCGAGCAACACTGAACAACTTTAGGGCAATTATCTCGACCTACCACATGAAAGTCCAGTTCCCAACAACTGCTGGATAGGTAAGTTGTTGTGCAACATGAAGGAAGCCTGGCGATGCTACACTATCTCTGTTGAGGCGAATGAACAGAAGACTCGACCCAAACTTAAACCTTTCGGGAAATCCCAATAATGAAATTCGAAGAGGGACAACAGAGTAAGAAGATAAAGCTGAAAGAAACTAGGGTCGAACTAGTCGGAGAATTCAAGACCATAGAGCTCGAGCTTGAAAATCCCGACATGACTATAAGGATTGGGACTAATTTGGGAAGTAGCATGGAATGTATGATGGTTGACTTCCTCAAGAAGAACATTGATGCTTTTGCCTGAAAAGCTGCTGACCTCCAAGGAATTGACCCTAGCATCATCTTCAACCACTTGAATATAGACCCCTCATTCAAGCCGATGAAGTATAAGACCAAGACCTTCAACACTGAAAGATGCCAGAACATTGAGGAAGAGGTCAACAAACTCTTAAAGGCAGGCTACATTGTAGAAATTCAATATTCTACTTGGCATTGTGATATAGTTCTTGTCCCCAAGAATGAAGGTAAGTGGAGGATGTGTAATGATTTTACTGATTTGAATAAAGGTTGTCCTAAAGACCCTTACCCATTGCCTCGAATAGATTTATTAGTTGATTCAACAACAGGTTGCAATCTTTTAAGCATGATGGATGCATTTTAGGGTTATTATCAAATATTTATAGCCCCTGAAGACAAGGATAAGACCTCATTATTGGTGCCCAACTGTTTTTATTTTATTTTTTGGTAATGCCTTTTGGCCTCAAGAATGTAGGTGCAACTTATCAAAGACCAGTGAACTTTATGTTCAAGCATGAGATCAGGTGGACCATGAAGGTCTATGTCGATGACATGATTGTCAAAACAGAAAGAGAACAAACCATTTAGCTGTTCTTAGCCATACTTTCTCAATACTAAGAGCATTTAGCATAAACTCAATCTCAATAAATGCACGTTTGGGATGAGAGGAGGAAAATTTTTGGGATATATAGTTAGCTAAAAGGGTATAGAGGCAAACCCACAAAAGATTCAGGCGATTCTAGATATCTCACCACCCCCGAATAGTGAGAGTTTTGCAGAGGCTGATTGGAAGGATCATAGCTCTGGGTTTTATTGCTTGATTAGTCGATAAAAGCTTCTCATTTTTCAAAATCCTCAGGAATGCCAGAAAGTTCCAGTGGACAGAACAATGTGACCAAGCTCTGGTTGAATTAAAGCAATATTTTGTAGCATTCCCAATGCTTGCCAAGCTAGAGGTTACAGAGGTCCTGTATATTTACTTGATGGTCTTGTCGGTAGTAATCATCTCAGTTTTGGTCTTGACTAGGCATGGCACTCACAGGCCAATATATTACAGCAACAAAGCATTGCAAAGCCCACAGCATAATTACCTGGAAATCAAAAAGTTTGCTTTAGCTTTGGTTACAGCAACTAGGAAGTTGATGCCCAATTTTCAATCCCATTCTATTGTTATCCTAACAAACTAGCTGTTGAAACAAGTATTGTCAGAACTGAACATGTTGGGAAGACTTACCAAGTGGGTTATCGAGTTTGGAGAATTTAACATCACTTTCCAGCCCCGAATTGCCATAAAACCCAAGTGTTAGCAGACTTTGTGGCAGAACGTCTTGACCTACCCCAAGAAATCGACTAGGATTCATCTATCTAGACTCTAAATGTTGATTACTCAGCAACTTTTATAGGAGAAGGAATAGGCATTTCCCTACGCTCCTCATCGGTAAAAAAGTATGACTTTTTCATTAAACTCACCTACCTCATTATAAAAAAATGAAGCTGAGTATGAGGCCCTTCTTGCTGGCATGAGGATGGCTGTTGATAGGGGAGTCGAGCAGTTAGCACCCATTACGGATTCCCAGTTGGTCGCGGAATAGTTTGAAGGGAATTTCGAAGCAAATAAGACCACAATGAGCAAGTATCTGTCTAAGGTTAAAAAATTGCAACAATAATTCAAGAGGTTCACCTTCAGCTAAGTCTCGAGATTAGAGAATAAAAGGGTAGATACCTTATCCAAGTTTGCCAGCACAACGAAAGGAGCTAGAGATTAGAAATGTAAAACTATTACATTTCTAGTCTCCTAAAAACCTACTATAGGTGGTCTTGACCAGAACTTGATCGGGCAAATCCAAGAGTCAACTCCCTTTTAGCAGGATGAAATCAAAGTTTATCTAAAGGAAGGAAGGGTGCCCGAGGTTAAAGTAGAAGCGTGCAGGCTCAGAGGTTGAGCGACAAAGTTTGCACTTGATAAGTATGGTAAGCTTTATAGGAGATCCCTTTCCGAACCACCGTTGAGGTGCTTGATATTAGAGCAGGCTCTGGAGGTCTTACGGGAGGTCTATTCAAGTATTTGTGGTAATCACTTCGGAAGATGAGCCTTAGCCTACAAAGTCATCACATATGGATATTCTTGGCCGACCTTATTAAAGATGCAATGGATTTCACCAGAAAATGCCTATCTTGCCAAGTCCACTCCAACATCCCTCATCTGCCTATATCAACGCTAATGCCAATTCAAATCACATGGCCATTTGATTAGTAGGCGATAGACATAGTTGGTTACTTTCCAAAAATTACAGGTCAAAGAAAATACATGATTGTTGCGGTGGAGTAATTCACAAAATAGGTTGAAGTAGAAGTGGTCGTGAAAATAATTGACACAGCCATTAGAAGTTTCTCATGGAAAAACATCATCAGCCATTTCAGTTTGCCAAAAGTGCTGATATCAAATGATGAAATGTAGTTCCAAAGTAGAAGCATGAGGAACTGGTGTTAAAATTTGGGAATTCGACATCATTTCACCTCAGTTGGAAACCCCTAAGCCAATGGACAAACTGAAGTCACAAACAAGACTATTTTGGACCACATCAAGACTTGACTTGAAGGATCCAAAGCAAGTTGGGCAGACGACCTCCTTAGGATCGTTTGGGAGTATAGAGCCACCCTTAGAACTTTCATAGGCCACAGTCCCTATAGCCTAGTCTACGGATCAGAGGTAGTAGTCCCAGTAGAGTTGATACAACATACAACTCGAGTAATTCATTATAGCCCGATCAGGAATAAATTTGAAAGAGAGTTTGATCTTAAGACAATCGATGAGTTGCGCTAGCAGGAATACACAATAATGCAGAGGTATAGGTTGAAGATGGCCCGACATTATAACAAAAAAGTTTGACCAAGAAGTTTTAAGGTGGGAGACTTTGTCCTTAAGAAAGTTGAAGTTTCGAAAAATATGGGAAACTTGACCTAAAATGGGAGGGCCCCTACTCGGTGGTCAAAGCAGCAAAGCACAACTCTTATTGACTAGTGGATATGGATGGAAATTAACTCCCTCGACCATGGAATGCAGTAAACTTGAAAAAGTTCTATGTATGAAGAGACAAAAGTCTCTAATCAACTCTTTTGTAATTTGGTTCCAAACCAATAAAGGTAATTTAATTCGATCAACTACTTGTTCTTGATTGTGACCAGGGCTTGTAGCCTAATCATATAAATGAGAAAATCATTTAAAGTTGACCCTGTAGTCAACCACAATTTGGTTTCAGAACACGATCACGGCGTGTAGCCTAATCATTTAATAAATAAGAAAATCATTTGAAGTTGACACTGTAGTCGACCACAATTTGGTTTTAGACCACGATCATAGCTTGTAGCCTAATCATTTAATATATGAGAAAATTGTTTGAAGTCGACCCTGTAGTCAACCATAATTTAAATTCAACCATGTAGTCAATCATCATTTTCAAGACGCCTAAGGGATGCACGTCTCATGACTCAAAGATTACACAGCAACTTGAGTTTAATTTAATAAATTTGACCTATGATCGACCACGGCTCCAACCCTATTCATTTGATTACGATGAAAATATTTTAAGTTGACTCAGAAGTTGACTATAAAGATCACTTCAAAATGGATCAGATCGATACAAAAATTCTTAGATCTATTCATTTAATCCTTTTAAAATTGATTTTACAATCGACCATTACCTTGGTTCTAAACTAATTAAATATTGCTCGCTTCATCATTAAAAGATCGCATTGTTCGATGAGCTAGATGGAAGAAAAGTTTATTTCTTCATTTATTTATATGATTAGATTGAAGAATAGAAAAAAAGCAATAAAAAGAAGCGAGTCAACAAAAAGTGATCGGAACAGTTGATATTATAAAGTAAAAATGTCAAGTTACATCACAAAAAGTCATTTTACAAATTGTTCATAACGCCTCGCAGGACAAATCAAAATGAATAAAGCAACAAAAAAAAAGCAGCCTCAACTCGACCCAGTTCCCTTCCCTCCAGCAGCTCGAGCAACTGCCACCTCATCGATAACGTGGTCAAGCTTATCGCCAGAGTTCACTTGTATAATGGTGGGGAGGCCTTTGACTTCCTGCTCTGCCGTTGGTTGGGTCGCACTCGCAGGTTGAGAAAGACCTGCCTTATAGGTTAGAAATGTTTGTTCAGCGGGAGAAAAGTAACCTGCAACATCAACCTTGCCATGTTTGATGTCGAAGGTAAAGTCATTCACGATAGCAAACTCTTTCGCCACCTCGACCGCCTTTAGATGGGTTGCAGCTTCAGTCCCCTCTACAAGCGCACTTTTATCGGTGGGTGCAGCGTCGAGATAGTCCTCGAGCTGCTCATTTCACAGCACATTGAGGCGTTCTTCATCTTCAGGTCGGAATTGATAGCCCAAGAACTCAGGTTGTTTCACAGCTTTCTCAAAAGCTTCTTTCGCATCGTCGATGGTGAAAGCAACGCTAGCATCATGAAATGCTGAGCACAACATAAATTGTTGAACTGTCTCCTTGTGAATGCTCGACAACGTCTTGAAGAACTCATCTCGAGCGTATCAAGCAGCGTTGTTGTATCCCAGTGCTCGACCAACAGTGTGGGTTTCTTATGCCTCCAACTTCGCCTTTCGTAGCATCTCATCCAGAAAACACTTTTCGGCCACAATAGCTAGCAACTCTACATCTTTCTACTCAAAATGTTCAGTCACTTTTGTAATCCTCAACTACAAAGATCACCTAGGGCCAATTCAACCTTTCAATAAAAATTGTAGCCTAGTTGGCCGACCTATGACAAGAAGAAATTTGGTCAAAAAATTAAAAACCAAACTTAGTCAACCCAAGTGAAACTCGACCAAACACCTACCATGTTCGCATGATATGCGAACAATTTTAGGGCCTTTAATTGACCCATTTCTAGTAGTTTCTTCTAGTCGGTCATGAAGAGTCCAGCCATTAGCACCTTCAGAGGGCCTACTCTAGTCGACCCTGCCCCTAACATCAATGTTGTGTTCTGGATCCAAATGTCGGGTTCGAATCTTGGGGATGAAAAGGTTGGCAAAGGAAATAGTTCATCGTCTGGTCGAGTGCTAAAGAGCGAAGACTCGCTAGCCTTCCTTTTTCCTTTCTCAGTAGCAGTCATCTTTTGAGGGGGAGCTTGCTGGTAGATAATTGGCCTTTTCTATCGAGGCGCTGGGCTGTTCACATCGACCGGGGCTGGTTGGGCAGCGAGAGGTGTAAGCGACGATGCTTGCTATTGCGGAACATTTTGAGAAGCAGCCTCTCGAAAAGCAGCTACTTGTCGGCGTTCTTGCACCTTCTATTGGGGGGGCATTGCTTGCTGACGAGTGCGGTTCATTATCTCAGCTCTATCTAAAATAACACAAAAATAAATATATTACTATCGACCAGAAAGTATAAAGCCAAAAATTAACAGAAATCAAGAGTAGTATCTACCTAGTCGAGCATTAGCTAGCAAATCCTGTTGAGCAGGCGATAAATCTGCTAACACCAGATTCTTCTCCTCGATGTGCCCTGACGCCTCATTTCTCCAAACTCAACTAAGTCTCAAATAAATGTGTTATTCTAGGTGGGGTTTTCATTCCCGGGCATCTCGACCCACATTCTCAGCCCCTTAGGGATATTGAACCCTACCCCACTCAGAGCTCGAACAAAAAAATAACATTTTTTTCAAGCCTGGCCATATGAAGGGAAGGGGTTACTAAGAACTTCCGACAAAGTCGGGTTGTCAGATAATAAAAGCCCGACTCCTTAGTACTACCCAACTTCTAGGACATCAAAAGATGGAAGAGGTTGCTGCAATTTATGAAAGACCGGGGTTAGTTGTGTATCAACATTAAAACGACAAAACTATATAAGGTCAAAAAATAGTTTAGGAGTAATTAGGTGATACAGACCTGAAGGCTAGTCAGGAGATCGACTATAGGCTGTGCTATAGGAAACCTAGGCCCACACTTCAGGGCATCCTCAAATATTTCTATGCAACCAGTTGGAGATCGATGCATCTTATCACAAGGTTTAGGAACGATCCGCTCGAATCTTGGGGGAACATGATACAAGTGTCTAATTAACTCTAGATCCCTATCTTTGATCTCAGATCTTATATTACTATAGTAATTAGCAATGAATAACCTACCCCGAGACACTGGAGGTCAACTAGCCTCCCCAGAGGGCCTAGCTTCCCCAGTGACATCAACCCTTATATCGCTCGAACTCTCGAATGAGCTAGAACTATCACTAGAAGACTCACTAGTCCCACTAGTTGAGTCATTTACCCTCATGGTCGAATCTACTTTCGATCGGGTCTCTTTAGTATCACTCCCCCTTCCTAAAAATTCTAAGGATGTTTGCTATAAAATAATTGGTTAAAATTAAGAAGAGTAAATCTAGTCGAGATCAAAGGAAACTTACACAGTTGTGAAGAATAGAAGAAACTCGACTATCGGAACGAGTAGTAGATTCGCAGAGCTCGACTTCTCAAAATGCAGTAAAAGTGCCAAATAAAAATTTTCATCGGCTATCTATAGCCACTAGTCAACGAATAACTTAATTGGCTAAAATGACTGTTATCGGCTTAATTACGCAACCATCAATTGACAAAGTACACTGCCTAATGTAATTGAAGCGTTACATGCACTAAAACCTTGGTCGAGTTTTGAAATTTAAAGATCATAAATGCATTGAGTCGTTGGTCGAGCGTATTTTAGTTTTTCAAGTCAGCAATTCTCCGTTCCTTCTCAGCGAATAGCTCGATTAGGACTCAAGAGTAGGAGGACTCATGATATAGGATAGGCCAATAGGCCCAGCCCACTAATAGTCAACCAGGTGATCGACCAGGCCTAAATCCTCATTGGGCCATTTTGCCAGCTTAACACACTAGCATCTTTTCAGTCAACTTAAGTGTGGTCGATCAGCTCGATAATGATCATTGGGCCCTCAGCCAGAGGCCTTCAATTCCAAGAAAGTTCTGTTATCTCGACCAGAGTGTACTTAGTTGACTTGAAGGCAAGGAAATATCTCGAACCGAGGAGGTCGATCTGAGAAACATATAGCAGTCCCACGCCACTAGTCACAGTCGCATTGAATGCATCATAACCACCACTCTGCTGTATTAAATGCTCTGACAAGCGGTGTGCCTCCGTATTTATGGTGCATGCTTCCATTGGACTACCATTCTACCTTCGCATTAAATGCAGAGAACTTAGCCATGTACTAAAAAGTAGGAGGAGGTGCCACTTGGAGAAGTACACAGAAGGAAGAAGACCTAAAGGTCCTCAAGTAAGGACAAAGGCCCTCTCTGTACAAGCGAAGGCATCATGGATATCTTAACCTCTCAAGAGAGACCATAAATACCCCATTACAACCCTTTAGCAAGGTATGTTCATTATCATCTAATCCCTCACTCTGCCGCTCTCTTTTCTAGTCAATTAGATACTGAATTGAGCGTTAGAATGCCTTAGCCGATGGCTCCTCAACAAGCTTGACGTTTGTTATTAGTTGTAAGACTCGACCCAACTTCATCCAAACGCTTTGTCCAATCTCTATTCTGGTCGATTATATTGGGCCAGAGCCTAGTATACTGACAAGCAAATCCAACCATCATCAGGGAGAGAGAGTTGATTAAAGTAATAGAGAATTTGAGGCTCAGTTGACACTATAACAAAAATAGGCTGCATTCTTGACATATAAATCAATGATATGGTATTTGGATTTGATTTCTTCTACATGTTTGTGTCTTATAAATCTATATTCTGGATATATGGATCAATAATGATGGTTTATTGCTTTCCCCCCCTCCCCTTCTATATGTTTTTGCATTTTAAAAATCTACAATTTGGATATATGGACCAATGGTGATGGATATTAGCTTTGTTTTCTTTTACATGTTTGCATCTTAAAAATCTGCACTCTAGATATAAGGATCAACGATGAAGGTTTTTGGCCAAAAAAATTATGTTATTTGGCTTTCTTCAATATATGCTCAATATTGAACTTAGTTTAATTCCATCTTTAAAGTAGAGTAGTCTACATGGGCTTGATTTTAAGGTGTTACCTTAGTTTTATTGTGAAAAACGTTGAAAAAATATTATTTGTTCTTAGTATATATTCCTAGGAGTACCATTTACCTCCACCAGTAAGTTAATAAAATTTTGTATTTCATTTGCAATCACCCTAGGTATATCATTGTTCCCCAGGATTTTGCTTACCATGACTAAGATGGGCATTATATATGTTTAATACAATCATTATTGTATCTGGCCTTATGCGTGCATATACATATATGCATGAACATATCATTTTTTTGTTTCATTATATATACTAATATATGACATATAAATTGGTAGCTTATATTATTTTTCATCCTACTAATATACCACACCAATTAGACAGATCAAGTTTTTATCTATTTCCAAATCCTTCTAACTAAATAACACTAACCAACTAATGGGATAAGGAAGAAATCAAAGAAAAGAATTCCATCTTGCTAGTCTGAATGGCATGATATCGCTACTGCCATGTTTTTTTGTGATATTTCTGGACTAGAAAGAAAAAAATGTTTAGAAATATGGTTGGAAATGAATTACCTAAAATATAGTAACTCTAATTACAAATTGATTTTCAAACCAAATAATAGCAATAGTTATTTGTTCCATTCATAAATTATAGTTTCAAAACAATCAGTTCTAGAAAAATAGAAAAACAAAAAAAATAATATTAAGTGATCACAATGCAACAATTAAATTAGAAAATTTAGAATAAAGTAACTAATCATTAGTACATGATATTTACAAAAAGTTGACAGAATGCCATTAACTACAAAAATGCACCAAATTTCCCAAAAAACATCCAAAAATATAGAAACTATTGATGCATATGTGCTAGACTATTTGTTCAAGTTAGGCATCCTAAGTTGAGCTTGGCGTTTCTTCATCACATTAAGCTGATCAATGATTGAGTCAATGTTGAAAGATTGACCATTTTTTTTTTCCCAATATACCCTAGTAATTAACTAGTCAAAAACTCATCTTTTATTTTATTCTGCAATCTCATCTTCACAATTTTCATACATGAAAAGTATGCTCCATTGTTGCACTGGGAACTAGAAGAGTCAAGATAAGTTGAATGTATATATCCACAAGATAGCAATTCATCGCCTTTCTTGTCTTTGACAATACCTAACGTAACTCTAAAAGTGTTGACATATTTTGGAAATGGATATTGCATCTAATATCAAATTCAAAGAGCTCCAATTAATACTTTATATGCAATTCTCTTGATCAATAAAACCATCAGGATAAAACGTCTCAACAAGTTTTCAAATATTCTTAATGTTGAACAGTTTATATCTATCTCTTAAATCTGAAGCTGAGTTGAGTTTAAGCAACTCTTCTGCATTGTCATCAAATCGAATAATTCATCTCTTGTAAGATAGAATCTATGGTACCCGTGAATATATCAATTTGATAATGATGCTCCGAGGTAATAGGATTGCCTTTAGGTGTTCGACTTCTACCTGATTGATGAGGAGCATTCATATTAGGGATATCTATCTCATGCTTCTTACAAAAAATCTTCACTTTATCAAATAACTCATCCCATCCATTCTTCTTGAATTTCTGAATAAGTTCTTTTATGTTAGCAACCATTGCATTCAGAATATCTTGAGACTTTTATTGTAAAATTCTACGAAGCTCATCCATGATTTCCAATAAGTCAATCATAAAATGCAAAATAAACACAAATTCAAATGATGTCATTATGTTATAAGCTCCATCTGCTGCTGCTTTAGGAGATAAACTCATTTTTTCATTTATGATCTCACTTAAAACATGAAGAATAGGATCAAACATATTAAGTAAGACAAGAAGAGACCTTAAATGCTAGCCCCACCATGTATCTCTTGAATGCGGCGTAGTCCCAAATTGATTTTTTCCTCTTATAGTTTCAAGCTCGCTATTAGAATTCAACTTTGCAATCCTGAGAGCATGAGCAATTTGCAATTGATCAAGATGTTTAGAAGAAGGATCCACTAAATTCACAATTATAGTCATGTGTGAAAAGAACTGCTAAATAGATATAACATTTTGAACTGTTGCCACTAATATAAATTGTAGTCGATAAGCAAAATAATAAACATAATATGCATCTCATTCAAAAAAGAGCAAGTAGACTATTCCACTTCCTTTGCATATTACTAGCACCATCATACCCTTATCCTTGAATATTTTGTATAATAAGGTTATTGCAAGAATGCCAGAGATTTCATTTTTTAAAGTAGAAGCTTTAGTATCTTCCACATGAACTACATCAAAGAATCTTTCTTAAATAAATCCATCTTTGTCTTAAAATGGCCGTTTGCTCACTTTTTGACTCATCTTAATGTTCATCAATTTAAGACAATACTTTGCATCACCAATTTCTTCTTGTATGAATCTTTGAATTTTGCTTGCATAAAGTGATAAGATCTCCTTTGGAATTTGAGGAAAAGTATAAAAAGCATTTGAGGAGCATTTTCTAAGACAATCAAGCTTACCTCATCATTGTAAGAAGCTGTGTGTTTCAAGATTTTGATGAAATTTTCATGATTATGTAAGTCTGAGCATTCATTACGGCCTCTAAAGGTTATACCTTGAAATGCCTATAATTTGCAACATCCATAGAAACCTTGAGTCCCGAATGATTTTTTGCAACTAACTAAGAACATTGTTTGTTTATAATACTATCAATGTGTTGTAATAGATTCATCAAGTCATGGCAATATTTCACTGCCCTATTATGTGAATAATTAGGGTTATTTCCTTTATGGACAAGAAAAGAACAATTAATCTCATCATTCACCTTTTTTCATGATTGAAATCCATCAAAGAATAAATGCATTTGCCTTAAAATATGCAAAAGGTTTGATGAAAGAAAATCATGAAGGCAATATGCAACATTTTTTGAAGGAGAGTATTCTAGCCAATTAGGAAATAGCTTGTATCAAGTAGGTAGAAACCTTCTATCATGTTTATCGACATAATTTCAGGACTTTTTGGGATGCGTTGATAAGGGCCAACAACAAGATAGCTACTTCTAATGTCATCACTTTTATTTGCTAGATAATCCCATATGAACTTACGTAATCTAGGATCACGTTCAATATAAGGAGATTTTGGGCAATCTTTTGAGAGTAGAAGATTGATCTTCTAGAAGATTGGGAACTCTATAAACAATATTTGTTGAAGTCTCAAGAATGAAAGCATTAACACTATCTTGAAAACACTATTTCTTAAAATAAGAATTGATTTTCTTGGTACTCATAGTGACCCTATATGAAAATTTTCAATTACTAACATGTAAATTATTCAATAAAATTACATTAGTGAATTCTAATACAAAATGATAAAACTATAATCAACAAATATAACCATGCACTTGCCATCCATTTCTACCACCAATATTTCAAAAGAAAGATAAGGCCAATATAGTAATATCTATGTATTTATTAATTTAAATCCACTTATAAAATGGGAATAATTCAACTTTCAATTTTACAATTGCCATTGAGATAAGATGTCAAGCATATGGTAAGCAAATGACCAATAAAAAAGGCAAGCAAATGAACAGAAAAATAAAAGAGAAGAAGAAGAAGAAGAAGAAGAAGAAGAAAAAGAAGAAGAAAGTGGAGAACTCGATATGATTATCTATTACCATCAGATACTCCAGAGCAAGTTTCTTTAATCTTCAATAATCAATAAAAAGAAATATAATATGTGAATGCTCTACAAAAAAAATATCAAAATAAATAAATTTTGAATGATTCTTGACTAAAATAATCTATTGATTTATAAAAAAAAAACATAATAGATAAACTTTTAAAAGTTTGTGCACACTACCTTTTTGGGTTTTACCATGATAATAGGCCTGAATACCTCCACAAAACACTTCCAAGATTATGCAATTCAAATTTAAAAGAACCTTTAGGGATTTTGAAGTATGTGGAATTTGGAAAATGAAGGAAGAGAGAAACGAAGAGAGTTGGAAACCAAAATTGTAGCAATAGAAAAGAAAATTTTTGTTTGATTTGGATTTTAAAGTACAAATAAGGACAATAGCAAAGTTTATATTTTCAAAAAAAGGAATGGCAATTTTATAATTTGAGGGATGCCAAAATTGTAATATCTTAAAATTTTCAGTATAAAAAATTAAATTCTAAAATGTTGATGTAGGACACTTGCCCCTCTCATCCACCTATTACTTCCACTCTGCATATATGTATGGATGTGTTAAAATTATGGAGATAATGATATCTATTTTGCCTTTTCACTTTGGTATTATATGATCTAAAATTGCAATACTTTTATGAATTTTTGTGAAAATAAGCGTTAAAGTATTAGAGTTTGTGTTTTCATATAATTTCATGCATTTATGTTCTGAATGATTGTTTGCATGTGTTTACTTTATCATGTATATCATTGTTGGGAGATGGGATCGTCAAGGACTTGCTATAAAGTGGAGTGATTACAAAAATACTTGACCAATTAAGCCCTCGTGAGAAATAGTGGAAGAAAATGATTAAGCTTGTGTGCAAAATTTATGAATAATTTTATATAGTGTGCATCTCATGAGCTAATATCATATAGCATAGCGACGCACAACCCTTGCGCTTAGCAGTGCTATGCGTAGTGGATTTCATCAAAGCACATACCTTAGCACAATCTTTGACCTATAGCCTGAAGCCCAAGCCATGCACTTTTGGGGCTTCACTAACATTAAAGTTTCTTGTTGCAAATTTTGAAAAGTATGGTATGTTCCATTCTCATAAAAACAAAAAGTTGTTCGATCGATGCTCTTTCATTACTCTCAAGTCTCACTTTCATCACCATCGTTGCCACTAAAACTCTCAAGTCTCATTACTCTTAAGTGGGGATAAAGATTCTGATGGTGATGATTAGACATTAGAGTTGTTATGAAACTTTGACTTATATTAGTTTGTTAAACAATTTTAAATTATATTTTATTATTATTTTTGGTGTTACATTGTTTATGTGCTTATAATTGTTTAAATTTATTAACATTTTTGGTATAAAGTATGAAAATATTTTCACATGGTGCAGCTTATTCCAATAAAATGTGCACTTTGTGATGTGCTATAACCTAAGAGACATTTGTGGTGTATTGAGCTTTGCACTCTTAACAACTATGTTGTTGACGGATAATAATTCATTTTGGAGGCTATGTTTGTTGGAGAGCATAGGGGGTTTGCATGATAAAAAATTCATTAAGTTCCTCATAAGTGTGAAAATTTCTCTAATCTTAGCTAAAACACGGTTTCAGAAGATTGACCAACATAGTCAACAAATACTTCAAATAATCTCTTAAAGCAGTTCACTAAGATTAGCTAATTGCATCTTGTAGAGCCTCCTTCAATTGATGATGATTCCAGAAATGAAACATCGAGTTGCTTAGAGATACATATTTAATTAGCGACATTATTGGTTAAATGTCTTATTTATTTATAAGCATGGTAGTTTTTCATTAACATTAATGTAATCTTTCTATAATGAATCACTTAAAGACGATTGTTATAATAAATTCTTTGTACGCCATGCTATTAATCAGGTTGCCTTATGACTCTTGACAATACTTACACTAATATTCGTATTGCACCAAGTGAACGAGCTCATTATAAGTTGATGAAGGATGATGCATCATTAAATATAGTCGATGGTTGCAATTGTGAGATGAATTTTACATATGGTTTGCAGGATGGGAAGGTTCGACATCAGGCAATAAAGTATTGCAAGATGCTATAGACAAATTGCATGATCTGAAAGTACCAATAGGTATGCATTAGCTCATAATCTTGATGCTTGATTGTACAAAGATAGAACCATGTATCTAATAAACTACCCATTATTTTACTTAATGGACACCTCACAATGGCTCTATGAATTTCTGGGTTTTTTTTGATCCATACCTTAGCACAATGTACCATCTCCATGATTGGCAAGATTCATGGAGCTTTGGCACCACAAGACGCTCGAAAGTAGATCAAAATAAAATATTGTAAGACATATCTTATCATAAAGATAGCTTTTGACCCAGTTGCATTAAGAGGCACTATTGATTACCCTATCAAAGTCCATAATATGATAATATTGGCTTGTGTGTTATTGTACAATTCTATTATTATCCATTAGGCACTGACGAAATAGGTTGTGGTGAGAGTCATAGACAAACGTATTCAACAATTGCGATTTTTATAGGTATTACCAAATAATCCCATAATATCACTTACATTCAAAGATGGAGTAATGTTCTATTAATTCGCCATTATATTCTAATACTCTGTGGCCATGTTTGATATGGAATTTAGGTTGTAGAGGTTAATGTAATTTTGGGAAGATAAGGAGAGATTAGAAAATTTAATAGCTTGTTTGATAGTTGAGATTATGATAAACACAAACCACCACATGCATCTCAAATAATTTGCTCACATTTGTTTGATAGCACCTACTATTTTTTATTTCACAACTTTGCCCTTAAAAAAAGTGAAGACATAAAACCACTAAATTCTATATCAAACATGCCCACACATACATTAGAATGGGCACATTTAGGCAAGTTGACATAATTTAGTTATATAATATTTTTTCTGTGAAAAAAAGTGAAGACATAAAACCACTAAATTCCATATCAAACATGCCCACACATACATTAGAATGGGCACATTTAGGCAAGTTGACATAGTTTGGTTATATAATATTTTTTCTGTGAATAAATTAATCATATATATCATTACGTCATAATACTAAAAAATTAATTAACAATTATTATTATTATATGGACAAAAACCCACACGAACAAAGTTCAAATCCCAAATCTTTTTGATATAAAATAAGATTGAAAACATTAGAAAAAAAAGAAAGCAAATCAATCACAACCATTGATCCAAAAGTTGGACGAGACTTAATTGATAAGATATTTATAGAAAAAATTTGTTTGCAAACTTCAAAAATATTTGAGATTTTTCTCCAAAAAATTTGGGATTTGACTTCTATTTGTATATGTTAGATTTGATGCTTTTGACCGAAAAATCAATTCTAGATCTCATTTATGAAATAGAATAATCATTTTTTGGTCTTGAGATATGCATATATTTATGATATCATAAACTGGAATAATTACATCAATTATGTATAATATAAGAACTTAAAAATTCTATTTACGACTGAGATATCCTTCTGGTACTATTTGCCCATGAGATTTCATTTGGGCATCCTGAGACCAAGCCACGCTTACCAAATCTAATAAAAGTACCACTACTCAAATCTCCTACAAGATAACTTGAAAATCTAGAATATCAATAAATTATTAGCGTCATGCCAATACAATTCTTAAACCACCCGTAAAAAGAGTGGGAAGACCAACTCTCATCTTTCCAACCCAAAAGAAACAAAATAAACTAATACTTAGCCAAAATCGAAGGGTGAAGCAAGCAGAAAAAAGAAAATTTCTATGTAAAATTATAAAAAGAGCTAATCTAGTAAATGAAAAATAGTTGCAGATTGAAAGATGCCTCTAGTGCATTATTTAACAGTCCATAGTTTATCTGAACATGTTTATGCCAAAAATCATATTACTAATACAAACTGATACAAGATTTACTAGTACAAACTGATAAAGATACAGAGCAGTGCAAAGAATAAAAGCGGTGTGATTCCGTTCTAACTATTATCCTAACGTTTTATGCAGTGCAAATCAATGCTATCCAAATTCCTAATCACTTCAATTAAAACCAATACTAAAGAAAGCCCAGAAGATAGTGAAAAGAATATGATATTTCAACATCGTAAAGCATCAAAAAGACTCCTTACCCATATAGAGAATACCCAATAGATCTGTTACAAGCAGTGTCGCTCTCACGGCAAATCGAAACCTGATACAACAATGGAACATAAATTAAGTCCAGTGAAATTGAAGGTTCCCAAATTAAATGGAATGATTCAATAAAATTGGTAATTTTTTATTCTTTACTTCATGGACTATCTAAAATGTTCATTACAATGTTGTTTAAAGAAATATCGGACGTTCTATTCTACCTTCACAAAAGAGGTGTTGAGATAGGGATATTATAGCAAATAACATCCTAATAGACTCTAACGGGTTACTAAAATTGGTGGATTTTGGGGTTTTACCCTCAATATATGAATATAATTTTTCCTCTTTATCATGATCTCACTAGAACTCCAAGTTGACTACCGTCTAAGGTGATAGAGTCATATTTAGGATTCATCAGATATACTGACATCTGATCAATTGGAATAACTACATTAGAGTTGGTGTATAGGAGACCATTGATCGCTCACCCGATCGAAATATCAAAAACTAGTATCAAGAAAACAAGCAAATGTTTTCAATCATGTCTTTAAAAGTCAAATGATAAGAAGAATTTTTGAAGTCTTTCAAGCATATGGATGGTATATGCCTTGTAAAATATTTCCACAAGAGGCCATCTATTTAGGAATTATTAGATTATCCCTTTTTTCTAGAATTGTCATGAGGGTCCTGAGCTTTTATTCAAGATTAATATAATAATAGGATTACCTAATATTGAAGAAAGGTTCAAGTTGAGAAAGATGGACATGAAGATGATGAATCTTCCTTAAATGTACTTGTGTAGAGAAATATTAAATGGGAATTTAATAATAATTGGTTGGAATTTAATCATGTTTTCCATGTTGGAAACAAGGAGGTGAAACCATCGTCTCCATAGAGCAGCAATATGCTAAGGACTCTAGGTTGCCATTTTACAGGTATTACGCACTGATTTGGATAGGCTCCAGGTGATTTCTTGATAATGGATTTTCTAAAATAGCAAGTTGCAAGTATGATCCCAAAAATTTGAGCCGTGAAAGACGCAACAAAAGTAATGAATAGGGAGAGGGAGTTGATCAAAGAAATAGAGAATCAGAGGGCAGAGTTGGCACTACAATAAAAATAGGTTGCACTTTGGATATATAAATCAATGATGATATCTTTTTGGCATTGTTTTCTTCTATATGTTTGATATTGAAGGTTAAATAGAAATATAACTTGAATTGTTGTTGAAGAGGATAAAGATAATTTTCTGTAATGAACAAGCACCAATTTTTTTTGTTGCCATAATTGCATATTTTGACTTTGTGCTTCAATTGGTAATACAGATGCTTGCCAAGTCATTTAAATAGTATTTTGGGATTGAAGAAAATACTTGGATATTGGAATTTAATTATTTGGAAATAAATGGTTTGATAAATTAGTGATATCTAGTTGTGTTTTCCCAATACTTTTAGTTTATTTTTATGGCAAAGTTTAATTCGTGATATTATATATATATATATTGATGGAATTGGTATATAGTTAGACTAAATATTTGGGTTGTGCTTATTCATATATATATATATATACACACGCACTAGTTGGTAGAGCACCGCATGTTCCAAATTACTCAGCTAATGTGTTATTTTTGTTTGTTTGGTGATAAAAAAATTTTGAAATTAGAAAATTATTAAAATACTAAAAGAATAGGAAAAAGTTTCCAAATCATTATAGAAAATTCTTCATTGTTATATAAGAAAGATTTGGTTGGTCTCATGAAATATATTATGTAGAAGGAGAAGGAAATAAAAAAAAGAAAACTATATTTGTTAGATTATCACAAAGTAACCCATTACTAGATTTTACTTAAAACTTCACTAATGCAAAATAAATATGGGACAACACTATCAGAAACATATGAAGAAGTCAACTTATATCTGTATTACCGTATCTAAATCTGTGCATTATAGTAGTTTTCACTTTCCTTTATTTAGATGTTATGAAAGTAACTTCCTCAAACAAATTAGCACCATTTGAAAATTAAGAAAGTTGGATGTGATTTGATGGAATGTAAATGGCTGTTTATCTTATAAAAAAGTCATTGCAGATTTTAGGGCAGAAAAAATTTCCAATTATATGGGCAATTATTTAGTTTTCTATTGTGTTTTTTTGAAGAAAATATTTTATAAGAGTTGGTTGAGTTGTGTGATGCATGTTTGATTTTGTTTTAAAAAATAATTAGAAATTATTTTAAAATAAAATGATATGTTTGAATTTGAAAGAAGACGATTTGTGTTGTATTACCAATTCAGACATGGAGGAAATGCTTATAAAAAATCCTAAATTTTGATCATCAAATATTTATCACATCACATATGAAATTCATAACATATACAAAGTATGATCTACTCATTAAATTACATAATAGAATTCATTAGATTTCAATTTAGCATTAATAGGTTTATTTACATCAAGATTCATATATACACAATTTTGTTAAACTAATTGGTCACCTAGTCCATGAAAATTTGATAGAAGAGACTTCCTAAAACACCAGCTAATAATTTGGCTTCTGAGAAGCAAACACATTAAGGATCAACCTAATTTGCTTGATCTAAATGAGCCGAAGAATTTTAATACTTCATCCTTAGATGATTCTTCAAAGCATGGTTTGAGAGAGCTTAATTGGATAAAATCTTATCATAAACCAAGTTCTCATTTAACAATACAACTAACTTCATTAGATGATGCTCCCCAACCACCTGATCTTCGATTTTTGGGTGTGTGACTTACGACTTCTAAGTTTTCTCTCCCTTACAATTCAGCCCTCTCTACACTATCCCAGCATCTTTCTTTTCACATTGTTTCTTCTTCATCCAACATCTATAGATATAGATAATGGCAATTTAGAAATATCATAATCCTCAACTTCAGGTTTAATAATCGATTTAAAAATTAAAACTTATCCCACCCAAATTAATCTTTATATATTCATATCATATGTGTATATATTTACAAAAAACATGTATGTAATAGATGCCTATAAAAATACATATTTATATATTGAGTTTATTTTACTTTAATGTACTTTTTGTCATGCTCAAAATCTTTTTAATCATCACTATCGTGAAAATTTAGCTTCATTTAGTAACACTAGAAACCTGTGCAATAAATTGTATGCATAACAATCATTTACTAACACTGTGAATTAAAAATTTAGTTTTTTTAATTGCATTACGGAGTTCTACAAAGTATTAAGGAAATTTAGCTCTGCCCCTCAAGGTCACTTTTGACTGGCAAGAGCTAGCAAAATCAACTAGCCGAATAAGATAAAAATTTCCTGCAAGAATTAGTTTTGGTTCACCATGATAATGAACAAACTACCTCCCAAACATCTTGCAAACTCTGATATCATCAAGTATAGGAATTAATATATAAAAATTTCTTCTATGAAACCTTATGACGTGATGCACCGTGCTGGTTTTACGAAGAAAGTTCATTAAAATTCTATCTTTCTGGCAAAATCAGACACCGGCAAATATCACAAGAAGAAGAGGTAGGTGAACATTAAGTGAGTTGATAGTAGGCCTGTATCTTTTTCCCATTTTAATGCTATACAACAAACGGAATAAATGGTCAAAAGAGTATCTTGTACTCTCAACGAGAGCAAGTAATAAGATGCGATAAAGTGATTTAATACAATTTCCTCTTCTCTTATTTGTCTTCGGAGTTCAGTAGAAAATGAAGATTTAAAATAGGATCAATATAACCTATTGATAAATTCCTCAGAAATATAATTAAACAAAATGTGCCCAAATAACCTTCCAAAGAAATTGAATAGTGGAAGTCATTGGCTCATTTGAAGGCAACAATAGAATAACAATCTTATGAATCTCAACAAAAACTTCATAGCTAACTTCTATTTTTCATGATAACGATGTCTTCTTAAGCTCTCTTGTTATCAGATTTAACCATTTCCTTACCATGGTTTTAGCTAAAAAATTAACAAAAACTAAATAATCAAGTTATTTTCCTTTTGTCTTCGTTTAACTTTTTATGAGGATCAATTATCTTAGAAATTTGTGTCTTGAGTTTGCATGCCAACATTACATATAAAAATGATATAAAAAATTACATTTGGGGTCAATAGAAGTTGGATCAGCTTACCTAGTAATTGACATAGAACAACTATCTTGTCAAGATTGTATCCACATTCAAAAGACTACAAATTTCACTCTACATTTTCAAGATATTCCACCATTATACACACTTTTTGCAAGAAACTGCCAGGAAACAATTGAAGAATAATAGAAAAACACCCTTTCAAGAAATTCATCAAATTTACAAATCAAATTTCTAAATCCAGCTTTATGTCCTCATAACAACAAACTCAATTATTCCAAAAAATAAAGAGCCAGTAGGGTTTTACTTACAAGGAAAAACCAATGATTTTTTTCATACATGTAATCATAACAACATTAGATTTATCCATATTCTTCCCATTTGCTCCACAAGGTTCACACCAAAGAATTACAAGAATTACCATAATTCCAATACATAACATCCAACTCTTATGGAAAAAACCAAAATCCCTTCCTCCCCTAAAACAATAAAAGAGAAAAGAAATCAAGAGTAAGAGTATGTATAAGTGCGTTATTATTGGATGGCTGGCGCTCTAGACCAAGCGTCACCGCCGTTTCACCGGCCACTACTTGCATCATTATCCCATTAATGACACCAAACCCTTTACCACCAGAGGTGAACAACAACGCATACCTCACAGCAAACTTCAATCTGTTCTGGCACAAGTCCATGGAACCCAATCGGCAAGCAGTGGAGAAGCAATATGTAGGTGGGCAGTGAGAGGGGGTGGAATGGGTATTGAAAGTCCACTGTCATATTATACACACAATGAATCTATGGCATAAAGCTGTGCAAGGGGGTGAACGTGGAAGAGAATAGCTAAAATAGGGAGAAAAGTGAAGAAACACAAGACTAGGAAAGGAAAAAAAAAGTTCAAAATGATGGGGGTCCGCTAATATTGTAGCAGTGTATATTAACAGTAATGTATATGTACATAAATTAACAGTAATGTATATGTACAAGAGTTGATTTTATATCTAAAACGAAAAAGAAAATAGAAAAAATCATACCATAAATATCTACTCAAGAGTGAAGGAAAGCTCTTTCATCCCAATAGTTTTATGTTTAGGTGAGAGAAATTTTTATAACAAATTAAATCTTAGATGAAAGTGTAGTTTAAGATTTATGTTACTAGATTTAAAAATGTATCATAGCTGATAGATGTTACTAAACTTCGGAATAGATGATAGATGTTACTAAACTTCGGAAGTGAAACATTAGGAAATTTATAACTAATTTTTCAAATTTTCCTGACAAATAAAAGTGTAGTATGAAAGTTATCCTACTACACTCGTAAGTGTTGCATAAATTATGTATGTTCCTACACTTGTAAGTGTAGTATATAACTCTTACTACACCACATGTTAATTGTAGCACCCCCACTCGGGATATCACCCAAATGTCAGAATACCACTCAAATCAATCCTATAGCATGCAATAATATATCCAATTGGCCCATAAAATTTTTCCAAAACTCTCCAATAAACCACAGTGATCACAACTCACAGCATGCTTCAACTTAATACAATAATATCAGAGTGTGGAAGTCATACTAATAACCCATTATCATTTCAAAACATATATCAACATATGTATTATCATACATACATACCAAAAGTCTCATGTTCTTCCTGACATATCACAAAATTTCTAATATTTATACATATTAAATGGTGAATTCATATATGAACATACACTCACCAAACTTAATACAAAATGTCAGGCTATAACTCTCAGTCCAAGCCTCTAGTCCCATACCTATCTGTAAAGAAATAAATGGTACAAGGGTGAGTCATAAGGACTCAGTGAGGAATAAGGCAAAGAAATGAATGGTTGTCTAGAGTCTATAATAACAATGAAGCTCGATAGCACGAAACTGTGGAAGCTCAAAACAAGCCAAAATGAAGACAATGAACATTTTTCAAACAATAACAATTGCTAGGTCGGGATGCTGTAACCGTCAGCTCAAAAGGCCCGTGATCATCTCGACCGATGCTGTTCGGGAGGTATAAAGCATCTCAACTGATCATAGTCAGGAGGAAATACAGACGGATCAGTTGGCTTGGCTTCAGCCCGATCCAGACTGGGAACTTACTCTAGCTTTATTGCTCCACAATCTAAAATAATTTAAGAGTGCAAGCCCAACAGACTATGCATATCAAATAAAAATAATTATGCATATCAGATTATCCTTATGCCTCCATTATAGTGCAATCGATCAATCAATAACAATTCAGTGGCATGAGCATGACAACTCAACAATAACGATAGCACAAGCATAACAGCTTGGCAAGGCTCTCGGCCTAACAATTCCCCTGTATCATTTTCAATCAATATTTTGAATGATCAATTGCCAACATGGTAGAATAACTGAACAATGATGCTAACACGACAAATCCACGATATACTGATCAATCGAGGAAATCAATACGATATTTGATACTCAAAACACCAATTCAACAGGAATGATACAGTAGCACTATGAAAGTTCATGGCGCCAGAACAGTAAATCAGTGCATTTAGAACGATTTTAAAGAAAACACAGGCCACTTGGCCGTACAATTCAATTTTCAGAACAAATCAATTTTCACAAAGCTTCACAGAAGCCGATCTGGATAGTCATTTTCAATAAAACGAATCAAATATCAATCAATTTCAAATCAAGAGAACCTCACAAGGTTCGAGAATTAATAATGAATCACGACAGATATCAAATCAGCAGAATCTGACGGGTTCAACGAAAGACTATAGATTAGGCTTAACAAATCAAGAACCAATCGATAGAACCCTCACAGGGATAACAATAATCAATAGAGTACGATAATCAAAGAAATAATAACCCTCACATGGGTTTATCAAGGAAACGATAGGTCCAAGGGTTGCCAGATTGGCAGATCCTCACCTTGTCAATTTCAGCAATAAGTTAGAATCCTACTAATCTCCAGAACCCAAATCCTCGTCACCTATTTAAAAGGATAATTTACAAATGAAACCCTTGTTCAATCCTGAATATCCATATCAGTCGTACTTAATTATAATCAAATGTAATAATCCCTGAATAACATAATAGTTAGGGTCTTTCTCTTTAGCATCAATACTGCAGGATATATGATACGTACTGGTTGTATGAAATATGTACGGGTTTCAACCTATATCGGCAAAATAATACGATTGAGTTCTTCACTTTCCCATTTAACCTTATAACAGATACTAGGTTAATAATAACAACCCAATTTTTATAAAATCCCAAAATTTGTCACTTAAGTTGCAGTAACATGAAATTAGGGTTTTTTATACTTACTAATCCTACTAACCTATAGTTCACATGAAATAATGCCATATCGGATTCAATAAACTTAATTATCATGCATGGAAGTTCAAATCTTATGCACGGTTGTTCTGATCGATCATTTCCTTCATTATCCTTCAAAATACAAGATTTGAATAAGGAATACATGTATACAAATACATGCAACAAGCTAAATTTCATTTTCAGACAATTACCCAAATATTAAGTTACCGAAAAAGAGAAACGACGATCAGCATTCATGCATGGCTTCTCCTCGACGAGACGAACATTCTGTCCAGTCATCGCTGCCGCCGAAAGATTCTGAAACTGCCACCAAAAGCTGCTCCTCCACCCTAGGAATCCAATGCCCTAATTAGTTTTTCATTTCAACACTGAGAAGACCCTTTAATAGCCAGAAAATAGTAGCTCCGCCACCAACACCGCCGTGCAGTTTTTGTGGAGTTTCTTCCTCTATGGTGGTCCGTTCAACGATCTGAGAGTACTGAAGTAATCCTTAAGTTGAGCCCGATAGAATGGTACCGATCTTGGCCATCAAAAGTCACCGGAGTGACAACCAATTTTCTCTTCCATTTCCATCAATTTCCTTTAAGTTCTCTGGTGTTCTCGCTGGAAATGACCGAGGTTTGGTGGTTTTCAAGTTCATGGTGGTTGGTTGATATAGGGTGGTTCATGGTGGAGTTAAGTTTGGTCGGTGGTGAAGAGATGGTGTGTATACGGTGGTGAAGATGATGAATGGAGGGGGAGGAAATGAAAAAAGAAAAACTTATTTTTATTATTATAATTTTTCATAATCTCAATTGAGCCCCCAGAATTCCTGCAAGTGACACTTAAGTCCTTCAATTCAAAACTTACCTCAAATGAGTCCTAGAATTTAATGATGGTTTCACATTGAATCCAAATCTAATAAAATTTCAAACATTAACCCCTATTAAAAATAAAATGATGAAATTTAATCATCTAAATCTATATTTAAGTCCACGAATTAACAAAATATACATATATATATATTTATTTATTAGTTTAGATATTACCTTAATTATCAAAAAAAAAAATTTTGGAAAATTCAAAAATATTATATAAAATAAAATTCTAGGGATGTTACATCAATAGCTCATTTTTTTGTAGTGATATATATGGATAATTTTTTTTAACTAACAAATTCAGTATAAAATTGACACCATATCAAACTCAAATCACCTAAACGAAGTCAACCACAAATTACATAACACGTCAAAAACATCAAGCATTGAAGCACAAAAAATAGTTGTTGTTGTTGTGGTGGTGGTGGTGATGTAATGTCATTTCCTTATCAATCAGACTTCTGATATAACAAAACTCCTTCATATGACACGGAATATTGATGATTTGACGAAAAGAGGTGATAAATATTTTTAGGAGTACCATATACCTCAATCCAATAATGTGATAAATTTTGCGTTTTATTTGCAATCACACTAAGAACACCATTGTTCTCCAAGATTTGGCTTTGAATGACTCAAATTGACATTGTGTATATTTATTACAGTTATTATTGTATGTAGTCATCTACGTCCATATATGGATGTGTTAAAATTATTGAGAGAACGATGTCTATTTTGCCTATTATACACTACAAAAAATAAGCATATTAGCAGGGGTTATTTAGTAAAAGTTACTACCAATGTTTGCTAATTATATTATTGTACGGGAGTTAAACAACCCCCACAAATTAATAATAAATGGTAGGAGTTTTAGTAATTAGTGGTAGTTTAACCCTCTCTATAAATATGTTTATATTTTAAATATCTTGTTTACTTTTGAAGAAAATTGAATGATAATTATGGGATTTTAAACTCTCATTAAAATTTTAAAATTATATCATTTTACTCAGTGTGATATCAATATTTTCTTGAATAAAGATTAATTATATAAGTAATTAATTAAATCATCTTTAAAACTTTAAAAATATTTTGTAAAACTAACATTCGCCAAAATTTAGTGCTAAAACTAGTTATCCAAATTTAATTTAATAATTTTATTTTTATTTATTTTTAAATATATTTTTTGTTTTTATATTAATTTTTATATAAATAAAAAATATTTAAATATAATACAAAATTGGAATAAAGATAATATTTTAATTTAAAATAATATTAATTAATTTATTAATTTTTATTCTTCACATCAATAATCGAATTAAATTAAGTTGAAAATTATTATTTTATTATAAAGTTATAAAAAAAAATATTTTAATTTATGTGAATTATAAACGTAGTCGATATATTTTCATTCTTTTAAAGTTATAGCACATTTCTCTCCCTCTCCACTACAGATTCTCTACCTCTTGTCCTATCTACTCTTTACCGTGCCACCACTTTTGCCATACAACGTCGTCAGTACTTTTGCTATTATGTTGTACTACCCTGAACACTGATCACAAACCAATCCATCCCAAGCACATGTTTATATTCCTTTGCAAAATTATTCAAGCAATTAGGGTTTTTAATTTTGTCTTTTTTTTAAATTTTGTGATGATCTTAAGGAACAATTTTTCTGATCAAGAACTCTCCAAATACTATAAATTTGATCTGTTTCTGATACTTGCACTAAGTAAATTTCAATAAAAGTTTCTAATTTATTGGATTTTGAACATATTATGACATCATAACTATTATTTGTGACTTTAATTACAGAGCCAGTGATTTATGGTATCCCATTTCAATATGAATTGTTTTTCACATTTTTTCTTATAGACAAATCAAATTGATATGAAATTGCTTTACTATAATAAAGGCAAACTAGTGCATAAGAGAGCTTGAAAGAATTACTTGAGGTGGGATCTTTATTTTTCAATCTAAAAAAGTTTTCCATAAGAAAACAGGACCACTTTCAATCACTACATATATGATGTTACAACGCTAAACTTTTATCAATCCATAATGATATTTTTTATTTATTACTAAATGGTAGTACTATTTATATTTAGTAAATATAATAAGAATATCATGTGGAGCATTAATAGTAGAAAAGCTATTAGCATTTCTAGATGATAGGAAACAAATCTTTTTATGCTATGTTAATGCTGAGATGCAGACGTTCACCTCAAATAATAATATAAATGAGCTATTATCATACTCCATTTTTTGTCCTATCTCTTAGAGACTTTCAAAAGAATTCCTAGGAGGGAAGTTGTAATTATCTTGTTATGATATGAACTGAAGCCAGTTGCTTGCTACACGGAATAAATTTTTGTTGCCTTTTCTCCCTTAGCACACTTAAGAAAGCAAGTTGTTTTGATTAATATTAACTTGTATAATATCTTTTCAAGCAATACACTAAAGGGGTCCACATAAAGATTATTGATTGTGTATATGTCTCATGCTTTATGTCCAGCATCTAATGTGTATAACTTGCAATTTGTTTAGGTGCTAGTTTGTAAATTTTTCATTTTGGAATCTTAGCAGCTAACTTATGTTAACCTATGATTAGATATACAAAGGGACAACACTCGGTAGATGTAATTGAGGTATTCAACTAGTTTCCTTAAGAGAAGAAAGTTAAATTGTAGAAGCTCAGATGTTTGATCATCTTTCTGGCTTTGGCAATATTGTGTTAAGTGTATACGATTTTTCAATTTGAGGAGTTCCTTGATTTGGAGCATCATGCATAAATAAGCAATATGAATTTGGTGTCCTTGTATATTATATATTTTGTAAGCCTTGTTAATTATCATTTCTTTGAAGACAAGTATTTCGTGCACAAGAAGTACTTTCTTCTTTCTTGCCCCATTTAATCTTAAGAAAACATCACGTCCTTTATGATAGAGGTAGAACAAATACATATATGGAGCTTAAAGGATAGGCTAAAATGTGTGGTGGAAACCAAGAGAGAAACTCAAAAAAAGAAGTGAGTATTGATATGGCAATGGTATCTTCAGTATTTGTTCTCATCACATTAAAATGATCATTATTTAATTCATTATATTATTTATCCACTTAGAATACCCAGTGCTTTATAATTTTTACTAACTACAAACTGAATGTTCTGCTTGATATCAGTATTGACTATTTTTATATGATTATGAGGTGTAATGCTTAAGTTCAATAGAAACAGTTACCATGAGTTATAAATGATTTAAGTATCTTTTATCTACAACACCATCAATATTTCTACAAAGAAATTCACTTAAGCTGAGGATGACTTTTTATTTTCTTTTTTAAGCTTTTCTTAAGTGGATTATATATATCTATTTCCATAATTTTCCTTTGTCTCTATAGCATTATTGCCAATAGTAGACCCCGCTAAAACTTAAAAATGGCCATGTTGAGGCATGTGGTAATACCTCCACAGGTGTAGTAATAAATATAGGTAAGTACGTAATTGACAATGACCCATCATCATTCATCTATCATTCTATCTTTAGAGTGCACATGAATAGAATATATAGCAAGTCTCGTACTTAGACTGTTAATTTTGACCAAGTGTAATAAAGTAGATGAGTTTTGATGCATAACTTTCTTAAGATTTTTGGTTAAATAAAATATCATTCCTTTTGAAATAGTTAGGCTAACTATTTGGTTGACATTGTCTTTTTTTAAATAATCTTTAAATTTTTGTTAGATGCATTGACAACAACATGTACACTATGATATATGCTTTAACAATCATATGCGTCTCTTCCTATATGGCATGATTGGTTAATGCTTAAATATTTGTTATTTTGATCTTCTAAAATGTTCACTTATTTTGTTCCTATAGACACAGTCATATGATGCAGATAGTCAACATTTAGCTCTTATATCTGCAATAGAAAGCTCTTCAAATGCTAGCAATTAAGATCACATCGAAGCTCCTCTCTAAATACTTACTTGTAGTGTTCATTGAACAATATTGTATCATTTAGTATATATTAGAATTGACATTTGGAATTGACATGTTAAAATAAGCTGAAAATTTGTTTTAGAACTTCGTGAATAATAATGTTGGCGTTTTTTTAGAATTAATTTTATGAAATCGATTTTAAAATCAATTGATTGTGTTGAATTCTTATAATGCGATTTTCTTGGGAGGTAAATGAAATAGCATACAGAAATATAGAAGCCTCCACTAAAACTCTAAAAATAGTATAGTTTAATAATAGCAGAGGTTCAAAACCCTTGAAATAATTATGCGAAGTGATACTTTTAATTATAACATGGGCCTAAAACTTCAAAAAGTAATAAATTTTACTAATATCGAGGGTTTAACATAGCCGCAATAATTATAAGAAATAATACTTCTTAATAATAGCCTACTAAATATAAAAATAACTTCCACAAATTTGCTTAAGTTATTTGTAAGGGGTTGTAAAAGGGGTTGCTCCAAAACTCACGTTAAAAATTGCCAGGATACATAACTATTGGATTTGAAAAAACCCCTCTAATGGAATTAGCGGGGGTTAAAAACCCCTACTACATTTAATTCTATTTCATGCTAAATTTATTTATTTTTAGTATTTTATAATTTAAAATTTCAAAACTTTTTATGAAATATTGTGAGAATAAACATGGTTGAAATATTAGAGTTTGTATTTTCATATAACTTCAGCATTTATGTTCTGAAGGATTGTTTTCATATGTTTGCTTTAGTTGGGAAACAGGTCGTCCAAGACTTACTATGAGATGGAGTGTGATTACAAAAGTACTTGACCAATTCCAACGGTGATGATTAGGCATTACAATTGTTATAAAACTTCAACTTATAATTATTTATTAAATAATTTAAATTATCTTTTATTATTATTTAATATTTCATTGTTGATGTGTTTATAATTGTTTAAATTTATCTATATTTTCATAATTATTTAAATTTATTGGTATTCTTGGTATATGAATATATTATAAAAATATGAAAGTATCTCCATATGTTGCAAATCATTTCGATAAAATTTATGCTTTACATTGGCTATTTGTTATAATCTAAAGAGACCTTCGTACTGTAGTATGGTTTATGCTCTTACCAACTATATCGTGGACAGACAAAAATTCATTTTGGAGGATATGTAATTTGCTGGACAGTATAGGGAGTTTGCATGACAAAAAGTTTGTTAAGTTTCTCAAAATGTAAATTTTTCTATCATTCCTAGCTCATCACAAGAAAAATTGTGAAACCCAATTTCAAAAGATCATGCTCATAATCAGCAAATACTTCAAACAGTCTCTTAAAGTAGTCTTTAAGATTAGTCAACTAATTCTTGTGGAGTCCCATCAAATCAATGATGATTGAATAAATGAGACAATGAATTGCTTAGAAGTACAAGTCTAATTGGTGACATTATTAGTTAATAACTTATTGATTTATAAGCATAGTAGCTCTTTTATTAGGATTAATGCAATCTTTCCATATTGAATCCCTTAAAGATGATTGTTATAATGTATTCTTTATGTGCCACGCTATTGGCAGGGTTGCTTTGGACATCTTGATAACTTTTACATCAATATTCGTGTTTGTGTCGAGAAAACGAGCTCATTATAAATTGATTAAGGGTGATATATCATTAAATATACAACGGTTACTATTGTGAGATGAATTTTATGTATGCATTTGTAGAATGGAAAGGTTTGGCATCAAGTAATAGGATGTTGCAAGATGATACAGATAAAATGCATATGTGAAAGCACCAACAAGTATGAATTAGATCATAACTGTGATGCTTGGTAGTACAAAGATAGTACCTTAACCATGTACCTAATGAACCATCTCTTATTTGTTTTATTTATTTTGTTAAAGGAATTACCACCTCACTATAGCTATATGAACTTCAAGAGTTTTTTGATTTCATACTGTGGCACAAGGTATCATCTTGATAACTGAAGATGGAGCTTTGGTACTATAGAACGGTTGTAAGTAGCTCAAAATAAAATATTGTAGGGCATACATAGCTTTTGAACTAGTAATGGGCCGTGGGTTGCATTAAGCGACACTGAGTATTACCCTGTCAAAGTATAGAGCACAATAATATTCTCTTGTGTGGTGTTTGTACAATTTTATTCATACACAAATGATGTGGACCTATTGGAGGTAGCCGAAATAGGTTGTCATGAAAGTCACACAAAAAAGATTTACCTCGATTGTGATTTTTGTATGTATTGCCAAATAACTCCATGACATCATTTAAACTCAAAGATGGGATAAAGTTCTGTTAATTTTGTGATTATACTCTAAAACTTTGTATATACATACAAATAGTGTTTCGTAGTGAATGGTAAATTGTTTCATTATGTATGTTCAAAATTAGTTTTTTATACTTCACTTGTGGTAAAGAGAAAGAATCATACTTGGGGCAAAATCCAATTCAATTTATCGTAATCGATTAGATCAGGATATTATGACCCTTTGCCGAGCTTAGTTGGAGATTCAAGAGATAAAAACTCATTACCAATTTTTCAAAAATTTTGTTTCGCATAAAGGAAGTTTTTGATATTTTTTATATTGAAATGATTTTTTTATCTAGTTTTTTCTCTGTAATAAAAAATGTACCATTTGTACAAATAGGATCCCTTCTGTTATGCTTCAATGCTCATCATACACTTGTTCATTGCGGATGAATTTATAAGTTATTAATTGTTAAATGTGTTCGCCGGCTCCATTACATCTTCACAGTGAAAAAGCAGTTTTGGGGTGGTGAAGCCTTTCATTTTGAATGGTTCTTTGCAATCGGTGGATCTTATTCTTTCTCCAACAGACTATCTAAAGTATGCATCGCATTGATGCTTAAAGAAATATTGGATACTATATTGTATCTTCATAGAAAGGAATTTTGGCATAGAATATTAAAGCAAATAACATCATGATAGACTATACAAGTTAGTGAATTTGGCATATTTAGAGGTTTCCCTCGATATACAAATATGATACTTTCTCCATACCGCATGATCTTACTAGAACTCCATACTTACTGGCGCATGAGGTGCTAGAGTAATATTTAGGATTTACCAAATGTGGTGACATTTGATCTATCGGAATTACTGCATTAGAGTTGGCATATGGGACACCAATAATCTATCACTCGATCGGAATATTAGAATCCCCCCCCCCGGATCAAAAAAAGAAACAAACATTTTCAGTCAAGTTTTTATAAGTCAAATGACAAGAAGAATTTTTGAAGTCTTTTAAGCATATGGTTGGTATGAGTCTTGTAAAAGATTTCTACAAAAGATCATCTATTTAGGTTTTGTTGAATAATTTCTTTTACCAAAATTCATAAAGGCCTATTATTGAAGAAAGGTTCATATCTGCTCAAGATGGACATGAAAATGATGAGCCTTCCTATAGAGAAATATTAAGTGGGAATTCGATCATGATTGGTTGGATTTTAATCATGTTTTCCATGTTGTGAAACAAAGAGGTGAAACCATCATCTCCACAAAGTGGCAATAGGTTGGGGAATCTTGGGTTGTGCTTGCTTGTGGGATGGAATCCCATTTTGCTGCCTCTCAGATATAAAATATAAACCAAGGCATGCTTGAATGTAAGACCACTTCTTGGTCCTTAGAATTTAAAGCTTCCTTCTGTTCCGTGTTTGAAAATAATGTTGCTGACACATTTATCTTCTCTCTCCTTTTGTTTCCTTTTTGTTTCTTTCTTTCCTTTTATGTTTGTTTGTTTCTTTTTTTGTTTGTTTTTTTTTCCTAATATTTTTCATACTTTGTTAATATTAATTTATTACTTCCTTTTTTATTTAAAATTATAAAAAGATGTGTATTTCTAAATTTATTAAGAATTATATATTTATTTAAACTTATTATAGATAATTTAAGTATTATTATATTAGTTTAAAATATATCAAGTCTCTTTTTACCTGCAATTTCTAGATCTGAGACTCACACCTTTTTTTTTTTTTTAAGATTTTAGGAATTTATGAATTGATTTTTTAATTATTTTAAAATATGAGTATTTATAAATTTTTCATTTCCAAGGAACGTTTTATGCATATTTTAGATTTAAATATTTAATTTTTTTTAAGTTGTAAAATTAAATAAAACTACACAAAAGAAATTTTTTATAATTTATATATTATTTATAAATTTATAATTTTGAAATTTGATTTATTAAATTTATAAATTATTTATAAATTTTGACAATATTATAAATCTGACACAAACCCATAACACCAAAATTCGATTTATTGATAGACGATCTATTTTTTAAATTAAAAATTTTTGATTTATTACATTTATAAATTATTTGAAACTTTTTTATATTATTATCTCAAACAATTCTAAAACACCAAAATTCAATTTATTAATAGACAATATATTTTTTAAAATTACAAAAATAAAATAAAAATACATTCATGTTAAATTTATAAATTATTTATAATTTGTTTTACTCTAAATCACAAACAAAATCAAAAACTAAAACTCATAAAACAATTTCATTATTTCAAACAAATTTCTCAAATATATATAAAAAAAATCTCACAACCAATCATCACATCACATCAACCCATCTCATAACAATAATCATTACACTTTATCTCATAACTAATCACAATCTCATCTCCAATTCTTATATCACTAAAACACCAAAACATTCCAAAATCTCTTAAACACTAAAACATGAGACAAGTCTCACAAGCAATCACAACCATGAATACCATTTTGTAGGTTCTATACAGTGGCTTGGATAGAGTCTCTAGGCTTGGATTTTCAAAAGTAGCAAGTTGCAATTATGTTTGCAACAATTTGAGTTGTGGAAGATACAATAGCATAGTTGAACAAGGAGGGTGAATTGATCAAAGAAATGGAGAATTTGAGGGCTCAACTAGTACTACAACAAAAATAGGTTGCACTTTGGATATATAGATCAATTTTGATGGTTTTGGGCTTTGCTTTCTTCTATATGTTTGCACCGTAAAAATCCCCCGGATATATGGATCAAAATGATGTTTTTTAGCATTGTTTTGTTCTACATGTTTGCATCTTAAAAATCTTCACTTTAGATATATAAATCAATAATGATAGTCTTTAGATTTGTTTTCTTCTACATGTTTGCATATTAAAAATCTAGACTCTAAAATATGAATCAATGATGATGGTTTTTTGCCAAAAAAAGAGTGTATTGGTTGGCTTTCTTCATTATATGTCCGCGAAGTTAATTTAATTCCATCTTTGTACTAAAATTGACATGGAAACTAACTGTGTTTTAGAATAGTCTATATGGGCTTGATTTTACACTGCTAGCTTAGTTGTATTTCAAAAAATGCTAAAAAAATATTATTTGTTCTTACTATTTAATGTGATAACATTTTGCATTTTATTTTCAGTCACACTAAGGGCCAGTTTGGTTTTATTCCCAAACCCAATTCTTAGCCTTTTCACTATTTCAATTTTGAGCAATGTTTGGTTCAGCCCAAATTCCACCGACACATTCTCCATTCCCATTTCCATTTTCACACTCCCCACGAAAATCAACCATTTCCAAACCTAATCATCTTTAATTATCTGATAAAGCTGCACCACTGTCAATCAACATTTCCCTCCCATCAATCGGCCATTGGGAAAATGAAAAAAAAAAAAACCCCAAGTATACGAACAGAATTTCCCTTCTAATGGTTTCCCCCAACTTACAACCCCTATGTACGCAAACAAACCCCCAGGTTTCTTCACGCATAAGGACGGAGGAAGTAATCGTCTCATCTACCAGCGAGAATAGCCCTCTTAGACGACCGCCGAAGGGCCAGAAGGTACCAACTTGCGTTGTTACGATTAACCCTCCTTGTCCGGTGAATTATTTTAGGCTTCGGGTGGAGGGGATGTGGAAAGTAATTCTGCTATCCCTCGATCCCGATTTTGTGGCCCACAACAATGTGTACTCTGTCTGCTGTCTTCTGTGTGTATGATTTCTCTTCTCACGGTCGATTTAGGTATTATGTTATAAGGTTTACGCATTGGTTTATTTTTCTTCTTCCTTGTGTGTATATGTTAGATCTGCTTACATTTGAGAGGGTTTATTTTTTCCTTGCTATAGTTTTTTATGTTCTCCTCTGCAAGTGCCATATGGTCCATCTGAAACTGGTGTGATGTTGTAGTTCATGTATATGGGTCATTTTGGCCTATATTTCGTGGTGTACCTCTGCATCTATGCTGTGTAGCGCGTTTATGTTCTATTTGTTGGAATGTTTTCATCTTCCCAGCCTCAGTATGTGTAGGACGAGATGAAAGTGAATATGGCTGTGCCGTTTGTGAATCGCATACTATGAATCACATAATTTGCTGTTAATATATTATAGCCCTCTTGTTGAAATTATTTCATCTTGAGTAAGGCGGCTATATAGTTAAGAACGAGTATAACTGATTTTAGTTGTCAAAGCTACCTGCGAGTTGTTGAATACATGAACTTTCATTCATAACTTGCATGTCACCTGAGATGTTGGTAGTTTGCAGAATAACATGTTATGACATGGTACCATGTGAATGTGTGTTAACATTAAAACTTTCCCTCTACTGCTTTGGTTTAAGTACCATGTCACTTGTTTAGATCTTTAAGTGCCGTAGCTGGGGTGGGTGACATATGAGGACAGGTAAAAGGGAATTATGTGTTGTTACCATGCAACCTTATGTGCAGTTATGGCTCTGTTCGCCCCATAGTAAATATATAAGCAGCATATAAATAATCCTGCAAATGTTGGCAACAGTTTAACACCACATAAACGTTGATACGAAACTGTTCTTGTGTCGTTGTAGACTGTTTCCTTAAGGCATATGAAAAATTAATCCCCATTTGTTTATCTTTCATAACCTATGTTCTTAGATGAGTCGTCGTCAACAACGATTTTGCAGTAGGGCAAATGATGCGAAGTGGGATTTGCCCACTTTGAGTGTGTTTATTGAGCTTATGCATGATCAGTTCATTAAAGGATAGTTGATTTCAACCACCTTTACTACCACCATTTGGCTCGAGATTTAGCGAGATTTGCGTGCACGTACTGGACTTCATTACAAAGTCGACCAACTAAAAACTAAACTATCTAGGGTGTATGTTCTTTGGAGAAATTTTCATGATCTATTAACAAAGCACATGGGATTCGGGTGGGATAGCAACACATGTACTGTACAGGCGACATTGGAGCAATGGGCCGTGTGGCTAATGGTAATATATAAAGTTTTGCATATGCTAAATATGTACACTTGTTATATTCCATTTGATGCCCTTTTATAATGACACCTACTGATTATGTCATGTTCTCCTCTTTATAGGAAAATCCAAAGGAGAGTTGCCTAAAGAGACGGGGTCTTCCACACTATCACTTGTGCACATAAATGTTCCTTAACACGGTGGCTACTGGTAGTGGTGCTAGGTCTTCTTCCCAACCACCGATAGAGAGTAAAGAGGACGTAGAGGCTGATTTGCCGAATCTAGATGCGTATGGCCCATCGATGTTTCCCAACCCACAATCTGTAGATGCAAACTTTCAAGTCCCTAACAATACGCCCCAACCACCCATCCATGTTGCCAGTCCTAGCAACAGGTCCAACAAGTCGAAGAGTAATCGTTCATCTAGAATCGATGATGCCATAGATGGTTGGACTTCTGTTAATAGTGCAAAGGCTAGGAAGATGGAAAAAAACTCAGATGCAAGTGTTGAAGCTTGCATGGCGTTGTTGAAGGGTATGGAGGGTTTGCCTTGCCGTCTTTTCTTCAAAGCTCAAGATACTCTATTGAGCAAGAGGCGCCATAGGATGTTCCTTTGCATGAGTAATGAGGAGAGGAGGGAATAGGTGGAGTTATTGGCTGAAGCTTGATGGGGGTTGTGCGATGGTAGAATCTAGTTGATTTTTAGAATGTGTCAATTATGGTCTTTGTTTCAGCAGTATGTATGTTATTCCAAGGAACAATTTTCAATAGTTTTTCTTGTACAAACTTGCTCGGTGTGATGTTAGTATGTTAGGTTCTGACTATGTTTACTTTCATTCATGATCTAAGCAGCCTGTACAAGGGGTTGACAGACTTGGTTATGATTTAGTTGTGTATGGGCAGCCATTTTTCCATTGATGTGTGGCTGCACTCCATGCTGGATCCTTTTTTTGTGTTTTTACTTTTGTTTCTCTGCATTTACCTACATTGCCAATATGATTTAGTTGCATGTATTCTTTGCAATTCACTCTTCATGACAAGAAAAATTCTTTGGCCGCGGTACTCATTTGCTAAATTCCATGCTGTCCATATTTGTTCATTCAATTTTGAATGTTGAAATTATCCAATATACCAGTACTTGCATAGTTGCCTATATATGTGAGAATAATGTGCCAACTACTCGCTGTGAAATATGTACTCCATAATAAGGTCCCACTTTGTCTCTTAGGTGGGCCTAAGTGTACACAATATATAATTCTTGTATGGTGCTATCAATTTCACCTATTCGTTTCCAATAAAAACCAATAAACATTACTTGGACCATCACATCAATTGCATACTGCTGGCCAGGGGCTTCCAAAAAGTTGTTACAATTCCAATTAAATGAGTTTAATCCATACTAGGGAATCCCAAATTCCCAAACAAACACGCCTAGAAGTAGGCTACAAAATTTACCATGTTGAGCTCCCTGCCTCACATTCATGACACCTACATAGATCTCATACCTACAGATAATAAAAATTATACAAGTGCAAAGAATAACTAAATAAACATTACATACCTACTGCAGCAATTTAAATCATTTTTCTTATATGTACATATTATTACTAAAATGGAATTTGTGTACTCATAAATGTCAATGAAAATCTATATGGGTATATATATTCTTCTCTTTTCTTAAAACTATGAAATGTAATAAATTTAATTTTTAGAACAGGTTGTACGCCGCCAAATATTGACACATAAAGTTGTCAAGAATACCAAAATTACATATTTGCTAATAAGAAATACCTACCAAATTTAATAGCTTCGTATACAAACATCTTAATGACTAATTATCTTTATATTAATATTTATTAATTTAAAGTAGAATAACTATATAATTCATAACATATGTAACCATATGTAATACATTTTACTATATTACAAGGTATGCATACATCTTATGTAATGAATTATGTGCCGTTTAAACATGGATACGAATATGTAATATTATTTGTATAGGTATGATACAAGTTCCTGATTGAAACGTGCAAATGCTATGTATAATTAACTTGAACATTTTTATGCATGTCGGGTGTTAGTGTTCCTAAAGTAAGTAAGCATGCATTACAGTGCCTGTTTTCCCTCATTGCCCAACATAATATTACTTCAAAAAATGTGCAACACCGAAATAATGGCGGATGCATCAACATCAAACACTTATGTACCTAATGAACAACAAAATATTTGGGATGGCTCCAGTAGTTCATCCAGTAGTTCATCCACTACACAAACATCCTCTGATGAAACAACTTCCTCTAACACCACAACCAATAATGAAAACAAATTCAATGAATCAGATGATGGGATGGCCTTCATCTTTGTCTCACATGTGCTCTGCCCATCATACTTCCAAAATAAAGTTCTCATGTACACATCTCGTCTTCGAGGGGCTGATTGGGTAGGAAACTGTTAAATGGTCACCTAGAAAGGTTTAGGAGGGCACTTAGAATGAACAAGGATAGTTTCAATGCTATATGTAGCATGATCGAAAGTAGAGGTTTGCTTAAGGCGGGTAAATCAAGTAGAGTAGGTTTGAAGGAATCCGTTGCAATTTTCTTACAAACTATAGGACACGGTAAGTTCCAATGAGACAACTGTGAGAGGTTCCAACATTCGAGTGAAACCATACATCGACATATCCATCGAGTTGCCTGGGCTCTAAACTACTTGGCTCATGAAATAATCACTCCTCCCAAATGCAACAATGTTCTTCTATTAGTTGGAGTATGTGATACCTGCAACGACGCATAAGAATTCTATTGTTTTCTTTCCTCATTCTTGCAATAGTTCTTGTACAATTTTTCTCTCCATTCCTTGGCATTGACAATGACTGACACTGTGGAATTGTCACACCAAGTCTTTGAAGATCACTTAGCAACTCCCCAGATTCGTTAATTCTATAATGCTCATTCCCTTTGAAGTCTAATAATACTCTATTGGATCATCATTCCAAAGTGATTGATATTCATCATTTTTTTTTCTCAATAACCATGTGTATCTTAGCTCAAAAAAGGGATTATCTCCCATTTGAGTTGAAATATAGAAGATAAAAAAAATTAAGAGTTAGTTGTATGAGTGTTGGGTTGTGCACTTATAGGTGGAAAAGGTGGTGATAGATCGCGTGTCAAAGTGGTGTAATCATTGTGGACTTTGAACACTTCTGATTAGCTAGCATTATATAATTAATTACTGACACTTCACGTGCCTAATTTTGTGCAAGATTGATGATGGTACAAGCATCCCTTTAATGTAAATTATAGTCATTATCGACCTTGTGTGCATCGGTAATAATATATGTTGAAATAAGTGCAAAGTATAGTCATTGTCAACTTTGAACACTTCTTAATTAGCTAGCATTATAATTACAATTTCAATTATAATACAAATCAAATATATTTTAATACATTTTTTATGTATTTTTATTACTACTAAGTTAAAATTTAGCCTGAAAGAATTTTTTAAATAATATATTATTTAAAAATTAATAAACTAGCTAATAAGTCTTCTAATTAATTAATTTAATTATTTTGAATTAATTAATACATTAAACTTTTTTAACTATTTAACAATATTTCTTATTTTGAATTAATTTTATTTAAACTAATTAAATATTTTATTATTGATAATGCAATTTTAAATGAAATATACGTATCCTATAATAATTCATTAACACTATACATATAAGTGAACAAAAATACCAATAAAAACGACAAAAAACCAACGCATGAAAAAAATACACGAACTTGAATATTTGTAGAAAATAATATTGAATTATATTGTTTAACTCCTTCCGATTTCGCGTTCGACATAAACTACACGCAAAGAGTAAATACATAGTTATTAAAATAAAATTTTTTATTTTAGCACTAAAAATTTAAATTCTTACCTTAATAAAAAAATTTCAGTTGAAATAATCAAATAATTACTCTAGTTAATTTTTTTTTCTTCTCTCCTTTTTTCCTCTCCCTTTCCCATCTTTCTCTCTACTCATTTATATAAGGGCATTGTGAAGGTTGGTCCTTACAATTCACTTGTGAAGGTTGCAAAAAATCTAGCCTTCACAATTGTGAAGGTTGTAATTTCACAATTATGAAGGCTGCAATTTGCAAGCTTTACAATTGCATGCACAAGCAACATAACCTGTGATAGGGAGGGGAGGGGAGCAACGCAACACGTGAAGCGGGGTAGGGGAAAGGAATAGTTAGTTTAGAAGTTGTAGTCAATAAAGTTAGAAGTTGTGGTCCAACAATCTACTACTCCTGTCAGACGTTAAAAAATAAATATGCAAGCACAACTTACATTAAAATTGTCAACCCCCAGGACAATGGTATTTTCAATAATCTTTTTTTATTAACAATATTATTTTAAAAAGGCCATTGTTCTCCAAGTTTGGCTTTGAATGACAAAGATGGGTATTATATATATATTTATTACAATCATTATTGTATCTAGTCATATGCATTGGTATATAGATGTGTTAAAATTATGGAGAGGAAGATATCCATTTTACCTTTTCACTTTGGCATTAAATAATCTAGAATTACAATACATTTATGAATTATTGTGAGAATAAGCATAGATTGAAATATCGGAGTTGTATTTCCATATAATCTCATGTATTTATATTCCAAAGGATTGTTTGCATGTGTACAAAAGTACTGACCAATTAAAATACTTACGAGAAATAGTGGAAGAAAATGATCAAGCTTATGTGCTAAATCTATGGACATAATTATAAATAGTATTGTGTCTCATGCACTAATAGCGCATAACATAGAGAGGCACAACCCTTATGCCTCATAGGTCTATGCCCTATAGATTTCACTAAAGAACTCATCTCAATGCGCTTTTTGGACTATAGCCCGAAGCCCAAGCTATGCGCTTTTTGGGCTTCACCAATATTAGAATTTAGTACTATAAATTTAGAAAGTATGATTTGTTCTATTCTCAGAGAAACAAAAAGTTGTTGGTCCTACACTCTTTCATTACTCTCAAGTCTCACTTCCATCACCACCGTTGCCTCCATAACTCTTAAGTCTCATTACTCTCCAGTGGGATGAAAATTAGATAGTGATGATTAGACATTAGAGTTGTATGAAATTTTGACTTATATTTGTCTGTTAAACAATTTAAATTATCTTTTGTTATTATTTTTTATGTTTTGTTGTTTATATATTTATAATATTTTAAATTTATTAGCATTTTTGGTGTATAACTATATAAAAAAATATGAAAATATTTTTATATGGAGCGGTTTATTTCGATAAAAGTGCGCGCTTCATGTTATGATGTGTGCTATAACCCCAAGATACTTTTAAGCTAGTGCACTTTGCGCTCTTAGCAAATATATTGTGGATGGATAAAATTCATTTTGGAGACTACGTTATTTGTTTGAGAGTATAGCCACATGATAAAAAGTTTGTTATGTTCCTCAAAATAAAATAAAAATTCTATCAATCCTGGCTCATCACAAGAAAAACTGTGAATCGCGATTTCAAAAGATCAAGCCACATAGTTATCAAATACTTAAGATAGTCCTTAAGATTAGCCAATTTCTTCTTGTGGAGCGCTATCCAATTGATGACAATTGCATGCACAAATGAAACATAGAGTTGCTTTGAACTAAAAAATTAGTTGGTGAAATTATTAGTTAAATAACTTATTTATTTATAAGTGTAGTAGGTTTTCATTAAGATTAATTCAATCTTTCCATATTGAACCTCTTAAAGACTATTGTTATGATGCATTCTTTATGTATCACACTATTAGTTGCCTTGGGGCTTTTGACAATAATTACATTAATATTTGTATTGCATCAAGCGAACAAGTTCATTATAGGCCGATGAAGGGATGTATCACTAGATATACTCGATGTTTGCAATTGTGAAATAAATTTTATACATACAATTATGCATTAGATCATAATCGTGATGCTCAATTGTGTAAAGAAGTACCTTAACCCGTGGCACAAGGTACCCACCTCAATGACTGGTAAAATGGAGTTTTAGCACCATAGAAACACTCATGAGTAGTTCAAAATGAAACACCATAAGCACGCAAGGCCATAGAGCTAGCTTTTGAGCTACTGAAGGATTGTGGGTTGTATTAAAGGGAACTGTTTACTACGCTATTAAAGTTCAAAACATGATAATATTAGCTTGTTTGCTATTGTACAATTTTAATCATACAAAAAGGATGTGGACCTATTGGAGATGGATGAAATGGGTTGTGGTGAGAGTCATTAGGATGGAACTTTTGGTGGGATACTTTGACTGTCTAGATGTTGAGTGAATTAAGGAGGCCCAACATGTATCTTAGCATCCACTTCATGAACATTGGAATAGTTTTCATGAATTTGATTATATTTTCTTAGCATAAGTTTTTAGTTTTAGACAATCTCAAGCTATATTTTACTTTTTAGCTTTAGCATTGCGAGGATCAATTATGCTTTATGTTTCTGATTTCATATTTCTTGTACTGTTTGTCTTTTGGTTTGCACTAAATAGATTATTTTGCCCTTAAAATCTAAGAAAATGCCCAAATATGATGGAGATCCACGTCTTTTTATTCGTATCTCAATCCAACCTGATCCATGACCCAAAATCTGAGTCCTTGATTGCATCAAGATCAAATGAACAAGACACCACTACTTGAAACTGTATCGAAAAGAACATTTCACCACCTATATAAAGGAAAATTGCATAGTAATAGGTCATGCCATCCTTACACACTTAAATTGAGTTTTTATTTCAGTTTTTGAGTTCTTTTTTGATTACATCAACCATACACTAACTTAAATATAGAGGGCCTTAGCTAAAGGCGATCTAAGCTAGCTTAACATGTACTCTTGAGGTCAGGCTAGAGACCCAAATTATTAGTGTCGACTAGGGGGTAAATTAGGTTTAAAACCATGGTTCCAACCCAACCCACTTAGTTTTGGGTTGGGTTGGGTTGGGTTGGGTCTGAAATAATTTGATTGGGTTTGGATTGGGTTGAATGTGGGTTGGGCTTTAATGGCTTGAATTGAGTTTTAAATGTAAATTATTCTAAAATGGGTTGAAAGTGGTTTCTAATGATTCAACGCAATTTCAGCCCCAAAATTATCGGTACTTCCATTCCCCATTTCTCTCATTCTCCAACCTCCAATATAGAAAAGGCCTTGACTGAACCACTTCATCCACTGCCCACTACTCAATGAAACTATTGTTGCTGACCCACCTGACTCCCAATCCTATTGTTTCTTTTTCGGGGGTAATAAATCTCTACGTCATTATTTTATACATTTTGAATCAAATGTGGGTGCGTATGTGTATTGCTTGAAAAGGCATAGGCAACTAATGCTCTGTCTCCACTTAAACCTGATAATGGAAATAATGAGTTTCTCCCCTATAAATGCTAACATTTGTTTTTAATTATTTATTTTTTATGTTTAAATTTGTAAAATTTTCTACATTGATTTGTAAAGCAGCACTTTATGATTTGATTATGGTACCATATTTAAAGAAAAATGAGATTAAAATACTATGTGGGCTAGAAACAACTTGTCTTATTTTGATTCTAGCAGTAAAGCTCTAATTCCTTTCAAAATATTTAGTCTATTGTTCTTGTATCATTTTACTTTTGAATTACTGAAAATATGTTTCAATTAGAAAGAATTGGGACACTTTTGAATTATTATGAACAATTCATAATTTGAATATTTTAATAATCTCTGTAATATTTAACTAAGACTAAGAAACTTTTGATTTGTTGTTATCTACACACAGTGCACCAACATTAAATGATGAAGAATGATTATGCATTAAGCGGAAGTAATTCTTCGATTGGGTCAAAGAGGTCTAAGAAACACACTTCCATTGTATGGAAAATATTTGATGAATTTACGGAGAATTGGAAAAAGACACCAAGTGCAAAAAATGTGGATAAATTTATACTAGTGATCAATGTGGAACAAGTAATTTAAAACACCACATTAAGGATATTTGTCCATTTTGTGATGAATGTGATTATGAGCCCTAGAATGAAGCATTTGATCAAATTGTATTTAAGGAACAGGTAGCCAAAGAGATTATTAGACATAATTATCCTTTTAAATTTGTTAAGCATGAAGGCATGAGAGATGTTTTCTCTAATTTGAATCCTAAGGTTGTGCATGTATCACGAAATACAAAAAAATGAGATGTTTTGAAATTCTACTTGATATGGGGAAGTGAATCAAGCTCAATAGGCCCAATAGTAGTGGACCATACCCAAAAGTGCATTAGGCCAGTTAGCCAATGTAAACTATTAGCACCCTTTTTAGTTGACCATAGTTTGGTTGATTAGCCCGAGTATGGTTGATAGGTCCTCGATCAGAGAGGCTTTTAGGCCTTAGGAGGTCCAACATTTGACCAGAGCATGACTGAAAGACTCACAACCAAGGAAACATCTCGATTAGAGGAGGTCGATTGGGAAAACAAGGACTGTTTCCCCACCACCAATCACTGCCACACTAAATGCAACTCTACCACCACTCTGCCGCATTAAACAGGCTAACAGACGGAGCGCCTCCATATTTAAGAAGCATGCCTCCACCATACCACCAGCATGCCTCTGCATTAAATACGGAGATCTCCTCTACATCCCAAAAGGAAGAGGGAAGCACCACCTGGAGGAGGTTTTCAAGTAGGGAAAGACTTAAAGGTCCTCAAACAAAGACAAAAGCCCTCACTGCGTGATCAAGGGCATCATAGGCATTTTAACCTCTTAAAAGAGACTAAAAATACCCCATTACAGCCCCTCATAGAGGTACATTCACTATAACTTTGGCTTTCACTCTGCCATTCTAAATTCAAGTCAATTATACTTACTTGAGCGTCATAGTGCCTTAGCTGAGGGGGCCCTCAGCTAGCCTGACTTGTGTTTATTGGTTGCATGACTCAACCCGTTCCCATCCTAAAACTCATCTCCAGTCCATTTTTTGGTCGATTGTCATAGGCCAAAGCCCAATCCATTACTCCTTAGATCTAAGCATCATCACTACCAAATAGAGAAGGAGAAACTCAAAAAAGTCTAGGAATCTATCACTAGTAGAATTTATTTGACTTTTGATGTGTGGACTTCATTTGTATCGAATGGCTACATTACAATTACTACTCATTATGTTGATAATGATTGGGTGGTTTAGAAAAGAGTGCTTATTTTTTGGCATCTCCCACCTCTACATAATGGCCAAAATGTTGATGAGAAATTAATGCATTTCATACAAGAATGGAGGATTGAGAAGAAAGTTTCTACAATAATTTTGGAAAATGCAAGGTATAATGAAGGTGTGGTTGATTTCCAAATCTAGATGTTCTTGATAACTTGAGAGGAAATAGTGCTAGATATCCCGAGCTGGCCTTGATGGCTCATGACATTTTGAGTATTCCAATCACCATGGTTGCTTTTGAATATGCACTTAGCCACAATGGTAGAATTATTGGGAAGCTTCGTAGTTCAACTATACCAAAGAACTAAGAAGCCGTTTTGTGTGGTTGTGATTAGCGTAAAGGTACAAATTTCTATTGTCATTCCCATTATTTTTAAGTTTTTCAGAAATTTATTTTATATATTTGAATCTTTAATATGGTTTTATTGTTTCATATTACAACTTATGATTCTAAAGATGAGGAAGATGAAAAAGACCTCTCAACAAATATCGAGAAGTTGGTTGCACAAATTGGCAATACTTCATATTCATGCTAAGGTTAACACTTCATTTTTATTAATTACACATTCAGTAATTTGCTTACTCAAAGATGACTATGTTCTACATTTCTTCTTACCAAAATATCTTTTGAGATATCTTCTCTATTGTATATCCAATGAAGATTGGTGATATTGTTGGCGATTTGTATTGCATCATATGATGGAGAATACCTTAAAGTTGATAATCTGGAAGCTGTAGCATGATGCTGCCATGCAAAGGATGAAAGGCTATATGTTTTGATGAAAATTCAATTTTGATGACTTTGAATTGAATTGAAAAAAATGTTGCTATTTTGGTTTTTAAACAAGATTGAAAAGTATGAGTGCATTTAGATACTCTATATGTTTGGTTGTATTACTTATGCTTAATCTAGTGTAAATGGAATTGTAAAGAGTTTATCATATTCTTTTGGCTTAAATGGAAAAAGTTGACCTTTTACTTAATTTTGGTAAGTTTGTTTGTGATTGGAAAGTTTGAATTTGCTTGATTCATGTTTGTTCGGTTCAATGTAAAAATTTTGTACAAAGAATTTAAAATATTTTAAGTAGCTATGTTTTATTCATTAAGTGAGATAGTTATTTTGTATTACAAGAAAATATATAAATATTATAAAATAATAAGTAAATTATAAGTTTACTCAATTTAATTTGATTTTACATGATTAATAAGGATTTAATAATAATAATAATTAATTAACATGCGTCAAATAAAAATAAAAAGGTTATAGTTTAATAAAATAATATAGCAATGTATTCAACAAAAAGTTTGGGTAATGTTTGGATATGAATTATGTGTTTTGAGTTATATGTTTTGGGAGAATGAGTTTTGGGAGTTGGGTTGGGGAATGTGAAATTTGTGTTGGGAAATGTGATATATGTAGGGCTGTAAACGGATATAAAATGGTATGAATATGCAGTATCCATATCCGTTTAAGTTTTATAATATCTGTATCTATATCCAACGGATATTTTGTAATAGCATTTGAATTCGTATCCGACGAATATTAACTGAATTCGGATATATCCATATCCGATTATAATTATTAGAATACGTCTGTTTATAAAATTTGAATATCCATTTATAAATATCCGTTTACAAATATTCGAATATCCAAATCTGTTAACTTGTAATAAAATTCATTTTTTTCTAATAAATTTCATTTTTTAAAAAAAGTTTGCTACTTTATCTTAGAATTAAAAAATTAATTATTCTGGATTTAGTTTATTTTTTAAAATTAATGATTAATTAATATTAATAAAATGAAACTAATATAAATCAATTATAAAGTCAAGCAACAATAATTTTATATTGATCAATTTTATCGTTCATATATTGATTTTTCAATTTTTTTTCTTGATTCAGTAGTGTTTAATTATCATTACTACCGTGTATCGATTCTTCATAATCCTTAACTACTATTTTTTTCTTATTAATTTTTTAATTGCTAATTTATACTTATATTCATTTATATATAGATTTTAAGATTTCATATTGAAAAAATAAAAATAATTTATTATGCATAATAATATATTATATATATAATAATATATTATATATAATAATTTTTTAAATATTATTATCAAACAGGATAACAGATTAATTAAATTATAGATAATCGAATACATTAACGGATATATCCAACGGATACGTATTTGAAGCGGATATTAAATGGATCGGATAGACAATTATCATATTTGTATCCGTTTACAGTCGGATATCTACTAATCGAATACGGATAATGTTCATTTTAAACGGATACGGATAATATGCCCTATAAACGAATTCGAATGTGAACGATAAACAAATTTTCGAATATCCATTTACAACCCTAGATGTATGTTTGTTTATATTTTGGGAATAGTAAGAAAATTACTTTGGAGAATTTTGGTATGTTTGTTTATGTTTTGGGAGGAGACAATTTCTACTGTACCAGTCAAATCAATGTTTTTTTATTGGATTTTTGGGGTGAAAATAGAATTGAATAATTTTTTTATTGTAAAAAAAAAAATATATATATATAATATGTATATGTGATGATTGGATATGATTTTTTAATTGTAAAAATAATGATAAAATATTATGATATGTATATGTATGTATATGGGATTTTTGGTAATAAGTTAATTAATTTGAAGGAATATTTTGGGATTAATCTTGATTTTTTTGACAAAAAAGTAAACTATATGCTTAGTTACATTTTGTCAAAACAAATTTGTTTTGACAAAATGTAACCAAACATAGCCTTAGATTATTTTTTTTTTTCTTTTTGTTATTGAACCCGTTTTCAACCTAACCCATTTTTAATCCATAAATATAAACTCATTTTGAATCTAACCCATTTTGAACACAATTCATAAAGACACAATTCATATCCAACCCACCTCACTCATTTGGCACTATTAGTACGAACGAGATCGAGCTCGATGTCATTTTGGGAAGATCAGCTCAAGAGATGACGTCAATATCTCCAAACGCATCAACGTTGATCATGGCTTAGTCCTTTTTTAATATTTTTATTAAACATGCTTCAATCAGACGTTAAATAAGCTCAAATCCCTTTCCAAAAATAAATTTAGGTTCTGATTTGTAACTCATTAGCTCATATCTCATTTCCATAAAAGTGCGGGCGTAATGAACTAGTTAATTTCAAACTAGGATGCACTTAAGTACAGGCACCATGCCCGCGGCATACCGAAGAGGCGAAGTTATAATTTTCTAATCCACCGACTTCTATGCATTTGTCGGCACGTTGTCATCACCATAGGTACGAATTTTCACGTGTTAGATTCCTTAATCCTATTAATTGGATAGGGTCCATCAGTTACAGTAATTCTCATTATGCAATTTATAGTGCTCTGTTTTCTGGATGCTGCCTAATTACACAGAAATAGATGTTTAAATGAGTTTATAAATTTATTAAAATATTATCTGTGATAAAATATTTTAAACTTTGTGGTAACGTGTTTAGTAAATAAATCTTCAAAATTAAATGTTAAAATTTCGTAAGTCCATCTAAAAATATAAGACGTTAATTTATATTGACAATTTAATAATATTTTTTAGTTTAATCACATTAATTATAATTTTAATACAAACATCTTATAAACAATTTTTATTACAACACTTTGAGATTTTCTTTTCAAAATATGAAATATCCTTATAAACTCGAAATAAATTTAGTCAAGAATCTTTTTGAATTGTAACAGATTAATTTGATAGGAATTTTTCCGTAAAATCAGGCAATGTTATTGATTGATGTCACGCCAAATTATTATTACTTAATACTCCTTCTAAGTTCTACATTAAAATTTGAATTCAATTTAGTAAAAAGATTTAGATTAGAGGGTTAACTTGATAAGTAAGTTTTAGACTGGAGTTCATAAGTTCAAATTTTATGTACTTTTATTCAATTGTCTTTGTTACAAGTAGTCAAAAGTTAGTGATATCACATCACTACAATAATTGAGAAATTAATTTTTTTAAAAATAGAATTTTAAGACATTGAATTTTATTTTGAAATTGTAGTATTACTAGTACTAATAATACTAAATTTAAAGAGATAAAAACAGACTGCTATCTGATCTATACGTGTTTTTACACTTTGCTAATTGAACTTTTTTCTGTGACACTTTATTATTCAACTACACTTTTTTTCACCTTATCACATACGAACAAATTCTAGTGGAATATTATGAAAAATATTTGTCACATCAATGCCAAAAGCATCCTTTTTCAAGTATTATAGTCAAATCTTCTAATTTTATAGATATAGTAGTCATCTCCTTGGTGTAGCCTTGTTAAATTATAAAATACAATGAAGTTTTTTAAATGTGCTTTCAGGTGCCTATCATATGATAATTCAAGTTTAAATAGGTTATCTTTTAATAAAGTGATAAAAAAATACTTTTAGAAAAGACTCCGGCCACTCCTATAATGGAATACCATGAAATATTTGACTAAAACTAGTTCATTTTTGGCAAGGTGAAAGAAAAAGTATAGTCCAGATGGTAAAATGTCACCAAAAAAGTTTAGATAGTAAAGTGTAAAAACACGCATAATTCAGATGGCAAAGTATCTTTATCCCAAATTTAAAATAGAGAAGTATGCAAATTTGGTGCATTTATTGTTCATACTCGAATCATATAGGATAAAAACTAATTATGTAAAAAAGGGTAAATGGCACTTCACCCCCCAAATTTAATCATTTTGGCACATTACCCCCGAAAGATAATTTAAAGCCATTTCACCCCTTTACCTTAGAGTTACTGGAATATTTATCCTCCAATTCTTGTCATTTTCACTTTTTCTCACCTTCATTAGCATATTTGTGTGACACTTTACGTGATGTGTTGTATATATGTTCCTTTAAGAGGATTATTAGTTTGTAAAGTGCATTTCTCGCTAAACTAATTAATTATGTGTGTAATCGAAAGACCGCGCGAATTGGTCGTTAGTTCCAAAAAGAAAAAAAAATGTGCAGTATGTGAGAACTTCTTACTCTTTCCTTCTTAATTAGCATGACCATGGTTTAAAGGAATTACATAGTTAATAATTCTTATTCTTTAAAGGTTGATTCGATAATTTTAGTATTACTATAATTAAGCATGAGCTTTACCATTTCCTAAAAATGTCTTTTATAAAGTAAAAAAAAAAAAAATTATTTTAGAGTTATAATAAGGTTAGTGATTCTACCTATTATTACTAAAAAAAAAAAAAGGTAGTGATTTTGCATTTTTAATGTGGTTGACTGAGCAATTATATCAAACAACCAAATGAATTAATCATTTGAAAATGTCATTTACAGCACAATCACCATCCCTACCACATGAATAAAAAACTGAAAATGCTTCTAACTAAATTACATGTTCTAAAACTCAATCAGTTGTATTTCAATCGACAATTAATTTCCTAAATAATAGGAGAAAACAAACAAGCTAATTGAAGATACGAAAAGAATGAGAACCCCAGTATCCTATTGTTCCTGTCGATGGATTTCTCTATTTTTGAGTTGAAAAATGTAGAAATGACAAGAGTAGTTAGGTTTCTTTTTTCTGAATGGGAAAAGGTGGGGGTGAAAATGACAATAATAGCCTTTTCTCCGCCCACATAATATGCTAGAAATTGTATTTAGGGGGCAAAGTATTCCAGTGACTTTAAGTTGAGGGAGTGAAATAGCTTTAAGTTAATTTTGGGGGTAATATGTCAAAATAATTAAATTTAAGGGGGACAAATTGCCATTTACCCTAAAAAAATTTGATATATCTAAAGTTCTCTAATGACTTTGATAATTGAACATGAGCTAGATGGCGTTATTTCCAATGCACATTTGATTTTGTAGAGTATCAATTTTGAGTAGTAATGGTCCAATAGGGATTAAAGAAAGATTAAGTAAATATTGCGTAATTTTTAGTTTCATTTGATCGGCTAAAATAACAGTAGCTAGTATATACTCTAATAATAACTTAGTATTCTTTTTTGATATCTGATGTTGAAATGAAAATTATGTTAAATTTTTAAAAGTCTCCCATGCCAAGTGAGGTTTGAGGATTTATATGTGATTTTAATTTAAAATAGAAGGGGCTAGCTATTAATTAATTTCACAATTGATCCAAAAATTTAATTGATCCTTTATTGTGTTAACAAGACGGATTCGAAGATATATAATTTTGTACTTGCTCATCACCATAATTTTTGAGATGAAATAAATTATTACACACTGCTAGTTTGCTTGATATACATTATCTATTCATGCAAATCAAACACGGCCTCGATAAATTAAAGCAGAACACGATTATAAAAAATGGCCAAAATAAATTTGTAGGATTGTGACTCATGTCATATAGAAGTTTTATTTTTAAGTAATTCCCTAAAACTCGTAAAATATTTGCCAATTCATTGAATAGCAACACAAAAAAATAATAACAACAATAAAAAAGAAGCCTCTAGCTCTTATCCCAACAACAGCTGCTATCATTTCTAGGAGGAAATTATCTTAAAGCATGTACAGTCCTGAAGTTGCAAATAATAAAACCAATAAGTACAATGCATTTTCAAAAGGTTAAAATTGTCAAAAGAAAACTAGGTGCACCAAGAATCTGAGATTGGAAAAAGTAACCCACAATGTGGCCACTTGTTTAAGATCAAAACCAAGGGGCTAGACCAAACAGCAGAACAAGTCTCTATGGTCCTTAATTAATTATTCACCATCTATCTATATATACCCTTCTTCACTTGTTCTTTCCTCCTTACACTTCTTCGCTACTCATTATTGATATAAAAATTAAGGAGAGAAGAAGAACTGAACTGAAGAAGAATATGGAGGCTGTGCAATCATGGATTTCTGAACACAAGCTCACCAGCATTGGTCAGTCTCTCTCTCTCTCTCTCTCTCTCTCTCTCTATATATATATATATATATATATTTGAATTTTAATTTTTTTTCTGTAAAGCATAATTTGCAATTGTTACTTTGTTATTTGAGAAAAAAAAATTCAAAAAAATCACTACCACATATATTTTGTTACTTAGTTTTAAGCGAGCCTGTTATTTTAAATTGCCTAATTCAGAGTGAATTAAATGGACAAAATGTGAAATTGGTGCCAATAGTTTATTAAAAAAGAATACTCATTAAAAGATTTATTATTAAGTCACATCATGTTTTATCATTATATTTAATTTAGAGTGAAAATGAATTGAAGTTTCAATTTTCAGCCATCAATTTTTTTTTTTTTTTTTTTTTTTAGACTTCAGATACATACTCATGCCTCTTTGATACCCCAAAAATAGACAATTTTTTCCGCGCTCTATGTAAGTAAATTTGTATTGGTTGCGGAGAAATTTTTACTATTTATTCGGTTAGTATTTTAAATAAACATAATATGAAATAAAGTGAGATAATATAATGTTACACGTGGATTATAAGTTGTATATTATCTAAATATTATATTTTTAACCAACAAATATATTGTTTTGACTACAGGTACATTGTGGGCTGCAGCAATGGGTACCTCACTGGCTTTCTCACGTGCAAGAACAGCTCATAAACCAAGCCTCAGGCTCATTCACGCTAGGTAATAATGATTTTTATTTCTTTAATAAAATTCCTAATTTCTAATCTCATATTATTTAAATCATTATGAATCTAATAATAATCTTATACGTATGTAACAGGATGCACGCACAAGCCTTGACTCTAGCAGTCCTCTCCGGTGCGGCTGCCTACCATTACTATGAGAAACGTGCTGAACAAAATGCAACAAATGCCAGCATCGCTAAGTGAAGTGCGATTTTTTGGTGATCGATAGCAGCACCACTTGCGTTCTAAGGATTACAGAGGAAAGTGACTTTCCATATTTGTATTAATGCATATGTGAATATGTAATGAAATGTGCACTGACGGATGTTGAAGAAGTACTACGTAGATTATCGCAGTATAATTTTGTCCGTCATTAGAATTAAACTTAAATAATGAGTATTAGTTGCTAAGTTCGTTAATGTGTTTTTCAAACTTAACTTTTTTCATCCTATACACGAAATAAAATTTCAGAATACCTGTACTGATTATTCGAATAAATTCCATGGAAAATGGGAAAATAAAAAGAATGCACAAGGGGAAAAAAATGGTTGATTGTTAATCTGCATTTAAGTTTCAAATTAAAAAAAAAATGAAAAGTACTATCAGATCTAGGAAATCTGGATATTATTATGTTTTATAAATAAAGTGCAAGTTTGAATTGGGAATTTGGTAAACCAAACAGAACCTAATCGAATTTTTTATTAACCAAAACTTTTTATGATTGTGAAACTTTTAGTTCGATTTTATATAACTCTGATGTAATTCCCGATAATATAAGAACAATTTTTTAAAATAAAAAAAAATTAAAATTGAATTCAAATTTAGAAATGCCCCACAGGGTAATTTCATTGTTTGTAAAATTAGAATTGCATCTCCTTCTAAGAATTTTTAGATTTTAAGGTTAACTAGATTATATAAAAAGTGAATGTGCTGATTACGATCAGAAAATAGCTTAAGTATTTTAAAAAAGCCTAAGAATTTGTTTGACTTATAAACTTATTAAGAAATCTTTCATATAGATAATTTATTAATTAATATTTTAATTTATTAACTTAACAAATAGTAAATTATTTTCATTTATATGTTTGAGTTAAATTATGTAAGATTTAAAAAATATGTATGATACAGATCTGAAGGATTTTTTTTCTTGAAATATAATTTAAGATTCTTTTACCTAAGTCACAGGGAATATTTTTATTTCTCTCTTTTAACAAAAAGGTTATTAATGAAAATACGTTCTTTTGATAAAATAAATTAATTGTACTAAAAAAATTATTTATCTTTTTTGGTACATGTTCAACTCTAAAGTAGTTAGCTTTTTTTTATAACTCTTAACATCCCTTTTTTTTTTCTTTTGATATATCACAAGTGGATATATATATATATATATAGTTCACATAATTAATATCTCTACTTATAACATATTACACAATATCAAGAAGCACATCATCTGTCTCTGATCGTGCTTACTGGAATTGTCTAATGCAACTTAATGCGCCTATATTCTTCCACAACAATGAAGAAAATAAAATAAAATATAAAACTTAACATTAATTAAATCTAACAAAAATTTAATAAAGTACGCGTAATATGGATCATAACATCTATACTATTAATGAAGTACTAACCCCTCTTGTGGTGTGTTTTCGATTGATTTGCCTAAAATACACATACTTCTTTCTTTTTATTTTAATAACTACAAAATTTTATACTAACTATCATTTATAACTCACCAATTTTGTGTCTAAAATTATCATTTTATCATAATTTTTTTATTTTTATTTATAAAAAATTTAAATAAAAATATTAAAATTATTAAACCAAATTTACATTATACAAAAAATAAATAAAAGTTATTATTATAATAAAAATATCATAAAAATTTTATCAGATACATCAAAGGTGTCAAATTGCTAGTAGTTATAATAATTCTTTGAACTCTAACTACCAAGTCTAATACATTTGAGATGAAAGGATTTCGTTCTTGTATTCATCCACTCAAACTAAATTCAAAGACAATTTTAAGCATTTACAAAATACAGTCATTTGAAACTTGATTCTTGTGCTATAAAGTAAATAAATGATTAAGACAGAAAGAGACTTGTATTAACACCATATAAGAATATAAAGCAAAATAGCAAATGCGAAACTTGGTGTATCCATTTTTCCAAAGCACCATATATAAAGTCATTTTTTTTTAATTTATATACACATGCAGAATTCTCAATCACATATTTTATGAGTGAATCTAATGTTGTTGGGCCAAATAATCGCAAAGCATATATAAAATCGTGTGAAATTCAATAATTAAAAAAAAAATTGATCATGATGAAAAAATATATGGCATGAGTTTGGGTCCACCCTTAAGCCCAAGTGTTAAGTCACTATTAGTATTAATTTTAATATCATATTTAGGACTTAACAAATAAATTTCTTGCTTAAAAAATTATAATTCCCTTGCTAATTGATGAAATTTTGGAATTGCAGGAATACAAGTAGAGAAATTATAAAAAGAGATAAATTGACACAAGTTGGTGGGAATGCTAGCAAGATGATGACACCTCATAATCTAATCAAAGATGGATAGAAGAGTTTTTATTTATTTGATTCCTATTCTAATTAGAAGGCTTTTTTTTCAATCAGTTATAAATAGGCCTATCAGACACTTAATCAAGGATGAGATTTGGATTTATTATTTTGGAGATTAAAAGTATCGTGAAAATTTGGGATTCGAAGGGGAACAAAGTGGAGATCAGATTTGTCTAGGAATAGAGTTTCTTCTTCTCCTTTTGATTTTGTTTTAAATTTTGGATTTGAAACGATGTTTCGTTTTATTCATGTTTTGTTTTGACAATTCAATCATGAACTAATTCGTCACTCTAAGATTATGATGGAATTTTTTGAATAAATTGGTTCATGATTTTCTTCCATGAAATTAGTAGCACTTAAAGTTATTCATTCTATTGTGTGCTTTTTCTATTTGATTGTCTGATCAACAGTCAAGTGCATTTTTAAATCCTATAGGAGTCTTGGAAAAGAGAATCTAGAGATTGATTGACAATAGAAGACCTTGGGATTAATTATGAAAATTTATGTTTTAATTAATTTGTGAGTAGTATATGAATATTCCTGTTTGCACTAGGGATTTACTTGAGTGGTACAATCTTATCCATAATTTAGTTAATTCACATAGGAATATAGTGAATTAAATAAACTAGAGATTTAATTACAGGTAATTCAAAAGAACCTCGTAATTGCATAAGACTCAAGACTAATAAGCTATTGTTCATTTCACAGGGAGAAAATTATGTAATCAACTTATTCGATTGATGAAATCATAATTTTAGGTTTCTATATCCTGATAGAAATCTTAATCAGTACACTTTTCTTATTTCAATTAGTTTTAATTCCTACATAATTGATTTCTGTTCGAATAAAACAAGTTTGGGATAAATTAGTAATTAGTAGCGAATAATTTAGTTCCTCATGGGATCGACACTCTCTCATCACTTTATTATTTATTGTGATACATGCACTTGCGTAATTGTTTGCATTATTTGTTTTGTTTAGCAGAGAAAAAAAAATTTTAAAAATTTGCCACATCGGAGAAATTTTTTTCTCTAAATTATTATTATTTATTTATAACTTAAAAAAACTGAAAAAAATGAAAGACCCACAAAATCTTTTCCGCCCATTTTCCCCCCATTTTATCAACAAAACTTTAACCTTTCTCATTCTCAGACAATTGAAAGAAAACGAAAAAACTCTCCCAACAAAAAACCCTAGTTAGCTGATAATCCAAGAACCAAGGTTAAATTATACAAAAATCATGGGTGGCGTGAAGCAAAAGTGCAAGATTTTTGGAGAATAGTGCTTGTTAAGGTGGTTAGTAGGCAGTAGAGGAACCTATATATTGCTACCCCACTCTATCGTAAGTGTCCATTTCCAAATAATAATATTTATAGTCACTTTTCTTGCTGGGTATTTGGGATGCAAATGAGTCCACATTGAGGGAAAAATTCCTGAGTTTATGAGTTCTTTATTTTGTGAAGAATCTTTATATATGTTGTTGGGGCCACACACACTTAAAACCAATAGTTGACCAAATGTTTAAAAATGGTCCCCCCCCCCCCAACAATAGTGTATTGTCTACATCAGATTTTATTGCTTTTTATATTAAAAAAGAATTTTAAATTTTTTTTTCAAACCAAGAAAGTTCATCCATCACTGTCGCATTATGTCTTGGCAATGAGTTCTAGTACAAGCTAATTCCTAAGTACCTTGGAGGGACATTACATAAGCTTGACACATTCCTGCTCCTTACTGTGATCGAGTTCTGAATAATTGTTGCGAAGCTATTGGGTTAGTTGGGAAATAGTAGATTTTGTAAAGCAACCCCGTGGTTTTAAACAGATAAATGATACAAAGTTGTTGAAACTCACTGCCAAAGCATTAAAAACTTATAGGGAGCTCACATTGTATGTTGTAGTAGAAGTAGTTGGTGATAAAATTGTAGTTCCTGAACCTAATATAGAACATAAATAGGCTGAAGGTGATGAGGATGGGAAGCAGATTCAGGAAAAGGCTGAGGGATTATGTTTAGATAAAAATGATGAGGTCTTGGAGTTGGGTGATGTGGCTATTGAAAATGATGTTGGGAAGGGTGCTGGGGGTGTTCAAAATGAAGTTGAGAAGTGTACTTAAGGAGTTCAGGTTGGGATTTAGGGGCGTGATGGAGGGGTTTAGCTTGGGTTTGATGGGGGTGCTGAGGAGGTTCAGGTTGGGATTGAGGGGAGTGGTGAGGGGGTTCAGCTTACGATTGAGAGTGATTATCATAATGGAGTTAAACTTGATATTTAGATGGATGATGAGGATGTTGAGGAAGATCTTGAAAGAATGAGGGTGTTGGAGTAAATGTAGAAAGGGTCAATTTAGAGGGTTAAGGACAAGATGAAGAAGATGCTGAATTAGATGAAATATTAGCAAGTATAGACCTTTATACTTATGTTGAATTAAATGAACCAATTGATGTTGATGCTGCTGCTCAGTCTTAGGATGAGAGTGATGGTGAGTATGTAGTAATGAGTGAACAAAATGAGGGGGGGGTTGATCTTTCACTAAGCCAACTAAGTCTTGAAAATGAGAATGAAGATAATGAGGATGTTGGGGATGATGAGAATAAGAGCACTGAGTGTAGTGAGGATAATTTATTGGGGAGTGAATGTGAGATGGCTGAGAGATTACAATATGATGATGAGAATTAAGGATACAAGTACCCTGTATTCAACCCTAAAAACATGTGGAACCCTAAGTTTGAACTAGAGATGATATTTACTAATAAAGATGAGTTCAAATAGGCTATCCAATCCCATGCCATAGCTACTAAAAGAGATTTGAAAATAACCAAAAATGATAAAAACAAGAGTTTATGCAAGATGTGGGAAAGCTAATGACAGTACTTGCCCTTGGAGAATAAGTGCCATAAAGTTAAAGGATAAGAGCACCTTCCAAATTAGAGAATACAATCATACACACACTTGTGGTGAAAAGTTTGATATTAGGGCAATGGAAACAAGATAGCTGTCTGATAGGTACTTGCACTTGTGGAAATCTAATCCAAAAAGGAATGTTGAGTGTTTTAGGCAAGACATAATCAAGGAAATGAATGTTAATGTATCAAAAGATCAGGCCTATAGAGCCAAGAGAATGGCCCTACTTAAGCTTGAGGGTGCCCCTGAATGGTAATATGGGACTATGCTACTGAAATTGGAAGAACAAATCCAGGGTCTACTATTTGGGTGGGTACAGAAGTGGTTGAAGGTCAGAATAGGTTCAGTAAATTTTACTGATGCCTTTATGCTTTGAAATAAGGCTTTAAATCAGGTTGTAGGCCATTTGTTAGAGTTGATCGTTGTCATCTTAATACACCACATGAGGGGGGGCGGTCTTATTAACTGCAGTTGGAGTAGATCCAAATAATAATATTTTCCCTTTAGCCTATGCTGTGGTGTCCAAGGAGAATTATGAAACCTAGCAGCGGTTTATAACTATGCTGAAGCAGGATCTAGACATAAATGTTCCTGAAGAATTCACATTTATGTCTGATAAGCAAAAAGGCTTAATTCAAGCCTTTGAAGATGTTTTCCCATGTGCAGAGCATAGGTTTTGTGTGCAGTACTTGTGGAAAGACATGCATATGCAAGGCTTTAGGGGAATGTCTTTCAAGCAAGCACTGTGGAAAGCTGTTGTTGCTACAACAGTTTTAGAATTCAAAAGAAAAATGCAAAAACTGAAGGACATGGATGATAGCACATATCATTGGCTATGTGACAAACCTCCAAATCAGTGGAGTAAATCTCATCTTAGAGTACAATCAAGATGTGATTTGGTTGTTAATAATGTTTGTGAATGTTTCAATAGCAACATTCTTCTTGCTAGAGAGAAACCAATCTTGACTATGCTAGAATGGATAAGGGAGTTCCTCATGAAAAGGTTGGCCACTAGTAGTGATAAAGCTAAAGCAAAATGGAAGAATAGTTACTTGTGCCCAAAGATAAGAGACATTGTTGAAAAGAATGCAAAGGATGCATCCAGTTGTATACCCATAAAGTCCACTGACAAGCAAAATCAAATTTCTTGTGGTGCTAGTTCTCAGCATTACGTGGACTTGCAGAAATAAACTTGCTCCTGCATGTATTGGGATTTGACTGTCATACCTTGCAAGCATGCCATTAGGGCAATTAATAACCAAAATTAAGACCCAGAAAGATACATCCTACCTTGCTACACTGATCAGACTTACCTCCAAGTATATGAGCCTGCCATAATGGGAATTTAAGGAAGTGAAGTGTGGGGGTGAAGGTTGTTTTATACCACCAATGCCTTCAGAGTTTGGCGAACAAGTTGGTAGACCTAAACATGTTAAGAGAAGAGGATCAGATGAACCAATTGATAAATGGAAAAAAAAGAAAGAAAAAGAGGACAACCGCTTAAAACAAAAATGAGGAGGCATCAGACTACATTAAAATGCAGAGTTTGTGGCCAAGAGAAACACAATGCTACAATATGCCCACTTAAAAATAATGAAGGTGGAGAACCCTCTTCCAGATAGGTAATATTGAAAACTTGAATTAGTGTGAATCTATAAATATTGTGTATGTATTTTTGTAAATATTATCTTCCTATCTTAGGTGAGGAAAAGGAAGAAAGTGGCAACAAGTAGGAGAGACAGGGATGTATTAAATGCAATGAACACAGTAATCACCTTTATTCATATGTCTTTAAGTTTTTTAAGTTTATTAATCCATTCAATCTTATGAATTTTCATTTCAAGATAACAATCCTATAAACGGTTTTTACTATGCAGCACCATGAAGAGACAAAGCATGAAGCAAATGTTGAAAGTACAGAACCAATCATCTTGCCTCCACTAAAGCAACTTGCAGTTGTTTTCTCAAAATAAATAGTGGACCATGCCTGTTGAATCTCAACCTTTTTTTGAAGATATCCTTCAACCACCAGTGTTGCGGCCAGGACCTCCAATGTTTGATCAATTGATGCAGTCAAGGTAACTGGGGAGCCAAAGGGGAAAGGTAGTAAGAGAGTGAATATAAGAGCACCACCAGCATTCATTGGCACCCAATAGTCCCAATCTACTACTCAAAGTAGCTGTTTCACTCATTTGAACTTGCCAACCTTCAAAGAAATTGGTCAGAAGTATGTGACAATGTCATATCTCACTTCTATTGTGAGGAAATTGAAGGAGAAGGGAAATAGTAAGAAAAAGAATGCACAATAGATATAAATGATAGGTGCAAATGATAGATAGAGTGTATAAGTGCCAGTGCTCAGTGATGAAATAGTATGTGTTTTTGTTGAATTGGATGTAAATTTTTTGGCATAGCTCTGACATGGTATTGTTAATTATTCTGGCGCTTCATTTTTGAGGAAATGAAAATGGTTCTTTTGGCATTTTGTTGGTGCATTTTATTTATTTTTTTGAGCATAATGATGGTGCATTTTTGTATGGCTTGATGTGTGTAGTTTGTGCCATTTTACTAGTAACCTTGCTGGAAACTTAGCTGCAACATATGGCCTTCTCAAGCCATCCAGCTCAATCTATTCCAACAATATGTAATCAACCACTCTCTATTCCAACACATTAACACAACCAAGTATCACAAACACAAATGTAGAATGTTTTCATGAAATACATCCATTTTTCATTCAAAAAAAATACTAGGTACATATTACATCCATACACATTCCTTGCATCATTACATTACAAAGCCATACACATTCCTTGCATCATTACATTACAAAGCATAATTTAAAGAAATACCAAACTAAATTTTTTGAAGGAAAAAAAAAAAAAAAAAAAAGCCTATCGTGCATCAATTACAAAGTTCACTGAGGAAGAAGATAAAGAAACAACTACAAAAAGCTTCTTCCAATACCTATGCCAATCAACCCAAAAGCTTTAGAGCAGCAATCACCAAACATCCAAAAGAGAAAATTTTTATTTTTTTTAACTCTCCACTTCAATTGGTCATTCTCCTCCTCTATAATGCTTATTCTTGACTCCATCCCGTTGAGTCATCGTAGAAGCCCCGGAATGATCTGCCTCACCTTGCACATAGTGGTTTATCAACCTATTGAAAAAATGAGCATCCACCAATCTATTGGGCACATGTTTGAAAACGCCTTCTGGGATTTTCATCTGTCCATGATGTGCGGAGGACAACTGCATTTCCATAGTAGCAATTTATTGGTGGTGGCACATCAGACATTTTTGGGGAATTATTGGATTACATACAGATTTTGCTTTCTATGGAAACTAGGGTTCTTGAAGATGCTTTTTGCCCCTTTTCTAAATTGTGAAAATGGGGATGAAAATGGGAGGAAAAGTCATGTAAATGAGTTTGAAAATGGGCAGAAAAGATTTTGTGGGTTCTCTTTTATTTTTTTCAATTTTTTTAAGTTATACATAAATAAATAAATAAAAATAAAAAAAAATAATAATAATAATTTAGGCAAAAAAAAAATTCCGATGTGGCAATTTTTTTTTTCTCCATGACATGGCGACGTTTTTTTTTTTTATGTGTCAACAACGCATCCCATATAAGAGAGAGGTTTTTGACAAATCGCTGTGCATCGCTACGTAGGACACCACGCAGGATCGGACTGGAGGAAAATGGAATTCGGGCTCAATTTGTCCTCAAATTGCCAAAATTCAAAAGTTGGTGTACCAATTTTGCGGCCCGAAAAGTTAAAGTCCTATTTTGCCAGTAAGGTCAAGTTACAGGACCAACTTTTCATTTTTTCCTTAATTTTAATATCATATTTAGGACTTAACAAATAATTTATTGTTTATAATTCCCTTGCTAATTGATAAAAATTTGGAATCGCAAGAATACAAGTGGAGAAATTATAAAAAGGGACAAATTGATACAAGTTGGTGGGAATGCTAGCAGGATGATGACACCTCATAATCTAATCAAGGATGGGTAGAAGAGTATTTATTTATTTGAGTCCTATTTTATTTAGAAAGCTTTTTTTAATCAGTTATAAATAGACATTTCAGACACTTAATCAGGGACAAGATTTGGATTTGCTATTTTGGAGATTAGAAGTATCGCGAAAATTCAGGATTCGGAGGAGGACAAAGTTGAGATCAGATTCGTCTAGTAATAGAGTTTCTTCTTCTCCCTTTGATTTTATTTTTAATTCTGGAATTGAAAAGGTGTTTCGTTTTATTCATGTTTTGTTTTGACAATTCAATCATTAACTAATTCATTACTCTAGGATTATGATGGATTCTTTTGAATAAATTGATGCATAATTTTCTTCCATGAAATTAGTCGCGCTTAAGGTTATTTCTTCTATTGTGTACTTTTTCTATTTGATTGTCTGATCAATAATCAGGTACATCTTTAAACCCTAGAGGAGTCTTGGAAAAGAGAATCTAGGGATTGATTGACAATAAAAGACCTTAGGATTAATTGTTAAAATTGATGTTTCAATTAATTTATGAGTAGGATAGGAATATACCTACTTGCCCTAGTGAATTGCATAAATCAGGGATTTGATTGCGGGTAATTCGGAAGAACCTTGTAATTGCATAAGACTCAAGACTAATAACCTATTATTAATTTCATAGGGAGAAAATTATGTAATCAACTTATTCAATTGATGAAATCATAATTCTAGGAACCTGTATCCTAATAGAAATTTTAATCAGTACACTTTTTCTTATTTCAATTAGTTTAGTTTTAATTCCTACACAATTGATTTTTGTTTGAAGAAAACAAGTGTGTTATAAATTAGTAATTAGTAGCGAATAATTTAGTTTCCCGTGGGATCGACACTCTCTCATCATTTTATTACTTGTTGCAACACGCGCACTTGTGTAAATTTTGCATTATTTATTTTGCACAACCAGCACCAATGACTTTTCAAAATATAAAAATTAGATGCAAAGAAATATGATATTAGGAAACAAAAACATTCGATATAAAATAGACTTAATCAGCCGAAGTCCTCAACTAAACACCATAGAGAAAACCAATACACACACACACACATATATATATATATAGCAAGCTTTACATCTCTAGAATCCCTAAGTCATGCTCATATTATTAATCTTTAAATTAAAATATATAATAAGGAATTATCTAGTTAATTAATTAATTATGTTATTGTTAGCTGGCCAGGTTGGCCAGAAGTTGTGTGGTTTAATTTTTCATATAGTTGGAGTGGTTTTTAAGATGTGCTCACCACATTTTTGCTGTTCTAAGGTTGGAAAGTCTTTTTCTACTTCCTAACTTTTATTCTCCTAATAACGATCCCATTCTATTTATTATATATCCCTTCTTCAAACCTACCCAAAAGACAGCCAACCACATTTCAGTGTTTTGTCAAATGACCCATTTGCCCTCTACCTGCCCTCCATATCCCCCTAGTTTGATTCTAGTGCACAACGCATGAGATATTCCAAAATCCTACTGCAATTAAACATTGACATGAGCACTAGTTTCGTCATTTCACAACTTTGAGGACACAAATACGCGACCCCACTTAAAGCAATCACGCTAGTTAGCTTACTATATTAAGATAATTATTTTTTAATCAAATATTCTCATCAACATAATGAAAGCAATTATAGTGCCTCTTCTTTCCAACTCTTTATAGAAGCACCAAGTCTTTAAACACACACACACACACACACACAATAATTAAAAGAAGAAGAATATTCATAATATATATCACGTAGCAAGTTGACAAGACGAGATAACTCAAGTTTTCCTCTCTTTTTTCTTTTTTTTTGATATATATAAACTTTATCATCATCATCTTCTTCTTCTTTTTCATTTTCTCTCTGTTTCTCTGAGTCCGCAAAGGAGGAAGATGGACTGTTCTATCTGCAGCGCTTTGCCGTATATTCTGAGGCCTCCCAGAAATGCAATATGTGCAGCCTGCTATGAAGGAGCCAGAAGCATAATCACTTTGACAAACAAACTGGACAATGAGAAGGGCTATGATAAACCAACTAATAATCCTGTTTCTTCATCAAATTCGGCTAAGGTACTATGCTTTTCTCTTGCATATCAATCATTTTTAGCAGTTGGGACATAAAATTCTGCAACATGCTTATCTGCCCTTATGAGTTTATGATCAGAACTATGACAAATGCCTCTGTGATGACTCTGTTCTATCTTTAATCTTCTAACAGAGTTGAAGTTATCACAGCCTCAATCTTTGCTCTGTATCATTAAAGTATGTACCTTAAATGAGGTTATATTATTTTTTAGCCCGATGATTCAAAATATTCATATAGCGTGCAATATGAGGTGGTACACATCTATGAATAATTAACGAGCTATTTATGATTTTCTATTGATTTGAAACTTTATTATGTCCCGATGCTAAACATGATATGTGTGTGTGTGTGTGTGTGTATATCTGTTGCCAAATAATAGTTTTGGCACCTATTGGTTATCAGGGGTTTGCAAATACATTAAAATGGGTAAAGGAGATGAAGGAAATGGAAGAGGAGCTAAACGAGAAGATAAATTATCTAAGTGGATTTGCTGCTGCATTCAGAGATCAAATTCACACTGATATTCAAGTCAAGCCTGGAAATAACGAACCCCCCATACCTGCACATAGAGCATTATTGGTGCGTAAACAACTATGACAGCCCCGCCCTCTCCTCACCTCCATTTAGCCATTTTTGGCCGATACAGAGAAATATTTTGGGTTAATATCAATTGACCCTTTTGTAATAATCTATATAGTCAAAATATCCCATGTCATGGGAAAAAATCAAAATACAACCATTTGTTTATAAAAATAGGCAAAATACTTCCCGTCATGAAGGAGGCAGCGTGCATATTTTGGGTATTGCCTATTTCGATTATCATAGGGGGTCAATTGATATTAGCTTGAAATATTTTGGTAGATAAACGATGACATCATTAAATTGGATAGTTGGGGTTGTAATAATATGTTATATATGTTCTTTGTTACTATATGTTGAATTCACAGGCAGCAAGATCAGGCATTTTCAGGAACATCCTGGATTCCGATGAATGCAAAGCTCCACCGAATCAGACAATAACACTTCCCGAACTGAATCGTGAAGAACTAGAATCTCTGCTAGAGTTTCTATACGGCGGAGATCTTCCCAAAGAAAAGATAGAAAAACACGTCTTTTCATTGTCGATCGCTGCAGACAAGTACGAAATTCCATTCCTGCAAAAGTTTTGCGAGCATCATATGCTTGGATCCTTAAACTCGTCCAATGCTCTTGATATCTTGGAAATATCAGACACTTGTTCCAACCAATCTCTGAAGGAGACAGCATTGAACTTCATTGTTAGAAACATGGAAGATATAGTTTTCTCTGCAAGATTTGATGCATTCGCACTTAAGAATCCTCATCTAACTGTACAGATTACAAGGGCGTCCTTCATGGATATAAGAAATAGAAGTACTGGTGTTTGAGCTTGGACAAAAGGGCTAACGTTTTTGCAACTGTATAAATATATATCATATATGCTCTATTCTTATTATATGTCTTATTTGATTCTATTTCCACTAAATCGTCAGTAAGAGCTATGATGTACATGCATTTGCATGAAATGTTTAGTTTCGGAAACACAGAAATTCCCAAAGGTATAATATTTCTGTCGGGTAGTGTTATTTGCACTCTAAATTTTTCTATTTGCACTCTAATTAGTCTTTAATTTATAAAAATTAACCATTGTACCTTTTTACTTTGAATATATGATTTAATTTAAGTTTTTGGATAGTAGTGCCCTTGATATACTATTCATTTATCTATTAAACATTAATGTTCATCCATTCTCAGTCTTCTTTAAAAAAGTACAGATCCAAAAAATTCCTTTTTATGCCTTCTTGTCTTCTTTGCTGCCTTTTCTTCAACCAATTTCTACACTCATTTTTGCTATTTCTTTTGTATAGCAATTTATACCAATTTCTACACCCTTTTCTTCAACCGTCGCGTGTCTTGCTCCAAAGCAATCTTATGAACACATTCTTGAAGCTCATCACGACTAGCAAAAGTTTTACTTGGCAATTGGAGCAATGGATTATCCTCAGCATGATAGTCTTTATTCTCACTCTCTTTTATTTCTGACATAATGTCAAGCTTAAGTGCTTGTTCATCAAAAATAGTTTCTTGCAAATCTTCTTCACTTGCTATATTTGTGAGTCAAGTCAATAAACAAATTCATACTAACAAATTTTAACAAATATTCAGTGTTGAACTCTAGAGAATAAAATATTGCATTTTCTATTTGACAAATAACACTAATATAACTTCTTCCATTATAAATTGCTATACAAAAGAAATAGTAAAAATGGGTGTAGATGGTTGAAGAAAAGGCGGCAAAGAAGACAAGAAAGCATATAAATGAATTTTTTTGGATTTGTACTTTTCTAAAGAAGACTGGGAATGGGGGAAAATTAATATTTAATAGATAAATAAATAGTATATCAAGGGCACAATTGTTCAAAAATTTAAATTAAATCATATCTTGAAAGTAAAAGGATATACTAATCAATTTCTATATACTAAAAACTAATTGGAGTGTAAATAACAAAATTTGGAGTGCAAGTAACACTTTGCTGATAAATATTAGTAAATGATTACACTTTGCCCATAAAATTTGGAGTGCAAATAGACCTGACAAAATTCAACCCATATCCACGGGTACCCGTGGGTACCCAAAAAAATACGGGTAATGGGTCTTGTTTCTCCTACCCAAAAAATTGCGGGTAATTTTACCCGTATCCAATTTACCTGCCATCTTTTGGCCCAACCCGCGGGTAACCCGTAAATATTTTTTTTTATATATATATTATATTATATATACATATAAATGTATATTATATATTTATATATATATTTACATATAAATATTTTTAATCTAAATATTAATTTTTGATTTCATAAATTAAAAATCTATAGCAAATTAAATTAAATTATATCCTAAAACAACTTATTGTGCATATTCCTATGAATGCAACATCTTCTTCCACAAGAACAACAATGTTTGATTGATATTTAAATTTTCAATTCAAAAACCTTTTGGCATGTAATGGAATTTAAGTTTGAACTTTTGAATATGATGTACTTTAATATATATATATATTATATTTATATATATTTACATATAAGTATAATATATATATATTATATTTATATATATTTACATATAAGTATTTTTAATCTAAATATTAATTTTTGATTTCATAAATTAAAAATCTATAGCAAATTAAATTAAATTATATCCTAAAACAACTTGTTGTGCATATTCCTATGGAAGCAACATCTTCTTCCACAAGAACAACAATGTTTGATTGATATTTAAATTTTCAATTCAAAATTCTTTTGGCATGTAATGTAATTTAAGTTTGAACTTTTGAATGTGATGTACTTTAAATTTGGTAGATTTTGAATACTTAATATATAAGTTTTAGACTACAATATTATTAATATACTTTAGGTATTTATTCAATTTAATGTTTGAAATTTGTAGTTCTTTTTTTTTTTAGTTTTATTTAGTTAATATTTGAGTAACATCATGTTTACCTTTAAATATTAAAAAATAATAATAATAAATTATGGGTACCCGCAGGTTTACCTCGTACCCAATAAAAAAATGATAAATTTATCCAACCCGTTGGTAACCGTCATTGGGTTACCCATGGGTACCCAATTGCCAGGTCTAATGCAAATACCAGTAATTTGCCCATAAATGATTACATACGTAAAATATATATACATATGAATCAACTTTGGCTGTTTCTATTAGGGAATCATATTCTGTGCCATTGAGCTAGCAAAAATTATTTGAAATTTATGTACTGGGCCCTGTTTTGTTTTATTTTCAAATTTTATTTTTACATTTTTTATTATTTAAAAATAAAAATACATCACTTTATACATATTTTTACCTAATATATTTTTATTTTTATTCTCAAAATACATTCCCCAATAATTTATATATCTTATCCCAATAACTTATATATATCTTCTCTTTCTATTATCTTTATTATTATTTATCTCCATCTATAATCTACTAAATTCAATATAATTGATATGGGATGACTCAGGTGATTAGGCCCAAACCATATGGGCCCAAATCCAGAGCCCAACACTACACTCGACCTCATTTGTCGACTAGTTGGTACTCGGGTGGAGTATTCGTTACTGCAGGTCGGTGGGTCGACCTGCGATGCCAATCTGTGCACTGCACGCTGCGAAGTAGTTTTGTATCTTGACCTCGGAGGTCGAGGTATGCATAGTACACCTCTGCCGCATTAATGGCGCGTGCCACCATAATACTGCCTGGCAAGTACTTCGACAGTGTACTACCCTACCCCTAAAACCTGGAAGGGCAGTTACTTGGAACAATACAAAGAGAGGAAATGACTAATCACCCCTAGCGTTAAGGAAAAAGCCCCTTTAGCACACCAAGGGTATCTCAGACAATCCCCCAAAAGGAGAAGGCTATAAATATTTTCATCTCAACCTTCCGGAGGTATGCTCTAACATATACATAAAGTCCTTACCCTGCTGCTCGAGTTATCTCGTCGATTTATACTAACTTGAGCGTTCGAGTGCCATAGCGGAGGGCTCCTCAGCTAGCCTGACGTTTTCTGTGTGATTGTAGGATTCAGCGCTTTCCACCACCAGAAACTCGATCTCTAAGGTTGAATCTCAACAAGAAATTCCTTCAGTCCTGTTCCTGACGAATCAAACCCTCATTATTTGACGCTGTCTGTGGGAAACTTCTGAATCCTCTATCGAAAGATGGTGAACACCAGGTGAGCTCCCCCATGGAGAGAAGAAAATAGGAGGTCTAGCTCCCCTCCCCCTCAACATCATCTGGAACCAAATGCCTAGGGATCCAGCGCCCAACCTGAGCCTCTGGTCACGTTGACGATGCCCCAGTTGATGCAACTCATTAGTGAACAAATTTATGCACAAATTTCGGCCCAGCTCTCAGCCGCATTGAATCGACACGCCATACAACCGAAGCCGACGGCCAGTACAACACCCCATCCTACGGTCCCGGAGAGAAGGCAACCCGAGGAGAACTCTCAGCGGCCAGAATCCCGAAGGCCCCCATCGAAAAGAGAATTGAGCCCAGGCCATTTTCCTAGAGAAATGGCCCGTCTCCCCCGTCTCCCCCCCCCCCCCGCGTGGGAAGAGGTAGCAGATTCTGTTGACCACGGCGTTCGACCCTTTCGAGCCCCGCAACGCGATAAGGTCGAGCGCTCGAGACTCCGCCCGAGTAGAAATGCTTCTCAAGCAGATCAATAGGAGTGGGAAGAGGTATCCCACCAAGTACAGCAGTTGAACAGACGCCTGGACGAGATTTCAAGGAGGAACGTAGAGAGGACTCTCAATCCGGAAGGGTAACAGAGGTTCCGTAGGGAGCGAGACTCACCATTCGTCCAGTAGATCATTGATGAGCGTATTGCTATTGATGCCAAGATCCCAACCGGACTGTCAAGATATGATGGCTCAACGGATCCAAATGAACACTTGCTGCAATTTGAGCACATGATGCAACTGCATGGACACAATGAGTACATCCATGCGAAGATGCTGGTAACTACTTTCCAGGGAGTAGCTCTCAATAAGTTTGTGAAGCTGGAGTCGACGTCTATATTCTCATATGACTAGCTGTGTGACAAATTTTTGCACCAATTTGCGAGTAGGAGGAAAGCCAAACTCCCCCATACACACTTGCATACAGTGACACAAAATGAAGGAGAGTCCATCTGTGATTTTTTCACCCGATTCAACACGGAGGTGTTAAAGATTGATAGCCCGAGGATTGAATTCTTGATTGATGTGCTTTTCCTGGGCTTAAAACATAAAAAATGTGCAAATGCGCTTGTGCGCGAACAACCCAGATCAATAGAAGAGCTTCTTGAGCTCGCGGAGAGGTACATAACCCAGGAGAATATGAACAAGTTAAAGTATGGCAACCTGGAAGTCGACAAGAAAAAGAACAAAGAAAAGGACGATCGACAGGCCAGAGAGGGGCATCGATCCCCTATTAAACGCTTCCATGAGTACACTCCACTCAACCTCCCGAGGAAGGAAGTATTTTTTGCTATCCAGCATGACAATCTGCTGAAAAAACCCAGGAAGCTCGCGGAGACAAAAGCCATGAAAAAATCAAGGAAATACTGCCACTTCCACCGGCAGAAAGGCCATGACACAGAAGACTGTTTCAACTTGCAGGATGAGATTGAGAGGCTGATCAGACAGGGCCATTTGAAGAAGTATGTCGTAGAGCAAGCCAAACAAGAAGATGGCAAGTGCGACCGGACTCCCCATAGAGAAAGGTTGGCTAGCTCGAGAAGAGAGGACAAAGGCAAAAAACCATCCCCAAACCCCCACCCACCCACTCGAGGGGTTATTGTTTTAATCGCAGGAGGCCCAACAGGGGGAAATTCCAAATCCGCAAGGAAGCAGACTCAGAGAAGCCTACACTCGGCTAGGGCATCTAAAGTTGAATCAGTCTACCAGCTCTCAACCATTTTGAAGCCAGTCTCTTTCACAGATTCAGACCTCGACCATATGAAGAACAGAGGAGTTGACAGGAAAATAGATTGCCCTATGGTTGTAGCCTTTTAAATAGCTAACTTCGAAGTCAGGAAGATACTGGTCGATAATGGTAGCTCCGTGAACATAATATTCCTGTCCGCTTTGAATAGAATGAAACTTAGGGAATTAAAGTTCGATCAGGTCAAGACACCACTAGTTGAATTTGGTGGATCTGAAATCATTCCGGAAGGATTCATCAACTTTTCCACAACATTTGGGTAGGGCCCGAGGAGCAGAACTTTGATGATCAATTATTTTGTAGTAGACACCCCATTTGCTTACAATGTCATAATTGGTCGACCAGCCTTAAACGACTTTAATGCTATCGTCTCCACATACCATATGAAAGTCAAATTCTCAACTCCGGCGGGTGTGGGAGAGCTATTGTGCAACCTGCAGGATGCGTGGTGATGCTATACCATTTCCATCGAGGCCAACGAGCAGAAGAAGCGACCACAGCTAAAGCCCTCAGGGGACGCCCTTGTAGTAAAACCCGATGAGGGGTCGACATCCAGAAAGATGAAATTTGAAGACACCAGAGTCGATCTAGTCGGGGAATTTAAAACAATCAAGTTAGAACCAGGGAACCCCGACAAGACTACCCAGGTCAGAAGTGATATAGGGAAGCGCTTGGAATGCTGCATGGTTGAATTCCTCCGACGAAACATTGATGTGTTCGCATGGAAATCTTCCGACCTCCAAGGAATCGACCTAAACATCATCGTCCACCGACTCAATGTGGATCCTGCTTATAAACTAGTAAAACAGAAGACCAGGACCTTCAACGCAGAAAGAGCCCAAATTATCGAGGAGGAGGTCAACAAGCTCTTAGAGGCAGGATACATTATAGAAATTCAATACCCCTCTTGGCTTTGTAATGTTGTACTAGTTCCCAAGAATGAAGGAAAATGGCGCATGTGTAACAATTTCACCGATTTGAATAAAGCTTGCCCTAAGGATCCTTACCCTCTGCCTCGTATAGATTTGTTAGAAGACTCCAGTGCTGGTTGTGAGTTATTGAGCATGATGGACGCCTTCCAAGGCTATTATCAAATATTCATGGCACCCGAAGATAGGGACAAAACCTTTTTTGTGGTCCTCAATTATATATACTATTTTTTAGTCATGCCCTTCGGATTCGAAAGCGCGGGTGCAACATATCAGAGATTGGTCAACTTCATGTTAAAGAAAGAAATATGGAGGTCCATGGAGGCCTACGTCGACGATATGATTGTAAAAACTAAGAAGGCTGAGGACCACCTGGTCGACCTCGCCGATACCTTTTCCATATTAAGGGCCTTCGGCATGAAACTCAATCCTAATAAGTGCACGTTTGGAGTTAGAGGCGGAAAATTTCTTGGATACATGGTTAGCCAAAGAGGGATCAAGGCAAATCCATATAAAATTAAAGCAATTCTGGACATCACCCAGCCCCACACTATTCGGGATGTGCAACGACTGGTTGGGAATATCATAGCTTTGGGCAGGTTCATCGCAAGGTTGGCGGACAAAAGCCTCCCCTTCTTCAAAATTCTCAAAAATGCAAAGAAGTCAGGGTTCCAGTGGACTCCGCAGTGCGACCAAACCTTGGCAGAGCTCAAATAATACTTGTCTTCACCACCCGTGCTCGCCAAACCCGACCTAGGAGAGGTACTACAGCTTTACCTCATTGTATCCATGGATTCTATCAGCTTTATTTTGACCTCGACTAGAGGAGAAACACCCCGCCCGGTGAATTACTGCAGCAAAGCTTTGCAAGGCCCTGAGCATAATTATCTGGAGATCGAGAAATTCGTCCTCGCTCTTATCACCGCAGCTCGAAAGCTTTGACCTTATTTCCAGTCGCATGCGGTCGTGGTGCTGACAAATCAACCATTAAGACAAGTGTTGTTGAAGACCGACACCTCGAGACGGGTTACCAAATGGGCCATTGAACTCGGAGAGTTTGACATCACCTTTCAGCCCTAGACTGCCATAAAAGCACAAGTCCTAGCTGACTTCATTGTCGAGAGACTCGACTCTCCCGATCAAGCCTTCAGCAACGCTGTTGTATGGACATTACACGTTGATGGATCGGCAACAACTTCAGGAGGTGGAATTGGTGTATCTCTTCGTTCCCCGCTTACTGAAGAATACGACTTTGCAATAAAGCTCGATTTCCCGATCGCAAATAACGAAGCAAAGTATGAAGCCCTTATCGCAGATATGTGCATGGCCGCAGAACGTGGTGTCGAGCAACTAGTAGCAATCACCGATTCCCAACTGGTCTCAAAACAGATCGAGGGCAATTTTGAAGCCAAAGAAACTAGGATGACCCAATACTTCGCTGAGGTTAAACTTTTACAACAGTCGTTCAAGAGTTTTAAGCAGAGCCAAGTCCCACAGTCACAAAATGATCGAGCAGACGTATTATCAAAGCTAGCTAGCTCAACCAGAGGCACCAGGGAAAGCACCATAACATTCCTGGTGGCTAGTAAACCTTGTATCCAGGATGCTGATCATATGCTCGTCGGTTCTATCGACCAAACTGCCCCATGCTAGCAAGAACCCATCAAGCTCTACCTCAGTCAAGGAATCGTTCCCGATAATGAAAAGGAGGTTGTCAGGCTTAGATGGTTGGCAGCCAAGTTTGCACTCGATGACCATGGACAACTCTATAGTAGGTCGATATCAGGACCCTCGCTGAAGTATTTAGCGCCCGACGAGGCAAACAAAGTGCTGCAAGAGATTCATGCTGGCATCTGTGGCAACCATTTAGGCGGTCGGTCATTGGCGCACAAAGTCATCCGTTACGGCTATTTTTGCCCCAGTTTGTTGCAAGACTTAGTCAATTTCACCAGAAAATGCCCATCATGCTAGATCCACTCGAACATATCCCACCAACCAGCCGCATCGATGGTAGATGTTTAGATAACTTGGCCTTTCGACTAATGGGGGATTGACATAGATGGAGCTTTCCCCAAAACATCTGGCCAGCGCAAGTTTATCATCGTGGCGGTTGAGTATTTTACCAAATGGGTAGAAGCTGAATATGTTCCAAAGATCACCGATTCGGCCATCAAGAGTTTCATTTGGAGGAACATCATATGTCGATTTGGCTTGCCCAGAATCCTGATCTCGGATAACCGTACTGTGGCACCCCTCCTTAAGATAACACCCAAATCAAGGTACCACACAGATTCAGACTTACAATATCAGAGTTACAGCTAACAAAAGGCCCATAGTTCTGTTGCGTACATCACCAAAATTCAAAATTCAAAATTCAACCTCAACAAGTAGTCATAAACTTGAATTAACAACATATATATCTACTAGGTCTCAACAGAGTTCAAAACATTCATATCTTACTATTTAATACATCATAACCTTAAAATACAAAACGACATGTTACAACCTTTCTAAGGTGATCATATCTTATACAAAAGTACATCATAACTTGGATTCTATATAATCAGCAAAAGAAAACCCAAGTATTGTTAATTCCTCTTCTCAGTCTCGATCAATTCTCTTCCTTATCTGAAATATCACAAATATGGGGATTAAGTCCAATGACTTAGTGAGGATTATAGAAAGGATTCATCGAGGAAAACTCGACTCAACAGATCATAATGCAACTAACAGATAATGCGGATACAAAAACAGATAGCACAATTTATCAAACAGGAAACTCTCCTGCCTTGTTGCTCCAAGATCAGATTTCAAATACAGACTGTCAGACAAATCAATCCCAAAGCATATACATTCAAAGGATGATCGAAACATGCATTGCCGATTCACCTTATACCAAACAAACAGATCACCTAAGCATAACAGCTTAGTATTTGCAGATGCCCATACGGTCCGTATAGCGCACCGCTAATGCCTAGGGGGAAATCCCTAGCGTACCGCCTACACCGAGGGGGAAATCCCAAGCGTGCCGTTGACACCGAGGGGGAAATCCCAAACGTGCCTTTATATAACCAAACATTTAGCTCAGATTGGCTCTTGGCCCAACAATCTCCATACATATAACAAATTACCGCTTATGCAGATGCCTAGGGGGAAATCCCTAGCACATTGCCGGTTTCAGATAAACAAATCAAAGCAGACAGAAATAATGCCAGTCAGGCAACAGATATCAAACTGATAATAGAAAAGCCAACAAGGCTACAAATGCGAAACAAATGACAGACAGATACCGAACAGATAACAGATAACATTCTGGGCGCCAGAACAGACAGAAACTGATACAGAATAACAGAAATAGATACGGAACAGACATAACCCTCACAAGGGTATTCAGAACAGAATCAAATAACAAACAGAATCCAAACACGGTTCTGAGTAACGTACAGAAACAGTAAACCCACACAGGGGTTAATTTCAATAACAGATAGCTCAATAGGGTGCCAAATTGGTAGAGCCTCATAGGTATAACGAGTACCAAAAGGGATAGATCCTTACCTGATTGTAGAAATTCCCACTCAGTCCAACATCAAACTATGGACGATCAACACCCAAATCTTCTTCACCTATTCCCAAAATAATTCATAATCAAAGCTCGGTCGATTTAATGGTCTCAATAATCAATTAAGCTTATAATTTTCCAAAACTACTATAAGTCTCCTAGACATGCCAAATTTTACAACAATCGAATATTTTAACTTAACCATATTCAATTATTATCCATTATAAAATATAACTCTTAAATCCTCAAATTAATTTCTACCAACTTAATTAAATCTCATAATAAGTTATTACTATTCCAATAATTCCCAAAAATCATAAATATCAAAGTATGGTCTTCCAACAACTAACCACACCCCACAATATTCCATAATCACTAAAATTCAATTCCTAGCTCCAACATACAATGTCATATATATATATACACAAAATTCAAATATAATATAATTAATAAATCTTCCAAAATTCGCAAATCAATAACTAATGCTCGGAATCAGATATGGCTTATACCATTGCGACCGTCGGATCGAGCAGAAGAAACTGCCCTATCGCCGCCGCCGCCGCCGCCGCCGGCCACCGTCCGCTGCCGTGCCGCCACCGGTCGCCGTCACCTGAATATGGGCACTTTACGTGGTTCTCTTCCTCGCAACGTGCTGATCACGAATCTCCGATTAGATTTCAGTTTTGGCACCCCAACTGGCCAAAAATCTCCAAAAACAGTGGTCAACCTCCTCTTCTCCGCCGAGCTCCGCCGCGCCTGTTCACCATCGTTCGTCGCCGAGAACGCCCATGCAGCTGTTGAACCAGCTTCCTTTCATCTCCTGCTACTCGATGATACCCTCAAATGCAGCTCCAGTCGTCGGAAGAAGGAGATACGCCCGTGGCCGTGAGATGGGTTTCTTCAAACTCCTCCTACCACCGCGTCTCCGCCGTGCATGGTGGCTGTTTGGTGTTCAGAGGGTGCTGGAGAAGAGAATGGTGATGTTGGTTAGCAGTAATGGTGCTTGGTTGAGTGGTGAAGATGGTCTCGGTGGTGATGGGTTGTCGCGGTAATGGAAGAAAAGAAAGAAAACGGGAAGAAGAAAATGAAAGAAAATGAAGAAGGAAGAAAGAAGAAGGAAAAGAAGAAAAGAAGAAAGCTGCCAAGTGTCCTCACAATCCAATTTTTCCATTTTTGCGATTAAATCCCTAACATAATAAGATTCCTCAATTGAATCCCAAACTTCCAAATTTCTTGCAATTAAGTCCTTAATAAATAAATAAATAAAAATGAAATCAAATAAATTCCAAGGATTTAATAATAACATCAAAATTAACATAAACCATGAAAATAATTACTTATGAAAATACAAAAATTCCGGGGTCGTTACAATCACCCCCACTAAGAAGAATCTGTCCCCAGATTCTCACCTGATCAGAGAAAAAGTTCAGGGTACTGATGACGCATGAGATCTTCCCTCTCCCATGTCACTTCCTCCACATTATGATTCCGCCATAATATCTTGACTTGAGAAATTTCTCGATTCCTAAGTTTCCGACTTTGACGATCCAAAATAAATAAATAAATAAATAAATAAATAAATAAATAAAAATGAAATCAAATAAATTCCAAGGATTTAATAATAACATCAAAATTAACATAAACCATGAAAATAATTACTTATGAAAATACGGAAATTTCGGGGTCGTTACACGTACTCAATTCCAAAGCAAAAGCACTAGGAAATGGTGCGAAGCCTTAGGAGTCAGCCAACATTTCACCTCCATGGGGAACCCTCAAGCCAACGGCCAAACGGAGGTCATGAACAGAACGATTCTCGACCACCTCAAGGCTCGAATAGCTGGCATAGGAGCCAGTTGGGTAGACGACCTCCCAGGAGTGCTGTGGGCATATAGGACCATGCCCCGAATAGCAACAGGCCACAGCCCGTATAGTTTGGTTTACGGATCTGAGGCAGTAATCCCATCCGAGTTAATCCAGCATACCGCTCGAGTAATTCACTATAACCCAGTCAGAAATATGTCAGAGAGAATAGTCGACCTAATCACTGTCGACGAGTTGGTCCACACAGCCTACAACAAAATGCAACGCTACCGGTCGAAAATAGTGGAACGTTACAACAAAACAGTGCGACCCCGAACATTCAAGGTTGGGGACCTCATCCTCAAGAAAGTAGAAGTATAAAGAACGTAGCAAAACTCGACCCGAAATGGGAAGGACCCTACTAAGTGGTTAAAATCTCAAAAAATAATGCTTATCGACTTGCAGATGCGTCTGGCAATGAGCTACTCCGATCGTGGAACGCAACAAACTTGAAAAAGTTTTACGTGTAAAAGGCCCTTGGCCCCCTCTGTACTCTTCACCAGTAATGAAGTTGATGATGTATTCTTGCAATTTAAAATGCACCACAAAGTAGAGGCTTTTTAGCTAAGACCAAACATCGACCCCGCAGTTGACAAAGTAGGCTTCATGCCGCCAAGTCGAAGCTTTTTAGCTAAGACCAAATGTCGACCCCGCAATCGACAAAGCAGGCTTCACGCTGCCAAGTCGAAGCTTTTTAGCTAAGACCAAACGTCGACCCCGCAATCGACAAAGCAAGCTTCACGCCGCCCAGTCGAAGCTTTTTAGATAAGACCAAACAGACGACCTTGTAGTCGACAAAGCAGGCTTCACGCCGCCAAGGCGAGACTTATTAACCAAGACCAAATAGTCGACCCCGCAGTCGATAAAATTATTTGAACTTTACCAATTCATTGTATGAAATTGACCATATTAGTTCGATTGCTAAGTTATTTAAAGTTCGATTGCTAATCATTTCGATTGCATATTAGTGACAATCTACTCGATGAGGGTTTTGAGTAAATTTAACACTGCGAACATTCGACCATAAATTTATTCGCTTAAAGGAATAAAGACAATGAAGGCAGAAGATTAGCTAAAGTTGCTAAAAAGCGAAAAGCATTCGTTTATACATCATCATGAATGATCCAAAGTGCAAACGCCTCATCAAGGCACGTTCATTACATATTAAAAACAAAAATGAATGAAAACTTTAGCTAGAACCGACGCCCTCTTCACCAGCCTCCCGAGCACCCTCCTCATTGGCCTGCTCAAGCTCGTCACTCGGGGGGATAACTGCCGGGGAAGGCTCGAGCATAGCCACGGCAACGGGCACAGTAGCGGTCGCCGGTTGAGATGGACCGACAGCATCGATCAGGAATCACCTGTCGGGAGTAGGAAAATATGCTGCTACATCGACCTCCTCCTTCTTAACCTCGAACGCTAAGTTACTGGCGAACTCAAACTCCTGGGTGACGGCCTTCAACCTTCACTCGACCTCCGCTCGCCTCTACTGCTCATCTGTCAGCCAGGTTAGTGGGGGAGCCTCCTCCACTGCAGTGGCCTCAATGCCTGCTCCCTCGGCCCCACCCCCGCCCTCCGAATAAGGCTGTAGCTGCTCGTCGAGCAAGTGGCTAATGCAACTCCTATCTTCTGGTTGAAAGCAGTAGCCCAAAAGTTGCAATTGTTTAACGGCTTTCTCGAAGGAGCTCCGGGCGTCGTCGAGAGCAAACACGATGATCGCATCTTGGAATGCCATGCTTAACATAAACTGCTACACCGCCTCCCGGCGCACCAGCGGCAATATACGATCGAACTCAACCCGCGCCCCGTCTAGACCTACATTCTGACCCGCAGATCGACCAGAGCTCCAAGCGACCTGCCGGTCCAAATGTAATTTTTTCACCAGCTCATCCATTTTTGTCCTCTCCTGGGCGGATACGACCAGCTGCTCGTCCTTTAGTTGGAGCTCCTTGGCCAGCTCCTCGACCTGTTTTTCCAGCTCATCAACCCTCATCTACGAAGACTCGAGCTGAGCCTTCAGAGTTTCTGCGTCCTCGCCAACCTCCAGTTGCTCTTGATCCGCCAGAGCTAACTCTGACCTCCGGTAAAAGCTATACCCTAGCTGGCCGACCTAAAAGACAATGATATTAGATACTCGATCAGCGTGTAGCGATATAATAATAAGCAAGAAAACTTTACCATGTTGGCATGATAAGCCAACGCCCGAAGAGCCGCATCCTGGCTTAGCCCCATAATCTTCCCGAAGAGCCGCATCCTGGCTTAGCCCCATAATCTTCCTCTAGTCAGCCACGAACTGACCTGCTAGCAAAACTTTCAGTGAGGCAGCTCCCGTCGGCCCCGTAATCTCCATAGAAAGTGAGTTATGCACGGACATATCTGGTCCCAAACTGAGGAGAAGGCAACTTCAGCAAGTTGAACAGTAAATCATCCCCGCAAGCTCTGAAAAGATCGTCTCCGGTCGGTGGGCTCGATCTTGCTGCTTTCCCTTTTCCTTTTTCGGTAGCAACCCTCTTCGAAGTAGGTCCTGCCTGCTCCACCAGCGCCCTCCTGCCCCGACCTGTGGGGTTACCACCTGCGATCGCGATTGCTCGGCCTAGTGATGGTGTCGGAGAGGGGGTAGGCATCGCGACCTCATGACAGGGTGCCTCGATCGCAGTGGCTGCTCGCCGAGCCACAGTACCTTATCGGCGCTGTTGGTTTCTCTCTGCCCTTGCCAAAGCCACCGCTCTCGACCTGTTCATGATTTCCGCACGATCTGTCAAACAGCAAAATAACAAGGGTCAAAATTGACAGCAGCAATGAAAAAGCAACAAATTAAAAGAAGCACCATCTACGTAGTCAATCATTTGCAGGCAAATTTAACGGAGCTGGCGATAACCCAGCCAACACCAAATGCCTCTCCTCGATAAAAATTGAGGCCTCCATCTGGCCAAATTCGACCAGGTCCCGAATGAAGGTGTTGGGTCAGGTTGGGGTAAGGTTACCTGGCATTTCTACATTTCCCATCCACCAGCCCTGAGGAATAGTGAAACCCCCAGCCACTCAAACAACTAGGTATCGTTTTTTCCACTCTTGCCCATATGAGGAAATAGGGGCTACGAGGAACTTCGGGGCGGTCGAGCAGTCAAGTAATAGAAGCCCGACTCATCAGTGCTACCCGACTTGCGAGACATTGGCAGGTGAAATAAGTTGGAAAAGTTTTCGAAACTGGCGGGCTGGTTGAATAGATGCATTAAAACAATGAAACTACAAATGGTGGAAAAACAGTTGAGCAACAACTGTGTTATGCACACTTGAAGGCCCCTAAGCAGGTTAATCATGGTACCACTCAGTGGGAACCTAAGACCATATCTAAAAGCATCCTCGAAAATAGTAATGCAACCTACAGGAGGACGGTGCATTCGACCAGTCTCCCCGGGAGTCAGCAGTTCGTATTCAGTTGGAATGTGGTATAACTGCCTGAGGTATCTCAAGTTTACAAAGTTTATGGTGGACACAATCTCGCTAAAATGATTTGGTGTAAATAGTCGACCCTGCGAGGGAGGAACCTGGCTCGGCCCAGCTTCATCTCCCCCGCGGATGCTACTCGAGCTGTAGAACTGGAATCGTCACTCGAGGACCCACTAGAATCCCCAGACATATATCTAGGCCTATCAGATTGAGTGGCCTCACTATCCCCTCCTCAACTACCCTCAGAACCAGATAAACCCAACATTATGTCAAAAATCTAAAGGGCACGGAGTAGAAATAAAGGGAGCACTTACTGAATCGAAGAGCTAAAAGCAGAAAACCTTGACTGCGAGAACGTTTGGATAAGCGATCGACCAGAAGCTAAAGCAGTAAAAGTAAAAATAGCTGATTTTACCTCGGATATTTATAGGGGTGCAAACGCAAGAACCCAAGTGCCTGTAATAATGCAGTAACCGCCACGCCGCCCTACGCGCGCCATGGTGTAACCGCTCAATAAATGCGATATACCCTTGTCGATCTTCAAAAACCCTGGTCGACCCTGAAACTCTCTTGTCGATTCTTGCAATAGCCTACCAGGCTACTTCCCAATCCTTTTCGCCGAGTCCTCGTTCAGCATTTGGAAATGGGGGGACTCATGATATGGGATGACTCAGGTGATTAGGCCCAAACCATATGGGCCCAAATCCAGAGCCTAGCACTACACTCGACCTCATCTGTCGACTAGTTAGTACTCGGGCGGAGTATTCGTTACCGCGGGTCGGTGGGTCAACTTGCGATGCCAATCTATGCACTGCACGCTGCGGAGTAGTTTCGTATCTCGACCTCAGAGGTCGAGGTATGCGTAGTACACCTCTGCTGCATTAAATGCACTGACAGGCGGCATGCCGCCGCATTAATGGTGCATGCCACCCCACTACTGTCTGGCTCAGCAAGTACTTCAACAGTGTACTACCCTACCCCTAAAACCTAGAATGGCAGTTACCTAGAGCAATACAAAGAGAGGAAATGACTAATCACCCCTAGCGTTAGGGAAAAGGCCCCTTCAACACACCCAGGGTATCTCAGACAATCCCCCAAAAGGAGAAGGCTATAAATACTTTCACCTCAACCTTCCGGAGGTATGCTCTAATATATACGTAAAGTCCTTACCCTGCTGCTTGAGTTATCTTGTCGATCTATACTAACTTGAGCGTTGGAATGCCATAGTCGAGAGCTCTTCGGCTAGCCCAACGTTTGCTGTGTGATTGTAGGATTCAATGCTTTCCACCACCAGAAACTCAATCTCTAAGGTCGAATCTCAATAAGAAACTCCTTCAATCCTGTTCCTAACGAATTGAACCCTCATCAATAATTATTACTTTTCTAACAATTTATCTAAATACAAACTCATTTTCACTAATTATTTTTTTAAATTTTTATATGATGGAATAAAAAATGAAAATAAAAATAAAACCAAACGAACATTTGAACTTCGCTATTGGAAGGCACAGACCGTTCTATCCCTCATTGCCATTGGGACCCTGATTTGGCAAAAATAGGCAAAGATCTGCGCCCCCATTTTACGGGTTTTGTCCGACCCGATTTTCAACCCAAAAGTACAATCCAACCGGAGAGTCATAGATAATGTAGACGTGGCAACATCTCCTAAAACCTAAACAAGACATGGAGAAAACAGTAAAGGGCATCGCCTATAATTAATAGCTATTGCGAGATTATTAGAGGGGCTTTTGGGCAAGTGAACAGTGTGCTCACGTAGAGACCATGACCTGCAAACATATGACCTGAGCACGATATATAGAATTAGAGTTACACTTGCATTTTCTTCGAAAACTCAGATCCAACTATTTTTATACTGAACAATATATATAAATTGATTATCTGGTGTCATCGTTGTAATCCCGGGTCAAATTTTGAATTTCTAAATATATATATATATATAATAGCTTTCTTTGGCTACATTTTGGGAAAACAAAATATAGTTTACTTTTCTCCCAAAACAATTACTATTAATCTCAAAATACTCCTTCAAATGAATTAACTTATTACCAAAAACTCCATATACATACATATACATATCATAATATTTTATCATTATTTTTACAATTAAAAAATCGTATCTAATCATCACATATACATATTATATATTTTATTATTATTTTTACAATAAAAAATATTATTCAATTTCATTTTCACCCCAAAAATCTAACAAAAAATATTGATTTGACTTCTACAATAGAATTTGTTTCCTCCCAAAATATAAACAAATATATCAAAATTTTCCAAAACAATTTTCTCACTATTTTTAAAACATAAACAAACATACATCACATTCCACAACACAAATTTCACATTCTCCAATCTCATTTTTAAAACTCATTCTCTCAAAACATATAATCTAAAACACATAATTCATATCCAAACATTACCATTGAGTTTTCACGCTTCAAATGAGGTAACTTAATACTTTAACTTTTGTAGCTTTTTTCTTTCTTTCTTTCTTTCTTTTTTTTCCATCATTAGATAACTTGATCCAAACATAGCATACCTGTAAAGTCTGTGCCTTGTTTTAACAATATTAATATGTCAACTCTTTTTCTGCACCTGCAAGAGTGAGCAAATAGCATAATTATATTCTTCTATGTTTTCTTTAAAAAAAGGCATATAATCCTCCGTGTTCTAGAAAAGGCATATAATCCCCTTTTTAATGAAAAAAGCATATAAAAGAAGACAAATAGCGCCAACTGGATCAGCTTTTCTCAATGACCAACTCACCTGCGAACATATTATATTATAAGATGAAAATTTCATTTTATTTGTCATTTTTTGGTTTTTTTCATAAATACTATGATATCATTAAATATACATCCATAGAATATATATATATATATATATTTATTAATATTTTGAGAAAAAGAAAAGTTAATGATAAAATAGTAGATGACAATCCAAAAATTAATTATTTGCGACGAAATTTGAGAGTTTTAAGATGCATTTTTGTAGTTTGCTTTTATTTCTCTTTTAAATTAGTAAATTCCCTAGCCATGATGTTCTACTATTATATTTTTTAATTTGTGTTTAATTTCGGAACAGCACTTCTAGTCATCTAACCTTATTTAGAATAATACTACTAATTTAGTTTTTTTGACCTAGCAAACTTTCTATGCTAATCAATTTTATTTGCAAATCATACTTTTTGTGGCCTTTTTTTTGCATATTATGACCATGAAGCATTTTAAACCTAAGAATTATTTTAAATTTTGCCCTCATTTTTTCTAATTTGTTTTGGTACTTTCACCCATTGAATCAACTTTAAGTCACAGAAGAAATCAACTCAATCATGTCGACCTTGTACTCTGACAGATGGATTTCCCAACTTAGATCAAGTTGCCTCTCAAAATGTCCCTAAATAAGTTAATTTGTAGCCGCATAACTCGAAACTGGTTAGTACTTGTTGTCGGTACAGTTTCGTTCACCCCCAAAAAAGAATAGATAGTAATAAAGTGGCAACTCATGATGCAAATATTGTCACTTAATATATATATATATATATATACACATATAATTTAAGCATAAATTTTTTTGTTTTGAAACAATAATGTTTTTTGCAAATTTAATTAATTGTGACAAAAATTGTGTTTAAATTATTATTATTGACAATTAGTAACATATTTATAGTGATAAACTAATGACAAATGAAAATTTTATCACAAATCTAATATCAATCTTAGGTGTCATTATGCATTTACTATACATGTGTCACTAAATATCAATTGTGACAATTTAAAACAATAGTTCTTGTCACTAATAAGTTATATTGTGACAAAATAAAAATTATTATTATTTTAAAAATCTCATACATAATGAAAATTGTTATCATTTAATATATGGTATCAGCATTATTACTCATTTTTTTTATTATTATTCTTTTTGTCATTAATATTATTTTTTGTTTTTGGTGATTGTCTAGGCCATAGCCAATAATATTTTGGTTCCATTAATTGTAAGAGTACTACATTCATTAATTTGGAAGTTAAGATGCTACACAGTAATATGGAGGCAATTTAAAAAGGAAATTAGCAATGTTAGTAAATTAAGTAATAATAATTTTTACTTTCTTATAATATTAAAAAATTTCACTACTTTAAAATGATCGCTATTCCCAATTTTATTTTGTAAATTATTCCCAATTTGTCCTTAAATTATCACTATTGGCAATCATTAAAGCATGCACATATCCAGTCAGAACAAAGAAATCATAACAACAGTTTTTACTATATTTACTCTTTTCTAGGTGAATAAGCAATGCTCAAAATAGTTATCGTCCACTAATATTGAACTATATAATATAATCTTATACAAGTCTACAAAATATAACATTTCTTAAAGTTCAAAAGGATATGCATTAAGATTTAATTTTGATTGTTTGGAAGAGTTGTCCATAGTCCATACAATATTGTAATAAAAATGTGAACTATTAATCCCACCTAAAATTTGTAAATAAGTAATTGTTTGATTCCGAAAAAAGAATAAAACATCATTCCTAAAACCATGACAAGCAATATTAAAATCAATTTCTCTTTCTTTTACACTCCTTTAATTCAAAATAAATCCAAACATTCTTTATTATATTATTTTAACAAATAAATAGTTGATCAAAACACCAAATCATGTCTACATCATATACATGCATCTCATGTTATCCTTTATTTTTTATTTTTTTTTAATGAATGTACTAAAACAACAATATCCCCGTGGTGCTGCAATTCATTAGCCTTATCGCAGAAAACACATGTACTTTTGCAATAACAAATACAACTCTGTATATATTCACACCAGCAATGAAAAGACAAAAGTTGGAACAGCGTAACTTCTCCTTGAAGGTACCACATTAATTATGCTCATATGATGCGTCGAAATTCCCACTTTCTTGGAGTTTTTAGGTTAAATAATACCCAACTTATAATATTTTTTTGACCAACTTTATCTTTAATTTTCGATTGGTAATTAATTATCATCAAATCAATAATGTAACACATCAGACAAACCTTGTGAGAAAGGTAAAGCACTTCATTCATGATTATAGAAAAGTGGAAATCATACCTAATTAGTTACCAGAGAGAATAATTCTTAGGATTTTTTTGATTTTTTCCATGTTACATAGGAAGGAAAACTAATTAAAGATCATTACATTCTTCATCTTCTCTCTCTACATATTGCTGGAAATTGGAATTTCCATCAAAATTATAAGTGATCTTTGATCACCTACTTATCAAGATTTTCAAGAACTCCCTGATCCCTTTATAACTTACCAATCTACCCGCAGTTGGAACGAAAATTCGGTGCAACTTTATACACCAGAACAAAAAGAAAAAAAATAAAAATATATATAGATATAGATATAACTAATTAATAATATATAGCAAGCCTGTGATCATGGGCTTGAACATTTCTTCTTACTCAATGCTTTCACTCCAATTCTTGATAGTATTTGAAATCGCTAGTTTCACCATCTGTGCATCCACGTTGTCTTCGTCTTCTTCATTCTGCAAGGAATTTATATCATCAGTCCATGAAGTGATTCCTGAACTATATATACGTTGTATGCTATATTATATATGCTGTCTAAATTTAGATTTTCTGAGGCCAATTAAATCACTAGTACCTCTAATCTATTATGTCGTAGTAGGGTTAATATTAATCGACCTTTGTAATAATTGAAATAAGCACAATACCCTGTATAAAAGGGATCAAAACTTCATCATTTGTTTTAAAAACTATGCACACCGCCTCCTTCATGATATGAATAGAGTGTTTTGCCTATTTCTATAAACAAATAGTAGTGTTTTATTTTATTTTATTTTATTTTTACTACAAGAGGGTATTTTGTCTATTTTGATTACTAGGATAGATCAATTGATATTAATCCTATCCTAATACATACCATGTTAGCGAAAAAAGAAGAAAAATTAGAGCTTAAAGAAAAAAAAAAAAAAAAAAAAAAAAAGGTGCTTATTAATTTTGGTGTTCTTACTTCTCCTCCAAGTGCTTGTAAATGGAAGCTGTCTGCACAAGAAACCCTAGCTTCAAGTACAGTAAGTCCCAGCTCCTCAAATGTTGCCAATATGGAAACCAGCAGTCCAGGGCAACTTCTTCGTGAATGTACGTTTACTAAGAAACCTTTTTCTAGGGTTTCTACAGTCACTCGCTGCATATATATAACAAGAATTACTGTGGCATTATTAAAAAATTCTCATATACACATGGAAAAGATATATACTTAATTTGACATTGGAGAGAATTATAAGGTGTAAAATTATTACAGGCCACAGATTTTGATGGATTGATGAACTTTCTGCAGTGACTATTTCTTCATTCAGGCTTTCTACTTTTTGCTTCAGCTCTTTGATGTAGTTTGATGCATCTAATACGATTGAAGCTTCATTCATCTGCCAACATAGAAAAAATTTAATTACATGAGTTAGCAAATTAATTTTGTTGACTATATATACAAAATTATATGTATAGTACTTGAAATTAATTGTTTGAAATAATAAAATGAAAATGAAAATTAAAAAATTTGCAAAATATTATTATCAAAGATCAGATAAATAGCGAAGACTGAAATTAAGCATTAGACAGAGTCGGAGTAAAGGCGGGAACCAGTACGAAGTACGAACAATCATTCATTCCCGAGCCCAAATATATATAAATATATATATATATATATCAATCCGACGTGTATTTTTGTTAAAAAATTTATCAATTTTGAAAATAACAAAAGTTACTCTTCATAAAAACCTATCTCGCCTTCCAATATATCTCGCTTTCCAAGATTATAGTTCGTAGCTGTACTTCTGGAGCCACAACTCACCAGTGGGGGGACAAGCATCAAATTAATTAGCTAGAACATGATTTTTCAGGCTAAAGATTATATTGATTTATACACATAATAAAACACATTCAATAACTTAAATAGACATCTATATGAGAAGAAATTAGATGAATCAAACCAGAAGCATAAATTAAATTAACCAGAAATTCAAAATTATTAACACTGAAATTAAAACTTATGCAATAAAATTATGAACGGACAGCAGATATATATACACCCCCCCCCCCCCCCAAGCATGTAAAGAAAAGGTATTAATTCTATATATATATATATATGATTGATGTGTGGCTGGAAGATTATAATTATAACCAATAGAAGCAACCAAAAATAAAAATAAAAGCATGAAAAATTTTGAGGGAATTGATCAAAATTACTGCATGAGAGTGAGTGATGGAACGAAGAAGTTGCAGGTTATCATGAAGTGCTGCTTCTGATCTCTTGTGCTCCCTTGAAACCATTGATGCAATTGATCGATCTCCTTATTACACTACTATAGGTTTCTGCTTTTATATATATGTAAATTCTTTCCCTCCTATATATCTAAATATATATATTCTTAATTTCCTTGTTTTTCTTTCTTTCTTTGTTTCTTTGTATTGCTTTGAGCTAGCGAGTGTTGAAGGGCGCCTGCAGGGAGCCCTTTAAAGAGGGGGATACCCTCTCAAATCAATGTCATATTTTTGTTTGCTTCCCACATGACCCGCGTCAGTTTCTCTCTCACAAAACTAAATATCAAATTCCATGTAAAACTACAATCTTGCCCTTTACATATTATTATTATTATTATTATTATTATTATTATTATTATTATTATCTATGAAATAAAGCTTTGGTTTTACTATAATGTGGCAGCAGTAGCAGCACAGATATTACAGTATAGTATGATTTTGTGTACTTGCATTGGCCCAATTTGTACACATGTGATATACATTGATTGGACTGTCAATAAATTGGATTCGAATGGGATCATGCTGAATCCAAGTCCAAATTCGAAAGTAATATGTCATATCTAAATTTGATTCAAGATCCATCGAATCTATAGTTGGTATAACCATATCTGGATCCAAATAAAAGTCAGATATCATCGGATATCCAAAAAAATCCAAATTTGAATATTTCAAAAATTACCATATATTTATTAATTTTCTAAAAATTTAGTCGAATCCAAATTCAAAACAGTCATCCTTAAAAAAAATACACAACAAATTAATGAATAAATTTTCAAGTCTATTGATCACTTAAAAACAACAATAGAATTTAATTTAATCATATTCATTCACCAAATTATTACATTTTAGGTTCCGTTGCTGATAATAGTACTAATTTGGCATTATAAATGCATAGTTATACTTGATTATTCAATCAACTAACTACAGACTCAAAATTTTATTAAAAAGAAACTCATTTTAATCAAATCAATATTTGCATTACATTCTTTCCATATGATTGCATTCGGTTCCTATTCATTATTCTTTCCGCATCATTTTTTGTTATAAAAATAGGGAAACAAGTGATGTAATTATGATGTAAAGAAGCTCAAAATCTAATAATTTATATGAAAAGCACTTGATTTGACATATTGCATAGGAATTTATTACTTCTTTCATGCAAATATCCATATTGGCATTATTATAGGACCTTGTGTATACATATGTACAATACTAAATTATTCAAATTCGGATTATTAATGGATCAGATCAAGCCATGTTCATATTCGCTCCATTTATTTTGAATTACGAACTTTTTTAATCGTATCATATCCATTGAATCTTTTAGCAATTAAAGATCTTAAACAATCGAATTCAAATTAAAATCTGCTCGATTGATTGATATATATGTGAGAAATCTAGTGAGATGGTATGAGTTTTACATCACAAACACACGCACCCCCCCCCCCCCCAATCAGTGATGTACTTAAAGAGAAAAAGAAAAGAAAAAGATATTCCATTTTGCAAAGTTGTATATGTGTTTTATTGATTAATTTAGAACTATTGATTACATTATTAATTAATTAACCTTCAATATCTTGGCATAATTGATCGTTTTCTAGATAAAGAAAATAGGAAACGATATATATTAGTGATAAAATAATAAGTAATAATATTAAAATTGTCATTAATGATATATATTAAGTGATAATAATTTTTATTTTGTCACGCTATAGCTCAATATATAATGACAAAAATTAATATTATAAATTATTAATATTGAGCTATATAATATCAATGAAAGCATTAATATATATCATTAACTCAATTCCACTTTGTTGATGACATCATTAATGATTTCATTTTGTTATCTTAATAATTTTTACAAATATTGATAATAACAAGAATAATGATTATGCTGTCAATATTATCAATTAATTATAAAACACATAATTATCAATGAGCTATATAATATTGATAAATTGTTAATATTGAGCTATATAATATCAATGAAAGCATTAATATATATCATTAACTCAATTCCACTTTGTTAATGACATCATTAATGATTTCATTTTGTTATCTTAATAATTTTTACAAATATTGATAATAACAAGAATAATGATTAAGCTATCAATATTATCAATTAATTATAAAACACATATAATTATCAATTTAAGTATGTAACTAATTGTCAATGATTACAATTTAAATACTATTTTTGTCACTGTTAATATCATATTATGACATAACAAATCACTTTAAAAATATCAATAGTGACAAAAGTAAATTATCGTCATCACTTAATACAATCATCATGCAATGATAATTTTTGTTGTCACTAATATTATTTATAAATTTTTGCAGTGACAAAAATATATATATATATATACTGCAAAAAAAAGTTATAAATTATTTCAAAATCTTCTATTTATGCAATATGAGATAACTATTATCCACTAGATTGTAAACATGAGTCGAAATGTTTCATACTTAGTGAGAACAAAAGTTCCATCTTCAATGCAAAAAGAAGATGATTGAGCATTAATCAAGTTGTGCATCTTCTAATTAAGATTGTTCCTTGCACCAATTATTTATGAGAAAAATATTATGCGTGTCAACGTTCAGTGTAATTGCAAGTAGTTATCATCAATTAGTGTTAGCGGCCCGGAAAAAATGCAACTAAAACTGGCAAAAACAAGAGCGACAAAGTTATAGCAAGCTGCTAAAACTTTCAATCAAGGTCAATATTCATATATGTTCCAATTATATAGTAAACAGATAGCGACCACAAAAAATAGAAAAGATAAAAATATTGAAAAACTTAAATAAATAAATAAATATATATATATATATATATATCAGCATCTCTGATATAAACGACCTTAAAAAATAAAAAGATATATGTACCTCCATTTCAAATTCATTGTTGTTATCTTTTTCTGAATTCGAAAATAAAAACTCATTATTTTTTAAAATGAATTTTTTTAAATTAATAATGTGACATTATTAACTTCTGATCACTGTTTTGTAATTGTAAGAATGCAACAATATAAAAGCATCTCTTATAAAAATTAAGGACCTTAAAATAAAATGATATTTAATTTTTATCTCTATCTCAAAATCATTGTTGTTATTTCTTTTTAAAACTCTAAAATAAAGACTCAATTTTTAAAATGATTTTGTTCTAAAAAAATAATCAACTGATCCGACACTATTAACTCTTAATCACTATACTTTTAACAGTAATAGTACATGCAAGAATATAAAAAGTTATACATTTTATATGTAGAAGGATAAATTGTATTTTTGGTCCCATAAGCTGACCTATTTGAATTTTAATCTCATTCTTTATTACTTTCGCATATTGCATTCAATAAGCGTTTTTTTTTTCTTTTTTTTTTAATTTAAGGACTAAAGTGGCTTTTCGTTCAATAGTTAACAAGGTCGGTCATGTGCCACTCATGTGGCCCTTAAATTGATATTTTTTATCCCATAAGTTAGATTTATTTAGATTTTAGTTCCAATAAAGTAAAAAACCATCAACCAAGAAATCACCAATAGATATAGCAATATAGTTTGTCTTTTTTGAAATTTTAATAACTTCCCCCCCACTACATTCAATATCCTAAGCAACTCAAGGATCACTTATCTTGTTCTTTCTTGTCTTTCTAAGCAAAGAAACTATACCTGTTATTCATGGAAGCACAACTATGAAACTTCCTATTTGGATTTTCATCTATCCATGAGGTTTTCAATGGAGGTTGTGTGCTGCAGAAACAAATGAGACTTTCACTTGCAGCTATTTTTCTTTCCTCTTTTGCAAAAATATGTTGGAGCTCATGTTGGGACCAAAAATCCAAACGGACCTAACTTATGAGACCAAAAAAGCTCAACTTAATGGCCACATGAGTGACACGTGGGTCATTCCGTTAACTTCTGGACGGAAGTCCTCAACTTGAAAAAAAATAAATTACAGTTATTGAATGCAATGTGCAAAAATGATTTAAAAAAATGGGACTAAAATTTAAATAGACTTAACTTATAATAGGACCAAAAATACAATTTACCCTCACCGAAAACTCTATACCGATTGAATAAGTCCCATAATTTTGTGACTAAAGAATATCATATATCTTCTTTTCCTTCTTTTTTTTTTTTTTTTTTTAATTTTAAGGGGAGGGGGCAAGGTCTGTTTTATTCAAATATTTTTATAGTATAGATGCAAAAGCAAGAGAAATGGAGAAACAAAATAGAAAATTTTATAGGAGTTGGATAAATTGGTAAAATCAACACATGTATATATTATATACAAATAGACATATATATATATATAGAGAGAGAGAGAGAGAGGAGGGGTGAGGGGTGGATGGATATCTATGTTGGGGGTATATACATATTAACAGTGGAAGTGAGTAATTGAGTAAGAAAGTGGAATGATGAGCTCGTGATCATGGGCAGCTGGATTGGGAGCGGGTGAAACACATGAATTATTATGGCTGCATGCACACACACATATATAAATACATATATATTTGTTTGTATGTTGAGAAATTATCGAAAAAAGTGAAGGTGGAAGCATCAAAATATGGATGTTTTTCGTTTGGGAATTTTGGATGGGTCCAAAGGCTCCTCACGGGGAATTTGGAGCTCCCTCTCAAAACAGCCGTCATCTTTGTCTTCTCTCTCCCCACTCTCTCTTTCTACACGTGCCGCTCCTACATTTATCACCACTTATCTTCCAACCACAATTTCCCAAAAAAAACCTCCCCAAATAATTGTTTTTTTTTATTTCTTTCGAAAAAGAAAATAACATATATATATATATATATCTTCTAATCCATTATATATTTCCCAAGTATAGTACTTACAAAGCATATTAGTTATTATTTCCATATTTGACATTATTTTACTTAATTATATCATATACTTAGTAGATTAAAACCAACTAATTTTTCTCTCTTTTTTCGCTCTAGGAGCGGGCGCATGCATGTTGATGTGGGTCGAGTACTAATTTGAATTACTTTTAAATACAAATACATATGAGAGATGTGTCGATATTACAGTATTTTTATCAAATTATTTATTTTAATAAAAACATATATCAAATTGTATACTAAAATTTTATAACTTGAGTATCAATTTAAGTTATCTTTATATCGTTTTATATTCACTAGAATCAGAAAAATGTACGGACTTTGCAATATATTCACCAAATTGAAAAGAAGTACTTATTCCCAAATAGGAGGAGGAACACAAATAGAGAATAATTAAACACCATGTGCTAATTGGACTGAGCAATGATTCTTATTTTTAAATCCATGTCTATTATCTTAATAAATGAATGCATAAGGCAAGAATAATCCAGTCATCAACAAGAATTATATATATATTAAGGAAGCTCTATAGCTTCAATAAAAAAAATTAATTTCGAAAAAAAAAAAAAGAGAGGGGGCGGGGGGGGGGGGGGTGTCCTTGGGAATGAAAATGTTATAATTAGAATCTTTTATGAAGGGCAATATATATGACTGGATATTTATGCACTGGAGAAAAGGTGATAATGGTTGCAGGAATTCTCATCATCCCAGTTGATGAAAAGGAACAATCATTCTAGCAGAAGGGACAACTCTATAGCAGCATGCCCTACCCATCAGTATCATTTTTCTTTTTGACTGGAAAATTCAAATTGAAACACCAGTCCTCCTGAGTCATGTCAAGTCCATTGAACTTCTTTTTTTTTTTTTGTTCTGTTATTAGAATTATTGCTATATATGCACTAGTTCTCACAAGGGTAAACAAGTAATTTCAACAAGACATCATTTCAGAATATGTGCATAACAAGGGATATCCAGCAGTCTCATCATCTATTCCACCTCTGCATTGTGACAACCATGGCTTATAGACTAACTTTTTTTCAGCCCCATCATTTATTAACCTTTTTGGTGTTGCGACAACGACTTGAGTATAGATTAACTGTTTTTGAGTCTCATCGTTTAAATTGTCCTCTTTGATGTGACAACAATTGTGTAAATATATATATAAATCCCCATCAAACAGAATTAAGAGAAATACAAATATATACATATGTATTTATATATGAGTTTGGAAAATTATTAGTTTGATTAAATAGTGATTGAAATGATCTTGATATCTAGGTACATATGGTTAATTATAAAATCATATGTTATGAAATCAAACATAAGCTAAAGTTTTTTAGTGTTTTCTTAATAAAAATTCTTCCATAATTAAGTCAGCAAAAAGAAAATAAGAGTTGAAAAAGTTGGAGTCAATTATACAATGAAGGATGTGGAATTATGATAGCACACACATATGTATATAGGAGTGTAATTAATAATGTGACTACCTATAGGTGGCTATAATTTAGTAAATCTTGTTGATTGACATGATCTAACTATTCAACTTAAATAATTCGATGAAGTAGTATCATTATGTGGTTCACATATTAGTTGGGATCGAATCCATCTAATTTGATTATAAAAAATTGCGAACTCGAAAAATATTTTAAAAATGCATGCACCTTTAAGAGTATTTTTATATTATCAAATCAAGGAATATATATATGTATACACACATACATGTACCTTGTTGCAAACTAGTAACAAATGATAAACGTACAAGACCGAATTAGGAGAATTGCATTATTTTCTCTTTTCTAGGCATTAATCCATATATATATGTTTATTTGTTAAAAAACAACAAAAGATGAAGTTACAATTTTATTTGTTTCTAACACAGTAAAATATCTATGCCCAAGCTGAGAATATTACCAAGCAATAAAGGGTAGAAAAATCTGCGTAAAGAAAAGTGGCATGTATAAACCTATGAACATTTTTGGCTTCAAATGCCCATCAAATAATCCTCAGTCAGTGACAACATATTTTTATGATATCCTATGCCCAGTGATTATATCACGAGATGTTATCAGTATGTGTGTGTATATGTATATGTGTATGTATATATATATATATATAGAAAAGTTTGCTTAAACATAAATATTATATATATATATATATGTATATATAAGTTGGCAATTGGCATTGCTCCTGGCTTCCAACATTGTCTCCATGCCTTAAGGACAAATCACGTACCCACATATTCACATGTGCACCCCTTCATCATTACAACAAAACAATATATGCACTCTACGCACCTCAAGCTTGTCTCTTGCCCTTCTGCATAATGCCCTCGTCTTTGGGATTTCGTAATTATCTGTAATTAATTGGGTATTTATTGCATGTACCTTTGGAATAGCTAGACCATTTCAATTAATCCCACCTACTTTAAATGAAGGATTTAAAAAAAAAAAAATTGTTACATATTAATTACAATGAGGAAATTTCAATGCTAAACCCTACTCAATTAGGTTAGAATGAAATTAGCACTATGTTTTTAGTCCCAAGTTCCCAACTAATCAAGTCAAGCTTGATTGATCACGTTAGAAATGTGATTACACTTAGAAGTGTAAACAAATGAAGTTGAGTCCATCATGTTGTTGTTCAATCTGTCTGGAATTTAATTATATCAAGGTTCAAAAAATATGTTTGAGTTTGGTCTAACTGGTAATTGAGCCGCATTTGACTGAGCTTAAGTCAAGTCCATCAGTACTCAATGGAGTAATTCAATATAGGGTAAGTTTCTTATATATACGCATACATTAGATGTCTGATAAATTTAAATCTTTAACCTTATACTATATATATGAGAATTATACAAGTGAATTAAATGGTTACTAGCTTAATTAGTCTTTAATTCTACACATATTTTATTATTTTCTTATTCTGAGTTCAAGTTAAACTTCAAACATCTTGTTTTATTATATTTAATCAGCCTAATTCAAATAAATTAACTTTTAACAATTGAGTATCAGGAAATTTAATTTAGGGGTTGTTTGGTTTTATTTTCATTTCTAATTTTCATTTTCATAATTTCCAAAATGATGAGAATTAGTTAGTGGAAATGGGTTGAAAATGAGCTTGTATTTGGATGAAATGTTTGGAAATGTAATAATTATGTTGGTTTTAATTGATTGTAAGTGGAGAGAGATAGAAATAATAGAATAGAGAGAGAAGATATATAGGTTATTGGGAAAAAATATATAGGTTATTAGAGAATGTATTTTGAAAATAAAAATTGAAATTATGTTGAGTGAAATTTTTTAAAAAGTGATGATTTCTATTTTGAGAATAATAAAATTGATGAAAATGGGGTTTGGAAATAAAACCTAAAACCCCTTACTTTTCAACCCTAATTATACTTGTCCATTAATATAGCTTGATTAGTCTAGGAGCCTAGCTAAGTCTAAGCCTGAGGTCCTCAGCTAGATCTTACATATTCATATGGACGTGGAAGGAAAAAGTCTGAAATTGCCATAGACAAATCAAGATGGTCTGTAAACAATAATTTTTGTCCCACCTTCCATGCTATGATCCCCTCCTTATAAATTGAGAACTCATTTGCTAGTTTTGATATTTCATAATAAATATATAATTCAAATTAATTTTAATGTTTGATTTATTTTTAAAAGTACTTGATACAATTATGATCAGTATGTATTTAAAATCACATTTAGCTTATGCATCAAGACATTGAAATGTGATATGTTTTCCAATGTAAGTTGAAAATAAGTTGTAGCTTGTCAAATGAGATAGTTATGCCAAGTAAACAATCAAAATTAGATATATAATTATTTAAAATATGCAAATAAGCCTTAGATAGAATACACAATAATCCACTATTTATTTTAATCATGTATTTTATGTTTAATCCAAACACACTAAGCAAACGAGCTCTGAACCTATATCTGATTGAATGTAACATACTAGCCCTGAGCAACATACATTGCATGTTAATTAATAGAGTGATCACATAATTAGTATTAAGACATTTTCCTATTACATGGGTTAATAGATACATCAAGTAATATATGCTTGGCTTGACGGAGTAATGATAGTATTTATTATTAGTCCATCCTTTTAACTCAAGAGAAAATGTCATTGATTGAGGATTAATCCTTCATCACCTGCCCCACAATGGCACAACACATCATGTCATATAACATGAGATTTTTTGCGCTGCCAAATGCATAAAAAGATGAAATCATCTCTCTACCAATAACTATAGCTTTTGATCCAGGACCAATACTTGGAGAAATTAATGTGTTTTCACGATAAATTTAGAGAATATAAAGAGAATGAAAGTAAATTTGATTTATTGTGGAACGACAAAATTCATCCGTAAATATCTTTCCATATACGTTTTCTAGTTTTTACAATATCACATCAAACTTTTGTATTATTGTTATAGTACTAATATAATAATTGAAAACTATAATATTAAAGAATCATTAGAAGATATACATTTATATACAAAATATTATTAAAACAATGTTTTGAAATGATTAAAAAAGATATATGTTATAGGCAATGTTTAATTTATATACAAATATTACTAAGGTCCTCCATAATAATAATAATAATATTGATGCAACTAGTAACTTATAATTATTTGAGGAGTTCAATTTTTGATTAATCCAAAGCTACACAAAGCTGGATTATTTGAGGAGTTCAACTAGTAACTTATAATTATTTATGGGATTAGTAAACCTAATCTAGATGAGATTGAGACGTTACACATGATAAAACTATACCACTGCCAAAAAGGCTGGAACTTAACAGCCTTAATCCTTTGCTGTGGACAATCAAGATAAAAAACAAAGCGTCCAGCACCCACCCTGTACAGTAACATACGCCAGAATATTTTCCAATCATCAGATAGGAATAATTATAGCTCTGTTATGAAAAATTGTTTCTGGAGTCTTCCGCATGATATTTATAAAGATTAACGATATTATTTTTTTTATTTTATTTTTAAAAAAAATTTCTGCCATAGCAAATTGATCTAGATGTTCAATTTCTACCAAGATCGACCCAATAGAAAGAATAAAAAACACTTCTTATGAATTCGTTGAAAATGCTTCGAATATAATTCATAATCTGCTAAAAAAACGCTCTAATAAAATCTCAGTGACAAGAATTTTGACCTAATCTAATCTCAAAAGAAACTATTTAGTTCTTTAAAAATATATAGAATCCACCGGTAGGGGAAAAGTTTTCATAAGATACAAATCTATTTTTAACGTCTAATTAAATCAGGAAATATTTCGAAACAACAAAAGACGATGGTAACTTTTTCTTTCTGATAATTTAATTTCTTTATTCGGATATGTAATCAGCATATATACAAGCATTGAATCTATTAAAATCTCTTTAATTTGCATGTAACAAATGTTATCCTTGTTATAAACAGTAGAAGCATCATATTGGATGCTATGTAAATTGATCACGTGAGTTGCTCTTCGGGAAAGTACATTCACATGCAAATGTTACAAATCAAAACAAAATAACTCAACCCATAAAGTTGAAAGAAAATAATCTTTGCCTCGCAGGTGGCCAAGGAGGACAGAATAAACATTTGCATAGTGAATACATATGATGTAACAGCTAAGACAAAATTCAGTCCGGGACAGACATGTAACATATATTTTCTCGCAAGTTCTCATCCCAAACCTAATTTCATCAAATTTAACTAATGACATCAAATTATATGCTCTGACAAGCTTGAATTCGACCAAACCCAAATAAAATTCAATAGGGACAGACATGTAACATATATTATTTTACAAGTTCTCATCTAAACATCTTGATTTGGTTAAATTCAATTAATCATATAGAATTGCATGCTTTGACAAGCTAGATCGGTCAAACCCAAACAAAATTCAATCAAGACACACATGTAATATTTTATTTTGCAAATTCTCATCGAAACCTAATTTGAATAAATTCAATTAATAACATAGAATTATAGATTCTGGTAAATAAAATTCAGTCAGGACACACATGTGACGTGTATTATGTTGCGAATTCTTCTCAAGACCTAATTATTTGAACAAATTCAATTAATCACATAGAATTACAAGATATGGTAGATAAAATTCAATCGAGACATACATATAACATATATTATGTTGCAAATTCTCACTGAAACCTAAATAAAACAAATTCAATTAATTTACAGGTTCTGGCACACTTCAATTCGACCAGACCCAACTCGGCCACCCTGTATTATACCTATTATTTGTTTTGATAGATCCCTCAAATGAAGTTAATCAATCATCAAATCACAATAGGATTAGCTCAAAAAAACAATAGCTTATGATTCCACAACATATTCAATCAGAGAAAAATGCAGGTCGCTTTCATCAAGAGAGTAGAGTCTTACTGTAAACCAGTGAAGGAGAGAAGTCGTTATCATTTCTCGATGGCACGTGAAATTCTAATATATAAGCTTACAAAATATTTCCTTTAAGAGCTTACTATTTGTGGAGAAGCCTACCCGTGCGTGCGAAGAATCCTGGAACTATGACAGCTATATAATTTTTGTCTTTTATCATTTTTCACTTGAAAATTTCAGCTGTAATATCATGTATTACCATCAATCCAAACTTTAGTCACACCCAATAAGCAATAATGCTTTCTTTCAGATGTTTAAAGATTTAGGTTTCTTAGTAAATACCGCAACTTGTCGAGATCCTTCAAGTATTTTGGCAAATTTTCCCGTGTGACGCACAATCCTAATATTTTCATCGGAAATATGCTTCCTGAAATGAAGAAAAATGAGTTATTCAAAACCAAAATTTTCAGACATGCAATTATGACAGCAAAAATGAATGTTCATCATATATATATCTACTGCAAAGAATGGTTAAACTTCCCATTGGAACTATTAAACCTGGAATATATGCACACACTAAGCTAGTCTCCATCATTGGACCAATAAGTACCACTAACAAACATGACATATATTTCCTGTATCGTCTGAGTACAGAAATACGAATTTTCAACGCCACTAGTTGTTTCGTGTTCAATGGGATAGAATGTCTTGGCTTTGGTGATAGATCAATTTACAATCACAGACATAATTTTCCAAATAGCAACACGTATGGCTTTATTTGCAAGAGACATCAAATCTTGTCATTCAAATAAGTGCAAATTTGCACCAAGCAATTATCATCGATATAATATATAAGACAATATAAGCAAGGTTCACGGGTCGGTTTTATTCGTGTCCGAAACTAATCTTTTTGAAATTAAAATGCAGGATAAAGCTAAGCACGGTGTAAAACAATATATGGGTGTCCTTGTTCACCTTTCTTCAGGCTAAAACAATTGAACCACACAAAAGCATGGAGCCACCAAGGCCAACTCAACAAGTCCTTTCAGGTTGTTTTCTGATGCGATATTCTTTCCACGAAATTTGAAAGGCATATAAAATTAGGAATTTGATGAAATTCAGTAAAATTTGGTGTGCAGTTTTATCCAATCTAAGAAGGGAATATGAGCTATGGTGACGAGGTAAACAAAAGCATAAGTCTGCTGTTGTATATATATTGATGAATTTGTGTTGGTTACATATTTTGCCAAACTAAATGTACCTTTCTTCAAATTTGAAATCCGATGATGTATTTTAAAATTGTGATCCAACCAACCCAGTGTTCAATAACACAGAAAACCAAATTTAGCCTTCATGATACATCAAACGTAAAAAGGCAAGAGCCACAACTAGTATTACACATAAGTAAATGGAAGATAGCATAAGCAACCTCGCCCCATCAAAAACCCCCCAACATCTCAGTATTCACTAAATGCACCAATTATATACTGTTGTATTAAGCTCCAAGGAGTTGAATTTTTTTCCTAGATCATTGAGTTTTGATGCATCTTTTGCAGCTCGAAATGCAGGAAAGTCTTGATTCCAATCAAGTGAGCAAAATCATATAAGTAGGTGCTGCACTGCTGCCACCAAAGAAATTACAAACTAATAGTGTGCATGAAAAAATAAGCAATAACAAAAATAATAACAGAAATTCCAAGAGAGGTCGTTACGTTCAAACATAGAGTTGAACACTCATAAGCCTCCTCAACCTTACCAAACCTTGCATTCATGTTAAGAAGTGCAGTGCTAACAACAACATGATACCCAAAACCTCTTACAAATGATCTAGGCATGCACCAATTCACCTAAATCAACAGAGTCCATACCAATACATGATTGTAGCATGGCAGAATATGCAAATCCATCAGGAATTATTCCTTGATCCATCATTGAGCAGAAATAATTCACCCATCTCAAAAAAACGTACGCCTGCAGATTAAATGCCCCAATCATGACACTCCAGGAGAACACATTTTTCCTCAGCAAATATTCAAACACTATCTTAGCAGACTTAAAATCTGAGCATTTCAAATATGCATACATTACATGGTTGAGTAGCGTCAAAAACTTATCGCCACCAAAATCTGACTTCAATACATACTCATGCTCTTGCTTCTGTTGAGAACCCAACCCCCTTTTCAGCACACCAATGTAGCTAATCAACCAGTTCCTGCACTTGAGCCCTTTGGGAAGAATCATTATTTGAGGCAAATTCAAATAATTTGCTTCCAACAATTCTGTTTCTTTTATGAATGGACTGAAAAGATCCTTCCTACCGATTTTCTAGCCTGATGAAAATTCTAAGAATAGTCATTGAATTGACTGAGTTGTTCCACGGACAATTTAAAACTCTTGATCTTAGATTCTCTCGTTAGCCAATATGAAACGAGAAGTGAAGAGAATTCAACAAGCAACTATAACCCAGCAGGTACTTTACAAATTCACAATTTGCAGCTTACCCTATAATATAGTAAATGCATAACGAATTTTACAAATACAACAATAACGAAACATGGGCTTACTTCTTTTTTATTTGGAACGTTGGGGTTTAATAATTCACGATCATGAATAGATGCAAGAAACTGAAGTTTAGCATGCAAACTTATTGCCATGGCCTGTTCAGCATAGGATTGTGACGGCATCATCGCTTCAATGTCGCTTCACTGACCTTTCCCGGTCAGGGCTTTTGCCAAACACTTGATCTACTTTTATTGAACAAACAACACTACTAGGCCACACTTTGTGGTAATTTTTAAGTAGTTTAGTAATCCTTGTCTCACACATTTAGTGACCCCACTCCTAAAGTGTCCATCAAAATCTCCTCAAACTCAGTTCATAAACAGAGTATTTGCACCTTAATTGTCTCAAGAATTCAATCAACATCAAGCCTCAAATGAATAAAAGTAAGTCACACCCGTAAAAGAAAATACAGCAAAAATTCAATTTACAAGATGCTTGAACGTTCGTTCATATGAGACAGTGCAAGCCTCAGCATCTCCTGTTTCTTTATCTTTTTATTTTTGATTTGCAAGTGATTTTCTACTCTCGTGCTTCACTTTCTAAGCGTCGTTTCTTTTCAAAGTTCGAATTTGATTGTTCTTTAGCCAATTGGGTTCTACATATATTCAATATATGGAGTTGGAAGAAATTGTCAAGATTTAGAGAAAGAGATCTTAGTAGATCAAATCTGTCTTAAAAATTAAACATTTCATGGTTACCGTTTCTTTAAAACTTGAGACCAGTCCTACAGTGTTGACTGTTGATTCACGTCTGTGACAAAAATGGAGAGATCATGTAATGAGCAGAAGTTCAATCCTCTCTCAACCTATGACTGGAACTACATTTTCACAAATTTGGACTTCAATTTTTCCAACCTTCACTAAACAAAAGAACAATTGTGGTTGTTGCTGGAGAGTTTTACCTATCATGTTAATAGTTAATATGACTCTTATTCAATTTGATCTCTCAGCATGCAAAGTGAAAACTTCACATGTATATCTTTATTTAAGTCTATTGTTAGAAGAGAAAGTATTGTTTTCCATATATTATTGAATAGCACCCATCTCATATTTATAGGGTATATGAGATTAGGATTAGGTACAAAAGACATATGAAGATCCTAAAAGGATAAACTTTCCTAACTTACAGATATATCAGAATAAACTAAGCATATCTCAACACTCTCCCTCAAGTAGGAACATATATATCAATCATTCCCAGCTTGTTACGTAAATTATTAAATTGCTTCCCCTTTAAAGCGTTAGTAAATATATCTGCTATTTGTTCTGAAGATAAAGTGAACGGTGCGCTAATCTTCTTGCTTACCACAACTTCACGAATAAAGTGACAATCAACTTCAATATGCTTAGTCCTTTCATGAAATACTGTGCTATTTGTAATATGAATGGCTGTCGGATTGTCGCAGTACATAAGCAAAGGATCACTGAAATTAAACCCCAATTCTGTTAATAAATTTTTGAGCCACAACATTTCACTAACAGTGTGTGCCATAGCTCTATACTTGGCTTCTGCACTGAATCTAGCTACTGTTGTTTGTTTCTTACAACGTTAAGTTACCAGATTTCCTCCAACAAAAGTAAAATAGCTAGAGGTAGACTTCATGTCATTTCTAGAACTAGCATAATTAGCATCAAAATACGCTTCTATATTCAAATGTCCATGCTTCTTAAATAGCAAACCTTTTCCAGGGGAGGCCTTAATATATTTTAAGATTCTGAGAGCAGCATCCCGATGAATAGTTCATAGCTTGTCCATAAACTGATTAATTACTCCAACTGCAAAAGAGATAGATGTCTAGTCACAGTTAAATATATTAACTTCCCAACAAGTTGTTTGTACTTTGCCTTATCATCAAAAAATCAGAAAGTAGAATTCAAGTCCATGGGAGTGTCAATCGGTTTGGTACCAAGTAGACCAGCTCTTGAAGCAAATCAAGAGCATATTTTCTCTGAGATAGAGATATAACAAATTTGCTATGAGCAATCTCGATACCCAAAAAATATATAGGACATCCCATATCCTTGGTGACAAAGTGTTGCTGCAAATATGCCTTAGTTTGTTCTATACCTCCATAATCACTACCAAAGATTTAAATACCATCTACATAGACAACCAAAATAATAATGTCCACACGTCCGTTATGCACAAAGACTGAATGGTCCGATTGGCACATCTTAAAGGCAAAATCACAAATGACACGACTAAATTTGTGAAACCAAGCTCGAGGACTCCTGTTTTAAACCATAAATTGCTTTCTTTAATTTGCACACCATATGCTAACTCTCCCCGTGAGCAAAATACCCCGGTGGTTGTTCCATAAAAATAGTTTCGTGCAAATCCCCATACAAGAAGGCATTCTTAGCATCTAGTTGACACATGGACTAGTCTTAGATAATGGCCAATGAAATAAAAACCTGATAGAATTAAGAAGAGCAACTGGCAAAAAAGTTTTTAGATAATCAACACTATAAGTTTGGGTAAAACCTTTCGCAACTAGATGAGTTTTATACCGATCAATGGTCCCATCAAGCCTATACTTAATCGTAAACACCCATCGACTAGCAACAACATCAGCATTATATAGGGCAGGCATAAGCTCCCAAGTCCCTCGAGAAATAAGGGCAGACATTTCTTCATCCATAGCCATCTTCCACTTAAGGTGTCGCAGCACCTCATGATAATTCTTGGGAATAGGTTCTGAGGAAAGAGACACAGCAAAACTACAAAACTTCGAGGAAAGGTTAGTAAAAGATAGATATTTAGCCGAGGGATATGCAATACAGGATCGTTTACTCTTCCGGAGGGCAATAGGAAGGTCATTGTCAGATGTGGAAGGTACATAGGATGGGGGTTCCAATGTTATTAAAGGCATGCGACTGGCTCACCAGGTGCAGCTTGGGTGAGGCGCCTTGCTGCGCTTCGCCCAGGCAGTGAGGCGGGCGAGGGTTTAATTTAAAAAAATAAAAAATTTAAAAAGGAAATTTTCCGAAAAAAAAAAAACAAAGCGGCAATAGTAAATAAAAAACTTCTTGGCCCACTCCCATACACGTTACCCACTGCACGCCGCCTCTCCCCTCCGGTTCCGCCGCTGCCCACCGCTGGCAACCGCCTCCAGGTTCGGTTTTTGTTTCTTTCCCTCTTTTTTTTTTTATTGTTTACTTTTCTGTTTTCTATTTTTAGGTCTAGAAAAAAAGTTTTAAGTTTTTATTTTTATTTAACTTATTTTAAACTAATTTTTAATTTTTATGCTTTTTGTTATTTTTTTATTATTGTTTATGTTTATGTTTTTATTCTTTTTGCTGTTTTCATTTGTTCTATTGCTATTTTTAATTTTTTTGTAATTATTTCAGATTTTTTTTGGCTTTTTTTTGTTTTTGTTTTTGTTTTTTTGTTTTTTTTTTGCTATTTTTTCATTTATTTATTTTTATTCATACTTTACTCTAAAATCGAATATATTATTTTACATTTACAGCTTTAAAATATGTCGTCTTCCGATTCCAGACAAGCTTTGTCTAGAAAAACCCATGTTGAAAATATGTGAGGTTGGAGAATCCAAAAAGTACAAATAATACTATATGTATTTTTTGTGATAAAAAAATATTCCGGGGGAATATGTAGCGCATAACAATATATAGTTGGAGGTTTTCCTAATGTGAGACCATGTGAGAAAGTCCCAGATAATGTGAAGAGAAGATTCAAAATTATATGGGCACAAAGAAGAGAGATAAAGAGCAAATAATTCTAGAAAAACAAGTTCAACAACAAAGAACTCGAGAAGAATACTTAAGAAGTATTGGTGAGAAAGGTGAAGATGATGATGAAATAGAGAGTCGGGAAGTTTATCCATTGAAGAAAAAAGCAAAAGCAAATGTGAAAGGGCTAATGGATATTTTTGTAAGTCATGGCCAACAACCGACTTCGAAAGACATGAAGAAACAAAAGGATGTGAATGAGGAGGCATTGAAGATATTAAAAGGTCGAGCACATTTAGCTATAGCAAGATGGATGTATGATGCTGGGATTGCTTTTAATATGGTGAATTACGATAGTTTTCAGGAAATGATTGATGAGATTTTAAAGCATGGTCCTGGTTTGAAAGCTCCCACTTTTCATGAGGTAAGAGTTCCTTTGCTGAAAAATGAGGTTGATCAAGTGAAAAAAGTAATGGAAGACCACAAAGAAGAATGGAAAAGCCATGGTTGCTCTATTTTGTCAGATGGGTGGAAGGACAAAAGGGAACAAACTTTGATTACTTTTCTCTTTAATTGTCCTAAGGGAAGCATGTTTGTGAAGTCGGTTGATGCTTTTGAGTATAGCAAGACATGGGAGAAAATGTTTGAGTTGTTGAGCAATTTTGTGGAGGAAGTTGGACCAGAAAATATTGTTCAAGTGGTTATAGATAATGCTTCAAATATGAAGCTAGCGGGTAAAAGCTATTAGTTAGTTTATGTTTATCATAATTCGTATCTTTGTATTTTTTTTTCTTTTTTCTCTTTTTATAATTTATTTTTATTATTTTTCTACATTTTCTTATCTTCGTAGGACAATTATTGATGGCAAATTATCCGACTTTATATTGGACGCCATGTGCCACACATTGTTCGGACTTGATGTTGGAGGATATATTTAAAGATAGGGACATTCGTCAAATTTTTACAAAGGCCATGCAAGTGAATAGCTATATATATATAGCTGCCCCGGTGTAGTAAACTTGATGAGAAAATTTACTAATTTAGAGTTGGTTAGGCCTGCGATGACTCGTTTTGCCACAGCGTTCCTCACACTCTCAAGGCTTAATTTGGTAAAGAAAGGATTGAGAGCTATGTTTGTTTCGGATGCATGGAGCAGTAGCAAATGGGCAAAAGAGCAAAAAGGCATACAAGCAACTAAGACTGTGCTATCTATTGCATTTTGGCGAGGAGCAACCAAAGCCCTTGAGATTGCTAGTCCTTTACTAAAAGTTCTTCGACTAGTTGATGGTGAAAAGAAACCTCCTATGGGTTACATCTACGAGGCTATGGACAGAGCAAAAGAGGCTATTGCAAAGAGTTTTGGTGGTGATGAGGAGAAATATAGCCGATATGTTGATATCATTGATAGGAAGTAGGAAGATCAACTTCATCAACCTTTGCATGCAGCTGGCTACTACATGTACTTGACCCTAGAGTTCTCCTACTTAAATCCAAATATTGATGGTGAGAAGGAAATTATATATGGGTTCTATAAATGTCTTGAGAGATTGGTTACAAATACACGTACCCAAGATGTAATTCATGAAGGATTAACGCGTTACAAGAATGAAGAAGGCCTCTTTGGATATAATATGGCAAAGAGACAAAGGACTACGAGATCACCAGGTAATACCATAAATTGGATTTTTGAATATATCTTAAAAATGAGAATATGAAAATGTCAATGTTACTTTATAATTAAAGTGAGGTACTAAGGTTTTTCAATTTTCGCAGCTGATTGGTGGAAGTCTTATGGCAGTGAGACTCCAAATTTGTAGAGTTTAGCCATTAAAATTCTTAGCCTTACTTGTAATGCATTCGGGTGTCAGAGAAATCGGAGCTTCTTTGAGCATGTAAGTTTAGTCATACAGTATTCTATTTAGTTTAAATTGTAGAAAATAGAAATATTTTTTTTGCATATACTTATTCATCAATGGTGTATGAAATTGATAGGTTCATAGCCAGAAGAGAAATGGGTTAGTTCAAGCTAAAATGAATGACTTGGTGTTTGTGAAATACAATAGAGCATTAAGACGACGATATAGACTCCGTGATGAGATTGATCCTATATTTTTGCAAGATATTGACGACAGTAATGAATGGTTGGTGGGCGAAGATGATGGAATGAGTGAAACAAATGATGATGAGATGTTTGATGATGGCCTAACATGGGGAGATGTTGCTAGAGCTTCTGGAACTAAAGAGCCGGCATACTTTACTAGAGAGAAGAGATCATCTACTTCAAAAGCTCCAAGTTGTGATGTTAGGAAAGAAAAAGGAAAGGCGAAGATAGACACTTCAAATACGTCTAGCACATGTTTATGCCTTATTGATGAAGCTGAAGATGATGAAGAAGAATGTGAACCCATTCATGGTGGCCATGAAGATGATGAGTTTGCATTAGATCTGAGTGGGGATAAGGATGACATATGATTGTCTATTATTATTTTACTATAATTAGTATTTTATGAGTTACGAATAAACTTTTGAAATGTGAACTTAGATTTTTTTAATATTATTTATATGTCCATATGGTTTTTTTTCATCTAAAACATGTTTATTTTTGCACTATATATATATTTTTTAAATTGTCGCTTCGTTCGCCTTTTAGTCGCCCGGCTCTCGCCTCTCGCCTCTCGCCTTTAGTAACTATGGGGGGATCTACAGCAGGAGAGACACTAGTAACAGCAGTAGGCGTGGTGGTCTGATACATGCGATGGCGAGAATACACATGTAGTGGCTTAGATGATGTGATGGGTAAAGGGATGGTTGAAGAGGAAGGGACAGGCAACGGTATAGGAGGAGAGGTAATCTCAAAAGGATGATGACTTTTGGAATAGTATGGGGTAGATTCAAAAAAAGTGACATCTACGGAAATAAGGAACCGATGAGAAATAGGATCATAACATTGATACCTTTTTTGAGAGTGAGAGTAACCAAGAAAAATACCCTTAACTGACCTAGGGGATAATTTGTCACGACTCGAAGAAAAATCATGAACAAAACAAACATACCCAAAGACTTGAGAAGTGACACTAAACAGAGGGCAGTAAGGATAAAGACAAGAAAATGGAATATTCCCATGAAGAACACTAGAAGACATGCAATTTATAAGAAAAATGTCGTAAGAACAGCATCCCCTAAAAATATTTCGTTACGTTCATCTCAGTCAAAAGAGGACAAGCAACATCTAAGAGGTGATGATGTTTTCATTCTACAATACCATTCTGCTGAGAAGTGTGAGGGCAAGTTGTTTGATGTAAAATGCCATGATTCTCACAAAAAATAGAAACATTTTTTTGCACAAATTCTAAGGCATTGTCAGTACGAAGAATACGAATACTAATAGAAAATTGAGTTTTTATTTCATTATAGAAAGAAGTAATCACATGGAGAACCTTAATTCTATCTTTAAGTAAATAAACCTAAGTCATCCTAAAATAATTATCTACACAAGTGATAAAGTATTTAAAACCAGTAGAAGACGTGATACGACACGGACCCCAAATATCAGAATGAACAAGTTCAAAATGGGAAGAACTACATTTATCAACTCTAGATGGAAAGGAAGCATGACAATGCTTTCCCAACTCACAAGACTCGCACTTTAAAATAGAAATAGATAATTCAAGTAGCAAAATCTTCCTTAAAGTAGATAAAGATGGGTGGCCTAAACGACAGTGCCACTGACGAAGTGAAACAGATGTAGAGACAACATGAGCATCTACAGGAGTGTTAACCATGTCCAGAAAGTAGAGACTACCGCACTCATGACTGCCTCCGATCGTCTTTCTCGTGTGCAGATCCTGAAAAATACCATATAAAGGAAAGAGTTAAAGAACATTTTTTATATTTTGTGAGTTGACTAATAGATAGAAGACTAACAGGAAAATTAGGAGCAAAAAAGACATCATCAAGGGTGAGATGTGCATTAGGTTTAATCGTACCAGAGCCAAAGATAAGGGGAAAAGAGCCATCAGCAATACGAACAGGAGATAATAAAGAAGAGAGTGATAAAGAGGTCAATGAAGATTTCTTACCAGCAATATGAGTTGTTGCACCAGAATCTAAAAGCCAAGACTCACCATGAGAAATGGCAAAGGCAACTGTAGATAGAGAGACAACTGCAAATAAAGAGTCAACCAAGGCTACAAAATTATCAGCATTAGAATTGACAATTTTTTTCATAATCTGCTCGGTTTAGTGTAACCATATCAAGCTCCGACACAGATGATTATGCAATAGCATTGGCCTAATCCGGTTTGCCAAATTTAATCTAACATTTTTCAGAAACATGATTGGTTTGACCACAATGAGAGCAAGGACGTCTGCCTTGAGATCCAGTTGAATCGCAACCTCTGCCACACTGTCCCCCACGGCCACGTGAAGAACCACGACCACATCCACGAATAACCATAGTAGAAATCTCAACTATAGGAGAGGATTGAGGTCCAAAGGAACCACCAGCGACTATACTAGAACATGAGATAATGCATTTGAAAGAGTAGGAATATTATTACTGGCTAACAAATGATCACGAATGGGATGAAGGTTACGATCCAGTCTTGACAAAAACTTAGCCACCAAAAATTCTTCCCACCAAAATTTGCGAGTCTGAACATCACAATTTAATGGATGATACGATAAAAGTTCATCGACAACCCCTTTAAGGGAAGCAAAGTAATTAGTGAAAAATCGACCATCTTGATTCAGAGAAAAAAGTTTCTCATACAACTCAAAGCCCCGAGAAACATTTTTCTCTTGGGAATACATATCATGCAAGGTATCCCACACCTCCTTAGCAGAACTCAAAAACATAATATTATCACTAACAGACTCATCCATGCTATTCAGAAGCCAAGTCATAACAAAATAATCTGCTTGTTGCCACAAGACATAAGATGCATCCTTGGAATCCGGAGGAGATGAGAGAATGTGCATTAATTTATTTTGAGAGCCTAAAAATAATTTGAAAGCTTGGGAATATACTTTTGACCATTAAGTTTGACAGTTGTGCCCAGAGCACTTTTTTGTTCAGGTAGGGAGGCCATAAAGAATAGGTAATATAAATAGGCAGAGACATAATAATTTAAAATAGAGAAATTAATGGTCAAAATAGACAGACATTTTAATCAGACAAAAGAATTAAGCTAATATCCATAAAAATCCTATTGACATGATAATAAATAGGCAGGAATAATATAAAAGGTAAAAAAAAAAAAGATTTATTTAGGCATAAGAAAGAGAATAAGAAAAGAAGAAACGAGAAAAGGAAAAGAAAGAGACTCTGGCAGTGAAAACGTGAGAGCCTGACAACCAAAGGAGACCGGATAGAGAGAGGAGCGTCTGAGACAATGGCTGAAGAACGAGATAGTGGCAAAAAAATAGGTAGAATATGATTATTATTTCTCAAAAGATGGAATCCAATGTTTAAACAACCTAAAAGATGGGAATCACATCCGCGTGAAGTTGACATGACAAGAAAGGTGCACTGATGACGCGAATGGAAGGACAGCCGACATGGATCTAGGTGGATCATGGTCAGGTGGACGGCAATAGCGGGTTTGGTTGTGAGGATTACACAGCGGCTGCACAGATACAGGTGGATGGTGGTCGGGTGTAGTGGCAGCAGCAAGTTTGGTTGTGAGGATTGCATAGCGGTGGCAAGGGTTGGGCAAGTACGTATGGTGCAGCAGCTAAGGTTTTGGTAGGATTTTTTTTTTTAAATAAATATCAAAACCTGCTCAATACCATGTTAGAAGAGAAAGGATTATTTTCTATATATTATTCAATAGCACCCATCTCATATTTATAGGGTATATGAGAGTAGGATTAGGTACAAAAGATATATGAAGATCCTAAAAAGATAAACTTTCCTGACTTACAGATATATCAAAATAAACTAAGCATATCGTTGTGCTAGAAGAGTGTTCAACCACAACTAAGAGTAACTAGAGGTTGGCTATGGTCCGGTACCTATATTTTTTACCTAACATCCGGTACCCCTTAAAAATTTGACAAGTGTCCAAATACCTTTTTTAAATCAATAGTAATTAAGTTAATTTACTATACTAACCTTTTCTAATTAAATTAAAAATAAAATAATTTTTAATATGAAATACCTTAACTATCCTTATCAAAAATTAATATATAACTAAAAAAAAAAAAAACAAAATATAATTATCTAAAAAAGAAAAAAGAAAAATGAATTTAAAACTAAACCAATCAACCCACCCCGGTCAGAAGCAATTTATGTTTCTTCAAAAGTTCAAATCAAAACCCCTTCGTTCTCACCGCACACGCCCCCAAATCAAACTCTGTTTCTTCAAATCAAACTTTATGTTTCTTCAAATCAAACCCCTTCCCTTCTTCCGTTTCAATTTTCGGTGAAGGCACATATCATCACCCACGTCAGAAGCAATTTTTGTTTCTTCAAACCCCTTCCGTTCTTCACCCCCCAAGCCCCCAAAACCAGTGTTCCAATTTCTGACGAAGGCACGTATCTTCCCCATAAGTCAACAGAAGTCAGAAGCAAAAACCACGGCCATTTTGCAGCAACAACGAAAATCAGGACAATTCCTTCAAGACACTATATCGAGATTCAAACTCCACCGCTGGAGAAAATTTTAGCTTCACCAACGCTGCTCACTAATCACTAGCTTCTCCGATGGCCCAATATTCAAAGGCGGCGCCGCGTGGCCTCACATATTCATCGGAATAGGTTCACTTTCGTCTCTTAATTGATTATTCATTTATTTTCTTGTGTTTGATTAATTAATGTAATTAGGGTTCGTATAATATCTTAATTAGGTTTTGAATCAGTGTTAGCAATCTTAAAAAAATCCCGTCATTAGCAATCTTTTGCTGTCTGTTGGTGTAGAATTGTGGATAGATGGTATCCCCACAGTTAGTTAGAGTTTTATTAGTTCAAAAATACTATATTCAAATTAGCCTTAAAGCAAAAGGGAGACAGTGTTTAGCCTTAAGGCAAAAGGCTTCCTGGGCAGGAAAAGCCGTCATCTTAAGACCTTTATTTTTAAAGTTTGAAACTTAAGCATCTTTTAGTTATTTATTTAATATCATAATGAACCGCAGTAAACTAAATTTTCTTTTGAAAGTAGTTCAACTGATCTCATCAGAGTCTTTATCACTTATCCTTGCTTTTGCTGTTAACTAGGGATCCAAAAGCTGTGCTAAAGCTTATCAATAGGATAATATGAAATAAATCTAATTACAATACACTATGCAGTAATTCATGCGCATGATTTCTGAGTCAGTGTCACTAGGCCAATGTTGTTTTTTGAATCCCTGATGGAGTTCAAGAAATTCATTCAAAACCACAATACATTAGCATTTTGTCATGATCTGTAACTTGGAGGGCATCGCCCGAACAAATCCAAGAAGTTGGCGTAGAATAATATAGTCAAATTGCTAAGGGAACAATTTCCCATGGCAAGAGCAGAGAATGAATATATGGCTGAGTTAGCAAGTACAGAGATTAATACTAAACTCTATCCATTTTGCTGTTTGTTTGGTTTGTTAAACTCAAGAGTTTAACCTTATTCCAGGCACGTGAGCAAGGGGGGCTGAATGGGTGTCTTTTGTTTCTGTTCTTGTCACCCAAAACCAGGCAACTCTTGCTAAAATATAAATGTCATGTGTTACACTCTATTAACCTGGCGTTTAGTTTGTTAGTCCTTTTCTTTTCTTAATTTCCCTAAAAACAACAACATATGTATAAATACATATATTACTATATTATATAAGCACCGAAACGCATGTGAACAGTGCTCAGCGCGTGAGGTACTGTTTTCTATTTTTATTTTCTGTTTTCCAACGTGAAACGACGTCAATTTTTGGATAGTGTGTTGTCAAGACTTGTACGCTGGGATTCTTTTATTATACACTGTTTTGTCTCATTCGAAAAGGTTAGAAGAAAATGGGTTTTTTCCTTTTCTTCTTCCCGATTGCTTTACTGAGTTTTGAGTGATCATATCAAAACCTACTTTTTTTCTGAACTCTCTATAATCGCTTAGACGAAGATGAAGATCAGAACAAGCTATTGAAGTTTTTGGAAAAGTTCATAATCCATCCCAAAGCATCGATGAACTTGAATATGAGCTTGACCACCTGGAAGGCCTATTGTTATTGATGCTAGGGTGAGTTTCTTGGTTTTCGCATTTTGATTACTGATTTGAATTATTCAAAACTGTCAGCAACTAAAGTAAGTGTCTTTTAAGGCTCAATTGTACACAATTCAGGAAATTTGCCGTGCTTTTGATCGGATATTCAAGGAGCATATGGATGGAGGGTACGTTTGTCCTGGGCCTTTCTCTCCTTCATACTTTTTTCTTGGAAAACCTTTTCTGAGAGGCCTTCTAAATTCAATATCTTTATACTTTCTCTGTGTTCTGATGCGTGTACTTCAGCATAATCCGATATACATGGATATTTTGACTTCACATTTCTGTAAGTTGTAGAAAGTGGGACATTTATGGGTCATTGATAAAAGATATGAAATATTTTGTTAATCAAAGCATGAATTTATGTTGCATGGGATATCATATATACTTCTTGGTCCAGTTGAATTGGAGCCCAAATTTATATTTGCCTTTTCATTGGATAGAAGTTATGCCAACCATTGTGGACCATGCATAGTCTGTTGGTATTTTGTGCTTTTCAAGATTCTTAGATCAGACTTTTGTGACTTCGTGTAGTTATAATCTGGTATGCTTTCAAACATTGAACCAGAGTTGCCCCATGTTAATTGATGAAAATTGTCCTTACTTTTGGTTTCTTTACAGCTATGATAGTTGTAAATATTGTGATAGTTGATGACTTGACCTATGGGGTTTTTTCTTGTTTGTGCCAGATTATCGTGACAGTAATTGGGGCCCGCTTCTCTTTTTTAAATGGAGTAAGTTCCCCCATAGCAGTTCTACAATTTTGACTTGTTCATGCATTTTCAGCCTTTTATTAGTGGCAATACTTGAATGTCCTTGTTGAATGACCGCCTCTCCAAATTTGATTTGCAAAAGTAAAACGGGAAGAAATTTTGACTTGACTTTGATTTCTAATTTTTTTCAACTTCTTTGGAAGAAATATGCTTGGTCAGACCTTCATAACTACTGCTTTCTATTTGCATAAATATAGGCATACATGACTCGCTGTAAATTCTAATCAGTTGCATGTATTGATTATTTCAGCCAACCGGGAGGTGATTGAATTTATGGAGTTTTTCACAATCAGCTGCCAGCTGCTATCCGAAAATCTCCATTTGATCGACATCTTTCATTACAAAATGGATTGATTCTCTGTTTGGGTTCCTTGTTCTATGAATCCCACCTTTTCTCTTAAATAAAAAAAGAATGGATTGATTCTCTGTAAATGTCCTGTTGAGGAGTGCTGCCAGCTCAAGTTGCGACTTTCACTACCTCTGTCTACAAAATTGATTTTGACTTCTTTGTGCATATTTTTTCCAATTCCTTCATGACACTTTATCTAGGGGAGTTGAGAATTAATTAAAATATAATGTAAGGGAAGTAAGTACTTCCTTGTTTAATTTTTGCTCAAACACTCTGGTCTTGTAATTTTGTTTTGATTACTATTATATCTTGAACCTATTCCCAAAAAAAAAAAAAAAAACAATTGGCAATTGTGTTTTCGTATTTGCACGGTAAGTAGAGATTGAATACAAGCATATACGATAAAATTAGTAATTTGTTCACAAGCACCAACACTAAATCAACAGATGAGTCTCACAAAAAAATGAAAAAAAGTACTTTGAAATGTTTACTCATTACTCCCTAAAAAACATCTATCCATCTACATTAGCCAAGCAAACCTATTCTTTTTAAAAGAATACAAATTCTTTGCCACTCGTCTTCGTGCATTGATAGATCCGGCCTAAATAAAACATGAAAAAAATGAAATTTATAATGTACTATATGAAGTAAAAATTAAAATTTCACAATTCATATATGTATTACAATTTAATTACCTCATTTAATCGATTTTGCATGTCGGTGTCAAACATCATAATCAAGCACACGTACAACCCACAATCATACCTACATATCCAAAGATTTTAATTTCACTAAAACATATAAATTTATTTCTTAAAAAAGATCCTTTGAATGATCTAACTTACCTATTTCCTTGAACTGGAACCCAGCTAGCCCTATTATAACTAAATGTGTTGACAATATCTTTGAACATGTACTGATTTGGCTTCCACTTCTCAAATAGAAGTTGTACTTTTGTAACCTTGTAATATAATATTGTTAAATTATTATAACCACCAATGATATAATTTTTAAAAGCATAAACTATAGACTTAAATTTTCATTCTTACCACTTTTTTGACGATCTCCATCCTATATGCATTTTGGACTGGAAGAGGATATGTGTCACAAATTGTAATTTGTGAATTGCCGTACTCAATGATGCACAATATCCAATGATCCTTCAAATCATGAATGGGGATGTACAACTTCCGCAAGTGCTCTATGTTGTCTGTAAATTTGGCAGGCCCCTCAAAGTATGTTTTGATAAGCTGCTCATCACTATAGTTTAGGGTCAAGATGGTTTGCTGCATCGCACAATAAATTTCTTTTTTAAAAATAATTTCTAATTTACATAATAAAATTGAAATAAATTACCAAAATTGCATACACAAAAGAATGCTGGAAGAAACCATATATGTGCATGTAAGTTCTCCTCCTTCATCTTAAGTGAGCACATGTATGCTACAACATCAATAACCTTAACAAGATAATACCATTAGTGCAATTAAATTATTATAAATGATATATATATATATATATCCCAAATGCATATAATAAATTTTCTTACAGTGCTTGAGATATATTCCCTGGGTCACAAGCACTTTAGTGCTGATCGACTTACACTCCATAGACCAAAATCGATAACGAATGTACTGCAAATATCCAAAAACATGTATTACACATGTTTATCAAATGAACATATTAAAGTTATTAATTATGTAAATAAAAATATGATCAAATAACTATAAAAAATAACATTATGAGACATTTTGGCAATCAAATTCGCATACTTACTTATTATTCATTTCTTCGAAAAACAAGAATTTAATTATCTCATCTTCGCTTGCTTCAGGACTTAGCGGGAACTCCTTGCTTTCTTGAAATTCATCTATTTCAGATGTATCTTTTGTCAAATCAATTACATTATCTAGCGCCCAACCTGAACCACTAGTATTTTGAAAGTTTAACACTCGAACATGCTTATCCTTTGCTCTTCCAGAGTTCTTGCAACGTGGGGTAGAATGCGGTGATACTACACTTTCAAATTTCATATTTATATTAGGAGACGGTGTCCATGTGAATTAGCTTGACCCTAGTGATAAAGTGCCCATTGACTCTTTTATGCTAGTTTTTATTGTCTCCGGAAACTTTGCAATAGAATTATGTATTTGAGATAGTATCTCCTTAAGCATTTGGTAATGCTCGCTACCAAATTAGGATGGAGCTCTATTGCAGCAATCCTCAGGCCCCGACATAATACCATTAACCATGTTCAATATCTGAGCCACATTATTTTCCATTGCATCAATCCTATCAGTCAATATTTTAATCTTACGTTCTAAGCTTGTCTCATTCTTCATATTAAGGGGCTTGATGTCAACATTATCAGCAATCATATCGTTCCACTGGCATTAAGAAAAAATAGTAAATTCAATCTATGTATAACTAATATTGTAGTAGATAAAATCTAATTAGCAACATTATGAAATTCAGTCTAAGACCACAGTACGTATGCACCCCAAAAAAATAAAAAAATAATACCTTACTCTCATCCTTATTTGGTGTTGCTTGCTTTGTATTTCTACCAATTTCAGAATTAGGCAATTTTCTCTTCACAAAGTCATATCCATATGGTGGTGCCATGCTAAACATGGATGCCTTGCTATATGATTTTGTTCGTGATCGTTGGCAACCTTCTCCACTTGAGAAATTGGTTTTTGACATAAGTTCAAGCATTCTTTGTTGATTTCAGCAAACCTAGTGCGTTGAACATTGGGTGGTGGAAAGAAGTCCTTAAACTTAATTTTTAACTTTCTTCCAACATCAATCGTCCATCGAGCATTAATGCTTGCATGTGGAAAACTGTCAAACCTTAATGTTTTTAACGCTGATATTATGTGACTGCAAGGAATTCCACTTGACTCAAGCATCATGCAATCACACAGAAAACTATCACTACCTTGATCAATTTTGACATAGAATAGTTTTCTATCATGCTTGATACAATTCTCAAAATTGAACTCATAACTGGCTTCACTTATTTCAATCGTTTTGATATGGACAAGTCCCTGTTCGGCCTCTATCTGCTCACGAACTCTTAAGAACGCTTTGTTCGTATATATTTTGGCTGCATGCATCTCAAGCTTTTTTAAAGGACTATCCCTCACTGCAGGCATCACAATTTCACATGCTTCTTGTTTCTGAAAGAAATCATTGCGGATTTTTTGAAGAGCTCTATGATAATGCTTTAGAAACTCAATTATTGTGAACTGTTTATTAGCTGCAAGCTTTATCAAAGAGTTCATAGACTCTGATCGACCAGTTGTCGTCATACCAGCAGTAAAAGTTCCATAGAAAAATGCCTCAGCCCATAAATGCCTCTTCTCATAAGTTTCAGCAACCCAAGAATTTGAAAGTACATCATGTTGCTCGATTAATTGAGCCTAAGCCACATCAAATTCATCTTCATGACATCTTCTTCGCATTAATGAAGCAAATCCACTTGCAAATTCATGTCCAACCTTGCTCAACACATTCCTTGCTAAGTGCTAACTACATAGTCTATGCCTCGAAATAGGAAACTCAGATAAAATAGCTGAATGCATCGATGCATCTTGATCAGTAAGAACAACAGGAGGAATTTTTCCATTCATAATTTCACGGAACATTTGCAGTAGCCACTGATACGATTCAATAGTCTCATTTTGTAAAAGAGCAGCAGCAAACACACAAGTACTACCATGATTGTTCACACCAGATAATATCACAAGAGGAAAATTATACTTGTTAGTTCTATAGGTACTGTCAAACACTAGCACATCCCCAAAAATATCAAATTCAGCTCTTGACATCCCATCACTCCAAAAAAGTTTGGTAAGTACCCCTTCATCATCTACAGTATATTTACAAACCATACCTGCATCTTGCACTTTCATGTCTTCAAGATAACGAATTACGGTATTCACATCACCCTCACTAACCATTTCCTGTCGTTGCTTGTACAAATAATTGTATGCATCTTTTCGTTTGAATGTGAGTTTTCCAGCACCTCCCATCAAATGTTCCATAAATCTAAGCACATTACATGGTTTCATGCCAATCTCTATAAGTAAAGCCAAAGATGACTTATCTGAAGGAGTTAAGTACATGCCATATTCATTTAACAACAATTAGTACATATCTGTTGAAAAGTGACCAATCATTTCTTTGTTGCTTGATCTCTACATAACTAGCAAGCATATTAAAGAACACCTATTGAAGACATGAATACCATATTGTGTGAAATGACATGTCCAAATTAAAAAAGAATGAGACACATGCTTTCGTTTTCATTAAGTGGGGTAAAACTACATGACTATCAAAATCATAACAGGTAAAATATAACCCCACATAAGCAATAAAATCATAACATATACCTGTTACATCGCAAACGACGATTCACATCATTGGGGTCAAGAGGATGATTATGCTCATGCACAAATCTGGTGACCTTAAATAGACCTGAAAATCGATCATGAGCTATGCGTAGACTAGCCAGACATCCACATCTAAGGTCAGTTTTAGCTTTTCGTTGCCGAACGTATCCTGATTTTGGTTGTCTTTTGAAACCCTCTCGTGAACACACCCACTCACAATTCTTTACCAACCACAATGACTGGTCTCCTACTAATTTTTTGCATTCATCACAATTATAACCACGTCTTTTTTTTTTTATTTGATTTGCATTCCTCACATTTTGGTGATACATTTTTGCAATCTTGCTTCCGAATATCAAATCCTTCTTCTCTTCCATATGCAATATAGAATGATTGTGCTTCATCAAAAGACTTGAAAACATGTTTCAGCACCTTATTTGGGTCAAATTTATTAGGAATATGATTTGGTGAATCAACTCCATCATCTCTATCACTACTATCAGTTTGCACATAAGCATCATCACTCATGAAATTTACTTCACTATTATCATGGAGACTGAAATTCTCTTTTTCTTCAAATTTTACATTACTCATCGTATGCTTGTATCTAAATTCTGCAGGAGAAAATAAAAAAAAAATTAAATATCACCACGGAATAATTTTTACTAAAGATAATAAACAATCTATGAGTATAAAAGATCAAAATGAATAATTATCCGTGACGCATTTGGTATAAACCCAAAACAAGCAAGGAAAAAAAGTGACTTATGGGTTGTGTAGAAATCATAAACAAACCGAATTATAAAGAATTAAGAATTTTTTATTACTAGAATTATAGAGAACTAACGTTCTAGGAGATATATTCTAGGAGAACTACAAATTTAGCGTAAAATTAACGTTCCTTCTCTTAGTGGTGGTAGTTGAAGGAATAATCCCGGTGTATGTACAAGATTATGCAATAAGTTTCAGTACTTCACATGATATCTAATTCAAACATTTTATGGAATTTATTAATATGTATTCACATGATAACTTTGTATCTTTATGAGACCTCAAAACTTGAATCACAGAACACATCGTTAAATAGTACAAATGTATATCCAGATGCTAAGGAGGCTGCCTTTTACACTCAAACTATTATATCATATTCTAGTTTATCTATTAATGAGATATTGGCTTTCTATCTAATAAATTAATTGGATGCTTGGAGGAGTTGAATGCAAAAGCTGTGTGATTCAGATTTAATCAGCCTCAACATTAATTTTGATTTATATAACTCCCTATTTAGTTAGGTACTGGTTATACTTGTATATACTTTGTGTATTATATTTATTTTGCTGCTTTTCTGTTGATTAAATTCTAAAATGTTGCCATGGGAATAATTAGTTTACAGCTCCAAATATGCAGCACAAAGTTGCTGCAATGCCACTATGAACAAGCGATGTTTCCAATTCAGTAATTCCAGGTAATTAAAGCACACAAATATCCCTATTTTTCTAAACACACAAGACCACTTGTTGTCTCTCTGCTGCAATGTTTCCGATAGCATCCCCGTTTTTCTAAACACACAAACATTAAAATTAAAGCTACCAATTCAGTAATTCCAGGTCCATAAACCAGCTTCAGTAATCACTCCTAAACACAATAAATTAAATTAGTTGATTAACACTGATTCAAAACCTAATTTAGATATTATACGAACCCTAATTACATTAATTAATCAAACAGTACCTCACGCACTGAGCACTGTTCATACGCATTTCGGTGCTTATATAATATAGTAATATATGTATTTATACATATGTTGTTGTTTTTAGGGAAATTAAGAGAAGAAAAGGACTAACAAACTAAAAGCCAGGTTAATAGAGTATAACACATGACAATTATATTTTAGCAAGAGTTGCCTAGTTTTGGGTGACAAGAACAGAAACAAAAGACACCCATTCAGCCCCCCTTGCTCACGTGCCTGGAATAAGGTTAAACTCTTGAGTTTAACAAACCAAACAAACACCAAAATGGACAGAGTTTAGTATTAATCTCTGTACTTGCTAACTCAGCCATATATTCATTCTCAGCTCTTGCCATGGGAAATTGTTCCCTTAGTAATTTGACTATATTATTCTAAGACAACTTCTTGGATTTGTTCGGGCGATGCCCTCCAAGTTACAGATCATGACAAAATGCTAATGTATTGTGGTTTTGAATGAATTTCTTGAACTCTATCAGGGATTCAAAAAACAACATTGGCCCAGTGACACTGACTCAGAAATCATGCGCATGAATTACTGCATAGTGTACTGTAATTAGATTTATTTCATATTATCCTATTGATAAGCTTTAGCACAACTTTTGGATCCCTAGTTAACAACAAAAGCAAGGATAAGTGATAAAGACTCTGATGAGATCAATTGAACTACTTTCAAAAGAAAATTAAGTTTACTGCGGTTCATTATGATAGCAAATAAATATCTAAAAGATGCTTAAGTTTAAAACTTTAAAAATAAAGGTCTTAAGATGATGGCTTTTCCTGCCCAGGAAGCCTTTTGCCTTAAGGCTAAACACTGTCTCTCTTTTGCTTTAAGGCTAATTTGACTATAGTATTTTTGAATTAGTAAAACTCTAACTAACTGTGGGGATACCATCTATCCACAATTCTACACCAACAGACAACAAAAGATTGCTAATGACGGGATTTTTTAAAGATTGCTAACATTGATTCAAAACCTAATTAAGATATTATACGAACCCTAATTACATTAATTAATCAAACACAAGAAAATAAATGAATAATCAATTAAGAGAAGAAAGTGAACCTATTCTGATAAATATGTGATGCCATGCGGCACCGCCTTGGAATATTGGGCCACCGGAGAAGCTTGTGATTAGTGAGCCACGTTGGTGAAGCTAAAATTTTCTCCAGAGGTGGAGTTTGAATCTCGATACAGTGTCCTGAAGGAATTGTCTTGATTTTCGTTGCTGCAAAATGGCCGTGGTTTTTGCTTCTGATTTCTGTTGACTTATGGGGAAGAAACGTTCCTTCGTCGAAAATTGGAACACTGGTTTTGGGGGCTTGGGGGGTGAAGAACGGAAGGGGTTTGAAGAAACAAAAATTGCTTCTGACGTGGGTGATGATATATGCATTCACCGAAAATTGAAACGGAAGAAGGGAAGGGGTTTGATTTGAAGAAATAGAAAGTTTGATTTGAAGAAACATAAAGTTTGATTCGGGGGCGTGCGCGGTGAGAACGAAGGGGTTTTGATTTGAACTTTTGAAGAAACATAAATTGCTTCTGACCGGGGTGGGTTGATTGGTTTAGTTTTAAATTCTTTTTTCTTTTTTCTTTTTTAGATAATTATATTTTGTTTTTTTTTTTTAGTCATATATTAATTTTTGATAAGGATAGTTAAGGTATTTCATATTAAAAATTATTTTATTTTTAATTTAATTAGAAAAGGTTAGTATAGTAAATTAACTTAATTACTATTGATTTAAAAAAGATATTTGGACACGTGTCAAATTTTTAAGGGGTACCGGATGTTAGGTAAAAAATATAGGTATCGAACCATAGCCAACCCCGAGTAACTAACTTTCAATTATCGAAAATTGAGAATTATTTCTCAAGAAAAAGTTTCAACCCATTATCAAAATTATCAAAGCATCTCATTGATTGCCAACTACCTGAAAAAGAAAGTTTTCATCTAACTTAAAATTTTACATTTTTTTTTCTTTTTTTGGGGGGTTCAAGGAAGAAAAAGAATATTTGGTTGCCCACTTCAACTACACAAATTAGAAGCAATGAGTCAAAAAAATAGTAAATAAATAAAATTAAGTAAAATGGCCAGCTGTAAATTACAAAATTAACTGATTGAAATTCCTTAATCAGGAAAAGAAATTTGACTATATGCCAGAACACTGTTGCAGTTTATATCCAGGAAAACCATTAGAGTTTATGGAAGTACAAGCACCATCTATTTCCATAAGTCTATAATACTAAGCAACACCTCGCAAATCTCAAGCTTTAGTTCCCAATTGTTCAAGCAATGCGATGACTTTGTATTAATGCAGCAGTTTTACCACTTCAATGTTTGTAATATTAATTTTTTCTCTTTTCCACCTTAAGATTTTATATTTCCTTGTTCTTTCTCTTTCATATATTGTTGCTATCCATGTTCCTAAATCTTTATCGTCTCTGAAAGTTGGTTTTAACAAGTTTGTCTGTCTATTGTTCCAGTTGTTCAATTTTCATTCATCATATTTCTCCTTGTTGGTTTTGATACTTCTATTGAATAATATGGGAAGGACTCAAATGATTTCAAATTTACTTATATAATTTGGTTTTGTGTTTGCATTTGTCATGTATTTTTGCAAGTTCGTATTGAATTTGAGTTTCTAATTTATTTTATTTGAATCTGTTAGTTAAACAAAGTTGCCTCTATTTTGCATCTACCCTCCTCCCTCCTAGATAAAATCACAAAATCTTATATTCAGAGGTTTCATCAACCCCTCTTGTTCACCTATTTGGTTATGGCCATTGGCCCATTTTAATTTTTAGCACATATGTAATATAATTATATGTGCTATACAACTATACATCCAATTTTTATTATATACTCATGAAATTTGTTTGAGAAAATGACTTAACGTTTGAATCATGTCAGTTTTACTCACTTTTACAAATATAACATATCCATTTCCTAGTTATCTTCTATTCTTCATGCCTATATGAAATTATACACAATGTTTATACTTTTCTCTAACATCCTTTAGCTAATTATGGTTTCCTTTAGCATCAAATTATTCTTAATAGTGCAACTAATGATATGAGGATGCTCGTGAATTAATTGTTCATGCAAAGTTTCAATGAGAAAGAAAAACAATTTAGTAGAGTGCAATAGGTATACAATATTTTTGGATAGTTACATTGTCTACCAGCCCACCTTCATAAACTTTGACATTTTGCCTCACTTGTGTTAGCTAATAACTGTATTTTTTCATATTTCTCTGTCTCTATCAAAGCACTCTGATTGAGTGTATTCTATACCCCATAATTGAGCCATTTTATTTTCACTTATTGCTGTGCTATATCTTCCTTTCGTGTTATCAAACTGCATATCAATGAATTCTTTGTTATTGCAAAGAAAGTTCAGTAAGCAAACAGAGAACTACCCAAGTACATGGTTAAAATGTTACTTCTACACAGATCAATTTAGAATAATCTACAATCCCGTCAATCATTCAAGATGCATATTACAAATTATTTTTTCTTTTCTTTTATTTCTTTTATCAATTTTACCACATTAAAAATATGTACTATTATTAAGTGCTTAAATCCACTATATATTTTTGCTATGTGTTGCCAATTGCCTAGCTCTTGAACTGCAAGAAGAGAAAAGTCTCAGGAATTAACCAAATTAATGACCACAATAAAAATGAATATCTGATGTCAAGTGAACGACAGAGAAAACAACAACTTGAGATATTAAACAATGTACAAAGAAATCACAGGTACAAGTTCCTATTAGATGAGCAAAAAACTTGAAAAGTTACTAGAATGGTAAATGCACAATAATCACACATCAGAAGAACTTGATAGAGCAATAAGAAATAAGAAAGTGCAGCGCAGAACCACAATTGAAATCGAAACTATTAGTAGGTTGAAATCAAGACATTGTAACTTAAAGCATAGTCGTCAAATTCGAGCGCCCCGACCACATAAGCCCCGGGCGGTTTTGTTGCCATAAAGGCTGCGGGAAGACCTAAGCCTAGGCCCACCTCGTGCACATTTGGCTGTTAAGCCAAAAACTACGACAAAATGTCGGAGGCTTAAGTAGAGCACATATCGTCTATCAAGGCATCATTGGCGGCAACGTGACAGCGACTCCACTAGCTCCGTCTGCCATGGCACCATGTATTTTTTTTCCTATTATCTCCCGCTCTATTATCACACCAAGCAAATCAATACAATAAAGAGGATTATCCTACAATAAAGAGGAAGGATAATCCAAAATCCTAACACCACATAATTGTGTGATTGATGGTAACTCTAGCTAGAAGGAAACACCGTATTGCTTTCTTTTCTCCAATAATAGTACTTTAAGAAAGCTAAGAGCGAGAGCTGAATATTTTATAAGCAAAAGCTTGTTCTTGCAATTATTTCTCCTTGGCTCCTTGGTTTTAAATAATGATCATGGATTCTGCAGGAAGTCCCAGCGATTACTTACCATAAATAAACTTGCAATGGTAACTTACTATGTTGGGACGTGATTCCTCTTGGAAAGGTGATATTCCAGTTAGGGGTAGGCATCGGGCAGGGATTACTAAAATCAGGGTAATTAGGCTGGGTAACCGATTGATTGGGATAGAAATTTTTCGTCCTAATCCTGACTAGTTATTGACCGGGTACCCAATCCTGGTCCTAGGTTTTTGGGTATATGTATATATATATATACGTATATATATATATATATATTGGAAAAAAAAGGAAGCAAGAAATTTTGGTACTTTTTTAACAATATGATTAATTAGTTGATAGAATAAAATATATCAAGTAGTTAATTTAATTAATGCATTATGATAATATATAAATTTATAAATTATTAAAAATATATAGCAAATATAAAAAATTATTAAAAATCTATTTAAATAAATCTGTATATCAAAAGATTCAAGAAATTATAGTTTAGTTGGAAAAAAAAATCCCCTTAACCTTTAGTTACCAAAAATCCCATCATTATCTTTTACCCAATTCTTGGAAGAAATTGACTTGAAGTTTTTAGTTATAAAAATTTTCATTTATTAATATTTAATTTTAAAAAATTATTTTCTTCGAATTGTATTTTTTATTAATAGTAAATTTATTTATTAAAATTAAATTATGAAACTTTACAAAATTTAATTTTCTTGTTTAGTTCATTTAGTTTGAAAATTAAAATGTCTCTAATACTATAATCTCTATTTCTAAAAAATCTAGATAATATTGTTCTCTACAGATTTACTTAATAAAATTAAAATGTTATTGATAAAAATCAATTTAAACAACCTAAAAAATATTTCTATTAAAGATTTCAACACATCAAATTTAACTTGGAAATTTGACTAAAACTATGTTTATTACTATAAAAGTGTTTATATAAAAGATTATCTAGGTTCTTAAAAATTATAAAATGTGAAGAAAAAAAAAGCATTTTCAAATTCATATGCAGCAAACCAAAAGAAGAAGTGAAAACGATTGTATTCCGCGGTAAGCAATTGTATTTCTACCAATTTTTTCTTTCTTTTTTCTTTTTGGCGGCAAGTCATGACTGTGGGAAATAAGAAAAATCGTGAATGTTAATCGTGGTTTATAGGAATCCCTTGCATAACATAAGTACTTTAAACTCTTTCAAATGAATGTTAAAAGTGTTTTGCTAAATGGATTTATAAAAGAAGAAGTTTTTGCGAAACAACCTCCTGTGTTTCAAAATAAAAATTTTCCAAAACCCTTTATGATCTTAAACAAGCGCCTCGTGCTTGGTAGAAAGACTAAGTACATATCTCAAATGGTTTCTTTATGAAACTATTGATACTACACTATTCATTAAGCACTTTTTACATGGCATCCTATTGACTCAAATTTATATTAGTAACATTATCTCTGGAAGTACCAATAGTACATTAAGCGAAAATTTTGCATCATGCATGAAAAATCATTTCAAAATAACTCTTCTAAATAAGTTAACTTTCTTTCCTAGGTTGCAAATCAAACAAACTAATCAAGGAACCTTCATTTCTCAAAAAAAATGTACAAAGGAATTTAAATTCAGGATGGAAAGCATCTCATTTTCTGAACAACACTATCATATGGAAAATCCTTTTTGTTTGAACTACCTTAGTCCTTTTCCAAGTACCGACCCCTCTTTTTAATAATGAAGGGGGAGAGATAATGAAAAGACTTCAAAGAATTATTCTATTTGCTTTTGCCTCTTAAAAGGTCCTTTTTCCTATGCCACAACGCTTTGAAAGATTGTTGATGATTGTGATGATATGCCCTAGGACTTTGTGTATGTTATGTTATTTTGACAATCTACATATTAGTTATGCTATGACTTTAATTAGTATTGTCTAAAGTATTAAAATAGATGCTCGTATATTTGGGGGATTCGAGATACATTATCGATTTATGTACTTCAAAATTTTCGTACTAAAAAATTTAGGGGAGCTAAATTAGTTTATATTTACTATGTCACACTTTCCGAAATTTCCACGCTTTGATGATTGTCGGGACACTTAATCAAAATAATTATCTTCATGAAAAAGAGGGAGATAGTTCTTATTCCACGTTTTGATGCCTGACAATTAGTGTGAGATTATTTATTTCCTTGTTTAGATGGAATCGTGATTTATCTCCATTCTAAATTCATCATATTACTTTGGTAAGAAATTACTGGAAATATTTTGGAACCTCTAATGAAGATATATATACGAAAAAACTTGTATGGGAAGAAGATGCAGTTGTGAAAGTTATACCGCCGATATTGAAATTAGAATTCTCGGTAATCGCTGTTTTTCCAACTAGTCATTGTAATGAAAGAATTATTAATTCCCAATTTAGTTGTAATGAACAAATTTTGGCTGCACTCATATTGTTTTATTTTAAATTGAACGCAAGCATTAAAGTTTTATTTACTCAGCTTTAATAATAAACTTTTCTTCTTCGACTCAAATAATAAATTAAAAATACTAACTATTCAATACTTGAGGTGTCAACTAGTTAGTGTATATTATAAATTAGTAAAATTGTTTTCATCAAATTATATTAAAGTACTTACAGGTCATTAATATAAACATATTATTGGGTAATCTTATTAATCATAATAAAATATTATTTACAATTAAAAAATTTAGGTACAATGTTATTTAAAATTATCATACAAATAAATTGTTTAAGATTAGGTATTATAAGTAATAATATATAACAATATCTTAAACACTGTTGTTTAATTAAGTCCTTCAAAATTACATATATGTTCAATTTTAAAATATAATTTAAACCTTCTCAATTATTAATATAAAAAAATAATGCTCTTATTTTTAGTTATTTTTAAATTTAACTAATACACATATTTTAAAATGAATATAATAAAAAATTAATATTACAAAAAGTCAAAAGAAGTCGATGCCTTAGGCAACGACTTCTTTTATATTTTAAATTAATACAATAATTAAATTATAAAACGTAATTAAAAATAAAAAGAAGTTAATCCATAAAGTATCAACTCCCTTTTTTGTTTTTTTATTACAAGTATCTCTAAAATTTAATTTAATAATATGGATAAAATAATAAAAATTTAAGTATTTATTTTGAGTCAGCCTTATATAAAATATAGGGCTAAAATATAGATGCCTTTTGTGAGTCATATTGGCAGTCAAATATTGGGATCTTCAAATCACAAAATTTGTAACATGTTAACATTAGGAGTTGCACTTCAGGGATATGCACTTTTACTATTCTTACAAATTAATAACAAAATTTAAAAAATTTATGCATATATTTTTTTACATAAATGGATTTTTATTTTACTTATATATAGAACTTGTAATTTTTAATTTACCAACAGCTTGTAGTTTTCAAATGAATGACCTTCAATTTTGACCATTTCTTGAAATAATTTAAATGATAGTTACAATTTATGGTTATTATTAGAAATAAATAAATTCCATAGAGATTCTACATATTGAATTCCATATACATATAATTTAATCTTTAAATTGAATATATATGTAATTTATTGTTCTTTTAATTATATGCATGTGTTTGTATAATATTAACATTCAATTAAATGTCTATTACCCTAAACCATTGTTTAAAAAACCGGACCAGACCGGCCGGCGGACCGTCAACCGGCCATCGAACCGGTCCGGTTTTCTCAAAAAATCAGAAAAATGAAAAAAATGCTATATTTTGTAAAAACCGTTCAAACCGGCCAGTCGGACTGGTGAACCGTTCACGATTCAATTGAATTGGACCTATTTTTTTATTTAATTTTTAATAAAATTAATTTATTTTTTTTATAATTTTTTTGGTCTAAGTACAAAATTTGAAGGTTAAGGTACACTTCACAAGCTAACTAAAAGTTAAAAAAAAGCCTTAGTTTAGAGTTTAGAATTAGCTTACACACTCTCAAATTTAAACTTTAAACTTGATATATTTAAATTGTTGTGATCATTTATAATATGAATTGTGAAATTTGGATTGTAATGTTAGACAATATTATTTAAGCTCTTAATATTTTATATTTTGGCATTTTATTAATTTTTAAGTAATATATATAATATAAATATATATATTTCGTAATTATGATGTCACGGTTCAATTGCGGTTCAATTACATCCGACCAACGGTTGAACCAGTGAATTGTGAACTGGTAAGTTTCTCGATTCAATGAACGGTCCGATTTTTTGAACACTACCCTAAACCCTTTTTTTTTAACTTTAAACTAACAATAAAAATATTTTTTAACAGATATTATTAATATTATATATTTTTTTCTATTTTTAACATTCTCGAACATACATAAATATTAACTTTAGATACAAATTATTACACACACAGCAATACTAGCAGTACAAAAAATAAATAATAAAAACAAATAGTCCATATTTAATCGAAGGTTAATATTAAATATTAATACAAACTCAAATAATAAAAATATATAATATATAGAATTAAAATTTAATATCTATGAATTAGTTAAATATAAACTCTAGTTCTTTGGAATTTTGTTAATTAATATATATACAAATAATATTAACATGAATTTCCTATATAAATATAAAATGAGAAAACTTATGGAGTAGATTTTCTTGTTAGAATATTATAAAAATTGAAAAATGTATTTGAATATTAATTTATATGTTAGAGAACAAGATAAATATAAAACAATAATATAATAAAATTTTGTTTTATCTATAAAAATTATATTAGTATTTGTATTTAAAAGAAAATCAATTACAGGAAGAAATTGACACTTGAGCTAATTCTTTCCTTCTTTTTCTATTTAATATATCATTGTTAATATTTTAATCATGCTTCAGTAATTATATTAAAGAAGTTCATATATCATGTATCGATTTCTTTGTATCTTTTCAAAATTTTCCAACCATAGAACTAAGGTACCGATTTCTTTCATTATTTTTTATATTTAATATATTATTGTTATATTTTAATCATTCTTTAATAATTATATTAAAGAAGTAAATACATCGTGCATCAATTTCTCTATATCTTTTTAAATTTTTTTTAATAATATTATTACATTTTGCACGTGGGTTGGTGCTCTAATACACCCCGCCACCATTTTACATTTTATTTATTTAAGATTATATTAATTTTTTGTTATGCTCGCAATGAATGAATAGATATGATTTCTTTAGACATTATTAACGATCTACATTGTCCGATAGGGAATCAACAAGCCGTCCAATCTAATAGCCTCAATAGTTCTACTCCTCGCAAAAATTGGGACATCTGCTGATTTTAGGGCAGTAACATAACAAGCATCAACATGTAAGAATAACATGTGTCTAGAGAAGCTGTAATTACATCTTTTTTTCTCACCCTAGGCTAAAAGCTTTGATCAAGAAAATCTCTCTCATTTGATACATTATACCTTAATAAGGCCACTCAATACAGATCAAATAGCAATGGCTACAATAAGAACTACATGCACTCATCTACAAATAATGAACAAGAGAACACTAAAGCACTATTTCGCAACCATCTTATATATATTGGTTGAAATAGCTATGGTGCTTGTAATTACTGCAAGAGTTACCATGACTGTTGCTATAATCTTGTCCCTTGCTGTAGAAATACCATGAATATCTCTGTCAAAGGAGAGAGAGAAAATTTCATAAGGCAAGCAAGAAAAGGATTAGATGTTACAAAGGGCATGATAATTCATATTTTTCATTGGAAATATGGAGTTGGGAGAGGATGGATACCTCAAAGCAATTGCGCCAGGAAAAATGAAGGCCAGGCAGACAGCAGAAGTTGAACCCATGAACTGGAACAAATACCAAATGCTTGGAATGGCTATTGCTAAAGTATAAGCCACTACCAGCAAAACAAGACTGAGGAGAACAAATCTTTTGGTGTCTACTGCCAAAAGAGGCTTCTTGGAGAACAGAAATTCATCGATATTACTCCTCAATGAGAAGTTCAGGAGTGGAAACACCAGCATAAGGTGAAGTGCATAACTTAACCGAACTATGTCGTTGAGAAATGAACTTATCCTTGAACCAGCACTCCTATCGAAATTCACAAGTATGTCATCCATGGTTGATTCCCCAAACAGAAGGTACCCGAAAATCCCAATAGCAAAATAGATGGCAGCACAAAGTACTAGTGAAATTCTCACAGCAGTGATCATGGCAGCAGGTTTGCCCAGCTCAACTCCAATTGCATGAACTGCACCAATCCATTACATAGAGTTTAATATATTGAAGGCAAACAGAATCAGCATTAGTTGTATGAATTGGACATATACTGAGAAAAGCATATGTTTGAGAAAATTTTCTTGTATGGCTCACCATTGAAGTGGAACGTGAATGCGGTAACGATCACTGGGACAGCCGTGAAAAGGTTGAAGAAGGAAACGCTGTTGTCTAACTCAGGTAGGATTCTTGGTCTCTTAGTTTCCCCTTGTATGAGAGCAGTGATGGCCATCACTGAACATATACCAACAAACACAATTGCTAGGAATACTGATACTGCAGAACTCAGCCATAATGATTCTGCAAATTCAAGCCAAAATCCGAAAAAGAAAAACAACTTATAGTCTCAGTGAATCCGCAACTTCCAATCAGAAACAGATTCAAATCCGAAGAACCCTAATGACCGGGTGATGAAGAAAATAAACTAAAACAGGAAAAGTAGTAATATGCCGATAGAACAGAATCAAATCAATACAAAAATGTCCAAAAAGTACTCATTTCTAAGAAAATCATCCTAGAAACTTTGCTCTTTACCAATTTTCATCCCCTCTGTTTGATGTTGGAAGTGCTTAAACATTAGAATTCTGCTGATAAATGTTGCATCGTGTCACATCTTTTCTGTTTGATAGTAAATAACATATGATCGAGGTAAGTTCACTGGCTACCAAATAAGTTTAAAATGGTTCTAATGAATAAGTCCATGAAGCTATCCAAGTTAATGTAGTTAGCAGAACAATGCCAATATGCTTCACACAACACAATTCGTAAGGTTAGGACAGAAGTGAATAAAGAAGTTTTAACATACCTACACGACGAAACAAGACAAGCGGAAGCATGACAAAAACAACAATGAATAGGAGAGCAACGGCACGTAAATTCCACCAATGAACGCCAAACCATTCTTGCAAAACCCCCAAGTGCTCTGGCCCTGTCCCAGAAAGTACGTCCCCTGACATAGATAATGAAATATTGGTCGTAATCAAATTGAATGTGCAATAGAAATTTCATTATAAATTTCAAATGTAGCAGATAACTGCAAATTGAAATCACGGCTGTTCATTGATGAAGCAGCCAATTCATTCCCAAAATATAGGGCCACATTGAATGCTCCAATAAAACAAGATTCAATATCATCATTTGACGTTTTCACTCACATGAATGCCTTCAAGATTATTAGTGATACAAATAGAACCATAACACTACCATCGAAACAACAATAAATCCGAGTGTAGATAAGATGAACCACGACCCCACAAACTATCAATTGACAAGATAACTCTGAAAATATTGAACATTTTCTTACCCAGCAAAAGCCCCATAATCATGAACCTTAATTACTAGAGAAAAAAAAAAAAAAAAGAAAAGAAAAGAAAAGAAAAGGAAAAACACCAGACTAGAGATGATTAAATAAGAATAACTTGTGCCAGCTACATAATAAAAAGGTCCTAAAGTGTTTAACAACAGAAACCATAAACTGCTTACCAATAATAATCAGATACATGATGAGGCATCCAAGATTGGTGATCATCACACATATCTGCACAGCCACTGAACCCCACCGGCCAAAGGACTCCCTCATTAGTCCGGCGTAAGTCCTCGACTCGCCGGAATACGTAAATCTCAACATAAACTCAACAGATATATCCACAACCAATGCTATCAAAACAATCATCAAAAAAGCTGGAACAACTCCCAGGACCTTCAGAGTGGCTGGGATGGACATGATCCCTGCGCCGATTATGCTCGTCGACACGTTGAACACGGCCCCCGGCACCGACGGCCGTTTCTGCGGGCCCGCCTCGTGGTGGGGGAGGAGAGGGACCTCAGCTCCGGTGGCGCTGATCGCCGGAGCCATGCCGGAGGAAAAAAAAATTGGTTTCTTTTCTTTGTGTGTTGTGGAATGTTTTGTGCGTTGTCTCTGGACTGTTGTTACTTGAATTAGAATTAGAATGTTGAATATATAAAGTGGCCATGCAATTATTGAATGGATGAAATGACCAGATTGCCATTTTCTTAAGGAGTTTTGGGAGGTAAGTTTGGGAAATGGAATGAAGGGCAAGGTCGAGATTTGGTTGATGGCTAGGGAAATTCTCTTTTTGGAGATGACAGATCGGGAGATTATGGACTGGGAGACAGGCGCATGGAATTTGGAAATAGTCATTAATTGAAGTTTGAGAGGACGTATGTAGACGCAAATGTGGGCGATGTGAATCATGCGATTCCTCTTCAATCCCGACGGCTATCTGTCATTTGTCTACTACTTTATGTATAGAACCATCAACCTAATTAATTAATCTGTATCCATCATTATTGTCTTTAATCACGTAATTAAGAGATTTAAATCAGCATAGATTTAATTAATTTATATTTCATATGCAATAGATTGATGATAATCAGATTATTTATCGAACATAAAGATTTAACTAAATCGAAATATTGTTCTAAGGACACAAGGTTATCGAAATTCTTGTACTAAAGAGGAGCACTGAGAAAAATGCAACTTGACTTTTCTGTTGTGAGATAAAATTTTGTAAATAATTCATTAATAATTAAATAATAATTGCTTTATACACTCAAAAAAAATAAATTAAAACCCGCCCCGTGGGTTTTAGATTTGAAATTTTCAATCCGCCCGTTATTAAATATATAAAATCCGCACCCACCCCTCTCCACCCCACCTCCGCCAAATTCACAACAATTGAATACAATTTCAAATAAAACAATAACTTTGTCTTTATAAATATCATAGCCACAAAAATCAAACACAAATCTTGGTGTCTTTCAATAGTCCATGCAATATGTCAGTTTACAACAATCTCAAAAAAGTTAAAATAATTTAACATAACAATTTCAGTTTTCTTTTATATTTTTTAAAAAAAATAAAATATAATATAAATATATATATATATATAATTAAGTTATAAATACCCGGGGTGGGGCGGGTTGGTATTGTACACGACCCCGCCCCACCCCGTGCGAATCAAATTTTTACCCGCCCCGTGCGGATCGGATCGGATCGGAGCGGGTACCCGTGAGGTGGGTTGAAATTGCCAAATCTACATACTTTGTGTATAAGATTTATACTATTAACTTAAAAACAACTCAATTAATAAATAAATAATGATTAAATATAAAATAAAGTCGCGCCACATTAAGACGCATTAAATTAAGGAGAGATAATAGTTTATAAATTATATTAAAACCATACTGGATGCAGTGAACATGCCTTAAATCATTCTTGATGGAACATTGAGTGGTGGGGTTTGGCACGGTTTCTTTTTTTTGTTTACTTTGTTCATTTAGGGCTCGTTTGCTTGAAATGATGTGATTAGAAGTGATATATAAGCAAATGATACATTTTAAGCCCATTAGGATGGAATATTTTAATTTTATGTTTGGTTGGTATGATTACTATATAAATAAATTAAAATATAATATATAAATTTACTATTATATCCTTTATATTTTTTAATAAGTTTTTCATAATTTTCTCATTCTTTCCCATTTTTAGAATCACGGTTTAATTGGAAATAAGATAAAAAATAGACCTTATTAAATCTTTGTAATTCTTATCACACCTAATTAAGTCTTCCCCCCCTGATCCATTTTCCAAAAGCAACAATAAATAATGTAGGGCCTATGATTTATCAAGGGCTTTTATCAATTGAAACAAATATTAAAAGAGATTTGATTAGGTATGTATCACACATAATCAAGCCAAGCAAACAAGGCCTTAGAGTATGTTTCGTTCAAAGATTCCAGTACCGACAAAAAAAGAAAATATTCTTAATTGTTAGGTTAAAAAAATATATTAAAAATTTGAGAAAAAAAATAGTGTATTTGAAAAAAATAATTTTTTTCACAAAATGGTGAGGAAAATGAAGGAAGAGCTTATCAATCATTAACCAAACATACATCATTCAATTATAAATATATATACATATATTATTATTACATAAAAAATTTACTTTCACCCTATAAATCCAACAAAAAGACAACTGATTTGACATCAACAGTAAAATTGATCTCCTCTCAAAACATAAAGAAACAAACAACACATTCTCCAAATTTTCTCTCAAAAGTCCATTTCCCCAAAAAATTTCTACAAAATGCCCGAAGCATAGGAGTACAGAGCCTTATTTACCTATATCTCCCCCTCTTCTAATACATTCATGTCTCTTTTTTTCATTCTTTTCTTTATTATTTTTTTTAACGTTCAAACAAACTTGAGAATTTATATTTTTTAGATTGTACTTTTCTTTTTTCTAATATTTTTTTCTTCATCAAAATTCTTAAATCAAATATAATATTAAAATAGTAAGATTTCATTATCAAGTTATTGATTGGTACAGCTACCAACAAGACTTGTCGTGCAAATCTAAAATTAGGAATCCCACGCCAAAAGGACTTGGAAATCTGAATACCATAAACTTTTGTTTATAGGTTGAGTATTATTCTATTTTTAATACTTATTGCACGCCAACAAGTTGATCAAATTCCCAAGTCTTTAAATGAGCAAATTGATGCAACTAAGATTTGTACTCGAGCTAAAAGGGTTGGAAAATTGGTTCAAAAAGTTCAGCCTTTATCAAATTTTGATTAATTAATTAAGTAAATTCTAGTTAATGTTAATGAAAGAATATTGATTATCATAATTTACACCACAAGAAAATGTCAATAAAATAATTAACTACTCAAAATTCATTTCGAGTAAATGAAAAATTCATGATAAAAAAGACCACTTAAACTAGCAAATCGTTGAAATGAAAATAATAAAATAATATGAAAAGTTGTGAAAAGACATGATTCTTTGTTAGTACATATTTTCTATATATAGTTGTGATTATTTATACAATTATGCTAACAAATTTGTTCAATTTCCTTTGTTCAGTTTATTGGTAAATATCTTTCTAATAATCATATTTATTCAAAAACAATCTTCCAAAATGTAGTATAAAAAGAACTCAACTCTTGTCTCAATTATAAAGAAAAAGAAAAAGCAGAACTGAACACACTAATTTTAAATAGTACCCCCACTCCGTAATTTGAACTATGATATTAAAATATTAAAAATGTAATTTTAAATCAGAGTGCATAGATAGGTGGACATGTTCATAATTCGATTAAAATGGAACATATGCTTTCATATTTATAATTGAATTATTTCCACCAGGTACGTTTAGCACAATCCTAAATTGCTGGTTCTAATTCAACTCAAGCTTACACCTCTTATGTTAATTGAAGTGTTATTCATATGGACCATGTGGAATTTAATCCATTTTTCACATTTTAAAATGCGCAATAGCGATGGCTCTTTTTCCAAAACCTTATAAAGATGGTGAATTCAATGTATGAAACAATGCCATTGTCAAGAAATCAAAGGGGATGTGAACTAGGAAGGAAGTTGGGTTGGAAAAAGACAGCATCAATGATGAACTAGTGACAAATGAGTTGGCAGAGTTTATTGTCCGTGGACAAAGCAATTTATTTTGCTGGATCACACATGATGTGGCTATTGCCACACCTTATTTTAATTAATTTTTAATTTTAATTTAATACCGTACCCTTCTCTAGTGTATTGGTCTGGCCCTTGATTTTTATTTTTTATTTTTTTGAAAAGATCGTGAGTTCAAATTTGTTTTAAGTTTTAACTAATAATTCATGAATCAGTTACAGCAGAGAAGTTTGACTTAATTGGTTTTTTGTTAGAATTATTGTGATCAGTCAATTATATTGTAGTTATAATTATTTTAACTCAACATATCAATAAAATCTTTAGAATCATGCCAATCATTTGTTTTTCTTTATTATAAAGAATGATGCTTATGTAATCAAATGAAATGGAGGTCCGGGCACAACTACAATCTCCTCTTGTGGCTGCTAAGCAGCGGGGGTCGGTCCGCATCTTTAATAGTTGACATCAAATAAAAGATTAAGTTAAATTAATTTCACTTTTCCATACTATTAGCTGCAACCAAATGTGTCCCCAAGAAAAAATAGAAAGAATGAGAAGAGAGCGTGAAGAGAAAAACTACACTCTCATTATTAATAAGGAGAAAGGAAAAAAACTTATAGGGGTTGACAAGTTTTTAATTGTTAATAAAAAATAAAGTTTTGTAGAAGAAAATTATTACATAAATGCACTATATATATGCATTACACACATATAGATGTTTATATATATATATATATATATATGATACTCAAATTATGAATAATACAAATTCTAATTATTGAACCTACCATTTTATTTTATCTAAATGATTTTAGCGTGTGGAGCTAAAACACGGTTTCCCCTTTTCTTTTCTTTAAATCCTTGAGAATCTTTTATGAGAATCCAGTGAAGTATCGAACATCTTAACTATAGTTAACAGCTGCATGCTCATTAACAAATGTAAAATCAGTTGCATCAATAGCCAAAGGGAAACTAAAGCAGATAGCAAAAGTCATGCCCTTCCTTTTACAAGGCAATACAGATGGGTTTGGGCCCCATTTAGTGAGTGTTTCAACAGTGATGATTCAAGAAAACCAGCTCAATACAATGTACGACAAAGTTTTCCTGCTAATTCCATAATTTCTGTAAATTATGTAATAACTAAAACTTGCAACAATTTTAGATCAAGCCACAGTTGAGAAAATAAATAGACAACGAGTACAACAACAACATGGGATGTTGAGAACCATATTCCCATCCTTCAAACCTGTCTATGTTTGCGGGATAAACGGCTGTTGAATTTGAGACAAGGCAGCTCTACATCCATGTGGCGACACATACAGGATCATCACCATTTCCATTCATCATTTCTTGCCAAAATAATCAGACAGATTTGAGAAAATGGCAATCGAACTCGTCCCCAAGGCCAGCAAGATCACCAACAATGCCAACACCTTATCCCGACTAGTAGATATGCACCGAACATCTCTGCATCAAATCCAAAAAATTGAAAATCAGACAAAACTACAGGAACACCTCCCTTGCCTATCTTTATTTCTCTTTTCTCTATGATGTAAGGACAGTACGATGCATAGAATCATGAATTTTGACATTGGCCGTACCTAAGAATGATTGAGCTTGGGAATATGAACATGAGGCACATGACTGTTGTTGTTCCCATGAATTGAAAGAAGTACCATATATTTGGAACAGCTATTGCGGCCACATAGATAAATGCAAGTAAAATACTCGTAAGACAATAAAATCTTAGGTTGTCTGAAGCCAACACAGGCCTTTTCGAGAAGAATAATTCATCCACATTGATCCTTAAAGAGTAGTTCATAACAGGAAATACCAACATGAGATGAACAGCATAGCTCAATCGGACAGTATCATTGAGAATTGCAGTGGCAATAGAATCAGAAGTTCTGTCGAAGTTGATCAGCATGTCGGCCATGATAGAGTCGCCAAACAGAAGGTAGCCAAAGAAGCCGACAGCAATGTATATTGCAACACACAATACCAGTGAGATTCGGACAGCTGAGCTCATATCAGAAGGTTTGTCAAGCTCTGCTCTAATGGGATGAACTGCACATATAGTACAAACTTCAATAGATTATTCCAAAAGCGTCTCTCAATAAAATTCCAAATTGAAGTTTTATATGAAGTATGAGGAAGCACCAACCAATGGCATCAATTTTTTGCTTCTAAAAATTTAAACAAATGATCAAAAGATAAATGAGACAAAGGGCAATATGCATCTTCATAATCTCTTGCATTCTTACCATTTACATGGCATCCAAAAGCAGTTGCAAAGACTGGAATAGTAGTAAAGAGATCAAGCACAGAGACACCATTTGTGAAATCGGGAACCAGCCGTGGTCTTTGTGTTTTCCCTATCCACAAGGCATGTATTGCCATTACTGAACATATGAAAACAAAAAAACCAGCTAGTAGCACTGATACAGCCGAGGCGTGCCTTAATGAATCTGCAGGTCACAAACTGCATAATTGTTGGTCATTCTCGTATGATATAGCTGTTGATTCTAAACAAGAATCGGCTTCATTACTCACAAAAAACTGCATCTACTTACTACAAGTGTGCGACCATTATATTTGCTGGCTCTCTAATATCACTATATTTCTTTTCTATGAAATGGAGGCTTAATATGTAATCACAATCTCATTGTCTTTATGTCGACGAAATTAATATCCTTCACTTGTATTTAAAATTAATCCATTCAGAACGATTATAAAGTAGTAGAGGTGAACTCATAAATAGAGAAGTTTATAAATAGTGAATCAAAGTTGATAATCAACATATAGCCATAATTAGAAATCCGCACTTGAGCATATTCTTTTAGAAACAAATATAATTTGATGGTGATATTACTAAGCATAACGAAGTTGTTTGTACTAAATAATATCATTAATTTCCTTTTGTTTCCTTAAATGTAATCATTATATTAATGGATGCTAAAATCATTATAAATTTGTTTCTATAAGAGTGCATATGAGTCCAAGTGTCCAGATTAACCTTCTCAGTCTATAAGTATAGAGGCAGTCATAATATATTCCTTCGAATTGCCATTACTAACCTATGCGCCGTAGAAGAAGTAAAGGAAGCAAGACAAAGAGCACAACAAAAAGGAGTGAGCATGCACGTGAATTCCACCAGTGGACGCCAAACCATTCCTGTAGAATGCCCAAGTGAACTGCTCCTCCAGATTTATTTCCTGAGAGAACATCTCCTGTAAAGATTATTGTTAGTAAATTAAATGAGAATTAGAACGTCACAATATATATACAAGATTTCGTTTTTTGCCTCAGTTGATCTAAGATAGTGCCACAATAGTTTAGATGTTTCTGTTTCTATCTAAAAACATAAGATCCCGGAAATTGAAGTAACTGTAAGCATAGGCTAGGAAATTTCACCTCCTTCTACATTTCTCTTCGTAAAAAATAATTAAACAAGAAACATGAAGGACAAGAGAATGACGCAATTATTCAACAAAAACACACATTTCAAGCATGTTAGAACAAGCACAAACGAAATCAATTAAGGAGGCAGTCATAAATCAAAAGGTAAGTTCTGCATCAAGCAAACTTTATAATCACTAGAATAAAAAACAAGAAACTATGATAATCAACCTGAACCTAATAAATTAATGCATATTCCAATCTAAAGCAACTCACCAATTATAATCAAATAGATGATCAAAGCACCAAGATTGGTGATCATGACACAGACTTGAAGAGCAACAGATCCAAACTTTCCAAATGACTCCGCCATCAATCCCCCATATGTAGTCGACTCGCCCAAATGTGTGTATTTCAAGAGAAATTCCACAGTGACTTCCACCAAATAAGCTATAATTAAGATAACCACAAAGCTAGGAATCACGCCTAGCACCTTGAACGTTGCTGGGATAGACATAATCCCGGCTCCCACCATGCCAGTGGAGATGTTGAATATTGCCCCTGAAATTGATGCACCCTCATACGGTCTCTTTCTATCATCACTTGGTTGGATTTCTGGGAGCAAAGGAGCATGGACTCCACTATCTTGGTTTTGTAATTTCATCCTCTGCTACTAAAAGAAAAAGAATTTGCTAAATTTGGCAATTCCCTATAGCAACCCCACTCAGACCAAAGTCTACTTATATGCAGAAGTGACAGTTCAGACATCAGACACAGCCCCACAGGATGGACTGCTGATTTACACAGCCACAACCAGTGGAGGAAAAGTTTTGATGTGTTGTACTTTGGATGGGACTGATTATTACACATATTCTATGTTATCCTGTAATAATATATGCAATTGGGCAATATAAACTTATAAGGACCAGAAGACGGTCCAATCCGAGGGCAGGAGCCTAATCCCATCTGCAAATACAGATCATTCACAGTACTTTTGTCTCTATACAGCTTTAAATGTAAAGAAATTGAGGTTCTAGAATTAAATACAAGAATGTTTTACTGTTGAAAACAAAAAATAAATGCAAGACTTTTATATCAAGAATTGTCCAGAGACCATCATTGCAAGGGTCTTTTACAAGAAAATCCAATGCAAATCCAAATTCCACCTGCGGATAAAGATAAAATTCAGGGACCAATGAAGATGTCATGAAAATTAACATATTTCCTGGGAGAGAATTTTCCCTTCTAATTTGAGGTTGTCTGAAAAGGAAGGCAGTAAACGTAGCTGCCGCAATTAATTGATACATATTGTTTGGTTAATTTCACTGTCATATGTCAACACACCCACAAAAAATTTCTGTAAACAAATTATTATACGACATAAAACTTTAAAGTTCAACCCTTCTCCATGATGAAAAACGATACACCTTGCAGGGTTGATGATAACCCATCAACAAAACATATGATCAAAACTGAAGAACTCCCAAATCTATTCTTTGCAAATTTCCCAGTGTATAGTCCTTCCCCCCTGGAAAACTCTGCATTTTTATTTCATATATTTTCTTGGAATTCTTTGGGCCGCGCTCAACCAATCAAATAATAAAGAAACGTAACTCTCTTGATTCACCTTTCTCATGTGCATTTACTTGTGTTGGACCAAAATCCAGACTAAAATTTTCTGCAAGATTTGGTCAGTTCTGATCCATAGGCTGCATTCCTTTTCCTTAATTTCTGTGCGGGTGACATAGCAGCACTTCTAAACTTAGTATTGGGATTTCCCTGTCCTATGATCTTGGATTTGCGAATGATGTAATAAACTTATAAACCATAATTCTAGACAATAATTAGTATTGAGATTGGTTAAAATCTGTCTTCAGAGTTCATGGTTAGTTTGATAATTCCTTAAATAACACCAACTGCTGTCTATTAAAACATAAATTGTGCAAATCTTGTTCATCATGCTCTTTTGCACATCTTTTAGGCTTTTATTTTTCTTGGAAGAAAACAAAAGAAGAAAGAAAGAAAGAAGTATATCACCTGTAGCACCAATAAATAGTTTAGTGTGTAGGAAATAAGGTTTAGAAAAATTAAAATATTTGATAATCAATACTATACGCGTAACTTATAATTGCAAAGCATTGCAATACATACAGATAATAACTCACTTTTTTGTTTTTATTTATATATGTATGTATATTAAGAGTTTGTTAGAATTTAAATATTAAAATTTTTACTTATAAATGTGATGGTGATACTATTAAACTAATTAATCTCTCAGTAACAAATTAATAAATTAACTGAAGTACATTTAGATGAAAAATTCAACGTGTTAAAAAGCTAAACCAAAAGAAATTTCAATATAATGTTCTCTTTTTTATATATAAACTTTGTATGTTTGATTTGGTTTTGATTTTTTTGTATTGGTCTGAATGAAATTATATTCCTATATATTTATTATTATTTAATTTTATAGTATTCATTATTTGGGCAACTGAATTAAAAATATTTAAACCTACTTTTCATTTGGTATTTAGTCCCCCACCCAAGCAATTTTTATTTTCAACTTCCCATGTGAAATTTGATTTTAACCTTCACTCTCCAACCACTTAAAATGATGAAAATGACCTCACTTTAATGTTTTTTTCCCCTTTATTCCTTCCTAAACTTTGATGTCCCAGCTCGTCTCCCTCACTCTTTTTCAGTTGTTTTCTATTTTTCTCCCGCAGTGGAGCACAGTGCTTCTCTGTCCCATTTTTTTTTTATTTTCTACAATCGGCTACAACATATTCGCAAGAATGAAGCCTACTTTGTCTCTGTTGTTGCACGATAAAGCATCATTGTAATCTTTGGTGAGCAATAGTTTTTTTAACCTTAAAATATCGGGTAGTGGAGAAGAACCTCAAATTCAACTGTTATGGAGTTTTATATATAATGGGGAACTCTATATCATGTCCATATTGGAAAGCATGACTCTAGGGGGATTGTATTTCCAACTGGAGAAAAAATGGAGTGAAATTTCACCTCAATTCCACATAGTACAATACCTTGCTCCCCATCAAAAAATGTATACAACTTTGAATGCTGATGAGGTTGTAATCAACATGATTTGCCTGCATTTGTCTTTAAAGATGACCTTAGTTGACATGATGGTTGTTCGAAAAAGTGAACCTAGTGGACAAGGAAAGCAAAGTAGCTATACATGCAGGTAAATACTTCATTTTTTCAATTTTGTACTACTTTTATTGTTTAGCATATCCCAATTTGTACCTGTTTGCATTATCAAATATATGCAGTTGTCTTACAGAATACTTGTTCTTATGCATTTTAGTACTTAGGTCTTGTGTGTTAAATGCTGAATTTGTTCATTTTAGTACTTGTGCTCTTCTAAGTTGAATACTGGATATTTGTGTTTTAGTACTTAGGCCTTCTATATTAAATACTAAGTTTGTTCATTTCAATACTTAGGTCTTCTACATTAAATACTGGATTCAGTTATTTCAGTACTTATCTCCTCTATTTAAGTACTTAAATTGTTTATTTTAGTACTTACTTCTTTTATGTGAAATATTGATATTGTTTACTTAAGTACCTAGTTATCTTGTTGTTGAATATTGCAATTGCATAGTTGAGTACTTACGTACTGATCTTGCAATATTTTAGTGACAATTATTATATATTTGACTATGTTGTTTCTTTGCAATGACCACCCATTTAGGAATGAAATCGAGGAGGACATTCCCTTCACAAGTGAGTAACAATATGATTTAGCATTACAAAGAAATTCAATTGATGCTTGGAGTCATTGCATCCATGGAGAGGGCCAAATGTTCCAGGATGCTGAAGAGTTTAGAATTAAACTTAAAAACTATGTTGTTGATACTAGAAGGTCCTTTATATATTAGAAAATGATTCCAAAAAGATTAAAGCAATTTTTAGCAATGATAATTGCCAATGGAGGATATATGCCTCAAGGTATGAAGCTGACAAACTCTTTGGTATTAAAAAATGCAACCTAGAACATACATGTAATGAAGATAGTCTTCGAACAAGGGGACATTCTATAGCTGATTCTGCTTGGGTTGCTAATGTAGCAAAAGAAAAATTAAGAGAAGAGCCCTGTTACCAACCTATCAATGTGATGAAAGATATTCACAGAGAATTTGGCATAGAAATTCCATACCATAGAGCATGGTTGGGTAAGGAAATAGCTATGCATGATATTCATGCGGCGGACAAAGGATCATTTGATAAGTTGAGATTGTATTGTAAGGCTGTGAAGGAAACAAATTTTGGAAGTGTTGCGGATTATGAGATTGACCCGATGAGCCCAAAATTTTAGCGATTATTTATCTGTTTCACAACTTGTGTGGTCGGCTTTCTCAGTGGACGCAGACTACTAATTTTATTGGATGACACTCACATTAAAAATAAGTATAAAGGATGCTTACTTAGTATTGTCACCAAGGATCCCAACGATGACCTATTCGCATTAGTATATGCAGTTGTTAACGCTGAAAATGATACTAATTGGGAGTGGCTTTGCTTGAAGTTGAGGAGCATTTCATATTCTCACCATAGCACAGGGTTTAGAAGGTTTACTTTTTTCTCTTACTAACATACTGGGCTTCTTAAAGCCATCCCCATGATATTTTCGGTAGCCATCATGCATATTGTTTGAGACACTTGGTGGACAGCTCAAAAAACAAGTAAGATTTTTTTGTATTTTATTGAAAACTATGTTCTGATCTAAATTAATGTCCAAGTAATAGTTCAAGAAATCTAATGATCATATAATTTCAATTTCAGGTAATGATAAAATACCCCCTCCATAACAAGAAACATTGAGCATCTATTTTCATGAAAGTTGTATATGCTCCAATAAGGCAAGAATATACTCGACATATAAACAACATAGTGGAGTCTATGCCTTTTGCTAGAGACTTCATTATGCAATTAGAGCCCCAATGTTGGCAAATTCTTTATTTGCTAGTGATAGATGGGGAGTAATAAACAACAATCAGACGGAATGTTGGAATAATTGAGTTAAACCGGCACAATTTATACCCATTGCAGCTATGGTGGATCATATATGCAAACAAATCATGGTTATAATACATGATCGATGAGTAAAATGTAATAAACTTACTGGAGGATTATGCTTGAAGCAGGAGAAGAAACTAGTAGTAAATTATATGGCATCTCGTACACTAAAGTTGAGAAATCTAGTGGTCGGAACTTTGAGGTCAGTGATCATGACAAATCTATGTTTTAGATTTTCCGAGCTAAAGTTGTTCATGTCGGGCATGACAAGTTAATAGAATGCCTTGCAAATATGCTTGTGTGTGTATTAAGTCTAAGTCACTCTCGGTGTATAACTTTACTAATTAATACTATCAAGTTGAGATGTATCAACAAGCTTACAAACTTGTACTTAACCTTATACCTACTTTTGACCTGAACACATTCGAAGCAAAGAAAGAACCAACCATTTATGCTAGGGGTGTAAGATGAGTCGAGCCGGCTCATGAGCCTCATGAGCGGGCTCGATTATAGCTCGACTCAAGCTCGAATTTTTCGAGTTCGAGCTCTTCTCTAGTTGTTCGAAAGCTCATGAGCCGGCTCATGAGCTTTTTCTTATTTTTAAATATTTTTTATATATTAATTAAATAATTAATATATATTAATAATTTACTTTCTTTTTCTAATTTTAAATATTTATTATATATTAATTAATATGTATTAATAATTTACTTTTTTTTTCTAATTTTAAATACTTATATATATGATTAAATAATTATAATATATTAATAATTTAATATTTTATCAATAATTATAATATATTATAATTTAAATCGTTATAGTAATTATTATAATTTAATATATATTTAATTTATAATAATAATTTTAATTATTTTATTAATTATTATTAAATAATTATGATATATTAATAATTTAATATTTTTATTTAATTTAAAATTTTCTGGTGAGTCGGCTCGAGCTCGAGCTCGAGCCTGCAATTTTTGTCAAGCTCGAGCTCGACTCATTTACACCCTTAATTTATGCACCTGATGTGAGACCTCAACCAGGTCATAGGAAGACACAGAGATTTCCATCTCAAATTGATGTTCGAGCAATTAAGTGTAGGCAGTGTGATAGAATTGGGCATAACCGTCATACATGCAAAGAAGCTACGACTAGCTAGATTAGCTTGACCTTGCTAATGTATTTGCTTACTATTATGCTGCATATGTATGCTTGCTATACCTTCTTATCATTAGTGTGTGACTAATATCATTTTTTATTTATTATTAATCTGCAGGAAGAGGGTGCATCAAGGGGATACAATCAATGTAAGAAGGATTGCATGGTGCTTAGAAACTAATGACAGCTACTAATTTTTGCTTTTTGAAGGACATATTAGATCTAGACTATTTGGACTATTATGTAGTAATATTAGTTGACTTTTTGTTGGAATATTTGGTATTACATGTAGTGTAATATATTGTGTTTTTTCTATTAGCAATGATACTGAATATCCTAAAAAAGAGTACCCAGTTTAGGCATATGTGTGCTTCAAAACTGCATTTATGTACTAAAACTGCAATGGTTATGTACTTATAATTAGGGATTTTGTACTTGCTTTTCTAAAGAATGAGTTTAACCTCACTTCAAGCTGTGGAGCAACGCATAAGTGAAATCACGGGTTGTAATGTTTAGTATTGCATGTAATGTGACATATCACGATTTTTAGATACTATACCAAATTTGTCGGATATCTTAAATGTAGATAAAAATATCATTTTCACTTAACGATGATACTGGATATCCTAAGAAAAGTACCCAGTGTAGGTAATATGAGTACTTCAGAAATGCATTTATGTACTAAAACTGCAATGGTTATGTACTTATAATTAGGGTTCTATACTTGTTTTTTCAAAGAACGAGTTTAACCTCAATTCAAGCTGTGGAGAAACCCATGAGTGATATCATGTGTTGGAATGGTAGGGGAATGTAAAGACCCACATCCTAGCAATTATGGTGTTATTCCTACTGGGATAAAGCATTGACACATAAGGTAAATGAACCACAATGGCACCCTCTCCTGCACTACCGAACCTATCACCACCAAACAAGTCCTGGGTGCAATACTTCATGGTCTTATGATCATGCAAGGCCCATATTAGGCCAAACGAAGAACGATCCTTCATCGCTCAAAATGATACTGAAAATTCAGAAAAAAAGTACCCAATTTTGGCATTTATGTACTTCAAGATGGGGTTTATGTACTCACTTTAACTATTTTGTGTACTTGTGGTGAGGGGTTATGTACTTGCTTTTCTAAAAACTAATTTTAATATGAGTTCGATGCGTGGAACAATACATTGATGATTGTATAACATCATATGCATGATTTGTTGAATAAATGATCGTTATCGAACGTGTTGGAATGGTTGGGAATCGTTTATACTAGTATAAAGCACTGATGCACGAGGCAAATGAATCACAACGACACCCCCTCCTACACCACTGAACCTATCATTACTAAATAAGTCTTGGGTGCAATACTTTGTACTCTTATGACCATGCAAGGCCAGATTAGGCCGAATGGAGAACGATACCCTATGTGCTAAGAGTGATACTGAAAATCCAAAAAAAATACCTAGTTTAGGTACTTATGTACCTGGAAACTGGGTTTATGTACTCACTTTGACAATGTTGTGTACTTATGGTAAGGGGTTATGTACTTGCTTTTCAAAAACCTAATTTTAACCACAATTTCACATGTGGAACAACTTGATGGTGAACCTATAACTTCAAAAAGTCGAATGGAGAACGTTCCCTCATGCGCTGAGAACAATACCAAAAATCTGGAAAAAGAATACATAAGGCAAATAAATTAAAACGACACAACGCCTACACCACCGAACCTATCATCACCAAATGAGTCCTTATGATCATACTTCATGGTTTGATGATCGTGAAATGCCCAAATTAGGCCGAATGAAGAACAATCCCTCATGCGCTTAGAATGGTATTGAAAGTCTAGAAAAAAGTACCTAGTTCTGGCACTTATGTACCTGGGGACAGGTTTTATGTACTAAATTTGTACATGTTGTGTACTTGTGGTAAGGGATTATGTATTTGCTTTTTCAAAGGTCAATTTTAACCTCGATCGGCGCGTTGAACAACCCAATAGTTACCCTATAACTTCAAATGCATGATTTGTTGAATATGTGGTCGTAATAGTACATGTTGGAATGATTGGGAACACAAAGACCCACATCCCACCACTTGTGGTGTCATTTTTCCTATATAAAGTACTGACTCATAAAGCAAATCAATCAAATGACATAATCCCCCCCACACCACCGAACTTATCATCAATATTTCGTGCTCTTATGAATATGCAAATGCCAGATTAGGCTGAATGGAGAACAGTCCCCCTTACGCAGAGAATGATACTAAAAATTCAGACAAAGTACCCTATTTAGGCACTTATGTACCTACAAATTGGGTTTATGTGCTCAGTTTGTACACGTTGTATACTTGCAGTAAAGGAATATGTACTTGCTTTTCCAAAGAACAATTTTGACCTCAATCAACGCCGGAACAACCCAATAAAATATTTTGATCATACTTTTTGGTCTGATGATCATGAAATGGGCAGATTATGCAGAATGGAGAATATTCCCTCATGTGTTGAGAATGATACCGAAAACCTAAAAAAAAAAAAAAAAAAAGTACCCAGTTCCAACACTTATGTACTTGGGGATAGTATTTATGTACTGATTTTGTATATGTTGTGTACTTGTAGTAAGTGATTCTATGCTAACATATTTTTCCTTTTTTTTTTTTAATGAATTCCACTTGTGTATTAACAGATCTAACCACGTCGTTATCATCCATGCTACAACTCATGCCAACAATCACATAAATAATATTTCATATTTGGTCAAGTATACTGGGAATACAAAGAAAAATATTGTGCTTAGGCAGACTACTACTGAAACATTGTATGAGAATACAGCAAGCCATGCTCATGTACTAGCACTATAGAGCTATATGTGCCCGGTATGCATCAATGGAACATAAGTTTGCATAGCCCCAAAAATCTTTTTGGTTCCTTGCATAGCATTCAGTCCAAAGTTAGTAATAAACTCCGCAGTCCACGTCACCAACTTGTTGGCGGCAGTAGCTATATTGGAGGTTCTCTTTTCCAGCATCATACCCAAAATATATGCCTGAGGTATCCTGCTATAAACTTACCCTGCAAAGCGTAATAATAATATCATTTATTATATATTGTGTATTTGTTTACATGAATAATTTTAAAAGACAAGGAACTTATATAAACTCTTGCTGTCGCTTTTGACATAGGGGACCAAGAGTTCATCTATATAAACTTCTTTGTGGCTGCATCAAAAATCAATAGGAACTAATGGAACTTATACACAATTAGAACGATAACAAACCGACACTTGGTTAGGACATCCATATTCAGCTGCTCAAGCATCTTTTTGTGAACTAACATTCATTTCCTCCATAACATTGGATATTGTTGTGGCTTTACTATACGTTTCTTGTTTAGCGTCTCCAATTTATTCAATTTTGCAGTCTACAAATTGTATTGGTATTAGTAGTCATTTACCATGTACAGTGCTGAATATTTTAAAAATTATTTACCTGAACAATGGTAGACATATACCACATTCCATGTCCACAAGATCATTGGAAAAGTTGCTGCAAAGTATCTTCAAGTAGTAATCAATCAGATCACCTCTCAACTCCTTTCCAAATAACAAATCACACAAAATATCTTCTCTTATAAAGTGGTTAGGTTCGTCCCAAACAATGACACTACAAGACAAGTCAACATTATTAGTTAAGAGAACCTTAAAATTCTTAATATTTATTGACACAAGTATAAGAGAATTATTAATCCAAATTGGGTTGAGACAAAAACAAATCAGTAATGCTTTGTTGTTTGTTAGGAATGTCATTGCGCCCTCTATAATCTTTTCTCGATCGAAATTCACTTAGGCGAATTTCAACAGCAACATCTCTATACACAACGATAACACCCAATGGGATATATATAATTGCATTAAAATAAAAACAGAAGCCAATATTCTTTCTCAGTAATTTTAGTATACAAAAACTAATTTACAGTACTTTTTGTTCACACTTTTGGTACTTTTACAAAGAAATCAAGTACTAAATATTAGACACCACAGTATTTAAACTCACTTTTTTGGCATCAGTCTTCTCCTTTTCAATATGTTGAGCTACTTCTTCAGCATCATCAATGTCATTAGTTGTACCTTGGCTCACCTCTGCAACCTTTTTCTTTGAGGCCTTCCTACCTCTGCCACGACCTCTACGGGTGCCAACTTTAGTTCTCTTTGGTGGTATGGAGTGGGGTGGTATGACAAAGTCTTCGTCTTTTCTCTTTTTCTTTCGATCATCTCTTGTTCTCACATCACGGACAATAGAAGAGGTATGATCATGCTTCTTGCTTTTTTCTTTGTGTAGAATATCATTTTCCTCTTCTTTATCCCCTTCAACATCAACATCAACATCAACATCAACATCAACATCACCAATACTATCACCATCACCATCATGACCGTTATGACCATTATCACCACCACCCGGAGTCTCAAACTCATCAACAACAGAATCCAAGTGTGGTTTTTCATAACTATCTTAAGCACCAGCGACAACATCATTATCATCACTGTCTTTCTCTTCTTCTTTCTATTCTCCTTATCTTCATCTATCCTATCCCCATTGCCTACTTTTCTCTCCAAAATTTCAATTCTGTGCTTCAGCAATTCCACTTCTTCATTTTTTTGCCTCAACTGAGCTTCAAGACTTAAAACGCCATAGCTTGACACAATAGGAACCTGTACGAAGAGCACAAAATTATTAGTGTAATAACAAAGTGAACTTCAACTAATTATGTATATCTAAATAATTACCTGCATTGCAATGATGAGTTTCTCCTCTTCAGGAAAATGATAGATAGGCACGATCTATTACAATGGGAATTTACACATTTCTTTCAAATGTCAAAACTCATAGGAATCATTCTGAGCATAAGCAATAAACTTTTACCTTCTCCCTTTTAATTTGCTTCAAAGCTATCTCGAAATCAACCACATTCTTTGGGATCTTGCTATAAGTCTGCAGAAAGAACTGTGGGCATGCACGCAAGCATTTTAGTTTCCCCAAAGAAGGAACGAGCTCATGCTCCATGTCGTTCATAAAGCAAAAAATTATAGTTATTTATAGTAAATGACAACAATTTTATAATTTAAAGTTTCAAAGACACTCACCAATAGACCAATTGTACAACCATCAAAATATTTATTCCTCTGCACCTCCTCCGTCTCACCTCCCATGTGATTTCTCAATTCTTGAACTAAAAAAAGTGTATACAACCTCCCCCCATGGCCCCATGCATACAACCTGACAAAAGATAGATCATTAACATAAGGGATGACAAAATGAGGCATGTAGTAGTTGCTCATTGGAAATAAAATACAATTAAAAACAAAAAATATATACAACCTAACAAAATCTTCAATATCTTCATCACTATGTCTATGCACAAATTCTTGTAATATTTTAAATATTTGTACACGGTTAACATTCAAATTTTTTTTCAAAAACAAGCAATCAACAATGTTTGACTTTAGCTCTAGATCAACATTGACAGGTTGCCCTATATGAGACAACCCCATCATTCCTAAAAGGAATTTCGACCTCTTCACCAAAGACAAATGAAGTTGTTCGTACATTGAATTGTCGAATGATTGCTTGCGCTCTACTAAAACTATAATAGTTCAATTGTGGTATATTGTCTGATGGTGTTGTTTTTAGTGGGATAGATTTCTGGATCTCGACCGAGAAGGTATGCCGACCAAAAAGATTATTTTCGTGGAAGAGGGATGGAACCTACAGCCAAGAAACAAACGTTAGGCTAGCCGAGAGGGTCCTCGGCTAAGAACCTCCGATGATTAAGTTAGTATATTGGCCTGAGAGAATTTTACCAAAGTAACAGTTCAAAAAGAAAATGTGTAAGCTCTCATCTGCCTCCAAACAAAGGGGTATTTATAGTGTTTGCCTAGGGATGAAAAGATGAATTTATCCTTGATATGCATTATATGCTGCTTGCATAAATAGGGACAATTAGGTCTTTTTGACCTAAGCCTAAACTTCATAAATGGTCAGTTGACTGGAAGAGGAGTCCATACCATCATTAATGCAGAGGTAATAACATTTATGGCAGAGATGATGCGCCTTCATAGCAATTAATGCAGACAGTTTAGTGGTTAAGGTGCATTTAATGAGGACGTGATGGGTGGCAGAGGTTGACATTATATGCCATTAATGTCCCTGCCTAGCTTATATCGACCTCTAGGTAAACTCGACCCTTATGGTCGAGTCAGGTCTTGGGCTCCATAAGTTGGGCCTATTTTTGGGTTTTGGTCCTTATGACACAGGCAGGTTATGGGCCCATTGGACCTGTTAGGTTGGCCCATATCATTGTTAAATATATAGAATGAGGTTTGTTTAAGGGCGTGCCTATGTCGGAACCAAATTTTGGATTCCAACTCTTTCATTGAAGTATAAAAATATCCCAGGGAGCAACGACTGTATGTTTCTGATTCCATTGCTGCAAATACAGAAATTATGTAAATAAATACTTTAAACATTTCCATATATACTTACATTTAAGGTTTTCATACTGAAAATACAAACAAAAATACTAAAATAGAGAACTTTTGTACCAAATATATATGGAGACTATACTCAATAAGTCAATGCTATATTCTTCTTCATGAACAATAGCAAACGGCTAAACATGCTGTAAATCTTTCAAACAAACAATATTTTGAATATAAGCCCTAAAATTTAGCTGCTAACATACCCTATATTAATCGTATTATGAACCAACTAAATCATTACAAAATTAAAATATTATTTAACTCAAAACAACTTTCGTAACAATTAAAATAGATAATTAAGTACAAATTAGACTAAATTAGATTTCAACAACAACATATTAGGGTTTTTGAATACTGTTGATTTTAGTACACAAAACACTACCTTTAAGTACAAAAAATATGAACTCAAGTACGTTTTCATCTCAAATGCATATATAAACACATGTTTCAAGTATATTTCATGAACATATTACAAATATACTTACACACCCAACATTTTATTAGAAAAAACCTTCTATAATTTGATGAAAGTGTGCGAAATGAAATAAAACCGACGGAAGAAGAGAAAAAAAGATGAAAACGCACCTTTCAAACTCGAACACTAGACGGGAATGCTTCACCTCCCAGTCCAAAGTGAACGATTGCTTCAGTCTAAGACAGAAATTGTAGGGAAATTGGTTCAGTCCACAGCAATGAACGACACTGCTGACTTTTGAAAGAAAAATGGAGATAAATTGTGTACGCATGGGCGCAATTTCATTCAACAGTGGAAGAGAAAGGGTCACCAGGTTGCTTTACAATTTTTTGTTCAAATGGAGGACATTTCGGTAATTTTACAAGAAGTGGAGAGTGATTTCTAAATGAAAGTTGAGATTGGGGAGTCCAAACTAAGAATATATGTGTGGGGACTGAACACTAAATGTAACTTGGATTGGGAATTTTTGCCCAATTAGCCGTCAATATTTTTATTTTATTCAAAAACCAGCGAACCAAATTATAGGATGAAAAAAATTGACTGTTTTCATATTATTGGCGTGGGAGAAAATAACTGAAGTGGTTTCGGTCAGCCCAAAAAAATTAAGGCCCGGGCTGCCCAGCCATTAGTCACAAAACACTTGAGCTCAAATTATTGGGCTCCTCTCCGTAGATAAAATATCCGACTTCAACACGTTTCCTCTGGTGAAAAATGTCAACCAACATGTATTACGACAATAGCAAAAACGTACGGTCTTTTTTTGATATTGCCACTCCCAAATTCTCTTTCCATTTCCTTTGTTTCCTGCCTTTCAAAAAGCAGCAAACATACCACCATTTTGCGTGAAGAAGCAAAAACAATGAGCGATCATTTAGCGAGGGCCGAGGACTTCGAGAAGAGAGCCGAGAAGAAGCTCGGCGGCTGGGGCCTATTCGGCTCCAAATATGAAGACGCTGCCGATTTATTCGAGAAAGCAGCCAATGCCTTCAAACTCGCCAAATCATGTAAAGAAATCATTTAATTTTGTGGAATCATGTACATTTTCTCGTTCTTTTTAACTCGTTGATAAATTGATTGTTTGGTTGTTGTGTTCGTTTTATTTGATATGATCTTAATTTCTACCCATTCTTTTGTTTTTGTTAAAATGGGTTAATCAACGGGAAGATTGTTAGTGATTTGTTGTCTAGCCGAAGCTTCATGGATATGTATTGGAATTCCTCTTTTTCTTTTCCACCATAATTAACGTTTGGCTTCGCATGTTGGCCAAGCTTGTATTCTGGATTTTGTTTGAGATGACTTCGGAAATTGACTACTGATGCATGGCATTTGCAAATTTGGAACTTTTGATTAGTATTAGAAAGGAAACTTCATTTTCTTTTTGATAATATTTGTTTAATGAATGCACATTATTTTGTGGAGTCGAATTTTATGACTTTAGAAAGTTGATAAGTCTAAAAGACCCCGTCACGTGTATAAAGAAGAAGAAAATAAAAAAATTTATCCTTGAGGAATTATTCTCATATATTTTACGTTTGATGGTCTGAATCAATGTTGAATAATGATTTTTTTTCCCCTTCCCTTTTATCAGGGGATCAGGCTGGAGCAGTGTATGTTAAGTTGGCTGACTGTCACTTGAAGGTAAGTCTCTGTATGAGCGCGTGGCTTGTGCTAGGTTGCAAGGTGACCATTCCCTTCCCCTCTCCCTTTAGTTGTTCTTAAGATTCTTATGCTTCTTCACATTTGTATTTACAGTTAGATAGCAAGCATGAAGCTGCTAATGCATATGCTGATGCTGCTCATTGCTACAAAAAGTCTAATACGAAAGGTGTGCTTATTTTGGTGTTCTTCTAACTTTCAAATTGTGGATGTCTTGCATTATTGGTATCTGTAAATACATTTCTGGTGGAGAGTAATTTGTATATTGATATATTTCTGTCTAATAAAATTTTGCAATATTAATTTTGTTTTTCTGAGTTAAGAATCAGCTCAGGGCAATTATTGCTGTGCAGTGACTTACCTTTTAGCTTGTTCATTTCTTCCTTTTGTTGTCCTCCACTTGTTGGTGCCATTGGATTTTTCAGCTTTATGAGCCACTTATATTCTATGCACAACATGTGGAAAAGATCTGCACGCCTGGTCTATCCCATTCCTAATTTGCTCCTTCTTGTAGTTTTTTGTTGTTCTGCTTGCTTAGTCATATGAATAATATGATCATGTGTCTCTTTGTATTGTTATTTCAATTTGAAGCTAGGAAGTTATCATTCTGCCATTAATTCCCATTGGATGCTTTGCAGAGTCGGTATCCTGTCTGGAGCAATCTGTAAATTTATTTATGGAGATTGGAAGGCTTAATATGTCTGCCAGATATTACAAGGTAAAAACAATATATAGGTACCGATATCTGATGTTGCTGCTTTATTTCTTATAGAATTTCGTAGCGTTAGACATGAAACTTTCATCTTAGGAACCGGTTTCTGTTCCACAACACTGATTCTGTCTGCCTTATGTAAAAAAGAATTCCCTGAATAATGGCATTAACCATCATATTGATCATCACATTGGTAAAATCTGGTTGTTGAAGAGTAATAGTATTATTTTGATAAGTAAATTGAATGACAGTAGTTTGAGATTTCTTACTTTGCAGGAGATAGCTGAGTTGTATGAGCAAGAACAGAACTTGGAACAGGCTATTGTTTACTATGAAAACGCTGCTGATCTCTTCCAAAGTGAAGAAGTAACAACATCTGCGAATCAGTGCAAGCAGAAAATTGCACAATTCGCAGCTCAATTGGAACAGTTAAGTTTGTCTGCTCTCTTTCCATGATTATGCCAGATCACAGGCTGTTGATGTTTTTGTAGTATAATCTTTAGCTGCTTTGTTTTCTCACTTTCGTTATTATGCCCTTGTAAATAGTTTTAGGTCTTCTGCTAGTCCATCCATTTTTCATTACAGTGACATGATTTCTATAAATGAATGTTATTAAATGTTAACTATATTGTTTATTTCATTCATGATTTTCAATCTAAAGTATGTTTTACCAGTGAAACTTGTATATCTTTGTTTTCTTTTTGCAAGTCCTACCTTTCTCTACTAGATACATGTAACTCAGAAGGTTATGTATTTGTTGTTATGTCCTGCTACCAAAAAACCCTAGTGAACCATTAAATTACACTGCTCTCCCATGATTGAACCACATCTGAACCTTCAGATCCATCAATCTTACTTCACAGCCTAGCCGTCATCATTTTCCAAATTTTCATCTCAATAGCTTTGCTTGATTTACTTTTCGGTGATAATATACCACTGCATTTGTGTGCTATTAATATCTTCCTAGTTTTTACAACTCTAACTAGCTGTCACTCAGTTAAAATTCATTAAAGTCTGGTTAAACAAGTGGAGTGAAAGAACACTAAAAACATGATAGAGTGCTTGCTACTCTGAAATTTTTAGCAGCTGCAAATCTGTATTTTTCGTGCTTTATGTTGGATAAAGTTTGAATTACGTGCTGAGAGAGTACTGGGTCAACATTTTTCTCAGATATCAAAAAGCTATAGAGATTTATGAAGAGATAGCACGACAATCACTTAATAATAACTTGCTGAAATATGGAGTTAAAGGGCACCTTCTTAATGCTGGTATTTGCCAGCTCTGCAAGAGTGATATTGTTGCAATCAACAATGCATTAGAGCGATATCAGGTACTTGTGTTGGTTTTGTCTCTATCTGCAACTCTATGTTTGATATACGAGCTAAAGATATGCCTTTTTTTCCTTCATTTGTAGGAATTAGATCCAACATTTTCTGGAACACGTGAGTACAAATTGCTAAAGGTATGTCATGGCTCTCAAGCAATAGTTTGTTTTCTGTTTTCTGCTTCTCCTCTCCCGCCCTTCCAGCAGATATGGGTTTTCATCTGTCATGTTATACTATTGCTCACTTGTTAAACTTCATACTTCACTTGTATGTGTTCTTTGATAGTTATGACTTATGTCATGTTACCTCATCCTTCTTGTGCTTCCAAAAGAGATACTTGAAGCCTTTACCTGATGAATTTGATATGTTTTACATTTTATATCTGTTGATCACAGGATTTGGCTACTGCCATTGATGAGGAAGATGTTGCCAAATTTACTGATGCAGTCAAGGAATTTGATAGCATGACCCAGCTGGTACGTGAATTATGAACATTATAAAGTCTTTCAAAATCGATTTTGAATTTTTATGCTGTCTGTTGAACTCATCTATCCCGTCTTTGTTGTCAAACTGGTACTCTCCATGGAGCTGTCTGTGAATGGATTAGTGTATTGTTTCTAATATATTCTTTGCAGAAGTCATTCTCTTAATTACAAGCTAGTTATAAACCTGTGTCTGCTTGGCTTTTTTTTTTTTTTACCCGCTTTATTTTTTTATATAAGCAATACTTTTGACTATGTTGAATTAGAAACTGAAATTCTGTTTTAATTGATCATTTTTATGGATTAATTTTATTGAAATGACCTTTTGATGGGAAGGCTTGGGAGAAGAGGAAGGAGACAACCAACTTGAAAAAATTATTGCCATATATCATAGAAAAATTTGGAGTTCAGTTTGCATGTATTGTATATTCTGTAGGCTTACTTATGATTTCCCTTTTTCTCTGCCATCTTGAAGAATTTTTTGAATGAAACTATGAGTTTTCGTTATTTATATAATGGATTGATTGCCTGACAAGGCTTCAATTTGGCAAATCTTCTTGATGTTGATTCATTATAATGGTTATGAGGGTCCATTTTTGAATTATGGGCCCATATTTACATTTTTATTTTTCAGTTCAATTAACAGAGAATCACACTCTAGGAAGGATCTATCCTGAAAGAATTCAGGCAGCAAATCTTTTGAGTTCTGCAAGTTGTGCTCACTGAGTGTAGAAGTCATTGGTAGAAAATCAAATGTTGAGAGTGCAAATCATGTTTAGTAAATCTGTCAAATTGGTTTAGTTGTACTCAGATGTGACACCTTGGTTGACAATTTGGTAACTATTTCTATATCCATATTTCAATTGTTTTAACAACCACTACCAAGAATCTGTGTCTGATTTTTCTGAGTTGTTCTTTAACATGAACCTAAAAACTTGCTTTCTTCCATAGTTCTATTTTTTCATTAGATTTCCTCTTCACTTTGCCTTTTGTGAGCCGCTGTACTGCATCTCTTGAAACAAGTTGTTTAGGGCTTCCAAGAGTCTACTTATCGTTCATCCAAAGTGACACCTGCATACTCTAGTATTATGTCTTTATATCTCTTAATCTCTGAAGGCAACAGGTTGATTAATGAGATGCAATTTTTGGAAAAGATAGTTAAGTTTAGACTTCATAATGCATGACACAGAATGTTGACCACTAGTATCCTTAAAATTTAGTGATGGCTTGGTTGTCCGGAGTGGATTGCTAGTGTGACTAGACTTCATTAAATGTGCACGAGCCCGGTTAATGAGGGAGGAAAGAGAAGGGGTGGGTGGGGTGGGGGCGGAGATTGCCCAGTATGGCCTGCTAAAAACTTATTAGATTAGGATTGGATATAGGAACCAGCATTTAAAGGCTCAACATTATTTTTCAGGAGTCAACTGATATAACTTTGTTCTATTGACAAGCTTTTGATTTTGGTTGGATCATTGCTAACTTTCTTCACCATTACGTTATTTGTAGGATGCTTGGAAGACAACACTTTTGTTGAGAGTGAAGGAAGCCTTGAAGGCTAAAGAGCTAGAGGAGGATGATTTGACTTAAAATCTAGTTTTCCTTTAGTAGCTGCAAGCTCGATTTGTTTCTAATGATCACTGTTCTTTGGAGAATCTGTATCATCACGCGTTTCTACTATGGGTTTATGTAGTATTACCTGAATTTTTATGTGGAGTGAATACGATTACATCCATAAACATTACTTGTTTAGTTTTCTGGCACTTGTTATTGTGTTTGGATTTTATTGTAAGCAAGCGATAACTTAACGATCGATTGTAAAATCACTTGTTAACTAGTCTTCAAATTGAGGTTTAGTCACATTAGGCTTGTAAATTGATAGGGTATTATCTTATCCAGGCCCAAAATGTCAATATCCATACCCTATTCATACTCATACTTATTAAAGATAATATAATGGGTATTGGTAGTATTTATACTCATAAATTACCTACGTACCCATACCCATAAATTACTTATTACTTTTTACTTAAATTTAATCTATGAACCTAATAATTGTCTATATCCAAATCAAATTTATATTAATGATAAACTTTTTATATATAAAAATTACAAATATGTAAATGAACAGTAACAACTAAATAATTTTCTTCATTAAAAATTAAACTAAATTAATAAAATTAATAAAGTTAATATATTGGGATAGCAATTTTTTCAAAAATTGGAATAGCAATAGCAACAGTTGAACATTTTTCATTAATAAAATTAATAATATTAAAATTAATAGTGGAATAATTTTTTTTATATATAAAAACAGTTAATAAAATTAATTTTGCTAATGAATAAACTTTGTTAATAAATTTTTTATTAATGAATGAAAAATTGAAAATAAAGATTAACTAATTTAAATTTAATAATTAACTCAAATTAAATATAGAAAAATTATTTTTATTTTTTGTTATCGTATACCAAATAATATTTTTAGTATATATTGAGAAAATTAGTATATACATTAAAAACAGAAGTCTAATAAATTAGACTCAATGGGTCTTGGGTTAGATAGGGTAGGGTAAGGTAGGGTTAGGATCTCATCTTTTTGGGTATTTTAGGGTATGGTAGAATATAGAATATTCTTATTTCGGTATTTTAGGACATAGGTAGAATGATATGCTATCCATTTACAGACCTAAATCGCATAAAATCATCATGGAACTACTATTTTGCTATCCCCCACCCATTTCAGCATCAATCAAGACCAATGCTTGGTATATATGCTTTTTAGATAGCTACATACAATTATTCTTACCCCAATCACTACGTTACAGTCCCCGCCTCTATTTTGACCTTTCTCTTTTGTAAATATAAACTTCTTGGAGAATCCAAAATTTTTATATTAATTAATTAAAAAAGGGTTTATTTAAAAATTATAAATAATTTTATTTCTTTGTTAATAAGTATATGGATATAATTAAAGAGGGAGACAACGGTACAGGATGGGTATGTTATGGATTTAGTGTTATCAATGGGTCGGATTTGGATCGAATCCGTCATATTCAAATTTAAATTCAATCATTAAAATTCATATCCGAATTTGACTTGAAATTTTATAAGATCTTTGTTAGTCAGTACTATATCCAAATCTAATGAATATTCGAAATTCGATTAAAAAATTCGACCCGATTTATTTGTTCCTTTATTTTTTTTCTTTTGAATTTCAGAAAAATATGTATTTCTAAAGTAAATTTATTTCATATTTGATTTTTTAACAACTTTTTGTTATATATTAATCCTAAAGTTAAATATTTGAATACTATTCTTATTTCACATTGTATTAATGCATAGATGAACTATTATATGTTTTTATAATTGATATTTTATCAATAATCCTCTTATTTTTTAGGTTAAAAATTCAATATTAATAATATAACATAGACATTAGCATAGATATTGTGTCAATATAATATATAGATTTTATTTTAAAATCTTTATTAATATTATATATGAGAGTATTAATTTAATAAAAAAATATAAAAATTCAAATTTGGATATTTAACGAATATCATTGCTTAATTCTACATTTGATCCACTTATTTTGGATTATGAATATTTATAATCAGATAAAAATCTTAAAATTCAGATCGAATTCGAATTAAAATTCAATCCATTGACAGCCTATATGGATTTATTTTCTTAACAACATATAATTGCGGATCGTTATAGTTAGTTGTCCTCAAGTGATATAGTTTTAAAATTTACATATAAATGAAATAAAATTTAAAAGTGTGCTATCCTTCATATTAGGGGTGTAAACGAGTCGAGCTCGAGCTTGCCAAAATTGCAGGCTCGAGCTCGAGCTCGAGCCCACCTTTTTGAGCTCGAGCTCAAGCTCAAAAATACTGAGCTCGAGCTTGAGCCGGCTCATCAGAAAATTTTAAATTAAATAAAAATATTAAATTATTAATATATCATAATTATTTAATAATAATTAATAAAATAATTAAAATTATTATTATAAATTAAATATATATGAAATTATAATAATTACGATAATGATTTAAATTATAATATATTATAATTATTGATAAATTATTAAATTATTAATATATTATAATTATTTAATTATATATATAAATATTTAAAATTAGAAAAAAAAGTAAATTATTAATACATATTAGTTAATATATAATAAATATTTAAAATTAGAAAAAGAAAGTAAATTATTGTATATATTAATTATTTAATTAATATATAAAAAATATTTAAAAATAGGAAAAAGCTCATGAGCCGGCTCATGAGCTTTTGAACAACTAGAGATGAGCTCGAGCTCGACTCATGTTAAAGCTCAAGCTCGTCGAGCTCGAGCTTGAGTCGAGCTATAATCGAGCCCGCTCATGAGGCTCATGAGCCGGCTCGACTCATCTTTCACCCCTACTTCATATTATCAAATTTTTAGCGCCACAGGAATTATATTTGTAATGCAGTGCAATTTAGGTGGATGGTAATTACATGACATAGTTTGCGCTCAAAACACATTTTGTGGTATCTGAAATATATTTCCTATCCATTTTTAGTTATTACATGACATATTTATCATTGTCTAATAATGATGTAAAATTGCAATAGTAGATAAATACACTTGCTGTCAACCCCCCCCCCCCCCCCCCCCCCCTCCACAGTTGGGAAAGGGCTAGGAACAATTCTTGAAGTAATTTGACAACAATATTGAGAAGCACCAAAAATCCTAGTAAGAAGATGACCAAAAAAATTATTTAAACTACTTAAAAGCAACTGAATAGAATGGGGGATTTCTTTGGGAATATAAAATGAGGCCCAGTGTGAAAATGTCTAATTACATGTACTTGACTTTTTGCCAATTGGGTTTGAAATTTGAATTGCCAATTGGACCCTTTTCTCCTCAAAAAAGAAAAGAAATAACTACGAAAGAGAATAAAAGCATAAAACACAGGTAATGATCTTTCTTCTTTGGAAACTGTTTGCTTAACTTGGTCATTGAAATGATGCAGATCAGATCAACAATCTCAAGTCTCAATTTTAACAGGAAAATATTGAAGCCCAAGTTCTTTCTTTTATTATTAAGTGCCTATTGGTGAGAAATTTTCCTTTTTCGTTTTTAATTTACTAATTTCTGTATATTCTGGTTTTTCTTGTGTAGCTCTGATTGTTTATTTTCTTTTTGGTTTTTATGTATACTTTCCGAAGCCAGCTTGGAATGTTATTGTACTTCTTTTGATGCCATATGATGAACTAATCGAAATCCTTAATACAATTGCTCGCTGTTTTGTCCAAGTTCACGACTTTCCCCAATTCTATATGCTTCTGCTATCTTTATCTTAAATTTGATAAATCTTAGTTTTAAAATTTAAGGGGGAAATTTCTGGATGAAATCTTTGGTTAATCGCCTTTTGCATTAGTGGGGTTTCTAATTTCTTCTTATCTCGCAATGAATATTTGCATTTCTTGACAAAAAGTCATGTTGAAATGTTTCTCAGGATGGGTTTTCTTCTTTGACTTTATTCAACTGAATTGCAGTAAATTCTTGATTATCCACCTTATTTGATTGGCAGTGCTTCCACTGTTTTACAGCTAAATGGTATTTGATTAGTACAGTCAGAGGAAGAAGAAATTGAGTACAATTTGCTAATCATATCAATTTTTTGGGGCACAAAACACTAGAAAAAACAATATGGTGTCAACTGATAACGGTGTGAATACTGGTGGAGGTGAGGAATCTATTGTTGGTAAGGTCAAAGGCAACGCCCCTCTGCAAATCTCAACGTCTCAAAGAGGTCTCATAAATGATGAAAATTCACAAAGTAGGTACAGTGATGGCTCTTCTGCTTTTTCCAAAAGACTAAGGTTCCTTAAATTTGGTAATTTGGAATCACCATCAGCCAAATTTCAGCGGATTGCTGAGGAGAGGGATGAAGTTTCACGCACTGTACCGTCTTCTAGCAGTCTTCATATTCGGGAACATTGTCACAGGATCTTTTCTAAGAAAATTGATTGGAATAGTCTTTGGAGAATTTGCAAAGAATGGATAAGGGATCCAGTGAATTTGGCTCTTTTTATCTGGATTGTCTGTGTTGCTGTTTCTGGTGCTATTCTATTCATGGTCATGATTGGAATGTTGAACCGTGCTCTCCCAAAGAAGTCTCAGAGGGATGCTTGGTTTGAAGTGAATAATCAGATTCTCAATGCTCTATTCACCCTCATGTGTTTATATCAACACCCAAAACGGATATATCACCTTGCTCTACTGTTGCGATGGAGGCCAGATGATGTTCTAAAGCTCAGAAAGATTTACTGCAAGAATGGCACCTATAAACCCAACGAATGGGCACACATGATGGTGGTTGTGGTTCTTCTCAACGTTAACTGTTTTGCACAGTATGCATTGTGTGGTCTTAACTTGGGATACAAGAGGTCAAAAAGACCCCCTATTGGCGTTGGAATATGTATATCTGTTGCAATTGGTGCACCTGCGATTGCTGGAATTTACTCGATGCTTAGCCCTCTTGGGAAAGATTATGAGACTGAGATAGATGAAGAAGCACAAATTCCAGTTACCACTGATGATAGTAGCCGACCAGATCAATTAAGGAGAAGATCATTTGAAAAGAGATTCTCATTTGCATCAAGAGACGATGGAAGAACTGTTGAGACTAGACCGCAGTGGAGTGGAGGTGTTCTTGATTTTTGGGACGATATTTCGTTAGCTTATCTCTCATTATTCTGTAGCTTCTGCGTTTTTGGACGGAATATGGAGAGACTTGGGTTTGGCAATATGTATGTCCACATTGCCACTTTTCTTCTATTTTGTTTAGCTCCTTTCTGGATTTTCAATCTTGCAGCTATTAATATTGACAACGAGATTGTAAGGGAGGCATTAGGTATCACTGGGATTTTCCTTTGTGTTTTTGGATTACTCTACGGAGGATTTTGGAGAATTCAGATGAGAAAGAGATTTAATTTGCCTCCATATAATTTTTGCTGTGGTAAACCAGCTGTCACCGACTGTGCTCTGTGGCTTTTCTGCTGTTGGTGCTCTCTAGCTCAGGAAGTAAGAACTGGGAGCTCATATGATATCGTGGAAGATAAATTTTACAAGAAAAAAGGCAAACAGTTGCCAATGTCTCCATTGCCTCGTGAAGATGGAGAATTTCAGTTAAGGTCCAGTCCAAGCTCTCCGTTTGGGAACAGCCCTTCTCCATCACACATCATGAAGGCTAACTCCCCAAGTCCTAGCCGGTTTTCCAAGGAGTACAATAGTCCAGAAAGGCAGCTTTCTTTAATTGAAGAAGAGTCTTGTACACATAGCAAAGATGAAACGATGACACCACCTGCTCCTTCAGTAATTTGTAGAGAAGAGATATAGCAGCAAGACATTTTTCATAATATTATACATGGGCTAGCCATCTGCATTTTTGATTGTTGAGTATATTCATATGGATTTCATGCTTCTGGGGTTTTCCTTCTGTTGTTATCCTAATGTGATTAGTGCTGAATTTCCTATTATAGATCTGTTTGGTTACTGTTGTACATAGATACATAAAATTCTCAGAATAGGTACAGTTCTTGTGTCAAGGATTTGGTGCCTTGAAGTAAGTTCCTCCCAACTCTTATCTCAGACAATTAATTTGACCTGCATCCCCTAAATATTCTCCTCCCCTGAAATAGAAGTTCTTGATCATAGTAAAGTATTACAACTTCAGCTGAATCTCCTGGGACTTTGTTAGCTAGTTCATGCCTTTTCCCATTGAATCTCCTCTACGTTCTCCTGTAATTAGCAATTTCAGACAAAATGGAAAGAAAGAAGAAAAGAGATTGGCTGATGAGCATTCTTCACCTGTATACAAGTGGAAGAGAATTTATGTGTGTTTTTGGCAACAATGACCATTTTCCTGAGGTTAGTAAATTTTCATATCTGCTAGATTTAGTGAAGTATGATGAATATTTTCTGAGAGAGCATCTTTTATAAACATGGTCTCAATAGAACAAGATTTCAGCTAGCACATAGAGCTCGTGCAATTTATCCTATAGTATCAAGATATTGCCTGAGGCAAATTTTGGTCATCTGATGATATTCCCTGATTGTCCAACAGTTGTTCTTATTGTTGGCTTCTTCTTCTAAGCTTGCCCTAGTAGATTCTGGCTTTATTTCTCACCAACAGTTCTTCTCATGCTATAGTAGAATCAAATGGAGCCTTGTAATCCATATCCGTACATTGATCAATGTCTTAGAATGAAATAGATAAAGTTGTATTCTTCATTGTCTTCATATTTTATACTGGTACCAAAAGTCATTCTGATTATATCAATTTTAGCATGTTTGTATAAATTATTAACAGCTTTTGTTTTGTGTTCTCAGCTGTTCCCAGACAACTATACTTACATTTGGATGAAATGTGGAAAACAAGAGCTTATGAGGACTTATTTCGGTTCCCACCTGATATCACTGGGGTTGATGACCTACTGAGCAGGTAATGCATTTAAATTATGATGCAGTTTTTCATGAGTTTCTCATATACCTATGCGCAAGCATTTTCAACTAGTATTTTATTTTTTATTCCATTTCATCATCAATACATACTGACTGCTAAATGAATGAAATGGACAACCTCAAATTTTTTTTAAAGAATTTTTAATACACTTCATTGCATTTGCGTAGAGTAAGAGATCAAACACTAATTGAAAGTAGATGATCTAAACTGATATGCAAAGTTGCCGCTGTAAAATTGATAAAAGTGACATCACATCACATTTCCCTTATGAGGAAGAGAAAGAGGTCTTGGATTAGAACCTGTTATTCTCAACTCCCATCCTATTGCATTGCACCCAAAAAGTATTTATAAAAATAAAAAATAAAAAATAAAAAATAAAAAAGTGAAAACACACTACACATCTCCCATCGGATTTACGAAATTACGAAAACCTCCTACTTTTGGTGTGTATCATTCATAACCCTTATCATTGGTTAATTTAATGATACAAAAGAAGATGGTTTCTTTGAAAAAGATGGTCTCTTTGCTAGGCGGGGTTTCATAACCTATGCCATCTTTCTTCGAAGATATATATAGTGAGATCGAGAGAATGATAAATTGATGGACTTATTGATCCTTTTATATTTAGGGGTAAGTTTGTTTTTTAACCAATTAACTCTTAACTCTTCTTATCTTATGATTACAAATCACTAATCAGGGTGTTGGTATGTGATATACAATCAAGATTAGTTTTATATTAGTCTTCATAATATACAATGGCATTGTCAATTTTGGGCTTTAAATATCTCAATCAAATATCAACAAAGATTACGATTCTATTTTATACAATTCTTGCAAGCAGAGGAGCTCTCAATGTATTGTTCAATTACTTCATTCTAAAGAAGGCATGAATTCCAAGGGTAAATATGTAATAAAATAAATAGATGACCGTCTTTTTTAGTAATAAAAACAACTAAATAAATCAAAAATTAAATTTAATGGTGCATGTTAAATGACAAATCGCAATTTGGAGAAGTACTAAAGTTCTCCACTTCCTAACCCGAAAAATGCAATGGCATTGGACCGCCTACACTCCAAACTAACTATTATAGAAAATGAGTTGTTGCATTGGATGGAAAGGGAGAAATTCTCACCCGTAGTGGAAGCAACGGACAAGCGCCAAAAAAGACGGTTTCTTTGAAGTCATGAACAAATACTTGGAATCACGGTTTGCCCGGTTTAGCCGGAAAGCTGGAAAACCCTTGACTCCGTGACTGTATCCATAAACTGCTTTAGTCTCTTTCATTTATTATTATTTTGACGTTGATCTTCGCACTTCGTTCTTGTTTTTTAGTTCATAAATTCATATAATACATAAATTGATACAGTAAACAAAATATAATTAATAAAATAATAAACAATAAAAATTATTAATCATTAATTTGTAGCATTGTTCGTTGGCAAGCAAAATAAATTAGCAATGCATAATTTTTTTTTTAAAATAATAATAATGATTAACTACTAATTTATCGTAGCGAAAATTAGCTACGACAGTATCTATTTCAAATTTGATTATATTAATTTTATAATTATGTTGATGTCCTAAATTTTTGCACTAAGGGCCCATTTGGTTTCATTTTCACATTTTTCACTATTCCAAAAATGACATTTTTTACACATTTTCATTCAACATCATTTTTATTTTCATTTTCAAAACACATTCTCTAATAATTTATATATCTTCTCTCAATAACCTATATATTTTATCTCCCCATTTCATTATTTCTATCTATCTCTACTTACAACCTACTAAACTAAACATAATCATTACTTTTTCAATAATCTATTCAAATACAAACTCATTTTTAACTCATTTCCATTAACTAACTTTTTAAATTTAAAAATGATGAAAATGAAAAATGAAAATGAAAATAAAATCAAACGAGCCCTAAGTACTACCTGGAGACACACATCCCTAGAAAAGTATTTCTTCTTCCTCTTCTTCAAAAACGAAAAAAAAAAAAAGAAAAGAAAAGGAGAAGTACTTATTCAACTAAAACACAGAAAATATCTCATTTAGCCCAATGCAAATCACAAGATAGACCACGAACGTAATATATTGGGGATCTGTTGACGCATGATAACGTAAAATAATTATACTAATTAAGGAAGTGCAAATATACCTCCTTAATTACGGTTTCTGCTTGGGATTTTGGTAAATTAAATGCAAAAGTGAACAAAAAAGAACATAACCAATGTTTTGAAAATGGGACCGGATCGGCCAGTTCGACCGGTGACCGAAGGCCAAACCAGCTCGATTGAAGCCTCAAAATCGGTGGTGGTCAAAACTAGGGGTGCGCAGGGATTAAGTGCGGGTATCCGAGGGCTCGGGTATCATTTTTTGATACCCGAGTCTCTACCCCCATTTTATGGCGTACCTCCAAAACCCCCACTAATTTTTTTTCATATTTTTAATAAATTAAAATTAAAATTTTGTTAATTCATTATTTATTTTCGTTGTGAATCAATTGATAGCACTACAATTCATTATTCACAAGTTCTAAATCCCACATAATATATAATTTTAAAACTTAAATATAAACATTAATATCTAATATATGATATACATCATATATTAACAATTCAATTAAATGTATAATACTTAATAATATAATTAGTTTTTTTTAAATAAAATGGGAGTACCCGATATAATTGTAAAACATAAATATAAATATTAATGTATAATATATGTGATATGGGATCAGCCCTGTTGGGCCTTAAAAGCCCAATAAGCTCATTAGGCCCAGCTAGAATTCGACCTGCGAGTCGAAATGTTTCAATACATTCGGGCCTTGTTCAATCGGGCCCAAATGTGACCATGGAGGTCGGGATATTTTGCTCAACCATCGAGGTCAAGTATGCCAACCAAGTTAGCAAGCCCAGGTGTTTGGCGACTAATAATGCCGTATGTGCCATCTCATCTGCCACAATAAATACGCTTCAACCACCCATCCATCTGCATTTAATGTCGTGCCGGCGGATCACCTTTGCCATTAATGCTGTCGCATCCGCATTTAATAACAGCGTGGCCTCCCCCTCCGAGGAGCTTAGCGGTCAATACAGTAAATAGTTGCAAGATATGGGCACTGGTAGAAATGACCATAACTACCCCTACCGCATGGATTTCTGCTGGAAGCTTGTTAAGGCGATCCTCGTCTTTTCAGCTAAGAGCGCGCACTATAAATACCCTTTTCTTTCAACCCAAGAGTAAGATTCTCATCCTGAATTAAGCTGTTACTCTACTCATTTTTCCTTACTACAGTCCTAGAGCAACTTAATCATCCGAGGGTCTTAGTCGAGGACCCTCTCAGCTAGCTTGACGTTTGCTAATTGACTGCAGGTGCCAAGCCACACCACTTCCTGGTCGAGAAGCTTCACATACTATTTTCACCGCTCTCTCTCAGGTGGAAACAGTGCATGTCTGCTCAACCATTAACAATATGATATATATCATATATTGGCACTTCAATTAAATGTATAATACTTAATAATTAATTTTTTTAAAAAATAAAATGGGGGTACCTGATTGGGTATCGGGTCAGGTTCCCTAAGCTAATACCCAACTCCCAAATTTTTGGGTACCCCCATAAATATCCTTTCGGGTTTGGGGACTAAAAATACCCGATGGGGTGGGCTCGTGTACCCCCAAACCCAAACCCGATGCCCACCCCTAGTCAAAAACGGTGATAACGGGTCAAAAATCCGTTGAACCAGTCAAAATCGATTGAAAACCGGCCAAAATCGGACAGGTTCAATGGGTTCTCTTTTTTCTTTTTCTTTTTTTGAAAATTTTAATTTTTTTTAAAAAGGAAAAAGTATAAAAGAAAGGAGATGAGTTGAAGATGATGATTAAAGATTTTGGACATGTAATTTTTTAAGACATGAATTTATTTTCTTGAAATTTAATGAAGTGATAGTTATATGTGAATGCTTATGTTTAATTTGTTATTTTATTTCGTTTAATCTCCCTTAAATTATGTTTAATATTTAGTATAGAAGAATTTATTTTTACTTGGAATTGAAGCATGATACAAATGATTACTTAAATTAATGTGAAATATTATTTTTTATTTATTTATAGTTGACTAATTGTGAAGTAGTGTTATTTTCTAAAAAACGTACTTAAAAATAAGTAAGTTGAATTTTTTTTTAAATAATATTCTTCATATATCAATTGAAAGTTTTATTTTTTGGTAATATTAAAATATTATATATATTTATAAAATTAAATATAATTATTACGTCATTATGGTGTCATACCAGTTCAACCAGTGGTCAAATCGGTTGAACCAGTAACCAGTAGCCTCACCGATTCATTGTTCGGTCCGATTTTAAAAACATTGAACATAATACATATTTCTGTTTAGGACAATACATATATATAATATATATAATCTAAAACCTTTCAGTTTTTTTAACCCAAATTCAACATATTGTAAAACATTTCTTAAAGAAAAATCCAAAAGAAATTTTAGTTTTTCAAAGGGAGGCATGTGTAGTTAGGCCTTATAATTAACTTGATGGGGGCGTACTGAAATTTACCCTAAAGCCTAAATGGAAATTCATTGGCTTTCATCAGAGTACTTCCGTTATTTATATATGATTTTATATAGCATGAAGAATTACTTCCACCATATGATAATATATATTTGACCATGCTGATGATGACAATGAAAGTAGTTGGTGAATTGCCATTACTATATGTATCTGAAATTAAGATGATAGTTACCTACTGTATTATAGTGGAATAATAAACTGAATAATAATTGAAATAAGAGATAAAATATAAATTGGAATAAAGGATCTAAATCGAAAGTAGCTCCAAAAAGAACAATTGTGTCAATTAATGTACAGAAATCGTTCAACAACTTTTGTCCCTTAGATCATTTATTTCATCTCCTATTCTATTTCATAAATAGGTATATGTATTAAATATTTTTTATAAAAATAATTGATTGAAAATTAAATTCACTTGATATATATATATATCAAGTTGGAGTAGCAGATGAAATATGAAATAAAATAGAGGATTCGAAGGTAGCTACTTCAAATTTTTGGATTCTGAGCTGTGTTTAATCAACCAAATTAGCTTTGGCTAATTTTTTATTTGTCCTTTGAGGAGGGGTTGGGGCATTATTACCTGCCGGTATGTCGAACATAAGCTAGCTCCTAGTTTCACTTTTTATACTATGAATAAATAATTCATATATATTTTGTCATTCTATGAGTTCATCACCATGAACTCTATATATAGTAATTGTTCGATGATATGATATATATATATATATTTATATGATTAGATCACACACACAGCTAGGGGATTATTGAGTCGAGTTGAGCTAAGCTTGGTGAAAATTTTCAAGTTCAAACTTGAGTTTGGAATATATATATATATATATATATATATATTAGGCTCCAACTTGAACTTGATGAGTTTAAAATTTTAACCTTGAGTTTGGCTTGAATTATGAAATGAGTTGTAAATAATTGCAAGCTCAAGTTTGAGTTCGAATTCAAAATAAAAAAAAATAGTAATATAATATATATTTATTAATAAAATAAAAAATAATATTAATTATATATCGCCTTGCGAGCCTCGAATCTAGATACAAACGATTTGAGATTAGCTCAAAATGGAGCTCGAACTCTAAATAGCTCAAGCTCGAATCTAGTTAACTCGAACTCGACTCGTGAGGTTCGCAAGCCGACTCGACTCTTTTACATACGGCCCTACACACAATAGTACTAGACATACCTACATACTCAACAGAATTTGAAAAGTGCTTCAAAGAATCTTGCACAACTTTTTCAATCCGAGAAAATAGATAATTTCATTACTTTAGCAAGCTTAATTAGCAGCCACATCACACAAGTATCGTTGTTCACACGAAGACTCGTTATGCTATCCACTTTGTATGTTATAAATCGTAACGTAATACACAATTGAAGATATCAATATTTCTTATATTGTCATGATCAGCATTTCATCAATCCATTTTAAATAAATAACCAAATAAATGGCATAGATTTTTCTTTTCATAAATTGTCAACATAACAAGTGAATAAAAGCCTATCCCATGCATGCTTACCTGGCTGAAATACGGGTTCGTTCTCTTGGACACCACTCTATGTACCTTGTGTATATTTTTAAATTAATTACTACTGCTAGTATTCATGATCCACGAAGTGAAGTATATGTGTTTTTAAGCTAGTCTTTATCTTTCTCTGAATTACGCCCAATATAGTTCTTTTGTTTTGCTACATATTGTATCTATAAAGGTCCACTGGACTAAGCCCGATTAGTTTCATAAATGTCAAAATTTAGAGGAGCATTATCACTAAGAAAAAATTCTTGACAAAATAGTAAGTGCCGATCATGCAAATGTTGTCACTAGCTAATTATATATATTTGGTGACAAATAATTTTATTTCGTCACTTTAATAATTTTTACGCACTCAATAGTAATGAAAATAGTGTTTAAGTTGTCACTATTGATGATTAGTAACACACCTATAGTGACAACAACTCAATGACAATGCATGAAAATCGTCTTGTTATAAATTAGAGTGAAAAATTTTGTTGTCACTATAGGTTTTCCACTAATTGACAATGGCGACGATTTAAATCATTAGCTCTTGTAACTATTAAGCTATGTTGTAGTAATTATAAAATAAAAATTATCACTTAAAAAATATCATTTGTGACAAAGTAAAAATTATTGTCACTTAGTATATATTATTAGTGACAAATTTTACATTATCAATTATTCTTTTGTCACTAATATTATATTTTTTTGTATGCATTTTAACCAAGTTAAAATGTATACATGTTACTTAATTTAAAGCTGCATATACATTTTGGTTGTGCATCACATATATGCCGTTTCTATCTGTGCAGATCAAATGATCACCTTTATGTCCTAGGCTCGCGAACTCGTTGGATACGAAAATTACTTTCAAACGGACCGACTGCAGCTTGAAATTATACTATGATCAACTTACTTAAAAAATATTTAATGAATGCACATGGATTCTTAGCTAAAGCTTATATATAAGATAATTATTCTTTAAATTGTTATATCAATGTACGTGGAGCATCACAAACACTCTCCCCTAACAAAAAATAAATAAATAAGTAGACATCAATATAGTTATGCTTATAAATAAACAATAATGTCATCTTAATTTTATAAAATATTAATTGAAATAAAGGATTTAAACTACTTTTATCATAAAATGTTGCCTCTTGCTTAGATGTAAAACAACATTAGGGTTAATGCCCTCTGACATGAATGAAAGGTTCACATTAAGGTACATGATCATATGAAATTTCCCAGAACTTTCCATTTCCCACTAACAAAAGAGGCTGATTATCATATAATTAATGTCTTCTTCCTCATGATAAGGCAAAAGTAAAAGTTGATCACATCAAACTTTACATATATTATGGACATTCGAATAATGTTTAATATCAGATCACATGCAGGTTAATTAGAATATTATGAAATCAAGCAGAAAGGCAGAAGAAAAAAAACACAACCTTGACCACACATTATGATGCACAATTAACAGGTTAATAATGGTTAGAAAGTTTGTTGGTAAGACTAAGGATTTCTTTAGTGTATAATGGAACGCTGAGGTTACTAACTACTTTGTTTTGTAGTAGTGGATTGGCATTTTCTAGTCCTAATAATTTTGCGCATTATGCAATATTTCCAAGAATACATAGACAATGAACCATGAAAAAGTCACCAAATCCACCCATCCACACATATATATTCTTATGAGGCTAGAGGAGCGATCGATATGATTTTCTATTCTTGGTGAAAGAATGTAAAGATGGAGACGTTTGATGTTCATTTTTCAACTAAAATATATATGCACATTCCGAAAGTTTATATATCTTTATTGAGAACCACTTTTATCTTACATTTGAGAGTCGATGACTTTCAGCTAATTTATATGTTATTTATTCCGTTGGACATCTTCCCATAGTAATATAATTTTTTGTCACGAGTATCGAAGACATTGGGAAATTAAGGGCCGGTTTGGTTTTATTTTCATTTTCATTTTTTATTTTCATCATTTTCAAAATTTAACAAAGTAGTTAGTGAAAATGAGTTAGAAATGAGTTTGCATTTGAATAGCTTGCTAAAAAAACAATGAATGTGTTGGATTTAGTATGTTGTAGGTGGAGAAAGATAGTAATAATAAAATAAATAGAGCAGATATATAGGTTACTGGGAGAAGATATATAAGATATTGAGAAATGTATTTTGAGAATAAAAAAAAAATATTGGATGAAAATATGTAAAAAGTGACAGGTTTCAATTTCAAATAATGGAAAATGTGTGAATGAATTTTGAAAATGAAACCAAACCGGCCCTCAACTTTCATATTTGCAACTATTTGGATGCCATCACAAAACCCTTGCACCGTGAGTCCTAGTAGGCTAATGTTTTTTGAAATTAAGATTTTCATGTTGGAAGATAAATTTAAGTATTATTAATCTTGAAAAATATTATTATAAATATTTTTGAGCTTAGATCTATTAATTAGTACAAAAGGAAGATGTGATAAGTATTAAAATAATTTATAAATTGTTCTTCTCGTGTTTAGATGTTCTTTCTCATAATTAAGGATAAAACTTTTCACAATTTGTGGTGTTAGAGTCCCACATCGGTAAATAAATAAGTTATGATCTTTGTATATGATTTTAGACAATTTACATTTCTTGAGGTAGCTTTTAGGGTGAGTTAGGCCTAAGGTACGTTCTTTAATATAGTACAAAGCCACCTAGTCATGATGTTGGGGTATTTATTGTTGTTGAGCCACCAATTTCATATAATTTAACTCTCCAAATGTTCATTTCTAATCATGCACAGTGTTTTTGGTTGTGCGTTAGAATCTTCATTGGTGAAATAAATAAGTTGTGGTCTCTATGTATGGTTTTGGACAATCCTCACTTTTTGAGCTATCTTGTGGGTGAATTAATTCCAATGTTCATTCTTTGATATGTGGAGATAAAATAATGTTTTGATGCGTTGAACTTTTATATTTGATATTTGATTATTATGATCACCTATTAATTTGTTGATAATTTTAATTTTACGAAACTTTTCAAATTTTAATATTTGTTATGAGTAGATATTTTAGAATTGAGATCTGTGAAGCACAAGTGGAAGATACGATAAATATTGTGTAGGAGTCCAATTGTTAAACTTGGTTCAGTGTTCCCAAATAATAATAGGAAAAATGTTAAACAATCGTACTCGTTTGTGGTAAATATATATATATATATATATATTAATCTTTTAATTCTGGCGTATGGTGACTCATGAAACATGACAAGTAAAGCATAGGCGCATGTCACTGAGACACGTGTATTTTGGTGTCTCCACGTTGCTCACAGGCAAAGCTGCTTATTCGTAACGTGTCCCTGGGTCAATCGTCGAATTAAACATTTTATACTATTATAAAAAAGATACTTTTATATTTAATATGAAAGTTATTTTTTATGTTTTTACTTAATTGCCTTTCAATATTCTCTAAACTTTAATAGGACAATGAGCTGTAAAGGATAAAATTAAAAAATTATGGATATTAATAAGGTAGTTGTGATACCAAATTTTGGTATTCCAAGTTTAGCCTTATAACTATATTTGAAAACACTATTCAATAAGGTCTTAATTGTAAAATACAAAAAATTACTAACATAATTATTTGGGATAAACCAATTACCATCTAAACTATGCGTGTTTTTACACTTTGTTGACTGAACCTTTTTCTGTAATATTTTACTACCCAAACTACACTTTTTTGTTTTTTATACCTTACCATATACGAACAAATTATGATATAATATTATGGAAAATCTTCGTCACATCAATGCTAGAAGCCTTTTTTTTTCCAGGTATTATAGTCAAATCTTATAATTTTATGGATATAATAGTCATCTCCTTGATGTAGCCTTGTTAAATTGCAAAATGCAGTGGACTTTTTTCAATGTACTTTCAAGTGCATATCCTATGATAAGTCAAGTTTAAATAGGTTATATTTTAATAAAATGATAAAAAATACCTTTAGAAAAAGACTCATGTCACTCCTGTAGTGGAGTACCATGAAATATTTGACTAAAACTGGTTCATGTCTAGTAAGGTAAAAGAAAAAGTATAGACCAGATGGTAAAATGTCACAAGAAAAAGTTTAATTAGCAAAGTGTAAAAACACGCATAGTTTGGATGGCAAAGTATCTTTATCCCTAGTTATTTTTGTATCACCACATTTAAAACTATATTTCTATTACTTATAAAAAAAAAAATAATATTTTCGATAATTCTTTTAAGTAATATCTTTGATATTTACAAGCAATGTTTTTTATGCTCATCATTTGACTAAATTTGAAAAATAATTATTAGAAAAAAGTAATTATTGGGAATTTATTTGAATGTAGATTTAGTAATTAATCTAATTTCTTATTTTTAATTAATTAATATTATTTTAACACAATAATATTTGAGTAGTATAATTTATAAATTCTTTTATTGAATTCTTTGATTGTCATCATTCTTCCTTTTGAAATCAATTTGCAATTTTATGATTTAAAATTTGAATACAATTCACACATGTTCTTTTATGAAATATTTTATATAAAAAATTATGCGTGCGGGACTGCGTTTGGGATTGGTAGTATTCTTTTAAGTAAAGGGATGATGATGCATAATCAATTTTTGCTATTGAACAAAGATGCACATATATTTAATGGGAAATTTGGTTTTAAAAAGAAGATTTTACAGAGTGGGAGAAGGAAAACAGTCTATTCAAACCACTCTTTTAATATCAAATAAAATTAAGAGTTAAGTTCATTTTGCCACCTACTACTATAGGGATTGTATAAAAAAAACTCTTCTACTATAAAAATCTTTAAAACTCCCCCTAAAACCCTCCTACCATTAGTTTATTAATGATTGAATAACTTATACATATTTTTATACCCAAATTGCCCTTTTAATATATATAAGGGTGAATTTATTTTTCCCCCTATACTATGAGGATTGTATCAAAAACCCAGTTGTTTTGTGAAAACCTTCACAATTCCTTCTAAAGCCCTCATGTCACTGATGAACTAACTAAAATTTATAGTATGCTCCATTTTATAATTTTTAACATCATCTTTCAAACAAAAATCATCTTCTTAATTAGATTTTCATTAGTTTAAATGCACAATAATGTCAAACAGCTATTACAATATAAAATCATCAAATAGTGATTCCTGATGCTCGAGCAATTATACATCTATATTTAAAGGAGTATTGTGCAATCATAGTAAATAATCTTGAAAGAAAATTTTGTTGGTTGTTGCGATTGAAACATGAATATTTTTTTATTATACATTTTTAATTATTTAGATTTTATTAACTAATTATTTTTCTAATAGAAGCTAAATAGATGCAAATTTATGCATTAGACTGAGCCAGATATATATGATGAGGGAATCGGATAGGATAACCATTATTGAAGTCTATGGATTGAAAAGATAAAAAAATTAAAGAACTTGCAAGCAATAAATGAACTTTTCAAATTAATAATGAAAAGCTACATTAAAGCACCATATACATAACAATATCAAATATTAAGTTGATGATGAACCAAGTAATCAAAATAAAATTGAGTAAAATGAAGTATCAACTGGGCAAATACAAAGTTGAAAATAGTATCATATTATTTATTATTGCAATACATATTATAGTATTGCATAAAATAATGTGGCCTACAAGAATAACAAAATATAATATATTTGATTACATTTTATTTCATTGATAATCTAACATTACTTAATAATAATTGAATAGCATAATTAAAAAAGTATTTTAAAATTAAGAGTATACTAACCAATTTAAATTGAAAGAGTTGTTTAGCAACTAATTTACCTTCTTTCTCCAACAACTTTGCAGTGTTATTGAGTTCAACCATCAAATTTTGTTGGATTTTTGGGGTTCGGGATATACTCCTACAATTTTCATGGGTGATTAAGTTTATTTATGTATTTCCTTGGTGGGCTTTGTTTTCTCTCCGCTATAGAGGTTGTCAAGGTTACTTTTTTATGATAAAAAAAATCAAGTTTACCAAGTTTTTTTAATCAACTTATTTACAAGATTTATATTAGTAATTTAACATTGAATTATAACACCGTTAGTTGATTTAGGGGGGTTTTTGAAGGATTTACTAGTACAAGGTTTTTTTTTTGACAATCTCCATAGTACAAGGGGGTAAAATGAAATTAACCCTAAAATTAATATTATCATAGTTTCCAATAGCAAAGTTGGGGGAAAAGCACATCTATTTCTACAAATGATACTAATAAAGATAATCAAATTCATCATAAATTATGACAGTCCAGCAATATTAAAATATTTTTTCATCAGTATAATTTTTTGTGGAAGTTTTTATTTTGAAAAAATGTCCTTAAAGTGTGTGATGGAAGAACCGCTTATAAACTATTTTAATGTCTTTAACTTCTCATAGTTACACGAAAATTAGGTATCAAAATGCCAAGAGCAAGTTAGAATTTAGCAAAGATAGGACCGATCAATCCACTTGGCCTAATTTTTTGAGCCTCGAGCTCTTCTAGATGATAGTATCATAAGAAGTTTCCTATCTATAGAATCACTATTTCAAAGTAGTTGGACCTTTATGTTTGGTGAAGAACCTAGTTATCATCACTAGGCATTCTAGCTAACGAGTAATTCTTATAAGGTTATGGAATGTTGAATTTTGAGATAATTGTAATTACTTATAAATAGATTTGGGATTTACTATATATAGATAGTCGTATTTTCGAAATTATGAATTTTGAGACCAATCAAGAATTGCACATTCTAACATCAGAATAAAGAAAAATTTTACATGCATATTTTGACATTAAGAAAAGAAGATAATGTCCCCTCATCAAGAGTTTCAGTGTGTGCTTATATGGTATGATCGTAGCCAGTTAATCTTACACACATTATATAAAAATGAAATTACCTAATGGCTCAAACTAACATATATAGCACCTAAATAGACACCTATAATTTTCCTTTGCACTCATAAATTTATGATGCTAGGGCAGCAATGTCACATGTATAGTTAGTTAGAATATGAGTTTCATAAAATATATGAAACATTTTAAAGGTGAAGGACTGTGGATGATACTTGCAATTTAATTTTAAATGGTGATTGATGTGAATATAGATATTGAGCTTGATCCTACGAAAAAAAAATAGGTTTTTTGCTACGGTTGCCTACTATTGCGAAAAAGTGTAAAGCGTAGGCAATAACTTATTCGCGACGGTTATGCAACGCTTCGGAAACCATAGCATTTGTAGTAGTGGCGAATACTTTGCCACGGTTTGAAAACCATTGTCAAAGTTTTAACTACAGTTTTGCAACATATTGGTGATGGTTTTTTAGGTGTGGATGAAATTCTACAAATAATGGTAACAGAATGCAAAACCGTAGCTATTAAGCCTATTAATTACCCTTTGGAAAAACTGTAGACAATACCTTAAATTATTGGCCACCCCTATTGGCCACGTTCTAAAAATGTGTAGGCAATATTATAACTCTTTCTTACGGTCCACGCATGTAGTGGCGAAAAATTGCCAGCATTTTGACTACTCCCAACCATAGCCAACACTCTAATTAACATTTTAAACAAATTACCCTCATTTTGATATTATAAAAATATTATTTATACATGTTTACATATTCATGAGTGTATATACATTTAAATTTCAAATATATTAATATTCAATATTCAACACCGACTAATTCAAGAAAATATTCAATATTACTATCCATTGAAAAATATGTTAATGCATAGAGAGATAGCTAATGCAGTTCATCATCCTAAAACCAACTCAAAATTCAATAATAGTTTTACGAGTAAATTGTCATATCACAACCACTATAGTAAAGGGAAAAATGTTTTACTAATCAAAGTTATCTAACAACCTTCCATCACATCAGTTTCTTATTTCTTCCTGAAAGTTCTGGAGCATCTTCATGGCAAATCTCTATATTATGATCAATAAAGAATGCATGAGCTACCTGAAATTGCGTACAATAATATAATATATCAATTAATATATCAATTTTTTCGAGTAAAATAGCATTAGGGATAAAACCAAAATTCAATCCTACTTGCTTATGTGCATCAAATAACAAAACAAACATAAGATAACAGAACAAACAGATAAAGCCATTTGACAAAACACCCAAATCATTATTAATCATAGAAGAGTTTCCACAACAAAACAATGAGAACAAGAAAAAAAATTATTTTTAGAGCTTCAGCTGCAATGATTCATAGGCATAATCAACAAATAAATTCATAATTATAGTGTATGCATCACTAGCCCACTATTAAAAATCGGAAGGCTATAAAGAAAAGCATAGTAAACCTTAACTTGGAGAGTGAAATGAGAAAATGCAAGTAGTCGTTACATCACAATCTATTAAGAAACTTGAATCAATAAGCATAAATAGGAATTATATTATAATAGATATACTTATATCACAATTCCATATATAACAGTTTCAAGTTATAAATAGGGCACAACAGACACAAAAACCACCGGGCTGGAACATCCAAACATACTTGGAATACAGCCGCTCATAAGATGCAAACACACTTTTACATCAGATCATTTTGATGAAACACTAAGGAAATAAATTGCACATTGCTGGTTTTGACTAATATATAAAACATTATAATATAATTAAAAATATATATTGTGCCTTAACAAAATTACCTAATCATCATGGCTATGGCTGGGTATAGCATGAAAGCCATCATCTTGTTCCAAATGAGCACTAGATCCAGACATTGCCTATAAAAGAATCAATTATAAGTATCTTATGTTTTCTAAGTAATACAGGAGAATAATCAATATATATATATATATATATACTGCTAACCTGAGCACTAGATGTACATGATGGAGATCTTCCACGAGGGGATAATGCAGAACCAACTCCATCAATGTTGTTACAAGCTACTTGAAATGCTTGCAATGCAGAGGGATCCAACAAACTCACCAAAACTTTGTTAATTCAATTAGCACACTCACTACATTCATTGGCAATGCTCTACGAGCTGCAATAGGAAGCAACTGTTGGATTAAAACATGATTGTCGTGGCTTTTCAATCCATTAATAGTTCTGGATGCAATGTTAACACGACGTGCGATGTTAGATGCATATCCATCCGGAGCTCTGATGCTCTTCAATACTGTGCAAAATATATCATTTTCTTTCCTACCCATTATAAATTCAATAGGGAGAAGGTTATCTCTCCTTGAAGGTCATGATTGTGGCCACAGAGGTTTGCGGATATTCATTGATTTCAATTGTATACGAGCCTATCGATGATCTTTTGATTTCTTTTTATCAGCTAATATGGTCCAAAAACTATTGTCACACATATTTTTTTTCTACACGCATTACATCAAGACTGTGCCTAATCAAGTTATACTCCCAATATGACAACTCAAAGAAGATACTCTTTTTTTCCCCCTAATTATGCTCATTTGATTTTTCCTCACTAGTTCTAAACACCCTCTTCAATAGGTCTTCTTTATTGTATTGAGTTAATATTTGATATTTATTGAACTTTTGCAATATTTGTGATCTCGTGAGAGGAATATGAGCTCTTCCTAATTCTCTTTACCATTAAATGACACAGTATCTCTTCGAAATTGGTGGCTTGTAGGCAAAAAACGTCGATGACCCATATAACAATCTTTAGGACAATCATCTAATCTTTTATGCCATGTCTTCCTTCCACAATAAGGGCATGCAAGTTTTCCCTTGACACCCCAACCGAATAACATTAAGTAAGTAAGGAAGTCACTAATCATCCTTAATAATGCTACATGCATTTGAAACATTTGATTGCTAAAAGCATCAAAAGTTGGAACCCCAACCTCCCATAAATCTCTTAACTCCTCAATCAGTAGCTGCAAGTATGCATCAATCTTTTGACTCAGACTTAATAGCCCATCAATGAGTGTTGATAAGATAAAATAAGGTTGTTTCATGCAAAGCCATGGTAGCAGATTATATGGCATTAGAATCAGGGGCCAAATATTGTAACTTGATGTCAAAGTTTTGAATGGGTTGAAACCATTTGCTGATAGACCAAGTCTAACATTGCGTACATCATTAGCAAAAGTTGGGAATTCTTATCATATTCTTTCCACGGAAGAGAATCAACAGGATGTCTCAACACACCCTCATCTTTTCAATTTTCCGCATGCTATCTTATGTTAGATGTAGTCTTGTGTGACATAAATAATTTCTATAGTTGTGGTTTTAATGGAAAGTATCTTATTTGCTTTGTTGCCAACTTTCTCACCTCATCTCATTAATTAGAAATGCCATAAATGTCACAACTATGCTTATCTTTATCTTCCCCTTTAAATAACATGCAACTGTTAGGACATACATCCCATGTCTCATATGAAAAGCCAAAATCACTTATTAGCTTCTTCACTTCATATAAAATCATCAAATCTTGAGAGAGGCTCACACTTTGATGTCATTACAATACTTAGCAATAACAATAAGACCTCACGAACGAGATGCGTAATTAAACTATACTACAACAATTGTTAATGAAATCAAGACCCAACAAGATTCTCTATGAAATGTCAATACAACATTTGATTTGTATAAGTGATCACCAACGAGGCACTTAGCCACATTCAAAATAATTGATAAAGTACTATGACAAAACCTTCTCGTTGAGGTGTTCAATTGATTCTGAAAAAATTAATTAAGTAGAACAACGAGACCTCACCATTGAGGCACTCAACGAATTCTAAGTGAATTGATGAATTATTGCAAAGAGATCCCTCTAGTAGAACCTGACCATGATCTTATGCGCCACTCTACGCAATCGATAAACCCCTTTATGGGTGTTAGTGATGAAATTTAATAAATAGGGGCCTAGTGCCTCACTTATGTGCCCTTGCTTCTTGTTAAGCACATATCCACATACTGACCCTATGGCAACATTTGATAGTCACTCGTTTAGCTAATTGTATGAATAAACCACTTTTTTAAATAAAAAGAGAGTAAACATTTACAATGACAAAATAATTTGGCTAACACTTGGCCTCTAAAAAGAACAATCAAATCCAAGAAAAAGGTAAAATACTATTAAAACTATAGAAAAATTCTAAGTAGTCCCAAAACGCTAAAAAGAAGGTGAAACTTCTATCTGTACTCATATTCTAAAGAAATCCATGTACCCCTATGGAACAACATCAACACTCTGCCATCACCTCTACATCAACTTCAGGCATCCGTTCAGGATCTCTAGAAGAAATATTGCCTGGAATAGTATGTCCTCAGCTAGGTATTGCCCAATTTTTCTCAAAATATGGCTACATCCGTGGATGGTCTACCTATAAATTGTTGAAATGCCCCGACCGAGAGGCGTCTGCTTCCAGCCGAGGTGCTACTCCAACATCACCACATGTCTTCTTTACAATAGAAAATACATTTCTCAAATATCCCAAAAATAATTAATTTCTACAACGATTTTCATCGGATGTTCTAGTCTGAATCGAAATATGCACTTCTATTACCCTCATTGTCTTATGTGTCGCTTAGATTAGTCTATCTTCATCACTCGGTTCTATCTGGGACAAAGAATGGAAGAAATAATAAAGCAATGTAAGTCGAAATGACTAGTGATATATTATAGTAATAACAACAAAATGACAATTTCACAATTATGGCATAAGAGACAAATAGAAGCATACATATTTTTAGAAGTTGTGAGAGAAGATTTTAGTCAAAGTTTTGAGGTGATCCATCTCACCACAGTCCCATACCAGTGATGAGATTTCACAAAATTCACTATCTCTCACAAAGGTTTAAACCTCAACTATGATTAGAAATGGGGTCGATATGCCCTTTGAATATCTATTGGATTCCAGTCCAATATTTGAGATTCAAAGTATAAGTGTCAGGCATACTGAGCAACTGAATGTAATTTAACAAAATATTTTCACTATTAAATTGTTGGCAGTTCTCCTACATTTTCACTCCACTTTCGAAAACATGAAAACCCTTATTCCTCCAGTCCCGAGTGATCGGCTTAGATAATGTACTATAACCAGTAGGCATAGCTAGCTACATGCCTCATCCCCCCTATACCCAGCTACCTCCAGCTGATTACGAAGCCAGATGTAATCAGTAGAGTATCAACAAGAGATCAGTCATCGTCGATCCGTTCCGCCTGATTCGTCCCAAGCTAATCCTAGGGCCCACCCCTAAGGGTATCAGTAATCAGTACAGTATCAGTGGCCAGTAATCAGTGGCCAACAGTATTTCATATAACACGTCACTATGCCATTACAGCCAAAATTTGGATGCTCAAACAGTTATGACCCGTTTCTGTGAAACGGTCATGGCTATGATGGATAAATATATCTCAAAACCAGTATTTTACATAACATATCAGTCGCCATATCGACAAATAAACTAATTCAGCACCAAGCTAGTTCCCAAGAAAGCATGGCGATAAAACATATATTTCGAAATTACTTTTCAGCTTCCTCAACACAATTGCTAATTTCAGATAAAGCGATATCAATCAAAATCAACAGAGGCACTTAGAATAGAAGGCAATGTGGAGTATTACTTTCAACACATAGATCAAGAGAAAGCAAACAATCAGGATATAATAGCAAGTATATAGGTTCTTTCCCCAGCAAAGAATTTCATACTAATGAGTATAAACTCACCTGGCAACTGCAGAGGAATTCCTAGTCGTTTAATCACTCAAGTTTTGGCTTCCTTGTCAGTCCAAAAAATGTCATAAGATAACTCGAATTACCGTCTTATTAATCCTTCAAGCCTTAAGTATAAATATAATTGACGTCTTTATCAGACTTAAGGTTATTTTGACACTTGAGTTCACTTAACTCTTATCTCAAATAGCTTTAATCTTCTAATTACATGCTACTTCAATATCGCAAGACTCTACTTACTCGAGCTCAATCATTCCCACTTTATCGTCTTACTAGCTTTATGTGCTAGGGCCAACTTAATATTCAAATTACCTTCGACAAACTCTATTCGTCACTTTGCTTATTTTATAGTACGTGATAAAGGTCCAGGTTTGATAATCCATTTCTGTTCTAACATTTATGTAACTTAGTCTTTAGATTAAATTCAATCATATTTCATTCATAGCATACCGTGTTGTCGGCTAAAGACATAATTTTAAACCAACATTTCTTAAGTTGCCAAGCTTACGTCTCGTAATCCATTTATAATAGGTTAAATTACATTTTAATAATCGTAGTTCATAAGGTAATTAGACTTTAATCCGACAATCCAATTATACTTAACAAATTAATCGAGTTAAAATTTGATTATTGAAATATACTTAAATTGGGTCGAACCGAGATCCATTTTCAAGCCGGGAATAGCCTAGATAAGCCTAGAATATCATTATGCACAAACTGCCCAAATGTCGCCGTATGCACAGCCGCTGAAAATGGGGGTTGCCATCCCCATCAAGTACGCCTCAGCTCAAGTAACCAAACGCCCCAAACAATTTTGCAAAACTCCATCATTTCACCGCCCAATTTCGCCAAAAACCACCCTATAACCCTAACCTCGCCGCCATCCGCCACCCACCTCAATTCCTCCACCACCATTCACCATTTCATCAAATCAATGCTACTATCACCTTACCCATGCTTTTCCGATCAAGACCCACCAAAACCCAGCCACTTTCTACCGCCGAAACCGATGAAACCACCATACCTGTTGTCGCCCACCATCGGGCTTCAATTTTCTGGCGATTTTGCCGGTGTTTCTATGTGTTCTTAGTATGGGGTTATTCACGGCGACGAGAAAAACCTTCCTATCAATTTAGTTTTGGGACTTCACAGTCGTTCTCGGGCAATTCACCGTAGGGGTAGGTTTTGGAGTATTTTTGAAAATTAAATACAATTTCATCCTTAAGTGTATATATGTAAAAAATATTTTTCAGCTTTTTCACTTTGACCCCCAAACTTTTCCACCATTTTCAGTTGGACCCTTGAGCTTTTAAACCGAGTTCAATATGGTCCCCAGACTTCAATTGAGTCCTTCAATTATTAATTCTTACACATTGGCCCCTAACTTTTCTATTTTTGGGCAATTAAGTCCAAATTCAATTATTTTAAAGTCCTCCAACTCCTAACTTGTTCACATGAATTCCCTAAACTTTATAATTTTAAACGATTAAGCCCACTTTTCTACCTAAAATTTTATTAATTTAATTTAATCAACTTAAATTTATAATCCCAAAATCGAGGTGTTACAATTGTTGTCTTCTCCACCTCAACTGCCTCAAAGAATTCATCAGAATTCTTGAATTCTTTGGTTACATCCTCGTGAATAACACTAATGATCATCTAGTAGAAAGCTCCAACAACGTCTTCCTAGTTCTAACCTCCTTAGCATATTGCGCCTTTGATTGCTTATGCTCCTTATGCAACTTTGCAAATTCCTCCTCCTTCTACCCTTGCTACTGAGCTAATTCAAAGGCCTCCTACTTAAGGCATGATATAATCACTGCAGGTCCCTCTACTCGGTGGGATATCTGCTCGACCAAGTTTCGAGCATATGCCTTGTAAAAACATAAGGCACAAGTATCAAAAGATTATAATCACTATAGAAAAAAACAAGTATGCAGAACAAACTAAGTTTGGAGACAAACGCTTGCCCATGAAAAAGCCCTCAACAACTATCTCAGTCAATTAAGAAAAAAAGGTACAACTCTAACTTTCTCTGATCATTCTTACTCAATATGTCCTTATGGCAATAGATGCTGAAGGCAGTCTCATCCATATCGCAATAAAAGTTGATGCCGCATTTTCTGCATAAACTATAGTAAAAAGAATTTGTTGCCTTTACTAGCATGAAAGAGACAAGCTAAGTGCGGATAAATGCCTATAGTAGCCCACACTAATGTTTCCCATTTGCTCTGGAAAGTGCCATCCTAGGATCCTCGATTACTCTAGGGGAACGCACCACTAGAGGCAATGGAGCACGCACCTCACTTGACGTTTGGGGCTCAAGCACTGCCTAGCTAGTGATGCCTCCCTATGGTGCTACTCTACTGGGCGATATCTGATGTGTACCTCCTTCTGCTCTCATAGCATGGATATTAGCTAGATCAACTTTTTTTCCTATTGAATGGAAAAAAGAACATGAATAACTATAAATACCGATGAGAATACGAATAAGCAATAACTTAAATATGTGCCTAAGCAGTCAATTAAAAGAAAAATATGTTAGGTACCTACTAGGAACATATAAGTTACGTCAAAAGGGTACTCGAATAACCTTATTTCCTTAAACTCCTATGAAGGATACGATGAACTTGACCTAAATTAGCTAAAGAAGTTGAGATACTTTCCTCATGAGGGATGCCCCAACCCTCATTATGAATAGAAAAATACATATCCTTTTGATGCCCTCCTTAATAAGGCAACCCATTCAGAAACTTATTATTCGATTTGTGAAAACATGAGAAAAGGGCTCACTAGGCACCTCATGTATCCCCAACAAAGCACGAAAACTATCGAAAGATACTGGCAAATCTAAATTAAACAAACGTTGTCAAAAATAAGGAAAGAATGTAAAAGATTTGGGCATGAACTGACTTAAACACACTCCATAGCTCCTCACTACACCCTACAGAAAGGGGTTTGAGACTCTAAAGACAAAGAAAACCTAAAGTGAAGTACCCTCTTGGAGGTAACACCATGTTATCACTCAGTAAATGGATAATGAACTTAATTCCTCAGAATCACAAAACCTAACATCTCAAGATATCTAACTCATCATGCTGGAGTAAATATCAAATATCGGCAACTTGAGTAAAGATACTATCAATGATAGAAGCATCTTCAGGATCTTCATTAGAAGAACCTTGTGTTCCAACTGGTGAACTAAACGTTGACATTACGACCTTTGAGATTCACTAAAATTTTCTAACATTTAGCCTAATAATGCACCCTATGAAAGGCTCATGACCCAAGATATGCCACGACATTTCGTGGAGGATGACTGTGTTGGAATAGTACCCCCACAAGCCAATAAGATTGGCATGTATACTATTTCACTTATGATACAATCTTAATTGAATGATATTTTTTACAAATGGTCATCTTCATTTTATACTTATATTACGTCACTAGCATTTGGTTAAAGCCCTTAGATCACACTAGACTATGAGACTTGGTTAGTACACTTGGTGATGATTATGGAATAAGTCTTACATGGTCATGATCTTAAACATCCCAAGTCATAGAATCTTATGAGCCAGAACATCTAAGATTCTGATAGACTTGCACTAATGATGCATAATCTAAGGGTTGGATATTGCTCTGTTCCATGAGCAAACCATATGAGATATATGTGCATATTAGTGGGTGCTTGTTAGAGAACAAAGCACTAGAGACTTGCTTGGAGAATCCACTAGGTAGCTATAGTGGCATGTCGATAGTAGTTAGTTCTCCAGCTTACGCTAGTGCATATAATTAGTCATTTGACTTGAGGATCCATTGTAACCTTGTGTTTAAGTCCTCATGCTTTGACCCCTCCTTGGCCACTTAGCGAGCGTTTTGGTGGTGATTGGGCATGAGCTACTTAGACATAGAGGTTTATGAGGCCCAAGATGGAATCCGACTTCTCGTCATTGTGAAGAGCAAGTGCATTTTCTATGCGTTCTATAATGATCGATTCCAATGAGTCCTTGGTCAAGACAGTATGACAATTTGGAAAAGGGTTTTCCAAAGATGAGGTCACAAATAGGAATCAAAAATTGAGAATAGATGTATAGTATCGAGGCTATTAGAGATTCAACAAATATCTTGTCGTAGGCCTTTTTCATGGCGATAGGAGACGGAAGGACCAGGGTTAGATATTGCTCTGCTCCATGAGCAAACCATATGAGATATATGTGCATATTAGTGGGTGCTTGTTAGAGAACAAAGCACTAGAGACTTGCCTGGAGAATCCACTAGGTAGCTATAGTGGCATGTCAATAGTGGCTAGTTCTCCAGCTTACGCTAGTGCATATAATTAGTCATTTGACTTGAGGATCCATTGTAACCTTGTGTTTAAGTCCTCGTGCTTTGACTTCTCCTTGGCCACTTAGCGGGCGTTTTGGTGGTGATTGGGCATGAGCTACTTAGACACAGAGGTTTATGAGGCCCAAGATGGAATCCTACTTCTCATCTTTGTGAAGGGCAAGTGCATTTCCTATGCATTCTATAATGATCGATTCCAAGGAGTCCTTGGTCAAGGCAGTGTGACAATTTGGAAAAGGATTTTCCAAAGATGAGGTCACAAATAGGAATCAAAAATTGAGAATAGATGCATAGTATCGAGGCTATTAGAGAGCCAACAAATATCTTGTCGTAGGCCTTTTTCATGGCGATAGGAGACGGAAGGATCATATTTGTATGGTACGTGTAGAGCTAGAATGGTTCACCATAAGCATTCATTTAGCCAGTTGGGCTTCATGGGTTTGAGGTTGGACATTGACCATGGAGATTAGGTATTCTTCAATTAATAGAGATTAATTGAATTGAATTGGTTAGTTTAGAAGGAGTTTTAAACTAATGTGAATATATGATATTCTACAGTCACAAAGGTTATGAGCCAATGTCCAATGAGTGGTAGAACCTACTGGGTCACACACAAAAGCCAATTGGATATCCTATATAATGAGTGAAATTTTCTAAGTGTTAGATAATTCCATGGTGGCCGAAAATTGAGGGATTCAGTTTGACGCAATTTTTAGTCATTTCGGCTTGATCAATTTAATTATTAAATTGATCAAGCCGAAATGACTAAAAATTGATCTAATTAATTTAAGGAGTTAAATTAAAACCAATTAAATTAAGTGTTAATTTAATTTGGTGCCATATGACTATCAATTGGTCAAGTAAACTTAAAGAGTTAAGTTTGTTGACTTAAAGGTTAAGTCAAAGTTTAATTAAATTAAAGTGTTTAATTTAATTAAATTGAAGAAGTAATTTTGGAGGAAAAATTCAAATGAAATGTACATTTGATGAATTATAATTTAATTGGAATTTATGAAATGTAGATTTCAAATTAAATTCAAATTCAAATTGACATGCAACTTGCAAGATGCTTGCAAGTTGGCATGCTTAGGTGGACCCCCCCTTGAGAAGGTGTGATGCTATCTTGGCATCACACCATCCTCCCTCTATATTTAGATATAGAGGGGGCAACCATCAGCTGATTATTCATTCACACATTTTGTGCATCTAAAAATTAGATCCAAAATTCCCTTCAAAATTGTGATTCTCTCATGAGTTGAGGTTTCACTCTCTTCTTCACCTCCCTTCCTCACCATTTTCAGCCTCCAACCATGCTTTCTTTCTTCTTAGTTTTTCCAGCTGAATTAAGCAGGAAAGGATAGTCCATTGGTGTGTGGACTTTGGCATTAAAGGCAAGACGAATTTTGGATTGCTTGCTTTGGTGTTCCTTTATTCCAGTAGTGACTTTCTAAACTCTATTCGAGGTCTTGTTGAAGGAGTTTGGTGCTGAATTTTTTTACTGGACATTCTTCATTGAGTTGGCAAAATTTCCAGATTTGGCTTGAATCTGAGGTGATTTGCTCGATCAAAAGTTGATCACATCTTACTGCGCCAGAAGCAGTCTGCTTTTGAGAAAGGAAACAGTACTTCAAGTTTTGGTTGGACTTTGCTTAAGAGGTAACAATCTGACTTTGATCCATTATATTGGCATGATTTGGATACTTGTCGTGTAAACTAAGTTAGATTTCAGTTTTGAAATGTTTTAAATTGGATCCTTAATCTTACACCTCTTTCAGACCACCGCGAACATAACTAAGACAAGAAGGATTGCAGTTGCCATTGTCTCGAACTCTGCGGAAAACGGTAGCTGGGCTACTTGAAATGGGTGTCCGAAATAATTTCCCTGAGTGGTAGACCTCAAGTGCTCAACAGCGCCATACTAGACTTGACCATGTTGGCTGCCCATATGGCTGGCGACAGCTCTGCAACTACCTTCCTTGACTTTTTTGTCTTTTAAATCCCCTACAGGACTTGACTCAAAATGGAACGTACTCCCAAACATGTTTTGACTCAACAAGACTCCAAAAACTTAAAGCAAGGAAAAGACAATGTATAAAGGGAGTTACCTTGGAGACTAATCTCATTACTCCCATAAAAACTTCTTTCAAAGCAAGGAAAAGATGATGTATAAAGGGAGTTACCTAGGAGGCTAATCTCATTACTCCTCAAAAAAACTTCTTTCTTTCTTTCTCTCTCTTCAAGTTGGCTATAATTTTTACTAAGTTCGTGGGTGATGACAAAATCACCAAATGAAGCACCTCCCAAAGAGTCCTACATATTTTAACCTCAACTTAGATAAAAGTTAAGCACAAGTAAGCACTTAAATTGGCCAAGTAAAATTAATTAAATAAACAATATTATTTTAACAAATTGAGACAAGGTAAATATTAAATTGAACTTTATAGTATATTTTTATATAAAAATAAAGATTTTCAAATTGAAATAGGAGAGCTAAATGATATGAACAATTAAGTCTAAGAGGATAAAAAAGTAAAAGAACTTGAAAAAGTCCAGTGGATAAAAAAGACTAATTAAATAAAAGGGTCACAGTGCCCACTCTAAATAAATCGTTGAAGAATGGTAGCAAAATCCTAATGGGCTCAAGCACATTAAAAATGAACCATAAATACTAGCCCCCAAAGAGAACTTAGGTATAAGAAACCATTCACAATAAATTACGAAACTTCGAGAACCTTAAAGAGTTGAAATCTCTCTACTTGCATTCCGAAGAAAATGAACCTAACATCTTGTTGTCTAGCAGAAAGGATCGTGCTTCACTTTCATACGAAATCAATATATGATATGTAGTTATATATATTGATACATTTTCTTATAAATATGGTTTAATCTAAGTTATTGATCTTCTCAAAAGCATTCAATGATTTGTATTAAGACGTAATAGTATTTTTGTACATAAAAAACTTCAAAAACTTGCACATACATGCGTGTAACTTACACACACTTTCTTAAAAGGTGTTTATTGCATGATTTTCGAATATTAAGGGAGATTTTTTCCACCTTTTTTCTTGATGGGATTTTTTTACTTTTTTATTATCATATGGAGATAAAAAGTAATTTTCCCCAAAAAAATCCAATGTAATAAAGAAAATATATTTAAGAAAAGAAATGTCTTTTTCCTTTTCTTTTCTCGTATTTTGACTTTCTGCCGATTTGCAGTGCGCCTAAAATATGACTCCACTTCCTAGTGTTGCTCCTGAAGAACTAATGCATAAGTTTTGCTTTTGCCATTTTTCGCTAGTTAATTTTAGTGGAGGGCCAACAGAAATATATATACAGACAATAATTTAATTTAATACAATTTGAAACCAATCCACAGCATACCACACTAAGAGGATGAGTCAGCAGACGGCTACAACAGGGTGACAGGGAGTCCCCGTTATTTTGTCTATTAATAAAATTTATATATAAATTTTAAACAATATATTTAGGTTACGCTTTTATATTAATCAAAATATCTATCTTATTATTCAAAATAATTTTTTTCTTCAGCTCATTTGGTGTTGCTTATGTAACTATAATATCTTAAAACACATGAATGATTATTTAATGTAATAATTAAATTAGTCGTTGTAAATGGTCGCCACATAAGAACAACATTCAAAAAAAAAAAAAAAATCATTACTTTTTGAGAAATTCAAAAGTTTTAATGACGCTTAGTTGAACTAAAATTATGAAATTTTATATTTAAATTCTATTAAAAGTGCAGGTCTTTATTTATCTATTTTAGTAATAGTTAATATAGTGGCTGATTGTTTAGTTATTATTGTTTAGTTGTTGATGATATTTAAGATGTATTGATTATTGATCGATCATAACATATGAAACCTGTTGCATAAATAAAAAATAGAACAAAATAAAGTTAAAGGTGGTAGGTAATTCGAGTTCAAAATCCTAATTGTTGTTAAAGATATTGTTAATATATTAGTAATGGAAATTAATGGGCTGAAATATTGGTTTCCATACTTAATATGGTCTAGATTGCTTTTTCCATTTCCTTTCGATGATATATATATATATATACATAATATATTAGATGTTAGAAGTTCGAACTCGAACGAGCTCTGATATGTGTATGTGTGTATAAATAAATATATATATATATACATACACACCTAATATGTTATTCCTCCGTTCAACCACATTTTCATGCAAATTCCCATATATGTAAATTCCAACATAGGAAATAAGAGATTAAGGGCATAAAATGATAAATTAATTGGACTACTAGTATTTGACTTACTAGTTAGTAGTTAATTATGAAATACTAGAACAAAAAATAAACATAAATAGACTAATGTTTAGTGTTTTCTTAGTTCTTGATCAAATATATCATTATATCACTGCATCGTTGTATAAAATAAAATTTTATCGTACAGTCTAATATATATAAAAAAATTGATATTATATTATTAAACAACTATTCTGTACAATAGTCAGTAAGTACAGTAATATCACTCTCACACATATAAGTGCAAGATTCAAAATTTGAACGACAACAAATTTATATATATATAATTTAGAATTCTAATTCTAATGAATTTTAAATGTACTTATATAAATAAAAAAAATTATGAAACAACAATCCAGCTTTTTAATTCTAATCCAAAATTTGCACTGTCACAGTCCTGGATCGAGAGCATTATTGGACAGCAGTCAAAATTGTATATGCATGTCACATTGCGCAAAAATGTGCGTTTGCACGACTATAGAGGGGCCCTGGCTCTGGAAGCCCCCAAGTTTTGCCAGTGGTTGCGAGACTTATAATCAATTATTAATGGACTAAATTGAATAATTGATTACTAGTCTCCAAAATGATTTGTCTTGCAATTATTATAACAGTTTTCAACACCTGTGGGATTGTACTAAGCCTAACATTAAACAGTTGTCAAAAAATTTTAAATTTAAATTTAAATTCATTCCTTCAACATAAAATTTTCATTTTTAAAATAATTTTTATTTTTGTTTTTTAATGCGTTTACCTGCAGAAACAATACTTTACGGGACAACCTTTTATTTCTGAGTCGGGCAATAAGACATCATCGAAGTTTACTGTTCATCAACTGTTGACTGATTCTGGAGTTCGATGTTGCTTAAGATGCTCCGTCAAAAATAGTAACTATACCAACAAAATTTAAAGTCCCCCTATTTTTAGGATATGTTAAAGTTGAAAGTATTAGGTTGAATTAATTTATTATTTCATTCAATTTAATATTATGTATATTTTATGTGATAAAAGTTTATTATTATTAATTATTATTATTTTGGCTCAGTATCAAAATAATTTATTTTAAGATATGACATCCCACCTAAAAAGTGAGATGTTTTCATTCAACTTTAATTCATATATCATTTATTGGTAAAAGTAAAATATCTAAATTATTTCTAGGGTTAAATTCATTTTACCCCCTAAATTATGGGGTATGTATCAAATACCCTCTTTTACTATCAAAACCTTCAAATATCCCCCTTAAGAGTGTCAAATACCCCTCTGTACTACCAAAAATCTTCAAACCCCCCCTTGTACTACCAAAAATCTTCAAACACCCCTTGTACTATAAAAAATCTTCAAATACCCCTCTTCAAAGTCATCTGTCGTTAGTAAAATAGCAGATGGTATCAAAACTCTGCAGTAAATTATTGATTTAATATCAGAAAATAACTAAATAGCATAAAAACCTAAGATATGTGGCTTTTTTTCTTTTTCTTTTTTTTTTTTTTCTGTATAGACAAATTTATCCTTGGCACTCGTACTACCAAAACCTTTAAATACCCCACTCAAACTTTTTTGCCATTAGAAAAGTAATTGTTATTTGGCTGATGCAGCACTAGAATTATTTTCTCTTTATGCATATGATCATTGAAAAAATTTATGTCCAAAATACCCTTGTGATTTATTATATAATGCTCAAGTTACTTACTTCAATTTTGTTACTTTCATTTTAAGGCTTAAAGCATCATCTAACTCCTAATTCAACAAAAATATTAAATCATTTCATTTTAAAAAAAAATATTGAATAACTACATTTTAATACAAAACATATGGGGCCAACAAAACAGAAACTTCTTGTGCGGAAAAAATACATGGGACCATTATACGTATTTCTATTTTGTAACTAATTTGTCTAAAATTTTCCAAATCTGCATTCATTGTGAGATGTAAAAAATGTATAATTATATGTAGGGTTTTGTTATATTTCACTTATAATTTATCATTACTTGTAAAAAAATGTTACGTATTCTAGGTTTTTATATTATTTAGTTTTTTTTTTAGGTTAAATCAGTAATTTACTGTAGAGTTTTGACACCATCAATTATTTTACTAATGACAGATGACTTTGAGGGGGGTATTTGAGGATTTTTGATAGTATAGGCCACATAGGGGTATTTGACAATCCTTGAGGGGGGGTATTGAAGGTTTTGATAGTACATGGGAGTATTTGATACATACCTCATAGTACAGGGGGGCAAAATGAATTTTACCCTTATTTCTATAATCTTATCAAAAAAATAAATTATTTCTATAAAACAAATTACACAAAGTATCCCAATTTATTTCTCATAAAAAAATCAAAGTTGTTATTCTAAACTTTTGATGGACTTAACTCATCTAATTTTAATTTTGATGCTCCGTAATTTTGCTAATGAAAATATTATGTCTTTTTTGTCCCTTTTTTTTTGTTACAAAAGAGTTAATGTAATTTCCTACAAAAATTCATGATCTACATGATATGTCAAATTTTGATGGTTTGACTCAACTTTTTTTCTATAATTTTATTGGTAATTTCAATAGAGGAATGTGTATGTAAGGAATTGCATTATTTCTTGAGGAGTTTCGAAATACTAATTGGGTGATTGCATGTAAACAATTTTTAGAACTCAAAAGCTATTTAATTGGGTATTAATTTGGACGTTGTAGTTTTGAAGAAAATCTTGACTCCTTATTATTGGAAATCAACTAGGACTACATAAAAACTTGACAACTTATCATAGTTTGTTAACAAGCGGATCAAAGATTCTATGTATTACTTTACCTAAATATAATAAAAATAAAACTATATAGTGAAGGATTAGATAAAGTTTAATTAAACAATTTAAATTCGTGAATAAATAATATTTATTTGAATAATTAAACAATTTAAATTCATGAATAAATAATATTTATTTGAAAAAACATAATGCATGTTTTTTTTATTTATTTTATTAATTTGGATGGAGAAGTATAAAACTATAATCAATAACTTAAATTTATTGAAGGCTTATATGGTAATAAAAAAAAGTATTAATGTATTAATGGTCACTTGAGCAGTTATTAAATAAATACAAATCAATTATTATTAGATTTAGTGACTGGTTTAATGACTGCTTGAATTAGTTACAAAAATCCTCATCACTAATTATTGTCAGTTACTAAATAATCATTAATTAATATATTTTTAAGTTTGAAACACAGAATATATTGGTAAGATATATATTATAGACGAAATAGTCAATTAAAATGGGCAAGTGAGACTATTATTGAGTAGCATATCATCTAAATAATTCTATAAAATATATATAGTATTTATTTAATTATTTAGATTATTTTATCCCATATTAAATCAATCATTTTCTTTCGTCTTGCAAATTGAGTGGGACCTTAATAAAGATGATGCAATAAAAATTAATAAAATGTATCAAAATAAACAAAGAAGTAATAAACAAAGAAGAAACAGTCAACCAAAGTGCACCATGGGGTCAAAAAGAGTTGGCTTGAAAATAAGGACACTTCCCCAAATTCCAAACCTCATTCAATCGGGCCCTACCCGAGCCCGATCTTCCAAAAATGACTAATACCCCACCAAACCCATTCGCTCCCCGACACGTAATCCTCATGCACACAGATCCTCCACTAAAAACCAAACCCACCTTCATCTCCCCATCCTACCCTTCAGATCCTATGTCCAATCCCCATAACACCCCTCCCTGTCACTATATAAATCCTCTCTTCATCTTCCCGTTTCTTACACTTTCTCTTCCTCGCTGTGACAAACATTTTGCATTTCCCTTTGCTCTCTAATTTTTCAGGAACTGGCGTCAACTCAGGAAATTCTGGAGGAATCTCGAAACAAGGGGGTGGTGACCGCCCTGTATGAGGCCTTGAAAAGCCGCGACGTGGAGAAAATTCAGAAGATTCTCGCCGCCGACCTCGAGTGGTGGTTCCATGGTCCACCTTCCCACCAGTTTTTAATGCGCCTCCTCACCGGCGAGCAGGAATCGAATTTCCGTTTCGTTCCGCACAGCATCTCCGCCTTTGGCCCCACTGTTCTCGCAGAAGGTTTCGACCAGTCTCGCTCCATTGCCTGGGTTCACGCCTGGACCGTCACCGATGGGATAATCACCCAGGTCAGAGAGTACTTTAACACGTCCCTCACTGTGGCGCGAATTGGAAAGACAGACCAATCAGATTGCAGCAGCAGCAGCATTGCGCCGCTCAACTGCCCCTCGGTTTGGGAGAGTAGTCTTCCGGATCGGGTCGGGAAATCCGTGCCCGGTCTCGTGCTTGCTATCTAAAAAGATTCCGTCTGGGGTTTGATCACGTGTTCTTAAGCTTATCACAATACTGTAAGATAGAATAAAGAGTGTTAAATTGTGTGTTTTTTCTGTTCCTATGGGCTGAGGGAGTACCGTTATATCTTGCGTCTGAGGGGATGTGAGATTTTGACGGCTAGGATCGATTTGGAGGAGTTGATCAGCTGCTTGTGGTTTTTAGTTCGAGTGTTGCGGAGTTGAGAAGGCGACCAATACGATGAGGATTGGGCGACCCTCTTGCTTTGATTTGATGTCGTTTGATTATCTTTATGCTTCGTGTAACGTTCTATTTGCAATAAAAGAACTTTTATGTGATTGGACAACAAATGGATTTTCACTTTTTATTGTCCTAAAATTCACCGAGTAATTACACATAACAGCTAAAATAATTTTATAGACAGAGAGATATTGGATCACTTCAAATTGACAAAATAAGCAACCAAAAGATAAGATAATGATGCGTTGCAAGCAATGTCTTTTTGTTTTGTGAATTAGCAACTTATGATTCACATTTAGTTTTGGGATCCGGTATTCAGCCACCCATTTATGTACGATTTATACAAACAAGCTGTCTTGGGATGTCCTCTATAAGTGTGTGCTAAAATCTTTATGTATAAAATAAATAAATACTGATTTTTTTATATAATAATATCTTTTTAATATATAAAAATATATAATAACAAAATGAGATAGTGATATGTAAAGTAGGTGGATTATAAATGATAATTATTACATAAGTTATAAATATGAGAATTAAAAAAATTAAATCTACATGTCTAGATACATAAAGTAGGTGGATTATAAATGATAATTATTACATAAATTATAATTATGAGAATTAAAAAATAAACCTGCATATATAGATATCTTATTCAGAAACAGATAAAAAAAATAGGATAATTATACTGTCCTCCCCTAATACCTGGGTAATTACATTTACCTCTCATCTTGAAATTAAAATTAAAAACATTCCCCTTGGACCATTGGAATTTGATCAAAGTTCATAAAATTTGTCAAAAAACGAACTTATTCTACAATAAATAAATAAATAAAATGATCAGAAAAACTAAAATCATCTAAAATAAATATTTCTCAGAGGACAAATTAACAGTCTCCTTATACAACGCAACTTGTTACCTACTCATGTTTAACCTAATTTTCTCTATCTTGCAAAACTCTCCTATTTTGAATAGTTCTATTTTGGTTAAGCCATTCGCTTCCCCTCCCCCTCGGCCCTCTCTCATCCTTCTTTCTCAGTAAGATTGGCATTTTTCTGACTATGTCTCTCTCTCTCTCTCTCTCTCTCTCTCTCTCTCTCTCTCTCTCTCTCTCTCTCTCTCTCTCTCTCTCTCTCTCTCTCTCTCTCTCTCTCAGTTATTCTCTCTCATAATGTATGTGAGGAAAATTTAGAAAGTCTTTTAGAATTTAATGATACCATCATCTAATTCTAATAGATTGACTAAATGAAGGGGTTGACTGTAAGATGAAGATAAATTAGAAGTGAAGAATGTGTAATTTTGAAAGCCAAAGGAAAAGTTTGTTTAGTTGCACATAGTAATATGATAAAGCACTGTAATTATCCTAAGATGATAGTTGATTTATTAATAATATAAATTACAAAGTTGCGATTAATAAGTATCTTATAATTTAAATACTTAAACAAATTTATATGCCTAAAGGTCTACACGAATTGTTTTTCCAACACCCGTAGAAAGTGATATTTAGTGCTCGTTCGGTCCATAGGCACTTTCTAAAGTTAATAGTTAAATATCCCCATCTTAGAGGAAACACTATGATCTGTTAAAGAGAAGTATTGTTAGCTGCTGGAATTTTTCCGAGGGTTTTCCAGTATATATATATATTTCGGTTTCGTTTAACACCATGCACCAGAAAAGAAGGCAGCACTTAGTTTTAAAATAAGGCCCATAGTCTGTAAGTTTATAAGATATATTGCAAAAATTTAGGAGCATGTATGAGTTTTAAATAACTTTAACAAATTAAACACTCTATTAAAATATAGTAGAATGAAAGGTTATAGGGAAAAATAAAATCACAATAACAATAGCGATAGAACCGGTTTGTACTTATAAAATATATATAGCTAGGAAATGTTTGGATATGTTTTGTGGTGTTTGGGTTTGTGTATTTTGGGGGAAAGATTAGGGAGTTTGATATGGAATTGGTAGAATCTTATGGTTTTTCGTTTATTTGGGGAATAGTTAGTAGATATTTCAGAGAGTATTTGCATATTTGTTTATGTTTTGGAAGGGAATATTTTCTATTATTGATGTCAAATCAATTGCTTGTTTGTCTAGTGAGTGAGGAGAAATTAGAATTAAATATTAACTTTAATATATATATTTATATAAATATAAATTTAAAATGTATTTGTATGTAAGTATAATGATTTGATATAATTTTAAAATATTATTATATGATTGGTTAAATAATAATGTTGGGGATCAAGGTTGAGGATTTTTCGGTAAAATGATTAAAAATATTAGAAGTATTTTGGAAAAAGAATTTGGTACGTGTTTGGAATGTTTTAGGGAAAGAATTCTCTTCTATCAAAAGTTCAAAACATCAGCAAACACTCCCATAAGTTGGCTGATCTAGCAAGAAATTATTAGGTTGACTTCTTAATCACAACTTTACATTTTCATACCAAGATATCAAGTAGTCAATTGGTCGAATGACATCACCTTTACATTTGGAGTTCAAATGCTTGGTATATACTTGCGCGTGTAAATAAAACAACAAAAAAAAAAAACTCTTCATACCAAGATTTGAACTCACTTTTCGTCCATTTTTCAATAAATTATAAATATAATACTCTTAGACCTTGTTTGCTTGGCTTGATTAGGTGTGATATATAGCTCATCAAGTTTCTTTTAATATTTGTTTCAATTGATAAAAACTCTTGGTAAATCCTAGGCCCAACATTATTTATTATTGCTTTTGAACAATGGATCAAGGGAGGGAGTGCTTGATTTGGTGTGATTAGAATTACAAAGATCAAGTAGGGCCTTTTTTTTTTAATCTTACTTCCAATTAAACCTTGTTCCTAAGAATGGGAAAGAATGAGGAAATTGTGAAAAACTTAGGGCTATTTGGTTTTATTTCCATTTTCAATTTTCATTTCCATCATTTCTAAAATGGCGAGAATTAGTTATGTGATGTGATGTGATGTGGAAATGAAAATGTATTTGGATGAAATGTTTGAAAATTTAATGATTATGTTGGAATTGTAATGATTATATTGGTTTTAATAGGTTGTAGGTGGAGAGAGATAGAAATAATGGAATAAAGAGAGAAAATATATAAGTTATTGAGAAAAGATATATAGGTTATTGGAGAATGTGAAAATGAAAATGGGAAGTGAGACGTTGTCCCCCGAAAATAGATTGATCCAAACAATTCCCAAAATTGAAACAGTAAAAATGCTGGGCATTGGGTTTGGAAATAAAACCAAACGGGCTCTTATTAAAAAATATAAAGGATATAATAGTAAATTTATATATTATATTTTAATTTATTTATATATTAATTTTACCAACTAAACATAAAATTAAGATATTGTATCATAATGGGCTTAAAATATATTCATTTGAATATCTATCACTTTTAATCACATCATTCAAAGCAAACAAGTCTTTATTATTAATGTATCCAATCCTTCTCTTAGGGAGGAAATAAAATACAAGCAGATAAGATTTTTACATAAAAAATAAATTGATACGAATGATGGGCTGGTCATAGTCATGTTAGTTAAGCAGATTCATCGTTATAGGAGAACTTAATTATCCAATGGGGGAACTTATATGGAATATAAAAAACAATTACAAATGTTGAAATGATAAGATCGAGTGTTTAATGAAAGATAAGCAAGGATTAAAAATTGCCATTTTAACAAAGTGTAGCTATCATTCTAATGGAAAATTCAAATAAAACGTTGCGTGTTAAACATCTAAGACATAAAAGTCAAACTCCAATCTTTGTTTATGAAAATAAAAATATAAATTCAATCTGAATTTAGAAAATGTGTGTTCATTGCCATAGTTTTCTCTTGGTGTCCATAGAAAATGTGTGTTCATCTTATCATGACGTTGTGACTTAGACCATTTCCAAATGAAGAAATGATCTAATCTTTTCATAAGATAATTATTCAATAGTGTAATTAATCAATAAAAATTCTTAAGTTAGAAGGGGGTCGCACTTAACATGTTCAATATTCTCAGTACAAATGTTAAGGATTTTTTTAATTGATTCTTTTTTTTCCTCCTCTAAAAAATGTTTTTTTAGAGGAGATGTAAATATATTTTGTACAATTTAGAAACTCAAACCATTTGTGCGGTATCACGTTTTCCCCTCCCTTAAAGCATTAAATAAATAACTAAACGAAAAAAAACATAAAAGGCGTGTACCGAAAAGTTCTTACCTAAATAAAGTGGGTAAAATAACATCTTATATTCATGTGAAATATTAAACTGCAAAAATGAAAAAACAATTACCAAGTCTAAAATTGATAGTGAAACATATAAACATCTTCCAATATGAGAATATTCTTCTTCTTGTTGTAGCTCTTTTTCCCCCTTTTTTTTTCTCTTGTTTATTTTAGAGAGGGTATATTTTATGAATTTGAGCATGTATTCCCATTAACTGGGGCTCAATGAATAGGATTCATTTGATCAAAAAGGGTGAGAAAGTATTCAATAATAAAAATCAAATAAGGTATAATGAACCAAATTAAGTGGTAATCTCACTGGCATTATAACCAAACATTGAGGTCGAAATATATGTACGTATCAAATACGAATGGTTAAGTTATATTATGCTTCTGATTCCTCCAATCTATTATAGGAACAAAATGATGTTTACAAGTTTTTCATTCTTATTGCTAAGTTAGTGCCCTTATTACAAAAAATTAGGGCATTAAATTAGGGTATAAAAAAATGATGTTAAAAATTCGTAGCTTTGTCAAAAATTGTCCTAGTCAAGTTCAGAGCCAATACTTCATAGCTAACCTTCACTACGATCAATTTGTAATTGATGATCATTCTTTATATATATATTTATATATTAATTTTTCTAAGAATACTGCATAACTAATCTGTTACGCTTAGAACATATAATGCTATGGATTAATAATTAATAATTTTTATGATTATAATTAAAAAACTACATTTAATATGAAAATTCATTTCTAAGATTTGAAACTATAGCTACAAAATTAATTTTATAACAATTTTTTATTGTAAATATTTAATATTTTGATAATATCTCCAAAACCAATGATAAAGCTGGAAAAAGAGTCATATATATAGTCAATCAAATCCCATGTAGCATCGAAATTTCTCCTTAGACAAATATTAGGGCCTTGATATGAGATGTTGGTTGAATTTTAAATTTTGTAGGAGAAGTGAATATGATGTTTTTGTACATTATAGGAGAAAGGTTGATAGTTCTTTCATCTACATACTTATATATGTGGATGATATACTTACTGCTACGAAGCATGTGTCTAATGTTAATGAGTTGAAAGCTCAGTTGAGTAGTGAGTTCGAGATGATAGACTTGAGTAGTGCCATGGAAATTCTGGCCTTGGATAGGGCACAATCTCGTGTCTGAGAATTATTCTTGTCTTAAAGCACAATCTGGTGTTTGGGAATTATTCTTGTCTCAAAGGTACTATGTTGAGAATGCTTTTGGGAAGTTTGAGGTGTATGATGCCAAGTCTACGAGCACTCCACTCACACCATATAAGCTATCAACTTGTTTATCACCACAATTTGGTGAAGATGAGGACTACATGCCTCATATTCCATATTCTATTGTAGTTCAAAGTTTGATGTGTGACATGGTATGCACTAGGCCAAATATATATTCTCCATACTGTTAGTTTGGTGAGTCAGTATATGACTCATTAGAGAAGGAAGATTGGAAAGTTATCGAGTGGAAATTGTTAGCTACCTGAATTTAGATTTTGCTAGAGATTTAGATGAAAAATACCCTTACTAGGATATGTTTTCACCGTGTCTTGAGGTGACATTAGTTGTACGGTAGCTCTACAACTTACTATTGCTTTATTGATTGAAAAAACATAATATGTGGTAGTAACGGGCAATGAAGTAAGCTTTGTGGTTTAGAGATTTACTTTAGAGTTTGGAACTTAAGGTGGAAGTTCCTACCATTTTCTTTGACAGTCAAAGTGCAATTCAGCTAACTCAAAATCAAATATTTCATGAGAGGACCAAACATATCACCATTTGGCACCACTTTATTTGTGATTTATTTAGCAAGGGTGAAGTAGCAATTGCAAAAGTGTCTATCCAAGACAACCTTGCAAATATGATGACTGAAGTTATTCCTCTATATAAGTTTCAACATAGCTTGGACTTGGTGTTAGTTTATCGTTTTGCTTGATATTTGTTAGAGTCATAGTGGGGAGGTGGAGAGATAGATTACTAGTTGTGTTTTGGATCAGGAAGGTGCTTACTTTGAGATTTAAACTTTTGAGCAAGGTGGAGATTTATTGTGATGTGTCTTAAAAGTCATCAACTAATTATGAAGTTTGGTATCTTAAGATGGTGGAGATCTTGAATCCTACTATGTTAGAATTTAATGCTCTAATTTATTGGAATTTAATTTAATCCATGGAAATCAGGTTTGATTAGAACTTGATTCTTTTAATCACTTTATTTTTCTCTTGTAAATATAGGGGTATTCCTTGATCATTCTGAACAATTAAGTTAAGAGAAATTCATATAGTAATACTATAAAATCTTTCAAATGTACCTCTTTGCTCTTTCAATTTAGCAATAAAATCTTTTCTTCTCACATGTGGATGTGGCACATTGAGTGAACTACATAAATTTGCATGTTCTTTGTCTATACTCACAATCTTGTGGTGTCGTCATGTAACAATAACTTGTTGTGGATAATTGTGTGATTTGTGTTAAAATATAAAATAAAGTAAAATAATTCACATGATCATAATTTTATAAAATAATAATTAAGAAAGTGATCAACCAAACCGTATAAATAATGAGAAAATTGGAGCTGGATCAATGGAGAGTCACAACATTTGTCGTTGTCCTAAAGCTATGATTGCCTCCCTTCGTGCGGGTATTAGTGGCTGACCATGACTCCAAGATAAAACCCATTAGCTCACAGCGGTGTCTCATCCCATGTGCACGACTACGAGGAGACTAGGAACCAGTTCATAGTCACGTTGCCAAAAACACAAAAGCTTGTGGAGAGTGTATAAAATAAAACAATCAAAACTCACACCAACTCTATGTGCCAAAGAAAAATTATGACCCCTTTATATAATAGTAAAAGTTTGACCATTTAAAAAAGATTAATGGGCCACTAAAAGCATCATAAAACTACCATAAATTCAATTATAATTAGGCCCAATAATTATAAAATAAAGTGGTCAAACATTTTAAATAAAATGATATTGAGGCCGTAAATATGAGATGAATAAACACATAGGCACATTAGTTGTCATGTTAAGACATATGATAAAATTATTTGTTGGAAATAAAATAAATTGAAGAAATTTTAAAAATTATTTCCAACAATCCCCCACAAGATTTAAAATTTCTGAAATTTAATATAAAATAAATATGATGGCAACTTATACCGTGCAATCGGTGCATGTGCCTTCCGGGCTTGAACATACACTTAGTGTTGGCAATATCAGTTTGAGGGAGCCATAATGGACTAAACCTTGAATTAGGTCCCTTGAGCCAAACTTCAATTACCACACACACGATATTGACTTAGGACATGGTTATAGCGGGTTAGCATATTAATGGCCCTGCGCTCAATCTTGATTCTCATGAGGTTTCTACTTTCTAGGGTTAGCCCAAACCCACAGCCACATCCCATGGCAACTCTCACTTAGGTAAGCCCTCCAAAGGTATGTGTGATCCATACCTCGCGGAAATCCTGCTTCGATCTCATTAAGGGTCAAAGCCCAGCCTAACATCACATTATCATAGCACTTCACCTTAGGGATGGGAAGAGATATCTCATGTACATTCCTTAAAATTAGTGCTATATACGACTCACGCAGTACGGGTTGTTCCTACCCATTGAACCTTCTTCATGGGGTTTCCAATCACAAAGGTTGGGTTACTCCCGAAGGTGACTCCCTTATGGACTTAGCCCATCCCCTTTGATGATTAAGGATCTAGCCTCTGCGCTAGTCCCCTGAGGCAGTTTTTCCATCTCATGGAATATAACATCACATGCCTCTTATTTCATTTTTCACCCTTTCTTGTATTCACTCACTTATGCACGTGGACCTGTTTTATAAATAAACTCCACAAATAATATATTACTAGATCCAAAAAATAAATCTAAATATTACTTGTAAATTCTTCAAATATTTTGGAGTGTGAACTTTCTTCTAAGAGTAATATTTGATACATCCTGCACACTTATAAACTCAAGAATAATATATCTTTATTTTATAAAACTCTTAGATTCACTTAAACCCCCACATTTTTTGTTATAACTGAAGAAATGAAAAATAAAGTATTGTTCTTTCTTCAAGTCTTCAAAAACTTTCTTATGCATACCAACAATAACGAACTTTCAATCATAGAATGTTAAATATTAACTTGTTGATCAATAAAAAGTCAAGAGCAAGAAGTTTCAAATTTCACTTGCAAATTGAAACCCCCACATTTCCTTTGTAATTTGGGAAAACAAAGAAGAACAGAAATTTTCTCTTATCTTCATGTTTTTGGACTTTCATATATAGACCAACAATTAATCACTTGCAATTAAAAATATTTAAATATAAACTCATAGAATTAATGGAGTAGGAGCAATATGTTATTAGCAAACTAAACAAATATTTCCACCCCCACATTATACTAGAATTTAGGGTGAATTAATATGGCAGCAATTGCAGTCAAGCATCACTACATACCATGATGGCAATCATGAAAGTCATATACACATTATGACAACATAGAATATTTTTATAAAATTGTCATAATATTTGAAAGATCAAAAATATATAATTTTTTTTTTTGTTGCAACTCTGAAGTAATATATGAGTAATGCTAGATCATTTTATGTAGTTTAAGCATCATAAAAATCAATAATACACACTTTATGTGCTTTGACAAAATTTAGATGTAAAATTACATATCACCATTTGTATCAAAGATCCACTTTAAATCCTATTACCAAAATCCCTACACTCTAGTGCAAATGTCTGTCTTGTGCATCTATAGGAAGGGTAACAAGTTATAAATGATAAAGGAATATTTTATTACTTGCTAGTGGATGAGAAATCATCAAGCTTCATTTCTAATGGTCAATTATAAATCAAAGTCAATGAAGAAAATAAAACTCACTAAGAAATTGTATTGTAAAATTAAAGCTTACTAATGGATCATTGACTAGCATTGAAAACACATTCAAGGACAATTACTCAATTAGTCAACTAGCCGTTGGAATTGAAATTATGTTACTCTAAAATATATTACAAAAAGGAGAATTATAAAAGAATTTAAATGTGAACCATATATAATATTTTGTCTTTACTTTCCACCCATGATGCGGAGGCTTCCCTAGCTTACCGTTGATTTGGCAAGTCGCATGAAATTTTCTACTTTATAATTTTTTCCTTTTCTTTTCTTTTCTTTTTTTTTTTTTAAATTAACCCACAAACATAATTGATAAGTATGTTGAATGCACTAATTGTATTTAGTTATTCTTAATCAATTTTGTCCAACTAGCCGTTAGACACTTAAACCATTGGAGGAAAATATGCATGTAATAATTATTTAACGGTCAAAATAATATAATTGAACATTAATATATATAGTGTAAGATAAATATATACTTGCTTACCAAGCACTTTGACTTATGAAATAACAAATATTTCAAAGACAAATAAGCAAATGACATCATGCTAGACAAGCAAATTGAATATTCTAAATTCAACAATTAATCATCTTTCATAATGTATTCAGCAATTTAATATTTTTCTTATGAGATATAATGGAGTGAATTAAATCTCACTAATATATATATATATATATGTTTAAGAAAATAAAATTTAAAGAATACTTACCCTTGAAGTAAATAAGTAGCATTTTCTCATGATCTTGTACATAATTAAAGCGGCAGTAGAATAGTTCATACCAATTTCTTTCTATGCTCAAGACCAAAGTTGGCTCATCTTCTCAATAAGCAATCAGAAGCATTTTGCATTTGTCCAATTCTTGCAAAACTCTTGCATTTGACAGAAAGCATGACAAATCATTAGTTAGATTTAATTGTCAATTTCAAGACTATTATTGTTTAAACACAAATCACTACTCATGGCTTTAGATTGTTGTGGATAATTGTGTGATTTGTGTTAAAATATAAAATAAAGTAAAATAATTCACATGATCATAATTTTATAAAATAATAATTAAGAAAGTGATCAACCAAACCATATAAATAATGAGGAAATTGGAGCTGAATCAATGGAGAGTCACGACATTTGTCGCTGTCCTAAAGCCATGATTGCCTCCCTTCGTGCGGGTATTAGTGGCTGACCATGACTCCAAGATAAAACTCATTAGCTTACAGTGGTGTCTCATCCCATGTGCACGACCACGAGGAGACTAGGAACCAGTCCATAGTCACGTTGCCAAAAACACAAAAGCTTGTGGAGAGTGCATAAAATAAAACAATCAAAACTCACACCAACTCTATGTGCCAAAAAAAGATTATGACCCCTTTATATAATAGTAAAAGTTTAACCATTTAAAAAGGATTAATGGGCCACTAAAAACATCATAAAACTACCATAAATTCAATTATAATTAGGCCCAATAATTATAAAATAAAGTGGTCAAACATATTAAATAAAATGATATTGAGGCCATAAATATGAGATGAATAAAACACATAGGCACATTAGTTGTCATGTTAAGACATATGATAAAATTATTTGTCGGAAATAAAATAAATTAAAGAAATTTTAAAACTTATTTCCAACATAACTAACAAAAACAAATCTAAAATTAGATAGAATTCATATTTAAAGTTCTCAATACAAACTCAAGGGTGTTTGAATTGATTTTCTTTTTTAAAACTATTATTGTAAAGAACATGAAATATCTTGCAAAATTTACAAACTTAAACCAGTTGCCTAGTCTCCCGTCTTCCGCTCCCTTGAAGCATTAAATAAATAAAGAAGCCAAAAGAAAATAAAAATAAAAAAGGAATGTCAAAATTTCATATCTCAATAAAGGGGCAAAATGGCATCTTACCTTACCTGAAATATAAAAAATGGAAAAATGCAAAATATTACCTAGTCCAAAAATGAGAGCGAAATATATATGACATATTCCATTTCGATGTGAGCATATTCTTCTTCTTCTTCTTGTATCGTCTTTCTCCTTTTTTCTCTTTCTTTTTCGAGAAAGGGTATATATTATGATTTTTAGCATCTATTCCCATTAATTGGGGCCCAATGAATAAGATTTATTTGATCAAAAAGGGTGAGAAAGTATTCAATAATAAAATCAGATAAGGTACAACGAACCACAATCTCAATGGTATTATAAGCAATACATTGAGGCCAAAACTGGCATCAAATTCGAATCATTAAATCATATTATGCTTCTGATTCTTTCGATTTATTACAGGAACAAAAAAATGATGTTTGCAAAATTTCATTCTTGTTGATAATTTATCACTCTCAAAAAAAAAAAAAGAAAACAGAAATAAATATATACTCAAATCCCACGAAGCATCGAATATTTTAGAAGAGAATAAGTCACTATTGACTAGTTGAAAGCATGAAGAGAACATCCCATTGAACATCCTCAAAGGATACAACAAACTGTGTTGTCCATTTTCTTGTTGTGTGATGTGTCCCCCCACTTCCGTTGCCCGGTTAAATATTCTTCCATCAGCTATAAATATATAAATGCCATAAGCTGCTTTCAACCTTTTTAAAAAAGCACTAATTTATGAATTCTTTTAGGACAATGATGAGAAGACCAATAAACAGTACATCATATACAAGTTCAACCTTTGCATTTCCTATCTGCGATCCTTGGATAACTATTAGGTCCTTGATTTGAGATGTTGGTTGAATTTTAACTTTTGTAGGAAAGTTGGGACACTAATGCCAGTGGGATTTCTTGTCAGATTGTGATGCACATATTCTGCAAAATATCTAGCATAAGTTTCTTTCATGCTAGCAAACCATTCCCATGATATATAAACACAATAATTTGATACAATGTAATATTGACATTTACGTAGTTTGTACAGTTTGTTATTTTTTTGAAGTATGAACCAATGATTTATTGAGTTGGATAAGATTTAATTTAAACTAATTTTTTTAAGAATAAAAACTTATCAATTTTCCAATTTATAGTGTTATATATTAACTTCATTATAATTAGGTACTCACACATGTATGGTACATGCGTGAATTACATAAAGGTATTTTGGTTCAAAAAATTAGTCAACTTTTAGGTCCAATCAACTCAATTGCAAAATTGAATTTTTATAATTCACTTGAATGAATTCCATCAGTTTTACTACTAGATGAATCTATTCAATAGATGGTTGTAAACCCCGAAGGAGGTAAACGTATTATACAAGTTATATAATTGCTTTAGTTAAAAATTTTATATATGCTATGCTAAATTATACTAAGTTAATTTGTAATATATATTAATTTAGAGGTAAAACAAGAAAAAGCATGCACATAATTTTGTACACTGACATTAGCACTTTGAAAGTCGCAAAACATGATGCAGACTCCTTGTCTTTTTTCCTTTTCTTCCCATTTTTTTTCCCCCTTCCTTCTAAAAGGTAAATAGAGCGTCAATATATAGTATAATTTGGAGCACCAATGTCAAACACTATGGGCTTGTTCTTCTATGTTTTGGTCATTTTTTAGAAATTTTTTTTGAGAAAATGAGTTTTTGAGAAAAAAATTAAACAATGTGCCATTTGTTTCCTTTTGTTTTGAGAAAATATGGAAAATAATTTGAGAATGAGTTGTTTGTTTCTTTATATTTTGAGGAAAGACAAACTTTGCTGTAGATGTAAAATCAGTTGTTTTTTGTTGGTTTTGTAGGGTGAAAGTGATTTTTTTTTTATATTATATGTATATATGTATATATGTATTCTTATAGTTGGATGATGTGTGTATGTATGTATATAATTGTAACGATTGAAATATGAGTGTAATTAATTTAATTGGTTATTTATTTTGAAATTTATATTTTTATAAATTTAATATTAGTAAATGATGTATTATTTGGTTATATTAATAAATATTAATCATTCATGAAATCATAATTATATTTTAATTATAAAAAAATTAGCTTATATCATAATTTTATCATAGTTGTTAATATCGACTTATAAAATTTTTTAATTACTATACATTAATTATAAACTAATTATTGTTTATTAATTAAAATATAATTATTTAACTATTTATTACTTACAATTTATGTATAAATAAAATTTGGTTATTTATTAAAATAAATATTTTTTTAATAATTTATATATATATATATATAAGACTTAATAACAATTCATCAAATTAAAAAAACAATATTATATTATATGAAATTACATCATTTTAAATTATTTATTAAATAAATAAACATAATATTTAATTATACGTAAAATATGAAACATAATTAATATATAAATAATAAGTTATTTAAATAAATAAATTTAATTAATTTAATAAATTATTTAATTATTTGAGCACATTATTTAATTAATACGTTATGTATTAAATAAATTACTTAGTAATAATTAAATAATTTTACATAAATTTAATTAATTCTCTCAACAATTACTTTAAGCATATCAATATTAATTTATTAAACTTAATAAATTATTACATAAGTATCACCCTATAATCAAAATTTTTATTATAACTTTAAATAAATATGAAGATTAATATTTAATGAGGAATATTTTTTGAAGAAGATTAATTTATTTATTATATCAAATTAAAACATCTTAAGTTATTTATTAAATGAATAAATATAATTTTAATTAATACATTAAATATTAAATATAACTAATACATTATTTAATTAATAAGTAAATTTAATTAATTTAATATGTTATTCAATAAATAAATTATTTAGTAATAACATAAATAATATTTAATTAAATTTGTAAACATAAGTTCTAGAATTTTTTTACCTAGTAAAATTTTAATATATATATATATATATATATATATGAATGAGTGAAGTAGAAGAGTGATAAATGAATGAGTGATGTGAAAGGTAGAGTGAGAAAAGTGAGGAGGTATGTGTGATTTTTAGGGTGTAGGATTTTTTGGGTATAAAATTTGAGTTTTTTGGGAAAAAGATTGGAGAATGCACTTCCATTTTGAAATTTTTTTTGGGGGTTGGAAATTTTTTTTGGGAAAACAGAGAAGAACAAGCCCTATAATTTTTACAAATTGAACAAAATTTTCACCTTCTGATCTCATGTTTTTATATAGATATCCTTTCATTATCTCAAAATTCTGAATAATTTCTTCAACTATATATTCGATCTCATTACTATATATACTAGTTCTTGCTTCTGCAACCTGGTAAATGTCAAAGTTAAATATAACATATGTATATATATATATATGATCTTATATACTTTTCTAGAACTTGTTATGGATAACATGAGGTTTGTGCTATTCTTCGCTATTGATACAAATACACTGGACTAATTCTTTAAGTATGTTTATATTAAAAATATATAATACTAGTAATAGTTATGTTATCACTAAAGAGATAATAATTTTTATTTTGTCACAATGTAATTCAATAGTGACAAAAGCTAATGATTTTAAGTTGTCACTATTAACCATTAGTGATATACTTGTAGTGACAATATAATAATAATAATAAAAATTAATGTCACTATAATTTGTTACAATATTTTCATTGTCACTAGATTATCACTATAGGTGTGCTAGTAATTGTTAATATTGATAACTTAATTAAGCACTATTTTTGCTACTATTAAGTTTGCAAAAATCATTAAGGCAACACAATAAAATTTTTTGTTATTTAATATATATAATTAGTGATAAATTGTCACTATTTTTTTATACTAAAGTAAAAGATTATTAAAATATGATTCCCTCATTTAATAATCCAATCATAAAATGGAAAATTAATGCTACTCTATTATCGATTTATATACGCTGTTTGTGCATACAGTTAAGGACACAATAAAATTAAAATTAATTATTGATGTCATCCTATACCATTAACCACTTTCTTATAGTTAATTTTTTTTTATGCATACAGATACATCTAACTATGTATCTCTTTAACTATATAAAAGTAGGGCATGATAGCAACATGGTTGCCTCATTTAAGAACCAATTATAATATGGAATATTCATATTGTCCACTTGCATATTTGTACTCTCCCATATGCAATTAATGATGTGGTAAAGTTAAAAAGGAATTATTAATATTATGCACAATTTCACAGCTCATCAATTGGTCACCTACTATTTTATGTACCTCACCAGTTGGATACAACAGAGACAAAATATAGCTGTTGCGTCTTCATAATTCATGTATACAGCCAAACAAAAGGAAAGGTCTATTCAGCTACAAAGCAAATGCCTGATAATGAGTACTCACAATATCCTTCCATCAAAGTTGAAGGATAAAATGAGAACTTATAGGCTGTTTGGATTTTTTTTTGGAGGCATTTTCATTTTTTTGTGAAAAGAATTTAATAGTAAAAAGTTAGTTATAAAAATATTTTTGAAAATGAAATACTGTTTGGATGTTTTGTTTAAAATATAATGATTATGTGGATTGAAAATGAGTTGCATTTGAAAAATGTAGTATATTGTATTAAAAATTGTGCAAATGTGAATAGGAGAAAATGAAAAGTAAAAATGAAGAGAGAGTGAGTTTATCTGAAAGAATATTTTGAAAATAAAAATATCAGTGAAAATGGAAAAAAAATTCATAGCTCTCTATTTTTATTTTTAATAAAAAATAAAAATGAATTCAGAAAACAAAAACAAACGGGCCTTAGTATATATGCACATATGTGGGGATAATTAATGTGATGTGAAAGAATTGTCCACTTCACTTGCCTACTTATCTTATTGCCCATCATATATACCTTCTGCTAATTGTAAATATCTTTCCAGAATTTCAGGTTTGGCCCATGAAGAAAGCTGACAGGGTTGTCTGTCTACTGCAGCGAGTCAACCTTGCACATTATTTAAACTTATAATACCAACTCTTTTTTCTTACGTTCAAAGCATTTTTTCTTACGTCCAAATTAGCGTCTGATTTCTTCATAGTTACGAGTTTCAAGCTGATACAGCAGATTGTGCAAAATATCAATTTTAGATGACCCGTCATATAACTGTCAATTATATATGCATGACAACCCTGCTAAGTTGCATGCAGAAGTTGGAAATAGTATAAGTCAAAGTAGTACTTCACTATAAATACGCCCATAATTAACCGTAAATTTTTATAGTTTGAGCATTTTGAGAATAATTTTGAAATCCCATGCCTTGTGCTAATTTAATCCTGTTTCTAGACATGTCATCCTATTAGATCGAATAACACACTGTTGACTCGATCAGAATTACATGCACGCAAGTATTAATATTTTTCTGTACAATCAGTAAAATAAATTCTAGTTTCCCACGATGATGTCCAAATATTTTCCAACCCACAGTAAGGCAAAATTGGCATCAGAGGATAAATTTAAGCTATTTTGGACCTGAACTAAGAGGGTGTTTGGGTAAATTTATAAGCTCCACAAAATATCTTATAAGATGTTTAAGGGTTTATAAGTTGATAAAAAGTGTTTGGTAATTTTAAAAAAAAAAAAAGAGTTTATAAGATTCTAAAATAAGATGTTAAGAGTTTATAAACGATTTTGAAAAAAGTAAGGAGATCCTAACTTATTTTTAAGATCTTAACAAATTCCTTTATTTTTAATCATTTTAATTATAAAATTATCATTATTAATATCTTCTAAGCTCCAACATCTTATTTTATCCAAACATTTCAATAATTTATTTTAAAAATAAAATTTAACATCTTATAAACTCAAAAAATATTTTATAAAATATAGGAGCGTATAAGATGTTTTAAATAAGTTTAGCCAAACAACTGCTAAGAAAAATCAACTCTTGAACAATTATAGATACTAAAATAGTCACACCATAAAATGGGTGTCTAAAAGGTTGCAGCTAAGGGAAACTAGTCACTGTCAATCATAGACTAAATCCATTTATTAATAAAACGTGTCATGTTGTCTACACGAGATGCAAACCATGATGTTAGGGCTACCAGGTTTTGTAGATTGCGTAGTGAAATCTTATCAACATAATTGTCCACAAACCACATCCATGCGTTAGTTTTCCAAACCTAAAAAATTAGGAGACTTTGATGTTGAAGGTATGAAGATTTGTGGACAAGCTAGCAACATTAATGACTTCATATTTAGGGTTATATATTGAATTTAGGCAAATTTTAATGATTAGTTATTGGGATAAGTGTCGATCAGTTTGATCTCTAACTGCCCCACAATTTATTCTTCTTTTATAACTGAAAATTATAATGCATCTCAAACTTTTTTTCTTTAATTTTTTTTTTTGTGGAATAAGAGGATGGATTGATGTATAAACAAACAAAGTATGTATGAAATTTGTGACTAAAAGGGCCAATTCTTACAATTTAGAAATCATGTTCCATTAGATAGCCCAAGGTGGAAAGCCCATTAATAAAATCCAACATTCAAAATCACCTAATGTCCATCTGGTTTAGATTGGAAATCAAGTTCAACTTTATTTACTAAGTTAGAGTATCCTATCGTGCAAATTTGATTGTAGATAATGATGAATGTAAATATGTATGTAATTCTGAGCTATTGAATTTAAAATATAAAATCATAACATTTTTTTTTCGGATGATTAGTTGACGACATAATAAAGTACATTTAACCTACTACTTATATGAACCGTTGATGGTGGACTTTGATTGTACATTGAGGGTGCATTGTACTTAAATGGTGCTACCAATAATAAAATTTTATCCATTGGTCTCCAACCCATTAAATGACTTCATATATATTTTGAGCCCATTAAATTGAATTTTCTTTTAAATGACTTTTTCATTAAACCCATAAAAATGTAGAATGGGCTTATTTATATTTTTTTATATTACTATATATTATTTTTCAATTGCAATTATTTTATTTTAATATCTTTTTATGAATTTTTTATTTAAATTAATATAAAATGCATTGCCATCAAACAAGGCAGGTAATTAGCTGTCTTCGTTCCAGGAGGATGCCTTTACCCCATGATAGCTGGGCAAAAGGGACTACATTTCGGGAGAGCGAAGGATAAGGTAGGTACTGGCTCTCTGCTTCTTCTGAGGGTTGTGGCACCAATGAATGAATCTGAACTTTGGAAGCAGTAAGCAGTCGCGGGGAAAAGCGTCTCGAAGGGATGCATATACCTATAGAGGTAAAAGTATAAGAGCAATATGGTCCTACATTCTGTGTTTTTAAGGGATGGGAAGCCTCCCGACTCCAGTGAGAGGATTGTTGATGCTCTTGAGGGTGGTGTTCGTCAACATACTAGGCGACTACTTTGGCAGCAACTTGAGCTGAAGTGTTTTGTAGCAAGGTCTTCAACGCCTCCTGAGTCATCTGTAGTTCTCTGGGAGACGGTTTTTGTTGCATGGGCATCTCCTCTAATGTTACTTGTACTTCCAAGTCTAGCTCCAGTACCACTAGACGTGGCTGCGCATCAGGTTAGTGGCTCTCCATGTTCTCAAACCTTGGGACCTTGGTTGTTCAAATCTCAAGCTCTAGATCTCGTTTGCATTCTCACCATTCATTCTTCTTCGGTAAGAGTTCCCACAAACAGCACCAAAATGATGCTATTTGAAAATGGAGTTAGGGTTCTTTTCAGAAGTTAGCAATTTTCAAAGTTCTTTTTCTTTGGAACGCAGCACAAAGAGTTCTTAGTTCTCAATTTTTCACAAATAATTTTTCCTGACTAGTTTGACTTTAGGGCTTCGATCCACTAGGATTTAAATGCCCTTCTTAGTGGGCCTAGTCAATTAAGCTCTCTGGAATTTTTGTTCATTTATTAATTAATTGATTGGGCCTTTTAGTTTTGTTTTTACTTTTTTACCTAAAGGACTTAAATAGTCGTATCACTATCTTTGATTGGTTTTAAATTGCGCGTCAAAGAAAGAAAAACATTCTTTATCATCATATGTATATCAATTTTAGTTTGTGCACCTAAGAAAAAAATATTTTTGACATGGGATTCGATTATGAATTAAATCTAGACATAATGGAACTTTAATTAAAACCCAACCTTATTGTTTGAGATCTCTAACTAAAAGTACAAATAAATATTTTAATTTGATTAAAATGAGACATCAAGAAAAAAAAAAATGCACCCTCTTCCCTCCCAAAAAAGAGGTTTTCTCTAATTTGATACTTAGCAAATTTTCCTCTGCCATCAGAATTTAATCATATTTTCTTCTCTTTGCCTATTTTTTAGCCACCCTCCACCACCATGCAGATGTTGGCGATTGGTTGTGGCCCATTGCACTTCACCTACCACCCTTTCCCCTTAATTTTGATGTTTTCTTTTGATTTCCACATACTATTTCACAACTTCAGGCACATCATTTCTTTGATCTTTGCTATATGAAGCAATCTTCGCTAGTGGCTAATAAAACCTTCATAGAGGCTATCTGACCAACTGAGAATGAATCTCTTGCTAAGTCTCAAGAGCCCATCCATTTGAGCCTTAGTATTCAGAGAATTGATCAAAGAAGCAAACAAGAATGAGGTCCTGTGGTAATCTTCTTTCATGAAGAAATTTGTCAGTTAATTGAACATTTTACAACCTTCCAGATACACTTTAGTAGGTAAATTTCAATGAAACACCACAATTTCATACAATTCTTGGTCATATTGAGTCTTTTCAACTCAATGGAGGTTGTTCAATTCGAACGCTGAACTAGAAGCATATAGTAATCATCCTACAATACACTTCAAATTATACCACTTTTTGGATGCATAGAGGGTAGTTTATTGAAACAGTTAGATTGCTCCTGGGATGATCACAGTGTGACTTTTTGTTGAATTTGGTCCAAAGTTGATCTGGAAAGGAGATATATACGGGGCATATTGGATATATATTGAGCATGGTGGGATTGCTCCTAGATGATGCATAGTGTGATCTTGGATTGGAATTTAAAACCTGATTGGTGATTACATGGTACTGACTTGTAGTTAGTGGAAATTATAAGTATGTAGTTGTGAGTGGAGCTATTACATAGGTTGTGTGTTTTAAAAGTGGTCCTGCTGATGGGCAGAATCTACTACATGAATGTTAACTTTTAGTACTGATTTAGTTATAAAGTTGATCTTTGGGAAGTGGACAGATTACACTACAAATTATTGGAGATCATAGGAGTTTTTTGTTGTGCATGTAGACTATTTGCCATGGACTTATTACAAGTTCTCATGCAACACTTAGCTACTCGTTCGCCTCTGCGATACTAATTAAGTCAACCTCCCTTCCAGGTATTTTGTGTGTGTAAAGTGAGTTGGCTAAACCTTTTAGAGACAGAAAGAGATAGAGAGAGAGAAACTCTTACAGCCTTCTATTACTTGGTTTTAATTTGTTTCTTAGATGGTTTACAAATGAAGTATATCACCTGTATATATTATCCACCTCTTGAAGGGAAGGTGGAGATATACTTAATCCTCAATTCAAATTACATCTTCAGAATATTCTTAGAACTAGATTCTTTTAGAATCCTACTCTAAAAATTTCCATACATCACTACGATTATGTACAATATTTTAGAATTCATCTAGACATTTTTTGCCTTTGGCACTTCACGGCTTCATGATGTTTTTCTGTTGAGGAGTGACATATTACTTACTAATATTACACATGACATTGCTTGAAGAAAAAAAAAAAAAAAAAAAAAGTAAGACACCATCATGATACAGAAAAGAAGCCATCTTAAATGCATTTTCTATTAGTTAGATAGTAGCATATCCATGATATCAAAACCAAAAGTTTATATTTAACAAAAATATTTTAATTTTATTATAGATAATTTTATAAAAAATGCCACTGATAAAGTTTAAATAATAATTTGTAATATCATACAATCAGTCAAGTGCCATCAACCAAATGAAGTTGCATTAGTTGTGATATTAATATATTATTTTACATTTCAAATTTTATTTTTAAACAAGTACTTGTTCAATATAAATCTTAACTATTATGTAGTTTATCCTACTTGATAAATGATAACTACATTTTGTATTGAATTTCGTGGATAGATTTATAAAAATATAGTTAGTGCTAAAAGAAAAGCTACTAAGTGAAAAATTAATTTTTGAAATAAAAAAAAAATACAAGGAGTAATATACATATGGTTTTACATAGAGATTTGCATTTAATAATTTGATAGGGGGCAGCTCTACCGGTAGCCAAGAAAGACAGTAGCCTTAGGGCTCCAAAATTTGAAAGATTCTTATCTGTATTTTCTCTTTTAGATCTTAGGCTTGACTAAGAAAAATATAAGACTTTTTTTTTTTTAATCTAAATTTGAGGCCTAAAATGTTTAAGTTTCTTTTTTACATTTTAGGCTTAAAAAATATAAGGCTTTTTAATTTAGAAAAGCCTTATACATAGTTTTTTTTTTTTTAAGTTAGACCTAAGAAAAAGTGTAAGGCCTTCAATTTGGAGGCTTTATTATTTACAGTAACAATAATTAATCATAAAAAATATAAATTTAAATATTATTACTTTTGATTCTCCTATCTCCTCTATCTTTTTGAACTCTTACTATTTTTCTTATCAAAATTCTAACTACTTCCTTCTTTTTCAATATTAATCACTAAATAACTTTTCATTTTTCAATGCTAATCATTGAATAACGTTCCAATTTTGATCACTAAATAACATTAAGTTTAGTTCTCGTTCACTATAAATCAAAAAATTATTTCTTAATTTCTTTGTTTTGATTTTATTATTTATTTTCAGTTCTATCTTCTCTTCTTTTTTAACAAAGAAAAGAAAAAAGAAAATCAGTCTTTTCTAATATAGTAAGATTTGTGGTGGATCTACATTTCAAAATTGAAACTAATAAAATTTTACCTAAGGTCAACAATGTCTCAAGAAAGATTGGATAAGTTAGTTATGCTATCATTTGAAAAGGAAATATTAGAAGAAATTGATTATAAAAATATAATTAATAAATTTGCATCCCAGAAACCCAAATGATTAAATTTAGATAATAATATTTTATATGAAATTTCTTTTTGTCTATAAAATACAAAATGTTTGCTAGAAAAACATGTATACTAGAATTAAATTTGCTTTTTTTTTAAATATATGAAAGGCCTTATTTTCATATTTTATTTTGGGTCTCCAATTTTATTGAGAGACAATGTAATTTAAAGTTTAGTAATACCTTATTCTTAATTAAATAAAAATTAATATATCTTTTATAATTTAGAAACTTCATTCTCCCTTAAATATAATTTTTTGATGATCTCATATTTGTCGATTTTGAGCTGAGCACTTAAGAGAGAAAAAAATGTTCTTGGAATATGATTCTCAATAAATCGGATTTTGATGGGATCGAATTAAGAACCCGACATAATTATTTAAGATCTTTACTAGCAAAATATTTTCTCTCACTCTAGTTCTTTTTTGATTATAGAGAATGGCAATAATATAAATAGAAAAAAAAAACAAATATAATTTTCTGATTTTGTCCTTATTGATTTGGAATTGGCGCCTAAGAAAGATCTTTTTCCTTTATTTCCAAGATCATATTATGTTACGAATGGAAATTTGAAGGTTTGTGAATGGGTCATTTAATTGGCGTCTGAATCGACTATTTGAAATTCTTAATCCTGCAATAATAAATGTTAATATCCGACATTTTTGTTAGAGTATCAAATTAGGTATGCTTCTAAATGGGTCAAATTTTAATTTGAATCCCGTCCACATATTTAAAATATTCAGCCAATTTAATATTCATTAATCCAATTTAAAAATCCATACTTCAAAAACAATTTTTCTCTTCTCATCCAATTACAAAGAGCCACACCTTAAAACAAATTCTCTTATGATTAAAAAGACCCACATCCAAAGAATTCTTTTATGATTAAAAAACTTTACACTTCAACACATTATATTCTACCTAAGAGCTGAACAAAGACTGCAATAGGAAAAGGATTTTACTCCAAGAAGAATTCCTCACATATAAGAAATGATAAAAGGGCCAAAACATTGTAGAACAACTCAAGCACTCATAGGAAATTATTTTGCTTGAACAATTATTTTTCATTTGTGAATTTAGGTACATATTCTTAATTGGTGTATGTGTGTTTGTGTATATTTGGTTTGTGTTTTTCTTGCTTTAAAAGTACTTATTATGGGGCAAGATGACATATTTATGCATTCTAATATGAAGGTTGTGTAAAATGGGATAGAAAAGAAGGGATTTATGTTCTTTGATGTGTGTATATGTGTTTCTTGTTTAAATCACTTATCGATGTTTTAGATATCATAATTTTTTGTTTTCAATTTAGCCAGCAGTTATGTTATAGAGGCAATAGATCATCACTAATAATGAAAAACTCTTAAAATTCAAGGTGCATTTATCCCATTTGTAAAAAAAAATAAAAAAAATAAAAAAAATCTTATATTAAATTTGAATATGGATTAGATTACACATGAGAAATGGTTTAACTGCTTAACATTTATTTGACCCCCTCGAACAACACAAGGAGATTGGTTCTTAAAGCTTTTAATCTATTTGCATGAAACATGTCATTCTCCTTTTCATTTTTTGGAGAAAACCATACTTAGGATATCATTGTAGTATGGTAATTGTTGTGGTTACCATGTTCATTTATGCAGTTTCATAAATATACATATGTATTATAGGGATTGCTTCCATTTTATGTTATTGTTCAATCATATTGCTCTAGCTATTTTATTTTTCTTTAACTATTTAGCCTATCACAACAACACGACGACTGAATCTAGACAAAAGAGAAAAGTTCATCCTGATGCATATATTAAGAGTGCAAGCAATTCTCACACTTTATCGAGGTGGAATGCTGCATCCGTACTAGAGTCAGTAACCAAGGGCTTCATTTTCACTATGACATTGCGAAGCTTGGATGCAATAATTGGAGGCTATAAAACTGATTCTAAATTATGAATTGGTGTGGTGAACTTGACATAAATCAAGAATTTATACTCTACACACCTGCAATTGATGGAATTATTTAGAATAGAACTTCAGTAAAATATGAGGTATATTTCTCATCTCATAATATTGAACATCTGGTTATTTTTAGGTTATGCAAATGTAGTGAAGCTAACCTAATTTTTAATTTTTGTTTTCAAGTTAAGTGTGATATAAAATGCTATGATATGGATGATGCAGAGTTGTGTGGTGAAGACTATGAAGATTTCACTAGTTCAAAGGTTAGACAACATAGAGACATAGCAAAATCTTCTCGCACTTTGGGTCCTCTCTAAAGCTCTATCATCTATTCAGTATTTGGATGCCATACATGTGTTTATTAAATATACGAAACAACATTATTTAGTAGCAATTATTTTCATTCATGTTTTAAATATCTTATTGCGAGTAGATTAGATGGCAAAATTGGAGCTATATATTATTAGTACATCCCTATTATTGAAATAAATACTTAATAAGCTATATACTATATCTATTAATTTTTTTATAATTAAATAAAATTTGAACCGAATTAGTTTCCAATCCTCATGTATTTTAGTTGCACTCTATCATTTATGCTATCGTGTGTATGATTTGTCAATCCATATGCAAAATAGCTTCATGTATGTGTGACTCTAGATTTTTTAAAATTTCTTTGGGGTCTCTATTTTTTAGGTTAGGCCATGAGATCATAGAACATCACTTCCAAAGTCGCTTGAAACAAATGTTGGTTGAACAATGTATTAGAAAATTATTGTAAAGAAAATGTTATTTGAATTAATATTGAAGTTGTGCATAAAAAATATGGACAAAGCTCTTGTTAGTCAATTGGTTGGGTGTGTTGATCCTATCATTCGTATCATGAAGATACAAGGTTATAAAGTAAAGATTGCAGAAGGATATGGTTCGAAATATTTAGGGGCACCCTCATCGAAGAGACTCATGTGCATGCCCAGGATTGGAGAACAAGGGTAGATCAAGTATGGACATTTATTTGAAGGTTCTAAGCCTATAAAGGAAGTCCAGGACTTAACTACTTACATGAAGACGTATCACACAAATGGTGATGAGCTTATAGTTTACTATATGATGTTGCTATTTTGGGTAATTTTAGCATCAATCATGAATTGTAAGTGACTAATGCTAGTCATATCAAATTTGGTTCGTGTAATATACTTTAGTTGATCTACACTGTCCATTTACTGTGACTAGTAACTTACTAAACAAGTTTCAATGACTTCCTACTTGCACAGTCTTTATGTGAGACCTATGCATAATTTTTGTTTAATTCAGTATGTAAATGTAGTGCAATTTATTTTATTTTTTTACTCATAAATTACAAATAGATTTTAGGGGTTGGCTATGGTTCGGCAAGCCTCGACTTGTCGGACCATATTAACCAATGAAAAAGTCCCACGTAAGTGTTTGCGATAAGAATAAAAAAAATTCTATTTCATTGATTTTACAAAAGAATAAAAGACCTTTAGTTAACAAAAGGAAAAAATCAATAACAATTAGGGTGTTTGTCTGAGATGGCAGAAGGAAGACCCATTTGAGTGCGAAGGATCTGCTAAATTTTGAGAAATCAAAACTCACTACTCAAACAAGATTTGATATGAAAAAATAGGTGGAAAATTTGTAGGAAGAAGAAGCATCCATATGTCATTACACATACAATTGAAAGAATCTACCAAGAATCTAGAACTCAAAAAAGCTATAAAGTGAAAAAGCACGTGGAAAATTTTTTGTGAGAAATATGAAGCCGTGATATGCCGTATGTGGGTCAATTTTGATGGGCTTATTGGAGCTAAATGAAGGAGTAATAGTGATTACATCGTGATATACTAGCTTTGTTGTAATGTCAAAATCGGATATGGATTATAAAGAGAAATGAAAAATGAAAAGAGAAAAATGGGGAACAAATTCAAACAATGAGAAGTAAAAAAGGAAAAGAGGAAAATGGGGAATAGAAAAAAAAATGATTTTATTATTATTAGTATTTATTTTTTACATAAAATATTTTGTATTTATTTAATCTTAATAATAGTAATGGGTTGTATTTAAAATTAACAGACAAGTTAACTATTGTAGAAATTTCAATAAAGTACACATGCCATAATTTTAGGTTATAACTAGGGTTAATCAACTACAAGGGTGACTAATGCTAGAACTGTCGTACTATTTTCAACAGTGTTCTTCCCTAGTTCTAGGAATAAGTTGAACTTGGAGTACTAAACTTGATTATTGACATCGACAATCAATGTAAATACAACTAGGCCGAATGCTTAATTGAGTCATTGATGGATGGGATATATAGAAGTTGATTTAAAAAGCAACATAAATGATGAGTTATATTTTCTTACTTGAGGTAAGCTATGCAAAAGTCAGTCGAAAACACAATTTACTTTGGAGTCTATTTTCGTGAACTTGTTTTTACTAATATGATATAGTTATTTTTTTTTCAGATTTTGCTAGTTAGCATATTATTTGAACGATACCCTACATGGAGCACATATGTGAAGTTGGACCAACCTTATATCGAGCAACTTATTTAAAGGCCAAACACATGAACTCATAGGGGAGTTTATGGCAAATTGAGGCATTTGAAATCCGAAGATATGGATGGTTATATTATCATAGTTCTATGAAAATGAACCAATCCAATTTCCAAGGCTCTGCAAACATGTACCATCTTGCTCATTAGTTTAGCAACCCACCATCACTACGGCAAAGTGATAGCAACAAAATTAAAGAATTTGCTAAATTCACGATTTAGGTTAGGATAGTCAACCTTTAAAGCACAACATATTCGTGTTAGAGTAGTTTTCTGTGCTTAATAGACAACTAACCTTTTATTGAAAAGAAGTTGAGTCATATGGTAGATGTACTAAATGGAATTTCAATAGATGACTTTTTTGTTGGGATGTAGCCTTTAGTTTTCCAGATGAAGACATGTGTGACACAATTTCCTTCACTTTTGGAGTGCATAACGTGAGAAAAATTGCAAGTAATGTTGTTAGAAATTTTCACAAATTACATAGTTTTAATACATAAAGCTTCTTTTGCACCTAAAGGCCAGAACATAAAGGTAGCTTTTGATGACGCTTGGCATAAGACACCCCAATAAAAAATCTCCGAGTGTCCATCAAGCTCCATTGATGTTGCGTTCACTAAATTTCACCAATTCTCTCATTGTCGAGTCAAAAGAGGTCCATGAGGATTGCAAGACAGGTTTCTCCAAGACGATGGATGTATAACAAGCCTATTTGAACTTATCCCTATCGATAGAACACATGATTACTTATTTGACTCGAATTTGAATAAGGGATATGTATTTGGTTTTGTAACTAACTACATTAGTTGACAAATTGTAATGCTCTAATATATTAGAATTTATGCTGCATGTGCTTTAGTCATCTAGTTGTGTGGTTTGTTGATTAACAACTTAAAAGAGGCTAGATTTCATACTTAAATAAAAAAAGGGTTAATTTCAAGTTGTGTAAGCATTCTAATTTTTAAGTTGATAAATTTATCATGTTATGACATTATTATGCTATTTTAATAATTAAATCCCACAAAAAAAATATGCAAGTAATAGATTGTACTGCTTATGTTTGTTAGGTAGGTTAAAAATCTATTTCGAAATATCCCAACCATTGCATACTTCCAGCATAATTTGGGGTATGTGTTTTTTGCACATGTAAAAATATCATTTCAATCGCATTGGATTGTTAGATAGTCATACTTAGATGTTAAATAAATTTATTAATCATGGATATAATATTTATGAACTTCAGATGTTAATTCAAGAAGGTCGCTATTTTGACGATGAAATTAGCAACGTGATATTTGGTCCAGATGGTTGCTTATCAGGAAATGCAAGTTAATCAGTGTCCTCATATTTGATAAAATATTGAAGCATTGGTTTCTAGCAAGAATCAATTTGGATCACCATAAAATTTTGATTCTCTATTGCCTTCATAAAATTGATTTGAAAAAGCAAAGGGAACAATTAGTTACAAAGATAGTGTTATTATTTATCATGCATTGAATATTGAGCTTTATTATAGTTAAACATTTTTTGATGATATTTTTATTAATAATGTATTATTGTCATATTTATAGGTGTTGAGGTTGGAGATGATACTATCAAAAAATGGAGTAATAAAGGAATCAATGTGGTAGAGTGAGCTACTTCTTTCCTTTATGAATGGGTCGAATGGGTGCCATGACAACCTAATGAGTAAGCCAATTACTAATTTCTTCCACAACTTAAAACTTTTTCTTTTTTTGAGATGGTGCATGGGTTAAATCAATGACCTTCGATTTTTTATATATGCTACATTACATATTAATTAATCCCACTGGCTGATTTAATAGAATATGAAGCCAAATACAAGTTTTTCAATAAATATGTTATCTTGCCGTAGCAATGTTGTTATGTTGACTCTGTTTTTTAGACAACTATAATTGTGGCATTTACATTTGCCTATTTATGTTATTTTCACATAGACTTATACGTCCCTTAACTAAGGTGAGTGAACGAATATTAGAATCTAATATGATATTCAACTTTACTTTTGACATAAGGAGAATCTATTGAGACATGAAAGAAGTTAGCACTAAAGCTATATGAGTGTAAGCACAACGTTGCGGTGTTTAGGTTATGAATCAGTTAAAGGTTCCATATCTAACAAACAATTTATATTTATTATTTTGACTTTATATGTTTCTTGGTAACTCTTTTAAGAGCACAATTCAGCTTGAAGTAATTTACAAAAATAGAAAATTTGTCATTGAGAGATAAAAATTGCATGAGTGATGCTGGAATATTTGGTGACATCCATAATTTCTACAATTGGTGCTCAAAGCGAGATTGAAGATAGAGAGAAATTAATGTTGCATGGGATTAACCATTAGACCATGCATTAATAACCATATATAATGAAAATGACCTTAGGGCCGTCATTTATATGTATAAGAAAATATCTAACGATACTGTTACCCTTAAATTAACAAGGGACACAAAAATACACGACAAAAGAAATTGTCATGTTCAAGCACCTGCATCACATAAGAAGTCTAGCATGTTGGAAAATTATGAGTACAATCAGGACATGAAGTTGATCAATTTTTTTGAAAACTAGAAATTAAATTTATAATCAATACTTGTAAAAGCCCTTGATATTTTTGTTTTTATGTTAATCGTACAAAAATTTGATATTTTCTGACTCAGTTTGCTATGGTGGGTTCATGATCTTTTTTAATATTGATGGTTTGGCTAAATTTTTTTTGAATCTTTTGGAGAAGGTAGGGAATGCAGGGTTGAAAGAGCTAAATGATTGTGGGAAGTCAGGTAGGGGATGGATTTTAGATAGAAATTTAAACTTAAATGTTGAGATAGCAATGTTTATATAAAATGAATAAATTGTTCTCTTTTGTGTTTATATCACTTTTAGTATGTGCGTACTCTTATCTATTCTTTTATTTTTGGCATTGAATTCACTAGAAAGGTTATGAGGTCTAATGCTATTTAGATTCGGATGCCTTTTTAAAATTTTAAGAGCTGGTACTTTTGAAACTTTAATGCAACTTATGTGCTGGCATTTGAATTTGCTCTTATGGTAGAATGTTTGAATGACTAATGATTTGTCTTAATCATAAATGTTGTAACTGTTAAGATTTGTTCAAAGCATATGTATGTGATTCACTCAAAAATTGTTGGGATGTTTACAGTATAATGCAAGAGTCATGGTTGATATTTTGTGCATGTTGCTCTGTGTAAACGAATATGCTAATTGTATTTTCATTTATTCTTACTGTATATTGTCTTACTTTTTCTAGTGTATATTGTCAAATATCCAAATAACATCACATATGCATATCAGTATTATCCTTCATATGGTTTATTTGTTCATTCTCACCAACTGAGCAACTCTTCATTTTATTAGGATGTACTGTAACGACTCAACAAGTGCATACAACATGTTAATTACATTCACAGTTGTTTCTTCTATTTGAGATGATAGTAGAAAAAGGTCCACACACTCCTTATGCAGTTTTGCATATCTTCAACATTGGGGATCCTCAAAAGGGAAGGAATAATGGAATTCCATTCTCAATTTTACACTACTTTCCACTATCCATCTATTTTGATGATTAAGCTAGGAAGGCCAATTTGTTGCAAGTACTTTAGAGCAAAAATAATATGTCAACATGGGATTTCATTTGATTCTAATATTGGGCATTGACATTCAAAAATCACTTTAGGCCAGTCGATAATCAAATAACAAGTATTCACAAAAGGATTGTTGTAAGAAACAAAATTAAAAGTGAAACTTATATCATCTTCATTATCAGCCTCTTACAATACAATTCCTTGCTCAGTAACATTTCATCATGTACCTTTTTAAAAATTTTCCTTGTGTATATTGTCACTACATGATTATCGAGGCTTATTAGCACTTCAGATTTCAAGGACGGTATTTACCTTTTTGCTACTATCTGGTTCTCCATAGAATGATGCTCTCATTTTTCCTAAGGCAAGTGTGAAAATACTTTAAAAAGCCACACAAATTCAACTCGGAACTCATGTGGCTTTAAGTAAAAATTCATTAACTCCGCTTGCGGAGTACTCATCATTATGTTCATGAAGTATCTATGACAATCAGTTTTGCTCCAAGACTCTTTATCCTTGTAAACACCAAAAACCCAAGGATGAGATGCAATGTCATGCCCTTGAATCAAGTTGTGTCAACCAAATTTAAAGTCCACTACATTATAATTTGTGGTGATGAGGTCACTAAAATCTGCAAGAAAGCACGGTTTCCAACATTGTAGAGTGCATTGTGCTTTAAGTGCCAACTGCAAATCCTATGTTCTACTTCAGAATACTTAAACTTGATCTAAGCATGAATTGCAGCATCCTGATCAGTTAGAAAATATGAAGGTGCACCTCTAACTACTTATTTAAATTTTTGTGGCAGCTAACAATATGAGTCAATTATCTGACATTAAAATACTATTGCCCCAAACATGCATGTTTTAAAATGATTGTCAACACACATATTTTAAAATAATTTTATATGTGATTTCAAAACATCACCAAAGAATTTGAATTGGACACATGACATCCAATCAATCCAAAATAGCCTAATCAGCACATTTTCATCATCTAACGTGAAGTCAAATACCATGTCCTTGTCATAGATTTGCAAGTTCTGCAGCAAAGCGATTACAGTTTTAACATCCCCATCCTTATTATTATCCATTTTTAATATATAAAGAAAATTATATCCATCCTTTCTTTTGAATAGTAGCTTTTTAGGACTACCTTTGATGTGCTTTAAATAATTTGTAGCTTTGTAGGCCCTCATTTTAAAGGCCATTGGCTTACTTAATAGTGCTTTCTGTGATGTTGATATCCACCTAAATACTCAAGAAAGAATATTTTAGAGTACAGAATTATATACTAATTACCATATGATGAAAACATTATAAAATAAGTTAAAATATGGCTTTAATATCACTGTAAATATCATTCATAATACAAATACAAAACTATCAAATATGAAATGGAGTTTAAATAACAACAAGAGGTACTTAATGTATTTCAAAGGGTGAGTTATCTCAATAGTCGCATGTGGATGGTTATGGTTCTGAATAAATTTAGTCACTTTACAAAGGTGGTCGACTTTATCGTGCTATACTTGAAAGCTAGCCTTACATCCACATTGAAGATCAGGCTTTGCACATCTTCTACGAACGTAACTCTCATTTGAAGATTGATGAAATCCAACAAAGAAACAAACCGACTCTCATCTTTTTACAATGCCATATTTGTCAGTTTTCTCATTATACCTACGAACATCAAAAAACCTAAATCTCTTTCATAATTAAAATAGAAAATTTTTGGTTGCGCAATTTTGAAGACGAATTGTAATACATTTCTTGGGTCACGATATTGTCCTTCAATGAAGATGTAGCAGATTTATTCTCATGTGAACTAAAATTGTCCAAGCTATGAAAAGAGATAAGCCCTTTCTCATCAGGTATAGTGTCACCTCCATTATTATCTAAGCTTGACGTTATTCAATATATCTACCACAAACAACAAATCAATAAATTAAAAATTCTTTAAAAATACTAATGACAGTCTGAATAGTACTAAAATAGAAATCTAACTGAAATAACAAGAATGGAGCAAGGGGAAGATAGACAACATCTACCCATCAAAATGTTGTTTTAGTCGTATGGAAATGTTTTACTACAGTGGGATCTTCAACAATTTGAGAATTTTAATTTTTCTAAAAAAAGTAAATTAACAAGCAACAGAAAAATATTATTTGAATACTCAGTACCATTAAAATTCTTCTTAATATGTGATATGTTAAGAAAATTATCTATTTCCTTTCCTATTGTACCCCAATGACAAAATGCCCTTTAATATCTACATTAGAATCCTAAATAATTCACCATTTATAGAGAGCAAATATATGCCTTTTTGGTTGATGGGTATCAACACCTATTTGTTCATTTTAATTCTGTACTTTGGATCACTCTTTTGCCACGAAAATACTTTTTTAATAGCTTTTTCTCCCCAGATAATCTCCCCATTAAAGAACAACTTTTGATTTTGTTTTATTCTTTGGACCCTAATTAGAATCTCTGATTTTCTATCACCAAGTTATTTGATGTTTTAAGATACATGGAAAAAAGAATAGTTTGGTAATGAACCTTTCATCATTCTTGGCATTTCGATGATGTCGCCATATTTCAATTCTAATTTATTTTTTGAAGTTCCTATCTACCAGCAACCAAAAAAAGGGAAAATAGAATGCAGTAAGGTATGGGGGGAAAAATCATCATTCAATTGCAAATCATTTGCTTAAAATAAGTTTAGCCAAATTTGACTCACTCCATAGAATTTTCAATGAATTTATTGCTATGAACTATCTCACATCACCTATAGATTCTCAACTCGCTGTAACTTTTCACATTTTGTTCTTTTGCAATTTTGCATCTAAGCAAGGTGATAGAGGAGATTGGGGACTTACAATGCAAACTAGTTGGTCAGAGTTTAGGATTCAACCTTGAACGAATATGTGACATAGGGTAAAATCCAAAATTATGATTAGAATGAAAAAAAAAATGTCATCTTGTATTTAACTGTTTCCTTTTATTTTTTTGAACAAATGTATTCTAACTGTTTTTTCTTTGAAAAATATTTACCAAGCATTCAACATATTGAGATTTTAGAATACAAACCAATAACTTGTTATGAAATTAACCACAACTAATTTTTCTTAAAAAAATTTGTGTCATTTAACTTAATGGTATCCATGAATAAAATACAACTTTATATCACTGTAAACATGCCCTATTAAGTTAAAATGCTTCGAGAGTTGAATACTGGAATGCATCAAAACAAATTGAGTTAGAATTTTTTAAATAGAGAACATTTTATATTATGTGAGCATATAGAGTTGAAAAATAAATTAAGTTATAATTCAAATAGATAAATAAAAATTCATCTAGCTTGCATTCATTAAATATAATAAATTAAATTCAAACATCTTTTTTAGCAAATTTTAAAATTTAACTTAACTAGTTAAAATATATATATATATAAATATCAATTATCCGATCTCTATTTGTATTCTGTTAATAAAGCTCGTGTAATAGTCAAGTCAAGTTCAGATATAATTTTAAATTTAATAAAAATTAAATTAAATTTAAATACTAAATTATTTAATTCAATTTGACTCGATTTATTCTTGGTTCAAAACGATAAACAATGTGGTCATAAAAAAGTACAGGAAAAAGAGAAAAAATATTCCCTGCGATTCCTACTCTTCCGTTGTGGGTTGTAGACTTGTAGTGGCCCATATATTAAAGAAACCAAATTGAAGAAGCATTGATTACTCTAAAATAAGGATAACAATTTAAAACCCTTTATCCCACTCCCATCACCCTTTTTGGGTGTTTATGGGAAAATCAGTTCCATCTGCTCTAAAACTCCAACAATTTGCTCGGGTCATCACCTCCACCAACAGCAGGTCCCGCCGCCCCGCCCAATTGAAGCCCGTTTCCAAGGCCCAACCCATCTCTTCCCCTGACCCAGTCGGGTCGAGACCTGACTCACACCACCAGCTAAGTCTAAACGCTCGGAACATGGAGGCGGCGGAGAACTCGCAGCGCCGGCAGAGGATGCCGTTGGCAGAGGTGGTGGATGACTGCGTCAAGCGGTGGTTCCAAGATACACTCAAAGAGGCCAAGAATGGTGATATTTCCATGCAGGTGCTTGTGGGCCAGATGTACTATAGCGGATATGGGGTCGCAAGAGATGCTCAGAAGGTATTTTTGATTCTTTAATTTCTGCTTTTTTGGGTTAATTTTTCTTGTTTTCTTTGTTTGGTTAGTGTGTCGATTTCTTAAAGTTTTGATATTTCTGCGCTCTTTATGAATTTGTGTGGCAAGAATTTTTAAAGGTCAAAGTGATGATTGTTGTTTTAATGGGGCTAGGAAATGAGGAGTTCCTATGAAAAGGTTTTCCAAGTATCAATTTCATCTCTATCTTGATTGTCTTTTTTCTATCAGCTTTTTCCAACATAAGATCTTTTAGTTTTGAGTTCAATTATCTGTGATAGGAAGTGAAATTTACAGGACAATCTTTTCCTCTTTTTTATATTTTTCTCAATGTTCTTCTTTTTCATTTTTTTTTTATTTTTTTGGGAATTCTGTATGGTTTGTTAAGTTTATGAATGAAAAACGCTTGGAGTATTTAGTTTCTTTGATTGGCATTGCAGGATTCTGCTTTGAGTTTATATGTATGGATTGCGGAAGTAGTTTAATTTCTCATGGCTTTTGATTTTAGGGAAGAGCATGGATTAATAGGGCCTCAAAGAGTCGGTCTTCAGTATGGAAAGTAGGCGATAAGCATCCAGGTATCTGATCATTTTGTTTTAATCTACTTAAATGTTAGTAGTTTCATCTGTTTACTCTTTCTTGTTTCTTTTTCTTGATTTTATTTTTTGTTTTTGGTCTAGGTTATAATGCTAGTGATTCAGATTCAGATGATGCAAAGGAAGATGCCAAATAGGATAAGATGTGGTTTATATTGGTAGCATAAACAATGGCAAAGGTAAGCTGAATTCTCTTCTCGCCGTCTGGTTATCGCACCACATTACTAAATTAATTGAATTGAGTTTACCTCAACTATTGAAAGATATTGGAATCTGTTCTGCTCTATGTATATGAATCATTGCTTCCTGTCGTTAATTTATAATTATGCACTATTGTCAGATAATAATTCATGAAATAAAGGAAAATGGAATGCACAGTTTAACTATTGACCTTGTTTATGTAGCAAACGAAACCACAACCTTTTCTTTTCTTTTCTTCTCTTCTTTTTTTTTTTTTTTGTGTGTGTGTGTGTGTTTGTGTTTCTGGATGGCTATTCTGAATAGAGCATAGTAATTTTAATTCATCCGTTTCTAGAGTTGCTGGTCTTATATCAAACCATCACCTAACCATCACCTATACATTTCCTGTGGTAGCCTCATTAATCCTCAAACTTTCTACAGTTAGGTCTTTGTGCACCCACTGACACACACGCATACAAGAGAAATGAATGAATACATTGTGATGAATACTTTTAGCTAGCGATTTTTGCGTAAAACTCTATCATTAGACATTAGGTACCAATAGGTTCTTGAAATAGTAAAATGTGCTGAACATTTTTGATTTAGATGAGATCCATGTGACGAAGTACACATATACAACATAATGTATAGTTTTAATATTTTGGAAAGAAGCATTAAAGATGATCTTTGCATGGTTGAGGTGTAAAATGCTCAATTTTTGTTTCATTTGGGTGTCATCTGTGTATTTATGATGACGGTGCATGGTTGAGGTTAATTTTTCTTTCAATTGGACTTCATCTAGATAATCTATTGTAATTATCTGGTTCTGACTTCTTGCATTCACCGCCTGGTCTTCAGTTAGCTAAAATTTGATTGCCTGGTTGTCTAGAATGTGGAGATCCTGATATTTTCACTATATAGGGCGAATCTGTCTTGCTGGAAATTGTTAGCTCCATTCTTACCCTTCTGGTCTTGTGTTTCTGGATGGAAATGCTGGAATCTTCTTTTATCTCATTGTGTGTTGTTGAAATACATACTAATATGTTCATCAAGCTAACTGATGCAAGTAATAGTATGATTTTCATCCTTAATCCGATACTAGTGAACAAGGTTTTTATCCGAATGAAGATGTTTGCTTCACCCTCATTGCACTGGTGTAAGAGGTCATGGAATAGTGATCGAATGATGGGTGTTACACTTCTTGGCCCTTGTGGTAATTTTGTAAAATTGCGATAAAGCATAAGGCAGAGGCCCATAGGTCCATCCTTTTCAAGTATTTCGATTGTCTTTTTGAGAGCAACCTAGTCTCCTTGTAATCTTTTCCCTTTATTAGGACCCATGTCCAATGTCAAATGACCAATTTATTTCATTTCATTTGAACTTAACTTAACCTCTTTCCTTAGATTTACCTTAGGATTAATTGCATTAATTTTGTTAACCAGTTGCTTCTGGCAACATATGCTAGATATGCCTGAACCATCTCAAAGGGTTCTCAGGGTTTTCTTTATCACACTATATCTTGAACAACTCCCGTGTAAGTGTTTTCTTATGCAAAACTATAATTTTTACTTCAAACAAATTCTGATTTTCTTTAAAATGATTTTTTTTTTAAGAAAAAAGAGGAAGGGTGGGGGGGTGGGGGGGGAGGGGGGGTTCAGCTGTCTTTTGTTTTGTTAAAAGTTAAAACTTGGTAACTACTTAGGTTTTTTAAATTTAGCTACTTGCGTAACTGGTTCGATTGTCATAGAACAAGTTGGATGAAGTACTGAAATAGTGGTAATCTAACATTCGAAATCTGGTAATTTCCTCATGCCGTAAAGCTCCATGGAACCAGTTGACTGGTTTAGATATTTTAGGATATTTATAACTTGTCCTTTTGTGTCTGCTTTTATGCAGAATGTGCACCTTGTGCAAACTGACAAATTTTGAGAATTAAATTTATTGACCTTTGATGCACCAAACAAAAACCTTAGCTAATTAATTTTTTTTAGGAGCGTGCAGTTGGATGGTACTGCCTTAGCTATAAGAAAGTTAAAAATATATTTTGACAATATTTTGGAAGAAAATTTTGGTTACACTATTCTTACATGAAGCTAAAGTTACAAGTGGACAACTTTTCTCTTTGTGATTAATTTGGAAAGGAAGTTAAATAAACTAAATTAGAAAAAAAGAAAAAAAAAATGACCTACAGATAGAAGTGACATTTGATTTAAGTGATTTGTTTAGGGCCTCACCTTTGTTTTTCCATTGGTGTTTATTTTAGAAATTTCTGATATGGTTATGCAGCACAATTGTGGTACTTGATCCATGTGAAACCTGTTGATATAAGTTCAATCCAGTTTCAACGAGGTGCTGCCTGAACTAGTCTCTAAACTATTAATATTTTGTTTGAGAGCCAACTAATTAGCTGCTTTAGTATCTGGCTTCAGAACTCATTTGTAATGCTAGAAACATGGCATAAGTGACATCCCCTATTTTAAAATAGAGTTGGTCTTTTTCTGACCAGCTCTTTTATTCTGGGAAAATATTGAATCAGCTCATGCTTTGTGCTAATAGAAGCTTTTCTTTCTGCAGTGTGTCTGTGCGCGACCCTGTTCATGTGTTTATCAGGCCTCTGTAACAAAGATGCTAAGCTAAGGATTTCAAATAGCTGCATTTTCATTTAAAATAAGTTATTTTCTTCTTAATTCTCTTTACCAGGTACTTCACTTCAAAATGCCTTTGATTGTATTTGTTATTTCATGCTGAATGGTGTCTCTGTACACAGTTTCTTTGTGCCTGTTGATGTTGTTGAATCATACACTGGGGAACAAACATTACAACTTTTAATCTCTTCATTTCCCAATTTCGCTTGGTCTTATTCATTCTTAAGCAAATTGTAATGGTTTTGGTTACTGTTGGAAACCATTCATTGAGATTATAGTTTGGATTTATAAACTTAACAATTCTTTTTGTACAGAAGCTAGATTTATAGTCTTCACCCTCTGCAATTTGCATGATATCTCCATGGGAATCTGATAAAATGCAACACTTTGTAAGTCAAATATATGAGAAGTCCCAAGCATTGGGACAAACACAGTTGATGCCCCTCTTGATGGTAATTTTCCCTCTCTTGGTACAGCTTGCAAGCCTTGTTTTTGCATGGGAAGGGATTTTTCAAATGGATGTGTGTGCTGATGTTACTGTATTCTTTCCCGTGCTCTTGTACTACAAATTTGAATCTCTACCCATGAATTCAAGTTTCATTTGTATGGTTTTGCTTGCATTGGTTTATAAAGTAGGGTAGAAAGGGACAGTGGAAATAGAAGTAATGTTTTTACCATGTCAAATGAATGCATTAACCTTAATTTCCAAGAAAAGATAATTTCCAAGAAAATATCTTGAATGATAAAACAAGAAGCATTTTTCTGTAACTTGGAGGTTTAGGGGTCTGCAAATGGTTGGTTTGATTTATTTCTTCTAACTTACTTAGCTTGGGTTGTTAAACAAAATAAAAGCGAGTTAGTAGATCTGTTTTGAACAATGCAGGAATGGGGTTGATTGAGGACAGTACAGTACTACAGTAGGATTCGAGCCTCTTAAGATATTCACAAACACATACAATTGAAACAAGACTTAAGAAAGATAAATACTAAGAGGGTGTTTATTCAAAACTTATTTAAAAGATCTTATAAGCTTAAAAGATGTTTTTAGAGTTTATAAGATGTTAGATCTTATTTTTAAAATAAGTTCTTAAAGTGTTTGGATAAAATAAGATGATGGAGTTTATAAGATGTTAGTAATGACAATTTTGTAATTAATATGATTAAAATTAAGAAAGCTTGTTAAGATTTTAAAAAATAAATTAGGAATTTCTTACTTTTTTAATAAAAGCTTATAAACTTCTAACATCTTATTTAAGGAGTTTATAAGTTTGTTTTTAAAAAAAATTATTAAATACTTTTTAATATCTTATAAATTCTCGAACATCTTACAAAACATTTTGAGGAGTTTATAACTCACCCAAACACTCTCTAAATACAATGTCGAATATTACAAGCTTTTATTAGCTCGTGCTATGGAATACTTGCTTGATTTCAAGTAAAAAGTGGAATACTTGCTTGATACACTCTAAAAGCAAACCAGTCTTCTAAAGTTCACGAAGAAGTTATATTTACAAAGAGGCTCTGGTTTTACAAGCCCGTTAACATCTTGGAGGGGGATAAAGTTTCAATCTTTTAAGCTAAGCTAATAAATACTCGAAAAAAGAACACTTCTGTTTTGGTACCACAAAGCCCTTGTGCATGTTGAGATGGAAATTATAACTTACAACTTTCTAAATATTAAATGACTGAATCTTGCCAAATTTTCGGATGCCTTAAGAATTATTCATCACATTCTGGATATTGCTGTTTGCAGTTTCCCATATTCTGTCAGTTTCAGGTTATCTGCCTTCACGTCTGTCCTTTCTCCATTCCCATGGCATCTCAGGATTCGACGAAGACCATAACCCAACCCGCTTTGCCCGAGCCTCTTTCTCCCACTACATTCACAAGCAGATATTAGAAAAAGAGATGACCAAAATAATTGAAAATTACCACAGAAGTATTGGTACGAAAGGGACAACCTTGTCCAGCTCTGGGCGTTGGTCATAGGCTTTATAATGCCATGCTAGCCCCTTCTTAAGCATTGATTCCTACATCCAGAGATTGAGAATTCAGAAGTCTAATTCTAATTCATATAAATACATTTAAGTGTTAATCGAAGATTGGCTTGTTTTACTGAACAAAACCTGCACAAATATGCCGTTGCAATATACATCTCCCACAGATCGGCCATAACGATCTTCATCAAACACCAGAATTCTTAAACTCTTGTTCTGAACAATTTTAGCCAATTCTTCCTTTGCTTGTTGCCCGAATGGCATTTTGCCCTCTGGTGCATCAATCCCTCTGTTGCATTTCAATTTAAATGTCATTATACCAGAAACATCAGATGCATTTCAGTGCCACTAGCAGTTCCTTACAACCTTAATCTTATTCGGTATTTTCGTGCAAGAGTCTCCTGGTTTTGGACTTGTAGTACCCTGCAAGACTAGCGCTTGTCAGCATCATTTTTCCTTTATAGAAAAACACACAAATACAAGAAATTACATCAAAAATCATTCAACCTATATCCTGAATCAATGATTTGTCTGTGAAGTTCATCTGCCCTATCATAATTCTTCTGAGCACGAGCTTTGGATCTTTGAACAGCTGCAACTTGGACTTCTCTAGGAACATTTGAAGACTCCCTTGCATCTGCCGTGCTAACATATACAGTTATTGTATCTCCATCGGCTACAGCCTTTGCATCCACCTATATCTCGTTGCATACTCAATAAAAAATTTTGGCAATAAAAGTGAAAAATTTACTGATTCATTTCTTGGAAAAGTTTTAAGAAAATATTTTCTTACAGGTAGAGTATGCAATTCAAATTTGAGTCCATGTGGTTGTGATGGAGGGACCCCATCAGTGAGCTCAACCAAAGTATGTGGTAGAGGAAGACCATAAAAAGCCAATAATCCCTATAAGACAAAGCAATCAAGATTATAATTTGGCTATAAGAGATTAAGCAGAAACAATACCTCCAGCCACGCTTGATTGTTGATTGGAAGCTCTTGAGCTATAACATCCTTACCATCACCTGATTGCACCTCAACCATATTTTTTGAAAGTATCTTTTAACCTAAGAGATTCTTATGCCCCTTTTCTAAATTAATGGGTATGTCTTGCTTATTCCTTATATATATATATATATATATCTCAAGCTAGGACTTGCAATATTATTTTTCTTTATTGATTTATCAAGAAAACCTTTTAACTTTCCCCCGCTAACTGATCATTCATAACATAAAGTTATTGCATTTTCTACACTAAATAAACACTAAAAATCTTATTAATTCTTAAACATGTAACTCATGCTCTTTAAGGGGTGAGAAATTGTTCATTAACTCATTGTCTTAGGCATTATCAATTTGGGCCACATTAAGAGCTTCAATGAAGTGAAGGGGCACAAGTCTCTAGAAATTATGGAGACATTTTTTATTGGCATCATACAATTAAGTAGATAAAGCTTAAAGCTTATATTAATACCTCGACATCTGCCTTCTGATGTCTCTTCAATGTCTGAATTACAAGCCTTGAAGCTTCTTCAGCTGTTTTTGGGGGTGGTTTTGTTTCTCTCCACGCCTCAGAAAGTTTCTTGTACCTTTATTTTCATCAAAATTGCATTAATCAAACTGGAGAAACAGACGGTATTAATTAAGCAAATGGCATAATTCTGTCGAATTTTTTTGCTCATCAGTTCACTTCTGCGGACATTTAACTTCAGAAATCAGTTAATTCCCCGCAAAGAAACACGAAACTAAATGTAACTTGGATGTAAAGGTGTATCCAGTGATTACCAGTTGGCCTGAGCTTTTCTGGATGAGACAACATGCTTATTGAGTTCTTGAGGAACCTGAAATTCGAAAAACCCAAAATCATCACTTTGGAATAACTCCAACACAGATCATGCTCAAAACTTAAACACATGAAATTTTCCTTTTTCAAGAATCAGGAAAAAAGTACAATTCATTTGCTTAAAGTTGAAATTGAGGCAGAACGAAAAGGGTACCTGGTTGGTGATTTCAAAGTTATAGAGATCGTGGGCCAGAGCCGAAACGCCGACGGTTGCGGCGGTGACGCCGTGGTGGCCGATCGAATCAGAGTCCGCCGCAGGTTCGCCGCATTGGCCCCACAAGAATCTTAGAGCATTTCCCATTTGTGGATTTTGGTATAAATTCCTTGTTTGGGTTTAGATTTTTCAGGGATCAAATAATTCAAGACTGCCGAAATATCTGAAGGCTTTCAATCATAGGGGAAAGAAAGCAAAATTGAAGGTGGGCTGGGATTGGACTGGCTCTTTTATGTCTTCTGATAAAGAATATAATTTTTCACTTGACTCTGATTGGAAATGACACGGAAAATTGAGAGAAAAGTTAGTTTAAGCCTTAAGGGCGAATAAGGAGAAGCAACGGCACGCGGCGGATTTTCGTTGGCTGTCTGGTTTTCACTTTTTACTGCTTTACCGAGAGGCGCCTCCATCTCTCCGTTAAAGGAGATCTGCAAGTGGTGGCGGCGCCGTTAAAGTCAACGGCTCCGTCGTTGCTTTTGTTTGAATCTAAAGAAAGAATCACCTCAGCAAGGCCTAATCCAAATTCCAAATACAAATTCCAAGACTTAGGGCTTGTTTAGTTCTCATTATCATTTTCTATTTTCATTATTTTCAAAATTTTAAAAATTAGTTAGTGAAAATGAGTTTATATTTGGATAGATTGTTGAAAAAATAATGATTATATTGAGTTTAGTAGCTTGTAAGTAGATAATAATAATAATAATAATAATAATAATAATAATAGAGAGAATATATATAGCTTATTGGGAGAAGATATGTAGATTATTGGACAATGTGTTTTAAAAATAAAAATAAAAATATGTTGAGTGAAAATGTGAAAAAAAAGTGATGTGTTTCAATTTTAAATAATAGAAAAGGTGAAAATGAGGCTTGGAAATGAAACCAAACAGGCCCTTCCATTCTCATTTTTCATTTCCATAATTTCTAAAATTTGAAAAGGTAGTTAGCGTGAAAATAAATTGAAAATGAATTTGTATTTGGAAGATTATTGAAAAAATAATGATTATGTTGAGTTTAATAAGTTGTAGGTGGAGAGAGATAGAAATAATAATAATAGAGAGAGAAGATATATATATTATTGGGATAAGAAATATATGTTATTGGATAATGTGTTTTGATAATGAAAATAAAAATATGTTTGGTGAAAATGTGTAAAAAATTATGTGATTCAATTGTTAAAGAGTAGAAAATGTGAAAATGAGATTTGAAAATGAAACCAAATGTTTAGTCTTTCACTTATCGGGCAATTGGATTTAAATACTCAAACCTATTTTTAATTTTGACTTCAGAACTCGTTTGAATATTTTTTTTGTTTGTATTCCCAATTCCAAAATAAAGTCTGGATTCACTCTTTAATTGTGTGAATGGAAACTCATTTAAAAGTACCAAATCCTATTTCTAATTTTTGAATTAGTCCACACTCATTACTTTTATAGTTTGAATTCTGTCTCAAGTTTGATTTTCGTGTGTACTCTCCAATCATCTAAATTGACGAAGATGACCCAATTTTAATTTTTTCCGTAATTTTTATTAGTTGAGAAATCTGTTTCTTATCGTCTGCTGTAGTTGCTCTCATCCCAAAGTTATTGCAATTCATGAAGCCAAAAATCTTGAAAAATTAACTCTGGGAGAGCTAATAGGTTCACTCACCTCTCACTAAATGACACTTTTTAGCAAGGAAGAAAATTCCAACAACAAAAACAAGAGAAACATTGCCTTCAATGCTGAACAAGGTGAATGGAACAATGACCTTGGTAACATGGATGAAGAAATGGTCAATGAAGAAATTGCCATAATAACCAGGCGACTGCGACAACTTACCCAAGTAAAAAATCGATTCAGGAAAGACCCCAGACAAGTTCCAAAAGAAACTTTGGGGAAAAACTGAACAAATCATATGTCATGAATGCCATGAGGTAGGGCACAAAAAACCTGACTGTCCAAAACTGAAACAGAGTCCAAAGATTGAGAGAAATCCAAAACCAAGAGCTGTGACCATCACTTGGGATGACTCAAACTCAGACCAATTTGATAATGAAGAAAATTATCTCATGGCTAACACACAGGTAACTTTATTGTCTCAATTAAGTTCCAGTAGTTTTGATGTTGATTATGACGTTGATAAAGATCTTGATATTCACATTAAATGCCATAATCAACTCACTGAACTTCAAATAGAAATAAATCTTTTTAGGGAACAATTAGATAAAACTCTTAATGAAAAGGAAGAACTGGTACATCACTATGATAAAATCATAAAGAGAAACTCTGAGGAAAGAAACAAACTAGTTGAGAAGAACCAGCGCCTTGAAAAAGAAACTTGGTTTATGCTTGACAATAATTATAATCTGAAAAGACCTCTTAAGGGAAAAAACAAAGTTGATTCTTGTTATAGAAACACAAGATTTTCCAAAAAAAACTTGTCACTATTGTTCTAGAATAGGTCATATGGCTCACAAATGTCATATAAGAAGAGAAGTTGGAGTCAAATATATGTGAGTGCCAAAGTCTAACAACTCAGGACCCAACAGAAATGGGTACCTAAATTTACAAATTCTTGTGTTGCAGAAACCAGTTAAGAGGGAAGTTCAAACGGATCGTTGGTATCTAGACAGTGGATGTTCCAAACACATGGTAGGAAACAAGTCATTCTTTTATGAAATACAAGAATATAATGGAGGAAATGTACTATTTGCAAACAACACCAAGGGAAAAATCGTTGGCAGGGGAACAGTAAGTAACAAAGATGGAACTTCCATAAAAAATGTATGGATGGTAGATGGGCTGAAACACAATCTTCTCAGCATAAACCAATTATGTGATAGTGGCTACCAGGTACACTTCAAACCCTCTAAATGTGTGGTAACTAAGCATGATGAAATAATTTCCATTGCATTCAGAGAGAGAAACATTTATTGCATAAACTTAGATAATCTGTCCAAGCAAAATGTTGAATGCCTAGTTGCTACTGATGAATCTTGCTGGACTTGGCATAGACATGATGGTCATGCTAACATAAAACTCCTAAACCATTTGGTTAAAAAGGATTTGGTGAAAGGCATCCCTAAAATTAAGTTTTCAAAAACCAAAATATGTGATGCATGTATGAAAGGCAAACAGGTGAAAACCTGTTTTCAATCAATAAATGATATTGCATTCTCAAAACCACTAAAACTTCTGCATCTTAATTTGTTTGGACCCATGAAAACTCAATCTTTTGGAGGAAACAAATATGTTTTTGTCATCGTAGATGATTTTTCTCGAGACACATGGGTAAGGTTTCTTTCACACAAAAATAAAGCTTTGCATCATTTCATTACTCTCTCAAAGAACATACAAAATGAAAAATGTTTCTTTATTAACACCATCAAGAGTGATCATGGTATGGAGTTTGATGATTATAATTGTGCTACTTTTTGTAATGATCTTGGTTATACTCACAACTTTTCTGCTCCAAGAACACCTCAACAAAACGGGGTGGTTGAAAGCAAGAACAGAGTCTTACATGAAATAGCCTGAACAATGTAAATGAGTATGATCTCCTAAAGCATCTCTAGGCTGAAGCAGTCAACACAACCTACTATGTCATCAACAGAACCTTCTTGAGACCATTTACAAAAAGGACTCCATACGAACTCTGGAAGGGTAAGATACCTAACATATCTTATTTTCGTGTATTTGGGTGTAAATTTACATCTTAAATGATAGAGATCACCTTGCTAAATTTGATCCAAAATCAGATAAGGGAATATTTGTTGGTTACTCAACAAATATTAAAGTTTATAGAGTTTTTAACAAAAGGAAAAGGACTATACAAGAATCCATGCATGTGGTATTTGATGAAATTGGCCCTCTCTTAGCCAAGGACTCCTTGAGGATAGAAACTGCAGGTTTCGATCAGGTGATAGAAGTTATTCAACAGGAAAAAGAAGAAAATGACATTTCACAAAATCTCATTGAGACAGTCTCAACCTCAAATGGAACTTCCACCAATGAACGTAGAACTTCCACCGATGAAATAGAAGACAAAATCAACAAATTCAAGCATGCCTCAAGCCATCCAACAAATAATATCATTGGAGATCCAACAGCATGAATCACAACGAGGTCCAGAACCAAAACAAATGAATTACAACTTTCTGATTTTATGTTTTTATCCTATGCAGAAGCATGCAATATAAGTGAAGTACTGAACTATGAATCATGGTTCAACCCAATGAAAGAAGAGCTAAATCAGTTTGAGAAAAACCAGAAATTCAAATGGAGGATTGTAAAGAATCAAATGTTCCCATGGCTACTTCTACAAAATTGGAACTTGATCCGAAAGGCAAAAGTGTGGATGAAATAACATACAGAGGCATGATCAGAAGTTTGTTGTATCTAACTTCCAGTCGCCCATATATATAGCTTGCTACCAGTTTATGCGCCCATTTTCAAGGACAACCAAAAGAGTCAAATCTAAAGGCAGTTAAAAGAATTCTTTGCTATCTCAAAGGAACCATCAATCATGGAATTTGGTACCCTCGATCTAAATCTTTCAATCTAGTTGGGTATTCTGACGTTGATTATGCAGGGTGCAAAATTGATAAAAAAAAACACCACTAGAACTTGCCAACTACTAGGTTCATGTCAACTAGCTGGTGCACCAAGAAGCAAAGTGTGGTAGCTATGTCAACAACGAAAGCAAAATATATGGTACTAGGTAATTGCTGCTCACAGGTATTGTGGATGAAACAAACCCTCAGTGACTATGGTTTGCAGTATCCTTGCATACTCATCCTATGTGACAACACTAGTGCTATTTGCATCACAAAAAATCCAGTCTACCACTCACAAACAAAGCACATAGAGATCAGGCATCATTTTATCAAAGATCATGTTCAAAAGGGTGATGTATGCATAAATTTCATTAAAATAAAAAATCAATTAGCTGATATCTTCACCAAACCACTTCCAAAAGATCATTTCAATTTTCTCAAAAATAACCTAGGAATCATACCTTTTTTGTCTTTCTCATAAATTTTTGGTATCTTCTATAATTATGTTTGTCATGTGTATTTCTTATGGCATGAGCATTATTTCTTTCCTAACCACTGTTGTCACTTATCGTTTTCTTTTTAAATTTTATTTCTATTCCTCTGCACAAAAATCCGCAAATAATCCTGTAGTCGTTGACCTTTTTTATGATGAGGGGGAAAATTGTTAAAGTCTTGCGTTGACTAAATCTGTTGTCTATAATCTCTGTCATTAAACTGATATGTTTTAATGTTTTGAGTTAGAGCTTGTAGTTTATATTTTCTGGCACCAAACTTATTTGTTTTAGGCTGAACCCTACTACTCGAATGGACTAGTTTTGTGCTTTGAAGGGTTTTATGCTATTATGTTTTGTTTTGCACATTCTAGAATTTATGGCATAACTAGCTTTAATATAATATCTGTTGCATTACCCTTTGTTTTGACTTTTGCCTGTTAACTGGGGGAGAACAATTATCTTAGCTGTTGAAGAGCACTAAATTTATCGCTTATTTTTTACTTAAACTTTTACATGCATTAAGTCTCTTAAAACAAGGGGAGAACAACAAAAAGGATATCATCAAAAAATGGGAGATTGTTAGGGTTTCCCTCCTAAAGCATATTTTCATTGTGTCTCTTTTTTTAAGAAAGCAAATTGAAAATATTATGACAGTTGCAAAATCTTCTTAACATGGCAAGTCGAGATTGGATATCAACTAAATGATGCAACAAAATCTGGAACCTTCCTTGTATGAGTTAAAGCAATTTTGGCATGTTACATTGCACTATTTTTGGAGAAAAATAAGCTGGTTGAAGACTTACCTTGCTGATCAAGCACATTACTATTTATCAGAATATAGAATTTGATTCATAGCAGTTAGCGCTATTATGTGAGAGAAGGATTATTTCTTGGAAGCTCTTTCTCAAACTCCAATTAGTTTTGCTGAGTGTTTATCGCATCCTGTGAGGTTTTGAGAAGTTAGCGTAGTGCATTGTACTTGTTCTATCTATTTTGCTAATAATATTTGCAGGTTCAAAATTCTAAGTCCTTTGGTTAGGCAGTGGAGTAGGCTTGTCGAACCACTATAACTATCTTATCTCGTTTATTTATCTTTCTACTATCTCTAGAATTTTAGTTATATCTGAAGGTTCCAGTTTATTATCTTATATATTGTTTGACTCTTTTGAGTCTATTACCCCTTTGGATTCATATACTCTTTCAGAATATATTGCAATCTGAAGAAGATTTACTACTCTCAGCAAGGCCAGGGCGAGTATTTCACAAGATATGCAATTGAGATTCAAGGCTGAAGCACTAAAAGATTGTATAGGATGGAATGTTAAAGATTGAAAACTTATTGTCCTTGATAATCTAGAAGAGCAAAACCTTCATCGCCATTTGAGATCCCCTAGTGATCGAGTGGAATTATAAGGAGTTCAAACATAAGACAGCATACGAGTTTAAAGCTTGCAACTGGTTGAGGATGTAATTTATTGCAGTATATTCACATACCACATAGCCGTTGCTGCCAAATCAAGAAGAACGTGCAAATCGTGGAAAAAAAGGCACCTTGGGGTCATGCATTACACCACATTAATAGTCATTTATTGCCAAATAGTGTTATAAACAGGCAAAGTAATCCACAAGATCGTAAAATAAAGTACCAAAATTTTGCAAAAAAATTTGGCTCACCATACCTAATGGTAGAGAAATCCCACCAAAAATCAATACGACATTGAATTACATTCTTGGCGATAGCACGAAAACTGGAGGCTTTATTCTCTGTTTCTTGGCGGGTTTGGGAGATTAAAGGTAAGGCAAGAAAAAACTGAACGAAGATAAACGATGTGGGATTGTTTAAAGACCCGTGAAAGAAAATCCAATCAATGAACGAGATCAATCAAGTACTCAGACGAAAATAAAGAAAATGCAGAACGAGAGAGAGAGAGAGAGAGAGAGATGTGATAGTTTATGTCATTATGTGTAATATGTTTGTGTTAAGCAAATTTTCGGTGGTGCTTGTTCGAATCTCTTGCAATAAAATTGATGAGGATAAAACATAAAAATCATCACATAATCATAAAAATATTCTTATTAAAACAAATAATAACTCATACACATCAATTTAACATTAAATTCTAGTGTAACTAGAACAACAAGAATTCAACAGAATCATCCAAGAACTCGAAACTCAAAACAATATATCAGTAGTAATATCCGACCAGAAAACCATCCCATTTAAAGGAAAATGAATTAGCCTCAGGCAACTCAAACAAGAATCGATAAATAAAAGTAAACAAAGATTACATGATTTTCACCACTCACATATGTGTATGATGGAAAAGTCTTGCAAACACTTGTGTTATGGGTATGTAATAAAAAATCATAAAAATTTCAAATGGGGTTAGAAAGAGTTGTATATATATGTAGAGAGAGAGAGAGAGAATAGAAGGAGTCGAGAAGTTGAAAGGACTTCAATTGCAGCAATATGATGAGATTCGGTGAAGGGAATTATATTGGAGAAAGATTTTTGAGGTTTTTTAGCCTACGCCTGACGGATTAATAGGGGTTTGGGCGGAGGAGAAGGGAGGGAGTCGGCAACACAGTTGCGACGGCGGTGTAAGGTGGGTATTAGGAAGAAGAAGAGATTGGATAATTGAAGTTGAGGAGGAATAAAAATGTCAGACATCGAGTAATTTTAAAAACTTGAATATTTTATTCAAACAAATGGTATTTTTAGAATAACAAAATTTTGAGCATAGAATAAATAAGAAATTTTAAAGAGAACAATATAAATATTAAATTGTTTGGTTAAATTTTATTTATTTTTAGAACAATTGCAAACATATTCTAAGGTGGATATTCATTTGATTGTAAATTAATGATAGCAAAGTACCTGCATGATAATAGATACAAACAATAAGTTAGGACCATAGAAATCCCCACAAAATTAATGAGGGAGCTAATTCTTTTTTCCTTATACAAAAGATTAACGGTTGAGATTCATTTTTCTAAACAATCAAACCATACTTAACCAAATCCAAGCTATACCGAATTGTAGCCTTGGCCTAGCTTGTAACTAATGGTTGGACAGGTCCAAAGTTGAATATGAAATAAGGAGAATGTTTTGGGTTAATATGCTACGTATTACTCCAGTTCAAGTAATTAACTCGAGACCAACCAATCTCACACCCACCATATAAAAATATATATGTCATTGTTCAAGTTGGAGATGACAGTGTCCGTGGCTGGTGATATGTCATGTATAAATACATCATCTTAGGTAGCATTTTTGACCCGAGAAATACAAGAACATTTCACTAAGGTTGCCTATGCCATGTTCTTTTTATTGTTGTAATGTTGGATTAAAAGACCTTTTTGACCTTAAGTGTTATGTGATCTTCACATGATGCCACATTCAACCATTTTTGCGCAGGAATCAGATTTTTGTGACTATTTTGCCGCTTGATTATTAATGTAACAATGATGGTGATTTTGGCCAGAAGGTGTCCATGGATACAACTTGCCAAGTCTCTTATATTTTGAGGTTGCAATGTATGTGTGTGTGTTTTTTTAATTTTGAGGGAGAATTGTGTCAAATTCTACTTTCAGGTGGTAGCCGCACTCTACACTCTATTCCATTTAGAGTTGACATTTTTTTCCTTGCAGCACGGATAATCAAGTATCTATGCATTATCAAGATTAACTAATCACAATCAACAAAAGAAATTTGACTAGTTCAGGAGATATTGTACAATTCCACAATCAAAACTTTTTATATCCACGATATTGCTCGCCCTCTATATTTCCATGCAGGGGCTGCAGCATTTCTGGATCAACCACACAAGACAAGCTACTACATCTCGACCCGGATGTCCCTGCCTATAAGTCCTCCAAAGATGGAGTTGGAGCCCCAGTTCTCACCGTCTCTAAAATCAACACCACCAGTACCGCCTTCCCATGATTATTTAGAGAGTGCCGCCGCCGCTAATGCCGATATGCCGCCGCCCCAGCTGCAAACAGCCAATCCTCCTCAACAAATGAATTTCAGTCTATCAGGCATCATGCGAAAAATTGCTGGTATATTCCGAAAAACTCCACGAGTACTATCGTCTTCACCTGACTTAGAGAGTAGTAGTACTCATGACGCCGCCATTAATATTGTTGATGATCAGCCCCAGCAAACAGACATTAATCCTCAACAAAATTTCAGCCTCTCAGGCACCATTCTCGCTTTCTGCTTCGCATCAGTGCTTTCGTTGCTAATGCTATCTTTCCAGATCAAAGAGAAGCTCCCTCTGTCGGTCCACTTCTTTGCACTTTCTACGAGAGGTGCTTTCACGACCATCTTCCTTGCTAAATTGATCGGCCTCCAGAGTAATTTAGGCAACGCTCTTAAGAAATTTGGACAAGCTTTTGCAGCTGTGGCATTCTTTGTCGCAGTCACTGTCCCGTCTCCACTATGGCTGAAGATACTTTACTGGTCCATTTTTCTATTCGCCTTGCTAGCTATATTCAAACATGTCTCGTCCTCAATTCGTGAAGAAACCCTAACCGGTTAAGTCTATTGTTCCATTTGAGCTCCAGCTTCCTCAAGTTGAATTTTAGTCTTCCATTCGGAACTTTCTTGAGTGATAGGGCGGGTTTCCCGTTTCTCTTCTCTTGTATTAAGCTACAGTTTTAATAATGAATTCTCCTTTTCTATCCATGCATATACATTTGGGGCTAGTTTGCTTGAAGTGATGTGATTATGAATGATATACAAATAAATGGATATATTTTAAGTTTATCAAGATAAAACAATATAATTTTATGTTTGGTAAAATTAATTAAAAAGTAAATTAAAACAAAATATATGATTTTACGATTATAACCTTTTATTATTTATTTTAATATATCTTTTTATATACTAATTAAGGGTAATTTGATCTTTTTGAATCTTATCCAATCTAAAAAAAATGTATCAAGACTCTCACCTCTTGATCCATATTCCAACTTAACACAGGGTCAATAACTTATCATGGACCCTATATCACGGCAACCAAACAATAAATTAAGAATAATTATGCATTTATAAAGCATAATCAATTGAAGCAAACAAGTCCTCAAAAAAAAGAACTCATGATCGGGTTTATCATTATTCTTGTAATGTATTTATGTTAGTGATCTTTTATAGTAAAAATATGTACTAATATTAAGAGCGAACACTTTCTATCCTTCTATATATATATCGATCATATACACTAGCTAATTGAATTACTAAGCTTTTTAGTGATAAAAGTATGCAAATTCCAAAATAGTTTGAGATCAATACGTTGTTTATTCAATTAAAATCTAAACATACTCTTCAGTCGGGTCGTTCATATAAACCTGAATTAACTCATTTGAAGATCAAATCAAATTGGTTCGTTGGACCTAAAATACCTCAACTTTAGCCAAGTCACTTACCCCTCGTCGATTAAACTGTCAGCACTTCAAGCTAGCATATCATTCACTTGTCAGAGTTTTTTTTTTTTTTTGTTCTGAATAATCCCAATCAACCTTAATTGATTTTATTTATTTTTTCAAAATTTAAACAGCTCAAAACCAATTCCATCCAATGAAAATATAATCTATCCAACCTGGATCGTCAATTAATTGAACCGAGTCTCATTAAAATGATCAACAGGCTCCTTTCAGTCAGTTCTTTGTAATTTGTAAGTGAAGATTACAGAAAAACAAGTTGCTGGTTCACATAGATATGAATCTCAAAGAGTCAAACTATTTTGGAACTTGCATACTTTTGTCACTAAAAAGCTTAGTAATTAAATCAGCTAGTGTATATGACATATAAATGAAATTCAATTGATAAATTTCCATTATACTCATACATATAATAAGAATTGCTTATTATTCAATTGATGCCCCAATTCTGCATATATGTAATTTCAATGGATTTCCATCTTCTTTCTATTATTTTGATTCTCCTCAATGAAGATTTTGGCACATGATTATACATTGCACTCAAAATTAATTTATTGGACTTCATTAATTGAAAATTCTGTAGACACATTCTTTTTTTTCTTTTTTTCTTTTTTGGTTTCACAGCCCTAATCTTCAAACAACAAATGGAGGCTATATACATATGCACACATCCAGTGAACCACTGCAAAGTTCAATTTCTTATTAGAGAAAGAGAGAGAGAACAGTGGCTTTGTCTGAAATTGAAAAGATAAAAGTTAACCATAAGTGTCCAACCTGTGAAGTCAACTCTCCAACAGGACTTGTGTTTCTAATTTCTATTGATTTTTTGGGCATTCTTAGAAGGTTCCTTAGGAATATGTGTGTGCGCCTATTAATGCGGATCTAGGATCATTTGAGAATGGGCATGCCTGTCGTCTTATGCTTCCCATATACATATTTTAATCATACATCCATCATATCGATCCCCTCCCAATTCCAAATTCCAACAAAAATTAAACATATATATCATGCATGGATGTCTAATGCCACATACATGCATACATGGGAATAGAATACAAGCATTCAACAAAGCTTCGTAACTGCTCCAGCGCTAGCTTATTGGTAGGTCTATATATTCCGTCCTCGTCTATATTGTTTTTATTTTCTATATTGCATGCAATAGAAAACAAATATGATTATTCGTGATGTATTATTTTTTGTACAATATTATTGCTTTTATCAAAATTTCATCTATCCATTATTTTTTTTAATTTTGCATTTTCTGCAATATTTACTACCAATATTTGCAATTTCTTATTTAAAAAAATTACAGGCTTTTTATTTATTTATTTATTTCTTCTTCTTCTTCATGTTTGAATCATGAGTACTCATGAATTTATTTTTTTTTGAAAATTAAATAAATAATAAAATTAAAAATAATTATGCCAAAATAAATTTTATTAAATAAAATTAGGAATACAACAATAAATTCATTTCTCATTATTTGTCTGGGAGGCTTGAAAAGCATATTTTCTAATTCAAGACATAATTAAAATTTTGATGTCTTGATCGATGAACAACCAAAAACTAGAATAAACAATGGAAAAACTAATAAATAAATTGCGAAGTATTTGTTCGTCAATAAGGTTTTAAAATAATTTATAAATTGTTCACCAATCCCACAACTAGTCCTTCCAAGAGGTACATGGCCTCACCCTCGAGATCAACCGTCAAACCCCTCAAGGAGCATGTGGTTAAGGCGCCAAACCTCACTGCAAAGGTCCAACGTCCGGCAATAGGACCTCTTGAGTGAGACTTGCACTTTAACACCATCTAGATAGTTAGCATCTACAACAAAAACCTCATAAATGAGGTCAGTGATCAAACTTTACTACAACCTTTGATAGTGGCGTCAATATCCTCCAAATAGGGCTTGTGAAATGTTGTTATGATACTTGATTTTTATAAGTTTCATCAATAAGGTACTCAACTATGTTAACAACAAATGACTAATTAGTGTTATGACGAAACCTTACTAGTGAGGTGTCCAATTGATTTTGATGAGATTAATTAAGTAACACAATAGGACCTCACCAATGAGGCACCCAATGATCGAAAAGATTTTCCCCATACGAGTTGCACGCGCTCTTATTCACCTTTCTACATGACTTGATAAAACCCATTTAAAGGGACTTAATTGAGACAAAACTCGATGAAAGAAAAAGGCTCTACGCCTCATTCCCGTGTCCTTACCGCACATCAATCGCACATTGATAGCTTGATAACACTTGAAGATCATTCATTTGGCTAAGTGTATGATAGCAAAGGTGAATAAACAAAGAATCTCCTTAAGCAAAAAGGGAGTAAACGTCCATAATGATAAAAAAATGCAAAGAAGTGTCTGGCCAACATTTGGACTTTGAAAAGAACAACAAAATCTGAAAAACGAGCAAAAACACTACTTAAGCTGAAGAAAAATACTTAGTAGTCCGAATACAAAATAGAAAGTAGAAACTCCTATCTACTGCTCCTAATCTAGAAAACATATCTACTCTTGTGAAGCTGCATTAAAAGGTTCCACGACCATGGCATTTGCACCAATCTCTAGTGCCCCTCCAGACCCCCAAGTAGGAAGATTAATTGGAATGGTAGGAACTTGCTGCTAGGTATCGCCCAATCTTATTCAATATGCGACTATGCATAGCAACGGGGCTGGTTTGGCCAGACCCGGGACCCGTCCCTCATGGAAATTGATGTAACCAAAATCGGCCCCACCCCGCCTTTCATTTGGCCCCGCCCTGTCTCCCATTTGGCCCCAAACCCAGCGGGTCCAACCCGTTTAACCCGATTTTTTGTTTTTGGTTTTTTTATTTTATTTTATTTTTTCCACTTGATTCACTCATTGCAATAGGAAATCTAACCAAAATTAATTCATGGGATGACAAACTTAGATGAAGATTCCATGAAAAGAGTCCTAAGCTTTTAAGTTTTAACTAAATTTATATGTATATATTAATATATTTAATTATTTATTATTAAACAAGGTGGGTTTAACAAAACCCGTAACCCACCCTAAACCTGGCCGAGTCCTAAATACTTGGACCCGGTACCCACCCTGAAACCCATTTAATTAGCCCCGAACCCGATCCATTCGGGCCGGCCAAGTCCTAAATACTTGGACCCGGCACCCTCCCTGAAACCCATTTAGGATTACCCAGACCCATTGCCATGCTTATATGCGACAATAGCCTAAATATTGTGCTTATAAATCATTGTCACCTCTACCTCAACTGTCTCAAAAAATTCATCAGAGCCTTGAATTCTTTAAATGCATCCTCACGAGTAGCACTAATGAGCATCTTCTTAGTAGAAGAATCTAAAAATTTCTCCCCAATTTCATCTCAGTTGCATATGGCGCCTTCAGCTACTCATACTCTTTTAGCAGCTTCATGAACTCTTCCTCTTTCTGACCATGCTATCGAGTTGATTCTGCGATCTCCTCCTTAAATCATGCTATCAACGTTGCTGCTCCATCTGCTCAATAAGACATCTGTGCAACGAAGCTCCAAGACTACACCTAGAAAAGCATAAGACACAAAGATCAAAATACTCTACATGACTGGGAAAAGAACAAGTATGTAGACCAAACTAAATGAAGAAATAAAACACTTACTTGCATGAAGTCCTTAGTGACTATCTCAATCATTTGGGAAAAACAATATAACTCTCACTTTCACTGATCATACTCATACACTATGCCTCGCATGCTGTCAATGCTGAATGTAGTCTCATCGACATCCCAATGATAATGAAGGGAATTAGATCTCTAATAGAGACAAAGTGGTGATGAATTTTCTAATTTGTTTCCAACCTGAAACTCTTTTTTTCCCTCAAGATTTTGAAAATCTCATCTCATGCATTATTTCAGATGAAGGATAACCTCTCCCTTTGTTTAATCCCAAATGATGATGAGATTAAAAACACTGGATTTTCTATTGGTTCTTTAAAAAGCCCTGGTCCTGATGGTTTTTCCTGCAATTTTCCTCAAAACCTATTGGGACATTGTTTCCTCTTCCTTCACCAATGCAATTAAAGATATTTTTTGCAAATGGGCATTTTCTTAAAGCACTAACCATACTTTTATGTCCTCATTCGTAAAGGGGATATAGCTTCTAAAGTTGATCATTTTCATCCTATTAGCTTATGTACTACTATCTATAAAATAATTACTAAACCAGTTACATCTAGGCTTAGGTCATTTTTAGATAAGCTCATCTCACCTTTGCAGGCTGCTTTTGTTCCAGGAAGAAATATTAATAACATACAATTATTGCTCATGAAATTATGCTTACTTGTATAAGAAAAAATGTAAAATTACATGGCAATTAAATTGAAAATAACTAAAGCATATGATCGTGTGGAATGGAATGTCTTAAAACACATTTTGCTTAAGTTTGGATTAGCTTAACGTTTTGTTAACTGGATTTATGAATACATTTCCTCTGCTTCTTTATCCATTTTGCTTAACGGTTTTTCATATGGCTTTATTTGTCCTTCTCATGGTATTAGACAAGAAGATTGCCTCCTGCTCTTTTTGTCACTCTCTGAACTCTTCTCTCGGATAATAGAAAGATCTATTTCCTATAATAACTTCAAATGTGTTAAGGTGTCTAGATGAAATCCAAACATTTCCCACTTACTCTAACATTAATGATCTTGTGATTTTTATAGGACTAACATAGAAGATGCTTTGAGTGTTCTGAACTAACTTAACACGTATTGTTCTTGGGCAAGGCAAAAAGTTAACTAGGTAAAGTCCACGATCCATTTTAGTAATAATGTTGATTGTCAAACTAAAAAATATATTTGTGTTCTCTTTCATCTTAAAAGTTGCTCTCATAAAACCATATATCTTTGCTTACCTTTTATAAACCTGGTAGCAAATCAAAAGCTTTTGTTGAGATTATCAACAAAATTAAACAAAAGCTTTGTGGATAGGAAGCAAAATCTTTATCTCAAGCTAGTAGTAGCATGCTTGCTAAATCAATTTTGCAGTGTTTATCTAACCATGGTATGAGTTATTTTATCCTTCCTATTTCAACCTCTAAAAAAATTGATTCGGTTACAGCTAAATTTTGGTGGCACTCTCACTTTTAAAAAAAAAAAAGCCCACATATTTAGCTTTAAAAAGCTTGGAATACAATGTGTACCCCAAAACTTTTGGGAGGAATGGGCTTTAGATGCATGAAAGATTTGAACAGGGCTCTTATGAGCAAAATGGCATGGCAGGTTATGATTGATGCAAATAAAATCTGGATTGAGATGTTCAAAAATAAATATTTAAGAGAGAAAAAATTGATGGAGTATGGGAAAGCCCCTATATCAGCATCATGGATTTGGAAGGATATTGTCAAGCTTAAAGATCTCATTTGCGAAGGAGCATGCTACAGAATTCGAGACGGTAAGTCTGCTAAAATCCAGGAGGACCCTTGGATTCCTTCAGTTGATGGATTTAAACTCCCGAAAGAGTTTAAGGAGAGATCAAAAGTTGATCAAGCAACTCGATCTTGGAACTCTAAATTGCTTAATAACCTGTTTTCCCCAATTGATTTGTCAAGAAATCCTCAAGAATAAGTGTCCACAATTTATGGAGCAAGACTGACCCATTTGGGCTTCGTCTTTGACAAGGAAATTCTCAATGAAGTTAGTTACCTCATGGATAAAAAAAGTACGTCCTCGAGAATGTCTTTTCGAGGAACTTTTATTTGAAAATGACTTTACAAGACAAAATTTTATGGAAAACATAAATTCTTTCTTTGGCAAATCTTGAACAGAACTCTTCCTACAAATGGCAGATTACAAGAGCTCTTTAACACAACTGATACCTAATATCCCATTTGCAATGTTGAACTTGAGACCATTGGATATATCTTCCTCATATGCCTTCTCGCTTCATTTATTCGGTGGCAATCAATGTTGAGATTTAAACTTGCTCCATTTGATCGGCCTATTCATTGTTGGATTGACACTACAAAAAAAACTGGTTTTTGTGACCGCCAAATCGATCACAAATATAGCAAAAAATGGGTCACTGACACTATCAGTGACCGCATTTGTGACCGATCACAGCGGTCACAAAACCCTCGTCACAAATTCAAATTTGTGACCGCTGGACCATGGGGTCACAAATTAGTGACCGCCGAATCGGTCACAAACGATTTAAATGCAGTCACTAATTTATTGTACAAAATAATGAATAAGTGGTCACTAATCAGTGACCGCAGTGTGGGTCACTAATAGTTGGTCATGTGACCAACTACTCCATTTGTTATTAATTTATGATCGTCGTGGGGTCACTGATCGGTCACAAATTTGTGACCGCAAGCTAAGGTCACAAATTTAGTGACCGCTTTTGAGGTCACTAAGCGGTCACCGATTTGTGACGACTATTTGCAGTCACAAATTTTCTATATTTCCTCCATTTAGTGACCGCCTTTGGGGTCACTAATTGATCATTAATTTATTATTATTTTTATAATGTTTAATCTAATATATTTACCCAACCTAATTTTTATCCTCATTAATAATAATTTAAAACATCATTTAAAACACAATTCACATTCCAAATAACACCAAACAACAATAGAAATTCAATAAACTAAATTTTAAAAGGATTAGATCACTTCAATCCACATTCGCTCATAAACGTTAAAAAGCCACAACTAATTAGTGCTTCAACAGTTGAAATTCCAGCACTTTCCTTTTCCTTTGATTATAATAAGATGAAACAGGATTATAAGAAGAGAAAGCAAATTGAAGCTTGAATCAGCATCATTTTCAGAAGTTTTCTCGGCTATCATCTAACTGTTTCTCATCTTCTATATCCACCTCCAAGATTTCCTGAGAATCAGAGAAGCACAAATGGTAGTTTACACCTCAAAATACTACTAATAATATTTTGGGATTTATAAAGATAAAGAAAAAAGAGAAACTGTAGAAAAAATATGACTTACAGGGATTCTCTGCTTCAAGTAATTCCCAAGTCTGGCCAAAATGGTGGAACATTTGTGCCAAAACTAGCTACTAAGGCTGATCTTCACATAGGGTCTATCCAGTTCAGCAAGTTCTGCTTTTCCTGTTCAACAACATATTTCCACATTAACAGAGAAATTCACCAATTGAGTTTTTGGAGCTGAATTATTTGAGAAAATCACCTGTTGTGTTAACTAAAGTATCAAAGAGCTGTGCCAACTGCAATTAACAAGGTCAAAATGTAATTAAGGCAATTAATAATGCTAGACTTAAACTAGGATCAAAAGCATAATTTCTAATAGAGGAAGACTGGAAAGATCTGATAATCTTTACACGTTTTTAAGTTTCTGTAAAAGCAATCAAAACACACATTAATTAGATAAAGAACTACTGAACTACATTTGCTTTCTCAAAAGACACCGAATTTTATGGATGATTATGACAACAATCAGTGTCTTCACACTTGATCAAGCAAAACTAAAGAAACCCACTTGGAAATGCCCCAGAAATCTTCTTAATTCCTATCATATTCACAAAAATTCAAGAAAAAATACAAAATGAAATGAAAACTGAGCAAGAAAACCAATACAGATAAAAAACAAAGCAATCAGAAATCCATAAATCAAAGCCAAACTAATAATAACCAGAACCATCTTGTAGTGAGGCTTCTGGGAGTCAGAGGTAAACAATGATGAAATGTATAAATAGAAGAGAGAGAGATATTTCTTCCCGCAACGTTTTCCACGAAGGATATATAATAATCAAGTTTTTTTACTACACGAACAGTTCCGTCTGTATTGACTAAGACACGCACGTTCAACAAAAAAATAATTGAAAAAAAGAAATTAAAAAAGAAAATTTCAACCTTTATTATTATGCAAGCAATAAAACATGCAATAAATTCAATAATTTCTTCCCTTTTGCTTTTAATTTCTTGGAGAATTGGGGGGCAAATTGTTGCTCCCTATTAAATGAAGCCCACTGGCGTCGCTTCTTTCGGGTGGTCTTCTCAAACTGGTAAAAAGGAGCCCTGCAAAAGAGGCAGTGGATGTTATTCTCTATTAAATCGAGCGGTCCTCTGTTATATTTGAACTGAATTCAAGATAAATGCATACAAACCAAAGGCCACACCTCCCTCATCAATTAAGTGATTCAAAACACCATATGTATATATATATGTATGTATATATATACACATATGTCAAACAAGAAGCAGGATCATACAAATGAAAAACCATTCCTTTTTTCAACAATCCCATTTTTCCTTTTCTTTTTCCTTGAACTTTTTAATCGCATAAAGCTCCAATGCAATAGTAGAGCATTAGAAAACACACACAAAACTGGAGATGATTACCTTAACATCTACTGATTCAGACTAAATAAAGAAGTAAAAGCCAACAAAAAGACCAAAAAGGAGCTCAAATTCAAAACCAAGAATGCCCAATAAACTGCTGAAGAATCCCATCTCATTTAACACCAAAATACAATCTTGTTTTGTGAGTTAATGGCAATCCACATGCGAGAAAAAAGAAGAGGAGGAATGGTATTAAATTCCAAACAAAAAATTTAATTTACAGATAGGAAACGATAAGAGAAAGAAAAAAAAAAGAAAGTGAAGAAATACAAAGAAATGATTGATAATTTTTGATAATTCAGCACCGCCAATGCGGTGGAAAAATTTGGTGCCAGATAATTATATGAAGGAGCGCCATAGGTTGCGGTAGTGATGAGCATGGAGAAGTTTCAACTTTCAATGCTTATTCAACAATACCAAATAAAAATCTAGACAAACTCAAGAAAATTAAGAAATCTAGACAAACAATTAGCATATATCTAAAATGCGCATAAGAAAAAATAAAAATAAAATCACAACATTCACAAACTTAAGAAAATCAACACAGAAACCACAGCTCCAGCATAATTTAAAAAAGGGCAAAAAAAAAAAAAGAAAAGAAAAAACTATACCAATAACAAAGTCAGATCTACAAAAGTACCGCCCAAAAAGAAAACTTACAACTCCAGTGGGAGAGTAGGTGGTGATTGTGAGCTTCTGGCCGCTGTTTTAATCCTTGTACAAAAGATCTAATTCATTTAAAAAAAAAAAAACACTTAATCATACATAAAATAAAATGAACAGAAAGAACCAAATGGGAATCTAGCAGTAACAACAAATGAAAACAAACCTCAAGCTCTCTTACCAATATCAGAGTAGAAAACAAAACCCCCGTAACGAGACCTAGCAGCTCCCGAAGAGGAGGCCAGCTGATGTTGGCTCTCGGCGATGAGCATATCGCCGGCAAATGTTACAGTAAATAAGAAAGGGCAAAAAAAAAGGAAGGAAGAAGAGAGAGTCCCTGGTCGGTCGACGGGTGGGAGGGAATTGAAATTGAAATTGAAATTGAAATGGGGTTTAGAATTTGGTCCCTCTTGTTTTTTACATTTTTTTATGTTTTATATTTTATTTTGATAATTTTTATTTAATTATAGTAATTAATTTTTTTAATTTTTAAATTCAAGATTTAATTATTCACTAATTTATTATATATGATTTTAATTCATATTTTGATACTTAATATTTTCACATATTATATTTTAATATAATTTTAAAAAATTAAATTTTATGATGACTATTGAATATTGACATTTAGTTTTAGATATGTAGATATAATAATATTAGTCAAAAAATATTCTCTATTATTAATATATTGTTGTTTAAAATTTATAGAGTTAAGAGATTTTAGGATTTAGAGTTTAAGTTTTATATTTAGATAAATTTTGTTAGTTTTCTAAATTTATAATAGTACGAATCTATAAAATAAAATTATGAAATGATATATTCATCTTATATTATATGTATAGATTATAGTTAGATATTGTAAGACATATCAAAGTTGTTTGGGTGAGTTTATAATCTTCTCAAAATATTTTATAAGATGTTTGGTAGTTTATAAGATGTCGAAAAGTGTTCATAATTTTTTTTAAGAAAAGAGCTTATAAAGATTTTAAATATAAGCTCTTTTTTAAAAAGTACGGAGTTTTTAACTTATTTTTAAAATATTAACAAGTTCGTTAAATTTTAATTATATTAACTATAAAATTATCATTATTAACACATTATAAGCTCCAAGATTTTATTATCCAAATACTTTGGTTCTGTTCACTTGCATTTTGGGCATTTTCTAAAAAACATTTGGGAGAATGAATTTTCAGAATAAAATTTGGAGAAAGTGTCAATCGTTTGTTTTTGTTTTCAGAAAATAGAAATTTATGTATATGTATATGTGTATGTATATATAAGTAAAGATTGTAATGAAATTATGCGTAATTTATTTAATTCATAATTTATTTTGATATTTTATATTTTTTTAAAATTACAAATAACAAATGATGTATTACTTTAAAGAAAGCATTCATTAATTAAAATTAAAATATATATGAAATCATAATTATATGTAAATATTATTAATATCGACTTACATTAAAAAATTATTAAACTATAACATAATTCCAATTTTAATTAAGATGGACTATTTTAACTATTTATTATTCTAGATTTATGTGTATATACAACTTAATTAATTATTGAATAAAGATAATTATTTCGTAGATGAATATTTAGTAATAAACAAAATAATCATTTAAAATTAATTTATTATTATATTCAATTTTATATGTAATCAATTATTAAATTAAATAGATTATTAATTAATATATCATATTACATAGATTAGTAAAGTAAATATATTATTAGAATGTTTAATTAGATATGTAATTATTTATCTGTATAAATATAATTTATATAAATATAATAATTCATTTAGTCAATTAAATAAATTAATTTTATTAATATAATAAGTGATCTAGATAACTTAAAGCATTACAAGAATTCATTTAGTTAATTAGACAAATTAATTTTATTCATATAATAAGTTATTTAATTATCTTAAAGTATTATATAATTAATATGTGTTAGAACAATTATTTACTAATAAATCAAATAATTATTTAAAACTATTTTATTAAATTAAAAAGACAATTATATCAATATAAGAGGGTATTAAATTTTTACATATTATATTTTAATATAATTTTTAAAAAATAGATTTTATGATGACTATTAAATATTGACATTTAGTTTTAAATATGTATATACAATAATGTTAATCAATAAAAATATTCTCTATTATTAAGATATTGGTGTTTAAAATTTATAGAGTTGTGAGATTTTAGAAATTAGAGTTTAAGTCTTATATTTAGATAAATTTTATTAGTTTTCTAAATTAATAATAGTACAAATATACAAAATAAAATTATGAAATGATATATTCATATTATATTTATAGAGTATAATTAGATATTGTAAAACATTTTAAAAGTTGTTTAGTGAGTTTATAATTTTCTCAAAACATTTTATAAGATGTTTGGTACCTTATAAGATGCCAAAAATTATTTCATATTCTTTTTTAAGAAAAGAGCTTATAAAAATTCTAAAATAAGATATTAGAAACTTATAAGCTGTTTTTTAAAAAATAAATAGTTTTTAACTTATTTTTAATATATTAACAAGCTTGCTGAATTTTAATTATATTAATTATAAAATTATCATTATTAATACCTTATAAGCTCCATAATCTTATTATCCAAACACTTTTGGTTTTGATCACTTGCATTTTGGGCATATTCTAGAAAAAAAATTGAGAGAACGGACTTTTGAGAGAAAATTTGGTGAAAGTGCCAACCGTTTGTGTTTATTCTGGGAAAATAATATATGTATGTATATTTTATAGTTTGATGATGTGTATGTATATGTGTACATATGTAAAGATTGTAATGAAATGATGTGCAATTAATTTAATTCATAATTTATTTTGATATTTTATATTTTTGTAGAATTATAAATAACAGATGATGTATTACTTTAACGAAAGCATTCATTAATTAAAATTAAATATACATGAAATCATAATTATATGTTAATATTATTAATATTGGCTTATGTTAAAAAAAACATAATTTCAATTTTAATTAAAATGAGCTATTTTGACCATTTATTATTCCAGATTCCTGTGTATATAAAACTTAATTAATTATTTAATAAAGATATTCATATATGAATATTTAGTAATAAACAAAATAATTATTTTAAATTAATTTGTTAAATTAATTTATTATAATATTTAATTTTATATGTGATCAATTATTACATAAAATAGATTATTAACTAATATATCATATTAAATAGATTAGTAAATTAAATATATTATTAGAATATTTAATTATATATGTAATTATATATCTGTATAAAATATAATTTATATAAATATAATAATTCATTTAAATAACTAAATAAATTAATTTTTATTAATATAATAAGTTATCTGAATAACTTAAAGCATTAAAGAATTAATATGTTATTTGCTAGATGAATTATTTACCAATAAAGAAAGTAATTATTTAAAACTAATTTATTAAATTAATAGATTATTATGTTAATATTAGACAGTAATTAAATTTTTATAATTTTAAGAAATGGCATGATTAATAATTAATAGGTATTACTATTTTCATATTATAATTTCATATTATATGTTATCGGAACATGTGACATTATTTATTAAATTAAAATGTATTATTTAATTATACCTAAAATTTATTTGACTATACAAACAATAACTTATTTAAATGTATTATTTAATTATATATGTAATATTTATAAAAATATAATATAATTTATAAAAATATAATATAACTAGACAAATTAATTTTATTAATTATAAAAATATAATAATTTATTTAGTTAATTAGACAAATTAATTTTATTAATATAATTAGTTATCTAATTAACTTAAAGTATTATATAATTATTTAATGACCGCTTTTGTGACCCAAGAAAAATTGGTCACTAATTCAGTGACCACTTTTGTGACCCCAAAAAAATTGGTCACTAATTTAATGACCGATTAGTGACCGCCATGTTTGGGGTCACTAATTTAGTGACTGCGTTTGTGACCCAAGAAAAATCGGTCACTAATTTAATGACCGATTAGTGACCGCTATGTTTGGGGTCACTAATCCGTTACTATTTTTTTTAAAAAAAATTTCAAATAGAATCGGTCACTAAAGCTAGTTTTTTTGATAGTGTGAATGTTTTACTGAAGCTTGATAATAATTTTTTTTTTTTTTTGGTTTCGGGTGAAGAATAGATAAAATTTCTCACATTCTCAACATGTACAATTGATCAAATTTGGATGTGTAGGAACAAAAAACTGCATCAAAACAAGACAATTGATTTCCTAAAAATTTACTGAACCATTGAAAAGATTGTTGACGAGCACTGGAGATCCCAAACAAAGACTTAAAAAAGCAACAAAATTCTGAGATGATTGTCTGAGAAGCACCAGAAAAGAACTGGACCATAGCTGATTTTGGTGCTGCTTTCAAAGAGTTTTGGGGCCAATTTGCATCTGTCTTTAGAGATCATAAGGGTAAGATGATTTTTGCATGGTCTAATGGTGATTGAGAGCTGCAAATACCACAGAAGCAAGATCTGCAGCGGATGCAATTAGGATTGTTTTACATCAAAGAGATGTCAAAGAGGTTATTGATAGTTTGAGTGGTTCTAATCATGAAGTGTGCTGGCAAGCTGAGTCCCACCTATAAAAAATCAAATCTCTTGTTGAGAACCAAGAAAATTGGAAAATTTTTAGGGTCAATAGAAGATGCAATTCTCTTGCCCATAATACTGCTCAATGAGCATTTTTTAGAAGGTGGTCAGGACCTATTCCAATTTCCATGTCGTCATCTGATGTTACTTAAGCTTGTAATCCTTGTAGATAGTGTCCGTGGGGGGTGATGTCATATATAAGTACATAAATAAATATATACGTACTTGGGTTGCATCACCGTCCTGATCCTAGTTTTTGACCTAAGAAATACGAAAACATTTCACTAAGGTTGCTTATGCCATGTTTGCAGTTTCTTTTTTGTTGTAATGTTGGATAAATGACCCTTTTGGCCTTAATTAGCCAAACAACCTAAGTGGGTAAAAAATTAATAATTATTTTATTAATTCAATTAATTTTTAATAATTAAGTCATTAAGAACTTAATAAGTATTTTATTTAATTCATTATAGTGGTATATTTAATTAATTTAACACTTCTAATACATAAATATTTAAAAATATTTTGATAAGTTGATGATTTCTCATATGTATAAATATTTTAATTACTCTAGTCATTTCATGTATTAAAAATATATTCATTTCCACATTTAAATAATATATTTTTTAAATATTAATAATAATTTTTAAAAATATCAATCAAATTAATTATCAACACATTTTCTTACAATCATACACCAATCATTACAAATATATATACAAACATATTGCAACAATCATATATATATATACATAAATAAAATATATAAAAAATATTTTCTCCCTACAAACCTGATGAGGGTTCGATCCGCTGGGTTGGGGTCCCGGCTGGAACAATGGTAGAACTTGACCCGGATGGATCGCGTTCCTGTTTCGTAAGGAAAGAATCCTGCAATCACAATAAACGTTAGGCTAGCCGAGTAGCCCTCGGCTTTGGCCCTCCGACGGTCAAGTCAGTAAGATTCGACCTCAATAATCGATCAGAAGGATAAGAGCTTTTTGGATGTATCTCAGTGCGTACCTCTGAAGGGCAGGGTTGGGGGTTTATATATCCTTCTCCTTCTAGGAAATGTCTGGAAAGCCCCCAGGTATCTCCCCGGGGCCACTAACCTTGGGCCTGGGGTATTTGGTCCTTTCCCTTATTTGAATATTTCCAACTGACTGCCCTTCCATGTTTTAAGGACAAGATAGTACACTGTAGCAGCGCCTGCTGTGTCAGACGGTGAGGGGAACGGCACGCGCCATTAATGCGGAGGCATGGCGCCTGCCAGTGCATTAAATACGGTGGCAGAGTACTGTGCGGGTGGCGACCTCAGCTTTGCCAGAGACTGAGGTCGAAGATTTCTGTAGACCAGGGGAGACTTAACTAGGCCCGCACGGATCCGGTCGAATGAAGTCGATGAGATGTGAACTCGACGAGACGTATGGGCCCTGAGTCTCAGTTGGGCCTTGCTGGACTGGGCCAAAGGTTTGGGCCATCCCATATCATGCTGAGGTCGACTGAGGTCGAAGATTTCTGCAGACTAGGGGAGACTAACTGGGCCCGCACGGATCCGATTGAATGAAGTCGATGAGAATGTGAACTCGACGAGACGTATGGGCCCTGAGTCTCAGGTGGGCCTTACTGGACTGGGCCAAAGGTTTGGGCCATCCCATATCATAAGTCCCCCCACTTTGCAAGGCTGAACAAAGGCACATATGAGAAGCGTTGGGAAGTAGCGAAAACGGCACAACTGACAGTCGACCAGGGTTTTAGAAATATCAACCAGGGTTTTGTGCATTTATTGAGCGGTTACATCGTGGCGCGCGTGGGCCGGCCTGGCGGTTACAGTCATCATGGCAGACGTTTGGTTTACCGCGTCCCTTCCCTTATAAATATCTACTGTAATTGTGGCCATTTTACTTTTACCGCTTTAGAATCTGCGCAAGAGCCTGTCGAAAAACTCTTGGGTGCCCCGGGTTTCCGAATCAAACCTTCACGTTCATTCCCTCGGTTTCCAGCATCTAACTTCTATTTCCAGTAAGTGTTCCGCTATTTTTACTTGTTATCGTCTACTTTTCTGTTGAAAAATCATGTTGGGATTATATAGCTCTGAGGGTAGTCAGGGGAAGGATAGTGAGGCTACTCCATCCCAAAGGCGTGGGCTCCTCTATGCGGGTGACGGTTCTAACTCCAGCAGCTCGAGTAGCAAACGCGGTGAGGAGGAGGTTGGGCCTAGCCAAGTACCCCATCGCGTGGTCAACTATTTACCCCCAGTCATTTTTGCGAAATAGTGTCGACTATGAACCCTAGGGACTTGAGGCGTCGTAGGGAGCTCTACCATATTCCCCCTGAATACCAACTTTTAGCCCCCGGACCACCTAGTCGAATGCATTGTGCCCCTGCGGGTTGCATAACTGTGTTCGAGGACGCCTTTAAGTGTGGGCTTAGGTTCCCGCTAAGTGATAGCCTAGTAGGCCTTCTTAGAGGTCTCCGAGTATGCATAACCCAACTTCTGCCTAATTATTTTTCTACTCTCTGTAGCTTCATAGTTTTAATGCGTCTATTCAATCAGCCAGCCAGCTTCGAAAACCTTTCTAACCTGTTTCATCTTCCCATGTCTCGTAAGTCTGTTAGTACCGACGAATCGGGGTTCTATTACCTCACTGCTCGACTCGTCGGAGATTTCTAGTAGCCCCCTCCACTTTATATGGTCAGGTATGGAAAAAATGCTACTTGTTTGTTTGAGTGAATGGGGGTTTTAATATTCCTCGGGGTTGGTGGAGGGGGCATGTCAAGATGCCCGGGGGTATGACTCCGACCTGGCCGAACACATTTGTGCGGGATCTTGTAGAATTTGGACCCATCGAGGCCTCCGTCCTGATCGAGGAGAGACAGTTAGTGTTGGCCGGGCTTTCACCGGCCCCAATAGATTTTCTTACTGATTATGAGATAGGTAGATGGAGTCTACTTTGTGATTTATTATTTGCCTATCTTTGATGATTCTCACCGTTCTTTTGATTTTGACATCTGTTGAATTTTTCGTGCGCAGATCGAGCAGGGATCATGAACAGATCCAGAGCCGAGGCGCTGGCCCGAGCAGAAAAGAATAAGAAACGCAAACAGGGAGCTGCTTCTCGACGAGAGTCCTCAACAGGCGACGAGCCACGTCGACTGGAGGCAGCTCTGCCCCTTCGCCGACCCCCTCGCCTAGTCGAGCAGCAGCCGCCTCGAGCAGGGTCCCTGCTGGTCGAGGAAAAAGGCCAATGGGCGATCAAAGCAGTCCCCCGCCCAAGAAAGTTGCCACGGGGAAAGGCAAAGGAAAGGTGGCAAGTTCGGCGATGCCAACGGGGGATGATCTCTTCAGAGACCGAGGAGCGGATGCATTGTTCAACCTACGGAAGTTCCTATCTCCTCGATTTCGGTCTGACCCGAGCCTTGCTGTAAACGACTCCTCGAGCATACTTGCGTCGGGGCCGGCCGGGGTGGAAGCGCTGAGGTGCTGATGGCTGGTCAATTCTTGACTGACCACAAAAAGATAATGGGCATGAGCCAAGCTGCTGCCCTCTGTGAGTTCGTATATCACACGATCATGGTGAGATTCCATTTTCGACGTCTCTACGTATTTATATCTCTGTTGGCTTTACAGTGGTGACCTCTATGTCTCAGGTCGGGCAATTGGGCTATAATTTCTACCGCCGCTCCAAGCTGGCCCTTGCTGATCGAGAGCAGTTGGATGCTGGTGGTAATGCTGAAACTTTGAAGGCTCAGCTGGAGTTTTCCCAACTGCGACTCGAGGAGCTAGAGAAGCAAATTAGCCAGCATGGCTGGGAGATGGAGGAGAAAGACGAGCAGATCCTCCTTGCTGTTACAAAGATGACGAAGATGGACGCGAAGCTGGAAAAATTGCAGCTGGACGTGCAAGTTGCTTATGAGTCTGGTCGAGCTGCTAGCCGAAGTGAGCGCCTGGTTGAGGCCAAAGCTGAGTTCGCCAGGGTATTACCGAAGGTACGCCGGGAGGTCATGCAGTAGTTCATGATTAGCCCCGCTTTTCAGGATGCAAGCGCTGCTGCACTGGCTCTGGATGATGCGCCCGCCTTCGAGAAGGCAATTCAGCAAATGCAGTTCTTGGGCCACGCTCTTCAGCCTGAGGAACATTCTAGAATGAGCTACACTGTTGACGAGCAGTTGCGCCCCTATGCTGAGGAGGGTGCCAATGCCGGGAAAGCCGCCGCGGAAGCAAGTCCGCGCATCGAGCTATCGGCCGAAGAGAAAAAACAGGCTGAACTTGATGAAAAATTGAAGACGGTGGCCTGGGAGTTCGAGTTCGCTGGTGATCTATCTTACAACATTTCGGAGGGAAACATCGATGTGGCCTCCTATTTCTCGGCTACCGAGCGGCTATTCCTACAAGCTACAGCTGGCCCTTCTCGGCCCGTGACTGCTGCCGTTCCTGTCGCAATGGCGCCGCCCGAGCCTCAGCCGCCTTCTGCTCCGTCCAGTGTACCTGCGTTTGCCCAAGCCCCCAGGATCAAAGAGACGGGCAGCTCGAATTAGGCCCGCTTTTTCCCTTGTTTTTGATGTATAGGCCCTGCTGAGGCCTTTTGACGTTTATTGAGTTATCGCTTCCATGAGGCTTTTACTGAATTGTTATGGAATTTTAACTGCAATTTCGACCAACATCGTGTTTTCTTTTGCGTTGAATTGTTTTGATGGATGGCCGCGAATGTGGAGAGTAGCTTTTCTTCTTGCCTTTTATTAAATGGTGATTTGCCTTTCTGACCTGATATTTAGCTTCAGTAGGACAAGTTGCCCTAAAACCAATAAGATAATAACCAACGTTTAAGTTTGGAACATATAGTTTATCATCGATAGCTTGGTTTCAACGCATAGGCCTCGACTTTTTGTCATGGAGCTTCTCGTTGACTACGGGGTCGATTTTTTGGTCTCGGCGCGGTGGCCTCGACTTTTTGGCTTGGAGCCGCTCGTCGACTACGGGGTCGACTTTTTGGTCTCGGCGCGATGGCCTCGACTTTTTGGCTTGGAGCCTCTTGTCGACTACGGGGTCGACTTTTTGGTCTCAGCGCGGTGGCCTCGACTTTTTGGCTTGGAGCTTCTCGTCAACTACGGGGTTGACTTTTTGGTCTCGGCGCGGTGGCCTCGACTTTTGGCTTGGAGCCTCTCGTCGACTACGGGGTCGAATTTTTAAAGAAGGTTCGGTGTGCTGCTCACGTTTGGACATTTTGCAATTTCATTTCTTTCAGTAATACAAAGGTCATCGGGGACCGATTATACAAAGAACTTTTTCAAGTTTATGGCATTCCATGGTCGAGGTAACTCACAACCTGATGCATCAGCTTGTCGGTAGGCATTATTTTTAGCCACCTTGGTCACCGAGTACAGTCCCTCCCATTTTGGGTCGAGTTTTCTGACGGGCTTGGATACTTCCACTTTCTTGAGAACCAGATTGCCCACTTTGAAGCTCCGCGGCCGCGCCGACTTGTTATAGAGATCCGCCATCTTTGAACGATATCGCTGCATTGTGTTGTAAGCTGCATGGCGTTGTTCGTCGATCGTGATTAGGTCTAACGCTCTCTCCGAAACATTAGTTATAGGGTTATAGTAGACCACCCTCGCTGTATGCCGGATTAATTCTAACGGGATCACTGCCTCAGAGCCGTAGACTAGGTTGTACGGGCTGTGACCTGTAGTTGTTCAAGGAGTTGTTCTGTAGGCCCAAAAGACACCAGGGAGGTCGTCCGCCCAGCTGGTCCCTGTCCCCGCTATTCGACTCTTGACGTGGTCGAGGACAGTTCTGTTGGTAACCTCAGTCTGTCCATTGGCTTGTGGATTTCCTACCGAATTGAAGTGTTAGGCGATCCCTAAGGCTTCGCACCATCTCCTCGTGTTTTTGCTCTGAAATTGGGTGCTGTTATCTGATATTAGGACCTTAGGAAACCCAAATCGGCATACAATATTCTTCCAAATAAAACTTTTAATGGCGGCGTCGGTGATCTTCAGGACTGCCTCGGCTTCCACCCATTTAGAAAAGTATTCGACGGCTACTATGATAAATTTTCGCTGGCCGGAAGTTTTTGGAAGTGATCATACTATGTCAATCCCCCACTGGTCGAATGGCCAGGTGATGTTAACATTGGTCATCGGTGCGGCTAGCTGGTGATGGATGTTCGAATGAATTTGACAAGATGGGCATTTTTTAGCAAAATCGACAGAATCTCTCAACAAAGTTGGCCAAAAATACCCATAGCGAATGACCTTATATGCCAAGGATCGACCACCAGAGTGGTTGCCGCAAATACCGGCATGTACTTCCTGTAATACTTCATTAGTTTAGTTGGGATCCAGACATCTGAGTGGCGGCTCTGCTATTGACCGCTTGTACAATTGGTCCTGCTCATCCAGCGTGTATTTAGGCGTAAAACCCTTCAGTCTGCGAGCCTCCTTATCGTTGTCCGGCAGGGTGCCTCGACTTAGATAAAGTTTGATGGGGTACTGCCAGGAAATGGTCGTTTCGTCGAGGCACCCGACCATTACTTGATTGGGGGCAGGAACGCAAGGCTGGGCGGCAACCAAAAATGTGATCGTTCTCTCTCTGGTGCCTTTCGTCGAACTGGCCAGCTTGGAGAGCGCATCTGTTCGCTCATTCTCCGATCGAGGTATTTGGCTCAGTGAGAAGTTTTTGAACATTTGTCCCAGTTGGTGCACTTCTGCCAAATATTGGGACATTTTGTGTTCCTTCGCCTCAAAGTTTCCTTCGACTTGTTCTGCGATGAGCTGAGAATCGGTGAACGCCGCTAGCTGCTCGGCCCCGCGGTCTCTGGCCATGTGCATTCCTGCAATGAGAGCCTCATATTCTGCTTCGTTATTAGTGATCGGGAAGTCGAGTTTCACCGCGAAATCATATTCCTCGACCAGTGGGGATCGGAGGGATATTCCTATGCCTCCACCGGATGAAGTTGCGGACCCACCGATATGCAAGGTCCACCAGATGGTGCTTTCGACCCCCTGCGCCGGGAGGTCGAATCTCTCAATGATGAAGTCGGCTAATACCTGTGCTTTAATGGCGGTCCTCAGCTGAAATTGAATGTCAAATTCCCCGAGCTCAATGGCCCATTTGGTGAGTCGACCCGAAGTGTCTGGCTTCGACAACATCTGTTTTAGTGGCTGATTGGTCATCACCAAAATTGAGTGGGATTGAAAATAAGGCCGCAGTTTCCTGGCTGACGTAACGAGGGCCAGGGCGAACTTCTCGATCTCCAAATAATTATGCTCGGGGTCCCTGGAGAGCCTTGCTGCAATAGTATATCGGGTGGGGATTTCCTGCTCTCGTCGATGCCAACACTGAACTGATGGAGGCCGAAGAGACTGCCAAGTATATCTGTAGTACTTCTCCCACCTCGGGCTTGGCGAGCATAGGTGGGGAAGAGAGGTATTGCTTGAGATCGAGTAGGGCCTGATCATACTGTGTGTCCCACTTGAATCCGGATTTCTTCATGTTTCGCAGGATTTTGAAGAAATGTAGGCTTTTATCTGCTAAGCGGGATATGAATCTGCCCAAGGCTATGATCCCGCCGACCAGGCGCTGTACATCCCTAACCGTATGAGGTGGGGCGATGTCCAAAATTGCTTGAATCTTCTGCAGGTTGGCCTCGATGCCTCTCTGGCTGACCACGTAGCCGAGGAATTTGCCTCCTCGAACTCTGAAGGTACACTTGCTGGGGTTGAGCTTCATTCCGAAAGCTCTCAAAATGGAAAAAGTGTGGCCGAGGTCGATCAGGTGGTCTCAAGTGTTTTCTGCCTTTACAATCATATCATTATAATAGACCTCCATCGATCTCCCAATTTCATTCTTAAACATATAGTTAACCAGTCTTTGATAAGTTGCCCCCGCATTTTTAAGTCCAAATGGCATAACCAGAAAGCAATAGACTCCATTGGGAACGACGAATGCTGTTTTGTCCCTGTCCTCAGGTGCCATGAATATTTGATAATAGCCTTGAAATGCATCCATCATGCTAAGCAATTCACAGCCAGCAGTAGAGTCAACAAGCAAGTTAATACGAGGCAAAGGGTAAGGATCCTTAGGGCAAGCTTTATTCAAATCTGTAAAATCATTACACATCCTCCACTTTCCCTCATTCTTGGGAACGAGTACAACATTACAAAGCCAAGAAGGATATTGGATTTCTACAATATATCATGCTTGCAAAAGCTTGTTGACCTCCTCGTCTATAATCTGGTTCCGTTCAGCATTGAAGGTTCTTTTCTTCTGCCGCACTGGCTTGCGGGTTGGGTCCACGTTGAGGCGGTAGACTATAATGTTGGGATCGATGCCTTGAAGATCCGAGGCCTTCCATGCAAAAACATCGACGTTCTGCCGGAGGAAGTCGACCATAAGGCATTCTAGTCGATCTCCCATTTCGGTCCTGATTCTGGTGGTTTTGTCTGGATTTCCAGGCTCGAGCTCGATCGTTTTGAACTCCCTAATGGGCTTGACCCTTGTGTCTTCTAGCTTTCTCTTTTTTGACGAAGATCCCTCCTCGGGTTTTGCTACAGGGGCATCCCCCGAGGGCTTCAATGCGGGTTGCTTCTTCTGGTCAGTTAAGTCGACAGAGACTATGTAGCATCGCCAAGCGTCTTTAAGGTTGCATAAAAGCTCACCAACTCCGGCTGGGGTCGGAAACTTTATCTTCATATGATAGGTGGACACAATGGCTCTGAAATTATTCAGGGCTGGCTGGCCCATGATAACGTTGTACGCGAAGGGAGCGTCGACCACCAGGTAACTAATCATTAGTGTTCGGATGCGCTATCCCTGCCCGAACATGGTGGAGAGACTCACGGATCCGACTAGGATAATCTCGGAGCCACCAAATCCGACCAAGGGTGTTCTGATCGGGTCGAATTTCAACTGTCCCAATTCCATTCTGCTCAAAGTCGACAAGAATATTATGTTCACTGAACTCCCGTTGTCGACCAGCACCTTTCGGACCTCGAAATTAGCAACTTCCAGGGCGACCACCATCGGGCAATCTATCATGCGGTCAGCTTTCTCCATGTGGTCGAGATCTGCATCTGTGAAAGAAATTGGTTCGGTACTGGTCGTCAACTGAAAAATTACCTCGACCCTAGGTGGCCTGTTTGAGTCAAGCTGCCTCTGCGTTTGCGTTCTTGCATTTCGGGAATCCCCTCCCGTGGGCCCCCCGGCAATCATGTCAATGACACCCCTGATGGGTGGGTTGGGTTTATGGGTTGGTCTCTTTCCTTTGTCTTCTCTCATCGGGCTGACCGACCTTTCTCTTCGGGGAGTCCGGTCGGTCAGGCTCTCCTCCCTTCGGGCCTGATCCTCGACGAATTTTTTCAAGTGGCCCTGTCTGATCAGCCTCTCGATTTCGTCTTTCAAGTTAAAGCAATCTTCGGTGTCATGTCCTTTCTGCCTATGGAAATAACAGTACTTTTTGGACTTCTTCATGGCTTTAGTTTCTGCGATTTTTTGAGGCTTCTTGAGCAAGTTGTCGTGTTGAATGGCGAACAACACTTCTTTCCTCGGCAGGTTCAACGGAGTGTATTCATGGAAGCGCTTGATCGGGGAACGGCGTCCCTCCTTGTTTTGTTTATCATCTTTCTCTTTGCCCTTCTTCTTGTCGACTTCCAAGCTGCCGTATTTCATCCTATTCATCTCCTATTGGGTCATATATCTCTCTGCGAGGTCGAGGAGCTCCTCCATTGTTCTGGGCTACGCGCGCACCAAGGCATTGGCACACTCCTTATGCCTCAAGCCTAAGAACAATACATCGATTAGGAACTCAATCCTCGGGCTATCGATTTTCAACACCTCTGTGTTGACTCTGGTGAAAAAATCCCGAAGGGATTCTCCCTCAGCCTGTTTCACTGTGTGCATGTGTGTGTGCGAGAGCTTTGCCTTTCTCCTGTTGGCGAACTGGTGCAGAAACTTGTCACACAACTGGTCGTAGGAGAAGATGGATGCCGGTTCCAGTTTTACAAACCAGCCCAAGGCCACTCCCTGGAATGTAGTCACCAGCATCTTTGCATGTATATAGTTGTTATGTCCATGCAGCTGCATCATATGTTCAAACTGCAGCAAATGCTCATTCGGGTCCGTGGAGCCATCATACCTTGGTAGCCCCGTAGGGATCTTTGTATCGACAGCGATGCGCTCCTCAATGATCTCATGGACGAACGGTGAATCGCGTTCCCATCTGAACCGCTGCGGCCCGTCTGGCAGGGCCACCCTATCTGCATTCCTTCTCGAAATCTCCTCCAAGTGCCTATTCAACTGTTGCACCTGGTGAGAGACCTCCTCCCATTCTTGCTGATCTGCTTGGGAGGCACATCTGCCTGGCTTGAGTCTTAAACGCTCGGCCCTATCACGCTACCTCCTCCCTCTGCGTGGGGCGGGCTGCTTCTCTAGTGAAACGGCCAAACCTCAAATCTCTCATGAACTGGTGTCTTGGCGATTCCAACTGCTGGGAAGGCTCTTCAGGCCACGCTTTTTCGGGAGCTGCGGGCTGCGGCGTGGCGCTGACCGCCGGTTCCGACTGCACCGCATGCCTGTTTAGGGCGGCGGAGAGTTGTGCTGAGATCTGCGCAGAAATCTGCTCACTAATGAGTTGCATTAGCTGCGGCATCGTGAGCGTGACCACCGGCTCCGGCGGAGTGCTAGGTCCTTGTGTATTCGGCTCAGGGTCCTGACGGTAGGGGGGAGCTGGACCTCCTATTGTCATTTCTTCCCGATGGGGCTCGCCTAGTGTTTACCATTTTTTTCGATAAAGGACTCAAGGCTTCCCACAGACGGCGCCAAATGATGAGGGTTCGATCCGCTGGGTTGGGGTCCCGACTGGAACAATGGTAGAACTTTACCCGGATGGATCGCGTCCATGTTTCGTAGGGAAAGAATCCTGCAGTCACAATAAACGTTAGGCTAGCTGAGTGGCCCTCGGCTTTGGCCCTCCGATGGTCAAGTCAATAAGATTCGACCTCAATAATCGATCAGAAGGATAAGTGCTTTTTGGAAGTATCTCAGTGCGTACCTCTGAAGGGCAGGGTTAGGGGTTTATATATCCTTCTCCTTCTAGGAAATATCTGGAAAGCCCCCAGGTATCTCCCCGGGGCCACTAACCTTGGGCCTGGGGTATTTGGTCCTTTCCCTTATTTGAATATTTCCAGCTGACTGCCCTTCCAGGTTTCAAGGACAAGATAGTACACTGTAGCGGCGCCTGCTGTGTCAGACGGTGAGGGGAACGACACGCGCCATTAATGCGGAGGCATGGCGCCTGCCAGTGCATTAAATGCGGTGGCAGAGTACTGTGCAGGTGTCGACCTCAGCTTCGCCAGAGACTGAGGTCGAAGATTTCTACAGACCAGGGGAGACTAACTGGGCCTGCACGGATCCGGTCGAATGAAGTCGATGAGATGTGAGCTCGACGAGACGTATGGACCCTGAGTCTCAGTTGGGCCTTGCTGGACTGGGCCAAAGGTTTGGGCCATCCCATATCATGCTGAGGTCGACTAAGGTCGAAAATTTCTGCAGACCAGGGGAGACTAACTGGGCCCGCACGGATCCGGTTGAATGAAGTCGATGAGAATGTGAACTCGACTAGACGTATGGGCCCTGAGTCTCAGTTGGGCCTTGCTGGACTGGGCCAAAGGTTTGGGCCATCCCATGTCAAAACCTAACAAAAAAGTGATTGATTTTGACATTTACAATAAAATTTGTTCTTCCAAAACATTTTCAAACTAACGATTTCATCCTTAAACTGGTTTTCATCTTCTTCCAAAACAAAGTTAAACACTTAACACATTCCTCTATTCTCACTCCCAAAATACTTTCTTCCAAAAACATTTTGAGTATTCACCTAAAAATAGGTCATACAAAGCCTGTATCTTTTATTTTGAGGGAGAATTGTGTCAAAAACTCTACTTTCCGGTGTGGAAGCTGTGTCCATTTGAAGTTGACATATTGATGGTCCGAGGCATGAATCAAATGCCTATGCATAGTCAAGATCGATTAATAACAATAAGCAAAAGAAATTTGACTAGTTAAGGTTGTTGTCGAATTTTACAAGCAAAACTCTTTATATCGCCGATATTGCTTGCCCTCCCTAAAGCCTATCATTCCGCCAAAGATGGAGTTGGAGTCCCAATTCTCTCCGTCTCTAAAATCAACACCACCACCTCCTTTCCCTGATTTAGAGACTGCCGTCGCCATTGCCGCGGATATGCTGCCGCCCAGGCTGCAAACAGCCAATCCACATCAACACATGAATGTCAGTCTCTCATCAGACATCATACAGAAAATTCTTGTCGAGTGGCCTGTGGCCCAACAGCACAAGTATCCCACATAATGTGGGAAGTCAGGAGTTTGAGCCCTAACGGACTCCTAATGTGCGTGTGTATAAATAAAAAATAAAAAAAATTGTTGATATATTCCGACAAACTCCACGAGTACTGTCGTCTTCACATGACTTAGAGAGTAATACTCATGACGCCGCCATTACTATTGTCGTTCCTGATCAGCCTCAGCAAACAGACATTAATCCTCAACAAAATTTCAGCCTCTCAGGCACCATTCTCGCTTTCTGCTTCGCATTAATGCTTTCGTTGCTAATACTATCTTTCCAGATCAAAGAGAAGCTCTGTTAAAGAATGGACCTTGGGCCTAACTCAACCCCAAAAGCTACCTCAAGAGGTGAGGATTATTCAAAATCATATACAGAGACCACAACTTATTTATTTCACCGATGTGGGATACTAATACACCCCGCGCACGCCCAGGAATGAACATCTGGTGCGTGAAATAATATGAAATGGGTAGCCCAACAACACTGGGTAACCCAACATCAGGAATAGGTGGCTCCGATACCATGTTAAAGAATGGACCTTAGGCCTAACTCAATCCCAAAAGCTAGCTCATGAGGTGAGGATGAAGTGACATGAAAGGGGTGGCGCAACAATATTAGGTAGCCCAACATCGGGAATATGTGGCTCTGATACCATGTTAAAGAATGGATATTGGGCCTAACTCAACCCCAAAAGCTAGCTCAAGAGGTGAGGATTGCCCAAGACCATATATAGAGACCATAACTTATTTATTTCACCGATGTGGGATACTAACACACCCCACGCACGCCCAGGAATGAATATCTGGTGCATGGAATAATATGAAATTGGTGGCCCAACAACATTGGGTAACCCAACATCGGGAATATGTAGCTCCGATATCATGTTAAAGAATGGACATTGGGCCTAACTCAACCCCAAAAGCTAACTCATGAGGTGAGGATGGAGTGACATGAAAAGGGTGGCGCAACAATATTGGGGTGAGGATTGCCCAAAACCATATATAAAGACCACAATTTATTTATTTCACCGATATGGGACACTAACACACCCCACACACGCCTATAAATGAATATCTGGAGTATGGAATGACATAAAAGGGGTGGCCTAACAATATTGGCTAACCCAACATCGGGAATGGATGGCTTTGATACCATGTTAGAAAATGGACCTTGAGCCTACCTCAACTCCAAAAACTAGCTCAATAGGTGAGGATTGCCCAAAACTATATATAGAGACCACAACTTATTTATTTCACTGATGTAGGATACTAACAAGCTCCCTCTCTCGGTTCATTTCTTTGCACTTTCTATGACAGGTGCTTTCACCACCATCTTCCTCGCCAAATTGATCGGCCTGCAGAGTTATTTACGCAACGCTCTTAAGAAATTTCGATACGCTTTTGCAGCCGTAGCATTCTTTGTCGTGGTCACTGTCCCCTCCCCACTATGGCTGAAGATACTTTACTGGTCCATTTTTCTGTTTGCCTTGCTAGCTACATTCAAACATGTTTCCACAATTTGAGCTCGAGCCTCTTCAGGTCGAAATTGAGTCTTCCATTCGAAACTTTCTTGAGTGATAGGGTTCCCCTTTTCTCTTCTCTTGTATTCACCGACAGCTGTAATAATGAACTCTCCTTTTATCCATGCATGTATATTTAGAGAAAAGAAAAAGGGAAAAAAAGAAATCATGATCGTGTTTATCATTATTTTTATAATGTATTTATGTTAATGATTTCCATAATAAAAATATGTATTAATATTAATAATAAGAGTGAAGGTTTTCCGGATTCAATTGGTAATGAAAGTCTTGCATTTCTACTAGTTTTATTCTCAACTTTCGTTCTTTCTTCTTTCAAGCATTTCACCACTGTACCAACTTGGGGGGCGAAACGTAGAATGAGTTCATCTCTGAATTTGGAGTAGTTCACTCAAAGAGTTAGAAATATGTTGATTAAGCGAGGTCAGCCGATGGCTGCCGCAGCTTCCAACACCAATGGCCACCTGCAACTACATCCCCAGATGGCCAATAATATCACATGGTCGGAGCTTCTTTTCTCCGTCAACCCACCAACAAACTAGCAGATCGACATCCCTTGCGCTGTCACAGTTTCGCCTACTGCTCTAGCGACCACCACCGCTGACCATTTTTCCAGTTATTATTTCAACAGTGGAAGGAATATTAATTGAAACCAATTTGTTGGAGTGGATTTGACTTGATCCACTTCCTAATACTACGTTTGGTTTAAGGATTTTAATAAAGAACAAAAAATATTTGGGAAAAAAAGAAAATAAAAAAATATAAAATTTTAAATTTGTTTGGGTGAAAAAAAATAATGGAGAAAGAAACAGAAAAAAAAAGGAGTAGTAAAAGTATTGGAGATAGAAGAGGGTTCAAATATGTTAAAAAATTTATAGTTTATTTAAGCTAGTACTAATATATAAGGAAATTATATTTCTATTAATTTTACTAGCTAGTATATGTCGGGTATCTAGCAAAAGTTATTTAGGTACGAAATTTAATTTATCAAAAATTTAAAAATCGTACAAATAAACTTGATAACAAAATATGCTAGCAAATTTAAAATAAAATCAAAATATTTACCTAGTTCAACAAATTCTACTCAACATTTACAATAGTTTTCTTTCTTTTATTATGAGATAGATTTACCATGGGAAAAACCCTTAAATTTAATATACTCAAACGCAAGATAAAAAGTTTCTTGTACAACTACTCTTCAAGTCGTCAAAAGATTACTCTCAACCCATTAATAAAAACACTCCTATTGAATAAATACTCTTATTGATAAAAGTTATTCCTAATTTAGGAAACCTAAAAGAAACCATAATTCCACAATGCAAAAGTTGATATCATTAACTCTCTTGAAAATTAAGAATTCTAGTCAAATTTGTTCTCCAAGTAATCGAATCAAATCTCACTAATTTTTACATTGACGAAGTTCCTCGTCTTAGTAATTATGACTCTATTATAAGCCAAAATACCAAATTTCATTCGCTTTTGAGCATACCACCACACATTCTGACTCAGTACGATCTTAAGATTAACTAATTCATATGGTCAAATGTATACATGCAGCTTACTGAACATCACTAATTGATTACAAAGGGGCACAACTTCGATCCATCCATATTGCCCTAGCAAGATTCTGCTCATACTTATCTACATCTTAAAGATCATTTTGTGTGCTCCACTTCTTATTATCCTCTGAGTTCACCAAATTGGAGAGGTTCCTCATCTTAATAAGTATTCGTAACTCTACTATGAGCCAAAATACCAAATTCCATTAGCTTTTGAGCATCATAACACACTTTCTGACTCCGTAAGATCTTGAGACCAACTAACTCATATAGTCAATGCGTACATGTAGCTCAGTAAACATCACTAATTAACTACAAAAAGGGACGAGCTCGATCAATCCTTTTGCCCAGCAAGATTTTGGTCATACTTATCTCCACCTTAAAGATCATTTTGTGTGCTCCACTTCCAAGTATCCTTTAGGTCACCTTAAAGATCATTTAAATAGTACTAATTATCATACTTCACTTCTCATTAGGACCTTCCGCCAAATATAGCTTTCAAGATTCCACCTCTAGCTAAGTTTTCACAATCCTTGAAATCTAATTGTCTTAAGAAAATTAAACTCTTTTGTATGTTTGGAGATATGTCATACCATTGAAAGTACAACATATCTTATAACTACAATAACGTAATTCTACAAGTAGAACCACCACCCAAGACTAAAGGTACTAGTCTTAATTGAAGTGAACTGAAATTTTTTTCCTAGAGAAAATATGCACTACACTTCTGAATCTAAAATTCAATCATTTTGAGAAGAAATATTCATATGAATAGTAATTGTGAGAATATTTCCATTATATGCCACTATCAAATTATTACCATTACCATCTTCGCCATCTTTATAAGAACAATACCTATTTATGTGGCCTTTCTCGTAGCATTTGCCTTTTTTCTACCCTTTCAATTTGATACGCTATTTAAGATTCACCACTACGCCTCCAATAACAATTTGTTTCTCCAACAATCAATACAAAACGTTTGTCCCACCTCCTGGTTGTTTCTCATGAGATAAAAGGATCGTAACAGTTTCGAATACTTCGAGTCTAATGTATATCATACATGATTACGAAGCATTGTAAAAAGTAAAAAGGCTTTATCTTTTCAAAGTTGATTCATCAACTAGCTCATATAATTCATGATATTATCACCATCCTGCGTCTTTAGTTTATAGAATTGCCACTTTAAAAGCAAATCTATAGATTGAAGTTTTCCCAAGATATATACGGCCTTTCTAATTTTGAACCAATCTCCTTGAATTTTTTAAATCATCATCCTCGACATCGTTGATAATATTGCCTGCAATACAAAATTGAATTGTGCTAAAATAACACAATTTCAAATCTTTTCACTTGAATCTTTTATATATATATTGAATTTACCTTATTTCTTCAATGCCCATTACTAAACTTTGTTTCAAACATTCATCCGTCTTTATCAAAAAGGAAAATTCCTTTTATCATCAAATTATTGAATCCTAACGTGATCTTCTAATGATATACTACCCATCTTAAATAATTAAATCTCAATTTGCAACTCCACCTAAATGCTAATACCACTTGTTAGGCACACAGTATAAGCAATATTGAAGTACGAGATTTGATTTAGTAGAATTTTATAAATGAAACCAATAAATTTATTGATAAAAATTATACTGACAAATGATAAATAAAAGCACATAAGTTTATATGGTTTAGCAAAATCCACTTATGTCTATAAAAATGCAATGTAACTTTACCTGATCTTTAACTTCCACTTGTATTCTATTTTCATTAATTTAATTAACTTCCTACATGTCTACGCTTTCTAAGAGAAATGATGCTCCGTTTTTAGTAATACTAATTAAGATTTTATACATTTGTGTCTGTTTGTGCGTTTTATGGGAGAGGGCAGGACACTTCATAGAATCAATTATTCCAGGTACAGCAAATTGTTGAAATTGAAAAATAATCTTAGATGGAGATTTGTAGAAATTTAGCGATAATGAGGGATAATTCAAGACATGGATATGTTTTCTATGCTTGATGTAAAAAATAATATGCAAGAGCATCAATTCAACAAAATAAGAATGTTTTTTTATTTTTTGATATGTATCAATTTGTGTTACATTTTTTGTTTTAATAAAGCCTTTTATATGACTAAAGCTCCCACTACTTTGGATCAGAACTACCCACTAAGCCACTAATTTTAATACAACTGAATGATCATTAAAATAAAAACACGTGTAGCCCCATGTTCCTCTTTTTTGGGTCATGGGAATGAGATTTCTGCATTTGAAGAGCTTTGATCTCGGCTCGATCGTTTAGCTCAATGTCACACTATCAGCATCATCACCGCAGCTCGGCCAACTGCTATATTTCCATCGTTCCTCGCCAACTGCTCCAAGTTGATATAGCTCGGATTTTTATTCTAGCAAATGCCTTCACCGGATTATACCAGCACCGTCAGCTCGGTCACTTGGTTTAGCTTGGCCAATTGCTTCGACTCGATAGGTTGATTCGGCTCGGCCATTCGATTCATTCATATATGCAGCATCATCTCCCCCGGCTCGGTCGATTAATTCATCTCAGTCAATTGGTTCAACTCGGCTCAAAAGTGTTGTATTTGGGCCCAACTTTAATTGAAGCAGCCTTAATATATACCTTTAGCTTGGGCCATTATACCCATATCAATGCTATTTCTAGCCAATTAACTTCGATTTAAATTTTCTATTCTATTACCTATTTCACTCCTTTATTTTATTTCACGAATATATGACACATGTATTAAATATTTTTTTATAAAAATAATGAATTGAGAATTAGATACACTTGATGTAAATACATCAAGTTAGAATAAAAATGAAATAGAAAATTTAAAGTGAAATAACTAATTAACTCTCAATTCCAAGAGCTACAAAATCAGATTCCACGTTTACTAATATTCCAAAGCTGGAGTTGAACTTAAAATAACGCCAAATAACAGAAATTATTGAGAATATATAGAATCAGGTTATCTTTCACTCTCGTATGTTATCTATTTAATCAGGTACTACGTACTTAAGTAGGGATTTAAGTCATTAAATCATTATATATATATATAGGACTAGTAGTAGTTTACTACTTGTGTTTTTGAAAAGGAGCTGACTAATTACGCTTATTGGGGGGGGGGGTAACAACCTTTTGTGTTCAAAAATATTAGCACGTAACTCGTGCTATGTACGAATTAAATTAATTATAATTAAAAATATAATTCATGTATGTTATTCTAATTTTATGTAAAAATAAATTTAATTCACAAAAATATTTTTTAATAAGACACAGTATAAGATTGAATAATTTTTCAAGTGTTAGAGATGAGCCCACACAGATGAAGTTTAAAAGTTTCATTTACAAGTATGATGATCGAAGGCTTACTTGCATCAAGGCATGAGCACCATGTTCCTCGAGCTTGGAAAAGTTCATAGGAGCCAATAGACCTTGGTCTTGGGTCATTACACATCCCTTATAGAGCTCGAATGACCTTTTTCCGGATCGGGATCGGAGTACAGATCTTTGGTATGTAATTTTCCAGTTTGGGATCAGAGTCGAGCGTGAAGAATCGATGGAAATTGTGGATTAGTAGTCTTGTAGCTCTCATGTGTATCGTTCAGCAGGCCTCGCAGCACGCATGGATATCAAGGTCGCATGGAGAAGCAATAATGTGGTCGGGCTCAGATCAAGCTCTTTTCTCTGAGTGGCCACCGCTCGAGCCCTTATCCTTAAATTTTTTTTCCAACAGGGCCTTACTGGAACGGCTAGGTGAGTAGGGCTTAGGGCTCTTGCTCTTGCAACCATGTTTGCGTTTCTTTCCCTTGCCCTCCGAAGCATCTTCAGCTATGAGAACAGGTTTGGGGTATAGAATTGTGACCTCGACCCCGAGGACTTGAGTGATTGGAGAAGGCTACTCCATCTCCATTGGCTGAACCAACGTGGTGGAGGGCTGGCTCGAGGTCGAGATATGAGTGGGAAACACTAAGGCTGGCATGAGCCTAGAGGATTGGGCTTTGGCCATCAAGGCCTCCTTCTGAGCCTTTATCTTGTTTATTATGCAGAGATATTTGCTTGACATGACTGCACAAAACCAAAGAAAAGAGTTAGATCTCAAGCCCAAGAAGATAAACAAAAAGGGAAGAAAGACAAATTAATTGCAGCTAGCACCGTTGTTGAGTGTTCTGCGAACTCGAATATTGGCCGACGAAAGGCCAGCAATCTTGAGGACATCCTCTTTCAAGAGCTCGCCAACCTTGTACAGATTGTCAAATAAGGAATCAATGAAGTTCTTCCCCCATGTGACCTCACCAAACACAAAAAATTTAAGCTTATTATGTCTCCAATCAAATCTGAACCGCCATGGGCAATTGGCAGGAGCTCGAATGAAGAGAAAACATTCCTTCCAAGGACCTAGGGAAATGGGAACTTTGTTTAGGAACTTGCAAATAGGCCTCATGGTTAGGTAATAAAACCCGCGTTCCCCAGTTCGGGTCGAGGTTGTTATTGAATAAAGGGACCAGAAGTGAGCAAAGAAGGCTCGACCCGAAGTAGGACATTATGATAAAGAAGCAAATAATGTGCCTTATGGCATTGGGATTAGTTGGGCTAAGCAGATATCTAAGCCTAACAAGATATTCTCTATGGGGTCGGGAATGGGGAATCTCATACACCCTTCTAGCATGTCGACGGAGAAAGTGGTGCAACCAGTTGGGGAGAGATGCATTTGATCCAACTTATTGGGGAAGATAATTTCATACTCAGGAGGAATAAAGAACTTGGACCTAACCTCCGAGACTACAAGAGATCCAAGTTTTGGTACGATTACTAACGATGGGGATGTGGCGAGGATATATTTTGCGATCTCCGAATCCCAAGTTAGTTCCTCCCCCGATGCGAAGGATGGACCAGCCGAAGGCGAACCCTATTCGGGGTCGGGACCTTGCTGATTTATTGAAGTTAGGTTCAATGGCGAACCCGTAAAAGGAACAAGTTGGAGACAAGTCACATCCTCTGAACTTGAGGAGAGTGATACACTATCACTCGACACCAACTGATTAGGGCTGCGAGTGTTTTCAGATGAGGAACCTGAGCTCGAACTCATGGTTACTAAAAGAACAGACCTATGAGGTCGGGATTCAGTTTAAAAGATATGAGGCTTAGGTTCGAGGTCTGGAGGGACATGCTGAAGCAAAAAGGGAGCGAGAAATGAAATGAAGTAGTGGGGCAGTCCTTGGGTATTTATGGATGGAAGGAAATGACGGTTCGCCTCCTGAGGCAGCATCAATAGCCAAGATCAACCGCGCTCCGTCAGACAACTCAGGGTATTTCGCACCTACTTTCCATGGTGTATGTGTTCTTTCCCCCAAGGAAATGAACGAACTACTACACTTGGAAAGTGGGGGGAGTTAATGATGATGATAATTAATGAATACATTAGAAAGGACCACTTTGCCCCCATATTTTGGTCAAAATACCCAAACAGGACAAGATCCGTATCTTTTTGTCTAGGTCGGGTCATGACCTAGAGGAATTCGACCCAATTTGGTCCATGACCCAAATTCTGGGCCGTTGATCCATTGAGGATCTAACACACAGAAACTCACCACCTCAATCCGTACAAACAAAGACAATTCGACACTTATAAAAGCGGAAAACACACAGTACCAAGTCAGGTTGTCTTTCCTCACTCTCACCTAAGTTCTAAACCTTACCGTTGAGCTCATTCTTGATCACCTTAGCACCAAAACTAACTTAGATATCGAAGGGCCTTAGTTGAGGTCGATTTCAGCTAGCCTAACGTGAGTTTTTGTGGTCAGGTTGAAGATCCATAATCACTTGTGCGGATCGGGATCCGGGTTGAGGTCGAGGTCAAGATCCAGATCGGGGTCCATTTTGGGAAGTGAGTTCGAGGTCTTGACCCTAGGTTTTGAGCCGCTTCATTTCCAATAGATAACAATATATCAATTTATTTTTTCTAAAATCCATACAGAGAGATTTTTTCTTCTCAAAAGTTCTCCGAGTTTGTGATTTTTTGCAAATGATTTCTTCTTCCCAAATTCTTTATGGGAATCGGTAGTTGCATATTTTAATCTTAATGTGCTTAGGCCTATTTAGGATTTGTCTGCCCCCTCTATAGGCTTAGTTTGTCCTTTTGGGTCTCCAGCCCTTTTACTTAGGTAACTAATTTTAGGTTTGATGTCACTTTTAATTAATTTATTGAATTGCTCTTATAGTCAATTTTTAGCAATATCAAATATATACATTTAATTTTGTCATTAAATTTAATTTAATAAAATATAAATATATTTAAACAAATATAATTAAAAAATACATCCAAATATAAATAGTTAAAAATATATATTACTATATATTTAAAATAATACTGATGCACTCCAACAATAGCATGCATTCAATTCCACTTGCAACAACAAAGTTGCAATTGTACCAAGAAGTCCCCAACAATTCATACATAAATACCATTATTTAAATATATATATATAAATATAATTAAAAATATATATTATTATAAAATTAATAAAGTTTTTAGTTTTTTATATATTAATATTTTATAGTTAGTGTAAATTCAATTTCAGTATAAATAATTTTGAGTTAATAAGTTAAATTTGAATATAGAGTGATGGGTAATTTTTAGGTACAAGATATATATGTAATTTAAAATATAAATCCTACTTAAATGCAGTATATTATTTTCAATAAATATGAGTCTAAATATCAGTTTGAATATAATTTTTTGGACCTCAATAAGGTATCACCCTATTAATTGAGAGGCCCAAGGTTTTAAAAACCAGACTAGACCGGCCGGTTCGACCGGTAACTGGCGACTGGTCCGGTCCGAATTGCTCCCCAAAATCGGTCGTGATCGGAGCGGTTGGGAACCGGTTCGGTTCTTGACCGGTTCAATTTTTTTATTTTTTATTTTTTTTTTTTTAGGATTTTTTGATTTTTTGAATTTGCCTACCAATTTTGACCGTTTGACCAATTTTAAAAAATAAAAACTAATTTGCTAATTGACTAATACCTTATACTTTCGGTCCTTTACTCCTTTCCTTTCCTTTCCTTCCTAAGTTTCCTTCCATTTCCTTTCCTTTTCCTTGCCTTTCTTCCTCTTCTTCACTTCTTGGTTCCTGCCAACTGCTGCTACAGTGCTCCTGCTACTATTTTCTGCTACAAATTGCAATTTGTATATTTTGAATGTGATTATATTTTGGATAATTGATGGTTGAATTTATTGTTGTTTTATTAATTTCTATTGAAATATATTGGACATTTAGTGTAAAAAAATATGTTTTATTTTGTTAAATATTAAACTTGAAACTTGAAGAGTTGACCATTTGTATTAATATTAAATAGTTGTGTGTTACTATTTGAATTAGATTATATATTTGTAATAGATTAATAGAGAAATTGTATTTTCTAAAGAACCATTTACAGGGAAAAAATGGCTAAATTATGGAGATTTTTTTTTAATTTTTCAATATTATTGAAATTTTTCTATTTTTTACAATATATTAATTGTATTATATATATTTATAAAATTAAAAATAATTATTACGTCATTATGACGTCACACCGGTCGAACCGGTGGTTCAACCGATTAAACTAGTAACCGGTAGCGTCACTGGTTCTTTGTCCGGTCCGATTTTGAGAACATTGGAGAGGCCTATTATCACCTAACCACTGTTTTTCATTTTTCTTGTAGTGGTATTTGAGTCTTGTGCATGTCAATTTGTTACATTTGTAATCTGTCCGTGTGAATAAAGATCCAATATACAATGAGAATTTGTAAAATAAAAGCTTTTAACAAGCGAAGCATTAAAACATAACCTCTTTACCACATCTAGCTACTATTATTCTATGGAAACGTGCCATTGGTATCTTTTCTAGACCAGAGGATAGGTATGATCTTTTGGGGGCGATGAATCCCCATTACCAACATTATTGACTATTAATAATTATATCGTTTATAATAACATGATATTAAAAATAAAACAATATTATATAAATAGACTAACACCCACTTTAATAAAGCTTCAACCCATAACTTTGATTATTTTAGATTTTTCATTTCATGGTAATCTATAGCTGTACACCATCTCGAGGAATCAAAACTTTGTCTTCCTTGCTTAGTTCATTGAAAGTCAAGCTCAATCAAAACAATGGTGCACAAGAAAAACAAAAGATATCCGGCCTCTTCTTTTGTCCCATTAAATCCTAACAAGGTCATCAAGATTTTCCACCCCTATACGCGGAGGATAATGTGCCTCATGTCAACAAAAGTAACCTAAAGGGGCTTTTAGCAAAGCAAAATTCCAATCAACAAAGAAAAGAATCATATACCCCACTCACAACTTCTCATTAAAATGCAGAAATTTCATTAAAAAGTAAGTCATTCAGCACTTTTGCAGCTTCTTCTTCTTCTTCAACTTGTTATTATCATCAAGAAATTTGAGTCCATTTTGTCCCAATTCAACCAAGTTCCGTCTGATTGAGCTTCTTATCAATCCATGGCTAATGTAAGTTCCTCAAATCTTCTGATATATATATATATATATATACACATATTTCTTCTGTTATTTTGTGTTCATGAACAACGATATTAAGCGGATTTGATCATGTTAGGTAGTGGAGTTGAAGGTAGGACTGCACTGCGATGAATGCATCAAGAAAATCTTGAAGGCCATCAAGAAAATTGAAGGTATTGTTTTACCCTAATAGATCCCATATGAAGAAGAGCAATTATTTTCCTTACGAAACTTTAATATATATATATATATATATATATGACTACAAAAATTTTGTATATGCAGATATTGAGACCTATGATGTGGATACAAAGTTAAGCAAGGTGACTGTGACAGGAAATGTTACTACTGAAGAGATCATTAGGGCCCTTCACAAGATTGGGAAACAAGCTACAACTTGGGAGGAGCATCCAACATGTACCGACTAGCTGTTTTCTGTATTTTTGTTAAGTCTTCTATTTGTATGACTTCCTGGGCAGAGCTTTTTGGGTTATTCTATATGTTTGAGATGAGCTAACTAGTTATAGAATTTTCTTTGTTAGCATCACTAATTTCCATTTTGAGACTATGAATTCTCAATTAGTGATGTATGATGATATTCATCCGTTTTAAAGAAACTGCGCTCTGGCCTATTGAGAAAAGGCCCTTTTGAATCGCTTCATGGGGATATCAGTGTGCCTCAATGTGCTGGTTTTTTTAATAATTAAGCACATTTTCGTTACATATTTGGGGGCATAAGAATTAAGAAGAAGGTGCAATGAGGGCTGTCATTTCTACAAAAGCACAAGTTTATTACTTTATACACAGAAAACGTGCAAACACTAGGAGAGTTAGAAACTAGGGTAAACTCGTTTTTTACATGTTCAAAGAAATTGTGCAGAAAACAGAAGCTCCTAATTAATGAGTCTTGTAGACTCGTTGGGTCAAATATCCAACTCACCCTACCGCGGCTGCTGGATCGGCCTCGGTCTCAGCCCCAAGTTCACAATCTTGGGCGCCTTCTCACTGTACCTGGGCATCTCCTCCCCTCCACGCGGCTTCCTCCACTTCAACCATCCCAACGCCACTAAATCCATATTCCGTTCTTTCCCTGCGCAGATAATAAGTTCGAGAACTGAGTCAACAAGTGAGTCTACTAGGTGGCTCCAACGAGTAGAATCGGAGCTTAATTCTAGAATCACATTTACCTTCGGCGGCAGCATCGCCGATGGGGTCGTTGTTGCTGACGTCGCCGCCGCAAAAATTGAGAAAAGGCGAGTCAATTTCGGGATCGGAGAAGCAATCATGAAGCCAGTAGTCGCGAAACCACGGGGAGGACTGGACGAGTTCCCACCACTGGTCGGAGAAATCCTCCACCGCACGGTACGCCGACGGCACGAATATCTGCGCGTTTGGGTTGAGCGTTGAAGTTGCCATTTTGCACACAATCTGCACAAACTAAGCCACCAGCGTTATATATAGATACACATTTACATACAAGACACGTAGCGTTATTTACAGAAACACATTTGCATACAAGATACATGTATGTATATCTATGGAGAGAGGGGGGCAGAGGACCTGGAGAAATCGATCTTGATTGAAGGTTCGAGTTGAAGGAGGTCCAGTGCTATCCTGCGACTATATATAGAAAGGTCGATTTGGATAAAGGGTTCCAAGTCACGTGTCATATACTGGATATTTGCTTTAGATTTTTTCAAATTTCTTAATATTAATTGATATTTTTTTGTTTTTTTTCCAATATTTTACGGAAATTCATATAATTTTTCTTTTTTGTTTAATCCTATGGGACGAAGAATCTAGGTGCCGGTGCACCTTGTTTCAGCGCTTGCCTACCCCAAGAAAACAGATGCCAATCCTTTGTTTCCATCTGTCCTTATCCATAAGACCATAACCGATAAGATCACGTGATCACACGTCATCGTTCTCATCCTTTTATTGCCTTATATTGGTCAGTGGGTAATTAGTCAATCATAAATTATGGATTAGCTAGCTTCCCTTAATTAAGGTTAAGATATTAATTAATTTCTTTGCAGACAATTAGCACACAAGAATGGTTTACTTCTATTTTAGGACACGCATAATCCTTCACTTATTGGGTCGCGACACATGTGCAAACCAGTTCAACCGTTTTAAATAAAATTTTTGTTTTATTTTACTTTAAAAGTTTTTCAATCATAGACTAAAATTTATGAGATACATTGTATAAAACACATATTTACTTTGTTCTTTCTTCATTTTCAATACAATCAAAAGAATTTAATAAAATACATTTTTAGAAGATAAGTAGGACAGATACTTTCTTCTTTCTTCTCTTACAATATAACTAAAATAATTTAATAAAATATATTTTAGAAAACACAAAGATGTTTAATTTCTTCTATCTTCTATTTCAATACAACCAATATCAATAATATTTCCTCTTGTCTAAACTATTATGATATCTGAATTATTCCACATCCCATGTCGAGGAGTATAATAATTGTATATGAGCTATTCTATTTTGTGAGTGATTACATGCCCAAGAGGGAATGAATTAGGCTTAAGAGATTTTAATGCAACATAAATTTGTCACTCAAAATACATTTTTTCCTTTTAAAACTGTTTAAGTCTTTTGTAGGAAGACAGTTTTAGTTACTGACTGAAATTTGTAAGTACTAGTTAAGATACCAGTCAGACCAATGATAAGTAAAGCAGTAAAAACAGAAGTAAATAGACACTAGTATTTATATAGGTTCGGCAAGCCTATATCCTCTATCTAAGCTTTCACTTAGGGTTTTAAATCTATCAAATTAATAAGTATATAAGAATGTCTTTACAGATAATAACAGTAATTTGACAGTAATAAACAATAAGGGATCAGAAACACCCTAGCAGGGTGAAAAAATCTGCTCTTCGCAAAGAACTACACTAGAATCCCATATGGAATAGGGCAGATTTCAGAGCACTATGAAACTAGTTGCTTGTGAACAGGCCCAGAGGAACTTCTGCTAGATTCATTTGCACAACATCTGTGGACTGATGTACGAGTTGCTGCCACTCCATACAGCAAGCTCTAGTCTCTTCTTTCAGACCAGAACCAAGAACACTGCAGAAGATTCCAGACAGTACCACCCTACTGGTTTCTTCACCTATAGGTCCTTAGAGCAACCAAGCGCCAATTTATTTTCTTCAGGGGGTCCCTCGAGAGCAGGTATGACTCCTGTCCCTCTTCACCACTAGGTCCTTCGAGACACAAAAGGCCTTATCCCCATCTCCCAAAGATCCGTCATAGGCAAGTTCCACTTGACCTTCTTCACCATAAAGTCCCTCAAAAACACATGTAGAGCAAGGAATTAGCAACAATAAGCACAAATCATGTGTGAGAGTATCACACAACTCCTCAAGACACTTACCAAAGTTCTCTCCCGACTTAGTGATTCACATATTCAATTGCTGCATAATTTCACTTTTATATGCTTATGTCCAACGACTAAAAGTTCTCATTAAGGCAAGTATCCGTTGGAATTGAATAAGGAAACAACTTTGGTAATCACGCATTTATTCCTTAAACAACAAATGATTCAATAATTTCAGCATGATGTGATTTCTTTCCTAGGTTGCAAAGATACAAATCAAACTAGAATCTACAGGAGATCTTTTATTTATGGAAAGTAAATTCCAGCGCATGACAAATTCCAGCAAACAACGTGTAAACAGATTTCAGCAGATAATATGCATGCTTTTCAGTGGAATGATTCAAGGAATAATTTTGTCATAATCAAAATAATGTAAATCATCAAAAAGGCTAACATTCTCCTCCTTTTTGATGATGACAAAATCTGAATAGAGTGGAAAGATATCACCTGAACTCCCACTGTATATGTGTCTGGTTCTGCTAGCTTGTGCTCCCCCTGTTTGGACTGATTGGTGCCTCTCCTGTTCATATACTCAAGAAAACAACAAATACCAACAAATACTATATATTGAATTTAAACCCAATCATCAAAAGATCATGCCTAAGCATCAAAAGGTTGATCATCAAGGATAATAAGTTTTACAAGCCCACAAATAAAATTCTAAAAAAGTTTTACAGGCCTACAAATAAAGTCCAAAGAAAATATTAGTGCCAAATAATCAAAGTTCCAGCAAGCAATCAAAAATAATAGAAGTTTCAGCAAATTTTCATATTCATATGTCTTCTCCTCCTTCAGCATCAAAAAGAGCTTAAGAGGCATTCAAGTAAGCTCTAACTTTTTCCTTCAGTCGTATCACACTGGCATGAGTGTGACTAGACTTTCGAAAAAGATGCTCGAGCTTGTAATCCGTGGACTCTACCAAGGTTTCCAATCATCCAGCAAGAGTTTCCACAGTCTTACCAAGATCATCTATTTTAGATTCAAGTCCAACACCTACTTTGCTAATCTTCCCTTGAGCCTTTATTGGTGTTTTAATGGGAGTAGGACGAACAAACTGGATTCTTCAAATTCAGAGCTAATAGAGACTGGAATTTTGGATTTTCGCGAATGAAGCTTGATACTACTAGGAGTTCTATCGACTCCCCTAAACCATCTATCATCCTCAGTATACTTAATTCTCATTTTCCTAAGACTGGTAAGATTCAAGACTTTGTAATCACGCTCCCCCTCAATCCAGGCTTCTGATGAGAAAATTCCCTCATGTTTAAAGATGTGAGTAAGGATCATGGAATAGGAAAGATTTTTGGCTTGATGGGAAAAGGAATAGATCATGTATCTCAGAATTATGAAGCCAATATTAACTAATTCTTGCCTAACAGTCTTAGCCATCACATAAAGATTCATGGAATTTAGATCAATTGAGTGACCACCACAAGATACGGGGGAGGAAAAAACTATACAACTGAGCATTTTGTGAACCAGAATATGTTCAACCTTTAGTTTGTTCAAAGTAGTCCCACCAGATAAAGCAAATTGCTTACCACCCCAAGATTTCATCATCAGAAATATCAGCATTAGACAAGTCTCAAAATTAAAAAATTTAGTACCATCATCCGAAAGGTCAAGTATAAAGTTCAGTTTTGATGGAGACAACACAATTCTTTTTCCAAATACATAAGACTCAATGGATATGTCATTCTCAGATTCAATGAAAGTAAGGTTTGAGTAAAACAGTTTCACCACATAGGGATAAGATCTTTCATCCAGTTTCATAAAGTTGTCCTATTTTAGTTTACACACAACATCAATGGCAGGAGATTTTGTCAAAGGATCAAAATGAACCGCTCTTTCTCTATTTAAATTTCGATCAAAAACATTTTAAAGAAAATAATTTTCAGCTTCAACATAATGGAATTTGAGAGAAGAAGGACCTTACCGAAGTTTCAATTAGTAATTTCTTCAGGGTTAACTGGAACAAAAGATTTAGGTCTTAATAATCCCTCATTCGAACCGCTTGGTTTTTCAGGAGAACCCATGGAAGTGTCCTTAATACTAGGTTCCTCAAACCCCAAGAACTCATGTTTGTCATAGGAAGATGATTTTTCATCATCAGAGCTTGAATTATTGTACCATTTGAGCAAAAGAGGGGCTTCGAATATTTTGAGAGGAACGGGTTCAAAGGAGGAAGAGGGAAGTTTCTTTTTCTTCAAAGTTGAAGGTCCAACTGACTGGGTATTTCCTCTCTTCAGCATTTTTTAAGAAAGATTAAAGATTGAAGATGAAGAAAAAAATTTCTATTGCAGAGGCTTTGCAAAGAAGACGAAGACGCAAGTCAAAAGTTTTGACGTGTGAGGGAAGATAATAAATTTGTTTAGAAATAAGAAAAACTTCGAAAATTATAATTTTAGAAACTCAATCAGTTATTGATCATAATGACTGAAAATTTCGACAAACAAAATTGGTAACGGGGATTGGAAGATTGAGCACATTAGCATGCAGTTTTCAAAAAAGAATGACTGTCAAGTTTAAATAAGTTATCAAATCCCGCCAAAATCATATTTTGATTTAATTCCTAATTTTTCTCTTATGCACGTAAATTTATTTTCTTCCAAAGCTTTGGTAAAGTTATTTGCAAGCTGATTCTCAGTGGAAACAAAATCAATTGATATATCACCTTTATTCAAATGATCGCGCAAAAAATGATATTTGATCTCAATATGTTTTGTGCGTGAATGAAGAATTAAATTTTTAGAGATGCTAATAGCACTGGAACTATCACATAAAATGGGCACGCAAGGCACATTAATACCAAAATCATGTAATATGTGTTTCATCCATAATACCTGGGTGCAGCAATTGCCGAAGGCCATGTATTCTGCCTCAATCATGGATAATGCAGCTATACTTTGCTTTTTACTGCACTATGAAACCAAGCAATTTTCCAGCAGTTGGCAACCACCACATAATCCGCATTAGAATAGCTTATGAAATTAAAGGATTTAGAATGTAGATACCATAAGCCATTGTTGGTTGTTCCCTTAAGATATCTCAATATTCTTTTCACAATATTTAAATGGGATTCCTTTGGATTGGACTGGAATCTAGCACATAAGCATGTTGAAAACATAATATCTGGACGCCTTGCAGTTGAATAGAGTAAGCTACCAATCATACCTCTATAGACCTTCTCGTCTACATTCTTATCATCCTCATCAAGTTTCAGTCTGTTATTTGTACTCATGGGAGTCATTGCAGAGTTACATTCGCTCATTCCAAACTTCTTTAAAAGCTCATTTGTATACTTTTCTTGTGAGATGAATGTCTCTTTCTAAGTTTGCTTCACTTGAAGTCCTAAGAAGAAATTGAGCTCTCTCATTAAGCTCATTTCAAATTCATGTTTCATTTTCTTGGCAAACTCTTGACAAAGTAGATCATTAGTATCACCAAAGACAATGTCATCGACATAAATTTGAACAATGAGAGAACCATTTTCTTAGTGTTTAGTGAACAATGTAGTTTCTAAGATTCCAATAGAAAAATCATTGTTTATGAGAAATTTGCTCAAACGATCATACCAAGCCCTTTGGGCTTGTTTTAATCCATATAAAGCTTTTGTCAATTTAAAGACATGATGAGGAAAACTTTGATTTTCGAAATCGGGTGGTTGCTCTACATAAACTTTTTCTTTTATGAACCTATTTAGAAAAGCACTTTAACGTCCATTTGATAGAACATAAACTTTTTCTAAGATACAAAGGCAAGAAGCATTCTAATTGATTCTAACCTTGTAACTGGAGCAAACGTTTAATCGTAGTCAATGCTCTCTTGCTGACTGTAGCCTTGTGCTACCAGTCTGGCTTTATTCTTGGTAAATTTACCAGTTTCATCTAGCTTATTTATGAACACCCACTTGGTACCGACGAATGGATGGTCTGATGGTCATTTTACCAAGTTCCAAACTTCATTATTTTCAAACTGAACCAGTTTCAAAAAGACTTCATTGCTTCAATTCGAAATGGATATATTAGTGCCTCTTTGACATCCTTAGGTTCAATCATTGAAATAAGGGCACAGTTGGATTCATCTAATAGAACTTGTCTGGTTTTGGATATGGTAGTTATTCCAACTTATGGATCTCTAATAATTTTGTCAGTGGGGTAACTGGAAGCATGTTTGAACTTTCTGGTTCTTTGTTTAGCCATTTCTACTGACTCGCTGGAATCAGGTCCATCAGTGAGATTTGTTTCCTCAAATGATTTCAATTTCTCTTGATTTGGTGTTGATTGCTTAAGGTCCAAAATCTTAACTGGTTCTTCGAATCCTGCAACTTCTTTGCTGAAGGTTTCCATGGCACAAGATGGATTAGTTTCATCTAACGTAACAAGCATGGATTCTTGAACCGTTCTTTCCCTTTTATTAAAAACACGATAGACTTTAATATGCATTAAGTAACCAACAAAGATAGCTTTATCAACTTTGGAATCAAACTTTGTCAAATAGTCTCTATCATTACGAATGTAACGTTTGCAACCAAAGACATGAAAATGAGAAATATTTGGAACTTTACCGTACCATAATTCATATGGGATTTTTCTCAAAAGTGGTCTTAAAAAAAACATGATTTGACACATAACAAGCTGTATTCACAGCTTTACCCCAAAAGAATTTTAGAAGATCATATTCATTAAGCATGATTCTAGCAGCTTCTTGCAAAATTCAATTTTTTTTTTCAACTACCCCATTTTGTTCGGGAGTTTTAGGAGCAGAAAAATCATGAATATAACCATGTTCTTCACAAAACGAAGTAAAGTTCATTTCATCAAACTCAGTTCCATGGCCACTTCGAATTTCTTAATGAAGTACCCCTTTTTCATTTTGAAGCCTTTTAGTGAGTGAAATGAAAGCATTTAAAGCATCATTTTATGAACAAGGTATACAACCCACGTAAAACAAGGATAATCATCTACTATGACAAACACATATCTTTTACCTCCAAGGAAAGCGGTTTTCAAGGTCCGAATAGGTTAATGTGCAGAAGTTCGAATGGCTTAGAAGTTGTGACCTCATTCTTTGATTTAAAAGATGTTTAGATTTGTTTTCTCTTTTAGCATGCATCACGCATCTTGTCCTTGAAAAAGTTTAATTTGAGTACCCCTTTGATAAGATCTTTCTTTGTGAGATAAGATATAAGTTACATATTTAGCTGGCCTATTCTTCTATGCCATTTCCAGTATTCTTCATCTGAAATAGCTAAAAACTCCACATTTTGGCAGGTTAAATCATTAAGGGTTATACAATAAATATTTTCATACCTAGCAACAGTAAAAATCAATTTTCTCATTTTGCTTGATAACACAGTGAGAAGGATGGAACTTAACCTCATAACCTTCATCGCACAGTTGACTGATACTAAGCAAGTTATACTTTAGGCCTTCAACAAGCCATATGTTATCAATGGAAGTACCAATCTACTTACCAATAGTACCTTTACCTATTATGCATCATTTTGTGTTGTCTGCATAGAGAACATTTCCTGCAGAACAATCGTTAAGCTTAAGAAACATGGACGAGTCCCTCATCATATGCTTGGAACATCCGCTACCTAAGTACCACTTCTGTTTTTGATAATGTTACTTGGCATGTAGCTGTAAGAAATCAATTTGTTTTAGGTCCCTAAACTATGTTGGGTCCTTCATGGTTAGTCGCAGATAATTTTCTTACCCAAACAAACTTGGTACCAATAAGTTTCTCAATTTGACATCTATAATTGAAATGACCAGACCTACCACAAGTAAAGCAAGTTTTTTGAACTAGTTTGAAATTCATTATGGAAGTTGTTGAAACCGGGTTGGTTTTTCTTTAATTCATGTGGTTCTAAAATTCCGACCTTTCATTACATTATGTCTAGGTGGAACATGTATATGTGTGTGTTCACCTAGACCATCTTCAACATGCAAGCATTCTTCAACAATCATTTTTCCTTTAATTTCACGGCTCATATTTTCAACTTGCTTCTTCAAGAAATTATTCTCTTTAGTGAGCCAATCATTCATTTTTATTTTTATTTTTTTTTGCATTCAGCATCAATGGTCTCTCTATTTTTACCCATTTGCATTTCAAATTTATCTTTATGAGCCCTATCCAATTCTTCCTGCAAATAGTCCACTTTTTCTTGCAAAGCTTTATTTTTATCAACAAGCATTTTGACATAAATTTCATAAAACTTAAGCAATTTTTGCACATCCTCATCAATGTCAATTTCATCACCGGAATCATAATCATAACATGAAGAGGTACTTGATTTACCATGAAGCAATTCTCTTCATTGTCAAATTGTTCATCATCAAATTCGTCCCATATGGTAGCTATCGCCTTAGCTTTGGCGTATTTTGCATATTTCTTCAATCAGGGACAATCTAATTTTTTGTGTCCAATTTCATTACATTCGTAGTAGCGATGTGCCTCGGTATTTGGAGTTTTTGGATTGGTTCTTTTCAGTTTTGATATTGTTTCAAAATTTTCTTTTGAGGTTTATCGTTGCTTTAATCTTTGGGAAATTAGAACAATTTCATCCTCAACCTGGCCTCATCAAGATCTTCTTGAAGTTCTAAGTCGAAATCATAGCCGGTATTAAAAGCAATATTCTTTTTGACCTTTGTTTCGGAACCTTCATCTTTATTTAGCAACGGCATCTCATAGGATGTGAGAGATTCAATCAATTCACCCATGGTCATTCTGCTAAGATCACGAGCTTTTTAAAGAGTAATAACTTTTGTCGTCCATTCCTTTGGAAGTGATTTAAGAATTTTCCGAACTTGCTCATCCTCGTTTATAGTTCTACTGAGTGCGAACATAGGATTTATGATTTCCATGAAACTCGCATAAATCTGACTTATGGTCTCATTAGGTTTCATCTGGAACACTTCATACTTGTGAATGAGAAGAGCAATCCTCTCTTGTCGAACCTAACTAGTACCTTCGTGGGTTACTTGTAACATTCTCACATTTGCTTTATTGTAGCACATGTACTAACTCAGTTGTACTCCTTTTTGGTGAGAGCGCATGACAGAATATTTTTGGCCTTCGCATTCATCGAGATGGCCTTTTATCATCATTAGTGAATTCACGTTGCTCCTTTGGAACCATCTGTCCATCAACTAATTTTATTGTAACCATTGGCCCTTCACTGACCACATCCCATAAATCAAAATCCCGAGCAATTATATATTCTTGCATCTAATTTTTCCACATGGCACAGTTGGAACCATCAAATAGTGGAGGTCAATTGTGCACTTGCCCTTCTGCAAAGACATCAAGAGTATTAGTGGCTATAGGATCTTTTACTCTGGTAGTTACACCACAATATAGAGAATCAATGCTCTGATACCAATTGTGAGTGATTATATGCCTAAGAAAGTGTGGATTAGGCTTAAGAGATTTTAATGCGACAGAAGTTTGTCATTCAAAATACCTTTTTGCCTTTCAAAACTGTTTTAAGTCTTTTGCAGAAAAATAATTTTAGTTACTGACTGGAATTTATAAGTACCAACTAAGATACCAGTCAAACCAGTAATAAGTAAAGCAACAAAAACATAATTAAATAGATACTAGTATTTATAGAGGTTCAGTAAGCCTTCATCCTCTACCTAAGCTTTCACTTAGGATTTTAAGCCTGTCAAATTAATAAGCATATAAGAATGTCTTTCAGATAATAACAATAATTTGACAATAATAAACAATAAGGAATTTGAAATACCCTAGCATGGTGAAAAACTAGCTTTTCGTAAAGGGCTACACCATAATCCCAAATGGGATAAAGTAGATTCCAGAGCACTGTGAAACCAGCTGCTTGTGAACAGGCCTGGGAGAACTTTTACTAGATTCACTTATACAACCTCTGTGGACTGTTGCATGAGTTGCTACCACTCCGTACAGCAAATGGTAGTCTCTTCTTTCAGACCGAAACTAAGAACACTGCAAAAGATTCCAGACAACACTGCCCTACTTGTTTCTTCATCTAGAGGTCCTTAGAGCAACCAAGCACCGATTTGTTCTCTTTCACAAGGTCTCGAGAGTAGGTACGACTCTCATCCATCTTCACCACTAGGTCCTTCGAGATACAAACCACCTTATCCTCGCTCCCTAAGGTCCATCGAAGGCAAGTTCTACTTGACTTTCTTCATCACAAGGTCCCTCGAAAACACACATAGAGCAAGGAATGATCAAATATTAAGCATAAATTGTGTATGAGAGTATCACACAACTCCTCAAGACAGTTAACAAAGTTCTCTCCCGACTCAGTGATTCACGCATTCAGTTGCTGCATAAGTTCACTTTTATATGCTTATGTCCAACAGCTATAAGTTCTCATTAAGGCAAGAATCCATTGGAATTGAATAAGGAAACAAGTTAACTGTGGTAATCATGTATTTATTCCTTAAACAACTAATGATTCAATAATTTCAGCATGATGTGATTTCTTTCCAAAGTTGCAAAGATGCAAATCAAATTAACTAGAATTTGCAGGAGATCTTTTATTTATGAAAAGTAAATTCCAGTGCATGACAGATTCCAGCAGACAACATGTAAACAAATTCCAGCAGATAATATGCATGCTTTTCAGTGCATGATTCAAGGAGTAATTTTGCCATTATCAAAACAATGTAAATCATCAAAAGGGTTAACATATTTCAGTTACTCTTTGCCATGTTTTTTCAAAACAATCTCCTATTAATACATATGACAAAATAACTCCTCAAGAAAACTCAACCTATAGATTTTATCAATGTATCTAAATATCATGGGATTACTTTCTTAGTTTTAGTTTTTAAAACTACATTGTCAACCTCCATTTATATTGCAAAAAGTGGGGGAAAAAAATAGGACCAAAGATTATGTCAAGATTTGTGCTCGTAAAATAGGGCAAAATGCATATTGCCCTCTTGAAAAATTCTTAATTTCCTGATATCCACAGTGAAAAAAATAGAATTCAAGCACAAACTTGTGTTTTTCATAAAAGGGCAGAAAACTCCTAGATGATGTAACATGCACCTCAAATTCAAGTTGGGCATATGTTTGATGATATGAATTACTTAAAATGCCCTTTAATTAACCAACTTGAGCAAAAAAAGGTCAACTTAAACTCCACTACCAAAATTTTGTATGCATATTCAAATTCCTGAATCCTTCCAAAGAAGGCTATTCAAAATCTTGGGTGAAATATAAATTTGCACACATGATTTGGAATATGCAATATGCTAAGTAATGGATACGCGACATTGTGAGGAAGAAGTAGGCTATTTAACGGTGGGCTCTATAAAAATCTCTCTCTCTCTCTTAAGGCTGGGACCAATTCTCCATTGGGCGGGTTACAAGCTTCTTCCAAAAAGATTAATACGCTGAATGTGTTGGATTCAGGTCAGTCATTTGCCTCTTTGCTGACATCCTTGAATACCTCAACCGCCAAGGTTTTGGAGCTTCCCGGAATGCCACAACTCACAAGTGAGTTGAGTAAAGTAATTGGAGCCTGTGACGATTGCAAATGGTGACGCATTACCAAATGTTCATGAGACTCTGTTGTTCAAGAAGACCGGTGCGGTAAAGGAAATTGAGAAATAGGATCTGCTTCTCAAGAATTTTTAGTGCATCTGGGCTTAGGCTCTTATTAAATTAGTGGTGGGTTTTGATTAAAATTTTTGGAGTAAAGGAATATTCTTTTATGTAGATCTTTTGAGCTTAGTTAATGATGATTTACTTATGTTCATATTTTTTGAGTAATCAATTTTCTTTAAAAAAAGTCATATTTTAAGTTGTATTTTTCATTTTCATCTTTTCGCTTTTCTATCTTTGTGTTTTGTGTCTGTATTTATTTGAATCTTCATTTTTATGCTTTCTCTCTGATCAATTAATTTTTTCTTTCCTTTAACGAAAAATTGAACCTGTGAGAGGAAACGAAATGGCCAGCATGGAAAAGATTGCAATATACATCCAATGTTGGTGGTTGGTTGGTGCCATTTACATTCAAGATTTGAATGTGGATTTTCTGGTGTCTGGCATCAATACCCAACAGAATTTTGAAGCTTTGAATGAGAGGGCAGTTTGGTTGGTTTAAAAGTCAATTTGGGTCAAGAGAGCCCTTTTATGAAAAACACGAGTTGATTTTCAGACCCTTTTTTTTTTTTTACAAGAGATATCAGGTAATAGTAATTTCACATGAAGGTAATATGCATTTTGTCCCATAAAATAGTATAACTTAACAATTTAATTTCATATGAAATCAATTTAACGATGTAGAACGCATGGTGCATTTGGTGCTCTAGGCTGATGGCATAGTGAATAACATAAGAGTTAATTAGAAAAAAATCCCTAAACATACTTTCAATTTAGTGTTCAATCCCCATTTGAATATTTACACACTAAACTCCCCACTTTTTCAAAAAATTTAGGAATCACTCCCCATATCTTTTAGAAAGACATATATTCCCTTGCAGCTGGAAAAAACAACAAAAATACCTGGGAAATGCGTTCTCTCTTAAAGAAGAACGCTTTCTTTTTTTTATTTTTGCCTGAAATCAACTTCTCTAAGCGCCAAAAGAAAAGGGCGCGAAACAGTTCCTTTGCCATTGACGCGAGAAGAAGAAGAAAAAGTGGAGAAAAAAAAAAGAAAAAAAAACGCACCAAGATTTCTGCCATTTTTCTGCGACAATGGAAGGAAAAACAGCTGCAACAAGAAGCAAAATACAAAAAGAAGTGATCAAAAGAAACAAAGGTATGTTTTCTGCATTTGAAATTTCAAATGTCCGTGATTTTTCAGTGTTACACTCATTTCTTGTCTATTTTCTCATGTTTAGGGTTTTTATTCCTTTTTTAGTCATTAAACACTTGAATCCCTTTGATATATATATGATTTCTATTGTGAGATGGGAAGTTTCTGATTTGTACTTGAAGGGCATGAAAGTTGCACTTCACCTTTTAGCAGTTTATACTTCTTTTTAACTGAAATTATATGGTGAAATTATACTATAAAACTATCTGAATGTGGTAGTGTGTTATCTGTAGTACAGAACATCCAAGCATGCAGTACACATTAGAAAAAGTGTAGTATATAATATGGGTAACTACAGTACATTTTAGAAGTAAATATCATGTAAAACATTCAAACTTGCAATACACATTGGGCAAAAGGGTAGTATAGTATATAATATGTATAGTTGCAGTACATTTTAGGAGCATCTGTAGTACACATTAGGCAAAATTATAGTATATAATCTGTGTAGCTGCACCACATTTTAGAAGCAAATATAGTATCAAACATGCAGTACACTTTAGGCATAAGTGTAGTATATAATCTGTGTAGTTGTAGTACATTTTAGAAGCAAATTAGTATAAAGCATTCAAGCTGGCAGTACACTTTAGGCATAAGTGTAGTATATAATCTGTAGAGCTGCAGTACATTTTAGAAGCAAATGTAGTATAAAACATTCAAACTGGCAGTACACTTTAGGCATAAATGTAGTGTATAACCAAACTCGTAGTACACTTTAGGCATAAGTGGAGTATATAATATGTGTTGCTGCAATACATTTTAGAAATAAATGTATGTAGTATAAAACATTCAAACTGGCAGTACACTTTAGGCAAAAGGGTAGTATATAATCTGTATAGTTGTAGTACATTTTAGGAGCACCTACAGTACATATTAGGCAAAAGTGTAATATGTAATCTGTACAGGTGCAGCACATTTTAGAAGCAAATGTAGTATAAAATATTCAAATTGGCAGTACACTTTAGGCATAAGTATAGTATATAATCTGTGTTGCTGCAGTACATTTTAGAAGCAAATGCAGTATAAAACATTCAAACTGACAGTACACTTTAGGCATAAGAGTAGTAATCTGTAGAGCTGCAGTACATTCTAGAAGCAAATGTAGTATAAAAAATTCAAACTGGCAATACACTTTAGGCATAAGTGTAGTATATAATTTGTGTTGCTGCAGTACATTTTAGAAACAAATGTATGTAGTATAAAGCATTCAAGCTTGCATTACACATTAGGCAAAAGGTAGTATATAATCTGTATAGCTGCAGTACATTTTAAGAGCATCTGAAGTACACTTTAGGCAAAAGTGTAGTATAAAATCTCTGTAGGTGCAGTACATTTTAGAAACAAATGTATGTAGTATAAAGCATTCAAATTTGTAGTGCACATTAGGCAAAATGTAGTATATAATATGTATAGTTGCAGTACATTTTAGGAGCATTTGGAGTACACTTTAGGCAAAAGTGTAGTATATAATATGTATAGCTGCAGTACATTTTAGGAGCATTTGGAGTACACTTTAGGCAAAAGTGTAGTATAAAATCTCTGTAGGTGCAGTACATTTTAGAAGCAAATATAGTATAAAACATTCAAACTGGCAGTACACTTTAGGCATAAGTATAGTATATAATCTGTGTTGTGCAGTACATTTTAGAAACAAATTTATGTAGTATAAAGCATTCAAGCTTGCAGTACACATTAGGCAAAAAGTAGTCTATAATATGTATAGTTGCAGTACATTTTAGGAGCATCTGGAGTACACTTTACGCAAAAGTGTAGTATAAAATTTCTGTAGGTGCAGTACATTTTAAAAGCAAATGTAGTATAAAATATTCAAACTGGTAGTACATTTTAGGCATAAATGTAGTATATAATCTGTAGAGCTGCAGTATATTTTAGAAGCATCTTAGTACATAAACATTCAAGCCTGCATTATACATTAACTAAAAATGTAGTATATAATCTTTGCATCTGCAGTACATTTTAGAAGCAACTAAAGTATAAAACCTTTAAGCCTGCAGTACACATTAAATGGAACTCTAGTATATAATCTGTATATCTGCAGTACATTTCAGAAGCAACTGTAGTATAAAAAATTCAAGCCTGAAGTATAGAATAACTGAAAGTGTAGTATATATTATGTGTTTCTGAAGTATATTTTAGAAGCATCTTTAGTAGAAAACATTCAAGTTTTTAGTACACTCTATCTGAAAGGGTTAGTTTATTATCTGTTTATATACTATTTTTTTTCTCATTGCAGCAAAGCCAAGACATTATGAGGTCTGCTCTCGTTTCTCCCCCCAATATTTTCAAAGTAAATTGGAGCTTGTAAAGTCCAAAATGGGATCCAAACATTTTGATGCATTGAAGAAGATCCATTTCTATATATACATGGATATGCCTAAGTTAAGTTCAAGCTTCATTCGGCTTGAAGCTATACTTAGGAGGTTTGACACAAAAAAGCTCTCATTTCATTTTGCGGAGGGGGTTGAGGTTCCTTTTTCTGCAGTTGAATTTTCAATGGTTTTAGGGTTGCCACATATGGGACAATCTGTTGATATAACATTGAAGATGAAGTCTTCAACCTTTGATTGCCTTTTTTCTAGAAAACTGCAGAATATAACTAGATCTGAAATAGCAAAAAAACTTGAGGAGTATGTATATAAGGATAGTGTGGAGGACTTGAATAATTTTTGCAGGTTGTACATACTTTTTGTTTTTAATTGTATTCTGTTTCCAACATTTAATTATTGAACTCCATGATTTCTCCTACCATACTTGGACAATTTGTCTAGAGTTGGTTTGTATGCATGGGGCATAGCTGCATACAATTTTCTTGTCCAAGATATGAAGAACCATTTAGGAGTAGGTGGAGAAAGAACAAAGAAGTACATTGATGGGTGTACAGTCGGCTTGATGGTAAGTGTTTGCTTCATTTTTCTAATAACATTAATTATATTTATATTCAAGTGAGTATAATTTTTCGATTTATGAATGACAGGCATGGGTTTATGAACGCATCCCGTCACTGGCTTCACCAGTGAGTTTGTTTGAGTTTCCACACTTTTACCGGTGGAAGAATAGCAAACTCCTACAAAATATGGAGCAGGCAGAGAATAAATTGGAGCAAGTTACAGCAGATATGGTAATAATTGTAATAATTCATTATTAGTTTTTTGTATAATAATTTGAATTTGATAATTATTTCCATTGTAATAGGTTGTAGCCCTCAACCCTGTTCCAGAGGAGTCAGAATTGGCAGTTTTGATCAAGAAATCAGAGGTTGCCAATACTGCCATCAGTGAAGTCCATGTTTGTGATCATACAATATATGAAACAATTATTGCAGCAAAAGGTGAAGAAATTAAATCATTAAAAGAAAAAATTGCTTCATTTGAATACATGGCAATGAAGAAACAGAGTGAGGAGGAGCATCTAGCTAAGGAAGAGATTGATGGGGTGGAGCTTGAGCAGGAAACTGGTGAGTATGTGCATGAGGGGGGACTTCATTTGGTACATGATGCACAGAAAGAAGGGGATGATTCTGAAGACATTGTGGATAAAGAAAGTCGAACCAAACACCGTCATGATCCTTTAGATTCCCCCATACCTTTGAAGACAAAACATTTTATACCAATTCAAGTGGAGGAGTTCGAGGAATCTAAGATTGAAGTGGTAAATGTCATGTCCTCGATTGTGACAAATGTGCGCAATCAAGAAGACAGGAAGCCAAAACAGAAATCTCCAGATTTTTTCAGCCCCCCGAGCACTACACCAGCTAAAAGAGCAAGACAAGTGATAAAGACCTATCGTGCTCATCCTCGTGCACGAAAAAACAAATAACAAGAAGAGAAGAAGGTGTTGTACACTACTTAATGTTTTATTTTTTTGCTATTTGCATTTCATTTGTAAATTGTCTGTTGTAATAAATGTTATGATATCTTATACTTGATTGGTTGATATTTGCACTTAATGGATGATATCCTATACTTCATTTTGGTGATACTTGTACTTATGTGCTAATTTTTTGTACTCCAAGTTGGTGATATTTATACTTAATATGCTAATCTTTTGCACTTAATGTTGGCGATATTTGTACTTCATATGCTGATCTTTATACTTCAATAGTTGATACTCTATACCTTATATGCTAGTGTTTTGTACTCCGTGTTGTGATATTTGTACTTCAAGTGCTAATCTTTTCTACTTCAATAGTTGACACTTTATACCTAATGTGCTTGAGTTCTGTACTCCATGTTGGTGATATCTGTACTTCATGTGCTTATCTTTTCTACTTCAATAGTAACACTTTATACCTAATGTGCTTGAGTTCTGTACTCCATATTGGTGGTATATGTACTTCATGTGCTTATCTTTTCTACTTCAATAGTTGACACTTTATACCTAATGTGCTTGAGTTCTGTACTCCATGTTGGTGGCATCTGTACTTCATGTGCTTATCTTTTCTACTTCAATAGTTGACACTTTATACCTAATGTGCTTGAGTTCTGTACTTAATGTTTTATTTTTTTGCTATTTGCATTTCATTTGTAAATTGTCTATTGTAATAAATGTTATGATATCTTATACTTGATTGGTTGATATTTGCACTTAATGGATGATATCATATACTTCATTATGGTGATACTTGTACTTATGTGCTAATCTTTTGTACTCCAAGTTGGTGATATTTATACTTAATGTGCTAATCTTTTGCACTTAATGTTGGCGATATTTGTACTTCATATGCTGATCTTTATACTTCAATAGTTGATACTTTATACCTTATGTGCTAGTACTTTGTACTCCATGTTGGGATATTTGTACTTCAAGTGCTGATCTTTTTTACTTCAATAGTTGACAATTTATACCTAATGTGCTTGAGTTCTGTACTCCATGTTGGTGGTATCTGTACTTTATGTGTTTATCTTTTCTACTTCAATAGTTGATACTTTATACCTAACGTGCTTGAGTTCTGTACTCTATATTGGTGGTATCTGTACTTCATGTGCTTATCTTTTCTACTTCAATAGTTGATATTTTATACCTAATGTGCTTGAGTTTTGTACTCCATGTTGGTGGTATCTGTACTTCATGTGCTTATATTTTCTACTTCAATAGTTGACGCTTTATACCTAATGTGCTTGAGTTTTGTACCTCAGGTGGCAAATGAACCAATCATCCCAAAGACTAAAGTGGTTGATCCCTATAAAGGAAGGACTGATTATAAAGGTCTTGCTTTTATGCTAATAAAAGAGCGAGAAGTCATCGACAACTTTGTCAGAAGAGATAATTTGAGATAACAAAATTTGCTTACTATTTTTCTTTTGGATAAATTGGTATCTGAACTAACAATTAACAATTATGTAGGGTGACTGTCTAGGAGGGAGCAAGACAATTTCTAGATGGAAGAAACTTTTGTGAGCTCTTATTTGGAGGAAAATTTACCGATAACATAGTGGACTGCTACATGTCAATATTATGTAGCCCATCTTTCGGCAAGAAGTATCACCACAAGGTGTGGTTTACGTCCTCAATTACGCAAGTATGTGGCAGTTTCCTAACTTAATTTAGTTCACGTTTCCAATGAGTCTAACCATTTGTTTTATACTTCATAGGCTGATATATTAGAACGACTCGAGGGACACAACATCAAGGATATTACGGATGAAGAATTTGTGGAGTTGAAGCTTAAACTTGACACCTTCACCTGTAAAGATTTGGAAGAGCTCACGGTTGATGTTTTAAACCAGTGTCGTTACATAATCCTAGCAATTTGCCGGCGCCAGCACTGGTTCTTGGTTATCCTCGACACCTCGACTCGTTCTTTCTTATACATGAAATCAATAATGGCCATCAGATACAAACCGATAGCTATTGCCATTGTAAGTTTGCTTCCTTTCCCTATGATTTCTTCATAAAGTAGGGAGTCAACAACTGATCAATATTTTTGTAAGCTTCATTCTATTCTCGATACATAAAGCTTTCATTGGGGAGTCGTGTGGACGAACAAATAAAGCAGAAAAAAAGCAGGCAGCAAATGGGTACAGTAGATTGTGGTGTCTATGTATGCCTTTGGGCATAATGTTTTGCTAGAGACACCCCCGAGTTCTGGAGGGATGCTAGAACAATTGAAATTGATAAATATCGTACGAATATGGCATATACAATATTAAGTCAGGAAAATGTCAAGATTTGAATCACTTGTATGTAAATACATGTGTAAATTAAAGCATAGTTTGGTTATAATATTATTTTGTATGTAAGTGTAATTTTTTATTAATTATTTATAACTTAAATTCAACTGAAACATGGCAGGGAATTTGAATACAATTCAGGGGAAACAAAGTACAAACTCAGAATAAACAAAGTATAAAATGTGTTTCGTTGAAGTACACTTCAATTCAATTGAAACTGGGCGACGGATTTGAGTGCATTTTGAGGGCAATAAAGTACAAACCCAGAACAAAGAAAGTATAAAATGTGTTTCGCTGAAGAACACTTAAATTCAATTGAAACAGGGTAGGGGATTTGAGTACAATTCGAGGGAAACAAAGTACAAACTTAGAATAAATAGAGTATAAAATGTGCTTCGTTGAAGTACACTTCAATTCAATTGAAACTGGGCAGCGGATTTGAGTGCATTTTGAGGGCAATGAAGTACAAACCCAGAACAAAGAAAGTATAAAATGTGTTTCACTGAAGAACACTTAAATTCAATTGAAACATGACAGGGATTTTGAGTACAATTCAGGGAAATGAAGTACAAACTCAGTACAATTCTGGAGAAATAAAATACAAACTCGGAAAAAACTAAGTATAAAGTTTGTTTTGTTGAAGTACACTTATTGCAATTGAATAATTATTCTCCAATAATTGTAATGATGGGCAAGTACAATAATTTGAGATTATCGGATCTGGTGAAGTACGAATTTGTACGTGTGATAGGGTGGATATCAACATCAAATTCTCATTTGTTTACATCTTTGAAAGTATAAGTATTCTTTCATTACTGCGATTGATAACATTCATCCGTTGAACACTAGTGATTAACAACTTAAAAATTTTACACTTTATTTTATTCATATGATAAATATTGGACACATACTTCAATAGTTTGGTTATTAATTACCAAGACTTACAAAGCAAATCTTTGAACAAATTTCAATTCAAAAATATTAGTAAAAATATTAAGATATTAAGTACAAAATTGCCCAAGTGAGGTGCAAATGTGAAGAAATCAAGTACAATTATCCCAGATTGAGGTACGAAATTCTACTATGTCTCGGATAACATACAAGAATGCTAATTTCACGCTAAATCACTTGCCCATTGCCCAAGTGAGGTGCAAATGTGAAGAAATCATGTACAATTATCCCATATTGAGGTACAAAATTCTACTATGTCTCGAATAACATGCAAGAATGCTAATTTCACGCTAAATCACCTACCTCATTGCCCAAGTGAGGTGCAAATGTGAAGAAATTAAGTACAATTATCCCAGATTGAGGTACAAAATTCTACTATATCTCAGACAACATGCAAGAATGCTAATTTCACGCTAAATCACCTACCTTGTTGCCCAAGTGAGGTGCAAATGTGAAGAAATCAAGTACAATTATCCCAGATTGAGGTACAAAATTCTATTGTGTCTCGGAAAACATGCAAGAATGCTAATTTCATGATAAATCACCCGCCTCATTGCCCAAGTGAAGTGCAAATGTGAAGAAATCAAGTACAATTATCCCAGATTGAGGTACAAAATTCTACTATGTGTCGGACAACATGCAAGAATGCTAATTTCACGCTAAATCACCCGCCTCATTACCCAAGTGAGGTGCAAATGTGAAGAAATCAAGTACAATTGTCCCAGATTAAGGTACAAAATTCTACTATGTGTCGGACAACATGCAAGAATGCTAATTTCACACTAAATCACCCGCCTCATTGCCCAAGCGAGGTGCAAATGTGAAGAAATCAAGTACAATTGTCCCAGATTGAGGTACAAAATTCTAATATGTCTCGGACAACATTCAAGAATGCTAATTTCACGCTAAATCACCTGCCTCATAGCCCAAGTAAGGTGCAAATGTGAAGAAATCAAGTACAATTATCCCAGATTGAGGTACAAAATTCTATTGTGTCTCGGACAACATGCAAGAATGCTAATTTCATGCTAAATCACCCGCCTCATTGCCCAAGTGAGGTGCAAATGTGAAGAAATCAAGTACAATTGTCCCAGATTGAGGTACAAAATTCTACTATGTGTCGGACAACATGCAAGAATGCTAATTTCACGCTAAATCACTCGTCTCATTGCCCAAGCGAGGTGCAAATGTGAAGAAATCAAGTACAATTGTCCCAGATTGAGGTACAAAATTCTACTGTCTCAGACAACATGCAAGAATGCTAATTTCACGCTAAATCACCTGCCTCATTGCCCAAGTGAGGTGCAAATGTGAAGAAATCAAGTACAATTGTCCCAGATTGAGGTACAAAATTCTACTATGTATCAGACAACATGCAAGAATGCTAATTTCACGCTAAATCACCTGTCTTATTGTCCAAGTGAGGTGCAAATGTGAAGAAATCAAGTACAATTATCCCAATCAGTTTACTGATTCTTTGCAAGTTCAACGATTATGCCATGTTCTACCACATCTTTTACACTTAATTACACGTTTCTCAATCTGTGATGGAATCCTTTATGTCCTTCTACGCCCAGGCTGAGATCAGCAATCAGATGCTTGAATGACGCCATCATCATCTAGAGGGAACATATGCATATCAAATGTAAGAATAAGGTTTATCACTACTTGGTATGCTTGTTGATACATCTCAACTCGGTAGTATTGATCGGTGAAGTCGTACGGTGAAAGTGACTTTGACTTGATACAAGCACAAGCATGTCTGCATGGTATTTTATCAATCTGCCATGCTCTGCACAAACAAACCCTGCCATGTAAATCTACAGCATACGATTTATCTTGCACAATCAACTCAAAGCTCCAACCGCTAGACATGACAACTTTTAAGTTACGAGAATGCATATGATTGATTGCCAACTTCTTCTCTTGCTTGGGACATAATTGACCAACCATCTTATGAGATTCTTCTCGTCTATCATGCATCATAACCATTATTTTCATGCGTATGTGATCAACCATGGCTGCAACTGGCATAAATCAAGCTGGTTTAACCCAATTATTCTAACTTTCTGCTTGATTATTGTTTATTACCCCCCATCGATCTCCACTGAATAAGGAATTTGCCCAACATAGTGGGTCAGACAGCATAATAAAGTCTTTGGCAAGCGGCATTGACTCCAAGATGTTGTCTATATATCAGGTATACTCCTGCCTTGTAGACGCATATGCAGCTTTCATAAAAACAGAACACCAATGTTTCTTGTTATGTAGAGGGTACTTCTTTAATACCTAAATTTAGAATAATAGAATAGTAATGTGCTAAATGTTATGAATTAGAGTTTATTTCACATAACTGTCTCACAAACAAAGATAAAGTACACTTACCTGTTTCTTAAAGTTATCTACTAAATGTCTCAAGCAATATGCATGGTGGCTACCGGGAAATATCATAAGGAGGGCCTTAAGAAGACTTGGATGTCAATCAAAGAAGAAAATAAACCTTGATAAGCCAGGCAGATATTTAGAATCTAAGACACTTCTTAGCTTAAAGCAAAATCACTCCCAATTAATATCATTTTCAGAGTTAACAACTGCATATGCTAACGTGAATAAGTCATCATTAGCATCCTTACTGACAGCAGTGAGTAAGACTCCTTTGTATTTATTTTTAATATGGGTGCCATCCAAGAATATCAATGGCCTGCATCCCCTGAGAAAACCAAGAAGGTAGGCACTGAAACATATAAATAGCCGACAAAATTTTTGAGTGATTAAGTCAATCTCACAGTCTGCAGTACTTCCAGGGTTTGTCCTATTCACAGCATCACAGTGCCACCTCAACTTATCATAAGATCCCTTCTTAGCTCCATGGATGTCATGCATAGCTAATTCCTTACCCATCCGTGCTTTATGGTACCTAAGTTCCACACCGTATTCTCTGTGGATATCTTTCAATATGGTATAGGGTCGATAACATGGCTCTGATCTCAATTTATCCTTCAGGATGTCCCCTTGTCCGAAGATTAGCCTCACCATATGTGTGCTCTAGATTGCATTTTCGAATTCCAAATAATTTATTAGCCTCATGCCTTGATGCATAGATTCTCCATTTGCAATTTTCATCACTGCAAACGGCAATGATTTTTTTGCTATCGTTTTTCTTGTATTTAACTGACCGCAAAGTAGACACTGCATAATTCTTAAGCATAATTCTGAACTCCTGAGCATCCTTGAATGTTTGACCCTCTCCATATATGCAATTCCTCCATGCATCAATTGAGTTGCTAATTAAAGCCAATTCATTTTGCGATGCATTGGTCGAACCAATTTCCTCCTCGACTGAATCCCTTGAGGTTGACAAATGAAGTACAATTTTAGGTAAAATAAAGTACAATATGTAGAATAATTCAGCATTGTGGTATAATTTCAAATAAACAAAGTACAATTTCAAAACAATAGAAGTATAAAACGCAAGCAATTGCAGTACAATTTTTGAAAATCAATAAGTAAAGCACTTTAAGTATAAAACTTTAGGTAAAATGAAGTGCAAAATTAATAGAACTTTATAAACTTAAATAATGGAGAACAATTTTACGTAAAAGCTTAAGTATAATTTTATATAAAAAGAAGTATAATTTCAGAACGCATGAAGTATAAAACCTTAGCCATTGGAGTACAATTTTTGGATAATCCATTAGTAGAACATTGTAAAGTTAAAAAAAGATTCAAAAAATTGAAGTACAAGTTATGATAAAATGAAATACAATTTGAGAACACCTGAAGTACAGAACTTCAATTAAAAGAGCACAGATTTAGGTAAAATGATGTATAAAATGAAGTATAATTTTAAGAAACAGAAGTAAAAGAAGTGAAGTACAATTTCAGAACACCTGAAATATAGAACCTTAGCTATTGCAGTATAATTTTTGGATAATCCATTAGTAGACGCTTCAAAATTAAATAATAGGTTCAGATAATTGAAGTACAAGTTTAGATAAAATGAAGTACAATTTCGGATACTTGAAGTATAGAACTCCAATGAATGGAGTACAAGTTTAAGTAAAATGATGTATAAAATGAAGTATAATTTCAAAAAATAGAAGTACAATTTTTGACAAAGTCAAGTACAATTTCAAAACATCTGAAGTATAAAACTTCATTGAAAAGAATACAGATTTGGTGAAATTATGTAAAAACTGAAGTATAATTTCAAAAAATCGAAGTACAATTTTAGAACAACTGAAGTATAAAACCTTAGCAATCACAGTATAATTTTTGGATAATTCATTAGTAGACGCTTCAAAATTAAATAATAGGTTCAGATAATTGAAGTACAAGTTATGATAAAATGAAGTACAACTTCGAACACTTGAAGTATAGAACTTCAATGAATAGAGTACAAGTTTAGGTAAAATGATGTATAAAATGAAGTATAATTTTAGAAAATAGAAGTACAATTTTAGACAAGGTGAAGTACAATTCCAAAACACCTGAAGTATAGAACTTCAATGAAAAGAATACAGATTTAGGTGAAATTATGTAAAAACTGAAGTATAAGTTCAGAAAATCGAAGTACAATTTATAAAATGAAGTACAATTTTCGAACAATTAAAGTATAAAACCCAGAAATTTCAGTACAGTTTTGGTAAAATGAAGTATAATTTCAGAAAAATGAAAGTATAATTTTATATAGATTACGTACAATTTGGGAACACTTCAAGTATAAACCGCTACAAGTTGTAGTACAATTTTAGATAATCCATTAGTAGAACACTTGAAGTATAAAACTTACATAATAAAGTATAATTTTTGTGAGATGAAGTACAATGTTAATTGCAATGAAGTATAATGTAGAACGCTCCAAGTACAGAAAGATTTTCAAATAAACAGAGTGTAATTTCAGAACACTTCAAGTACAAGACTTTACAAACTGCAGTACAGTTTATATTCTGTAGAAGTATTACCTTAAAACATCACTGCTCTTCTTTTCTCTGCTGCTTGATTCATCCTTTCAGTTTACCAGGATGTCAACAATGCTCATCTTCAATGTCAAATGCAGTAAGACCATATTCATGACATCGTCGTCATCAGTTAAACTCACGTACAATCTTTGATGTGGAGCTATATATTGCAAATTGAAGTGCTCAGCGTTGATTTCAATTCATTTTCTTGCGAGATTAATGTACATAACCATTAAGGTCATACTATCCTTAATTGACATTATATGGAGCTGGTCTTTGTAGCGGCAACTCCCCAAAACTTGATTGAACACACTTGCTTCACTAATCGTTGAGATTGTCGGAAAAACATAAGAAACTCAGAAGCAACTGAGAAGAAGATGAAACCCGAAAATGATGAAAATTAAAAGAGAAAAAGATAATGCAGCTGTCGGGTTGGTGGTTTTTGGCTCTGACGTTATTCTCGTTCCCCCCATGGAGCTTGTTGCATTTTTTCTGCTCTTTCTGTTTCTGGTAATGAGCATATGATATGGTTTAATATTTGCTTATCCGGATGAAGAAAAAGTGAGAAAAAATGAATGAAAAATATTATACTTAAGGGCATTTTTGTCAAATCATGTGAGTAGAGAGTTATCTCTAAAATTTTAACAAAACTAGGAAGTTTTTTCTAACAAAAATCAATTGGGGACTAATCACAAACTTTAAAAGTGTTTTTAGTACTTTTAAATAAGTGCCCCATATCATAATACGTGTGAAGACGATTCTGTAAAAGTCTCTTGCATTTCATTAGGTGTAGACATATTCCATAGTACATCTTATCTCTCTTTTATATAAAATATTAGCAATAAAATAAAGGACAAAAAAAATTTAAAAAGAGTCGGCACTACAACAAAATGGTACATTAGAGGCATTAAAAAATGCCACTTATGTAGTATTATAGTGACATTTTTATATATAATGGCATTTTTTAAAAGTGTCATCTAGGTAGTGTAGCTAAAGGTAAAAATGCCACTATTTTACCCTTTTGTGGCATTGAGAAAATGCAACAAGAAATAGAATAAATGACATATTGAAATGTCCCAAGAAATGCATTAACTGACATACCTAAATACCACGATTTATTTAAAAAATGTCAAACTAACATGTCACAAGATTTGCATAGAGTAACATATTAAAATGACAGAAAAGTTTTATGAAATGACATTATAAGATGCCATAAAAAATGTAATAAATAACATATTAAAATGTCATAAAAAGTTCCTTTTAGTGACATATTCTCGTGCCACCATAATTATAGTAAATGATGTATTAAAATGTCACAAAAAGATTTTTTAAATGACATATTAATATGCCACAAAATAGTACATTAATGGCATCTTAAAATGCTATAAAATTTAATTTTGTTGGCACTTTAAAATAACACAACATATATAAATTATTGCATTTAAAAATGTCATAAAAAAGTACTTTTCGTGACATTTCAACTTGTCATTTTTTTTTTTAAATATAGTTACCTTACAAATGTCACAAAAGAATTATTTACTGACATTTCAAAGTATGATATAAATGATTAATTTGACATTTTACTGTGTCACCATAATCATAAATATAAATGTACATTAGAATCTTATATTATTCATTTTAATCACTAATCGTATCAATCTAGTTATAGGCAAATATTTAAAAGAAACCATCATAATAATTGATTTTGCTTCATATAAATAAAAATGATCTTCTTAGAAACATCACTTATCAAACCCATGTTCTGAATGAGTAAACAAACAAAATTATAAGTAGCTTTGTCAAAAAGATAGAATACTAATGTATGTTTACAAATGTGTAGAAAGCATCTAAATCAAAAATAAAGGCAAGAATCTAAAGCTTGAAGTGATATATCTTCTAAAAGCATTTGAATCATCCATAAAGCCGAGCATCTACATCCTTCGAGATCTGCACAAGTACGACAAACAATATAAAAAAGTAATCATTATCATATACAATTAAAATAACCAAAACTAAAAATAATTTGCTATTCATAAAACAAAAAAGTCCAAAATTAAAATTGATCTAAAATGTAAAGTACATGTACCTGTAACACAATTAATATTCAGTTTCATTTCTGATTCACATCTTGCATTCTCATTTAAATGAAATTTCATGTAGGGATCCATTTATATCTATAAAATATGAATAAGGAGACTAGATGTAAGTTTTTTACCTTGGAATTTTGTTGAAAGCAACTGTAGTTGAGGCTTGTTAAAGCAGATTGGAGGAAAGAATAAATTAAAAAAAATAAAAACTAATAACATAACTATGAAATGAAATACCCATACCTTCGGGAAATAGCTGATGCACTATGAGTTTGAGGGTGAAACAAAAACCCAATAATTTTCTTAAAAAGCCCTAGATATGCTTTCCCTCCAATTTTTTTATCATCCTCTAATTATTTGAGTGATCTCCCTCTAATATTTTTCAATGTTTAGAGAATTTTTCATATTATCATGCTTGATGATTGAGTTTTAAGGAAAGATAGATCTAATACTTATTAATTGATTTGTACTAATATGCTTTAGAAAGCATTACATGGAATGTTGGCATGTAATTTGCACCGTTTCACAGAATTAATGATCAAAATTGGATTTTCCAATTATAAACAAAATTAACAAAAGACCAAAAAAAAGAAAAGAAAAGGAAAGATTTGGTTAGAATGTGCTGTGGGTTTGGGACGAAATGCATGTGTGCTAAGAAATAGTGTTAGTGCTTATCTTTTCTTTATTGCTTTTTTGACTTTTCTCTTTTCAATTTACATTTCTTTTTTATTTTTTACCATTATATTATAATCTAACTAAAATTTATCTAATAATTTAAGTAAATTATTAAAATTTATTTAAGATTAAATGGTGAAAGGAAGTAAATAAATAATTGACTTTTAGAAATTTTAAATGTTCAACTAGTGAATCCGACAAATATTAAATTTAGAGATTAAATAGGACTAAACATTTATTTTTGTATATGAAAATATATTTTCTTAGTTATTTAACTGCTTTTACTTTGAATTATTTTATAAAATAACACATTTAAAATTCAAATAGACTAAAAATGAAGATGGAAGAAATAATATAATTGGAGATCTCTAGAGAAAACAGAAAGGGTAAAGTTATAATGTATAGGTGAAGAGAAAAAATTGACAAATATGTTTAATTTTGATACTTTTCAAAAATATGAAAACGAAATTAGTGACACTCGTTAAATATATTTATTTAAATTTATTAAATTTACGAAACTAAACTATAAAATGAAATAATGTTATTTTCACTAAATATTTTGTATTTTTTTTTTTCAAATGTAGTAATATTTGAAAGCAATTAGTGACACTGGTTAAGTGCCTTTAAAATATAATTATGTTGTCATGTTTAATTAAATATCACTATTGTATGTGCCACTTATTAAACAAATGCCATTAAATATTATTGTATAGTGACATTTTTATAACTATCACTATATAGTTTTTCTGTATCACTGGGTTACAAATGCCAGTATTAAGTTAATGCCACTAATACTTCATGACATTTTTTTACGTGACACTAAAAGTAACTATAAATGGCATTTTTGTAAGTATCACTATACAGATTTTCTGTGTCACTAGGTTATAAATGTTATTATTAAGTTAATGTCACTAATACTTTATGATATTTTTTTTAAGTGACACTAAAAGTAAATGTAAGTGCCATTCTTTCTCAAGAAAATAGTGGCACTACATACATGTCTTTAAATTATATGTATGCTAACATTTCCAAACAAGTGTCGTAATTTTATTTGTCTTTTATTAATGAAATGCCACTAAATGTTATATTATTATGGTATTTTGTTCAACTGTCATTATATTATAATTTTTATGACATTAAAATATAAAATGCCACTAACTAAATGTCATCAAATAACACTTTTGTTGCAATGCGGGGAAACTACTGAGCCCAAAGAATTAATTGTTGAAAGACATGGGTTTAGAGAAACACCGCCCTCGCCCCCGCCCCCGCCCCCGCCCCCGCCCCAAAACAAAAAGAGGAAATGATTTTTTAAAAATAAAGATAATTATTGAGAATGTGTTTGGTGACTTCCCTTAATTTTTCTTTTTTAATTCCAAGAACACCCAAAAATATAAGAAAATGTAATTCAAAATATTTTGAAAAGAAATACCAAAATCAAAAACAACTCTAAAGTCAAGCTCACAGTTTTGTGAGTAAAGCTCAATTTCAAGCATAACAATTTTGTCATTAGTCAATTGTTCAAATGGCATATTTTCACACTTATACTTGTGTGGTTCAAAATTCGAATTCGAAAGTTTAAATGTGCATGTATATGCAATGACCAGCAATAATAATTTTCCCAATAGTTTAAAACTTTAGTAATAATTTTTTCAATATTTTTATGTATTTTTTTTAATTTTTGTAATAATTTCTAGTTTATATATATTTAATATTTTAGTAATAATTTTTATTAATTCTTTACCAACAAAGTTTTAGATTCATATTTACAATCAAATAATTTACAATTAGGTTAGGCGTGGCCCATTAGGGCATTTCTAATTTATTTATTTGAGAATATATTTGTCAAAAATAGACTTAGAAATTAAATGAAAAATAATTTTTTAACTTATTGTTAGTTATTTATATTGAGAAAGATATTATTAAAATCATTTTGACTTAATTCAATCAATGACGACTACTATTATAAGAAAGAGCATCGTGCTTAATTTTGTTGACAATATATATTTTGAATTCGTATTTGTATTTGAACTCTTATATTTTATAAATCCCCTCGCCCCATAGTCTCAAGTCTGAATACATCCCTGTGTACATAAAAAATAAAAAAAATAAAAAAAGTACCACTTTTATTAGGCCAAGTCTTTTATTCATTGATTAAATGCATTGCAATTCACAACTACTTTGAGTGTGTTTTGATTGACCTTATTTTAAATATTTCATAAGTTTTGATATTTTGTAGAATATTTTGAAAGTTGTAAAATTCTAACTTTCATCTTAAAACTAATATATTGACTTCTCTATGTAAGTAAATTGTAAAAACTTATAAAAATAAATAAGAAACAACCGCAACTTTCATAAGATTACATGATTTAAAATGAACCAGGTACTTGTAAAATTTTAAAAAATATATAAGGTCTCCTTATCTTTATAAGCAGCTTATAAATTGTGAACATATAATCCAATTTCAGATCTTATAAACCTCTGTTAAAAATTTTATTAAGTATTTTAAAAACACTTTATAAATTATTAAAGATCTTATACTAAATTTTAAACAGTTTATAAACTCAAACTAGTTTGGCAAAATCCCTTATAAAATTAATGCTACAAGAAATGGCTTTAGGAAAAGTAACAAATAATAATATTTTTATTTTGTGAAATTTATTTTGGAAGTATTGGTTTTTTGAAATTTCTATTATCCATAAGCTTCATTTTGTAGTCTTCATAAAATGGACAATTCAAAATGGGTTCATCTCAAAACGGCCATATTAATTTGTAAAAAATGTTAAATTTATTTTACCCCCTTATACCATGAGGTAGGTGTCAAATACCCTTTTATACTATCAAAATCTTCAAATAAAAACCCTCAAATTTCTTTGTTGTTAGAAAAGTAACGATTGTTTGGCTGATATGGTACTAAAATTATCTTCCTTTATGCATATGACTGTTGGAAAATTTTATATCCAAAATACCATTGTGAGTAACTATATAATGTTCAATTTCTTACTTCAATTTTGTTACTTCATTTTTAGGACATAAAACATCATCTAACTCTTATCCAACAAAAACATTAAATCATTTCATTTCTTTAAAAAAAAAAAATTAAACAACTCAATTTCAATACAGAGCATATAGAACCAATAAAATAGAGGTTGCTCGTGCAAAAAATACACATGAGCCCATTATATGTATTTCTATATCGGAACTATTTGCCTAAAATTTTCCAAAATTTATAAAAAAAATCTATAATAATATATAGGATTTTGCTATATTTTATTTATAATTTATCATTACTTTGTAAAACTCTAATTGAATAAGCAAATTGAAAAAAATCCCAAAATTCTAGGATTCCAAGGTTGAGATATACTAACCGATTAATTCAAACAACTAATTAAAAATCAATTCACTTGTTCCTCCACAGATAGGCACTATATCTTTTAATATTCACCATCAATTTTCTGCTGATTTTTTTTTTTTTAATTTTGGGATGATATTTTATGATTTTTCTTTGTGAGTGAGAAGAAAAGTAAACTGAATATACTTGTCTCTTTCCTAATCATGTTCTTTTTATGTCAAGTACAAATTTATCTGGATAGGAAAAAACTGCAATGCGTCCCAAGTTTTTATATTATTTAGTTACTTTTTTATGTTAAATTAGTAATTTATTATAAAATTTTAATATCATCAATTATTTTATTAATAATATATGACTTTGAGGGGCATTTTGAGGTTTTGGTTGTACATTAGGTATTTCACACGTACCTAGTACAATAGGGTAATTTAACCCTTTGTAAAATTACAACCTGTGCTGTATAGCCTAACAATCAACAGTTAGAGCTCTACGTGGGAAGAAGCTTCTTTTGAACCTCAAATGGCTGCGAACATTTCTCGGCGGGAACCCGATATAGGTCCATTCATTTCAAGATTATCCCTGGAAAAATCCCATTTCAGCATCAAAATCCCATATAAACCTTTGTCTCAAATGAAAAGAACACAAAAATTTCCTCTTCATCCGTTCATTTGGTCCCTCTCGAGGATCAGGCAAACATACGTAGGTGGGCGAGGGCAGGCAGAAGCTGACTTGATCGATGGAGGAGGAAAACTTTTCCCTCCAGTCCACGAATTATACCAGACGAGAACTTCCGGGGAATGTCACGAATGACTTTTGCTACGTCGATATATCGCTGCACTCCCCCGGCGTCTGGGTGTCCGGGGACCCCAGATCCTTGCTCCATTTCGCCTTGCCCCGCCTACAGCTTCAACTGGCTATCATTTTTATCCTCACCCAATCCCTTCATCTCTTGCTCCGCCGTTTCCATTTGCCTCGCATTGTTTCCGAGATCCTGGTATTTTCTCCTTTTCTTTTTTGTTTTTGCTTGGAAAATAAAATGGTGGGACGGAATTTTCTTTTCTTTTCTTTTTACCTTTTGATGTGGAAAATTGTTCTGGTAATACCCATGCATTGTTTGATTAAATGCTTGAATAAGGCACTATTCTCATTCTATTTTTCTTTTTTCTGTGTGTTTTTGGTTTCTTTTGCGTTGTTTGTTGTGATGAAATATTTTTATAGGCCTGCGCATGTATGTCTCAAAATGCAACTATTCATGTATGCCAAATAAAGGAGTTTAATGTGTTATTGCTGGATTCTAATTTCTTTATGTTTGTTTGCATTTTTCTTCTTAAAGATTAATCCATTGTGCATGTAGGTTTATGATTTATGTCCAAAGGAGAGGCAAATGCATGATTAGAAGATTTGAACTTGTTGATGCTTTGGTTTTTCTCCCATTACTTTCGGGGCTAATTTGTTTATTGACTGCAGCTTAGACAATTCATACATATATATATATATATATGCATATTTCTGGATGGAAGGGTCCAATAGACGCCAAATAAAAAGGCAAATGATTAATTGCGAGCTTTGCATTTCTGAATTGATTAGTAATAATCGTCGCTGTTGTTTTTTAGCTAGATCTTCAAAGGATTTTGGAGTATGAGAAATATCTGTGCATGAAAACAAATGTAAAGATCTGAGAAAATTGAAAGCTTCTGAGTACGTTATGTTATCTACAATAAAGATTGTAAATGTTAATTTAGTTTAAACTTGCCAAAACCATGTTTGAGAGGTAAAAAGTTCAGATAATCCAAATTCCTGTTTGTTCTGTACTTCATCTGTCCTTGATGCAAATTGAATAAAAGATGCATGCTCATATGCTGATTTTCTGTCCTTAACAAAGATATTATTCAAACGCTCAACAATCTAATTTGTGATGAACCACAGTTATATGCCTTTGATTGGAAGTAAAAGAATAAAATTTAAATGCTCTTCAGTAAGTCTCATGCAGGGTGAGAAACTTCCACTTTCCATTTGAAACATTCAGGTGCAAGTTGCTTTTGGATGGATTCTCCAAGTTTCCTTTCAATTATGAAGGGCAGAACTGGAACTGTATTATTTTAGCACGAAGTGAAAAGTTGATGCATGTTAATTTGACTATAAACATTATCCAAATAAAGGATGAATTACAAAAATGTTCAACTAAGACATCGTTATGTCTGGGAAATATGTGTAACTTAACTATTGTAGTTTTTTTCAACCAGGCTGGTATCATACTGGGACCAACTATTCTAGGACAGATGCCGACACTTGAAGCTACATTGTTCCCACCAGAAGGAGACGTCTACTTGGACTTATTGTCAAAAATTGGCTACATTTTCTTTATATTCCTTAGTGGTGTGAAGATGGATCCAAGAACAGTGCTGAGGACTGGTATAAAGGCGTGGACAATAGGAGTTCTTGCAGTCACAATTCCAGTTAGTGCTGGCTTGATATTAAATTTAGTGAATCAGAGATCCATACATAGGTATCGATGGCCAGCTTACAAAAATATTGTGGGGATTCAGAATTTATTCCCCTTTCCTGTCATAGCTTCCATGCTTGTGGACCTGAAAATCATGAATACCGAGCTTGGCCGCCTTGCTCTGGCATCAGCCCTGATCAGTGATTTAGTTAGCAATCTCACTTATACTGTCATTACTTATGGGAGAATTGGGCAAATGGGCTTTGCAAATGTTATTATGATTCATTCCAGTGTGTTAACTCTCTGCCTAATTTCATTTATATGGTTTGTCGGACGGCCACTTTGTCTGTGGATAATTCAAAGGACCCCAGAAGGAAAACCAGTTAGCAGATTTCATGTCATTCTTATGTCTCTATTGGTCCTAGTTGTGGTCTTAATCACTGACAATGTGGGACTTAACTATCAGTATGGTCCCTTTTTACTAGGTTTAGTAGTGCCTGATGGGCCACCGTTGGGAGCTACACTTGTGGACAGGTTGGAGACCCTAATATCAGGATTGCTGGCACCACTTTTGGTGACTTACTGTGGGATGAAAGTAAACCTGGTTGAGCTATATGATCTGAAATTCATTGGCCAAGTATGGGTAGTCCTTTCTGTTTGTTTGACTGTGAAGTTGGTTTCAATTTTCGTTACAGCAGTAGGCTGCAGAGTGCCTGTTAAAGATGCTGCTGCTCTTGCATTCGTCATGAGTTCTCAAGGAGTTGTTCAGATGTCCTTTTATTACTATAATGCAGTGAATCAGGTGCTCGACTATCCCATGCTACTTCTTGATTGTTTTAATATAAATAATACATTAACTGAAATTAAGCAGAAAACTTTCTGCACGTCCTTCAAGCCTTTTTCGTTCTTTCTTTCTGAAGATAGTATGTATCCTTAGGTTTGAATTTTTTATTTCAAATCCGTAAACTCGAATAGTGACACTGTTTTGTTTTCTGATAAACCACAGACATTTGATGGAGAAACCTTTTCCATGCTTACTACATCAGTTTTAATACAAGCTGGGGCCGCAAATCTAATTGTGAAGTCATTATATGATTATTCAAGAATGTATACTGGTTATCAGAAAAGAGACATTCAGCACACTTCATTCAACTCTGAGCTTCGTGTACTTTCATGCGCCCATCGAGTAGATGATGTATTAGCTGCCAGAAAACTACTGGAAGCTTCTTTTCCCAGGAAAGAAAGTCCACTTGCTGTCTATGCTCTGCATCTGGTGGAGCTTGCCGGTCGGGCCCATCCCCAACTGATTGATCACCAATTAGGCCAAAAGTCTTCAGGTGGCACTCGGACACAAAAAATGATTGAGATTCTGTCTTCCTTCGAACTACAATACTTGGGAGTAGTCACCGTCCAGCAATTCACAGCTATGTCTCTAACAAAGTTCATGCACCACGACATCTGCACAGTCGCCTTCAACAAATTGGCATCCTTGATAATTCTGCCATTCCATAGGAAATGGAACCACCAAGGGAAAATGATATTGGATAGCGGCAGTTTGAGAGCAATTAACTGCGAGGTATTGGACATGGCCCCTTGTTCTGTTGCCATTCTTGTCGACCGTCACAAAGTGCGGCGTAACCCTTCGTCCACATACAATGTGGGAGTGGTGTTTTTCGGCGGAACCGACGATCGTGAGGCATTAGCTTATGGCAGACGGATGGCCCAATCCCCAGATATACATTTGACAGTAGTTCGTTTTGTTCCTTGGGACATTTATGCCGGTGATGGCCAATGGGACGCAGTTCTTGATGCAGAAATATTGAAAGATACGAGGATGCAAGGGGCCCATCAGGATAATATAGTGTACAAAGAGGAGAGGGTGAAAGATGGGGCAGAAACTGCTCTGCTCATTCATGCTATGGAAGAAGCTTTCGATCTGATCATGGTGGGACGGCGCCATAAAGATGACACACCTCAGTTATTAGGCCTTAGCGAATGGAATGATCTGCCGGAACTTGGTCCAGTTGGGGACATGCTTGCGGCTCCAGATCTCACTACTCCTGTCTCTGTTTTGGTGGTGCAACACCAAAATGTGAAGTCCATCTAATTAAATAAATAATTTGGCATCAAAAGGAAGTTTTTCAAGGGCTTAAATCCAACAGTTGCAGCTTGTAACTTTTTCATTCTGAAAAGATCAGTCTGAAAGCACTGTGTGCTGCTTACCATGTGGTGAAATTGAAGATAGCGAAATAGGAAAACAAGAACATAGCAAATTCTTCTTCTGCTTCCCAATAATTCATATTTTATTTGTGCATGAATGCAAAAGTTGATGCCCTGCTGGCTGCTGGTACATGAGTTTCTATTTTGGGACAAATTACAAGACCTTGAGTTTTGATCCAATGAAGCATATATAAATCCTTCTAATTATATATACGTCCCCTGATATTGACAGCAGTTAGAAAATTCTAGTATCTTTTTATTGAATAATTGTTTTACCCTTTTTTTTTTAAAAATAATAATAATAATAATAATAATAATAATAATAACACGCCTTTCCCCTCCTTGACAATTATAAATAAATAAATAAAAGAATCATGCACAAAGTAAGATGTCTAAATCCCATTCTTACGTTGAGAAATATTGCTTTGATTTAGACCAAAATTTGAATCATTACATCTTATGCATTATCGCTTTATGATATTGTGTTCGGTGTTAAACCTAAAATGTTTAATTAAGATTGTGGTTATGAATATACTTGGCAGATCTTTTAATCTAGTGTATCGAATTGTATAGCAGAAGGAACATTTGCGTGCATGCAATTGACTAGAGCCACACTCTAACAACTAGGGGTGTAAATGGATATTAAACGGATCGAATACACTGTTTTCATATTCGTATCCGTTTAACTTTTCAAATATTTGAATACGGATACGGATTTAACGAATATTTAAAAATAATATCCAAATTCATATCCGTCGGATATTGGTTGGATTCGGATATATCCGTATTTGATTATAATTATTCAAATGCATTCATATTTTATTAAACTTATCCGTATTCGAATTATTGTTTTATATTCATATTGAATGATAATTATTTAGATATCCATTTATAAATATCCAAATACGTGAATCTATGAACCTATAATAAATACATATTTTAATTAATAAAAGGAACCATATAATTTCATTAAAACGAAAGATATCAAACAAATAACATATTTTTAATTAATAATTGACTTTAAATTGATTATTAATACTTATTAATAATAATAAAGGCATTTAAGTATATTAATTATAAAGTCAACTAACAATAATTATGTTGATTAACTTTATTCTTTAATTTTTTCTCTATATTACAATAATTTTTTAAATTTATTCTTTTTTCTTCTCAATTCTTCAATTATAATTTATATATACATACATGGATTATGAGATTTCTATTGAAAAATATAAATAATATATTATTTAATAAATATGTATTCAGATCGGATATTAAACGAATCGAATACGCATTTACCATATTCGTATCCATTTATAATCGAATATCTACTAATCGAATACGGATAATATCCACTTTAAATGGATGCAGATACATTTTGTATAAATAGATACGAATGCGAATGGTAAATGAATTTTCTAATATTCATTTACAACCCTACTAACAACACATTTCTTTGCCTAAATGGTGGCGGGATAGCGCGCGTATCTATCAACCATGCATGCATTATTTGGGTACGTACTCTTGGATGAATTAATTAAATAACGGGAATTACATGCAAAGCAAATTCATTAATGATATCTAAATATGTATAGTTACTTATTATGTTGCAAGTAATTACTACAACAAAAACTGCTTTTCAAGACAAAAAAATGTCCCAATGGTAATTATATTTTTTGGGGCAGACAATATATCTGTCACATAGTTGTGTATCGCATTAGATCATGAGACACTTATTAAGCGCCCCTATAACTTTTTCTGTCACGACACTTATATATGTCACAATAGTAATTTTTTGAGGCACCTATGTACGCCATATAAAAAGTCACTAATTTTACAAAGGAACATTTTAAAACACTTATTTAAGCCTCTATAGTTACAAGAGATATTTATATATGCCCCTAAAAAGTATTGTTGGGACAAATATAATTGCCACTTACTTTTGAAGACATTTTAAAATGTCATATAAATACCTTTTTGAGACACTTTATTTTTCTCTTAGCCATACATTTTTATGTCAAATAACTTTTGACAACACTTAAAAGTATCTTAAAAAATATTTTAGGGCACTTAACGCAAAAATCTTGTGACTACACGGACACCAAGAAGTGTCTTAATAGTATTTTATAAGCCCCACTGGGAAAGATTATATATATAGCTGTTATACATACATATATTATTTTCTTCTTTCAAGTGTCATATTTCTTTTTCTTTTTCCTGCACAAATACATTTGGTATCCTGCGACATATAACTACACTTTAAACAATATATGTAAAACAACAAAATTTTGGATACAAAATCAAATATAATGCTAAGTACCAATTATCAAAAATTCAAAATGTGAACTAGACTTGATTAAAGAAGTCATGTAATACTATTTATAATTAGTCTCCAAGACAAAGCTACTAAAAAATCCAATCATGGTTCTTGAAACATAAAGTTCAAATCTCCAGTACCTGTATAAGTTTTCTAGCAAAAATGGATGAGAGGATACCTTCAATAAATCCACTTGCATAAGTCTCCTAGCAAAAAAGATGTGAAATCATTTTAATACCCCAACTATACAAAATCAAAAAGAATCACCCAATTACTCCCATTATATTCTAGTTTCCATCAACAATGAAACTCATCATCCACTGCAACCTGCATATATGAAGATATATATTAACATTTCCTTCACAAGTAAAATCAAAGTGATTGCTTAAGTTAGTGAAATGAATAAACTTAAACAAAGTAAAATGCTCCAAAATGCTTAAGACAATAAATACAATAGAATAAATCAAAGATAATAAATTTTAATGCATATATGAATAAATCAAAATACATTTTAATGCAACCAAACATGCTGAGGGCTTGTTTGGAAGTATTACTTTCAAGACAGCAACACCACCAGAAAGCTTAGCAAGTCTCTCCTTGAGCTTCTTCTTGTCATAATCGGAAGTGCTCAACTCAATTCCTGATTGTTACTGTTAGAACAGGATTCATGAGTTCGGCATTGGTTTTCTGGGGAAAAAAAGAAAGAATAGAGACATCATCAAAACAAAAGGCCCAAGAATATTATTGGCACCAACCTGGTCACATCTTTCTTCAATAGCCTTCTTGCTAACAGCTCCATCAAGAATAACAGTGTCATCCTTCAATACTGCAACCTGAGGATTCAGTCCAAAAGTCAGGCATAAAGGAGATAACAGTTAGCAAGATATGAATACAAGGTAATTTAAACAATTACTTAATTAGAAAATGTAAGTAAGAATAGACATATACAAGCAACCAGTGTAGCTCACCTTTTTGGATGAGCCAAGCATGTCAACTGTCAAATTTTCAAGGTTCAATCCTAGTTCACTTGTGATGACCTACACTTACATAGGTGTAAGGGCAATAAGTAGTCTAAAGCCTCATGATCATAGTCCATTTAGGTACATCTGTCTTTGCATGCAAGTGTGAACATGTGTGATGTTTGCAGCATATCCACTTGTTTGGAGAGAGAGCACTAGCAAACAATAAACAAGTCCATTACCTCACCCCCTGTTAGGAATCTAGGTCCTATAAATATGCCTTTATGTTTTCTCTAAATCCAAGAGCTTTAATGGCACAAACCTACAGATTCACACAAAATTTAGAAACTCTATTTAATAAAGATGCATCTCTGAAGCACCCTAGCTACAGTGTGTCGAAACAACCAACAACCCCAAAGTAAGTTTCACTTTTAGCACTCAATCTCAACACTGAGGTATAGTTATATCCTCATCATCTTAAACACTACATGGAACTACAGAAATTTAGATAGAATTGAAAACAAAATTAAAACTTCATTGTAGACATCAAGTCATCAAATCATCGAAGAGAACTTTTAAGCTAGCCAGCTTCTAATCCATTCAACCAGCCCAATTTACAGGACAAAAATAATCGCTTATTTTAGGCCCCATTGTAACCTTGACAGCATCAGCAAGCTCTTCAATGCCTCTAAGCATCGTAGCCCTTGCCTCCACCCCAACAACTACAGCCTGTTTGCCCTGCAATCTTCAATCCAAGACCAACAGACAACCAATTATGTAGCTCTAAATGCCTTTCTATGATTACTATTTAAACCTTCCAAACAGACAATGACCTATATAATTGCAGCTTTGTATTATAAAAACAAAGGTTGCCCTCTTTACATTTCTATTTAGTTATTTCTGCTAGTGCTAGCAACAATAGCCAAGACAGTGCAATTTCAAAGGCTAAAGTGGTCCAATTACAATTACAATTACTATTTAACAAGGAGAGAAAAGCAATTGGCCACAATGAACAAAGAGGACAAATCAGTGCAACCTTGAGATTGCTATTTCTAATTTCTGTTTTCCCTAAGGTCTAAATAGAGATTTTTGCCTCACAGCAACTATGCAAATATATGGTATGACAATTTCCTTCAGAACCATGATACATATTCTTCATGACACAACCAGAAGCTAATCACTACGCAGTTGGTCTTGTTAAAGTGGAAATGAGAAGGAAGTCAAATTCATCAAGGATTATTAAGCAACAGAAACTTGAGGTCCATAGTTATGACATGTTTTTCAGCAATATCAAGAGCATTAGAGGGGGGGGAAAAATCAAAGGTACTGCTGAAATAAAACTTTGCACAAATAAACAAACTAAATGTGCATAGTACAACAGTACATGCATATTTGCATTTGCTGGGTATAATATGATTGCAAATTACAAAATTAAAATCAATACCAAACGTATTCATAATATCCTCAACGAAACGCTTGATTATGAACTGCATATACCCAGTACCCATCTGCTTAAGGGAAAGAAGAATAACCGGGCTATTATAATCAAATCCAATTTGCATACTCCAGCAATTACTGTAAAAACAAAAGGAGGAAAATTTCATTACCGCAATCTTCTTTAGCTCAGCCTCTAGAGTTGGTTTCTTGTTGTTCTTCCAAATCTCTCAAACTTGATTTAGCAGATTCTTTTATCAAGCCCTAATTTTAAGAGATTAAAAATATTAAAATTGAGAGAAGAGGAAGATAGATAGATATAGAGATGGACGGAGAGAGAAAGAGATTCAATACCTTGAAAAATCACATACCCATTAGCTAAAATGGATTACCACTAGTATCGTTTGACAGCATAAAAGCACTGGGCTGAGGTTGACTCCATCCCAGACTGCTCCGGTCATTGTTGCCTAATCTTCGGATATAATTTTCCCCTGTATTATAAATCTGACCAACCTTCCGCAAAAAAATCCCCTTCTTGATCTTAGGTTTTTCCAAGCTGATGAGAACTGGGAAAAAAGAGGGGAAAAGGAATTGTGGGGAAAGAACTCAATGCTCGTTTGGGGGGAAAAAGACGCGCGGGCAGGAAAAAAAAAAAGTGGGGGAGATCAATTTTTTTCACCAAATTAATTTATAAATGTATGATTTATTTTAAGGGGCACTTATTTAAAAGTATCAGAATTACTTTTTAATTTTATGTTCAGTCCCCACTTAATTTTTGTTAGAAGAAACTCTCTAGTTTTGTTAAAATTTTAGAGATCACTCCTTACTCACTTGATTTGACAAAAATGCTTTTAAGGATAATATTTTTCACTCATTTTTTTTCACTTCTTCTTCATTCACATAAACAAACAGTAAACTCTATCATATGCTCATTACCAGAAACAGAAAGAATAGAAAAAACGCAACAAGCTCTACAGCGTGAACGAAAATAATAGTCGAAGCCAACAACCACCAACCCGACATCTGCATTGTCTTCTTCTCTTTTTATTTTCATCATTTTCGGGTTTATTCTTCTTCTCGGTTTCTTCTCAGTTGCTTTTGAGTTTCTTGTATTTTTTCGACGATATCAACCAGTAGTGAAGGATGAGTGTTCAATCAAGTGTTGGAGAATTGCCGCTACAAAGACCAACTCCATATAATATCATAAATATGATCTTACTGCATTTGACATTGAAGATGAACATTGTTGACATCTTGGTAAACCGAAAGGATGAATCAAGCAGCAGTGCAAAGAAGAGCAGTGATGTTTTAAGGTAATACTTCTTCAGAATCTAAATTGTACTGCAGTTTGTAAAGTTTTGTACTTGAAGTGTTCTGAAATTGTACTATGTTTATTTGAAAATCTTTCTTTGCTTGGAGCGTTCTACATTATACTTCATTGCAATTAAAATTGTACTTCATCTCACAAAAATTGTACTCTATTATGTAAGTTTTATACTTCAAGTATTCTACTAATGGATTATCCAAAATTGTACTACAACTTCTAGCAGTTTATACTTGAAGTGTTCCCAAACTGTACGTCTTCTATCTAAAGTTATACTTTTGCTTTTCTGAAATTATACTTCATTTTACCAAAGTAAGTACTTCATTCATTGAAGTTCTATACTTCAATTGTTCTATTTATTGATTTTCCAAAACTGTACTGCAATTGCTAAGGTTTTATACTTTAAGTCTTTTGAAATTGTACATTACTTTATCTAAAATTGTACTTCTATTTTCTGAAATTATACTTCATTTTACCTAAACTTGTACTCTATTCATTGAAGTTCTATAACTCAAGTGTTCCGAAATTGTACTTCATTTTATCTAAACTTGTACTTTAATTATTTGAATCTATTATTTAAGTTTTATACTTCAAGTGTTCTACTAATGGATTATCAAAAATTGTACTATAATTGCTAAGGTTTTATACTTCGGGTGTTCTGAAATTGTATTTCACTTTATTTAAAATTGTACTTCATTTTATTTAAACTTGTACTTCAATTATCTGAATCTATTATTTAAGTTTTATATTTCAAGTGTTATACTAATGGATTATCCAAAATCGTACTGCAATTGCTAAGAATTTATACTGCAAGTGTTTTGAAATTATACTTCTGTTTTCTGAAATTATACTTCATTTTACCTAAACATGTTTTCTATTCATTGAAGTTCTATACTTCAAGTGTTCTGAAATTATACTTCATTTTATCTAAACTTGTACTTCAGTTATTTGAATCTATTATTTAAGTTTCAAGTGTTCTACTAATGGATTATCCAAAAATTGTACTGTAATTGATAAGGTTTTATACTTCAAGTGTTCTAAAATTGTTCTTCTTTTTATATAAAATTATACTTAACCTTTTACGTAAAATTGTAATACATTATTTAAGTTTTATAAAGTTCTATTAATTTTATACTTCATTTTACCTAAAGTTCTATACTTCAAGTGTTTACTTATTGATTATCCAAAATTGTACTGCAATTGATAGCATTTTATACTTCTATTGTTCTGAAATTGTACTTCATTTATTTGAAATTACCCGACCATACTGAATTATTCTACACATTGTACTTTATTTTACCTAAAATTGTACTTCATTTGTCAACCTCAAGGGATGCAGTCAAGGAGGAAATTGGTTCGACCAATGCATCGCACAATGAATTAGCTTTAATTAGCAACTCAATTGATGCATGGAGGAATTGCATATATGGAGAGAGTCAGACATTCAAGGATGCTCAGGAGTTCAGAATTATGCTTAAGAATTATGCAGTGTCTACTTTGTGGTCATTTAAATACAAGTTATGTTGTTCGAGATATCAGCAATTTTGTACCCCAATCTGGGAGAATTATAATTGATTTTATGACATTTGTACTTCATTTCGGCAATTATGTATTTGATTTAGCTTGAAATTAGCATTTTTACATGTTATCCGAGATATCAATTATTTTATATCCCAATCAGGGAGAATTATACTTGATTTCATGATATTTGTACTTCATTTCGGCAATTATGTATTTGATTTAGTGTGAAATTAGTATTTTTGCATGTTATTCGAGATATCAGTTATTTTGTACCCCAATCTAGGAGAATTATACTTGATTTCATGACATTTGTACTTCATTTCGGCAATTATGTATTTGATTTAACGTGAAATTAGTATTTTTACATGTTATCCGAGATATTAGTTATTTTGTGCCACAAGCTGGGAGAATTATACTTGATTTCTTGACAATTGTACTTCATTTAGGCAATTTTGTATTTTATTTAGCGTGAAATTAGCATTTTTGCATGTTGTCCAATATATCAGTTATTTTGTACCCCAATCTAGAAGAATTATACTTGATTTCATGACATTTGTACTTTATTTTAGCAATTATGTATTTAATTTAGTGTGAAATTAGCATTTTTGCATGTTGTCCGAGATATCAGTTATTTTGTTCTCCAATCTGGGAGAATTATACTTGATTTCATGACATTTGTACTTCATTTCGGCAATTATGCATTTGATTTAACGTGAAATTAGCATTTTTGCATGTTTTCCGAGATATTAATTATTTTGTACCCCAAGTTGGGAGAATTATACTTGATTTTATGACATCTGTACTTCATTTCGGTCATTATGTACTTCATTCCTTAACATTTTTACTAATATTGTTGAATTGAAATTTGTTCCGTGATTTGCTTTTTAAGTCTTGATAATTAATAACCAAACTCTAAAAATGTGTGTAATATTTATCATATGAATAAAATAATATTAAAGTTTTAAACTGTTAACCACTAGTGTTCAACGAATAAATGTTATCAATCGCGATAATGTAAATAATACTTATGCTTTCAAAGATGTAAACAAATGAGCATTTGATGATAATATCCACTCTATCACCCGTACAAATACGTACTTCGCCTGATTCGATAATTTCAAAATATTGTACTTGACCATCACTATAATTATTAGATACTAATTATTCAATTGCAATAAGTGTACTTCAATATAACACTATTTATACTTTGTTTGTTCTGCGTTTGTACTTCATTTCCCTCATATTATACTCAAATTCACTGCCCAGTTTCAATTTAATTAAAGTGTACTTCAACATAGCACCATTTATACTTTGTTTGTTCTAAGTTAGTACTTCATTTCCCTCATATTGTACTCAAATTCACTGCTCAGTTTCAATTTTATTGAAGTGTACTTCAACATAACACCATTTATACTTTATTTGTTCTACGTTTGTACTTCATCTCCCTCATATTGTACTCAAATTCACTACCCAGTTTCAATTTAATTGAAGTGTACTTCAACATAACACAATTTATACTTTATTTGTTCTACGTTTGTACTCCATTCCTTCATATTGTACTTAAATTCACTGTCCAGTTTCAATTTAATTGAAGTGTACTTTAACATAACACTATTTATACTTTATTTGTTCTACGTTTGTGCTTCATTTCTATACTTTGTTTGTTCTATGTTTGTACTTCATTTTCCTCATATTGTACTCAAATTCACTACTCAGTTTCAATTTAATTGAAGTGTACTTTAATATAACACCATTTATACTTTGTTTGTTCAACATTTGTACTTTATTTTTATCATATTGTACTCAAATTCACTGCCCAGTTTCAATTTAATTGAAATGTACTTCAACATAACACCATTTATACTTTATTTGTTCTACGTTTGTATTTCATTTTCCTCATATTGTACTCAAATTCACTACTCAGTTTCAATTTAATTGAAGTGTACTTTAATATAACACCATTTATACTTTGTTTGTTCAACATTTGTACTTTATTTCCATCATATTGTACTCAAAATCACTGCCCAGTTTCAATTTAATTGAAATGTACTTCAACATAACATCATTTATACTTTATTTGTTCTACGTTTGTACTTCATTTCCATCATATTGTACTCAAATTCACTGCCCAATTTCAATTTAATGGAAGTGTACTTCAACATAACACCATTATTGCCCTCGTATTATACTCAAATTCTTTTACTAGAATATGAATACGACCTCTATAATCTGTTCTTCCTTTATAGGGATCAGGCGATTCAATCTTTGAGTTGGGTGGTTCATCTGCTACCTGGATTGTGCTGATGTCTTCTGTCTCCTGGGATACAAAACACCAGCACATTAGATACGAAGTATCAACTTTTGAAGTACAAAAGATTAGGACATTAAGTACAAATATCACCAACATAGAGTACAAAAGATCAGTACGTTAAGTACAAATATCACCAATATGGAGTACAAAATATCAGCACATTAAGTACAAATATCACCAACATGGAATACAAAAGATCAACGTATTAAGTACAAATATCAGCAACATGGAATACAAAATATCAGCACAGTAAGTACAAATATCACCAACATGGAGTACAAAATATCAGTACATTAAGTACAAATATCACCAACACGGAATACAAAAGATCGGCATATTAAGTACAAATATCAGCAACATGGAATACAAAATATCAGCACAGTAAATACAAATATCACCAGCATAGACTACAAAATATCAGCACATTAAGTACAAATATCACCAACATGAGGTACAAAATATACTGCAGGCTTGAATGTTTTATACTACACTTGCTTCTAAAATATACTGCACTTTCATTTAATATATATTGCAGGATTAAATGCTTAGTACTAAAATTGCTTATAAAATGTACTGCAGATACACAAACTATATACTACACTTTTAGTTAATGTATACTGCATGCTTGAATGTTTTTGTACTACAAATGCTTCTAAAATGTACTGCAATTACACAGATTTTATACTACATTTTTGCCTAATGTGTATTGCAAGCTTGAATGTTTATACTACATTTGCTTCTAAAATGTACTGCAGTTACACAAATTATATACTACAATTTTGCCTAATGTGTACGACAAGCTTTGATGTTTTGTACTACATATAATATACTACCACTTTCAGATAATTTCACCTTATAATTTCAGATAAAATGAAGTATAAACCCCAAAAAGGTGAAGTACAACTTTCATGCTTTTCAAGTACAAATCAGAAATTTCCCATAAAATATACCTTTGTTTCTTTTGCTCACTTCTTTTTGTACTTTGTTTCTTATTGCCGTTGTTTCTCCTTCCATTATCGCAGAAAAATGATAGAAATTTTGGTGTCTTTTGGCCCCCCCCCCCCCCCCCTCTTCTTCTTCTCGCGTCAATGGTAGAAGAACAGCTTCGTGCCCTTTTGTGTGGCCGCTTGGAGAAGTCGTCGATTTCAGGAAAAAAAAAAAGAAAAGGAAAGCTTTCTTCTTGAAGAGGAAACGCATTTCTCAGGTATTTTTGTTTTTCTTTCCAACTACAAGGATATATGGATCTTTTTAAAAGATATGGGGAGTGATTTCTAAGTTTTGTGAAAAAGTGGGGAGCTTAGTGTGTAAAAATTCAAATGGGGATTGATCACTAAAATGAAAGTAGGATTAGGGATTTTTTTGTAATTAACCGTTATTTTAAGTGTCCCAATAACTTTAATTATTGAGACATAATTTAATAAGTATCCTAATATATCTTTTCTAGGACATATTCAAAAAAGTATCCCAAACAAAATTTTGTGATATATATATTTTGTTGTAGTATATAACATAAGAATATTAATCATTATTCCAATTTTTTAAGCTTCCTTATACTAAAAACTTAAGTTTTTAATGACTTTGCCGGCCTATTATATAAAAGAAAATTGTTTGAATAATTCAAGTGATTGATTAATAATAAAGTAATATGGAAGGCAAAGTGAACAATCATCTATAAGGTTGGCACCATAATGCAGATATCCCAAGTCATATGTTAGAATCCCTAAAAATTAACTTATATATATATATAGTGCAAAAGGAAGTGGTCGAGTAATTGATAACATTCAGGAGATGAGTTTGAAAGCAGTCATCTTTTGAAAAAAGTGTAACAGCTTGTTGGCTTAGTTTTATGACATTAAAAAATATCAGAATTCAAGTAATTTACCAATGCAAAGAAATCATATAATTAATTTTTTTGAAATGTCACGCACCGAAGGTTTTGTCAATCATGAAAAGCTTTTAAACTTTGACCCATGCGTAGGAGTATATATATATTAACTTCTTTCATTTCTCATGCATGCATGTTATACGCTTATTTATCCTCCATTTTCATAGTAAACAAAGTCTTGCCATGTGCAATGTCATTTATAGTAAGTATATAAATATAGATATAGATATTAGTCAAGAAAGTAATAGAAATGTCGATCAAGAAAGAAAAATGTGTGCCTCATAACACCATATTGTAAAACTATAGTCCATATGCCCTCAACCACCTATTTCAAAGCCTACCAAAACTAAAGGGAAACCTCCCATTGTGCTCAAGTGTGTGTAAAGTGGGTGAGAGTATGTGCGTTTGTGTGTGAAAAAATGAAACACTCAAGCACATTCAACCTTTTCTTCTTCATCTTTTCTCCATTTGCTATCTTTCCCTCTGAAAAAACCACTCCCTAAAACTACAGAAGCATTAGAAATTAAATCATCAAAAGTAAGAAACAGGAAATTAAAAGGAATAGGATATTATACCTATAATGGATGGTGAAGTATCTGCTGGGGACGCACACATTGTGTGCCAATATAAAGACAACATTGCAACCTTTGGAATTTGGATAAACCGGAGTCCTTTAAATTATGCTGTTCCTCTTATTTTGCTGCAGCTTTCACTAATCTCCTTGACATCTATCTTTATTGAAATTTGCCTCCAGCCTCTCGGACAGTCGTCCATCGTTGCACAAATTCTTGTAAGACTTCTATATCCTAAATTTTCTGCATGCCCCATAGTAGCACTCATTGGACTTTGTTCATAGGGATAATTGCACTTTCTGTCCCATCAGATAGGGACAGGGTCGTTTTAGATTTTTATTTTAGGCGCAACTTTCAAAATTATAAACAGAATTCATCCTCAATCTAAGAACATTTGGCCCTTTGCATATGGAACATGTTCTTCCACAAAAGCAGTTTATACTTGCAATTACAGACATTTTTGGCTCAATATTGCTTCGAAATGTGTGGCTTTCTTCATACAAATTTTTAGACAAAATAGAGCATACAAAGAGGTTTCTTTTGCCTCCAAAATTTCCCTCTCAAAACTATCACGCCACCGGTTAAAGCGCATTGAAAAGAAATAAATTGCTTAAATACTATAATGTGGTTATAATCACAGAAACCGCGGATATGTAAAAAAGTATAATGCCCCTATTTTATGGGATGAAAAATAGAATTTTGCCTCAAAAATTGTGTGCATTTGGGAAACTTACCAAGCCTAAATCTTTGTTATGATATCATGGATGTGCTATTGTGCTTTAATATCATCTGCAATCTGCATTACTGCATTGGAAACAAGCGCTGAGATTTATTTCAACATCTGCGCTAGCCCTTATTGATTGCTAACTTTTACTAAAATTAACTAGCTAACCTTTAACATATTAAATTGACTATCCCATAGGGTGGTGTATTGTTTGGGCCTTCACTGTTAGGACATCATTATATCATGGGGACAACTCTGTTTCCTGCTAGAAGTATCATGACACTTCAAACAGCCGCGGTTTTTGGTATTATGCTCTTCTTCTTCGCGATGGGTGTGAGGACGGATACTAGATTGATGGTCCGGCCTGGGAAGCAGTCCTTTTTCCTTGGCATCTCGGCAATGTTCATCACGTTCTTGTTTTCCATGTCATTGTCCTTAGTCTTGAAAACGTATGTCCCTATGGATGATACACTTGCAAGTGCACTTCCATTCATTGCAGCATCTCAGTGCTTGGTTTCGTTCTCAAATGTTTCTTGCCTCCTTATTGAGCTTAAGATGGCCAGCAGCGATTTAGGCCGTATAGCTAGCTCAACAGCCATGTTATGTGATGTATTTGGCATGACTATGGTCGTGCTATTAGTTGGGATTATGCAGTCGGGCTATGATCCACTGAGGTCAGCATTAGCAGTTTCATCAGCACTTATTTTTGTGATAGGCATGGTGTGTGTTGTTAGGCCGATTATACGAAGAACTGTGAAAACAATACCTGCTGGAAAACCTTTAGCTGATAAGTACGTGTTTTACTGTTTTGCTGGTTCTCTTATGGCTGGATTTATTACAGAGGTGATAGGTCAGCACTTTGTTCTTGGACCATTAGTCTTCGGCTTCATAGTGCCTGATGGGCCGCCTTTGGGTTCGCCCATAATCTCCAAACTTGATTTGCTTGTGGGGAAGTTTCTCTATCCAACGTTCCTCACCACCAGTGGAATAAAAACCAACATCTTCAAGATTGATCTTCGGTCCTTGTGGATTGTGGCATTGTTGATCATCTTCTCTTGCCTAATCAAGGTTGGTGCTGTAGTGTTTGCATCACGTTTCTTGGACATATACTTTCAAGACTCTGTTGTGATTGGACTTATCTTGAACGCAAGAGGAGTTTGTGAACTTCTTATGTACAACTTGTGGAGAGACAGTGAGGTACGTACGACCAAATTCACTTCTTTCTAATGTTGTTCTAAAGGATTTTATACACACACTTCTTATACTAACTAGCTTCAAAAACTCATTTGAAGGCAGATTTTAACAGATAAGGAGTTTGCTCTGAGTGTCATATCAGTGGTTGGAGTCACAGCAATTGTAACTCCTTTGATCAAATTACTCTATGATCCGATGAGACAACATGTTCCTCTAAAGAGGAGGACTATTCAGCATTCCAAGCATGACGCAGAGCTCCGAATACTTGTCTGCATCCATAACCAAGACAATGTACCTTCAATCATAAACATACTTGAAGCTTCTCATGCAAAGGAAGAAAGCCCTATTGCTGTCATAGCAGTCCTGCTAGAAGAGCTGGTGGGTCGAGCCACCAGCATGCTCGTTGCTCATCAATCAACACGAACGTTGCAGCCCAACAAGTCAAGATCAGGCCACATAATCAAAGCCTTGCGCCAATATGAGCTCTCGAGCAAAAGCTGTGCAACTGTTCAGTCATTCAGTGCCATCTCACACTTGCAAACGGTCCATGATGACATTTGCCGTCTGGCATTAGACCAGAATGCCACTGTACTCATTCTGCCATTTCACAAGCATTGGGAAATTGACGGATCCATTGGGTCAGTGAACAGGGCTGTCCAGAACATGAACATCAGAGTCATGGAAAAGGCACCATGCTCAGTTGGAATTCTCGTGGACCGAGGAATCTTAACGGGATCTTTGTCCATCCTAAACAACCAATATACATACCGTGTCGCTGTTATCTACATTGGCGGCTCGGACGATGCAGAGGCACTCTGTTATGGAGCCCGCATGGGGGGACATAACAACGTCAGTCTAACGATAATAAGGTTCCTTCTGTATGGGTGTGACTCTGTTAGAGAAAGAAAACAAGACAAGATCCTGATAGATGAAGTGCGCCAGGCTAACATGGAAAACGAGAACTTTATATATCAAGAACACGTTGTGACAGATGGGGTAGGCCTAGCAGCATCCCTGAGAGGAGTAGAGAATAGCTTTGATTTGCTACTGGTGGGAAGAAAACACCATGCCTCTGAGATACTGATGGGGCTCGGTGCTTGGAGTGAGTGCCCGGAACTCGGCGTGGTAGGCGACATCCTATCATCCCCGGATTTTGGAAGCACCGCCTCGGTCCTGGTGGTGCAACAGCAAAGATTACTGGGAGAAAAGTTGATGCATAGAATGATGAAACCAGTGGTGATTAGTCATGAAGCAAAAAGTGATCCTGATGCTAGGTGGGATATTGCATAGATAGAGCTAGAGATTTAGTTCACTAGGACTCCCTGTAAGAGATATGTAAATCTTATCAAACTTAGGTTCTTTTGAACCCTCTAGCCAGTTTATTGTACAGGAAAAATTAAATTAGAACCATTTTGATTCCTTACATTTATGGCATATCTTCATCAGCTGGCTGTTGTTATAAGCTCCAAGGTGAATGGTAATTAAAAAGAAACAAGGAAAAAACATGCTATTCTATAAACTGAAATATGGGAATTCCTATGACATCAGTTGCTTAAATTTCATCAGGATCAGGTTTATAGGAATAAATTATTTATGAATTGAAGACCCAATGAAGCCAAGAAGATAAAAGCGGGTATGCCCAGGAAGTGTTCTATTAATGAACCTCAGGATGAGGTCAATCCCATTTGGAATATATTCCAAGGTTCAATATAAAACAATTTTTTGATAACAAAGGCCATAACAAAACGTAGTCCACGTTTGCGCCGCCCACAAACCAGAACTCAATCTACCTGCCCACCTTCCCACCATGTCTTCCCCTTCAAAGAATTCTCTGAAAATAGGGATAATTGGTTTTGGCCCTTTTGCTCAATTCTTGGTAAAAACCATGATCAAACAAGGGCACTCGATTAGGGCAACCTCAAGATCGGATTACACAGAGCTCTGCGCTCAGTTGGGCATCTCATATTTTAGGTAAATACCAAAAACCTCCACATATTTCAACACATAATACATACAGATGCACATATGTAATAAGCTGAATGTATTGAACAGAGACATGAATGCATTTCTTGAATCCAAGAACGATGTCATACTGCTGAGCACATCAATCCTGTCTCTGTCCCAAGTGATCAAATCACTGCCGTTTAATTGCTTGAATCAACCAACACTCTTTGTTGATGTGCTCTCAGTGAAAGAATACCCTAGAGACCTTATGCTGCAAGTACGCCAAAATTTCATAATTTTGTTACTAATGCTTTTATGCTGATAAATTACATTTCTTGAGTGATTTATATGGCTGCCCTTTTGGATTATTTTTCCGAAAAGGTATTGCCTCATGACTCGGATGTGCTGTGCACACACCCAATGTTCGGGCCAGAAAGCGGGCGAGATGGGTGGAAAGGTCTTAGTTTCATGTATGATAAAGTTCGGATAACGAATGAAGCTACGTGCTCCAGTTTCCTGCAGATTTTTGCATCTGAGGTAGGACGAATTTTTGTTTTAGAGAAGAAATCAGCGGTTGTGTTCTTCGTTCTTATGAGATTATACTCAGGAATGAGAAATATGAAGAAATATGTAAAATACTATACAAATACATATAAGGGGGTATTTGCTAGAGGTTTTGTTTCGGACAAGTAATACAGAAAGTCGATAATAAAAGTTGAGAGTATTTAAAAAGAAAATTCACAAAATTACAAAAGTTAAATGAGGGTTGCTTTTAATTTTTAATTACTTTTTGCTTAATTTTAAAGAATCAAAAGTAGAAGCACTGAAAACTGAAATCATCTATCTGTTCTGTGCATTTTTATCTCTGAACTGGTTATCTAAGTGTTATGTGAATCAGATGTTCGCAAATAATGTCACATAATTGATAACCACAGGGCTGCAGTATGATAGAGATGACTTGTGAAGAGCACGATAAATTTGCTGCCAGAAGTCAGTTCCTCACCCACACCATCGGCAGGTAATTTAACATTTCATCAATTACTCAGCTTCAAAGTAGTTAAAAACATAGGTTGAATAACAACATCATGCATTCTCTATGTACAGGGTCTTGGCAGAAATGGAAATCGAACCAACGCCCATAGACACAAAGGGATTTCAGAAGCTTGTTCAAGTGGTATAGTCCGTGTTTGAGTTTTTGATTTTTGGAAAAGTAAAAAATTGTAGAGAGAAGTGCAATAAAAATCCAGTGAAATATACTAAAAAAAGCTGCAAAGTTCGTGTTAGTTGCTTTTGGCTTTTAGCTTTTTCTGCTTAGAGAATTAAGAGAAGCAGTAGTGCTTCCACTAGCATGCTAACAAGGCACTACATGCAGAAGGAGATCACATCCAGAGATAGCTTTGATCTCTTCAGTGGCCTGTTTATCCATAATAGGTTCGCCAAACAACAGGTATCGATTTGTTCTTTTTGCATCATATTTTTATCTATTAGAATTCACAAATCTGATTTGCACAAATAAAATACAGTTGAGGAACTTGGAACTCGCATTTGAGACAATTAAGCAACAGCTGGTTGAGAGGATGAGCGGGGAGCTGGACTTGAGCTAAATAACTTTGCAGCTGACGATGTCAAGTTCAGCCTGTGGAAAATGCTTTCTTTTATTACTTAGGCTCTCCTCATTTTCTTTTCAATCACCACGGACCGATTCTTGTATCATTACATAAGTGTAGCTCATAGTCATGGGAATAATTAGTGAAGATTTCTGTAATATATCCTCTGTACTGTGTAAGCTTTGCCAGAAATTCGAAGAAACAACCTAAAAAATGAAAATAGAAAGAAAAAAAAAATACCAGGGTACAGAAAGTGACAACATCATCTATTGCTTGTTCATTTCATCAATGTTGGTATCTTCCACTGTGTTGCATTCTAATGCAGCAGAATTTGAAGGATCTGGAATCTGAAACTCAACTTCTCCACTTCTGCGGGCCTGCAGTCCTGTATGCCGTGCCAGATCAACCCATTGCTGCAGAAATGTAGATACACTGATCAACAGATTGTTATACAGGGCATAAGACAAAAGAAACAGTCACTCGTCTGTTGGAAATCAAATTTGATAAGGCACTAAAGCCAGGCCAAGAGATTCGCTTATTTAAAAGTTTGTCTTAATTCTTAAGCCTCTAAAAACATTCAGCCTTAAACTCTAGATGAGGTGATTTTTAAATAATGACAATTATAGACGAAACCATGGGAGAGTTCTGATGAACCCCATCCTTTTAATTCGTCACTCTGAGACTTCAATCCTAGAAAAGAACAAGCACATAGCATAAGCAATGTTCATGGTTATATTTACAATGCATAATTCGAAAAATAAGCAGGATAGAAGATCCATACAGATTTCAGGTTCACAAGTAACCAAAACAGAAATGAAAATTTTCAACAGTTTTGAGAAGACTGCCATGTTTCTGACCTGGGTTCCCCAGTAAGAGTTGATTGTTCGAGCCACAAAAGATATCATATTTACAAGTAACGTCTGCTCAGAGAATTGATCTGAAATCCTATGTTCCACTATTCCTGCAATAACCTGTAAGAAAAAAAAAAGAACATTATTCTTTTTGTACACTCAAAAGAGCTAAATGTAAACAGATGATGTCAATTGATATTGAAACAAGAAAAATTCTCTCCAACTCTAGGTTTCATTAATTGCATGTCTTCAGTATTTTGGTGAACATGTATGATGCATTGCAAAAGCATTATTATAAAGTAAAAGCAGTGGTTAACTATCATACATGGTTATGCATTGAGAAAGCATCCATACTAACAAATTGTTGGTTAACGTATTACAGCTAAAAAGTAACAATTTGAAGACTTCGCTTATTGAACACAATGCAGCATGAAATAGGCAAAAAAGATTACAGCATACACAGGGGTAAAAAGAGAAAAGAAGCTCACATCAAAACCTGCTGGAGGACCTAATGCAATAAGCCTTACAAAGTAGTACCTCAATACAACAATGGAGGTGGAAGAAGCAAAGCAAAGCATACCATAATTTCATATTTATGGGAAAACAAAACATTCAGTTGCTTTTTTCAGTGAGAAAGAAGATGTTAAATAGAGCAAAGAAAATGTAACTTCTAGCAGCTCACCCACCTGATAACGCAGATTAGCGGATGTCCCAAGAAAGGATCCGTACACAAGGGCTGTTTTTAGTATAGGTGATCGTTTATTCTGTTGCTTGCTAGGAAAGCTTGGATTAAGAAGCTTCCTTATTGCATACAGTATATTGGAGGAAGCTACTGCACCTATGCTAGAAATGAATCCAACACTAGCCAGTTTAAAACCACCGACAAGTACTGATGCGATTCTGTAATTCAAGTTCCAGTCCTTCCCTGCAACATTTTTCTGAAATGCATTATCTGGGATGGAACCCAAAAGACCTTTTAATGCTTCCATGCTACCACGTGCATTATTGTCATCAACATTCGGGAGGAATGACAATGTGGGGGCTGGAAGCCACACTGTGAAAAAATCAACAACTATTCCCCTTAGTGTATCTGTTACAACATAATCAAGCTCCTCAAAGAAATTCTCTTTTCGCCTCTCATACTGTGCTAGGAGGGTAGTTGTAATTGAGATAGCTTCCTCTATGGCTAATCTATGTAGAAATTTTGGATCTGCCAATAATCTCTCTCTGAATCCCTGTGCATTAAGATGACATAGTCAATCACAAGTACTTTTGCTGCCAACACTCACCCTTCACCAGTGTAATCAAATTAGAATTTTAAAAATGTAAAAGATCAGATAAAGTCAGTGTACCTGGAAATGATTACTCAATCCTGAGATCACAGGATATTGCTCCAGATCAAAAAAGTTCTGAAGCACTTCTGGTGATACCAGACCAAGATCTAGTCCATTCTGAAGGTCCTGACAAGCACATAAACTTTGTCTCAATGTATGATATGAGACAAATATCGGAGGACAAAAATCTTAACACAAACTTGTGGGGTTGTAATATGGAAAATAACTGAACTTAACTTTTCTGACAATCAACAATGTCTAGATACTAGTTGACAATAGCTTGACTAGTCTTGCAACAAATACAATTCTCTACATTGGATCAAATTAGCAATAAGAGAAACAAAACGAGGCATAAATCTCCAAATGCGAGCATTCTTATGTATTTCAGCCTCACGTACCGAGCAATAATCCATCTTCAATTAATTACCCTTGATCTCAAGGCAACATGCAAGACGTAAGCCAAGAATTACCATGAAGAGTTATTCCATATTCAATAACACAAGAAGCCTTATCCTTTTCACTGATAATAAAATGAAGAGTTACTACACAATCAATGCCTTTTCAATTTTCCTTTGACAATAAACTATTCTCCAACAGTAGCATTTCATTGGCACCTTCTGCATACGCCATTTTCTGGCTCAAAAATCCCATTGGGATTGTCTATCTGGGAAGCCACACAAGGGCAAAATTGTCTGCTGGGTCATTGTTTACCATTTAAATTTTCCAAGATGCAGTCAAGTGACTTGCAAATGATGCTCAAGAGCAGAACAAGGACCCAAAAATGAATGTCAATAGAAAGGGGGCCAAAATGTCCTCTACTTCATACTCTATTCAGGCTTCATAACTCCATTAATTGATTACAATTCAGCTCCCAATTACAGTATTTGTTGAACACAAAATTAAACAAAATCTTGGTGATTGAAGAATAGCATAGGAATTGAGACAAAGACCACAAGCCTGAGCTGTCAAGCTTCAACTTATGGTGTGGGAACTGATTTCCAGTTTTAATATCGTATAATATAAACATGGACGTCATAAGTGAACATTAGTTTGCTTGGTTACCAGTTGGATTGAATTATAATACTTTATGTTCACTAACTTCGTTACAAGCTACAAAAATTGTTAGCAGATTCTTTTCTTTCCAGCATAAAAAAGGTACATATCCTGAATCATTGAAAAATATTTGATTATTATGTGGTTTAATTTAAAATTTAATAACTATGTCTGATGTATTTGACAACAGATGGTTAGGAATGTAAGGCACCAACAAATTGCTATTTGTCAAAGTGAGTTTGATTTTACTAAATATTAAAATGACAGATTTTCAATATGCAATCTGCCAATTACCCAATTTATTAGATGAAACTTCTCTTTGTACAATAGTTTCTTTCATATATATTGAGCTATTGCACTACGGCTTTTTGCACAGTGTAGAGCTCTAGCTTTATGTACATTAACAATTCTTTCACACTTCTAGTGTGTTAAAATTTTTATAGTAATAAAAAGAAATAAAACATTCATTTACTTTTTATATATTACTATAATTTTAATATTTTCAATGTATTTATTTGATTTTTAAGGATAAATAAGAGAGAAAATTAAGATGAAATCAAATAATAGAAGTAAGAACATTAAGTTACTTTAAGTTGTAGTTATGGGGATTAGAAGATAATAATAAGGGAATTTTAGGAAAATCATTTGTAAACATACCAAAAGATGGTTGGTGCTTTATATATTGTACTTAGGAATAGAATAAAAATATCAAATATCCATGCCAACAAAGGTAGCAATCTGTAGCTTATGTGGCATATAACTGTGCAATTCACCTTGAAGACCCTTTTCTTAACTTTGAGATCTGAATGAATAAATATTAAACAGTAAAGAACTGGAGAGCCAGAGAAGAGATAACAAGAACAAAAGACTACAGAAGAAGCGGGAGTGGAAGACTACAGAAAAAGTGCATGTTTGGGAGAAAAATAAGGATTTAGGTTCAAATCAAACTTAAGTAATTTAATATAAAATTGGAAAAAAAAATTGTACTCCAAAAATCATTCAGCATTAAGTATGGTTCAATCAACTATTTGGCAATATCAAAAAATGTAGTTGGGAATCTCAAATCAAACCAAATACCAGAATTTAGAAAAATAAGAAATCAAATACCAAGCCAATTATACATAGATTATAGTAGGAAAAATGTATTTGGCTTCAGCCTGATCCAGATGGTTTAGCAAACTGTATAGACTCCTAAATTTATGTGCTCAGCATTCCATCAACTTTTACTCTCTCGATTTGATTAACTTTTGCTTTAACACAATCTCATGTCAGTTTACTTCAAATTATGTAACACCACCAAATCGTCAGTTGTACGTTCATGTGAGCATGAGGTAGAAACCTTAACAGATTGCGCAGCTTACTAAAACATGCCTCGAGCTTCAAATCAAAGACCAGCTATTTAAATACTAGCCCAAGCATAGAATAATGCAGCTTAAAAAATCATGCCTCAAGCTTAAGAAAAGGCAGGCTATTTTTAATCCTACACCAATAGTTGGATTTTGAAATCTATGAAAAAGGCCTTTGAGGTTGATCAAAGGATTAAGGTCTATACTTTAAGATGACTAAAAAGGACTGCATAGCATGGAAGCAGTAAGTGATTCATTCACAGCGTGGTGGGGAAGGAAAGGATGCGACTGGCTTGATCTTCCATTCTTTAATTAACAATGTGGCAAACACGTGGACAGATATTTGAAGAGCAAAAAGACATAGCTAAGTGCAAATCACCATAAAAGCATCACAAGCAAATTTTGAAATAATCATAGTAGCTTCAGCTCAGCTGAATACTCCTCATTATCCCAAAAATTTAACCTGAGAAAGGACTCTGAAACTCAACTGATATCGACCAATTTGGACTCATTTATAAGAGGAAGTTAACATGTAATCATCAAATATTCAAGTCCATTTTGAGAAAAATCCTTATTTAGTAGCTTATTTTACATTCTCTACAGCATTGAAATTGGCGTACTATTTTTATGAAGGAGTTTAATCTGGGGTTTCATGAGTTGGCCTCATTTATTGGATTTAGAATTTGGGTATTGACAAAAAACTAGTGAAAAGCAAGAGGTATCATACACATGCCACTGGGGAAGGTAGAGACGGCGAAGAAGAAACAACAAAGAAAAGAAAAGATAATTGAAGGAAAGCACGGCGCTTCTTTATCTTTCCTTATGTATACTAAAAACCTGACTAAGAGAACAGTAGCTTAGGTTTGTGAGACTCAAACTTACTCCCCTCTGGATTTACAACTACCTGTCAATTAGTTTAAGGTAAAGATAAGCAATAACAATATACAGTTTCTATTTGTTAGATACATTAAAATGCTCCTTCTCAGTAGTAGTATTCAATTTTGAAGTTCTATGCAACTAGCTTTAGCATCTTCTTATGCATGATGAACTTTGACACCTCTTCCAAGTCGTCTTATGCTATTAATTTTAGTTTTTGGAGGTAGAAGAACAGAAAATTTATACTACGGTTGGTCTCAACTATTACACACACACACAAAGAAAGAAAAAGAAAACAGACAAATTTGACGCCTACTCGAAAATACTTTCTTAACTTGATAGCAATAGTTTCAACATTTCAAATAACAAACGCAGAACGGTGCCCATATATGTGAACCACTAACCACCGAGCTTCAAAGCAGCCATTTGAAGAACTAACCTGAGGTAGGGCATCTCTGTTTCTGCCTGCTGCATTCATAACTCGAGCAATTTCAGCACGATCAAAGCAATTTCTACTGCAAGGTCTGGTTGCAGAATACCACAAGAAATCTGCAACAGGAACTTCAGCCTCCCTTCTTATGTATTGTCGTTCGGGGTCAAGTAATATAACAACTTGATTTTTCTTTTGCATTTTCGTTGAAATCCTTGCAGGTATCCCAGTTCCTCTAGACCCATATGTGACGTGGCTAGCACCTGTCACTACTACTAGCATGCCAAAGGATCCACCATCCATCACAGCTTGTAAGATGATCTGCGACATGGAATGATCCTCAACAGCTCTTGTTTGTATGGAAAGATATGACCTTGGGCCATAAGGAGCAGATTGATTGGGAAAGTTTATGTCTATAGATGATCTTCTAGAGATCGAAGGGAATCCTGACATGAAACCTGAGCCAACTGGAGGAGCATACTTTGCACGATCAACTTTAGAAAGCCCACGAATGCCTTCAGCTTGAACTGTTCGTAGGACCTATCCAACCAATAAGATCAGAAAATTATCAAGTCTAATCAGACATTTACATTGTTCACAAATGAAGCTTAATTAATTTGATTAACGTATAGGAGAATACGGAAAGAAGATTAACAATGCAAAACTTCCACAATATTACCAAATAAACAGAAAAGAAGGCTTTATCTGATTCTCAACTCTAATTCTAAATCAGAAAAGGAATAAGCAAGTCACTGAAGGAAGATATCTCGTGCATCCTAAACATGCACTTTCCTAATTACTAGATACTAGAAGAAGCTATAGGTAGACTGAAAACATAGCCAATCGTAGAAGCAAGTAGATCAACTAAATAGTTGAATTCCTTCGAGAGCAAAGCTCCATTGCTTGCTTTGGCCGGCGTATGTTTTTCACTCCTCGTCTCTTTTTCTTCCGTACCCGCTATCTGCCCTTCTAATTGTTCTTTTACCAGGTCAAATCCCCTCGGGTCTCATCTCGGCCCGATATGCTATGGATGACTAAGGAGGGGCAGAGAATCTCAACAAGAAGTGAGCAAGATAATCCAACAATTCACAAATCCAATGAGGGATCAAGGCAGCCGATTCTCCCAGGGCAGCTACCATAGAATAGAAAGCCAAGCACCATAGTTCAGCAGATAGCAGCCTCTTGTGACCTGAGCTCTCCCGTTCCCTTCCACTCTGGGAGTCTCCTACTAGGGTCAACAGAAGCCTGTTGCTAAGGATTTTTGCACATGCAGGGTAGTTGGACTTATATGTAGAATCTCTGAGAACTTACAGAGCATGTTTTCCTCTTAAAAGTACTCGAGTAATCTAGTCAATTTTTGATATGAATATTAATGCGGAAAAAGAAAAAAGAAAAAAGAAAAAAAAGTAAGGAGTCCATATAACCTAGAAAGTCATTTGTCATACCTTCTTTTACATAAAACATGGTTTCTCCACGAAATCTCATGCTTGCAGTTTATGGTTGTGCGCCCCCCCCCCCCCAACCCCAACCCCTCTTTTCTTTTCTTTCTTCTTTTTCTTTTTTGGCATTTAGAGATATGCTAACAATAAGTCCCAAATATCCCATAAGTTTACCTAAAACTAGAGAAGAGAATCCTCACATGCCAATTAACATAAGGAAAGATTTATTACCTCAAGTGGCACACCACATGCAATCAGTTGAACCCCATTATCACGGCAGTAATTCAATAAAGGCTCGTACTCTTGCCAGCGCTGGGGTGACCAATGTGTTACAAAAGATTTTAGGGTTTCTTCATCAATCCTGCCAGAAGTTACGGATTTTCAAGGCAAGATACGCAAATGTTACGCATATCATAGAACTAGAGAGTATGTGATTTGGTCACCAGCATGAAGGGGCAGGGGGTGAGATGGGAAGGACACATCAAGAAGCAGTATATCATACCTATCATACTCCAGCAAACATATGTTATGGCATAATTTTCTCTAAGATGATAATTGAAATATTACAAAAGGTGCAGTAAACTTCATCGCCTCCACATATCTCACAGAATTACAAATAGCATCATGTTAGAGCAGAAATCATTCGAGATTAATTTAAACAATTTGCATATCAAAACTCTATATAAACCATAACAATTCTATAGAGTCCAATATCTACTAATAAGAACCAGTAAATGCGTTTGAAACAGCAGTTATTGAAATCAATAATTCTCACTTTGCACCAGCCACACAAGACATTAGAACTTTAATGAACTTGATCATTCTCAAACAATAATCGGCTACTTTTGAGTGAGAAATGAAACCTTTCATCCAAGTACTGATTGAGTTGTTCCTGTAAGGTACAAGGAAAAGCTTCCAAAGCCAAGGATATAGGCCGTTCAGCTTCCACGCACCTCTTCCTCAAATTTTTCACAATCTCAAGCTCCAACTCTTTATCATCAGGAATCGGAACCTGCTCCGCCTCCCCCAAGTACACAATCCGCGCATCCATCATTTTCTCCCACACCTTACTCTTGTCCTTCCCCAACGCCATCGGCTCTCCTATCACCGTTGCGTCATATATCCTCGAATTTATCACCTCATCCTTCAGTACCGTATCCGCATCCACCTCATCCGGTGAGCTCACAGCCGCCTGCTGCGGTAGTTGCAGAGTTTGTGCGTCGCCCTCCAATGCCGGCTTCTCGTCGGCCTTGGCCATCGCAGAGCGGAGGGCATGAGCTCCTAATGCGAGGAATGGAGTAATAAGCACATCTCGCCGCTTCGGTTGACGTGCCTCACCGGAATATTCCGGAAGACGGCGACGACAAGTAACAGAAATGCTGACATGGCGCCGGCAACTGATGCAATTTTTGTAGTTATTCTGAATTAAATAGAACCCCGGCGGTTTAATAGTTAAAATGCCGGGTTCCATTTTCTTTGCTTGGATGAACTGAAAGCAGCCGCTAGCCCGCTACATAATTTTTGGTCAGCGCTGAGATCCAATTGAAAGAAAAAAGGCTTTATTTTGACGCCTCGGAACTTTATTTTGTGGTTATTTTGAAGATTTACTGACGTGGAAGACATGTGGATAAATGCAAGTAGCTCGAGTTTGTGAGCCCAAAAGTACATCAGCATAACTACGGCAATTTGCACCCTGTTGTACCTTGATTCATTGCTTTGTTAGGGATGATAGCGGAAAAAAGGATCTCTATGATTAAATATTTAATACAATTAATAATTCCATGAAATAATATTAATAAAAAAAACACTAATTAAAATAAAAATTCTGAACAGTTGTAAAAGAGGCTATTTACTATCAATCAAATCTTTAACCAACAAAAATTCGAAATCGAAGTAAACGACATTGAAGAACTATGCACATATGAATTAACCAAAGGTTTACCACTCAGATCAACTAGACATCCTAACAGCCTAGATCAACAAAGTCCTAACTATGTCATCTTCTCCATTCCGGCAAACCCTAAAAACAAAACTAAGGACAAAAAAGACAAGAAAAAAACAAAAAAAAAAGAAAACTAAAAGATTGAAAAGATCAACCGCCGAAGCCGTACAATGTACGGCCCTGCCTCTTCAAAGCATAGACAACATCCATGGCGGTGACGGTCTTCCTCCTGGCGTGCTCGGTGTAGGTTACGGCGTCTTTGATGACGTTCTCCAAGAATATCTTCAGAACTCCTCTTGTCTCCTCATATATCAGGCCACTGATTCTCTTCACTCCACCTCTCCTCGCCAGACGCCGGATCGCCGGCTTCGTTATGCCCTGGATGTTGTCCCGGAGCACCTTACGGTGTCGCTTTGCTCCGCCCTTGCCCAGCCCCTTGCCTCCCTTCCCACGGCCCGACATTCTCTCTGAAGGAAACGGTTAACAAGATGAAGAAACGAATTTTTGAAGTGGTTATTGCTCGCGAGTGGAGAAGACGAGGAGATTTCCTGGGTTTATATAGAGAGCGCCAAGATCAGGTTGGTTTGAATTCTGGGTTGGCGGAAACTTCTTTTAGCTTTTGGGTCGATCGACGGTCTGCGATGACGATCCGGATGATTTGGTAGGATTGATTTCAAGCCGTAATATTATGAGATCAACGGAGGGGAATAATTTTAGGATAAGCTGGATTAATGACGTGGACTTGCTTACGCAAAATTGTAAGCCCACTAAAAATAATGGGGCTAGATTTGAGGATTTGGTGCCCACATTGTTCAGCCCCACTTCTGTCGACTTCCGTTACAACTTAGAACTCCTCCGCCTGTAAAGGATGACACGTTTGATATTTTTTAGAACATACAAAAATAAATAAATAAATAAGTTCTGAACCATTTTTTTCAAAAAAAAAAAATATATATATATATATTTGAAAAGTCTTCATAAAACAACATATATTCATTAAGAAAAGAATGAACATCCAATAATAATCTAAATTTGTTTCCAAATATATATGATGACTAATAAAGAAGTTCTATATTGCTCTTCATTCAATTTAAAAGAGGGCATAAAAGATATTTAAGTAAATAAATTCAGTAATTCTTAGTAAGAAATGAATAATCTATACTATCAATTAAGCACAATCCTTTTGATGTATTTTCAATGATTTATTAAAATGTTCTCACTTCTTTTATATAATAACTCATATTTATAACACACCTATTTTATGCCTAAAACTACCATTTTATCATAACTTTTAATTCTTATTTATAACAAATTTTAAATAAATCTTAAAATTATTAAAATAAACTTACATTAAATAATAATTAAATATTATTATTACATAAAAAATTACAAAAATTATAGTACATGCATCAAATGCACCATGAAAATGGAAAATCAGACATCATTTGCGGGATGAAGGAAACAGTATCTACGTTCATTCTAAAAATAAATGAAAGTTATTTACATTTTCTATCTGGAACCGAATAGAATAAGATCATGCAAAATTTTGTTATAATCTATTTATATTCCAATATATATGTAATTAATTCAGGTAATAGGTCATAAAAATAAATATAATCTGATCTCATCTTGGTCGGATATGTGCCATGACCTAGGTCAGTGAGCACCCTGTTTATACATTCGAAATAATCATATAATTTTTCAAATACTAATATTGTTTGTTAATAAACTATTAGTTTTTCACGAGGAAATTTTAAAAATCTCTCTTAAAAAATTCAGTAGTAATTGACTTTTTTAGAATCCACACTTTTTTAATAGGGTAGTTCTGTGTAATGTACATATTATATTTGTAAATCAGATCATATTCACTATTAGATATTTGAATTTAATCGATTTGAATTAAATCAACATAGCCCGGACTTATTCACATCATGACAATTATTTATAATTAACTTTAATATGTGCATTTATAATTTGCATTCATTTTCGTCATTTTTACTCTTCTCCTTCTTCTTCAAATAATGATTTGTCAAAAAGTTTTCACTCGTTAAATTCTAACTAATTTGAACATCTATTGAATAGTCTTTAGTCTAATGGCATAAGTGTCACACATAAAGAGAGATGTTGAAAATTCGGACCTAGCAAACTTGCAATGTGCATGTGTATAAATTTTAAAAAAGAAAAAAAAAATTGAGGACCCAATTTCAGATCATCCAAACCTAAACCTTAAAAATCACTTCCGTCCAACATTATAAAGGAAAGAAAATATATTTTTAGAGTCATATCAATCCTCATTCTTTATTTATAACTAGTAATTCTGACATGCTTGATGTTTGTGCTAAAAATTTTATAATATTAAATAAATAAAATATTTATTTTACTTTTTTATATGGTACTATGATTTTTAATATTTTAAATGTATTAATTTTAAATTTTTAGCATAAATAAAAAGACAAAATAAGATGAGATAAAATAATAGAAGGACAAGAAAAATATATATAAACTAATATATATATATATAAAATATTTGATAAATTATTTTGAAAAAAATTATAAGCTTTCAAAATAAAATGTTAGGGTAATTGGTTCCTAACTTATTTTTAAAATCTTAACGAACTCTTACAATTTTAACTATGTTAGCTACAAAATTATTATTGCTAACACTTTATAAGCTCCAAAATTTTATTTTCACTAAAAATTTACTTTTAAAACAAATTTATCATCTACTAAGCTCTAAAAATATTTTATAAAATGTATGAACTTATAAAATATTTTAAGAACTTTTAAAATATTTTAAATAAATTTATTCAAATAATGTCTAATTCATAGTAAAGGACCGTATAGTCTACGGCAAATAAAGGTGGAAACAAGGCATCCTTTGTAGAGGAATAGTATTACTTATTATAATTGTAATTAATTTCAAGACCATAACCGGCCATAACAGCAAATATAATTTGATCAAATTTTGGTTGCATCTGCGTCATGATACACGTGACTTAGCATTTGAACAAAAAAGAAAAGGATAAAGTTAGAGAGACACAAAATAATATAATCATAGAAAAAAAATGAAAAAACATAACCAATGGGAGATGGGACAATTATAATATTTTTTTATAATTTTTATTTAAATAGGATTAATTTAGTCAGTAAATTTGGAAATCCACTAGATAATACTTTAACTCCTCACACTTTATAAATAATTAGTAAATTTATATGTAATTAAAAATTCTAGAAACATATTTCTAAAGAAAATTAACTTATTAAGGTCAACATTGATAGACAAAATTAATATATTGTTGGGTTTTTTGGAGTAAAGTTTGATGGAATGGGTATTTTGAATTAAAAACATTTTAATGAGTTTCTTTAAATATAAAAAATAATTTAAGGAGTTTTAATAATTTTTTAAATTTATTTTCTTTCTCAATTATTAGAATATATAAACAAAGAGCCTTAAAATGAATATATAATTGCATGTATTAACAGGGTATTTGGGTGATTTTATAAGCTCCTTAAAATATTTTATAAGATGTTTGGATGCTTATAAAATGTTATAAAGTGTTTGATAAATATTTTAAAAAATAATCTCACAACCTCTTAGAATAATATGTTAGGGTAAGGGAATATTTCTCACTTGTTTAACAAATTCTTACAATTTTAGTGATATTAATTACAAAATTACCATTACTAACACCTCATACGTTTTAGGATTTAAATTTTTTCAAACACTAAGAGCTGGATTTAAAAATAAGATCTAGCCTCTTAAACGTATCATAAAATATAAGAACTTGTAAAATGTTTTAAATAAATTTAAAGGGTGTTTAGCTATAAAAGATCTTATAAGCTCCCATATCTTATAAAATATTTTTAGAACTTATAAGATACTAAAGTTTACTTTTAAATTAAGTTATTAGAGTGTTTGGATAAAATAAAATCTTAAAGTTTAGAAAATGTCAGTCATGATCATTTTGTACATAATTCAAATAGTTAAAGTTAAAGAAGCTTATTAAAATTTGAAAATAAATTAAAATCTCGTTATTTTTCCTGAAGAGGTTGTAACATCTCAACATTTTATTTAAAATTTTACAAGCTCCCTTTTGAAAATAGTTAACCAAATATTTTTTAATATCTTAGACCTTTTAAACATCTTAATTATAAAATATTTATAATATATTTTGATGAATTATATACTCATCCAAGTATTCTCTTACCCAAATATCGTCTAATTCATAGTAAAAGACGAGTATTTTGGGTAAATGAAAATAGAAATCAGATATGGGATAGAGGAAGTAGTATTACTTTTCATAATTGTAATTAATTTCAAGACTATAATCTGTCATAACAGCAAATATAATTTGATCAAATTTTGGTTGCATCTGCGTCATGATACACGTGAGTTAGCACCCTGATTGTATATCGGAGATACCTTGATATTTTTTAAAATTAGTGGTTATGGTAAAATCAATGTGCGTATTCACGTTCTCAATATTATGTAAAATTATAATATTTTTTAGTTTCAGCTTAAAACATATTTGCTCAACTATTTAAACATGTTTAATTGAATTTATTGTATGAAATAATATGTTGAAAAGACGAAGAAAATAATAAAGTTAAAAAGAGACGGAATAATATAATCATATAAAAAGGTGAAAAAGCATAAAAATTCTCTGGGAGATAGGAGAGAATCTGATACTTTATTTAAATAGGATTAATTAGATATGCCTCACTAGATAATTGCTCTAGCATCCTTACACTTTATAAATAATTAACAGATTTGGCACGTTTTATACATGTGCTAAATATTTTATAATATTATAAAATAAATAAAAATATTTATTTATTTTAATATAATGTGCTATAGTTTTCTAAATAACTTAAACGTATTTATTTAGATTTTCAAATAAATAAAAGAAAAAAAATTATGATAAAACAAAATAACTAAAAAAAAGAGAATGACAAAATTAGAGAGGAGATAAACAAAATTATATAGTTATTATTTTTTAAAATGAAGTTAATTTTGTCAACTGAAAAAACATCCCAAAGTACTTGTTAAAGTTCATGCATTTTATAAACAGTATAAATAATAGATAGATATTAACAATTATTAATAAATTACGTACCTCTAAACTATTGATTTTGGACCAATATTTTGACTAGTTATTGATTTTTATTTCATAGAAAAATATATACCTAATTTACAATTAAATATATATATATATAAGAAGAAAATTTAATACACATAACATTTATTAAAAGACGAAACACAGGTAAATTATAGGAATTTATTGTTTGTAACACCTCCAAAATTTATCAATATGAAAATTTTGATTTAAACCAAAAATTTGATTGTCAAAAGATGATGATGATAATTGATAGAAATAAATATTTAAAAAGTGATATATGTTTTGAAAATTTTGGGGATTTTCGTTTAACATTAAGAACTCAAGGGACACAAAATAAATTAAATAGGGCTTAATTGAAAGAAATTAAGAAACACATAGGGTCAATCTATAAAAAGAATAAGTTAAAGGAACCAATCTAAGACATTAACAAGTCGTAGGGCTCAATTGCAAACTGAAAAGAAGTTCTGGGGGTCTTTTTATAATTTCTGAAAATTAACTTTATAAATAGCAAACTCCCCATTCTTTCAAATTCCTGCATGCAACCATCCACCACCCTCATGGGTGCCGACGAACCTTAAAACCAACCATACCATTACCTTTCCCTCAGCGTAAGGAACACGCTCGTACCAAGAACTTCCAAAATTGACTGACAAAACAATCAAAAATTAAAGCTAAAAGCGCGCAACAGCGGTTGCAACAGCTCTGATAGCGGGAACTCAGGTTTGAGTGGCGGGTCTTCACGGGTTTAGTTCAAGGAACATCTTGGTCGCCTCAATTTCACTACTCAACCACCGGCAGAGGAGAATCGAGCATGGCGGCACGCAACAATGTTAGATGTGCAGTGGCTAAAATCACTTCAATTGATTGGAAAACTGGTGTCAAAGCCTAAAATTAAGTTGGGGGGTTTGTAGAGCTTGGCGAGGTTCACATTTTGTTGGCGGTCGCACCCAACGCCAACAGCGATGACTCTAGCAAACCAATGAGAGAAACTTTCTGTCGACATCGCGAGCACATGCGTGGTGGTCTCAAACTATGAATAGGCTTTAAATTTGAGCAATTTGGTAAAAAGAACCCAGTTAAAACAATAAATTGTCACCTAATTGATTTCTGATGAATTGATGAGATATATTTCCATATATTTTAGTATGATTAGGATGAGATTTATGATTTCGAGCCAAAATATTTGGATGTATAAGTTGTGTACAGTGCTAGTGGGCTCGAATTGTTAATTACAACATAATTATCATTAATTAAGCTAATTGGTATAATTAAAACCTTAATTTTGTATAATGTTGTAAGGATTGGTTGTTAATAGAAATTGTGAGAAAATTCTATAGATAGACTAGATTATTAAACTGGGCTCAGACTATCAAATTATGTGTTATTGGTATTCAGGTAAAATAGTAGCTCGGAATTGATAAACTCTTCGTTAACACTATCTAATGACGAAAGCATGTTAGGGGGATAAATATATGTTACTCGCGGATAAAACCTATAAATGTTTATACACATAAAAAAAAATATGATGATTCTGGTAGAATGGCTTAGATTATCAAAAGAATTGAAATATTTAAGTATGAATTACCCCATACTCAAACTGGATCAAAGAATTAATTAAGAAAGACACTCTACGAAATGGAAAAAATCATGATATTAAGACATGTTAGTAGTCTTTATTGTTAAAAAGCGTACTATGTAAGTATATTGATATTTATATGCATTTTACTAGAATAGGTGATAAGGATCCAAGATCTTTAGGACCGCTGGGCATTGATAGTACTTTTGTAGAGTCTAAAGGTGAGGTTTTAGCCACATCTTTTTAGGAAAAAAATCATCTATGTTGATTGTATATCTCAGCTTATTTATTCATGTGCGCTTGTTGCAATCGAATTGGTGTCCAGGACATCATGTTGTGATTAGACCTTTTTGCACCTTGCACCCCTCAGCCTTGCCAGCTAATCCCGTATTTTTTATTGAATCTCTCTAAAATTGTCATTGAAATGGTCTTGTCAACCAGTTGCTTATCGATTTTCTGAGTATCTTTTTGCTTGTCAATTGGAACAGCCTTGCCGGCTGATATGTTATACAATTATACCACTTTGTTTAGTATTCTGATATGTATGCAACTTATTGTTTTGAAATCCATATCTGTTGTTGGCATTATGTTATTTTACCCTTAGGGATGCCCTTGGGAAGTTTGTTACCCATAGGGACGCCTCGGGAAGTTGGGCCCAGGACTAGATCTGGAAAGATGACTGGGCAAAATGAACTGACGGTGACTGATCTCGCGGTTAGTATCCACTCACGATCCGGACTAGTAGGTAGTTGGAGATAGCTATTTACGAGTAGCGGGATTCGGCATGTGGCCACCCATGCCACATGTCAATTATTTCATGTTGAGCTTATTACTCGAGAAATGGAAAGATAAGGAAGATTCTATGATATGTTTTGTTTCCTATTATGTCTGTTATGTTTTGTTCGGGGAACAATAAAGTTGGATTTTGCCAACAATTCTACTAAGTTTTGAGAATGGCTTCTGCTATGGAATGTCTTATTATGTTATATTTTCATTATCATATGTATTGTTCGTTTGAGTCCCTGATCTGTCAATACATTATTTTGTCGCTTTTGATTATCTTGGTCTTTTCATTATCTTGTCTAATTTTTTAATTGATTTTTTTAGAATCAATTTTATTAGTTGTCCTTGACCATTTATGCTACATGATAGTCACATCTCACAAAGTCGTTATGACTTACACCTCTTGTTGTTTCCTAATTCTTTTCCCAAATAGGATCTAACAAAGGACAGGAGGTTTGTGCTTGCTCAAGGATTGATGTATATGGTTTTATGACTGGCACTAGATGTTTGTGTACTTATGAACTTGACATGTTTTGCGTCCATCTCTTAGTTGTACAAGACTTTCGGAACTCGATACGTAATGTTAGCCATGTAAGCTTGAAACTACCTCTTTGTATGTAAATATTATGTGTTTATGGGTTTTGTATCTAAAGTTATTCAATCTTTTATTTTGTGGCGTTGTGCATTAGGATTGGATGAGTAGTGTCTTAGGTCAGGTTCCTCATCCTGGCCATGGTGCTACATTGTTCATTGATCATAACAAAAAGTAATTGTGCAAAAGCACTTTAAATTTTTTATTTTATTTTATTTTTATGTTTCATTTTCTATTTAACTTGATAAAAATATGACATGTGTATCTGATTTTTAATTATTTATTTTTATAAAGAAATATGTAACACCCCAATTTTTGGAACTCATGTTTAAGTTGATTGAAATTAAATTAATCAAAGTTTAGGTAGAAATATTGGGAATTGGAGGATTTATTTATAAATAATGAAAGGACTCAATTGTTTAAAATTATAAGGTTTAGGGGGTTGAAGTGGACAAATTGAAAGTTGGAGGACTTTAAAATAATTGCATTTGGACTTAATTGCCCAAAAATAAAAAGGTTATGGGGCCAATGTGTAAGAATTAGAAGTTGAAGGGCTCAAATGAACACCAGGGGCTAACTTGTAGGCGATTAAAATTTCTAGGGACTTAGTTGAAGGCGGTGAAAAGTATTGGGGGTTAATTGTAGAAGCTGGAAAACATAATTATATATATAACCTTAAGGACAGAAAATATTCAAATTCTCAAAATGTACCCCAAACCCCACCTACCGGCGAACTGCAAGAAGACAACCAACAAACTTGAAACTAAAACCATGGTTGGCTTCATCTAGCTGAGAGGAGCACAATCATACCAAAATTGTTCAAATACAACCAGCGAATCCACCAAAAAATGAAGGCGACAGCGAGCTCGCGGCGATAGTGGCGGTTCCGTCACTTTCAGTGATGGAAATGGATGGAAGCTAGGTAGGTTTTGGTCATGGGGATATGGGCAGTCGGGTGGTGGTGTTAATTTGTGGTTTTGATGGCCGGTGATGGAGGAATTGACACGGTGGCGCGACGGTGGTGGGTTAGGGTTATCGTGGCTTTAGCCAACAAATTGGCTGGCTTCCCAGCGTCGAAATCAAAAATTGGTTGAGGGGTTTTTCTCGCCTCGACGAGATACACCAACTGGTGGTGGCGGTCTCCATCGCCGGCAGTGGCGCCTAGTGGTCCCGCGGCAGCGGGTGCGGTGGCGTTTGGGCAGTATGTGCAGATTTTAATTTTGGGTAAATTTCATATCGAATATTAAATTCGATTGATTTTTACACTTCTAGTTCAATATCAATAAAATATAGAATTATTGAAATGTAATTGCATTTGAGACGATGATTGATTGCGAATAATGAACAAGATTAACTATAATTTTAAGTTCAATAAATCGGGAAAGATTGATTTAAGATTATGCTCTTAGACTCAATAATGTATATGTTATAGATAAAATATAGTTGAGCTTCATCTAAAGATTAAGTTATATAAATGATATAATGAAAATGGATTATCAAACATGGACCTAATAAATTCATAAGCCCAACTGGTTTAAGAACTTGAACCCTCACTACTGTAAAATAAGTAAAGTAACGAATAGAGTTGTTGAGGGTAATTTGGGGATTGAGTTGGCCGAGCACGTGATGCTATTAAGACGACAAAGTGGGAATGATTGAGTTCGAGCAAGTAGAGACTTGCGATATCGAAGTATCATGTAATTGGAAGATTAAGGTCATTTGAGATAAGAGTTAAATGAACTCGAGTGTCAGAGTAACCTTAAGTTTGATAAAGATATTAACTATATTTATATTTAAGAATCAGAAGATTGATCGAATAATAATTTATGTTATCATATGACAATTCTCGGACTGACAAGGAAGCCAGAACCTGAGTGATTAAATGACTAGGAATTCCTCTATAGTTGCTAGGTGATTCATATTAGCTTTCTTGCTGGGGGAAAAACATACGTACTTGTTATTTTGTCTTACCGCTTGGTTCTATTTGTGCTAAGATTCGATGATCCGTTCTATGCTATTCTTTGGCTTTCCTGTTTACTTGGTCTGTTTGTTTGAGATGTTCCTTCTGCTCGAAATTCTTGAATTGTTACTGTCCAAACTCCCAATTTTGATTAATACGATTTCTTATCTTGTACATTTACATTGATACACGTATATCACTCTATTTGGCTTCCCTTTACCGAAAGTTACCATTTACCTATGTAACATTGACTTGCTGGCCTTATTTTCTCTCAGTAGTTAATTGGACCTCTCGTACTCTTATCTGTAATTCTTGAACTATTCGTACCTGAGTCCCTTCACCCATTTCACATAATTGAATCCGTACACCACAATTCACTTCCACCCAAGTTTTGATAAAGTTAACAGTTTATGAAAATAGTACTCCACATTACCCATTTTACACTGAGCGCTCCTATTGATATTTATTGATATCGCTTTATACAAAACTGGCGATTGTGTTGAGGAAGCTAAAAGTGATTTCGAAATATATATCGCCATGTTTCCTTGGAATAAGTCCTGTGCTTATTTAGTGATTATTATTTATCATGACAAAGTGATGTGCTAAGTTATATGTTGTTGGATGTACTAAACAACATCAGTGATCATATACTTAATACCCTTGGGGGTGGGCCGTGGGATCGGTTTCGAAAGACGACCGGGAAGAACGGACCGACGGTGACTGATCTTTTGACTAATACCCGTGCAAAGTGTACATAAAATCTTTACTTATAGAAAGCTGGAGGTAGCCATCTATGAGTAAGATCAGGCATGCGGCTAGCCATGCCTAGTGAGTGATTAAGTGTCTAAGCCGATCACTCGGTACTTTGGAGGAACAATGATTTTTGTGTTTTCGAAAGTGGAGCGATAAGATAGGAGAACTACCAATAGCAAAAGTGTGAAAGTAATTATTAATTTTATTTTATACTTTCAAACTCGAGTATTTGACATAACCCAGTGATTGTTCAAGTGATATGTCGACCCTTTGTGGTCGTAATCGTGATTTAAACATCTGTGAGAGACAGTGAATTTATGAAATCTCATCACTGGTATGGAACAGTGGTGAGATGTATCACTCTAAATCTTGACTAAAATCTTCTTTCACTACTTATGAAAATTTTAATGCTTCTGCCTGTTATTTATATAATATTTGAGAAATTTACGACTCTATTGTTAGTGTTAAACTATCTCACTAAGTCATTTAGACTTACGTTGTTTTATTATTATTCTTCGTTCTCCACCCCAAATAAAGACAAGTGATGAAGACAGACTAGCTCAGGCAACACATAAGGCAATGAGGGTGATAGAAGCGCTAAGAGTGATTCGGATATTTTCGTTCAGAATTGAACCTCCACTGAAGGTCTCTATAGAAATTAATTACTTTAGAATTTTTTAGAAATGTATTTTCTGTTGTAAAGAACTTGTGGCACTGTTTGAGTGACACCTCGGCCAAAAGTAGACGCCTCCTGATTGGGGCGTAATAAAATATTTAATACATTTGACATATATTTATAATATTAAATAGCGGATAAAATATAAAATAGAAGAGAAGATGCAAACCGGTGCAAAAGCGGCATGTATATATATATATATATTCATCAACAATATTTGGAATATCAAAAGTTGCAAATAACGCAATTTAACAGAATCAGACCTAATTAAACCAGATTAAGATGAAGGACTTCTTTGAACTCCAACTTCTTTGTCTCAGTATAAAAAGTCCTATGCTTATTAGGCCAATACGTCAACCAAATCCACCCCTTTATCTCCCACTCCATATTCCCACCCATGCACCTTTTATCCACCTTCCAACTAACGCTCTCCCCGTACTCATCCCCAGCAAATATCACCCCTCCTTGCCTCGTGAAAGGCCTGTACGCGCCCGAATACCGGTTTTTGAACCACGCCTTGGGATGAATCAGAGCGAATTTCGACGGCTTCGACGAGAAGACCTCTCTCCCATTGCCACTGTCATGGAGAAACCAGTTCAAATTCGCAGTGTTTCCATATACGGATTGCTCGAATTTCCATGGCTTCAGGCTTATTGTGATGGTTTCGGCAGCTGAAATGTGGAGGCCCATTGCACTTAGAGGCTCGAATGAAGCTTCGACGCCCTTTTCTACTCCGATCTCTCGAGGGGGATTCTCCGAAGACTTGCCCACTGATATGCTCATTACGTTGGCCTGCGAAGTTGGAGTTATTTGCAGAGATATTCGCGAAGGAAAGTGCTTTTCGGAAGTTCCGGCCCCGCGCTCGTTCATCAGAGTGTCTGTCAAGAGCTTGATAACATCACACCTGGAAAGGCATGGGATCACAAACTTTAGGTGCTGGTGGCTTCCTTTCCAAAAGTCATTTTCATGTTTTTTAGTATTTCAAAATAGAAAATTATATATTTTTTATTTTCATTTAAATACTACTTATTTTTATTTTTAATTAATCATTAGTCTATCCTATTATTCTAATATCACATCAAATTAAATTTAAATTTGATTTGATTTGACATAAAGTATTCAGTATCATTTTAAAATAATTAAAATATACATATATTTTGAAAAAAAAAAATACATCTTTTTAGATATAAAAACATATAAATTAATTATCTAAATTTTCAACCCTACACCTATTCTAATTATTATTTTTAGATTAAATATCTAAATGCAAACTCATTTTATTTTTAAACTATAACTAACTATTTAATTTTTAAAAATATTGAAAATGGAAAATGAAAATGAAAACATATCCAAACGGGACAACGAGATTAATTAAATTTATTAGCAATTTTATTATTTTATATAGGGCCAAGTTTGTAAATTTCAATAAAAGTATGTACAATATAATAATAATAATATAGAGTTTAGGAGGGGGTAAGTGCCCCTACCAAAACCTTCACACCTGTCTCTTAATTTGCCATTTTTTTGATAGAATCTTCATGCTTGTGACGCCTAATCAGAATATAAAATTTGATGTTTAAAAGTATATAAGTACTCTCCTATGAATTATGATTGAACGCCATGTGCTACAATGGTGTTTCTTTTGTAACATTTTTATTTAGGCTAATCAATTTTTGTTTTTTAATAATAATGACGTAGTCACATGGTATAAAGATGGTACAACACATAATTACAAAAATGCTGAATAAATAATTAAGCTTTGATGTCAAGATTAATTATTGGGTCTCTTTTAATTAAAACTTGCTTAAAAAAGAACCCATCTAATTCTTCAATATGCATAATCAAAATTATGTGGAGAAAAATACGTAATATATACAATCATGTCAGATAGTCGAGGTTACTAAACCTAATATAAACATACCCTAAAATAATACATTTTAAACTGTTTTATTAAATAAAACTGATTACAAAAATTAAATACTCGATATAATTAATTTTTTTTAAAAAAAATTCAAATAATCATCAGAATTTTTATCGCATGAAACAAAATAATTAACTTGACCTTATATTATCTATGTTCAGCCTGACTTCAATCCACTTCTCTTGAATTGCCACCCTATGATTCAGCTGGATTACGCCCTCAAGCTGGTGATGGTTAAGAGAAAAGAGCAGACGCTCATCCGGGGAAGGACCACTACACTTCTCCACGTTCATGGCTATTACCGGACAGTACAACTGAACTTTCCACAGCCCAACTGTTGAAAAAGAGTAAGAAAACAAAGGAGACGGGGTTTTTAGGGCAAGACTTGCTGCTTCAAGTTCTGAAATCCAGTTAGTAATCGCAAGATTTATCGAACGCATCCATTGTTCTTCTGTATTGGACCCCAGAAGCCTCATCAGGCTCTTGGAGACTTCTCTGGACTTGGGGCATGAGAATTGATCTTTGAGGGTATTCAGACAAAAACCGCGTAAATCTGTGGGAGCTTCGTAGATGCAAATGATGAAAGTGAGGCTGAGGAATGAGAAGTTGAAGATGTCTTTGAGGTTAATGTCTTGGGGGTATATTCTTGGGAGTTTAAGAGAATTTTGGCATTTATTTGAAGAATATTTTAGGACATCTTCGATGAAATTGTTTAAGAAATTGGGAATGGCATCATGGTCGTCCGATAATTTGTTGTGCATGGATTTTGTGACTATTTTCTTGGAGGTCCAAAGAAAAATGGGGAGATTATAGTCTGCAAAAATGGAGAGGGATAAATGGGAGTTGTTGAAGTTATTGATTGAGAGTTTGAGGGAAGGATGAGATGAAGATGAAGGGCATAGATTGATGGAATATTTCTTAATGAAGTCTGTTTTCAATTGAGGGATTGGTGGAAGGTTTTGAATCCAGGAGAACACATCTGGAAAGGAAGAAGAAATCAAAGCCATGGAAAGTTTTTCTCAAATTCTTCCTAAGTGTGAAATTCTTGTACAATGGGATTCTTTATTTAAAGATGTAAAAGCAATATTCTGCAAGGCAATAAGGTCAAAAAGATAAAGGAGATGATAAGTGAAAATATGCAAGGAAAAGATCCCTTAAATAGTTGGAGAAGAAAATACTTCTACATGCACAAATACTAATCGTGTGGAGTTATTATTAATTCTTTGTGCAGAATTTTAATATATCTAGTATTCTTGAACATTTTTGAAACGAAGTATTGTCATACGCAAGTAAAGATGTACAGCGGGCCACCAAAAGATAACGGAGGTGTATAAAATTTTCTCTGATTGGATGGAAATTGGACCTCAAGTTTAAAGGTAAAAGGAAGTTTTTTAATTGTTAACGTGGCAAAATTTTATGAATTAGATTAATTTATGACTTTCTAGGGTTTTGTCCAAAAGAAAGGACGAAGCACTTATTTGTCCTAATCATGAAGAAAATTCAAAAGAATCGCGCATATGATTGAAATGAATTGTTGATTGTTTCTTGGAAGGGGCAATGAGAACGGTGCCAATTTATCTAGTCGGCAACGTATCATTTTAAATTTTCCTCTCTAGCTAGATTCAAATCAAATCCCTTGAACTATCCTTGAAGGAGGTACAAAGGAGGAGGGGCCAAGAACTTCAAAGGCACATTGTTATTGGAAAAAAGTTATGTATCATGGGCTAATTATTCTTTGTTTTTTTTTTTTTTTTGTGTGGGGGGGGGGGGGGGGGGGGGCACCATTAAAAAATATTGAACACCAATGAAAATATAGAATAAATAGATTACCCTACATAAATTAAGAGTTTAAACGTTTAAAAATTAAAATTTCTTCGACCGCATAGGTAATTATGGGTTGAGACGCTCTCCAAGTTGCTTTAAATTTAAAATGTTGATGCTAAAGTTGTTAATTTTTTAGGAAATTACAAATTCAATGGAAAATGTACATTCTTGAATGGAAAAATCTAAAACAAATTGTTGAATAATGCAAGAGTTGGTAATAAAAACCAGGTCCTCATTTCTTAAATTGTTTGCAAGCAAGCAACCTATCAACAACTAGCGCTGGACACTAGCTATATAGCCAGTTAATTAGATAAATGCCTTTGACAACTATATATATATATATATATATATATGTCCACATTGAATAATAAATTTCATCACGTTAACGTTAGAAGGGAATAATGAAAATGTCACTTGCATTCAAAATCTCTAGTTTATTAATATTGACATTTTCGGATTAATTTGAATTTCAGTGAAAAATAAATATTTGTAAAAAAGGTATTTCTTCCTCTTTCTATTTTTTTTTTAATTTAAGAAAGAAACATAAATGGAGATGTCTACATAATTAAATTAAAAATTATTTATTAGGATCATCTATTATTTCTTAATTGCTCAAGTTAACTACATGCACTCACGGTCAACAGTGATAACTTTTTAAAATATTAATTATTATTATTAAATTAGATTGTACCAAAAAAATTATCATCACTTAAAAATTATCACTAGTGTGATAAAAAAACATATTACTAATATTATACTTTTTGAGTTATTTAGCAAATTCTTATAGTGATACTTAGCGCTAATTTGCTTGATGTGATGTTATTATGAATTATATACAAACAAATAAATATGTTTTAAGTCTATCAAAATAAAGTAATGTAATTTCACATTTGGTTGGCAAGATTAAGTGAAAAGTAAATTAAAACAAAATATATGATTTTACGATTATAACATTTTATTATTTATTTTAATATATCTTTTTATATACTAATTAAGGGCAATTTGATCTTTTTGAATCTAATCCAACCCAAGAAAAATGTATCAAGCCTCTCACCTCTTAATCTATATTCCAACTTAATATAGGGCCAATGACTTATCATGAGCCCTATATCAAATCAAACAAATAATAAATTAGTAGTGATTATGCATCTATCAAGGATAATCAATTGAAGCAAACAAGCCCTTATTGTTAGAAAAGAAAAGCAATAAGTGTTTTTTTTTTTTTAACCTTTTCTTTTCTTTTCCTTTCCCTAACCATTTTCTTAATATATATATCCAAATAGATGGTTGTCCTATATTTGGATTTTTGGATTTTTGTGGAAAAGAAGAAGAAAAAATAGAACATAAAATATTACTAATTAAAATAGGAAAACTTCAATTCCAAATATCATATGCAGCCGTAAAAAAATCAAAGTTTTTAATCGGAGCAACTACTGGAGAAGCATTTTGGAGATGCTTAACGGGGGGACCAATCAGCGCGGAGCTTTGCCGTAGGGCTTCAAAAGTATAATATACAGCTCTGGCCTACGATTCTCCAAATTATTCCTACTTTATTCTGCCTAACTATATATGAACTGGAAAATTTATCGAAAGCTTTAAGAATCCATCGACTTTCTAGAATCATTTCTTATTATTGACAAGTCAAGGTGGAGAATCACATATATTTCACACCTATTTTACTATTCATAACAATATATATAGATATAGTTATATTGTTGTAGATAATTAAAATTATTCGGGCAATTTGATAAAAGATCTAAAACAATCTAATAGGCTTAATTGATTAATTAAATAAAAGGCCAAAGAACTTAAGAAAAAATCAAGCCAATAAAAAAAGATATATAGTGAAACTCTAATGGGCCTAAGACTATTAAAAAATATATATATTAAGCCCAAAAGAACTAGGGTATAAGAAAACATTCATAAAGAATTAAGAACTTTTAAAAGTAAAGAATCTCTTTAAACACATTTAAGAGAAAACGAATTGATGAATTTCTGCTATTTACCGAAAAGAACCTTACTCCATTCTCGTACTATATCATATAATATATATATATATGTGTGTGTGTGTGTGTGTGTGTGTAGTATTTTAATTTTTTTGCCTACAACATTAATGCGAGTGAAAAATATGGCCGTCAATGTTTTTAATTTTCATCATTTAAGTTGTTTTGCCAAAAAAGAAATGGTATACATTGTTGAAATAAAGTATATATGATGTAGTAAGAATTTATTTGGTAATGTTTGGTTATGTTTTATGTTTGACTATAATATGTGTTTTGGGGGAATGAATGCCGTAAATAGGATTCAGAAATGTGAAAAGTTGTGTTGGAGAATATAATGAATTGTTGGTTATTGATATGGGATCAACCCCGTTGGACCTTAAAAGCCCAATAAGCACATTAGGCCCAACTAGAATTTGACCTGGGGGTCGGAATGTTTCAATACATTCGGGCCTTGTTCAATCAGGCCCAAATATAGCCATGGAGGTCGGGATATTTGCTCGACCATCGAGGTCAAGTATGCCGACCAGGTTAGAAAGCTTAGGTGTTTGGCGACTAATAATGCCGTCTGCGCCATCTCATCCGCCGCAATAAATGCGCTTCAACCTCCCATCTATCCGCATTTAATGCCATGTCGGCGGGTCACCTCCGCCATTAATGTTGTTGCATCCGTATTTAATGACAACGTGGCCTCCCTTTCCGCGGAGCTTAGCGGTCGATAATTAAATAGTTGCAAGGTATGGGCACTGGTAGAAATGACCATAACTGCCCCTACCGGCGGAATTTCTGCTAGAAGCTTGTTAAGGCGATCCTCATCTTTTCACCTAAGAGCATGCACTATAAATATCCTCTTATTACAACCCAAAAGTAAGATTCTCATCCATAACTAAGTCGTTACTCTACTTATTTTTCCTTACGACAGCTCCAAACTGACTTAACCATCGAAGGGTGTTAGCCAAGGACCCTCTCGGCTAGCCTAACATTTGCTACTTGACTGTAGGTGCCAACCCACACCACTTCCTAGTTGAAAAGCCTCACACACTGTTTTGGCCACTATATCTCAGGTCGAAACAGTGCGTGTCTGCTCAACCATCAACATTTTGGCGCCGTCTGTGGGAGCTCGAAACTCTGCAGTCGAAGATGGTAGAAACCAGGAGGACTGTTTCTGAAAGGCAAAATGAGTGATGCTCATCTCAACCACCTCCGCTGTCTCCTCGCCGGCAGGTTGCTCAGGAGGGGAGAGGTCCTAGCTCGCAGATGGAGTAAGGTCACTTTAACCATTCCTCAGCTTATACAGATGATCAATGACCAGTTCTCGGCTCAATTATCTACCGCATTACAGAGATATAATAATCAACAAGCACCCGCCGCGAGCGTTACACTGCGTCCCTCTCACTAGGAAGAACAACCCTCGATCGAAGGCAGGGCCAGAAATGAGATACATCTTCCCTCCGATAGATGTGAGTTGAGTCCGAGTCATTTCCCCCGTAACGAACCACGTCATGTCCCTCGTGAGGAGGTGGCAGAATCAACAAATCATTGGGTTATACCCAATCGAGCCCAGCAGCGCGATCGGGGGGAGCGCTAAAAGCCAAACCTCACCCGAGATATGTCCAGGGCAGACAGAGAAGAGTGGGAGGAGGTATCGCACCAGGTCCAGCAACTTAATAAAAGGTTGGAGGAGATCTCGAGGAGGAACATGGAAAGGACCCAGGTAGAAATAGCTCCCCAAGTCCGACGTGAAAGAGAATCACCTTTTGTGCAAGAGATTATCGATGAGAGGATAGCCTTGGATGCAAAGGTCCATACTGGATTGCCACGTTATGATGGGTCAACTGACCCAAACGAACATCTCTTACAATTTGAGCACATGATGCAGTTGTATGGACATAATGACCATATTCACGCAAAGATGTTGGTCACTACCTTTTAGGGTATTGTGTTGGAGTGGTTTGTCAAGCTTGAGCCAGCTTAGATATATACATATGACCAGCTTTGTGATAAGTTCTTATACCAATTTGCTAGTAGAAGGAAAGCCAAGTTGCCTCATACTCATCTGCACACGGTCAAGCAGAATGAAGGGGAAACCTTGAGGGATTTTTTCTCCCAATTCAACACAGAGGTCTTGAAAATTGATAATCTCCGCATTGAATTCCTCATTGATGTGCTGTTTTTAGGGTTGAGGCACAAGGAATGCACTAACGCATTAGTCAGGGAACGACCTCGAACGATGGAAGAGCTGTTAGATCTAGTAGAAAGGTATATAACCCAAGAGGAAATGAATAGGATGAAGTTCGGGGGAGGAGAATCCGACAAGAGAAAACAGAAGGAGAAAGACGATCGGCATCAGAAAAAAGGTCATAGGTCTCCTATCAAACGTTTCCATAATTATGCTCCCCTGAACATCCCCCCTGCAAGGAAGTCTTGATGGCAATTCAACATGACAATTTCCTGAAAAGACCCAGGAAACTCACTAAAACGGAAGCTATGAGAAAGTCGAAGAAATATTATCATTTCCACCGTTAGAAGGGTCATGATACCGAATATTATTTTAGCCTACAAGATGAAATCGAGCACGTTATCCGACAGGGCCACCTCAAGAAATTTGTCAATTAGAAAGCTTTACAGGCTATAGCTCAGGTCGACCAGACTCCCTGCGGAGAACGGTCATTGAGCCCAAAGCATGATGACAAAGGGAAGCAGAAGTTAGAAGAAAGCCACCCCCCTTTAAAGGGCATAATTGACATAATAGCTGGCCGGCCGGCAGGGGGAGATTCAAGGTCAACTCGAAAATAAGTGCAAAGGCGACTCGAATCCGACAGATGGGCAAATAATAGGTCAGTTTATCAACTATCCACTGGTTCTAAGCCTATCTCTTTCTCCGACGGGCAACTTGAAACATTTGGGAGGTTGTGGTGTTGGAGGTAGTCTGGATTGCCCTTTGGTAGTTTCTGTTGAGATCTCAAACTTTTAAATGCGGAAGGTGCTGGTCGATAATAGTAGTTCTGCAAATATTATCTTCCTTTCTACCCTTGACAGAATGTAGCTCGGGAAGTTGAAATTCGATCTAGTTAAGACACCCCTGGTCGGGTTTGGGGGCATGGAAATTGTTCCAATGGGGTCTATAAATTTGACAACCTCGTTTGGTGAAGTTCATAGGAGTCGTATATTGATGGTTAACTTTTTGGTAGTGGACTTTCCCTTTGCCTACAATGCCATAATCGACAGGCCAACTCTGAATGATTTTCAAGCGATCATGTCGACCTATCACATGAAGGTCAAATTTCCCACATCAGTGAGAACAGGAGAAATGCTTTGCAACCTGAAAGAGGCTTGGCGATGTTACACTATTTTGACTGAAGCCAATTGTTAAAAGAAACGACCACAATTGAAGGCCTCAGGGGGCTAAAGCAATAAGAGGAGAAAGAACGAGGATACTCGGGTCGAACCAACTGATGAATTTAAAACTATTGAATTGAATCTAGGAAATCCTGAGAAGATAACTAAAATAGGAGCAAATTTAGGAGAACATATGAAGTGTTTGTTCGTTGATTTTCTTCGGAGGAGCATGGATGTCACAGCGTGGAAAGCTGCCAACTTTGAGGGAATTGACCCGGATATCATTGTGCATCGACTTAACATTGATCCCTCCCACAAGCCCGTTCGACAGAAAACCTGGGTTTTTAATGCGGAAAGGACCCAGATCATCAAGGAAGAGGTCAGCAAGCTTCTTGTTGAGATCCAGTACCCCAGTTGGTTATGTAATGTAGTCTTAGTTCCTAAAAATGAAGAAAAATGGAGAATATGTAATGATTTCACAGATCTTAATAAAGCATGCCCTAAAGACCTGTATCCTCTACCTCGAACTGATCTATTAGTTGATTCCACTGTTGGATGTGAACTATTAAGCATGATGGATGCCTTTCAGGGATATTATCAAATTTTTATGGCTCCCGAGGATCGAGATAAGACTTCTTTTGTGGTACCCGACGGCATATATTGTTTTTTGGTTATACCATTTGGATTAAAAAATACGGGCGCATCATATCAGAGATTGATTAATATCATGTTCAAAAATGAAACAGGACGATCTATGGAGGTCTATGTGGACGATATGATTGTCAAAATTGAGAAAGAGGTTGATCATCTTGCCGACCTTGCTCATACTTTTTCCATTCTCCGTGCTTTCAAAATGAAGCTTAATCCTAGTAAATGCACTTTTGGGGTAAGATGAGGGAAGTTTCTTGGGTATATGGTCAGCCAGTGAGGAATTGAAGCCAATCTTCAAAAGATTCAGGCCATCTAAGATGTAACGCCCCTTAAGTCGATTAAGGATGTATAGAGGCTAGTTGGGTGGATCTTAGCATTAGGTCAGTTTATAGCGAGATTGGCAGATAAAAGCTTGTCGTTCTTTCGGGTATTAAGAAATGCTAAGAAGTTCCAGTGGACTGATCATTGCGACCAGGTACTGGTTGAATTAAAGGAATATCTTTCCCAACCTGTCGTGTTATCCAAACCAACAGTTGGAGAAATTCTGCATTTATATCTAGCCATGTCGGCAGTCGCTATTAGCTCTGTACTGGTTTTGACAAGAGAGGGTAAGGACAAACCTGTGTATTACATCAGCAAAGTGTTGCAAGGCCCTGAACATAATTATTTGGAGATCGAGAAGTTCGCTCTGGCGCTTGTCACGACAGCAAGAAAGTTGAGGCCTTATTTTCTCTCCCATAGTATTGTGTTACTGACGAATCAACCTTTAAGACAAGTGCTCACCAAACCAGATACTTCGGGAAGATTGACCAAATGGGCCACAGAGTGAGGTGAGTTCGACCTCAAGTTTCAACCCCGCATCGCTATAAAAGCCCAAGTGATGGCGGATTTTGTGGCAGAAAGAATAGACCTACCACCTCCTCAAGGACATCAATCGCTAACCTGGACCCTACATATGGATGGGTTGGCTACAAGCACAGGGGAAGGAGTAGGGATTCTGTTATGCTCTCCTCAAGCCGAAGAGTATGATTTCGCTATCAAGCTGAATTAAATAGTTACTAATAACGAGGCAGAATACGAAGCTCTCATTGTGGGAATGAGGATGACTCTAGATAGAGGGGTCATGAATCTGGCAGCCGTTACTGATTCTCAACTGGTGTGGAGTAGTTGAAAGGTAATTTTGAAGCAAGGGATCTGACTATAAATGCTTATCTGCGAAAGTTCAAGAGATTGGGACAGTTATTTGAGAAGTTCACACTTAACCAAGTGCCCCGATCGGAAAATGAGAGAGCGGATGCACTCTTTAAAATCGCCAATACGTCCAAGGGTACCAGAGATAGGTCAATCACTTTCCTGGTTTCACATGAACCCATTATCTTCAAGCCCCGAAGGGGTAGCATATTTATGATGGATGCTCCAAAACAAACCTGGATGGATGAGATTAAGGCCTACCTCAAAGAAGGAAGGGTGCCGCCTGAGAAAGTGGATGCCCAAAGGCTCAGGAGACTCGCGTTGAAATTTGCTTTGGATGAATTTTACCACTTATATAAAAGATCAGTCTCTAGGCCTCCTCTAAGGTATCTCACTCCCGACCAGTCACAGGAAGTCTTACAAGAAGTTCATGCAGGCATATGCGGGAATCACTTTGGGGGCCGATCATTGGCTCACAAAATTATTAGAAGCCAATTTTTCTGGCCAACCCTAGTCAAGGATGCGGTTGATTGTACAAGGAAATGCCGATCATGCCAACATCCGTCATCAGCCAGCTACCGCGCTAATGTCGGTACAAATCACTTGGCCTTTCGACCAGTGGGGGGTCGATATAGTCGGTTCTTTCCCGAAGGCTATGGGGTAAAGGAAATTTATGATTGTGACCGTCGAATATTTCACTAAATAGGTTGAGGCAGAGGCAATGCCCAAGATCACAGATGCTGCTATAAGGAGTTTTCTATGGAAAAACATCATTTGCCATTTTGGTTTGCCGAAGGTCCTTATATCCAACAATGGCACTCAATTCCAGAGCAGATGGACCAGAGAATGGTGTGAGAGCTTGGGGATTAAGTAGCATTTTACTTCAGTAGGAAATCCACAATCTAATGGGCAGACAAAAGTCACCAAAAGAATCGTGCTTGATCATATTAAGGCCAGATTAAAGGGCTATGAGGCAAGTTGGGCTGATGATCTCCCAGGCATTCTATGGGCCTACCATACCACTCCGAGAATGGCTAAGGGACAAAGCCCTTATAGTTTGGTGTACAGTTCTGAAGCTGTAATACCCGCAGAATTGATCCAACACACGGCTCGAATTATACACTACAACCCGATCAAAAACAAGACAGAAAGAGAGGTCGACTTGGACCTAATTGATGAATTGCGACAACAGGCCTTTTCAAAGATGCAAAGATACAGATCGATAATGGCAAAATATTATGAAAAAAAAGTAAGGCCCCAGTCCTTTAAGGTAGGTGACCTTGTGTCAAAAAAGGTTGAAGTGTCCCGTAATATGGGTAAGTTCGATCCTAAGTGGGAAGGCCCTTACTCCATTGTAAAAGTAGCGAAGCATATATAATTCATACTGATTGGTCGACCTATTGAGAAATGAATTACTAAGACCATCGAATGCTATTAACCTTAAGAAATTCTATGTATAGACGGTGTAGTACAAGACAACACTTTATTTTAATAAAATATGTTAAGCGATCCCGTAGTTGCTTGGTTCCAATCTATACAATCTGCTTAAATACATTCTGATCAGATCGACCCCATAGTCTTCTATTTTCCACTTGTTAATTCATCTAGCAAAGTATGATCGACTCGACCCCATAGTCATTTGATCCATAAAATGTTAACTACTCTGACCTAGTAGTCACACAACTTCAACCCCACTTATCATTATCAACGCTAATGTTGCTAATCGACCTCGTAGCGATGTGACTTAAGTTATATCGATGTTATATCGGTGCAACTCTTTTAATTAAATAAGAAAAATGCTCTTTATTTAAGTGAGCTCCTAGTTGCATTATGTTCTTTATATGAAACCATTATATAAATTTTGAGAGTCATGAAGAGTCTTGAAATCGACCTCGCAATGCATTTATAAAATAAAAAACAATTGCTATGACAAAAGAGGGCCCAAATCGACCCCATACTTCATTAAAAACATCATTAACAACTACCATTGAAAAAAAAGAGAAAAGAAGAAGAAAAATTAAATTATAATATTGACTAATGAAGGACAGCCTAACTAAACCCCGTGACTTTGCCTTGTCGATCCACTCCCTCAACGGAAACTTCGTCCACGGCCCTGAAGAGCTCCTCAATGGAGCTTACTTGGCCACTTAAAGTGGGCCCTTCGACCTTCTGCTCCACCATCGCGGGACGACTGGGTCCCGCTATCTGGGAAGGTCCCGACTTCTCTGTTAAGAATACTCGACTACCCATCGAGAAGAAATCTGCCGCGTTCACTTCGTTGTTCTTAATCTCCAATGCAAACTCTCTTGTAGAGTTAAACTCTTCGCCAACGGTGACAATGTGCTGGAGAGGAGGAGGAGCAGGGGCGCCACCTTTGATGAGAGCGTTCGGATTAAAAGCTTGTAGCTTCTCGTCCTTATTCACGTTGAGTTTTGCCTTGTCCTCAAGGCGAAACTCGTACTCGAGAAATTCCAACTGCTTTACTGCCCGGTCGAACGCCTCATGTGCGTCGTCCATACTAAAGGTGACGCTCGCTACTGTGAAGGCCGATGTCAACATGAATTGCTGGACCACCTCCTTGCGGAACTCGGGCAACACTTTGAAGAATTCAGATCGAGCGTAATTCATTGTGTTGTTGTAACCTGCCACTCCACCTGCATCTGCGGCTTCCTGGATGCTTGAGGTAGTTTTCTTCAACTGCTCCTGACCTGACTCTTCCCTTCCACAGCAGCCAGCAGTTGGACATTCTTCTTCTCCAACTCTTTTGACAATTCATCCATCCTCGACTCCAGTGATTAAATTTTGGTCTTCAAAACATCACTCTGCTCTTTCTCTAGCCGAGCACACTTCTCCTCCAGTCCCAATCGGTGCGTTTTGCTCAGCTTGAATCGAAGATGGAGGTTGTACCCCCATTGTCCAACCTGACAAACGAGATATCTCGTCACTTTGCTCATAAATGTTTTATCTAAAAAAAACAAAACAAAATAAATAATAATAAATAATGCCCAACTTAACTCTTACCATGTTGACATGGTATGCGAATGCTTTTAGTGCTGCCAGCTAGTCGTGATGATGCATTTCAACCTAATCTTTCTCAAACAAACCAGTAGTCAGCACAACTAAAGGTGTCAGAGACGTCGCGCTCGCTCCCATTATGGTCGCCTCATTTGACACGCCTACTTTCTCCCCGAACCGGGGCTCTGGGAACTCCAGCAGGTTGCATAGTCGATCGGGAGGAAGAAGTGCATACGTCTCCTCCATTAACTTCTTCTCTTTCTCAATTGCGGCCTTCTTCGAGGCAGCTTCACTTGCCACCTCGACGACTTTCCTTTTTGGTTAAGGGGAACTACTAGTGGCACCTCCACTCTGTACAACCGGAACTTGCTGCTCGACTGACCTCAGCGCTCAGTGCTGCTCGACGAGCAATCGTTGCCTCCCTACGCTGTTGTGCCTCTTGCTGTTTCCTCATTGCAATCTGACGAGCTCAGTTCATGATTGATTGACCTGATACACAGGATAATTCCTTATAAGATGGACAATACAAGAAAGCAACAGATAACATTATTTAAAGAGTTAGTTTCTACCTAATTGAGCACTTGCGTGCAACCTCAAAGAGGTGGTCGATAGCCCCGCTAGCACCATGTTCCTTTCTCGTAGGAACAACTAGACATCCATCTCACCGTATTCGAGAAGATCTCGAACAAAGACATTGATCCATAATGGATTCTCGCTGACATCCAACTCAACCCTACCCCACATCCATCCTCTCAAAATTTGGAATTCGACCCCCCACATAGAAACAACTCTCTTTCCACTTTAGGCCATGGGACGAGGAGAAACTCCTAAATATTTTCCTACGGGGTCACGCAGTCAAATCATAAAAACTAAACTCCCCCACCAACCCTAACTTCCGGGACATAGGCAAGTGAAAAAAATGACTAAAGTTGGCCCACAAAGGTAATTCCTCGACAATACCCATTAGTACAACAAAGCTGTACATTAGCGCAAAACAGTTAAGAAGAAGCTGAGTTATACAAACTTGTAAACCCCTTAACAGATCGACTATGGGGTCGGCTAGGGGAAACCTCAGGCCACATTTCATGACGTCCTCAAAAACGGTAATACAACCAGCAGGGGGGAGTATACATCTTATCTACAGGCCTAGACTTTATCAATTCAAACCCCTTTGGAATATGAAACTTCCCTCGTATCGACGCCAAATCATTCAGACACTGATGATACAACATCGCTATAATGTGTCGTGGTGAATAATCGACCTCTGGACCTAGGCACCTCTTCTGCAACTACTTTCTCCTTACCCCCACCTTGGCCCGAAGGCCCAGCTATGTCCTTGACGGCAAGATTAAAAGGTCCCGCGCCTTCTTCTCCCCCACCTAACGTTCCCCTCAGCTCCCAACCTAAAGTCTCGTTCGTCTCGACCTCGCTAGTCAAGGCGGATTAAGTGGTTTCAGAGTCAGAGCTAGAACTAAACATTATCAAAGCCTAATGATTTATAAAGCTGAAAGTAGAAGAAGAAGAACTTACGAAAATTGTACTTGAAATGAAGGAGTAATCCTCAACAGCTCGACCGAAAATTCTTCTGCTCGACCTCAAATGTGCTGCGGTAAAAGTAAAAATGAATTGTTAAAACCTCCTATTTATAGGCGAGCGAGAAGGTTAATCAGCTAAGCTTACCGGCAACTGGCTAATAAATGTGTAATCGCCGTTTCCCCCATTTTGATCTTCGTGCAACCGTTAAATAACAACTCCCGCCAATACCCTTCTAGTCGAGATTTGAAACCACTCCTCCCGCTAGTTTATTTCTCGTTGAAGAATTTTGTAAAACCTACTTCGAACCCAACATCATTTTAGGTCGAACTTCGGAGTGGGGGGGGGGACGGGGGACTCATGATATGGGATCAGCCCCGTTGGGCCTTAAAAGCCCAATAAGCTCATTAGGCCCAACTAGAATTCGACATGGGGGTCGGAATGTTTCAATACATTCGGGCCTTGTTCAATCAAGTCAAAATGTGGCGATAGAGGTCGGGATATTTGCTCGACCATCGAGATCGAGTATGCTGACCAGGTTAGCAATCTCAGGTGTTTGGCGACTAATAATGCCGTCTGCGCCATCTCATCCACCGTTGTAAATGCTCTTCAATCAACCGTCCATCCGTATTTAATGCCGTGCCGGCGGGTTACCTTCGCCATTAATGCTTTCGCATCCTCATTTAATGACAGCGTGGCCTCCTCCTCCGAGGAGCTTAGCAGTCGATACAGTAAATAGTTGCAAGGTATGGACACTGGTAGAAATGGCCATAACTACCCCTACCGGCGGGATTTCTGCTGGAAGCTTGTTAAGACGATCCTCGTCTTTTCACCTAAGAGCATGCACTATAAATACCCTCTTTTTACAACCCAAGAGTAAGATTCTCATCCATAACTAAGCCGTTACTCTGCTCATTTTTCCTCACGACAGCCCCAAACTGACTTAACCATCGAAGGGTCTTAGCCGAGAACCCTCTCGGCTAACCTGACGTTTGCTACTTGATGCAGGTGCCAAACCACACTACTTCCTGGTCGAAAAGCCTCACACACTATTTTGGCCACTATCTCTCAGGTCGAAACAGTGCGTGTCTGCTCAACCATCAACAATTATATTTTGAAAAATAGTTAAAATTTGTTTTGAAGAGTGTTGATATGCTTGTTTATATTTTGGGTAGGGATGAGAATAAGCCAAACTACTCGTCAAGGGCCTATGGCTTAGCCTATTTAATAAAAAAGCCAAGTCAAAGCTTAAAAAATAGCCTTTTTAATTAAATAGGCTAGGTTTAGTCTCTTTTAAAAGCTCGCAAAGCCTATAACAGGCCGACCCATTTATCCCTCTTCGTATAAAAAATAATAATAATAATATAATATTAAATAATTATGTCAAATTTTTCAATAACAAAATATGTTAAGTAACAATGATTTTTATTTTATAATAATAATTTTAGTATAAGTTTAATGCTTACAATAAACTAATTGTATCTAAGTTATCACTACTATCACATACATACATTGACTAATATGGTAACAACATAAATATTGTTTCAAATCATTTATCAATTTGTTGTCACTTAATATTATTATTATAAATTTATAATTAATTGACAATGGCAATAAAACATAAATATCTTATTACTAATTTTTAATAGTGAAACTTCTATATAACTTTTGACTCTACTAAACTTGTAAAAATTGTTATTTATATCAAAAATAGAATTGTTTTATATTTTAATATTTCTACATAATATTTTGTCACTATTATTATTATTATTGGAAAAAATTTAATTGAAGCTTTAGGAAAAAATTGGTTTTTAGGTAGGCCTTCAGGTCAGGTTAAGACTTTAAAAATTATTAAAAAGGATAGGCTTAAGCCTAAAAAAAAGCTTATCATAGATAATAGACTAAGTTAAGGTTTGTTATTTGTATAATAGGCAATGCCTATTTAAGCCAAAGTCTAGCCTAGCTAGCCTATTTCCACCCCTAGTTTTGGGAGAGACATTTTTTATTATAGCAATCAAATCAATGTTTTTTTGTTGGGCTTTTGGGGTGAAAATGGAATTGAATAATTTTTTATTCTGAGAATAATAATAAAATATATATGATATATATATATATATATGAGTATGTATATATTGGGAAATGATGAAGTTTTGGAGATAATGAAATATATGAGAGGGTATTTTGAGAAAACATATTTCAATATTTTAGAGAAAAATAAGTGTACGTTTGATTATATTTCCCTAAAACAAAATTATTTCAGGAAAACACAACCAAACACTTCATTAGTTTCATGGGAAAAAAAAAGCCAAATTAAGTTCAATAATGTTCGACTCCTCCAAGTTAGGTCCACATAATTCTTTGAAAAAGTGGCGGTGAGTTTAGGGTTTTGCAAAGAACGAAAACATTAATAGGCATGCAATACGAAATGGGTAACAAAGTAAATAATTATGAATCTTGATTTATTCCATATTGCATATTTCAACTTATTCCATATTTCATATTGATAATAGGGATAATTGCAGTTAGCCCCCCATCTTATGGTCTTATTTGCACATTGCCCCTCAATCGTTGTCGATGTGCAATTTCATCACCTGAATTAATTAAAATATGCAATTTCACTACCTAAACTAATAAAAATGTTCGCCAACACCACATTTGTACATTTCTGATGGAATCTAACAAGAATATTCCAGTGCCTTTAGTCCACGTGTCCAATTCTGATTGGTTGGATTCCACCGAAAATGGGCAAATGTGGTGTTGGCGAACATTTTTATTAGTTTAGGTAGTGAAATTGTACACCAACAACGATTGATGGGTAATGTGCAAATAAGGCCATAGGTTGGGGGGAAATGTGCAATTAACCCTTGATAATATTTCAACTTAACATAATTCATGATCTGATAAATCATATCCATTGAATTAATTATATTTATGATGACCAGATTAAGCCACCTTAACAATGACTTGTCAGATGACAAGACCTACAAATATTTCATATTTTGACACTTACAGTTGTACAACCAAAATTATGATTTAAATTTTTCTTCCAAATTTTTTTTTCTTCCAATACCTCCTTATCTTTAAATAATGGCCCGAGTATTTTAAGAATTTAGCCACATAGGGCTTGTTTGTTTATGTTTTCAAATTCATTTTTACTATTTAGAAATGAATTATCAACTTATCGTTATTTTTACTAAAATTTCAACTCATTTTTGTCTCAAAATACATTTTTAAATAACTTATATATCTTCTTTCTCTATTTCATTATTACTATCTCTCTCTACTTACTACCTACAAACTCTATATAATCATTACGATTTCAATAAACTATCTATATACAGATTAATTTTCAACTCATTTTGTCGAATTTTTCAAAATTTAAAAATACTGAAAACAAAAAATAAAAACAAAGACATAACTAAACAGCTCAAGAGCTCGTTTGGTTTCATTTTCAAATTTTATTTTAACATTTTCTATTATTTAAAAATTAAAAAATATCACTTTTTACATATTTTCATCCAACATTATTTTCATTCTCAAAATATATTTCCTAATAACCTATATATCTTCTTTCAATAACTTATATATTTTCTCTCTCTTCCTCATTATTACTATTTCTCTCCACCTACAACCTACTAACTACTAAACCCAATACAATCATTATTTTTTCAATAACTTATCCAAATACAAGCTCATTTTCACTAAATACTTTTCCAAATTTTCAAAATGATAGAAATAAAAAATAAAAATGAAAAATGAAACCAAGCTGCTACAGAAATTGCTTTCAGTCAAAACGAAATGTTCATTCATCGCCTCTAACTTCTTCTTTTCTTTTCTTTCTTTTTTTTTTTCTTAATATATTTTTTTTTTTTCGGAAAGCAGAGTTGCACGCAAAATTGTAGGCTCGTAGCTCGTGATCATGATGACCACTTTGCTGCCTAAAATTCCTCACAGCTTAAGTTCTACCTTTGGGCCCCACCCCCCCCGACTGATTGCTAACCCCTCACGGTTGAAAATTGAAATCCTTCTTACACAATGCATGCACGTGTTTAATTTTCCCTCTTTTTGCCCTTAACATAGATTCTACTCTATCATCAAACAATGTACAAAACCACAAATACGTATAATAACGTGATAAGGTTACTTTTCACGTCATTCTTAATTTTCACGGAATCTTGAATATATGAACAGCTAAGACAATACTTCCACGCACCTTAGGAAAATGTTACATCTAGTTTGTTTATGTTTTTAAATTTATTTTTATTTATTTTTACTATTTAAAAATAAATAATCAACAACTTTTCATTATTTCCATCAAAATTTCAATTTATTTTCATCTCAACAAAACATATTTTTCAATATTAATTAAATCAAACCTGTTTGAAATATAAAAAGATACCAAACAAATTGACATATTTTTATCTCTAATCTCCTCACTTGTTATGCATTTTCTCTTATTTTTTCCAATTGATTTTTTTTCTTCGATCTCCGACTTTTTTTTTTTCATTCAATCATGCTATTTCACATTGTGAATTCAAATAAATAAAAATAATTTAAAAGATATATACTGTTATATAAAAATAAAAATATATATTAGAGTTTATTTCTATTTGAAATTTGATTTTGATGATAAAAGATTGAATTAAAAGTGATTTATAATTTTTATTTTCGTAATGAAGAAAACAACTTGTGAGTTGTACACACGGATATTGCAAAAACAGAAAGAGTAGGTTTCTATACTTATCAAAGAATTGAGCCGTTTCAGGAACCATTTTCTGCAAATTTCATTAAAAAGAAAAAAAATTAAAAAATTCTCAGATTCACAGTCAGACAAGTAAAAGTCTAGCGCCTAAACAATGGGCTAAATCTTCTGGAGAAGTATTACAACTGAACTAACAATCGGAATTTATTGCAGCTGATTAACAACTTCATTACAATGTGGATAAAGAGCAAAAATGAAAGGGCAAATTACTTGCGCAATTTTTGTTTGCACTAACATTGTTCGAAAAATCTTTCAAACATACCCACACATTTCCCTCAAAATTCAACTTTTTTCCCTTAAAATACTATTAAAATATTTTAATTATTTTAAATAATTACTTCAATCAAAATATTTATCTTGATATAAATACATATTTTTTAATTATTGTATTATTATAAAAGTAAAACATAATAATATAAAAACTTACTATGACTCCATTTAGACAAAAATTTACATGAAGAAACATTTACAATAAAATTTATCCAAAAACATATCATCACTTTACTACTCCCCAGAAAAGACGAGGCCAAACAACTTCTACGGATCAGATAGATGCTGGAAGTTACAATGTATTAATACCAGTGCAGAGATGATCAGAAAAAAATATTAAAAGCCAATAATAACTAAGAAATTTCCAAATCAATGAACCTGTATCAGAGTCAGACTTGCATACAGCAGCTGCATTCCATCAACTTGATTGATGACGCATGGGGGACAGGTTAGGGTTTAGCAAAAGGGAAATCATGCCAAAATGATATCTTTTGAATCAGAGTAGTCAGTTCTCAATGTCATGAGATGCACAACCATACATGGGACATGAAACATCTATAGAAATTACAGAGTCTCCTTCAGGTTGTACAATCTCTCTTCCTTCTTCACAAAATAAGAGTTGAAAAAGAACATCTTCTGCCAACGCCCGTTAGTCCAGTCACCTGCCATCCGGAACCCTCCTTGTAGCATTCAATCTGTCGTCATAACAAAAGAAAATAATAAAAATAATCAGGTGAGAGAGCATACATGCTAAAGCCCCAAATTTAGTTCAGTCATTTCTCTGTGCCTTTGTAAATGGATGTGTATGTGGGGTGGGGTGGGGTTGTTATTCATGAAGGCACTTACCACATCCAAAACTTTCCCATCCTGCATACCACCAATTGCATATATTTTTCCCCCAGAGACAAATAAGCCAAAATGTCCCCTGGCAGCTGTCATAGGTTCCTCCATCATCCATGACCCAACACGTGGATCAAAAACCTCGACAGTGGGCAACATTCTGTCTCCATTACAACCACCTAAAGCATATCTGCAATGAAAGCCATAGCTCAAATACTGGAAATCCCATAAGATACTAGAGTGCCCAGACAGTCGCATTGGTAGACAAAGTTTACGAGATTGACTGTTAGTCAATGCAGTCTTACCCTTTTATTCCCTCCAACTAAACTTAAGCATGTAGGTGCTTTTCACAATTATGAAAAAGGGAAAAAAAGGGAAAGGAGAACAAGGGGAAAGCTTCACCATGCTATTGAAAAGCACTTACTTATAGAGACTGCTAATGGTACCAAATAAAAAACTGAAAATGGTATAAATAGCTCATAGAAGCAAATGTAGAAGTTTGACTTACAATTTTCCTTTATGTGCAACCAAACAATGGCCTCCTCTCTTCATGTTCATGCTAGCAAGGCTTGTCCATGCATGTTCTCTAGGATCAAATCTTTCGACAGATCTGCATAAAATTAAAAACACAAAGAAACAAGATCAAAGAGGAAAAAAGAGACCATATATATTGTTTGTTTTATGGAGAGGGTCTGAGCATATTTGGAAGATATATAATTTCACAGTGGTTTCTTAAAGTAAAATGCTAGTCAAAAACAAACCCTACAGATTTTAGAAATATATAGATAAACACGATCTGGTGAACACACTACCCACTGGCAGGAGGTAAAATTAACTATCAAGAGCTAGATGTCCTCCAAAAACAAAATCATACGTCAGCTTTGACAACCTCAGAATTGCTAGGCCAGAGAAGTTATGTTCAGGAAGACAAAACATACAATACTTATGTTCTTTAATGTTAGCACCAATATCTTTACAACACAGGTCCAACAGATGATGTTTCACTCTCTTGTCCACTTCCCTTACCCCTAAACAATAAAAGGTTCTATCCTTACATTGATACAGATGACTGTAAAATAACACTCATGAAATAAATTTGGATACAACAAAGAAATAAGCCTTGAACTTGGCATGGGAATTAAATGAGGACTAAACATAAAAACTTCTATCCATTATGATGAATCAGTGTATTTAATACAATGCACATGCCAAAAATATGGATACTGGAAATTTTCAGCCTTGTGCTTGGCGTGATTGGTTGATCAAGGAAAAACATAGAATAACCAACTTCACGAGATTAGTTTCTTAGCAGTTGAGAGGTCGATAACCACAAGGGACAGAACTGAAACCAACAGACTGGAGGGCAGCAGGACAGCTAAAACTAATGGAAGGGCCAATCAAATAAATGGATATAACAATTTTAAATTTCAGAAAATATGTATGACTAGCACAGCGATATAAATTTCTGCCAATAAATTCTTTTTCACTAGAAATGATATCTTCAGAGGTCAATTTATGTTTTCAGTTAATCAGATCATGATAAGTTTGTGTAGTGCAAATGAAACAACGCATATAAGAGATCAATCTTTGAAATCACACAATTTTAGAGTTAGTGAAGTCCCATAATTTGACACTACAGTAGTCTAACTCAAAAAGTGGTGGGCCTTTAACTTTATTGTTTTATAAGCCAACATCTGGCAGTTTATACGTGTTACAATTCTTATATAAATTAGCATAAATCACACAGAGAAAATATTATAGGCAACAAGCAGGTATTCTTATTCTTTCAAGTATGCATAGACAAACCTGCAAATGCATGACAAATGATGTATAAAAGTGGCAAACAATGAGGAAAAGAACAGAAATACAATATAAATAATTGCCCTACCTTAAGTAATCTCTTCCATTATAGCCACCAGCAACATAGAGTGCACCATCTACATCTGCTGCAGCATGAGCAAAACGCTGCAACGAAAAAATATGTGCATACATAAGAGATTTTAAACAAGCAAGAGACTGCCCCTGAGTGTGCACCAAGTAATGAGACAACTTTATAGAATATGACATTAATATCCAAAAGAACGGGAAAAATATTTATGAACATAGTCAAATCTATAATAAAAACCAAAGATTTGGAGATACAATAATAAGAATTGCCAAGAAGCACTGTGGTTGCCATTACTAAATCTACAGTCGACCATAATAGCTCAAGTTGGTGAAAAACTTGAACTGATAATTTAACTTTGAACTTATCAACTTGGTGATCTTAATCCTTCCTTTTTTCATTTTTTTATTTTTATTTTGTGGTGTGGATGAGGTGACTTAATCTTTCTAATCATGTTCAACTGTTCAAGTTTGATCATGTTAAAGGGCACACCATTCTCTGTCTTCAAAAAATTCAATAAATGCTTGCAATATCATTTGGAAAAATTAAGAATCATTAAACAATTTGCACTCACATGATCAAATATTAGTTACACATTAAAATATAAATATTACACAAGCAATGTCAAGCTTCATATGTCCAGATAAACTTTCAAATGTAATCAATTTAGTCATAATTTCGTGTTTCAATTGCACCTCTACATTTTTTTTATAATTATGAGTAAAATACTTCTTAAAGAAATTAATCACATATTCTACTTTCTTCTGGCCAAATCAAGCATCTCATCCCTTTTAGGTCCAATTTAAACAAACACTGAAATTTTCACAAAGTTATTCTAATAAATTTGTCTATAGCACCCCTAAGAAAAATTTTACACATATAAATTAATATTCACCTAGATAAGAGGGTAACTAAATAAAATAACTTAGTGCTTGCATTATTTACTGATTGTATAACTTAGTGCTTGCATTAATTACTGATTGTTCAAGGCATGCCATCTACAGTGCATACACTAAGAACCAAATGGACAGATATAACACTTATGCTGGGCTGAACAAAATGGAAAAACATGATTACCCTTTCAAGCATGGATTGAGTGAAGATCCATCGTCCAATGTTTTGATCAAATAATTCCACCTCCGAGAAACATTCAACCCCATTTCCACCACCAATTGCGAAAATTTTCTCATACACAGATGCTCCTGCCAGACTTCCTTTTTTCCTATTTAAAGAAGGCTGCTGAACCCATTGATTACTTATTGGGCTGTAAGATTCAACTACAAGTAGATAAACTAGTTTGATTTAGCAGAGTGAAATAAAAAAAGAAAAAAAAAACTTCAGAAGACATAAGATTGGAGTTATGAAATTAACCTGTGTCATACCATACTCCTTCATGAACGCCTCCGAAAATGTGAAAGTCACCATTCAACTTGGCTACAGAAGCATATGACCGTGAAAATGTCATTGAGCAAAGTGATATGATATGGTCCTGGGACACAGAATACACACTCAAATCTGGAAGCCATGAGTGTCCATCAAATCCTCCTACTATTAATACAGATTCCTCTGTTGTGAAATTATGGGATTCACAGTCCTCTACACAGCAGTGATAACTGGCAGGTGATGTCAGAGATTCCAATTTATTGCACTGCTTCTTCAATACATTAATTTCCAGTTTGGAATGGACCTACACAGGTGTCGAAGTTGAGTTTTAAACCACCAGAACATTTGACAAAATAATCAAATAGAAAGCAGGAAGACCACAAGCACAAGATGACTTAAACCTTTGCGTCAACTTTCACTCAGCCTTTCTTATGGATTATTGAAAAGCTAAACATGAAATTCTTCTCGAAAGATCAAGTCACATTTCATTTATAAGAACAAAAATGCTGACAAACTATTACCAGCTTTCGAAGCCCAAATGCTGGCGACATGTCCAAAATAATGTTGGTCAAGCGCGTCATGTAAATAATTTGCAATATGACTAACAATATAACGATAATATTTGCAACATGACCAACAATACAACAATAATAATCACATCAATGGTGCAAAACCCAGTTCAGAATGGATATTTATGCGAATAGGGTTAAATCTAGCATCACAAGATCACTAATACAAATGATAAAACAGTTAGCTAAAAGTATCCAAACATTTCTTTTGGAGTTCCATAGTTTCATAAGCATATGAGAATTAGGATGTAGTGCCCCTTATTGTGACAGAATATGAGAACTTGAAGAGACAAATCCAGTACAATAAAAACTTCTGACACTGGAACAAAGCACTGAGTGAAAAACCAAACAAATAATATTTATATATATATATATATATATCCTAGTAACATGATGTGCCAAAAATATCCTAGTTTCATGATGTGCACTACTGGAGAATCACCATCACTGAGACAACTAGCAGTGAGGGTTTTATTGCCGAGGGCTTTGACACAGCATTAACATTTACGCATAGCTTTAAACTGAGCACAAACTGAAACATCTGCATAAAAGGACTCAATAATAAAAACATGCACAAACCAGAAATTATGGTATAGGGATAGTGATTACTTGAAATACAAGGACGTACTATCTACTTAAATTACTGCAATGATAAAAGCTTCACGCATCCAATACTTTAACTTCTATCAATAATTAAAAACTTCCATGTATGCATATTCTGGCTGTTTTTCACAAAATGGTTTCATAGTTCTTCAGACAAGTTCAAACCAAGGGTTGGCTCAGAATGCCATAAGCACCACCAAGGAAGCTAGAATTAAAAGATAGGAAAGGATACAATATCAGGGACTCCAGACTATGAAAGGCATTACAAGGCAGAGGAAAGAACCATACCAACTCATGCTCCAGAGAATCAATTTTTAGCTTCTGTTTGAACTGAGACACCTTCAGCCCTTCAATTTCTCGCATTGACTTCATATTACATGCCAAAAAATTTAATAGGAAAGGGCTAAATGAGACAAAGAGAATTGCTGGAAATAAGTAAATGCATATAGCAGAAACTTCTTAACTGAGAGCTCAAGGTACCTTAATAATGAAAGACTCAAAATCAGATGACTGTATATTCATAAGCACCCCTCCTGACATAGCATTGCTGTTCTCTGCTTCATCTGTCAAGTTTGGCTGATTCTGGTCTCTCTCACAATTTTCTATGGGTGCAAAAGCATTGCCAGATCTTAATTCTTCTTTGTTATTAATCAAAACTTCTCCGGGTGCCTTAGCTACCACCTTGAATTCCAAGGGCTTCAATTCTCCACCCATTCCACCCAAAAAAGTCCTACTCCCTGAACATGGCACATCTGTCGAGTCAGGCTTATCATTATCTTGCTCATGATATTGCGTACTTGTCACCTTGTTTTCATATACTTCTTTCACTTCATTGTCCATGACAGCAAGTTCTTCCCAACATTCCGCGACATATGAATCACAATCTTTATTAGTTGCTTCTTGACAAGCTTTAGGAGGCGGTTTGCTCGCTTCAAGAGAGGATGAATCAAACTCCCACTCCACATCATATATTACTTTCTCAGGTTCCAAACCTTCACCATTCTTCACATCATATGAAGATGACGAAGTATTGAACAAGTCAGTCCACTTCTTCTCCTGAGCAAAAGCATCTTTATTGCCAGCAACAGAGACATGTGAATTCTCATTCTCCTTTATCTCAGATATTCTAGAATACTCTTGTGAGTCTAAGTTCTTAAACTCCTCATCTGCAGCCTCATCTACATTGGAGGTGGACAAAACATCAAACATGCTGTTCCCCCTAGATGCATTTGGTGGATGAGGAGGCATCACTGCATTTGATGGACGGGGCATACGGGTCACCTTTTCTGGCAATGGTGATGATAAGAATAATTCCATCAATCTTCTAGTTTGTTCTTTGTCAAGCTCAAACCAAAAAAGCCTCTTCTCATAGTAATTTTTTGCTATTATTGGTTTGAATTGTTCTTCAAGCAAAGGCCAACATTTCTTCCAGCAAGCAACTTGTACCTGAAAGGGAAAAACATTCTGCAAGTGAATACTTGTTTCATTAAAATCATCACAAAATCTGAACTAAAAGCAAACAATGAGCATGAAACTAAGTGGCACTGATTTCTTCATGCTCGCCATTTGATGCACCCTTACAGCCAAAATCCCGAAAACCAGTGCATACACAAAGTAAATATAGATATATATGCTTACCTGTGCAGCATATGGTGTTATCTCAGTATGCTCACTAGTAATCCATGCATATTGATCAATATGCATCTTCCCAGAGGATTCTGCCTTAAAGATGCCGTGAAGCATCCGATCGCTATAGTTAAAAAGAAACAGTGCAAGGCCAGGAGTGACGTTCTTCACGTACGAATAATGTGAAGCTGGCAATCCTGCTCAAGAATTCATCAAGGAAATATCACAAGTCAATAACTTCAAAATAGATATATCAACCTAAAACTAAAGTTAAACAGGTATTCTAAAGTATAAAGTCGCACCAAAGATTTTCTTTTCTATGCATTCATCATATGTGTGATGCTTGCATCCGAATATGACAGCACCAAGTTCATTGTTTGTCAAATTTCTAGCAGATGGGCTTGAGTTGACTGTCGAGGTGAATTTAGATTTTTCCTTCAATGGAACAGTGCTAGTTTTTCTCCTCCGCCCCATCTACAATTATAGCAGAAATGTGGGAAATTACTGCAACTAAACAAAGAACTTACAACTAAAGGTATAGAGAAAGCAAAGCAACAATTATAAGCAAGAGTTCATGCATATGGGGAGAAGTTATCTTCAAGGATGAAAGAAAGAACAAAAACAATTATAAAAGTCAATCACATAAGCAAACAAAACTCACAAGTGGAAAGATCTTTTATAGTGCTACTTTCTGAATGACATGTCGTCCTTATATCTCTTATAAGGACGACAAGTCAACAAATCAGAGAAATAGAGCCAGATTTAGGCTTCGGAATTGGACTTAGAAGGTTCCAAGATTCAATAAATCATAGAGAAAACAATAACTCCTTGTAGTTGAGCCAATCTTTGAAGTTTTTTGTTAATAAAGTAAAAATTATGGCCTCAACATGGACTCACACGCCTGTATGTTCTTCATTGATCCTTAGTACCCTATCTGTGTTCATAGGTCAGCAAAACACCCTCCCCAGGGGCGTTTGGTCCATTTCTAATAAAGTCTTAACTCATTAATTAGAAAAAGAAAATGTCCACAAATCAATTTCTGAAACATTCACAAACACTTAAGAGAAGCCATCATAACATCACCTTTAGTGGAGACGAGACAGAGATTGTGCCCTACCCTCACCCCCTACCCCCACCAAACATCATCCAAATGAAGTGCAAGAATTAGATATCTAAACTATAAATCTAAACCTAAACATAAATCAAAATATTCAAGAATTGACAGTATAACAAGTTTAATGAAACACATTCAACCAACATTTCAAATTAAAGAAGAAATTGCAGCATAACAACCTGATTAGATAGTCAAAACAGCAACCAATAGGGCAGATAACATGCAAGCGGGAAAAGGGAATATTATACAGAGATTAAGCAGTAGATACACTTACGGCCCATTTATTTATGTTTTCAAACCCATTTTCACTATTAGAAAATGAATTATTAGCAACTTATCAACGTTCTTGCAAAAATTCTGACTCTTAATCGCAAAATACATTACCTCCTTACATTTCTTCTCTATATTTTCAGTATTACTGTCTATCTCCATTTACAATTTACTAAACTCTATATAATCATTATTTTTTCAACAACACAGTCAAATACAATCTCATTTTCATCTCATTTTCTCTAACTACCTTTTCACATTTTAAAAATACCGAAAAGTGATAATGAAAACATAACCAAACGGGTTGGTTTAAACAGAATTTATGTGATCCCTAAAGGTATATGTAGTGTCCAAACGCAACTTTGACACATCAAGAACAATAACATATATTTGTATCATTTATCTTTTAACTCTTAGTAGAAAGTGTATTTTCCGCTTTCTCATGGTTTCAAACTCGTGAAAAAAATTCAGCATCAGCAGCCCATGAAGAAAAGGATACAACCCATCTCCCCTAAACATGCATATGAAGCACCGTTTCACTTGGCTTCGCGTTCGCCCAAAATAACACAAACATTAGCAAGTAAACCAACGCAGTAGCACTGTATTAGTACTTATCTTTGTCATTCAAACTCTAAAAATTTCAACCGTTTTTCAAAGAAAAAAATTGAATAAGAAAAGGGCGGAAACAAGAAAACGTAATACTTCACTCAAAATTCAGTGGGATGGCGGTAAGATCACGCGAGAAGCAAAGGTTTTCGGTTCATCTTTGTACAGAAAGACAACAACAACAACAACAACAAGAACAACAAGAAACAACTGTTGACATTTCAGATTTTTTCAGAGAAGGAACGGAACTTAGTGGGAGAGAAGAAAGAAATGGCGCGCTAGGTGCGCAGAGTGCTGTCAGTGCTACGTCGAACGTTGCAAAATTTGCGCCAAACATAATAAGAAGGTGGTGAAGTGTGGATGAAATGTCAATACTGCCCCTAATGGGTCTATGCAAGCCGGGAATAAAGGACATAAGAGTTGATGGAAAGGAAAATGAAAGATATCACTTACAAAAGGCTGCTCAAATGATTCTGCAAGTTTCCAGATATCAATGAAAATCATTCCAGTTTTTACTGTTTAAGGTAAGGTGGTCGAATCATTGATGGGGAGCATTTACTCCATTTTTGTTCATCGAGGAGGTTACTTGCTTCAATTTGATTCTACATTTATATAGGAAAATAGGAAAAGAATGAGAGGCAATGTTTTTAAAATCGGACCGAATAATTAACCGATGAGGCTATTAGTTATTGGTTCAATCGATTCATCGGTTTCAATCGATTCAATCGGTTCCACCATCGGTCGAACCGGTATGATACTATAATGAAGTAATAATTATATTTAATTTTATAAATATATATAATATTTTAATATTATCAAAAAATAAAAATTTCAATTGATATAAAAAGAATATTATTTAAAAAAAAAATTCAACTTACTTATTTTTAAGTATGTTTTTAAGAAAATAATACTATTTCACAATTAATCAACTATAAATAAATAAAAAATAATATTTCACATTAATTTAAGCAATCATTTGTATCATGCTTCAACTCCAAGTAAAAATAAATTCTTCTATACTAAATATTCAACATAATTTAAGAGAAATTAAATAAAATAAAATAACAAATTAAACATAAGCATTCACATATAACTACCAATTCATTAAATTTTAAGAAAATAAATTCATATTTTAAAAAATTACATGTCCAAAATCTTTAATCATCATCTTCAACTCATCTCTTTTCTTTTTTACTTTTTCTTTTTTTTAAAAAAATAAAATTTAAAATTTTCAAAAAAAGAAGAAGAGTGAACTGGTTGAACTGGTCCGGTTTTGACCGGCTCAACTGATTTTTGACCAGTTCTTACTGGTTTTGACCACCACTGATTTTGAGGATTCAACTGGACCGGACTGGTCACCGGTTCAATCGATCGATCCAGTATGGTTTTCAAAACATTGATGAGAGGTAAAGATCATAGAGTATATCCATTTTCAATTAAATTTTATAACTTAAAGAAGGAAATTTGGTTTTAAATTTTATAAATTAAAAATTTTCATAACACGTATATAGGAAGGGGATATCTAACCATAATTGAACTATTTTCGATGGAATTCGACCAGCCTATTTGGTTATATTTTTATTTTTATTTTTATTTTTTAATTTCAGTAGTTTTAAAATTTAAAAAGGTAGTAAGCGAAGATGAGTTAGTATTTGAATATGTTATTTGCAAAGTTATGATTATATATGATTTAATAAGTTGTAAGTAGATAGAAATATAGTAATAATGAAGTAAAGAGTGAGCATATATATTTATATATTATCGAAAAAAATATATAGATTTTTTGGTATTTTAAATTAATAGTTTTAGTATTTTAAATTCTTTTACTCATTAAGAAATGTGTCTTTGGTTATTATTTTTATACATATTCCCGACTGGCCTTTGACTATATAAATTTCACACATAAAGTGTAAAGTTAGAAATTTAAACCTTCCTAAAATGCGTGCATATATATAAATTTAAAAAAAAAACAACTTAAATATTATCATATATGAAGTTGAATTGAAAAAAAAAACAAATATATATATATGTATATATCTATATCTATACTATTATATATAACACAACGGTGTGAGACTCATAATTACTCATTTTAATTCTAATTGTGCAATTTTGGCCAAATGGCAAATTCTTATAATTTTGAGCATTTTAATTCATTTAAATTTTTTTCATTATTTGTTGATTATTATCTCTAACTAATATGATTGCATCTTATCTCTAATTTTCTTTCACTCGAAATTTAAAATATATCCATCTATCTATACTATTATATATAGCACAACAATGTGGAACCTATAATTGTGCAATTTTGACCAAATTTTGAATTCATAGAATTTTGAGTTTTTTCAATTAAATTTAAAAATTGATTTTTAGTTATTAAATTTGATATTATTTATTCCTTTTAAAGATATCTGATTTTTTGAAATCATTTTCTTGATTAGAACAATATTTTTTATTTATCTCTAATATCAAAAAATAATTGTATTTTATCTACAAAATCTTTTCCATCTCTACTTTCAATATGTGGAAGATATCTTGATCATTTGAACTCTATAATTTGATAAGTCTTTCATGATTTTCTCTTATCTTTAATAACTAATCTATATCTATACCACTATATATAAAGTCTTTCAAAAGTCATTTCATTATATTATCATGTTCTAGCATTTTTTTCACTCTATTCTTTGTATCCTCTTTATTTTCTAGCATTTTTTTTCTTCTATCTCTTTGTGTGCATCTTTAGTTCATTATTCAAAGTGTTTATTGTTTATTTGATTTTATTGTTCACCTTTTTTTCTTTTCTTTTTTTTGGTTTGTTTTAGGTTTATTACATGATAGAAGAGATTTTTTGGATTTTAGTGCTATAATTTTCTTTTCAACCTAAGTAAAATCTATCATTTAACTTTTATTACTATTAAATTTGTAAATTTCTATATCTTTTTTGTTTACTACTTAGTTTATGTTATCAATTCATTTATTATGAGATTTATTAATTGCGCTTAATATTTTTAATTTAATTTAATTTTTATTAGTTATATTTTTGATAAATTTTGTCATTTAATTTTTATTTTATTTAAATTATGATACATTTAGCATCCTTTTAATCATTTTTTGAATCGAGTAATTAATTTATTGTTAAATTTTGTAATTTATTTTTCAATTTGCTTTTTTTTTTTGCTCATCTAAGTATATAGTTTTATAGGATGAGATCTATTTTTTTGTTTTAATATTTTTAAAATTTATTTCACTTTTTGAATATTTATAATTTTAGAATTATGTCATTTAATTTTATTTTATATTCATATATTTGTAATTATGTATGTATAAATATGTATAATTCAAACTCTTTTTAAAAATTTTACATACTACATCAATATATATTCTTAGATCATTTTTGATATATTTAAAAAAATTATGAGATGGTTATTTCAATAGGAAATACACCTATTAACTTTTTAAGTTTATAACTCTAGACATTATTTAGTCTATCAAAATATATATAATTTTATTTTATTATTATTATTTTTTTAATTTTGATTGTTTAAAAGGTTAACAACTTTTTTTGTTATTCACTTTTTTTTTTCTTCTATTATTTGCAAAATATAATATGAAGATCCAATTACATTTGTACAAAAAAATTGAGAATGAACATAATAATTTATTTTTTTCATATTTTATTTTACATTCTAATTTCATCCTCATATCCTATCACTATTTCCTATTTAAAATTAATTTTGAGCTTATAATTACTTTATCAATTTACTATGATTTTAACTTTGCATTAATAATATCAAACTTTTTTCTTCACTTAATAATTCGATAACTAAACTATGAATCATATTAAAAGGTTTCTATATACTTATATACTAATATTGATCTTAACTTTGTAATTATTTTATATATGCATTTTAATTATTATTTTTTTATCTTTAGTATCATAGTTTTTGTCTTGACTTAATTGATTTTTAATTATCAATAACTAAAATTAAATAAGATTTTTCTAATTCTTGGCAACTAATATATTACTTAATTCTTTATATTTTAAGTTTTAACTTAATATATACTCATCCTCTTTTAAGTTTAAAATATTCTTAAAGTATTATAAGTTTAAATTTTTTCAAACAACTTTCAAGCCATCAATCTTGTGTTCTATATCATTCTCATATATTTTTATTTTTTAATGCAACTATCTATTAGCTTTTGATCGCATAATATTTTCTTTTTTTTTAATAAAATACATAATTATATTCATAGATTTTTTTTTAATTTTTGGATGTTTTAATTTTTTTTAAACTTTTCACTGAATAATTTTGAAATTTATTTTTTATGACATAATATATATGAGATGTCTTTATATTTTGCAAACTTTTAAATACTAAATTTTAAAACTTTAAATTTAATTTTACTAATTACTTGATATTTTTGCGATATTTTTATTTTTATATTATTATTTTAGTTATATTTATAATTCAATAATTATATTAATACATAGTAATTTTAAAGAATCCATGCATAGCACGGGGATCATGCTAGTGTGTGTGTGTGTGTGTGTGTGTGTGTGTGTGTGTGTGTGTGTGTGTGTGTGTGTGTGTGAAGTTGAATTGTTTAAGGTAATTCAAATTGTGTCTTGATAAAAAGGAAAACTAAATGCCAAATTTTTTTGGTATTTTGAATAAAGATGGAGAAGCCTATCAAATTATTGAAGTATAAATGTGGGGGACATCCAAGGGGTCAAGGCAATCTACATTCAAGTACAAAGACATCAAAGATGTTAAAACTCTCAATTATATATATATATATATATATGAAGTTGAAATGTTTAAGGTAATTCAAATTGTGTCTTGATAAAAAAGAAAACTAAATGCCAAATTTTTTTGGTATTTTGAATAAAGATGGAGAAGCCTGTCAAATTATTGAAGTATAAATGTGGGGGACATCCAAGGGGTCAAGACAATCTACATTCAAGTACAAAGACATCAAAGATGTTAAAACTCTCCATTATATATATATATATATATATATGAAGTTGAATTGTTTAAGGTAATTCAAATTGTGTCTTGATAAAAAAATGAAAAGAAAAAAAAAAAGAAAAAGAAACTGAATGCCAAATTTTTTTGGTATTTTGATAAAGATGGAGAAGCCTGTCAAATTATTGAATTATAAATGTGGGGGACATCCAAGGGGTCAAGGCAACCTACATTAAAGTACAAAGACATCAAAGATGTTAAAACTCTCAATGCATCAAGTCCACCAAATATAAGAAAATTTAAAGAGGTTCAATGTTGAATTTAGGTGTGTCCGGAATTAATAGAAGAAACTACACATTTAAATTTCATGATTACTTTTATTGTTACTTCGTGAATATGATATATTATTCTATTAAGTACTGCATTAGTAGTTTCTATAGATTAGAGGTAATTGGTTCATCAAGAAACATAGGTTGCTGTAAATCAATATGTTCATAAGTTTGTAGTATGAAATGTATATATTATAACATTAAATCATATATAATTGTAATTCTTAATATAGAAAATTTTTCTAGATGTCTAAATAAAATACATATTTATAAGGTTTGAAACTTAAAATATAAATAACTATATGGTATAGTAAATTGAAAAAAATATGTGCATTTCTTTACCTATATATTACTTTGAATAATGTTTGTACTACTTTAACTTAGTTTCCATACTTTTGGTTAAAGCAAGAAAGCGGATGGGATCCTCTATTCCCAAATGGTACTACATCTCCTATTGCATACGCGGATGAGCGCCACATGTACTATTTTCATACAGAAGCGTAGCGATGAGACCCAAACACCGTTTGTTCATGGCAAAAGGAAAGTCCCCATCTAGTGGAGGAAACTCAGCCATGAAAGGAAAGAAATGAAGAAGGAAACATGCCAATCGAAGAGGAAAAATGGAGGGGGGGAAAAAAGGTAAGAGAGAGAGAGAAAAGCTTCGTAAACACTCGTCGGCGATATTTCGATGTCCCGAAAAATCTATTTTCTGCTCCAATTTTGAATCTCTTGGTTTCGGCGTTATTGCATTTGTTCATTGTTAGCATATACTTGTTAAGATGATTCCTTTTTATAGTTTATTTAATCAATTAATTTATTTGTTTTGGAGGGGTGTTGTTCGATTGAATTTTCAATATGAGAAAAGCTCTGCAAACTCAAAAGCCAAAATCTAGCAACTTCCATGGAGTGAAGGTCCTTATAGACGTGGCATGACAATAAGCAGTGGGATATCTCAGTGGCTTTGTAGACTTGATAATGGGACAACCAATGGTTCTGAGTATATATACCTGACTGCTAACTAACTATATAAATGATTCGAGGCTACAAACAAGATGCTTAGTTTTTTGTGTCATTGGATCTAAAACACATTGATGCCTTTTTTCGGAAGTTATCATTAAGAGTTTGACAAACTGAGCTATTGACCGCAAGTTGTTTACTGTAACATTTGATGATTGTTCCCCATATGAAATTATAATTTTCAGGATTAAAGATTGGCTATCTCAAAAGTAAAATAAAATTATGAGTCCCCAAGCAATCTTGAGAAAATTCAGCATTAAAAAGTAAAATAAAACAAAAAATTCGAGAGAGCATAAGATACAATAGAAGTCCCCAAGCAATTCTGGGAAAATTCAGTGAGCTTGCTCAACTAGTACGAATTAACAGCGCTTCTAAATCTCCTTCATTCACAGTTGCACCAAATCTAATTAGCAAGGAGTGAGCGTGTTATTAGTTGGGTTTTCATTTAAAGAATCTCATATGAAAATTTTCGAGAAGTCGAAATGCTTGCAACGATTGTCTGCGGAGCTTTTCTCACCGAAAATCCAATTGAACAACCATTGTTTTTTTATTTGTTTTTCTTCTTCTTTTTTTTCCCCTTTATTTTTCCTCTTCGATTGTTATGTTTCCTTCTTCATTTCTTTCCTTTCATGGCTGACTTTCCTTCAATTATGCTGGAGATGGGGACTTTCCTTTTGCCATGAACAAACAGTGTTTAGGTCTCACCGTTAAACCTTAATATCAAATGGTACATTTGGTGCTCATCCGTGTTTGCAATAGGAGATGTAGCACCATTTGGGAATAGGAGATCCCATTCGGCAAAAAACAAGTAGAAGATAATGACACTGAGACAAACTCGAAGGTAATATTCATCCTCATTATGGAATGTAAAGTTTGAACACAAATGAAGAAGTTTTAGCTCAATTCTAGGCAAAATTATATTTTTTGTCCTGTAACTTTGTTTGATTTATATTTTTGCCCTATAAATTGTAAAATTACAATTTTAGTCCTATAAGTATAAAAAAATATCATTTTTAGTCCTTTTTTTGGCCGAAGACAGGAAAAATTGCTAGAAAAGCTGACGTGGCATGGTGGGAGTGTGATAATTTTAATTTTTTAATATGTTGGAAAATTTTTTTTTGATATGTATACATGTATTATGCATACATTTATATATGCTCATATATTTATATTAATAAATATTTTTTATAAGTATATTATATTTGTTTATGCACACACATATATACATATATACATACATACACATATACATACATACCCTACTCCACAACATCCCCCACCCCACCTCCAGATTGGCCCCCACCCCCAACCCCCAAGCGCCTGAGCTGCCAGGGCTAGCAGGCCATGGCAGCCATGAACCTAATGGATAGTGGCTGCTTAGGACAGGCTCACCATAGTGGCCACCTGTCCAAATTTGGCCAGGCAGCCTGCCGAGCTTCCAGGCTCAGCAGCCTAACTAGATATAGCCAGGCTGGCCGCTGGTCAGGCGGTCGCCATGGCCAGCTTGATCATGGTGGTTGGGCTGGGGGAGGGGGGGAGAGGGAGAAGGGGGGAAGGAATTTTTTTTTTCCTTCTTTTTTTATTTTCACTTTTAATTTATCTATTTTTAATTTAATTTTAATTAAATTATCTTAAGTATGCGAGTTAAAATAATATTGCTAACAAGATAGATTAGATTTTTTTATTTTTCTAATTAGTAAATAATTATAAATTATATATAAATATATATATATTTATATAAATATGTGTATATATATGTGTATATTAATTCAAACTCATGAGTCAACTAAGCAACAAAAATGATAAAATAATCTAACTAGCCTTCTCATTTAGACAAGTCAGCCTTTTTTTTTGCCAATGAGGCAAAAATTCCAAATGACCATGCACCCAGCAGCCATGTCAGTTTTTCTGGTGAATTTTTTTGTCTCCGGCAAAAAGAGACTAAAAATAATAATTTTTTGATACTTATAGGACTAAAATTTTAATTTTGTAACTTATAGGGCAAAAATGTAGTCAAGCAAAGTTATAGGACAAAAAATACAATTTTGCCCTCAATTCTACATCATTGCAATTTTGAGTTTTTTAGTATGAGGAGAAATTCTTATTGATTATTTAACATTACATTATAGCAAATTTCTTCATTACTCCATCAAATCTATGTAGGGGAGAGCATTAGGTTGGGATTATCAGGATTGAGACAATACCCATTTAGTTGAAATAGGAATTTTCCATCCTGATCTTGACTCATTTATCAAGCGATTACTCGAAACCCAAATACTCAATCCTATTTCTAGGTATTTAAAAAAAAAAGGAAACAATATGCTTATTTATTTTGCTGGTTATTGTAAAAATTCAAACTAAAATCCCAGTTGTAGTGGATGAATTTGATTGCATGGACAATTTAAATCCTTGTTGGAATTTGTTGGCATGAATTGAGACGTGCACACCAAGCATTCTTATTAGAATTATATGTAGGTGAAGGGGCCTTTTTTTCAGTTTAGTGACCCTATAGTTAACGCCATCCATAAATTTGAGTATTTGAATTGTCATTTGAAGCTTCTAATAGAATGAAGTATACATACTTTTGAGATTCAAAAAAGTATCTACAAATGGATCTCAAGTGGTGGCCAATGGTGGCTAACTGATTGGCTTGTTTGGGCCATTGGCTGGGCAAGGTATGGGCATGGCTGGATTGGTGGCGGTGGTGCTGCGACGAGTAGTGGAGTAATTTGGGGCCCAAGGTTTCGATGAGGAGTAAGAATTTTGGGAACTAGGTAGAAGTGGGTGACTAGTGAAGATAAAAAAGGAGATGAGATGAGGTTGAGTTGAAAAAGAAAAAAAAAAGTAAGTTTGCCTTGACTTTCAATTTTCAAATTTCAATGTTGTCATTTTCATTATAAATGGACCGAGTACCCAATTACCTGATCAGGATTCGATTAATTCCAATCTTGTCCTAGTCGTAATAAATCGCGTACCTGATAAAATCCAAAATTTAACTTTTGAATAGCCAAAACTTAATCGGGTCAAGTCAGGAACTTGAACACCTGATCCCAAATGCACACCCCTAAATCTATGTTATATGTATGAGAAACATCTCAATTTATTACAATTGCTAAATTTTGAGTATAAGAAAGGCATCCATTAATTACATTGTTTAATTTTTATCGAACACTAATTTTTTAATTATAAAAAATATATTTTAATTATTTAATGAACATTCGATGACAATACATAATTTTAAAATTCATCTTCTATAAATAAGTCAAAATTATTAAAAATTAATATTTGGACAAAATTGAGCAATTGTAGTCAATTGACAACTATGTTATAACTAGTTGTAAAATACATAGATATTAGCATTTACTTCGTGCACAACACAAAGATACTACAGATAAGAAAAAGGTACGAGTCATAATCCAATGTGAAACTTTTTCTTTTTTTTATGCTATTCGGCTTCAAGAATGCCAGCTACGTACTAGAAGCCTGTAGATAGGATGTTTAAAAACTAAGTAGGTCAATTGGATGTATATGTTGATTATATATTGATGAAGAGTATATAGGTAATGATCACATAATTGATCTAGCGGAGACCTTTGTGGTCCTATTGAAATATCGATGATATTGAATCTAAAAAAGTATGATTCTAAGGTGAGGAGTCAAAAAATTTTAAGCATATGATGAGAGAGAGAGTGCTATCGAGGTGAATCCAGAAAGGAACATGGTTGGACAAGATATGGATCCCCAAGGAATGTCAATAAAGTTCACAAATTGAACAGAGGAACAACATTAAGTTGCTTCAATCTAAGTCAGCAGACGGAGTCTACCTTTTCTCAAAAGTGCTTAGAAAGGCTGAATTTCTCAAATGGAATCAGGAATGTTATAAGGCATTCGATGACTTGAAAAATATTTTAGCAGAGTTTCATTTCGTCACTAAGCAAGTGTCTAGAGATGCTTGTACTCTATTTATCAGTGATAGGGCATGCCGTCGACTCCATGATGCAATCTTAGGAAGGAGCAATGCAGAAACCCAATTATTATGTGAGTAAGGTACTTTAGAAGGCACACCAAAAGTATGTTAGTGACTAAGAGCACCCCTTGACTTTAGTTATGACTAGAAGGTTGAGACTTTACTTTTTGTCATTACCATTATAGTCTATATAAATGATTAGGACAGATCTTACGAAGGTTAGAAGTATTAGAAAGATTAGTAAAGCGGACAGTTGCGTTCGATGAATTCAACATTGATTACCAGCCTAGTCATTATCAAAGCCCATGCCCTGGCAAACTTCATATTTGAAAGGTATGATTGAGAGAGGGACAAAAAAAAAATTTTGGCTTGTGTATTTTTGATAGGTTTGCTATAACTATCCCATATGAATCCGGAGTGGTATTGTTCAGCTTTGAAGGGGAAGAGCTAGAATTTTCCATAAAGTTTGAATTCAAAGCTTCAAATAATGAGGTCAAATACGGGGTCTAGATTAGGGCTTGTGAATGGCCTTGGATGCCGGAGCCTAAGATATGCTTGTATACTCTGATTGGATACTAGTATCTCAATATGTGGATAGATACTATAAAGTTCTAAAGTTTTTAGCTTCAATAGGTACCACCTTCAGAGAGTATCAAAGCAAATCACCTAGCTAAACTAGCATACTCTTTAACAGATTATAGGACGAGGAAGATCACCATCTCTCAGTAGTTGCACTAGTGGAGGAAATCAAGGATTAGGATATAGATATTGAAATATTTACTGCAATGGACCCTCCCAAAGGGCAACGAGAAGGTGACAAGACTCTAGAATTATGCCATTATGTTCCTAGTTATTAAATGAATGCTTTATAGAAATTCATTCGCATCCCTATACTTGAGATGCTTGTCGAAGGAGAAAATGGTGCATGTGGTGAAGGAAATTTAAGAAATATGTTCTAGAACCACTCAGGAGAGATGATGTTGACATAAAAAAGAGTAAGGGCAACATATTTTTGGTACAATATATATTGATGCAAGGGAGTTGGTGGGATGGTAGGAAAATGCAAGAAGTGCTAGAGAAACTCTTCCTTTATTCATTATCCAATAGAAAATTGGAAACAATGGCATCTCATTTCCCTTTCTTCAAGTGGGGCATTGATATGCTTCCTCCAGCTACTAGGCAAATGAAGTTATCCTAATTCCAGTTGGTTACTTCACCTAGTGGGTGAAAGCTGAGCTACCGACCAAAATCATAGAAATCAAGGTGATAAAAATCCTCTGGTAGACTACTGTATACGGGTATGGTGTACCTCAAGAATTGGTTTCAGATAATGAAAGGCATTTATAAGGAAAAAGGATCACAACTTGGTGCGCAGAGATGAGGATCGCACAACACTTCACATTAGTAGCTTATCCTTGGGCCAATGGACAAGAGGAGGTGACTAATTAAATTATCCATCAAAGGATCAAAACAAGACTTGCCAACACAAGGGAACGTAAAGCTGTATAGTATCCTATGGGCATAAATGAGCTTTAAGATTTCTATAGAAGATACCCCGTTCAGTATGGTGTATGGATGGAAGCAATCATTCCTAAAAAGGTAGCTACAAGCCATCAAATATAGACTTATAACCTAGATGGTAATGATGCATTAATGAAGGAGCACTTGAATCTCATTGAGGAGTGAAAAAAATTGGCATATGCATGTGTGAACTAATAAAATAGAAGATCCAAATGGCACATAATAGAAGGTCATTGAGAGAAGTTCTAGGTAAGTGACCTAGTTCTAGGATAGCGTGATGCACTGACCATTGGAAAGGCCTCACAAGGTTAGACGGATCCTCAAAAAAGAGGTATACAAACTGAAAGATATAGAGGGAAGAAGATTTCCTCAAACTATGGCTTGATTTAGTCCTTGTTCCTTCCTTTGTAATAAAAATTCAATTTTTGATTCATAAACCTCAAGGGTATAGAACTTGTTGATTACAAGTGTTTGATATGAAATTTGTTGACTGCAAGTGTTCTTGTGTAGCTTTTTAATTGTAGGTGTTTGATATGAAGTTTGCTGATTATAAGTGTTTTTGTTAAACTTGTTGATTATAGATATTTGATATGAAACATGTTGATTGCAAGAGTTTTGGTGAAACTTGTGTATTATAAATGTTGGCTATGAAACTTGTTGATTGCAAGTCTTTCTGTAAAACTTGTGTATTATACCTTCTCTGCCTAGTTCTGATCATCTTTGAATCCTAAAGAAGACTCCACAAGTGATAGCACGCCCCATCACGAGCATTGAAAAAAGGCCCAATGCAACACCATTTGTAAGTTCAAATAAGTTATGCAAGCTTGTATCTCCATCCAAAAAATCAAAAGTAAAGTTGTGGCCTCGAGCAAGGAGGTGTGTAATGCGATTGTTAAAGCTACGAAGCAGTAATCTTGGATCTTATCTACCACCATCTTCTGGAATTCCTTGGTACAAAAGAATGCAACCATTTTCCTCTCAATGATTCTTTAGGAGAGATTTACCTTATGTGGATTCAGGAAAGTTGGTAAGTAGATCCTGCTTCCCATTCTTGTGTATCTTTAGGTGAGCTTTATCAAGCCCTTGCGTATGGTGGCCCAGTGCATTTACAAGTTAGATATCAAGTCTAATGTTATCTTTATAGAGATGATTCAACTGCTAATCTAAGCTATCATTCTCTAGGTGGAGCTGGGGATACCTATTCCTTGGAGTGGATGACTCAGGGTCTTTGTCCTTTAACTATTGTAGGATGTGGGTAGGAGGAGCTTGTGAAACCCAATGTTACATTAGAAGGCAGACAAAGACGCATAATTGGCAAAAAGGAAATAGTTAGAAAATAATTATGAAGGAGAAAGGGATGCAATGATCGAGTTATACCATAGCAAACAACAATGCAAACTAAGCTTATAAAGCTTCATCAAAAAGACTTTGGTGTTAGCAATCTCGAAGGGGCGAGACCCTGTAAGAATTCCATGGTAGTTACCTCGTCTATATCAAATAGAACAAAGCTAGAGTTGGAAACATAAGAGTTTGGGGTAAGGTAATTGTTGGCTATTTTATTCAGTCTCATGAATTTTTGGAGAAAAAGCAGGCCTAGGTCACCCCACTTTAACTAAGAGCTTCAAGGTGAGCCACAACCTTGAAAGTATATCTCAATTAGGCCCATGATAGGAGTATAGTAGGTGTGCTACAAGCAGTGGATGCTTAGCTAGTGAACTTATGGAGCTCTATGTATTTCTTCTAGCTATTTTTTTCTTCACCAAGTTTTTGAACATGATGATTTTTAAGAATATGTAAAATAACAAGTTTTTGAATCAAGAACTATAGGATAACTAAAGAACATAACAAAAATTATTGAGGGAATATACTAATAATTTCCATCAACCTTGCCTCCTGAGGTATTAGTCCAAAATAGTAAAGCTACATAGAATTCAACATCGTAACAAGGTTGTAGCAGTGGAGGTTCAAAAGTTTTGGAGCCCTTGATAAAGAGCAAAATAATATGATAGGGTATATTTTTAGTCTTAGGGAAGGTGCAACTTCCAATCAATAAAGAAAACTCTAAGCCTCAGGGAAAGAGATGAAACAATAAGAGCGGGTTCTCTCCAAGGATGTTTGCCTTTGCACACAAGGTCAAATAAAATATACCATAAAAAATAAGTTTGGGATGGTAGTAGGAGTAGATCATGCCAGCTACAAGTGACCTTCCTATGTGAGTGACTACCGGGACACAACCCAGAATTGTGCAAAGAGATTTAGAGGTAAGTTAACTCATGGATATGTTATATAGCAATGCATGGGGGACAAAAGAAGAGGAATGCAAGATTTATGGCTCCTATGCAAGTGAAACACATAGAAACATAGTAAAGTGGAGGATGCCTATCAGGACGATCCTCTACAAATGAACTACATATGATATTCAAACGAATTTCAAATTCATCCCTAAAAGCAACAACGTGGGCAGACTAAAACAAAAAACTAGATATATCAAAGTAGGGGACTTTAACTAGCCTTACAACCTCTTTATATTTGTCCAAGTAATCCTTTATTTCTTATCATTATCCTACTTTATTCGATTCCTCTAGTTCAATTGTCAAATCGCTGATGGTGAAAATAAAGAAGCAAATAGATGCAAAATAATGGCAACAGTATAAGGGCAAGACTACAAGAATGGTCAAAGCCCACAAATAACGAAAAAAAAGTAAAGAAGAAAAGAACAATAAAGTAAAATAAAGAGCTTAATGTGGAGAAAGATGATGAAATGAGTATCTCTTTACAGTTTAGGTGGTTATCGCCAGAAAGTGGGGAGTTAAAAAGGAGTGATCAAGGCAATTGGTGACTAGGAGTGAAGCAACAAGAAAGTAAATAAGTATGGAGGTAAGAGATGTGACAATTACTAAAGAAATGACCATTGGTTTGAAGGGAAATGGAAAAGATGTGTAGACCAACACGAAAGATCCCAACTCCCCATAATAAGTTGCATAAGAACAAGTACGCTGCCAAGATGAGAGGACTTAAAAGACGACATTTATAAAGAGTCAAGGGCATAAATTTGTAATGGCATGAGAATATAATATGATAGACTTAAGGTGGTTTGCACCCAATTTGGGACATATATAATAGGATAGGTAGGGCAGAAGTGTACTCACAAGGTCATGCATCATTAATAAGTTTGCTAGGGCGAGTAGGGTAAAGATATTTTTGTAGGACCATTGATGTGCTAGGATGACTAGACAAACTTGCTTCAGCAAAATTATTTTACTATTGATAAATTAGGCACGAATTATAGGATAGTCGATATTCTAACACTCAACTAGATGAGCCCCACCTTGATCTTGCTAAGTGGGGAGACTAAATGATAATAGAGAAAAGTAGCATAATAGAATAAGTAAATATAGGTCGGGGCTTCAGATGAGCCCAAGATTGTACTTAATTGCATGAATGCTATGGATGGTTTCCACGAGTTTGGCCCAACCAAACAATGCTCAAGCTATCATAACCTTGAGAATTCTAAGATGGCCTTAGGCTTGTATCTAATCAATAAGAATGCTACCTCATAGGCCTGGAACTTGTGAAAATCTTTGTGCAAGCAAAATTATACCTAACCTTATTCAAATACTTTCGACATCCTCTTAATGGGGTTTAAATATTTCTATGTACTTGTTTTAGTAAAATTATATTTATTGTCTATAGAATTCTTATCTTAACTCTGTTAATTGAAAGATACTTTGAAAATTCCTCAAATTTTGAGATAGCGCTGGAGGGAAAGTTATTTTAGGATATTGCAACTATCATTAAAATTTACAAATTTGGCATGGCAAGACACAAATAGTTTTAGTGTATTAACAAATTTATATTTGAGACAGTTGAAATAAAAAATGTTGTTAGCATCCCTTTAGTTGAATTCCTATCAACAATAAAATGAAAGCTTTGACAACTTTCAGGATCAAGGTGCTTCTACTTAAATCTTTAGAATATCTTTTATAAGTATCAATCAGATGCTTAATTTTAATTATTTGCAAGAATGTCATGCTAGAAAGACTTAATCATCAATTAAGATTTAGTATAATTATCATCGATATACTAGTTAATGGTGCATAGAGGAAGTAGTAAATATACAAAAATATGTTGCTACTAAGTTATCCATGTTTAGCTTTGTCATATTCTCGTTAAGATCAACACGAAAGATCCTTTAATGCCATGACTACACAAAACTAAGAGGCATATATCATTAATGCAATGACTACGCACAAAAGGAAAAGCATGATAACATAGAAAGAAAAAAAAAAGATTGAGTGAGTGAAATATTAGGTATTTTTAGACTTTTTCTTTCTACTAACTTTGCGATGCCAAGCTATTAAATTAGAACTCGGATATGGTGGTTAAGTGCTCAATATGGTAGCAAGCTTGCACAAGATAGCATTCCATAAAGAAGGACCATTGATCTCTTTTCTTAAGTTTCTTTTACTTTATTTCATCTAATCAAGTTCACATATTTGGTAATCAATTAGTCATGTTTTGATGATTGGGGAATCTATTTGAAATCATCAACTCCAAGAAAATGTGAGGATATGAACCATGTATTTGCCAATAAGGTGATGCTAATGGTTAGTTTTCAACTTTTCTCGTAGTTGTATGTTGGTTGATTTATGATTATTGTCTTTATTTGTCTACCTTAGGAACCATTTTTATTTTATTTTTTTATATATTTCCTTCATATGTGAACCTTTGAAAGTATAAATTCTTAATGCATCATCATGGCCTTCTTTGGCAATATATTAGGTGTATATGAAGTAACCTTTTTCCTTCAGAGAGGAATTTTCCTTCTTTTCAATCAATCACTTTTTGGTTTTTGTATCTAAGTATGTGATTGCTTGGGTATAGGAGGAATTAGTTTCTGATTGAACTATGAAAAATTACATGTAGCCCAGGTGGGAGAGACTGATTAGAATATAGTCTAAAAATAATTATAAAAATAAAATATGTGTTGCCTTATGATACTGATTACAACTTAGAAGTTTTGTTATTTGCTAAATGCAAGCATATAGGAAACAAGTACTAGTGTTAAATAAACAACAAAAAGGAAAATAAAATTAGTGTTAACCAAACATTATGGACTGAAACAGTTGTCGTCCATAAATTATTCATTAAAAAACTAACAACCATGTATAAGATTATGATTTGGCATATTGAAAAAGAAACATTGAAAATTAAATAGTTCTTTTTTCATTTGACAACATGCTCATTCCATAAATTATCTAATTTTCATGTCAATGACCTTTCAAAATTTATATGATAAATTGCCCTCGAACTAAAAGTATCAAGATAATAGTTCTTTTGGCCTTGCGTTTTCAATCTTGTAATGTGAGAATCTTTGATTTTGTCAAACATAATATAAATTAGGGCCATTTGGCTTTGATAGTTTTGTTCGCTTTTTAATTCAAGTCCTCGATTTACAACTAGTTTCAAACTTGATTATAATAAAAAAACTCAACTTATAATTTCAAACTAATTTCTTAAATCTTCATGCGACCCTTTTCAACCTTTTTCATTTGTGACAAACAAGAGATTGAAAATAAGATTATTTTAGACTTGAAAAAGTTATCAAGAAAAAGTATTCAATTTATATCATCTTGAAATTAAGAAATTTTATGCCACGTTGGCTTAGGAAATATTTTCCTAAAACAGGATTATACAAATAATAAAAATCTATGAACTCACGTTTGGATGTGAGACCATCTCATTTCTCATAGAAAAAAGCAGGAATTTCTCCTAAGTTATCTTCTCTTTACCTAAAACCACTATTCACGAGCTTTGTCCTCAGAAATGAGAGTTTTGTTCTGGGTTTTTTTCCAACACTAATCCCACACATCTAATCGCATCTTTCACCTAATATAATTTTACATTTTATATTATAATTTTAGAATTTTTTATAAAAAATTCATTTTGAATTTTCATATTTTATTTATAAAAGTTATGAAACTTTAATTAGTTACTAAATTATTTAATAATATTTATAAATTTAATTTATGAAAATTGAAAAAAATTGAAAATTTTCATTTTTTTGTTATTTTAAATTTTTTGGAATTTTAATTAGTTATTAACTTATTTAATGCCATTTTATGAACACAGTTTTACATTTGGCAATGTAATTTTTGAATTTTTATAAAAAAAATGTTTTAAAATGTTTTATTTTTCTTTAATTGGAAATTTAATTAGTTATTAAATTATTTAATAAAATTTTGTAAATACAATTTTACATTTTATAACATAATTTTTGGATATTGAAGAAAATGAAATTTTCATTTTTTTGTTACCTTGAAAATTTTGGAAATTTATGTAGTTATTAATGTATTCAATAACATCTTATAAATATCATTTTCATTTTACAATATAATTTTTTGAAGTTTTTTAAAAATTCATTTTGAAACTTAGAAATTTTTGGAACTTTAGTTAGTTATTAACTTAATTAATTACATTATGTATAAATATATAATTTTACATTTTACAATATGATTTTTGAAATTTCTTCTAAAAAATTCTTTTTGAATTTTTCATCTTTTTTGGAATTATAATTACGTAATAACTTATTTAATAATATTTTATAAATATAATTTTACATTTCATAATGTAATCATATCTAATCAAAATACTATTATATATTTATTTAATTGAATTTTTATTAAAAAATACCAAGTCAATATTCTTACAAAAACTACAAAACAAATCTCAAAAACAAACTCATTTTGTTAAGCATATTTCACAAAAATCTTACAACCAATTACAACCTTGTATCACATCAAACCTGTTATGTTAATATTTTCCACAACCAAACACGTCTCCATTTCTCATTCTTATTTGTCTAAAACGCTACATCTCAAATCATATCTCAAGAAAATAAAAAACAGAAAAAATCTTACAGGCTATCCATCCCTTAAGGCTTCAAGTCATAGATTTCATATTCATAACCTAGAGACGATAAATGTTTTCTGCTCAAGCCAACACTCCATTATCCCGTTGTCATTAATAAAAACACTTATATGCTAGAAAAAAAATCAACCAAAGAACCAATTGAAAAAACTAAAACCATCAATGATTTCACAATCATAAAAGTAAATATAAATTATCATTGATATCATAAGAATAATTAAAATAAAATTTAAAAAAAATGTGTAAAAATACTTTAGTCACAAGTGCCCTAGAATTGTTTGAAAAACATATCAGAATAGAAATGTACATTAGCAGCAAAAAAAAAAAAAAAAACCTTAAATTCCAAAAGGATTTTAAAATTATTGGCACTCACTGTTGGATATTCTTAGTAGATCGAGCTTAACTCTTAAAATCTCCGGACTTTGGCCGATTATAAGAGGTAAGAGGTGGGTGGATAGGTTTACGTGCTAAATTGAAGGCACCAAGAAAGGGAAAATGGATAGATCTACAGAGAGAAGAAAAATGAAATCAGAGTTTTAGTTCAATTGTATAGGAAGAGATAATATGAGAGGAATAAAATTAAAACTGAAGACAAAGAAATATTTATTTTGGAACTTTCTAGAAGAGATGTGGAGCCAATTTTTTTACTACAATAAAATATTATTTTTACTACACAACTTATAGTGTAGCAAGTAAATATTTTTTACTTCCTATTTACTACAATATGAAAGCTTTGCATTGCAATTAATTATTCATCTATTTAACTTTTTCTCTATACCAATTTTGGATTTTTTTTTCTCTTCGTGATTTAGTAAATTCATGGTACTTAATGTTCATGACTTCAATGAAATATTAATGCCAAGATAGGTTGCTTGAAACTATAGAAAGAGCTAATTAGTCTGCTTCAGATATTAGTGATTTGAAACACTGGAAAGTGCCCTTAATCTTTTTATTGTTAGGATTTTTGTCTGAATGCTACATGTGAAGCTAACTATGGTATTTATTCACATTATTTTAATAATCAGTTATGGTATCATTACACCATTTTATTATTACTTATGTATTTCTTACTTTATTTGAAGAGCCTTGTAGTTTTTTTTCCCCCTTAAAGTAGTTCACTTTTTATTTTATTTTATGCTATCATGTTTCATTTTCTTATATATTGACATTAGGATTGTCTTCTAATATTTGGAATATGTTCTAGGCATTGGTACAACTTCTTTAAGAAGTTGCCAAATAATTTGGTGAAGTCTGCAAGGACTTTTACTAACATATGGTAATTCTAACAATCCAATAGCATGCATAATATCCATACTCCATAACATCATAGAAACTTTTAGCCTTTTGGGGGGATAATCAAAGCTATTTTTACATAAAATAAAGATTAGCTATTTGAGAGATTATCATCACTGACACTTATTCTCTTGTGTTTGGTTTGTAGTTGTCCTTAGTGCATTTACTAAATTATGAAGCACAATTGTCATATGCAATTTTGTTTGGTACTTATATCCTTTGCGTGACAAGACAGACAGACTAGTAAATGAAAGGGGAATTTTAAGTACTAACGATTAGTTTGGAATTTGTCATCTCATATACTAATTAAATCTTCTATTTTGTGGATTTGGCTTTTAATATATATACTCTATTATTTTGTGACAAGTTATCTACAATGTCTATGACAATTAGAATAGCAGCTTTCAAACTTACGTTAAGTGTAAGAACTGTAATTCACAAGAACATGAATCATGCAATTAGTTTCTAAAATATATCAAGTTGAATTAAATAAACCATGTTAAGTTAGTTGATTTCTTCACTTAATTGAGTAAAGAGCTTAAATCATGTGAGCTCAGCATTTGAAATAATGTCGGATCAATGTAACTTGATCTATGTCCACAAACTTATATCAAGTCAATCCAATATCATTTTGTTGAATCTTAATAGTTTCATTAACATCTTGTCGATATATTGCCGTATTAAATGATTATCTATTGGGTCTAGTCACTGCATTCTAAAGTTATGTAATAGGGGCCATGGGAATGGTTGTTGACTATCGAAACCTTGAGGCCTTACCGATGGGATCAGAAACATGGAAAATTTGGATGTATTGACAAAATAAGGGTAATATATATATATATATATATTATTTTTTTTTCTTTCTTCTGGTTTATGTCATAATTCTAAATTTATGGTTGTGACATTATACATTGTGAGACAGTAAAGCTCCAACTAAAAAGGTAACAACTACATTCAAAGTTTATGATTTAGATGCCAAAGTCTTACCATTTGAAAGTAAGCAATACCGTCCATGACCAATTCGAAATTAGTTGAAATTTTATCTACGACCATAGTTGCATTCATGTATATATGCTCAAAACTAAATAAAATGAAATTTAAATCATATTTTAAAAGTGTAGATACAAACATGGATGTATTACAATATAGACTTCAGATATATTTGAAATTCTCTTAAGTATTACACATCGAGCTATGAGATACTAATATTGATATGAGTACATGAAGTTTACTCTTGATCATACATGGATATCTTCAAGTATAAATCAGATCCTGATCCTAAAATCTAAATTAAATGTTAAGACTGCTAGTAAACCTAGCTAAAACCATCCAACAATCCGTCAATAGAAAGCTCGTGAATGAGGGTAATAGATAGAGAAAAATATTGTAAATAAACGTGATTATGTATTTCAAAATGTCACATGTGAAGATATTTATAGGAATGAGAAATGGATTGACCTTTCGCATATGGTGTTGCCAGAGGGATCAACCTTCTTGAACTCTAATGGCCCTTATTCCAACTTATCTCCTTCAAGTTGATGTATGTTGGGTCTCATTTAACCGCCCGTTCGAGTATGAGAAAGCAAACTTATTTTACTTAGCCCAATTTAAATACTATCAAGCTGAATCTGGTACAACCTTTTACATTTACAATGTTTCCTAATTATTCTTATTATTGTCTAATTTATTGATGCATTATATTTTATTTTAAAACAAGTATAAAGGGAAAAAAAAAATTAACATTGTGCAAAAGTGCATGGTGTGCCTGATAGAGACTAAAGCATTCAAAAGAGCAAGTTGTATAGGCAAGAGTATTTAGTACGGTTTATGGAGGAATTGCAGGGCTCTAATGAAAAAGACTATTCTAAATTATTTTGTTGTGTTTTATTTGTGATAGTTGACTTTAATTTTTTTTTCCTCAACAAGTTTCTAATTCAATAGTAATTTCGTCAAGATAAAATTGTTGAAGCTTGGCTTTGCAGTTGATACATTACCTAAGTCATATTATTTTGCTCCCATTCATATTGGACTTCCATTTTTATCACAATATAATAGAATGATCTTGTACTTTAATGTTCTATTTTGAGGATATTTGCTTCTTTTAGCTTGTTCAAGTAAATTATTATAAACTAAAATTTGATGAGAACTTTAAGGAAAAATTGTCAAATTTTAGGTGTCCTTCATTTGGAAAAAGCTTTTGCTTATAGATAACATTTATTCAGGAAATTTGTTATTTCCTTGCGTTCTCAACCTACTTGTATAGATCTAACTTGCTTATGCATTTCCAGTACTCTGACTATAAAGATTCACTCCCCTCTTAAGTAATCTTAATTTAAACTCCTAACATTTCAAAAGTATATTCTTACTTTGTGTTCTTGTATAGAAGTATATTTGTACTTTTACACAAGAGAGACGGATATGTTTTCAATAATGGAAATTGGTATATTGCATCACTTCATACAAAAATTTTACATGTTATTGATATAATTAGTATTGTTACAAGACTTATCTTACTATTCAATGAGGAAATAAAATATCCTTATAAAGTAAATTTTTGAAATAATAATGAAATATGTTTCTACTTTCATTTTTCTTCTTCTCATTACTTTTTTGTTGTTGTCATTTTCAGCTTCAAATAAGACTACGTACTATAAGTACAATAGTAAAAGCATTGTTAGCTACAAGTTATACAAATCAAAGAATAAAAAAAATGCCTCCATCAAGCTGATGGAGATTTTGATGTTTTATCTAAATTATTCATTATTTCATTAGCTACAAAATTGCATTAAACTCCAAAAGATCTTTCTTATTTTCTTTCTATATAGCAAACTGTGCTGCTTATCTGTCAAGAAACTATTTTAATGGGAAAAGAAACAATTTTTGGTATACTTGTTTCTATTTTTTGGCCTCAGCAGGAGCGACAATATTTCTGGACAAAAGGAGTATAGAAGTAGAGGACAGAAATATGGCCCTGACAAAGGAAGATCTATATCATTAATTACTCCTCTTGCCTTTCTCTAACACTTACATAATCGTTATCATACCATGTTTAATTTCCAACTTTGCTCGTATGATAGATTCCGTTCCAATTCTAGATGAGAGTTTTTAAAATAGTTTCAAAATATTAAGGTTTGTCTTTTTTTTTTTGTCCCACAAATATCACATGTAAAGCCATTCAAAAAGGTAAGCATTATTATTGCCACTAGGATCATATCTGCCAAAAGAAATTTAGTTGAATTATAAAGAATAATTAAGCAGATTTATTGAAAATAACCTAATAAATATCAATAAATGTAGCTTGGAAAAGAAGGAAAGGAGGAAAAAGACTATACATACCAATGGCTCCAATCAATAGGAGAAATACATGTTCTTGCTTTGATAATTGTGAAAAAATATAAAAATATCGCAAAATATAACTCCAGTATTAGAAAAATCACCTACAAGAAAAAATTTAGGCTATAAGAGCAACATTTTCTAGCCAAAATCTAACACTATCCATTAAGAATTCATATCGTTTTGTCACTTAGCACCTATCCACTTTTATGTTAAAATTTTCCTTTGTTAAGACTTGTGACAATTGAGCCCACTCCTTTCATGTGATATAGTTGCTTGTTATTATAAAGTATAGGACAAATATTGGAAATAAGCTATCGGAGGACTAGAATCTTAATACAAACAAAAAACGATTGAAATTGTGATATGAAATTTAAAAATGACAAATACATTGAGATTTATATTCTTAGGTTTTATTGATAATATTTCTACGCTTGATGAGTTCGTTTCCTTTACTAAAACTTATGAAATATTACCAAATATAAAAATCTAATACTATTTAATAAAATTCTCAAATTGAATGTACACCAAATAAATAGGAATTAAATGGCATTGAATGAAATTTTATTCCAAATATTGAGAATAATCTGGTTTGATTACTTTTGCATGTTAATATTTGCTTGGATATGTAAAAGTTAATGAATTTGCTAAATATAAATATTATATATTATCTAAATTCGAAAGGGAGATTATATAGTAATGCACAAGTCATGCATTACAAAGCCGCAAAATTAACCTTAGCATGACCAAGTGGTCAGGGGGTTTACTACTGGGCTTTTGAACATCATTCTATTCATGGTAAAACTGTAAGCCTTGTTCAATTTGCAGTTTTAGAAAATGGCAAACTGAGAATATAGTGTATGACCACTTACTGTGTGTATACTTCCTTCGAGAATAAAATTTTTTGTTCTATCATGGGAGTCCGAAGGGGAAACTAGTAATGTTTCAAATGATATTCTAAGTGTTGTATAAGAAAATATGGTTGATGAAGATCCTATTTAGAATTTGATCAATGATGTTTTTGGAGTTCATAGGCACCATGAAAATGGAGTACTCCTTACATCAAATGACGAGATTGACCAAGGTGAAGGAGTGACTTCTAATGTAACTCAGAATCACGTGAAGCTAAAGAGTTCTATGAATTAGCAAGAGATGGAAAAAATAACCATTGCATAGAGAGCGTACTAAATATTCAAGACTATCCATTTTAGTAAAGTTATATCATATCAAATGCCTATGCAAAATGAGCGACAATATGGCCATGACAATGATATTGGAACTACTACATGATATATTTCAATAAACAAAAATTTGGAGTTCTTTCTACGAGGTAAGAATATATAGGTAAATTGCATAGTGCTCCCATGTAATATTCGGAATTGGTTAATAACCCCCTATGAAAAAGAAATTTGCTCCAATACCCCCTATGTTTAATTGAACATTGCACACTTAACCCAACAACCTTTTTATTGTTGTTTGATGTTCATTGAATAGTAAAAAGATAAAATTACCCTTAAATAAAATTATTTTTTTTATACATTTCAAATTAATTTAAAAAAGGTATATGTTTCTATTTATACTTATATATAATATGTATACGTATATAAGTCTATGCATCATAATTTTGAAAAAGTATATAATATAGTTTTTACACTTATATAATATATGTACATGTATAAATTTATCTATAAAGATATTATATATTATTTATTTATACATGTCACATATATCCATATATAAATTTTCTTTAATTCTTTTAAAATTAAATAAAACATAATATTTATAAAAGTTAAATAATATATTTTTATTTATAATTACAATATATAATTATAGTTACATATAATAATTATAAAAATTATTTAATATTTATTATTTGTAAAAATATAAAATATAATTTTTATTTATACTTATATACACATATATATAGATTTATCATAACATGTATATATATGCATATATATAAAATTATATATAACATATATATTGTATATGACTACATATAATATATTTTATATATTAATATATGTTATATATAATATATTATATATAACATATGTATTTATATATATATATTATCATCACCCCCACCCCCCCATCTTCCCCAAAGCCGACGGGCAGCCATGGCTGCAGTGCATAATGGCCAAGTCTGGCCAAATCTGGATCTAACCAGACCTGGCTACTGGCCACTATAAACTTATATATAACATATATATTGTATATGACTACGTATAATATATTATATATAATATATGTTATATATAATATATTATATATAATCTTCCCTAAAGCCAACGGGCAGCCATGGCTGCAGTGCATAATGGCCAGGTCTGGCCAAATTTGAATTTGACCAGACCTGGCTACTGACCGTGTGGCCGATGGCGGCCGTCGGTTGCCATCTTTCTTCTTCTTCTTCTTCTTTTTTTTTTTTTTTTTTTTTTTGGGTGCTGGCAGCCAACTGGCGAGTTGCCAAGGCTGGCTGTTGGAATGCTAGCAGCCATGGCTACCGTGGCCATCGGCTGCCAGCTGCCGACAGCCATGAAAAACTGGTTGCCATAAGTTGGGGTGGGATTTACATTTATTATATATATATATGTATTATATATTAGATTATATATTATACATATATCTATAATAATAATATATTACTTATTTCTTTTATTTTTTTAAAGATATTATATCATTTAATTTGGACCGTTGATTTCTTTAAAAAAAATTTAACGATTGATAAGTGAGGGACATGATTGTCTTTTTACACATAAAAATACATGCTAAATTGCGCACACCCGCGCGTGAATGGCACCTTTCTCCCTAGGGGTGCTCATTGCATGATTTTAGAAAATATAGGGGGTTTTTTGCTAATTTTTATTTCATAGAGAATTATCAGCTAATTCCGAATACCATGGGAGGCGCTGTGCAATTTACCTAAGAATATACTATCACCAAGCTTAGTTTGAAGTATATGACAAGACACATGTATGTCCAAATAATTATATGATGTATGTGGGGTAACAAGGAGGATAAGAAAGACAAACATGAAGAATTTATGACAAGCCCATATAGAAATCGAGGGTAAAATGTGCAAAAACTGAGGCATCCAGTGTTGGTGATGGTGATGGTAAGAAGGTGACTGCAAAAGTTCTTCCTTTTCTTCAATACTTGCTACTGAAGATATGACATAGCTTGCTTGGGTAGTAACAAGTATGGAATGATGAGGTATCCCAGAGACTATGAAGCTTAGAAAATATTTGATTCAACAAACACATTGTTTATATCAAATCCACGAAATGTGCATCTTGCATTAGCTACCGATATTTTTAGTCCTTCAGTACTTCGAATGCAAGTTCTGATATTTGATTAATTATTCTCATCCGGTACAATGCCCCCTCCATAGGTGTGTATAATGCAAATATCTTTTATCCTTTTTAGTGATAATTCCTAGTAAAAGAAAGTGAGGAAATGATCTAGATTTTTATTTATAGCCTTTAGTCAATGAGTTGAAGTTGTTATGGAATAAAGGGGTATAGACATATAATTATTCTAATGAGAGGCGCTCAAATTGGATGTAGCTTGGCATTAACAATTTGCGACTTTGTTGCCTAAGAACCCTCTCTAGGTGGAACACATACATTGGACTTGCTTGTTTGCCTTACAACTTTAACCTTTTCCATTTCGTGTTCCTCATAATAAGAAATAGTATTTTATAGGTCACTATTGGTTTCTTGATCAAAGACATAGATTTAGATTGAATAAGCTTTGATTTAATGGAAAGCAAGATATGCATAACCGATCAAAAGTATTATCTTGTTCTGAAACTCTTAAACAAGTTATAACATCAATGTCACAATTGGTCGGGAAACAAGAGATGGAAAGGAAGGAAAAAGAGAAGGCGTGATGGACATGTTGCACAAGATGACACTCAACAATTAGAAAAGAAAAGCATATTTTTTGAGCTTCTTTATTTGAAAGTGTAACTTATTGGGTCACAAGTTTGATGTAATGTATATTAAAAGAAAAATTCATCTACACTTTGCTAAAGGATAGTGCAACGGAAAAAGATCGCGCCGATGATTATCATAAGCAATGGATTCTTACTTTTTGCTCAAGGTATCCAGATATTATTTTAGCACACCGAAATTGATCTTATCATGTGGATGATTAACCTGATGATGCACAACTTAAGTCATGAGTAATGAACTATTTTCTCAAGTTGGAAAATAATGTCCATATGACCTCAGTTTTTCTTTCTTTCTTTTTCCTTTTTTTTTTTTTCGGTGAAGGCATATGAAAATATGCCATACAAAATAGTTTATTTTTAAAATGAATTACTTGCTTGATTCAGTATTCGTATATTTATGATGATTATTTTAAATAATGTACAACATTATCTAAATTGTGATTTGGATGTTTTGATGTGTAAAATCATCTCTTAAGTTGATTATATTTTTAAAGAAAATATAATTCATATTTTTATAGTTTAAGCTTACAAATTTTAATAATGACTATAGTTTAATATATTCCAAAATTGTATTACTAAAAATCACTTTAGTAGATAACGTAAGGAAATCCTAATTATTATTTATTATAGCCCTAAACTAGGCTAAATTATGAAAATAGAATATTTAGATTAAAATATTATAATAATGTAACTAAATTAAAATATTTTTTAATCGAAACTTGTCATGACAAACAACTAAGTGGGTGTTTGTCTAAACTTATTTAAAAATTTTTATAAAGCCACTTTGATTCTTTAGCAACCAATAATGTAAGGTTGTTAAGATGGTTAAAGCAATCCGTTTTCAATTCAAGCCTAATTATCCATAAACCCAATATGAGTTTTTTTATTTGGATTTGCTCCCCCGCCGTGTAATGAGAATGGATAAGAGGCTCGTGGGATTGATATGAGGATGCAAGGATGGCTATAAAATTTTAGAGCTCATAAGATGTTAGTAATGATAATTTTGTAATTAAAACGGTTAAATTAGAAGAGTTTGATAAGATTTCAAAAATATCTTCGAATTTCCTTCTTTTTTTCAATTTTTTTATAAAATCTTAATATTTTATTTTAGAATCTTACAAGTTAATTTTAAAAAAATTGTCAAACACTTTCTAACATTTTATAAACTTTTAAACGTCTTATAAAATATTTTGAGGAGCTTTTAAACTCACTCAAGTATCGGTATTCACTAATCAATTACTACTATTTGGCTAAAAATGCCAAAATATTTTATCTTAATATTAACTTCGTGATGAAAATTGATTATATGTTACTTGAGAATGTCATATGGTTAAAAGTTACAGAAAAATACACTTTGAAATATCCATATTTACGTATTGAAATGGGAATCGAGGGCGCAGGATAAGTGCCGCGCGGGCAGAACAAAGGGGGCGCATACTAGCAAATGGTAACATAGAAAATACAAGAGGCAGTGGGTGGAGAAACTGAAGGGAAAGGCGGACATTTCTAAGCAGAAATAAACTACTTAACCAACATATACCAATCCACTCCCACCCCCACCACCCCCACCCCCACTCCGTGTGCGTAAAAAAGAAGAATATATGTACACATTGTAATACCCTACGCCATTCTCATTCCTCTATTATAGCACCTGTAATCCAGAAATTCCTCTCTGTAAACTCTGATTTCTGTTGGATCTCTTCGGTTTAATCGGTAATTGATCGCCATGGAGTCCGTCGCTGTTCTCCGCTCTTTTCAATGTGAGTTCGTCTTTTCTCTCTTCGTACAATGTGCACATAGAATTTCTGATGTGTGTTCTTGTGTGACTGAATCATGCGGTAATTGTGTAGTTAGTATATTCTATAAGTTTGTGTAGTTACTGTGTATTGAGCTGAAGATGAGCTTGCGTTGTCATGATTTTTTATTTTGAAATTGTTGCTCCTATCCAATGTGACCTGGGAAGATCCTTCTGATGTTTCCTATTAAATATTTATATGCTTGTGAACCTCTATTTTGGTCTTTTTGCCACAATTAATTGAAAGTGGCTGTTACTAGATAATGTACCTTGGAATTTCATCTTCTCAGTGAATTTTACGCAAGCTGTTTTAAATTTGGAGTGATCTAGTTTATATTTGATTGGTTTTGTTATTGTGAGCTCGTCTAGGTGCGAAGTAAAGAGAAAAAAATGAAAATGGTTATTATGGGTGGTATGGTTCTATATTCTGGAAGAATTGGTGTCTAATATATCTGATCATGGGGGCCTGGGTGAAATGTGCTATAAGGTAGCTATTTGAAGCAATTGATTTCACATCTCTTGGTTGCGCTTGGAAGTGGAACAATGAATGTTTCTACGAATATGTGACCACATTGTATGTCTCTAACTTCTCTGGCCAGTTTATGTTTAAATGTTGAGGAGTTGATTTGTATTCCCTTGTTTTAGTGGTCTCAATATCTAATGTTGCCAAGTTTTGATTGAGTAGTGAAGATATTCAACTAAACAAACTGCTACCATGGGGCAGCCATTAGTAATCTAATTTTTCTTTGCTCTTTAATATTGAATTTTCTGATTAAACATATTTAAAGTACTCAATAATGAGTAGGTTCATTTAATTTATTATTTTTTTAAATGCAGCCCTCTAGAATTCTTTTACCTTACTGTTGATTAATTTATCCAGTTACTACATTCTTTTAATAAAAATTTCCCTTGCAAAGAAAGGGAGAGAATGCAATTATGACTAGTTCAAACATTTCTTTGGTCAAAGTTAGATATTTCTGGATCTTTTCTAAAATCGATTTTGCTGATATAAATTGTGGGCCTCATGGTTTATGTTCTTCTTCATCTATTGCATCTTCTCGGAAACTATTTCAGCCTTCTACTTAAACTTATAGCCTTCAGCCTTTCTGGGATTTGTTTGAGAAGAAATTTATCATACTATGGTCGACTGCTTTGATTTTACTTTTCTGTCTGTGTGCATGATAACCGAAAAAAAATAAAAAAAAATAAAAAGGGATAGAAAGCAAAATGCAACCCATCTTCATGCTGAACTGTAGAACTGTATGTGAAGGAATGAGTGAAAGAATGGCCTGGATGGACTAAGTGTTAAATGGAATCAACTGTTCATCATTCATGTCAATTAGCATAGTTATTTCATTTATATAAATCCGACTCAAAATAAAAGTATAACTTTGAATCTTGCCTAAGCTGCAGTTATTCTTATGTGTGAATTGCTCAACTGTATTTGAAGCGGCTGTTTGATCCTTACATTGTGTTTCAGCTGCAGTCAGCACAAGTTCTCACCTAAAGTCTGTGCTGGAAAGACCTGGCATGGTTTCCATGAATGATGCAGCCCTCTGTAACCTCGGTAAGTTTCCTATATATGGTGGAAAGATTATTTCATCTACAAAGAGGCAGGGCTCACTGCTTGTGTCATGTGTCAAGAGCTCCGAAGCTACTGTTACAGCAAAGTCCAAAGGTGGGTTGTTGTTTTCCTGTTTGATTGTTAGAACAGAAAAAGAATGTCTCCAGTCCTCAATACGTTTTTCTTCTTTTATAAACACTGCAATTTTGAATCATATAATGTCTACATCCTATTCAGGTGACTCTAATGGTGCTGTTCTATCTGATGGTCAACAAAATGAGTTACTAGAGAAGAAGTCACCAAACACTGCAACTTTTCCCAGTGGTTTTGAGGTGTGTTTTGAATTTCAATTCTATTTATCTGCTTCTGTTGAAACGTCTTATTTACACAGACTTAAGCATGCACTAGTTAGCGCTAGTACTTCTTCTACAGCCCTCCCCCAGTCTCCAAGATTCAAATTCATTTATACCGGATCATTTTGTTCCCCAGGAGAAGTGTTGAGGCACTAATTCTTTATTCTGCGTTCAGAACTTTGGCTTTGGGAGTGAGAATAAAAAAATAAATAAATATTAATCAGTAATAAAATTCAATCTGCTATGAAGAGAGTGTTACCAAAGAAACTAATCACTTAAAGTTTCATATTAGATGATTTAGAGTGGAAAGATGGGAGAGTGATTCACAGATTGAAAACTATGCTAAGGTTTTCCATATGCTTCCATGTGATCAATCAGAGTTGAGCTTCTCTTAGTTAGTAATAATGTATTAGTACTACCAGGATTTCTAACATTTGAATTTCTCTTGTGGTGTGAAAACGATGAGTGTCGATTGGAGTGGATTATGTGATTCACTAAAGCACATAACTGAATGAGGGTCATTTTATGGCATTTTCAGCATTTGCCATGTGATTTTTTTTCTCTATGGATTTTCAGTGGTTGTCATAGAAGAATGGCAATTTTTATCATTGCAAGAATAGGTTTGACTGGAAAAGTTCCTGCAAATATAATTTTATGTATATCTACCACATTAACCTAAATGCTACTTGCTAGTGTTCTCCTTAGGAGTGATTTTGCCTTTGCCTTCATCAAACCAGAACTCCTGAATACCAGAAAAAGGATTTGCTTGGGCCAGTCATATAGTTGTGAATGTTCTTCCTTCAACTCTTTTTTTGTATGTAATAGATAAGGGGTCATATACCTTTGTCTTTTTTTGCTCTATTAGTCATACACATGTTACTTTATATATCAGGCCCTGCTCTCAGAAGTCTGTGATGAGACAAAGATCGCTGAGCTTAAAGTTAAGGTACATAATCTTTTACTATACGACTGCAATTCTTTTGCAATAGAATTAAGATTGGTAATTTTTCTTCTCGTAAATGCTGAATTCCAGAACATCAAAATAATTCTAAAGAATGTGGAAATGAATAATTTTTCACTGAGATATAGAAATTATCAAGGGAGACCCGTGAAAGTCTGGAGTGCTCGATTATTCTGCTTGTGCGCACAAGGCAAAAATAAAATGTAGAGAGAAATTATTGCCTCTTTAGCCATTGATATTTGTAAATAAGAGTTTTCTTCAAGGGTTAGTCAAATAATCTTGAATATAGCAACAATATGTCCAAGATGTTTGTAACAATTTGATAATTACATATTAGAGCATTTATACTAATGATGTGCGCATCAGTGCTTAGTTCCTTGCAGTTATTGAGATTAAAAGAATTATACATTTGTTGTTACAGATGGTTATGTATTGCCTTGAAACTATAAGGCATATTAGACTTGTTAATCTGAATAGTGTTGATGCAATAACTTTGCAGAATTGCTACTGGCAGCTTTTGATTGTTCCAAGCCATGGTTTAGATATTCTTTTGATATGAATTTATTTTATTACGTAACAGTTTGGAGCCTTTGAAATGCACATGAAGCGGAACATTGATGGCCCAACAATCCCTGCACCTGTTGTTCCCCAAACAACTGTAGCAGCTGTTCCAAGTAAACCAGCAAACGAATCAAGTCCTGCTGTTCCTTCATCCCCACCTAAATCTTCTGCAGAAAAGGTGAGCCCATTTAAAAATGTCTCTGTTGAGAAGGCAGCCAAGTTGGCGGCACTGGAGGCTTCTGGATCTGGTGGCTATGTTTTAATATCATCACCCACGGTATGTATTGCATGATCTCATGAGTGGTTGTAATAAGAAGGGACATGCTTTGATAACTCTCTCCAATTCATATATAAGGTTGGTTCATTCCGAAGAGCCAGGACCCTAAAAGGAAAGAAGCAACCACCTGCTTGTAAAGAGGTACTGCCTTACAGAAGTTCTCCTTTATCTGTTGCCATTCTTTTCTTGTTTGTTTTCTTCTTTCTTTCTTCTGATTTCTGTTTGGTGGCGGGTGCTGTGGACTGTCTTGGCCAGAGATGGGGGACAAGGGAAACTTTTTAATATAAGGCACTAAAATTCCATTGATCAACAAATTATTTTGAGACACTCTTGCTCCTGTCTTTTAGTTGCTTATCTTTGTTAAGCATCCATTTTCCTTGCTGCTTCCTATAAATCAAATTGTCACATAGGCATTTTGACATTAAGATGGATATGAATCCATTGTTATTTGGCAGCTAATGGGTGAGCTCTGGGAGGATTTAAATTAGGAGAAGATGAAATTTTTGTTGTTAAGGAATTGTCTGGGTCTAGAATCACCATTACATGATTCCTCAAGTTGTAATACTTTTCCCTTTCCCCTCCAAATGAAACACCCTCTCACAAATCAGAAATCAGAAATTAATACTTTTGTTTCAGTTAATTATTTAATACATCCTAAGGAGTATTTGCAGGAGCTGAGCTTCCAGCTTTGACACTTTTTGCTCAAAAGGAGTAGATGGAGAACGATTTCTCCACCTGCTTTACATATGCAACCACTCAAAGGAAACTAAAATAGGATTTTTTTTCCCCAGTTTCTGATGTAAGTTATATTTGACAATTTTATTCTTGTCCTAAGAAACCCTAAACTAAAGGGTAATTTAGTATTTTCTCACATATGTTAGAGCACAAGTTATTTTTTTAGCAAAAATTCTCATTCCTTTTTACTACTTTTCTAATCAATTTTCTAACAGTCTAATCACCTTTTTTAAGAAGCACAATTTAAACCTCTTATTTCTTCTTAATAAGGTGATGGTGTTTCCTTATGTGCCATAGCTCATTAATTGTGTTCACAATGGTGATGTTTTATGCATGATAACTGATAACTTCTTGCATCGAATATACCTCATAGTTTGATGTGAAAGTTTTAGGGGTTTGGAAGAAGCAAATGGCTATAATAGTATGTCAGCATGTAACATGGCTATAATTTGATTCTATATGGTTGGAGATGCTAGTATTTCTCAAAATCGTTACAGCAGCCTCTGTTGTACTGTAGGAGATGGTTGCGTTTCTGTAATCTCCAAGCTTATTTTCTGGTTTAGCTTTATCAAATATGCTATGTGGTTTTGGGGATTCTATTCTAGGATTGTCTTTTTTAACCTCTTCTTCATCCGCGTGCACAAGAGCCCCTTGTCCCCAAGTTTTGTAATATTCTCTCCCCATATCTGAGTTTCGTCCATTTATTAGGTTTCTATTATAATAGTGGATACCTTGCCGCATTAGTAAGGTTGCTTTGTTGTGACATTGGTTACGCTATTTTATGCATAATATTCATATATTAACATATGAAATTCCATTTTGGTTCATTATCATACTTGTTCTTTTGCATACAATCAGGGTGATGTGATCAAGGAGGGACAAGTGATAGGCTTTTTGGATCAGTTTGGCAATGAACTTCCTGTCAAAGTGAGCTTCAGTTTCAACTCTCTCATTTTGTAGCTCTGCCTTCAAGATCATATGCTAATTATTTTTCCCTCTTCTTTTATGGTCACGCCGGGATAATCACGCTGAGCAGTCAGATGTGGCTGGAGAAGTCTTGAAGCTCCTCTACAATGATGGGGGTATATAAAGCCTCAAACATTTTACTTTCAAATTACATTTCCGGTTTGCACGTGTACCTGAAAATTGTCTCCTCAAGTCTGATGGTTTCCAGAAATGAACTTCATCTTGCATGTATATATACCTTCAAATTGGCAAGTAAAACACAAACCTGACTCAAATAAGAAAAATTCATTAGTAACACCAACACATCAAATAAATTGCTCATACAAAATCGTCCCTTGCTCAAAATTGTCTCTCGAGTTGTTTAATAAGATGCTTTGTTGATTGCTTATTTTTGTACTTCTACAGAAGCTGTTGGCTATGGAGATCCCCTCGTGGCCGTGTTGCCGGAATTTCATGGTCTCAAGTAATGCCACCTGAAGCGGTATCTTCCACCAAGACTTCCAATGGAGCATTGAGTTTCATAATCTTCATTGCATATTTTCAAGATGCACTTTTTATTATTTCTTTTTCTTAGATTTTGAGGAAAAGCAGAAATTTGTGATTTTATTGTCGCTGTCGGTGAGCGAGGACGGTGAACTCGGAAACGCGGCAGATCAAGACTTCATATTACTAGTGCCACTTTTGCTTTATATGAATTTTTCATTCGGTAATTTGATTGACTTAATAATTTAATAGCTGCACTCGAGCATTATGTCTTTACACTAGGCAGGGGTATTCAATATAATAATTAATATCGCCTTCGCCCTTGCTACTAAAATAAAAAATAGACAATAATTGAAAACACAAAAAGAAAAGCCAATAATAGTAGTGATCAGTGCAAATTGCAAAAGCAAACAAACTCATTGGGGCGAGTAGAACTGAATCCAAGCGCCCCGAATTTTCGCTCTCAAAATCAGCTATGGCCGCCCCGGCGACGCTCCCGATTTCCAATAGCCAATCCGAATCCCAGCCGCCAATCGCCACCCCAGCCTTCCGCGCCTTCCTTTCCCGCCTCAACGCCACCATCCGCCACGGTCTCTCCCAGCGCCGCCCCTGGTTAGAGCTCCTGGACCGTTCCTCCTTCTCCCGCCCCGACTCCCTTTCCGACGCCGCCTCCCGTATCCGCAAAAACTTTTCCTACTTCCGCATCAACTACATCTCACTCCTCGCTCTTTCTCTCGCCCTGTCTCTCCTCTCACACCCATTTTCCCTCCTTGTATTATTATCCCTCCTCGCCGCTTGGCTCTTTTTGTACTCGTTCCGTCCTGCGGACCAGCCGGTTGTGGTTGCGGGGCGCACGTTTTCTGATCGCGAGATTTTGGGCATTTTGGTGGTGTCTACCATAGTTGTGGTGTTCCTCACTAGCGTAGGATCGCTGCTCATCTCCGCTCTGCTTGTCGGCCTTGCCGTGGTTTGTACACACGGCGCTTTCCGCATGCCTGAGGATTTATTTTTGGATGACCAGGAGCCTGTTACTTCTGGGTTTCTTTCGTTCATAGGTGGTGCCGCCTCTTCCGCTGCGGCTGCGGCTTCTCCCGCTGTTGCCACGCGTGTCTAATTTGGATCTGATTGGATCCGATGGGTTTTAATGGGATTCAACCCGAACGGTACGCAATTTTAGGCAGGGTTTTCGAGTTAATTGAGAAACAAAAGAACTTTGTTCTGTTCTGGTTATACTTAATTAGGCGTTTTTTTATCTTTATTTTGATTCAGGACCTGAATGTAAGATCTTTAGTTAAATGTTTTGCAATTTTATGCCATTCTTAAGTTTTTAATGATCCCCAGCAGACTTCTTATTGTGATGTCTTTTTGTTCCTGTTCACAAATGAGTGTGGGTTTCTTCTTTTCTCTCGTATCAGCATCATTATTCTGGAACGAGTATATGCTTAGAATGTTGTCCAGATTGCACAGGCACATTTGAGTAGAAGATATTGAGTACTCTTTAGTCTAATACTGTTTTGCATGAAGGTTTGGTACTTGATTTTGTCAAACTATTTTAAGTGAGAATCTCATCTTTTGAGATACACTTAGGCTACTATTGAATTGTGAGAACATAGTTGTGCTTATAAACCAGAAGAAGTTTCATGAGGGAAATTTCTATCTGGCCTCATTGTGAGCTTGGCCTTTGTTATAGTGTCTCAGAATTGCTGACAAATAGTATGATTGTAAAATCTGAAGTTTGAACTACTGATTATCAGCCGGTTAGGTTTATGATGAAACCTACAAGTATCACTATTTTAATTTGCATTATCTCTGCAGGGTAGAACACAATGGAAACTAGTGCCACAATAAGTGAAGTAGTTTTTAGTAATAAACTGGAAATAGTTCACTTCTTTTTTTTAATTGTTATCCAGTTCACTTAACTTAGAATTGTGTGGGCATTCTTTCAGAGAGCAATGGAATTTGCAGGACATAGGTAAGTGTTTTACTTAATTGTATTTGTGGTACTCACTTATGTTTTTGTGAGTGAGTCTAGTGGTCTTATATTTGGAGGTGGACTGGGAGACCCAAGAATGACGGTTGGGTTTGTTGTGGATTTACCAGCTTTAATTGTTAAGCAACAGGTGTCAGGGAAATCCTTAAATCATCTGAATGTTTGGATCGCACTTCTATTAAGTAGATCCTTGTGTATGTTGTTTGTGGCTTATCTGTATTATTTGAGCTCAAGGATGGACAGGGTAATTGAACTGTTAAAAAAAATAAATGAGTTACTTATAATGCAAATATGAAATAATGAATTTGGACAAAATAGAAAAAAAAATTAAGCTTAGAGCTTATCCGTATATGGAAGTGATTAGGAGTTGCATTTATATGTCATGCATACATTTATTCTTAGAAATGAGAATGGAAACTATCAATTTAAGAAAAAGAGTTTTAGTTCTCAGACACCAATAAAACCTGTACGTTCTGAAGTAATATTTGTGGACTTGCTCAACAGGACCTTGTCAAGCATTAAGCAATGCTGGTGTTTGCCCTTTCTCGCAGTAGACAATTGTATGGCTGAAGGTGTTGAGGACTTCCTACCAAGAATCTTGTCGGTGCCGTTGTAGTAGTTCCCAATTTTTAAGATTTCTGGGGTAAATGAAGAGTGAAAAAACTATTGTCTATGTCAAAGATTATGGATTTCTATTGTGTAAAGGACATAGTTAGACTTTAATTTTCTCAACTGTTGGTTCTGTATGATCCTCAGCCTATAGTTATGGTGTCCATAACTTTACTGTTGGCCTGCATATACCTCTTGTAAACATTCTAGCCAACGAATGAAGATAAACGAAGAAATAAGATGCTGTTGAGGCACAGGCGATGAATACATATACTATAGCTAACTAAATTCCCTATATTACAATGGTTGATGTTGTGGTTGTGGTATGGATGAATCACAACAGACAGATAAATTAAGCACTTCAAAGGTAAGTTAAACCCCTCTGTTTTTTCTGAAAATGTTCAATTGAACATGTAGCGCGTCCCTCTTGTGTGTAAACAGTGCCTTTGTTTATCTGTAGAGTTTACGCCCTCTGCGTCTTTGTTTTACAATGACTAATTGAGAATGGGGAGCTGCATCTATTTTAGGGTTGACAATTTGGGTGGGTCGGGTGGGTTTGGATTGGGTTGAAGTAGAGGTATAACATTAATTTCATCAACCCCAACACAACCCAACCTAATGACAACATGAAAATGCTCAACCTTAACCCAACATAAATCGTATCAGGTTAGATTTGGGTTGACCTGATTTTTATTGGGTCAACTCGTAAACTCAAATCCACCTAATCCAACCTACCAATTTGATTTAAAATAATAATTTCAAACATTTGTTTTAATTTTTAGAATTTTTTTGGCATTTTTATTTTTTAATTTTATCTATTTTTAATTATTAATAAATTAAAATAGGAGTAAGGTATTCTCATTATAAATTCACGCAACTTTCTAAAAATTTTTAACTGAACCACATAATAGATTGATTTTAGGACTTCTTGTTCCTCTCATTTTGTAGTATCTATCAGCATTATAAAAATATTGAAATGACAAAGTAATTTATTTTTAAAAATAACATACTTTGTCAAGTTTTATTTACCCACTCTATTTAATTTTTGTATTTTTTGTATAAATCAAATTGTTTCTTTTAACTTCTTAAAATGATATTTTTTTTTAACTTTATATTGATTCAATTAAGTAGCGCACAAATCAATAAAAATATATCATCAAACAAATAAGTAAACAAGTATTTTAATTAGACACATAATTTATCATAAAAATTTGCTTGAATCTTTTGAATTTTTTATAACCTCTCAGTAGAAAGAATTCTTGGGATTTATTTAGATATACAAAATTTTGCATTGCATAAGGCTTAAGAAATATTTGTCGAATAATTCAGTAGTCAAAGCAGTGTTCTGTCAACTATTTACAAAATAACTATCATGTCCGCTTGAATACCAAAAAATAACTATTAGAAACAATATAAAATTATAATCATCCATTCTATATATTTGCGAAAATAAATAAAACTGAAAAATACTAAAGTAATAATTTTGATATTATTAAAGTTCAAAATTTCAACTTTCATTTTGTTATTTTATATTTTTACTCCTAAAAAATTTAAATTTTATTTGTTTAATTCAAGTTGGGTCGAGTTGGTTCAGATTGTCGTGTGACCCAAAATCAAATTTCTGATTGTTCGGATAACTTGAAATTCAACCCAACCTAACTCATTTTCTTCGAGTTCTTATTCGTGTCGACCTTATTGGACCCAAATCTAAAATAAGTCAACCCAAACTCAATTTTTTCGTATCGTGTTAAAAATTGTCACCCCTAATCTATTCCTCTATTCGTTCAGTTTTTGTAGATTGTCAGCAGGTCATGATTATTTAATTTGATTGCAGACATAGAGGTAATGTTTGGTTATAAGTTGTTGTTTTGCATTGTGTTTTTTGAGAGAATAAATTTTGAAAGTGGGGTTGGGAAATGCGAAGTTGTATTAAATTGAGTGATTTTTTTATTGTTAAAATAATAATAAAATATGTATTATATATACATATAATATATGTATATATATTAAAAAAATAAGGAAGTTTTGGTAATAATAAAGAATAGAAGAGGGTATTTTAAAAAACTTAAATTGACATTTTGGAGAGAAATTATATATGTTTGGTGGTTACATTTTGGCAAAACCAAACATAGCCAGAGAAACTCAAACAGGGTCACTTCTTCCTCCACATCCTCCCCCCCCCCCCCCCCCCCCCCCCCAACACACCAAGAACAAACCCTCAGAAAAAAGAAAAGAAAAGAAGAATTATTATTACCGTTATAATAGTAAGGCTTGTAATTTTGTTACACCAACTCTTTTGGTGAATGTTGTACCAAAACATCCCATATTTTTGTTAATGGTAAATGAACATTTGAAACGAGCATACTTAGGGATAGAGCACATCCAAAAGAAATTGACTACTGATTACTCAAAAATTAGCGTCTCAAACTTTCTTGAAAGACTCAAGCAACCGACCAAACTGCAATATCTTTTTTCAAGAGATCGATTATTCTATTGGTTGTCGAATTAAATTATTTGGGTCCTGTGGCAACACTTCCTTTGTGTGCCAAAGAAGAGAATCAACAAAGAAAGCGATTTGACCCACACAATACAAGTAAATTTACAAGACAATGAGCATCAAATATGAATGTAAATTTTAATGTTATTCTATCTTAAGAAAATTAATTACATGGTAATCAAAAAAGTAAGTCCAAACATCATGTTACCAAGAACAAATATTTAAATATTGAAAACTAATCCGGCTACTGGGCTGGCTATAACTTTTTCGCATATTGACTAGTTTCTTGAGCAACCGTCTCCCAAACATTTGCCATCTTCTCTGCATATCCAGCCTGTTATCATCAAAGATATTACTTCTCTTGATTCAGCAAAATTTTTCCAAAATTTGTTCATTATCTTACACTATTCCAGTCTGATAATCAGTACTAAAAGACACATTTCCCCAGGCAACCAACCCCCTCAAAGGAAAAACAAAGTAGAAGACTGCGAAGAATCCTCTTCAAGGATGATTTGAACTCCTACTGTGAAAAAACTAGTGCTCCTAGATCTCAACTTTGGTTTGGTTCTTGCAATCAGCCGTGCCCTTGTATTATTGCAACAAGAAGAAGCACAAAACTAATAGCAAACACGATGCAGCTGTTATCACATCAGGTAATTCTGATTCTAATTGTCTACAGCAGTACGCCATTTGTGATTCAATGCACCAGTGAAGACACTCACGGTCACTTCACTAAGGGTAAGGTGTGATATCTTTATAAATCTTGAGTTTCTATACAAAGGCCACTCACTGGACACAGAAAGACCACCAAAAGAACTGATCTCCCAACATATGACCAAAAGTATCAGATGAGGAAATTAGATCTTTTTGTTTCAGAAGATGATGAAGACAATACAATAATGACATTACAATCAGAATCAAGCTTCTAGTAGTCTAACAACAATAGAGAGAGAGAGAGAGAGTTACCTGATTAAAAATGAATCCTTTCAGCATGCTCAAAAAATCATCATGCCTCTCTTTGTCTAGCCTCTCCAGCTCATTTCTATTGTTTTCCTGCATATCAGAAATTATTCATGCTTTAATTGATTATAAGCTTATAAAGAAATTATATGAAGTTCAAAATTTCAGTAGTTCAATGGTTATAACAAATTTATCATCAAAAACTAAAGATCGAGGTATAGTTGCAATGTATTTTTTGTTGAGGCATAAAAATGCTCAAGATACTCTTATATATAACCAGACAAGTGATTTTCCCTCCCCAGGAGGTCCATTTGTCACCATTAAAAATCTAAATATGCAAATGCAGAGCCACTTTTGGTACATTTTCACCATTTACGAGTGTAATGAACTCTAGAAACTATTAGTGAGTGAAAATAAATGTGTGACATAACACTATACTAAATAAACATGATTGTCCACTGCAAATATCAAGGACCACCCAAAGCTTATAGATCATTTTATTTTATTCCTTTCACAAGCTGGGGAGAAAAATATCTTCCGAGGACAATCCACGGGCATTGCAGAAATTAGACGATCAAACAAGCTTCCGATAGATATGGAAATCTTTAATTAAAGCATTCAGAAATGGAGTGATAAATGTCCATCTAAGTGTCAAGGAGCATTAACAACAGTATGTACTAACCAATCAACATTTCTACTGCATGTGCAGGCAGCAAATGTGTTCTATAACTTACATTAGTAGAAACAGTAGGTTGCATGGAGGTTTTTCTTTTCAGAAATTCTACATGCACTCACACAATCACCTGACTAAATGCAATATTAAAATTTCACACAGAAAGATATTTTTCAGCTGAGGAAAACCTACAGGTTTAAAAAATTGATTAAAGAAAAAAGGATGATTTTCCTGACCTTTCTCTGTCTTTGTTTAGTTTGTCTCAAATTCATTAAATCACCCTCTAGACTTCATATTTTATAGATAGCAGCAGCGATTCATTCTGGTGCCTTAGCCATCCACTCAACATCAAGCATTAAAGCCAACCAATCATGCCATTGGGTACCCCCTAATTTGGTATCTATGTCTATCTTTACTGGTCAAGTGGTAAAACCAATTACAGTAATAGGACTGATCAACTGGCAAAAATTAAGCTAATATAAATTCTTCTCTCTACAATGGCAAATAGCTGGCCAAATTATTAGTTCGATCAGCTTATTTGATTATTACAATAACTAACTCAGAGCAAAAATGATTAGTTCATAAGCAACACCACCAGCCTCTATGAAAAGTAATTCAAGCCCGAAGTTTGATATTACATTATCATAGGTATATGATGAGGAAGTGATCATAGTAAAAGGTTTGTTCTCTTTGGTTTTGCTGCAACAATAAGTTACATGAAAGTAAATGACAGATATGTTTGCCGATATATATCCTTGATTTCTTAATTCTTAATCATCCACCAGAAATATTTTAATCGGAATTCTGTTCTATAAAAAAAACACATTGGGAAAGTTGTTTTCCTCTGAAAAACTTGGCCTTGTCATTTTTCTACTGCAAATTTATGATTAGGCAGAAATATTAGGAAACCATAGGCAATAATCAACCCAATCGCATTTCTTTCATAACTTATTCAACAATGCCTTCCCAGTCAATTCCTAGCATTTTCAGAAGCTAAATACAATTTGAGAACATGAGTTTTCAGATATCTTTGACAAGAGAATGGAAGCATTCACTTTTTAGGTTTATGATGTTACCAAACTGAATTTGCTTGACAAAAGCCAGCATAGCTGTTACTATAATAGCTTACCTCAATTGTCTTATACAGTAGATCAACTCTTATCTTTCAGTGTTGACAAATGACTTAGTCTTTAACAATTTCAAGGACTTGATCAAAAGGAGTAATAGCTGGATTGGGATGTGGACAGCAAAGGCAAATCCGCAGCAGCCCAAAGGTGCCAGAGTGTAAGAATGGTTTTAATGAGTTACCATAGCATGCATGATTTTGGAAAGAAATGTGAATTCTCAGCAGTTCATTAACCAAATGATCATAACCTAGTTTCTTTTTTCAACTACAGGACTACAGATACTACCTTGATTCGTTCATATTCTCTGACTGCACAATTCTTAGCATCCTCAGTTACTCTTACAGTTTCTCGCAGCTCTTCTATTTTCCGAATCCTTGATCTATCACCACCAAATATCTTTGATGAAGCAGCTTCAAGCTTTTCGCTTCTTGAATTTAATGATGCTAAATCTGATAAAAGAGTTTGTACAGTCAGCAAAGCACTTGATCGGTCTGAAAATGCATTGTTGACAGCTAGCATCACGCCTAGATATTCGTGAACCTTATCCTGCATTATATAAAAGATTTAGATAGACATGTCTCGCTCTAGACATAGCTTAAAAATCACACTCTAGGATGAAATAAACGCACGTAAACAAGGAAACATCATTATTTTAACAGAACCATAAGCATGAATTGCAACTAAAAGCAAAAAGAGCAAACATCAAGGATCGTAATATGCAACACATAGAGATCCTACAATCACGAAACTTAGCATCCAATTTATTGAAATTTAAAATTCAACAAGGAAATCCAATTGATTTACCAAGTGTTTCACAGTTTGAGCATTTAATTCCCGATATAATCTACTTGCTTTCACAGCAGCAGTTGCAATGTTTTTCATGTCTGCAGGACGTGCTCTTGGGGAGTCATAAATTGCTTCTTCTGTTTCAAACTTGGTTAACTTTACAAATGCCAGTCCTAGTTGACCCATTGTCTCCCCAATGTCCTGGTGGGCTTTGACAAGAGACTCAGCCTGAAAATAAATAAAGACATCAGAAGTACTGTTTTCCTAGCATGGCTTTCATAAAGAAATTTCCAAATTAAATATAATATTACACTATGCATATTTATCTTCTATATTCACAATAAGTAAGTGTGTCAGTGAACAAAGCATAATTCCACATGTGATAGAATAACAATGCTATAAATTCGAAGCATGTTGTTACATTTTCTGGAACAAAACTGGCAAGTATGATAAAAATAGGACATACTGTGCACAAACGTAGCTAGTAGTTTAACCGTGTAAAGTCCACAAACATATACGCTATTCTTGGTGCATATCATAAAACTACAACATGATTAAATGATATCAACTAAATCCATAAAGTAATAGCAGATATTTTTCGTCATTGCATACTTTACAGAACATAACATTTATTCCGACGATGATTATTTAGAAGTATTTAACCACAAAACAAACATAAAGCAAATGGAAATAAGAAGTTGCATATGTATCAACTGTGTTCTTTTACACAAAGAATAATCTCTACAATCACCAAGTTACTCCCTGAAATAAAATCTTCAACACCCTAGATTATCCATCAAACACCAAGAAATCCATAACCAGCATCATAACTTCTCAAATGGTGTGAGCCATTCACATTTATGACTGCAATATTTGCATTGCCCCCAAAGAAAGCTGTTTTATAGCTCATCCATTATCATGTCCATTCCACCAATTCTCCAGATAAGCATGTGTTAGCACTCAGATGGTAAAGACTTTTAGGAATTAGCTGTTTCTATGAATCAAGTGTAAACTAAGCTCAACTAATACCAAAGATGTATACCATTTGACATCCAAAAATGAAGCTAAACATAATTTAGACCCTTACAAGCCATCTTGGATGTTCACAAACTAGTTACTTGAAACCTTAGCATGCCATCAATCAATGCAAAGCCATATGTTCAAAACTTTAGGCTTCAAGTCTACCTGCATAAATAAGTACAATCTCTCATACAATGAATGCATAATAAAAGAGGAACAAGTTATACCTGCAGCGACACACTACTGAGCTGCTGCTCAAAATCCTGCAACTTTTCTTTCCTATCTAAAAACTCCTTATCCTCCTCTACGAGCGGTGGTTTCACACCACCCCAATCATTTGCCACCGACTGCTTCAACTCCTTAAAAATCCTCAATAAATCCCTCCCGCCCTTGGCAGGCTGCGTCACCTCACTCATATCAGCTGCTCCACCAACAAGACTCTCCCCACCAAGCAGCTGCTTCGGCAGCCTTACTGCCCCATCCAACATTCCTGCTGCCACATCAGTTGTCCTCATCAATGGCATTTTCCCAGAAGACTCCAGAAACATTCTAATTCCTCACTTCTCCTTATCACGGGGTGAGAAGCTAATCGTCTCACATACTTCTCCAATGAAGCGCGCCTTTGCTCCACGAATTCATGCTTCTGCATCACCTGACTCTCAACCACACTCTTATCCGGCCTTAAAGGTATAAAATACCCACGATAACTCTCTGCTAACCTATCTGACAAGGCGACAACATCCTTAAACCTCCTCCGGACATTAAATTCTGTCCCATTGAACTCAGGCAAATTTGTAAATGTCGTAATCAAGTACGAAAAGTAATAACCTCCCCCTGGTACAAGAGACCCAGATAATTCCTGCTCCTTCTGTGGATCCGAAACAGAAATTTTGAGGTAATCAGATGTAAACGACTGCGGTACCAACGCGGATTGATCGTGGCTGTCGATATCAGCAGAACCAACAGAATCCAAGTCAAAGGATCGGAAAACCGCTTCTGCATAAGAAGGGGGCTCGAGAATGGAATTAATGGAGTTTTGGCTGGGATTTGGGGTTTGTTTCCACGGAGGAGAGCTCATAAGATCAGTATCATCCGTGAGGATTTCTACAAACGGCGAAGATGAAGAGAGAGGATCGTCAAGAAAAGACTTTGAGCCGTTGGATGGCGGTGAGGGATCACCGGAGAGAACTAGCGATGCCATTTGCTCTTTGGATGTGTAGAGATGGGCTTCTTCGTAGCCCTGGTTTTCGTAGCCCATCATTATTTTTCGCTTTTGCTCGACTGTGATTCTTTAAATTAGCTATTTTCTGAAGGTTACAAGAGTTGGAGGAAACGGGGTGGTCTTCTGCGGAGTAGGATTGATGAGGGTGACATTTTAGGAGAGTGAATTTTCTAAGTTTTGATTGGGTTGTGGTGGATAAAGTAATAGTGGAGGACAGTTTAGGTGGGGGGGGGGGGGGGAGTTAGTTGCGTCGCCCAGTGATGGCGGTGCACGGCGGCGGGGGCCGGGGGGAGGCCGAAGGCGGTGGAGTTGCGGGCGGGTCTAAGGTTTTCGGGGATTAGACGGCAAGTCATGTGTTGAGAGATTGAATAGCATGCTGACGTGTCGCCACATGACCAACACGTGTACCAAACTGTGGAAAACGTTTCTCGTTAGGCTCTTACAGCAAAATTAAGGAAACTATAAGAGTATGTTCGGTTGTGTTGTCATTTTTAATTTTTGTGTTTAATATTTTTAAAATTTAAAAAGTTAATTAGGGAAAATGATTAATTGGTTTAAAATTCTCAAACTCAACTTTTATTTTGTATTCAGTTCCCATTTAAAAAAATTTAGTCTTAACTTTTCAATTTCTTTTTTCATTTCGAAATCACTTCCCATTACTTGTCTAATTATTGAAATGACTTCCACTTGAACACAAAATTGCCCAAAAAACTCACCCTTCTGTCTACCACTGAAATAGATGAAACCGCAAGCACGCCTTTTACACATTTTTCCTCTTTTTTTATTAAAAAAAAAAAAAAACTCTGCATTGATCCTCTTGTCTTCCACATGTCCCTCCAATTTCTTTCTTCAACTAAAGTTTTCATTCACTGTAGACCGACATTTGAAGCATTCCCGTTTGGTGTTTGAGTTTTAAAAGCTGTCTTTTCGTCTTTTTCTCTTGTTCCATTGGTTCTGTTTCATTTCGCTTGCATCCATCAGATTATAGAATGTATTTTTCTGTTGAAATGCTGGGTCTGTAACTATTTTTTTAATATGTTCGTGAGATATACTTAAAACCTCTGTTTGTATATGCATTTTAAATGAAACATACTTGAGTTCATATCTTTTGTACGTAAAGGTAGTATTTCGTTTACTAAAATAAATATTATTCAAAAACCTTATTTTTTGTTGTGTCAAACCTAATTTAACGTAATTTGTATTTAAATTTTCTTTATTAATTATGAAACTTGTTTTGAGTTAAACAATACTTTAGTTTTGTAATGATTGATTTGGTTTACTATATGGTTAATATTCGGTAGGCAAAATAACAAAATTCGTCCTGTAATTTTACCCCATTTGGTTTTTCGTCCTATAACTTGCATAATATCAATTCTAATCCTATAAGTATTAAAAAATTATCATTTTTCGTCCTTTTTTTGCCGGAGCCGGCGAAACTCGCCGGAAAATGTGACATGGCACGCCGAGCGTGTGGACATTTTTTGTTTTTGCCTCGTTGGACTGCCTAGTAGGTACTTTTTGTCTTTTTCTTGCTTAGTTGGCAGCATACATGTCTTTTCCTTTTTTTTTTAAATTTCAAATATATTATATAATTTATATACACACACGCACACATATATATACACATCTATTTATATATATATATATTTATATATTACATATCATCATTTTTTCTCTAAAACACATTTTTTTCCCCTGAATATCCTTTATTATCCCCAAAACTTTCCCATTTTTTAATATATACATACATATATTATATATACATTATATATTATTATTATTATTATAACAATAAAAAAATCACTCAATTTCATTTTCACTCCAACAATTTAACAAAAAAGCATTGATTTAACTGTTACAGTGAAAAAAACAACTTCCCAAAACATAAACAAATATACCAAAATTCTCCAAATTCTTTTTTTAACTATTTTTCAAAATATAACCAAAAATTAATCACATTCCCCAACACAATTTTCACATTCTCCAATAATTTATTCTCCCAAAACACATAATAAAATCACACAAAAAATATAACAAACATTTCCTTAATTTACCATTAACAATATTATTTTAACTCACATATTTAAAATAATTTAATTAAATTTAAATATAAATTAAAATTCCTAACCCCACCCCAACCCCCGCCTTGCCACCCCCCCACTCACCCACCTATGACGGGCCGGCCATGTGCAAGCGGCCACCATGGCCACCAACTAGCCATGGTGAGCTCAGCCGGCCAGCCACCCACCGAGTGGGTGGGTGGGGGGTTGGTGGGGGAATATATACATATGTATGTGTATGTATATATAAATACATATATTTAGATATATATATGTGTATATATAAATATATATTATATATATTATTGTATATCTAGTTGGCATTTTTTATTTTTTTATTTTTAATTTATCAAGCCATGTCAGCTGCCAATGAGGCAGAAACAAGAAATGTCACAGCCCAGCGTGCCACGTCACATTTTCCGGCGAGTTTCGCCGGCTTTGGCAAAAAAAGAACGAAAAATGATAATTTTTTAATACTTATAAGACTAGAATTGATATTATGTAAGTCATAGGACGAAAAACCAAATGGGGTAAAATTACAGGACGAATTTTGTAATTTTGCCATATTTGGTATGTTGGCAACTCAATTTTTAGGGCTTATATTTAATATGGTTTGTTTGAAAGGTCTACATCATATTTAGTCATTTCCTATTGTTCATGACGAAAAACGTAGCATTAATTTATTCAATACTGTACGCATGTATATCTAGTACAAAGTCCTCTATTTTAGTATTTTTCGTTTACATTTCAGTATGAAAACCTTAAATGTAAGAATATATGGAGATGTTTATAGTATTTATTTACATTATTTCTATATTTGTAGCAATGGAATCAGAAATATACTCATGTTGCTCCCCTATATACTTTTACACAATAATGAAGGAGATAGAACCTAAATTTGGGTTCCGACACCAATAGGCCCTAAAGGAAACCCCATCTATGTCTATTACATATGCCACAGTTGAATTATAATTTCCATAGAGTTCAAGCAATCATAAGACAATTCAACATATGAACAACTTCATTTGTCTTTGGTGAAGACACCTTTTAAGGGGCCAGAGTATTTTTTAGTATTAGGGTTGTCTCATGTGGGGCAAAATGTGGACACGGTCTAAAGATGAAGTCAAACATAGTTGATCATTTATTTTCCAAAAAAAAAAAAAAAAAGAATGTTAACCATGTACAAATATTAAAAAGGTTACAAGATGTTTGTGGATAGACATAGTGATCAAAAGATACTAAAGATTTTGCTAGGTTGTATATACTTTTTATCTTTAATTGTATTTTGTTTCTAATGAGCGACTAGCGCACACCTTGTTTTGTCATCCCTTAAGTCGATAATCTATCTTCTGTTGGGTTGTATGCATGGGGAGATGTTGCATACATCTTTATAGTTCAAGAACTGATGAATCATTTGGGAGGTGATACAAAGGAGGTGCAGAGGAAAAAAATACTTTGATGGTTGTACTATTGGTCTTTTGGTAAGTGTCTTTGAATATTTAAATTATAAAATTGTTGTCATTTACTGTAAATAACTATAAGTTTTTGCTTTATGAACGACAATAATGGTTGCATGAGCATATTCCTTCTTTGGTGAAATTGGAATTCTTGCCTGTATGCCTGCGGTTCTTTCGGTGGGCTAGTAGCAAGATCCTAAAGAATGTGGCTAATGTAGAGAAAGCTTTTAAGCAAATTAAAAGGGAAAAAGGTAAAAGTTTATTGTTTATGTCTAGTATGATTCCCTATGAGTTTGACATTTGGAAAAAATGTGAAAATTCCTATTGTAACAGATTGTGCCATCTATCCCTTTCCTGAGGAGGAAAAACTTGTCGCTTCAATGTGGGTAATTATTTAGTTGCACATGATTACTACTTGAAGTTTACTTGGTTATTACACTAACAATTTTATGCTCTTTGTACAGGTTCCTTCAATGTCAAGCTATGATTATTTAAGATTTGAAGCTCAATTGAGGCAGAAAAATGAAGAAGTGAAACTATTGAAGCACATAATTGCAATTTTGGAGAGCAAAGGAAACAAAGATGGTGAGGAGAAGATGACTAAAGAGGAGAAGGAGAATGAAGATGAGAAATACAAAGAAGAGGACAGTGATGCTGCTGCTGCTGGTGGGGCTCAAGACAGTTATGAGAAACCACACTTGGAGGCTGTTATTGATAAGTTTGAGACTTCATGTGGTGGTAATGATGGTCATAACGGTCATGATGGTGATGTTGTTGGTGATGTTGATGCTAATGATAGGGGAAAGAAGAAGGGGAAGACCACATGAAGAAAAAAGCAAAAAGTATGATCATACCTTTTCTATTGTCCGAGGTGTGAGAACAAGAGATGATCGAAGGAAAAAAGAAAAGAAAAGATAAAGACTTTATCACACCAACCCTCGACATCATCGAAGAAAACCAAAGTTTGGGCCCATAGAGGCCGTGGCAAAGGTAGAAAGGACTCAAAGAAAAAAGTTGCAGATGTGAGCCAATGTACAACTAAAGGGACTAATGGTGCTGAAGAAGTGGCTCAATATATTAAAAAGGAGAAGACTGATACTGAAGAAGTTAGTTTAAATACTATGATGTATGATGTTTAGTAGTTGACCTCTTTGTAAAAGTACCAGAATTGTGAAAAAAAAAAATACTATAAATTGGTTTTGAATATTGAAATTACTAAAAAAGAATATTGCCTCTTTTTTTTAATGCAAATTTTATGTATCTCGTATGGTGCTATTATTGTGTATAGAGATGCTGGTGTTGAAGATTTTGAAATTTGCCTAAGTGAACTTTGATAAAGAAAAGATTATAGAGCGCGCAATAACATTCCTGACAGATAACAAAGCATTATTAATTTGTTTTTGTCTCAACCTAATTTGGAGCAATAATAATTTTCTACTTGTTATTCCTTTTACTAAAAAATTTAAGGTAACATGACCACTTTATCAGAGGAGATGTTTTGTGTGATCTGTTATATGGAAAAGAGGTAATAGGTAATCTTCTTGATGGTTACTTGAAGATACTGTGCAACAGCTCTTACAATGCATCTTGTGGACATGGAATGTGGTGTATGTCTACTAATGTTCAGGTAAATAATTTGTAAAATATTCAGCACTCTACATTGTAAAATGACTACTAATACCAATATAATTTGTAGACTGCAATATTGAACCAATTGAAGATGTTGAACAAGAAACATACAATAAAACCACAACAATGTCCAATGTTTCTTGAGGAAATGAATGTTAGTCCACAAAAGATGCTTGAGCAGCTCAATTTGGATGTGTTGACCAAGTGTCGGTTTGTTATTTTTCCAATTGTGTATAAGTTCAATTGGTTCCTATTGATTTTTGATATATCCACAAAGAAGTTTACACAGATAAACTATGTCTGACCCCCTATGTCAAAAGCGACAGCAAGAGTTTACGTAATTTCGTTTTCTGTTAAAAGTATTCATGAAAATAAGTTTCTTAAACTATAATAAATGATGTTATAATTATGCTTTGGAGATTAAGTTTATAGTAGGATACCTCAGGCATTTATTGGGGTATAATGCTGGAAAAAGTGACATCTAATATGCATACTATCGCTAACAAGTGACGTGGACTGTGGAGTTTATTGTTGTCTTTGGGCTGAATGTTATGCAAGGAACCAAAAAGAGTTTTAGGACTATGCAAACTTATGTTCCATTAATGCATATCGGGTATATATAGCTACTATGACTCGTCATGAGCATAGCTTGCTATATTCTGATACAATATGAGGGTAGCTTACCGCATTCTGATAGAATATGCAGGAGGCTTCTTGCTTGTAAGGTTAAGGTCACCAAGAATAAAAAAGGAAAAGATAGTTTAACTACTAAGGGCAAGCGATTATGATCACAAGCAGCCGGGTTATGATAGCCAAATTAGATTCAGTACTTAAATACAAAGTTTTAGGATTAGTATCCAATAATGCAGCATTTCTCTTTGTATTTTCAGTGTACTTGACCAAGTATTATTTGTCTAACTGTTGGTATGAGTTCTAGTATGGATGAGAACAACAATGTCGTTAGATGTGAGATTTTGGGTGGTTGTTAAGTTTTCGTATATGGATATCATCGTGAATTTGATCTTTCATTTATATAGAAAATGTTATATGTTACATGTTACATAGTACTTAATTCCCAAAAAATGGTAGCATGTACAATGAGAAATCGATATAAAAGCAAGAACTAGAAGATACAAAAGACGTACAGAACAATGAGAATTCAATAAAAAAAAAAGACAAAACTTAAAGTACAGAACCCCTTATTATAAGTACACAACATAGTCAAATTCAATACATAAACCTACTCCCAAAGTACATAAGTACCGAAACTGGGTCCTTTCTTCTGAATTTTTAGTATTATTCTCAGCGCATAGGGGATCGTTTTTCATTCGACCTAATCTAGCAATTACATGATCATAAGGTTATGAAGTATTAGACCTAAGACTCATTTAGTCATGATAGGTTTGGTGGTGTACGAGGGGGGTGTCAGAATGATTCCTTTAGCTCGTGTATCAGTGATTTATACTAGTACGAATGACAACATAAGCAGTTGGATATGGGTACTTTTTTTTGGAATATCTAGTATCATTGTTAATAGAAATGATATTTTTATCTACATTTAAGGTATCCGAAAAATTTGGTATAGTATCTAAAATTTGTAATATATTACACTACATGCAATAACAAACATTCCAACACGTATCATCACTTATAGGTTGTTCCATGCATCGAATTAAAGTTGAACCCGTCCTTTGGAAAAGTAAGTACAAAACCCCTCATTATAAGTACATAATCAGTGCGGTTTGAGTACATAAACATAGTTCTGAATTACACAAATACCTAAACTAGGTACTTTTTGGGATATCCAGTATCATTGTTAACATAAAATGGTATTTTTATCTGCATTCAAGGTATCTAAAAAATTTGGTATAGTATCTAAAAATCAATCCCAAATATTCCAACACGTACTATCACTTATGGGTTGTTTCATGCATCGAATTGAAGTTAAACTTGTCTTTTAAAAAAGCAAGTACAAAACCCCTCATTATAAATACATAACCAGTGCGATTTCAATGCATAAATGTAGTTCTAAAGTATAAAAATACATAAACTGGGTACTTTTTTTGGGATATCTAGTATTATTGTTAACAGAAAATGGTATTTTTACTTACATTTAAGGTATCCGAGAAATTTGGTATAATATCTAAAAACCATGATTAGAGTTGTAAATGGATATTAACAGTACGGATATGCAGTATCCATATCCGTACCCATTTTAGTTCTATAATATCTGTATTTGTATCTTTATCCGATGGATATTTTTTAATAACATCCGAATTCGTATCCAACGGATATTAATCGAATTCAGATATATCTGTATCCGATTATAATTATTAGGATATATTCATTTATAAATATTCGAATATCTATTTATAAATATCTAAATATCCATTTATAAATATCCGAATATTTGAATCCGTTAATTTGTAATAAAATGCATTTTTTTCTAATAAATTTCATTAAAAAAAATTACCACTTTATCTTAGTATTAAAAAATTAATTATTCTTGATTTAGTTAATTTTTTTAAAATTAATTATTAACTTTATGATTAATTAATGTTAATAAAATGACATTAATATAAATTAATTATAAATTCAAGCAACAATAATTTTATATTGATCAATTTTTTTCGTTCATATATTGATTTTTTTTTCTTGATTTAGTAGATTTTAATTTTCATTACTACAGTCTATCGTTTCTTCATAATACTTAATTACTAAGTTTTTCTTATTAATTCTTTAATTACTAATTTATACTTATATTCATTTATATATAGATAGTGAGATTTCATATTGGAAAAATAAAAATAATTTATTATGTATAATAATTTTTTAAATATTATTTATCAGATATGGATAATAGATTTAATTAAATTATGGATAATCAAATATATATAAATGGATATATCCAACGAATATGTATTTGGAGCGGATATATTAAATGGATTGGATATGCAATTACCATATTTGTATCCGTTTACAGTTGAATATCTACTAATTGAATATAGATAATATCCGCTTTAAACGAATATGGATAATATGCTTAGAAACAAATTCGGATGCTAACGGTTAACAGATTTTTGAATATCCATTTATAGCCTTAATCATGATATATTATACTACATTCCAACAAAAAGTCAACTAATATTATTACATAATAATCCAAATAGTCTAGATCTAACATGCCCTTCAAAAAGCAAAAATTAGCAACTGTCATTAGTCTCTGAGTACCGTGCAGTCTTTCTTAGATTGATTGTATCCCCTTCATGCACTCTTTTCCTACGGATTAATAGTAAATTAAAAAAAGAAGAAGATAAGTTACATAGTAATGACAAGAAGGTATAGCAAGCATACATATGCAACATAATAGTAAGCAAATACATCAGTAAGGTTAAGCTAATCTAGCTAGTCATAACTTCTTTGCATGTACGACAGTTATGCCCTGTTCTACCACACCGCCTACACTTGATTACTCGAATATTAATTTAAGATAAAAATCTCTGTGTCTTTCTACGACCTGGCTGAGATCTCACATCATGTGCATAAATGATTGGTTCTTCCTCTAGTTGGAATATGTTCAGGTCAAAAGTAGGTATAGGGAGGTACACGTTTGTAAGCTTGTTGATACATCCCAGCCCAATAGTATTGGTCAGTGAAGTCATACACCGACAGTGACTTAAACTCAATATACGCACAAGCATGGTTTCAAGGCATTCTATCAACTTGCCATGTCTGACATGAACAACTCCAACTCTGCAAACCAACATAGGATTTGTCATGATCACTAACCTCAAAGTTCTAACTACTAGATTTCTCCACTTTTAGTGTATGAGAGGCTATATAATTTACTACTAGCTTCTTCTCCTGCTTCAGGCATAATACTGCAGTAAGTTTATTAGATTTTTCTCGTCGATCATACATCATAACCATGATTTATTTGCGTATATGATCAATCATAGCTGCAATGGGTATAAATCGTGCCGATTTAACCTAATTATTCAAACATTCCGCCTTATTGTTGTTTATTATTCCCCATCTATCACCAGCAAATAAAGAATTTGCCTAACATTGCAGCTCTAGCTACATGATGAAGTCTTTAACAAAAGGCATGGACTCCACTATACTGCTTATATGCCGAGTATATTCTTGCCTTGTTGGAGCATATGCAGCTTTAATGAAAACAGATGCTCAGTATTTCTTGTTGTGGAAGGGGTACTTTCTCATTACTTGAAATTGAAATTATATGATAATTAGATTTTTGAAACTATTACTTGAACATTAATTTAGATCAAAATATAATTTTCAATAAAATACAAAAAAATCTTATTTGCTTTTTAAACTTGTCCACCAACTATATCAAACAGTATGCATGATGGCAACCAAAAAATACCATGGGGATGGCTTTAAGAAGCTCAATATGTCGGTCAGAGAAAAAAGTGAACCTTTTGAACTATGTGCTATGGTGAACACCTAAAATGCTCCTAAACTTCAAGTAGAACCACTCCCCATTAGTAACATTTTCAGCATCAACAACTGCATATTCTAATGTGAATAGATCATCACTAGGATCCTTGGTGACAACACTAAGTAAGCATTCTTTATACTTATTCTTAATGTGAGTGTCATCCAAGAAAATCAATGGTCTACATCCCCTGAGAAAGCCAACCAGACAAGCTGTGAAATAGATAAATAATTGCTGAAATTTTAGGGTTGGCGGGTCAATCTCATAATCTGCAATACTTCCAGGATTTGTTTCCTTCACAGTCCTACAATACCATCTCAACTTATCAAAGGATCTCTTGTCCGCCCCATGAATATGATGCATAGCTATTTCCTTACCCAACCATGCTCTATGGTATGGAATTTCTATGTCAAATTCTTTGTGAATATCTTTCATTAGATTGATTACATTAGCAACCCAAGCAGAATTAGCTTTAGGATGTCCCCTCGTCTGAAGACTACCCTCATTATATGTATGTTCCAGGTTGCATTTTCGAATGCCAAAGAGTTTTTTAGCTTTATGCCTTGAGGCATATATTCACCATTTGCAATTATTATCACTACAAATTGCTATAATCTTTTTGGAATCGTTTTTCTTATATAGAAAGGACCTTCTAGTAGTAACAACATAATTGTTAAGTTTAATTCTAAACTCTTCAGCATCTTGGAACATTTACCCCTCTCCATGGATGCAATGACTCCAAACATCAATTGAATATCTTTGTAATGCTAAATCATATTGTGACTCACTTGTAGAGGGAATGTCCTCTTCTATTTTATTCTTAAATGGGTGTTCATTGCAAAGAAATAACATAGTCAAATACATAATAATTATCAATAAAGTGTTGCAAGATCAATGTGTAAGTACTTAACTATGCACTTTCAGTATTCATCAACAAGATAACTATGTACTTAAGTAAACAATATCAATATCTCACACAGAAGAACTAAGTACTAAAATAAACAATTTAAGTACTTAAATGGAGGAGATAAGTACTGAAATGACTGGATCCAGAATTTAACGTAGAAAGAACTAGGCAGTGAACAAAAAAAAAAATGTAGTATTTGACATAGAAAACCTAAGTGTTGAAATGAATAAATAAAGTATTTTACATAAAAGAGCAAGAAATGAATAATCATAAAATTTAATATTCAACATAGATGAGTGAAGTATTGAAATGAACAAATTTAGTGTTTAATATAGAAGGCCCTAAGTATTAAAACACACATATCCAGTATTCAACGTAGAAGAGCACAAGTACTGAAATGAACAAATTCAGTATTTAACATAGAAGACCTAAGTACTAAAACACATAAGAAAAATTATTCTATTAGACAACTGCATATAACTAATAATGCAAATAGGTACAGATTGGGATAATGGAAGTATGCTAAACAATAAATGCAGTATGAAATTGAAGATATGAAATATGTACCTGCTTATATAGCTACTTTGTTTTCCTCGTCCACTAGGTTCACTTTTTCGGACAATCATCATGTCAGCTAAGGTCATCTTTAAGCATAAATGCATACAAATCATGTTGGACACATTCTCGTTAGCATTCAAAGTCATGTATATTTTTTGATAGGGAGCAAGGTATTGCACTGTGTGGAATTGAGGGCAAACTTTTGCATCATTTTTTCCCCAGTTGGAAATACAGTCTCACTAGAGTCATGCTCTCAAAAATAGACATGATATAGAGTTCCACATTGTACATACAATTCCCTAATAGTTCAATTTGAGGTTCTTCCCTACTACCCGACATTTTCAAGCTAAAAAAAATTAAAATAACTGTTGCTCATGAAAGATTACAATGTTGCTTTACTGTGCAACAATGAGACAAAGTAGGCTTGCTTCCTACTAATATGTTGTAGCCAACTGCAAAAAAGGGGGGGAAATGGGAAAGAGAAGCACTACGTTCCGCTGCAAGAGTTAAATAGAAAATAGATGAGAGAGAGAGAGATAAGCTGCTTGGGACATCAAGGTTTAGGAATAAAGGAAAAAAAAACATTAAAGTGAGAGCGACATCAGGGTTTAGGAATAAAGGAAAAAAACATTAAAGTGATACCATTTTCGTCATTTTAAGTGGTTAGGGAGTGAAGTTAAAGCTAAAACTTCACATGGGGAGTCCAAAATAAGAAATGGTTGGCTGTGGATTGAATCCCAAAGTGAATGTTGGATTTTGTATTTTTAATTGAGATTCCCTAGAGAAAATGAGTTGAAAATAAATTCGTATTTGGATAATATGTTGAAAAAAGTAATAATTATATAGGATTTAACAGGTTACAATTAGAGAAAGATTGTAATAATGAGGAAGAGAGAGAAGATATATAGGTAATTGTGAGAACATATACATTATTGAAAAATGTATTTTGAGATGAAAATGAGTTCAAACATAAGTGAAAATAGCTATAAGTTGTTGATAATTCATTTTTAAATAGTGAAAATGGGTGAAAATGAATTTGAAAACATAAACAAACAACCTGCAAGCTACCCATTTGGTTTTATTTTCATTCTAACTTTTTATTTTCATCATTTTTAAAACTTTAAAAATTAGTTAGTAAAAATGAGTTGAAAATGATTTTGTATTTTAATAAATTATTAAAAAATAATAACTATATCGGGTTTAGTAGATTATAGGCAAAGAGAGATAATACTAATGATAATATAGAGATGATATATAAATTATTGGGAAGTGATGTGTTTTCATTTTCAACTAGTAAAAAAATGTGAAAATAGAGTTTGAGAATGAAAATAAATGGAAACTTGAGACTTTTTATAATTTTTTTTAAATGTTTAGGGTCCTTTTATTTAGTGATATAGGACGAAAAGTGATGGAATGAAATAGGGATTAAGGATAATATAGTTTGTATTTTTTTTAAGTTATATTTATTTTGCCGGATGAGATGAATGATGGAAGCGGATAATTATATTTATTATTTACTTGAATGAATAATAGTATTGGAATAAATTTGAAAATGACAAAACTACCCCAAAAAGATAAATAAAAATAGATATTTGTTGTTTAGTTGGGAATATAATATGCAGAATTTTGAAATTGGACTGGTAAAACCTTTCCAAACTCTATAGTTACCACGTCTACGTCAATGTAACTATGACTTTAAGAACTTAATATGCATTTGATGTGTTTGGGTGCATTATGTAGTAGTGTTCGAGAACCTATAAGATTCAAATTTTATCTTTTACTTAGCAGCGCTTATGGATGTAATAGTTTAGGTTGTTCGCCTAAATAATCAACTTACTACTATTTTGAATAGTGATTATTAGACTATTTTCTCAAGTTTGATAAGTGATAAACTATCAAAGTAAGGGCTATTATAAAGAATTATTAATACTTATTTGATCAATCCATCCCTTATTCCTAATAATGTTGCGGCTTCAAGTGAAAAATTGAAACTGTCTGATTAGCATCGCGACCAAAAGTTCTTTCTAGTTGCAACATCATTCATTCAGTTTGTATGATGGCAGTATTTGATATTTGGTGCCACGGCCACACATATATAAAGGTTGTGGCCATATCGGTGAAGAACAAGCTATTCAGGCACAAATGAAACATTTCTCAGTTATGAACAAATTGGTGAGTATTGAGCTGTAAATAAAGGTATTATCACACTTAAGATTAACTAGAGAGCCACAATGACATTAATTTTGCCAATAAAAATATATTTCGCTACAAAATAACCACAACATACCATTGCACTATTTCGATTTAAAGATGGAATGTTTCAACCATGCCCCATTTATCCACACAATTTCTTGTGAATGCCAACCATCAACAAGCTTTCACCTTTCTTATAAATGGATATAGCATAGTGACAAGATGAGAAAAGGGTAGATGCTTTGAAAGTTTTCGCCCAAAAATAACAAATCTAATTCTTTCATTTAAAATGGTTTTCCATATTAGGAATTAGGTTTCCTTAGGTGTGTATTGGTGATGTGTTCCGTAGAACCAACAAGAAGGGAAATTTTTTTTGCATAAGAATGAGACTATAAAATTTTATGAATGAAAACAAGGACAAAATAGTAATATTCATTCTCATCTCAAATAGCTTAATTTGTGGGATTTTACTGTCATAACCCTATTGTTGGATTTCTCGTCCTACAACATCCATGAATAGCGTGAGCTCAAATTTTTCTTAGTGAGCTATCATCTAAAAAAGTAGACAATAAATAGTGATAGATTATTGGCTTAATCCAGTCCTACCCCAAAAAGTAAACAAGCCGTAGTTATAGTGGTAGGTTTAAGAGCCAACCAATTAAGAAGCAACAGGAAGCAGCATCAAGCAACAAATCACCAGAATCCTTGGCAAGTTTAAGAGAAGAGACCATAGCTATAGTGGTAGGTTTGCTTTCAACAAAATTGGTATCATCCAAAATGTCCACTGCATATTTGCTTGGATAGGGAACCATTCCTTTATAGGAGCGAGCAACCTCAAGCTTAGAAAGAAATGTAGATCACCAAGATCTTCGATACGAAAAGAATCATTCAAGAATTCCTTAACAAAATTAGTATATGAAAATTATTACCAGCTAAAATTATATCGTTCATGTATATGAGGAAAATGGTCAAAGTGCTACTAGGTGACTTAATGAACAAGGATTAATTAGCGACAGATTGCCTATTATAACCCAATTAAAGAAGGGTAGTGAATAGTTTTGAAAACCAATGGTTACTGGCCTATTTGAACTTATATAGAGACTTCCATAACTTACAAACCATATATTCATATTCATGGAGGAGATACTAGAAGGTGGGGACATATAAGTATCTTCATGTAAATCTCTATGAAGGAATGAATTATCCATGTCTAATTGTTTCAGAATCCAGCCTTGAGCAACAACAATAGTAAGAAGAAGATGGACAATAGTCACTTTAGCTATAAAGGAGAAACTTTCAAAATAGTTAATGCCTTTCTTCTGTGTATATCCTTTGGCAACTAGATGTGCTTTATACCATTCTATGGTCTAATGGCACGATGTTTTGTACGGTAAACCCATTTACACCCCACAATAGATCTCCCAAGAGGTAAAAACACAATAATCAAAGTCTTACTCAAGAGTAGCAAGTTCACGCTGCATTACTTTAATTTGAAAAGGATGTTTGAGGGCAAACCCTAGGTTCATGGTTAGTAGAAATTGAACAAGTATATTTTGCATAAAAAGGAGATAAATAAGAAAAGAGAAAACATAAAAGTGAGGTCTAGAAATACCTGAGTGTAGAGACATCGATCCTATGAAAACAAGGTAACAGTAGAAGTCAGTGAGGTAGGATGGACTTTTGTACTCTCTGGTGGACTTGTGTACAAAGGGTATGGGCTGGGGTTGGGAAGTAGCTAGAGAAGGGATGTTATCAAGAGCTGGATCTAGATGATAAGTAGGAAAATGAATGGAATTTGTGTGTTCTTTTGAGTGGAATAGGAAGATAGTTTCATGGAAAGTGATGTTATAGAAAGCAAATATCTCACGAGAATGTGTGACTACAAGGGGGTAACCTTTAGTGCCAAGTTTATATCCTAATAAAACACTCTCACAAGCCTAGGGATCAAGTTTGGTGCAGTGGTTGGTGAGGGCTAGCATAGTAAAGAGACCCAAAGATTTTAAGGGTGGAATGGCTAGGTAATAAGTTGTATAATAGTTGAAAGGATGATTGCTCTTTGAGTAATGGGGATGGTAAGCGATTTATGGTGTGTGTGACATGAGAAACGGCATAAATCTAGTATAGTTCAGGGAAAATCAAGCCCAAGCAGCATTAAGAATGTGTTGATGCTTACGTTCCATAAATCCCATTTTGTTGAGAGGTCTCAACAAAAGATGTTTGGTGTATGATGCGTTTTGAAGCATATAACGAAGGTGTAACAAATTCCAGTGCATTGTCACTACTTATACTTTGTATCTTGCTAGATAATTGAGTTTCAACTAAAGTAAAGAAGAATGGTAACCAATTGCAAGCATCAAATTTATTTTGGAGAAATATAACCATGTAAATCTACAAAAGCCATCAATAATAGTAAGAAAGTATTGATACCCATTATAAAATGGGGAGCCAAAGGACCACATATGTAAATATGTATAAGTTCAAAACATTTTGAAGAGATAATATGGCTTACATTAAGGGGAGTTTTCTTATGTTTAGCATAATGGCAAACTTCATATTCAGGATGTCATCACCAAATGTGGGATATAAGGGCTAAATAATTTGTGTCTGGTATTACAAGAATGTCCAAGGTGAATATGCCAAATGTTAAACAAGGCAGAGGTAGAGACGAGAGATATAACAGATGATGGTGAGGAGCAATTGAGAAAATAATAACCACCTTGCATCTTAGTTGTATCAATCATCCTCCAAAACTTCAAATTCTACAAAAGATAACAAGAATGTTGAAAAATGAGATAGTAGTAAAGAGAAAAGGTTAATTCAACAATAGAGACCAAGTTGAAAAAAAGTAAGGAAGATAAAGAATATCATGAAGAGTAAGGGTGAGTGTAAGTAAGATCGAGAATCTCAAATCGAGAATCTAAATTTGAGAAGATGAAAGAAATAAAGAATTACCTGAGGTACTGAGGGAAGAAGAATGAGAAAGGATATAGTTAACAGAAAGGGAAGTGTTACCCATGTTGGACTATTGAAGCAATGAGAACTTGTTGGCACTAACCTAGAGTTAAGGAGAGCTTTGGAGGCCTAGACTAAGTTGGAGAGGTAAGAGTGCATAAGCAATTGAATTAGGTATATAGTCAATAATGATAATGAGATAATTACTTTAAAATTGCTACATTCTTTGTATATAAAAACCTTCAAAGCCAACAATTCGTTCCCCCCACCCCCCCAAAATAGGACCAAAGAGATCATTCATCTTACAAAAATCATTTTTTCACCAAATTCAACCAATAGTAATAGGATCAACAAGGTGATGATCAAATCACAAATATAGCATGTCTTTGTTCAAGAAAATAGCAATCAGAATATATGAATTAAGAATAACATTTACAAGCTTTATCTTCATTGTCACAACAAGAAGTGCAATTTCTACATTTTTGTTGTCAGTCAGCAATCAATATATTTTTAAAAGTCCCAAATTTAGGAAAATGTATATTTTCAGAGGTTCCAATTTTTGCAGTTCTGAGTAAATAAACACATGCACAGCCCTATAAAAAGATATATTGCACTTAAACTTTCTATGTATTCATCAGTGTTTATTGTAATTAATTACATCCCCTATGTCTAGTATCATACCTTCCACTGTTACTACATTACTTAACCAGCCTTGCAGCTCCACAAACATCATACAACATAGGCAATAATCAATACTATCCAAATTTTATACAACTATTTTATCTCCCAAAAAGTTGATTTTCGAAGTACATCATATTTCGTAAAACAACAAAAGTATAATAATAAATAAGCAATTGAAAGATACAATAAAAAAATTGTGTTAAGAATAGTTTCTCTACTACCTCTATTTCGCTATATGTATTCAAAACAAAATCTAGGCTAATGCATTATAATATTGTAGAGTGTGGAGAAAAAAAATTTTTACAACTATTTTATCTCCCAAAAAGTTGATTTTCGAAGTAAATCATATTTTGTAAAACAACGAAAGTAGAATAATAAATAAGCAATTGAAAGATACAACAAAAAATTGTGTTAAGAATAGTTTTTCTACTATCTCTATTTAGCCATATGTATTCAAAACAAAATCTAGGCTAATGCATTATAATATTGTAGAGTATGGAGAAAATTTTTCAATTTGAAGTTTAGTGACATGGAGGCAATAGTATGGAGAAAGGTCTTTCCTCTTGTATGTTGGGTTTTTTAGAAGAATTTTTCTTCTTTTGTTTGCTACTATTACAAGTCAATGTTTCCCCAAATCAATGTCCCCCCATTATATGGCTAACATTTCTCAAAAATAGCCATAACTCATATAATGTAATTTGGAGGAAATTTTTCAAGAAAAATAGAAATATAGAGATTATTTTATGATTGAGATGAAAACTCAAAGGTTAAAAGTAAATTTTACCTTTTTTTTCTCAAAGAAATAGTTTTTCAGCTAGTGAAGATCATAAATATGGCTATTGGATTGGACATATGACCAATTTATGAATGATTATTTCTTTGGAAATGTAACACCTTGATTCATGAGTATGAATTTTAAAAAGATTTCAAATTTTGATAAATTGAGTTCTAGTATTGAGATTCGGTGGAAATATAATTATGATAAAGACTGAAATAGGCCTTAGATGTTATTGTACTTAAAATTTTTAGGGTCTCATCGTGATATTAGAAAATTGGGATGACTGAAAAATTAATAAAACTAAACTTGATTTTGAAATCATAAAATTGGGCAGTGCCAATGTGTGAAATGGAAAGCGAGATGGGCCAATTGATAAATTAAGGTCAAATGTAAGGCACTCAAAATGCTAAAGGACTAGATTGAAAGTGGTAGAAAATATTTGGGGATCAATATGAGATTTTGAAAACTTGAGCCCTATATACAAGTTGCCCAGAATTGTTTCAAATTCTCACTAGCAGACCTAACTCTCTCTTCTTCAACCAACACTATCACCGTAGCTTGAAAATTAAAATTACACTGGTTACCATTTTCCTCTCGTCACAATGAACATTTTGGTACCCAAACACCCTGAAACAATTGGTGGGACATGGGGAATTTGGAGGTCGACAGAAGGGACAACAATGGTGGTGTTTTCCATGGTTCCAGCGATTGAAACTTGAAATCAACAGGTGCATTTGGGTTGACAACTAGAAAATAGTTGTAACCTTAATTTGAGATTTTGGCCATCGGAGGAAGAGTAATTGAAGAAGAAGGATGGTAGCAACATTAGTGGTGCAATGGAGATTTTAGTCCAATTGAGTGGCGAGACAACATTAGACCTAGAAATTGATTGAGGGTTTTTGCTCAGCATGAGGAGGCGCGTTGATTGGTGGTCGCGGAACCCAATTTCAGTGGCAGCGCACGGTGGCACTCCTACGACTTTGAGGCAAAAGCTTGGAAATCTTGTTCCAAGCACATGTGGATCAATTTTGGACCCTGAATAACTTCAAACTCAAGTTGATTTGGCAAAATTCGATTAGTCTATTGATTTATTTCTTGATTGTTGCGATAAAACGTTAATTTGACTGAAAGTTTGATTGTTAGTATACTTCTAGATTAAGTGGATTAAACTCGATGACTATGGGCCAAATTTATTGATCGTAAACTAAAATTGTTGGTTAAAATCTTAAGAATAAGGATGAAATGTTGGTTCAGAATTGAAACAAAGTCTAATCAGTATTAAATTAGCCAAATTGACATGCTTAGGAAGTCAAGATAATAAATTGAGATAAGAATTTATTATTTGAGTGAATTAGTTTGAAGAAATAAACTCGACAAAATTAAAACCCTAATGTTAGCACATGCAAAATTACTAGGAGATAACTAATTCCTCGCCTGGCTAGGTTGTTTGTGGCATAAATATAGAATGATTCGAATCTCAACATTAAATAAAATTCTTAAACACCTAAAAGAGCCCTGGTATTAAATGAATCTAACATTTAGATTTAGGTAATTGAGAAAAAGAAACCATTATATTTGAATACATCAATACAAAAGCAAAAATAGAATGTGAACTTGCAAATGGAAAACTAAACAAATATAATTAAAACGTTTAACCATAGTTATCATTAGTAAATGCTATATTGAAGCATCAATGCTATACATATTTTAACTGAAAATAGGTGACAAGAATTCGGATGCTCCTAGCTAGTAGAGGACCCCTAACAAGGACGTTGAGATACGAGGTGAGGTCCATACTCGATAATACTAGATACCGTTACTGGAAAAAGAACTTACATATGGTATATATAATGTTGTTGCTTTCCTATTGGATTTTAAAAACTAATTCATTATTCTATGCTACTTTAATTGTAAATAACCTATCTCTGACCTCATGCATTGAATTTGAGAAATTAGTCAAATGCTATGTATTGCCCCTTCTCCAAGATTTGTCCTTGAATATCAGTTCGAAAATTATAATTTTCCAAGTATTCATGTTCTTATCCGATAGGAATTCTAAAATGTGCCATTTGAGATTTGGAATTTTCTGAAGTTTTCATCTGAATTAAATTTTGATATGTCAATTGAACTATGGAATTTCCAAAATATTAAAATTATTAGAGCATGATTTGATTGATGTATTATTGAGTCAATCGCCATTTTTATGGTAGTGATTGTGAGGTCGTCTTGCTAATCAATCAATATTGATTGATTGTTTGACTAGACCGTTACTGATATTAAAATGATTTCATAAATGATTTTAAAATTATTTTATTTTATATGGCGACTATGACGTATAAATTGTGTTGGTTGTTTGGACTTTCCTATTTATATTACATAAATATGACCCTTGAGGACACTTTTAGGAAGTTTTGGGCCTACATGACTCGTCCAATAAGACAATCGGGATGGCATCAAGCCATTAGTGGATGATCTACCGACTAGGACCCATTTGGTTTATGATCCTGACTTTAGAACAGTTGGAGGTTGGTTGCTGCTCAAAGCTCAATCAGCAAGGATTGGTCCTACCAATTGGTATTGAAATGGTTATTAACCAACTTGGCCGCTCGGCGAGGTGATGTAAGCTAATATTATATAAATTATTGGGAGCCATAAGGTTAGATACCATCCCACAGTCGATTTTGTGAAATGTTCTTGTACAATCAATTTTGTAAAACTAATCGAATTCCTAACTTTTGAATCTGAGTCCTTTTATGAAACATTCTTGTACACATGTTCTTTAATCTTATCTTATTCCTAAGTTTTGAAATATGGGTTTTTTTAGGAAATGCACTGAAACTTGAGAATCTCTTCGCTGGTATGGGATGGTGTTGAGTCAGTTCATGATGTGTTGTAGATGAAATCTTGATTTTCAATTCTATTTTCTAAAATTCTATGAGATCTTTCTATTCTTCAATACCTTATTGTTTTGACGTGCTTTCATTTATCCATATTCAAAGCAAATGCTTTTCCTATATATGCATATTATATTCTAATCGTTATATTCTATCCATGTATGCTGATTATTACCTCTAAGTCATTCAGACTTATCCTTTGGCATCATTCTTTTTGTTCTTTATCCTAATTGAGGAATAAAGCCACCGTGAGTGTGGATCACACTGTACATAATATAGATACGCTATCAAGGTATATGTTAATGGGAAAGATGTTATATCATGTTTGTAATATAAATAACGCATATGTCATCGGGTTACTATCTTTTTCTACGATAAAGTTTAGTAGGTCAAATTCCTTGACAAATGATGTAGGCATATGGTTTAAATGGTGAGCCTCTAGCGATTGTCATTTGTTATGTGAACTCAAGTTCGGCTTGCAGTTTTTAGTGTGACTAGAATTAATTTTAGGTTTGCTTATCATATTGTGTTGTTTGAGAATTGTTTAAAAAAGAACTTTGAAAATGTATATTCAATTTGAACTTTAGGTTTGTTAGAGTAGAACCTCGAACAAAGCACGGACCTTCCAAATGGGTTGCTATAGGAAATGTTTATAATGGGTGCATAAGTAACAATTTAATTTAAGAGACATATGAAAAAGAACTATCTAGATAATTAAGTTTCTATGAGATGAATAATTTGCTCGAAAGTAAAATCTTGTTATTGATGCGACTTGCAAGCAAATTGAATCCTCTAATTTTTCTAGTTTATTTTTGGGAAAATATTTTTAGCCCCATTGGAAAAACAATTTGGTGGTTTACCCCCCTGTGAAAAAAAAAAAAAAAAAAAGAAAAAAGAAGGTTGAAGTACCACCTTGTATTTTTAAAAATGAGTGAAACCCCCCTCCCCCCGAGACCATGTGTGCTCCCAAAAATACAAGTGGTTGTATTTTTTTTATAGATAAAATGACTATTATGCCCTTAGTATATAAGCCGTTGGATCTTTTTGTTTAAATGAACGGTCCAGTTTTGATCGTACTTAATATTTATAAAAAATTATTCATGCATTTATATACATATATATACAACATATTATATATAGATATATATATTATAATATATTTTTCAATATTATATAATATATATTATAGATATAATATATATTATATTATAATATATCTATATATATACATGTACAGGAGGCTGCCTTGCCAACAGATCTGGCCAGATCCGGTTGGCGGCCGCAAGCAATCACAGTCGCCGACGGCCATCGTGTATAAAAAATAAAAAATAAAAAAAAATAAAAGGTTGGCTTCAAGCTGCCATGGCAGCCAGTTGCATGGGGGAGGGGTGGATGATGACGTGCCAACCAGATTAGGATAGTGGCCGGCGGCGGCCGTTGTGTACAGAAAAAGCGGGAAAAAAATGGCTGCCATGGCAGCCAATTCCTTGGGGGGTGGGGGGGATGGGTGGAAGTGTTATATATATTATATATATGTATGAATATAAATATGTTATAAATATAAATAATTATATATAATTTTGTATATGTATATAATTTTTTATAAATATGTGTATAATATATACATATATTATAATATTTATAATATAAATATGTATATAATTTCTGGGCTAAATATTATATAGTATTTGATTTATATAAATATGTTATATATTTTATAAATATGAAATTATTTAGTTTTGATAATTATATGTGTGTGTGTGTGTGTATATATAATTTTACAAATATTATATATATGTATGAAATTATATATAATGTTATATATTTAATAAATATAAAACTATTTAATTTTAGATTAAACAAATTATTTCATACATGTATATAGATATGTTATAAATAAATAATTTTATATACATATATGTATTTATATAATTTTTTATATGTATATAATTATATATATATCTACATATAATTTTATAAATAGTAAATAGTATTTAATATATGTACATATAACTATGTTATGAATAATTTTATATTCATAAATGTGTGTATATATATAATTATATATATGTGATTTTATATATATGTATGTATATAATTTTTTATAAATATTATATAGTATTTGATTTATATAAATATGTTATATATTTTATAAACATGAAATTATTTAGTTTGATAACTATATATATGTATGTATATATATGTATATATGTTATATATGTATTTATATAATTTTTTATATGTATATAATTTTATATATGCATGCATATATAATTTTATAAATAATAAACAATATTTAATTTATATAAATATCTTATGTATTTTATAAATATAAAATTATTTAATTTAGATTAAATAAAAGAAAAAGAAAAACATAATGATATAAAGTAATTATATATATATATATGATGGTATTTTCATACTTTCAATAGAAAATTCAACTCAAATAGACGGAAGGGGCCAGTGATCCAAATTTTAAAAACATAAGGGAGCCTTTCACCTTTTTTTTTCACATGGGGGTAAACAGCCTATTTCGTATAACACAAGGGGGTCAAATCGTTTATTTTTGTTTAATTGATTTGTTTGTATTCATTATAGGATCTCATTTTTATTTGCAATTGAATTATACACCTTAACAGAAAACCATATCAATAAATGGCAAGTTTCAAAATAAATGGTGTAACTTTATATTTGATATGGGTAAGGTGACCCAACTTGGTCGACTTGGTCTACTCAACTTGAGCCAAGTCAAACAACCATAACCCTATGGTGGAAAAAGGAAATCACTTTCTTGCCTAAATGCGCTCGCAAGGTCGACCAGCGGAGGGACCTAACCTCATGTACGATAGCAATCATTAGAAGAAAACAGGTTGTGGAGCGTGACACTTTCAACTCTCTCGACCTCATTAGGTCAAGTAGCACCTGCTCCTAGGCACAGGCATATTTAATGCACCCCTATTCACACTCAACCTGTCACATCCGCATTAAATTTAATCGAACCAACATCCTATCTACATTAAATGCACCACCAACCCATCACCACCATATTAAATTTAGAAGATTTGTCCTATATTTTCAGTTAGCAAAAGGCATTGTGATTGACATATGCCAAAAGACCTCCAATGAACCTATAGGCGTGTCAAATCACACTGGGCAATAGGGAGCATATGGTTATTTCGACCTTCTCCCTTGTGAGCAAAGTTTTCTACTATAAATACTCCCACTTGATAGAATTTTGAGGTACACTTCCTTATGTACCTCAGCCTTCACTCTGCTATTTTTCCCTCTCATCAAGTTTATTCTAACTTAAGCATTAGATGATCTTAGTCGAAGGCCACCTAAGCTAACCTTACGTGCTCTTTTCTAGTTGCAGGATTCAACCCGCACCTTATTTACTGCATTGAGCTTAGACTCCACCATGTCAATTTGAACTAGTACCTTGTTGGCATATTAAAACCAGTGGAAAAATAAAATAATCAATATTTTAACTAGCAGTAGTTTGTACGCAATTCCATTGTGCATAAAATATTTTTGAGTAATCTTATTATTTACACATATTCTCACATTCGTTATACTAAAAATTGACACGCATATAAAATATATATTTATGATTTGCATAATTATAAAGATAAATAAAAATTTCATAGCCCATGGTCAAATTAAAGAAAAAATTTAGAAGTCACTAAAATAGGTAAACAAAGGGAGTATTTTTGAATCAAATAGTGATTTATTTATTTATTTTTTTGAAAAGAAAGGTTATTATAAATAGAAAAGAATACAGTCAAAATACATCGTTAGCAACTATAGGAAGCAAATTACAAGAATAAAAATGAACACTAGTATTTTTAGCAAGAATATGAGCGAAAGCAAACCAATTAATCTAGACATTTTACAAAAGTATAGTGGTTATTTAGACACAAATTTTATTACACATAAAATATAATGGTTATTCAGACATATCCATTTTATTGAATATAGGATAAGTAAAATGGTAAATTTGGCAGATTTAAAATTTGAAATTATAACTTTTACTTTAAATACAAAAATTCCTTCCAGCTTCTTATAATAGAATAGACATTCACGATTTACATTTTTTTTTTTTTTTTTGTGGTCTTTATAACTGAATCCATTGGTTCAAACATAGCACAAACAAAAAAAGAAAAGAAAAGAGAAAAATAAAAAGAATAAGAAAGAAAGGAAAAAAAAAGGACAAGAAGGAAAACTAGAATTCTATTCAACTGCTTCCACAATCATGGCTTTCCATACCCATAGCCTACCAGCAAGCTATTAGTGCTGGTTGCTGTGTTTGAAGTTGTAACCTATGCTGAAACATTTCATTCAATATTATTAACTACAATATAATTAACCTAAGAAATCAGCTTCCTTAGTAAGAAAAGAATCAGTGTCGACCGCGTTAGAATTAATTATTGGGTGGTTTCCTACATTATTTAGTTGTTCTTCCGTCAATTTACCTTAACGACTTGAATTGATGCAATTATAACTGATTTTTCATGCAAAGTCAGCGACAAATGTACCAAACTTAATGCATATTTTCCTCTTTTTCTTGTTCAACCATCTAAATCTTTATCATTAAATCTCTCCTTTTCTTTCATTCAAAGTGATCACTTAATGTTTTTCAAAACTTATATTTTCACTAATTAATTTGTAGCATTAATTGATTTTTTCTTTTTTTTTCTTTTTTCTTTTTTGTTTTTTCTTTGGGATGCAGAATTTCCATGCACTAATCCATGCTTAAAGGAAAGTATGCACATGGGATTTCAAGAAAAGAAAAAAAAAAAAAAAAAGGAAAAAAAAAGGGAAAGAAAAATAAAATAAAATAAAATAAAGAAGAAGAAGATTATGACTTAAGAATTTAGATGAGTTAAGCTGACCTTTTGCATGGTTGATCAAAGATTGTTGGTTAACTACTAACCTCTATATTTGGAATTTCTATTGTGTTTGAATAATCTATTCGCCATAACATCACCCACCTACACCCCCACCCCCTCTTCCCCCCACCCACCTCCACCCTCTAAAAAAAATTTATAGTTTGACATTAGCTTTTAAGAAAATATTTTGCGCTTGTGGCATTTATCTACAATATCTTTAATATTGAATAGAAGATAAAGTATCAATTGAAATAAAAAATTCGAATTGATAGAAATTTTATATTTATATAGTTTTGAAATTTTAAGATCGACTTTTTGCACAATATCTCATTGGCATTGAAGAGGTCAAAACGGATGTGTAATCATATATTTGTTGAGACTTGAACTTAAAATTTTGTATTTGTAGATTTCTTAAACCTTAACATCACCTATTCGAACAATGTAATCTGACATTTTGAAGAACCAGACATCTCTAAATTCAAAGCTATTGTTGAACTAAAATGAAAAGAATTAGTTAAGTATGAAATTTTGTCTAGAAAAGAAATAGAAAAATTAGCGTAGAAAGATCGACATTGTTTGTTCACTTGGACAGGCTACCTAATCCAAGTTTAGTTAAATACAAGTAGTAGTATTTAACTTGTCGTTATGGGCTTGTCTTAACTGAATTATGATTGTAAGATTGAGACCAAATCAAAATCTACAACATTTTTTATTATTATAATTGTCACCTAATCAATGGAACAAAGACTTTCTCTATCTACTTATGTCGATATCATCCAACGTACTCTTTAACAGGAATTTTAGTCCAGATTTAATTTAAAATATATATTGGTCAAATATAAAAATATATACACGTGATTCTCCAAATTCCACGTCTTGAAACTGTTCTAACTAGATTGAATTCTCATTTGTTCTCTATGAAGTATAATACCATTTATACCCTTCCGGCTACTGTATGTTCACATTTTGGTGAGATTAATTTTTAAGAGACATGATTATGTGCATCTATAAAAGTTTTAGATTGCAAGAAATGTAAGACACTTATTGGTTTGATGTTTTTAACACACTCAATCATTTATAATATATATATATACACACACATATATATTTATATCGGTGACATAATGTGACATGTCAATGATTAATGGTATATTTTAAGTAATAACAATTTTTATTTTATTATAATAATAATTTTTATAAATTTAATAATAAAAAATTATTGTTAAAATTATTTTTAAAACAGTTTGATGCACATAGCGATAATTGAAGGACAACAATATATCACTTAGCATTGTGATGATATCTGTTGTTATTAATTGGCATATATCACCAAATATCAATAGTGACTTATGTATTAATTCTTGTTGGTAATAATTTGTGCATAAGTCTTATTATTATTAAATTATTGAAGTTATTATGTGATAAAATAAAAATATTTACTCTAAATATATGTAATTAGATTATCTATTGAGATTTTACGTTCTTTTTTTCTTACCAAAAGAAAGGAAAAAGATAGAACTTTTTCTAAGTTTTTTTAAATATATACATACCCACACCTCAAGTCCTTAAGATTCGAACAATTGATCCTAGGCATATGTATTTTAGAATAATACTATTCAATTAATTGAACAATGATGAACTTTTTCAAAGTTAAGTATGTAGAATTTTTTCAAATGAGCGATGACAAGTCTTCTTTTGATTGAGGAAAAAATTGAAGTCTAGGAATTAGTCTCCTAAATTTTTCCACAACCATCACCCGGTAGGGCAATTAGTAACTTTCAAATTGTCACTTTTCCCTCTACTAATATTATTTTTCTTGTAATCTTGTTTATACACACCCATACCAGGAACAAGTCAAATTTGTGAAAAATAATGAAATTAATTAGACAAATAGAAAATCAAGCATCTACTTAAATTCTTCAAGTACACACAAACTTTTGGCAATAAGTTAGTAATTACATGACTTTGAGGATTTCAATTTGGTTTCTTCGTCGAAACTTCATCAGTAAATAACTTGGATGTGGTATTTTGGTGGGAAAACATGGATACCGGCAACATATGTAGCAATAGGTGCAGTAAACTTGCATGAGTAAGAAATTCTCATCACGTGGAAAGTTTCTAAACAATAACAACTTATTGCAATAATTAATCCCAAAAAGACTTGTGAATTAAGCATAAATGAAAATTTTCTTGATTTGATCAGCCAGTGGGTGCAACAACCTCACCCCTCAGAGTTGAACTAAGTTTAGCACTCTAATCTGACTATCAAAACCTAATCTGCCAACCTCATGAGAACCACCCTCTCCTTCAATTTTTGTGTATATAAGGAAACCATCTCTCGCATTCTTTCACAAGCAAACTTTCATTCCTCCCTTCATTTTCACTACATTCTACACAAAATTACAAAAGAACTTAACTGAAAATGAAGGGCTTCGGAAAGAACGACAACCCCTTCTCATTTTTCTTCTTGTTGGGCTTCTTGCTTCTCTTTACCAGCACAATGCCAACGACAAATGCCAAAGTTCATTACCATGACTTTGTTGTATGTATCTTTTTTTGCTGTTATCCTCTTCTTTCGCCTGAAAGATTTGGTACATATGTTAACTATTCTTGTGGAACAGGTGCAAGCAACACCAGTGAAGAGGCTGTGCAAAACTCATAGCACTATTACAGTGAACGGGATGTACCCAGGACCAACATTGGAAGTAAACAATGGCGACACCCTAGTGGTCAACGTTGTTAATAGAGCTCAATACAACGTTACTATTCACTGGTAATTGCATATATCCATGCATGCATGATGCAAGGAAGATTTCCATCACTACATAAAATGGTATCAGATGTTTATAAACTCACTCTATATTTCATCTCACTACCATGTTCCATAAATGCACAGGCATGGTGTCAGGCAGATAAGAACTGGATGGGCCGACGGACCTGAATTTGTGACTCAATGCCCCATCAGACCAGGAGGTAGTTATACTTACCGTTTTACCATTCAAGGACAAGAAGGTACACTTTGGTGGCATGCTCATAGTTCATGGCTCAGAGCCACAGTCTACGGAGCTTTGATTATTCACCCCAAAGAAGGAGATTCATATCCCTTCTCCAAGCCAAAGCGTGAAACTGCCCTTCTCCTTGGTAACTAATGGCCCTCATTTTATGATGCATAACTCGATTAGCATTATAAGAAAACTAGTCTCTTTGTCCATGATCCTTTTGCTTCTTTTACTACCATGGGTTGTGAGTTAACTGATGTTTGTGGTGATCAGGTGAGTGGTGGAATGCGAATCCCATTGATGTTGTGAGACAAGCCACAAGAACAGGAGCTGCCCCTAATGTTTCCGATGCTTACACAATCAATGGTCAACCTGGTGATCTTTACAATTGCTCAAGCAAAGGTTGGTTTCTGAATCTTTGCCTCTTTTTAATTGCCCTGAAGGTTCGGAATATACAAGTTTCTTTCAATTCAAAAGTTTTGTTAATAATAGAAAATAAATCTCCAAATATCAATAGCTGACTGAATATGCAAATGTAAAGACACTAGAGAAACATTGATAGAGATAAAAATCAATAGAATGCCAAGGAGAAGGTTTAGAAGCAGCAGACTGTCAGCAAACACATATCAAAGAATTTGATATGTAAGAATATGTCAGCTGTCAGAAGAAAAGTTATAAAAATTTGAAAATCAGTAAACGTCATAAGTCAAATAGGGAGGGAAAACTAAAAGAAAACGGTAGACATCATTTTACCAGAGTCCTTTAGACCACATGACTAATAGGTTATCCCACATTGTGTAAGCTGGGATTTAATACATCTGGTCACCATCCTGATGCAGATACAATAATAGTTCCGGTGGACTCCGGGGAGACAAATCTTCTCAGAATTGTCAACTCTGGGCTCAATCAACAACTTTTCTTCAAGGTCGCTAATCACAAGCTGACAGTGGTTGGAGCTGATGCGTCTTATGTGAAACCCTTCACCACCTCAGTTCTCATGCTTGGGCCGGGCCAGACCACTGATGTCCTAATTACAACTGATCAGCCACCCGCCAGATACTATATTGCAGCACGCGCCTACGCTAGCGCACAAGGTGCCCCATTTGATAATACCACAACCACAGCCATCCTTGAATACAAATCCGCCCCGTGCCCTGCCAAAGGTGCCACAATCAAGCCAGTTATGCCAACTATGCCAGCATTTAATGACACAGCCACCGCTTCTGCCTTCACAACCAGCTTCAGAAGCCCAAGACAAGTGCAAGTACCCACTAACATTGATCATAATCTTTTCTTCACAGTTGGATTAGGACTCAACAACTGCCCCCCCGGCGCCAGTTCTAGTAGCTGTCAGGGTCCAAATGGGACTCGATTTACGGCCAGCATGAACAATGTATCTTTTGTCCTCCCATCCAATTTTTCCTTGCTTCAAGCACATCAGCAAGGTATCCCTGGAGTGTTCACAACGGATTTCCCAGCAAATCCCCCATTACAATTTGATTATACTGGGAATGTGAGCCAATCACTATGGCAACCTGTCCCGGGGACTAAGGTGTACAAGTTAAAATATGGGGAAACAGTGCAGCTGGTGTTGCAGGGAACAAGTATCTTCACTGCTGAGAACCACCCAATTCATCTTCACGGTTACGATTTCTATATAATTGCTGAAGGCTTTGGAAATTTCAATCCAAGCAGAGATACAGCCAAATTTAACCTTGTAGACCCTCCTTTAAGAAATACAGCAAGTGTTCCTGTAGGTGGATGGACAGTAATCAGATTTGTTGCTGATAATCCAGGTCAGTGCTAGCCATAAAGACATGCATATGCATTTTTGTTTGCCATTTTTTGTCTTTCATATTTGTCAAATTGAGAACCCTAACTGATAAGTTTAACTATAAACAGGGGTCTGGCTATTGCACTGTCACTTGGATGTTCACATCACCTGGGGTTTAGCAATGGCTTTCTTGGTAGAAAATGGTGTAGATGAACTGCAAACATTAGAGGCACCTCCTGCAGATCTTCCTGTCTGTTAGTTTAATCAACACTAGATGTTACAGCAAAATTCTATTGTCCTGCATGAAGGGCAACAACCAATATTTTTCTGGTCATAGCATATGATTTGTATTGTTGTTTCCCCAGATTGGAGGCCTAGTTTTTGTTTTTCTTATTATTTACTTGGTCATATAGGACCGGGCCAAGAAATATGGTGCAACATTCACCAGCAAAGCACCATATATAACCCCCGGCATGTTCTTTGATTGTAGCTGTACTGTTTTTCGGGTCCATTGAAAGAATTATTTTTGCAAGTTTTAGTAATTTCGTGCTCCTGCTATATGCCCATTCGACCAATTACCAGATTTCATAGTGCCTTTTCTCACTTAATATGAGTAACTGAATGCAGAGAAAATAGGAATTTTGGAATAATTTTCAAGATGAGGAAAAATAGCTAATTGGTTTAGAATTTTATAAACAACACATTCAAGATCACTCTAAAGTAGAATAAGAAAGCCCATATTAGATAACTAAAGATATCACTAATAACTTCACTCATTCAACCAATCCATTACTACATCAAACACCGATTATTTCCTTCAGTTTCAATATCTTTAACTGTAAGCTACTGAAGAGTAGCTTATTCAAGATTAGCTCATATCAACAAGAAAGATGAAAAAGTAAACTTGAGTTAATCAATTACTACTACCGAGTCAATGTGGGTATACCAGCATGAAGGCCAACAAGTAAAACACTTAATGAAACTTAACCAATTCTTTTCCAAAGTTTTTCCAAAGATGATTAAACCAAAGGAAGAAAACTTGATATCGCCCGATCAGGATACATCATACCTTATTGTTCATATCGATCACCGGAGGGCGAACCTTGGCTCCAACCTTCTAGGGATTTTGAATTTGAATTCGTTTTGATTTGGGGAAATTCGTCAAAGGGTTGGGCCAAGTTACCTCAAAAGTTTGGCCCAACACATTCCTATATTGACTAATGGGCTCTAGCCCATCAAATCATCATAGCAACTTTTTGCAATATAATAGGTTGGCCCAATTACCAAAGATAGTAAATTGACCCAGTATTCAGCATTCTGCATTCATTCAAGAATTTCGTAACCTTTTTCTCTACTCTCAATGTATTCTCTGAAACAAGGAAAAATGGTTTTTAATCATCTTTTTTCAGATGAGTAATTTACTACATTCAATATATAAATATATCATAAGAAAAATTAATTACCATTTATCACTATTCTTTTATAGTCAATGGTTACAACTAAATTTTTCACTAAAATACAAATGTTCAATTATGTCAAGGTATTTTTCTATATCAATCGAGGGTATTTATCCTCTTCAGATAGATAATTTAATATTATTCTTTATTATTATGCATACATAAGATTCATAACTCAAGATTCTTCCACTAAGATTGGATTTAGAAAAAATTGTAGAAATCAACTTATGATCTGACTGGTTATATTTTCGTTTTTATTTCTTATTATCAATATTTTTAAAAATTGAAAAGATAATTATAAAAATGGGTTAAAATAAATTTGTATTGTATGTTGTGTGAAAAGTAATAATAAAAATAGAGAGAGAATATATATAAAATATTGAGAAAAAATACATAGATTACCGATGAATATACATTTGAGTCAAAAATAAGTTTGAATTTTAGTATTAATAAAAAAACTATTAATAATTTATTTTTAAATAATAAAAATAAGTGAAAATGATTAAAAATGAAAACAAGCCAGACCTTGGTCCTTAGAGATGTCAGCTGGAAGTGCTTTACCCTTTCGAGGAAGCAAACCTATATAATTGTTGTTTCGCGGTTGTCGCCAGTAAAGAGAAAGCCGCGTTTACAGTTCGCCAGCTCTTGCGATTTTGGTCAAACTAACGCTTCTGCATAAAACTGCGGGAAAGGCCATGGCTGACATCACCAAACTTACACGTCAGCGCATGCGATTTCTTGACATCTTTCACTTTGCATGAGTGGGCTTCTGACACGTGGCACGCATGTTCTGCTCCTAAAAGGGGTTTGTTTGTTCAAGTGGTCCCCACTTTATCCTTAGATTTAGCAAGAAATTGAAAATAAAAAAATAAAAAAAATGGAGGTCTGGTCATGATGATGTCATGCTGCCACTGTCTTCAGTTTTGGACCGCGGATAATTCGAGTTTTATCCTTCTTTTATTAATCTTTTTGCTTTATCAAGTTTTTATGATTTTTTTTCTAGTTGAAACTAATTTATAAATTATTCTCTTTTCCTAGCCCATTTAGATATTCTTTAAAAAAAAAAAACTACCATATCTGCCAATGAAATCATATTTGATGAGATTAAATATCTTGTATTCATGATAGATTTGGTCATTATTATTAAATATAAAAAAGATAAAAGTCTTGCATAATTGTCTCATGGCGGAATACTTTTGGCATTTATTTACCTTTAGTAAATTAGATAATTGTGTTTGGGTGCATAATTAATTATTACCTACAACATAATTCCTCGAGAACGAGTGCATAATTGAGAAAAATATTAATGGACTATGTGATAAGCCTATTCAAAAGATATTTGATTAAATTTATTAAAAATATCTTGATAGCAAAAGAGGTCAAGAGGGGGTGGAATGAACTATTTAAAATTAATAAGATATTTTTTGTTTTTGATAAAATCAAAAGACTTTGATAGGGGAAAAAAAAAAGGTTTGATGACTCACACTTTAACTAACATATATAAATGAAAGTAGTAACTATAAAAGACACAACGATTTATGGTAGTTCGACAAATTACTATTTAAGATATAATTTTAGAATTTTTTAACCTACACTTTTATTAAAGATCTCATGAGCAATAAAAGAGATAATATGCAGTAGATCAACAATTATAAGCAAAATTCTCTTTCAACAGAAACAACCTAATAGACTAAATTGTCGAAGGCAGAGAGGTAGCTTCCAATACAAAATATATGCTGTAGGGTTTTGGTTTGGAGAATGGCTTAAGTTGTTTTCCAATTCATTTCTTCTCTTTTAAACAATGTTTTCAAAATCGAATCGAACAAAGAACAGACAACGTTACTGGTTACTAATTCAACTAGTTCGATCGGTATAATGTCACAATAATGTAATAATTATATTTAATTTATAAATATACATAATATTTTAATATTAACAAAAAAATAAAAATTTCAATGATATAGAAAGAAATTATTTGAAAAAGTTCAACTTAATTATTTTTAAGTATGTTTTTAGAAGAAAATATACTATTTCACAATTAGTCAACTATAAATAAATAAAAAATAATGTTTCATATTAATTTAAGTAATAATTCGTTTCATGTTTCAACTCTAATTAAAAATAAATTCTTCTACTCTAAATATTCAACATAATCTAAGAGAGATTAAATAAAAATAAAGCAACAAATTAAATATAAGCATTCACATATAACTACTACTTCATTGAATTCTAAGAAAATAAATTCATGTTTCAAAAAATTACATGTCCAAAATTTTTAATTATCATCTTTCAGCTCATTATTTCTCTTTTCTTTTTTATTTTTTTTATTTTTTTAAAAATTAATATTGAAAATTTCAAAAAAAAATAATAAAATAAATGAACCGATCGAACCGATATTGATTTAACCGGTTTTTGACCATCATTGATTTTTATGCTTCAATCGGACCGAATTGACCTCTGCCAGTCCAGCTGGCCAATCCGATTCAATTATCAGAACATGGCTTTTAAATAGTGTGTTTTGGATCTTTGTATTCTTTCCTTGACAGGTTGATAACATGTTGCCATATATGATGCTAACAGTAGCTTTCCATTCAAAGTTCTAGAAAAATCATTCACATGATATGCATATTTACTTTCCTTCATACAAATGTAAATTTAGTAATTATTTGGAAGAGATCCCATGATTAAAGCAATGGATTCTTTCCAAAATTTGCACCTTAATTTGCGTTATGTGACTGTTTTTAATTTTTATTTTATAACTTTTTGGTTAATAAATAAGTGATTATTTTTTAAGTTCATGACTTTTTATTTATATATGCAAACATACATCATGAGTTCATTAGAATTTAGACTTTGAACTTTACACATATAAATGTAACAATGATATCATTAGACCAATAACCCTTGAGCGACAAGACAACATAAGTGGAGGGGCTTTACCAGAATATTTCCCTCTTGAGTCTTGGCAAGCAAGAGTTGGAATTCAAATTTGTCGCCCCTTTTTTTCCCTTGTCCATTTAAATTGTATGGTATAAGTTATACAATATACTAATTAATATATGATTGTTAGTAGGACTGTCAATGGATCGATTTTTGATCGGATTAGTCATATTCAAATACGAATCTGAATTCGATTATTAAAATTTATATTCGAATCCGATCCAATATTCTATTGAAGTTTTGTTAGTCAGTACAATATTCGAATTTGATAAATATTCAAAATTTGATAAAGAAATTTGACCCGATTTAATTTTTTTTCTTTTTTCTTTTTTCCCCTTTTGGATTGTACAAAAATATTGTATTTATAAAATAAATTTACTTTATGTTTGAATTTTTAACAACTTTTTTATTATATATTAATCCAAAAGTTAAATATTTAAATACTAAATTCCTATTTTATATTATATTAATGTATATATGAACAATTATATATTATTATATTTGATATTTCATTAGCATCTCTCTTATTTTTTAGGCTAAAAACTCAATATTAATTAATAGCATAATATAGACATTAATATAAATATTAGGTTAATATAATATATAGATTTTATTTTAAAATCTTTATTAATATTATATATAAAAGTATTAATTTAATAAAAAAACTATTAAAGTTCAAATTCGAATTTTTAATGAATCATATTACTTAATTTCATATTCGATCCACTTATTTCGAATTACGGATATTTATAATTAGATTTGATCCATAAAATATTTTAATAAGACAAAAATTCTAAAATTCAAATCGAATCCATTGATAGCCCTAATCATTAGAGCAAACCAAGCTAATTTATTGCCTATATTGGCAATAAATCAAGCATGAAAATGCATGATGCGTCCCGCGGAAAATCCTATCTTCAATGGTAAAATTATGCCTTGCATAAGCAGTAAATTTGAAACTCTAAAACTCTATAATCAAGAAGCTTTAAGTTGAATTCAAAAAATATGGGATAGTTTTGCCGTATTTTTTTTATTTTTTATTTGATGTGTGCAATATACTCATTATATAAGTATTGATTATCTTTAATTAATTTTTATACATTAATTTATGAACATAGCGAAAGATTCAATTATGCTCTTTTAAAATATAAATATGAAATTCCTGTGTGAAAATCACAAAACCGAAAAAAAAGAAAGAAAGAAAGAAAGAAAAGTAAATGGTTTCTTGTTTTTCCTTCCATACATTCTCCACAAAAAGAATTATGAGATAAAAAATTGTCCATTTTTCTCTTGTAGTACTAATCCAAGAAAAAATAGTACAACAACTTTTTTGGAATATTTAAAGATTAAATTAATTTATGAGTATAAAGAAATTAAGACCATTTTTTTTTTCCTGGGAATACATTTATACAAGGGTTGCTTATTTAATTTTTAGCGGTTAATATTATCTCATTTTTACAAATATAAAAATCTCATGAAGAAGGGTGGCTAGGGATATCTATTTTTATTTATATGGCTAGGGATATTTTTTTATCTATACATACGTATGTTAAAAGTTTGTTAAGTTTGAATTACTTGTCTTAGATTTTATATATGAGATTTATTTTGTTGGATCAAATAATCAATCATTAGAAGTGTTTGGCTAAGGATTTATATCAAAGTTTTTCATAAGTAGCTTTAATATGTCTAGGTTTTTCATTAAATATAAAATTGGGATTAGTCATTGAGTAATTACTCTGCTCCAGACCATGCTTAGTGGTTCGGATTTTGTACCTTTGATAAAATTATCCATTTTTTTTCCTCCTCATTCAGTACATTTTGATGCAATATCTTGAATCAATTAACTTGCTTATGTCTTTTTTCCACATGGTATGGAACTATTTTTCATTATAATTCATATCTAAATATTTTTTATACGCCACGTGAATTTAGATTTTATTCATTAAAAACTTCAAAGATATATAATGTTAGAATTCATAAATTTTTATCTCGCAAGAAATCACACATGAAAGTTGAAATATGTTTAAAAATCTTAATTTTCCAAAAATCAACTAATTGTAGTGCCCAAAAATAATGAGGAAAATAATTTGAAAATAGAAAATTTTATATTATTGATATTCATATTACCAATAAATTATTAATATTACTATGTATGAATTATGACTTAAGGTTCACAACCTACTTGATTGTTTATTTAAAAAATATGCGGTGTGACAGAGAAGAACTTTAAATGGGGGCTTGATTGAAGTTAGGCCACAAAAGTGGGGTCAAAATGCAAAGTTCAAGAATTGAACTCTGACACGATTGCTTAGCTCCCAAGCAAAATCAGTGCACTTAGCTGCACACAACCAAAACCCTCTGCATCAATAAAAATGTGTGGTTCGGGAAGCTTCACGTGACACGTGCCCGAATATCCGGTTCCAAGATTGCCACGTCATCATCCAAAACCTCATAGAAAAATCTGGATATGCAACACAGTACTTATCGGAAATATCTAGAGAAGGCTATAAATATCCCGGCCACCCTGTCTAAGTGGGATTTCTTTTCGGATTCAGTATTGCATTCAGAGTCACTCCAGCTCTCGGAAAAAAATCAACAGCGGAACAAATCAAGACGCAATCTATTTCTTTATTGAGGAATTTCAGGTGGGCATAACGCGGGGATAGCTGTTGGAAAGAGGATAAAGCTGAAATCTTGGTGAAGGGCACACTAATTTATTTCTCTTTTTTGGGGGAAAAGTCGCATGTCAACAGAGATTGTTCAAAGGTATGTTGATTTGATCTTTGATTCGGGAATTTTGTCGATGCTCTGTAATTTCATATCCTCTTTTTGAGTTTCCTCTTTTTGATTTTATGTTGATTTGTGTCGTTTATATGGTGGTAATTGTTATTTGCCGGGTTTATGCCCTGCCGTTTGAGCTTAGTATTTTGGGTCTTGAGAGAGGGGTCTCCTGTTGTCTAGTCTCAAATCCTATGGAGCAGGTGATTTCCCCCCTTTTTTTTCGGTTGGGGTTGGTGTTGTTTGGGGGGGTGGGGGGTGGCGGGGTGTGTGTGGAGATTGGGGGATCTTCAAAAACGATTATCTATCTTATTATGAGTTTCTAATTTCAGGATTTGGTATATGCTAAACAAAATTCAACACCCCCCCCTCTCTTCCGTAGAATTGAATTTTTGCTTTGTTTTCTTGGCTGAAAGGAAAATGCTTTCTTAGTAGATGTGGTTTTCTCAAGAGTTGGCGCGGGTCAGCTGAGTCTCTGTAATATCTTAAGTTAATTTATCCGCGTGGGCCTTCAGACTATTTCAGGATTCCTGGGTTTATCCGAGGAAAACGTTGAAATATCTCGTTTCTCTTTTGTACATCGCTATTTGTTCATCGCTATCCCAGTAAGCGGATATACAAATTCTTATCATCTGAGGAGTAATTAATTGAGGAAGTGTTAAACGAGCCCCATCCAAAAAACACTCGCAAATAGAAGAATTTTCTCCTACGGGCTCTATGTTGGTGTTTAATTCTGATCATTGAATAAATTAAATCTTGGATATCTAGATATGTATCTTGTTAAATGGCAATCAGTGCTTAAATCCAGGACTTGAGTAATTTTTTAAGGATACCAGTGTAGTGATATAAGAAAAAAATTTACAAATGAGACAAATTCTCTCGTTCAAATTGATCTAGAATATGAGGAAAATTAATTTTGAGAAATAGTTATAGATTCATACTGCATAATTAATTTTATACCAAAAAGTTGGAATTTTCAAGGGGACCATATCATATTGTTCAAGAGTGGGTATTAGCACGGTGAGATTATACTTTATTAGTTCAGCGTGTTGAACATAATTTGTTAAGTCAACGTGAATTCTGTTTCGGTTCTCTGGTTTTCAGTCTACTTTTAACAAACTACTTGGTACAAATCAGATGCTGAAGATGTCCTTTTGATTTAAATATCTGTGCTGGCTAAGTTGTGTGTGATTTCATGCAGTTGTTACAGTTAGGTTTAGTTTCTTCTTCCCACAATTTTTTGCAGATGGTTATCTGATGCAAGGTCTGTTGTTTGTATTGCAGGGATACGAGTATGGCTGTGCTAAATCAAGATCCTAATTTGGCACCACAGCCTGTGGATTGCACAAGAAAGAGGAAATCAAGACGGAGGGGCGGAACTAAAAGCGTCACAGAGACACTTGCAAAGTGGAAGGAGTACAACACTAAACTTGATGCTCTTGGCAGTGATAACAAGCCAGCACGCAGAGCTCCTGCCAAGGGATCGAAAAAAGGATGTATGAAAGGTAAAGGGGGGCCTGAGAATGCTCGTTGCAACTATAGAGGTGTTAGGCAGAGGACATGGGGTAAATGGGTAGCTGAGATCAGGGAGCCACACAGGGGAAACAGGCTGTGGTTGGGTACCTTCAGCACTGCACTTGAAGCTGCTCTTGCTTATGACGAAGCTGCGAGGGCAATGTATGGCCCCTGCGCACGGCTTAATTTCCCCAGTTATAGTTCGTCAAAAGATTCACTGGCTACTACATCGGCATCTGATTCAACAAATTCTAGCATCTCGGAAGTCTGTTATGGTGATTTTAGGGCCAAGGCTGAGGTTCCGAAGATAAAAGGTGAAGATGGTGAAGGCCTGCTGCAGATTGCTGATCATAGGTACCCTGCACTACCTGAAGCTAGCACCCCTATGAGCACAGTGAAAGAGGAAGTGATTGAAGAAGCTTCAAGGGAGGACGTGAAGGAAGAAGCTACAAGGGAGCAAGTTAAGAAAGGATCCATAGGCTCCTTGCATAATACTGACAGTGGGTGGCTTAGTATGGAGGAAAAACCTTACCCAGGTTCCAAGGCCGGAGCACATCAATTTGACAATTTCCCACTGGATGAGATGTTTGATGTGGACGAGCTACTTGCAGCATTGGATTCTTCTTCATACCATGTTTCGGGACCTCAGAGTGGAGCAGGATCATATGGCTGTCAAGCAGGGCAGGTTGCAATTGGGAGTGCTCACCTTGGAGATGCCTCATGTCAATGGCAGCACCCAGATGCAATGCTGCTTGGCAGTCTGCCGCATGAGCAGGAAACTTCAGGATATGAGAACGGCTTGGATTTCTTGAGACCAGGCAGGCAGGAAGATTATAATTTCTTATTGAGTGATTTATTTTTGGATTTGGATTCAGATTTGGTAGTATGAAGTGTTGGTGTCCACCGGATGGCCAAGCGGTAACTGAAAGAACAGCATACATGTTAGTTATAGCCTCGTTTGTTACTAGCTGGAATACAGTTTCTGTAGGCTCTTCATGTGAATCAAAGGCTACTGTTTCGACTTGCTGTAATATTCAGCATGTTCCTGTATTCTTTTTGTACTAACTCTTGTGTTTTTTTGTTCAAAATGACCATAAGCTAATTCTCCACAAGTTTTAGATGTGTGGGAGTAGCTGTGGTTCTCTAACATAGGGTTTTACTGGAGGAAAGAAAATCACAATCTTGTACAGCTTTATTGCTTGATAAAGTAACTTCAGCCTCTCTATGCAAATGAGTTTGTTTAACTGACCTGGTGAATTTCCAGTGAAAACACACGCTGTTTCTTTTAGCTACTGATGGTGTTGACAAGTGTATTTAGCATCCATTTTGTTATTTATAAATTTGCTGCAAAGTCAGCTGGTCCTGAATTAAGTGCTGATTCTCATCAGAGCTATCTTTGTGGTGTGTTGATTTCCACCCTTGATAAGAGTACCCATATCTCTTTTGTGATTTTATGGAGTCCTATTTTTGATAAGTTCATCTGGGAATTTGGTATGATTTGATTTTTGTTTATATGTCTAATTCGTTTTTGATCTACCATCTTCGCTGTAGATTTATCTTTTGGTAGATCTGACAGTGGGGTTTGGTTGCTGGGTTCTTGGCGAAGATACTTTTTTGGAAAGAATTAACCATACTCATGAGAGTTAAATCCTTCTGTCGCTTGTGGGAATATTTAATCCTTGTAATATATGCACAACGATGTTTACAGTTGAGGCAATTTGAAGCTATAGAAGTTGAACTGAAATCTTGGCATAAGATTTGTTTCATGCTTTTGTAGCTATGGGTGTCGGACCTTCTATTTCGATGATTCCTCCGAAAACATGATATCTACTACACCCATGAGGAGACTTGTTCTTATTTTCCCTCAACGGCTAAAGTTTCTGACTTTAGAACACATTCAGTTTAGCAATATACATTGGAGATGTGCCTTATTTGGAGTACATATAAGGTGGGGGTGTAAATAGGACCAGCTTACTTGAATCTGTAGTCTCTTCTGTCATCGTATATTTTGCTAAATGTGCCATGAGTTGGCCCAATTCAGCGGTGATTGTTAATTTGTTATCGCCACAGTTCAATATCGAAGCCCACTAAGGAAAGGTGAACACAAGCACTATTGGCCAATGGCAATGGAATATACATTTTGTAATCATGTTATATATTGAATCCAATTTGTGAATTTTCACATCGTGGGGCTTTTTTGTTATAAAGATACTATCAACTAAGCAGGACCAAACGGAAAACTCCGTAGCCAAATTAGAGGTAGGCTGCATACTCAATTTTTTGGACAAACAATTTCAAGTGAAATAGTTTTCTCACTATTTAGATGATATACGAACAACTCGTTAGAGCTCACGTAGAATACGCTTCGTTAGAAATTAAGGGAATGCTTAGTTATGTTTCCCAAAATACAACCAAAAAAAATAAATATGGTTTTTCCAAAATACCCTCTACTATCCTTTATTATCCCTAAACATCCTCTTTTTTTAATATATATACACACACACACATATATATATATTATATAATATATACATTATATATATTTTATTATTATTCTAATAATAAAAAAAATCACTCAATTCCATTTTCACCTCAAAAACCTAACAAAAAAACATTGATTTAACTGTTATAATAAAAAATATTTCTCCCCAAAATATAAACAAACATATCAAAATTCTCCAAAATCAATTTTTAACTATTCCTCAAAACATAACTAAACATCAATTGCATTCCCCAACACAACTTTCACATTTTTCAATAATTCATTTTCCCAAAACATATAATAAACACATAATAAAATTATACAAAAAACATAACCAAAACATTCCCTAAGTTTTGGGAGCGTGCAACAATTATTTCACCATTTGGGGTGTATGATTCACCAACTAAAATATTATTTATTTTTGGTCAAGATTACAATATCACAATTTTATTTTTGTGTAAATTGTAAAGTGTACAACTTTTTAGTGTGGTATTTCGCTAGTGATCTTTTTAGTCTTGATTTGCCACATGAGTCCAAATCTCATACTTTCGTAAGCGAAAGAAGTACAAATATTTCTAAATATAGAACACTCACTGATGAGTACATCTTTAAAAAGGGAGGATTAGGGCAACTTTCTTCACACCTTCGACAAAAGCGTGAAAACAAAATGGGATCAAATAGTACAATCATTCCATCACCCCATAATGAAGGGGGTGATCTTGTAGCTATTAGTTTGTGAAGATACAGTGTTGGATGCTCTATTTTCTTTTCTTACTATGATCAAACATAAATCTATGTTCGAGAGAGAGCTATTCATGTATGAAAATGATGTATTGATTCTTGAGAAAAGATGAGCGATGATGGTATGCTAGAATCAAAAGTTGGATTATATCGAATCTCATCCGAATCTTCTCATTTATCTTCTTCGGGAAGAGGTTTGATTTTAAACCCTCTTATTTCATTTTCATTGATGACTTAATTTCTTTATTTATTTTTTCCAATGTTTGAAAATCTTAGTGTGGAATTAAAGAACTATTAAGAAAATTTGAAAATTAATCAGAAAAATCTTTTAAATTTTATCCTTCATGGTTAGGATTATGTCCGAATCTTACTCCTACTATTCTTTATTCGTTGAGATATTTACTATAGAGGTGGCTAGGCTTTTTCAACAAAAATCATTCGACCATTAAGTTAAAATAATTTTGATTGGGAATTATTTAGATTTGCTGAAATATGAGATATACGTCCTTGTCTCTCATCGTCTATGTATAGGCGTTTATTAACTATTCAAAGGTTATGTGTGAAATGTTACAATTGATGAAAACATCTGATCTAAATTATTTTGTCCTTATTAGCGCACGACTTCATAGCCGAATCCTTATGGAATGTTTGGTTATGTTTTATGGATTATTATATTATATATTTTGAATAAATAAATTTTGGGAGTAGAGTTGAGGAATGTGAAAGTTGTATTGAGAAATGTTATTGATTTTTGTTTATATTTTTTAAAATAGTTAGAAAATATTTTGGAGAACATTGTTGTGTTTGTTTAGATTTTGGGAGGGGACATTTTTTATTGTGGCGGTCAAATAAATACTTTTTTATTGGGTGTTTCGATAAAAAATGAAAATTAGTAATATTTTTATTTGATGAATAGTAATGTGTGTGTGTGGAAACTAGGGGCTTGGGGGGATATTGAAGGAAAAATAGAGTATTTCAGAGAAGACCTAATTTTAAAATTTGAAGCCAAAATAGGTGTATATTTGGTTATGTTCCCTCAAAACAATTTTATATTGGGGAACATAACCAAACAGTAGCTTAGTTTTGTCTCGACTTGTGTCAATGATCTTGAATTAGTCCATTAATATATTTGATTTACTAATAATTTTCGCAACCAACTAGTCTGACTCACTTGAAAAATCTTTGGAGTGATCCATTGAACTTCTAAGTTAAGACAACCTAATACTAATTTCAATTGAACAAAGTCACGGTTATATCCACATCACATCAATTTTCACACAATAGGCCTCCTTATAACAAAGCTATACGATAAAAGGTAGACAGCTAAACTTCAACTAATTTATCATAAAATGTTGAGTGTACCCTGAAATTCAAGGTGAAAATGATGAAAATGGCGAGAAACCGTGCAAAAATGGGTAGTGGGTAGCAATAGGCACGCTGGGCCAACAACAAGGGTGTCTTAGCACATAGGACGCACATGCTGTGCACACTGGCGCATAAGAATGCCTAGCAGGCACTAGGGTGCGTGGGGGGAGCCCCAGTGCCCGTCAGGAAGACACCATACGTTGGGCAAGTGGCCTACGCCTAGGCGCGGGTGCTACTACCTGTCTTGGTAGTCTGGCATGTTGACCACACCCGGGCACAACTATTACATGCTGCGGTGTGCGATGAAGGCCTAACGAGCCATTTTTCAACTCAAACACCTATTTAATCAGATTTTTTCTCCCATTTTCAATATGAGACCCTATTCAAATTAGTTATGGACTATTTTTGAGATTTTTCTCTGTAATGGAGGTTAGAACAAGGAAGTTGGGTGTTCTTGTGAGATTTGTGGGATTTAAATTTGTATTGGTTACTTGATTTAAGATCAATAAAAATTTATCTTTTTGTCTGGTGGAGTAGACACATCGACAAACCATGTTAAATCTTGTATTCTTTTATTGAGTTTCTTTGAGGGTATTTTTTAATTATTATTATTTGGTTAGGGTTGCAAGTTGAGATTTAATTTTTTGTAGATGGGTAGTGTCATTAGCAAATTATTTCAGAGTTCAAAAGTTTGACGGCAAAGTGAATTTTACTCTTTGACAAGGAAGGATAGAGGGTCTTCTAATTCAATAAGGATTAGCAGTAGCGTTGAAGGGAAGGTAAGAGAAGCCAACAAATATGAAGGATTCACAGCGGAAAGATTTGGCTTTGTGTTGCGGATAGGGGTGGGAAAGGGCTAGGCTAGGCTTTGCTTTAAATAAGCCAGGTCTGTTGCATAAATTATAAGCCTAAGCCTAGCCTATTACCTGATATAGGCTTTTTTTTAAGGCATAACCTAGCCTTTTTAAATTTTTCAAAGCCTAGGCCTGGCTTGAAAAAGCCTATTTTAGTTAAGATTTAAATTAGGCTTAAATTTTATATAGGTTCAAGCTTTTAATAGGCTTAGGCCTTAATACTTTAACAAGCATTTATACTTGAGTTCAATATAAATTACTCCACACTTGTTTCTAAAACCAATATGGGACAAGTGAAGGGTTGAAATAACCCTTCAACTCCTCCACTTGGTTTTATAAGGCACAAGCTTGTCTTCCCTTTGTCAAATTTCCTATGTGGGACAACTCAATATATGATACTTAGCCATTTTTCTTCCTGTAATTCACACTTTAATTATCTTTGGATTCCACCTATAATTGGGATCCATCCAATTATAATTAAACATGTAATTAGGTTTTGATTATGCTAGTTACAACAATCCCCCACAAATCCATAGATAATGGCTATCAGATTCAACATAGCTCGCTTTCAGAAATGATACCTTTCGGTTTGAACCACTCCCTAAGTTATCCAACTTCTGCCACCAGCGGGACAAATGGATCTAAGCCTTGAATTTGTGTCCGTGATTGTGATTGCATCCATCAGTAACAACGAGCTAAAGGCTATGTACTGGTCTTTAGGGTTGACACATTAAGGCCATGTATCTCGATCTTGTCTCATGAATGTTTGTAAAGGAACAACCCAATTCCTTTAGTCCCGGCCAAAGGACTACATTCACTTAGTTGGGCATCTCCAAGGATGTACTGCTCGCATCTCATCCAAAAGACTTGACCCCATTCAGAGTTAAACTCTTACTGTACCAGCAGTAGTCAGCACCTATCAAGCAATCAGGGGAGAGACACCAGATATAAAGTATTAATCTAAATTTTAGGTGCAACTTGATATGCTTAGCAGCTTATTTATACCATATTGAACCTATCTTGTGGGATCTCCACTCAGTAGGTTGGGTTGCCACTGCAGGTATATCACTTATGGGTTTCCAGTCCCATCCCCAACCTGAATTTAAGAACTGAGGACAAATCAAGTCCTTTAGTTAAAGGGTCTGCAATATTGTCTTTGGATCCAACAAAATCAATTATTATAACCTTATCAGACACTGACTCCCTCATAGACTTTAGTCTAACTTGGATGTGTCTCTTAGTCTTTTGATTGAACTTTGAACTACTAATTTTTGCAATTGTGGTTTGATTGTCACAATGTACAGCAATTCCTCGGAAGAGGTTTGGTTACCATGGGCAATTGTACCATCAGCCCATATAACCATTCTGCCTCTGTCCCAGTTGTGTCCAAAGCACACAACTCAGCCTCAAAGGTGGACCGAGTTATAAAAGTCTGTTTAGAAGACTTCCAGGAGACAACACCTCCACCCAAGGTAAATACATACCCTGTACACCCATTACTTCTAGAGTTTTTGGCTATCCAACTAGCGTCACCAAACCCTTCCAGCACTGCAGGAAATCTCTTGTAGTGCAAAGCTAGTGAAGCTGAGCCCTTTAGATATCGAAGTACCCTATCCAAAGCCTCATAATGAGTTCGATTAGGACATCTTGTATATCTAGCAAGCTTAGAGACCGAAAATGAGATATCTGGTCTCGAGCTGTTTGCAAGATACTGCAAGCTATCAATTATTTGAGAATACCTCAACTGAGACATTGGTACACTAGTTTCATTCTTAAAGAGAGCTACTGAAGGATCATATGGTGTTTTCGCGATTCTACTTTGTTTATAGCCAAATTTATTATCTACTCAACATAGTGAGACTAAGAGACTGTTATACCCCCAGTCAAACGAGTCAACTTAAGTTCAAGAATCATTTCAGCAACACCCATATCTTTTATTTCAAACTTATTCTTTAAGAAACATTTAGTCTCATTGATAATCTTAGGGTTGGAGCCAAACACCAGAATGTCATCTACATACAGGCATAACACAATACAGTTATCACCTTTAACTTTTTAGTAGACGCACTTGTCATTATCGTTAACTTTGAAGCCAAATGACAATATGGTTTTGTCAAACTTTTCGTGCTATTGTTTAGGTGTTTGTTTCAAACCATAAAGTGATTTAACAAGCTTGCAAACTTTCCACTCATTTCCAGAAGCTACAAATCCCTCAGGCTGATCCATATATATTTCTTCCTCAAGATCACCATACAGAAAGGCTGTTTTCACATCCATCTGGTGAATGGGGAAATAATATATGGAAGCTAGTGCTATAAGCACTCGGATGGTAGTCAAACGAGGTACTGGGGAATAGGTGTCGAAGTAATCTATTCTCTCTTTTTGCCTAAACCATTTAGCAACTAGCCTGGCTTTAAACTTATCAACAGTCCCGTCAGACTTCAGTTTCTTTTTGAAGATCCACTTGCTTCCTATAGTAGTACACCTCGGAGGGAGATCGACTAACTCCCACGTCCCGTTCGAGACAATAAAATCCATCTCACTCTTAATGGCTTCATTCCAATGCTTAGCTTTAGGAGAAGCCATATCATCTTTGAAGGTAACAGAATCACCCTCGACATTGTAAGTGACAAAGTCACTCCCAAAGTCCTTAGTGATTCTAGCCCTTTTACTCCGTCTGGGTTCATCCAATTCTTCAGCAACTGTATCGGTACTACCACATTTGTCATCTTTTCCACATGATCAGGAATCGATGCAGACTCAAGGGTTGAATCTAAAGAAACATTTTGAGGTATCCCAGTCTTTATGGGAAACACGTTCTCAAAGAACGTAGCATCACGAAATTCGACTATAGTGTTCGCATCTATGCCCAGTTTAATAACCAAAAATCTCATAGCATAATAAGATTCCACATAGCTTAGAAAGACCGCATCAATAGTTTTAGGACCTAGTTTCTTCCTTTTGTGTTCAGGGACTAAGACTTTTGCAAGACAGCCTCATACTCAGAAGTATTTTAGACTAGGTTTCCTGCCTTTCCAGAATTCAAATTGAGTGCTTTCTTTATGTTTAGGGGAACTTTATTTAGAATATGGCAAGCTGTATTCAGAGCTTCCCCCCACATGTACTTGGGCAATCCAAAATTCAAAAGCAGACTGTTAATCATGTCTATAAAAGTTCTATTCTTTCGCTCAGCTATCCTATTCGAAGCGGGAGAATAAGGAGTAGTTTCTTCATGAATTATGCCAAAATTACGGCAGTATTCATGAAATGGGTTGGAACCATATTCTCCACCCTTATTTGACCTTAATCGTTTAGGTTTTCTACCAGTTTGTGTTTTCGCTTCATTTTTGAACATAATCAACTTTTCTAGTGCTTCATCTTTATGTTTTAATAAATAAACACAATAATACCTACCGCTATCATCTATAAAGGTGATAAAGTATCTTTTATTGTCTTTTGTTAAGACCCCATTGAACTCACAAATATCTGTGTGCACTAAGTCAAGAATTTCAATTTGCCGTTCAACCGAGTGGTAAGGTTTTCTAACTTGCTTGGCTTCAGCACAAATTTGACATTTATGACCTCGTTCAATTTCATGTTTAGGAATTAAATTTAAGTTCATCATTTGTTTGACAGAACTAAAATTCAAGTGTCCTAAACAACTATGCCCAATAGATGAATTCTCAATAACATTTATAATAGGAAAGTCAATTTTATGAGAACCAATAAGGTTTTCAACTCGAATTTTGAACAAACCATCGGAAAGATAACCTTTACAAATGAAAGTGCCGTAATGTAAAATTACAACTTTATTTGACTTAAGGGAAATTTCATAGCCCTCCCTAACTATTATAGAACTGCTAATGATATTTCTTCAGATTGCTAGAACATGATGCACCCTTTGCAGAGACAGTATGCGCCCCGAAGGAAATTTCAAGTCCACGCGTCCTATCCCAAACACTTTGGTTGCACTTAAGTTTCCCATCGTCACAGTCCTTCCACTAACAGGCAGATAAGACACAAACAGTGATTTGTCAGCACAAACGTGCACATTAGTACCAGTATCTATCAACCAATCATATGGTTCATAGATAGAGAATAATTCAGGTTTGAAAGAAACATACTCATCAATGGATGCATCAAGAACTCCAGCTTCGCTGGTGTCTCCAACAACCATGTTGACCACTGGTCCAGCAAACTGGGCTTTAGCCTTGGCATTCTTGGAGGGACACTCCTTAGCCCAATGCCCTTTTTGTCCACAATTCCAGCAAAGCCTATTTGCCTTTGGTTTCTTATTATTTTTGGCTTTTCCCTTATCGATGGTTTTAGAATTCGAGTTCATGTTGACTTTCTTCTTTCCTATTTTTACATTTGCCTTGGGATGATACTCAACAGGAACATTATGAGTTTGATTTCTGTGTTCCTCTTCAATGCTTATGGTGATCATCAGATCATCTAAAGTCAATTTCCCTTTTTGATGCTTTAGAGTTATGCCGAAACTTTCCCAAGATTTGGGGAACTTATCGACAATCGACATGATCATAAATTTTTTAGGAAGTTTCATTTCGGCATCAGCCAAGGAATGTTCTAGATTGATCAATTCATGTGTCTGTTTAGATACAGACCTGCCTCAACCATTTGATACTTCAGGAATTTAGAAATAGAATACTTTTCGAGCCCTTGCTCTTCAGTATTATATTTCCTATCCAGTTTATCCCATAAAGATTTAGCAGTATAGGAATCAGAATAGTATACATCAAAGAGTGTTTCAAACAAAGCTGATAGAATCACTCTTCGAACAATCTGATCCTTTATTTTCCAATCGGCTATTTCTTTAGTCTTGGGATCAGTTTCAGTTGGTTCTGGCATGGTCAATTGAATCAACGAAAGAAGACCTTTCATCATCAGCCAGATTTTCATGCGCTGTTGCCAACGCTTAAAATATTAGCCCGCGAATTTTTCCTACAGTCCGGAAAGGTGAACTTTTGCTGACACAATATCACCAACAACATGCGAATTTGAACCTATCATTGATATCTCAAAATAATCCTAAATCAGAATATCTAGGCAAAACAAAAGGTTGCAGAATTTCAGGCAAGATTCCTAGACAGGATATTTAATCAGAATTTCAGGCAAGATTCCTAGATAGGATATATAATCAGAATTTTAGCATATAAATAACACACGAAATACTCGTTTCTTCAAGATTGTTGTTTCTAGATATACCAACATACAGTAGTGCACCACAATAGATATCATAATTGCAGATTATCAATCAAAAGATGAAACAGATAATTATAAGAGGGCATAACACGCGTTTTTATCAAATGAAATCCAAATATAGCATGATCCGAATTATACAATAGGCATATTCAAGGCATAACAGAATTCATGCACATATATATAACCAGATACGAGTCCAGGGAAAACAAAAAATTACATATATCAACAAAGGCATAAAAAGTAGTAAAGCATGCTGTCAGATTTATAAATATAGATGGAAAATGTTAAAGAAAGCTTAGCTTAAGGATTCTATATCGTAATAGAATCAATCAGACTACCAAATCATAGAATTCTACTTGCGTTGAAGAAATGAGCGCTCTGACTCACCAGTGCATTATGTACAGTGTTCTCATCCCAGGATGAGATGGTCTAAAACGATCAGGTGCACTCCGTCTCGTTCATCTTGAACAGTACTCAATCGCCAGAATGAAATAGCTGAAAATCAGGATTTAGGGAAAGCCAGAGGGAAAACGATAATGTCAGTATTAAATGAGAGGAATAACGTAAGCAAAAGGATGCTTTTTCGTGTGTTTTTTTTTTCAAGTATGCCAGAGGCAGGATATTTATAGGCATAATTAGGGTTAGGGTTAGCTGCAGTTAGAGTCCGCCAATTAATGTCCTCTAACACGTCACCCATCCAATAGCAATCTGCCACGTCACATTTACATGTCACACATCCAGCAGCAGTAAGCCACGTCGCGTAACCACCTTTGCCATATCCCAAATTACTAGGCTAAATCTCCAACGGATCTATCCACCCTTATATGATTACAAGCCTCGGTTATCTTTTACATAGTCAGACTCATCCGATCAAGCAAGCCCCGGTTCAGCTAAATATATTTTAAATTTAAATTCAAAATTTCAATTGAATTTCGTCCAAAAAGATAAGACTGAGCCTAAGACATTTGCCCTAATGCCAGAGCCCGCGACCCGGATCCAGAGCTGGGCGGCGGCGGCGGCGTGCGCATGTGGTCCACTTATATAAACCCCTTAATGAACACTTTAACAAGCATTCATACTTGAGTCTTATATAAACTACTCCACACTTGTTTATAAAACTAATGTGGGACAAGTGAAGGGTTGAAATAACCCTTCAACTCCTCCACTTGGTTTTCGTTTTATAAAGCACAAGCTTGTCTCCCCTTTGTCAAATTTCATATGTGGGACAACTCAATATATGATACTTAACCATTTTTCTTCCTCCAATTCAACACTTTAATTATCTTTGGATTCCACCCATTATTGGGATCCATCCAATTGTAATTAAAAATGTAATTAGGTTTTGATTATGCCAATTACAACAGTCTTGAGTTTGAGTATATTAAGTTTAAGGGATTATCTTGTACTGATGAAATTCTCTCGTAGTGGAAAAAAGAAAACTCTAGTGGAGATAGGCAGAATTTGCAAAACCACATAAATCTATATCTATTTTATTTTTCTATTTGTTGAGTACTATTTTTGTCATAAAATTTGTAGATGTAATTTGTGTATTCCTGATAAATTAAATCTCATATCAAAATTGCTTACGCTGTGCTCCGATATATATGAAATTTGAAGTTAGAGTATTTACATTTAGAGGGTGTTTGAATGAGCTTATAAGCTCCTAAAATATCTTATAAAATGCTTGAAAGCCTATAAGATGTCAAAAAGTATTTGGTAATTTTTTTAGGAAAAGAACTTATAATCTTCTAAAATGAAATATTAGAATCTTATAAGCTCTTTTTAAAATAATAAGGATTTCTTAATTTATTTTTAAAATCTTAACAAACTCCTTTAATTTTTAATCATATTGATTACAAAATTATCATTACTAACATCTTATAAGCTTCAAGATCTTATTTTATCTAAATACTTTAAGAACTTGTTTAAAAAAGAAAGAAAACTCACATTTTATAAGCTTAAAAAAATATTTCAAATATAGGAGCTTATAATTTTTTTTTAAATTTAGGCTGTTTAAATATTTTACCAAATACTTTTTAACATTTTATATGCTCTTAAATATCTTATAAGATATTTTGAAAAGCTAATAAGCTCACCCAAATACTATTTTATAACCGACCATCCTCTTAATTAATTAACAATTAGCAATACTTGCACACTCGATGTGTATGCATCTAATAATATAATCGATGTATATGAATAAGTAGCATACACATTTAAAACTATAAAATTAACAATAAGAAATTATTGTGTATATATAAAGTGACAACAATAGGTAGGAGTGTCAACAGGGCAGGGGACGGATGCCCCCCATCCCCGCCACCATCCTCACTCTCTCGTGGGGAAACGGGTATCTATGAGTTTGATAGATTAAAAATTTTAAAATTCACAAAAAAATTTAGAAATAAAAAAATACTAAAATTTTCCAATAATATAAATTGCTTGTAAAATTAAAAGATTGTCAAACATAAGTACATAATACATATTTAATTATGTTTTATAATAAAATATTAAAAGATAAATAATACATAAACATAAATTTCAAAAAAAGCATAAAAATTTGTCAATTCATCCAAAGAGCTCTCCATTTAGCTTGATTCTTCCCAAGGGCTTTCCATTTAAATTGGCTTCTATGAAAAAATATATATTTTATTAGAAGAAAAAATAGGATTTTATATATATAAGGACATAATAGTAATTTAATTATTTAAACTAGCAACGGTACCCGTGGGGACGTGGACTATGTCTGCCCCACCCCACTTAGCATTTCAGGAATTAAATTGACCCCATCCCCATCCCTCGAGGACAAAATTCTCTCCGAATCCACCCCGTCAAGGGGAATTCCCTGCGGATACCCGTGGGGATGGGTAATTTTGCTATCCTTAGCAATAAGTAGTGGGATGATAATTATTTATGGAGTTATGAAATTAAAAATAAAAATAAAAATAAAAATAAAAATATTTTAAAAAAATATATGAAAACACACCAAAAAAGAGACACGGACTTTATTAATAACTAGTGTCTCTACACACTCTAACACGTGTGCTAGTTTTTTAGATAATAAAAACATTTATTAGCTTTTATATAAAAATATTATTTCAATAATTTAAATATATTTCTTTAGTTTCTTACTAAATAAATAAAAAATTATGATAAAATGATAATAGTGGAGTAGAGAATTGGTGGGTTGTAGTAGTGGTTATGTCATAAATATAATAAAAAATAAAAAAATAAGCATTATAAATACATCACTTAAAAACACATTAAAAAAGAGTTAATTGCTTTATTAACAACATAAATATTGATAGACAATTTCTATCTTAAGCCACTCAACATTGGGCTGTGTCGCTGATATAGGTCCAGTCCAGTGATAACGAAGTCTAACTGAAAGGCCCAACTGGCGAACAAAACATACATTTGGCGAGCCCTTATTACACACCATTCTCAAATCTAAAGTGCAGCCTTAATTGATTGACAGAAGCTACCATCTGAGAAAAACTCCCCCACTAGATTCTCTATCTCTCCACAAAAGTCAAGAAAAAATATGGACCCCCCTCAATTTGAGGCATCTTTTTGGTGCTCCTTTTCATACAGCCTCCAAGACCCACCAAGAACGAAACCTCCGCCGTCCGATCCACAGAATCTCACAATCTCATTCCTCCATTTTATGCATTTCCCAAAACACCCTCAACCAACCCTCCCCTTGTCCCCTTTGGGCTTTGACCCTCCTGCGTGATTCCCAACGACCTTTTTGCCCTTTAACCCCGAGTGCCTCTTTTTCCGGTTCCATGCAAGAAAGGCAGACACTTTGCACAAACTCCAAGAATTTTACTGTCTTTTTTCTCCTGTTTTTACTGCTGGATTTTACACTGCCCACTAGGCTTGTTTCACACTCCCCCTCTGCCACTCTCACTTGCTATTTATTACTCCTCCTGCTGCAATTATAATTCAGCTTTAATGAGTCTCATTAAAGGCTTCTTCCCCATAAGAAAAGTTTCCAGCTGGTTCTTGCTGGCCGGAATGATCAGTTTTCTCGCCGGAGTTTGGCTTTCCGGTTACAATCCAGCTGCCCCAGCATTCCCTTTTCATGATTCTTGATCTTGCTTTTTTGTTTTTGATTCTTGATCAAAGTTCATCAATGGAGATTGCTTTTGATGCTTGTTTAATCCTGATTAATTTCGCAGTGTGCTGGTGTTGATCATGATGGTTTTCTGGGATTGAGTTCAATAATCAAGAGTTAGAGTCCTTCCGAATTTGGTAATTTCTGGCCTGCTTTCAAGTGCCTTTTAATTTTCTGTGCTTCCCCCCTTTTTGGAGTGTTTTGTGGTAATTGTTTCTGAATCATGTGTTTTTTCCCACTTCATGCATGTGATTTTGTAGCTACATTTCTGGTTCAGAAATTAGAGCCAATTGAAGAGAAGGGCATAGAGACACTCTATATGTAATTTGTGCATATATATCCTGATCATTTCATGGAACACATAAAATTTTTAATTTTTGTATTTAATAAAACCAAATTATCTTGCATACCTAGCAAGATCATGACAACAGTAACTTGGATGGGGTTTTATTTTTGGATTTTATGCTAAACATAGTTTTGGAAGTGTTTTTCTTCAATAAAGCAGTTTTACCTACTTTCAACACACAAAAGGCAATGCTTTTTTCAGTAAACCAAGTATGATTTCTCAACCTAGCTGAATTTTTGTCTCTAAAATGTCTAATGCTCTGACAAAACCTTTTCCAGAAACATATTAAGTCTGTCTTCATAGCTCACTTATCCTCTGTGTTTGAAAGGAAAAAACCTCAATGCACAAAATTCTTGTGGGAGGGATCAGTCTGATTGGTAGTTATGTACTGTTAGAATGTGATATAGCAGGGATGAATGAGCTTAATATTGCATTTTGGCAGCACTTCAGGTGCTAATTGAATTGCATTCTATTCGCAACAAGTGCAGGTGGACAGCGCTAGGTTTATTCTGGTTACTAAAGATAAAAGCCTTCATTCAAAGGACTCATGAAGAGAATCAGACAAATACATCAAACCAATCATACATTTGATCCGCATCGTAAGTATAAAACCTAGCTTGTCTTCATTTCAGTTTGTTACATCAAATATTTGCTTATTGAATCAATTATCTTGCACACTGTCCCTTTCATTGCTTCAACTACGTTGATACTATTTTTAATCAATAATTCATTAATATTTTCATCATAAGACAAGTGAAAGATACCTATGCAAAAATAACTAGGTTATATAGAATAACTGTAAGAGAAATAATGCTCGGCAAGGACTAAATCAACCAACAAGATTTAATGAAATTCAAAAGAAGTGAGATTTACTAATCAAAATATCTGTTGTAACCACACGAATAAAAGTTCTGAACTACCGCACATGATGAACGGGAAACATTTGTTGAGGGCCATTCTTTTGTGACAATAAACCATCTCCATTTGTTTGTATCATGGTTCTGTGGACTAGACTGGTTTTGTAAGACTACTTCAAGATAGTTGGATATGGTTTGAAATGAAATTTCTTCATCTGCTGATGAAAATAGAAAGGAATGCTTTGAGTTCTTGACCTGCTCTTTCTAAAATCTTAAGTAAATATATTAAAAAAATTCTCTATTGACTTCTAAATTTGCTTCATTTTTTTGCCAATTCATAGCTTTTGAGACCTTTTGGTGTGGCTCATGGAAACCTGTGGAGTGCTTAAAAATTGGTGATGGAGCTATCTCAACACATATTTTTGATAACAGAGAGGTCATTGAGGAGGACATTCCGATGTCACATCTTCGTATAAGGTCAAGAAAAGCTACATGGTCTGACTGCACATCCTTTTTAAGACCAGGAGTAGATATATGTGTGCTCTCTACAGCCCACGACTCCGAAAATACAGATGAAGAGAGAAATGCCAGGCCTGTAAGTCCAATATTTGTTAATGGAGTTCTGTACAGTTAGCTTGCTTTCATAATTCAAATAGTATTAAATTTAACACTTTTGATAGGAAAGTTAATTGGTAAATCATGACGTTTTCTTGGTATATCTCATCTATTAATTATTCTGAAGAGTGAGGTTACCCTTGGTTTGGCTCATTCACGGGTCTAATTGTGGTATAGGTCTGGATTGATGCGAGAATAAGATCTATTGAGAGAAAACCTCACAACGTTTCATGTGACTGCAAGTTCTATATCAGTTCCTACATCGATCAAGGCCCTGATTTTAATTTTGGAAACAAAAAACTTAGTAAAGAGACGAGCATGATCAAAATTGATCAGATATCTGTTCTTCAAAGGCTTGAATTGAAACCATGTGACACTGAATATTACCGTTGGAGCTGCTCAGAGGACTGTTCTTCCGTGCAAAAGTTTAAATTGTTTAGTGGGAAATTTTCTGTTGATCTTTCATGGCTTGTTGTTGCATCTGTTCTGAAGAAGACTGCCTTTTGTGTAAAATCGATAGAGAACCATATTGTTTATGAAGTTTCAGAATATATCCCTGACATAGGTCAAGCAGATCCTCATCAGACTTATTCTTATACTGTAAATTTCAAGGTGGAAAATGAAGTTTTGACCCCTTTCATTGTACAATATGTCCCCGCTACACCTCAGGAAGGGTCTGAGGGACGTGAAGTTGGATTCTTGTCTTCATATGATCTCGTGGAGCTGCGGAGGTCAAAACGTAGAAATGTGAAGCCAGAACGTTATTTGGGTTGTGATAATCTTCCAGATTATGAGGTTGAAGTGACTCGGTTGGGAGAAAGCCGAACATATAGTCTGGAGTTTGATGACGCTTCGTCGGATAATGATGATGAGTATGATGACATGCCATTGGCACTATCAGTTCAGGCTGATAATGAATATCAGCAACAAGGTGATGCTGAAAATTGGATTCATTCTTTTAAGAGAAAGTTCAATGGCAAATCTCTGTCAGATAAAAGCAAAAAGGAATCCGCTGTCCGTAAACATAAAAGCAAAAGCAAATCAGGTGCGTCTAAATGTCTGCGGAAACAATCAGGTCCAGTGGATAAAGGAGCACAAGAAAATGAACTTGCTATTGTTCCGGCACATACTTCTGCTGAAAATGATTCAGGTTTCCTAGATGAAAATTTTTTCAATGTTAAATTTCCTGAAGATCATTCAAATGATGCCGGAGAAATGGTTTCCAAATATTTTTACATGAATGGATCTCCATCCTCGCGTAAAAAGAAAACAACATTTGATTTTGACTTCATGGAGGTGGAAAGTGGAAGGAAGGGTCCGAAAGGCACACGTCGGAAGTACCACAGGAAAAGTAGCCATTCTGCTAGTTTAAATAAGGACTGTGTGTATGTAAGGGAGAGCATCTATGATGTGAGAAGTTTCAGGAAGGGCTCAGTAACTGCACAGTTATGTAGGGAATTGATCAGAAGATGCATGAACAACATAGACTCCACTCTTAAAAATGAGCCGATACAGCCGCCTGTGGTTGATCAGTGGAAAGAATTTCAGTCGACAAAAGTCTCAAATAAAAAAGAACCAGATGAGAAACCTGTAATGAACAATGAGGAAGAGATGTCGGAAATTGATATGTTATGGAAGGAAATGGAACTTGCCCTTGCATCATGGTACCTCCTTGATGATAATGAGGTAAGATTTCACAATCTTGATCAGTACTATATGATAACATATGACTGAATTTTGTGCTGTTTCAATGTTTTTTTTGATTATTGCCTGCATCTTTGGAAAATTGACAGGATTCTCATGTTCATCCTGCTGGCGAAGCACAAAAGCCAAGTAAAAATGGGGAGAATAAGTGTGAACATGATTTCAGACTCAACGAACAAGTTGGGACAGTTTGCCAATTATGCGGATTTGTGGAGACCGAAATAAAGGATATTCTGCCACCATTTGTAAGTCGAGTTTAATCTTTAAGACTGCTTGTAATAATCACTACACAAATTGAAATACATCGGTAAATTTTCCATCAATTACAATATTAGAGTGAAACTCGGCCAGAAAAAGCCATCTAACTGAAAAGTAAAAGCCAAATGTAAAATGCATTTCAGTTTTCTTATGGCATTTTCATGAATTATTATATTATTATTCTTTTTCCTTCTGTAGACTGCATCTGCAAACACAACTCCAAACAAGGAGCAAAGAACGGAAGACGATTCTGAGCATAAAAAGAGTGAAGATGGAGAAATTGAGCAATTCTGCATTCCTGCTCTGTCGAGTACTCCTTCGACCATAGGAGAAGGGGGAAACAATGTGTGGGCCTTGATACCTGATCTCAAAGACAAACTACGAAGCCACCAGAAGAGAGCTTTCGAATTTCTTTGGCGAAATATTGCTGGATCTTTGAGGCCATCCCGAATGGAGAAAAAGAAGAAGAAAAGAGGTGGTTGTGTCATTTCTCATTCTCCTGGAGCCGGGAAGACTTTGCTCATCATTGCATTTCTTGTGAGCTACCTGAAGCTGTTTCCTGGATCAAGACCACTAGTCCTTGCTCCAAAAACAACATTGTACACCTGGTACAAGGAAATAATCAAATGGAAAGTACCGATTCCGGTTTATCAAATCCACGGTGGCCAAACGTATAAAGGTGAAGTCTTGAAGCAGAGAATGAAGTTAGCTCCCGGACTTCCCAAGAACCAAGACGTTATGCACGTCCTCGACTGCCTAGAAAAGATGCAGAGGTGGCTTTCACATCCTAGCATTCTCCTCATGGGATACACTTCTTTCCTCACTTTAACACGGGAAGATTCTCATTATGCCCACAGGAAATATATGGCCCAATTACTAAAGCAGTGTCCGGGAATTCTGATACTTGATGAAGGGCACAACCCGAGGAGTACAAAATCGAGACTCAGAAAAGCCTTGATGAAGGTGAATACAAGGCTTAGAGTTTTGCTTTCTGGGACATTGTTTCAGAATAATTTCGGCGAGTATTTCAACACCCTTTGCTTAGCAAGGCCAAGCTTTGTCAATGAGGTTTTGAAGGAGCTGGATCCCAAGTATGAGAAGCGAAACAAAGAGAGACAAACGCAGTTCTCACTGGAAAATCGAGGACGAAAGCTTTTGATCGATAAAATTTCGAAGAAAATTGACTCAAATAAGAGTGGAGAAAGAGCACAAGCTCTAAAAACACTGAAGAAGCTGACTACTAAGTTCATAGATGTGTATGAGGGTGGAACGTCTGACAAACTCCCAGGTTTACAGTGCTACACATTAATGATGAAGTCGACAAGTCTTCAACAAGAAATTCTGCTAAAACTTCAGAATCAAAGGCCTGTCTACAAGGGATTTCCTCTGGAGTTGGAGTTATTAATCACACTTGGGGCTATCCATCCTTGGTTGATCAGAACAACAGCATGCTCCAGTCAGTACTTTACTGCAGAGGAACTGGAGGATCTTGAGCAGTACAAGTTTGACATGAAGTCAGGTTCGAAGGTCAGATTCGTTATGAACCTTGTCCCACGATGTCTCCTCAGAAACGAAAAGCTGCTGATATTTTGCCACAACATAGCTCCAATCAATCTGTTTCTACAGATATTTGAGAGGTTCTACGGCTGGCGCAAGGGCCGAGAAGTACTGGTTCTTCAAGGAGACATCGAACTTTTTGAAAGAGGACGAGTGATGGATAAATTTGAGGAGCCTGGAGGGCCGTCAAAGGTAATGCTGGCCTCAATCACAGCTTGTGCTGAAGGCATTAGCTTGACTGCTGCATCGCGGGTGATCTTGCTGGACTCGGAGTGGAATCCTTCGAAAAGCAAGCAAGCCATTGCACGTGCATTTCGGCCTGGTCAGAACAAAGTTGTTTATGTGTATCAGCTCTTGGCCACGGGCACGCTAGAAGAAGAAAAGCACAGCAGAACTACTTGGAAGGAGTGGGTTTCGGATATGATATTCAGCGATGAACATGCTGAGGACCCTTCTCATTGGCAAGCACCGAAGATTGAAGACGAGTTGCTGAGGGAGATTGTGGAAGAAGATCGAGCTGCACTGTTCCATAAGATCATGAAGAATGAGAAGGCTTCAAATGTGATCAGAGGAAAAGGTATGCTCAAGAAAATGTGATTCTGAGTGGAAATTTACATTTGAGTGTTGGATGGTTGAATGTTAATATCCATCCTTAATGTATCATCCATCCTGCTTTCTTGAAGAAATCTCCCAACTGCTCCTATCCTATCTTCCCCACCCCAAGAATAAATTAATAAAAACCTAAGGCATGTATTGTCATAATGCAATAAATGTTGCTCATATTTTTTCTTTAGCACAAGTTTGTTTCTGCATGCATGGCTATTCCTTAAGATTTCAGAGAGCTGTTTCTTTTCCAGTGGAAAAATATCAAGACAGCTTTGCTGGTTGGCATAGTAGTATTGGAATTGGTGCGAGGTTAGGACCCCATATGATATGTTTTCATTTTCATCTTTTATTTTCAACATTTTCAAAAGTTGGAAAGTTACCTATAATTTTGGAAATAGAAATGAATGAGATTGTATTTGAATGCTTTATCTGAAAATAATGACTAGGGAAGATACATGGTAGAAAATTTAGATGATTTATATTTTTTTTATGCCTAAAAGACGTAGTTTTTTAGAATATATGTATATTTTAATTGTTCTAAATTGATGATGGGTATTTTATGTAGAATTGAATTTGAATTTTATTAATGTGACAATAGGATGACAGGGTAGGTTTAGAAGAAATAAAAATAAAATAAGAGATATTTCCAATGGAAATATGTATAAATTAATGATTTTTAGTTTCCAATAGTGTTGAAAATCAAAGTGGCATTTAAAAATTTAAACAAATGGAGTGTAATAAAAATGACATTTGAAAATATAAACAAACAGGATGTAGGCTTCTTGACTCCACCAGACTCCGTAAACTTTCTTTGGTAGTATTTATGTTTGTATATTATATATTAAATTCTCACGTCAATTAAATTTTTGAGCTAGTTTTTGGAGTGAATTAGGCTCAAAATTAAATCTCTGATATATAGGTTGCATTTATGATATTGATAGCTAAAACTTTCGTCACGATTTAATTCATGCTCATCGATGATGCTTTGTTCCGTATAGTGAATTTTGATGAGGATTTATAAGATCTTATGGGCTTTATTCAGTTGTCTAATATATTAGTCACTTGATAGACTCTGAAAAGTTGGTAGGATTCTTACAACCCGTTTGGTTTCATTTCCAAAGACATTTTCAGCTTCCATGCATTTTCAAAAGTTGGAAAGTTAGTTATAAAATAGAAATAGAAATTGAGATGTATTTAGATGAAATGTTGGAAAGAAATGATTAGAATAGATTATAGGATTGAAAAGTAGGTTAATTTATATTTTTTTGTGTTTAAAAAGATTTATTTTTTAAAATATATAAATAAATAAATATATTATTAATTTAAAACTGATAGTAGGTATTTTATGTTAAATCAAATTTGAATTTGATTGATGTGATAATATGATGATATGATAGGTTTCGAAAGAGTTTCGAGAAAAAAAATGTATACTTTTTAAAAAAAAAATTGTGAGAAATTGTGTGTTTCCAATTTTCATTTCTAAATGAAAATGAAAATAGGGCTTGGAAATGAAAACAAAAGGGCTGTTAATTTTCTATAATCTGCTAGCTAGATTAATCCAGATCAACTAATTTTCTTATGACAATCTCAAATTTAAACTTATTTGAGGATCAACCTTGCTCTGATTCAACAGCATTATTCAATACTTGTTGAGCCCTCTTGTATTTAGGCTCAAATTATGAGTAGAGTTATGTTTTTGCATGATATTTAGTGGGGAACAAAATTAAGTCTAGTTTGCGATGCGGTAGGCTAATTGGGCCAATAGGCTCAAGCTGGGCAAATAAGGTTTTTCAACTGAGTCCAATATAATGAATTTATTTTCTCGTTTGTAGATATATGTTTTAATTGAGTCGAATAGTGTAAATTATGAGTTTTTATGATTTTTTTTTTTTATATATATACACATATTTGATGTCCGTTATGTTTGAACTTTCAATTTCGCACTTTTGTGTATAAGATTTATGCTGTTGTGTCAAAAGTCACTCAATTTATAAAATACTTATATCATAGTACATGAGCAAGTTATGGATCATGGTGTAGCGAAGAATGGAGATAATTGCCCTTGCTGAAGAGATTGGGGGCGGGGGGGACACATATATTTATATATAATAAAAATATATTTCGATATTTTAAGAGTTTTTCATCATTTTATTTTTCTTTTTATTATTTTATTATTTTTTTCAATTAGGATTATTTTTACTTTTCATGTTTTCCATCAATTTAAACTGTCAATCGTTAATTTCAAGCTGTATTTATACTTACTTAATATTTGTGGATTTATTTATTTATTTATGTTTTTTTGTGTAAAGATCAAAATTTAGGGGGTTTTGAATAATTAACCCTTTATTTAATGTCGAAACATGATGATCTACAGTACCATGATTTCAAAGAGAATATGGAGACAATATAATATACGAATAATAACTATTCATATGTCCTTTTTTTTTTTTTGAATAATTGGGATGCTAGATATTTATACGCACTTTATGTTATGCATATTATATATGTTAATATTTTAGGTGAAGTTATATATAACACAATATATATAAACAATATTATATATGCAGCACACACACACACACACACACACACACACATATATATATATATATACAGTATATATAAGACTTGCAAGGTCTTATAATTTACATATGAATATTCACATGTACAAATTAGTTTATTAGGATTGTTGATTTACTTAATTTTCACAATTTAGTCCCATAATTTTATATATATTTGCATTATAAATATTGAAAGACAATAAAACGTGATAAATTATATTATATCTGCATTTATTCATTTATTTATGAATTTAATTAAAAATAAATTTGTATGTGTGTGTAGTGGTTGTGAAAGCCAAAGTCTAGGCAAATTAGCAGGGCATGCAAATTCCCGTGAAAAATATTTTTGTTTCTACACGAAAAATATTTTGCACTCATTTTTTCGATAAATCATGTCCAAAAAAAAAGGACAAATAAGGTAAAAATTTTCAATTAATGCTTTATTTTTAAGATAATATACTACAAATAAATGTAAGATTAGTAACAAAGAAAAGAGTTGATAATAGTAAAATTGTCAATAAAAACATATGTGAGTGATGATGACTTTTATTTTGTTACTAATGATATTTTTTAAGTTACTATATTTTTTTTTTGTTACAACATGACTTAATGTATGGTGATAAAGCTAACGCTTTAAGTTGTCATTATTGATAATTAGTGACACATCTATAATAACAATTAATGACAATAAAATTATGACTATAATTTGTGACTAGATTTTTATTGTTACATGATTTGTCATTATATGTGTGTTATTAATTACCAATGATGACAATTTAAATATTATTCTTATCACTATTAAGTTTGTAAACATTATTAGGGTGACAAAACAGAATTTTTTGTCATTTAATATATAAAATTAGTTAACTTTTATCTTGTTACTTGCTATTATTTTTAATTATCACAAATTTTCTTTTTTCTTGTAATAATGATTGAATTAATAACTTAGGTTTGGGCGTAAAAACAAAAGCTCTTATGCCAAAATTCTCTCAAGACCTGTCAAAATTGGCTCGATCTCATCGCTCTAGTTATACTTACATGTGTGAGCTTTGAGATTCGAACTTAACGAACTTTTGATATGCTTGCATTTATAAATAAAAAGAAATTCTCCAATAAAACCTTGGATTGATAGCAACAGGTCATCGTTTGTCACAAATTTAATGTAGTGTCAAAATTACAATGAAGATCTACTATTTATCATCAAAATTGAAATTTTTGGAGAACATACTACTCGACTCACAAATCTTCTATACGATGGAACTAAAAAGCAATAGTTGGATCCCTTGTACTCACAAACCTTCGGGACAAATACATACTTATTCATCTATACCAATCTAGATATATAAAGATGCATAGACTTTAATATTTGTCGTGCAATTGAATTTCTAATATACAAACATATTTAAATAGTAATGACTTTTTATACATAGTATAGGGTGACACTCAATTTCAAAAATAGATTTATTCCTTTTGTCACATCTCTGACGTTCTGTCTACAAATTAAAACAAATGTTATCAAATTACAAAGAATCATAAGTTGGCTTGTTCACTAACATTTGAACTATATATATATATATATGTATATATCATTAATTTGAAAAAATGAAAATATTTAGGAGTACGTATCTTTTATTTTCAGTCCATAAGGGCTGATTAGACTAACATTATGCGGATTCAAAGTAAGAACAAAATTTCTGACTTTCGCGGAAGCTGGCAAACACGCTTTTTACAATATCAACTCATATTTCCTAAAACAAATCGCTTCATATCCAAGACTGCATGAATATTGATCAAAATTTTGTTTTATTCAGTACAATAATCATATTGTCACATACACATACATATTTATATTGATTGTTGATACTATATCAAGTTATATTCTATGTCGAAAAAGTTGCAAATTTTTATAAGCTCATCTTTCTCTAAATTTTCGGAATGTTTTTCTAAATTAAAAAAACTCTCTACCACAAATATCCGCAGAATAATACTTTAAGTAGGTATTTCATCTCTAACAACAAGTTTAGCATCATCCCCATATATTATGGTCAAGAAAATCGGTTTTTTTTTTTATTTAATCTTCAATAAGCAACTTGATGCATTGGCCACCTTAATATATACTTTAATGAATTTCAGAAGTGTATTGCACCATTTCTTTTGAATATATACATAGATATATATATATATATAATGTGCTCCTGACTTTGACTGAATTGATTTTCCAAGATAAATTGCAGTGACATATAACTAGTACAAAATTTCTTTACATAATAAAATAAAGAAATATACTTATTCTACGATTTCCTGGTCAAAAATGATAATTAATTGTTGGTGAAGCATTATTTGAATATTATGTATATTTTCCAATTCATTTTTAGAGAATGTATACTTTTTATTAAGCTAAACCAAATAATGTGTGTGGCCCTGATCAGCCTTTCTTCTTCTTCTTTTTTCCCCATTATTTCAATTAAGTTGAAAAGTATTGGGGACATTTCTTGTGTTTTTTATTAACTTAATTGGCAAAACACTTTGTCTATCGATCATTTAAAATTTTCCATGAATTAAATTATTGCAGTACTTTTATAAGGCTCGGTTATATTTATCTTTCATTATTGTAAATATTATTTTTAGCACATAGGATGATAGGAAGTAGATTTTAATTAATTAATGGTAGCAATATTTTTTAAAGAAAAAGAGAAATTAGCAAAATAAATATTTATACGGACTAGTCATAAGTTTTTTCACTGGACATATATTGGACATATCGCCATCACATTATCAGGATATGAGGTAGATCTTTTACAATTCTTTGGTCCAAAATCCTTAGCTTTCACGATCAACCTATAGCAACGAAGGAATAATGAACCCTCTGACCAAAACACAGAATTAATTTCACATCTGAAAAATTCATTGAAAATTTGAACTTTGGAAAATGACATGATCAGCAATTAGGATTCTGTTTAAAAGTCTAAAAGTGAATATTTATATGTTTACATATTTATGCTAAGTTTCACTTTCAAAGTGTTGAAATGTCAACCAACCACTTCAGTATATTTGAAATTAGAGTATGATATGGCCATATGGGAAAAAGATTATACAAAGTCAATTATCTTCGTAGTATTTACTTAAAATATTTAAAATATTCCATGATTAACATATTTTATTTGGATCAATTAATTTGATTGGATTCAATTCAACAAGGCTACATCACTTTTAACTGTTGGTTGAAATAATACTGATGCGGTTCGGGATCTTGGGTCTAGATCTCGAACTCAACTTTTCAGGTTGTCCCTGTTCTCGACCTGAATCACGCTCCGCACAAGTAATTTGGATCTCCGACCTGATTACAAGAACACACATAAGGCTAGCTGAGATCGCCTTCAGCTAAGGCCCTCTAATACCTAAGTTAGTGTGGTGCTGGGGTGATTAAATAATAGCTTAAGGTAAGATTAAGAACTCAAGTAAGGATGAGTAATGATGATATGACCTGATACTGTGTAATTTCCACGTTTTATAGGTGGTGAATTATTCTTATTTGTACGGATCAAGGTGGCAAATTGTTATTCGTTAGATCTGTAATCGATCAACGATCCGTAATTCAGGTTATGATCTGGGCCGGTTCAGGTTCTACCCGATCTTACCCAGATAGAAAGATGCGGATCTCCATCCTGTTTGGGTTGCCGCATCTTGATACATGGTGGGCGAAAAGTAATCTTGCCTGAGGGTCTTGAGGGCCAAAGACCTCCCCCCTGAATGATTTCCGTAGTTCCCTTCATGAATTTCCCTTATTATATAGTAAGCTTTATCAGGTTCCAGATATTTTAGCAACGGTCCTCTGATGGTCCTCTTGTGTAGTTTCCCATTAACTATAGTGAACCGATTTGCACGGAAGGCTAGCCTTCTTGCCTCTCTGGGATCCTCTTGCAAGATCCCATCAGCCAAGTATTAGATTAGATCATTTTTCGTAGTTTGCTCTACTTGCGTCAGCATTACTGCTTCTTTTTCATAAGCATCCTCCAACTCGAAATGTTTTGCTATTAACAAGGCTATAGGTGTGCTTCGAGTTCCTTTAGCTGAGCTGCCAAACTTGGCTAAAGCATCAGCCCTCTCATTTTCCTCCCTTGGGATCTGATGTACTTAGTAGAATGCAAATCTTAACAGGAGTTCTTTTACCTTTTTCAGCTATTCTGTCATGAATTTTTCTCGGGACTCAAACGTCCCCTCGATTTGAAGCGCCACAAGCTACAAATCAGTATAGACATTTAACTTTTCTATGTTCACGCATTTTGTTGCCTTCAATCCAATGACCATTGTCTTGTATTCAGCCTCATTATTGATGACCCCAAAAGGTAGCTTCACCACAAACTTGAGTTCCACGAATTCAGGTCCTTTAAAGAAAATTCCAGCTTCACCATGCTAGGAGGTGACTGATCCATCAACATGCATCATCCAAGTTTCTTTGCTTGGCTCGGGGTCTTGCCCTGCCATCTTAACCGCAAAGTCCGTTAGAACCTGTGCTTTTATGGAGCTCTTGCTCTAATACTCTAGGTCGAACTACCCTAGTTCTATTACCCACTTAACCAGCCTCCTAGAAACATTCGGCTTAGCAAGGACTTGTTTTAACAGATGGTTAGTCAAGGTAGTAATTTTATGGGATTAGTAGTAGGGCATCAATTTTCTCGCTGTCACCATAAGAGCCAGAGTTAACTTCTCGACCTCCAAGTATCTACTTTCAGCTTCTTGGAACACCTTATTCACATAGTAAATTAGCTTGTGAACCATGTTTTCCTCCCAAATTAAAACAGAACTCACCGCATGCTTTGAGGTAGCCAAATACAAGTATAGGGGCTCCCCTAAAATAGGCTTTACCAACAAAGGTGGTTAGGCCAAATACACCTTCAGGTCTCAAATACTTTTTCACACTCCTCATCCCATTGGAAATTCCTCATGTTTCTTAGGACCTTGAAAAAAGGCAATCTCTTATCGATCTCGAAATGAACCGATTCAAAGACGCGATCTTTGTAGTAAGCTTTTGCACATCCTTTACTGATTTAGGTGAGCTCATGTCCATTATTACTTTGATCCTTTTGGGGTTAGCTTCTATCTCGCGCTTGCTAGCCAAGTAACCCAGGAACTTTCAGCCTTCGACCTCAAAGTGCATTTTGTCGGGTTAAGCTTCATCCTATGTTTCCTGATTAGAGCAAAAGCTTCTTCCAAATGCATCAAGTGACCGAGTTCATTCAAGCTCTCAACCAGTATATCATCAACATAGACCTCCATACTTGCCCCAATCAGGTCCTTAAACATTTTGTTTACTAGCCCCTGACAGTGTTTGAAAAATTGGACAGTTCGTTGAATTGGAAAACTTACCGGTTTACGGTTCACTGATTCAACCGTTTATCGAAACCATAATTGAACCGTGACATCATAATTATGAAATGTATATATATATATTACTTTAAAATTAATAAAATGCCAACATATAAAACATAAAGAGCTTAAATGATACTATCTAACATCACAACCCAAATTTCACAATTTATATTATAAATGATCACAACAATTTAAATATCTCAAGCCTAAAGTTTAAAGTTGAGAGTTTGTGAGTTAATTCTAAAGTATAAACTCTAAACCAAGGTCTTTTTTTTTTTTTTTTTTTAAATTTTTAAATAGCTTGTGAGGTGTACCTTAGCCTTCAAGTTTTGTACTTAGACAAAAAAATTGAAAAAAAAATTAATTTCATTAAAAATTAAATGAAAAAATTGCTCCGATTCAATTGAACCATGAGTGATTCACTGATTTACCGGTCTGATCGGCCGATCTGAACGGTTTTAACAAAATATGACATTTTTTTTGAGTTTTTCAGTTCTTTGAGAAAATTGGATTGGTTTGCTAGCCGGTCAATGGTCCGACCGATCTTTTTTTTAAACCATGGCCTCTAGTAAGTCGCCCTTGCATTCTTTAATGCGAAGGGCATGACATTGTAACAGAATATCCCCATCTCAGTGATAAAGGTTATCTTATCCCCGTCTTTCTCCGCCATGAAGATATGATGATACCCCTGGAAGGCATCCATCAGCTAAAAATAGGACATCCAGCTGTCGAGTGTACCGACACATCAACCTGGGTAGGGGGTAGGGATCTTTTGGACAAGACTTGTTCAGGTCTGAATAGTCTGTGCATATTCTCCATCTTCCTTCCATTTTTGGTATCACGACCACATTCAATAGCCATTTCGTGAATTGAATCTCAACAACGTATCCTGCCTCCAAAAGCTTGTTGACTTCTTCTTCTATGATTCGATTTTTCATCGCCTCATGATTCCTTTTCTTCTGTTGGATGAGTCTTATATAGGGGTCCACATTCAGCCTATGTAGAGTCATCTCGGGTTCTATCCCCTCAAAATTTGAATGCTTCCATGTGAAGACATCATCATTCTTTCTCAAGAACTCGATAGTTAAGAGTTCCAACTTGGGAGCCATTTGAGTTCCAATCCGTGTGTTCTTCCTCAAGTCCCCTGGAATTAACTCGATCTCCTTGAATTCGCCTGCCAGTTCTATCTTGCTCTCTTCTACTCTCCTCCTTTTATTCTCCTCATGGGAGGTTCAAGTTCAGAATGTCTTCAACAGAATAAACAACTACTTTCTTTCTCTTGGACCTCGAGCTTTCCCCATTGGACCCCGAGCCCTTTGTCTTAAGTTTCTTTTTCAGAGACACGTGATAACATTCTCTTGTCTTCTTCTGATCACAGCATACCTCTCCTACTCCTTATTTTGTTGGGAACTTCATTTTCAGATGGAAAATCGATCCTACTGCTTGGAATTAATTCAGCCAGGGTCTTCATAGGACCACATTGTATGCAAATGATGCATCCATTACTAGGAATTTGAGCATGAGTGTCCTTCAATGGGATTATGTTCCCATAGAAACTAGGAGGTCGATAGTCCTTACCGGCGTGACCTCAGCCCCTCCAAATCCTGTCAGGGGGGTAAAAATTATAAAAAATATTTTAAAATTAATTACATATTTAAGATTATTAAAATTATATTATTATTTATTTTATTAAAAAATATTTAGTATTTATAAAATTTTATTAATATATATTTTAATATATGTAAATTAAAAATTAGTAATTTAAAATTATTAAAATATGCTAATTTAAGAAATAGTATATTTGTGACTTGTTAAGAATTTTTTACCAGATAATTTGAAATTATAGAAAGTTTATTTTAATTAATTATTTTTAAGATACTTAAAATGATCAAATATTGTATTTATAAAAAATGTTTAAATACCCCTTAATATAGGTGTGTATATATGTAGTACAAGAATTAACTTGTATATTAATTAGATTTTTATATAATTAAATAAAATAAATAATAAAATTAGACTTTGATATGTTATACTAAACCCCTTTAAGTTTCGTAAATTACAAATACATCAAACATGCATAAGGGTATTTCGTCCAATTAATACGGTTAACATTCAAGTCCAATTAAATGAAGGGCAGAATTGCATTTTCAAAAAATTTCAACGCTAACATTAGCAAATTTCATTAGTTTGGTTTATGGCAAGACCTATTAAATGACAACAAATCATAAAGGAGGTAGATATAATTTTCCAAATTATAGGGAAAGTTTCAATAATTATGTCAAATCTCAGGAAAGATCTTGTAATTAAACCATAATTTTAATTGCTTTCTAACTCTCATCCTACCTCGCATTTTACAATACTCGCGACATTTGCATGTAGTTTCTGCACACAAAAATAATATTTTTCAAGTATTTTTTTTTCATTTACTATAATATAAGTTATATGATATTTTGCATGATAATTATTTTTTTTAAATAATCGCTTTGTAAGTATAAGAATACTTCTCTTTTTGAAGTATTTCTAGACATAATATAGTCTTTTTTATGTTTTCATACTCAAATATGATTTGCCTTTGACATATATTTAAAGAGAATAATGAATAAAATAAATTTGTTATTAATGTATTGAAAAGTATTTGAGAATTTGACTGAAAGAAACAAAAATAATTGGAGGTGAATTGTTGGTTGATAATTTTAAGAGAATATATAATAAGGGGAAAGTAGCAAAATAAAGAAAAGTATCAAAATTTCATGCAAACAGGTGGAAATTGCTTAATGTCTTTCCTTATTATTCATAAAGGGATATTTAATTCTTTACTAAGATGAAAACCAAAATTATTTGTTGATAAGCAAAATTAAGTAAATTAAACTAAATTTCCATTTATTTGATACATTTGTATGACATAAAATCTTAATTTCTTCTTCGGGGAGATGATTATGGTGGCCATGAAAGAAGTTCTTTTCAAGATTGAGCTCTTTTTTGTGTTAGCTTTCAACTTATTGCAATAAAATTTTCGGAGGAAGGAGATTTGCTCAAGTATGTGCAGTACACCTTCTTCTTTGAGTCATTCAACTTCTCCCACCAATACATACACCTTTTCTTCCTCTAAATAAAAAATAAATAAAATAAACATATTAATATAACATCAAAAGTTATCAAAATATGAGGAGACCCAGATTAGGCCAAATTAATGGAGATCACTTACATTTTGCTAAAAATGAGAATGGATCAATCCTGCAATTAAAATAGTGAAGTTAATTGATAGTTAAAAGCAGAGTATTGATAATTAACGTGAATATGTGAGAACAACATACTTCATAACCTTTTGTAGTTAACCACAAAGTTGAACTCCTCTCGTTAGCATATTTATCAAATAGTTGGATGAAAAATCAATGTACTTTAAAGACAAAAGATGATATTTTAAGATTCTTTTGGGAAAAGTAGTTTTTAAATTAAGAAAGAACATGGGTAGTTGGTTAAACTTGTTGGAGGTAACCTCTATCATGATAAGTAGTTTTGCTAGAGTAGTTAGAGATTAAAGATAATTAGGAGATGGTGATAATTACATATACCTTGCAACTGAGATAATTAAGAAATAAATGATTAACAGACTCTCAAATGTATTCGATTACTATAGGGATATTTTAGAAATATCAAAAATTGGTATAACGAGACTAAAAACCGACATTATGTGAGTATAAAACCTCTTTCTTTTTTACATAATATAGATATTTAACTATATAATTAATAATGGCGCGTGTAGTTAAGATTAAGTTGCAAATAATGTACGACAAAAAAACTACCTACATAAATACGACCTTTTGCTTTGAATCAGATTCAATTGTGTTTCACATATTATGGGGCTTACTCTTGTGTAAACTCAATCACAACGAAAGGATAAGTTTTAATATTATTAATCCAAATGTTTCACAAATGTTTGTGAAATTCCTTGTAAAACGGTACACAATTGCCTACTGATATATGTAGTTTGAATACACGCTTGGGTACGTTTACTTTGTGATATAGAATGTAGAGTGATGGAATGAAATGAGGGATGGAGTTAAGGATTAGGATAATTTTATAGTTTTTAAATTATATTTACTTTGTGGGATGAGATGAATGATAGATGTGGATTATTGTATTGATTGTTTACTTAAATATATAATAATATTAGTATAAATTTTAAATAACCAAAATATCTTTGAATGAAAAAGGATAAATAAAATAGATATTTAATGTTTAGTTGGGAATATGATTTGCAGAATCTTGAGACTAGATTGACCAAACCTTTCCACGATCCAACTAATTTTACCTTATACTTAAGCGGGTTTATGAATGTAATAATTTAGATTGCTCGCCTGAGTAATACTAAATAAAAAATTGAGACTATTTAATTGACACCGCGGTGGGAAGTTCTTTTAAGTTGTAGCACCATTCTAGAAGTTTATATGGTGACGATACTAAATATTTCACGCCGCAGTTAAATATATATCACATCGAGGCAATGTAAGGGTTTAAGGGTAATTTAACCCCTCATCCCACAAAGCCATTTGTGAAGGATTTTTCCATCCTTAGTAAATTGGCTAGATTCTACATCCTGCAAATTGTCTCTATAGTACCAGACCTTCCCTCATCCACCGGGCTTTCATCAAACAGAGTAAACATTGGATTGTGTTGGATGTGGGCTTTCATCCCTTACATCCAAGCCCTTGGGGATCTCTTCGAAAATCAATTTGATGGAGATAAATATTGTTGGTTTCTAATTCAAGATCAACGAGTTTGCTTAAAGAATTTATTCGAATTATAAAATTGATTCAATGATATTTTCTATCATTAATGTCGATACTTATAATATTAAAACTTGAATGTTATATTACTGCACTTGATGGTCGTCCACATTAATACTTAATACTGTCAATTTTGGGGTGACTTGACTAACACAACACGCCCACCCACTTTCAAATTCTACATTTTTGCATGAAAAACATCATTTTCTACAAGAATGTGGAACTTATTTTTGGCTTGTGCTGGTAATTACATCAATGTAGTGAGATGCAGGAAGACTTAACAGATTAATTACTTATATGCATTCAAATGCATAAACTCAAATGATGACACTCTGTTCCACATATGCAGTGGGAATAGCTAGAAACTTTAATTTAGAAGGTAAAATTAGAATTTTAATTTTATTATATTTTATAAACTTCTAAACATTTTATAGAATATTTTATTATTTTAAAAAAATTATATAAATTTATCTTAATCTCATGCGAGTAATTTTTTTTTTTTTGGGCAGATCGGCCCTGAGGGACATCCCATGCCCGATTCTAACAATAAGCAAAAGAAGCAACCAACTTTTTTTTTTTTTAATTTAATTCAGAACTTTATAAAGCCTAACACCCATATCTAATGGCCAGCTTGTTGAAAAAAACAAAGAAAAAAGAAAAAAGAAAAAAGAAAAAAGAAAAAGAGAGCAACTTGATCGATCACAAGCATGGTGGTCATGTCCACCTCCCCCATCTCTTTACTGTTGCATAATTATATCCATTTAATTGACTCCAAGGCTTCATATATATATATATATATATATATATAACTACATGTTGGCTTTTGATGAGTCAACCTCGCTATTTCCTTGACTACAAAACAATTTATATATAAGGTTTGTCTATCATTTTCTTTTCTAAGTTGGTAAACTTAATTATTCATGAATGAAATGTTTCTTATACTACATACAATGTACATGAATAGCGGTTTAGAACTAATCCACTAGGCTTTACTTGGTACTTATGAAAAATGAAAATGTCATCCTAAGTATAAATAATTTAATTTGAGGGGTTTTTGTCCTGAAATGGAGATGAATTCAGGAAACTCCAACTGGTGATGTAGGAATCTCTAAAGATTGCCTCTGCTAGAAAAAGTCCAGTTTTAGTGTTTTACGACCCTTACAAGTTGACAAATTGATGTACTTTATTCACAAATTAGGAGAACCGTCCTTGGAAAATTTCCATTTAGGTATGCCTTCTAACTTCTTTCTAGGACCCTATGTTAGCTTTCTTATATTATATATGTACGTCTTTCAAAAATAAAAAATGAAAATTCTTGATGAGGATAATGCAATTTGTTGGATCGAATAAATCACTTGATAAAAACTATTTTACCTTTAAATTTCTTGGGCAGCTCGCTTCTAACTATTCTTACACCTGACCTTGTCGTTTGGTAAAACGACATTTTCATGTGCGTTGATCATAGTACGTCTGTTGTGTTATCAGTCACGTTTGTCTTTTTAATACATACAGTGCACTATTGTAATAAATAATTAATATAATAAAACACCTGATGCAGTAGAAGAACGTTCCTCATATGAATATCAACTGTACAATGACAATAATAAACTAAACATACAGTATACTCTTAGGGGGAGTTTGGTTGTGTTTTCAAACTCAATTTTCATTTTCAACATTTTTAAAATTTGAAAAGTTATTTAGAGTAAATAAGTTAAAAATAAATTTATATTTGGATAGTATGTTAAGAAAGTAATGATTATATATGGTCTAATAGGTTGTAGGTGGAGAGAGATAGTAATAATGAAGAAGAAAGAGAAGATATATATGTTATTGGAGAAGTTATGTAGGTTATTGAAAAATGTGTTTTGAGATGAAAATGAATTGAAATATTAATAAAAATGATGATAAATTGTTGATAATTTATTTTCAAATAGAAAAAACAGCTGAAAATAAAAATAAAACATAACCAAACCCCCTTAAGTTCTTCTTTCTTATATTAATAAATTAAAAAATATATGTCCTGAGATATTGCAATAATACATTTTTTCTCTTGTTTTATTTCAAGAGTTGCCGTGTTCATTGTGGTATATATGTGCAACTATTTTTCTTGTTTTGGCAAGGCACCATGTGATATTTATTGCCAAGTTGTGCAATAAAATTTGGTGGTGTGAGGTCACATCCCTTGCTAGGGTTTGATATTGAGGAGACTGCCAAGTTGATATAGTCTTTCGACAAACCAGCTTGTAAAGCGTGAGTTCCAACTTATAGAAACAATCAAGTTGATCAAAGTTGGTGTGGAATTAGAGGAAATCGACAAAAAAGAAAGGCCGGTTCGTGGAAATTGCCAAATTGGAATCACCTAAAAGATGTACGATAAAGTGTTTAAAAAATAAATAAATTGGTCGCAAAACAACAGCTAGCCCACAGATTATAACGGATAAAATTTGAATTTTTCGGCAAGGGGATCATAGGTATAGGTATTGAAAAATAATATATGGTTGATAATAATAATAATAATCAAGTTGAGATTACTAAATTAGCAATTGGATTACATTAATTATGATTATTAAGCTGTGCTAATTCATCTTTTCGAGGAAATATCATAAATTAAGCAACAACTTGGTTACCTATTTACAGTACAACTGTACAAGAAATGAAAGTTAATTGTTTTGAAATCAGTATAGATAATTCTTAATTAGTTAATTAATATTACCAAATCCCAAGTATTTCTTGTTATTAATGATTGAGACCCTCCATAATTGTATATTAATTAATACAGATTTATTTATTCCATGCATGAGGAGACATATTTGTTTCTCCTTTTGTAATTTCCCAATCCACATGATGCGTGTTGTGTATGTGGTTTTTTAATTCTGATATAAATATTTAAATGGAGTTGCGACGATGTATGATATCAATATTTCAAATAAGTATTATTATTTTATATATCTTATTCTTATAATTGAACATCTAATAATTCACAGTTTGGCAGCAAAAATAATCACATTACCATATAATGATTAACACTTCTTTTCCTCCAACTTCAACCCAATGTTTGGATCTTGAATTTTAACATGAAAAATATGTAGAATTTTCTTTTTCTTTTTCTTTTTTTTTTTTGCGCACTTCAAATGATATAACTTTATACCTCAAACATATGAAGGAAAATTAAATTAATATTTCTCACTCCCAATATTTAATTTTTCAATTGTTCACTCTCTCTCTCTCTCTCTCTCTCTCTCTCTCTCTCTGTGTAAAATGAATGATTATATCATATTAATATCAAATTAATTGATAACAATAAAAAACAAGATAACGATGTTCACATTAATAAATATTGAAAAAAATATCCATATAGTTGGCAGGACTTAATTCCAAATACTCTATATTTGTAAAGTTCGAATCTCAATTTTAATTACTTGGATATATAATACTTCTTATTTATAACATGGAAATAGTTAACATAAAAGCATAATGGCAAAAATGAAATGTGACAGAAGAAGACGAAAGCAAAAATCAGCTCATTGTGAGAAATCCGCATTTTGCACGTTCCTTATAGCTACATGTGCACCTTTGCACGTTTAAATTGAAGTTCTGACATTTTACATCTTTAAAATTAATTTAATTGTGGCAATGGATTAGGGACAAGTCCTTTTGAGTTTCGATATCTATTTCCCACACACGTGACGTGGACGTGAAAAATCTAGTTAAATAATAATAATAATAATAATCATAATAATAATAATAATAATAATAATAATAATAATAATAATAATAATAATAAAAGGACCTTATAATAACAACATTACATGAAGAAATTACTATGCATTTGTGTTTCATTCAGCAATAACTTCTGAGTTCTAGTATTACTTACAATTCTCATTTATAATTAATTATTATCAGCTTCACATACAATTACAATTTACAAAAAAATATAAATTATATGTTCATATCATTGCCATTGGCTTGTATATGTATCTAATTGAGTTAAAAAGTACATTAAATTATACATCATAATATCAACATTTCATTTTATATATAAATATATTTCTATTCAATTAATAATTCATAGCCCACTAAAGTATATAGTCAAGCAATAACATGAAATTTCTACTAATGGTAAGAAAAAGTTATATTAATTACATATATTAAGTGGTAAAATTTATTACAATAATGATTTATATAGATTCATTAACAACAACAACAACATCAACAACAATATAAATAATCACTACTAACAATTAATAAGTCATGTATGGTAATAATAAAAATTATGTACAAACAAATCATACGAATAATTTTTATGGTAACAAGGTGTCTTTATGTATGTATTAAAAAATACTTGTCACAAGTAATAATTTTAATTTTGGAGTATCTCTTAATTTTTTTGGTCGCTATCTTCTTCTTCTTCTTCTTCTTCTTCTTCTTCTTCTTCTCATGGTAGGAGCCAAATTTCAAACTTACGGATACAAAGTGTCAATTAAGTTATTTAAAAGGTGCAAATGTCAATTATCCAAATTCCTATATGATTAAGGTGGGTTTTTCTACTCAATACATTTAATGATTTTGATTTCACCCCAAAAATAAAAGATATTATGATTTTGTGAAAAAAGGATAAAAGCTAAAATTTTTCAGAAAGACAAAGGGAATGTTTGGTTATGTTTCCCTAGAACAAAATTATTTTGCGAAAACATAACAAAACATATCCTCATTTTTTCTCTAAAACACCAATTTTTTTCCCCAAAATACCCTATATGATCCTTTATTATTCCCAAAACTTTCCCATTTTTAAATATATATATTATATATTTTATTATTATTATTCTAACAATAAAAACATCACTAAATTTCAATTTTACCCCAAAAATCTAACAAATAAAAGATTGATTTGATCGCTACAGTAAAAATATCTCCCCCCAAAACATAAATAAATATACCAAAATTCTCCAAAATCAATTATTAACTATTTTCCAAAATATAACAAAAAATTAATTAATAATTCATTCTCCAATAATTTATTCTGTCAAAACACATAACAAAATCACACAAAAAACATAACCAAACATTCCCAGAGATTTCTTTCTGGATATTTTTTTTGGCATTCTTTAAATATATATTTGTGATAATTTAACATTATTATTGTACTCATAATAGAAAAATATTAAAGTGATAATTTAATTTATTTTATATAAGTCCAACCGTAAGACAAGTTATTTTAAGTTCTCATTCTGTTTTTCATAATGTTTTAGTCAATTTTCAAATATTCTTGTAGACATATCAATTTTTAGTCAATGGAGAAGTAACACATGTAAAATAATATGCTAGATATTAATTTAAAATTTCTATTTGTTTCTTGAAAATTTATTAAATTTAATTCCAAAAAACAAATGGTTAATTTTAATTAATACTCTAGTATTTATTTTATACTCAAATCAAATATTGATAAGTGTCAAAGATGAAATGTCTATGTCTATAGACCAATCAGATCAAATATATTTGATATTATTTGTTGATATCTAGTGTTATCTCTTGATATTTGATCTTAATGATCTGACATTATCCTTTTATATTTGATATTATCTTATCAAATAGATAATCATCAAAGAAGTTCAATCAATTTGAAAGTCTCCCATCAAACATCTATATAAGGGGGTGACCAAAGCTTGTTCAACACACAACACAAATTCTAGTAAGTGAGAGAAACTTTGAAGGAGTCCGGCGATTCTCTCCAGCAAATTCAAGAAGATCCACGGCGTTCTAATCGTTCTTTGTGGAGCTTATCATATTTTGGCATTTGATTCGAAATTAAGGTGTCAAGCCCTCGGATTGACGTTATTTTCATCAAATCAAATTCAAGGAGATCCATGGCGTTCAAGATGTTCTTCGCGAAGCTCATATATTTTCGACGTTTGATTCAAAATTACAGTGTGAAACCCTCAAATTGACATTATTTCAAATCAAATTCAAAGAGACCCACAGTGTTCAAGGCATTCATCATGGAACTCATCAAATTTCAAAATCATATTTGGAAGGGAAATATCAAATGATTAGATTAGAATTAGATCTACAATTAATAGATTTTAATTTTATTCTTATTTGTACGATTTTTCTTGTCCTGTAATTTTAATTTTGTAGATAAAGAAATTTGAGCTTGCAAATTCTTGGCATGCTCGGTGGGACATCTCTACCTCTCATCTCTTCATTTCATCCAGATTGAAGTATCAAATGGATGCCAATAAGACTATTGCAGTGAAAATTACTACCTCAAATTCCTCAAGTGCTGGAGCAAAAAGTGTTGGCGTCCTTAAGAAGTATATCCAAGAAGTTGCAATTATCTTCAAAGGTGGCTCCTTCATTTGCTATGAAAAAAGTATTGCCGCATTTTATTGATATAAATGAAGATAGCAGAGACTCGATGGAAAAATATGCATTATACATTCCCTACTCAACATCAAATTTCTCGAGCATGGCGATGGTGATGGTGACAAGTGCTACAACCTTGGAGGAATAAATTTCAAATTTGATGAGGGCAATTGAAGGACTCACGAAGCATGTCCAAGAGCGAGACTTTCAAATTTCCTAATTGATGAGCAAAGTAGACAATCTTGATTCTAGCTGCATGATGGAGAAACAAATTGAGGCTCAAAATAAGGGCGAAACATCCATAAGGAGACAATCAACCAAAAATGAAGAGATTGCAACAAAAGAATTAGAAGTTTCCACTTGACTAATTCCGATCGACCCACAGAAGGAGTTTATCATGGAGACTATCAAAGACAAAATTGATGGAAATTTTAAGTCATCTATGACTTACTCTAAGCCATATACTCAAAGGATTGATAACTTGAAGATGCCAATCGATTACTAACCCCCAAAGTTTTAGCAATTTGATGGCAAAGGCAACCCAAAGCAGCACATGGCTCATTTCATTGAGACTTATAATAATGATGGGACATGTGGAGATCATTTGGTCAAGCAATTTGTTCGATTATTAAAGGGTAATGCTTTTGATTGGTATGTTGACCTGGAGGCAGGCTCTATCGATAGTTGGGGACAACTGGAACAAGAGTTCCTCAATTGTTTCTATAGCACTCGAAGGACAATTAGTATGATATAACTCACCAACTCTCGCCAATAGAAAGAAGAACTTGTCATTAACTACATCAATCGTAGGAGAAATTTGAGTCTTAATTGCAAAGATCAATTATTGAAGGTTTCAATAATTGAGATGTGCATCGAAGGAATGCCTTGGAGTCTTTGCTATATACTTTAGGGAATTAAACCAAAAAATTTTGCACCCTATTTGACAACTTGTGCACATAATATTGAAATGAGCATGAATTTTAATGATCAAGAAGACTCGAGTAATGCTGATGATGATAACGACATTGGGGGCAATTAATTTTCATCTTCAAATCACAAATGCTCCTTGATAAGAGTTTAAATTGTCAATAATATTCCCAAATAATAGTATAAACTATCTAAAATTCTCAAGCCCCCAAGTATCCGAATTCGAATTTTCAAGTTTCCAAGTCTTCAAATCAATGGATAAAGTCTTTAAGTCTCCAAATCCACGACTCAAGTCTCAAAGTTTTCAAGTCAAAGGCTCAAGTCTCCAAGTCCAAGACTCAAATTTTCAAGTCTCTAAATCAAAGATTCAAATCTTCCAGTCTTCAAGTCCAAAGTTCAAGTCTTCAAATTCCAAATGCTCCTTGATAAGAGTCTAAACTGTCAATAATGTTCTTAGATATGAGCATAAACTATCTAAAATTCTCCTTGATAAGAGCTTAAATTGTCAATAAGGCTCCTATATACGAGTATAAACTATCTAAATATTCAAATTCTCCTCATGTGCTCCTTGATATGAGCTTAAACTTTCAATAAGGCTCATATGTACGAGTATAAACTATCTAAATATTTAAATTCTCCCCATGTACTCTTGATAAGTGTAAACTGTCTATTAAGTCAAACTCAAGTAAGCTCCTTAACATGAGTATAAATTGTCAATCAAATTCAAGTGAACTCCTTGACACGAGTATAAAATGTCTATTCAAGTTAAATATGCTCTTTGACACACAAACCAAAACTATATGTTACTTCTGGCCTGCATGAGTATAAACTGTGTACAATACTCTCCTCAAAAGAATATTTACTTATAATTATGTTATAGCTTGACCCTTTTATTGGGTACCATAGCTCGAGGAATGCTTCGAGGATGTTCTTATTGCAGACGCATGTGAAAAATGGAGAGAAAAGGGAAATTTCTCAAATACTTCAAACATTGCCTCTTTCTTGGATGATCGACACATCTTTCGCTAAGTCTTGAAATGGGGTCATTTGTAGACATATCAATTTTTAGCCAATGGAGAAGTGATACATATAAAATAATATACTAGATATTAATTTTAAATTTCTATTTGTTTCTTGGAGATTTATTAAATTTAATTTCAAAAGATAAATAGTTAATTTTAATTACTACTCTAGTATTTATTTTATACTCAAATTAAATATATATAAGTGTCAAAGATGAAGTGTCTATGTTTATATACCAACCAAATCAAATATATTAGATATTATCCATTGATATTTGATATTATTTCTTAATATATGTGATATGGGGTGGCTCAAATACCTAGGCCCAAACCAAGTTGGCTCAGAGGCGCAGCACCAAGTCCAATCTGGCACCCGAGGCCCATATGCATAATCAACTTGAATCGATCGCTCGTTTAATGGTGCCCCATGCACAGAATGGCATAAGGTCGACTATTATCGACCAGCGAGGTCGAGACAGTGCAGTACTTTGCCAACGCATTAAATGCACTGACGGGCGGCACGCTTCCGCATTAATGGCCCATGCCATCCCCTCACCGCCTGACACAACATGCGTCGCTATAGTGTACTATCATGTCCTTAAAATCTGGAAGGACAGTTATCTGGAAATATACAGATAGATGAAATGACTAGTCACCCCTTGCACAAGGGTAAGGGCCCTTAGGTGTACCAAGGGCATCTCAGATAATTCCCCAGAAGGAGAAGGATACAAATACCCTCAGTTCAGTCTTTCTGAGGTATGCACTCATACATACACAAAGCCCCTACTCCACTGCTCGATATCTCATCAATCTATACTGACTTGAGAGTCGGAGGGCCTAAGCTGAGGGCTCTTCGGCTAGCCTAATGTTTACTGTGATTGCAGGATTCATCCCACCTAAACAAGAATCCCGACCATCCAGGTCGGGTCTCATTCAAATCAGTAGTTGGACCTATATCCAGCAAATCGAACCCTCATCATTTGGCGCCGTCTGTGGGAAATAACTAAATCTTCAATTGAAAATGGTAAACACCAGGCGAGCCCCATCAGGAAGAGAAGAAAATAAGAGGTTCAACTCCCCTCCACTTCGACAACTGCCAGAACCAAATGCCCAAGGATCCAGCGCCCAACCTAAGCCTATAGTCACGTTAACAATGCCTCAGTTAATGCAGCTCATAAGTGAGCAAATTTCGGTGCAAATTTTGGCCCAACTCTCGGCCGCTTTGAATTATCACACCGTATAGTTTGAGCTGACAGTCAGTGCCACGCCCTAACCTGCAACCCCGGAGAGAGCATGGCCTGAGGAGAACTCTCAACGACCAGAATCGTGAAGGCCCCAGTCTAGAAGAGAACTGAGCCCAGACTGTTTCCCTAGAGAAGTTACCCATCCCCCGCTCCGGGAGGAGGTAGCAGATTCTGTTGATCACGGCGTTTGCCCCTTTCGAGCCCTACAGCGCGATAGGGTCGAACGCTCTAGGTTCGGACCAGGCAGAAATACGTCCCAAGCAAACCAGCAGGAATGGGAGGAGGTATCTCACCAAGTGCAGCAACTGAACAAGCGCCTGGATGAGATCTCGAAGAAGAGCGTGGAAAGGACTCGTCATCAAGATGGACAACCGAGGTTCTAGAGAGAAAGAGACTCTCCGTTCGTTCAGGAGATCATTGACGAGCGTATTGTTGTCGATGCTAAGATCCCGACTGGACTACCCAGGTATGATGGCTCGACAGACCCGAATGAACACCTGTTACAATTTGAGCACATGATGCAGCTGCATGGGCATAACGAGTACATCTATGCGAAGATATTGGTAACCATGTTTCAGGGGGTGACTCTTGATTGGTTTGTGAAGCTTGAATTGGCCTCTATATTTTCTTATGACCAGCTATGTGATAAGTTCTTACACCAATTTGCAAGCAGGAGAAAAGCTAAACTCCCCCATACACACTTGCATATAGTGAAACAAAATGAGGGAGAATCCCTCAGTGACTTTTTCACTAGATTTAACATAGAAGTGTTGAAGATCGACAACCCGAGGATTGAGTTCTTGATAGACGTGCTTTTCTTGGGCCTGAAACACAAGGAATGTGCAAACGCGCTAGTGCGTAAGCAGTCCAGGTCAATGGAAGAGCTTCTCGACCTCGCGGAGAGGTACTTGACCCAGGAAGAGATGAACAAGTTGAAACATGGTAGCCTGGAAGTTGACAGAAAGAAAAACAAGGAGAAAGATGACCGTTAGGTTAGAGAGGGGCGTTGTTCCCCAATAAAACATTTCCACGACTACACTCCACTCAACCTCCCAAGGAAAGAGGTGATGTTTGCCATATAGCATGAGTACCTGCTCAAGAAGCCCAAGAAAATCACAGAAACTGAAGCCATGAAAAAATCAAAGAAGTATTGTTATTTCCATAAACAGAAAGGCCATGACACGGAAGAGTGCTTCAATTGGAAAGATGAGATCGAAAGATTGATCAGATAGGGCCATTTGAAAAAGTTTTTTGAGGAGCATGCCAGGTGAAAAGAGGGTGGAACCGATCGGACTCGCATAGAGAAAGATCGGTCAGCCCGAGGATAGAAGAAAAGGGAAAAAGACCTGCCCAACAACCCGACCCACCCATTCGAGGAGTCATTGACATGATTGCGGAAGGCCCCACCGGGGGAGATTCCCGCAATGCGAGGAAACAAACTCAAAGACAGCTTAACTTGACCAAACCATCCAAGGTCGAGATAGCTTTTCAACTATCGACCAGCGCCGAACCGATCTCCTTTAGTGACTCAGACTTGATTATATGGGGAACAGGGGAGTCGACAGGAAGATAGATTGCCCCATGATGGTAACCCTTAGAAAGATACTGGTCGATAATGGGAGCTCAGTGAACATCATGTTCTCGTCTGCGTTGAACAGAATGAAATTGGGAAAGCTAAAGTTTGATCCAGTCAGAACACCGTTGGTCAGGTTTAGTGGCTCCGAGATCATCCCTGAGGGATCCATCAATCTTTGCACTACATTTGGGCAAGGCCCCCGCAGCCGAACATTGATGATCAACTATCTGGTGGTCGACGCCCCATTTGCATACAACGTCATCGTGGGTCGACCAGCCCTCAATAACTTCAGAGCCATCGTCTCCACTTACCACATGAAGATAAAATTCCCGACCCCAACTAAAGTAGGGGAACTCTTATGTAACTTAAAGGACGCTTGGCGCTGTTACACCATTTCAATCAACTTTAGCGAACAGAAAAAATGACTCGAATTGAAGCCCTCGGGGGACACCCCAGTAGCGAAACCCGAGGAGGGACCTTCATCAAATAAGAGAAAGCTGGAAGACACCAGGGTTGAGCCTGTCGGGGAGTTCAAAATAATAGAGCTCGAACCCGGGAACCCCGACAAAACTACTAGGATCGGGAGTGATCTAGGGGATCGACTGGAATGCCTTATGGTTGATTTTCTCCGACGCAGCATTGATGTTTTTGCATGGAAAGCTACAGATCTTCAGAGCAACGATCCCAATATCATTGTCCATCGACTCAACGTGGACCCAACTCACAAGCTAGTAAGGCAGAAGACAAGAACCTTCAACGCTGAGAGGTTGCAAATCATTAAGGAGAAGGTTAGCAAGCTCTTAGAGGCAGGATATATTGTAGAAATTCAGTACCCTTCTTGGCTTTGTAATGTTGTACTTGTCCCCAAAAATGAGGGAAAATGTAGGATGCGTAATGATTTCACTGACTTGAATAAAGCTTGCCCGAAAGATCCTTACCCCTTGCCTCGTATAGATTTGTTAGTTGATTCTACTGCTGGATGTGAACTACTCAGTATGATGGATGCCTTCCAAGGCTATTATCAAATATTTATGGCATCAAACAACAGAGACAAAACCTCTTTCATCCTCCCCAACGGTGTATACTGTTTTTTGGTCATGCCTTTTGGACTTAAAAACGCAGGTGCAACATACCAAAGATTGATCAACTTCATGTTCAAAAATGAGATTGGGAGGTCGATGGAGGTCTACGTCGACGACATGATTATAAAAATCGAGAAGGTCGAGGATCATCTGGCTGACCTCAACCCTAACAAATGTACATTTGGTGAACGAGGAGGCAAGTTCCTCGTGTATATAGTCAGTCAGAGAGGGATTGAGGTAAATTCGCAGAAGATCCAAGCAATCCTTCACATCGCTCTACCCCTCACAGTTCAACAAGTTCAATGTTTAGTTGGCAGGGTCATAGCCCTCGGCAGATTCATAGCTTGACTGGCTGATAAGAGCCTACCTTTCTTCAAATCCTCAGAAATGCCAAGAAATCTAAGTTCTAGTGGGATCAACATTTTGATCAAGCTTTGGTAGAGCTCAAGCAATACTTGTCTTCGCCGCCCATGCTCGCCAAACCCGACTTGGGAGAAGTTTTACAGCTCTACATAGCAGTGTCATCGGCCTCGATCAGTTTAGTGTTAACATCGACAAGAGAAGGGACCCCCCATCTGGTGTATTATTGCAGTAAGGTCTTGCATGGACCTGAGCACAATTATTTGGAGATCGAGAAGTTCACTCTAGCCCTCGTCACATCGGCCAGAAAGCTTCGACCCTACTTTCAGTCCCATGCGATCGTGGTGCTAACGAATCAATCGTTAAAGCAAGTGTTGTCGAAGCCCGACACTTCAGGTCGACTCACTAAATGGGCTATCGAGCTCGGGGAATTCGACATCACATTTCAACCACGGACTGCCATAAAAGCACAAGTCTTGGCCGACTTTATCGTCAAAAGACTCAACCTACCGACGCAAAATGTGGACAACACCGTGGTATGGACCCTACATGTGGATGGATCAGCAACCATGTCAGGAGACGGGATAGATGTATCCCTCCATTCCCCATTTGCTGAGGAGTATGATTTTGCAATAAAACTCAACTTCCCGATCACCAAAAATGAAGCAGAATATGAGGCCCTTATTGCAGGAATGTGTATGGCCACAGCTCGCGAAGTCGAGCAACTTGCAGTATTCACTGATTCTCAATTGGTCGCAGAACAGGTCAAAGGTAATTTCGAGGCGAAGGAGCACAAAATGGCCCAATACTTATCTGAGGTAAAACGACTGCAGCAGTTGTTTAAGAGCTTCACCCTGAGCCAAGTCCCCCGGGTAGAGAACGAATGAGCAGACTTGTTCTCTAAGCTTGCCAGCTTGGCGCAGGGTACTAGATAAAGGACTATAACATTTTTGGCAGCCGACAAACCTTGTGTCGATGCCACCAATCAGCGCCTCATTGGATGTATTGAAGAGGCAAATGTCCCCTGGCAAGAGCCAATCAAACTCTACTTGAGATAAGGTACCCTGCCCACCGACGATAGGGAGGCCCGCAGATTCAGAGGGCTGGCAACCAAGTTTGCGCTAGATGAGCATGGACAGCTTTATAAGAGGTCGATATCAGGACCTCCACTGAGGTACCTAGAACCCGATGAGGCCAACAAAGTCTTGCAGAAGATACATGCCCGCATCTGCGGCAACCATTCTGGCGGCCGATCTTTAGCACACAAGGTTGTTCGTTACGGTTATTTTTGGCCGACTTTATTGCAGGACTCAGTCGAATTTGCTAGAGAATGCCCGTCCTGCCAGATCCACTCGAACATTCAGCACCAACCAGCCACATCGATGATCAACGTTCAGATCACCTGGCCATTCGACCAGTGGGGATTGACATAGTGGGATGTCTCCCAAAGACTTTGGGCCAGCGTAAGTTTATTATAGTGGCGATCAAGTACTTCACTAAATAGGTTGAAGCCGAAGCAATCCCGAAGATCACCGATGCGGCCATTAAAAGTTTCATTTGGAAAAATATGATATGTCGATTTGGATTTCCTAAGGTCTTAATCTCGGACAATGGCACTTAGTTTCAAAGCAGGAACACGAGGAAGTGGTGCGAGACCTTGGGAATCGCCCAACACTTCACTTTGGTGGGAAACCCCCAGTCTAATGGCCAGACCGAGGTCATAAACAGAATTGTTCTCAACCACCTCAAGGCTCGAATAGTAGGGACGGGAGCCAGTTGGGTAGATGACCTCCCAGGAGTGCTTTGGGCTTACAGAACGACACCTCAAACAGCCACAGGCCGCAACCTATATAGCCTAGTCTACGGGTCCAAGGCAGTAATCCCGTCCGAGCTGATTCAGCATACAGCTCGGGTGATCTACTATAACCCGATCACAAATGTATCAGAGAGGACTCTGGATCTAGCCACTATCGACGAGCAGCACCACGCAGCTTACAACACAATGTAGCGATATCGGTCGAAAATGGCAAAATGCTATAACAAGACAGTACGACCCTGGAGTTTTAAGGTTGGCGACCTCGTTCTCAAGAAAGTGGAAGTGTCAAAAAACAACGCCTACCGTCTAGCAGATGCATTAGGCCGTGAACTACCTCAACCTTGGAATGCAGAAAACTTGAAAAAAAATTTCGTATAAAGGGTCATTGGCACCTATTGTATCCTTCCAACGAAATAAAATTATGGCACCTACAAACTACATGAAACTTGCAGAATCTCCTTTACACAGTCGACCCCGTAGTCGACAAAACAGGCTTCGCGCCACCAAGTTGAGGCCTATGAGCCGAGACTAAACAGTCGACCCCGTAGTCGACAAAATAGGCTTCGCGCCACCAAGTCGAGGCCTATGAGCCAAGACCAAACAATCAACCCTGTAGTCGACAAAACAGGCTTTATGCCGCCAAGTCCAAACAGTCCAGCCCAAGCCAGATGCTCGACTTCACAGTCGATAAAATCACATAGGGCATGAACTCAATTCCACAATCATAAAGATTATTTAAAACCCCAAAGACTAGCTATTACGCTGGCACATTAATTACAAAGAATGAATTTTGCAAAGTACAACACTTATTCGACGAAGGCCTTGAGTGAATGCTACTTAATACCCTAGAGAGCATTCGCCCAAGAATTCCAATATGCAGAATAATAAACACTGCAGTCAATATCTGTTAAATAACATGCGCATTAGCGGGAATAACTTATACCAAAAGAAAGAATAACCATCGTCGAACATGGAATAATAAAAATACCCATTCATCTACCAACGTTTGAAAGCCTCATCGAGGCATAAAATTCACAAATTGTTTAAAAGCCTCATCGAGGCATATACATCCCTTCTCAAAAATAACAGAGAAAAGCAATGAGAATAAATGATCAAGCCTAGTTGGAGCTGGTAACCTCCTTAGCATCAGGCCCGACCTCCTCGGCAGTAGGAGTAGCAGTAGGCGCAGGCTCAGGCAAAGCCACGAAAACAGGTACATCAGTAGTTACGGGTCGAGAAGGGCCAGCAGCATCTTGCAAGAATTGCCGTTCAAGAATTAGGAAATATGCAGCGGCATTGACTGCCCCTTCTGACACCTCGAAGGCGAGATCACCAGCAAACTCAAACTCCTTGGCAACAGCCTTTAGCTTTTTCTCAACTTCGGCCCGCATTCTTTCCTCTTCACTCAGTTCGACCTCCGACGCGCCCTCCACCCCTGCGGCTTCGACGACCGATCCCTCGGCATTGCCCTCTTCCTCGGGGTAAGGTCACTGCTGCTCATCGAACAAGTGGCTTATGCACGAATGGTCTTCAGGTCGAAAGCTGTAGCCCAAAACCTGCAACTGCTTGACGGCCTTCTTGAATGAGTTTCGGGCGTCGTCGAGAGCAAGAATGACACTGGCATCCTAGAAGGCAGAACTTACCATGAATTGTTGCACAACCTCCCGACGTACCAGCGACAGTAGCCGGTTGAACTCAGCCCAGGCCTCCGCTAAAGCTACATTTCGGCCCGCAGATCAATCGGAATCGCAACCGACCTACAGGTCAAACTGCAGCTTTTTCACCTGCCCGCCCATTTTGGTCCTCTCCTTGACGGCCAGGATCACCTGCTCATCTTTCTGTTCGAGGTCCTTGGTCAGTTGCCCCATTAGGCTCTCCAGCTCCTCGATTCTCATTTGCGAAGACTCGAGTTGAGCCTTCAGAGTCTCTGTGTCCCCTCCGGCCTCCAACTGCTCCCGATCCGCCAAGGCCAGCTCCAACTTCTGATATAAATTATAGCCCAATTGGCCGACCTGAAAGATAATGCTATCAGATACTCGATCAGAATATAATGATGCAAAAATAGGGCAGAGAACTTTACCATGTTGGCATGATAAGCCAACTCCCGAAGAGCTGTATCCTAACTCAGCCCTATTATTCTCCTCTGGTCAGCCACGAACTGACCTGTTAACAACACTTTCAAAGGAGCAGCCCCAGTTTACCCCGCAGTGTCCATGCAGAGAGAATTATGCACGATGAGGCTGGGCTCTGCCCCGAATCAAGGAGAGGGAAACTTCTGTAAGTTAAATAGTACATCATCCCCTCGATCCCTGAAGAGGTCATTCCCGATCGGCGGCCCCGACCCAACTATTTTCTCCTTGCCCTTCCCGGAAGCACCCCTCTTTGGCGCCGGCCCTCCCTGCTCAACCATGGCCCTCTTGCCCCGACCTGCGGGACTGTTGCTTATGGCCGCTAGGGGTTGACCTGGTGAAGGGGTTGGTAATCGAGTAGGCGCTGCGGCCACCTGACGTAGCTCATCGCCTACAGCAGCTGCTCGACGGGCCGCGGTGCCCTGTCGCCACTGCTGATTCCTCTCTGCTTAGGCCAGTGCCTCTGCCCTCGACCTGTTCATGATACCCACACGATCTGCCCAACAGCAAATTAAAAACAGTCAGAAACCATAACAACAATGAAAAAGCAACAAAATTACAAGAAACGCTGTCTACCTAGCTGGTCATTCGCAGGCAAGTTGAACGGAGCCGGCGATAATCCAGCCAACACTAAGTGTCTTTCCTCGATAAAAATTGAGGCCTCCATTTGGCCAAACCTGACTAGGTCCCAAACAAATGTGTTTGGCCAGGTCGGAGTAAGGTTCCTCGGCATGTCGACATGCCCCCTCCACCAACCCCGTGGAATATTGAAACCCCCCGCCACTCGAACAAACAGGTACTATTTTTTCCATTCTTGCCCATATGAAGAAGCAGGGGCTATGAGAATTTACGGCGTGGTCGAGCGGTTAAATAATAGAAGCCCGACTTGCAGGACATGGGGAGGTGAAAAAGGTTGGAAATTTTTTAAAACTAGCAAGCTGATTAAACAGATGCATTAAAATGATAAAACTACAAATAGTGTAGAAGCAGTTGGGTAGAAGTTGCGTTATACACACTTGAAGACCCTTAAGCAGATTAACCATGCTATCACTCAAGGGGAACCTAAGACCACATCTAAAAGCGTCTTCGAAGACAATTATACAGCCTACAGGAGGACAATGCATTCGACCAAGCAGCCCAGGGGTCAGAAGTTGATATTCAGTAGGGATATGGTATAACTCCCTAAGACATCTCAAGTCGCTAGGGTTAACGGTGGATACAATTTCACTGTAGTGGTTTAGTGTGAACAGTCGACCCCACGATGGGGGAATCTGGCTCAGCCTAGCTTCTTCCCCCTCACGATTGCTACTCATGCTGCTGGAATTGGAATCGTCACCCGACGACTCACTCGAGGACCCGGAAGCATACCTAGGTCTATCAGACTGGGTGGCCTCACTATCCCCCCTGACTACCCTTAGAACTGTATAAGCCCAGCATGATTTTCAAAGAAAAACTAAAGGACAGGAAGTAGGAATGAAGGAACACTTACTGAATGGAAGAACTAAGAGCAGAAAATCTTGAAAGCGAGGACGTTTGGACAAGCGCTCGACCAGAAGCTAATGCGGTAAAAGTAAAAATGGTTAGTTTTACCGCGGATATTTATAGGGAAGCAAGCGCGGGAAACCAAGCGCCTGTAATATGCTTGTAACCGCCACGCCGCCCCACGCGCACCATGATGTAACCGCTCAATAAATGCGCCAAACCCTGGTCAATTTTCAAAAAACCCTGGTCGATTATTACCAGTGACCATTAAGCTACTTCCCAACGCTTCTCATCGAATCCTCGTTCAGCCTTACGAAGTGGGGGGATTCATGATATGGGGTGGCTCAAATACCTAGGCCCAAACCAAGTTGGCCCAGAGGCGCAACACCAGGCCCAATCTGGCACTGGAGGCCCATATGCATAATCGACCTGAATCGACCGCTCGTTTGTCGACCAGTGAGGTCAAGATAGTGCAATACTCTGCCACCGCATTAAATGAACTGACGGACGGCACGTTTCCGCATTAATGGCGCATGCCATCCCCTCACTGCTTGACACAACAGGCGCCGCTAAAGTGTACTATCATGTCCTTAAAACTTGGAAGGGCAATTATGTAGAAATATACAGATAGAGGAAATGACTAGTCACTCCTTGCATAAGGGTAAGGGCCTTTAGGTGTACCAAGGGCATCTCAGACAATTCCCCGGAAAGAGAAGGATATAAATACCCTCAGTCCAGTCTTTCTGAGGTATGCACTCATACATACACAAAGCCCCTACTCCGCTGCTTGATATCTCGTCGATCTATACTGACTTGAGCGTCGGAGGGCCTAAGCCGAGGGCTCCTCGGCTAGCCTAACGTTTACTGTGATTGCAGGATTCATCCCACCTAAACAAGAATCCCGACCAGTCAGGTCAGGTCTCATTCAAATCAGTAGTTGGACCCATATCCAGCAAATCGAACCCTCATCAATATGGTATTATCTCTTTCTATTTGATTTTGATAATTTGACATTATCTCTTGATATATCAAAGAGATAAACATCGAAGAAGTTCAATCAATCTAGAAGTCTCCCATAAAACATCTATATAAAGGGGGTGACCAAAACTCGTTCAATACACAACACAAATCCTAGCAAGTGAGAGAAACTTTGAAAGAGTCCAGCGATTCTCTTTAGCAAAGTCTAGGAGATCCATGACATTCTAGGTGTTCTTCGGGAAGCTCATCATAATTTGATGTTTGATTTGAAATTAAAGTGTGAAGCCATTGGATTGGCATTATTTTCGTCAAATCAAATTCCAGGAGATCCACAAAGTTCAAAGCATTCTTCGTGGAGTTCATATATTTTCGACGTTTGATTCAAAATTAAGGTGCGAAACCCTTGAGTTGGCATTATTTCAAATCAAATTCAAAAAGACCCACGGTGTTCAAGACATTCATCACGGAGTTCATCAAATTTCAAGATCATATTTGAAAGGGAAGGATTAGAGGATCAGATTAGAGATTAGATCCACAATTGATAGATTTTAATTTCATTCTTATTTGTATGATTCTTCTCTATTTAAAAAATTAATTATTTTCAAAAGTGCAAACTATACTAGATATTCCTAAATAATTTAATTGTACCTTAAACAGAAAAATTAAGGCTATGTTTGGTTGCATTTGATAGAACAAAATTGTTTTGCCAAAATACAATGAAACATTCTAACTATTCCTCAAAATATAAATAAATATCCATCACATTTCACAATATAAATTTCACCTTCTCCAATCACACTTCCAAAACTTATTCTCTCAAAATACATAATTCAAAACATACAATTTCTAACCAAGCATTATCTAAGGATGCCACTCAATCTTTGTTTTTCTTTCTTTCTTTCTTTCTTTTCTTTTTTGAAAAAAAAAAAGCGGATGGAGAGACTTTGGGCTAGTTTATTTATGAATTGAAGCATTTTGCCAAAATATTTTGGCAAAATGATTTTTTGAAAATGGAATTGTGGAATGTGATTGTTATTTATTTGTGTTTTAGGTGGTAGGTGACAAATGAATTAGAAGAAAATTATTTGTTTGTTTGTGTTTTGGGATAGGATAAGATGTCACATCAGTAATTTTTTTGTTGGATTGGTAGAGGAAATTGATATTTTAAAATTATTTATGTATGCGTATATATAGATTGGATAAGAGGGGAAAAAAAATGAGAGGGTTGGATATTAGAGAATGAATAGAAAATGAATTGGGATGGTATTTTGGGTATTTTTTTATATATTTTGGATAGTAAAATTAGAGAGTGTGATAGATTATTTATTTATATTTTGAGAGTTAAAAAATATTTTTGCAATTTACAAATAAATAAGTCTTTTGTTAAGCAAATTTTTTTTGACATGGCCTGTCCTGACGCATTTTTCATCAGCCATACATGTAAGAAAAGCAGACCCATAAATGTGAGGATAAACAGACACATGCCATTTCTTTACAAGTAAGTACATAAGTAGAACAATCAAATCATATTTTTAAAAGAACATTTGGGGGGGAAAAAAGAAAGAAAAGAAAGGACATTCATCAAAAACGACTTTCGTCACCTCCATCAAAAGCCAATTTGGTTAAAAGGTTTGAGGAGCATTCAAATTCTTCGACGTTTGTTACAGTACTTGTTTGAATATATATTCAAATAAATTATGAATTATTAAATTATACATAAAAATATTAATATTTTATTTTATAATATCATTTTATAATCTCATTTGATTATCTATAATTTACATGAATATATATCTAAATAGATATAAAGCGGTCAATTGACTCAGCGACATCACTCTCATACTACAGGTGTAGGGTCTGGAATACAAAATCTAATAAATTCTTAGAGCAAACGCATGTATTTAAAAGGGAAAAAAAAAAAAAAGACTAAATGAATGGCATTAAATCTCTCAAATTCTAGGAGTAAAAGTTTGATTAAGGTTTTGGTTTTGTTTCCCCAACATTTTTCCTAATCGAGGATATGATACCAAACATCTACTGATGCGTTCCTTGATGGTTGATGCCATAGTCCACATTACAATAAATTATTCTCAAAATATCTTCAACTCAGTGATCATAACACTTTTCTCTTGAAAATTAAGTATTATACTTGAACATATATATATATATATATATCTCATATTCATTGCAACTATACATACAAAAATATATAAAAACACAATTTGCTCTACTAATTCAAACAATATCTTATACCGATTTGATATCTACAAACTATAATAAAAAATGTCTCTTTTCAAAACAAAATCAAACACATTCTTTTTTCTCAAAATGTAACTATACTTCTCAAAACAAAATCAAACATTTATCAAATTTTCCAATCCAATTTCTAAAACTATCTTTCTAAATATTTTTAAGCAAAACATTCAAAATAATACCAAACAAAATGTGGAACTTGTTTAACATCCCCTTTTTGTTAATGTGGCCCCTGGAGGAGCAAGTAACCAGGAATATGGAATCCGAGACCTTTTTTTTTTTTTTTTAAATCAATGAATTCGTGTCAATTCCAATAGTGCAAATTTTGTGCATTGGGGAGTGATATATTTGGTATAAACCGTAAAATTTATATATGAAACAGAAATATTACATTTACAGATGCATTTACACTCTAATTTTCAATGTTATTACTTCTATTTCCTTTTTGGATGCTGTCAACTGAAGTTTCATTTTTAAAATGAAATTTACTAACCAAATTAACATATAATTTAGAGAATCATGCTATAACCTTTAATTTTGAAAGTAAAATGTAAAAGATACATATACATAAAAGTTTTACTTTCTAACGTTTATCTATAAGTTACAATAGGAATCAAATGAGAGAAGAGTGAGTAAATAACTCTTTTTTAATGTTTTCTTTCATTGTTGAAATATTTTTTCTCCTAAATTTGAACATATTAATTTATTACATTCATTTAAATCAATTAATTTCTATACTTTATTAAAATAAGAGATGTGAAAGTACTTACTAGTGATATATGCATTTGACTTTATTTAAAAATTGACATAATTATTAAAGGTTGGCAAAATATCAAAAAAAAAAAAAAAATACTATATTTCACCTTATTAATTTATTTTTTGTCAAGTGATTTGTTTAACCTAATTGGGGGTTTGTTTGTTTATAAAATGGAGCATTTTGTCAAAATATTTTAGTGCAATGATTTTTGAGAAATGGAGTTGGAAAATATGATGGTTGCTTGTTTGTGTTTTGGGTGGTAGGTGGAAAGTAAATTGGAAAAAAAATATTTATTTGTTTGTGTTTTGGGATTGGGTAGGGGGACAAAAAAATGAGAGAGGTTATATATTGGTGAATGGATAGAAAATGAATTGTGAGAGTACTTTAAATTTTTTGAATATATTTTGGAGAGTGAAATTAAAAAATGTGATAAGTTATTTATTTATATTTTAAAAATTAAAAAATATTTTCACAATTTACAAACAAACAAACTCTAACTTCTGATTAAAAAACCACTTAATTATAAGGTACAAAAGAAAAAGAAAAAGAAGGAAAAGAGAACACAAATTGAAGAGCCAGCTCTGGTTGTCAGAGTATTGAATCCCAGGAGCTTCCGCCCATCCTTCCCCCGTCCCACCCCCACATACGGCATACCCCACCAAATCTGGCCCCCCGTACGGCCGTCGGCAGGGATTTACAGTTTACAGTTTACTTAACTGGGTGGGGGTATCCTCGTCAATCCACATTGACAACAACCTGGGATGACGAACTGGCATGGCAGATCAAGTAATTATAACCTATGCGTAGGGGCAGTTCAATTATGACTCCGTCCAAAAATGCTCAAGCAACTTGCTCATCCACTTGCACTTCCTCCAGCGTAAGCCCTGAGATTTTATAAAGCGCTTTTCCTCCGAGGAAAGGTCGAAATTTTATTACAACTAGACAAATATTTCTGCTCGCTCTCTCTCTCTCTCTCTCTCTATATATATATATATATGTATCCATCTACTGCTTGCATTTTATATATCTATCCTCATCTCCATCCATTCTCATCTTTTATTGATACCAAGAAATCAAGGCTGAGACAGATTTGACAATAAAAGGAAAATGCCTTCCTCTCTTCAGCTTCACAGAATCAACCCCATAAATCACACCACTGCTACGGCGGTGGGTTTGCACAGGAAACAGGCGAAGTCCACCTGGGTTTGTCCTGTTTCTGGCGAGAATTCGGTGCCGGAAAATGTGCTGCACCACCACACACACGCGGTGGCGTCGAACCAGTGCTTCTCGGCGTCGGTGCAGGAGATCGAGGCGCCGGTGGACACTGTATGGTCCGTGGTACGGCGCTTCGACAAGCCGCAGGCGTACAAGCACTTTCTGAAGAGCTGCCACGTCATCCTCGGTGACGGTGATGTGGGCACCCTCCGGGAGGTGCGCGTGGTGTCGGGTCTCCCGGCGGAGTGCAGCACCGAGAGGCTTGAAATCTTGGATGATGAGGAGCACGTGATGAGTTTCAGAATGGTGGGAGGCGATCACCGCCTGCATAACTACCGGTCGGTGACCACACTCCATGCGGCGCCGCCGCTTAGTGGTGGCGGAAGTGGTGTTGGGACGGTGGTGGTGGAGTCGTACGTGGTGGATGTGCCGCAGGGGAATACAAAAGAAGAGACGTGTGCTTTTGTTGACACGATTTTGAGGTGCAATCTGCAGTCGCTGGCTCAGATCGCTGAAAATTTGGCCAAAAATGACAGTAAATCATCTGAACTTTGAGTGTAATTTTTTTTGGGTTAAGCTTTGATGAACAGGATTTTTTTTTTTTTTTTTTGAATGTAGATCATGGATATCATAGTGAATTTATAGATTTTCTAAATTATATGGGGTTGATTTCAATTAATTTTTGGAAAGTAATATTTAGCTAGTAGTATATGATAGATTCTAATGATATTCTACTTTTAGATCTTGTTTAATTTTCTCCGTGATTATCTCCTAGGCTTGAACATTATATCACTATATACAACCATTCAAATCCCTTATATATAGCTATAATATTAATAAAATGCTTAACCATTTTTTATCTCTTTTCGAATGATTCGTCTAAAGTACTTCCACTCTTTTTTTTCAATTATAATATTTAGGAGTTATACAATAATTATCATTTTTAAATTACCTATTTTATTTTTATAATTTCATTTTATTATATTTTTTTTATGTTTTTATTATAAAAAAATTAAATAAATATATCAAAATTATTAAAAAAAATTACATTATATGAAAATAAATATATATTGCTATTATATAAAAAAATATTATATATAACCGTTGTAGTATTGATATCAAATGTGTCAAATTATTGGTATAATATTATTAATCTGCCTGTAAATATGAAATTTCATTGAGAAAAAAATGATTGTCGAAAAAAGCTTGAAATTTTTTCCAAAACTCTTCACCCACACTCCATCTTAATCTCAAAACAGGACTTGATATATACGATTTTATTACAGAGCATTTGTAATTTTTTCATTCTTTTGAAATTAATGTTGAACGTAATAAAATCATTTATCTTAAAAAGTGTAGGAAATTAAATCAAACTGATTAATTAATTAAGAAGTGAGAAGGAAGGATGGACATGTGGAAGAGGTTTCATTTGTAAAATTAAATTTTCATCAACTCATGCTTAGTATTTTATATAATATTATGTTAGGAGAAAATAAATATTTTTTATTTTCATTGTTATCATACATGCATACTAGTATTTAATTTTTATTGCTACCTCTAGTATATACTGTTCAATTTTTCAGTGCAATCCATTGACTGTATTTGAACTTCCCACTCTTGAGGGCAATTTCCGATCCCTCATTTGATCATTTACTACATGATTAATAAAATTAAAAAAAAATAAAAATAAATCATGAATGTTGTCACCGTGCCAGGCAACTTTGTGCGATCGGGTGATATTGTAGACATTATTATTTCCATTAGGACATAATTAATCATATGCCATAAACAATCTATAATTCACTTATATTATCAAAGTGAATAAATATGAAAATTTCCGCATAGAGTAATACATGCATAAAATCTTACAAGGAAGAACTAACTGTCTTTAATTTGCATGTGTACATAGTTTTTGTTCTGTATTTAGAAACTTATTTTTTTCACTCTAATAATATATTCGAATCTTAAATTTCAATGAGAAAAATATTAAAAAATATTTTTTCATACTTTAAATAATATAACTTTATGCTTTGGCTTTTACATATTTATATTTTATTTTTATTTTTCCTCACTAATTCCTTTGGCCAAACATAGCATAAGTTTCAATAAGTGATGGACAATGTTAATTTTTTTTCTTTTTTTCTTTGTTTTTGTAAATGTAGTGTGAACCCAATAAATAGTTTGAAGAATTGAAATAATAATATATCTTTTCTAAGAAATTTTAATCATAGATAGCTTGTGTAATGGCAGAGATTTGGAATTACAAATTTCAGTAAAAATTCCATATACGTGAGAGTTAGAAAGAAAAATAATTATGAAATTTTAAAAAAAGTTAAAAGAAAATTTAATATCTTTTTGCGATGGAAATATCCGTCACAAAAAAGAAAAAAAAATTAAAGTAATTTTTCTTTTGCAATGGAAAAATACAAAAAGAAATTTGTGATGGATAAATAAGTCCTTCGCAAAAAAGGGAAAAAGAATTAAAAAAAAATTTGCAACGAATTTTTTTTCGGAAAAAAATTCATCACAGAAATATTAAAAAAATTAAAAGAAACAAAATTTTGCTCCGGAAATGCATTTCCATCGCAAAGTTAATAATAAATTAAATACTTATTATTTGAATTTTTTTTAAATATAAATATATTATGTTGCACATACCTTATGACTATTAATATATTTATGTAAATAATATTACTTTTTATTATAAATATAATTAACATATGAAAAATTTATAGTAAATTAATAAATTTAATTTCAATATATATATATATTTGTGTATTCTAGTTAACTATGAAAGATATAGTATTTCATTACCTTCAGTAAATGCATTAATTATTATAAAATGATTAAAAATTAATTTATACAAATTCTATATTAGTAATTAAAGTTTTATAACTCATATTAGTTATATATTTTACAATCAATAATGTTATATTTTACTTAATGTAAAAAATAAAAGTAATGATAGTATTAGAAAACATTTAATGACCCTATTTATGTGTTGTGGGTGAAAAGAGTGAGTAAAATTGATTACAATAACACTATATGAATTTATAAGTTGTATAATTGATTAGTTAGTAAAATTAGCATTATGTCAAATGTTATTTTACATCGGTAATATTTTATGATATTTATTAGTAAGTACATTAATTTATAATCAATAATTTAACATAATATATGCACTGGTAAATTTAATGTTATTCATTCAATTAAAAATTTCTAAATAGATAAAGTAAATATATTAAATCTATATTTTTCTCTTCAATAACGGATAAAGTCCATTATTTAGCTTTTATTTCTTATTAAATTTCTAATCTTATTTTTTATCTATCATTTAATATTTATTTTTTATTCATGCATTAGGAATTTTTCATATATTATGTTGTAAATACTTTATGACTATTAATATATTTATGTAAATAATATACTTTTTATTTCAAATAAAATTATTATATAAAAAAACTTTAATGAATTAATAAATTTAATTTCAATATACATTTAATTCTAATTAAGTGGAAGGTATATTATCTCATTGCCTTTAGTAAAATACTATATTGGTAATTAAAGTTTTATAACTCATATATTATATTATAATCAATAATGTTATACTTCTAGTTAATATAAAAAATAAAAGTAATAATAATATTATAAAGCATTTGATCATGAAAATGTTACTTATGTGTTGTGGATTAAAAGGATGAGCAAAATTAATTAAGATAATAATATATATATAAATTTATAAGTAGTATAATTGATAATTAGTTAGTAAAATTAGCATCATGTCAAATGTTATTTTACATTGGCAATTTTTATGATATTTATTATTAAATGCATTAATTTAGAATCAATAGTTTAACATAATATAAACAATGGTAAATTTAATGCTGTTCAGTCCATTAAAAATTTCTAAATAGATAAAGTCATTATATTAACTCCATACTTTTCTCTTCATTAATACATAAAGTCCATTATTTAGCTTTTATTTGTTATTAAATATCTAAATTTTATTTTTTTCATCTATAATTTAATGTTCATTTTTTATTCATGCATAAGAAATTTTTTATATATTATATTGTAAATACTTTATGACTACTAATATATTCATATAAATAATATATATACTTTTTATTATAAATATAATTATCATATAAAAATTTACAATGAATTAATAAATTTAATTTTAATATACATTTACGTACTCTAATTAACTGGAAGGTATATTATCTCATTACCTTTAGTAAATGTGTTAATTATTATAAAATAAAGATAAATTATTATAAAATGATTATATACTAATTTATACAAATTCCATATTAGTAATTAATGTTTTATAACTCATATTAGTTATACATGTTGTAATCAATAATGTTATACTTTTAATTAATATAAAATATAAAAGTAATAATAATATTAGAAAACATTTGATCATGAAAATGTTATTTATGTGTTGTGGGTTAAAAGAATGAGTAGAATTAATTACGATAATAATATATAAATTTGTAAGTTGTATAACTGATAATTATTTAGTAAAATCAATATCATATATGTCAAATGTTATTTTACACTGATAATCTTTTATGATATTTATTATTAAGTAAATTAATTTAGAACAATAGTTTAACATAATATATATATATAATGGTAAATTTAATGTTATTTATTCCATAAAAAAATTCCTAAATAGATAAAGTCATTGTATTATGAGTAAATAGCAAACAACCCCCCCAGCGTATAGGGTCATTTGCATTTTGCTCACCAACCAATGCAAATGTGTAAAACGATTACCCAACATTTGCTAAATGTGTTTGAATACTCATTCATTCTATTTTTGGGCGATATATTTTAAAGTTATTGCACTTTGCCCCCTAATGTTTTAAAAAATTATATTTAGCCTCCTAAAGTACTTTAAAATGTTGTCCTTAGCATTAAATTCTTATTTTGGTGGAATAAAATAAAATATTTTGCTAAAAATTGTTACTGTATATTACTTAATTATCAATATATCACCAGTTCAGTTAAGTTGAGTTATTTGAAATGTATAAACCAATTTAATGGTTAAAATTTTCCTAAATTGATGCGTGTAAGATAATTAAAAGTTAATTTTAGGGTTCTATTACCAAATGATCGTTATAATGTACTTATAGACACTAGTAATAACCCCTTACATCAATTTTAAGAAAAGATTCTAAAGTAAGCATATGACTTCATTAGTGTTTGGTGGAACAATACTTTAGTATTGCATCGTTGTGTAGGTGTATTTTGTGATAATAGAACTTGAGAAGTGAAGGATCATTTTGGGATAATTAGCATTTTGGTTTATACATGTAGTTGAGATTCATACGATATTGTCATCACCAAGGAATCGATATTTCAACAATAGGATTGGTCAGTGTAATTATATTGTGGTATTTGAAAAGGGAAATAGGGAATAATTCTCATAAGGAAATCTTTTAAGGTAAAGATGATTGTTATGGAAATGTGGGCATAAATTGAATGTTTGGGAAGTTAGTTCATTAATAACAAGGAAGCTCATTGATATGATTATAAGATGACAGCAAACGAAACGAGGGAGAGAGAGGTTGATTATAAGAATGAAGTTATTAAGGAATGCAAAAGATATTTGTGGTTAGCAATGGAATCTGGAGGGAAATATCAAGTGAAGGTACAGAAGTCTAGGAGGAAGGACTTAGAGGAATTGAATGGAAATAATAAGGTAAAAAGAGTTTCAATAGAATCTTAATTCAGAAAGATTTGATGAGGGACGAGGGTTATTGCTTCGACGGCACCTAACTAATTATCAAAATTTGAAGGTATAGGGCACGCAAGTGATAGATAAAGACTTCCATATGAAGATAAGGAATTTTGAGTAGACCCTAATAGTGAAAAGTTAGGATGTTGAGTTATGGGGATTGAATATCAAGCATGGCTAGCTAAATGACTTCATCAGTAATATGCGAGATTTACATGGAAATGCAATAAACTATTAGGATGACCCCGGATACCTTAGCTATTCTCAATAGGAACCTATAGCTTCTATGGTGACTTTCTTCATAATGAAAGCATGTGTTGGAAGAAGCATTGGAATGCATGTGGTATGATAACGGTAAACATTTTGTCTGAGATTATCTTAAGGTCAAGCAATTAACTTCAAGTGTTCAGAAGGACAAGAGCACATATGTAGTTGAAGGCATTGTTTAAATTTTGAATGTCAATTGAGGACCTAATCCCCTGTAATTTAGGCCTTATCTCATAGATGGAATCTAAGGATCATAAACGTACTGCTCATGACTGTACCTAGTATGTGTATTAGTTTTGTGAACTGGTAGTGAACTATATGGAAGCATCTGACTTGTTATGCAATCTTAGGTGGTGTTAATATGAATGATTCTATTATTGATTTCTAAATGTACTGAACCTAGTTTGGTTATGTGAAATATTATATATGTAAGCTTGAACTTTAGAATGATTCGTGTGAATGTTTATGCTTATGTGGTTTTGATGCAAACGACAACCGTACACTTGGATTTATTACGTATTTTTGGGGTATGTGATTATATTGAACTTTCTGGTTCGTACATGTTCGTGTTGTTAAGACTTTGATGCTAATGATGTCATAAATTCTATTTTCAGTAACGTCGTTTAAGTTAATACGTTTATGGCAAGCAAGTGGTCCATGAGATCTAAGTGTATGACTTGTTATACTGTTTCAATGGAGTTAAGTTTTGACCTAGTTATTTTTTATGCAAGTAGAAAACTATAGTATTAATGATTATGTGCGAGTGATGGCGACTTTTGGGTACCCTTAAATAATCACATAGTAATCTCCACATTGCTTATAAACATCTTAGGTTGAATGATGCAGGTTAAATTGGTTTAGGCTCGTCCCTTCGAGTTAAAATTTTGATATGCCAGAAACTAATGCTGATTGAAAGTATTAGTTGGACACAAATGCCGGTCACTTGTATCACAACTAATAATTACTAATCAACCGAACTAGTAGATCTTAACATTTTGTGGAATATGTGATGGTGGGAAACGTATAGGAAAACATAGATGCTAGCGACAACCCCTTACATCAATTTTAGGAAAAGATTCTGAAGTAAGCAGGCCAAACATAGAATCTAGTAGAGATTACATGATGCTCTTGCGGTTTATTGACAACCTCAATCAGGTCAGTGGGATTTGGATAGAATTTAGGGAGATATGTGGTGAGAATCTGACTCTAGTGAAACCATATTTCCATAGGTTGGCGATAGACACTGCTTTTGTGGAATAGTGATAAACACAACTAACCCAGTAATTTCGAAGGTTTTACAATCTCATGGAAAGGACTTCAAGTAAATTCCTGGGCTTCATTTGCGGAGATTTATGAAAAGGTTAGCAAGCAGAATACAAGAATTTGTGGGACAAGAATAGGAACTAAATAAGCCTCAGTGAATACGGGATCCGAATACCTGGCGCCATACACATAACTTGGCCCAAGGTAAAGGTATAATTTATTTAAGATTGGACTAAGCTGAATTGTTCTTAGTTCTAAGTCGGTGGAGAAGGTATTCTGGGAATTACCTCTCGTTTGTAATGTAGGTACTAAGAATTGGTATAATGTCATTTGGATGACCAGATTCCTACAACATTTGCAGATATGATATACAGGGTGTTGATTTATTAGATTGGGTTTTAGCAAATCTATTCAGGACAATTAACGGATTTGAAATTTAGGAAAGAGTTATACTACATTCATAGTCAGTGCTATAGATACCCATAGGAATATCGATTGTCCATTAAATTAATTGAATATCAATAATGCTGTGCAAGTTTTGTAGAAATGAATCAGTACGTACTAAAACATCCAAAAACATAGTCGATAAAGACAATTCAACAACCATTGATTTCAGAAACCTTATACTATAAGAAAAATCGAAAAGATGATGAAATGTCTCAGTACTCAGGGATAGAAAAGCTTGGAAAAGAAAAGCTCGTTCCAAATGTCTTGTAGGCCTGGCAAACACCAATGTATGCAATCGGCATAGCTTTTGGGATTAGCGAGCTGCTGCGGAGTTAAAGGGCGCCATTGCTGCTTGTAAATTGAAGTGTGTGCATCCTTTCTAGCACTTGAGAGCTGCGTGATGTTCAGAAATGTAATGGGAACTCTTGACTTGCTGAATTCTTCACTAGTTATCTGCATTAAACTCTTTTCACCTGAAAAGAACGTAGGGTCTTGTATCATGCTTGTTTCATTATAGCAGTTGCCATTTGGATCACCACCCCATGAAAAGCTCCTGCAATATTGAAAAGTGATTTAAATTAAAATTAAAGCAAGTTCTTAACAAAACTAATTCTTGAAAAAAGTTGGAGGAGGACAATGATATGTATATACTTGGTCCACTCTAAATTTATGATATCAAAATTTATGGTCATGAAATATAGATTCAATAGAAACTAAATCACTCGAAAAGGAATTGTTTGTCATGTCAAAATATTGTTGCACCCAAGTTAGTACGCGGTTGGACAATATTATCGGCATTGTCGGTGAGAAAAAGGGCCATGCACGTCATTTTTAAAAATTCCTTGATTATGGGCTATAATGATACCTCATTTTGTTCCTTCTTGAGGGAGTTGGGAGTCTTTTGAAACTGTTATAGGCTCTTTCTTCTCGCACTATTTGGAAAAATATTTTAGTACAAAATTCTCAGTCATTGTGTACAGCAAGAGAATACTTTAATATAGTTAGATCTCTAGCTAGGTTTGATGACAAATTTGTAAATCATCATCTCTCAATTTTGCTAATTTCCAACTGCTATTTTTTGGGACCATAATATAAGGATACGTTCTTTAGCTTTCTTCTTAAATTTCGATTATGATGAGAGTCTTATATGCAATTGGAATGGGAGGTACATATAACCAAGAATTAGAACATTACCGTTGATGCGTAGGCGACATGCTAGTAAAAAAGACTCTTTTTGTCTTAAGATCGATGTTCTTTTTTATCCATTTTATCAAACTCCTCATGGCGATACGATAAGCATCGTTCCTAGGGATCTGTACGAGGTCTTTCACTTGATCTTCAAAAGAACCTCGCCTAAGAATAAAAAACACACAAATCACACAATATTTACAAGTGATTATTTCATAATTAGGCAACAATTAAAGAGACATGAGTAGTTAAGGGTATGTATTGAGAAGTTACAATATCCTTAATCCTGTTATCCACCAAATGTAAGTGTTGAATACAAGTATATCTGCTCCTTTCCAGTGCTTTCCATGCTTATCAATGGAACCAATTCGGACAATTCTATCAGTCTTCCTGTGCTTGAATGGATCATCCGCGTTTGATTCCAGCAGAAACGGCGCCCAATAGAACTCTATTGTAGCATTGTAATTCTGATTATTGCCAAACAACATTGATAAACTTAGTTTATAATAAACACAAGTCAAATGATTATGATACGATAAAAAATTGGTCTACTGCTATACTGAGCTCAAGAGGAAAAGAAAAAAAATAAAAATTAGTCACCTTGGCTGTAAAAACGGTTAGTGAATCAAAATTTTTGACAGATTTAGCATGTTGAGGGATTATTCTTTGAAGAAGACAGACCATGGAAGTATATTGACCGCGAATCAGAGAATCGCCAACAAATATCATTCTTTTTCCTCTAAGCGCTTCAAGCATTAATGTAGCATTAAAACTGCAAAAATTCATGTGAGAAACATGACAAGCTGTATTCTTGTCCATAAGACTGCAGGATCATCTAATTTAATCAATCACATGAAGCTAAAAATGGCTTTTAAATTGTTATAGTTAATTTTATGCACTCTGCTACAACCTGAAAAATAAATTAATCAATATGGTTACATCTATGAATGGATGGAAAAAGAGGAAGCATTTTATTTGAACAAAATTTTGGTAATTACCTTGGGATGGAACAGCCATGAGGCTGCCATCTCCAATATCGATAGTCCTTGTCGGGCCGGCCGTGTTTCAGACATGTTACCTGCGGTTCCAGGAATGGACATTCCCATTCCTCGTACAGTGGACGAGAATAGTCACGCATCCACCTCCCGCTGAATATGTCACACTCTCTGTTACCCTCTCCGATGGCAAAAGGCAATTTTTCAGATGATCTTGTCCTTTCTAACACCAGAAAAGCAAAAACATAAGAAATAACAAAGACCCTCTTCAGGCAATACTGAATCATATATATATAACCACCTTTTGAAGAAATGTAAGGAAAAAAAATAAATTATAACAGAAATGCATAAACTCTTACCAGCTGGTGATATTGTTTGGATTGAGGAGATATAATCATAAACTTGTTGGCGGAGAATGTAGCAGAAGTCGGTGCAGTAAAATATGGCGATGGAGAGGATGAAGGTTAATAACAGAAAAGAGGGGAGAATGGGGGAAGAATGTAGTGGCTTCATCAGCTTGTCTCCTGCTGTTTTCTGCGTTTTGAATCTCTGTTGAAGAATGACTTCTTGTTTTTTGGCATACAAATGAGTTTTGCGGGAGAGGAAAACGTATATGTATAGAAATGATAGAGCTGGAAAAATGTCAACAGTCTTAGCATATAGGTTCCTTTTCTGGATAGGGATACGATGGCCCTGATATTAATTACATGATATTGACATAGGAAATTAGGACAAAAATGACATCAACAAATTGTTTAAGATATATTCATTGAAAATACATGCATGTTTACATTTATAATAGCTTAAGATATGATTATAAGAAATTTTACAATTTTAGATACTTTTCTGTGCCATTATGAGTAAGAAAACGCTCGAATCCATATTTATATATTTTCACATCTTAAATCATTAAGATGTAAATTCACACACCTTACATATTACATGATTAAAAGAAAATGACACTGTAAAATTCATCAAATTAGTAATTTTTACAGCAAATAATCGGAAAATCTTTAATAACCAAATACCAATTTTTCTCTCCAAGGAAATTATGTTATGGGGGAAACGGTAGGGCTGTCAATGGATCGGATTCGCATCGGATTATACTGGATTCGAATCCGAATTCGAAAGTGATATGTCATATCCAAATTCAATCCAAAATCCTACAGGATTTGTAATTAGTATAACCATATTTGAATTTAGATAAATGTCGGATATCCTACGAATATCTAAAAAAATCTAAATTTGAATACTCCCAAAACCATCATATATTAATTATTTTTCTAAAAATTTAGTAAAATTCAAATTCAAAATAGTCACCCTAAAAAAAAAATACACAACATAGTAATAAATCAATTTTCATGTCTATTGATCACTTAAAGCAATAATAGAATTTAGGCAAAATTACAAAATTGATCCCGTAACTATACTCTACTGGCAATTTTCAACATTATCTTTTCGAGCAGCAAGATTAGTATACTAACTCTTGAAATTTGGCAATTTGAAAATAAATTGGGCTCGAAAGTCATGTGGTATCGGCCCGTGCCTGCGTGGCACCTGACTTGGCGCCGCGTGGCGCCCTATCATCAAACTTGTCCTACTTCTCTCCTATGTGACAATGATGTGGCACACCACTTCAATAAACATATAAAATAAGTAAAAAATAAATTTATATATAAAAAATAAAAAAAGCTAAAAAAATAAAAAAAATTATACATATAAACACATATTACATATATATACAAATTTTAAATACATAAATATATATAATATATATAGTCCCCCCACCCCCTCCACCATGGCCAGGCCACTGGCAGGCCGGCTAATCTGCCTGGCTGCTGCAACGGCCGTTGGCCCACGCGAAGGCTAGCCAGGTTGAGGGGAAGGGGTGTAGTTGGTGGGGAGGGGCGCTGGATGGGGAAAGGGGTGGGGGGATTTTTCTTCTTCGTCTTCTTCTTCTTCTTCTTATTATTATTATATTTGAATGCTTTATTTATACTAACTGAATTATTTTAATTGAATTATTTTAGAATATTTATGATTTTAATATTATTATGTAATTTATAATTATATAGTTAGGAGGATAGACTTGAATTTTTATTGTTTAAATTTTATTTTATTATATTTGAATTAATAAATAAAACATATTTATATTCAATTGAATTATTTTAGATGTATTTATCATTTCAATATTATTATGTAATTTTGAATTATATAAATAATAGGATAGACTTAAATTTTTATTGTTTAATTTTTATTTTATTTTTAAATTAATAAATAAATTCAACAAAATTTAATTAAATTTTTAGATATGTTTACTATTTTAACATTATTAAATATGTAAATTAATATTATTAAATTATATGGCCTAAAGTGATAAATTAGATTTTTAAAAAAAAATTAGATGATAAATTCGTAAGAAATAAAAACTTATTAATTTGAAGGATATTTAATATTTTAAATTCTAATGTGTAAGTTTTAATTTTTTTAGGACTCAATTCTTATTTTAATTTGATGATATAGCAAGTGGGATATATGTGTATGTATGTTTGTATATGTGAATATATAGGGTAAAATCCACCTTACAGCCTTGTACTCAGACTTCGTCTCACCTTATCCCCATATACTTTTAATTGCATCATTGGACATCACTATTGAGTGCACTACAAATATATCAAAAACTTGCATCATATACTAATAGTATATCTCTAAAAGAAATAAAGATTTTCATTAAAGAAAACTCAATTAACGATACGTAGACCCCATTTTTTCCTCCATAGAATTGTTTCACTAACTCTGTTTTATTATTTAATACTTTCATCTATGAAATCATAAAAAATAAAAATAAAAAACCACTGCCTTTAGCACCAAGTAGCAACAAAAATACATGTAAGTAAAATTTCATATGGTCATTTAAAGTCGGTCTTTAAGAAACACGTTTCTGTTATATGTCTTTGGTGATTTTATATTTCTAAATCTTCAAATATTTTTTTTCTTTTTTATAAAGAAGATGAGTTTTATTTGTTAAAGGAACAATTAAAAATTATGGGTAATTTCGTCTTTTAAAAAAAAAGTTAACGATATTAAAGAGATAAAGAGAATTTAACTAAATTGAATAATTTAAGTAAAATTGAGAGTATATGGAGGCAAAGTGATAGAATTAAAAGTGTAGATGGGTAAAGTGAGACGAAGTTTGAATACAAGGGGGTAAACTGGATTTTACCCGAATAGATATAAGTATATAAATATTTTTCACAATTTATCTATTTTTTTTTATCTTTTTGCTTTTTTTGATTTTTATGTATTTATTTTTTGGTTTTTTTTTGCAATTTTTTCTTTTCTTTTCTTTTCTTTTTTTTTGTTCATGGGTGTAATACATGTGTTGACATGGTAAGAAGGAATTGCCACCCCACATGCTACGCAGGAGAGAGTTTGAGGTTTGGAGTGACAAGGCGTCATGTAGGCGCGAGCCGGTGCCACATGGCTTTTGAGCCCAATTTGTCCTCAAATTATCAAATTTCAAGAGTTAGTGTACCAACATTGCGGCCCGAAAAGATAAAGTCAAAATGGTATAGTTATGGGACCAATTTTGCCTAGAATTTAATTTAATAATATTCATTTACAGATCATTACATTTTAGGTTCCATTACTGATAATAGTACTTATTTGGCATTATAAATACATGGTTACACTTGATTCTTCAATCAACTAATTATAGATTCAAAGTTAAGAAACAAAAAACTCATTTTGATCAAATCGATATTTGCTTTGCATTCTTGCCATAGCATAACATTCAACTCCTATTCATTATTCTTCCCGCATCATTTTCTGTTATAAAAATAGAAAAACAAGTGATGTAATTAAGATGTAAATAAACTCAAAACCTAACATTTTATATAATAAAAAACACCTGATTTGATATATTACTTCAGAGTTTATTATTTCCTTCATTCAAATATTCACTTTGTCATTGCTATAGGACCCTATATATGTATACATATGTATAATACTAAACATATTCGGATTCGAATTATTAATGAATCAGATCGAGTCATATCCATATTCGCTTCACTTATTTTGAATTGTGAACTTTTTAAATCGAATGATATCTATCGGATCTTTTATCGATTAAAGATCCTAAATAATCGAATTGAATTCAAATCGAATTCGATTTAAAATTCACTCCATAACAACTCTAGAGAAAAGTAAATTATCAGATCAGTTATTGGAAGAGCTACTCAATGGCCCCGGGCCAACTTTCTTAAGCAGGCCAAATCAGGCTTTCCCCACTATCTAAACTGTCATAGAGAGAAGAAACTGCCTAAAAAACAAGACACAATCAAATCCCAGTTGTACCCATGTTATGATGAATCTTTAATTCAGTTGCAAGCAAATAAACTTTTGTCTATGCAATTACGGACATTTAAAGGCTAATGATTTTATGGTCACTGTCTCTTCATCTAATCTGAGGTCATCGCAAGGTCATCCCAAATCAGTATATATATTTCTTCACCCCAATATGGCTTATGATTTAGGTCAACAACAATTTTGGAATAATTAGAAGGTGACACCTTAAACAAAAATAAAAATTATGGTCATTGAAGGGTTTCAGCAAAAATCTTTCAAAACTTTAGTAGGTATGCGGCCAAATGGTCGAATAATAATAATAATAATAATAATAATAATAATAATAATATATTTTTGTCACTATATACTTGCGAGTATTTATATGATTTTGTTGCAGTGGCCCCATGCGGCCAATTTTGGATGCAGATTGAAGATGTTACTACATGTTTTATTTGAACAGCTCCCATTTTAATAAAGATCGGGTGTTGGGTTGAGTTAAGCACGACTTAAAAAAGCAAAATTTGAATATATGGGTATCTTTAACATTGTTGGGGCAATTTTAAAATTGTAGGCTTTTTTCTGTGTCACCATGATTTTCCATTCCTTATAGTCTTGTTATGAGAACGGGCATGGACGAAGACACGACGATGCATATACAATACACATAATCGCACAATAATACCTAAAAATTTTAAAATACAACACAATTTCAATATGAGTATTGAGGATATATCATAATTAGGGAAAATTGTAAAATTGGTCCCAAAATATATGCCCCTTTGCAGAATAGGTACCATGCTTCTCGAAATTGCTAAATTAAGTCTCATATTTCACAAATTTATTGCAAAAATGGTTCTGCCATAAAAAATAAAGCGAACAAGCATGCAAGTAGCTTGTCTCTATTAAATAAATTAAGCCAATATTTACAATAAAAAACAATGGGAATCCTTGTTGGATACATATGGCCCAATATAATCTTGTTCCCCCATTTCAGCGTTTTTTTCATTCATCTCATTTCCTCCTTCATTCGCACCTTTTTCTTCATTTTTGTACCTTGAAAGCTCTACCGACGGAGGAGATCAAACTGTTATTGATATTGACGACATACACACCACCAAGCTTTTAAATACTGGCAGTAGTAGGTAGTGATTTTGTAAAAAATTTTACTAGCCCAGCAGATTGGCATATAACTATGCAAATGAAAATAGTAGCAAAAACTCTCCCCCAAAAATGCCATCACATTTTTACTAGTTATCGCTTCTGTAGAATGTCACAGAGAGAGAGGAGTAAAATTGATGTATCTCCATTGAAAAATATGTCAACTGTTCTTAACATGAGGGACAGCGAATTTAAAGATATATATAGAAAAAGGGAGGTGAGAATTAGTTGTAACAGCTTAACGAACTCTAACAACTTGTAACTAATACTAATAGAAATGTTAACAGAGTTTACAAATTAGACTGAAGCATAACTAAGGCTAAGTAATTGAGTTATCTTCCAATAGCCCCCCACAAGCTGGAGAATGGATGTCAATCATTCCTAGCTTGGCAAGAAGTTCATGAAATGAGGCAAAACCAAGTGGCTTAGTGAACACGTTGGCAAGCTGAGCAGTGGACTTGCAAGGCATTAAATGAACGAGGCCAGCAGAACTTTCTCTCGGACAATGTGGCAATCAATTTCAACGTGTTTCGTTCATTCATGAAATGTCGGATTCGTAGCAAGTTTGAGAGCATATTGATTATCACAAAATAAAAGAGCGAGGGTGGGAAGATCCATGCGGAGGTCACGAAGTAAGTAAACCAACCATTGAATTTCACAAGTACTAGTGGCAAGGGCACGGTATTTAGCTTCAGATGAAGAACGGGAAACAATGTGTTGTTTCTTCGCTTTCCAGCTTATCAGAGAAGAACCGAGGAAAATACAATACCCCACTAACTGATCTGCGGGAATCTGGGCAACCAGACCAATTAGAGTCATCAAAAGGTTGGAGTTTCAGCTGGGATGAACACGAGAAGAATAAGTCGGAACCCGAGGCAGCCTTGATATACCGAAGAATACGATAAGAGGTCTGCAAATGAACTAAAGTCGGAGCATCCATGAACTGACTCAACTATTGAACGGCAAAGGAAATGTCAAGCCATGTGGCAGTAAGGTACAACAAACGCCCAACCAAACACCTATAAAGAGCTGGATCAGTAAGAGAAACACCATCATCCTTGCGAAGCTTCAAATATGAAGCCATCGGAGTCTTAGCTGGTTTAGCACCCAAGAAACCAGAATCACCAAGAATTTTGAGGGCATACTTTCTCTGACAAATAGAAATACCATCCCTAGAGCGGGCAACCTCCAACCCAAGGAAGAATTTCAGGTCGCTAAGATCCTTAATGCGGAAAGTGACGTGAAGAAACTACTTAACATGAGTGATTTCAGAGAGATCAGGCCCTGCAAGATCTAAATCGTTAAGAATGATAGTAAGAACACCATCACGATCCTTGACAAAAAGAGAATAATTAGCAAATGACTGAACATAGCCCAAAGAACAAAGAGCAATGGTCAGCTTGGAATACCACTGTCGGCTGGCCTGCTTAAGGCCGCACAAAGACTTTCGAAGCTTGCAAACTTGTCCAAGAGCACAAGGAAAACTAGGCATGGGCAACATATAAACCTCTTCATAGAGATCACCATTAGGGGTGGACAGGGATCGGATACCCCTTTGGGGGTACCCGCACTGGGGCTTGGGTATCATTTTTTGATACCCGAGTCCCGACCCCCATTTTATGGGGGTACCCCCTTAGGGTCGGGTACCCTCTGGTGGTACCCCCAAAACCCCCACTAATTTTTTTTCGTATTTTTAATAAATTAAAATTAAAATTTTGTTAATTCATTATTTATTTTCGTTGTGAATCAATTGATAGCACAACAATTCATGATTCACAAGTTCTAAATTCCACCTAATATCTAATTTTAAAACTTAAATATAAACATTAATATCTAATATATGATGTACATCATATATTAACAATTCAATTAAATGTAAAATACTTTTTTAAATAAAATGGGGGTACCCAATATAATTTTAAAACTTAAATATAAACATTAATGTATAATATATGATATATATCATATATTGGCACTTCAATTAAATGTATAATACTTAATAATATAATTATTTTTTAAAAAAATAAAATGGGGGTACCCGATCGGGTATCGGGTACCCTAAGCCAGAACCCGATACCCGACCACCAAAATTTTGGGTACCCCCATAAATACCCGACTCGAACGGGAAATACCCGATGGGGTCGAATACCCCCAAACTCGAACCCGATGCCCATCCCTAGTCACCATGAAGAAAAACATTATTCACGTCCAGTTGTTTAAGGTACCAACCATGAACGGAAGCCAAGGCAAGCAAAAGATGCACAGTGGTAAGCTTTGCTACGGGAGAGAATGTGTCGAAGTAATCTACTTCCTCCGTCTGAGTATGGCCCTTAGCCACCAATCGAGCTTTATAGCATTTGATAGAGCCATCGGCCCGCTGTTTGATCTTAAAAACCCATTTACACCTAATGGGGGTCTTACCAAGAGGCAAAGCAGTGAGATCCCAAGTGTGATTCGCATTAAGAGCCAAAATTTCAGCTTGCATCTCCTCACGCCAACAGTCATGTTTCGCAACATAGGTATAGGAAGTGGGTTCAACATGGGCAGAGAGGGCCATAGAATAGGCTCGATGAGATGGAGATAGACAAGAATAGGAAAGTACGGAGCTTAGGAGATGGGGAATGGAAAGGGAGTTAAGATGATATTGATAGTCATTAACGTAGGATGGAGGGTGCTGTGAGGAACGACGTATGAGAGGAGCAGGAGGACGATCGGACATGATATGTGGAGGAAAGGTATCATCGTAAGTAGGTGGAACAGGCTGAGGCAAAGGGAGAGATGTAGGGTTCGCAGAAATACCGAAAGGAAAAATGTGTTCATAAAAACGGACGTTGCGAGATGTGAATATTTCACGAGTATCAACATCAAGAAGAACGAAACCCTTGGTGCCAGGTTTGTAACCAAGGAAGATAGCCTTACGAGCACGAGGATCAAATTTACCCCTATGAGCCGTAAGGGTAGAAGCAAAACATAGAGAATTAAAACTTCTAAGGTCTCCAAATGAGGGCAGTGAGTTGTAGAGAAGCTCATACGGTGTCTTGTTGGATAAGAGAGGGGAATGTAGTCTATTTATGAGGTAGACAGCATGTAAGACGGCATAGCTCCAAAAGAAAGTAGGTAAGTTGGACTGACACATTAGAGAACAGGCCACATTCAAGATATGTTGGTGTTTACCCTCAACAATCCCATTTTGTTGAGGCGTTTCCACGCAAGTTGTCTAGTTCATAGTACCCATGGAAGAGTATAGGTGAGGTAAGAGGAATTCAAGACCATTGTCACTTCGTAATGTTTTAATAGAGCAAGAGAATTGAGTTTGTATGAGGGAGAAGAATGACTAGATAAGATACTTTGTTTCAGATTTATGCTTCATCAAAAACACCCAAGTATGACGTGTAAAATCATCAATAATAGTAAGGAAATATTGATGACCATTTACAGAATGAGTGGCAAAAGGCCCCCAAATGTCAACATGTATTAAATCGAAAGGGTTACAAGAATTGGAAACACTCATGGGAAAAGGGAGTTTGTGTTGTTTAGCTAGGTGACAAATGTCACAGCTAGAATTATTCCTAATAACAAGATTTGGAATACAATCTTTAAGAAGTTTGAGTCTAGAATCAGATACATGTTCAAGGCGAAAATGCCATTTATGAAAACTAGTACATGAAGAAGCCAAATTGGTGGGGTTGGAACCAAAAGGGGCTGAAACCAGAAGAGGCTAGAAGGGAAGACCGCATCATTAGGTACAAACCATTACTGGCCTTAGCTGTACCAATTGCCTTCCAAGACTTGATGTCCTGAATAAAGCATAAATCAAATTGAAAAACAAGGCAACAAGACAAAGTTGAAGTGAGTTGAGCAACGGAAATCAAATTAAAGGAAAAGGCGGGGATGTAAAGCACATTATGTAGCGTGAGAAGAGAGTTAATTTGTACAGTCCTAGAGTAATGAGCAATTATTTTGCTGCCATTTGGGAGAGTCACACTGAGAGGTGGAATATGAGAATAGGAGGTATATGAGCTTAGAGAGTAAGTAATGTGGTCCGTAGCACCACTATCCACAATCCAAGTGGCCGAAGAAGTAAGGCAGGCGAAAGAGGTAGAGATACCTGTGGAAGTGACTTGGCTAGAACTGACTTGGTTGGAAGCATGGACAGGAGGAGAGGGATTGGCCACATTACATGACTGCAGCAGAGACAACACTTGCTAATGTTGCTCATGAGTGAAAGCAACAGGTTTAGCAGCAAGAGTTTCAAAAACCTGTGCTGGAGATTCGGCAATAGTGTTGGTGACTTGATCCTCTAAGCTAGTAATGTTCATTGCTGAGCTATAGGATTTAGGCTTAAATCCAGGTGGATAACCATGCTTGTTGTAACAATTTTCAACGGTGTGCCCCGATTTTCCACAGTAAGTACACATCTTTTTATCAGGAACAGAAGATTTCTGAGAGTTGTAAGGCTTCTTAGGATAGGATTGTTGCTGCTGATTCTGGTGATTCTGCTAAGACCTTATTGAAGGAGGTGCATCTGTAATAGTCTTATTCACAAAGGCCTGGTAGGCACCCTCACTTAGCTGCTGTTCTTGTTGATTATGAGGGAAAAGACTTTATTAATCGAAGGCAATGGATCTAACAACATAATTTGAGATCTCACATGAACAAACTGATCTCCAAGACCTTTAAGAAAGCGAATCACCTAATCACTACTTTGATACTGCCGTAAAGTAATGATAGCACCGTAGATACAAGGAACCGTGCAAGAGCATGAATGTATTAGTCAAAAGTTTTGAAGTTCATCCCATAGTATCTTCAAAGTTGTAAAATATTCAGTGATGAACTTATCTCCTTGACGAAAATTGTAGATCTCCTCCTGTAAATCTGAAATTCGAAATATGTCTCCTTGAGAAAATTGTTCCCGCAGATCACTCCAAACATCATAGGCTCGATCAATCCAGAGAATACTGCTAGTAATTGATAGTGAAATCGAATGATTTAACCAAAAAATCACCATAGTATTGCAGCGTTCCCAAGCTGCAAATAGAGGATCAGTCGCCGGTGGTTGCTTGATGGAGCCATCAACAAACTAGAGTTTGTTTTTAGAAAGAAGAGCCATTTTCATAGCTCGTGACCAAGTATGGTAATTGTTACTGCTGAGAGGAGGAGAAACCGATACAAGCACTGGATTTTCATTAGGATGCAAGTAATAAAGACTTGAAGGATCGATTGAAGAAAATGTTGCTGTCATCAAAGATGAACTCGCTAGAAGAAGAAAAAAAATTATGGCTCTGATACCATGTAAAATTTCACAGACAGATAGAGGAGAAAAATTGATGTATCTCCATTGAAATATATGTCAATTGTTCTTAACATGAGGGACAGTGAATTTACAGATATATATAGAAAGAGGGAGGAAAAAGTCGGTTATAATAGCTTAATGAACTCTAACAACTTGTAACTAATACTAATAGAAATGTTAACATAGTTTATAAATTAGACTGAAGCATAACTAAGGCTAAGTAACGGAGTTATCTTCTAATAGCTTCCACCAGAAAAATTACATGAATAGACATATAAGTAATGAAATAAAAATTATTTACGAGGCGAACAAACCCAATTCTTCTGATTCTATCGCACATGGGCAACATAAGAATCCTCAAGTTTAGTGGAGAGCGCAACGAGCATGTTGAGGCTAAGGTTCTCAATATTCGCAATGATAATATCAATTTGAGTGCAGCCTCGCCCGCAAAACCTCATTTCCATCCTCTTCTTGTTCGGCTTGCTTCACTATCGAGCTCGAACTTGAAAAGATCGAATTGAATCCGAACTTTTATCGAGTCGAGTCTAAATTATTCGTAAATCTTCTCATCTCATTTACATTCCTAAATCCAAGTCAATTCTACTAGTGTGAATTTTGTGCATTCATCAGTGATATATTTGGCACAAATCATACATTCTAATTCATTTGATCGTGTGGTTTTTTTTTGAAAATATATATATATTTTTTGTTCTTTTTTTTTCAAAAGAGACAATCAAATATACCATACACTATTAAAATATTTAAAGTTTGGTTAGGTGCAACCAATAATTTAAATCAAAATACTGAGATCGAATCCAAACTTTCTTAATATTAGCTTCGCATCATAATTTTACTTTTGGCGAGATCTCATCTATAGATTGTGAGAAAAACAAGGTATTACATTTTAGGATGCATTTACACTCCATTTCAAAATTATTACTTCTATTTCCTTTTTGAATGCTGTCAAATGAAGTTCCATTTTTAAAATGAAATTTATTAACCAAATTATCATATAATTTAGAGAATCATGCTATACCCTTTAATTTTGGATGTAAAATGTAAAAGATACATATACATAAAAATTTTACTTTCTAACATTTCTCTAAAGTTACATAACAAATCAAATGAGAGAAGAGTGGTGAAATGACCTTCTTTTTTTTTTTTTTTGTTCCTTTTTCATTGTTGAAATATTTTTTTCTTCAAAATTTGAACATATTAACTTATTATACATTCATTTAAATCAATTAATTTCTATACTTTATTAAAATAAGAGATGTGAAAAGTACTTAGTAGTGATACATGCTTTTGTCTTTAATTTAAAAATTGACATAATTATTATGGGTAGGCAAAATACCCAAAAGAAAAAAAGAAAAATCTATGGGCTTGTTCTTCTATGTTTTGGAAAAAAAAATTTCCAACCCCCCAAAAAAGTTCCAAAATGAAGGCACATTCTTCAATATTTCTCCCAAAATAATACAATTTTTTACCTAAAAAACCCCTCACGACTCATTCAAAAAAATCCTACACTCTAAAAAGCACACTTACCCCTTATTTTCTCACTCCATCTTTCACATCAATCATTCATTTATCACTCTCTTATTTCACTCATATATATATATATATATATATATGTATATACACATATATGAAAATATTAAAATTTTACTACTTAAAAAATTCTAACACTTATGTTTACAAAATTAATTAAAATAATCATTGAGAAAATTAATTAAATTTAATAAATAATATATTAAATTACTTATTAATTAAATAATGTATTAGTTATATTTAATATTTGATGTATTAATTAAATATTATATTTATTGATTTAATAAACAATTTAAAATATTTTAATTTAATATAATAAATAAATTAATCTTCTTCAAAAAATTAATCTTCATTAGATATTAATATTCGGGAAAATTACATTTTTAGTCCCACAATACAATTGTGTTTTCACTGTTAGTCCTAGAAATTAACACTTAACCACTTTTAGTCCAAATTTATAATTTTCTTAACATTTTTGTTCCTTCACCGTTAAGTATTGACGGAATCCATTAAAAAAAGGGACTAATTACCCACAGACCCCCAAAAATTAATTTATTTATGAAAAAAAATAAATAAATAAATTCTCCGTAAAAATATTTTAAAATGAAATATATTTGCAATATATGTATATATAATATATACATATTTTAAAAAACATATTATGTATATATATATTATGAATATATATAAATACGTACATTATATATATATATAAAACCCACCCCACCCCTCTCCCAAATTTAGGTTGCTGGCCATAGTCAGGGCCCGGCGGCCGCTTGGCCAGGTGGCCAGATCTGGCCATGGCTTGGCGAGCAGCCATGGCCAGGCTAGTAGCCGACTGGCACAATGGCTAGCGGCTGGCATGAGTAGGGCTGGGGCGCTGGCGGGAGGGAGCAGGGGGTGTTGTGGGGCGGCGCTGACGAGAAGGGGGAGGGGGTGTTCACGGGTTGCTGACTGCTTGGTGCCGCCATGGCCCTGTCGGCCGTTGGCCACAGCTAGATCGGCTATGGGCTGCTAAGGGGTGGAGGGCTAGTGGGTGGGAGGGACACTGGGTTGGGGGAGGGGGCGGTGTTGAGGGGTGCCAGGGCTGCGTTTGGTTTTGCTGGGTTTGGGGGGTGAAGAAAAAATTAACTTTTTGTTAAAAAAAAAATACTTATTTATCTTTATTAATTTATTAAGTATTATTATTAAGTATTAATTTTAATATTATTCAAAATAATTATTTTTACTTATTTTATTTTATTAAAATAAATTATTCAAAATGATTTAAATTGTATTAAGATGATTAAAATTATCAAATTACTTATTTAAAATTGTCAAATTACTTATGCAATGTTTGGTTATGTTTTTTGTGTGATTTAATATGTGTTTTGGGAGATGAATGTTGAAGTGAGATTGAAAAATGTGAAAGTTGTATTGGAGAATGTAATAGAATTTTTGTTATATTTTGGGGAATAGTTAAAATTTAATTTTGAAGAGTTTTGGTATGTTTGTTAATATTTTGGGCGAAAATATTTTTTATTGTAACAATCAAATCTGTTTTTTTTATTGAATTTTTAGTGTGAAAATAGAATTGAGTAATTTTTTTATTGTTGAAATAATAATAAAATAGATATGAAGTATATATATATAATATATATATATATATATTAAAAAGAGAAAAGTTTTTGGAATAATAAATGATAGGAGAGAGTATTTTGAGAAGAAAAAAAAAATTAGTATTTTGGAGGGAAAATGAGTGTATGTTTGGTTATATTTCCCCAAAATAATTTTGTTTTGGAAAAACATAACCAAACATTTTCTTAATTTTTAAATTATTAAATTATATTAAAATATGAAGTAATTAATTTAAAATCATAAAATTTATATTATTTAGAAGACGAATCTAATTTTTATTTTGATTTTTTTCTATTATTTACTTATTTTATTTTTTAATTAATAAATAAATTTAAATGAATTTGATTAAATTACTTTATGTATGTTTATGGTTTAAATTTTTTTATTTTTTAATTTAACTTGAATTTAAAGATTATTAAATATTTAAGAAACCTTATTAATAATAAAATATATTTTAAATTTATTATGAGTAATTTAAACAATGTCAAAATTACATCCAAATGGTATGACCAAATACCAATATTACATATAGGTCTAAGGGCATCTCTACCTCAAAAATAATCAAAACAGTTATTTGAGGATATTTTTTAATTTTCACATAAATTTTTGAATGATGTCAACAAATTTATTAAATGAGGTTAACAAGTCTTCAAAATTTTTCGATTCAGCAAAATATTAGGACCTCGTTGCAAATTTTTGGGTTTATTTGTAATTGAATCAAACCTTAAGGGGTCTATGTAATTAACTCAAATCAAAATGTCAGTGGGTTATTTTATAAATAAATCAAACTTGAGGGGCTCTTTTATAAATATATAACATTTTTTGTCAAAGATTTAACGAAAAATTACGGTGGAGGACCAAAAATGTTAAAAATATTATAAATTTGGACTAAAAGTGGTTAAGTGTCAATTTATGGGATTAACAGTGAAAACACAATTGTATTGTGGGACTAAAAGTGTAATTTTTTCTTAATATTCAAATTTATTTAAAATTATTATAAAAAATTAATAATAGTGCGATATTTATTTAATAATCTATTAAGTTTAATAAATTAATATTAATACAATTAAAATAATTATCAAGAAAATTAATTAAAAATAAGTAAAAATCTTTTTTATTGTTATTAAGTAATTTATTTATTAAATAAGATATTAATTAGATAATGAGTTAAAGTAAATAAATAACTTATTAAATTAATTAAATTTATTTATTTAATTATTTAAATATTTAAATAACTTATTATGTATATATTAATTATGTTTCATACTTCACATATAATTAAATATTACGCTTATTTGTTTAATAAATAGTTTAAGATGATTTAGTTTCATATAATATAAAGTTATTAATTTGATGAATCGTTATTATATAACTAAGTTTTATTATACATAAATTGTAAATAATAAATAGTTAAATAATTATATTTTAAGAATAAAAATAATTAGTTTGTAATCAATGTACAATAATTAATTTTTTTATATAAGCTAATGTCAACAATTATGATATAATTATGATATTAGCCTAGTTTTTATAATTAAAATATAATTATAAATTTATAAATAATTAACATTTATTAATAAATTCATAAAATTATAAATTTTAAAATGAAGGACCAATTAAATTAATTTACAAATCATTTTATTATAACAATATATCAATTATTACATATATATATACACACATCATCCAACTATAAATTTACACCATATATAATGCATCACATAAAAAAATCACTTTCACCTTACAAATACAATAAAAAAGGCAATTGATTTGATATTAACAGTAAAGTCTGTCTCCCTCCCAAATATAAAGAAACAAACAACTCATATTCAAATTATTTTTCATATTTTTCCAAAACAAAAAGAAACACTTGACACATTATTCAAATTTTCTCCTAAAAATTTATTCTCCCAAAATTTTTTTTCTAAAAACTGGCCAAAACACAGGAAAATAGGCCTATATTTCATCTTATTAATTTAGTTTGTGTCAAGTGATTTGTTTAACCCCTTAAACAAAAGCAACATAAGAAAAAGAAAAAGAAAGAAAAGAGAATATAAATTGAAAAGCCAGCTCTGGTTTGTTAGAATCGTGAATCTCAGGGCCTGTTTAATTTCATTTTCAAATCCCATTTTTATTTTCTCCTCAAAATAAAAATAAAAAACTATCAATTTTTATATTATTTTCTCATATATTTTCATTTTCAAAATATTAATTTTTATATTCTCTTTCCATTTTCATACCTATCTCCCTCTATTATTACATATATATAATTTTTTATCTTCTCAATACTTTTCAAACAATATTTACCATAAAAATATTATAAATTATTCAAATTCAAATTATAACATTATTTTTTTAAATAATGACACATCACATCATCAATTCTAATTAAAAAAACTACACAACTTTTAATACAAAAACACCCAACATCCAAATACAATTCATTTTCACACCTATATAAACCTATAATTTTAAACAACTCATCCAAATATAACTCATTTTTTAAAATATTTTTTTTAACTAATATTTTATTGTGTATTTTTATTAGAATATGAAAATAGCTCCAGAAAATGAAATCAAATGAGCCCTTAGGGACTTCCGCCTGTCCTTCCCCCGCCCCACGCCCACGCCCACGCCCACGCAGACGCATACGGCATACCCCACCAAATCAGGCACACCCCCTCCTACTGTCCTCGGCAGGCATTTGCTAAACTGAGTGGGGGCATCCTCGTCAATCCACATTGACGACAACCCGGGATGACGAGCAGCCATGGCAGATAACGTAATTATCACCTACGCGTAGGGGCAGTTCAAATATGACTCTGTCCAAAAATGCTTATGCAACTTGCTTATCCACTTGCACTTCCTCCAGCATAAGCCCAGAGATTCTATAGACTTCTTTTCCTCCCAGGAAAGATCGAAATTTTATTACAACTAGACAAAGATTTCTACTCTCTCTCTCTCTCTCTCTCTATATATATATTTATATATATATCTATGTGTCTATCGACTGCTTGCATTTTATATACCTATCCTCATCTCCATTCGTTCTCACCTTTTCTTTATACCAAGAAATCAAGGCTGAGAGAAATTTGACAATAAAAAGAAAAATGCCTTCCTCTCTTCAGCTTCACAGAATCAACCCCATAAATCACACCGCTGCCGCCGCCTGCTCCGCCGCTACGGCGGTGGGTTTGCACCAGAAAGAGGCGAAGCCCACATGGGTTTGTCCTGTTTCCAGCGAGAATTCGGTGCCGGAAAATGTGCTGCACCACCACACACACGCGGTAGCGTCGAACCAGTGCTGCTCGGCTGCGATGCAGGCGATCGACGCGCCGGTGGACACTGTGTGGTCCGTAGTTCGCCGCTTCGACAAGCCGCAGGCGTACAAGCACTTTCTCAAGAGCTGCCACGTCATCCTCGGCGATGGCGACGTGGGCACCCTCCGGGAGGTGCGCGTGGTGTCGGGTCTCCCGGCGGAGTGCAGCACCGAGAGGCTTGAAATCTTGGACGATGAGGAGCACGTGATGAGTTTCAGAGTGGTGGAAGGCGATCACCGCCTGCATAACTACCGGTCCGTGACCACACTCCATGCGGCACCGCCTCGTAGTGGTGGCGGGACTGGTGTTGGGACGGTGGTGGTGGAGTCGTACGTTGTGGATGTGCCGCAGGGGAATACAAACGAAGAAACGTGTGCTTTTGTTGACACGATTTTGAGGTGCAATCTGCAGTCGCTGGCTCAGATCGCTGAAAATTTGGCCAAAGTTGAGAGTAATTCATTTGAACTTTGAATGTAATTTTTTTAGGTTGAACTTTGATGAACAGAAGTTTTTTTGAATGTAGATCATGGACATCATAGTGGATTTATAGATTTTCTAAATTATATGGGTTTGATCTCAATTAATTTTGAAAAGTAATGAGTAGCTAGCAGTATATGATAAATTGTAATGATCTTGTACATTTAAATCTTGTTTGATTTTTTTCGTGATTATCTCCTAGGCTTGTATATATACAATGTCTATATATATATATATATAATATACAACCATTCTTTGTGTATATATATATATAATATTATTAACATTAATTACGTAGTCCAACGATGTAAATCTCTTATATAACTTGACTTGAAAAAAATGAACAATATGTTTGGTTCAAAAATTTTGATGAAAAAAAAAAGAAAAGAAAATATTAAAAAAATATTTTTAATTATTTGATTAGTAAAGAAAATACTAAAGAACGAAAAATTTAAGAAAAAAAATAATGAATTTGAGGAAAATAATTTTTCCTCACAAAATGGTAAGATAAATTAGGAAAATTTTTATTTGAACTCTCTTTCCTTTTCCAACACATTCATTTTTTATTCTTTTCTTCATTATTTTTTTCTACAATCAAATAAGTTTGAAATCTTATATTTTTTTTAATATATTTCCCCTTGTCAAATTCTTTAAACCAAATATAGTGGGAAAGTTCGAATTTTATCTAATGCGCGGTATATAAAATTATAAACATATAATCTTATTAATCTACTTGTGAATGTGTGACTTTATTCTAAAAGAACGTGGCAATGGTGGAGAATGCACGGAAAGCTTGTAAATTATTTCAAAAATTTTCGCCCCCTTTTCCTTGATCTCGGAACTGGAGTAATGCATTTTTAAATTTTTTTATTCTTTAAGAATAAATTTTGAATTTGATATTGGACGTAATAAAATCATTTATCATAAAAAGTGTAGGAAATTAAACCAAACTGACTAATTAAGTGAGAAGCAAAAAGATGGATAAGTGAAACAAGTTCTTCAGTTTCATGCTTAATATTTTATACGATGCTGTAATCAGTAGAAAATAAATACTTATTTTTCACTGTTACCATATATACATATTAGTATTTAGGGTTTGTTTGTTTACATTTTGTCAAAATATTATCAAACATGACAATACATATCACATTTCTCAATTTGGCTTGAGGATTAATAAGCTCGCTTGAAACATAATCCATCCGTACTCTAGTCTACAGTGATTGGTTAATCAAATTGCACTCAAGGATATATCGAATGTATTGTATTATCTCTTTGGATTTGAGTAGGTATTGGCCTGTGAATCTATAGTTGATATAGGTAGGAAAATGGTCCAAAAGGATATTGTAAACCTGAATAAATTATTAATGAATCAACTGATTAAATTATAAGATAGTATCATTGTTGCTGTTGATACCAAATTACAAAGGAAAATGCAGGTCAAGAACTTAGATTCTACATGGTAATATCAAATTAAGCACCAACTACCAGCAGCCTTGCCTTTCTTCTTTTGGATTTTCTTCATATAGGACTCAAGCTCTCCATACCTTCCAAGATGTATCCATCTTCTTTGCCACATTGACCTGGACAAGAGGAAATTCAAGCTAATAACTTGCCAAAACCAAACTACTCTTCAACACAAGAGGATCAAGTTTATGGTCCGACTATCTTTGTTGGGTTTCTTAGACACATGACTTTCCCATATTGTGCCTTCTTTCTCCCCAGCATCAAATCTTTCTTAGAAATTTCCCAATTCTTCTTATCAATCTCAATGCCATAGTGTGTGAGATACGACCAATCATCAACCTAAAAAAATATTTCACTCTTGATCTCCGGCGTTTGAGGTGCAATCCTAAAAATCTCATTGTTTGAGGCATTGTAGAATTTCGAATGATAATCTCACTACCTCATGAATAATTCTTGTGTTCAACCTCAAGACCCTCCATTTCATAGTGCCACCATGAACACGAATTCTTCTTATAACTATTATCTAGAAGATGCAAATCCTGGTGTTTGCAGAGTGGTGACCAAAGCTTATACTTGCACTTTTTCTCAAGGACTTCTTCTTGCCACAGGTAGCATGCCTCTCTTGTGCACTAAGCCCTACCCTTGGCATAATAAATTGAACTTATTTCTTAATTTGGTTGAAATTTTTATGGAAGAAATAGGAATTAGGATTGAAAGATTAGAGGATTTAGGGTTTCAAGTTGGGGGAAATTTGAGGTTTAGGTTAATTATGTTTGAAAATGGAAAATAAAATGAAGGCATTGCTAAGATTGCTGTTTTCCCCTTCAAAGTAGTCATGTGCATTTCACATGAACACTTTCCATCAGTTTTAATGCCTGAAGCGCCAAGGACGAAAATTGTTTAAAAAAAAAAAAAAAAACAATTTGAGGACCAAAAGTGTAACTCGAGATTATTTAGGGACTAAATTAAAACAAAGAAGTGGTTATGTTTGAGAACTAAAATTATAATTTTTTCCTTCAAATTACATCAACGAATTTTTGTAGCAAATATAATTTGTTTAATTATAATCAATAAAATTATTAATTATCGATGATAACAAACTAGTGATGCATTATTCATAGAAAAATTATGATACATATATATATATATATATAAAGAATGGCCATCTATTTTATGGGTTGATTGTAGTAAGGGTTAGTTACGAAAATATCAACTTCGAATTTAATTGGAATAATTTTGTAGCTAAAACTGCGAATTTTTAGCATTAGCTACAAATTAACTGTAGTTGATATCCTAATATTTTGTAATAGTAGAAATGAATCACTAAAGCATCCAAAAACATTGTCCATAAAAGAATTCAACAATCATTTCAGAAAACCTTATACTATAAGAAAAATAGAAAAGATGAAATGTTTAAGTCGGGTAGAAAAACTTGGAAAAGAAAAGCTCGTTCCAGATGTCTTGTAGGCCTGGCGAACACCAATGTATGCAATCAGCATAGCTTTTGGGATTGGCGAGTTGATCTGCAGTTAAAGGGCGCCATTGCCGCTTGTAAATTGAAGTGTGCGCATCCTTTCTCGCACTTGAGAGCTGCGTGATGTTCAGAAATGTAATGGGAACTCTTGACTTGCTGAATTCTTCACTAATTACTTGCATCAAGCTCTTCTCAGCTCCAAAGAATGTGGGATCTTCTATCAGGCTTGTTTCATTATAGCAGTTGCCATTTGGATCACCACCCCATTTCAAGCTCCTGCAATATTCAAAAGTGATTTAAAAGCAAGTTCTTAACAAAAACTAATTCTTGAAAAAAAAAAAAAAAAGAGTTGGATAAGGTCACCACCCAATTCCAAGCTCCTCCAATTTTCAAAAGTGATTTAAAAGCAAGTTCTTAACAAAAACTAAGTCTTGGAAAAAAAAAAAAAAGAGTTGGAAAAGGTGGGGAGAATATTATATACTTGGTCCATTCTAAATTTATAATTCTTTTTTATTTTATTTTATTATTTTTCCTAGATATCGTAAAATAATGCTTGGTTTGTTTGAAATTAAATGACTAATCTGTCTTTTGGAAGATCTTTTTTAATGATATCAAATTCTATGGTTAAAATACAGATATTCAATGGAAGCTGAATCGCTCACCTATCGGATATCAGCACATATTTGTGGCAAGATTTAACGTAATAATTGACATCATCTATGGATCATTTGTGCAAACAATGGCTATGTATTTTTTTAAAAAAAATTTAATTAGAAAATATAATATATAATATTTGATTTTATCCCATATCGGAAAAGTGTATGATCTTTTGAGACTATCTATAAGTTGTTCCTCTTTTCACTCTTTGAAAAATCTTTTCAAATGTTCGACGGTAAATTAATTATCATGCCTTCCAATTGAACTAATTTTAATCCATTATTTTTTAAGACAACATAAAGATACAATTTTTAGTTCTCTTCTAAAAATTGGGTTATGATGGGAGTCCTTTTGGGGGTGGTTTGGACATAATAGTTCTAAATCAAGAATGTAGAGTATTACCATTGATGTGTAGGTGACATGCTGGCGAAAAAGACTCTTTTTATTTTAGGATCCACGTTCTTGTTGATCCATTTTATCAAACTCCTCATGGCAATACGATAAGCATCATCCATTGAGATCTCTACAATGTCTTTCACCTCGTCTTCAAAAGAGCCTTGCCTGAAAAATAGAAACACACAACACACAATATCTACAAATGATTATATTTCATAATCAGGGAAATAATTAAAGAGACACGAGGAATTAAGGGTATGTATTGGGAATTTACAATATCCTTAATCCTGATATCCACCAAATGTAAGAATTGAACACAAGTATATCTGCTCCTTTCCAGTGATTTCCATGCTTAGCAATGGATCCATTTCGGATAATTCTATCAGATACCCTGTGCTTGAATGGATCATCTGCGTTTGATTCCAGCAGAAACGGCGCCCAATAGAACTCGATTCTAGCATTGTAATTCTGATTATTGCCAAGTAACATCGATAAACTTAGTTAATAACACGAGTCGAATGGTTATGATACGATAAAAAATTGATCTACTACTATACTGGGCCTAAGGGGAAAAAGAAAAGATAAAAATTAGTCACCTTGGCTGTAAAAACGGTTAGCGAATCAAAAATTTCCATGGATTTAGCATGTTGAGGGATTACTCTGTGAAGAAGACAGATCATGGAAGTATATTGGCCGCGATTCAGAGAATCGCCAACGAACATCAATCTTTTTCCTCTAAGGGCTTCAAGCATTAACGTAGCATTAAAACTGCAAAAATTCATGTGAGAAACATGACAAGTATTCTTGTCTGCAAGATAGTAATTACTAAGAGAAAATTGCAAGAATAAGACAATAACTATGCCCAATTTGCAATGTAGGATCAAAATTTGAGGTAACACAAAATTAAAACCAAAATTCTTAAAAATTTGGGGAACAAAAAAAAAAAAAAGATACGGGTTGCTTGAAAGTACAGTCAATACCGGTGATTGCTTGTGTGGCAGTGTTCCACACATGCGCCATGCAAATGCCACGCAAGCAATTATCGACGCTAACTATGTTTTCTGGTGATCCATGTCCTCTTTTTTTAAAAGTTTTAAGATTTTTGGTCATAATTTTCTACTACCCGAAATTCTGATCCTACATTACGATTTGACTATAATAATTACTAATAAGGGATGACCCAAGTGGCTCGACCCAAACTACATGGGCCCAAAGGTGCAGCATCAAACCTATCTGGCATCCAGGGCCTAACAGCGCGGTCGACCTTGATGATCTACAGTGTACCTAGTAAAGGAGTGCTCGACCAAGTCTCGGTCAAGGCCGCGGGTCGATATGTCGACCCCCACCGCAAATCCATATTCCAATCCGTTGTCAAGTTGATCATTCTTCCGACCAGGGAGGTCGGCAGAGCACAGTACCATCCATGCCACATTAAATGCACTAACAGGCGGCATGCCTCCGCATTAATGGCACATGTCGCCCCCTTACTGCCTGGCACCGCAGGCATGTCAACAGTGTCTTACCCTGGCCCTAAAACCTAGGAAGGTAGCCATTTGGAATAGGATAGGGGTGAGAAATGACTAATTGCTCTCCATGCAAGGACAAGGGTCCTCCCTACACATCAATGGCATCTCAGACAAATCCTCAAAAGGAGAAAGCTATAAATAGCCCCCATTCCAGCCTTCCAAAGGTATGTTCTCATAGATACAAAAAGCCCATACGCTGCTGCTCGTATTATCTAGTCAACCCGCATTTGACTTGATCATCGGAGGGCCTAAGCCAAGGGCTCCTCGGCTAAACTGATGTTTGCTAAGTGATTGCAGCATTCAGTCCACCTACATTCTTAAATCAACCACAGAGGTCGAATCTCATCGAAACATCAACTTGATCCAACATTCAACGAATTCAACCCTCATCAATTACAATCCTATTTTTATAATTTTCCTTAATTACTATCATACGAATAACATGAAGCAAAGAGTTCCCAAGAATTGCTTTCAAAATGGTTTTAGTTAATTTTAACCTGAAAAATAAAATTAATCAATATGGCTATACCTATCAATGGATAGAAGAAGAGGAAGCATTTTACTTGAACAAAATTAATTTTGGTAATTACCTTGGGATGGAACAGCCATGAGGCTGCCATCTCCAATACCGATAGTCCTTGTCGGGCCGGCCGTGTTTCAGACACGTTACCTGCGGTTCAAGGAACGGACATTCCCATTCTTCGTACAGTGGACGAGAATAGTCACGCATCCACCTCCCGCTGAATATGTCACACCCTCTGTTATCCTCTCCATTAATGGCAAAAGGCAATTTTTCTGATGAACTTGTCTTTTCTAACACCACGAAAATTAAAACACAAGAAACAGCAAAACCCTCTTCAGAACCAATACTATTAGCAACACTGAATCAATAAAACTGCTTTTAAAACATTTGTATATATATTTAAAAAAATTAAAAATAAATAAATAAATAAATCAAAACACTAAACTATTACCATCTGGTGGTATTGTTTGGGTTGTGGAGATATGATCATAAACTTGTAGGCGAAAGATGTAGCAGAGGTCAGTGTAGTAAAATATGGCCGCGGAGAGGATAAAGGTTAATAACAGAAAAGGGGAGAGAATGGAGGAAGAATGTGATTGTTTCATCAGCTTGTCTCCTGCTGTTTTCTGCATTTTGGATCTGTTGAAGAATGATTTCTTGTTTTCGCAATACAAATGTGTTTTGTGGGAGACGAAAATGTACAAATGTTACATGTATAGAAATGGTTGAGCTGGAAAAATCTTCAGAGTCTTAGCAAATAGGTTAATTCCTTTTCTGGACAGGGATATGATGGCGCTGATATTACATGATACGGACGTAGGAAATTAAGACAAACATGATATCAACAAATTGTTTAAGATACATTAATTCATTGGAAATACATGCATGTTTAAATTTATACTATGTTAAGATTATAAGAAATCCTACAATTTTAGGTACTTTTCTTCTGTGCCATTATGAGTAAGAAAACGCTCGAATCCGTATTTATGTACACATCTTAAAATCATTAAGAAGTAAATTCACACACCATATATATTACATGATTAACAGAAAATGACAATGTAAAATTCATCAAATTAGTAACTTTTGTAGTAAATAATCGGAAAATCTTTAATGCCCAGTACCAATTTTTCTCTCCAGGAAATTATGTTAGGGGGGAAAGTAACTTACATCAGTTACTGGAAAAGCTACTCAATGGCCCTGGGCCAACTTTCTTAAGTAGGCCAAATCAGGCTTCCTCCACTGTGTCAACTGTATCATATAGAGAAGAGAGTAGTGCCTACACAACCAGACACAATCTAATCCCACTTGTACCCATGTTACCATGGAGCTTTAAGTCAGTTGCAAGCAACTAACCCTTTTTAGCCTATGCAATTATTGACACTTAAGGCTAATGATTTTCTGAGCACTGCCTCTCCATCTGATCTGAGGTCGTCGCAAATCAGTATATTTCTTTGATCACTCCAATGTGGCGTATTATTTAGGTCAACAATATTGGAATAATTAGAAAAGGTTGAATCGAAGCAAGAACAATATTTATCATCATTGGAGGATTCTAGCGATAACTTTTTGAAACTTATGCATCTAGTCAACTGTTTGAATAAAAAAGTAAGAAAAATAATAGAATAGCAATAATAAAATATAAGTTTGCCATCACATATTTGCGAGTATTTTTGTGGTCCCATTGTAGTGAACCCATGTGGATTGTATTGGACGTAAAGTGGTGATGTTGCTACATGTTTTAATTGAACAGCTGCTATTCTAGTAAAAATCGAGTCTTGGGTTAAGTCAGACTCAACCAGTAAAAATAATGCAAATTTTGAATATATGAATACTCTTAATATTGTTTGGGGCAATTTTGAAATTGTAGGCTTTTTCCATTTCACCGTCATTTTCCATTCCTTATAGGTCTTGTTATGAGAACAAGCACCAACAAGGACACGTTGATATAGATATAATAATACGATAATACTTAAAAATTTTGCCATACAACACAACTCCAATGCAGGTGTTATATAATATAGATATACAATTGATAAGAAATTTAATAAGACATATGAGTGAGAATGTGAAACTCAATGCATCAAAAGTAATAATTTTTTATTTTTATTAATGTATGGCCTAGCTAAATGGTGCATTGGACATATATCGACACAACACAAATAATTTTTTAGGTTATGAGCCTTTTTTTTTTTTCTATGTTGATTGAATTTTCCATAAATCATGTTTCTGTTATTACTTGATGCAAAAATGGGGTGAAACCTACAAAAATAAAAATTCTACTGTTTCAACGATATGCTTAATCAGTACAAAAAATAGCAGTTCGTTATTCCTAACCTTTTACCATTGCTAGAAATGTTGTTAACGAATTTCTCAGGAAAAAGAAAAAGGTACTTACTTGAGAATTTTTAGTGAAAAAAAATCAATGCAATTAGAATCCACCAGTTCATTAATATACAATGGCCTTTTCTTTCAGTTATCCAACTCCCTGAGTGCATCCATTAATTTTTTCTCACACACTCAGGGATAGAAAAGCTTGGCAAACAAAAGCTCGTTCCAAGTATCTTGAAGCCCCGGCAAACACCAATGAACACAATCCGCATAGCTGACAGGATTTGCAAGCTGTTCGGGGGTTAGAGGGCCCCATTGCTTCTTGTATATTGATGTGTGTGCATCTTTTCTGTAACTTGAGAGCTGTGTAATGTTTAGAAATGTAATGGGAACTCTGGATTTTCTGAATACTTTGCCAATCACATGCATTATGCTTTTTCGAGAATCTGATCCCCAATATTTGGGATCTTTTATCAAAGTTGTTTCGTTGTAGCAATTGCCCTTTGGATCGCCTCCCCAGTCGATACCCCTGTAGATTATAGTATATTAAATATTTTTTTATAAAAATAATTAATAATTGAAAATCAGGTGTACTTCGTATGTATTTGTCAAGTTGAAATAGGAGATGAAACCAAAAATAAAATAAAGGATCAAAGTACTGAAATGCATATAGACTGAAAAAAGTGATATATTTTTTGCTTACTTTCCATGTGAAGGAGACATGCTTGTGAAAAAGACTCTTGTTTTGTTGGGGTCCGTGTTTTTCTTAACCCATCTCAGCATGCTCTTCATTGCCATACGATAAGCTTCCTCTGTTGGCTGCAGGACAATGTCTTTCGCTTCGTCATCAAAAGAACCTTGTCTGATCATTACAAACATAGATAGAAAATTATTACTGAGCATTATTTTGAAAGACTTGATGAGATGAATGGGGTTGAAGATTTTCTTACAGTATCTTGAATTCCAGGCCTGTCATCCACCATAGATAAGTGTTGAAGACCATTATATCGACACCTTTCCAGTGTTTTCCATGCTTGTTGATGGACCCTTTTCGCACGATTCTATCACTTATCCTGTGTACAACTGCATCATCAGAATTGGATTCCAGGAGAAATGGTGCCCAATAGAACTCAATTGTTGCATTATAATCCTGGAACAAAACCAACCAAGGATTATCACTACCCTGTTCTGTGTTTATGTTTATCTACTCAATGTCTGTCTTATCCAGACAAGTATACAGAAGAAATCAATGTTACCTTGGCTGTGAAAACAGTTAGTGAACCAGAAGTATTCATGGATTTGGCATCCTCAGGGATAATCCTGTGAAGAAGACAGACCATGGAAACATACTGGCCGCGATTAAGAGAGTCCCCCACAAACATCATTCTCTTGTCTCGAAGGGTTTCAAGCATTAATGTTGCATTAAAACTGTCAAAAAGATTGTAGTAAACAGATGTTAGTTATGGAACTCTATCGTGTGTTAAAACAAAATTTCCAAAATAAACTGCTCTTCCATAGTTTTGGGACACAATTTAACTTATCTAACGATAATCCACGGTGGCTCAATTCTAACATGGGCAGAAAGCTATGTTAGAGCTACATCTGCTGTTTGATCATCACATTATATAATATTATAGTTTTTATCATCCAGAAGTGGAACAAATTCAAGAAACCTCAAAAAGATTAAGTACTCCAAGTTAGCCAGTGGCCGGCAGAGGATAATTACAAAATCAGCTAATTAATTCTATTATATTTAATTCTAAGAGCAGGTGGAACAGTTGAACCAATAGAAAACCTGTCTTGTTCAAGTTTTTTGCGTTCCTCTTAATGAAAGGATATGTATTATTAGTTGAGGGTAAAAAGCTTTAGCTTATTCAGTAAGCAGGCCAGACGGCTTACTTTTTTTGAAGATTTTTTTTTTTTTTTCCTTCGTCTAATTATCTTCTTTTTCTTCTTTCTGACAAGAAAACAATGTTTTTCCTTCTTACTTTAATCAGTGAACACAATGAGCAGAACTTTGTCACCTTACTGGGCCTGACTTAATTAACCTTTCTTCTCAAATAATTAAACATTCTATTATCATCGATGCAACCAATAATTGTGGCCAGACAGCTGGTCTGAAAGATTAATTATTCAAGACTATTTATATCTGCGTTTATGAATATATATATATATATATATATTGATTTTAACCAGCTTAGTTTATTGCACGTTTATGAGACTAACAAAAAAATTAAAAGAATTTCCCTAAGGACATCTATTGATATCCAGATTTTCGCCTGATATGAAAGTCTAATTATTTTAAAGTATTATCCACTCACAAACGTGGAATGAAAGGTTTTGTACTGAAAATGCTCTCAAAAAGTGAGAGAGGGGGAGTATTCAATAAGCTATATTAAGCACTCAACTCCCTTCAATGTGAGACAACTAGATATTAATAAAATTAAAATACAAAATTAGTTAATTAATAGTACGTATATGAATGTGGAATGTATATCTTTATAAGCCATCTCATAAGTTGCAAGATCAAAGGTCTACAACAAAACTTCAACTACCTAGAAGAATATAACTATAACTTCAATGTAAAATTAAAAGTAATTCAAGCACAAATATTGCATACATTAATATTTTTCAATTAAAAAAAAAAGAAAATGATATATAACAAACCTTGGAAGAGAACAACCATGAGGCTGCCATCTCCAGTGCTGATAGTCCTTGTCCGGCCGGCCGTGTTCTTGGCACGTCAGCTGCGGCTGAATATACGGACACTCCCACTCCTCGTACAACGGCCGGGATTCGTCCCAAACCCACTTCCCGCTGAATACATCACAACCTTTCTCACCCTCTCCAATGGCAAAAGGCAACTTTTCTTCTTTCTTCTCTAACAATAAAACCAAAAATATTAGTACAACAAAGTGCATGAATCAGACACGTGTGTATATATAACCGGACATGAGGCACGCATGCATCATAAAAATTTAAGGTTTAGAGTTTAACTCACTAGTTGTCCATGATAAGCTTTGGTATGGGTAGGAAGGATGAGGAGATTCAAATTGGCTGCTAAGAATGCAGCTGAAATCTTCTCCGTAGAGAATGGTGACGAAGAGGATGAAGGCCAATAAGGTGAAGAGATAAGGGGAGAGGCGGCCCTTCCGGAGGAGGACGGCGGAGGAGGATGAGGAAGGAGAAGACGACGGTGGTGGCTTCATACTTTTTGAAGCCCCTTTGTGATTATTTCCTGTAAATTTTGGTTTGTTAAGACATTTGGAGTGTGGTTGAATAAATACAAGTATGCAATAAGTAGGAGAAATTTTGATGTAACAATCTTTGGAATGAGAGTGGCTATTGCAATTATGGCATAAATGAAGTGAGCACGAAGAAATACTAAAATATAGTTAAAAGTTTAATCATATTATTTTGAATATTGGAAACGGTTTGACGACATTGGATGGTTATTGCTCAAATCACGATTTTAATTAGATTTGGAAGCAAGAAAAGATTGTATAGCTGGGATAATATGCCTTTGTTTTAAAAATATTGAAAACAAGAAATTTTGTTATGTGATTTAATAATGTGCTTTGGGTGTTGTGGGCTTGTTGTAGTTGGAGAGCAATGATTTTCTTGAAGGTCAACTATCTAACTAATGCACGAAACTCAAATGCAAAATAAATACTGTTTTTGGTAGTGTATGTTGACATTAGGTGTTTTTGTGGGGGCATCAATTTTCTGTCTCATCAACTGATGTTTTTGATTTAATTCTTGCCATATATGAATGTTTTTAAGAAAAAAGTTGATCATAAAGTTTAAAAATCATTAAAATTGTCTCGTGCTAAATAATTTTTTTTAGTATATTACTTAAATTGTGGTTTAAAAATTATTAAAACAATACATCAGTTTTTATATGATCTTATGGTAGTTTGGGTTTTATTAAAACAATACATCACTAATAGTTTTGCTATATTCGATTTTGATGCATACATGTATTAAAATTTTATATTATAAAGTAAATTAAATGTTAATTTATTTTTATTTAATATTATAATATTTTAATAATTTTAATGTAGCTAGTTACATGGATTTCAAATAAATCAAAGGGGAAAGTTAAGATGAAGTGAAATAATTTTAAAAAAGATAAAAAAAAATATTAGACATGAAAAAAAAAAGTTCGGTAAAGGAAAAGATAAAAATATTTTTTTATTATTTTTTAATAGTAGGATTAAATTTGTCCATTCATTTGAAAACATGTCAATAAGGCCGTGATATTTTATACATAGTATAATCATATAAATATATGTAAGTATTGAATATTAAATTTAATTCCTTTTTTGAGTTTATCGGATATAACAGTTTTATTAAACCAAGAAATTTTTTAAAATATTATCAAACCATTTGGCTAATTTGTTATTTTGTGAAAATATAAAATAAGCTTTCTACACAAATTGGTATAAATTATGTTTTCATTTCGAGGCATTACTTTTAATAGTTTTTTAAAAATTAGGTTTTTACAGACTATATACTATGTTTTTTGTTATAAGTATTTATGGAATATTAAGTCTGAATTGTAATAATGAAACTAACGTAGAAATTGCAAAACGTGGAACCTCATAAAACTGCACCTTGGATTTTAACTTATAAGATACCAATTTATAGTTTTTGTTTAGTACATGATGATTCAATTTGTTAATTAAATAACAAAAAATAAAAACTGTAACTTAATCTCCCTTTTAGTCTTCTGCATATAATTTAATTAATTAATCTAATGGGATCGTCCTCATATTGAAGTCTATATGTAAGATTTGAAATTTGAATATGAAAAATTCTTGATGGGTATTGTCATAAACAAATATTGAATGAAACAAGATTAGAAATGAAAAACATCACAAATTTTTATTTACATGATTTTGTGACGAGAAATTTTACCTTTATAAAGAAATACATCTCCATTCATAAGCAATTTCCTTCAATCATTTCTATTTAGAGAAATGGATATAGGAAGTACAATGGAATAACCACAATGATAGTATGACAGAGGGGAAAACCCTCAATTTTGCTTGGCTTCTAAGATAAGGAGGTTTGTGGTGGAAAGATTGTGAATCATTTTCTTCACTTTTGGATTCTGCAATTAATTAAGCAGCTTTTTGAAAAAGTGAAGAAAGTATGAATATTTGTTTGGTAAGGTGTAGGTGGAGAGTAATTGTGTTTCTGGTAAAACTTCAACTTCAGTGGTTGATGCTTGTCCTTGCCCCAAAAATTGAGATTTTCTATCATTTCCATTGCCCAAACCTTAATTAGAAAAGAATCTTGTCCTTGCCTTGCAAATATAATATGTGGTCTAAATTCTCCAAAAATTTCGTATTTTCCACTCAAGTGAGTGTTTTAGTGAATTGTTAATTATCAGACAAAATTATGATAATATCATAAAATAAAATACTAATAATTTTATATATGAATTTTTAACTCAAATCTCATTGAATGTAGATTCAATTGGGTACAACCGCGTGAGCTCCACCCCCATTGTTCTTCATTAGAAGATGAAATAAGCATTTTAGAAGGCAATTTTCATATTGTTGAGGTCAAATTAATATTTAAACATCATTTTCCAAAAATGAATACAAGACAAAAATATTAAAATCCAGTTAGCAAACAACTAATATACCTACCCACCTTAATTTAAGCTACATGATTTCCATTTGCAAGTACTACAAGTCTTTTTGCCAACCTTTTCTCCGCTGTCCTATGCTTCCAAACATTTTCCTTGATCAAACATTGCCCTCAACTCAAAAATCTTGTAGCCATGATTCATTATACCTTGACTCCTTGCCAAACTATATATGGCTACTTTCTTTCCTTTTCCGGCTGCGGTTGGGGAAGACTCTTATAATTCGCAGATATAATGTAATGTCATATACATCTTAACTACAGTCTACAGACATACTTTGATACAACTTCATTATGTATCTGACATAATAATATTGTCTCTAAAACTTAAAAGATATTTAAAAACTAACACAATATTAATCACTATTAAGAGATATGACCAACATACACAAAACGCGGAAAGAACTTTTTCTTAAAAAAATAAAAAATAAAAGCTTATAATTATTGGCAAAACAACAAAACCTCTAATAACATATTTGATATGTATAATTTTATTCCATATTCCAATTTAATCAACAAATAATTATGTATATATAATTATTTATATAATATAATAATTCGATTAATACGATGTTATGTCTTGTAATTTTAAAATTTAACATACCATATCAATATTGTCTTTGTTTCACTGTACCCATGTTTCAATACACATGTTGCAATGGTCCGCGCCGCCGCCGCCCGACCCCCCCAGCTATACCAAACCCACCTCCACCCCTTTTTCAACGGTAGCATCTTTAAACCTCTTTAAACCTAAGAAGATTATGAACCACATTTGGATAAACTTAATACACGAATAAAATATATAATAATTCACATCAAAGTAGTAGTATTGTTTTATAAAGAATTGACCACAAGAGGTACAAAAAGTTTAGGAATGCTTCCCAGTCCAGCAAAAGGAGGGAGGGGTTCCAAAAGAAAAGAAACGCTAGCACTCTAAGCCATACAATCTTCCAAATGCCAGCTAAAACTCCGACTTTTACATCTTTAGACTATTGGCACAGCTAGTTCATGAGGATAAGAGCACAAGCTGAAGTTCAAAGTTGTGAGCTTATATCACCACAATATACTAAAACTACTATAAATGACACTAACAAGAAATGAATAAGCACATTATTTGAGACGCTACATCCGCTACAAAGAATGTGACTAACTTGAGCATGAATTAGACCACCTTTGTCATCAGCAATTTCAGCAAATCTCTAGCAGACAGTATCAAAAGTATACAGCCAGGACCAAATAAGCAGATGAAATGTAGACAGGGCAACTATAAGTGGAAGCAAATAATTTTCATCACATAGAGGCCACTGCTTGAACATGAAATTGCACTGTGATGCTTGCAGAATTTCAATCATGGATGTGTATCAGATTCAGAGATTTGTCATCAAAAATCAACTGGAGAATATGAGCTCCTATAACTGTGTGAAGGTCCTCTGAATCTCCGCACTAAAGAGAGAAACCAACTCTGGCAAGGATAAGGGGATGACAAATATGAAAATTATATCCGTATAGTGAAGTTGATAAGAGTAGTAATCAACTGTCCAAGCGAAATGGGAAATTATAACAATGGAAGAACCTGAAGGTTATGCGGTAAGCTGGCCCAAAACTCCAAGTTCGGAATTACCTGAAAAATGAAGAAAATGATGATCAACGGAAATATCAAAGCAATAGAGATTACTCTGCAAAAAATTATATTCTTGCATGACTAATTTTATTTTTTTGCTTAGACCTGATAAAATGTGTGACATTTTATTTGTTCCTTCATTTGGGAGAAATAGGCCATTGTGCACCCACAATATAGAGCACATAATGCAGCTCGCCAAGCATAAATACTCAGATGCAAAACTGCATGTTAGCAGATATATGTCTTCTACAAGGAAGGAGAAAAATGATGCTTACTTTTCTCTCATCCTATATAACAATGAAAACGTTACCAAATATCTGTAACACCACAAGATTTGAAGAAACCATCCTACTCCCAGAACATGCAGAGCATGAGCGCAATATTTCTTGACCTCCTATGTTAAAACTCTCTGGCAATCTTACATCAATCAACAATATGCAGATCTTTTGAAAATTAGTAGATAGCCATTAAGCTATAGCCAAAGTGGCACTCAGAAAAGAGACCAATACAAGACACAAACCAGTCAGAATTGAAAACAGTTTCAATAATCTCTTCACATTCATGATAACAAAATAACGAGAAAATAAACAGTGGTAACAAAAGAAAAGAACCACAGGGTACTAATTGCTTTCCTGTTAACTCTTCCACAGTTTAATTTCCAAAAGAACATAATTGCCAGAACATTATATTTTCTGTCTTAGGTTGCTCCCCTCAAAGTTTCATTTTTTATTTCCCTCAATCCTTCCAAGGGCACTCTTTTCCCCGAATCTTCCTTCATAACAATCAGAATTTCATCTGAAATAAGTATCTCTTTGTAGGACAAGAAGATCACACAACAAAGCACCCAAATATTGAGATTTGAGAAACTCTTGACAGAAATTGACCCAAGTAGAAGATAGTGATGGTTAGGATGATGACTGATAATGGGATTAAGAATATCCCTTATTTAAAAGAAAAGATATAGAGGTTTTACTTACATCTATACCACGAATATGCAGGAAGAAATATCGATAAACTGCACCAGCCAGTAAGTAACCTCCAAAGAGGCATAAGATTCTAGAAAATCAAATCAAACAATATTCAATAGATTAGCAAATCTTAATAAAAAGTCCCAAAAAAATGAAGGCTCTAAAATCAAAATCATTACATGACCATGAAGGTACCGAACCATCCCAATCCATTTCCCTTAGAGGATATGATCTTGGCACAGCCTAATGGATGCTTCAGCTCTGTATTCTGTCAGTGGGAAAGAATAATAAACTTGTAAACCAAGATTTGTGGTGCGCAGGCACTGAGACCCATTTATTCAGCAAAACAAATTATCTTTAAATCATTTCAGCATAATGCTTGACAAAAAGGTTCATGTTGTCAACAATTTTAGCATTCTTGATCCAAATACCTTTGAATGCAACCTTTGATGTAAAAGAAGATGCTTTTAGCATGTATAGAATACAATTGTACTCCTCATACATTAGGAAAAAAGCATGCACCCATAAAAGCATCACTAGGCTTTATCTATATGAAGAAGAAGAATACACAGTTTTTCATCAACCAAAAGTAAATATTCGTTATTTCAAGTTCAGAAAACTGGAGAGGACTTAGTGCATAATATTCTCACTTTATAATGCATAGATGCTACTACAAAATCTTCGCATTATACATTAAATGTCAAAGTACTTATTCTTTCCAATATCAAACTAATTTTTTCAAATCTTTTTTCCTTCATTTCTTTTTTCATTCTCCTCAATTTAGTCCTGTCTGGTCGGCCACCATGCATAAGACCAACTATTGATAATGTAAGTACTGAATAGCAGATAAATGGAGACAAACACTAGGAGAAAGAAGCCTTAATTTTTCATACAAGGGCATGTTTGTTTTTGCACTTTATCCCTTTGCAAGGAACAGAGGAGGACGGAGCATCTCTCCCCTAAACATCTTTGGAGTTAGGTTGAATGATGTCAAGAGTTTTATTGTTAACAAAGTCTTTGCTCCATATAATCCAAAATTAGTGATAAAAATAACTGTGGCATCCTATAAAGTTTATAAGAGGCGTGGCAACTACTCTTCCAAGGATCAACTTTGATTTTTCTTGATTTGGGCTTTCAGAGGAACTAAGATTAATAATTCATATGGTTTTAACCTATAGCTTTAACCATTATTTTCCTTTTTAAATAAATTAACATTATTCAGTCCTCAGGTTAGTTTATGTGATTTTTACTTGAAGTCAGGGGTAATTATGGAATTCACAATATATGTAAGTCTTTTCTGTAATAAAAGTCATCTTAGGATTTCCTAGGTGAGGCTTGGTGGAATAGTTTACTATATCTCAATTAAAGCCTAATTGCTAGTCAGAGTAATATAAATTTGAATATTTGAAGCTTCCTCATGTAACATATTGAGATAGAACCTTCGACATTATGCCTTAAGGACACATAAGTGACATCTATAGGTCCTGTTGACCTCTGTGCCACTCTATGCCCAGCCCCTGAATTTCTATATGACACCAATATAGGATCTTATCTACTCAGAAGGGATTGCGAACACAATTACAGAAGTAATTTAGACATAATCTGTAAAAACAAGATTTTTTAGAGCAAAGCATTATTACTAATTAGAGTACAATAGAAACTGAAATAAGTTTCTTATCAGTCGGTATGAAGCAATCAGCTGCATCATTTTCATAATAGAACATTCCATCATGAACAAAAAAGATAAATGGCTAAACTACAAGCTCACATGTAGGGACTTCATAATAATTCAAAATTTGAGTTAATACTCATGAAGATGGGTAGGGGGAGTTTTGAAGATTATGTTACTAAATGAGACTTCACAAGAAATTGAAAGACTCACATAATCGCAGAACCCAACAGTTTCCAATGTTTGAGGACCCTGCAACGTAGTGTGGGCCACATAGTCAAAAATCAGTCCTATGTGAAAATGAGAAACCAGAGCACTAGCTATAAGGAAATAAAGAACAAAGCGTACTTGGACTCCATTTGAATTACATACAACTGACACAGACAGTGAACAGTTATGCTTTGGGCCATTGTTTCTCATCTTTACAACAACTCCCATGTGGGGAGACTCTTTATCTGCCACAAATTTAGCCAATGAATGAGAAAAATGTAACTTCCGCAACAGTAGATAGGAGACACCTAATCATGATCCCAGTAGTGGCTGCCAATGCGACAAGGAAGGCTAGAACAACATTCAATAATGTCAATCGTGTTGCACGTTTTCTGATTCCAGAATTGATGAGAAAAGCTTACCACGGACATCGAGGACTGTGCTTGAAGGCTGACCAAGAGTTGTACAAACAGGATAACCTGCATAATAAATTTGATGTCACAAACAGCCTAGGCAATTATGCACAGTAACAATAAGTTCCCCCTTTTGTTATTACAATATACAGGTGGCTTTGCAACACATCATTTGCTTTCAGGATCAGAAGTTCTCATCATAACATCAAGAGAACATATAACAGGTAGGAGAACCATCTACTAATGCTCATCCAGTTTTAGATAACTGAATAATTGAATCTTCAAACTCTACAAGCAATCTTGTCTTTCCACTTAATAGGGCATTTTCCAACAGCACTTTTTACTGGGAAGTAACTCTTTTATCATTTTAAGAATAAAATCAAGTAATCCAATGAGTATCCGATTTCCTAATTGACCCATGTATGTTAGGGTATCCAATATCTGCTGTGGTGTCTGGTTGTGAAGCAGCACCACAAGAATAAACATGGAAAAGATAGGTTTGGAAAAGCCCCAGTTGCTCTGAGAAATCCCATGAATTCCTTAGTCTCTAAGTCTGATGAGCTGCAAGTATCTAATCCCAAGAAAAGACAAACTTCAGCTGATTGACCTGATCAGATCTCAGCTTGAAGATAGCAAAACCTCTTGCGAGAGAAATCATAATTGCTCTAGCATCCTTTTTTTTACCCATGCAAAATAAATCACAGATGATGAAACTAAGAAATCTTTTAGCAAGTTGAAGGCACTCACTGGCATTCAGGTGACAGGTTCATACCACTTCAGAGTAGCAGAATTATTTATGTGTAATGAACAATCAGATCAACCAATCCAATTATCCTCTTGGAGATGTTAAACTGATGATTCATGAGTGCAGCTCGGCCACAGCCAATGTGGTAATGAATATCTCAGAAACTACAAGTTACTGAGGAGAATAATGAGGGATAATAATACATCTGGCTCGGTAGGATCCCCGACCGACTTGGGGTGGGCTCGGGTGGCCAACTGGGTTGCAGGGCATGATATTAGGTTTTCATTTTCAGACCCGATGGGGTTTAGCATGGTAAGAGATTTGCCAAGACCCACCCCATATTGAAGGCATATATTTTTTTTCCTAAGTTTTTGATTCATTTTAAGTTTTTAACATCTGAGACTTGGAATTCCTCTGTCTAGACTCCAGCACTGCTCTTTATTCTTCTTCCCATGTTCATCTCCTCCACTCTCCCTAGGCATCCCCAACAACTGTCACCACCACAGCAGCGATCACAAGCTCAAGCCACCACTGGGGCTGACCTCTGTTTCTCCTCCCTAGTTTCTAAGAGGTTCACTGCCAGCCAGCTGGCCTCCAGATTGAATCCTTGACACCTCTCTTATTTGGGGAGTTTGTAATACTGATAAGAAGTTCTTTGTTTGACTTTGAATACTTTGGGATTGTTTGTTATAACATCGATAAATATCACTACATAATCATATCATTATTACAAGAGGCTGTTTGTATGCAATTCATATATATAAATCAAACTATGAGTATTGCAGTTGACTGTTGCAGATTTTTGGCAGTAATGCCAAATTTACATGAGCAGAAGGGAACAGGATACTAGATGAAGGGCAATCGGTCATGCATGTCTAACTGGTTTATCCACTGGGTTTAGATTTGGGGTACGGCAGGTCGGGGCCAGACCAAGGCAGGCTTTGGCCGATTCTCGGGTTTCGCTAAACATGCTGCAACCCCAACCACTAAGAAAGTAAGAATAGATGTTCTGATACAACATCAGCTCTAACCACCCTGTGACCAACTTATCTTTTGTTGTTCCCAGAACTCACTAGAGTATGTCTCAACACCAAATTGGCACCTTATATTATACCATGCAACACGTAGTAAATGTCAAGATATAAGGCGTGTGTTTCGTGATTCCAATTCCTAAAAGATGCATCTGTGATTCTCTTTCGTAATAAACAAACGCAGTCATCTAGTTTAGCATACACACAATATTGATAAAAACAATGCAGAGAAGCATAGTGAAAATAATAATATCTGCCACTCTGTAAAAACTCATTTCCACATAGAATAATAAATTGATAAGGCACCATTACAGAAAGCTAAAACTTGGAAGTGAATAAAGCGACATATTATATTTTTATAAGCCTCAGTAACAGTACGTAGCAGTACAAACTACCAATTGTATCAAGTTCTCCTTATAATAGGTCATAGACAAAATGCTAAGAATTGACAAGAAACAAATGATCAGATAAATGATTGTTCAAATACATTATACATACTTCTTCAATGAGACAGTTGCCACTTTGCTCAAAGCTTCATCATGTACATGTACCATGTAGGCATCTCATACTTATAAGCATGTCTCAACCAACTTATTGTTTCAATTTTTCCATAATATTTTTTTCACTGAATAGAACTCTTAAGTTTCAATCAGATATATTCCACCCCAATTTCTATATCCATGAATTTCTAACAAAACTATCTAGTAACGTATTTGCAAACATCTCCTGTTAGATTGACAAATATATGCTTGTGAAATATCACAGAGGTGATTAGGCATCTGTGTAATGCTAAATTTGGAAAAATAATGATATTAGGGGTCAAACAATTTGGTATCATACTCCTATTCTCTAATTTTGGGATCCAATAAAAATCAGATTAGTATAGGTTTTCAAGTTTTCAGTTCTTAAGGGTATTGTGAGTCAAGATCTTGTATATGGGTGCCATCCTCGTCGCAAATTATCCATTAAGTCTTTTCATCTACAAAAAGAAAAGATCCTATTCATATTCAGTACACCAGCTTAGACTATCCAGTTTTAACAATTTAGTAATTCATCTATAGAACGTTAAAAACTTATAATAAGCGATTCACCTAGATGGATGTAAAAATATTAATGAGTATTTACCATCAATTTTGTTAGACACAAGTGCGCTGCAGCCCATACCACAACGTGATGGACCACCACAATCCTACATAAGTAAAGAATGTACAATTCAGCAGTTAGTGATCAAATTTCTATCATTTACATTGTCAATTCAAACAATTAATAAGACTCCCAAGCTTTTGGGAAGAAATTAAATAAACTTAACTAGAATAGTTCATAAAGATCAATGATACTCATTTATAGAAATAAAATGGTGCAGGGACAATGGTCAATATATTTTAGTTGAGCATTTTACATTTCAGTACATGAGGTCCAAAAAATAAAAAGAAATAGAAAAGAGAAGACAAAAGATAACACCACCACATTAGCTGTAATTTTTTGTTAGATAAATTGAGCAACAATTTCTAAGCATTAAAATATTTTGATGGTCCAGGGGTTCCCTGGTTGACATATGCTAGACCTTAAAATGAAAAACTCAAAGTGAATAAGCACGTGTTCGTTAGGTCAGAACTACTCCCAACTGTTATCAAACATGTAAAAATGGCAGTGAAAAATTCTCATTCAAAGTATCATATTCTTTTTGTTAAACATAACTTCAGGCTTCAGCAACAAAAATTTGTGCAACTGCAACCAAAGAGTGGTAAACCTATGGTTATAACTTACAAGAAAGCTAACTAACTATCTCCTGAAATTGTTAATCTGAAAAGAAATAGACCAAGAATATCCAAAAAGAAACAAAATGATACTGCTTTAAGAAATTCCTCACCTTGCAATCAACACACATAGGAGGATCATGGTTGAATATCATAGAACTGCAGAGCTGCTCCAAAACAATATGAAAATTACAACAATTATAAAAGAGTATCAAACTAACCAAACAATAAATCAAATGTATTCCATGAACTCAAAAGCAATAATTGTTCAGCTCATTCACATCATCATTTGCTAACATAACATTATTTCAAAAATCTACCGTAGAACAACCCAAAATAATGTGCCAGAACAAATGGCGAGAAATTCCCATAAAAGAAAAAGAAATGTACTATTGTAACCTGATAGAGCCAACCTGAAACCAAAGCACAGTCCCATTGGTGGCCACTTTATAAAACCTAAAATAAAAAAACCACCAAAACAGAAAAGGAAAATATCAATACTCGCAGGTTTAGTGAAATAGCTCCACCCCACGCCCCATCCCCCCAAAACTCCTACAGTTCCAATAGGGGATTTTCCGCTGAAGTAGAACTGGATTCTTGCACTGCATAATAATAATCATTCATACCATAGACGTCCTTTGGATATTACTATTTTTCACCTAGTATATATATTCCAAAACGAAGAACATCAATATCCTGTAAATTGCATGTATCAACTAATCAACATGTGTTGCGTACAATCGACACACATTGTGATTTTTCAGAGGTCTTGGAACTTCAGGTCCAAGATAATCACAACACCTCCCAGCATGAATGTAATCTAATCTTCCCGGACCTCAGAGGGCAAATTTAGAAGATGCGTAGCATTCAAAACATTACCCATCTTCGCTGAGGATGCCGTGCGGAAAATTACGCAGCGGAGAGACCAAGTTGTAGTGGTAGACCTTGTTCTTGTCCTTAACGCTGAGTTCACAAAGCGCGGACACCGAGTCGAGGCTAACTCGGTGTATAATCGTAACCGCAAGTACCAGAAGAAGAAATTGTGGGCTCAGAGAAATGCTATCAATTTTCATTTCTTCTCCGGAAGTCGAACACCCGATAACCCTTTTCAAAGTTTGTACATCTCTTACGAGCGAACCATTTGCGCAGTTAAATGAATCGTTGAATCAAGAATTGACAGAGAAATGTAAACGACGGTGTTCCGGAGAACGAGGCCCTTTATGTCGTAAGAATTTGGGGGCCCAAAATTCAATGAGCCCAATGGTTTGTGGGCTTGATATGTAAGAGTTCCAAGAATCAAGGAGCCCTGACATAATTGTTTTAGTAAGAAAAGCCTGTCCTTTCGAACTTTGATTTGATTCTACTTTGACTGACAAAATAATTGAAAATGAATTTTTTTTTTCTGTATCTTTTATACTATATAAAAAAGAAAAATTCTTTACATACTTAAAATGATAATTACATCATACTACACCAAAATTTGCTTTACCAACTATACTCTTAATTTTCAATTTAACTTCAAAAGTGAATTTATCACTTAATTTAATATTAAAAACATAAATAATATAGTGAAAACATAATAACAAAATTTATAAAATTATAGGTAGATATATTTAATAATTTTAAATTTTTGATATAGAAACAATTTGCTAAATATGAACTTATATTAATGAATAATTACTATCATATGTTATTAATGTGTAATTATTGTTAAAATTATATTATTGTTAATATATATTGTAAAAAATTGAGTACATCATTTATTAATATAATTTGACATTAATAATATAATAAATTAATATATACGCAGGAACAATGTGCCACGATGACTAATCATATAAAAAAGAGAAGTTTCCTTCCTTATACTCACAGATCAGCGATTACAACATTACTACACCAAATGGTGATTTACTTAAACATTTAATTCTCCCCACTAATCTTCTTTCTCCACGCAATCTGCCCATTATCTATATCTCCTTCCCACATTTATTTCTCTCTCTTCAGTATATGTGACTCACTTCTCAATTATGTTCAATTATAAGTAGGGTTTTTCTCAAGTCCTTTTTTTCCCAATTATAGTGAAGATAAGCAAACAATTATGCTAAAAACAACTGTTGGCATGCTCTATAATTTTCCATTGATTCATGTATCTTGATTTACTGATTTATTTGGAACTTTTTTAAGTCTTAATTTAAATTTTAAATTATTGATTTATTTATTACTTTTCTTAAATTTGTCAAAATTGTTTATGCGATTTAATTTTCTGATAAGGAAAATATTGAGAGAAAGACATGAAACATGAGGTTATTCACAGAGAAACGGTATGCCACGGTAATTAGTATAATCATAAAAAGACAATTGTTTTGTATTTGAAATAATGGTTAATATTTCAAACTTTTTTGTTTTTCCATAGTTTAACCTTTATTGTTTTCTCAAAAGAATAAAAAAATTACTTCTAATTAGAATTGTAAATATCAACCATGCTTTATGTTGATGGTTTTTGTGCAAAAATAAATAATGCAAACAATTACGCAAGTGCATGTGTCGCAACAAGTAATAAAATGATGAGAAGAGTGTCAATCCCACGAAGAACTGAATTATTCACTACTAATTATTAATTTATCACACACTTGTTTTATTCAAGCAAACTTAATTAAATAAGAATTAAAACTAAACTAATGAAAATAAGAAAAAAGGTATTGATTAAGATTTCTATCAGGATATAGAAGCCTAGAATTATAATTTCATCAATCGAATAAGCTGATTACATAATTTTCTCCCTATTAAATTAATAACATGTTATTAGTCTTGAGTCTTATGCAATTGCAAGGTTCTTCCGAATTACCCGCAATCAAATTCCTAATTTATTCAATTCACTATATTCCTATATAAATTAACTAAATTATGGATAAGGTTGTACCACTCAACTAACTCCCTAGGGCAAGCAGTTATATTCCTATCATACTCACAAATTAATTATTTTATCAATTGGAACAATTAATCATAAGGTTTTCTATTGTCAATCAATCCCTAAATTTTCTTTTCCAAGACTCCTCTAGGGTTTTAAGATACACTTGACTGTTGATTAGGCAATTAAATAGAAAAAGCACACAATCGAAGAAATAACCTTAAGCGTAATTAATTTCATGGAAGAAAATCATGCATCAATTTATTCAAAAAAATCCATCATAATCTTATAGTAACAAATTAGTTCATGATTGAATTATCAAACAAAACATGAATAAAACGAAACATCGTTTCAAATATTGAATTAAAAACAAAATCAAAGGGAGAAGAAGAAACTCTATTCCTAGATGAATCTGATCTCCACTTTGTCCTCCTCTGAATCTTGAATTCTTGCGATACTTCTAATATCCAAAATAGCAAATCCCAAAAATTCCCAAACTAAGTGTCTAAAATGCCTATTTATAACTGATTAAAAGAGTCTTCTAATTAGATTAGAACTCGAATAAATAAATAAAATTTTATGTCCATCCTTGATTAGATCATGAGGTGTCATCCTGTCAACATTTTCATCAACTTTTGTCAATTTGTCCCCTTTTGTAGCTTCTCCACTTATATTCCCGTAATTCCAAATTTTCACCAATTAGCAAGGGAATTATAATTTTTTAAACAAAAAAATTATTTGCTAAGTCCTAAACATGATATTAAAATTAATACTAATATGGACTTAACAAATAGCCCCAAACTTAATATATTGTTTGCCCTCGAGCAACGCAAAGAAAAGACTTAAAGACACTCAAGAAAAATAAATCAACACAAAAATGCATATACAAAAACATCACTTCTTTTTGTTACTCTCGGAACTACTTCAAAGCTATGCTTGTAATCAACCACAATTGCGATCTAATTTCACTATGCACAAATAAGCAGATACAATGTTCAAATGAATCAACCGTGTATGTGTGTGCTTTCTATACAAGTAGTAACCCGGATTAATTTATATACAAGTACAAGACTCTTCTTTAATACTCCATAGGTTTGTTTTTCATCTCTATCTCCACTAATGTAGAATAAACTCAACAAAGGATCATTTAGGACTTTCAAAGCTTGTAATGTAGGCTTGGGTAAAGGTAGGAAAAATATGGATAACACTGGCTCAATACCCACATCACTTGTTCATCATCACCTTTTAATTCTCCCCCAAACTTATTGAACAGTACTTCTCAATTTCTTTCTTTCTCCCTTTTTCAGATATTTTTTTTTTCGGTGCTCATGCCACTATGTATTTTTTTTGTTTTGCTTGCTCTTTTTTTTTTCTTTTTTGTTTTGTTTTTTTTTTTTGCATGTGGCCTTATCTAAACCTTTTTTTTTCTCGCTCTTTTTTTTTCGGGATGAAGAAAGTCAAATTCATGGGCATTATACTGTTTGTTCCCATCTTCATAAGAAATTCAAATAAATATAACAAGTAGTTGTGGAATTTCTTTGGTGGGACCATGTGTTGAGGCAGACTGTTGAGTAAGTTGATAAATGAAAAGGATATTTTAAAAATAGGCTCAACAAGGGACTCAAAGGATATAATATCATTTGGTAAGCTTGAAAGGCTCAAACGGGTAAAAAATGGCCTAAGTCATTTCTTTTAATTGAGTGTTTTCTAGGATTTCGCTTTGATAGCGAATCAAACAAATTCTAGAGTTTAAAGTATTACCTATATAACTCATGTATAAATGTCTTCTAAATTAACCAATAACTAAAAGTGAGAAAGAGAGTGCTCAGAAATAGAGGATGTCACCCTAGCATTGCTTCTACTCAAAGTGCACAGTTCCATCATCACACAAATATAATTTTTTACGAAATATAAAATTAAAGGAGTGCTATCTTCATTGATTCAAAAAGATTAATTTTTGTACATGCAAGACATCGACTCAATTACTGAACCCTAATCAAAATCAAAACAACAGAAAATAAAAGAACACAAAGGACTAAAAATTGACGCGCAAAGCACCCCCCAAACTTGAGAGGTACTTTGCCCACAAAGTACTAATACTAAGATATAGAAACTAAGAAAATAAGAGACACTAATATGAAAAAAGGATAAAAATAAAAATAAAGACAAAAATAAAAATAAAATAAAATAAAGAAAAAGAAAAGAAAGAAAATATGCCCTGATCAATCGATGATGTCATCGTCCTTCTTGGCCTCCGAGGGTGGAATTGCAACAGCAATGTAAGGATATGGTTGTGGTGAGAATTAATTCCAAATAAAATTATTCCCAATAATACCTAAAAAAATCAAGAAATTCCAATAAATAAATCAACATTCAAAAATTTAATTCAATTTGAATCCAAATATCCATCACTTCACCTCAATAATCAATCAATTATTTATTGAATAATCTTATATAATAGCCATTAAATTAAAATTATTCAAAAAAATAATCTAACTAATTCTAAACTCTCAAATCAATAAAATAGGCCTTTATTAACTAATAAGTATATAAAAATTCAAATCAATTTAAAACACTAATATATCTAAAATATGCTAAAAAGGAAGTGATGAGAATGGTGGTGTATGTGGGTTTGTTTGAGAAAAAGAAGATTAATGTACAGAGAAAGGAAAAAAGAAGAAGAAGAAAAGAAAAGAAAAAGAAAATAGAAAAATGGAAAAGGAAAAGGAAAAGGAAATATATATATATAAAATAGAGATGGTATGGGCAGGGTGGGGCTGGCTAATGGGGAGTTGGGGGGGGGGGGGGGGGGTTATGGGGCAGTCAAAATTGGCTGCCCCAATTTTGACTTTCAATTTTTCTTTTTTTCAATTGTGTGCCAAGGCGCAAATTGTTTGCGCCCTAGCGCAAGCATCACTGGAATGCAGCGCCCAAGGCTTGAAAATTCACGCCTTGGCGCCGGGGTGCAAATTTGTTGCGCCAAGGCCATTGCCACCCTTCTTTTTTTTTTTTTAATAAAAAAGAAGAAACCAAATAACAAATAAATAATTAAAAAAATACTAAATAAAATAATTAAAAACTTGGGCTGCCTCCTAATAAGCGTTTGATTTACAGTCTTCGGCTTGACTTTCTGGCTCCACTTGATATTGATTAAGGTGGTTGTAGATTGTTGATGATCAACTCATTTTTCCAATAGTGTTTGATTCTTTTCCTAATTGCCTTAAACCGCCTTCTTGAACCAATTTCTTCCAATTCCATCATTTCATATGGAAAGATTTCAATTATGCGAAATAACCCCAACCATCGTGAACTTAGTTTTCCTGATAACCACTTAAAACAGGAGCCATAGAATAGTACATATTCACCTAGCTCTAATAAGTCTTTCAAAATTTTGCGATCACTCCTATATTCGATCTCTCCTTTATGTGATTTAGCTTTTTTATTTACCACACTAACTACAAAATACTTGTCAATGTCCTTAGGAAAATCAAATGTTTTAAATACATTAAAAGTTACCTTTTCATCCTGGACTCTCATGGTTAGCTCACCTTTTTTGCACATCTATGATAGTCCTACCTGTGGCCAAGAATGGTCTCCCAAGGATGATCGAAACTTCAGTATCCTCTTCTATGTCTAACACAATAAAATGTGCAGGGAAAATAAATTTATCAACTTTCACCAATACATCTTCAATTATTCCCTTAGGATACTTGAATGTTCTATCCGCAAGTTGTAAGGTTACACTAGTTGACTTGATCTCTTCTAATCCAAGTCGTTGGTAGATGGAATGTGGCATTAAATTTATGATTGCTCCCAAATCACAAAGTGCCCATCCATAAATTTTAGTACCAATTTTGCATGGTATGGTGAAACTCCCAGGATCCTTAAGCTTTAGAGGTAACTTCTTTTGGATGATTGCACTGCATTCTTCTGTGAGAGCCACTGTTTCAAATTCACTCAAACGTCTTTTCTTAGATAAAATTGCTTTCATGAATTTTACATAAGTAGGCATTTGTTCTAAGGCTTTAGCAAATGGAATATTTATGTGGAGTTTCTTGAAAACCTCTAAAAATTGTTGAAATTGCTTGTCTAACTTTTGCTTCTTAAGCCTTTGAGGAAAAGGGTGGAGGTGTTCTAATAGGATGAACTTCTTCAATTTTCTGTTTCTCATCCTTTCCTTTCTCAACTGGTGATTCTTCTTCCAATTCCTCTAAAGATGGAGAGACCTTCTGAAATTCTTGCAATTCTCACCATTCCTCAAAGAAACAGCATTGCAATGTTCCTTGCCTTCTCGTTTAGGATTTATCTCAGTATCACTTGGCAAAGTTCCTTGCTGTCTCATACTCAATGCAGTGGCTAGCTGACCCATTTGAGTTTCTAATGTTTTGATTGAAGCTGATTGACTTTGAATTGCTGCTTCAGTTTTTGTCATGAATTGCATAAATATCTCCTCTGATGATGGTTTCTTTTCTTGAGTAGGTGGATTTATTTGTTGCTGGAAGCTTGGTGGTGGAGGTTTAGGTACTGAAGTTTGTCCTTGATTATTACTCCAAGAAAAGTTGGGGTGTTGTCTCCATCCAGGATTATAAGTATTTGAGTATGGATTATTTTGACTCCGGTTGAAGTTCCTAACAAACTGCATTGATTCCAAAGTATGCTGACACTGATCACTTGAATGTGCATCACCACAAATTTCACAAGTAATAAATTGGCTCTCTTGCTGCATTGGCTGGGTCATGATACTAGTAAGCGTGTCCATCTTCTTTGTTAAAGCTTCTAACTGTGCAATCAAAGATGTAGTAGCATTTACCTCATAGATTCCTACAGTTTTCTTTGGTTGAGTTAACCTACCAGTTGGCCATTGATAACTATTTATTGCCATCTCTTCAAATAACTTAAATATTTCCCCAATCTTTTTCCTCATAAGTGTACCTCCTGCAGCAGCATCAACTATTCCTCTTGTTTGTGCGGTCAATCCATTGTAGAATGTTTGCACTTGAAGCCACTTTTTCAATCCATGATGAGGGCATTTTCTGAGCATCTCCTTATATCTTTCCCATGCCTCATAAAATGTTTCCTGATCAAATTGGACAAAGGATATAATTTCATTCCTCAACTTGACTATTCATGATTGTGGGAAAAACTTAGCCAAGAATCTCTTGGCTAAATCCTCCCAAGTGGCAATGGTTCCTGATGGCAAAGATGATAGCCAACTCTTTGCTTTGTCCTTTAGCGAAAATGGAAAGAGCCTCAATCAAATTGCATCATCAGAAACTCCATCATATTTGAAGGTATCACAAATCTCCAAAAAATTATCTAGATGAGCATTCGGATCTTCTGTTGGAGACCCCCCAAACTGGACTAAACTCTGTATCATCTGAATGATAGCGGACTTGATTTCAAAATTATTAGCCTGAATAGATGGTCTAGCGATTCCTATCTGAAAGCCCTGAATTTGTGGGATAACATAATCCCCCAAATATCCATCCTCCTTTGCCATTTCTGCAGTATCCTCGTTTGCTAAAAACAATAAACAAATAAATAAAATAAAATAAAAATAAATAATTAGATAAAACAAAATAAATAAATAAGTAAAAAAAATTTGAACTAAAACTTGGCGCTTAAAATTAATATTAGCATAAACAAAATGATTTTAGTTCCCCGGCAACCGCGCCAAAAACTTGTTGATGGTTTTTGTACAAAGATAAATAATGCAAACAATTACGCAAGTGCACGTGTCGCAACAAGTAATAAAATGATGAGAAGAGTATCGATTCCACGATGAACTAAATTATTCACTACTAATTATTAATTTATCACACACTTGTTTTATTCAAACAAAATCAATTAAATAAGAATTAAAACTAAACTAATGAAAATAAGAAAAAAGGTACTGATTAAGATTTCTATCAGGATATAGAAGCCTAGAATTATGATTTCATCAATCGAATAAGTTGATTACATAATTTTCTCCCTATGAAATTAATAACATGTTATTAGTCTTGAGTCTTATGCAATTACGAGGTTCTTCCGAATTACCCGCAATCAAATTCATAATTTATTCAATTCACTATATTACTATGTGAATTAACTAAATTATGAATAAGGTTGTACTACTCAACTAACTCCCTAGGGCAAGCAAGCATATTCCTATCATACTCACAAATTAATTAGTTCATCAATTTGAATAATTAATCCTAAGGTCTTTTATTGTCAATCAATCCCTAGATTTTCTTTTTCAAGACTCCTCTAGGGTTTAAAGATACACTTGATTGTTGATCAGACAATTAAATAGAAAAAGCACACAATAGAAGAAATAACCTTAAGTGTTATTAATTTCATGGAAGAAAATCATGCATCAATTTATTCAAAAGAATACATCATAATCCTATAGTAACAAATTAGTTCATGATTGAATTGTCAAACAAAACATGAATAAATGAAACATCGTTTCACATCCAGAGTTAAAAACAAAATCAAAGGGAGAAGAAGAAACTCTATTCCTAGATGAATTTGATCTCTACTTTGTCCTCCTCTGAATCCTAAATTCTCGCGATACTTCTAATCTCCAAAATAGCAAATCCCAAAAATTCCCAAACTAAGTGTTTAAAAGGCCTATTTATAACTGATTAAAAGAGTCTTCTAATTAGAATAGAACTCGAATAAATAAAAAAACTTTTCTGCCCATCCTTGATTAGATCATGAGGTGTCATCCTGTCAGCATTCCCATCAACTTTTGTCAATTTGTCTCCTTTTGTAGCTTCTCCATTTATATTCCTGTAATTCCAAATTTTCACCAATTAGCAAGGGAATTATAATTTTTTAAACAAAAAAATTATTTGCCAAGTCCTAAACATGATATTAAAATTAATACTAATATGAACTTAACACTTTACCATTTAAAATAAATGAGAATTAATTTAATTGCAAAAGAATTTTCATATAATTTTTTTAGTTTTCTGATGCTATTAAGAGTAAGATTAGTTGGAAAATAGTGCAACTCTCAAAAACTTGTGGGTGTTTGATTCTATTTCCAACAGTCATTTTTAATTTCATTCGAAAATAAAAAATAAAAACTATCACTTTTTCATTATTTCCACTCAAAATATTCTTATTTTCATTTTCAATTCTTTCTAAACCTAATATATCATCTTATTATCACATCAATCAAATTCAAATTTGATTTTATATAAAATACCCATTATTATTATTTTAAAATTAGTAAATATACATATATTTTTAAAAAATAAAATTTTTTAAAATATAAAAATTATAAATCAACTATCTTTTCAACACTATACCTATTCTAATCATTATTTTCCAATAATTCAATCAAATACATTTTCATTTTCATTTCAAAATTATATCTACCCTTTCAATTTTTGAAAATTGCTGAAAATGGAAATGAGTCATAGAAATAAATCGAAGCAGCTGCTAGTACTATATCCACTTGCCACAACCACCCACTTCTTATTCCAAATAATACTATGCTTTTATTTTTGGGCAAAATATATTTTATCATTTTGTAAAGTGTCTAATTTGCCAAAAATCTTTATATTTTTTATAATCGGTATAGATCCTATTGTATTTTTGAACAAATTCCATCGGGTGTGAGGTTTTTCTTATATTAAAAGTTGTTTAATGCTTTGAAAAGACCTATTTGCTCTTCTCTTACAATTAAAAGGAAATATCATCTATTTCCCATCAGGTTGACCACTTTTTAGGTGGAGAATTGCAGCAACTCATCTGCCTCCAGCAGCTTTTTGAAGAAACGACGATTAACCAACTATGATTTTAATTGTTATATTGATGAAGAACTTGTGCTTAGGTATCAAAATGACCCTATTTAGGGGTTGATGAAAGCGGCACTTTAATTCAAGTTAGTGTTATTTTTTTTTTTGTTTTCTTTTACCTAGTTGCATGTTTTAATTCTTAATTAGACAGTTTGACAATGAAATAAAAGTGACTGTACGGTAAATAAAATACTTCACGTCAGTACAATGTCAAATAAACAAACTATGTATAGAGAGATTATAATGGCAAAACAATTGGACTATGAATATAATGTCGAAATGACAAATTTATAGATGGCAAAAAAGAAGGACCCTACAATTTGTGACTCAAAAGGCATCAACTTTAATGGGAGTGTAAACGAATATTAAACAGATCGGATACCCTGTATTTGTATCCATATCTATTTAAACTTTATAATATTCATATCCATATCCGTTTCTTATATTTGTGAAGTAACATCTGAATTCATATATGATGGGTAGTAGGCGAATTCAAATAATTCATATTTGATTATAATTATTTCATTGCATTCATATCCAACTATAATTATCCATATCTAAGTTCAATTAATATTTTTTGGATACCAGTTTGTAATTATCCAAATATCCATTTACAAATATCTGAATATCCGAATCCGTTAACCTATAATAAAATGCACATCTTCTTCTAATAAATGGAATTTATAATTTCATTAAAAAAACAATCAAATAAATAGCATAATAAAATCTTGAGAAAATAACAAAATAAACAATCAAATAAACATGCTCCAATAATCAAATAAATATATAATTCTCCTCAAAAATCAAATAAAAATAACAATATTTAGCACATATAACAATCCCAAAGAAGCAAAATACAAAGTATCCCTTTCAATACAAGAAAACAATCTTAAAGTAGCCTAACAAAATTAACTGACTCCAATTTCTTGTTTGTTTGACACTACTAAACATAATAAATAAAATATTAGTATTGAAAGTTTAAAAGATTACTGATTAAGAAAAAATATGTTCTGCATGAACTTGTCATATACATTGAAACAATATCAAAGAACAGAGAAAGTAAAGAGAAACAAAACTCATGATTCCAAAAACAACCATGATAGTATCGCAATAGTCAGCACCATGTACTCTAAAAGTTCAATCAATTATACCTATAAAAAAGTATAATTTTCTTTGGTACCGTTTTAGGTGTTTTCTGCAAAATATTTTGGAAGTTAAATCCAAGAAATATCCAACTGTTTGTTGTTTTGAGAAAATATGGAAAATAAAATTGTTTGTTTGAAAATATTTGGGGGAAGAGAAATGGTACTAGTTATGTCAAACCAGTTACACTTTTGTTGAGTTTGTGGGATGAAATTGTATTTTTAAATTTAATAAATTTATGTATACATGTAGTTGGATGATTGGTGTATGTATACTATAGTAAAATGATGTGTAATTAATTTAATGATGAATTAATCTTAAATTATTATTTTTAAAATTGACATAATTATATGATCTAATATTTAGAAGAAACTAACTAAAAAAATTAAAATAAAATAATAATATTATAATATAAGTTAGCAATTAATGAATTTAATTAAAAAATAAATATTAAATGAATTATTATTAACGATTTATATATAAAAAAATTAATCATTTATATATTTATATATATATATATATATAAATGATGATATTAGATAATATATTTAATATATTTACTTTACTATTCTTAAATAATATATTAGAATTGTAAACTAATTATTAAATTAATTATTAAATAATATATTTAATTATAAATTAAAATTAATATGTAGTGAAGATTAATTCATAAATTACTTGATATACTATTTAATTAATAACTAACTAACTATAGTTATTAATTATGTTATTAATCAAGTTTTAATAAATAATTATTAGAATTGATAAATTTATTTTAAATTGACTGCTTTTGTGAAATATTTCATCATTGTTTTGGAACTTTTTTTGACTTATAACATTATAAAAAATTATAAATTAAAAAATATAAATTAATAAGATTATAAAGTAATTTTTTTGTTTTGAAATATGTACTTTTATATAAATTTATAAATATATTTTAAAAGAAATACTTTATATTAATTATAATATTTCTTAACCGCAAAAATAGTTTTAAGATAGACAATAGTCACTAATTTTTTGTTTAGAATTACAAAATAATTTTAAAATTATAGTTATTATTTTTTAATATTTTTTATAATTAATTAATTAATTTTATTAATAATTTATTAAGTTTGTAAGATTTTATTGAATAAGGGAGAGAGAAATCGGATGGATTACGTGAGAGAAGGAAGAGTAGGAGACAAAAGGACAATAGGTGTAAGATTTTTTTTCCCCTCCTTTGCATTTGAAGGTATTTTAGGAAGAAAAATATGTGATCTGGGAGTTAAACTCCACGAATGAAGTTGCTTGTTTGTTATTATTCTCAAAGTTGGGAAATATTTTCAAAAAATACAAAACATGTTGTATGTATTGGTCAACATTCATATGTTGACATAGAAATAAAAAAATTAAATAAATAAAAGAGAAACTTATTATTTACCATCATTTTCAATTGTTGACAATCAATCTTTCACACAAAGTAAACATTCCACGATTTCAAAATTTAGTGAAGCATGAGTATCATCAATAGTTCTATGTGCTTGACTAAAGGTGGACTCCGATGGTACTGTAATACATGAAATTGCCAAAATATCGCGAGCCAATTTTACAAGATTTGGAATTTTTACTCCATTGTGCTTCCACCAACTCAAAACATCAAATGACTCACTTTATTGATCATTACAGGGGACTATGCCTTCATCCAAGCACAACTCAATCTCGCTTTTTCAAGTAAAATTGGTCGTACTAGACTGAGCTACAAGTATTTTAGACATTGCAATAAGAGAGTGCTTGGACATTGAACAATCAACAACATGGAAATTCTCAACAAGGCTAAGTGACATGGAAATAAGACTCACATGCGTAAGTGACATGGGCACATGAATGTTCTTCATACTCTGCAACTACATTAACCTAAAAAGTACGGACTTTGCTTATATAAAAAATTGCACTCTCACCATATATATTGGTAAAAGCAACATGAGAAAATGTCATTTCGTATCTAGGATCAAGAATTCCAACAATAGTCAACTCCATATTACATTCATACCAATATCTATCAATCTTTGTTTGCATTAAAAGTGTCATACTTTGAATATCTTTATCATCACTCTTACTCCACTGCATTAACTCCGCCTGAATCAAACAAACATAAGTGAAGTATATAGTTGCTTTTCAGATAGTTACTTCTAAAAAGTTTTAAAGTAGCACCCTTGAAGATTTTCAAATGATTATAGATTTTTGGCCCTATTTCCCATTCTTCATTTGAAGGTAAAAGTTTATATTCACTATCCAAATCAACCAAGTGGTTAAATGCTTCTTTGAGCTCTAATGCATTCACAAGCATATCGTATGTTACATTCCATCTAGTTTCACAATCTAAACTAACACACCTCTTAAGCTTAAATTGAGTTTAACACAAAGCAAGAGAAAAATTTGCATCCCTTTGTACTAACTAATTGATGTCCTTGACACTATCCTGAATTTTTCAATCAATCAACGAATAACATCAAGCCCACTTTTAACAATAAAATTCAATATATGGGCTAACATGAAACATATCCTTATTATGTAAAAGTGATTTCTTATAATTCAATCATTTTCTCATACTACCTAACATTCCGGAATTTTGAGAGGCAATATCTGCAACCATAGTAAATAACTTTTTGTCAATATTCCATTCCAAAATATGAATTTTCCATCATATGGATAGTAAACAACATGAAAAGCAATAAATTTCTTTTGCATTTTTTAATCAGAATCAAAGCATTGACAAGTTACACAAAAATATCCACGATTCTGATGATTAAATGTCCACCCATCAATTGTAAGATTGACTTGAGAATTTAAATTTTCAAGCTCTCAATAAACTCTTGCTTTCTCCTTATTATAAATATTCACCAAATCATTTTTCACAGTATTTCTTGATTGATGTTTATATGATGGCATGCAATAAGATATCTAGAATCTGGAATACTCATAATGAGTAGGGGTGTTCACTAGGGTGAGATTTGGATCTGGTAGTATAACTTCAAGTAGCTCGAATCATGTACCCGATATGGCGTGTAGCAATTTTAGATGACCGACGCTGCCTTGGACTTATCGAGTACCCGATAATGTCAAGCACCTAGAAAGTTTGAATTCAGATATCCGACTTTTTTCTTAACTTTAAAAATTAAATAAGAAAAAAAAAAGAAAAAGTTGATTTGGCAAAGGCTAAACCTTGGCCTCTGAGGCCAATTTTGGCTTCTATTCTCCATTGACAAAACAAAGAGGCCAATTTAAATTGGCCTATGTTCTTCTTGTACAGAGGCCTAGGCCAATCTTTAGCTTAATATGTGGCATTTTAGAGTTTATCCTTTAAAAGGATCTATTGGAATTAAATAATAAGTTATAATAATTTTTCAAAATAATAGAATATAACTAATAAAATAAGAACAAACATAAATTAAATTATCCATAACATTTTACAATCAATAGCATTTTATATTCTCAAATTAATCCAAAAACTAAAATCCATAAGTCATAACATTAAAATTAACCTAAAAAAAAGGAACAACAAAAGCAAAGTAATATGCATAAGTAGCTCGTGGTAGTCACAACATGATCAATTATAAATGATAGTCGAATCCACGTCTATCTTCGTCAATTCTACAAAAGAAAGAAGAAATAAAAGTCATAAATAAATCAACACATAACTTATAAGTAGAATTGAATCAAAAATAGAAATTAAAAAGTAAAATTAAATCGTACATCTTTCAATCACTTCAATTTCACTCAAACCTCCTTAAAATATTTATTGGCTTTGAATCTAAAAGGAGCCAATCTTGAGCACAAATAAGGGATTGAACTATTCTAGGAGATAAAGAACTCTTAAATACATCAAAAACACAAATGCAGCCTTTGAAGCAATTGTAAAAACTGGAACCACTAGTATATCACGAGCCATCTTAGAGAAAATAGGAAACCTAGGAAAATTTATCTTCCACCACTTCAATATGTCAAGTCAAACTCTTCTTCATCATCATCAGGTTCCTCACTTAAATATTTCTCCAACTCTGACTTTACATAATCATTTTCTCCCCTCTTTTTTGTTTGTTTAGTTGATCTTTTAAATATGTTCTAAAATCACATGAAGTGGACAAAGAAACACAAGTAGCTAGATCTGATGAACTTGATGATGAGGGAAGTGGACTTTCCGAAGTTCCATATCTCAAACTTAAACTCATGAAAAAATTCCATTATGTCATGCTTTACTTTTTCTTTCATGATCAAACTCATTGCAATATCACCATTCATTGTATCAAATGAAAATTCAATAAACTCCAATTTATGACGTGAATCAAGAATCACAACATAATATAAAGTCATGCTCATTTTCTCAATTGATCCCCAATATTTGTCAAATTTTTTCTTTCATCTTTCTTGACATTTCACTTAACTCAAAATCATCACTGTTCAACCACTGTCTAAGAAGCATATCCATAATACTTATTTCATGAAATACCGTGTGAGATGTAACATACAAAGAATTGGAAATACAAAAAGTGAGCTTAAAGAAATGACCCAAAAATTTCACCAATAATTTCATCCTCTCCTAATCATACTCCAATGGGATCCCATCATATGGCAGCTTCAAAAGATAATTCACATAGCCAAAATCTATATCGTTGTAAGCATCAAAAGATCTTTCAAAACTTATTGTGGACTCCAACATCAAATAATTGGAATTCCACCTAGTATGTAAATCAAGACTCAATAACTTATTTGTTTCTAATTTTTCAATCTCAACACACTCCAAAAACTTTTTATACCTAGCCGAAGAATTACAAATGCACCTTATGGTTCCTCTAATATGAGAGATAGCCGAATACTCATCCTTGCTCTTCAAACCATCACGCACTATAAGATTAATAATATGCCCAATACACTTTATGTGCACATATTTCCCTCCAAAATGTTTGTACGCCAATTATCAAACTTTTTTGCAAGTACAAGATCATACCATCATTTGATGAAGCATTATCAACCATCATAGTAAAAATCTTATTAATCCCCTAATAAAGTAAACATTTTTCTACTCCTTTGCTCACTTCTTCACTCTTATATCCAGAAATTGAACAAAAAATTCAATATCAGCTTTCGTAAATTCCACTTGTCCTCAATAAAATGTGTGGTGAGGCACATGTAGTTCAGTCATGGAATTGATGTCCACATGTCTGTAGCGATGTGATGTAAACTCTTTGAGAGTAATTCTTTATAAACGACTTCAACTTTACATTTTCATCTATGTGCATACTATAAATGTCTTTGGTTATTATCCTTCGAGATGGAATAGAAAACATAGGACATACAAGCGATATAAAGTACTTAAAACTTGAATTTTCAATTATTTTGAAAGGAAACTCATCGACAATCAGCCAACGACTCAATGCCTTTGTTGTTTTATCTTGTTCAAATTTCCAAGTAATAAGATGTCCTTCTTTTTGACTCGTTGCAATTTCTTGTGGTTTTTTTTTTTGCAAGAATCAAAATGGTTCTTAAGAGGTCTAGTACCATGTAATCTTTGGTAAGCCGTAATATATCTACTACAATATTTGTATTTACCTTTTTGTGTTTTGTCAACTTCATGTATAAATTTATCAAAATAATCCCAATATTTTGACCTAGAAGGAATTTGTTTTCTAACTCTTTTTTTAGATTTAGATTCACCTCATTCCTCCTTTTGACAATCAATATCAAAGTCATCATCCTTACAATCAAATTCAATATCCTTCTTTTCACATTCAATATTAATATTATCTACCTTTTTTCTTAATTGATATCCCCTTAAATTTTTATCAAAAGTACCTCAAAAATTTGACATTTATAAAATAAAAAAAATTATTAAAATTAGACCATTAATATAAAAATATGTAAAGAAAAAGCTTTGTTAGTCCATTACAATAGAGGCAAAAACTGTCTCCTTTGTAGAGAACAATGAGCCACCCTCGGCCCCACCATTGAGCTATTATTTATACCCCCATTCCTTTGCCCTTCAATGAGGCAAAAAATTGGTCAAATAAACAATGGCTGATTTTTGGCTTCATTTGAGGCAACACCGAGCAGGCCAAAATTAGCTAGGCTCTGCGAATCTGTAGCATGCATTCACGCGTGACGGCATAAGTCGTAACTCCATAAAGCCGAATGGCCTCATTAAATGAGGTAGAAATGATGGCTTTATCGTTAACAAAATAATTTTTTTCCACAAAAATTGATAAGAAATTTATTAAAAATCGAAACAAATAGATTTTTAAAAAGTTATAAAATTATACTTACCATAAATATACTTCTTGTTCAATATAGATAATACAAAGAACAAAATAAGCAAGATTCAGAACTTCAAAATTACAGAGATATTTAGATTTATGGGTGGAAATTGGAAATTGGAAGTTGGAATATGAAAGTTGGATTTAGAACTTTGAAGAGTGTGTGGTGTGGAACATTAGAGGGAAAAGGAAAAGTGAAAAGCCTAGTTTTTAAAATCCAAAGTTTTTTTAGTTTTTGAAATTTTAAAATAATATATATATAATTATAATATATATATATATATATATAAATTTATGCCAGGCATCTATACTGACCTGAACTTTTTTTTCTAGTGTTTGCAGTTCGATTTGGATTAGTTTTGGGACAAAAACCCAATCAATCCAAGTTATATATATTATATTGGATCAATTTGGTTCTTATTGTAAATTCAATTTAATCCAATATATTTTAAATCGATTTGGACTGGATCGATTTTTTATTTTTTCAATTTAGATTTTTATCTAAAATATTACTATTGATAATTAAACTAATTTAAGCAATTTATTTGTATTTTTATGTGGTAATTGTATGACTATTGACCTTATAGAATTGAACTAAATTATGTAAGAACATTTAAATTATAAAATTATATAAGTCCACAACAATAGACATAAGCCATAAATTCATCAAGTTTCAAATCTTAAAAATAAAATAAAATAAGATTTAGCAAATGATGGCATACAATTGGAAAAATATGAACAAAAGAAATTTGTACCTGCAAGATTGCAAAAATAATACCAACATTTCACTAATCAACAACCTCCAAAACTAACTAGATTTAGCACCAGAATCCTCTTCATTTGGTTGTGGGATTGAGACAAGCTCTAAAAAATAAATATAGTACAATCACCAATACATATGCCAAAAATTATATAGAAAAATAGACAAATATAATATAGTTTAATCAAATAGAATAAACAAAATTATCTAGTTCAAGCTTTTCAAATTCTTCAACAAACTCTTCAACATCAATTGATAGTGGGGTAGAGCAAAATTAATTTTGAGCACAAATTAAAGCTTCCATCATCTTTGGAGTGAGAGAGCTTCTATAACTATTAAGCACTACCTCCAGTGCTAAAAGCGGACTTTGAAGCAACTACAGACACCAACATGGTTAAGACTTCTCTAGCCATCTATTAAGAATAGGATACTTGATACAATATATATTTCACCAATTCAGGATGTCAAAATTAATAGTAGTCTTTTCCAAGCCCTCCATGAGATACAAATTCACTTCATTTTTATTCATACTCTTGCTAAGATTCATGTCATTCTCAAATTCCATAACAAATGAAGTATTATTAAATGCTCCAAAATCTGCCATTTTCAGCTCATCAGGGGATTATGAAGAAACTTTCAATTGATCATGGTTAAAGAAAAGCATATAGCTGTTAAACATATTGTTGAATGTCTCCTTCACTTTTTCACTTAAAAATGAAGCATTATCATTTTCATAAAGCTTTTTAAAGCTTCACTCAGTAAATTGGAACTTGTAATGAGGATCAACTATTGCAGCAATAAAACATGTTTACATTTTTAAGGTAGCCCCAATATTTATCATGCTTAGCTTTCATTTTCTTAACCATGCTCCCATGCAATTGATCATTACTTTCAATGCAAGTCTTAAAGAGATTCATTATCAAGCAATACTCATGGAAATATTGAGAAGAAGTCACAAATGTTGAAACTGCTACTTTCTTAGTGACATCATTAAAGATTTTCAAAAGTTTAACAAAGCAAGTGATATACCACCATGCATCATCACAAATTCAACACCTCTCTTCCAACCTCTCAAATGCCTTTTGAAATTTTAATGCACTTTCAAGCATAATATAGATGGAGTTCTACCAAGTAGGAACATCCAATTGCATTGTACAATTCTTATGTATCCTAGCTACTTTAATGCAATTTTTAAACCTATCCATATGACCAAGTGAAGCACAGGCATATCTCACAGCATTCCCAATTTTGGTAATTTAAGTATGCATGTCTTTCAATCCATCATTGACCACAAGATTTAAAATATGAGCACAACATCTAACATGCATATACTCTCCTTTTAGTGGATGTGAATTCCAATCCTTCATTCTACCTTTTAAGTAAGACATAGCAAGGTCATTTGAACTAGCATTATTAACTGTGATAGTAAAAACTCTGCCAATTGACCAACCTAAAAGGCATTTCTCAATTTTTCTATCAATTATTTCTTCCTTATGATTCTTGATTAGGTGGAAATTAAGAATCCTCCTTTGAGATTTTCAATCTTGATCAATAAAATGTGCAGTAAAATAAAAATAATTTACATTTTTCACCAAAGTCCAATAATCAGTTGTGAAATACACACTTTGATTCAATTGATCAAATATACTTTTCAATTTACTTTTCTTATTCATGTAAAGTCTCAACAATCCCTACAACTATAATCCTTTCCATAATAGGCATTTTTTAGGTTTCGATGAAAATTTTGAAGCAATGGAAGCAAAGGAGATGGTGATTTATAAGCAGATTATCCATAGTTATCACCCCATTCTAGCCGAGACTGGATGACATTCCAAAGAAGATTTATTGATGTTGAATCCTGCCATTTCGGTGAACATTGCTGCCAAAGAACCTCATAAAGGCCCTGAAAATGGAGCAGAGGTTATAGCAGAGGAATCAGTAGAGATGGCTTCACAAGAATGAAGACATATAATTAGGATATGAGTAAGTGAGTAGGATTTACCTTTAGAAAGTTGTTTATTATTTTTCCGTTCACATTGAAGTTATCCTTCAAAGGCTAGTATTAGCTGAATGTCTTGATGTTTTTATCATTTGGTTGCAATAAGAATTTTTTTATGTGTGTTTACTTTGTGTTCAAGGAAGTGCATAGTTAATTGTATAGCATATTAACATTGCATATGCATGCTATGTGAATTTGAGAGTAAAAAGGTATAAAATCATCACCATAAGTGTTAGAAAAATTACCTCATGAGCATTTATACGAGATGTCGGATTCAACATGCATGAAAAGTGCTAAGATAGAGTGCCATCGCTGGGGTGTAGGCGTTGCGCCAAGGCACCCCCTAGGCGGCCATTGGCTATTAGAAGGTGCCTGGCACTGGGATAAGCCCTCTGCGGAGAGTTTCGGGCCCTTCTAAGGTACCTACCAGTACCTGGTGTTGGGGCGCTCATGCAGACCCCTTTGCTAACAAGTGGGCACCCGTGCGGGCCCCCTTGCTAACAAATGGGCGCCCGATGCTATGGCACCTATTGGGCACCCATTTCAAGATTGCCTAGTAGGTTCATCCCATAATATTATTTTTGGGAGCCCAACGTTGAGGTAAATATTTTTTTCTTTTGTTTTTTGGTGTGACTTTTTGTTAGATCTGCAATGGTATGATGCCTTCAGCAGTTATATTGAGATTTGGAGTATTTTCAAGTGATGAAGCATGATGAGTACTGCAACATGTTCATGAGGTAAAAGTGATTGTCAGCGTTAAGTGAGATAAGATTATTTTAGAGTGACGTGGAGCCCTCTTCTTAGTATCTTCATTAGTTTGCCTTATGTAAAGTAAAATTCTCTAAGTAGGGAGATTGTTATTTTCATGCTCAAGTTGAGCATAGACTAGGTATTGAGACGAGAACAAACGTATTCAGAGAGGCTTCATAGTATGTATATGACAACGTGCAGGTTGCCAGACTTAGAGATTTTCCTTGAAATTTCTCAAGTGTTGGAGCTTTGTCTTCCTTTGTTAGATGATGTATGTGTCCTCCAAAATGGTCTAGATAAAATATATTTGGAGTGATTGCCACATACAACCGAAGGCCTTTTGTGGACTTCTTCAGGATGCCTCGTACTCCCGAAGGGAGCCTATTGAGGACTTTTTTAGAATGCCCCATACTCTCTACGGGAGTCTATAGAGGACTTTTTTAGGGGGTAACTACCATGTATCTCCCATAAGGCCAATAGTGGGATTATACCAACTATATATCACGTATGTTAGAGGGGCTGTTTAGTAAGTTTATGTTTGATGACTGCCACATACTATTCACACTCCTCAAATAGCCTTATAGTAAGTTTACGTCCAAAGTTGCTTTTAAGTACTCCTTAATTTCTGTGAGATTCAAAGTCATAGAAGAGGCGTAATATGTAGAATATGAAAATTTTGCATTAAGTAAGAAAATGAAGAACTAATGCCATCCCCAAGTGGGTAGGCTTTATTCAAATTTAAAGGAGAAATGAAGAAAGACTTAAAATCAAAGATACTCTTAGGGAAGGAGTAGAGCACTTTCAAGTGTAGCAGCTTAGTTCAGTTGTCTAGTATACAGGTAGGTGACCCCTTTGACAACAACGCCAAGTACTAGATCTTTGGTGTCGTGCCCTAAGTTGCTCTAATGATACATGTCGTTGGGATAAACCTCGTGTTATAAATGGGAGCAGAGTTCTTTCCTTGGTTATAAACATTCTTTGGTGGCTCCTTAGGACTCTTCCCTTCTTCACCACGAGATTATTCTCCAAAGGAGTTCTTTCACTTGTCCATGTACTTAGTGAGGTATCATTGCTGGATCAGTTCTTCAATTTGGTCTTTCAAGCTTCGACATTGTTGTGTGGAATGCTTGTTGAGGCTGTGGAAGTTGCGGTATCCTAACAATTCACGCTTCTTTGGCCTTTCAATATCCATTAGGGGATATTTGATCAAGCCTTGGAATATGGCAGCTTGCAGTATTCCACCATACTGGTTGTAAGGGGCATGTAATGGTGCATGTAATGGCTGTTGTTCATCTAGTTTTCTATGTATTCACAACTTATTTCATTTCGATATAACTCCCAGGTCCATCACCCTATATTTACCAGTATCTTAATGAGTTATCGCTTCTTGATTTCTCCTCTTCTTATCTTACTGAAATTGGGGCTTCTTTGTAAGTTCAATAGGGCCACATTTTGTGGGTTCCGTGTATATGAAGACCTTGGGTTTTATTATGTATCTTCCTTTGTCAAGTGCCCTTTTTTATTCTTCCTCTGGTAGGGTTAATAGCTAAAGCTCATAAGCATAGTGACTTCCACGCTATTCCCTTCTTAGTGGAAGTATCACCTATATGTTAGGTCCTCTGGAGAGTGTCGAAAGTATTCTGGTAGTGAAGTTGTCATGTTCATTACCTACACAGTGCTGGTTGGCAATCCTTTGGCGTCTTCAAGGGATGGAAACTCGTGCTTCTCTAGCTCAGGAGCATTCGAGAGATCATTAGGTCTTGTATTATTTATTCTCCAAAATGTCCTAACTAGATCCCCATCTCGATTTTAGCCTTCAAGTATCTAAACCAATTGATAAGTTATCCGCAATGCTAATGGAAATGGCACTATTTATCCATCTTTCACTTTTTTGGTTCCTTCATCGCCTTCTTAGGAGGATGTATAATGCAATAATTCGTGTAGAATCTCTTTTTGTGGAATAATGAATAGGGTGTAGGCAGTGACTGCTAGGGACCAGTCGTACCCAAGTGCCTTGGGCTCTTTGCTTTGATCTCGCTCTCTGTCAGTTGGTCCGTGTTCCTTCATCTGAGCAATTGCTGTAGATGGGAGAAAGTCCTTGACTCACCTGGGACATGTAGCGCTTATGCCTAAGTCCACCATTTAGTTGCAACAAGCATCAAAATAAAAGGGTCCCTAGAGTAGGATTAGAAAGTCTCAGGTTAGAATGGAGAAAGAGGAGTGAAGCCTCACTCAGCATCGTTCCTTTGGGTAGCCAACTCTAGGAAGGGTGAAGCCCCCCAAGCAATTAAATTAGCTAGGCCTAGAGTGATAGCACATTCCAGCAAACTTATCAGTATTTTTGGAGTTAACAACAGTGCAAGATCCTTGGAAGTGACACTTGTTTATAGATGTTTCTCTTGGGGGGATGAATGCACCAGGGAGCAACTCCAACATTGCTTGTAGACGTGCCTTTAGTTGGTAGCTCTTTGGATCCTCTAATGTTGCTGTCACTTGTGTATTGAAAGGGTGAACTTCAAATCTCTCCTGCATTCTAAACATTCTTTCTTCTTCCTTTGAGCTTTTCCACACACAAAGCTGAAATGATGCTGCTTGGAAATGGGGCGAAGTCCTTTTCGAAAGACACCAAAGTGTCAATTCGGCTTCTTAGGAACGCACATAGAGAGCTTTGTTCTTCTCAAGAGTTCTTCCACTTTGAGAAATTTGGCCAATAATTTGTTGTGTCCTCATTTATCTTTCGGACTTAGTATTTATAAATTTTAAGCTTGATGGGCCCAAGCCCATTAGGGCATTTTTGCTTTCTTGGCGGGGTTGGCTTATCCTTTGGGTTATCTGGCCCATTTACCTAGTTAATTAATTTTAAGATTAATTGGTAATATTTAGTCAAATTACCAAAATGTCCGTAAATCCATTTTTAGTGACATCAAAATCATTATCCATTTCAAAATTCAAGTTATTTAGAAGAGAATAATAAGATTGCATTACATTTCATGCAACATTTTATTTCTTGACACAAAATTATAAATACAACTGTCTGAAATATATAAATATTTCACATTAAAAATTTATTTGATGCACCAAATTATTATTTTCTAATAGATACTATTTAGAACACACACAATAAAAATGATATTTTTTTATTTTAATATTCTAATATTGGATACTATCTAAAACAGTGTTTTTAGAAAAATGATACTATTTCCTTGATTGAATAGAAAAAAATGATAATGTTATGTGTAGTAGCATGATAAATTGATCATATATTTATAATATTTTTACTTAAAAGTTTAACTAAACGAATATACCATGCATAACATTGGTTTATGCTAGTTACAATAAATATAATAGACTACCCAATAATACACCAAGCATTTTGAATTTTTTTTTGAATAGTAACATGAAAAAGAATATGAAAATACATGTACATACATAGTTTGGACTTTTTTTAAGGTTGAGATGACAAAAGTGCAATAATAATTAATAATTTTTATTATAAAAACATATATGTTGCACATATAAATGTCGATAAAATGTTTTGTCAAAATTGACTCACCGGTTGTTACCATCTAATTTCCCTTAATTTAGTTAAAATGATAAAATTATTTTACCCTTCAGAAAATACCAATGAATGAGTAGGCGGTGGAAGGGAGGAAGGGGAAAATAATAATAATAATAATAATAATAATAATAATAATAATAATAATAATAATAATAATAATAATAAGAAGAAGAAGAAGAAGAAGAAGAAGAAGAAGAAGAACAAGAAGAACAAGAACAAGAATAATAATAAGAAGAAGAAGAAGAAGAAGAAGAAGAAGACAAAGAGAAAGAATTAGGCAGGACGGGCATAAAAATAAAAATTCAAAAACATGATCTCTCCTAAATCTACTTAAATAAATAATAAATAAAAAAAAGGGCAAAAATAACTCATTATGTGAAAAGTTCATAACCAACGAACCATGAATGGATTGGACCAATTTGAAAAGATTGAGCAATTTGATCTAAGTGCTAAAGAATTATGTATATTAAAATATCATTATTAATATCAATCCTCTTATTATCATTAATATCAATTTATCAATAAAAACAATTTAAAGTGTTAGAAGAACTTGCTTAAAAACATCACGTCAAGAAAAATGTAGAAATTTGTTGCAAAGTAGTTGAGTAACTTTTTAATTATGTGTATGTTTATCTTAATCAATTTTAAAATTACAAGAGTTGTAAATTTATATATTTTAATTAAGAGAACAAAAAAAAGAAAAAAAAATGGATTTGGCGACTTAAATCTGCTCCGTTAGGAGTCTAAAAGGATGCAGAACGGGGCGGATTTTGAGTCCAAACAAAAATAGACGGGACAAATTTCTAATCCTGCCAAACCCACTCCATACCCACCATGTTGACATCCCTAAACTAAGATGAATGAAAAGAATCTACTGTATTTAAATGTGATTATCTCTATATAAATTAGTTGTTATGTATGCAAGCAATCTGGCGTCAGTAAAAATCCCATTTCTTTATAAAGAGTCTTCCTTTTCTTATTTTTCTTTTCCTTCTATTGACCATACATAGGAATCCCATTTCTTTATAATAATCTTTTTTTTATTATTTCTTTTTCCCTTCAATTGACTCATATGCATTGGTAATATAACCTATTTTTAATCGCACGTTATGTGAGATGAAATTGAAATGATTGATTATGTGAAAATTAAGAAATTAACTCGCATTTATTGCACATGATCTCTTACGTACAGCACTTTAGATTAATTATTATGTATAATTATAAAAATCTCTCATTTTGATTTTAAAATTTTACATCTTTTTTATAATTTATTTTTGTCTTATACTTAACTTCTTTTTTTCAATTAATCTTTCAAAATTTAATAATAGCATCACTAAAATTTTACTACATATTTTAAGTTACCCACATGTTTATAAATAAGATCTAGACTTAGAGGGTGTTTGGCTAAGTTTATTTTAAACATCTTATAAGCTCCTACATCTTATAAGATGTTTTTGGAGCTTATAAGATGTTAGATCTTATTTTTAAAATAAGTTGGTGAAGTGTTTGGATAAAATAAGATTTTAAAGCTTATAAGATGTTAATAATGATAATTTTGTAATTAAAATGATTAAAAATGAAGGAGCTTGTTAAGATCTTAAAAATAAGTTGGGGTCTCCTTACTTTTTTTAAAAGAGCATATAAGCTCCTAACATCTTATTTTAGAATCTTATAAGCTCTTTTTTAAAAAAAATTACCAAACACTTTTTATCAATTTATAAGCTCTTAAATATCTTATAAGATATTTTGAGAAGCTTATAAGCTCACCCAAACACCCTCTTAGTCCATAAAAAAAAGGTAGAAAAAGAGACAATTAAAAGAGTACATGGGAGAGATAATTGAGAGAGAATAATTGAGAGAGTGATAGAGATTTAAAATCAGAGTGGTAGATAGTGACAGAGAGTGATTTAAGAAAAAAAAATCATCAAATCAGGGTATTGTGAAGAAAAGTGAGAAAATAAATCTGAGTGTTTGGGTGGAAAATTGCAAAATATCGAGAAAAAAGGGTAGATTTATTCTTTTGAAGATATTAGCATGTGTGTAGCACCCCGATTTTTCTAATATCAGTTTAAGTTAATTGGAATTAAATTAATTAAAACTTAGGTGGAGGAAATGTTGGGAATTGAAGGATTCAATTGTAAATAGGAAAGGACTTCATTGTTCGAAATTATAAAATTTACGAGATTAATGTGGGCAAGTTAAAAGTCTGAGGACTTTAAAATAATTGGATTTGGACTTAATTGCCCAAAAATAGAAAAGTTAGGGGCCAATGTGTAAGAATTAAAAGTTGAAGAACTTAATTGAAGGCTAGGGACCAAAAGGAAGGTAGTTTAAGAGTTTTGGGGTGAAAGTGGGTCAGTCAGAAAGTTTGGTGCCGAAGTGAAGAAGCTGAAAAATAGTTATATATAGAGAGAGAGAGAGAATTGAGGACGAAAAATTATTCAAATTCTCAAAAATGGCCCAAAACCACCCCGACGGCGAATCGCCGGATATTGACCGTGAAACCTAAAACTGAAATGATAGTTAGGCTCCTCTAAGCTCAGGGAGCAAAACCATACCAAGTTTTACCCAAAACACCGGTGGAATCACCGGGAAATCGAACCCAACGGCAGGCGATGACGGGTTTGGTGGTTCCGCCATCTCCAGTGGTGGAAATAGGATGGGCTTTACTGGGTTTTGGTCGCGAGGAGGTGGGTAGGCTGGTGGTGGTCTCAATTTTGGGTTTCAAGGTGCGTCGATGGCGGAATAAACGGTGGTGGTTGATGGCGGAGGTTAGGGTTTGGCTAGCGCTTTGAGCAGCTAATTGACCGGCTTATGGTGGTTGGAATCAGGAATTGTTTGGGGCATTTTGCTCCTGGCAACAAGGCGCACTGGATGGTGGTGGCGCTCCTCATCTCCGAAGGCGGCGCATGACGGCGACCTTTGGGCAATTTGCTCGAAAGTTGACTCTGGACTCGTCTAGACTAGTTCTGGCTTGAGATTGGATCTCGATTTGATCCAGTTTGGGTAAATTTTATATCAAATGTTAAATTCAATTGATTTTTACACTTATAATTCAATGTTAATAAAATTTAGAATTATTCAAGTGTAATTGCACTCGAGATAATGATTGATTGTGAACAATGAACAAGATTGACTATAATCCTAAGTTTAATAAATTAAGAAAGATTAATTTAAAATTATACTTTTAGACTCAATAATGTGTATTATATGTTATAGACAAAATATATAGTTGAATTTAATCTAAAGATTAATTTATATAAAGGATTTAATGAAAATGAGTTATCAGACCTGGACCCGATAAACTCATAAGCCCAATTGGTTTGAGAACTTGAACACTCACCACGTACTGTAAAATAAGTGGAGTGGTAAATGGAGTTTATTAGGGGTAATTAGAAGATTGAATTGACTCGAGCACGTAAAGTTATTAAGATGGTTAAAACATTAAGACAATAAAGCAAGATTGCTTGAGTAAGTGAAATCTTGTAATGCTGAATATCATGCAGTTGGAGGATTAAGGCCACATAAGATAAGATATAATTGAACCCGAGTGTCAGAATAACCTCAAGTTTGATAAGGATATTAACTATATTTATAGTTAAGATTCAGAAGGGTTGACATAATGATAATTTGAGTTATCTTATGACAGTGCTCAGTTCGACTAAGAAGCCAGAACTTGAGTGACTATACAACTAAGAATTCCTCTGCATTTGCCAGGTGAGTTTAAGCTCGATAGTACAAGATTTCTTTGCTGGGGAAAGAACATATATACTTGTTATATGTCCTGATCACTTGATTTCTTTCAATCTATGTGTTGAAAATAGTACTCCACATCACCCTTTCATGTTGAGCATTTCTATTTATATTGATTGATATCACTTTACCTGAAATTTGGCGACTGTGTTGAGGAAGCTGAAAAGTTATTTCGAAATATATCTTTTATCGCCATGTCTATATTGAAACCAGCTTGGTGCTGAATTAGTGATTTTGTGTTAACATGGCGACGTGATGTGGCTAGTGAAATGATGTTGGACGTGTTAAATGATAATAGTGAAAGTGTTTAATACACTTGGAGGCAAGCCCTGGGATCGGTTTCGAAAGACAACCGGGTAGAATAGATCGACGATGACTGATCTTTCGACTGATATCTGTACAAAGTTTACATAAATCCTAACTCATAGTAAGCTGGAGGTAGCCATCTATGAGTGGAATCAGGCATGTGGCTAGCCATGCCTAGTGAGTGATTAAGTGTCCGAGCCGATCACTCAGTACTTTGGAGGAATAAGGATTTTCGTGTTTTCGAAAGTGGAGTGATAAGATAGGAGAACCACCACCAACAAAAGTGTGAAAGTGATTATCAATTTTATCTTATACTTTGAAACTCGAGTATTTGACACAAACCCAGTGATTGTTCAAGTAACATGTTGACCCCTTGTGGTCATAATTGTGATTTAAACCTTTGTGAGGGACAGTGAAATTGTGAAGTCCCATTACTGGTATGGGACGGTGGTGAGATGGGTCATTCTAAAACTTTGACTGAAACCTTCTCTCACAACTTCTGAAAAGATTTATGCTTCTATTTGTTTCTTATATAATAATTGTGAAATTGTTACTTTGTTGTTATTGCAATACTATCTCATTAAGTCATTTGGACTTACGTTATTCTCTTGTCATCTTCTATTCTTTACCTCAGATCAGGATAAGTGACGAGGTTAGACTAACCCAGGTGACACGTGAGGCAATGAAGATGATAGAAGTGCTGAGTGTAATTCAAAATGTTCCTATTTAGAATTGGACATCCTACGGATGTTGTTGTAGAAATTTATTATTTTGGAATTTCGAGAAATATATTTTCTGTTGTAAAGAAGACGTGTGGTACTGTTTGAATAGCACCTCGGCCGGAAGCAAGCACCTCTCGGCCAGGATGTTACAATGTGCCCGATGTTATATACGGATTAAATTAATTATAATTAAAAATAAAATTTTTATACATTATTCTAATTTCATATGAATTTAATTCACAATGTATTTTTAATGAGATACATGGTACAAGATTAAAAATTTTTCACAAAATTACAATGTATGAATATCAACGATGATAAAAAGTCTTTAATTCATCACAATATCATCACATCTATGAAGGCACAATATAAGAATATAAAAACATTTATAATTTCCATAATAAACGACAATTTAATAAATTTAAGGCAAGTACTCAAACAAAATAATAGAAATGTAATGCCTAAAAATATAAAAAATGATAAAAAATATTGAGAACGTAAAAACTTATTGCACAATAGAAATTCAACTCAAATAAAATGTAATAATTGTATTAAATTATTTTAAAAAGTAAACATTATATAAAATAAAATTTTGTTCTATTTATAGAAAAATATATAATCAGATATCCCTATTTATTTAGTTTTTCACAAATCATTCTTATTTGTATTATCTAATTTAAAAATAAAAAGAAAAAGAGAAAGGATCAAATCTCGATTTATGGTATGACTAACTCTAATTTTTCAAAATATTGATTGTATAAATTCAATAAGTTATGATTTTTCACTTATTGATGTTAAAAGGAATAAGAAAATATAAATATATGTGATTATTTTAATATATTATTTTTTGTAAAATATTGTTGCATTTATCTGGTTTTCATTTATCCTATTTTTTCGATATTTAACATCAATTGCATTTTCTTATTTAAAAAAATTGCAGATTTTTTATTCATTTAATTTTTATATATTTGAATCATGAGTATTCACGAAAATTTTATACAAATAAAATAAATATTGAAATAAAAATAAAATGCCAAAATAAACTTTATTAAATATTTTTTTTGTAAATTTTTAATTAGTATATTTCCCTTATTCTTGACTCCCTTATCATTTGTTCTGTCGAGGACTTGAAAAGCGCATTTTTTGTTTAAGAAAATACAATTGAGATTTTGAAGTCTTGATAGATTAATGACGAGGAACTTGAATAAACAACAAAAGATTTAAAGGAATCACAAATTATTTGTTTGCAAGTAGGACTTTGAAATAACTTATATATTGTTTCCATTTCACTCCATTTAGCTGGCTCTTCATATAAACAAAATTTCTCACTATATGTCTGATGCACTTAATATAAACAACAAAAGATTTAAATGAATATTCACAAATTATTTATTTGCAAGTAGGACTTTGAAATAACTTATATATTGTTTCCTTTTCTCTCCATTTAGATGGCTCTTCATATAAGCAAAATTTCCCACTATATGTCTGATTCACTTAATATAAATTTAATTATTCAAATATTCTAATTTTTTAATAATATTCATTTTAATTACTCCAAGTAATTAAATAACAAAAAATATCTTTTTGAGATTTCAAAAAGAAAACTTATTATTTGATAAGCATAAAATAGAAAATTTCATTTGAAAATATTAAAATTAGAAGATTTTTTTATATAAATTTATAGTGTACTAGTAGTTGCTAACTTTAGATTTATATATTATACATAGATTCTTAGAATTATTAAAATTTAAAAAAATTAATAAAAAAGTAATAAATGATAGGGCAAAATATTTTTATTTAGTATGATCCTAAATTATATATACAAACATATAGATTTTAAGATAATATATAAACAAACTATTTTTTTTAAATTTAAAATATCTTTAGTATAATTTCGTTAAAAATACAGAGGTTATATATAGTAACATTTTTTTTTTTATTACAAGTGAGGATTTAAAATGTTAATTATTTGTCAATATGGTAAGATTATTTACATATGTTTATGAATTTTTTTTTTGGGTCATTTTTAAAGTTATCAATATATGTCATGTAAATTGTTATAAAGTAATAGTTAATTTCAATAACTTAATATATAATACATATTAATATTTCATTGAACACAAAGTTACAAATAATTTAATGCGATTCTTAGTTTCACAAAATTTTATTGATCTGACATTATTCCTATCAAATATTATGTATGTATAAAATATTCTTTCGTAAATTTTTGTTAAACAAAGATGTGTAAATAAAGATATATGGCATAAATATTAAAAAAATATTCAAATAAATATACTCATAATAAAAACATTGATGTCGTTGGTTACTTTAAGTGTTCATTTATCAAGATTTTGAAAATTCCAACCATATCAATAATATTTTTAGAATGATTTTTTTATATTGTGCTGACTGTTGAAAAATTAAAACCTTCTTTAGTTGATAATTTTGATAATATAAAAATAAAATTAAGTGATTTTAGAAGTTGTGGAAATTAATCTCTCATATTTATAAGCACTTTAAATTCAAATTGAAGTATTAGTTGTATTCTTGATATATATAATTTTATCTATATATACTTTCATACTTAAAAGAGATTATCTTAAAAATAATTAAATTTGAAAATTTTTTATATGCTTAAAACTTACATATCAACCAATGCAAAATTATTCATTCATGGAATTTTGATCTCTTCATCAAGGAAAGAATATTTTGATATTCCCCAAGAATAAGTGTATTTTCCTCCTTATAAGAAACGGGTAACATGATAAGTTGTAAAATTTTTCAAACAAATTATTATATGTAAAAGATAATCACAATTGCTTAGTTTGTTTTTGCTTTATGAAATATATTAAATATAAATTATTTAAAAAATTATGTTTATATACATATAAATTATAAGTTGTTGGTGAGATAAATTTTTTATTACAACATAGATACAATTTAAGAATGTATATTTCAACTAAAAATAAAGTAATTATATCTCTGAAATACAAAAGGATTATAGACATGAAAAATTACTTCTTTTTTTTTTTTTAATTTTTTCATAACTTAAATTATCATCTACTTTTTTTGATAAATTTTAAATTATGTTTTGAATAAAAATGTGTAGTTAAACTAAAAATCCTTTTTTTGATGAAAAATTAATCTTAATATTTGTATTTAATTAAATTATTCAACTTTAAAACATACACTTACTAGAAGTGTTAATGTGCCTATTTTGTGCATCATTTTTATCATGTCAAGACAAGAACAATGATTTATAATTGTTAAAATTATCAAAATATAAGTTATAAAAACATTGAATATACATATTATATAAAAGAGTATTTGATTTAGTAATGAATTTTAAGTTTTTAATTTTATATAGGTAAGTTTTTAAAAATTAATAAATATTTGATAGAAATAGCTAGCGAAAGTTTTAGTTTTCCACAACTGAGTTTTTGAGAAAATACTAAATTATTTGTACAATCAAACTTATTTTTACAGAATTCTTTTATACAATTTTTTTTCCAAGAAATATAAAATTTTTTATATAAAATTATTTCGTCCATGATAATAAGATTTTATAAATAACTTTTTTTTAAAAAAATGAAAAATAAGAAATATCTTTCAAATATAAATCTATACATATATGAACTTATTTTTGTAAAATTACAAACTAATATCCATAAGTATGCCAAATATAAAACAGTTTAATTTGTGAAATATGTGTGGTTTTATAAAATTTTAAAGCTTTCTTCAAAATAAAAATAAACTCTTTTTTAGGTAATAATAAATTATAAGCTATTGAAACAAAATAATAATAGAGATTTGCTCACTACAATACAACATATATTTAAACCCTTTTAATGAAAATAATTTAATTATTAAAAAAAAGATGAGGGATGGAATCGATTTCATACTTATTATAAGTTAAAATTCTAAGCATCCAAATAGATGAGTGCATTAAGATTAGGATATCCAAACTAATAATCCAAGCAAATAATAAAGTATTATACAGTAATGATATACTTTCTAAATAATAAATTTTACACTTATATATCAAATCCTATTCTGTTATTGCAAGCAAACCAACCCTAAATGTAATAATATAAAAATATGGTGATTAGACTTCTTGAAATGAGAAATTGGTAGAAAAGATTTGCTAAATAAGATTTATTTTCATGAGTTTTTCTAAATGCTAGCAAGTCTCACACGTGATTTACAGGTACATAACTTCATTATTATTAGTCTACATGACGAGGTGCACAATAACAACCTTAAAATGTGATGTACGCTTACCTACTTTTAATTGATATAGATACTGTATTTTCTTCCATTAATATAAAGCGTGTGAGACTTAAATTCTTGTAATCAAAAATCACTTCAATATTAATATAAACCGTGCTATGCTTAAATTCTTGCAATGAAAAGTCACTTCAATATTGTGACAATAGACAACAATTACTATTACAAGATAAAGGTCGTACAATATCTATTTTTCTACTATTTTCATTAGAAAATTGAATAGTCTATTCAATTATTTAAAATTTTTCGTATAATTCCAGATAGTAAATGAAATTAAGCACAACAACACTATGGAGATTTGAAAATTTATAATGCATCTAGTAAAATGGAAAACGCCTACCAGTAAACCAAAAAATATAACAAAAGATATTGCTATTTTTATCTTCATAGACATTGTAATGACAATATTATACTACCATATCTTGCTTCTAACAGTTAAAATTCAAGAGTAGTTGAAACTTAATGTAAATGTGATATAAATTCGTGCCCTACGAAAAAGGTCCACATCCACAATTACCATTAGAAACAACAAATAGATTATATGGAGCACATATTGATAAGAAAAAGGTAAGGAAATTTACTCCATGTTCATTCAAGTTAAGTAAAGCAATGAGATAATGATGACAAGCGCGCCCCCAATTTGGTTGGCGATGGTTCCCTTTTATCTTGTTGGCGATTAAAGATGATAAAATAATCCTCAATTTTGAAGTACTCATGGAGATTCCCGGGTTTAGATTCTCAAACTCAAGGAATTTTCTCTATGTGGATGAAGATGGAGATAAAAATATCCTGAAATTAATTCGTAGATGGGGAGGGGAATCATACTCTCCGCTCCGTGGAGTCCTCCTCATCAACTAATGAAGATATCTTAACTGTATTTATATATACGTCATTTTTTTAAAACTTTTTTTAGCAATTTCATCTAATTTATAAGAATTAATGAATAACAAAAATATAAATAGTAAAAATATATACAATTCAAATCTAATTTTTATTCATAAATCCTAATTTATGTTGCTAACTTTCTAATCCTAAATTTAGGGTGAATAGGTGATGGTATACTATTTTGGGGATCATTGCAGAGATTCTGGTAACGGGGATAGCGGAATAAAATTCCCTACAACGAGGCTCGAGAACAAGGACAGGGGATGGGTGGGGGAGGGAAAGTAGCTCCCTATTTGGTCCCCGCGAGGGTGCCATCCCTAATTTCCCCATTGTTTAAAAAGAGTCTAGAATTATCAAATATGAATTGTAAGACTAAGATAGGCATGGCGATGGGTCCAGATAGATGAAGTCTTCGTCTATAACCCACCCATTAGGAGTCAAATAGACGTGTTTCGGAGTTGGTTACGGGTCCCAATTTCATGGACCGGCTGGGTTTGGGGCTGGTTGTCGGTTTAAGTAAATCCGCCCCACATAATATATATTTCATCAAATAAAAAATGCTTTTGTACTCATTCAATCATCATAAAAATGATGGAGAATATACTAAAATCAATTAATATGGATATTTTATTTTAAATTTTAAAAAATAGTGTTAGAAACTTATTGTATATTGAATTCTAATTTTCTATACATGTACACTTATTCTTTGTGTATGTTTATCTTAATCAATTTTGAAATCACATGATTTGTAAATTTATATATTTTAATTAAACAAATGAAAAACAGGTTTGTGGGTTAAAATCACCGGTTTAAAAGTTTAAAGTGAAGCAGGATGGGGCGCGAGCGGATTTCAAATCTAAATAAAAGTAGGCGAAACAGATTTTGGGTATTGCCAAACCTGTCTCATACCCAACCATTGCCATCCCTAGATTGAGATGGATGAAAGGAATCTACTACATTTAGAGGTGATTATCACTATATAAATTAGTCGTTATGTATGCAAGCAATCTGGCATCAGTAAAAATCCCATTTCTTTATAAAGAGTCTTCCTTTTCTTATTTTCCTTTTCCTTCTATTGACCGTACGTAGGAATCCCATTCCTTTATAATAATCTTCTTTTATTATTTCTTTTTTTCTTTAATTGACCTACTTACGCATTGGTAATATAACCAATTTTTAATGGCACGTTAGGTGAAGATGAAATTGAAATGATTGATGATGTGAAAATTAAGTAATTAACTCGCATTTATTGCACATGATCTCTTACGTACGGCACTTTAGATTAACTATGTAGAATTATAAAAATCTCTCATTTTGATTTTGAAATTTTACATCTTTTTTTTTTTAATTTATTTTTGTCTTACACTTAACTTCTTTTTGTCAACTAATCTGTCATAATTTAATAATAGCATCACTAAAATTTTACTAAATGTGTTAACTTACCCTCATGTTTATAAATAAGATCTAGACCGTAGTCCATAAAAAAAAAATGTTAGAAAGAGAGACAATTAAGAGAGTACAGGGGAGAGATATTTCAGGGAGAGAGAGAGTAATATAGATTTATAATTAGTGTGGTAGAAAGTGATTGGGAGTGATTTAAGAAAAAATTAATCAAATCAGGATTATTGCAAAGAAAAAAGAGACAATAAATGTGAGTGTTTGGGTGGAAAATTCCAAAATATCGAGAGAAAAGTGCAGATTTATTCTTTTGAAGATATTAGCATGTGTCCGATGTTATATATGAATTAAATTAATTATAATTAAAAACAAATTTTTTATACATTATTCTAATTTTATGTGAATTTAATTCACAATGTATTTTTAATGAGATACATGGTACAAGATTAAAAAAATTTCACAAAATTACAATGTATGAATATTAACAACGATAAAAAAGTCATTAATTCGTCACAATATCATCACATATATGAAGGCACAATATAAAAATATAAAAACACTTATACTTTCCATAATAAATGATAATTTAATAAATTTAAGGCTAGTACTCAAACAAAATATTAGAAATATAATGCATGAACGTATGAAAAATGATAAACAATATTGAGAACGTAAAGACTTATTGCACAATAGAAATTCAACTCAACCAAAATGTAATAATTACATTAAATTATTTTAAAAAGTAAACATTATATAAAACAAAAATTATTCTCTATTTATAGAAAAAATATATAATTAGATATCCCTATTTATTTAGTTTTTCACAAATCATTCTTATTTGTTTATCTGATTTAAAAATAAAAGGAAAAATAAAAAAGATCAAATCTCGATTTATGGTATGACTAACTTTAAATTTTCAAAATATTGATTATATAAATTAAAAAAGTTATGATTTTTCACTTATGGATATTAAAAGGAATAAGAAAATATAAATATGTGTGATTAGTTTAATATATTATTTTTTGTAAAATATAGTTGCATTTATCTGGTTTCCATTTATCTTATTTTTTCAATATTTAACATCAATTGTATTTTCTTATTTAAAAAAATTACAGATTTTTTATTCATTTAATTTTTATATATTTGAATCATGAGTATTCATGAAAATTTTATGCAAATAAAATAAATATTGAAATAAAAATAAAATACCAAAATAAACTTTATTAAATAAATTTTTGAATAAAACTCTAAAATTTTGTAAAATTTTAATTAGTATATTTCCCTTATTCTTGACTCTCTTATCATTTGTTCTCTCAGGGACTTGAAAAGCGCATTTTCTATTTAAGAAAATACAATTGAGATTTTGAAGTCTTGATAGATGAATAACGAGGAACTTGAATAAACAACAAAAGATTTAAATGAATTGCAAATTATTTTATCACAAGTAGGACTTTGAAATAACTTATACATTATTTCCTTTTCTCTCCATTTAGGTGGCTGTTTATATAAACAAAATTTCCAACTACATGTCTAATGCACTTAATATAAACTTAATTATTCAAATATTTTAATTTTTTAATAGTATTCATTTTAATTACTCCAATTAATTAAATAACAGAAAATATCTTTTTAAGATTTAAAAAAGATAACTTATTATTTGATAAACATAAAATAGAAATTTCATTGAAAATATTAAAATTAGAAGATTTTTTATATAACTTTTTAGTGTACTTGTAGTTGCTAACTTTAGTTCCACAACTGAGTTTTTGAGAAAATACTAAATTATTTGCACAATCAAACTTATTTTTATAGGATTCTTTTATACAACTTTTTTCTAAGAAATATAAATTTTTTTATATAAAATTATTTCTTCCATGATAATAAGATTTCACAAATAATCTTTTTTAAATTGAAAAATATGCAATATCTTTCAAATATAAATCTATATGTATATGAACTTATTTTTGTAAAACTACAAACTAATATCCATAATCATGTCAAATATAAAATAGTTTAATTTATGAAATAAGTATCATTTTATAAAATTTGAAAGCTTATTACTTCTTCAAAATAAAAATCAACTATTTTTTAGGTAATAATGTGGTGCCCCGCTCAGAATAACCCCTAAGTTGAGATGCCACAAATTCAAACTTAAATCATATCATACAAAACAACCGATAGGCCTATAAAAATTTCAACAAGTCTCATATATAGCAACAAACTTCAACTTAAAACAAGATACTGCAAGAGTGCTATATATACATGCCACAATTTTCCCAAATAACCTTCAAACACATCAACAATATCAAAAACCTTAACTTTGATTAGGTGAAGTTGGTATATACATGCAAAACACCCAATCTATTTTAAACGGATCCTTCGGGCCAAGCCACAAGCCCTTGTTCTTCACTTAATCCTGTCTAGGAAGAAAATAAAAGATAACAGAAAAGGTAAGGCCAAAGGACTTAGTAAGGGGAAGCATAATAATCACACAAAAGGATCTGTCGAATAATCAATAATTCAACAAATTATCAACTGGCATGATATTACAACATGAAATACGAATATGCCAGAACATAAGCATTATCAATTTCAACAAATTAATGAAAACCGCTCCATCCTTATTGCTCCATGAACAGAGTACAAACGGAATAAAGCAAATCCAAGCATAATATGCAATTCATTTAAACCAAAAACATAACATGCATATTAGATTCTCTTTGTTCCTCTGTAACAGATCAGATACCCAAGCACGACAGCTTGGCAAATAACAGATGCCCAAGCATAACGCTTAGCGCATCACAGACGCCCAAGCAAACTACTCATCACGTCACAAATATCCAAGCATTCTACTGGGATTGGCACTCTGCCTATACAGATTTCATGTACATGTATAAATATTGTTATAATCAATAAACAATTTACCGATAAGGCCCAAATAATGATATATAGAGCAATTCAAATATGACCACAAGGCCAAACAACAATATATAGAATGATTCAAATATGCCGACAAGGCTAAACTGATGATATACAGAACGATTCAAATATGCTGACAAGACAAATCAAACAATATGCAGAATGAAATTAGATATGCCGACAAGGCCATAAGTTGTACTGGATAATAATAGATAAGGCAATGAAAGTTATTGGCACTAGAATGGGAACAATCAATTTTAACAGAAGTAAAATTGAGGAATTCAATTTATCAAAGATACCTAAACAAATCAGATAACATTTACTTCCTAGATAGACAATCCAGGAATTCAAACAATCAAGAGATTCGGACAATCAAGGAACAATCAATTCCTAGAAGAAAGTTAGCCGGACCCTATCTCAATAATCACAGAAATGCTATCCCGAGCTACTAATCTGCGGGATCCTGCTCCTCGGCACCCAATCAAAAGAATGAACTTATTATCAAAATACTTATTTTGACCCTATAACCATAATTTAACGGATGGAATTCCATCATCGGTCGCTATATCATTAATACTGTATTTTAGGGCTAAGTTTCGATATCATCAAGAGGTAATATACTAATGGTGCCGATAATACCGAAATATTCATGAGAATCATATTTACTCTAATAAGGAATAATGAAGAAATTAGGGGGGGAGTACATATAAAGGAAAATTTCCCAAAATGAGGAATTGACCCCTAATAATTCATTCCAACTTTCAATTAAACTCCCATAAATTCCAATTGCATTCCAATTAGCCCCACATCTTGTTAGTGCCTCATATTTTCCCATTTGGCCTAAAATAATGTTATGTTGACCCCCAAAACTTTTAAATGATGATATACTTAAGTCTTTCCTATTTATATATTAACCCCCAAAATTTCCAAAATTGAATAAAAATAATTAAAATGCACAAAAATAATATTAAATATAACTCAACCAATTATATGATTTCTATGGGTGTTACAGACCTCCCCCTCTTAGAAGAATCTATTCCCTAAATTCTCACCTGAATATAGGAAGAGTTCGGGATATTGTTGGCATATGAGATCCTCTTGCTCCCAAGTTACTTCTTCTACATTATGGTTGCCCCAGAATACTTTTACTTGAGGAATCCTCTGATTCTTAAGCTCTCAAAACTTTCAATCCAGGATACGAATCGGCTATTCTTCATATGTCAAATCACTTTTCAATTGCATGTGCTTATGTGAAATGACGTGAGAAGGATCAGGATAATACTTCCAAAGTTGTGATACGCGAAAAACATCTCGTATTCCCGTCAAGACTTAGGGTAGCACTAGACGGTAAGCTACTAGTTCAAATCTTTCATAGATCTCACAGGGACCAACATACCTTAGGCTAAGCTTTCTGCCTTTATTGATCCTTTGAACACCATTTCTGGGGAATACCTTGAGAAATACTTGCTCACCAACTTCGAACTATAGATCCTTTCTTCGTTTATCTGCATAACTCTTATTTTGATCCTGAGCAACTTGCATCCTCTACTTAATTGCTTGTACCTTTTCAATAGTCTCCGGAATTAATTCTAGCATTATCGATCTTAGTGACTTATCAGCATTACTTCGGTACTCTTCAAAGTCCCAATGTAACGGAGATCATTATTTACTGCCGTACAGTACTTCATATGATGCCATTTGAATAGTAGACTGAGAACTGTTATTATAAGAAATTGCAATAAGATGAAGGTATCGGTTCCAACTCCCACTGAAATCCAAGACACAAGCCCGCAACATGTCTTCTAAGATCCAAATGATCCTTTCTTATTATCCATCTGCCTGCGGGTGAGCCATAGAACTGAACTGTAATCTTGCTCCTTGATGTTCTTATAGACCTTTCCAAAGTCTCGAAGTGAACTTCGGATCTCGGTCTGATACAATACTAGTTGGGACCAATGTAATCTGACTATTTCCTTAATATATAACTTTGCCAATTTTTCAACCCAGTACTGTGTTTCTACTGGCAGAAAATGAGCAGCCTTGATCAATAGGTCTACTATGACCCAAATGTTATTATACCCTCCTCAGGCTTTTAGTAGACTTGTTACAAAGTCCATGGTAAACTGCTCCCATTTCCAATCAGGGATTGGAAATAGTTGTAGCAACCCCGACGATCGTTGATGTTCTACCTTCATTAGCTGGTAGGTTAAACATTTTTGCATATAATCTGCAACATCTATTTTCCTCCCATTCTACTAGAATTGCTTCTTCAAATCCCGATACATCTTTGTGCTTCCCGAATGTATCATATATCATGTCATGTGTGCCTCCTCTAACAATCTTTCTTTCATTTCTTTTAGGCACATAAATCCTCTTACGAAACAGAAGGGTGCCTTGACTATTAGTACTGAACTTAGACTCTTCAGAACTTCCAACTATTTCTTTTTCTTTCAACATCCAATTATCATCAGCTTAGGCTCGTAGTATTTCACCATATAACTCGGGCAACACTTTTACTTTTGCAATCCAAACTCGATATTTCACTTTCCACACGACATCTGTTCTTAAGCTTTCTGATGCTTCTGTTCCCAGTAAGTTAGCCATCCTAGCCTTCTGGCTTAAAGCATCAGCCACTACATTCGCCTTTCTCGGATGATCGAAGATGGAAAAATTATAGTCCCCTAAAAATTCCATCCATCTATGTTGTCTCATGTTCAGATCCTTCTACAAATGCAGATACTTGAGACTTTTGTGGTCTGTGTATACCTCAAATGTAGCCTCATAGAGATAACGTCTCCATTTTATTAATGCAAAAATAACTGTAGCTAGCTCCAAATCATGAGTCGAGTAATTCTCCTCATGTGGTTTTAGTTTTCTGGATGCATAGCTGATAGCACGCCCCTTCTGCATTAGTATGCATCCAAGCCCTTTGTTAGAAGCGTCCGTATACACCACAAGACCTTCTAATCCATTTGGAAGGGATAAAATTGGAGCCATAGTTAATCGGGTTTTCAAGTCTTGGAAACTCTTTTCACAGTTCTCATCCCAGTCAAATGGTTGATCTTTTTGTGTCAACTTAGTCAATGGGCCAACTATCCTAGAGAAATCCAGTATGAACCTTCATAGTAATTGGCAAGTCCCAGAAAGCTACCAACATCTGTTACATTTTTAGGTCTTTTCCAATTGACTATCACCTCTATCTCTCTATCTTAGAGGGGTCGACCTCTATCCCATTTTGGGTTATGATGTGTCCCAAAACTATCACTTTCTCTATCCAGAATTCACACTTACTGAATTTTGCATACCACTGACCCTCCTTTAGGGTTCTCAGAACCATGTGCAAGTGTTTTGCATGCTCTTCTCTGAATTTAGAGTACACCAGAATGTCATTAATGAATATGACCCCAAACTAGTCCAGATATGGTAAAAAACCCAGTGCATCAAATTTATAAATGTTACTGGAGCATTGGTTAGACCAAACAGCATTACTATGAATTCAAAATGACCATATCAAGAATTGAATGCAGTCTTTAGGACATCTTCTTATCTGACTTTTAGTTGGTAATACCACTGTCTCAAATCTAATTTTGAGAAGACCGTAGATCATTGTAAAAGATCAAACAATTCTTCCACATGTGGTGGGGGTATTTATTCTTGACCATGACTTTATTGATTAACTCCATGTAATCAATGCACATTCTTAAGGATTCATCCTTCTGCTTTACAGATAACACTAGGGTTCCCCAATGAGAAATACTAGGCCTTATGAACTTCTTCTCCAATAGTTCCTAAAGTTGTTCCTTCAGCTCTTTTAGTTCTACAGGTGCCATTTGATAGGGAGTCTTACAAAATGGCATGGCTCCTGAAAGAGTATGTATAACAAATTGACAGGGAGTAATGAGTTCAATTCTTTTGAAAATACCTCTGGGTATTTGCTACTATTTTTACCTCTTTGATTTTGACTGTGTCTCGGGATTTATTGATAAGATACGCCAAAAATCCTTGTCTGCCTTCCCTCAAAATCTTTCTGGCCTCCAACATAGATATCATTGATATCGGGGAAGTATTATATGCGGAATGGCGTATTGGTGTTGATATCTTATCTCCAATAGTGATGCACTTGGTGTAACAAATTCACCTGTGCTTGATGTTTATTCAACCAATCCATTCCAAGGATCAAATCATATTCTTATATAAGCATTTGTATAAGATTGGCTGGATATACTCTATCCCCAATCATAACTGGGCAATCTCGATAAATGGTGTCGATTATCAACCCTATTTCTAAGGGTGTCTAAACTTCTATCTAATAATCCATGATTTCGAGTTACATATTAAATTTTCAGAAAAAGTTGTGGATATGAAAGAATGAGAAACACCAGGATCATATAAGGCATTTCCATTAATTTCAAAAATAGAAATCATACATTCAACCACCTTGTTAGGATCCGGTGCATCTTCTCCTGTCAAAGCATAAGCACTAGCTTGCACTTTTTGTTTCCCACTGGCTCCTGCCACTTGTTTTCCTTTCCTTGTAGTTGTTGGGTTTTTCTTTTTAGGGTAATCTCTCAACAAGTGTTGGTTGCTGCTACATCCCATACACTTGCTTTGCTTCTTCCAACATTCAAACTCCTCATGGACATATGCCCTACAGAATCTACACTGCTTCAGTGCCACTCATTGGGCCAAATTTACAGTCTCGCCAGCCTGGGAAGCTCGTTGGGTAGAGCTTCTAATATGTAATTTTGGTTGTTTCCTCCCGATATTACTCTGCCCACTGGGGTATTCTTCCCGTTCGGCTTCTATCCTCAATCTTCTTGATCTCCTACAGTTTTGACTCTAACTGTAATGCCTTACTTACAACCTGATTGAAGTTCGGCAATTAAAAAAAGGCCAAACCCCATCTAAGTTTCGACCATAGTCCCTATACAAATCAGCGTGTTTGTCGGCTTTTATCTTCTAGTATGTAAGGGGCATACTGAATTAGTTGACTAAAGGCAGCCTCCTACTGGTTGACAAATTGAGTCCCTTGTATTAGATGCATAAATTCTCTTTCTCTCGCCTGTTTGACTACTAAGGGTATGTATTTATCCATAAATTCCCTGGTGAAATTCTCCTAGGTTCTGCGAGTTCCTTCAATGATCCACATGTGATCTATCATCTTCTACCAGCTACATACAGGTCTTTCCAAAAGGAATGTGGCGAACTGAACTTTTTGCTGGTCCAGATAGCACAAAGTCTCAAATATGTTTTCTAGATTTTCAACCCATTTCTCTGCTTTTCTATCATCTGGTTCCCTTAAAAACTTTAGGGGTTGGAAGCGAAGAAATCATTCCAATGCTCGATCCTCAGCGACCTCATTAGCCATCCATGCTCTACCACCCTGTGGTTGGCCATGATGCCTAAACCTATGTCCTTCCTAATACATAGGTTCTGCTGGTTGACTTATAGGAGGTTGATCAACCAGAGGGGTTTGCGAGACTTCTTCGTCTGGTAAATATTGTTGGTGAGCAGGTTCTTCTTGTCTAGGAGGCTATTAAACATTGACCCGTCTACCGAGTGGCCTCCCTATACGACCTTCTCATGCTAAAGCGGGTACGTCAATAGTCCTGTGTGATGCCATCACATGTCTGATGTAATCATTAAGTTGCAAAATGATATCTCAATCACCACCAACTCTTTCGATTTCTTAGTTGCGAAAAAAGAAAAAGGAAAGAAAGGAAAAGTTGAAAAAGTTAAATAAAATCCATAGCAGCAAAATCTATTCATTAACGATCAACGAGAAAATTTCATTAACATTTTGATCAGCATTAGCAGGGTTACATTAGTTTATATACAAAGTCAAAATTTCAAAATCGCTATGCTAACTGTACGCCCAGTGGTAACCAAAATTAACGAGGCTTATATAGGGTATCATCCCTAAGTCTAGCTAACTTAGCCGCTACCACTTAACATATTGGTCAAAAGCTACTACTATACTTTACATACATATTTACAGATGCAATCATACACACAAAGATCTCAGACACTAATCCTCGACATCGGTAATGTCAGACTCGGGATCATCATCCTCATCTTCCCTATCCATGTCCACATCCATCATATCATTTTCTTTTGCATACTCCTAGAATTCTACTTCCATATCAACTTCTAGTGGTACCTCAACCAGAAATTCATGCACGGGATCCTCCTTAGGATTTTCCTCAGAATCCTCATCGGGATCCTCCTCAAGGGCCTCTATGGGTAATTCTATAGGGTTTTTATTAGGTATTTTCTCAATCTGAACACCATGTCCATGCCCTGACTAAGGGGAGGGGCGAACCCTGGATGGTTCAGCCTCTGTGTCAATTCCCATTCTAATCCCAAATCTGATTTATGGCATTACCATAATGTGCCATCATCATCCTGACTTCATTCATAATCATATGGGTCATGTCAACTATTTTCTAGTGGTCTATCTCCAAAGTCCTGAAAGTCTCTTCTATTTATGCTTGTACTGTATAGAGTCCTTCCACCTGTCTCTCAGCAATCCTTACACGTTCACCTTTTCTCTCTTTATATCCTCCATCAGTTTCTCTACTGTGTAACTCCTAACCCCCAAAATTGATTTCAAATGGAATTATTCTAGTTGCCTGTCCCTTAGAGCCTCATGCATGTCATAGATTTTTTCTTCATGTCATTGGCACAACCTAAGAGACTTGTCTTTTCCTCCTCTAAAGGTTTAATCCTTTCTTTCAAAGGCTCCACGCTCTCTTCATCCATAAGTTCCTTTCCTTTTCTATGTTCATTAATCATCCTGCAATATATAAACTTGTTACATTAATATGAAACTAATCAAATTCATTTTTAATTCCTTGAATCACATAGAAATTTTCCAATATATACAGAATACCCAGAGTACAATCTCAATCCAGAGTTTAGTGCTCGATTTTCAGAAGTGAAGATTATAGTCTGTTCAACCGTCCTAAATATAATATCTTACCTCATAATATCAAACACTATACCCAAAAATTCATATCCTAACTAACCTAAACAGAAGGTTAGTTATAAGTCCCAATGATATTCAATGCCTAAGTTATCGACATATCTAGGCTCTGATACCACCTCTGTGGTACCCCACTTAGGATAACCCCTAAGCTGAGATGCCACAATTCAGACTTAAATCATATCATACAAAACAACCGATAGGGCCCACTAAAATTTCAACAAGTCTCATAGATAGCAACAAACTTCAACTTAAAACAAGATACTACAAAAGTGCTATATATACATGCCAAAAGTTTCCCAAATAACCTTCAAACACATAGACAATCTCAAAAACCTTAACTTCGATTAGGTGAAGTTGGTATACACATGAGAAACACCTAATATATTTCGAATGGATCCTTCGGGCTAAGCCATAAGCCCTTGTTCTTCACGTAATCCTGTTTGGGAAGAAAATAAAAGGTAACAGAAAGGGTAAGTCTAAAGGACTTAGTAAGGGGAAGCATAATAATCAGATAAAAAAATCTGTTGAAGATTCAGTGATTCAATAGATTATCAACTGGCACGATATTACACCATGAAATATGAATATGCCAGAACATAAATATTATCAATTTCAACAAATGAAAACCGCTTCGTCCTAATTGCTCCATGAACAGAGTACAAATGGAATAAAGCAAACCTAGGCATAATATGCAATTCATTTAAACCCAGAACATAACATGCAAATCATATTCCCCTTGCTCCTCTGTAACAAATCAAACATCTAAGCATGACAGGTTGGTAGATAACAAATGCCCAAGCATAAAGTTCAGCACATCACTAACGCCTAAGCATAATGCTCAGCGCATCACAAATATCTAAGCACACCGCTGGGATTGGCACTCGGCCTATACATATTTCCCGTACATGTATAAATATCGTTATAATCAACAAACAATTTGCCGAAAAGGCCCAAACAACAATATACAGAGCAAAATATGCCGACAAGGCCAAACAACAATATATAGAACAATTCAAATATGTCAACCCGACAAGGCCAAACTGACGATATACAGAACGATTCAAATATGCCGACAAGGCAAATCAAACGATATACAGAACAAAATTAGACATGCAAACAAGGCCACGAGTTGTATTGGATAATAACAAATAAGGTAATGAAAGTTCTTGGCGCCAGAATGGGAACAGTCAATTTTAACATAAGTAAAATCAAAGAATTCAATTAATCAAAGATATCTGAACAAATCAGATAACATTCACTGCCCAAAAACAAAAGAGGTAACAGACCCTAACAGGGAATAGGGAACAAATAACAGATAAACAATCAAAGAATTCAAATGATCTAGGAATTCAAACAATCAAGGAACAATCACTTCCCAAAAGCAAGTTAGGCAGACCTTCACCTCAACAGTCACAGAAATGTCATCTCGAGCTATTGATCTGCGGGATCCTACTCCTCGTCACCTAATCAAAAGAACGAACTTATTGTCAAAACACTTATTTTGACCCTATAACCATAATTTAACAGATGGAATTCTATCATCAGTCGCTATACCATTAATACTATATTTTAGGGCTCAGTTTCGATATCATCAAGAGGTAATATACTAATGGTGCCAATAATACTGGAATATTCACGAGAATCATATTTACTCCAATAAGGAATAAAATCGGGTTCTTAAATTATATAATTATCCTAACAACATTACACGAAGTTGATCATATTGGTCCAACTATTATTAATAATCCAAAATTTGTTACTTGGTGCTCAATTATACAAAATTAGGATTTTTATCATATAATTAACCTTTTAAACCAAGGTTATCATACAATATAATAAATCTGGGTCCACTAAGCTTATCATGCATGTCTCATATCTTGATTCCATATCACAATCTTCCATACTTACTACAAAATGCAAGAGTTGGGCATAAAGAAAATCTTAAAACAATAGTAATATATCAATTTCGATTCCAACTCATATATGCCAAATCTTGATATTGGGATACAATCATTACGAACTAACTCTGCATGCACGATCACGGCGACGAGTTGAGTAAACTACCTCAGAACTGCCGCCACTGCCGCCGAAGTGGTTCACCACCACCACCACCACCACCAATAAAAGCATCCTAACACCACCGAGCCAACACCCAAATCAATTTTAAGCTTCTCCACCTAGAGGATCGTTAATTGAAGCCTCAAAGCTTCAGCTCCAATACTACCACCTCCACCTTCACATTTTTCTTCAATTCTACCGTCGCTGGAGGTCCAAACTAAGAACCAAGTACGCCAAATTGTTCCTTGAGCTGAACCCTACAAGAAACACCACCTAAACCCAAGCTTCCACCACTGCTTCATCGCGTTCGCCACCGAACTCGATTTTGGGTCTCAATTTTCTGACAGCCCACCGGTGGTTTCAAGTTGCATGTGGTATAAATGGGTTCCTAAGGTGGTAAGGAAGACATTGGCTGGTTTAGTTTTCTATTTAGAGCCATCGTCAGCAATGATCGTTGGAGAAGGAAAGGGTGGTGCACGGGAGAAAAATGAAGAATTTGGGGGGGGGGGAGAGTATATATCAAGGAAAGTTTCCAAAAATTAAGAATTGAACCCCAATAATTCATTCCAGCTTTCGATTAAAGCCCCATAAATTCCAATTGCATTTCAATTAACTCCACATCTTGTTAGTGCCTCAAATTTGTCCATTTGACCTAAAATAATATTATGTTGACCCCCAGAATTTTTAAATGATGATATAATTAAGTCTTTTCTATTTATATATTAACCCCCAAAACTTTCAAAATTGAATAAAAATTATTAAAATGCACAAAAATAATATTAAATATAACTCCACCAATTATATGATTTCTAGGGGTGTTACAAATAATAAATTATAAACTATTGAAACAAAATAAAAATATAGATTTGCTAACTACAACACAACATATATTTAAACCTTTTTAATGGAGATAATTTAATTATTAAGAAAAGATGAGGGATGAAATTGATTTCACACTTATTATAAGTTAAAATTCTAAGCATCCAAACAGCTGAGTGCATTAAGATTAGGATATCCAAACTAAAAATCCAAGCAAACAACAAAGCATTGTATAGTAATGATATACTTTCTAACTAATGAATTTTACACTTATAAATCACATCCTGTTTTGTTATTGCAAGCAAATCGACCCTAAATGTAATAATATAAAAATATGGTGATTAGACTTCTTGAAATGAAAATTTTGTAGAAACGATTTGCCAAATAAGATTTATTTTCACGAGTTTCTCTAAATACTGGCCAATCTCACACGTGGTTTGCATGTACATAACTTCAATATTATTAGTTATTTGTTTGCATGACAAGGTGCACAATAACAACCTTAAAATGTGAAGTTCGCTTACTTTTAAATGATATAGATATTGTATTTTCTTTAATTAAAATAAAATGTCTTAAACTTAAATTCTTGCAATGAAAAGTCACTTCAATATTAATATAAACTATGCGATGCTTAAATTCTTGCAATAAAAAGTCACTTCAATATTGATAACAACAGACAACAATTGCTATTGCAAGATAAAGGCAGTACAATAGCTACTTTCTAATATTTTAATACAAAATTGAACAGTCTATTCAATTATTTAAAATTTCTTGTATAATTCCATATAGTAAATGAAACTACGCACAACAACACTATAGAGATTTGAAAATTTATAATGCATTTAGTAAAGTGCATTATAAATTTGTTGGTTATGCAAAAATAAATAATGCAAACAAATATGCAAGTGCACGTGTTGCAACAAGTAATAAAATGATGAGAAGAGTGTCAATCCCATGAGGAACTAAATTATTCGCTACTAATTATTAATTTATCACACAGTTGTTTTATTCAAACAAAATCAATTAAATAAGAAATAAAGCTAAACTAATGAAAATAAGAAAAAAGGTACTGATTAAGATTTCTATCAAGATATAGAAGCCTAGAATTATGATTTCATCAATCAAATAAGTTGATTATATAATTTTCTCCTTATGAAATTAATAACAGGTTATTAGTCTTGAGTCTTATACAATTATGAGGTTCTTCCGAATTACCTGCAATCAAATTCCTAATTTATTCAATTCACTATATTTCTATGTGAATTAACTAAATTATAAATAAGGTTGTACCACTCAACTAACTCCCTAGGATAAGCAGGTATATTCCGATCCTACTCACAAATTAATTAGTTCATCAATTTGAACAATTAATCCTAAGGTCTTCTATTGTCAATCAATCCCTAGATATTTTTTTTCCAAGACTCCTCTAGGGTTTGAAGATGCACTTGACTGTTGATCAGACAATCAAATAGAAAAAACACACAATAGAAAAAATAACCTTAAGCGCTATTCATTTCATGGAAGAAAATCATACATCAATTTATTCAAAAGAATCTATCATAATGCTAGAGTAACGAATTAGTTCATGATTGAATTGTCAAACAAAACATGAATAAAACGAAATATCATTTCAAATCCAAAATTAAAGGGAGAAGAAGAAACTCTATTCCTAGATGAATCTGATCTCCACTTTGTCCTCCCTTGAATCTCGAATTCTCGCGATACGTCTAATCTCCAAAATAGCAAATCCAAAAAATCTCCTAACTAGGTGTCTAAAAGGCATATTTATAACTGATTAAAAGAGTCTTCTGATTAGAATATGACCAAAATAAATAAAAGACTTTTCTACTCATCCTTGATTAGATCATGAGGTGTCATCCTGTCAGCATTCCTACCAACTTATGTCAATTTATCCCCTTTTATAGCTTCTCCACTTATATTCATGTAATTCTAAATTTTCATCAATTAGCAAAGGAATTATAATTTTTTAAACAAGAAAATTATTTGTTAAGTCCTAAACATGATATTAAAATTAATACTAATATGGATTTAACAAATACCCCCAAACTTAATATGTTGCTCGCCCTCGAGCAACGTAAAGAAAAGACTCAAAGACACTCAAAAAAAACAAATCAGCACAAAAATGCATATACAAAAACACCACTTCTTTTGCTACTCTCAGAACTACTTCAAAGCTATGCTCGTAGTCAACCACAATTGCGATCTAATTTTACTATGCACAAATAAGCAGATACAATTTTAAAATGAATCCCCCGTGTATGTGTGTGCTTTCTCTACAAGTAGTTATTGGCAATTTGGATTAATTTATGTACAAGTACATGACTCTCCTCTAATACTCCATAGGTTTGCTTTTCATCTGTATCTCCACTAATATAGAATACACTAAATAAAGGATCATTTAGGACTTTCATAGCTTGTAATGTAGGCTTGGGTAAATGTAGGAAAAATATGGATAATACTGACTCAATACCCACAGCAATTGTTTATCATAACCTTTTAATTCACCCACAAACTTATTGAATAATACTTCTCAATTTCTTTCTTTCTCCATTTTTCAGAATTTTTTTTTTTCAGTGCTCATGCCATTATGCATTTTTTTTTTGTTTTTTGAGGGAGGAAGAAAATCAAACTCATGGGCACCATGCTATTTGTCCCCATCTTCATAAGAAATTCAAATAGATCTAACAAGTAATTGTGGGATTTATTTGGTGGGACCATGTGTTAGGCCAAGGGATATAATATCATTTGGTAGGCTTGAAAGGTTCAAACGGGTCAAAAATGGCCTAAGTCATTTCCTTTAATTGAGTGTTTTCTAGGATTTCGCCTTGATAGGGAATCAAACAAAATTTAGAGTTTAAAGTATTACTTATATAAATTATGCATAAATGTCCTCTAAATTAACCAATAACTAGAAGTCAGAAAGAAAGTGCTCAAAAATAGGGGGTGTCATCCTAGCATTGCTTCTACTCAAAGTGCATAGTTCTATAATCACACAAGTATAATTTTTCACGAAACATAAAATTAAAGGAGTAATATCTTCATTGATTCAAGAAGATTAATTTTTGTAAATGCAAGACATCGACTCAATTACTGAACCCTAATCAAAATCAATACAACAGAAAATAAAAGAACACAAATGACTAAAAATTGACACACAAAGCATCCCCCCAAACTTGAGAGGTACTTTGCCCTCAAAGTACTAATACTATCATGACAGAGAAAGCAAGAAAATAAGAGACACTAATATGAAAAAAGGATAAAAACAAAAACAAAAATAAAAATAAAATAAAATAAAGAAAAAGAAAAGAAAGAAAATACGCCCTGATCAATCGATGATGTCATCGTCCTTCTTGGCCTCCGAGGGTGGAATTGCAACAGCAATGTAAGGATATGGTTGTGGTGAGAATTAATTCCAAATGAAATTACTCCCAATAATACCTAAAAAAAATCAATAAATTCCAATCAATAAATTAACATCCAAAAATTTAATTCAGTTTGCATCCAAATATCCATCACTTCACCTCAATAATCAATCAATTATTTATTGAATAATCTTATATAATAGCCATTAAATCAAATTTATTCAAAAAATAATCTAACTAATTCCAAACTCTCAAATCAATAAAATAGGCCTTTATTAACTAATAAATATATAAAAACTCAAATCAATTTAAAACATTGATATATCTAAAATATGCTAAAAAGGAAGTGATGAAAATGGTGGTGTAGGTGGGTTTGTTTGAGAAAAGGAAGATTAATATAGAGAGAAAGAGAAAAGAAAAAAAGAAAAGAAAAGAAAAAGAAAATAGAAAAATGGAAAAGGGAAAGAGAAAAAGATAGAGAGAGAAAGCTGGGGGGGTTTTGACTCCTTTTTTTTTTGGGAGGGAGGGTTAAAGATTTTGCGCAAGGCGCACATGGCACTGGAATGTGGCGTCTGAAAAGATGCCTCACACGTAGGGGCGCATGTGGAATGCGCCCCGCACGCGCGGGCCACCGCCCCACCCCCAACACTTTTTTTTTTTTTTGGAAAGCACCAAAGCAAATAAAATAATAAAAAAATAAAAAATACTGAAAACAATACAAATTTAAAGCAATTAAAAATTTGGGTTGCCTCCCCAAAAGCGCTTGATTTATAGTATTCGGCTTGACTTTTTGGGCTTCACTTGATGTTGGTTAAGGTGGTGGTGGATTGTTGATGATCAAATCACTTTCTCAATAATGTTTGATTCTTTTCCTATTCGCCTTAAACCGCCTTCTTGAACCAATTTCTTCCAACTCCATCATTCCATATGGAAAGATTTCAATTATGTGAAATAGCCCCAACCATCGTGATCTTAGTTTTCCTGGTAACTACTTAAAACGGGAGCTATAGAATAGTACCTGTTCACCTGGCTCTAATAGGTCTTTCAAAATTTTGCGATCACTCCTATATTCAGTCTCTCTTTTATGTAATTTGGCTTTTTTATTTACTACACTAACTGCAAAACACTTGTCAATGTCCTTAGGAAAATCAAATGCTTTAAACACATTAAAAGTTACATTTTCATCTTGGACCCTCATGGTTAGCTCACCTTTTTGCACATATATGATAGTCCTACCTGTGGCCAAGAATGGTCTCCCAAGGATGATTGGAACTTCAGTATCCTCTTCCATGTCTAACACAATAAAATCTGCATGGAAAATAAATTTATCAACTTTCACCAATACATCTTCAATTATTCCCTTAGGATACTTGAATATTCTATCCGCAAGTTGTAAGGTTACACTAGTTGGCTTGATCTCTCCTAATCCAAGTCGTTGGTAGATGGAATGTGGCATTAAATTTATGCTTGCTCCCAAATCGCAAAGTGCTCGTCCAGAAAATTTAGTACCAATTTTGCATGGTATGGTGAAACTCCCAGGATCATTAAGCTTCGGAGGTAACTTCTTTTGTATGATTGCACTGCATTCCTCTATGAGAACCACTATTTCAAATTCACTCAAACGCCTTTTCTTAGATAAAATTGCTTTCATGAATTTTACATAACTGGGCATTTGTTCTAAGGCTTCAGCAAATGGAATATTTATGTGGAGTTTCTTGAAAACCTCTAAAAATTGTTGAAATTGCTTATCTAACTTTTGCTTCTTAAGCCTTTGAGGAAAAGGTAGAGGTGGTATGATAGGATCAACTTCTTCAATTTTCTACTTCTCATCCCTTCCTTTCTCAACTAGTGATTCTTCTTCCAATTCTTCTGAAGCTGGAGGGACCTTTTGAAATTCTTACAATTCTCTACCATTCCTCAAAGAAACAACATTGCAATGTTCCTTGCCTTCTCGTTTAGGATTTATCTTAGTATCACTTAGCAAAGTTCTTTGCTGTCTCATACTCAATGCAGTGGCTAGCTGGCCCATTTGTGTTTCTAATGTTCTGATTGAAGCTGATTGACTCTGAATTGCTGCTTCAGTTTTTGTCATGAACTGCATAAACAGCTCCTCTAATGATTGCTTATTTTCTTGAGTTGGTGGATTTATTTGTTGCTGGAAGCCTTATGGTAGAGGTTTAGGGGCTGAAATTTATCCTTGATTATTACTCCAAGAAAAATTGGGGTGTTGTCTCCATCTAGAATTATAAGTATTTGAGTATGGATTTTTTTATTTCTGTTGAAGTTCCTAACAAACTACACTGATTCCAAAGGATGCTGATACTTATCACTCGAATGTGCATGATCACAAATTTCGCAAGTAATAAATTGGCTCTCTTGCTGCACTGGCTGGGTCATAATACTTGCTAGTGTGTCCATCTTCTTTGTTAAAGCTTCCAACTGTGCATTCAAAGATGTAGCAGCATTTACCTCATAGATTCTTGCAGTTTTCTTTGGTTGAGTTAATCTATCAATTGGCCACTGATAACTGTTTGCTACCATCTCTTCAAATAACTCAAATATTTCCCCAATTTTTTTCCTCATAAGTGTACCTCCTGCAGCAGCATCAACTAGTCCTTTTGTTTGTGCGGTCAATCCATTGTAGAATGTTTGCACTTGAAGCCACTTTTTCAATCCATGATGAGGGCACTTTCTGAGCATCTCCTTATATCTTTCCCATGCCTCATAAAATGTTTCCTGATCAAATTGGACAAAGGATGTAATTTCATTCCTCAACTTGACTATTTGTGATGGTGGGAAAAACTTAGCCAAGAATCTCTTGGCTAAATCCACCCAAGTGGAAATGGATCCTAATGGCAAAGATGATAGCCAACTATTTGCTTTGTCCTTTAGTGAAAATGGAAATAGCCTCAATTGGATTGCATCATCATAAACTCCATTATATTTGAACGTATCACAAATCTCCAAAAAATTAGCTAGATGAGCATTCAGATCTTCTGTTGGAGACCCCCCAAACTGGACTGAACTCTGTATCATCTGAATGATAGCAGGCTTGATCTCAAAATTATCAGCCTGAATAGATGGTCTAGCGATTCCTGTCTGAAAGCCTTGAATTTGTGGGATAACATAATCACCCAGATATCCATCTTCTTCTGGCATTTCTGTAGTATCCTAGTTTGCTCACTAAAGTGCTCGTCTACGTCTCCAAAAAGTTCTCTCAATTTCTGGATCAAAAGGTACTAATTCCGGCTCCTGATTATCTGGTTCCTGATTATCCTGCATATAATTGCAAAGGTTCCTGAAATAAATAAAAATAAAAAAAATAAAATAATGATCTGAATTAAAACTTGGTGCTTAAAACTAATATTAGCATAGACAAAATAATTTTAGTTCCCCGGCAATGGTGCCAAAAACTTGTTGGTTATGCAAAAATAAATAATGCAAACAAATATGCAAGTGCACGTGTCGCAACAAGTAATAAAATGATGAGAAGAGTGTCGATCCCACGAGAAACTAAATTATTCGCTACTAATTATTAATTTATCACACACTTGTTTTATTCAAACAAAATCAATTAAATAAGAATTAAAACTAAACTAATGAAAATAAGAAAAAAGGTACTGATTAATATTTCTATCAAGATATAGAAGCCTAGAATTATGATTTCATCAATCGAATAAGTTGATTACATAATTTTCTCCTTATGAAATTAATAATAGGTTATTAGTCTTGAGTTTTGTGCAATTACGAGGTTCTTTTGAGTTACCCGTAATCAAATTCCTAATTTATTCAATTCACTATATTTCTATGTGAATTAACTAAATTATGAATAAGGTTGTACCACTCAACTAACTCCCTAGGGTAAGCAGGTATATTCCTATCCTACTCACAAATTAATTAGTTCATCAATTTAAACAATTAATCCTAAGGTCTTTTATTGTCAATCAATCCCTAGATTTTCTTTTCCAAGACTTCTCTAGGGTTTGAAGATGCACTTGACTGTTGATCAAGCAATCAAATAGAAAAAGCACACAATTGAAGAAATAACCTTAAGCGCTATTAATTTCATGGAAGAAAATCATGCATCAATTCATTCAAAAGAATCCAGCATAATCCTAGAGTAACGAATTAGTTCATGATTGAATTGTCAAACAAAACATGAATAAAACGAAACATCGTTTCAAATCCAGAATTAAAAGCAAAATCAAAGGGAGAAGAAGAAACTCTATTCCTAGATGAATCTGATCTCTACTTTGTCCTCCCTTGAATCCCGAATTCTAGCGATATTTCTAATCTCCAAAATAGCAAATCCAAAAAATCTCCTAACTAAGTGTCTAAAAGGCCTATTTATAACTGATTAAAAGAGTCTTCTGATTAGAATAGGACTCGAATAAATAAAAAGACTTTTCTGCCCATCCTTGATTAGATCATGAGGTGTCATCCTGTCAGCATTCTCACCAACTTATGTCAATTTGTCCGCTTTTGTAGCTTCTCGACTTATATTCCTGTAATTCCAATTTTTCATCAATTAGCAAGGGAATTATAATTTTGTAAACAAGAAAATTATTTGTTAAGTCCTAAACATGATATTAAAATTAATACTAATATGGACTTAACACACAACAACACTATAGAGATTTGAAATTTTATAATACATTTAGTAAAATGGAAAATGCCTACAAATAAACAAAAGGATATAACAAAAAATATTGCTATTTTTATTTTCATATACATTGTAATGACAACATTATACTACCATATCTTGCTTCTAATAGTTAAAATTCAAGAATAGTTGAAACTTAACTTAATGTAAACGTGGTTTAAATCAATGCCCTACATAAAAGGTCCACATCTACAATTACCATTATAAACAACAAATAGGTTATATGGAGCACATATTGATAAGAAAAAGGCAAGAAAATTTACTCTATGTTCATTCAAGTTTAGTAAAGCAATAAGATAATGGTGACAAGCACCCCCAATTTGGTTGGTGATGGTTCCCTTTTATTTGGTTGGCGATTAAAGATGATAAAATAATCCCCAATTTTTGGGTACTCGTGGGAATTTTTGGGTTTGGATTCCCAAAATCAAGGAATTTTCTCCATGAAAATGTCATGGAATAGTGAATAAAGGAAGAAAGCATGCATGGAAGTTGAAGCTGTAGCTTAACCGCAGGGCTCAACACATTCATTATGATCATGCATTCCACTACGCAACTAGCCAGATATCACGTAGCACTTCATTTATCTTGCTGTTGCTTCAGTTATTAAGTATATAAAGAAACCACCATACCTGGGGAAAGGTGTGTAGAGAATTTGATAAGTTTTTCTTAGTTCATTCATCTTAGGTTCCTAGTAGTTCAGAAGCTAGTTTAGCTTATCTCTCTTAGTGTTTTATGTAGGTTTATAGCTTGTATTAGTATCTTGTCCCTATTAGCTATGTTATGTCATTTCCTTGTCTCTATTAGTTGTTATGTCAATTCTATGTTCTCTTGCTAATATTACTTACTGTATTCTCACCCAATAAATTTCTTTTGGCAACTTATTTCATAACAGTGGTATCAGAGCTAGGACATGCACTCTGGCAATGGCTAAGAACAACTCAAGGATGGAAGCTTTGGAACAACAAGTAGGAGAACTAACCGAGGGACAACACAATATAACATTGGCACATCAACAACTTGGGGTGAAACAACAAGAGTTAGTGGAGGGGCATCAAGAATGTAGAAGGTAACTTGAAATGGTCACCCAAAAGTTAGAAGAAATCTTCAAAAGCTTGAATGGAAAGGGGAAAGAACCAGTTGGTGAGAGTACATCCGACCCTCAAGAGCATACTAACAAAAAACAAAGACGAAGGAGGAATGTTGATGCCAGGAACACTGAAAAGGATTCCAGAGCACCACCTTAATAACAATATAAAGATTCCCAGGTTTGATTTTCCAAAATTTAATAGAGAAAATCCAAGATCATGGATTAGAAAATGCCATAAGTACTTTTTGGTGAACCCCATGCCATATTATGAGAAAATAGTAACTGCAACCATGCATTTGGAAGAAGTAGAAGATAATTGGTATCTAGATTATATTGAGGAGAGAGAACACATTAGGTGGATGCGATTCACTGAACTAGTGGTGGATAGATTTGCAGCACCAGGATCTGAGAACTTAGTAGGCCAGTTTAACAAGTTAAGTCAAGATGGAACAACATGAAAGTATGTGCAAAGGTTTGAGGAGCTAAAATCATTTATGATCAGCAGTAACATATTTCTTTCCAAAGAATATTTTATCGAGAGCTTTATCTGTAGTCTTAAGGAAGAGATATCCCAAATGGTAGAAATGCTAACTCCATTGGCACTGGCATAAGCTATCCATCCAGCAAGAAAACATGAGGGTTTGCTCAAGGCTATGGGAAGGAGGAACCAAGGAAGAAAAGAGCTCACCAGCAATAGGTAAGAACTTGGAAAAATAAAGCATCTAAAACCACAAAACCTTTCCAAACTAGTATTGATAGGTACCTACCGGTAAAAAGGCTATCTAGAGAAGAGTTGGATGAGAGGAGAAGAAAAAATTTATGTTTTAATTGTGATGAACCATATCAATTAGGGCATAAATGCAAAAAACTCTTTGTGATTTTAGGAGAGGAAGAAAAATGTGACATTGAAGAGACTTTAGAAAAACTAATTAAGGAAATGCTCCAAACAAGAATCATCCAACCTAGTGCTAGCCCTTACTCCTCTCTAGTTTTGTTAGTTAAGAAAAAAGATGGCACATAGAGGTTTTGTGTAGATTATAGGAAGCTAAACTCCATTACTGTTAAAGATAGCTCCCCAATTCCCACAATAGATGATTTGTTGGATGAACTTGGGGAGGCTAAGGTGTTCTCTAAGATAGATTTGAGAGCAGGCTATCACCATATAAGAATGCATGAGAAAGACATTCATAAAACTGCTTTTGTCATTGTTTCTAGTCACTATGAGTTTAAATTAATACCTTTTAGTCTTACTAATGCCCCCACAACCTTTCAATCTCTTATGAACTCTATTTTAAAGGACTATTTGAGAAAATTTGTGTTGGTATTTGTTGATGATATTTTAGTGTATAGTCCAAATTTGGAGACGCATAAGCAGCACCGTAGGCTTGTATTCAAAAGGTTACAGGAGAATAAGTTGTATGCTAAAGAATCTAAGTGTAATTTTGGGAAGAAAGAAGTTGAATATCTAGGACACATTATCAGTAAGTCTAGAGCGATGGTTGACCCTTTTAAAATCCAAGCTATGATCAATTGGCCAAAACCTATTAATGTCAAAAAATTGAGAGGGTTTCTTAGGCTTATAGGTTACGATAGGAAATTTATTAGGGACTATGGAAATGTGGCCAAACCCTTAATTGATATGACTAAGAAAGGTGGATTTAAGTGGAGTGAACAAGCTGAAAATGCCTTTGAAATGCTTAAAGAAGCAATGAGCTTAGCACCAGTGCTCCAACTTCCCAATTTTAGCAAACCCTTCACTGTAGAAACAGATGCTTGTTATAGTGGTCTTGGAGTAGTGTTAATCCAAGAGGTTCATCCAATTGCATATCTCAGCAAGGCTTTGAGCCCAAAAAATCTAGGCCTTTCAATTTATGAGAAAGAATTCTTAGCTATTCTCATGGCAGTGGAAAAGTAGAGACCCTCCTGGTGTATGGTCAATTTATTATCAAAATGGATCAGCACAGCCTCAAATATTTGCTAGAACAGAGAATCTACACACCTCTCCAACAAAAATATATGTCTAAACTCATGGGGTATGACTACAAGATTTAATTCAGAAGAGGCAAGGAAAATTTGGCTGCAGACGCTCTATCTAGACAAGTTGAGGAAGATAAACAATGCAATACAATTACTGTGCTTAAGCCATTATGGATTTCAGAGTTGCTTGCAAGCTACAAGGATGATCCAATCGCTCAAGAAGTAATCGCTGAGCAAGTTATGTACCATTTTAATGTCTCATTCTTCTCTTTTGCTGATAATATTATAAGGTATAAAGGTAGGCTGTATGTTAGGGAAAACATAGCACTAAAGCGCAATATCATTCACTCTTTTCACACTTCACGTTTTGGGGGGCATTCAGGGGTTCATAACACCTTGCCTAGGATTAGGAACATTTACTTGCGGCCTGGTATTAAGAAAACTATACAACAATTTGTTTCTCATTGTCGAGTGTGTCAACCATGTAAGCCGGAACATGTCAAACAACCTGGTAGGACTGTAAATGGATATTAAAAAATTTGTTTACCATTTGCATCTGTTTAAAGAGGATATTATCTGTATTTGATTAGTAGATATTTGATTATAAATGGATATGAATATGGTAAATGGGTATCCGCTTCGTTTAATATCCGCTCCAAATATATATTTATTAAATCATATATTATTTATATTTTTCAATTAAAATCTCATAATCCACACATATATATATATATTATAATTGAAGAATTAGGAAGAAAAAAGAATAAATTTAAAAAATTACTGTAATATAGAGAAAAAAATTGAAGAATAAAGTTAATCAACATAATTATTGTTGGTTAACTTTATAATTAATAAGTACTAATAATCAATTATAAAGTCAATTATTAACTAGAAATTATGCTATTTGTTTGATTGCTTTCTTTTTAATGAAATTATATAGTTTTTTCTATTAATTAAAATATGTATTTGTTATAGGTTCATAGATTTACGTATTTGGATATTTGTTGATAGATATCTAAATAATTATTATCAAATATAAGTATAGAAAAATAATTCAAATACGAAAAAGTTTAATAAAATATGAATGAGTCTAAATAATTATAATCAAATAAGGATATATCCGAATTTGATCGATATCCAACGGATACGAATTCGGATATTATTTTTAAATATCCATCAAATTCGTATCCGTATCCGCATATTCAAAAAGTTAAATCGATACGAATATGAAAACAGTGTATTCGATCCATTTAATATCCGTTTATACCCCTATAACTTGGTTTACTACAACCACTTCCTATTCCTACACAAGTTTGGATGCACATCACAATGGATTTTATAGAACAACTTCCCAAATCTGAGAATAAAGATACTATTTGGGTAGTAGTAGATAGGTATACAAAATATAATCACTTCATTGCATTATCACATCCTTTTCCTGCATCCACTATAGCAAACCTTTTCCTGGATCACATTTATAGGCTGCATGGTTTGCCAGCAAGCATAACTTTAGATTGTGATAAGATTTTCACAAGTCAATTATGGAAAGAACTTCTATCCACACTTGGAATCCAGCAACATCTCAGCACTTCTCATCACCCATAGACGGATGGTCAAATAGAGAGAGTGAATCAATGCTTGGAAACATATTTGCGATGTATGATTGGCACAGCTCCACGAACGTGGTCATCTTGGCTTCCAATGGCCGAATGGTGGTACAATTCCACTTATCAGTCAGCTATCTCAATGTCTCCCTTTGAAGCTTTATACGGGTACAAACCTCCACAAATCAGCTTGGGACCTTACATGGATACATCAATAATAGGAGTGGAGGAACTAATTCAACATAGGCAGCACATCAGTTATCAGTTGAAGGAATAATTGAATCAAGCTCAACAGTGAATAAAGTATTATGCGAACAAAAATGCTTGGAACGCAGCTTGCAAGTGGGAGATTAGGTATACTCCAAACTCAAACCTTATAGGCAACACTCATTGCACAAGAGTAAGCTTTGGAAGCTTAGTCCAGAATATGACGGTCCATTTCAAATTATAGAAGTGGTAGGAAATGCAACATATAAACTTCAGCTCCCTCCTTCATCCCAAGTTCATCTCGTATTCCACGTATCAGTCCTCAAACAAAACATAAAACTTGAGGATCAAACTATTGCCACCTTACCTGCCATTGACGATAAGGGGAAGCTAATTCTTGAGCCAATTAACATCCTTGCTAGAAGACTAGTAAACCGCAATAACTAGGCAATACCACAGCTATTGATCCCATGGGCACACTTACCATAATCAGAAGCAACTTGGGAAGATTGGAATGTGATTATCAAATAGTTTCCGCAGCTAGAGTCTTCGAGGCAAGACTCTCATTAAAGGGAAGCGTATATCATGGACTAGTGAATAGAGAAAGAAAGCATGCATGGAAATTGAAACTATAGCTTAACCATAGGGCTCGACACGTTCATTATGGTCATGCATTCCACTACGCAACTAGCCATATATCACATAGCACTTCATTTATCTTGTTGTTGCTTTAGTTATTAAGTATATAAAGAAATCACCATACCTGGGGAAGGGTGTGTGGAGAATTTGATAAGTTTTTCTTAGTTTATTCTTAGTTCATTCATCTTAGGTTCCTAGTAGTTCAGAAGCTAGTTTTGCTTATCTCTCTTAATGTTTTATGTAGGTTTATAGCTTGTATTAGTATCTTGTCCATATTAGCTATGTTATGTCATTTCGTTGTCTCTATTAGTTGTTATGTCAATTCTATGCTCTCTTGCTAATATTACTTATTGTATTCTCACCCAATAAATTTCTTTTGGCAACTTGTTTCATAACAGAGAATGAGGATAGAGATAAAAATACCTCAAAATTAATTCATAGATTCCACTCTCCGCCCTATGGAGTCCTCCTCGTCATCAACTAATGAGATGCCTTAATTGTGTTTATATATACGTCATTTTTTTATAAATAGTAAAAATATATACAATTCAAATCTAATTTTTATTCATAAATCCTAATTTATATTCCTAACTTCTAATCCTGAATTTAGGGTGAATAGGTGATGGTATACTATTTTGGGGATCCGCGCAAAGATTCAAGTAACAGGGATAAAGGAACAAAATTCCCTACATGGAGGCTCGAGAACAAGGACGGGGGATGGGTGGGGGAGGGGAAGTTGCTCCCTGCCTGGTCTCCACTCGAGTGCCATCTATAATTTTCCTATTATTTAACAAGAGTCTAGAATTATCAAATATGAACTGTAAGATTGAGATAGAAATGGCAATCGGTCCGAGTAGATTGTGTCCCCGCCTTAGACCCGCCCGGATGGTTACGGGTCCTAATTTTATAGACTCGGTCGGGTCTAGGGCAGGTTGTAGGTTTAAGTAAACCCATCACGAACTCACCCTGCATAATAAATATATATAATATATATTATATATATACTATATGCACATAAAACATAAAAAATTAGGATATATAATAGAATATATATATATATATATGTATTTCATCAAAAAAATAATACTTTTGTACTCCTTCAATGATTATTAAAATGATGGAGAATATACTAACATCAATTAATATGGATTTTTTGATTTTAAATTTTAAAAAATAGTGTTAGAAACTTATTGTATATTGAATTTTAATTTTTTATACATGTATACATATTCTTTGTGTAAGTTTATCTTAATCAATTTTGAGATCACATGAGTTGTAAATTTATATATTTTAATTAAGAGAGAAAAAAAAAAAGGGTTTGGCGGATTAGACCCCCTGGGTTAGAAGTCTAAAGTGAAGCAGGGTGGGGCAGAGCGGGTTTAAAAGAGAGGGCGGAGCAGATTTTGGGTCCTATCAAACTCGTCCTATACCTACCCCTTTGACACCTCTAGAATGAGATGGATGAAAGAAATCTACTACATTTAGATGTGATTATCTCTATATAAATTAGTCGTTATGGCACGTCGTTCTTGCGTGCATAAATTTAAATTGATTTAGTATAAATGAAAAAAACACTCAAAATAAACTTATCACTTAAAAAACTTTAAAATTCTACATAAGAAAAAAAAAAAAAAAAAAGGTTAATATGCCCTAATAATCTCTTGTTCCAATCTAGTCATTAATATTTTTTTACCTCTCTTTATGCAACTGAATTTAAGACAGATAACAACTAAAAAGAATTGATAGATAATTTTATAAAATTAATTGTAGAAAGAATATATAATTAGTTTATAGAATGTGGTAGGAAAATAGAAGAAAGTGCAAAAGAAATTAGAGATAGGCAGTTTGTTACTAGGAAATAAAATTTCACTTGCAACCATAATTTCTTTTTCCCTAAATCAACTAAATGTTTAAGAGGAAAATAGGCATATCATAATTTGATGTAGCATGAAAAAATTATTCTTTTGCGAGTGTAAGGAACTTATCTTTTACATAGTATAGATATATTTTGTGGTCATATCTATTCTGTAATTCATATGAAAGGGATTTGGGTTGTTAACGCCTCGTTTGTTTTCATTTTCAAACCCCATTTTTATTTTCTCCTCAAAATGAAAATAGAGAATTATCACTATTTATACTGTTTTCTCAAATATTTTTATTTTTAAAACATTCTTTATTATATTCTCTCTCCATTTTCATCCCCTTTTTAACCCCTTATCATTACCTTAATTATTTTTTATCTTCCCAATACTTCTCATACATCATTTACAACAAAATTATTATAAATTCAAATTCAAATTATAATACTATTTTTTCAAACAATCACATATCACATCATCAATTTAAATTCAAAAATTACACAACTTTTAATACAAAAACACCCAACATCCAAATGCATCTTATTTTCACACTTATATAAACTTATAATTTTCTATAACACATTCAAATAAAACTTTATTTTTTACAATAATTATTCTAACTAACTTTTTATTATATATTTTTACTAAAAAATAAAAATAACTCCAGAAAATGAAACCAAACGGACCGTTACGGCTTTGGCAATAAATATTTGATAGCAAATGCAATTTTCCTCCAAACAGTAAAAGAAGAATCACCTTAATTCTAACCCCAATCAGACGGAACAAATTCTTCCAATAGATTAAAGCAGAAAAAATACAAATGACAAAAAATATGATTGCTCCAACGACTTGAGATTTACAGAAGTGGAGTCAACTCCCATGGATTCTCCTATCTGCCAAACCTTCAATGTCCCTCCTCCCCTATATAAAAACCCATCACCCCAAAGCCTTCTCCACCTTGAAAAACCTCCGCTCATTACTCTCCACAATAATGGAAAAAAACACCGTCGGGAACAACAAAGATGCCTCGACCACCGCCGGAGCCGACCCTCCGCCGCCTTTTGATCCATCAATACCTGCCGCTCCAATCTCTTACCCACTCCAAACGCTTGAGGAATTGGAATCCCGAGCCTACTTTAAGTCGTTTCACTACCCGTTCAACCAAGCTTCAGTGAAGCTGCCGACGGTCGGCGGGGCGGAATTGCCGCAGCGGCCTCGGATTCTGGTTTGCCATGACATGGCGGGAGGATATACCGATGATAGATTTGTACAGGGTGGGACAAATGCTGATGCGTATGCGATCTGGCATTGGTATTTGATTGATGTTTTTGTTTACTTTGCGCATAGTTTGGTGACATTGCCGCCGCCGTGCTGGACTAATGCTGCTCATAGACATGGCGTTAAGGTATGATGTGAACAGGGTAATTGTTTTTTGCGACTGAATATGCTTTTTTGCGCTTGCTTTCCATCATTGCTCATAATGGGATTACTTTTTTGTGAAAAGGTTATAATGATTTTATGGTAATTAATGTTCAACTTCATTGAGATTCTGGAAAAAAGGTATTCTTTTTCTGATCTTTGTTTACCTTTTGATGTGGTGAATTTATATGTGCTGACTCTTACTTGAACTGCATTTCTGCTTTTACATTTCTTTTCCCTTTCTTCTTTTTCTTTTCTTTTCTTTTTTTTTTTTTCCTTTTTTTTTATTTTAACTGCCTTAATGCTGTTATTTTTCTTGGGTTATTGCTTGTTTTGTTTTTACTCTCATTGATATGGTAATCATCTGTCATGATTATCATCTTCTTAACAACAATAACAGAAAGAACAGTAAATAATTCTTCCTATTGTAACTATTATTATTGTAATGATGTTGTTGAAAAGGTGCATTTCTTAAATATACAAAATCAGCATGGTTGTCTTGATAATTGCTCAACAAAGAGTCTCCCATGGAGGAAATTTCGTAGTAATTGTTTCCTGTTCCTCTTTTCTAAACTGATTTTGGATGTGAATCTTTCATCCAAGTTCTGTTTATATTGAGATAACTGGCTGTGGTACTGGTGGACGTTCACACGCAAGGTTACTGATTGTATTCATACAAATTAAGGTATTAGGAACTTTCATCATGGAGTGGGATGAAGGAAGAAAACGTGCTGATAAATTGTTATCAACAAAAGATTCTGCTCAAATGTATGCTGAGAGATTGACTGAGCTTGCTGTTGCTCTAGGTTTTGATGGTTGGCTGGTAAGCTTATGTTTCTCCTATATCCAATCTCCATATTAGCTTTGTTCTTTTGTTTTAATAATTCAACAGTGCTTGTTTCATTTGGTGCTGGATACCTGCAATTCTTCCTTATTGGCGTACTGAATGTTTCAACTTCTAAAAATGAGTCCCTCTCTAGAAATTTCAGAATTGATGTCTGTAGTTAAACCTACTGGGCTTTGTTAAGTCATGCAGTTCTGTGCATGAGCCTCAGAGAAGCACAGTTCCATCATTTTAGAGTATGTACATATGCTTGCAGGAACTGGACCAAACTATTAATGATACGAAAACATCCATCTCCATGTGTACTTTTTACAGTAATACATTTTCCTTCTTTAGGTGGAAATCATTTGGTCTATAAGTTCTTCAAAACATATAAGATTTTCAACAATAATCACATAGATTCTTTGAGATAATGAAATTAAACGATGTTTTACTGTTTTGATCAGGGAAAGAACTAGCATAGAATTTGTTTAGGATGCTATTCTCCTACAAATATGAATTCCAGAAAGATTCATTTGCAGTCCCTTTTATTGGCAGATCAATATGGAAGTCAATTTGGATCCTGGACAAATCCCTAATCTGAAAGCATTTGTCAGCCATTTGAGCCAGACCATGCACTCTTCAGCACCTGGGTCCTTGGTTATATGGTAGTTATCATACTTGGTAGAGTACCTCACATAGGCTTTCCGTTTTGGATTTTGGTTATACATACTGAACAATTTTATGTATAAAATGTGATAATGCAGGTACGACAGTGTTACTGTTGATGGTGATCTTAGCTGGCAGAATCAATTAAATGACAAAAACAAGCCTTTCTTTGACTTATGCGATGGCATATTTCTGAACTATTCATGGAAGGTGCTTACTTCTTTATATTTGCAAAATATACTGGCTACTCTCCTTTTTTGTCTTTGAGATTTTTCTTCTGTATGATACAGGAAGATTTTCCTAAGCTATCAGCTGATGTTGCTGGTGACAGAAAATTTGATGTTTACATGGGCATTGATGTCTTTGGAAGGGGCACTTTTGGGGGTGGACAATGGACTGTAGGTTCCAACACATTAGCCTTGCCCATTTGATGAATAATCATGTATTTTCTAAGTTGTGTTAAATCTTTATTGATATACTTTCTTGTTTCTAGTTTCATCTAACTGCTCATTTATATTTTTAGACCCTTGTTTCCTTGTGTGTGTTGTATTCTTTCTAGATTTTGTTAAAATCTTTTACGATGTAATTTCTTGTTTCAAGTTTCATCTAACCCATACCACATATTTTCTAGATCCTTGTTTGACTTGTTGTCTTATGTGAAGAGAATGAGTTTGTTGGTTTAATTTTAAGATAATATTGAAGAATATGAAATAGGTCAATCATCAAATAGGAGAAAACATATTTATGAATTTGAACAGTATAGGATGGACTGAGATCTTTGTCCTAAATTAAAGACCAGATAGAAAGCACCTACATTGATAGGTTAGTTTATTTAGTGACTCTTCTAGGCAGATTTGAGGTTCATAAGCATGTTTCGGATCTCCAAATTGAATAGTGGACTTGTTATGAAATAGAAGTTCTGAATATCAGTTTAGTATATATACTTCATAACTAAAGAAAACTACTGATTATATCTCTCCCTGCCAACCTTCAGGCCTAACATTTCTAGAAAACTTTCCTCGAAGTTATGTGGATTGTGTATGAAATTCCAAAAACACTTCAAATATTTTTTCTTTTGCAGACGAATGAAGCCCTTGATGTAATAAAGAAAGATGATGTTTCAGCAGCCATATTTGCACCTGGATGGGTCTATGAGACTCAGCAACCACCTGACTTTCAAACTGCTCAAAATAAGTAATGCACTTGTACTTCCCTGTACCAATGTATCTGATCTTCGGTTTTGTTACTTTGTTTTCCTTAGGATTATGTTTTAAAGTTCTGATTGACTAAGATACAACTTTGTGGAATATTGTCTAACAAGAGTTATCATTTTGTCTGGCATGATGGATGTGGCTATTTTACCTGCAGTATTCATTTCGTAATTCTTCTCGAGTGAAATTCTCATGTCAAAGTTAACACGGATCATTTGCATTTTCGATTTCACATAATGCACGCTGGCTTACCTTGGTGCCCTTTTGCATTTAACAACTCTTTTGTTATGTTAATCTGACTTAATTCTGGATACTGCAAAAATATTTGTGATAGTCCTATTGAGTGACTTCTCCTCTTAAATTAATTTCCTGTCAATGCAAACATCTCATCATCTGATCTTCATGCTACCTTAGGTGATCGTAATCAACTTCTAGTATTGAGCATACCTATAGGTTTTCAACAAATTTGATTTCAGCTTCACTGCTTTTTCTTCACTCATGTTCATTTATTGAATAAACAGATGGTGGGGACTTGTTGAAGAATCATGTGGAACTGTACAGAACTACCCCAAATTACTCCCATTCTACTCAAATTTTGATCAGGTATCTACCATTACATGTTATGTAACTATTTTTTTTTTCTCCTTTCCATTTGATTATTCTCTCTGAAGTATTTATATTGGTCCATTCTTCTATTTATTGTTTAATGAAAGCCAATTTATTCAAACTCGTGTTCTTTAGAATCAATTAGGCCATAAGTGGAATGACTACAATCTGTGCTAATTTTTTTATTTTTTCCTCTCCCTGAATCAAAAATGTAAGCTGGATTTGGGATATCCTATGCAGTCTATCCATGATTAATCGGAGAACAAAGTTTAATACCTCATCAACGAAAGTACCTTAGACAATGCGAAAGTACTTTAGTTGCTCGTACTTTTCTCCCTTGCAAAATTGGGAAGGTGTGCGTTGCTGGAAAGTTGTGATATATACCGACTAAAACAAATATGAAGGAAAATTGATACTTCCAGTATGCTGCAAATTGAGGGTTCAAAGATTTTGATCAAGACTAAGTGTTGCAACATAAATAATATGTCATTATTTCCAGGGTCATGGTTACCACATATACATTGATGGAGAGCAAATTTTGGGCACTTCTTGGAATAACATTTCTTCCCAAAGCTTTCAGGTATGCCTCGCACAGATGTTTTGCTTTCTTTTTGTGCCCAACATCTTACATTATCGATCATTTTGCACCAGTAGCGAATGAAGCTACTTTTAAACTTAAAGTACATGACTGGTTAAATTTCTACAAACAAATCACTGCTTGTGAAGAATTTTCTGTATTGTCACTATCATGCCATTTTGGGTTGACTATGGATCTCATGAGCAGGCAATTGGTGTACAACTAAGATTGTTTATCATACTGCAGAATTGATCTCTTGAGTCAATTATTGCATTTTCCAAGGAAAAGAAGGAATCAGAGTGATGAGCAATTGATTTATGCATTTTTCAAAATGTGTTTGTGTGCTATGAGAAATGCTTACAGGTATAAATGGATTTGTAAAAAAATTTTACACTTGGAAACTCTTTCATATAATCCATCTACCATAGCCATGATTTTTGTCTTTTTCTTCTTAAAGCAATCGGAGAGAGCCATTTTCTTCTTCTTTTATGTAGCAAACAGTAGTTCACTCACTCTAGAGAACATAACCTAGCAGTTTATGGTCATTAATGCCATCGTCTGTTTAATTCCACATCTTGCTTATGATAGGAGTATTCAAGTGAGATATGACTATAATATGCATCTATTTGAACTTTTCTGGTATTCACTGCTGTTGTGATTGCCTGTGTAATCATTAGGTTTATTTAGTTTGGCCTATTTTTCTGTTCTCCTAACTCATAGGCTTTGTTACAGCCTTTTATTAAATATCCTGGAGACTCCACCACTCAGCCAATCCAAGTTTCCATTAAGTAAGTTACTTTAATCATTCATATTATTACGTATTTTCATTTTCTTAAAAATATTGGCTAGGATGATAATTCTTCCCTATTGTTTGATAACATTATTCAGTTGGTAACTCCTATATACCATAAAGATATTGAGAAAAAGATGTCTTTACTTTTATTTATTTCTCATACAGATTGCTGCTTGAAAGTTTAAAGTTTTACTGAGCCCTTGAAAAGATACCAATGTGGTGTGTGAACCCTTCTCATAATGCAGTCTTGTAAATTTCTTCTATAGAGTAATAGCCAAATTAGAATCATACATTTTCTTTTTCCATGTAAAACTTGTAGCAGTACGAAGTTCATTGTTTAGGATCTATTCACGAAACTCGCAAACATGACAAATGTATGCCAATTACAGTTTCAAGGAAGCATCTTATAGTGGAGGAGGAAACATCTCATTTATAGGAACTCTTGGTGATGATGCTGAATTTACCGCAAGGCTCTTCCAAGGAGAGCTTCTTTTAGGGAGCTCACCAGTTTACTTCACATATTCCGTAAGACTCTAAAACAGAATTAAATACGCTCTACAACTTCAGTTTGTGAATATTTCTTCAAGTATAAGCTGATACTAGTCACTATCTTGATGATAGAGTTACCATTATAGACTATGAACTTGATAATTGGATCAGCAAACTATTTATGCTTTTGGTTTTCTAATGAAAATAATTTATGCAGGTTAAATCAAATGCAAACTCTCTGTTAGGTCTTTCTCTTGAGTTAACTTCTTCCACAAAAGAGAAAGTGTCTGTACTTCTTGCCGCCCCAGGAGATACCTTGTTAACCATGAACCAGTTCTCAAGCCGTTTTACTAGTGTGATAATGCCACGCCATGTAACCAAGCTGGAGGAAGAACCCAAATGGGTCATACAAGAAAGCAGCATCAACATGCCTGGATACATACTGAAAGAAATTCAGGCTTTATGCTACAGATCAAAACCAGAAAAATCTGCTGATGAGACCCTTTCCCGTGTTTCATCACAATACAATGCAGTACTTGGAGATATTAAGATTACTACTGCTGGAGAGAATGCAAACTTTCCACCATCTAATTCTTGGCTTGTTGATGGTGAATTCGTCAGTTGGACTTCAGGCTCTCAGGGATCCAAACACCTTAGTGTCAAAATCGTTTGGCGGCTGAAAGTTGGCAGTGCTGATCTTTTCCCGCAGTACAATGTATACGTCGAAAAGCTCACTAGTTCAGTGTCTGACAATCAGAGTCAAGTGCTTGAAGTAGCTAACGAGTATCTTGGGGCGGCAGTGGTGAAATCCTTCTACATTTCTGACCTAGAAGTTCCTTCTGGCACTTCTAGTCTGAAATTCATAATCCAAGTATGTGGTCTTGATGGGACTTGCCAAAAGCTTGAAGATTCTCCAGTGCTCCTACTGCAAGTTCAGGGTTCATAAATCTCATTAATTGTTGTTGTTCAGTCAGATTGCTTATTACAATAGAGAAGAATGTAGACCATTAACGTAAGGTGTAAGATTAAAATAAAAGTGCTTCTAGCCACTTCATTTATCGTTGCCATGAAACAACTGTTAGTTTTTGTACTATATTACCATGTATATGATTGTTTAAGTGAAACAAAAATTCATCGATGACAAAGTAATATGTATGCATAAGATAGGTATGCATCAATGTATCTAAACATATGCATACAAGTTGATAGTGGTCGATGATTTATTCTGACCTACGTGTATAATTAACAGTGGTCAATGTTGAATTCTGTCTTTGAGTCGCCATATATCAATTCAAAAGTATTTTTTAAATTTGAACATATAAAAAAAAGATTTTGTCCATATTGATTACTCTATCTCAACTAATTCTATATATAATTTATGCTTTTTTTGAGAATAATATTTTCAACAATGCTCGTATTTTATCATGTATATAGCAGATCATCTTTAAGTAATAGTCTCAAAAGGAAACAAACAACAAATAGCAACATAAATAGAAGCTACAGAACATAAAGAAAAAAGAGGGAATGAAGTTTGAAAAAGAAAAGGAGGACATAGCCATTTTGGAAGCATATTGGCCTCGAGCCCACCAAAAAAGAACTATGTTTTCCACTCATCTAATCTTCTGCCTTCAAAAGAAGGATGTAAATTTCGAGGTTGATATATAAAAGAGAAATTTATTTTGTCTTTTTATATCATTTTCAATGATTTTAATCTTCCATTTTCGACTCATTTTGACCCACTTTTGCATCCCCTGATGCATGTACTTGACCTACTTAAGTCACATTTACCATAAATTCTTCATAAAGTAATTACATCAATTCAGTCTTTTTTTTTTTTTTTTCAAATTTGTGGCATAATATGACCCCACTAATTCTAAAGATACACCGGATTAAGCAAATTACTTTAACTATGACCAAAAATAGCTCTATTTGATGGTAAATAAAAAAAATAATTACCAGAAAAATGCGCGAAACCAAAAATTTTGAGAATTAATGCATCATATTTTTATGTAATTATTTAAGGAGTTATATATATATATATATATATATAGAGAGAGAGAGAGAGAGAGAGAGAGAGAAATGTTTGAGATTGAAATGTGTATTATGATCAACAAAATTAACTGAAAAGTTTTGGAATATGCGGAAAAACATAGCTGTAATGCTAAAAAATACAATAAGGAATAATGAGATAAAAAAATAATCTATTATCTCACCGAACAAATAAATTAGGACCAAAAAGAAAAAGTAAGTGAATAATTTTTAGTAAATTGTTTGACTTGGGAGAACAATTCCACATCAGGGTTTAGCCAAAGCAAACTGAGGAATCTCTTTAAAATTTATTGAGTTGTTTGCCTAAGTTGTTTTCTAGCAATTTGCAGCCGATTGGACGTATAATTAGACGAGCAAATTAATATATATTAGAAAAAGACTCAGTCATGGACAAGTACAATTATTAAAAATATATGCAAGCCATTGCTTGGGTTTTCGTCCATGAACTGAGCACTTCTTTGTAATGGCCCCCCCCCCCCCCCCCCCCCAACCCCACGTGAACAAGCTCTATAGAAACACAATATAATTTAATTAATTTCTTAAATCTATTTTATCCTAGCTATTTTCAAAATGTAATGGACGGTTTTTAACTATGAAAAAAAAATTAATGACGCGTTGATTGAGTAATAAAAGATGAAAATTTAAAATTTTATAGGTAGGAAGTCTTGGTTCGACTCCCATTAATTAAACGTAATATGGTGTTTGGATTATACATTATAATGATTAGTAATTGAAATTTTGTTGTAAAGGCCACTTTAATAAAAAAAATATATATCTTGCTAACCATACGATCATTAATTTTCACATACACACACACACACACACACAAAGAATATATATATATATGTGAAATCAAATTAAAATATGAAGATTATACATTTACCAATGTGATGACATTTAATTTTGTAAATTAACCTATTAGACAAATGCTAATGAGCATTATTTCAATCCCAACATTAGAAAAAGTATTATCACCTAAGTAATATATACATATATATATATAACATTTTTAAATTGATTAATTATCATTTAGCATGAGTTAGGGAGGTGATACCAACCTATTTTCATTATTGAGTGAGCAAAATATGATATCTTAATCCGAGTGGTCAGGTAACTAACTGATTGCATCATCCTTGTATTTAAATATGCAAATTACAAATTTAAATTTTATCGAACTTTTGGTGTGTATGTATAAATAAAAAAATATATATACAACTTCTTAATTGGATATATTTGAGTGAATTACAAATCTCATGTTCCATGTCTTTTCTTTTTTCTTTTTTCTTTTTTCTTGGGTGTTGGTGTTTTTTTTAATCTGGGGGGGGGGGGGGGGGTGGAGATTATGTAGGGGATTGGTTAATGCTTTGGTAGTAATTAAATTATTGCATGCAGAATTTATGTCTGCTATAATGTATATGTTTGAGAGGGCACCGCCCTTACAACATTTGTTCATTAATTTACATGGTAGAAGCGAAGAACCCTGTTGTTTAATACGCTAATCGAATATTTATTTTGCTCCACATGGTAGCGTTGACTTATCATCTTACCTTTGTTTTCGTACATTAAGCCTCGCTCCTCTTGTACATATACATTTTTGTCCTGTCTGTGACCTCAAGAAGTTTCCTTTTACACTTGTCTGTGCCTATGTACGTAAATTGCATTGGAATGACCTCAATTAGAGGATTGCATCTAATCTACTTCCGATTAAATTACACTCTTTAGGTAGTAAATAAGTGAAATACATATATAATCCCCAAATAGGTCGAATATATATACTTGTCATTTGTCATATGAATGATTTGAAAAAAAAGAAAAAGAAATATATATTTAATAAGCACGACCAGAAATATTGTTATGTATCACGGACGACTAATCTTTCTTACTTTTTTAACATATCCTTGATTTAGAAAAGAATTACTTTTCAAGAAAAGATAAGGTTAGTCAGTTGATCAATACATACATACACATATATATATGTATATATCATCGCTAGCTGTATCAAAGCATATGAATAATTAATGATAAGAATTAAACAGAATTAAGCAGAAAATAAATTAAATAATTAACGTTAACCTCCATATATATATATATATATAATTATTTTCTTTTGATTGATATAATTAAGAAACCATGTCATGTCCGTACAAGGATTCTTTCTTGAAAGGGTCATAGTTAATTACATTGGTGTTAGAAGGGGTAAAATCGAGCAACTGGGGCAGGTTGTTTTGGAGGAAAAACGATTTTTCATCTGCGTCGTCAAGCAGTAGTGGAGGTGGGCCCAAGCTGGCGGCGGCCTCCTGATGATGATCTTGCTGCTGCATCTGAATGCAAAGTATCTCCGCCTGAGCCACTGCCAGCTGCATTTGGAGCTGGGAGACTTGGTTTTGGAGGTAAGATATGGCACCCACGCACCCATACACCGGATCTCTCGCTCTTGCGTTTGCCTCGTACACTAGGCTACTCACCGCGTCCGCTCTCTGATGCACCGGAAGCTCCTATATATATATATATATATACACAATAAATATGTTTTGAACCCTATTAGGATATATATAGAAAATGTTGAAACATTTATCGGAATACAGAATTTGCTAGTTACATCATGATGTGCAGTTTGCATCGATCCTTTGTTTCAATTCAATTTAGATCTGATATTTCGTTTCATGAATATATGATATTTGTATTAAATATATTTTTTTAAATAATTAATTTAAATGAGATGTGCTTGCATGTATTCATCAAATTGAAATAAAAGATGAAATATTAGTTAGAATAGGAAATTCAAAGTGGATGACCTCCGGTGTGTAACTTGCTACAAAACCTACTAAATTTTCGCTTGCCTTAACACTAGCAGTGGACACCCACGATCATGATTTATACAGGCAAAGACGGAGTCATGAATAAACTGTGATTGAATTTTTAACGAAATATAAAGGGGCTGATGTTGTACCTACCAACATTCGGTACACTCTCGTATAGTTCTGTGATTAAGGGTTTAGTTATTAACTAAGATTTCAGCTTGCATGACCTAGCTAGCAAAGACATATAGGGAAGTCTATATATATATATATATATGTGTGTGTGTGTGTGTGTGTGTGTGTGTGTGTGAACGTTTTCCAGTTCAGACAAAGAGTACTCCTAGCTAGCTAGCGCTAGCTCTCCATCTTCTTTTCACCAAAGACTTAGTTTGGGAACAAATTAAGATGGTCAATTATAACATGTTAATTTGAGAATATATATATATATATATATACATGGTTAAAATTGATAAAGAGGGAACTAAGAGGCCAATTAATATTTATTACCTGCAACATTTTGCTGACATTGCTAGCACCAAAGACCTTGTGAACAATGGCAAACTTGTGAGGGTCATCAGATGGGAAATAAGGCGCAAATACGCAGTCCTTAGCGCAACGCCGGCGGAGCAACTTGCAGGAAGCGCAAGGGGAAGTCCCACCCATTTCAGGCCTGTTAATTAATTTGAGAAGAATGAAAAGAAAAAGTTGTGGGAAGAAAGATCAACGCATATAGCTAGTGGGACAATTAATTAGACCAGTGTGTATTTATAATGGGCCGGCCAAGAGTACTGTGCGGACTTGCTAAGAGATTCATGAATAACTTCAATTATTATTCAATATAGAAGGTGGTGTGGGGTTAATTAATAAAATATTACAAGTGATTTGATAATTTTAATACACACAAACACTATATCTCACATGAAACTGGAACTTTTTGTCCATCTAACTGAAAAGGTCTCAAAAGAACGTTATACAGTACTGAAACTTAATAAAACTGCTGATTAATTTAGTGTGTATTAATATAGAGAGAGACAATAGTAGCCTCCTAAGTTCTATTTAATATGTATATACGTAGACTTTTTATTGGTATACAACTATACATATAGATCGAACCTGCAGGTAGCCTCCCTATGGGGGAGTACTTGATACATTGTGTGGCTTGTATATATAGATTCCATCAGTTATTTTGAACATTTTTTAACCAAATATATATATATATATATGACCCCGATGTATAGTGTATATAAAAATTTTATAAATATTTATTTGTGTTATTATGAAATATATTTATACCCTTAGTAGAAATAATACAAACAATGATTAATAAAATTAAGGAAATATTACTAAAACTCCATTGAAATAAATTTGTATATCTAAAACGTTTATAAAATTATCTTTCAATCTGGAAAAACCCATTTCACAAACTTGTTCTTCCAAAAAGTCCAACTATTAACTTTTACCCTATTTACATGCAAAATTGCCGTTAAATATCTCACATTAAGAAGTTTTTTATTTATTAACAATTGAGTCACGAAATTTAACTAATTGTTGGATCTTTTAGAGTGAAATTAAAGTGATGGAATGGGCATTTGAGATTGAAAAATATTTTAATAAATATTTTAGATATAAAAATATATTTGAAAAAGTTTATAGTAATTTAGTGCCCGTTTGGTTTTATTTTCATTCTCATTTTTTATTTCTATTTTTTTAAAATTTAAAAAGGTTGTTAATAAAAATAAATTAAAAATGAGTTTGTATTTTTGGATAAGTTGTTGAAAAAGTAATGATTATGTTGGGTTGAGTCGGTTGTAGGTGGAGAGAGATAGTGATAATAAAATAGAAAGAGAAGATATATAGGTTATTGAGAAATGTGTTTTAATTTTCAAATAGTAAAAAATATAAAAATAAAGTTTGGAAATGAAACTAAACAGGCCCTTTTTTCATAAACCCAGTTGTTAAATTTAGAATCAAACACCAATTATAGACATATACTGAAAATAATGATTAACAACTGATTTTTGAAAATGAAAAATTTTAAGATGAGATTCTCAAAGGATAATTTGACCTTCAGCTAGTCATAAAAAGCAGCTTCATGTAAAACAAAATAAAACATAATGATGTGACACAGCACTTTCATCCACTATATATAAAGGGCAATTGTTTGATATTAAAGATTGAATAATAATGCTTAATAATTTTTCAACTCTTATACTGAATTAAATTAATTCATTAATTTCGAATGGTGGATCAATTAAACTAGTTCATTAATATATTTTTTTTTGACTTAATCAAGCACATCATAAAATTAAAAAGCTAATCAAATTAATTAGACCTAAGATGCAAACTTATTGTGTTTAATTTTTTATTTAAATTTATTACATATTAGAAACATCATATTAACATTATAAGAAACAGTATTGCAACCGCACAAAAACAAAAAAGTATAATGACCCAACATTCAAAAAATTACAATTATATCACCAAAACATAATATACACATATATATATGTACATTATATATATTTATTATAACTGTATTCACTGGTAATTAAATATTAGAAGCATCCAAGGGCTGAGATACAAAATTTTGAGCGTAGAGAATGACACTTTCCCCAATTACTGAACTTAGCGATTCTTACCTATATAATCACATATGCATTCGGCATTCCCATATATATATATATACATTTAGAAACCCTACAACAACAAAACAAAAGACCACTCATTGCAGTAGTCGTCAAATTTTATATCTGTGTTTGACTTCAATAAATTCTTGAATATCCTTCTAAACTTAAATTAACTCTAGTACTTATTGTAGGTCAAGCTAGTTAATTACAATTAATTCCTAGCCCCAAACCCAATTTGCAAAACTTTCCTACAAACCTAATAACAGTTGACACTTTCAAACACCACTCTCAAATCTCAACCGCGCCTCCGAAATTTCGATAAGATATACACACACACACACACACACACATATATATATATACACTACAAATGAGAATTTTTAAAGTATTTTTTTGCCCTTAGAAGTTTGAAAATTACCTCCAATACATATAGAAATATTTGATCAAACAACCTCTATAACTGCAGCCGCCAAATATATAGAGGTCATTTTAAGGATTCTCTTTATTTAAAGCAATAGAAGCAACTTTTTATTTTTTAAAAATTATTTTACTATCATTTATGAGTTATTCTAATATGTCAGCGTCAGTACATAGGCCTCTAAAAATATGACAATATTTTATGAGGACAATTAGTATTAAATTATTCATTTAAATTATTATTGATGACTATTTAAAATGTGCCTCTATTAATTTGTCAATAAATATTTAATTTTATAGTAGTATATGTGTGTGTGTGTGTGTGTGTGTGTGTATTAAATTTGATAACATCAAACGTGAAAATCTCATCACATTAATAATAAAGGCATATATTATATTAACGTGACGCCGTTCACACTAATTTTTTTTGCTTCAATTTCTTAAATACCCTTAGACAGTTAGGGACATTTTGTATTATAAAAATTCCATTTGGGTGCTCCATGTAATTAAAATACAAGTAGAAAAACACTTAGTTGAATATATATACACACACACATATATATATATATGTGTGTGTGTGTGTATGTATATATATATATGTGTTGTGCAAAATGTGTTGACTGCTGCAGCCAAAATCTGTGATTCGTTGACAATTATAATAAACAATATTGTTTGTCTACCACGTCCTCTTTAATTGTGAAGCTTTATATTAATTGGTGATTGATTAATAAATAATTGGTGAACTCCTCCTTTTTAATTTATTTATTTATATTATAAAATTATTATAAGAAATTAATCGAAAACCCTAGCTAGTCTATTATCTATACGAAAGAGGAGCTCAACGTGAATGTTTGTTAGGCAAACATACATTCACGTGAATACACACTCATATGGTCTTTGGGCCCCAAAATTTATGCAAACAATGCTCACAAACTTTTGTAGCATTAATTAATATTATTTGTTTATTTTAAATTTATATAATGCTTATAGAATAATTTATGGGTTAATTACACAGAAAATAATATTAAATAATCATAATCTGTAAGTTCATTTTAGTGATATATAATTAACTCCTACTATTAACCAAATAATGAAAATATCAGTTATATTAATCAATTTAATATATCTGGGCTTCACTTTTTCTTTTTCTATTTTTTTTTAATTTTTGGAAACTAAATTAAATGCCAACATTTTGATGAATTAAGAATAAGTGATTCACTTTCAAATATTGTGTGTGGATGACTTGACTTCAAACCTGTGATCATCTTTCGCTTAAATTAATTTGTGATCTTTAATTAAATTAACTCTAAAAAATAAAAAATAAGAAAAAAAATGGGAAATTGGTGGGGAGGCCTTTGATTTGATGGCAATTTAGTAGTATATGATCTCTTCACGAGGTAGTCATTACTGATGGTAACAGACAAATTAATAATTATTAATTAACTGGTAAATTTGTCCTCGAAATTCTGTGGATTCTTCTATTTTCAGAACTAAGCTCTTAGTCAAACGTGGATTTTTGCACTTCCCCTTCCTTGTTTCTATCCATAGATCCAAATATCACACACACACACACACACACACACACACACACACCTATATATACATACATATATATATACCATTGCATGCATGATATACATATACATGCATAGAGATTAACAAAAAAATTATAATATTAGTGATAAAGAAATGAGTGACAATATAAAAATTATTGATAAAGAAATGAGTGATGACAATGAAAAAATTATTGCTAATGATATTTTATTGACTGATAATAATTTTTATTTTTTTTAATAATATTTTTTAAGTGATAATCTAATTTTATCTTGTCACAATATGATTTAATAGTGACAAGAACTAATGTTTCATATAGTCATTATTGATAATCAATGATAATCTTAATATTATTATTGTAACAATTAATTTTGTAAAAATCTTTATGGTGACAAAACAAATTTTTTGTCATTTAATATATACATATATATATAAAGCTGGACAATTGTATTGTTACTCATTATTTTGTCATTAATTTTCATTTTTCTTATAGTGAAGACTCAAAAAAAAATTCGTATATATTATGTGACTTTCTAATAATTTTAAATAATACGAAAAATTATATTATTCAGTATAATATAAATTTTATTATTAGTATAATTTAATTGTCGTTATTTATTATTGTGATGCATATGAAGACTTTATTCACTACAAGAAAATGTTTCCTCACTGACAAAAATTTTGTGATGAATAGAGTCCTACTGCAGACCAAAGACAGTTGTGATGGATTCTTTATGGACTACTAACGAATTTAAAAAAGAAAAAGCAAAAATATATATTAGTAATGACAATTGTGATAGATATGAAATCATTATTGATATAAAGAATCCGTCACAAGTTTCATGATTCTAAATATTATGATTAAATTATTTTCTTATCCATAATGAAAATTTCATTACAAAATTAATTATGTGACGCACTTTATTTTTATTAATGAAGGAGTATTTTCTTCTAATAATTTTCCTAAATTTCACGGGCATGGCATGAGCCATCCTCGCCAAAAATATACATTAATTTATTAAGTAATGAATGCTTCGCCAGCACCATTAAGATAAATTGTGTACTTATTTTACGAACACAATATATTTTTTATTTTTCAATCTTGAAATTAATGGTAATGATTGTTATTTTTAAAAAAAACTCGTTGATATATTTTAAATTTTGTAATATAACTAATAGTCAATTTAAGCGTTAATACTTGTTGATTAGTTGTCATTTTAGATTTTTTAGAGAATATCATTAAATGCGCTTGCTTTTTTATTTGCAATTTTCTGTGCTTGATCAACAGACTTAATATTTGGTCCAAATGTCGGATTATACAGTGCTGTATATTCATATTGTTCCCACTACCATTATAGAATTACCCAACTTATTTCACATGAAAATCAAAATCTTTAATTTGCACTGATAACTAGACATGAATTAAAACTTTTACCAAGTGCTATTCTTTCTTCATAGCATTAATTGATGCTTTTGATTTGGCTTTATGTACATCCCAAATTTCATTCCTGTATATATATTTGTCAATTGTGAGTCTTATGTTCCCCACTTAGGACAAGTCATGTCTCTTGTAATTACTCAAACTTTATTCATGCGGTTTGAAGTTTCAATTTCATTTTATGTTTTATCGATTATTTTATTTTATAAATATATATTCAATATTTTTTTATTAAATTAATCAATGTAAAATCAAATATACTTAATATAGATTCATCAAATTAAAATAAAAAATAAAAGACGAAATAAAATAGATGATTCAAAGTGTTATTTATCAACACTTCATTACTTCTATCTGATTCAGTTTAATATGAAGATAACATGCAATCCAAATCATCTATTAAGTGGACGTGAATATATCTCTTAATATTATGTGGGATTGACGAGATAAACTGATCACATGATATGTCATTGTAAATACATCAATCATGATGGATAAAAGGCTTGTAATTTATCTATTCTCCATCTTTTTGTATATACACAGACTTGCTTTTCTTCTACCTCCTTATAAACTTAAATTTCAATGAACTTTTATTAGGCATTAATTATCCAACAACTCTAATTTTTTGCTAGTGGTTTCAAATTTTAAACTCAATACACTATCTAATTGTATTTATCCAATTATATAATTATTCAACTCGATGAGCATAAATAGATTGATACTAATTAAATCTAGTGGACAACCTCGAATAAAATTATTATGTTTATTTATCAAATATTATATTTTGGACAACTTATAATTCATTGAAATTATATATAATACTACACTAAAAAAGTACTGACATTGTTTCGTGCTTTCTTTTTTTTTTTTTTTTCTTCGAATTGAAGGTTGGATAGGATTGATTTTGTTGTACATATAGCATATCACATGCATGTAAGACACATTAGTTGCAGCTGGTCCACTACTCCACTTCGTGAATAAGAAATTAGGAAGATTCTTCAATGGAAGCTTATTACATGGACCAAAACTTGTACAATCACTAGACCAAGTAATTAATGAGACCCTGACATATGCAATTAGGTCGTATGTAAAATCACTTATTAAAAGAAAATCGAAACCCATTTCAAGAGATGGTTGTTCAAACCCAAGCCCATTGCATTAATTGTCCCTCACATGGTTCCAAGTTTCTTTCCTTGTCTCTTCTTGATATAAATAAACAATTCTAGATGCCTTTTTGTTAAAGAACGGGTAAATGCCACTTATCTCAATAAATTCAAAATTAATTTTAAAATAATTTACCCTTTCAAATCTTTTTTTTTTTTTTTAATCAGATTTTCAAATTAAATTTTTTTCAAAAACACTTTCATCGGTTGCTGCCTAAGCTATTTTTATAAACAATTCTTTTTGTGATTTTAGGATACAGGTTTAAATTAATTAGCTAAAAATTCTTGTTGTCTCAAAAAAATATTTCTCGACCTCATATTAATATTGTTGTATTTTTTATCTCAAAAATTCCTTCGGACACCTTCTTCTTAATTACCATTTGTCTCTTGGTATTATAAACAATTCTTTTTGTGATTTCAAGATACAGGTTTACATTAATTAGCTGAAAACTCTTGTTGTCTCAAAAAAATATTTTTCGACCTCATATTAATATTGTTGTATTTTTTATCTCAAAAGTTCCTCCGGACACCTTCGTCTTAATTACCATTTGTCTCTTGGTATTAATTTATTCATCTTAAGATAATTTGACCATTTGTTGTGTTGATATTAAAATTTGGTATTTGTATAGGAAGAAGAGATCATATCAAACAAACATTAGGGAGAGGGGAAGACCATATTGTTTGGTAATCGTGTGTTGAAATATGTAAGACAAGAAATTCTTAACCCCCCACCCCCAACCGGAAAAAAAAACAAAAAAACAAAAAAAAAAAACAGACATCTCCCGGCCCCTTGTTTAGAGGGAATCGAACCACGAGAAAAAGCATTAAATGACCATCGTGCTCACACACACACACACACACACACACACACACACACACACATGTAATTAATAACATATAATATATTATTATGTTGTCTATTATTCCAAGGTGTGACCCATATTATTGTTTTTTCAGCCACCATTTCTACACTTTCGTAATTATCTGATTACTATAAGTATTCGTAATTATCATATTTTTTTTACTAAATGACTGTTGCAAAAAATTGTCGAATTGAAAATTTATTGTAAACTCGAATTGAGCTCTTCAAAACTTTTGTTTGAGGGTGAAAAAAATGTAGGACCAATTTGATTCAAACAAGAAGTTTCTGCGTGAAAATTAAAAATAAAAATTTTAAATATAATATAATTATTAGTTTAATTTAATTGAAGCTTGATCCTTTATCAGAAAGTATCAAATCTTTATCCAAAAATTTTGTTGAGAAAGGGAGACTGATGATGATTCCGATATGGCATTTTTGTGTCTATTTCTTGTAGTGCGAAGAGAATCGGAATATTAAGAAAGGGGGTTTTAAGAAATTTTAAATTATCTTATAATATATTAAAAATTTTGCAAGATGTTATAAATAATTCGTACTAAAAAAATAATAATGAAAATAGCTTATCTAATAGCAAATTCAGCAACCATCACCATTGAAACCAATCAAGCAAACTATTGGCCCATCTTATATATATATATCATCCTAAAAAATTTTAAAAAAAATTACCAAAAAGTTCGAATTCATGGTTAATAATATTGATTTAATTAGCACTAACACAATCGGAACACATCATATATTAAGAAAGATTCCCCGAATACCTAAAATGAAAACAATCATAAAAAATATAAAATATTTAATCAGACTCGTGTTGAGAATGTCGAATGTAAAAAAAAAAAAAAAAAATCAAATGTTATTAATAAAATTCAAAAAATGAACTTATAAATTCTTGATATATAATATTAGGATTTTAATAAAAAAAATTAAAAAATATATAAAATTCTTAATTTATTTTTAAGCAGTTCTAATATTTTGTATAAGTTTCAAAATTTTACTTTATCTAACAACTTCAAAAACTTATTTGTTAACCCAAAAAAAAAAAGAATTTTTAATTAGACTTATTTAAAAGATTTTCTAAGCTCAGAAATTCTATATGATGTTTTCGGAACTTATAAATAAATTGTGGATAAATAAGATTTTACAACTTATAAAATATTAATAACAAAAATTATGTAATTAAAATTAATTAAAAATTAAAAAATTATTAAGATCTTAAAAATAAATTAAAATTTTCTTTTTAAAAGAAAGTATAAAATCCTTACATTTTATTTTGAGGGGTTTATTAGTTTATTTTCTAAAAATTTTACCAAATACTTTACGACATCATATAAATTCCGAAACATTTTATAAGCTCCCAAATATCTTATAAGACGTTTTAAAGAGCTTTTAAACTTACCCAAACACCCAGAGAATGGCAATTTCTGTCACAACACAAGTTCAAGATAAAAGAATTGGATTTGGTTCAATCTATTTTGAGTTTGGGTCTAATAAGTTCGACAGGAAAAGGAACCCAAAAAAAGGCTGAGTTGGTTCGAATTTCAAACTATATGAAAAATCCAAATTTTAACTTTGGATCATACAACAACATGAACCAACCTAAATCGACCCAACCCTACCACAAGTAACTAAATAAAATTTCAAATTTTTTTTTGCAAACACTGTACTTATGTTGTGCTTATTATGGATGACAATTTATGAAAACAAACTTTTAAAGCATAGAGTTTTGAATCCAAATGCACTTCCGACAGTGAAAGTAAACATGTTAGTAGGAGAGTACTTAAGCCAAAGCGCCACTCAGTTAAATTTTAAATTGAACCCAAAATACAAATCAAAAGACCCATAATCAAACTTTCAAACTTATCAAAAATAGCAGCAGATTTCAACTTAACAAACCTGTCACAAGATAATAAATTCAAACATTAAACAATCCTGTAACATACAGCACATATACTAAATACATGCCACAAAATCTCAAATTCAACTTATTAGAAGCAGCGAAATTTCAAACTTAACAGACTCGTCAACCTACTAAGTAAATGCCATGATTCCCATTCTTACATAACAAAATATTTACATTCCTTAAGTTGTCCACATCAACATGACATATCATAGCGTCTTGAGTCCATGCTTAGCAATCAGATGATTTCCATATATATATTCAATACCTGATCTATTACAAAACATTCATGTCCTGCTTGGAGTCCAATCCTTCACTTAATCCCTATCTGAGAGAATCAAAATAAACAGGGGGTACGTCCGAAGGACTCAGTGAGAGATAATTGTAAGCATAACAGAAGAAATCTGTTGAGGAAAATCAACCCAACAGACCGTAAATCAACAATCAAGTAGAAACATATCAAAATACAAACAGGCAGTCCAGAAATAGTTGATCAGTCAAGAACAATTGAACAATCAGAAATCGATCAAGTAAACAGATCAAATCAAAAACATATCTTATTCTAGTTAGACTAAACTTACCCAAGCATGACAACATGGTACAAAACTTACCCAGGCATAGCTTGGTACATAACTTACCCAGGCATTACAGCTTGGTACATAACTTACCTAGGCATTACAGCTTGGTACATAACTTATTGCTGACAAAACGAATCAATACCAACTGTACGGACAGATAATAGACAATCAAATAACAGAATAGATAACAAACGGTTAGACAAGAATAACAAGCAGCTTCTGAACAATTCACAAATTTCAATAAACACAGTTCAGTACGGTACAGAAACAGAAAACCCTCACAGGGGTTTATCCCAAAATAGATAATTGAAAGGAGTGCCAGGTTGGCAAACCTTCACCTCCGTAGTCTCAGAAAACTGCAACCATAATTGGCAGTCTACTAGTATGTGGGACCTACTCCTTCGTCACCTAACCAAGAGAATAAGTTTACAATAAAATCTTTATTCGACCTCGATAACTTTCAATAATTACAATCTTACTATTAATAGTCTAAAATCAAGAGTTATTCTCCAATATTAACACGGTACTAACAGAAGGCATAATTCGGTCCTTATTTATATAATTAACCTCGTCTTATATCCTAAATCAACAATAACAGGTCAATTAGCTTAATAACCCAATTATTGCTATTTAGGTCCCAGATCCATAAAATTAGGGTGTTCTTTTCCAATTAACTCTATAATTCCTGACATTTCCATAAAATAATAAAATCCAAGTTTACCAAATTTATATTGGCACATGCATATACCAAGTCCTAGTCCCATATCATCTCAGATTCCCCTAATTATCATATCAGAAGCACCAATTTCATAAATCATAATTATATGCTTAATTTTCTCAATTAATCCTAATATTACATAAAATTATACACATCGGCGCCCACTAACTACACTATAGTCCATGCATGGAGAAAATATACCATTATAATACCAATGCCTTCATTCTTAACATATTATAAGATCTGGCAGGGAATAAACAGTACAATATATATATATATCCAACTCCGGGCATTTGCCACGATTAGCTTAATCGGACCTCGAATTCACAAACTAAGATCACCACCATGATCATCGCAACGAGCTGAAGAAACTGTCCTTAGACTGCCGCTGTGTCGCCGCCATTGGGAAGTGCCAAAATCACCACCAAACTGAACCTTTCAGCTCAACTAAGCAAACACCCAAATCAATTTTACCAAATTCCATTGAATTGAAGCCTAATTTCAGCCTAAATCCTTCAGCGCCACCACTCGCCGTCGTGCTATTTTTCCTTAATTCCTCCATCCACTGTGGTCCATTTGAGAAAGTGAAGCTACCGACGTGATCCTCGAGCTGAGCCCGTCAAAATGGTACCTGGGTCTGCCACGAAAAGTCACAGAAACAACGAACCCGACAAGCTCCACCATCGCTGATTTTTTGTCTCAATTTTCAACCACTACGCCGGTAGGTTTTGCGTGAAAGTGGTGTGACTGTGTTCTATGTGAAGAGAGGAAGAGATTGGTACCAAATTTGATAGGTTTTGCATCGCCGAAGAGGGTCGCCAATGAGAGGAGGTGCGGTGGTGCATGGTGAAGAAATGAAGAAACCTTTTGCTATATATAATTGAACTTCCAGAAATTACAGTCAAGTCCACCAGGTTTTCCAAATTTTTCACTTCGATGCTAAACTTAGTTAGTGCCCTATTTTGGTCCCTTTGGCCAAGAAATCATTCCATGCAAACCCCCAAGACTTTTTAAAATGATTCAATCAAGTTTCTGAAAATTGCAAATTTACCCCAAAACTTTCAAAATTCTTGCAATTAAGTCCTTTTTATTATTTTTTGAGTCCTAAAATTCAACCAATCAATATCTTGAATTCTAAATCCTTATTTTTCAAAAATTCCGAATTCAGGGGTGTTACATTCTCATATTAGTAAAAGATAGTTATGGAAGCAAATGGAAAAAATGTTCAAAAATAATTATTTTAAATCAAATTAACAGGTCAAGTCACGTGGGTTTGAATTGGTAGGTCAACCTGATGGACACCAAATTTTATCATGTTAGCTCAAATTTTTAGGTCAAGTTAGAGTTTGAAATTTTTAGGTTGTCACTAATTTGAATTGGATTTGGGTTAAGAAAATTAACATTATATCCCCATCATAATAGGATATGAGCCCATACAATCTATTTGATAACCACTCCTACGAACACTCTTTTCGCTTCTTATCAATACCAAAATCATTTTATAAAATATAAGAATTTATAAGATTTTTACATTAATTGAATTGAACATCATGTTGTTGGCTAAGAGGGTGGACGCCAACCAAAATTCTAACCTCAAGAGCTTGTCATGTTGCCTTGCATATCTGAATTCCAGCATCCACAAAGGGTTAGCATGCCAGGACTCTACCCATTATAAATCTTTCGATGTCTAAATCTGATATAGTTGATGAGATTAGGCTATCAATAGAGCGGATTTTAATCCAAATTCGATTTGAATTCAATTCAATCATTTAGAATCTTTAATCGGTAAAAGATTCGATGAATATGATTCGATTAAAAAAGTTAATAATTCGAAATAAAAAATGAAGGGTCCTATAGTAATGCCGAAGTGGATATATTTAGTATTATACATCTATCTTTGTATTATACATATATAATATTATACATGTATACATAGTAATGCCAAAGTGGATATCTGGATGAAGGGAATAATAAAATATAATATATCAAATCAAGTGCTTTTCATATAAATTGTTAGATTTCGAGCTTATTTACATCATAATTACATCACTTGTTTCTCTATTTTTATAACAGAAAATGCTGCGGGAAGAATAATGAGTATGAGTCAAATGTCATGATATGGCAAGAATGCAATGCAATGCAAATCTCAATTTGATCAAAATGAATTTCTTTTTTATAAAACTTTGATTCTATAATTAGTTCATTGAAGAATCAAGTATAACTATATATTTATAATACCAAATAAATACTATTATAAGCAACAGAACGTAAAATGCAATGATTAGGTGAATGAATGTAATTAAGTTAAATTATATTGTTACTTTTAAGTGATCGATAGATTTGAAAATCTATTTATTAATATGTCGTGATTTTTTTAAGGATAATTATTTTGAATTTGGATTCTACTAAATTTTTAAAAAAATAATAATTATATGATGATTTTTTAAGATTTTAAATTTTACATTTTTTTGGATATCCGGCTATTATCTGGATTCAGATATAGTTATGTTATACCTACTATAGATTCGATAGAATCTTTGATTGAATTTGGATATAGCATATTACTTTCGCATTCAAATTAGGATCCAATATGATCTGATTCGAATCCGACCCATTGACAGCTCTAGCTGAGATAATATTTTCAAAGTATGAGCGTGAACTAGGACTAGGACTTAGGAGCATCCTCTTGTGTCTACCTAGGTGATATTACTTTTATATGATCCCATTAATTGACTTACAGTGTGTAACCCAACCTTGATTCTCGAATCCTTAATTGGCCTGCATGACTAGCTCACTTTCCATATCAAGACGAATGTAATGTAACTATCTCAAATAATCCCGCCAATTAGATTTTTTTTTTACTTCTATAACCCTATTCTCCAATTATTGGGAGTTGGGACTCTATTCATATTCTGATATCCTCCCTTTCTACTTAGTTCGTTCATGCCTGATGCCTCTGTCTTCCCTAAAGAGCTCGACCCGACCGACTTCCTAATCATAGAACTTTCACGGACCTCAATTCCAGCTCAGTCAAACTATTCACACTCCCTCTTTCCACTTAGCCCACGCATGCCTGCAGCTCGGTCGAACCGACTTATTTATTGCAACACTTCCACCGAGCTCAGTTCAAGCTCGTTCCACTCTTCGTTTGGGACCCATACAAACCCAATTGGGTAAATGAAGGTCAACTTGGGCCGACAAGCTAGCTCAATCCAATTGGATGTAAACATAAAGATTCAGAATATTTAATCAAACTTTTTTAAAAGATCTTATAAAATAAACTCTTTAGACATTTAAAAAATATATAATTTATAAATTTATAAATAATGATAATAATAATCTTTTAATTAAAATATTTAAAATCAAAAGTTATTTTTTAAGATTTTATATATAAAATAAAAACTCATTTTTTTAAAGGACTTGTATAATTGTATATTTGAAAACTTATAAATGCCTTTCCAAAAAATTTACCAAATACTTTTTGATATTTTATAAATTCTCAATATCTTATAAATCATTTTGTAAATCATATAAACTCATCCAAACACCTCCCAAACTTACTTAAAAAATCTAGCTTTTGTAAGCTCCTGCTTCATGATATACCCAGTCTTTGCTGCCTAGCAATGACACATTTCAGGCAAATCAAAGGAAACAATTCCCAAGATGCTGGTCGTTGAATCTCTAGCCTCCACCACCTAACAACCCAGAATATAGTACAAAATGTGCCGAACTCGAGGCAAGAACAGGCCACACACATTATAATTTACAAAGAAAAATCATGGTGGATATCATTAGCCCCCAAGAACATGAGATAATACAACACCCATGGGCCCATTTGCTACAATACAGTATATTATACTCGCATGTTGCAGATCAGGACTTCTAAAATATCCAACTGTAAACCAAGCAAAAGACGAGTCCCCAGTCCCCACCAAGGCACCAACCCAAGGAGGAACCAGCATTGGAGATAACTTTGAAAGAATACGCCCAATACATAAGCGCCTCCACCCATTTCGCTCTCCACAAGAGACACCATCAAGCCTGAGAAAGCTCTAGCAAGTGAAAGGTCAAAGCCAGAAAAGAAGAGGTGGAGTATGTAGGATAACAAACGCAAAGTTGTGCCATCAGACATTGATTCCATTGCCTTGGTACATGAAGGATATGAAAAGAGATCATATATTCAAATAGGCATGTGGGATTAAGGCCACATGGAGTTCTTATAGGTATATGCAATAACTCATAAGTTTACGAAGGGGCAGACGGCTCGGGTTTGACAAGGGTAGAGTCATCAGATTGGTTAGAGGGATAGATGAGTGCCGCAAGTGAAATAGGCATGATACAGAGTGATTTCGATTGGAGGAATTGCATTGCAGCTCCGACATCTTCCTCCATAAGTCTAGCTACCTCGCATTCTGTTTCCTCATTTGACCACTTCTCCCACACATGCTGGTTAGATCCTATTTCACCAGTTTCATCCTAAAAGTAATGAAAGAAAACAATGATTTGTGAAATAAATGTAATAGGAAAATCCAGCATGCATATACGCCCTTAGTTAAACCGCTCATCTGTAAGGATTGCTTAAATTAGTAGAATCACAATTTAATTACCTCGGCGGCTTGCAGGGGAATGTCAGCAACAAGTTGTGCCACTGCACCAGCCCCACCTAGCCTACTCATGCTCAAAACCTGTTCACATTTAATCGATAGGGTGATAAAGGAAAGAACAAAACAAATAAGGGAGGGAAGGAGCAAGAATGAGGACTGAGGAGAATTGCATTTGGCTTTTCCAATTTTGGGCTTAGCATTTGCACAAGCAACAGAACCGGACTTGGAGTGCCTTAACAAGATGACCACACACCACACAAATAAGTTCAGGAAACGCAAAAGTCTGCGAGACCCATATTAGGAGTTTTCTGCAGAATTTTAGCAACATATACTATACACGTTTGCAGCAATTGCAACCAGCCATTTCAGAAGCTGGTGACTTGGTATACTGCTAGAGCAAATACCCCAAGTATCAACTTCTTTGAAACCTTATACTGTCTGAACAGAAAACAACAAAATACAGACAATAGCTTGAATGCATTTTCTTAGCAGTCAGCACCAAGTTGATAATCCTCCAAAACAAATTGTGTAAGAAAAATTATGATATCAAACAAGTCTCGTACCATATATGCAAAACTTGTATCATGACAAGAATGGATAGATTGTTACCTTAACTTGGAGCCGTAAGAACTTCACATAGTCCAGTATCTCATCAAGCATAGCAGCCCTATCTGTCTGCAAAAGCAAAGGAAAAAAGACAGCAGAGGATCAATAAAATTCAATCAAAACCACGTAAAATTAATTCAATTTCATCCTTGCTTAATACTATTGACTACCAGATCAGCGATTTTAATAAGGTAAAGACAATATATTATCAGAGAAGTTATCAAGACTCAGCTGCACTAATCTCATTAACCAATTAGATGAAGACAACTACTCCCTACTGATAGCTATTGCGGATATTCTACAAGCCCAAAGCACACAGTATAGCATATATATGGATTAGTCTATTTTGTCAATTGCTGCAGTACTGATGTGATTCAATACCAAAAGTTGTGCCTCTTCTGTGAACTTAAGGAGCAGTATAATGCATAAGATGTGAGAATAAAAAATTGCATACCAAATGGGATAAATAACTGCAGGAGCTAGAAAATTTCTACCACTAGAAGTGTGCGCACCTTGTTGCAGCTGGGAACAAGTTCTTGCAAGGCCTTGATTCTTTCGGATATTCTTTCTCTGCGCAGCTGTATCGAGATGCAATCATTTTATTAAGATGCATTAGCAATAAGAAGTTGAAGAACAATTATTCTCCCTTAGAAAGGGCATATTCCATAGCTTGTTCGTGTAAATGTGATACCCGCTCAGCAATGCTATGAGGATCTGTTGCTTGACCTCTTCTTGCCCGAACCCTAGGCCTAATGCCAGGTGGGTATGGCACAGTCACCGCTGTGCTTGCTGTTGCCTGACCTTGAAACGCCTGTGGAAGCAATGCAGATGTATTCCAGTGCTTAGCTTGGCATAAAAAATCAAGTAAATAATGCTTCTGTTTGAAAAGGCAAATACAGAACGCTAACGACTGATCATTTTTCACAAATAAATAAATAAATAAATAATCCAAATGACCAAAGATGATGCTAAACTATTAGTCAATCCCATGGAACAGTTTATTGTGATAAGTTAAGAATATCTCCTAATTGGGTTCTTAGATTAAAGAAATAGATTTATTAGCTAAAATTATTACACCCTCAACCCCATCTTTTTTTTTTCTCCTTTCGGAGACAGGTGGAACTGTCACTTTGAACAAATTCAAGCATTGATTTTTCTGAAAACAATTTCTACATAAGGCTTGTGCAGTTACGAATCCAGGACCCATGATTGATGACACAAGTAGACACCTCACAGGTTCTATATGGATTACTTCTCAACACAATTTCTTCAACACAATACAATGAATAGTTACAAAAGCCAAGAGCTAACTATTCCATTTATGTAGGGAACTTCTTCAAAAAGAATATGACTACATATCCTAATATATTAACTTATCTAACTATATTTCTCTCAGCAATCATTAAAAGACATTTGAAGTAATCTAGAAGGTTTGCTAAGCTTATTTAGAACGTCTCATGAGGTCCCATATTTTTTAGATGTTTTTGGAATTTGTAAGACGCTAGACCTTTGAAAAAAGGTTTTTGGAATTTCTAAGATGCTAGACCTTTGAGAGAGAGAGAGAGAGATGGTGAAGTTATTTTATCACTCTTGAAGTGATTAGATAAAATAAGATCACGGACCATATACAGCACTAGAAATGGAAAATTTTGTTATTAATAAGCTCAAAGTAAAGAGCTTGTTAAGATGTTTTTAATTGTTTACTTCTTCTGAAAGAAATTATGTAATGTTTTAACATATTGTTTTGGGAACTTATAAACTTATCTCCTAAAACTTTTCACCAAACATTGTAGGACATCTTGCTAGGTCTCAAATATTTTATAAAATCTTTTAACTAGCTGATAAGATCCCGCAAATACCATCGTAACTGCAAATGATTCTCTCAGAATCCCAGATTCATTAAGTTTTTGTCAGGAAAACCATGAACGTGTTAACATATGATGACCTCTCAATGACCAAGTCAACTGAAGTTGCTAGATTTTGATAGCCATATAGCCTCCCAAAGGCGAATAAAATTCATCAAACCAAAAAGGCATCGTATTGAATCTTAACTAAAGTGGATTTTCACTAAATAAATTATATAAGTCATCAAGCCAATAAATTCATTTCAAACTTGCCCTAAAACATGTCCTTGTCAGGGCACATTCATAAAAGTAATAGCAACAACCAGTAGAGCGTGCCAACAACATTGCTGTACTCATCAAAATTACCTGATCTATGTCCCGTACCTGTATGCTATCAAGATCATACAACCTAATAAATTACAAAACAACTTACACCAATTCTCCCTATCCTCCAAAATGCAGACATGCACAAAATGGCAAGCATAGCAAAATCCAAGCACTGGTCACAACTATCTCAACTACAAGCATGCACGAAAGACATACATGAACCAAAAGTTAAGCATACAATTATGTCTACATTTGAGCTTGACCTGTTGAACTTGAGGCGGCACAGGGTGACGGACTGCATGAGCCTGTAAATGGTCAAAAGCCGGATATAAACTTCCCATATTATTTTTAACTGCCTCCCTCTCCTGCAAAAACAGAAAATACATGCATAACCCAAAAGCCTCAATACTCCTTTACATCGATCACATACCAACAATATTATTAGAAACGGTGGTCAAACGACTCGATTGCGTCCTCTTTTTAATTGGTTTACACTCAAAACAATAATACCAAGATAACTAATTCCCGACTTTGGCCAGCAAAGGGGCAGATGGCAAGCGATAATGAGCGCACATATAGAGTTTTTCCAAAGAGTTCCCAGAAAATGTTCTTTTTCCTCCGACGCCAATAGAGTCCCAGTCAAATGACTCATGGGGCTCCATCTTGTACTTCGTCCACAATCCCACAGCTACACCAACACAACAAATTTCCAAACTTTAACCAACTAAGGGTAAAAACGACAAAACTAAAGCTTACAGGCTTCATGGCAAAGGCTCCGTTATCGTTCACGGCGTCACGGCCGTTATCAAGGCTAAGGCTCAAAGGAAACATCGGCGGAGGATGGTTGAGGCCAGAAGCGGCGCCGGCTGCACCAAGCTGTGCAACAGTTTCGTTCAACGACGGAGTCTCCGAGGGGTTACCGCCATCAGCCCCGGCTAGTCCGGCGTAGTTAGGAAGAGAGAGGATTTGCTCAAGGAAGTCATCGGAAGTGTAACCCTCCGGTGGGTTCGTCGCCATGCCGGCGATTTTTCGACGACGACCAGATTTTTACGCGGATAGGGATTTTGAAGCGTGGGAATGTGAAAGGTCAGAGCTCTTATAAAGCTAGGGCGTTATGATGTTCTTTTGAGTGGAGCTGGAGAGTGTGCTTCCCTCTCTCTCTCTCTCTCTCTCTATACTTTTTTATTTTTATTTATTTATTTTTTTGATGATGATGATGATGATGATGATAAAAGTATGATGATTTTGGGGGGGGGGGGAGGAAAGAGCTGATAGTGGTGGGGCCACAAGTGTGGTAAAGCTATGAGCAAAAGCTTGCTACTTTTACTGGGGTTCAGTGTGACATAAGGTTTTTTTTTTAAAAAAATTGTGAAAAAAAAATTTACAAAAATACCACAATTTGGGAAAAGTTACAAGATTGTAGTAAGTTGCATTCAGTGAGTGCAATTTCTATTTGTTACTGTTGAAAGTTGCACTCAATGAGTGCAACTTTTAACAGTAACAAATTTTGTTTTAACTATTTTTGAATATTTAAAATAATTTCAGAATAATTAAAATTTTTATTATTATTTTAAGTATTCTAAAATAGTTAAATAATTAATATGAAATTATTTTCAATTTTTACATTTGTAATTTATGAAAGTTATTTGCAATTTATGAATTTATTATATTACTAATTACAATAATTTATATTAATTAATCAGTTGAATTAATAACTATGATAAAGTTTAATAAAATATTAAGATTTACATTGTTCAATATTTCTATAGTACAAAAATTAATTAACACTACATATAACAATGAACAAAAATATTATTAGAAAAGATAAAAAAAAAAAAATCAATCTATGTTATACATTAATCTAAATATTTGTAGAAAAGAAAATTGAATCGAAATGTTCAATTCCTTCCAAATTTGCGTTCTACACAAAATGCAAATACAATAAATATGTTTATGTAAATAATACAGTACAAAAAATAAATATATCATGAATAAAAATTATAAATACAAACAAAAATATGAATTTAATTCTTTTATTATTTTAAATATTCTAAAATAGTTAAATAATTAATATGAAATTATTTTCAATTTTTACATTTACAATTTATGAATTTATATTACTAATTACAATACAAATTACAATTTCATTTTTAATATGAGTTAAATATATTTAAGGTCATTTTTAATGCATTTTTGTGCATAACTGAACTAACATTTCTTCTGAAATAATTTTTTAAATAATTTTTTATTTAAAAATTAGTAAGGTATTTAATATTTTTAACTAATTAATACATTAAATATTTTTAACTATTTAACAATATTTTCTTATTTTGAATGAATTGATTTTGTAGCACCTCGATCGAGAGACACATGCTCCCATCCGACGTGCTACTTAAATCAATACCACAAGTTCTCTGAATTACAAAAAACAAGTTTTTTAAAAATCAAATAATTAATTCCCACAAGTAACATCCGTTAAGAGTTTGACTTGTTACCAAATTACCAAATGACTTGTTTCTAACTCCCAAAACTTAAACAAGCAAGCATTACACATTCTCCAATCTCACTCTCAAAATACAAAATTTATTCCCAAAAAATCCCTACTATCCCCAACTCCACACCATTCCCCAAGGCACCACACATTCTTTCATCATTACATATACATACATATACTATCACTCATACAATCTATATATATATATATACATATATAAACAATTTTAAAATATTCATTTCATCTCCAAATCTAACAAAAAAGTAATTGATATGACATCTTGTTCCCCCCAAAATATAAACAAACAAACCATTTTCTCTAAACTTATTCTCTCAAAGCACAAACAAACAACTATCACATTCTCCAACCCCACTACCCAAAATCCATTCTCCCAAAATATTTTGGGAGAATGGCCCAATTCACAACCAAACATAGCCTTTGACACGGAAGAATTTAGATAGAGAATAGGAAGGAAGAGGGAAAAAAAATTTCAAAACTTTGCAACCTCTTTCCATCCTCGATTTTTCTTCGTTTCAACTCCAAATTAAAAACTAAAACCATGGTTGGATTTCTCTCAACTCAAGGATCACAACCATATGAAATGTGACCAAATCAACGGTGATTTCGCTGAAAAAATTTAAGGCAATGGAGCAAGGAGGCAAAGGTGGTGGGTTGCTCACTTCTGGCGGCGAAAACGTTGAAAGGTTAGGTGGGTGTTGACGGGCTTGACGAGAGGAGCGCATCGGTATGCTCAATTGCTGGTTTTGACGGCCGATGGAGGAGTAATTGAGGCGGAAAGAAGGCGGCAACGCTAGGGTTTTATTGGTCGCTCTCGTCCAATTCATCTGCTAGGAGGCGGCGGACCGCGAAATTGGTTGAGAAGTTTTAACGGGCTCGGCGAGGCGCACCTTTTAGTCTAGGTGGTTTCCACACAAGCGCGGCCGGCGGTGACTAGCTTGCTCCAAATTTAATTTTGGATGCGACTGGACTAAATTCGGGACGTGATTTGAACTCGAACTCAATTTAATTTTGTAGTTTTCAATTCTATCAGATTATTAGCCCTAATTAATTAAATTTTCAATTTTATCATATTTTTAGCCCTGATTTGATACGATTGAGTTATATTATGACGAAATTAGATGCATAAATTAACGTTGAATGACATAAATGGTTAATCAAGATCTTGTTATTAGCCTCAAGTTTATACAGCTTTCGTTGAAAATTATTAAATTGGATTGATATAGATAGGAAAGCTGAAAAAAAGAATATTTAACCCAATGCGGATCAACCAATGAATTTATGAGTATATTGATTGTAGCCTATTGAGATACTGATGTCAATATACAGGTAGATTTTGAAAATATTAGGTGTAATTTATGATAATTTGGTAACAAGTCAAACTCTTAATGGATGTTACTTGTGGGAATTAATTATTTGATTTTTAAAAGACCTATTTTTTGTAATTCAGAGAACTTGTAGTATTGATTTGAGTAGCACGTCGGATGGGAACATGTGTCTCCCGATCGGGCCGCTACAAAATTAATTCATTCAAAATAAGAAAATATTGTTAAATAGTTAAAAATATTTAATGTATTAATTAGTTAAAAATATTAAATACCTTACTAATTTTTAAATAAAAAAATATTTAAAAAATTATTTCAGAAGAAATGTTGGTTCAGTTATGCACAAAAATGCATTAAAAATGACCTTAAATATATTTAACTCATATTAGAAATGAAATTGTAATTTTTATTGTAATTAGTAATATAAATTCATAAATTGCAATTAACTTTCATAAATTGCAAATGTAAAAATTGAAAATAATTTCATATTAATTATTTAACTATTTTAGAATATTTAAAATAATAAAAAAATTAAATTCATATTTTTGTCTGTATTTATAATTTATATTCATGATATGTTTATTTTTTGTATTGTATTATTTACATAAATATTTATTTATTGTATTTGCATTTTGTGTAGAAACAAAATTTGGAAGGAATTGAACATTTCGATTCAATTTTTTTTTCTACAAATATTCAGGTTAGTGTATAACATGGGTTGATTTTTTTATTTTTATTTTTTATCTTTTCTAATAATATTTTTGTTCATTGTTATATGTAGTGTTAATTAATTTTTGTACTGTAGAAATATTGAACAATATAAATCTTAATATTTTATTAAACTTTATCATAGTTATTAATTAGACTGATTAATTAATATAAATTATTGTAATTAGTAATATAAATTAATAAATTACAAATAACTTTCATAAATTGCAAATGTAAAAATTGAAAATAATTTCATATTAATTATTTAACTATTTTAGAATATTTAAAATAAAAAATATTAATTATTCTGAAATTATTTTAAATATTCTAAAATAGTTAAAAAAAAATTGATACTGTTGAAAGTTGCATTCACCGAGTGCAACTTTCAACAGTAACAAATAGTACCGCTGGTTGAGGGTACCATTTGTTACTGTTGAAAGTTGCACTCGGTACAATTTTGTAACCCTTCCCAAATTGTGGTATTTTTGTAATCTTTTTTAAAAAAACCGTGACATAATCATTCACCCTTTTATATCATATAGATTTTTTATAATTCTCAATATATTTTGATTATTTTCATTTTTAATTAAAACTAAGTTTTTTAATTATAATTTAGGAAATAATTGATAATTTATGTGCAAATTTGAAAATTGAAAAAAATAGATTAACACGATAATACACAGAAAGTAAGCATTTTTTTTCCACCTATTTCAACTTTAAATGAATTTATTAACTATTTAATCTAAATGAAATTCGACTATGTTTGATAAATATGAATAAGTATATTATTGTTAACTCAATTTTATATAATTGTCTATTAAAATTAAATAAAATATGTTTAAATAACTTTTGGCTTTTTTTTTAAATAAAATAAATAAATATATATTTGTTCTTCTCTTTGAAAAAGAATGTATTTAGATTGAAGTTAACAAGTAGTTAGTTTTTTTACTGCAATGAAACAAGTTAAAGATCATTTACACTAAGTAGTTAATAAGTTGATTTTAAGTTAAAATAATTAAAATTACATTTATGTTTAATAATTTTGGTCTATTTCTTATACTCAATATTAAGTTTTGTAATTTTGAATTACTTAATTATTGATTATTTTTATATTATTTAGATTTTTCTTAAATAATTTATGTTTTTACTTGATAATTTAATAGTCAAAGGGTGTTTGGGTAAGTTTATAAACTTTTCAAAATATTTTATCAAATGTTTGAAAGAATATAAGATGTGAAAAAGTATTTAATAATTTTTTTAAAAAAGAGCTTATAAGCTCCTAAAATAAGATGTTAGGAACTTATAAACTCTTTTTAAAAAAGTAAGGAGTGGCTAACTTATTTTTAAGATCTCAACAAATTAGTTTAATTTTAATCATATTAATTACAAAAAAATCATTACTAACATCTTATAAATTTCAAGATATTAATTTATCAAAATACTTTAAGAACATTTTTTTTTATTTTTAAAAATAACGTCTTATAAAATTCAAAAACATCTTATAAGATGTACGAATTTATAAGACATTTTAAATAAAATTAGCCAAACACCCTACAAGTGTAACATTTGTTATTTTAGGGGGTGAATAAGACACCCTGTTAGTTGAGACTAATAATTATATTTAACAGTTGATATAAATATCTGCCATGATTATTTCTTACAAATTTGAAGGCATGATTATGCTTAAACAAGGGTCTTGAATTGAAGTATATATAATCATTGATGATTAATAGCAATTTTACTGCGATATTAATCAGGAAAAAATTGAGATTTTAAAAAAAAAAATGTGGGTGTAATACATGTTTCAATCATATTGGATAAAAATATTTGATCTTTTTCCTCATTTAATTTCTAGTGACATCCAATATTGTGTCAAATATATAAAAAAGTTGTTGAAGTATATCATGTTCAGTTTAATTTCCATGGTTGAAAAAATTGAAGGCATGATATGCTCTTTATCCTCGAGCTGACTTTTAAAATTTTTAATTAATCAAATATAAATAATATATATATATATATTATGTATACACACATACTTAGAATATTTCAATTCAAACTTCAGACCTATATTAATAGATATGAGAATGGTGTCATTCGGTCAATTAATCATTGACACCAAATATAAATAATTTGAATCTCTTTGGATTTACTTTCTTATGATAAGCTTTTAATATCTTAGCTTGACTTGCCTGTATTCAATAAGCTATTTAGAATTAGTTGAATCCACCAATATATTAAGTCCACTATAAATAAAATATTAAGAGATACATTTTGCTCGTTTTAGTGCGTTTTCAAATAATTATATAAAAATATTTTGTTATTATCAAATTACAACTTGAGCATAGAGTAAATTATATCATATACAACCCACTATTGTCTAGCCCCATTGTCATCACTCTAAGTAACTTTTTCTTTTCATTTATTTAAAAATTCAAGTAAATTTATTGAAATCACTAAAAATATAATAATTTTAGCACACAAATAAAATATACCAAAACAACTAGGGTCTATCAATGCTATGCATCATTTATTTTATGTGATTCATTCAAAATAAACGCACACAACTCTGAGTTTGAATTTTTAGCTGTAATTTTTATGTATATAATACACGAACACATAAACGTGTGTGCTTTGATTTAAACTCAGATTGTATTTAGTGTAGCTTTAGAGGTATTTGATGGGTTTTGTACTTGTGGTTAATATGATTTTAGAAGAATCGCCGTTAAATAAATTAATTACCTAAAGTGAAAAAAGTATGTATTCTAATTATTTTTTTTATTAAAATTGGAAGTCCCTTTTGGTTTTATTCTCAAGTCTCATTTTCAGGTTTTTTAATAAAAAATAGTAAAAAAAAAAAATTACAAAAATACGGTACTGTTCAAAAGTTTTATATTTTTGTAGTAAGTTGCAGTCACATACTGCAACTTTCAACAGTAATAAATAGTAATTATTGTTCACCATTTTATTTTTTTTTCTAAATTTTTTTTATTTTTTTGTGCATAAATTCTTTTAGGGGCTTATTCTCCTATATTTTGGAAAAATATTTTTTAACCCCCCAAAATATTTCAAAATGCATGCACATTCTCCAATATTTTTTCCAAAATACTCTAATTTTTGACCAAAAAAATTCTATCATAATTCACCCAAAAAGCCATACACCCTAAAAAGCACACCTATCATATCATTTTCTCACTCCATCTTTCATATCAACCATTCATTACTTCACTTATATATACATATATATCTATATACACACACATGTATTTTACATATATGAAAATATTAAAATTTTGCTATTTAAAAAATTCTAAGACTGATATTTACCGAAAAAATATTTAATGTAATAATTAATTAAAAATATTAAATACCTTATTAATTTTTTAAAAAAATTATTTTAAATTTTTTTTTCAAAAGAAATGTTAGTTTAATAGTAATAAAAACCTTTGGTTCATTTTCATTTCATTTGATATGAGTCAGGTAACCCTTTCTCTTCCTTCCCCTCCTCGTCCTCTCTTCTTCATTTTTTTTTTCTTTTTCTATTTTTCTTTGGTGCGGCCGGTCGGCCAGATCTGGTTTTATTTTTCTTTTTTTTTTAATTAGTAAAAAAATAAATAAATAAAATGATTGTTTGCGTTATTGTTTCAGGTTTGAAGGGTGTATACTTGTGTATTATTTCGCTTGATTGAGGTAAGTTTTTTAATTATGCTAAAATTTAATTATGTTTTAGTTATATTCATTATGTTTTGGTTAATTATCTCCATTAATTAAAGTTTGATTTATGTTTTAGTTATATTAAATATGTATTATATAATTTGTCTCAATTAGTTAAAATTTATTTATTTTTTAGTTAAAATTTGATTTATGTTTTGGTTTTATGAATTATATCTCAATTAGTTAAAACTTAATCATGTTTGAGTTGAAATTTGATTTACGTGTTGGTTAAACTCAAATAATAATTTATTATTTTTGGTATAATAATTTGATTTAACAGAAATAATGATTTATGTTTTAGTTGAAATTTGGATTACATTTTATGTTAGTTTTATATGTTGTTATATTTGTTAGAGTTATGCTTTTATTTGAATTACAAATTTGCTAGAATTATTATTGAGTTAAATTTTGTGGTACTACATATTGAATTGTATTAAAATTTAAATTCTCATTCAGTTTGTGAAATTATCATTTGTTAATAAATATGTGTCCATCCTAGTAACATGTGCCTAATAATGCAGGCTATCTTGACTTGGTGGAAATCTTTTGTCAGTGTTAATTTTAGTGGAGCATTTATATACCAATAGATATCTTAACTTGGTGGAAAAAATTAGTTTTAGTTAATGATTCCAATCCTCAATTTGTTTGTCATTCACATTAATATATCAATAAATATTTTGGATGTATCTAATTATATTTTTTTTATTTATTTTTTCAGCAAATATTTTAGGATGGATATAAGAGATATATATGGTCCACGTGATCCTAGTGTCTTATACATGCAAGATGGCCATCGATCAGAGAGTGTATTAGCTAGAGATATAGATGATACTTTACTTGTTAGACGAGGAGATAGAAGATTTTGGAGAATTATAGGATGCCAAGCTCTACACCCTCGTGTATTATCTTTATTAAATGAGATGGGATTCTATGGTGTCTACAATTGTAGAAATATTGAGACTGATGTTCATGTGATTACGACTTTGGTCGAGCGGTGGCGCTCAGAGACTCACACATTTCATTTACGTATGGGAGATGCTACAGTTACATTGCAAGACATAGCAATTATTTGGGCATTACTGATAGACGGTATTGCTGTTACCGGTGTAGACTATATTCGCAACCTCACGCAGTGGCAAGATTATTGTCATCGTTATCTCGGATTTATTCCGGAAGAGCGAGACCTTAGGGGGTCACAGCTTCATCTTACTGCTCTTACAGACCATGTACATAATAATAGAATTACGGATCATAGCACAATTTTGGAGGTCCAACAATACGCACGTGTTTGTGCATTGATACTTCTTGGAGGTCTTTTGTGCCCAAGCTCATCAGGTTCTGCAATATCATTGGTTTACTTACAGCATATGGAGCAAATCTATGAAGTCCGTAACTTTAGTTGGGGTAGCGCAGTTTTATCGTTTATGTATCGGGAGCTTTGCACTGCATCACGTAGAGGAAGATCAAATATTGGTGGAGCGATGCAGTTGTTACAGGTGAAGTAGTATTATTTTACCTTTATGTTAATTCTAGCAATTAGGTACGACCTTTAAAAAATTATTAATTGTAGATTTGGGCATGGTCACGCATTACAACATTGACACCTATAAGATTAAGTTCTCGTGTCGATCATAATGAAGCTCCAGAAGTAGTTGATGGACTGCCAATTCCTCCATATGGTGCTCGGTAAGATAATATATGTTATAGTTTATTAACGTTTTCATGCAACGTTTTTCTGTGGGATAATATAAATTGTTATATTAACACCCCATATAATCGATTTTTAGGTGGTGGCATTATAATTCTTTCACGCAAACAACAAGTCACTCTGTACGAATCATAAGAGATATGCTTGATAGAATGTCGGCAAATGAGGTAAAAAATTGTGTATGAATAATACTTTTTACATCAAATATTCTGATAAGTTATTTATCTATATAAATATGACTCAATACATTTGTATGCAGTTTATATGGCAACCATATGACCCGATCCAAGACATTCAAACCTTGCCAGTCCAGTGTGCCCCGAGGCTTTGGACTGCATCGTGTCCATTAATAAACTTTGCTATAATTGAGATGCATCATCCAGAACGAGTGCTTAGGCAATTTGGTATGCGACAACATATTCCTCCACCACCGGCTGAAAGAGGTTCAATATTACATGACGTATCACGTAGAGGTCATCCTGGATAAGATTGGTCCATTTATCACATGTATTATGTTGCTCAATGGGGTAACAGAGAGCAGCTTATTGTGCATGGGCCTTATATTGTCGGATCAATCACTATGGAAAGTGGATACATGTTATGGTATGATCGAATTACACGTCGACTAATAGGTCCATCATATGAGAACACACGAACGGGGTACCATCTAGAGGATCCACGCGCTTGGCAATATGTGGTATGTATAGTAATCATGCAATACATCCTTCATCTATTTAAATGATATTTAACATTATGATACGCTTATAGTTTTTCCAGATAGATCAAATGCACAATTTGATTATCAGTTGTGATTTTGTTGCCGATGATGCTGAGGTTATGGACTTCATTTAGATGAGGAATGATCATCGATTAATTACTGATAATGTTCATTAGTTGGCATCTAGACAATGCTTTCCCAGCCAAGTACCTCAACAACAAGAACTCAGTGGTAGTACACATACGAGAAGGAAGAGACGCAACATTAGATCCAACAACACAACTGATGATGATGCTCATTCTTTTAGGTCAGGTGGTGTTAGTGATGTGGGAGGTCCTGTTCATAGGCTGCATAACTTGTTTGCCGACAGCGACGAATGTGAACCATCGGGAGATCCGAAATTAACACCTATACCACCATATATGTCAACAAGCAGACAGTCTGTATCCGAACTAGTAGCTACTGATCTTGATTTAGGATGGGGAACAACGGAGTATGATTATTCATCACCAGCACGCCACTCATTTCATATCTCGCCATTACCTTTTATAGATAGTACGGATCATCGTAATCACCATGAGGCTGGTTCGAGCCATCATGAGTCACATGATGATACACATGATGAAAGGCCACGACGACCACGCATCGGCAACGCCGAGCTTGTGGCACTGGAGGACATTATTAGGACTACCTTTTAGAATATTGTGTATCAATATTATTGATTCATAAAATACAAATTGTAAAATTGTATTTCGATGCTTTGAATCAGGATCAGGATAACGACTGTAAATATTGGTTCCACATAACAAGTAACAAATCATACAAAAAAAATTACAATGGACGTGCATAATAATAAGTAATAAAGAAGAGACACATAAATTACAAAGATATCATAAAAAAATACTAGGGATTGAGTCTTCTTGGGCCTTGTTGTGCATTTTGAACTTCATCAATGCGACGTGCTTGTTGTCTTGCTCTTGCTTGAGGCCAATCCATTTCATTTTGAATTCGATTGGTACGGTCTCTGCCTACATTACGTCGCTCTCGACGTGCAGGGTTATGAACTAGCTCAAAATTAGGATCATCCCAATAATCCTCTGACCACAATGGTTGAAATCGCCCTTTATAAGTTGCAATATAATGTTCCACTTTATAATATTCCTTCACAAGTGATGCACAGTTGACCCCAAATGATCGACATACTTGCATTGCATGTGAGCAAGGAATTCCATATTCAGCCCATTTCCCACATGAACACTCTCGTGTCCGAAGCTTCACAACATGAGTATGATTCCCACGTGATGTGTCCATCCTAGTAATGACAGAAGCTGATTGTTGAGTGTAATCAACCTTTTGGACGAAGTGATTAACAGAATGATGCTGCCATTTTGTGTATATGTCATAAGCATAATCAGCCCATAATTGATCATTTTGCCTCATCCTCCGGCCATTAGTGATCTGGCGAAGAAAATATTTCACGTAACGATCAAATGTTGTTTGAATAATAGTTGTAATTGGTAGTCGGCGAGCACCTTTTAACACCCCATTTATACATTCGGACATGTTTGTAGTCAAAATGCCAAACCACCATCTTCCATCATGAGATAATGTCCATTGACTCTTGTCTATCCCTCCAAGCAGGAGTAAGCACGGTCATTAATACTCTTTATGTCGTCCATCTTTTTTTCAAATTTTCGGATTTGAACTGCAGCACCAGCTTTCCAACACATGTCCTTCAATTGAACGTTCTTAAAATGTTTATTGAAATTTGAACACACATGCCTCAAACAAAATCGATGTATTCCACGAGGGGGCCTGAAATCAGGTATGCTCTCTACAGCAGCCAAAATACTACGGTGACGGTCAGAAAGTAAGCAATAGCCATCCTGTCCTTTGATAATGTGTTTCGCCAACATCTGAAGGAACCATCACCAAGACATCAAAGTTTCCTCATCTACTATGGCAAAAGCTATAGGCATCAGATTCTGATTTGCATCCATGGCTACGGCAACAAGCATTTTATGTTTATACTTAGTGTATAAATGAGTTCCATCTACACTGATAAGTTTGCGGCAATGTTGGAACCCTTCTATACATGGTCGAAATGCCCAAAAGACATATTTCAACATCTTTTGTCCTGGTATGCCTGTTTCAAGATGACTCCATTCAACAACTGTTCCTGAATTCAATTTCTGGAGAGCTCCTATATATTTCGGTAATTTTCTTACCGAGGTCTCCCAAGTCCCATAAAGTTTTTCCCTCCCACATTTCATGCTATTCCATGCCTTAGCATAAGAGATTTCATAACCATACTTTTCTTTTACCATCATTTGCACACTTGCAACCCCATAACTTGGATTACCTCGAATAGTGTCCAATAGATCTAAATCAATCATATTTCTACTTAAATTTCGATGATCCATTGAAACCTCATCCATAAGGCATGTGTGAGGACCTCCATACTTGGTAATTCTCCACAATCCCTTTTTCTCTTTAAATATTCCCCTCACACTCCACGGACAAGAAGGTTGTCCTCTGTTATGATATTTGCACACCACTTTCCATAACTTTGGTATGCTCTCAAGAACTCGATATTCTCGTCTCGCCACTCGCACTGAATAATCTTTCACAGAAGTGATAAGATGCTCCTTACTTTTGAATACCATTCCCAAGTGGAGTACTCCTTTACTTGAGTCGTAAAACTCAGTCCAACCACGAGTTGGAATATCCACAGAATCTGCCTGTATAAATATATCATTATCATCTATTGTAGAGAAGAATGAATATACGGGATACAGACTTAGTTGCGTAGTCATGGATGTGTGTCTTCTCATATCATGTGGTAGTTGTTGAGAAGATGTTCCCTCCCCGTGTGAAGGCAATAGCTCTTCCATTGTATCAATATCTACCTCATCATCATCACTACCACTAAAATCATCATCACTATCATTTTCATCTGGTTCTGAATCCCTCAACTCTTCATCACGAAAACTATCTACTCGTGGCTCTGGTTCATCATCATGAGCGAAATGCGTTGGGTTATCTTACTCTCCTTCAAAAACTTGATGAGAGGTAGAAGAGCCTTCACCAAAATCATGAATCACAACATTTTCAAACCCTTGCATGACCACAGGAACATTTATTTCTGTTTGAGTTGGTTATTGTTGATCCCATCCAAAATCTTGGTAAGAGACAAATTGACCTTCGGGTTGCATCAAAAGCCTCATGTAAGACCCCACTCCAACAGTATTATCAACACCAGTCTGACTTATTGCTTCTGTCTCAACATATAATTCCACATTATCAAGTTGGCACTATGGACCAAACAACATAGATAAACCACCATCATTCTGTATTTCCACAAGTTTAGATATCCCGTACTGTTTATCCAAATAGAATTTTGCTTGAATTTTTAGTTTATAGCTACTGCTATCAATAGCTGTCGCTCCATAGATTTCGTGGCACAGATCAGAATATGCTATTTCACGAGAGACTAATAATACTGCATGCTGGACGATCATAATCCACTGAGCGAGAATCTCTAGTAATATTTCCGCCAAAGTATATTAGAACAACAATGGTACTCGAAGTCGACATACCTTCCACAAATACGCACATAAATTATATTAATTAATCAGTCTAATCAATAGTTATCATAAAAATTTACATTTTTCAGCATTTCTACTGTACAGAAAAAGTAAATTTAAATATACTAACAAAAATTTAATTAACTCATAAAAACACAAATCTATGAAAATATAACAACATTTAATACATTAATCAAATTTAAACTAATATAATTTAATCTAATTCATAAATTAAATTTAAGCTAACATAATAAATCATATTTTAAACTAGCATTTACAATTAATAATATTAATAAACACATAATGACATATAAACACTCCCCCTTATGTTCATCATTATCATGCAAGAAATTAAAAACCAATCAGCAACAAATGAGAAGGCTCCACCCCTTCTTCCAACATCCCATCCTCCTTTGTGAATCCACCAATTCTAAACATTTCTAAAGTATTATACTATAAAAATATTACAAAATTAAAATAAGATATCCAAGCTTACCTTTAAATGCTCCACTAAAATTAACACTGAAAAAATATTTCCGCCAAGTCAAGATAGCCTGCATTATTAGGCACATGTTACTAGGATGGACACATATTTATTAACAAATGATAATTTCACAAACTGAATAAGAATTTAAATTTTAATACAATTCAATATGTAGTACCACAAAATTTAACTCAATAATAATTCGAACAAAATTTGTAATTCAAATAAAAACATAACTCTAACAAATATAACAATATATAAAACTAACATAAAATGTAATCCAAATTTCAACTAAAACATAAATCATTATTTCTGTTAAATCAAATTATTATACCAAAAATAATAAATTATTATTTGAGCTTAACCAACACGTAAATCAAATTTCAACTCAAACATGATTAAGTTTTAACTAATTGAGATATAATTCATAAAACTAAAACATAAATCAGATTTTAACTAAAAAATAAATAAATTTTAACTAATTGAGACAAATTATATAATACATATTTAATATAACTAAAACATAAATCAAACTTTAATTAATGGAGATAATTAACCAAAACATAATGAATATAACTAAAACATAATTAAATTTTAGCATAATTAAAAAACTTACCTCAATCAAGCGAAATAATACACAAGTATACACCCTTCAAACCTGAAACAATAACGCAAACAATTATTTTATTTATTTATTTTTTTTACTAATTAAAAAAAAGAAAAGAAAAATAAAACCAGATCTGGCCGGCCGGCGAGTGCCCGGCCGGCCGGCCGCACCAAAGAAAAATAGAAAAAGAAAAAAAAAAAATGAAGAAGAGAGGAGGAGGAGGGGGAGGAGGAGGAGGGGGCCGCACCAAAGAAAAATAGAAAAAGAAAAAAAAAATGAAGAAGAGAGGAGGAGGAGGGGGAGGAAGGGAAAGGGTTACCTGACTCATATCAAATGAAATGAAAATGAACCAAAGGTTTTTATTACTATTAAATTAACATTTCTTTTGAAAAAAAAATTTTAAATAATTTTTTTAAAAAATTAATAAGGTATTTAATATTTTTAATTAATTATTACATTAAATATTTTTTCGGTAAATATAAGTCTTAGAATTTTTTAAATAGCAAAATTTTAATATTTTAATATATGTAAAATATGTGTGTGTATATATATATGTATATATAAGTGAAGTAATGAATGGTTGATATGAAAGATGGAGTGAGAAAATGAGATGATATGTGTGCTTTTTAGGGTGTAGGGCTTTTTGGGTGAATTATGATAGAATTTTTTTGGTAAAAAATTAAAGTATTTTGAGAAAAATATTGGAGAATATGCATGCATTTTGAAATATTTTGGGGTCTAAAAAATATTTCCCAAAATATAGGAGAACAAGCCCTAAAAGAATTTATGCACAAAAAAATAAAATTTTTTTAGGGAAAAAAAAAAATTGTGAACAGTAATCACTATTCATTACTGTTGAAAGTTGCAATCGGTGATTGCAACTTTCAACAGTAATGAATAGTGATTACTGTTGAAAGTTGCAGTCTGTGACTACAACTTACTACAAAAATATAAACCTTTTGAACAGTACCGTATTTTTATAATTTTTTTTTTTACTATTTTTTATTAAAAAAGTCCTCATTTTCATATTTTAACTGTTTAAAAAAATGAAACATATCAATTTACACATATTTTTACTCGATGTATTTTCATTTTTCTTTTTAAAATATATTTTACAATAACTTATATATCTTCTCTCAATAACATATATATATATATATTTTTTATTTTGTTTTCTATTTCATTATTACTATCTCTTTCCACTTACAACTTACTAAACTTAATGTAATTTTTACTTTTCAAAAATTTATTCAAATACAAACTTATTTTCAACTTATCTCTTCTAACTATTTTTCCCAAAATGGAAATGAAAAACCGTATAAATTAAGTCTTTAATTGGGGATTCATGTGAGAATGTGGATTGGTGTTGGAAACCTAAACACGTATTACCTTTTGGTCTTTGTTTGGTCTAAGAAAACAGTATCAAACACAATTGTTTGTTGTTCTGGGGAGCTTTCCCCCCGAAACAAACCTCAAAATAAAGAAAATAACCCTTTCAAAACCCAACTATATTTCTGCAATCTGCATGTGTGTATTTGATTATAATATAGATCTACCATTCGACCCACCAATAAAATAAAAAAATAATTACAAAATTAATATATATCTTAGCTTTCATTTAAAAATTAATTTCTACTCCATCCCAAATAAATTAAACATAACTATCATCTAAAAATTAATTTCTCACAAATAAAACTAAACAAATATTTTTAGCAAAAATAAATTTCACTCATTTTCAAAATAAATTTAAACATCCATCATATTTTTTTCAAAATATTTCTCCTGAATTTATTTTCTCAAAACACTACAAAATGAAACCAAACAAAATTTAGTTTTCCTTTTCAAGGTTCTGAGAAGGTTTTCCATGCTTGAAAGATTTCATAAACTACTTTTCTGATCTATTGCAGAATCCACTACTTGTTGTCTGTTGGTAATTAAACTTTATAATTATTAATTTATTCATTAATTTTATGGTATCGATTATTAAAACTTATGACCTTAGTTTATGGTTATATTATGAGAATTTTAAGATAATTTTTCATTGTGGTTTGGTTGTTACATTTTATTAGTTTATGATTCACTAATTATTTATGTATGAGTTCTTATAGTAGGTCATTATATTTTTGTAACAATAATTTTTTCACTACTCCATATATAGGAAGGAAAACAATAATCTAATAACAAAATATTAAGTACTTTATAAGTGTAGTGTGAGACTTTCAGTCATAGTCAATTTTAGCCTTCTACATGATACATCACATAATAATTGCAATTTAGCAATAGTACTGAACGAAAAGGCAAGTCGTCGTTTTCCCTCCTTCGAGTGTTTTGTTTTGTATCATAATTAAAGCATATAGTCAATTTTGTTATTAATATCATATATAACTAAATATTTATCAAGTTTGATCATTACGTTAAGAAAATAAATGCAAAAGAGCTTCGTGTGGAGCGTTGGCTATTGACTCTCATTCCATTTAATGTTAATATAAGTATTCAAATTAATTTGATGATTTTATTTTAACATGTTATTTTTTCTATATTTTAACAAATAATTTATATTTTTATTCAAAAGCCACCTGAATGCATTAAATGCAAAGATATTGGCTGACGACAATATTAGACGCAGATGAAATTGATTGTGATAGCATTTAATGTGGAGGAAGACAACTATCAAAGAGCCAACAACACGTTAAATAAGGTTGCGGATACCATAGGAGTGACAATCAACCTCATACGAGATGCTTTGCCATTGAGAGATTTGGCGAGGTCTAATTGATTGTTGAAGTGCACTCCAGTAATGACGGTCGATTTGAGGGCGAGCAACCTGCAACCCCAAGATTGTTAAGGCTTACTGAAAACTGAATGCTCTTTGTCCCCAAGGGAAAAAGACTTATCTCTTGCGCTCAAATCATTACTAAGCTTGATGAGCCCTACTCAATGTCTCCCACATCAGTATAGAAGCCGTAAGATCATAAATGATATAATAGTTATTAATTAATATTATAATGTCATTATATTTATATTTTTATTTAGTAATTCATAATTTACTTAAATATATAAAATAAAGGTAGTACCAAGTTTTTCTGGTAAGAACACAGACCATGACCCCTCATTACCACTTACCAGAATGGACAATGTCGGATTATTCAAATGATTAACTTGATTGGGGGAGTAGTCTTGGCAAGTATTTTCATCCATGTAAATATGTAATTAGTTATCTTTGCCACAAGTATATACAGGTGGTCCAAGCCTGATTTGAATTCACAAGCCGTTGGCTATATCAATATCTTGATTTTGAAAATCCATATCAGACATTCTGCCACCATTGCCGTTTCAAGATTTCACCGCCTTCTGGCAATTAGCAGTCATGGCCTGTGCAGCGTTCTGGCATTGTATCTGAGATGGGATGCCTCCACCTGTTGCCATGAAAAGACTCAACTGCCCCTTAATTGCAATATTATGGTGTTATATATCTACCTTGCAATAAAACTTAAGTATTGAATGATTTTTAACTAAGATCAACTCTAATTTTTTATTTTCGGTACCCGAATATTTTGAGTTTTGGCCCCATAAGAGAAGATGATATCTAAAGGTGATAGTTCTGCTATAATAATCTTTTAAATAATTTTTCATCTTATTAATTACACATTAATTAGATAATATTTGGAAAGAACAAATTAATACATCGCTTTCCTTTCATTGTTTTTCTCAAATCCAAAATTTCGAAAGTGAAATTTTATATCTATATTTTCTGAATTTCATTTTTTAAATTTTCTCTACCTATCTAAGTATATTTAATTTTAATTTTACATGTAACTATGCATATTTTTATATCTAATTATTTATTGTTGCCCAATTTGTCCCTTATGTTAAAAGAATTATAATTTGAGAAACCATTGTTTTGATATAAAATTCTTTATAAAAAGAAAAAGATGTCCAACTTGCAACCATGTCATAGTGATAGGATTTCGATATGACTAATTAAGTTTATAAGGGTAAAATAATAAAAAGACTAAAAAAGTTCTAACTGACCAAAGAAAATAATTAGTGAAAGGTTAGAGAGCCCAAAATTAATCAAGCTCATCGAGAAGGACATCAAAGCTCTAATGGGCTTGAGCCCATTAAGAAATGAACTGTAAATACTAAATTCAAAGAAAAATGAGCATAAGAAATCATTCACAAAGAACTGTAAAACTTCGAGAACCCTCAAGAGTTGAAATCTCTCGACACGTGTTCTAAAGAAAACGAACCAATACTTTGTTGTTTACCAGAAAAGATCCTACTCCACTACCATGGAAGATCATTTTAGGCCGTTTGTGGGAACTATGATTGATAAAAAAAGAATGTTGAAGATGCAGATGAGATCCAGAGCTTGCAACTTTGGCAACCAAGTGGTTCCAAGGTCATAAAACATGGATAGTTACCGACTTGAAGCACACTACCCACCCAAAAGTGCAACAAATGCTTGAGGAGATGTTGCACAATAGGCACCACCTTCTAGAGATCCCATTTTGCAGTTGACCTAAGAGGTGATAATCCTGTCGAAGAATGCCATTGCTCGAGTTGTGGCCAAAGTAATCGCCCAATATGTAGAGGAGCACCGACACCAAGAGCCTCAAGAATCCTCCTACCGAAGCTAGGGGGCTTCATCTTCCCAAAGTAAATTGCTTGGAAAGCGATCTTGAGAAAAGTGATGCTTTTCCTTTTCCACCTCCATAGGGGACGTTTATTCCTCCCTTTAAGGAGATCTCTCTTTGTGATTGCCCATTGTAGTTAGGGTTCACACTCACTAGTGCCGCAACCCTCAGGAAAAGCTTAGAATACATACTCACCCTCGATTGTTGTTCTACGTCAACACATCTCATTTTTTCTAGCCATCTTAGCAGGAGTAATTCTCCCTAGGATTAAGGTAGTCATCTTATTAGAGTTCTATTTCACTATGAATCCCTAGGAGCATAAGGACAACTTCCTAGAGAAGACGAAACTTTATGACATGAAGAAGGTTTGCCCAAATAGTCTATCCCTGCTATCCGTATGGATGTGTTGGCGAACTCCACAATAGAGTGTGAGATGTTGAGCTTCCCAAATGCACAATAGGGAGACAACAGATCCATATGCCCCGAAGGATCAAGAGAAGATGATGAATGGCCATACAAAGCAGAAATCTGATAAGGGTGCCATTTCCACTGTGACTACAATCACTTGAAGGACGAGATCAAGATGCTGATATAGAGAGGACACCTTAAAGAATATGTGGCTTGGAGGCCAATTAGTCCTAAGAAGGATCCAACAACTACAGAAAGTGAGGACTGTGATAATGGCCTATGAATATATGAGGCTCGAAGACCAACACCAACATATTCCAAAAAATTTCCCTACAGTCAGTGTCATCTCGGTGGTCTCAGGAAAACCAACTGGTGGAGACTCTGCCAATGCAAAGAAAGAGCAGGCTCAAGTAGCAAGATAATCACAAGCTCACGCTGACCGATATTGGGAGCTTTTGAAACACATCCCCTAATGCCCAACATCACTCGATGGAACCCGAGACACCAAGAGCTCCGACAATTCATGGCAACAAAACATGCTGCTACTTCGAAGGGACTATGAGCATGCGCGTAAAGATGAACCAGAATTAAGGTAATAATGACCTCCAAAAGTGCTGGCAAACACAAATCATCCTAAATTTCCCAAAATTAAAGTTAATTATGTCAAAAAGTCATGTCAAAAAAATATCTTATTAAATGTAAAATTATATACATAAAATGTAATCAAATAAGTTAATTAATAATTAAAGTTGCTAAAATTTATATTAACAAGAAACGCAAATTAATTCCCATCATGCCTTTTCTTTTAAAGAAATTTTTCAAGCACTATAATACAAAATATAAATGATATTTATAAAATGTTATAAAACAAGATAATAGCTAAATAAATGGATAACAAAATAAAAAATAATAAAAAATTATAAATGTAATATTTTTCCATTTTAAGAAAATTTCTAACTAGCGATAAGTTAAAAAAAAAGCTTGTTATTTAAATTTTAGAATTTTTTTGAAAAAAGCTATTTAAAGTTTTTTTTTCAAAATAAAAAAAATGAAATTTATAATTTTTCGTTATTTTTATATTTTCTATCAATTTATTTTGTTATTAAGTTGTTTAATATTCACATTTTGTATTATAGTGCTTGAAATTTTCTTTAAAAAAAATCATTATAAAATTTGCAATTTTGTTAATATAAATTTTAGGAACTTTAATTATTGATTAATTTATTATTACATTTTATGTATATAATTTTACATTTAACAAGACAAAAGCTAGTTATTTAAATTTTAGAATTTTTTTGAAAAAAAGCTAATCAGGACTTTTTCAAAATCGAAAAAAATGAAATTTATAATGTTCCATTATTTTTATATTTTCTGTCAATTTATTTAGTTATAATATGTTGTTTAATATTAATATTTTATATTATAGTGCTTGAAATTTTCTTTTAAAAAAAAGCACTATAAAATTGAGCAATTTTTGTTAATATAAATTTTAGGAACTTTAATTAATAATTAATTTATTTAATTACATTCTATGTATATAATTTTACATTTAACAAGATATTTTTTTAATTTTTTAAAATAATATGTTTGAATTAATTATATTTTTTATTTGCTAATGTAAATAGAATTTGGAAACACATTTTGATAGTTCATAAATGGGTAACAATATTGCATAATAACATTTTTTACAAAAAAAAATAAAAAAATATTCATTTGAATAAATCAATTTTTTTCATATTTGAAAAAATATTTAATTAGTTTTTAAATACTTTTAAATATTTTTAGAATTTTTTACACAATAAAAATAAATTATTGAATTTATAATATTTAAAAAAATTAGATATTTATTTCATATAATTTAGAATATTTTAAATTTAAATTTATGACAATTATTGAAAATTTTCTATCATAATTCTACTAATTACATCAGTTAATATCATTTTACAAAGATTAAAAATTAATTCATTGAAAAAAAATATTTTTTTTCAATTTACAAACATATATTTCTAATTTATATTTTTTCAATGTATGTGTGGACATATTAAATATTGATCAATTGAGAAGTGACATGTGTAAAATAATATATTAGATGTTAATTTAAAATTTCTATTTCTATTTTGGGATTTATTAAATTAATTTAAAAAGATAAATAGTTAATTTTAATTAATGATTTAGTCTTTATTTTATACTCAAACCAAATATTGACAAGTGTCAAAGATGGAATGTCTATATCTATGGACCAATCAAATCAAAGATATTTGATATTATGTCTCGATATTAATATCATATTTTGATGTTAGATATTATCAAATCAAAGATATCCGATATTATCTCTTAACATTTGATATTATCTTATCAAAGAGATAATCATCGAAGGAGTTCAAGTCAATCTAGAAGTCTCATATCAAGTACCTATATAAAGGGATGATCCCAGCTCCATTGACAACATAAAATTCCAGCAAATAAGAGAAACTTTGAAGGAGTCAAGCAATTCTCTCAAGCAAATTCAAGGAGATCCACAACGTTCAAAGCGTTCTTCACGAAGCTCATATATTTTTGGTATTTGATTCAAGATTAAGGTGCGAAGCCCTCAAATTATGAAGCACCCCACTTAGGGTAACCCTAAGCTGAGATGTCACCAATTTAGACTTAAATCGTAACGTACAACACATCTGATAGGCCCATAAAATTTCAAAAATCATCAAAGACAACAACATGCTTCAACTTAAGCAGACCTCACAAAAGTAATGTACATGCCATAAAAACTCATAACATTCAACATAATATATACATACCGCAGATCTTTAGTTCAGCTTACATATCACAACATCTCTAAGTTATAATATACTATCTGGGTGAACTCGTAAGCACATATAAATAGCTAGTCGATTACAGAGCATATATTCTCCAGTCCAAGCCTGAAATCCATGACCTTCATTTAGCCCTATTTGGGAAAATCAAGAATAATACATGATGGTAAGTCCAAAGGACTTAGTGAGGAATAAAATTCAGTTAATAGAACATAGGGCTTTGCTGACCAGGAAACAATTCAACAGATCATAAACTATTAAAACAATGCAAATAGAACATAAACGTATCAGAAACACAAGTATTATCAAATTCAACAAATAGGGATCTCTAGGTCAAAGCTTAACAAATAGGTACTAGTTCGAGAGTTGTTATTGTCGGCGTGAGCAGCCCAGGGTCATCTCAATCGATTTACTGCAGGAGGTCACCATCGGCCTGGCCATCTCAATTGGTATACTACGGGATGCATTGCCAAACTGTTCGGCTTGGACAACAACCCGATCTAGACCAAAAAACTACACCGTCTTTATTGCTCCATGAGTAGATTACAAACAACTGGAATACAATTGAAATAAGGCAATCCATAGTAACATATGAAATTCAACGAATCAGAACAAAACATGTATATTAAATTCTCCTTATTTTCATCATTCTGAACATATCAACACGTCCCGAGCTTAACAGCTGGGAACAACTTAACGGCACGTCTCGAGCTTAACAATTGAGATCAACTTAACAACACATCCGGAGCATAACAGATGGGAAAAATAGTCCAAAATTTATCCCTGTGTAATAAAACAAGTTATAACAAATGCCAGCAAGGCCATACAATGATATACAGAATGGTTTAAATATGCTGACAAGACGAATAAATCATATATCAAACAAATTCAGATAAGCCGACAAGGCCAAGCAAGCTATAAGCAAAACGAATTCAAACTGATCGATACGAGATAAGAAAACAAAAGTTCTTGGCACCAGAATAGAAGTACTCAATTTTCAACAGAATCCAAGTCAAGGAAACAACCCTCATAGGGGTATACGAATCAATTAATAGATAACAAACAAGATCCTGAGCAATTTACATATTTCAATAAGCAAGTTGTAGTTATAGTACAGAAACAAGTTTAACCCTTACAAGGGTTTATCATAAATGACATATAGGTATAATCAAGTGCCAGATTGGCAAACCCCTCACCTCCATAACCTCAGAGATATAGTCACAGCCTACTAATGTATGGGACCCAGCTCCTCGTCACCTAATCCTAAAGAATAGGTTCATTGTCAAAATCTTCATTCAACCCTAATAATCATAATTATACAAATAACAATCTAAAATTGATACTTAATTGGCTAAATCAATAGTTAAAGGTTCGATTGATATTCTCGAGGGAGAATTGCTAATTATGCTGGTCTCTATAAGGGACATAATCAAGTCCTCAATTACAAAATTAACCTTACAACATTACACAAAATCGATTACAACAGTATGTTCAACATTAATAACCTAATTCGTCACTCAGGTCTCAAATCCACAAAATTAGGGTTTTAATCTCTTAACTAACTCAATTATCCCAAAGTTATCATATAATAATACAAATCTGGGCCTACTAATACATACAAATACACATACATGGTCTAAAATGGAGTTCTCAAATCAAATCTTTGTTCTTTCTTAACAATATACAAGATTCGATAAAATAAATAGTACAAAATATCAATTCCATCTTCTGGTCATTACCCAAGATATCTCAAACAGAGCCTCAAAATCACAAACCAATTACACCACCACGATCATCATGACGAGGCGAAGAATCTGCTTCAACCCCGCTATCACCGCCGATGGAAATAGTCACCACCACTACCACCATTCGACACTCCTCAACGTGCCCGTTCCTAATCTCCAGTCAATTTCAAATTCCAATGCCAAATTGGATGCCAATTAACGCCTCAAACAGACAACGTCACTCTCCTTCGCCATGACTGTTCTTCCTATTTTCTGTTGCTGCCGGTGGTCCAAACTCCAAACCAACAGTACCAAGATACTCCTTCAGCTAGACCCTACAAGAAATACTGCCTAAACTCAAGCTTTCACTGCTGCTCCGCCATGCCTATCACTCACTGCCATCGGCCAGCTTTCAACTCCAAAATTTTGGTGGTCTGCTGGCCGGAATGGGTTGCATGTGGTACGATAATGATCCTGATGAAGGGAAAAAGCTACTGGATGGGTTAGTTTTCTGAAATAGGCCATCACCGAAGAAGGTTGTAGGAGAGAAAGATGACGAGTGATGGAGAAAAAATGAAGAAGAATTGGGGGGGCGGGGCAGTGATATATATAGATAAATTTTTGACAATTCTGAATTGGCCTCCAAAATCTTTTCCTAGCTTTCGATTAAATCCCTAAATTATTCTGACTTCCGCTTGAGCCCTCCAGAATGATGAGTGCATGATATTAACCCAGTTAACCTGAAATATTGAATATTCTCACTTTAACCCACAAAACTTTCAAAAGTTGGTCAATTAAGTTTTCCCCAAATTACAATTCGACCCCAAAACTTTCAATCTCCATGCAATTAAGTCCTTCTTATTTATTTCGAAACCCAAAAATTGTAAAGTTAGTATCTTAATTCTTAAATCCTTATTTTCCAAAATACCAAATTTAGGGGTGTTACAATCCTCCCCCCCTCCTTAAAAGAATCTGATCCTCAGATTCTCATCTTTGACTAGATAAACTTTGGTTAACACCAGTACATGTAACACTCTTGTTTCCTCATTGCCCAAGCATATGCGAATTTCTCTCATTATCAGGGTATACCTCCTCAATTTCTTGATGGTATTTATCTTGCTAAGATAGTAGGAACCTTTTTGTCTCGATTCTTTCCAATCTATCCACTTTACTAAGGCATGTGGTGTCACCTTATTTTTCTAGGATTGACTAATAATCCCATGATATCGCTAAGCGATTTAGACTCATCGTCACATATCCTTCTTATACTTACAAAGTTCTCTATCCCATCCTGATATAGTGCATACTGTCATTTAATAGATCACATAAACCATTATAGCAATGAATGACTAACAACATCATAAGATCATACTTACATAATATTTACATTAAGGAGTAGTCAAGTTCAAACTTAACATACTAGACTTCATAGCATGTCATACATTCCCAAACAGCTAGCTACAGGTTCACAAAAACTAAGCATATGAGGTATAGTCATGAACAATATATCTGCTGCTTCCTAGGCTCTGTCTGGGATATAAAGCTAAAGATATACGGTATCAGACTCTCCTCTGACATTCAAGAACTTAGATAGAACCTTCAACCACTTTTTCTCCTGTATCCTTTAGAATTACCTTCCTTCTTGTAGGTTTTTAAACTTTATCTCTCTTCCATTTACCTTTACATCTAGTAGTATGGAGGAATCCCGCGAAGTACTAATTGAAAGAACCTAGGAGTTTTCATACCTTAGATATGTTTGCTAACCAAATTAGTTTTCCCATAACCTTAGTTCTGATAGGTTTAACCCTTACGTTCAATGTATTAGACACAAGTGTAGCATTTCATTACTCTAATTTTTTTCTAGTCATTCCTTAATTCACATTTCTATATTCTACTAGCTTGATCCTTCCAGTGATTAAGGGAGTAAGCTCTAAAAATTTCTTAGGACTACCATTTGATGGTTTCTATTATGCTCCCAAGATTCCTAACCCAATTTACTCATCAATAAGGTTATAAGATTCTCTACCTTTGGAATACAATTTTTTCTCAACATGATCATCCATTTATCAAATTCAACCTTAGCGGATATCACTCACTGTCACACCCCAACTTAGCAAAAATAACATAATTTTTATACATAAATCAACTTAATAGGAGACTACAACTTGAAAGTTGCTCCTTATCTCTTGATCTTGCTAATTCTCCTCCATATCTGAAAATATCAACAAAAAGAGTGAGCTCAAAAGCCCAGCAAACATTTTACATATATTTAAGATGCAAAATATTCAAAATATCTTATAATTAACATCACCATGAGACTATAACACACAAAAATCAGTGGACAAACCACCACCATATCAAAATTCACAAAGTATTCGAAACTAGTTTCGAGCTGCATATTTAAAGATTCATATCGCATAGATTTCATATCATGTAGCAAAGTGTTATAGTCAACATGGCTATGCAAATCATATTCTCATATTAAGGATTGTGAACATTTCAAACCTTAAACATATGTAAAACACTCACCTTGCAAATTCTTATAAAACTAAATAAAAACACCCTTCAAGAATCTTTCTCTCCTAATTTTTTCTTTAATACTTTCTCTTCCTCTTCTGACATTTTCTAACCTCATGAGATATGTATGTTTCCACATATTCCCAACATATATATAGGCAATTTGTAACTTAAAAATTAACTCCCACTATCCATCAATAATACACCACTCTTCTCATTCTTAATTCCCACTATCCCTCAATAATATACTACTTTTCTCATTCTTAAATAAGATGCACCTCTTCATATACTTGCATAAATAGGCTATTACTTCATATTCCTCCATTATTTCATGATTAATACCCAATATCTTCTTCATTCTTAAGTGATACCACTTCATATTCATCTTGTAACTTATAAACATAATTTCAAGAATAAAAGTCGGCTAATTGCCATTACTTAATTGAGTTAGTAAATTAATTTATTATTATTATTATAACTTTATTATTCTTGAGGCATTACACTCACCTAACGGCATAGTTCCAAACAACATTACTCTTACCAATAACCATGCGTTTATATGCCTGACATACCAGAAGTAAAAGGTTGCATATTGGTTGGGCACCTCAATCATAACCCTTCACTTCCTTAATGTCGAGCATTATCCCAAAAGCTCATATCCTATTCGATTCCACGTTTATTTCCATAATCAATCCTGTGCAAAATTTCATATTCCAAAAATCATATCCCGACACAATTTAGGTATTCTTTTAACTTAAATACACACATATAAAGCATTTCCAAAGTCAAGCTTAGTCTCTATTAACCAAAAATTTCACATTCCACAAATCACATTCTAGGAATAGATCCAGGCATAGCTTAGGTTTTCTTTAACCCAAGTATTTCCATCCCAATTCAAGTCTAATCTCTTGCAAACCTACCTATTTTATTCACAAATCATTCCTATATTAACCTAGGTCTTCGAAAACCTGGGCTCTCATACCACCTCTATAACACCCCACTCAGGGTAACCCTAAGCTGAGATGTCATCAATTCAGACTTAAATTGTAACGTACAATACGTCTGATAGGCCCATAAAATTTCAAAACTCATCAAAGACAACAACATGCTTCAACTTAAGCAGACCTCACAAAATTACTATATACATGCCATAAAGCCCCCATAACATTTAACATAATATGTACATACCGTAGATCTTTAGTTCAACTTACATATCACAATATCTCTAAGTTATAGCCTACTATCCGAGTGAACCCGTAAGCATATATGAACACCTAGTCGATTACAGAGCATATATTCTCCAGTTCAAGCCTGAAATCCATGATCATCATTTAGCCCTGTTTGGGAAAATCAAGAATAAAACGGGAGGGTAAGTCTAAAGGACTTAGTGAGGGATAAAATTCAGTTAATAGGACATAAAGCTCTGCTAACCAAGAAACAATTCAACAGATCATAAACTATTAAGACAATGCAAACTGGACATGAACGTATCAGAAACACAATCATTATCAAATTCAACAAAGAGGGATCTTTAGGTCCAAGCTTAACAAGTAGGTGCTAGTCCGAGAGTTGTTACCGTCGGCGCAAACGAACTGGGGTCATCTCAATTGGATTACTACGGGAGGTCACTGTCGGCCTGGCCATCTCAACCGGTTTACTACGGGAGGTATTGCCAAACGGTTTAGCCTGGACAACAGCCTGATCTAGACTAGGAAACTGCACCGTTCTTATTGCTCCATGAGCATATCACAAACAATCAGAATACAATCGAAACAAAGCAATCCCGAGTAACATATACAATCCAATGAATCAAAACAGAACATGCATCTCAAATCCTCCTTATTTTTATCATTCTGAACATATCAGCACGTCCCGAGCATAACAGCTGGGAACAACAGTCCAAAATTCATCCCCATATAACAAAATAAGTTATACAAACAATGCCAACAAGGTCATACAATAATATACAGAACTGTTCAAATATGCCAACAAGGGGAATCAATCATATATCAAACAAATTAAGATAATTCAATAAGGCCAAACAGTAAGCATAATGAAATTAAACTGATCGATACCAGATAAGATAACAAAAGTTCTTGGTGCCATAATAGGAGTACTCAATTTTCAACAGAATCCAAGTTAAGGAAAAAACCATGATAGGGGTATATGAATTAATTAACAGATAACAAACAAGATCCTGAGCAATTCACATATTTTAATAAACAAGCTGCAGTTACAGTACAGAAACAAGTTTAGCCCTTAGAAGGGTTTATCACAAACAACATATAGGTATAATCAAGTGCCAGATTGGCAGACCCCTTACCTCCGTAACCTCAAAGATGCAATCACAACTTACTAGTCTGCGGGACCTAGCTTCTAGTCACCCAATCCAAAAAAATAGGTTCACTGTCAAAATGCTCATTCAACCTTAATAATCATAATTATACAAATAATGGTCTAAAATCGATACCTAATCGGCTAATCGATAGTTAAAGGTTCAATCGATATTCTCGAGGGAGAATTGCTAATTACGTCGGTCTCGATAAGGGGTATAATCAGGTCCTTAATTACAAATTAACCTTTCAACGTTACACAAAATCGATTGTAATAGTCTGTTCAACATTAATAATCCAATTCGTCACATAGGTCTCAAATCCACAAAATTAGGGTTTAATCTCTTAATTAACTCAATTATCCTAAAGTTATCATATGATAGTACAAATCTGGGCCTACTAATACATACAAGTACACATGCATGGTCAAAAATCGAGTTTCCAAATCAAATCTTTCATCTTTCTTAACAATGTACAAGATTCAATAAAATAAATGATACAAAATATCAATTCCAACTTTCGGTCATTACCTAAGATATCTCAACCGGAGGGTCAAAATCACAAAATAATTACACCACCACAATCGTCACGATGAGGCGAAGAATCTGCCTCAGCATTGCTGCTGCCGCCGGAAATAGTCATCGCCACTACCATCATTTGACACTCCTTAACGCCCCCCGTTCCAAATCTCTAGTCAATTTCAAATTCCAACGCCGAATTAGATGTCAATTGACACCTCAAACATGCAGTGTCACCTTCCTTTGCCGTGACTATTCTTCTCATTTTCTACCATTGCCGGTGGTCCAAACTCCAAACCAATAGTACTAGGACACTTTTTGAGCTAGACCCTACAAGAAACACTGCTTGAACTCAAGCTTTCGCCGCTGCTCTGCCGTGCCCATCAGTTGCTGCCGTCGGCCAGCTTTCAACTCCAAAATTTCGGTGGTCTGCTGACCAGAATTGGTTGCATGTGGTATGAAGGTGATCCAGGTAAAGGGAGGAAGCTATTGGATGAGTTAGTTTTTTGAAATGGGCCATCACCGAAGAATGTTGTAGGAGAGGAAGATGACGGGTGATGGAGAGAAAATGAAGAAGAATTGAGGGGGAGGGAAGATATAGATAGATAAATTTTTGAAAATTCTGAATTGGCCCCTAATATATTTCCCAGCTTCCGATTAGATCCCCTAAATTATTCTAACTTCCAATTGAGCCCTCCAGAATGATGAGTGCATGATATTGACCAAGTTGACCTGAAATATTGAATATTTTCACTTTGACTCACAAAACTTTCAAATGTTGGTCAATCAAGTTTTCACAAGTTGCAATTCGACCCCAAAACTTTCAATCTCCATGAAATTAAGTCCTTTTTATTTATTTTGAACCCCCAAAACTTGTAAAGTTAGTATCTTAATTCTTAAATCCTTATTTTCCAAAATACCAAATTTTGGGGTGTTACATATTGGCATTATTTTTTTCAAGGAGATCCATGATGTTCAAAGCATTTTTTTGCTGAACTCATATATTTTTAGCGTTCGACTTGAAATTAAGGTGCGAAGCCCTCAAATTGGCATTATTTTCTTCAAATCAAATTTAAGGAGATCCATGGCGTTTAAGCCATTTTTCACAGAGTTCATTAAATTCAAAATTATATTTGCAAGGGAAGAATCAGGGGAATAAATTAGAGATTCATCCACAGTTGATAGATTTTAATTTTATTTTATTTATACGATTTTTCTTGTCATGTAATTTTATTTTTGCAAACAAGAAATTTGTTGTTAGAAATTTTGGCACACCTAGTGGGATAATCTCTACCTCTCATCAAGATTGGAGTATCATGGTCCCTAACAAGATTACTGCATTGAAAATTACTACCTCAAATTTCACAAATGTTGGAGCAAGAAGTGTTGGCATCACCATAAGAGTATGTCCAAAAAGTCGCGATTATCTTTTGAGGTAGCTCTTTTATTTGAAGTTGTGGAAAATGTATTGTCGCATGCTATTGATATTAATGAAAGTAGTGGAGACTCGAAGGAAGAACCGGCGGTATCTACTCCTCGTTCAACCTCAAGTTCCTCAGGCATAGCGTCTGTGATGGTGCAAGTGCTACAACTTTAGAGGAATAAATTGCTAATTTGACAAAGTTTATTGAAGGATTGGCAAAGTATGTCCAAGGGCAAGACTCTCAAATCTCCAAGTTGATGAACAAGGTGGATTATGTTGAGACTAGTCAAGTGATGCAGAAACAAATAAAGGCTCAAGATAAAGGCAAAACATCTACAAAGAGGCAGCCAGTTGAAAATGAAAAGCATGTAATAAAAGAGCTACAAATTTCCACTGAGAGACTAATTCCTATTGACCAACTAAGGGATTTATCATGGGGACTATCAAAGATAAGTTTGAAGGAAGCTCTAAGTTGTCTATGATTTATTCCAAGCCATATAATTAAAGGATTTACAACTTAAAGATGTTGATTGGTTACCAGCCACCAAAGTTTTAGCAATTTGATGGCAAAGGCAATCCAAAACAGCATGTGGCTCATTTTATTGAAACTTGGAATAATTCTGGGATGAATAGAAATCACGTAGTAAGTAGTTTGCTTGATCCTTGAAAGGCAATGCTTTTGAGTGGTACACTAACCTAGAAGTAGGCTCAATTGATAGCTGGGGGCAATTAGGGTAAGTATTTCTCAATTGCTTTTACAGCACTTGAAGGACGATCAGTATAATTGAACTCACCAATTCTTGAAAATGGAAAGAAGAACTAATCATTAACTACATCAATCACTGGAGAAACTTAAGCCTTAGTTGCTAAGATCGATTGTCTAAGGCTTCAACCATCGAGATGTGCATTCAAAGGATGCATTGGGGACTTCGATATATTCTGTAAGGAATTTAGCCCAAAATATTTGAAGAGTTAGCCACTCGAGCTTGTGATATTGAGTTAAGCATGTTTGCTAGTGGAATAGAAGGGCCACCAGTCCAAGTACCTCGCAAGTCTAAGGAAAAGCAATAATTCAAGAAAGGGGGCAAACCTCTTGCAAAAGTCCAAAGTAAAGAAGCTATGGCAGTGAATACAATACCCATCAAGTTTCCTACAAAGGCAGAAAACACGAATGATGAAAAGAAGGATGTCTCCCAAGAAAGAGGACAAAGAAAATTAACTCTAAAGCAGATGCAGGCTAAGACGTACCCATTCCGTGATTCTGATATCTCTGGAATATTCAATGATTTGCTAAACGCAAATCTCATTGAATTACTTGAAATGAAGTGACCTGAAGAAGCTAGGAAAATTGATGACCCAAAGTATTGCAAGTATTACCGGTAGGTAGGTTACCCAATCCATGATTTTTTCATATTCAAAGACAAAGTGATGCAATTAGCTCGACAAGGCAAAACTTCACTTAAGGAGGATAATGCAGCTTCAAATCATGCTATCATCAAGATCAAAAGGGATGTACTTGCTGATCACGATAATAACATTGTGTGCAATATGATAAGTGAAGAAAATATTTCCTCTAGCGAAATATTTCTATCGGATGTAGAGAACCATGATGCAACTGAGGAGCGATGTCGGTAATGACTTTCACTATGAAAACTTGTTGCTTGGCTCTAAGCCCCATAATAGGCCATTGTTTGTAACTTGCTATGCTTGTGAGAGAAGATAAATAGAATTTTAATTAATAGAGGCTCTGCAGTCAATATCTTACCTTTGCATGTAATGAAGGATTTAAGAGTCTCCACAGATGAACTGATAAATAGTCATATGATGATTCAAGGCTTCAATCATGAGAGGTAAGGGGCTCTTGGAATATTATGGATAAAACTATTGGTGGTATGTTGTTAATGGCATTTCTTCATGCCATAGATACCAAGACATCATGCAATATGCTTCTGGGCTGACCTTGGTTACATAAAAATGGTATGGTTCCTTCTACTTGGCACCAGTGTTTCGAGTATTGTCAAGAAGGTGTGGTAAAGAAAGTAATTGGAGACAGCAAACCTTTCATTGAAGCCGAATCGCACTTAGCCGATGCCACATTCTACATCAAAAGTATGAAAACTGTCAAGGTCAAAGAACATGAGGAATCCAAGTAGCAAGATGATCTTGATAGAGGAAACAAGGTTAAAGACCTAACTCTGGCATACAACAGTAAAGATCTGAATCATTGAAAGAATTGACATTTTTTCTAACCAAGCTTGATGTGAAGAAGCCATCCCCCCAGCTACTAAAAAGGTTTGTTCCCACAACTCAAGGAGCCAAGAAGGAACATGGAGAATCTCTGCAGCTTTAAAATGAGAATTGCTTTGATCCAAAAGCAACTTATTGTTAAAGCCGGACATAATCCACAAAAATGTTCCATCTTGGAAAAACTCCTTTCTGAGACTACTGGCAAGCAAATGTATAGACTCAACCATACTCAAAAGATGTCAAGGGACAAAAGGCCATGGTGTTCAAAGCTCTCGAACAAGACTTGGGTTTCTTCCTCAAAATCCTATTCGCATTGCGATTAGGAGAGCCAGTAGTAATCATATAGTTGGAGAGGAACTTTCCTCAACAAATGATATTTTCGATGAAAATGGGAAGAAAATTCAGCGAATCTCAATTTTCAATAGACTTGGAAAGTGGCAGCATAAAAGAACCTATAATCGGAGATTGAATTCATCTAAAATGCCAAAGCACTTGAAGTGGGTTAGCGAGCCAAAAAAGATTAGGAGTTCAATTCCTTCACACATGAAGCGATGCTCTATTTTAAATACATCATGTGGTAGAACCTTGAAGGTTAAATTGCAAACTATTATTTTCACATGAATTCAAATGGAAGAAGAAGATGATAGAGAAAACGTAGATTCTTCATATCGTATTATTGTTAGTGATAGTCGATCAATTTGTCAAAATGCTAAAAATTAGCTGTTCAAGAAAATCTCCAAACTTATTAGCAGTGATTACATAAGTGAGAAAGATGGCGTCATGAAGATGGTCCATATAAGAAGAAGAGATGGACAACAAGGGCATGTGTGGAATTCAAGAAGATTGAACTAGTGGAAGAGGATATTACTCCAACATACCATATCACTTTTAGTGAAGAATTTTTGATTGAAGAAGAAAATGCAGAAACTGCTCCTCCTGATTTTGAAGGTGTTAAGGCCATTGTAGATGAATTGAAAGAGATTAATTTAGGTGATGCCAATGACCTTCGGCCTATCTACATTAGTGCTTTATTGATTGCTCAGGAAGAAGAAGTATATGTTGAGTTATTACATGAATTCAAAGATGTATTTGCATGGTCGTATAAAGAGATGCCTGGGTTAGATCCAAATGTGGCAGTCCATCATTTATTAGTGAAGAAAGGAACTCGTCATGTCAAACAAGCTCAACATTGATTTTGCCCTGAATTGATTCCTTTGACTGAAGTTGAAGTGAACAAGCTCATCGAAGTTGGGTTTATTCAAGAAGTCAAGTATCCAACATGGATCTCCAGCATTGTCCCAGTAAGAAAGAAAAATGGCCAAATTCGAGTTTGTATTGACTTTGGGGACTTGAATAGTGTTTGTCCTAAGGATGATTTTCTATTGCCCATTGCAGAACTGATGATTGATGATACCACAACGCATGAAGCACTATCATTTATGGATGTATCATTTGGGTATAATCAAATATGCATGTCACCAAAAGATGAGGAGTTGGCGGTATTTTGTACTCCCAAGGGAATATACTGCTATAGAGTGATGTCGATTGGATTGAAAAATACTAGTGCCACATATCAAATATTTGATGATATGCTTCACAAGAACATTGAATGTTATGTTGATGATGTGGTCATCAGGTCCAAAAGATGAGAAGATCATCTCCAAGATTTGAGACAAATTTTTGAGCGCCTGAGAAAATATCAACTTAAAATGAACCCATTAAAGTGTGCATTTAGTATGACATGCGAGAAGTTTATAGGATTCATTATTCGTCATTGAGGCATAGAAATTGAGCAAGCAAATATTGATGCAATTCTAAAAATGCTTGAACCTCGAAACATCCATGAACTCAAAAGTTTGCAAGGAAAGTTAGCTTATGTCTGGAGATTCATATCAAACTTAGGTAGTAGATGTCAACCATTTAGCCGTTTAATGAAGAAAACCACTCTATTTGAGTGGGATGAAACTTGTAGTAATGCTTTTAAGAGCATAAAAGCTTATTTGATGAGGCCTTCTGTGTTGGTCGCATCAGTACTTGGACATCCACCGATCCTTTATATTGCTACTCCAGAACGTTCTGTTTTAGTTTTACTAGCACTAGAAAATGGAGGAAAAGAATATGCCTTGTACTATTTGAGTAAAATGATGACGCCAAATCAGTTGAAGTACTCACTAATCGAAAAAGCACATTTAGCTCTGATCTTTGCAATCCAATAGTTGCAGCATTACTTTTAGGCTCATATTGTCCGTCTTGTCTCAAAAAGCTAATCTACTAAAATATGTCATGTCAAAATCCGTCATTTCTGACAAACTCGCAAGATAGTACCTTCATTTGCAACAGTTTGAGATTATCTATATTCCGTAGAAGGCAGTAAAAGGATAAGTTTTGGCTAACGTTTTGGCTGATCACCCCATCCCTGCTCAGTGGGAGTTATCTAATGATCTACCCGATGAAGATGTCTTAGTAGTTGAAATTACACATCCTTGGAAGATGTACTTTGATGGAGCATCCCACATAGAAAGAGCTAGTGCTAGAGTGGTATTATCACATTTGATGATGACGTATTACCATATTCCTTCATTTTAATTGAAAATTGTTCCAACAATGTTGCTGAATATCAAGCTCCTATCATTGTGTTGGAGATGGCGGTTGACATAAAACAATTACACCTTAAAGTCTATGGAGATTCTAAGTTAGTGGTCAACCAGTTGCTTGGATCATATGAAGTCAAGAAGCCTGAATTACTCATATACTTTAATTATGTCAAAAGACTCATTGGATGGCTTGAGGATGTAGAAATTAAACATGTGCCAAGGAAGGAAAACAAGCAAGCTGATGTGTTAGCTAAATTGGCCTTTTCACTTGCCATACCTAAAAATGAAGTGCATATTCCAATATGTAAAAGTTGGGTTGTACCGCCAATTTTCGAGAATGATGATTGTGAAGAAGATAAAAGCCATGTTATTCAAGTATTTGAGATAGAGAAAGAATATTAGCACCAGCCAATTGTGGACTATTTGAAGTATGAGAAGTTACTAGATGATCCACTTCAAAGAGTCGATATCCGACGTCGTATGGCTCGCTTGATACATTATAAGGTGTACTTTATAAGCAATCATTTGATGGAGTCTTCTTGTGATGTTTAGGTGATGAGAAAGCTATTCAAGCCATGGAATAAGCTTATTCTGGAGTTTGCGGCGCTCACCAGTCAAGTTTGAAATTACATTTTCGGACAAAAAGAATGGGCTACTACTGGCCAACAATGGTGAAAGATTGCATGGATTATGCACAAAGATGTCAAGCTTGCCAATTTCATGCAAATCTCATTCACCAACCGCCTGAACCATTGCATCTGACGGTTGCTTCATGGCCATTTGATGCCTGGGGATTAGATGTAGTTGGACCCATGACAAAGTCTTCTGCTGGACACTCGTATATAGTAGCTGCAACAAACTATTTCTCTAAGTGGGCTAAAACAATACCCCTCAAAGAAGTAAAGAGGGAAAATGTTGCTGACTTTATTCACATCAACATTATCTATCACTATGGGGTTCCTCAATACATAATTACTGATAAAGGAAAGCCCTTTTTCAATCTGATAGACAAACTTCGTCAGAAGTTCAATTTTAAGAAGAGAAAATCTTCCATGTACTGTGCCGTTGCTAATTGCCTTGCTAAAGCGTTCAATAAAACTTTGTATAATTTGCTAAAGAAAGTAGTCTCAAAGTCAAAGAGAGATTGACATGAAAGGATCGGAGAAGCCTTATAGACATATCAAACTACTCATAGAACACCTACACAGGCAACTCTGTATTCATTAATTTATAGCGTTGAAGCCATTTTACCTCTTGAGCAGCAAATTCCATCATTATGGATAGCTATACAAGAAAGATTAACTGAAGAAGAAAAGTCACTACGACTTGAGAATTGGAGGCCTTTGATGATAAAAGATTGGAAGCAAAATAAAGACTTGAGTGTTATCAAGCTCGGCTTTTCAAAGCATTTAACAAAAATGTGTGATTACGATCTTTTCAAGTTGGGGATTTGGTGCTCGTTGTGAGAAGGCCCATCATCACGACTCATCAAACTGTGAATAAGTTCACATCAAAATGGAATGGTCCTTATTTTATCAAAGAAGTATATACAAATGGTGCATATAAGTTGGTTGCTGAAAATAGATTAATAGTTGGCCCTATAAATAGAAAGTTCTTGAGACGCTAGTATGCATAAAGTCGGGAGGTTGTTTCTTGACACATGAGTCTAAACTACATGTTGTTCCTTAACGCATGAGCCTAAACTTTGTGTTACTCCTGACCCACGTGAGTATAAACTATGAACAGTACCTACCAAAGGTACTACATGTGGTTAAACTGTTAAATTACCCCACCAACGGTAGTGCATATGGTTAAACTGCTAACTTACCCCACTAAAGGTATTTTATGTGGTTAAAATATCAAATACCCCACCTAGCCAAGGTGGTTAAGTAATGGATACTCCTGGCCCGCATGTGCATCAACTGTGAACGACACCCACACCTTAAAATGATACTTTCTTTGAACTACGTTATGACTTGATCCCTTTACTGAGTACGTAGGCCTCTTAGAAATTCTCTAAGTTCAGTTATGAGCTTATTTTAAATTATATTTTTCCTTTGTGTCATAAAAAAAATAAAAAATTTAAAATATAAAAAGAAAGTGGCTTGTTTTGAATTTTTGAATTTATTCATTAGTTCATTTTGAGTTTACTAGTTTGTTTTGAGTTTGAGTTCCTATTTATTAGTTTGTTGAGTAAAAAAAGAAAGAAAAAATAGTTGTTTTTATTTATACATTAGTCAAAAAAAAAAAGTAGTACTTTAGTTGTTTTTATTAGTTTAAGTTTGTTGAGTCTAATAATAATAATAATAGTTGTTTTTATTTATTCATTAGTCAAAAAAAGGTTGTACTTTAGTTGTTTTGAGTTTAAGTTTTTGAATTTATTAATTAGTTTATCGAGTAAAAAAAATAGTAATTTAGTTTTTTTTTTTTAGTTTGTTGAGTAAAATATATATGCATATATATATATATATATAGTTTAATTGTTTTGAGTTTGAGTTTTTGAATTTATTAATTAGTTTGTTCAATCAAAAAAAATATAAAAAGGGTCATTAGTTGTTTTTATTGATTTATTTTGAGTTTGAGTTTTTTTTTTTTTTAAAAAGGAAGTAGTTTAGTTAATTTGTTTTAAGTTATATTGAGTGTAAAAAAAAAAGGGAGATTAGATGTTCTTTGAATTTATTTTGAGTTATGTTGAGTTTTTAAAAAAATAAAATCAAAAGATTGCAAAATAGAAAAGAAAGGAATTTTCTATTATGTGATCTCAAAAAAATGAATAAATAAATAAATGCAGCGTAATTCATAACAAAAAAAAAAAAAAGAGCAAAAAGTTCTAAATAATTTTCAAGCAAAATGACTCAAGTTCTTCAATTCTTCCTTAACAGCATCCAAGTGTTCCATTGAAATTTGCAATTTCTCAACCACTTTATTACTCAATGGAGGGGTATTCTTGATAGCAGCAATTTCCCCTTCAATCTCATGGACTTCAGCTTGAGCACTTAAAAAAGGGTGTTGGTGGTGTTTCAATGATGAAGTCAAGTTCTTTTTGCATTCCTTCAAATTTTCAAGCTCCTTTCCAATACATTCCAGCTCTTCTTGGGTGGATTGAATTTGGTTCATTTCTTTGCTTGCTCTAGGTTTGGCATCATGGAGATGACTTTTAGCCTTATCTAGTTATTGTACAAAAACCTCATTTGATGTTTTCTCAAAATATTTTGACTTTACCTCATCATAAACGGTCACCTTGTCAAACAATACTTGCAATAATTCTTCCACATTGGAGATGTCAAATTTGTTGAAACCCCTCATTTATTCAAGCACAAATTGAATACTATCTTTGATAGATGAGATGAAATCAAGTAGAGTATTTGCTATTCTCTTGCGAAGGTCATCCCACAACATTTGAAGATACTTTTTTTTATGATTAAGTGCAAAATTTTCACCCTCAAATACTGAAACTAGAGCACAAGAAGATTATCTCATTTTGCATGGTATTTTGCCTATGGGCGCTCCAACTGATGCAACCATCCAAAATGAGGTACTCTATAGTATGAAAGCTAATCATAAAATGAAATACTTCTTGTATTTTGCACCTTTGGATCATAGTTTTTTGCGCCTCCTTCACAGGAATAGATTACCGTTTTTGGGCCTTACACTCCTTGCCACACTTGATAATGTGTTTTGAAGTAGTGTGCTAACCAAGCATAGACAAAGTGGATGAGGGAAGAAGAATGGACATGACTTAGCCTTGGAGAACCTGAAATTTTATTTAAACCATTGTAAATACTGGCTAAAACTGGAATAGCAAGGCCTACCTTCCTACTAGTGGCCATGATGCATGCTATCTTGAAGGTACTAGGGTGTATTAAATTAACATCATCGGTGGGATAAACAAATGAGTAAAGCCAACAAGCTAAATATGCTGCCAAATATGTTTCTTCTCTCAAGTTCCTAGGAATCCCAAGTTTTAAAAACAATGCCTCATCTACAGTGGACCATTCTCCATGAAAACTAAAATCACCAAGAGGATTGTGAGTTGATTTGGGTTGAACCACCTTTTTCTCTTTGTGTAGTGGTAGTTGATGGTACTGTGGCTTTCTTGGACCAATACTTCACACATTTTTTCAGAGTAACTTGAGAAAGTTGACCTCCATTGATGCTCTTTTGAAGTAAATGATAAGCCTAAAATAAGTATTTGCAAGAATTGGGGACAAATTTACTTCATATCTCATCAAAGCCAATAAGCTCCTTGGCACTAGGAATCACTTCATCATAAAAGAGTCTTGTCATAGGGCCTACAAGGTTATGCAAATCCTACAACGATATGGACAATTCTCCAAATGAAGTTAAAATAGTATTTGTAAGTGGACACCATGCCTCAAAAAATGCTTTGATAATCTCAGAATTTCAATCATATGTGAATAATGAAGCATACACTAGATTATATTTTTGTGCGGCAATGAGCTTGTGCTTACATCGGGTAAGAACATCTTCAGTCCACTCATAGTATCCTTTGATATAGTGGAATTCACCATTAAATTGAAGAGTTTCTCTCCACTTGGCTTTGCCCTCAATAATGTTGTGACCCAATGCTCGCAAAAAAATTAGTTCGTTTGATTGTTGACGATGAATTAGTTCGTTTGGAGGACAGTGGTGAGTTGCCATTAAAGCCCACACTTTGGAAGTCTTGATCTCCTGGGACTTTTTGGTATGAAGTGAATTAGTTAGCCTTGGCCATTTTGTTGCATATTTAAGTGGATTATGAGTAGTCAAAAGTGTGCCTTCTCCTTTAGGTTGATTCTCTTCATCAAGGATAATCAAGTGTTGCACTCCGGTGATGGATGAAACATCTTTAAAGTAAACCATGGTGTAACCTACCAAAGTATGAGGAAAAGTTAATCAAGTTAATAAGAAGGAAAAGAAGAAGAAAATATGACATCTTAGGAAGATTAGCATTCATAAAAAAAGTTAAATACGGTGAAGAATGAAAGAAAACCAAACAATTGTGGTCATGTTTAATACTCATGTGAATTGATGGAGGATTAAGTAGATGGAGATGCTAAAATAATAGTGTATGTTCACAGAGGCATTTCATCAAACATGAAGGATACATGAGCTAAGGGAGAAAGAGTGTAAAAAATCTAGAAGATGAGCTTACCAAGGCAAGTCATAAATTATCGATGGCTACGGCACCCAGCAGTTAATCAATTGATTTTGATATTTGATGAGTTTAAGCTTGAAATCAAGTGCGTTTATAGATGCTAATCGAAGTTAATAAGTCCAAATGGGATGGTAACTAATGAAGTTATCCATTGCCTACTTTATCTAAGGAGGATAATGAGTTTTATATAAAGTGGACTTTGAATAAAGCACTTAATCTTACCAATCATCTGATTCTCAGTTTGCACGTGGTCTGGCATTGATTAATTATAATCTGCAAGCCAAATTTGCTCTAAAATGTTAGACTTCAATTTTCTTTGAAATGTTCATTGAAATTTATGGTGGGCCACACTCATTTGAGAGAAAAGGAAGACATCGAAAATCAGGGGAAGAATTTGAAAAGAAGTAAAATTCTCAATTGCCTACTACAACATTCGTTTTGGCAAAATTGAAAGTTAGATAATGCCAATCGCCTTGTCAATAATTTCTTGTGGGCCATCTATAAAATATTTAAAAAAAAAAAAAAAAAGGTGAAACAAAACTTGCTATTAGTGGATTTAGCTTTATGAAAGAGTGATTTTGGGCTTTCCATGTGAACTTTCGACATGGACTTTCATTTGGTCCACATTTATCATATATATTCTCAAATATTTCAAGTCTTGCCTTTTTCGAAATAGATCATCACATCTTTTGTCAAGTCTTGAAGTGGGGGTATTTGTAGACATATTAAATTTTGATCAATAGAGAGGTGACATGTGTAAAATGATATATTAGATTTTAATTTAAAGTTTCTATTTACATTTTGGGATTTATTAAATTTAATTCCAAAAGATAAATAGTTAATTTTAATTAATAATTTATTATTTATTTTATACTCAAACCAAATATCGACAAATGTCAAAGATGGAGTGTCTATTTTATGGATCAATTAAGTTAAAGATATTTCATATTATCTCTTGATACTGATATCATCTTTTGATATTTGATATTATCAAATCAAATATATCAAATATCATCTCTTGATATTTGATATTATCTTGTCAAATAAATAACTGTCAAAGGAGTTCAAGTTAATCTAGAAGTCTTCCATCAAATACCTATATCAAGGGATGATCTCAACTCATTTGACAACACAAAATTCCAACAAGTGAGAGAAACTTTGAAGGAGTCCAGCAATTCTATCAAGAAAATTCAAGGAGATCCATGACGTTCAAAGCGTTTTTTGCGGAGCCCATATATTTTGGCGTTTGATTCGAGGTTGAGGTGCGAAGCCCACGAATTGACATTATTTTTATTCAAAGAGATTCACGACGTTCAAAGCGTTCTTCGCAGAACTAATATATTTTTAGCGTTTAATTCGAGATTAAGGTGCGAAGTCCTCGAATTAAAGTTATTTTCTTCAAATCAAATTTAAAAAGATATACGGCATTTAAGGCGTTTTTCGCAAAGCTCATTAAATTTAAGATTATATTTGAAAGGGAAGAATCAAATGAATAAATTAGAGGTTGAATACACAGTTGATAGATTTTAATTTTATTTTATTTGTATGATTTTTCTTGCTATGTAATTTTATTTTTGCAGACAAGAAATTTATTGTTATAGTGTGGTTGAAAATTTTAGGAATTTTTTTTCCTAATTATATATGTAATTGCACATTGTGCCTCCCTTCCTCCTTCCCCTTTTATAGCAGTTGATTTTCCCTCCAAAATGAAGGAGTGAACTGTATTAGGTTCAATTTTCCCCCATAATTAGAAGCTAACGAGCGCATTCCTTTCCCGCTAACTAATTAACGAAAGGGGGGAAGCTGGACTCAATATGGAACAAATTTTAAATTATAGGGCTTAATGTGATATTTTTAAAATTAATAGAACTCAATTGGGATTGGGCTTTAGTTATGGAATAAAAAGTACGATTTTCTCATTAAGAAAATATCAAATGATACAAAATCACGCTACATTAACAAAAAGGTCGTGCTAATGTTGCATAATTATCACAATTTGACATTTTCAAATGTGATGCCGATGAGATACGAAACTTACTGATTGAGAACAAATAAGGTATGAAAGTTACCTCTTTTTCAAATAAAAAGAAATAATTGAAAATAAGAAAATTATCCCAACACTAAGAAACTATCATTACATGACACAAGTCAGCGGAACATGAAGATAACTAAAAAGATAACAACTAAATAAATCATGATAAAATAATCTTGATATAAAGGATTTGGCCTCGACACCCGATTGCTTGTACCCAACTCCTTAATATGTATCTTAATCAATGTCCTTGCTATCAAGATGATTCTTGTCCTCAACAGCCAACGAAGGAAAGCAATGTTGCAGTACAAATGTGGACTTCTAAATAGCATCTTCACTCGGCAAAGATTACCATTGCATTAGTATTTTTCATTCTCTGTTACTGTTATACAACACCTAATGATATCCCGTTATCCAATTTAGCTCACTTTAGGTGTTCCATCCTCGCCATAAAAGGAAGAATCTATTGCACTTGTGTATTATTTCCAACATAATGTCTTATAAGCAAAACGTAGAACATAGGATGAATCTTCACTATCTTGAGAAATTTCAAGCGGTAAAAAATAACTTAAATCTTAAACTTGGAATGGATTATAATAAAGGCTAGCTAATTTTTTAGTGCACTCGACAAAACGCTTAGTGCTGCTGATATGGCTACATGTTCAAGTACATGAAATCACCCATACTTAAACACTTGTGGTGATGGTGTTTATCGATGTTAGTTTTCTTTTGATTCCTAACCAGAGATAGATTATCCTTCAACTCACATAGCATGTCACCTTGTGATTGCAAAGACACAATTACCTCTTGAATTAATGATAACCCCACACCATAGGAGGAAATAATGGAAGGGGATGGCCATAAACAACCTCAAAAGGCAATATCCCAATCAAATTGTGATATGTAGTGTTATACCAGAATTCTGCCTGATGAAGAAATTCCTCCTACTTTTGCAGTTGTTACTAGAGAAAGAATTGTAAATATGCTCTAAGCATTTATTAATAACCTCATGTTGGCCTCTATTTTTGGGTCGTGCTCTAAGCTCAATCCCATCATCTTGAACAACTCACGCTAAAAGAGACACGTGAAGATCTTATTTCTATTGGAAGTGATTGTTCGTAGAATTCATGTAGGAGTACTACTCCACGAGTGAATGCTCCTGCCATATCTTGAGCGGTGTATAGATGTGTAGGAGCTATAAAAAGAGTTGATTTGGATAGGCGATCAACAACAACCAAAATTGAATCTTTCCTCCGAGACTTAGGCAATTTATCAACAAAATCCATAGTTAGATCCTCGCAAGTGCACTTTGGAACAAGCAAAGTTTCAAGCAACCTCAGTGGTATGTGATGATTGCTTTTATTTTGCTGACATACATCATAGGATTTTATGTATTATATCATATTTGCATGCACTCTCGGCCATTGAAACAACTGTAACATCCTTTGTATGTACACAATACACTCGAATGACCTCTTAATGTTGTATCGTGGAACTTCAATAAGATGCATCTTTTTAACTTTTCCTTATTCGATACCATAATCTTTCTTGCAAATACTAAACAACTATCTCTCATCTTATACCTATCGACTTCATTCACATTAGGAAGGAATTGCTTCGGAATTGGACTCAAAGCCGAATCAACTATAATAGCATTCAGGAATGATATTTTGTGGACATAATCAACATGTACTCAAATTTGGTGGTAGCATACTCTTAGATCAAGTTTGCTAAAAGATGTGGCACCATGTATTTCATCCATCATCTCGTTTGTTGTTGGAATTGGAAAATGATCTTTTATGGTAGCCACATTTAATGCTCAATAATCTATGCAAAATCTCATGACCTATCTTTCTTTTTCACTAGGAAAACAGGTGAAGAAAATAAGCTATTACTAGGCCGAATTAATTCTCACTCAAGCATCCGAACTACTTGTTTCTTGATTTTACTTTTAATGGAAATAGTTATACTGGTAAGGAGAACAGTCACAAATTTTGACTCGTCAATGAACTTAATCCGGTGGTCAAATGGCCTCTTTAGGAAAATTAATGGCGGCATGTTCCAAATATCCTTGAATTCAACCAACAAACTGTTGACTTGGGTTTGCTGACTTGATCACTGCACTGCTCATTTTCCTCTTTATTCTCATCCTTCTTAGTTGTAATTGAGAGCAAAAATGGTTCTCCACCTACCTCCTACTCTCGTAGCAGCAATGCGAACTCTACAATTTCAGTTGTTGGTTTGGTTTGACCATGAAGCATACAAGTTTCTATGCCTAACTTAAATAACATACTCATGTCAAGATAATTCATCATAACGAATCCTAAACTTTCCAACCATGATACTCATGAAACAATATCCAATCCCATAATAGGTAATGCATAAAAAGTTACAAGGAATGAATGAACTTGAACCACAATTTGTACAGCCTCAAACTTCGTATTACACTCCAATATCACACCATTAGCTACATAAAACCCAAATTGATTTTGATCAGACTACCAGAAGTCTTAGGTGTCTAGCAACTTAGAGGAGATAAAGTTCAAATTTGATATACTATCTATTATAAATTCAAACTTGATCTACTATCTATTAATGTTTGTAATTCATAGCATCCTACTATTCCTCTCATGCACATAATTCATGGAGACGAATCACCAATCAAGTCATGGAGTGAGATACGTGGGTCTTCTAATCTCTCTGCATGCATATCGTCAAATTTATCTTTCCCTTTTTGTTCTCTATCTCAACTAATAGTGCTTGCATGTGGTGACATTGATGACCGTGGGTGTATTTTTCTTCACAATTAAAATACTTTTTTTTTTCCACACATTTGTTTCATCTCCTTCCATGATAACCTCTTTAGAACATTTGTCCATACCCTAAAAGAAAGTGAGGGTTTATTTCGAGTGTTATTAAGATACCCTCTTGACATACCTCACAGAGTGGCTAATTTCTTAGCTCATTGTAATAATCATCCTTCCATCTGGGAAGCTTGGTCGCCACTTTCAAAGTTCTTGGTTTAAGCAAGTATACGTCCTTTGCAATCTCTTTCTTCAAGGTAGCCATGAATGCCTCAAGGAGAACACTCACTGGGCACTCAAGTAAGCAATTTATTAGTTTTTCAAACTCGTTGAGATTACCATGGAAACTCCCTGTCTGCCTAAATAATTTCCTTGTTTCATTTATATCCTAGTAATTAGGTAGGCTAAAATGTAACTTCAGTTCTTTTTCAAAGCATTTCCATGTGGTTTTTTTCCCATTTGCGCTCGCGAACTATTGCCACCATTAATTGGGCTCACCCTCCAATTAGAATAATGCTAACATCACCTTTTGTGATCTATGAATGTTTTGAGCCATAAAATATTGTTTCACTATATCTAGCCAAACATGTGGATTTTCTCCAACAAATCTCAAAAAGTCCATTCTAATTGGATTGTAACCCTCTCTTTTTTCTCTCCCCACTTTTGAGACCCTCTCTAAACGGATACTCTACTTTGAATAGTGGAATCTAAATTTGATGCCTCACTTCCTATTTTTGTGTGGGATTGGGATATGATTTAGAAGAGTAGTCTAGTTCCAACACCTTCGACTTGCGGAGACCTCTATTATCTTTAGTTGATAATGTGAAGAGCTTCTCCACGCCATCATTTACCTTATCGAGTTTTTTCTCATACAAGAGCATCATTGCTCCATGCCATCATTTACCTTATTGAGTTTTTCCTCATACAAGAGCATCCGAAGTTGGGTTTTGCCATGGAGTTTTCCAATCTTTCAATTTGATCTCTATGGGCCGCCATGAGATCTTCTTAACAAAAGCACCAAATGATGAGATATGAAACTTCATGATTAAGAACTAAAAAAAAAAAAAAAAAAACTACCACAACATTGAGAAAACTATCAAAGCATGATAGAAACTACATAAATATGAGGATAACTAAAAAAGTAAAAATTAAACAAATCATGATCAATAAACCATAATATAAAGGATTCAACCTCAACACTCAATTGCTTTCATGCGGCTTCTTAATATGTGTCATCAATTATCAATTGCATATAAAAATTCTTCACCAATGAGTCTCATTGTTTCATTTACAAATTTTTATTTATTTTAAATATCAATTCCTTTAAATAATAAAATTTCATCACCACATAAATCATCAGGGGATGTATAATTTTGAAACTAAACCTAATATGTAGGCTGTTAACTAATAAGATGTCATTCCAACATTCAAGCGTTTATTTTAATATATTAAAATAAAACAAGTGTGCATAAACCCTCTTTTTTTTTTTTTTTTTTAACTCCACATAAAATGCATAATATAATTGCATTTCCACTTTCAATCATATACGATTGACATTTGCATCACTAAATTAAATATATATTTATTTTCACAATTAAATTTTAAACAAAGTATTTTCTACCCTTAAAAATATTGAAGATGAAAATATTGAATGAAACGAAGAAAATAAAAAAGAAAAAGAAAACAGGAAAACCAAACGGGCTCCTAGATTCTGTTGTCCCAAAATAGAAAGTGTCATTTAACCAAAACCACCATATAGAGCAAAAGATCAAATTGAACTCGTATACATATTTTATATCTATATATATATATATGTATGTATTTGGGTCTACATATAAATGTATTTTATATTTATACATAGTGTGGAATTTTTATTTTTTATATCTTAATTTTTTTTCAAATTATTAATGGCCCGTTTGGTTTTATTTTTAAATTTTATTTTCATATTTTCTACTAATTAAAAATTAAAATACATTACTTTATACACATTTTTACTGAATATATATATATATATATATTTTCAAAACACATTCTTAATAATCTATATATTTTCTCCCAATAACTTTATATATTTTCACTTTATTAGTCTCTCTCTCTCCCTCTCTCCAACCTACTAAACCCAATATAATTATTACTTTTCAATAATCTATATAAATACAAATTCATTTTCAACTAATTTTTACTAACTATTTTTTTAAATTTAAAAAAAAAAAAACCAAATGGCCCCAAATATAACCTTGTCGGCATGGTTTCTTATACACATAATCACATTCTGTTTCTCAAATTTTCAATTCCCCCCCCCCCACCCCCCCATATATATATGTATGTATTTGGGTCTACATATAAATGTATTTTATATTTATAAATAGTGTGGAATTTTTATTTTTTATATCTTAATTTTTTTTCAAATTATTAATGGCCCGTTTGGTTTTATTTTTAAATTTTATTTTCATATTTTCTACTAATTAAAAATTAAAATACATTACTTTATACACATTTTTACTGAATATATATATATATATATTTTTTCAAAACACATTCTTAATAATCTATATATTTTCTCCCAATAACTTTATATATTTTCTCCCAATAACTTTATATATTTTCTCTCTCTCTCTATCTCTCTCTCTCTACAACCTACTAAACCCAATATAATTATTACTTTTTAATAATCTATATAAATACAAATTCATTTTCAACTAATTTTTACTAACTATTTTTTAAAATTTAAAAAAAAAAAAAAACCAAATGGCCCCAAATATAACCTTGTCGGCATGGTTTCTTATACACATAATCACATTCTGTTTCTCAAATTTTCAATTCCGCACCCCCCCCCCCCCCCACCCCTTTCTCTTGACTTCCTACGGGTATCTACAAGGATTCACAGAGCTGAAGATTGTTGAGCTTATTTGTTTCACTAATTTTTATTATTTAAAAATAAATTATTAATGACATTTCACTATTTTCATTAAAATTCTAACACATTTTCATTTCAAGATATATTTTTTAATAATTTATATATCTTCTTTCAATAACTTATATACCTTATCTCTTTATTTTCATTATTACTATCTCTTTCTACCTACGATTTATTAAATTCTATATAATTTTAATTTTTTTAATGATAAAATAAATTTATTTTCAACTTATTTTTTTAATTACTTTTTTTTAATAATTTATCTAAATATAAATTTATTTTCAACTTATTTTTTTAATTACTTTTCTAAAATTAAAAATATTAGAAAGAAAAATTAGAAACTAAAACATAACCAAGCCAGTTGTAACTCACACATAATTTTCAGTAAATAATGAAATTAAAATCCCAAGATTGCCCCCACTTCTGTCTCCTTTTAAGTGATGCCAATTTCCCAATGTTGTCTTTTCACATCATGCAGTAGCTGTACTAGTCCAGATATTCTCTAAGTGTCGGACTATTTGTGTTCTAAAATACAATTTTCTCATTTTATATTACTTCGAAAATAGAAAACGTTATTTTTATATCATTTCCAATGAAAACACCATCCATTTTTATTTTTATTTTCATTTTGATACCTATAAAATATTTATAATAACTACTAATTTAAAAATAATTAAAATTTATTAATTAATTAAATATTAATTTTTATTAATATTCCAAGATAATGGAATCCACATAAAATTTAATATTAATTTTTTATCACATCATCATCTACTAACATATTAAATAATTATTTTTTATATCTTTTCAAGACATGAGCCCCACAGTCAATTAAATAATAATAATTAATAATATTATATTAAAATATTTAATACTATTATATTAACATATTGTTTTTAATTTATCTTTTTTTAAAATCTTCAAAATTCTTATCCAAACATATTTTTATTTTTACACATAAAATAATAATAAAATAAAAATACATTTTAAAACAATAAAAACAAGGAATGAGAGTGAAAATACAATCAATCCAAGCCCAGCTTTCCATACCATTCCATGAGCCAGCCACGCGCTACTTCCCAACAGTCAATCTTATCCATCCACGTGTCATTTTATCCAACGGTCATCCTCATCTTTCATTTCCCATATACACACTCAGACAATCCACATCTATCATCTTCAGTCTCCAATCCATATACTCACAGGGACTCCCCATTCCCCTGTTTTTCTCTCCAATCACCCTTCTGTATATACTGTTCTAAGTTGCTAAAATACAACGAGAAAGATGATTCTCAAAGCTGCCCCTGCTTTCGGCTTGTTGAATTCCCATGGGGAAAATCTGGCTGCTCTGTTTTCCTCTGCCTCTTCATCTTCTTCTTCGTTTTTGATGAAGAGTTTTGAGGGAAGAAGTGGAAGTGGGTTCGTGGTGTGTGCGGCGAAACACACCAACAACAAGCCCTTGACCGGCGTCGTTTTCGAGCCCTTTGAAGAAGTCAAGAAAGAGCTTATGCTCGTACCTACTGTCCCTCAGGCTTCTCTTGCTCGTCATAAGTACTCTGATGAGTGTGAGGCCGTAATTAACGAACAGATCAAGTGGGTTTTCTCCAATTTCAGTTTTTGTTCAATTTCCGGTCGTTTATATTTTTAGTCTCGTTAGTATTTGGACTTAAGTGATATGGTTTTTGCCGTTTTTTCTTCTTCTTGCTTTTTTCTTGTGCGATTACTTTGATTTTTCTTCTGTTTATCGTGGTCTAATGGATTTTTTCTTGGAATATATGTGGTGATTACAGTGTGGAGTACAATGTTTCTTACGTGTATCATGCCATGTTTGCCTATTTTGATAGAGACAACGTTGCACTCAAGGGACTTGCTAAGTAAGAAACGAGACCCTCTCCGGCGTATCCTTGTTATTCTTTTCAATTTTTGATTTAATCCGGGTTTATTAATCTTTTTCTTACAGGTTTTTCAAGGAGTCAAGTGAAGAAGAAAGAGGCCATGCCGAAAAATTAATGAAATACCAGGTGTTCGATCATTAGAACACGTTCTATTTTCTTTATTTCACAACTGTTAGTATTGTAATAAGTGACTAACTGTTATTTGTTCGATAAAATTCAGAACAAGCGGGGTGGGAAAGTGAAGCTACTGTCCATTTTGATGCCACTTTCAGAGTTCGATCATGCTGAAAAGGGAGATGCTTTATATGGTAAATGCTTCTTGCTTACTTATGCTGCCATAGTTAGAGTCTAGCAGGAAGATATTTATCTGTTGAGGGTATTTGATGACTGGTCATGTTTATCCTGTATTCGAATGGTTCCTGTATGTGCGTCTGTTATAATTTATATAGTATTCTTTATGTCTATCCAATATTGACATCAACAACGGGGACCAAAATTTGTCTTGACCTTACTTATCTTTGGTGTGGGCAATAAATAAGGAATAGGTGGCAGTTGCTACATGCATTCAGTTCTCCTTTTGGAGGTATCTGCGTAATAATATATGGCATGTTTTCATGTGATTGTCTGTGTTGTTTGTACTATTAAATATCAGGAAAAAAAGAAAAAAACCATGCCATTGCTACACTCGGATCATATATGTTCTGCATTCATTTCAAAATTGAGTATATTCTTTCTAGTTTCCTGTATGTGCCCCCTTAAAACATGCACAAGAGACCTAAATATTAGGAAAAAGGAACTCATGCCATTGCTAGAATTGGATCATATTTAGCTTGTATAGGACATGATATGGATCACAATTGGCTGATTTTGCATACATTTCAAAATTAAGCATGTTCCTTTGATTTCCTAAAAATGGCCCCCTCAAGACATGCGTGAGACTTAAATGTGAGGGACAAAAAAATTCTCATGCTATTGCTAGATGTGGATCGTAATTAGCTTGTGTTAAACATCATATGGATCATAATTGTCTGCATGAGAAAAGAACATTTAAGAAAAAAAAAAGAAAAAGAAACCGAGAGAGAAGAGAAAGGAGAAAAGAGAAAAGAGAGAAGAGAAGAGGGAAGAGAATTTAGAGTCGATGTTGCTAGAATCAAGGTGTTGGAGAGAATGTCTTGATTGTAAAGAAAGGTTTTGGTGTTTCTTTATTTTAGTTTATTTATTTCAAAATGTTAGAATCTCTTTTATGAGGCTCATTTATTATTTTTTTTTTAAACTGGGCCAAGGCAACTGAGGTGAGCAAGGCGATTGAGGCTACCAAGGCGACAAAGGCGGTCGCCGCATCTTGCCTTATGGTGTTCGCCTGGCTTGAGAAGGAAGAGGCGACATGGTGTAGCCTCACCTCACCTCTCGCCTGAGGCGAGTGAGGTGCCAGCCTTTCACAACTATCAGAACATAATCATAAAACCATGGAAGGGACAAGTGAGAAACATAACAAAGAGACAAGTAGTAAGAAAAGAACATCCAACCCAAATAGTGAGATTAATTACTTCGATCTGGATCAATTTACCCCCAAAAGTGATGGCACATTTGTTTGCTATGGACTGGGGGTCTTTTTTGTTTGTGAAACTGGCTGTTCAAAACCGATCAAAAGAAACTGGTTGTTTAAAGTGTTTTATAGTTGTACAACAGTGTATTGATAGGATAGGATAGCACCAGGAGGTGGGAGCAATAATGCCATATTTTAGTTTAGGTCCCACATAAATTTTGTATTTTTCTTTAACTTTCTTTGCTGCAATTAATGAGTTTTGCTCGTCATTGGTGGTCTCTTGGAAATGATTAGTGGCGGACAGCCACTTCTCTATAGACTGCACTTTTGTGGATACACTGGGGAAAGAAATTTTTGATGTTTAATTAGTGATATTTTATCTCTGATGACACTTATAACTGTTGAGGAGGTGGAGCCAGTGGTGGTTGGTGGGATGTCTCAGTAAACAGGCATCTTTTTTCTTTTCTTTTTCTAATTAAGAAGATGTCCACTTGATTGTTTCAGGGTAAAGTTGACAAGTTTATTCGGAACAGCTTTCATTAAAAAAAAATCATTTTAATTCACATATTCCTTTTCAGTTTTAAGTGGAAGGAGCCCTGTGTTATGCAGATCTAACAATGTACAAATATTAGAAAAGCTTGTGTTTCTTCCTAATTGCTTTGACACCCACTTTTGTGAGTGCGTGGTTTTAAATTATATTTGAAATCTATTTAAGATGAAAGGATTCAGATAAAATATATCATCTGAACTTACTGAGTTAATATTTGTACTTTGTTAGATCTGCAGAAAAGCACATGTTTCTTCCTAATTGCTTTGACACCCACTTTTGTGAGTGTGTGGTTTTAAATTATATTTGAAATCTGTTTAGGATGAAAGGATTCAGATAAAATATATTATCTGAACTTACTGAGTTAATATGAACAGTTCACCAAATACTTTCTCATATGGAAGAGTATTTTAAAGAATAATGAGATATGGCTATTTCTGATAAGCGAGAATGAGATGTAGTAACTACCAAGTCAATCCAATAATTATCAATGATTAATTGACAAATCCATAATTGCAATCTGTTTTTCTTTTTAGCCCAAAGTAATGAAAGAGCTGATTATTTACTATTGTATCTATGGAGAAAATTGTTTCGTCACACATTTCATGGAAAATTGCAACAGTTTTGCATGTATTATCCTGCCCCATGACACTCAAATCTCTTGATTTCAGCAGTTAATGTGTTCTACCTAAATGAACTTAATATTTCCTTTTTTTTTTTTTTTGTTCTCCTTTTTTAATATTTGTGTTACAGCTATGGAGCTGGCATTATCTCTAGAGAAGTTGACAAATGAGAAGCTTCTGAATCTGCATGCTGTAAGTGAGAGCTTGTAGACTTTCTGGTCATTTGTATAAATGGCAATGGCAGTAGCAGTAGCAGTGGTAGTATTGATATTACAGTAGAAGTTGAATGAAATTGATAGGTACAGGGGTCATTATTGAAATTTGAACTCTGGGTATTTGGTATACGAACTTACCAGCTTTAGTTTAAGGGTTGCTGATGGAAATAGGTTTATGCTGACATGCTCTATCATTCCAATAACAGGTAGCCTCTCGAAACAATGATGTGCAATTGACCGATTTTATCGAGAGCGAGTATTTGGCTGAGCAGGTTCTGGGTTATTTGCCATTCACATCTTGTCTTTACATAGATTCTGTCAAATTGTACTTTGCACCAAGGATAATCCTAATGTTCAAATATTTGCTTCTTTTCAGGTAGAATCTATCAAGAAGATATCAGAATATGTTGCGCAGTTGAGGAGAGTGGGTAAAGGACATGGTATGGATTTAAAAATGGAGAGAAAAAAAAAAACACTGCTTTTTATTTTTATCTTTTATGATTTTGGATATAAATGTTAATGTATTTACTGGTTTTAATTCTCTTAATGATTTTTTATGCCTGGGATATTAGGTGTCTGGCACTTTGATCAGATGCTGCTTCAGGAAGAGGAAGTTGCTGCTTGAAGTGGATCTTTATCTGGGTTGGCCCTCTAGAAGAGTACTGTAGATGTTGCATTAATAATTTTGTGTGTGCCGATTGGTAGGGATGATTTTGGAGTCAGACAAAATGGTGCAAAGGAGACTAGTTGTGTGTTGGCTTGTGGAAATGTCAGTAGCAGTATCAGAAAATTTCGGAAGGGTTTGCTTAAGAATTTAACAAACTTTTATCCATCCTCAACTATCATTTTGGCATTTGATGATGCTGAATCTACCCTCTATGGTTTTCCATTTTTATTTGGAGGGGTTTCTTCTGGTTGCTGGGAAGGGAGGGCGCTTGCTTCTACCATAAATTTCTTTTGGTGTTCTCTTTCCATATGGCACATAATCCTTTGCTTTCTATCTACGCGAAATAGCAATTGATTTTGCTGTGTTTTCGGTGTGTGTTGTCTTGGTAGGTATCACGGAGAAATAGCAGCCTAAGTAAGTGAGTTTCAGGTCCGTGTGAGTGAATGAGAATAGAATGTGGACTGTTTTGTTGAGTGTGTTTAGTATATGCGTGGCCCTATTTCATAAGGTTAAGGGTCGTAGAGCGCCTCCAACTTATTCTTGTTTGGGGGTTTTGGATTGTTGTCTTAATCAATGGAGTAAAAGATTTCTAAGACGCAATTTTACTTATTTAATTGATAGTTTAACATAGCCGCCGCATAACTGTGTAAAATATGTTATAGAACATTTGAATTCGAACTTGAGTTCAGTTTAGGTTGAAATTAAAACTCCACTTCAAGTTAAAACTATTAAATTTCAAATTATTTTATTTATAATTAAGTCTATTTGTGCTCAAACCAGAATCTATTCATATTAACAATAGATAATTGTATGGTATTTGAAGTGATGTATATGTAATTATTTAAGCTAAGTTGGTAAGTTGTTGATAAATCAATTGATTTGATAACATCATCCCCAAATTTTGTGTATGTGAGGTCTAAGGTTTTCACTCAAACAAATTCTTGAAATACATATACGTATTTATACTATTATAAAAAGAAAGGTTGGTTTGTGTTTAAAATAAAAGTTATTTGTGGTTTTTTACATAATTTATTCTTTAATTATTCTAACAACTAAAACGGGTATTGCAGTTTGAAGGATCACATGGAGAATTCAGTACAAAAAGATAATTTAGATATTAAATTTATTAATATTCTAAAACTTTCCTTTAAGTTGTTTTTTAATAGTGATGATTTAATAAGATAACAATTGTACTTTTCACAAAATTCACAAATTCATAAATTTGTATTGTCAAAATTTTATTTTTCATTATTTTCTTTATCATATAAAAAATCCAACACAATTTTAACTTTATTCATAATTCAAATTATTTTATGTATTAATTTTAAATGATTCAAAAAGTTACGTACAACAACAACTAATAAATAAAATAAAATAAAATATCAACTAGTGCATAATAAGACACATGGGGATTTGTGGATTTTCAAATGTCTATATTTTGATTGAGTTTTATTTGTCAGAAAATTTTAGCATAGCTTTAGTATATAGTCTTATTCAAATAGCTATACTAAATTTAGGAACCAATTCAACTTATCTTACAATTATAGGTTAATAATATCCCTTGCTTTTCCTCTCTCTCTCTCTCTCTCTCTCTCTCTCTATATATATATATATATATTAAGAAAGACAATTGCAACTTACTTTTGCCTCTCATCAATTTTTAAGCAAGATTAATTGAATATTTGAAAATTTCAAAGGCATGACTAATCAGTTATTTTGAGTTGCTATACCTGTTTATCATTTACCATTTATATTTTTCCTTCTAATTCTGAATAAAATAAGGTAATCTACCACTTTGTCCCAACTTATTTTTTAACCCTTCATCAGTTAATAAATTAAACATTGCATTAGAAACCAAGAAATCATTATTTAAAATATATAATCCTTCACTAGAACTTATAAAAACTAACGAACAAAATTTCATCTATACTATTATTATTTTAAAAAAAAAAAAAACTACTTTTGTCCCTAAAATGGCGGTTACCATACTAATTTTTTCCACTTTTTCCTTAAAAATCCTCCAATATGAATGTTGAAGTGCACAATTGTGTTTCAATTCTTGGTTAAAATGGAAAATTTGCATAATCCCAAGTAGTTATGGTACCAATTTTCATTATCCCAAAAATGCCTCTCTCCTCAATTTGTATGAAAATTTATAATAAAGGCAAAATAGTAAAAACATTTCTATCCAACCACACACATTCTCCTTAACTTCCTTTTCCCGTATACCCACATTCTCTTAACTTCCCTTTTTCATATTATATAGGTAATACCAAGAGCTCACTCTTTTAATACTTGAGAAAGAAACATGCAGGTAAAATTTTCAAATTTCTACTCTCTCATCCATTGCTAAGTTTTTAGTTTTCATGTGCTTACATTTATCTCTCTTTTTAATTTAATTTTTCCATTGCAGGTAAAATTAGAATACAAGAAAAATGAGGTACTTTAAGTTTAAGTGTATTGTTTAAATTTTTTTTTTTTTGTTAAAAATTATTTTCACAAGAAGATTATATTTACTTTGAAAACATATAATTATTTAAACCTATTTCAATCTATGTTAAATATATGTGTGTGTATATATTATTATTATTATTATTATTATTATGTTATTTTTATAATATATTTTTGTATTTTATGCACGTAAGAATTGCTTGCAGTGAATTCTAGTAATTATATAATTTAACTTTTAATTAAAATAATAAAATACATTATTATATCTTAATATTAATTAACAACAAATAATGAGGTCAGCCAACATTTCCTACCGTAATTTTGCGAATAACTTGACAAGAAAGAAAACATTGCACCATCAGCCACCCAATAGCATCCTGCCACGTGTATCCCTAACAATTTCGATTCATTAACGTTCCAGATCTTCTTCAAACATACAACTCTCCCAATCTATTTATATAAACCGAAGAGAAGAGTTTCCGAGACCCGCTCTTCGGAGAAGCCATGGGAGCCCCTCCGCAGATTGTATTGCTTTTACTCTTATTATTTCCTCTAGCGGCAGTTCCTTTCAATGCCGAAGAAAGTTTCGACGTTCGCCGCCATTTATCCACTGCTACCAGGTCTCTCTCTCTCTCTCTCTCTCCCCCCCGATTTGCAGGAAAGTATAATTTGCTCAAATTTCTGTATGTTTTCTCAATAAAATTAGTTTTGTTCTTGTGGTTCATTGTTTAAATCCTGAAGAAAAACTTATTTGGTGTATCAATTGTAGTAATTGATTTCTGCATATGTTAGTATCAGTCATACGGTGAGTATTGAGGATCCCAAATTTGATTTTCTAACGATTTGATTTCCTGCAAAATTTCTGCTATCGAATTCATAAGCTGAAATTCGGAGTGTTTTGGAGATGGTAATATCAATTACATAAAGCTAGCGCCTTTATTCGTTTACAGTGCGTGTTTTTTGGAATTTATCGTAGGAGGAGCTCAGCCATGGAAATCTCTCTCTCTCTCTCTCTCTCACACACACACACACACATTACAATATGTGCGGTAATATTTTTTATATTTTGTCTTATTTCTTTTCTTTTCTTTTCTTTTTTGGGTTTCGGTGCAGATATCACACAGCGAAGGATATTTCTCAGAATTCATTTGTTCCTTCAAATATTCCCGATGAATGTAAACCTATTCACTTAAATCTTGTGGTAATCCTCTTTCAAGTCAAGATTTTTCTTTTCCTTCTCAAGTTTTTCTGAATTATGTTTTTATTTGTTCTTTGATTCGTGCTTTGGTATAAATGGTGCATGTCTACAAATTTTTTTTTTCTTTTGTTGTGATGTGGTGATCTTAAGATACTTTTGGTGGAGTTTATACTGCTGATTATTATTAAAATGATGGTCCTATATAGAGTGCTTTAGTAGTTTATTTAATGAAGTGCAGAAGAGGGGGAAAGTATTTTTTGTGGCTGCTTTTTGACCACACGATTTATTTATCATGTGAAAATTACATTCTGGGTGTTAAAAATATGAACTGAGAAGTGTCTGTGTGACGAAAGGGGAAATGTTTAAAATTTTGAAGATATGTTAGAAAAGTTTTTTGAGTTTCAGCAATTTAAAGTCTAAGTACATTATCGGTTATGTTTCTGACTTGCTCAATTGACAGAATTAACATTTGATAGTTCTGAGTTTTTGTCTTAGAGACCTAGATCATCATAAATAAATAGATGAACCCTTTCTGCTATAATGCTTCGTGCTTTTTGTTGCGGTTATTCATACATCGTTAAATCAGCACATGCTTCTATGCGACAATGACATGTTCTAATGATTGGCATGTAAGGCAAGGCACGGAACTCGGGCTCCTACCAAGAAAAAGTTGAAAGAACTAGAAGCTTTGGCCACTCGCCTGGGAGTCCTTCTAGAAAATGTAAAAGAGCAGAAGTCAACTGTGATTCCTTCATGGTTGTGGGGATGGAAATCTCCTTGGACAGGAAAGCACAAGGGTGGAGAGTTGATTAGTGAAGGAGAAAATGAACTATATGAGCTTGGTATTAGAACCAGAGAAAAATTCCCAGAACTTTTTAAAGAGGATTACCACCCTGACATATATCCAATTAAAGCCACTCAGGTTTTCCATTTACGATTGCTTAAGTTATATTTACTCACATAAGAATGAGGCCATCATTGGTGATCATTAAACACCTAGTAATGGATAAACACCTAGCTTATTCATCCTTGAAACTTTTGCACATGTAATGGATAAATTCAGGTTTCTCGGGCCTCAGCTAGTGCTGTGGCATTTGGCATGGGGCTGTTTAGTGATCGAGGAAATCTTGGACCAGGACGTAATCGAGCTTTTGCAGTTACCACTGAGAGCCGTGCTAGTGATACAATGTTGAGATTCCATGATTGCTGTCAAAACTACAAGGTAACATCATTTCTAGACATGTTGTTGGGATGCAAAATTTGTACTCTACTGCTGGTATATGCTACTTATACTCAGATGTGGCACTTGTCTTTATGTATAAACATTCACACTATATTCAATTTGTATGAGTAAGGACGTACACTATAACTAATTTCTGTTGGTTTAGAAGTATTTTTCAATCCTGTGCCCTTGCATGTTCAGAAGTTTTGGATAATCCTTTGTTTGAGAATCAATGTGGCATTGCTGAAATTACCTTAGCCAGTAGTGGTTAGGCTGGTTTTCTAGCATTTAATGCAGTGCCATCCATGCAATCTCTATCTTACGAAGTTATTTGGTTTGTCTGAAGTCTCTTGTTTTTTTTTAGCCCAAGACAACATCACAATGGGTGCTTTATATTTTGCATGATATGCAAAGGTTTTACTCCAATTAAATGATGGCAGACCATCAGAAGTGTAATGCTGCAGCTGTGCATGTTTGTCCATAAAATAGGACTAGCTACAATGGCAATCTCAGAAAAATCTCACAAGCGAAGTAGCGAAGCAACATTTTAGTGTACTAAGTGCAAGCAAGCACAGCATTGAGCTTCTTTGTTTTTCTTCTAATACTTTAATGTGGGCTGCATGTGATTTTTGTGTTGGCCTCTGATTCTCAACGTTATCTTGCACTCAGTCATGGCATTTGCCACTATTTATGCAAGTGGTGGTCATTGCTTTTAAACCCAACTCCTTATGGAGTGCTTTCAAATTCTTCTTTTGATATCAGTATGGTCATTATGCTTCTTTTGACTGAGATATCTAGTTTATTAAAAAGTTCAATGTTTGATTTTCTTTTGTTCCAGGTTTTGAAATATTGACAGTAAATTTCATAAGGAATGGTGTTAGTTTTGCTGTTCAAGTTGTTTGTGGCAAAAGTTAATTGGAATGTGAGGCTGATAAAATTGTCAAGAAGTGTTAGTCAGGCAATTGTTAACTTATATTATGTTAAAGAATTAATTTCTTATTCCTGATTAAGTATTGAATTTAGCCACATTCTTTTATATATGAACGCAGGCATTCAGGAAAAGTCAGGAACCATCTGTCGATAAGATGAAGGAACCAATACTAAATGAAATAACTCAAGAATTAGTAACACGTTGGGGTCTGAATTTCACAAGACAGGATGTGTCATCTCTGTGGTTTCTATGCAAACAGGTAATCTTTTCCCCATTTTCTGTTTAGTGCTTCAATATATCTTTGTTTTGTATTTAGCGTGTAAGTATATTTGTTCTTTATTGATTTGTAGGAAGCATCTTTATTGAACACAACTGATCGAGCCTGTGCTCTGTTCAGTCCATCTGAGGTATTTTAACTTCCTTTATCTTTGCTGATTAATTAGACATTGGACTTATTAATTTGATTTATTTGACTATTATGTATGGGTTGACTTCTTGAGTAGAAGCCTTGCTATGATGGTCTTCCTTGCAAATTGAGTCTATCTATGATAAAAGTGTGTTATAATGTTGCAATGATTACATTATTATACTATGAAATGTCCCATTTAGTACGACTGCTGTTAACTTGTAAATATGTTCTTTGTAGATTGGTTTGCTAGAGTGGACAGATGATCTGGAGGTTTTCATGCTAAAAGGCTATGGTAATTCGTTAAATTACCGGATGGGAGCTCCATTACTTGAAGATGTCATCCGGTCAATGGAGCAAGCTATTAAGGCTAAAGAAGGTATATTTCTTCCTCATCTTTTCTTCCTTCACTTGTTAATTTATCTGAATGTTATCGGGCAGGATGAGAGGTTGTGAAAACTTTTGAGGACATGCAGGCCCTTTAAGCATTATAGAGAGATAATGAGAGACAATTAACAGATCTTTAAAGAAATCTAGACTGTAGAGGTGCTGGATACATCTAAGGACGGAATGCTTTAGAAGAAGAACAACCATTGATAAAAAGCATGGGAGTGGTCAACTAAAGGCTGGTAGTAGTTGCATGTGCTAATTTGTTGAGGATGCCAGTAGCTGAGTCATTTAGTAATTTGTTTTTCTTTTTTTCTTTTTGGGATTTATCCTGGTCAGTTTACTTGTTTATATGCTTTTTTGTTGTCTAGTTTTCTCAGCATACCGCCACGTGCAGTGCCCAACTAACCACATGAAAACAAGTTATTTCCTCCAGATAACCAATTTTTGCGACTGCTAAAAACATGAGTTAAATTCAGTAATTTTCATGTGATAATATTCTAAAGAAAATTACGTAATTTTTTGGTTGAATTGTGCAAGGACAAGTATTTAACAATAAATGTCATGCTAGAGATGCTCCGTCGTTTTATATCAAGGATTCTTCTAAAAGAAAAAGAAACTTAGATTTTTAGAGTTCTCCTTGTGTTGTTAGTATTCTATATTCAAGTTCTGCCTAAATTCTGGTCAATGGGAGGTTAAAATGGAAACCATTTCTGTATCCTACCTCGCCTCCATCCATGATGGATATGTTGGTTGACCTTTTATGATTAATTGATAACTTCTTATAGCATGTTCCTTGTCTATTTATTTTCTTGTTTAGATATATAAACAGCGATATTTGCTAGAAACGAACTTACTGTATCAGAATGCCCAGAGCTTTTAACAGAAAGCAAAAAACTTGAAAAATTATGCATCAAAGTCCATCACATATGCTGCATGCTTTATTGAATTTCAGTTAAAGGCTTCCACATATGCTACATGTATTTATTATTTCTTTTCTTCATTACTTGAAGTTAAAAAAATCTCACTTAGTGAAATCATTGATATTAGACTAATTCAAACAATATATTTATTTAGTTTAGTGCCTATCCTTTTTTTTTTTTTTTTTTTTCCGCTTTTCTTTCTGTCTCTAATCTTTTGCCTTCTCGTTCTGTAGATGGACTTGCTCCTGGGAGCTATGAAATGGCCAGACTAAGGTTTGCTCATGCTGAAACTCTGCTTCCATTTTCCTGTTTGATTGGTCTATTTCTCGATGGACCTGGTGCGTGCTTTCATTGTTCAATGTTCCCTGTGGGCCTTTTTGCCCTTTGAGCTGTTTTATTTTGTGACTTCTGCCTTTGAGTATATTCTTAAGATTGTTTCTGCTGGATTTTCAGAATTTGAACAGATACTAAGAGAACAACCGTTACAACTTCCTCGTAAACCTCCTCAGAAGAGAATCTGGCGTGGCAGCACAGCTGCTCCATTTGCTGGAAATAACATGCTAGTCCTATATAGCTGCCCAGCCAACAACTCAATCAAATACTTTGTGCAAGTACTGCACAATGAATATCCTATTCCTATGGCGGTAAGCCTATTGCAGTCTTATGTTTTCAACTTTCGTTGCATGTGCAAATTAGACTATTATGCACTTTTGACACCTTTCTTCAAACGATTATTTAGAAAATGTTATTTCTTGTTTCTAGTTTTCTCTAAGGCCGTTTACTTCTAATATATAACCTTGCTTTCCTCTTCAATTTTCTCACACTTATTAATGGTTTTGGAAGCTTGCCAACATTCTTTCCTCTTGAAATAACTCTAGTTTCTATAGCCTTTCGATCACCTTAATTGCTTCTTGCTAGTATTTACTTTAAATTTTTTGAATTATGCCTTTCACTTTCTGTGCAGGGTTGTGGAAATTCTGACTTTTGCCCTTTTGAGGTGTTTAAGGTATGCTTGTTTTAATTTTCAATTCTGGGATTTAGCCTGAGGAATGATTGTTGAATTGCTTGACAAAATTCAATCTTTGATTTCTCAGGAAAGAATAGCTGCTCCTCATTTAAAGCACAACTACAATTCTCTTTGCAGCCTGGAGTTTGAACAATCAGAGCAAATAGCCCCAACCAGTATGTTTTCACAGATATTGAGTTGGATTTTCCCAGCCGATGCTAGACAACCCCAGAAAGCGGAGTTATAGATTGATATAGGAACAACTCTAACCTTTTTGTTACTTGTTGACATCAACTTCAGATTAAATTTATGAATTGTCCTATAGGCCACAATTTCCTCGAGCTCATACTTGTAGACGATAAAGGTGCTGTCATCTGAGTTACTAACATTATCATATGAGAGGTTCTAGTTCGCCACTAGCTGAGGTTCGGAACTTTCATGTGCTTCTTTCCATTCCCAGTTCTGCTGGTTGTAGATTTATTTTGTCGAGTGCTTATGTTCCGAAAGAGCTCGGATTCACAACTGGGCTCCACACGATTGCTTGCGTATTCAAGTTGTCTTTCTTAAAAAAATAAAATTGTAAATGAGATAGCACAGTACAATTATTGTTTGTAAATTCTTTGATAATTTATACAATAATGACTCGTAAAGGAGCAAAAATAATTGAATATCTGCTGTAGAAATTTTAGTGCATTTAACATAATATGCATGCAAGGTTTCTTAGCACAGGACAATAGTCGTGTGTAAATTCGTTGATAATTTATACAATACTGACCTTTACTGGAACAACAAAGGTTGGATATCTGCTATAGAAACTTTAGTTCATTTAATGTGATTTATGCCAGGCTTTTCACATTATTTCGGAAACCAAGGTTGAAAGTGTAAAATGTATGTGTGCATGATAAACATTTTTAACACCTAAACAAATTGGCAAACCACGAGGTTTTTTGGGCTAAATATATTTAAAAATTTTAAATTTTTTACTTTATAAGATGGTTTGAAGTTTACATATATATATATATATATATATATTTATAAATAAAAGTGTAAAATCTTTGGATAATATAAGGTTATGACTAAATGAATTTTAGTATTTTACTTTTGAATTTTATAAACTCATTTTCACATAATTAATTTCCTCGAGACTTTAAATTTTTATATAAACTTACAAATATTTATAAGCTGATTTAAAATTAGAGAAGCATATTAAAATTTTAAAATATGAGTCAGGAACTCTAATTTTCTAAAAAGAGCTCATATATGGTTATAATATTTTTTGAGTTTTGAATGTTAAAACCTATTTTAAAAAGATATAACTTTAACATTTTATAATATTTTATCAGCTTTCGTCATCTTATAAATAAGATGGTTTAACTATTTTCAAAATAAGTTGATAAGTACTTTTTTTAAAAGAAAGTTACAAAATTTTAATATTCTATTTTTAGATCTTGTAATTTTTTCTTTTTTGAAAATTTTATCTAACATTGTAAAATGTAGTAACTGTTGAGGAAATTCGTTGGACTTATTCAGATTGTAGGATTGCCAGTTATTAACTAGAACGCAAAAATAAAGGGGAAAATGCAACGTACCCCCCAGTGAAATTTAAAATTGTCACAAAATCTCTTGTGTTAAAAATGGAGTCTGATCAATACCATGTACTTCATTGAAATTACCACCATACCCTAGATGAGGTCACGCGCTGTGTGTGCAAGTAGGAATAGCAATTTTGTCTATGAATTGTCCAGAATGCCATCCGAAGGTCTAGTTGGCCCTTTTTTAATTTGAAGTTTAAAAACTCTTATTTTAACTTTATCTTTTTCCATTTCTTTTTGAAAAAAATTCCTTCCTCTCTTCTTTCTCTCTTTTCTCTCTAACAGTGTGCTAATTTTTTTTTTTTAATACAAAAGATCCAAAAACACCCCATATTTAAAAAAGGGGCCATGGAACCCCTCTTAACATAAATAAATGGGTTGTGGAGCCCCATCTTAAATTTAAAAAGGGCCACAAGACCATACAAATGTATGGCATATTTTATAGAATGCATTCATAGTATACAATAACTAATGTACATTATCCCTTGGAAAGAACAAAAGAGCAAAAGGAGATATTGGAGATATAACTTGGACTTACAAACTTTTGCTTAATATATAACTCTTTCTTCATTTGATAATATAGTGTATTTATATACATAAATAATAGGCATCATGATCTGTAGCACCCTTAGAATCCCTTGCTTCAATATCTTGGCCATCAACAGCAGGTGAATCATTCTTCTACAACTGTAACGTCCTAAACACCATGAATATCCTCAACCAAATTTCAAAATCAATATATGAATAATCCATAGAGCCCTGCAATTCATAAAATCAAATTGTGCTATTAGTCACTACAGTAAACAAAAGAGTGACTTTGAGTGGACTTATAACCAAAACATATGTCTCAAATTGAACTCATGCACCAGCTTTTTAAGCTCAAACTTGTCCACTTTTTCTGACTTGTACACATTTGACAATCCATGAACAAAGGCAGAGATGAAAAGTGAGTTCAAAAAGAGGTACATTCTAACATTAGAATATGCATGAATGATCCTTGCAACTTTATGATTGCAGCTAGGGTCAAAGCTAGCTGGATTCCTGGCATTGATCACTCACACAACAACATAGTTTACTAATAGAATTCTCAGCATTCGGGGTGGTAATTTTCAACACGATACGATAATTCGACACGAAAAAATTGGGTTTGGATCAACCCACTTTGGGTTCGGATAAAAAAAGGTCGATACGAATAAGAACCCGAAGAAAATGGGTTGGGTTGGATTGAATTTCAGGTTACACAAACAACCCAAAATTTGATTTTGAGTTACATGACAACCCAAATCCACTTGAACCAACTCGACCCAACTTGAATTAAACAAATAAAATCTAAATTTTTTAGGAGTAAAAATATAAAATAACAAAATAAAACTTGAAAATTTGAACTTTAGCAATATAAAAATTACTAGTTTAGTATTTTTCGGTCTTATTCATTTTCGCAAACATATAGGATGAATGATTATAATTTTATACTATTTCTAATGGTTATTTTTGGGTATTCAAATGGATAGGAAAGTTATTCAGCAAAGAGTTGACAAAACATTGTTTTGACTACTGAATTGTCCTACAAATTTTCTTAGGCCTTATGTAATGAAAGATTTTGCATATATAAATAGACAATAATTCTTTCGATTGAGAAGTTGTAAAAAATTCAAAAGATTCAAGCAAGTTTTTATGATAAATTATGTGTTCAATTAGAATACTTATTTACTTATTTGCTTGATGATATATTTTTATTGATTTATGTGCTGCTTAATAGAATCAATATAAAGTAAAAAAATAATGTCATTTTAAAAAGATGAGAGAGACAATTTGATTGATACAAAAAATACAAAAATTAAAGAGAGTGGGTGAATAAAACTTGAAAAAGTATGCCATTTTTAAAAATAAGTTACTTCGTGATTTTAATATTTTTATAATGCTAATAGATACTATAAAATGAAAGGAAATAAAAGTCCTAAAATAAATATATAATGTGGTTCAATTAATTTTTTTTAGAAAGTTGTTATCATGAATTTATGACGAGAATTCCTTACTCCTATTTTAATTTATTACTAATTGAGAATAGATAAAATTAAAAAATAAAAATGCAAAAAAAAATTTAAAAATTAAAACAAATATTTGAAATAATTATTTTAAATTTGGTTGGCAAATTATTTTAAATCAATTTGGCAGGTTGGATTGGGTGGATTTGAGTTGGTGAGTTGACCTAATAAAAATCAGGTCGACTCGAACTTGACCTGATACGATTCATGTTGGATTAGGGTTGAGTATTTTCAAGTTGTCATTAGATTGCGTTGGGTTTGGGTTGAGAAAATTAATGTTATGCCCCTACTTCAACCTAACCCGAACCCACCCGACCCACCCAAATTGCCACCCCTACCCGGCATTGTTCACTCACACAACAACATAGTTTACTAATAGAAAATTGCAAATATAAAATGTTCATGTATAATACACTTGGGGAATTTGAAACAATCTCATCCAGTAGCAGCTACTCATAAGTGAACAGTTTAATGCATAGACAACTGTATAAACCGTAAGTTGCACTTCTTATGCAAGCCAACCTGATGATCAGGATTCTGAAACACAAAACTCCTCGACTTCTTCACATGAACATATCCACCACTTGGATTTAATAAACCGCCCAAAATCTGCAGAGTTCCATAAAACAAAATCACACTATTTTTGAGTTCATAAAATGGTTCTTATGGGATTAGGGACAAACCTATTGGAAAGTGTTATCAAATTCCAGTTGTGAATCATCAATGACTAGAGATAAAACACTATGCCAAAATAACTGATGCACGGGTGACACAATACCCCAAATATTTGATACATTCTCTTCAAAGATAGTAACCTTGCTTGAAAAGCTCCAACAAGAAATTCTATATATAAAAATTTCTTGAAAACACAAATTGAAAGCAATACACATGGAAATTATGTATGTATAGTGTTGTATACTTTTAGGAGGGTAGATTTCCGCAGCCATCGGGGACGAGGAGCATCCAAAACTGTCCAGAGGGGATGCTGAGCGAGCAATCGTTTAGAATCGAAAGTAATTTTTCTTGCCGAGTTTTAACTGAGTAGCTGAGATTCCGGCACTCGATTGCCGAATTATCGGCGACAGTGACGACGGCGCAATGTTTCTGGTGGAGTGAGACCGGAGGAGTGGGAGTTGCACTGCCACTGTAGTAGGAACAACGGCAGTGGTTAAATGCATAAAATGCTGCAAATAATCCTTTCTTTCACTTCTGTGAAACTTTTTCTTTCTTCTTTGAATGGGAGAGTGTGAGAGAGAGCGGGTTTTTGGGATGATTTTTTTTATTTTGTGTATTTTTAGTATTTCAATAAGCCAAAGGTAAGAAGAAATAATTGAGGGAAAATTATAACATTGGTCAAAATTTTCCTCAGCACATATAAGGATAATTTGGGTATTTGCTTTTTTTTTTTTTTAAACCAAAAAGTGGACATTGGGCTACTGAGACAATTTTGACAAAACATATAGTACTGATTAGACTCTATTTTTAACACAAGAAATTTTGTGGCAATTTTGAATTTCACAGGAGAGTTATGCGTATTTAGCCCCAAAAACAAATGATGGCTCTTATAGTGATAGCTGATGAAAAGGAAACCACACACACGAACACCGAAAAAAAAAAAAGAAAAAAGAAATATCACTTTAATGTAATTATTCTAGTTGTGAGACTCGAATGTTTTAGACTACCCTAACCTTCGTGTGGCAAAGCTTTCACTGTATCCTAAGGGTATGTTTACTTGGGCTGATGAAGTGAGATGTTGGGCCACATCCCACTTCATCCAATATTTACTTTGGATGTTTTGGGCCTAGTAGATAAGCTCAAGCCTGCTACTGTACGGACTAAATGAAGGATGACCCATCCAACCCAAGAGGTGTAACAGTTTTATCTCAAGAATGGGCAAAGTGGGATAATGAGTAAAAATTACAAATTTATTTCAACTATTCACAATTAATTAAAGCAATATGCCCCCTGACTAAATGGTGCTGCAGCTTCAAAAAACTTCTAGTTGTGGCGCCAATCAAAATAATTAAAAATTAATTAAAAATATGTTCATATTAAAAATTTATTTATATTTTAAAAATCAAATGTTTATTGGAATGGAGGAAAATTAATTTTTTTATGTTTGAAAAAAAGAAGAAATAGTTGGATGTTGTATTGAAATGGAGAAAAATTAATTTCTTTATGCTAAATAGAAAAATATTTTAATTAGAAGTACTTTAGTCTTTTATAATTTATCCAATATTATAATTCATCAAAGTAAACATTCAACACAATTATCCACTTTTATCATTCATATCATCCTACAAAGTAAACATAATTTCAAAAATATAAAATTATCCTATTTCCACCCCCCATCCCTCATTTCATCCTATTACCCAACATCCTATATTACAAAGTAAACGGGTTCTAAGAGAATCACACATTTACTGGATCTTATCCTCCGTGAACTATCAATCCAACAATTCATGATTGGAAGAAAGGAAAAAGTTGAGTTGGGACCTTTCAACTAGTTTAAATCAAACAAAAATCCAAAAGCATTGGAATCATCATTCGTGATCCATATGCAGACATGACAAAAAGGAGAAATATTTCCTCTTCAGAAGAATCAAGCTGATGTAGTGGTAAAATCAGTATGTATTATGCTTAAGCTTCAAAAAGGAAAACAAATAAACAAAATACCATGTCAAGAATGCATATAACCAGGGCAGGGAACACCACTTTTCCAGGAAATAAAATTGCATTGTCATCCCTATTTTTCTAAAAACCCCTTCCAAGCGTCCAGTGAGTCAGTCATCTTAAGATTTTACACAAAATGAGACATATGAATGTAATATTTAAAGAGTGAGCATGTCTGTTAAATGAATCTATTGGCAGTTATCTTCATCTGTCTTATGGCAACATTAGCATATGTCTTTGCCAAAACGTCATCATGATAAATGGCCTCAACTTTCTCAAAAGGGTGCTGCACTTTCTCAGGGTGATGTTCTGCAACCATAATTGAAGCTTCACAGGCAAGTTGGAGTCAGTAGTTTGTTTTATAACAATTTGAAGGAGAATTTAAGGCCTATTTACAGAAGTCCACATCTTGTTATTGTGTCCCAAAACCAATCAGCTTTTCTTCCAAGCCGAGATGCCACAAAACCATCATCAATCCAGCAATCTTTCTGCTTCCTCTTTAATGTGTGACCTTTCTGGAGGGCCAGGGACAATCTTTCAAGATATCCCAGAGGAAGCAAAACAAGAAAAAACGGTCAAGACTATATTATCATTGTCAATGGTGAATTACCCTTCTTGATCTTGAGCAGCATTAGACCTTCACGATGTGTGCATCAGCAATTGAAGAAATGAGGTCTTCCCGAGATTGTGATCTCCTACTCTGAAGACGCATTTGACTTCTATTGGGGGTCCAGAAGGAGCCAAGGACACTGTTGTCAAATTGCATCTGCCCTAAGCTGCCCGACGAATAACTATGTGCTACACTGCTAGATGAAGAATACAAGGATGATTCAGTGAACTGGATGCCGCCACCACTAAAGCCCAGTCTGGTATCAAACGGGCTTTGCTGAGTATTAGCAATTGTCGGACTTAGTGGCATCTTAACCCTTCCATCACCTGAAACACCATAATCAAAGGGAAGCAGATGCTTTATAAATATGCTGATCTAAAGACAGTAAATCAAACTTCAAGCAAATTTTGCCATTGTCAAAAAATGAAGAGCTTTACCTGTATTGATAGGACGACTCCAGCGCTGGAATCGGAAAGGAGCTGGAATATTGAGAACTGATGTGGATGTCACACTATTATGCCTGAAAAGTGGGAGATAAGGCCCTTGAAAGAATTTTGGCACCCACGAGTAATTACCAACACAGGACAATACACAAAGTAGGACAAACAGTGAAGCAAAAAAAAGGGCAAAAAGAACGACTGGATTGATCTTCACATGATATATATCATAGCTGCGAAATTTTCCACCAAATGGAAATGCCTTTCCAGCTTCAAACAAAGCAACGCCAAGTGTCCAAGTGATGCTTCCAGAACCAATAATCACATTGCTATCAGTAATGTGCAATCCTTCCCTCAAGAGGAGCACAACATATGGTGCTCTGAAACAGTATTGTTCTATAAAAGGCTGAGGAACTACACTTTTTCTTGCAATATCCCAAGTTTTTTCACAAAATTCATGACCCTTCTCTAATACATCATCTAGAGTAGCATCAGGAGTCAAATTGAAAAATTGGTACACCACATAGAAGCCAGACATAGCATATAACTGCCCATGAGGACGAGGCAGATTTTCTGGAAGTGCACATGGATGCAACTCACAGTCAATTCCTGGACTATGATCTGACCATTCAGACAAATTAATAGCAACTTTGGCAAGTCCACCACATTCGGCCCAGTTTGGAGCTCCAACAAGCTGAACTGGTACTCCAGCCTTTCCTCCTTTAACCAATTCTTTCCCTCCAATAGGAGAGCTTCCATCTTCTAGGTGAATGGACGAACAATGTGAACACATGTATTGCTCTTTGTAACCAGATTGCAAACAAGGATGATTAATTTCAACTTTTCCACTGGCCAGATCTGCGTTAGTGATCCGAGGATGCCTCTTGAGAAGATAAGCAACAGATTTATCAAATGCATCATTGAGTCCATATCCAGCTAAAGAATAGGCACTTAGGTGATGGTTAACAGGGCCAATACTTAGCTTTAAGCTTGTTTCATCATGATCACCTTTTTTACCTTCAAAGGTAACCTGCAGTGACGAGCCACCCAAATCAAGTGCACCATATGTTTCCTTTTTGGGAAGGGACCCCAAGACCCTAGTGTTATAATTTAAAGCTATCCATCCATAATAAGCTTCCTCCATGCCGGTGATAATTTTCACCCACTCCTTTTTGCACAAAAAAGGCGAACTATTTAGAATTGACCAGGCATTATTAAGAAGCCATTCAGAATCTGAACTTGGAAGCCTGCGAACTCCTGCTGTAGCATAAAGAAAAAGAGAAGTACTCTTATGTGACTTTTTCGGAATTTGCTTCTCAGCCCATTGAATGAGAGGTTTTATTGCTTCTCTCAACCCAGACATATTATGTACCAGTTTGTCAAATCCAGGCTCAGTCTCCATTCTGTTGTAAGCCCGTCCACTCTGGGAACCAGATTTCCTCTGGAAACCTTCAGGCAATGATTTTAATAAAATAGGAAGATTGCCATCTTTTTTGTGATTAATTGATGCCTGATATACATAAACACGAGTCCCAGTGCTGCCACAGTCAAGGACAACATAGAACTTGGAAGGTCCTCCAAACAAGTTTGAATAAAGAAATTGGAGAGCAAATGAAAGACAAGCGATAAAAAATAAGCTGATGAGAACACAGATAATTCGTGCCCACTTCTTCCGTCTGGATGAAATTCCTGGTGATACCCTCTCCTTGGAAAAACTTGATATACCATTTTCTTTCTGAAAGAAATATGGTGGTAATGCATTACCCGGAATTGTTTCGACTCCAGCACTAAGATCGCCCTCTTCTAGATCAAGTCGGCGATAAGTAGACAAATCTTGAAGGGACGAGGAGTATCTCAAATTACTCTTCTTCTCTGGGCTGGAGAAAGGATAACCATGAAGAGAACCAGAAATAGGTGGCAATCCAGATGATTTATATGAAAGAGTAGAAGCCTTAGGGGCTGACAAACGAGTTGCTGCAGAGGAAAATAATTCTGCGAATTTACTGAAGACCATGTTTGCAGAATTAACAAGTAGCAGTCCTGACAATTGTTGTTACCCCTTCTGGAACAAGCTATAAAAAATAGCAGACTATGTGTAAGCCCGGCAGTAATTGCTTGCAAAGAACTAATTGGATGGATAAAAAGAGTCCTGCAGAATCCATGTGACAGGGAAAGCCATATTTTTTGTTGGAGGCAAAGCATAAAACCAAAAAACAGCACAAATTTATATCCTTTGCTAATGAATGAAATGACAAAACCATGACTTAATAGGGCAGAAACATTAGCAGAAAAATATAATTGGGATGTAATCTGAAATGAGAAACAAGAGTTTTCTGATAATCACAGACATTTTAGAAAGGTCTTAAAACAAGGCCATTAATAAAGCCGCTCCTACTAACACCCAAATTTTGGGCATACTTAAGTCTTTCTGAAGAAAGAAAGAGAATTTATAGTTAATCAAAATTCTTGCACGACTGTCAAAAAAGATTCTATCGACTAGTTATTCATGGACAAAAAAGACCATCAAATTTGCAACTTAAGATAACATTCCTTGGACAAACAAAATATGGATTAATCCTAAATCTTCTTCCAGAGAACCACAAATTCCAACCAAAACTTCTTCTAGACTATTAAAGCTCATTTACATAGATATCTCCTATAAAATTTAAAAGCCTGGCCAAAGGCCATGAGTGCACAAACCACCCTTCCTGTATGCATCTAAACATTTCTCTCCTCTCCTGCCCTCCCGATCCAGTATATAAATGCTCGAGAATTATACTCCTATTTAAAGAAGATCAAGTCATTAAGATTTTGGAACCCTGAAATTGAATGCATTTCCGGCCATGGACAGAGATTCAATTTAATGCAACACAACTCAGAAAACTCTATCCGTACAGATTCGTCACTGGCTGCATGGATCTGCAACCCTACTCATCCAGAAACTGATTTGAGAAAAATTTTAATTAGGTGCATCAATATATCACTTGTCCACCATGTTTCTTGCAAGGTTGAGCAATGACCTGCAACTTTTATAATGATGCAAGTCAAACAGAGAAATGGCTTAGCCAGTACAATAGATAGAAGATTGCAATCTTGATATTAACCAACACCAGCTCCTTAGAATCCCATTTACTCTGTTAAATCAATCGTAAAACCATACTGGAATCCTAATTCTTGACCTCTCTGCATTTTGTTCACCCAGAACTCAGTGTATCCTCTTATTCTATACAATTACTGTAATCATTTATAGCATCTTTAGTATAAGATTCCAATCCCATTCTGATTTCCTCCCAAATTTCGCCTTTGCAATTGCAATTATGTCAAAAATCACATAGTCAGTTAAGCATTCTCCACCAGTTCCAAACTAGTAAAATCAATTGGATCACAATATCACCTAATGCGCTTTTTATCCTATCCAAGATCGCAGACACAGCCAAATGGGACAGCAGAAAGAAACTCAAGATCAGAGATCTTTGAAAACTACTCGCAAGAAAATACATAAAAGAAATGCGAAAAAAAAAAAAAAAAGAGAACCAGAAATCTTTCATAAAAGCAAGTACATTAAGCTTTCCAGGAAAAAAACTTTTTCTTACCATCAGATCATTGGAAAGTTGAAACTAACTGCCTTGTCTGGGGGGCTCCATACAGCAGATCCAAATTTGAAAATGGGGTTTTGGTTTTCAACCGAAACATAAAAACAAACAAAAACCCAATAGCCTCTGCGTGTTGAACTACTCCACCACCACCACCCTCTCCCTCCTCTTCTCTCTCTCTAATGGGGCAAGAGAGGTTTGAAGTTTTCACACCTAACCAAAGTTTAAACCTTTTCTTTTATTTTTCTTTAATAAATAAATGAATCTATAAACATTTATTTGCAAAATAAGGCAGCAGTTTTTGTTTCTTGACTTTTCTCTGGTTTACTTTTAGTAACGTTCTCCTTTTCCATTAGTTACAGCGTTTTTGTCAGCACACTAATTAATAATATTGCTAGTTATTCTGCATATAATTAATAATTATTTTATTTATACAGCCACGCCTAAATTTAAACTTTCAATAAATTTATATATACCATTGAATTAAAGGTCGGGTGACACCACAGAATTAACAATTTTTTGTATAAATAATTGATTTTAAAAATTTTTTCACTGGAAATCATGTAGAAGTAATTATTTATATGATAGAAGTGTTCTTGATATTAATTATAACTGCACAATTTTAAAAATAAAGTAAGTTATTTATTGCTTGTAACTTGTTTTAAAAAAAAGGTACTCTTTAGGGCAGTTGACTTTAGGGTAGTTGATAATATAAGAATTAAAAGACTATAACTTTGGAAGTAATATAAAAAAGAAGCCATACAGACTTTGAGATAGAAATTCAATGTAATAATAAGTTATAAATGATTACTATCTATATCTAATTCTATATTATATATTAAAAAAAAGAAAGTTTACATTCACATAATAATTATTTTTTACACTAATGCAATAAAATTTAATTCACTAGAAATAATCCTACAAGTAATCCATAACCCCCTCCTACTACTAATGCATCTAAAGTTCATTATCCGTAATTTCTATCTCCCCAAGATTTTCATAATAATCGGCGACTATATTATGTAAGGATGGACGACAAGAAGTTCGTAACCCCCTTTTCCTACTAATGCATCTAAAGTTCACTATCCGTAATTCTTATCTCCACAGGATTCCCATAATGATCGGCGACTGTATTATATAAGTATGGACGATATGCCGCAATAACTAGTAATACATAAAAAGAAAGGGACTTTATATTCATCTAATGACTGTTTCCATACCAATACACCAAAATTTGATTTGCCAAAAATATCCAACAAATAGTTCGTAGCTCCCTTCTAACACTAACGCACTTGAAGTCCATTGTAACTCTCTTTTTCTCATTCATGCTTCCAAAATAATCGATAATTATTTTATTTATAGACAGAGATGACGTGTCATAACAACTAATTAATGAAAAAGAAAAATGGCTTTACACTTACGTATGATGGTTTTCATACTAATACACTAAAATTTAATATTGCAAAAATAGTTTTATAATTAGTTCGTAGCTCCCTTTTCTTCACTTATGCTCTCAAAATAATTGATGACTATTTCATGCATGTAAAGATAATATATCACGGCAACTTGTTATACAAAAATGAAAAAAACTTTACACTCTCACATATAATAATTTTCACACCAGTACACCACGATTTGATATTCCAAAAATAGTTCAATAATTAGTTCTTCATTCTCTTCTCTCATTAATTCATCCAATGTTCATTATTTATAACACTCCTCTCCTCACTTACTCTTCCTACTTACAGTTAATGTCCCAAAAATAATGGACGACTATTTTATACGCGCGGGACAATGTGGGATGACGTCTAATTTATTACTCGGATTGGAAGTTGATGTCCTTACATTTTTATTTACTAATTTTACCACCACGACACAATGACTACCATTTTTTGTTGGTTAATAAAGTAATGTGGTAATTGGATAAAATAGTAACAAAAATTGATAATGATATCTGTTCAACTTTTGCATTTTGGCTCTCTCTCTCTCTCTCGTTTTCCCAATCAACTTTTTACATTTAAGTTTCATAAGATATTGTATGATTTTTTACTCATTACGAATTCAAATAAATTGCAAAAAGCTTAAACAAAATTATCATCAATTCATTTTACTTATTTTTATTTTTTCATTTTAAAAATTTAAACGAGTTGTTTTAGTTTATGTACAAATTTTAATGTATTCTAATGCTTTATGTTAGAGGCCTTTATAGTTTAATAGATCATGGACATGGGATTGCACCAAAATTGATAATTCAAACACATGTATGATGTTGTATAGAATTAGAGCTGAGATTGTTTCTATAAAAATTAATGTAATATTGAGCTTTTGTTCTTGAATGTGCTTGCGCAGAGTCACAGCTTGAGTTATAAAAAATGATCACCTTATGCCTTTTTTGTTTTGAAAATTAGTATTTATATTAACTAAATCTTTGGTGGGCTTCGACTCATTTGAACTAGAGATTCCATCTTGAGTTTATTTAAATTGGTGGGCTCATTAGCCCTATTTTTTATTTAATTAATTTGACTTCTTATTTAGTTTTTACTTTTTTGTCCTTAGGATCTTAATATGACTCATCATCAAATTTTCTACTTTTTTAATTTGGAAATTTACCTTTTCAAATTGAAAATATAATTTAATGATAAATTTTATTTTACCTTACCATAATTAATTTCATTATTATCTTATTTCATTTTAACTTTAATTTTAATTTTAAATAACTTTAGTAATGAATCCATTAATTAACTGATAAGTTCATAAGTTCGTTCACCTTTAGCAGGTAGCATCTTACTACCGAATTGCATCATCCAAGGAACTTAGCAATTTGATATTATTTAAAACTTGTGTAGTTGCCTTTTGTAGTTAACATGAGTTTGAAAGGTAAGTTTTTGAAATTTCTTTTACTTCTTCCTGTTACTACTCAAATGTTACTAACACCTTTTAGATAGTCACATTTGGTAAGTCCCAACTTGAGAGTGAGATATGGAGTAGTGGGACCCAATTCAAGTTAGAGTTTGGAGGTTTTGTAGGAGTGGACGGTGGTTGGGGAAAGGAGGTCAACCACCTTTATAGAGCCGAGGGGGTAATAAGGAGGTTGTTCGCAAAGGATGGTTGGCAGCAGTTGCCCAGGCATGTGCCTTTCTAGATAGCTCCGTCACTAGGGTGCTTGCTATCTTGGGCAGTCGTGGGGGCTTTAAGTTGGTTCAGTGCATGGAAGTCCTTCTTCTTGTGGTGTCATTGCTTTTTTTGAGTCTGCGAGTCCCCTTTAGGGCACGTCTCACAATCCAGTTTTGGGTTGAGGAGTTGTGCATCAATATTGCATTCATTAGTTATTAGTTATTGGGTTGTCTTCTTTGTTAGAGCAAAAATTGATCCAAAGTCCAAGACCGAAGAGGACTCTTTTGAGAAGGATCTAACGACGTTTCTGTTGTAAAAAAGGGCCTTACTAGCATTATTAGGTTGTCTTATTCGCTTACTTCAGGGAGTTAGAACTTTTGAGACACATGGTCTGTGTAACTGATGAGTTCAACTTCATTCTTCTCTTTCCATAGGATTGCATTATATCATTTCTTCTTAGGTGTTTTACTATTTTACGTGGGTATTCTAACAATAAGTTTTCTCTTCCTCTTGATCCATTTTTGTAAGAAAAGTGTTAGGAGTTGCGGGATGTGTTTGAGTCAGTTCAGTCTAAAATCCTTTACATATTTCATGGGATCCAGCATCGTAGTAGAGAGTTGAACCTTTTTGTTTCCTTAGATAGTTTTCTCATTCTCTTTATAGTGAGAAAAATTTCGAATGGGGTTTCTTTCACTTTTTTCCTAGACCAGACCATAGGTTTTTGAGTGTATAGCCATCTTTTAGAGGGTTTTGGAAATGTCATTTTTTATTCATGAAAGATGATATTTAGGGGGCCCCTCATATTTGGAGTAGTTCGCCTTCATTGACGCATTTGCAGAAGGTTCATCGCAACCATTAATAGCATTTTAAGGAGGTTAGGTTATTTGTCTTTCTTTGTTGTCACTTACATGTTTCTTGCTGGTACATAGTTGATTTTTTGGCTTCTTTTTTTTGTTTGTATGTTGATTTTGCATTCATGTTTTCTCGTTAGCACTTGTATTATTTTTCTTTATTTATCTATGCTTTATTGAACTTAAATTGATTTACTTGCTCTTGATGTGGAAGAAGATCACCTTAACGAGGATTTGAGTTAAAGGGTGAAAGTCAGTTTTTACGAGAGGCCTTCAGTGGAGCAATGATGTATCCCCAATGGGGCGGCATTTGAACCCTCTATGGAGGCTTTCTAATGAGCCCCAGTTTTCACCTCCTCCTGTGGAAATTTAGTTAGACATAGGCGGTGGTTCTATGCTAGCAATTTTAGGACCAATTAAGAAGCGTGCTTGGAAGTCTATTACTTGGGCTATTTACCCTTGGTCTTCCTACCCTTTTTGTTACAAATTGAGGAGGAGTTGTGTTATTGACTCTCATTGAGATGTCAAAGAGATTATTTTCAACATTGACAACCTCTAAGGTGGAGTCAACTAGTAAGATCAGGGAAAGTTTGAGGTATTCTCCCCTTTATAATTGATAGAGCTTGCCACAGGGGACTTAGCACGGGTAAGCACTTTCTCTTTTCCTTAGTTTATTTTTCTTCCTTATTATATTTGCAGTTGTGCAATGTCATTAGAATATTTTGTTCTCTATTTTAGAACAGGTCTTGAACTTGCTAGTGTAGATATCTCAAGCGAAGGGGGGCCGTAGCTATGATAGCCATGCTTAAGGGGGAAGCTACAAGACTTGCCCAGTAGAAAGATAAAGAGTTTGTGAAGCTACTAAAGGAGCGTGAGCAGTTGAAGGAGTGGTATGTTGAAAGGTAAAGACTGTGAGAAAGATTTTGGAATCCTTCGCTAGAAAGGCACTTGTGTCCACTGTGCGAGGGAGGCGATGAAGGAATTCAAGAGCTCTTATGAATTCTTTGAGGCAATCGAGGCAGAGGCTACCATGACATATGAGAAGACTCTTTAAAGCTCTCATTGCATGCTCAGTAGACTAGGTAATACCCTCAAGAGGATTTCCTGTTACTTGATCTTGCTATCTTCGTTAACCTCCCCACTAAGGTAGTTGAATGATCATCACATGTTGGTGCTAATGGTATGATAGAGGATCAGCTGTTGTGGCTCCATAAGAGGTGGGTAAGAGTTAGACTGGGACCTAATCACTTTTTTTTGCTGAAAATGGTTATATTGTCATTTTTCTTTAGTAGTACGTTAGTTATTTTTTTATTGTCAAATGCAGGCTAGACGCCATTTGCCATTTGCACATGTTGGTGGTCTTAAAATTTTATTATTAATTATTATTTTCTATTGATAATTGAGCAGATTTTGCGCTCTTTTTCATACTCAATTGTTTGGATGATTGCATGATCTATACATTTCTTGATCTTTCTATGCTATTTGTGCAGTACCATGTTTTTGTGCCCCTTTTTTGTCTAATTGTCTGGACTTTACCATAAGAGAGTGTGGTTGGAGCTCCTAGGGGTCTTGCACTAAGCTTTACTTTTTGCAAGCTCGTTTGGGGGACTTGTAGCTGGATTGTATTTTTTGCATACGTTTTTGGAGGTCTTCTAGCAGTCTTAATTTCTATGAGCCCCTTGGGGGTCTTATAGAAGCCGTTATTTCAACATGTGCCCTTGGGGGTCTTATAGTAGTCTCCAGTTCTATGTGTCCCCTTAGAGTCTTTATAATAGTCTTTGGTTTGTCTACCACGTACCCCCTTGGGGTTCTTATTGTGGTCTTTATGTTGTTCACCACGTGTACAATGCTCTTTTATTTGTTTGCTATAGACCCCTCTTATAGTGTCTTTGGGTTGTTCACCATGCGGCCCCTTGAGGGTCTTACAATGATCTTTTGTTTGTTTTCCATACAACCCCCCTTTGAGGTCTTATAGTGGTCTTCATTGCTGCGCACCCCTTTAGGACTCTTGTAACAGTCTTTGGTTTGTTTGGCATGTGCTCTCTTGAGAGGTCTTATGCTGTTCTTTGGGTTGTTTCCATAGCTCCTTAGGGTCTTATAGTGGTCTTTTGTTTGTGTTCCATGCATTCCCTTAGGGGTTATATAGCGGTCTTTATTTTTTTATGAGGGAGCCACTCGGGGCCTCTCATAGAAAGTGGCCTTCCATAGAGGAAGTCCCTTGGGGTCTCTCATGGAGATGTTGCTTTTTCTAATTTTGTGTGTGTATGTGCGTGTGTGTGTGTGTGTTCTTCCTAAGGTCTTGTTGTGAATGCATTTTTCTTGCGAGTATTTCTCTTATAATAACATAAGAAAGTATGTAGAAGAAATTGGAAAGTTTTATTGAATTCTCCAAAGAACATTTGTCATCTCCCAAGTCTACATGGACTTTTATCCATGATAAGCAAAGAAAATGGCTTAAGTTACTAACATTGTAACAAGAAACTTAGTCTAGGGGATTAGTATAATAGCCTTGTGTGATAAGGGTCTGTAGTATCTATTGGTTAAAGTTTTTTCAAGTTGAAGAAGTTCTAGCTTCTGAGTACTTTTCTTCCAGTGTTTGCAACTTGTAGGCACCAGGATTTGCAATCTCCATAGCTATGTAGGATCCTTCCCAATTTTTATCATTTTTGCCAAGGGGATCCTAAAACCTCTACTTTTCTCATTACTAGGTCTCCTACTTGGAAGCTCCTTGGGCACACCTTAGTGTTATATGCCTTTACCCTATCTTAGCTTTGTTACATCTCTGCTTGAGTATATGCCGCTTCTTTTAATTTTGGAAGCAGATCAAGATTAATTGTTATAGTTTGTGAAATTCGAGTCTTCATAACTTTTTACTCTGTGGTTGATTTCCCCAACTTTGGCTGGGCTTATAATTTTCGTGCCATAGACCAAGTTGAATGGTGATTCTCCAATAGAGGTTCTGGGAGTGGTCTGGTACATCTACAATACAGAATGGAGTTTGTCTACCTAGGCTCCTTTGGCATCCCCTAGTTGCATCTCCAAATACAGAATATGGTCTGATTTGTGAACTCAGCTTGTTCGTTAGCTCATAGGCTAGCTATGGACATGAAGAACAGCTTGAGGAGAGCTCCTTACACTAATATCCAAGTTTGGCTCTAGTAAACTGGGCTCCATTATTTGAGATTGAAGCTCTACAGACAAAGAATTTTCCTAACCCTACTTAAAATGTTTCCCCCCCAAAAAGAGTATGTCATAGGAGAGATCCATGAAGGTCGCTGTGGAAACCATTCAGGAGGAAGATCATTAGTTGTGAAGACTCTCGAGTAAGGCTTCTTCTGGTAATTATTTTGCAGGATGCACGAAAAATGGTGAGAATTTGCTAAGCTTGCTAAGAGCACGCTAGTCTGAGCTATCAATATGGTGCCTCCTCCAACCAATCAACAGTCCATGCCCTTTCTCCTAGGGGGGAATGGATATTGTAGGGCCTTTTTCCCAAGCTATCGACTAGTGGAAATTAATTATAGTCACCATCGACTACGGATGAGTCCAGAACTAAGACTGTGCGTGGGGGAAGGGGGCAAAAATAGAACATAAAAGTTTAAATACAAATTTTATAATTTATGAATTTGAAATACATGTCATTATTGAAGTTGATCATGATGCTTTTTCATGTCATAAAATTCATAAATGATTGGTTCAATATTAAAAGTTTTAGTAATATCTTTCTCAATATAAGTAACTAAACAATTGGCTAAAAGATCATCTTCCATTTATTTTTGAGCCTATTTTTGATAATATTCATAATAGAAAAAGTTCTCTCAATTGTAAGCATTGAAACAGGAAGAACCAATAACAAGTGAGGGAAATGATCGATTAAATAAAAAGTTTTCAATTTTTCAAATTTCACTTATCAATTACTCAAATATCTATAAGAATAATAATATCCAAACATATAATTATATATTATTTGATCGTAAATCTTATTCTTGACATAAAACCCAAAGGCACACGTAATTTTGGATTATTTTCAATTGAAAGATACAATAAGTCCATAACATATATATTTTATGATGCATATAAATAAGCACTCAAAATATATTATAAAATTAAAGATGAAGATAATAATATATATTATTTAAGTAAATATAATAGATAAATACATGTTCAAGGCAAATAAAAATCGAAAAAGCTTTTTCTTTCTTTTTTTAAATATTCACTTATCTGTCTTTTTGTCTTAAGCTTGTTGAAGTCAAAGATTTTAATTGTTTTGTGAGTTTTTATGAAGTCATAAATGTTTTTTTTTATTAGATCCCTATAAATATATTTTCAAACAAATAAAATAGAAATGTCCTAATGGACCTAACCTAATTATAAGTTATTTAATTGCAAATATGGAACTAAAAGTTTATTTTAAACTTTTACAAAACTAAAATAGGTAAATAATTTAATTTAAATATATAAACTAGAAATTATTACAAATTAAAATTAAAATTAAAAAATATATATATGAAAATTGGAGGGGGAATTATTATTAAAATTTAAAAAATATATAAAAAATTACAAAAATTAGAAAATATACATAAAATGTTGGTGGTGGCGGCAGCGGCAGCGGCCCCCTTCCACCATTTGTCATTGCCGTCGATTATCTCTCCAAATGGGTGGATCCCAAACTTTTAGCACACATATTCGAATTTTATAGAAGAATGTTACATGCAAGTTTGAAATAAATTAATCATAATATTAAAAAAATACATAATAATAAAAATAAACCATATAATTTAATTCGATTTCACTTGATTTTAGCATACTAAAAATTTCAATTTACAAAATCTTGATTGAATTTGACTAAATGAATACCCCTCTCTTTCTTGTAATAAATATTGATGCGCACGGGCTCCACTGTTATTCGATCCAAACTCAAAGTGGCCATCGGCCCCCTTCCAGAAAGTTTAGTCCCACCGACACCACAAATATTTTGCCTTTACAATTTCCATTTTTCCTTCTATTTTCCAGAAAAAAGAATCAATTCAGCTTTCATTTTAAATATTTTATGATTTTTTAGTTGTAGTCAAAATCCCACCAAACACTTGCCAAAAATATCGAAGACAAAATGTGGGCTATAGCATGTCAAAGTCAATAATATTAGTCTTGTCTTGTCTTCTCTCCACAATGACCACAGAGTCAATTCTTGTTAACATGCGCCTGTGGTACTTATGTTTTGTGTAAATTAATATTAAATATACAAAGGTGCTGGTCTTGGATCTTCACATAATTTATTCTGCTGGTTTAATAAGTTTCTTAGTTTATTTAACCTTAACTATACTTATTTTTGACTAAATTGCAATTTCTTAGAGTTTCTAATTTTTATTCTTTAATGATTTTATTCTGTACTATAATTTTTTATTTATTAAAAAAATATTATTGGTTATTTATTCATAAATTTATTTAATAGCTTTTTTAAATTTAATTTAGTCTGGCAAATGAAGGAGCATTTAATTAAAGCGAACTCTTACAAAGCAATGCCATTAAATTACAGATTAGGTATGATTTGAAAAAATAGTTAGAATTTGTGTTTGGTAAAACTTGATACAAATCTATTACCCTAAAATTACTCAAAGTGGTACAATGTAAAAGAATAACGATAAGTTATATTCATTTATTTCTATTTCTTTTGGTATTATTTGATTTTTAATTTGACGATATATATAGATTCATGGGGAGGTTGAATATCTATGATTTTAACAAATTTATTTAATTTTATAATTTATTTATTTATTCTCGTGTGTATATATATATGTGATATGATATATAAGTTCCCAAGTATATTTTTATCTCCACGTTTTGATTTTTAATTTTTTCCATGTGTTTGATTGTTTATATATTTTGATGTTGCATGAACTCAGATATGGAGTCTTTATTGTTGAATAGTGGGCTTCTACTTTAGAAATATGCCCATATAAAGAGTACTTGAGTTCACAAATGAGTATTTAGATGTCTTTTTGGTGGTAGAAATTTGTATTTAGATTAATTTAATCTTTAATGGACTTGAACTCATGAGGCTTAATAGATCCATTTTTAATGGGCTTAATTGGTTATTATGATTAGTCATGTTGGACACTTTATTGAAGATTTTTACTTTTATATCCCTAGGCCTTAGTGGTTATATTATTTAGCCCCCTACTTTCAATTGGAAATTACCTTTTTCAAATTGAAAATACAATCTCTATTTTTGCCTATTATTTTTTAGTTTATCTTGCAATGAGATTAATTTTATCTTTTATTTTGATTCTTCTTGGTTCAATTTTGATTGATTTAATGGCTTGTTAATTAATTATTAGTTAATTAAGGATTATTATTTTATTTATTTTTATTATAGTTTGAGGAGTTGTGCTTTGCTAACGACTTGCGCTCTTCATAAACCTTGGCCATAATATATCAATAGGTCCTGGAAGCCCTTTCCTTACTAGTAGGATAAGTTCGAAAGGTTAGTCTTATGGCATCTCTCTTTTCCTTTCCACCATTTTCATTATCCAACATATTGAGGGAAAGATACTTTGAGGAGTCATCTTTTGGAGAGTGAGGTCTCTTTAGAGGAGTCATATCACTTGGTTGATAGAGATAGATAGAGAAAGAGTTAGATCTTAGAAAAATGTTGGTGCAGCAATGATAGTAGTGGGGTCAATATGTACGATGGTGGAGTCAGTAGGAGTAATGGTAAATGGCGACCAATCGTAGAGGGCTGGTAGCTCATTTTGCCTTGTTGCCCCTCTTTGTTGGCCGGTAACCCCTTGCCATGGACTGACCAACCTTAAGGCAGCTGCTCTCGAGGCGCTTACTTCTTAGGTGGTCAACTAGATAGGCAACCGTCTGTGCGACTTTGCCGGTGTGTTGCTTGTCGCCTTGGGCGGTTGCTCCAGGGTTGGCTGTGTATAGGTCTATAGGGGTCATCACCCTCGCAGCATCATGACATTTTCGATGCGTGGGGCCCTTTTTGGCCGTATTTTATCATCTTATTTTGCATTGTATGGCTGCACATCATGAGCGCATGTGTCAATCTTTAGTCATTTAATTAGTTTCTAGTGGTTTTCTGTATTAGAGTCTGGGGAGGACGACTCTTACGAAGAGGAGCCTGAGATCTTTCTATTTTTGGTAAGAGTTTCTCTGGTATTAATAGCTTATCTAGTTCACTCACTCCGGAGGAGTTGGAACTTTTGAGATGTAGGATTAGTCTCTTTGATGAGTTTGAAATCTTACTTCCTTTCCCCCAAAACAATCTTATGTTGCCTCTTTTCGGGTACTACTATTTGCAATGGTTACTAGTAGTAGATTTTTCATTCCATCTGATCCCTTTTTGTTAGAAGTATTTGGGAGTTATAGGCTAAATTTGAGTTAGTTTGCCTTGAACTTGTTTCATATTTTGCGGGATTCTAGCAACACCCTAGGTAGATGGATCTTTCTGTCTCCATAGATAGTTTTCATTCTTTATTCATTGTTAGAAAGATTCATTTTTTCCTAAGCCAAACTATAGATTCTTGAGTGGCGTGTGTTATGCCCTAAATCCGAGACATGACACGACAGTACTCCCAAATCCAAATGACTTAGAAATATTAAGCCCAGGATTCTAGAACATACTAAAATCCATAAGACATTATTACGAAACTTCAAAAATATTGCAAATTGCACCACGGTTCACTTTAAAGATATTTCATCCATTGCTGGAGTGCAACACTTGATTATCCTTGATTAAGATAATCAACCTATGGAGAAAGACACACTTTTGACTACTTATAATCCACTTATTGGTAGATACGCAACAAAGTGGCCAAGATTGACTAACTCACTTCATACTGAGGAGTGGTATCGAGAGATCAAAACTTCCAAAGTGTGGGCTTTAAGAGCAACTCATCATTGTCCTCCAAATGAACTAATTCATCGTCAACAATCAAATGAATCAATTTTTTTTGCCAACATTGGGTTGCAACATTGTTGAGGGCAAAGCCAAGTGGGGAGAAACTCTTCAATTTGATGGTGAATTCCACTAAATCAAAGGATATTGGGAGTGGACTGAAGATGTCCTTAGCCGATGCAAGTACAAGCTGGTTGCCGCACAAATATATGATCTAGTGTATGCTTTACTATTCACATATGACAGAAATTCTGAGATTATCAAAGCATTTTGCGAGGCATAGTGTCCACTTATAAATACTCTTTTAACTTTCTTTAGAGAATTGTCCATATCGCTATGGGGATTTGCACAACTTCGCAGGCCTCCCTATAATAGGAATTTTTCACAATCAACTGATTCCTTGTGCCAAAGAGCTTACTAGTGTTGATGAGGCAGGAAGTAAATTTATCCCCAATTCTTGCAAATACTTATTTCAAGCTCATTATTTACTTCAAAAGAGTGCCCATGGAGGTCACATTTCTCAAGTTACTAATAAAAAATGGGTGAAGTATTGGTCCTAGAAAGCCATAAAATACCATCAACCACTACCATGCAAGGAGAAAAAGATGGTCCGGCCCAAATCAACTCATAATCCTCTTGGCGATTTTGGTGTTCATGGAGAATGGTGCACTCCAGAGGAGGCATTGTTTTTAAAACTTGGAATTCTTGGGCACTTGAGAGAAGAAACTTATTTGGCGGCATATTTGGCTTGTTGGCTTTGCTCGTTTGTTCTCCAGACCAATTATGTTAATTCAATACGCCCCAGCACTTTCAAGATAGCATGCATCATGGCCACCGGTAGAAAGGTAAGTCTCGCTATTCCAGTTTTAGCCAGCATCTACAATGGTTTAATTAAAATTTTAGGTTTCCCAAGGCTGAGTCGTGTCCATCCTTCTTTTCCTATCTACTTTGTCTCTGCTTGGTTAGCGAACTATTTCAAAACACATTATCCAGTTTAGCAAGAAATGTGTGGCCCAAAAATGGCGATCTATTCCGGCGAAGGGGCACAAAATACAACGATCCAAAGGAGGCTTGCAAGAGAATTCACAAAAGGGATTTTATTTCCTAGACTTGTAGCATGTTTACTAAAGACAAAGGACTTTAATATGTTGATAATGGGAAGGCTAGAGAATTGGAGCAAAAATATTTTACTACTATTCGCTAAAATTATCTTCCTTTGCGGCAAGGCAACTGCTTTATTATTGAACCTTGTACTCCTCATCGCTTCAGTCGTCAACTCGGATACTATCACGAAGTTCCTGGAATTCTTGCTCATGGCATTCACACAGCCCATTTGGATGAAGGACTTCGCTATTGGCACTTATGCACTTTGCATAATTCCATGTCTACATCATGGTTTCCTTGTGTGCCCCTAAATGCAAAAAAATTCTCTTCGGATGCTTACTTGGACTAAAATTTATGGAGATTACTTTGAGGAAAATTTTGCAAGATTGATCAACTTGAGGCCAATCCAAATTTTCCTTAGGGACAAGGATGCTGATAATGGGGATAGACCACTTGTTGAAGTTATTCAAAATCCTCCCAACCTAGAAGATATTGAGCTTCCAATAGAAAAGAGAAGGAATCCTTATCCTTTACAAAGAGCAGCAGTAGTAATGCAAATCATCATTGGAAAAGGCTTCAAAAGGGTCCCAAATGTCCAAAGCCAAGTGATCATTCGCCAACAGAGAACTTTGCCAAAGAGATTATTTTCTTTTTTTCATGTTCTTTTTCTTCTTTAAATAAGCCCCATTTTGGTCATCTGCTAACTCAAATCATGTAGCATTTTAGTTGGAAAATGAAATTATTAATGTTGATAAAGATGAGATATCCCAAGGTAGTCAATAATCAATCATGGGACCTAATTTGTTGGCCATGAGCGCTCCAATTGACACAACTATGCGAAATGAGGTACTTCACCATATGAAAGCTAAACAACCATCTCCTTGTGCTCCAATTTCAATATTTGAGGGTGAAAATTTTGTACTTAATCATCAAAAAGAGTATCTTCAAATGTTTTGGGATGGCCTTCGCAAGACAATACCAAATACTCCTCTTGATTCCATCTCATCTATCAAAGATTGTGTTCAATTCGTGCTTGAATCAATGAGGGGCTTCAACAAATTTGACATCTCCAATGTGGAAGAATTATTGCAAGTATTGTTTGACAAGTTCATAGTTTATGATGAAGAAAAATCAGCATCTTTTGAGAAAACATCTAATGAAATTCTTGCAGAACAACTAGATGAGGCCAAAAGTCCTCTCCATAATGCTCAAACTAGAGAAAGCAAAAAAGTGAACCAAATTCAATCCACCTAAGAAGAGTTGGAATGTGTTGGGAAGGAGCTTGATAATTTGAAGGAACGCAAGAAGAATTTCACTTCATCATTGAAACGCCAACAACAACTTTTTCAAAGTGCTCAAGCTGAAATTCATGAGATTGAAGAGGAAATTGCTGCTATCCGGGTACTCCTCTATTGAGTAATAAAGTGGTTGACAATTTGCAAACTTCAATGGAACACTTGGAGGCTATCAAGGAAGATTTGAAGAACTTGGGTCCTTTTACTTGAAATTTGTTTAGAACTTTTTGCGCCCCCTCTATAATAAACTATACTACATTTATTTATTTATTTATTTATTCAAGATTACATAATAGAATTTTTTTTATCTTGCAATCTTTTTCTTTTTTTTGACTCCAAAAACTAATTAACTCAAGCAACTAAAACCACTATTTTTTTTCTCTTAAACTTAACAAACTAAAAACTCAAACTTAATAAAAACAAATAAACTACTAAAAACAACTAAACTATTTTTTTTTTTACTCAACAAACTAATTAATTCAAGCAACTAAAGTCACTGTTTTTTTTTTTTTTGAAAAAAGAACTTAAAAAACTAAAAATTCAAACTTAATAAAAACAATTAAACTACTAAAAAACTCAAACTTAAAAAAAACAATTAAACTACTAAAAACTCAAACTTAATAAAAACAACTAAACTACCTTTTTTTTTTACTCTTAACAAACTAAAAACTCAAACTTAATAAAGACAATTAAACTACGAAAAACTAAAACCTAATAAGGACAACTAAACAATTTTTTTGTTTTTTTTTTTTACTCAACAAATTAATTAACTCAAACAACTAAAACTACTTTTTTTTTTTTGAAACTTAACAAACTAAAAACTAAAACTTAATAAAAACAATTAAACTACTAAAATTCAAACTTAATAAGAACAACTAAACTATTTTTTTTTTTTTTGACTCAACAAACTAATTAACTCAAACAACTAAAACTACTTTTTTTTTTTTTTTTTTAACTTTAAACTGAAAACTCAAACTTAATAAAAACAATAAACTACTAAAATTCAAACTTAATAAGAGCAACTAAACTATATATATATGTATATATTGACAAAAAGAAAAAAATATAATTTAAAATAAATTCATGACTGAACTTAGCGAATATCTAAGTTGTCTACATACCCAATAAAGGGATCAAGTTATAATGTAGTTCAAAGAAAGCATCATTTGCGGGGGGGGGGGGTGCCGTTCACAATTTATACTCATGTGGGCCAAGAGTATCCATTGCTTAATCACCTTGGATTAGTTGGGGTATTTGATATTTTAACCACATAAAATACCTTTTGTGGGGCAAGTTAGCAGTTCAACCACATGCACTGCCTTTGGTGGAGTAAGTTAGTAATTTAATCACATGCACTACCTTTGGTGGAGTAAGTTAGCAGTTTTAACCACATGCATTACCTTTAGTAGGTACCGTTCACAGTTTATACTCATGCGGGTCAGGATTAACATACAGTTTAGGCTTATGTGTCAAGAAGCATTTTCCTAACTTTATGCATAGTAGTGCTTCAAGAACTTCCCATTTATAGGGCCAACTCTTAATCCATCCTCAGCAACCAACTTATATGCACCATTTGAATAGACTTCTTTGACAACATAATGACCATCCCATTTTGATGTGAACTTATTCCCAGTTCGATGAGTCATGATGATGGGCCTTCTCACAGTGAGCACCAAATCTCCAACTTGAAAAGATCATGATCGCATCTTCTTGTTAAATGCTCTGGAGAGCCTAACTTGATAACACTCAAGTCTTTGTTGTACTTCCAACCTTTTCTCATCAAGGGCCTTCAATTCTTCAAGACGTAATCGTGCATTTTCTTACTCAGTCAATCCTTCTTGTATGGCTATCCTTAATGAAGGAATTTGCTGCTCAAGAGGTAAAACAACTTCAACACCATAAACCAATGAATACATAATTGCTTGTGTAGGTGTTCTATGAGTAGTTCGATATGCCCATAAAGCTTCTCCGATCATTTCGTGCCAATCCCTCTTTGACTTTGAGACTACTTTCTTTAGCAAATTACACAGAGTTTTATTGAATTCCTCAGTAAGATCATTAGCTACAACATAGTACATCGAAGATCTCCTCTGCTTAAAATTGAACTTTTGACAAAATTTATCTATCAGACTATTGCAAAAGGACTTTCCATTATTAGTGATTATGTATCAAGGAACCCCATAGCGATGTATAATGTTGATGCGGATAAAGTCAGCTACATTTTCCTTCTTTACTTCTTTGAGGGGTATTGCTTCAGCCCACTTAGAGAAATAGTCTGTTGTAGCTAATATATACAAGTGCCCAGCAGAAGACTTTGTCATGGGTCCAACCATATCTAATCCCCAAGCATCAAATAGCCATGAAGCAACAGTTGGATGCAATGGCTCAGGTGGTTGGTGAATAAAATTTGCATGAAATTGGCAAGCTTGATATCTTTGTGCATAGTCTATGCAATTTTTCACCATTGTTGGCCAGTAGTAGCCTATTTTTTTTATTCGAAAACGTAATTTTGGACCTGACTGTTGAATGCCACAGACTCCATAATAAGCTTCTTCCATATTGGATAGCTTAATCATCACTTAAACATCTCAAAAAGACTCCATCAAATGATCACCTATAAAGTACACCTTTGTAATAAATGATGCGAGCCATACGACGTCGGGTATCAACTCTTTGGCGTGGATCATCAGGTAACTTCTCGTACTTCAAATAATCCACAATTGGTTGGCGCCAATCTTCCTTCTCTATCTCAAATACTTGAATAACATGGCTTTCACTTTCTTCATAATCCTCATTCTTGAAAATTGGCGGTACAACCCAACTTTTACATATTAGAATTCGCACTTTATTTTCAGGTATAGCAAGTAAAGAGGCCAATTTAGCTAATGCATCAGCTTGCTTGTTTTCTTTCCTTGGCACATGTTCAATTTCTACATCCCCAAGTTATCCAATAAGTCTTTTTGTATAATTAAAGTATGGGAGTAATTTAGGCTTCTTGACTTCATATGATCTAAGCAACTGGTTGACCACCAACTTAGAATCTCCAAAGACTTTAAGGCGCAACTATTTTATGTCAACCGCCATCTCCAACCCAAGAATAAGAGCTTGATATTCAGCAACATTGTTGGAATAATTTTCAGTTAAAGTGAAGGAATATGGTAATACTTCATCATTTGATGTGATAAATACTACTCTAGCACCAGTGCCTTCTCTGTGGGATGCTCCATCAAAATACATTCTCCAAAGAGGCGTAATTTCAACTACCAAGATATCTTCATTGGGTAGATCATCAGATAATTCCATTCAACAGGGATTGGATGATCAACTAAGAAGTTAGCTAAAACTTGCCCTTTTACTGCCTTCTGCAGAACATAGATAATCTCAAACTGTTGCAACTGAAGGTGCTATCTTGCGAGTCTATAAGAGATGACAGGTTTTGACATGACGTATTATAGTGGATTTGCTTTTGAGATAAGACGGACAGTATGTGCCTCAAAGTAATGCTTCGACTTTTGGATTGTAAAAATTAGAGCCAAACATATTTTCTCAATTGGCGAGTATTTCACCTCATTTGGCATCATCATCCTGCTCAAGTAGTACAAGGCATTTTTCTTTCCTTTATCATTCTCCTATGCCAATAAAGCTCCAACAGAACGTTCTTGAGCAACAATATAAAGAATCAGTGGACGTCCAGGTACTGGTGCGACCAACACAGGATGCCGCATCAGATAAGCTTTTATGCTGTTAAAAGCATTACTACAAGTTTCATCCTACTCAAATGGAATGCCCTTCTTCATGAGACGACTGAATAGTTGACATCTACCTGCTAAATTTGATATAAATCACCATAAATAAGCTAAATTTCCTTGCAAACTTTTGAGTTCATAGATGTCTCAAGGTTTAGGCATTTTCAGAATTGCATTAATATTTGCTTGCTCGATTTCTATGCCTCGATGACGAACAATGAATCCCAAAACATTCCCCGATGTAACACCAAATGCACACTTTAATGGGTTCATTTTGAGTTGATATTTTCTTAGGTGCTCAAAGACTTGTCTCAAATCTTGGAAGTGATCTTCTGGCCTTTTGGATTTGACAACCACGTCATCAACATAACATTCAATATTCTTGTGAAGCATATAATCAAAGATCTTTTGCATAGCTCTTTGATATATGGCACTAGTATTTTTCAACCCAAACGGTATTACTTTATAGCAATATATACCCTTAGGAGTACGAAATGCCATCAACTCCTCATCTTTTGGTGATATACGTATTTGATTATACCCAAATGATCCATCCATAAATGATAGTGCTTCATGCCCTATGATAGCGTCAATCATGAGGTCTGCAATGGGCAATGGAAAATCATCCTTAAGACAAGCACCATTCAAGTCTCTAAAGTCAACATAAACTTGAATTTGGCCATTTTTCTTTCTTACTGGGACAATATTGGAGATCTATGTTGGATACTTGACTTCTCGAACGAACCCAACCTTGATGAGCTTGTTCACTTTAGCTTCAATTAAAGAAACCAATTCAGGACGAAACTGTCGTTGAGCTTGTTTGACTGGATGAGTTTCTTTCTTTGCTGATTGATGATGGATTGCTACCTTTGGATATAACCCAGACATCTCTTTGTATGACCATGCAAACACATCTTTGAATTCATGTAATAACTTAACATATACATCTTCTTCCTCAGTAGTCAATGAAACACTAATGTAGATAGGCCGAGGGTCCTTAGCATCACCTAAATTAATCTCTTTCAATTCATCTACAGTGGCCTTAAAACCTTCTTCAAACTTAGAAGGAGCAGTTTCAGCATCTTCTTCTTCAGTTAAAAATTCTTCACTCAAAGTAATATGGTATGCTAGCACAATATCCTCTTTCACGGGCTTAATCTTCTTGAGTTTCATACATGCCTTTGTTTGTCTATCTCTTCTTCTTATATGGACCATCTGTATGATGCCATCTTTCTCACTTATATAACCACTGTTGATAAGTTTAGAGATTTGCTTGGAAACACGATCTATAGTACTTTGACGAGTTGACCAACTATTATTAACAATAATATGATATAAAGAAGCCACGCTTTCTCTATTATTTTTTGTGTCCATTTGAATTCGTGTGAAGATAATGGTTTGCAGTTTCACATTCAAGGTTATACCATATGATATATTCAAAATAGAGCACCACTTCATGTATAAAGGAATTGAACTCCTAAGCTTTTTCGGCTTGCTAACCCACTTCAAGTACTCTGGCATTTTAGATTAATTCAATCTTTGATTACATGTTCTTTTATGCCGCCACTTTCCAAGTCTATTGAAAATTGAGATTCGCGGGACTTTCCTCCCATTTTCATCGAAAATATCATTTGTTGATGAAAATTCTTCTCCAACTATATGATTACTGTTGGCTCTCCTAATCGCAATGTGAATAGGATTATGAGGAACAAATTCAAGTCCCGTTCGAGAGAACACCATAACCTTTTCCCTTCAACATCTTTTAGGTAGTATTAAGTCCATACATTTGCTTGCTAGAAGCCTTAGGGTGAAGTTTTCCCAAGATGGAACATTCTTATGGATTATATCCAGCTTTGACAAGAAATTTATAGGCTTTTGGATCAAAGCAATTCTCATTTTGAAGCTGCAGAGATTCTCCATGTTCCTTCTCTACTCCTTGAGTTGCGTGAGCAAAACCCTTTCAGCAGCTAAGGGGATGGCTTCTTTACATCAAGCTTGGTTAGATGAAATGTCGATTCTTTCAATGATTCAGATCCTACTAGAGGTGACTCTCTCTTTATGTGATATTTACTGCTGTATGCTGAAGTCAAGTCTTTAACCTTGTTTCTTCTATCAAGATCATCTTATTGCTTATATTCTTCTTGTTCTTTAGCCTTGATAGTTTTCATACTTTTGGTGTAGTATTTGGCATATGCTATGTGTGATTCACCTTCAGTGAAATGTTTGCTATCTCCAAGCATTTTCCTTACCACACCTTTTCGACAATACTTGAAATATTGGTGCCAAGTAGAGGGAACTGCACTATTTTCATGTAACCAAGGTCGGCCTAGAACCATATTGTATGATGTTTTGGTGTCTATGATATGAAATAATACCATTGACAACATATCATCCATCAATAGCTTTAACCTTATTATTCCAAGAGCCCTTTGCCCCATTGATTAAACCTTTGGATCATCAGGGACTATTTGTCAATTCATTTATGGAGATTCCTAAATCCTTCAGCACAAGCAATGGTAAGATATTGACTGCAGAGCCTCATCAATCAAAATTCTATTTATTTTCTGCTTACGATCATAGCCAGTTACAAACAGTGGCCTATTGCGAGGCTTGGATCCAAGCAACAAGTCTTTATTAGTGAAAGCCATTGTTGACATGCACTTCTCAATCACATCATGATTTTCTTCATCCGATAAACATACTTCACTAGAGGAGATTCTTTCTTCACTTATCATGTAGCACGCAATGTTACTGTCTTGATCACCAAGTACATCTTTTTCAATCTCAATAGTAGCATGATTTGAGGCAAGATGATCCTCATCAAGTGAGATTTTCCCTTGTTGAGCCAATTGCATCACCTTATCTTTGAATACAAAGCAGCCATGGATTGGGTGACCTTCCAACTAATGGTACTTGTAATACTTTGGGTCATCAATTTTCCAAGCTTCTTGAGGTCGCTTCATTCAAGTAATTCAATGAGATTTGCATTTAGCAAATCATCAAATATTCTAAAGACATCAGAATCAAGGAATGGGTATGTCTTAGCCTGCATTTCCTTTAAAGTTAATTTTTTCTGTCTTCTTTCTTGGGAGACATCCTTCTTTTTATCCTTTGTGCTTTCTGTCTTTGTACAAAACTTGATGGGTGTTGCATTCACTGCCATAGCTTCTTTACTTTGTGCTTTAGCAAGAGGTTTTTCCCCTTTCTTGAATTCTTGCTTTTCCTTAGACTTACGTGGCTTCTGAATTGGTGGCCCTTTTACTCCACTAGCAAACATGCTTAACTCCATATCATGGGCTTGAGTAGCCAACTCTTCAAATGTTTTGGGTTGAATTCCTTGCAAAATATATTGGAGTCCTCAATGTTTTCCTCGAATGCACATCTCGATGGCTAAAGCCTCAGACAATTGGTCTTTGCAATTAAGGCTTAAGTTTCTACAACGATTCATGTAGTCAATGACTGGTTATTTTTTCCATTGGCGAGAATTTGTAAGTTCAATCATACTGGTCATCCTTCGAGTACTGTAAAAGCGATTGAGAAATTATTTCTTCAATTGCCCCCAGCTATCAATTGAGCATGCTTCTAGGTTAGTGTACCAATCAAAAGTATTGCCTTTCAAAGATCAAACAAACTGCTTAACTAGGTGATCTCCATATGTCATAAACATTATTACAAGTTTCAATGAAATGAGCCACATGCTGTTTTGGATTGCCTTTGCCATTAAATTGTTGAAACTTTAGTAGCTGATAACCAGCCGGCGTCTTTAAGTTGTCAATCCTTTGAGTATATGGCTTGGAATAAGTTATAAATAACTTAGAGCTTCATTCAAACTTGTCTTTGATAGTTTCCATGATAAACTCCCTCAGTTGGTCAATCGGAATTAGTCTATCGGTGGAAACTTGCAGTTCCTTTGCTGCAGGCTTTTCATTTTCAACTGACTATCTCTTTGTGGATGTTTTGCCTTCATCTTGATCCTCTATTTGTTTCTCCATCACGTGACTAGTCTCAGCATTATCCACCTTATTCATCAACTTGGAGATTTGAGAATCTTGCTGTTGGACATGCTTTGCCAGCCCTTCAATAATTTTCGTCAAATTAGCAATTTGTTCCTCCAAAGTTGTTGCACTTATCACCATCACTGGAGCTATGCTTGAGGAATTTGAGGTTGAGCGAGGAGTGGATGCTATTGATTCTTCCTTTGGTTCTCCACCATCTTCATTAGTATCAATAGCATGCAATAATGCCTTTTCCACTATTTCAAGTGAAAGATTTACCTTCGAAAATAATTGCAACTTTTTGGACATACTCCTTATGGTGACGCCAACACTTCTTACTCTAGCATTTATGAAATTAGAGGTAGTCATTTTCAATGCAGCAGTCTTGTTGGTGGCCATGATACTTCAATTTTGATGAAGGAAAGAGATGAGAGGTAGAGATAGTCCCACCAAGCGTGCCAAAATTTGTAACAATAAATTTCTTGTATGCAAAAATTAAAATTACAAAACAAGAAAACTTATACAAATAAAATTAAAATTAAAATCAATCAATCAACTGTGGATTCTATCTCTAATCTAATCTTCTGATTCTTCCCTTCTAAATATAATCTTGAATTTAATGAGCTTCGCTTTAAATGCTGTGGATCTCCTTGAATAAAAATAACACCAATTCGAGGGCTTCGTACCGTAATCTTGAATCACACGTTGAAAATATATGAGTTCCGCGCTTTGACTGCCGTGGATCTCCTTGAATAAAAATAACACCAATTCAAGGGCTTCACACCTAATCTCGAATCAAACGCCAAAAATATATGAGCTTCGCGAAGAACACTTTGAACGTTGTAGATCTCCTTGAATAAAAATAACGCCAATTCGAGGGCTTCACACCTATTCTCGAATTAAAAGTCAAAAATATATGAATTCCGTGAAGAAGGCCTTGAATGTTGTGGATTTTCTTGAATTTACTTGAGAGAATTACTTAGCTCTTTCAAAGTTTCTCTCACTTGTTGGAATTTGTGTTTGTGTCAAATGAGCTGGAATCACCCCTTTAAATAGGTACTTGATGGAAGACTTTTAGATCAATTTGAACTCCTTCAACGGTTATCTCTTTGATAAAATAATATCAAATATTAAGAGATAATATCAGATATATTTGATTTGATAATATCTAACATCAAAAGATAATATCAATATCAAATATCTTTGATTTGATTGGTCCATAGATGCAGACACTCCATCTTTGACACATGTCAATGCTTGATTTGAATATAAAATAAATATTAAATTATTAATTAAAATTAACTATTTATCTTTTGGAATTAAATTTAATATATCCCAAAATTTAAATAGAAAATTTTAAATTAATATTTAATATATTATTTTACATATGTCACTTCTCAATTGGTCCAAAATTTAATATGTTTACACCACCATCAAACTATTAATGAACAAGTCTATTTCACGTTCATTTCTTTGGTATGCACATAGTCAAAATTTGACACATTACCACCAATAAACTTAGCCTGTGGACTAGTACAAATTCCCTTCCATTATAAATGGCAATTGAAACGACACTTATCTTTAAATCTTCATATGACATGCAAAATAAGTAAATAAATAATAAATCATACAAATAAGGGACACATGGAAACAAGGCAGCATAATTCCACATGTAATAAACAATGAAGGAACCATAATTAGACAATAGATAACCCCACATGCAATAAACAAATATAGCACCTCTCCTTTTAGGGCTTAAAAGGGATCACATTGTACGAAAATTTTACTTTATTAAACTCTACATGCAAAAATAATAACACAAAGCATAAAAAGCCTTAAATTAATTCTACAGAGGTAGGGGTAGACCAATATGTTTATGCGCGTGTTTGAAAACCATATTCTTTGCTTCCTTTCACTCCCTTGCTTGCTTGATATTTCACCTTCTTTAGACTTAGGTTTAGATTAATTATGAAGTTAGATTTGTAAACCTTTTGGAATTTTGGGGATTTTTGAATTCTAGGGTTGCTTTTTTTAATTTGGGGTTTTTCCTCTAATAACACGTTTTATCAATTTGGGGTTTTGAGCCCCCTTTTTTTTATTATGCATTTTATATCTTTCTCTGCCCATTATAAGTTTCATTTGAAAAATAGCTTATGTGCTATTTCAATACACATGGGCAGGTACTTGGAGTGAGATGACTAGTTGGGCACAGACGAGGTGGCAAATATGGGAAACATATAAAATCCTCAAATTAAAGGTCACGTGAGGAAGGTATGCAATGTTGTGATCAATTTTTTGTCAAATTTTGGTCAAATGGACTGAAATTGTGGATTTTTTACTATGGTGTGCTTAAAATTGAGATTTGCTAGTTGTTATTGGCAAATTAAATATATTAATGGATCAAATCAATAGAAGGCAAAAGCATAAGGGACTAATTTTGCAATTTTCCCAACTTTCCTTTTGTCCGTTGAACACCCTTTCTAAAACTAGTATGTTTTCGTTTTCCAAACATATAATGCTTACATTGTCTAATCCAATGGTGCTTTCCACATAATAAGCTTCGCTTGCTTAGAATACTAAGTCTTAGCCTACTTATATGTGCCACAACTACATACTCCACAATTTTGTCATGTTTGAATTCGACACAAAGAATGATGAAATCATAACTCCACTTGAAATTATAAAACCTATCAAATATATAAATTCTCATTCATTTTCTGACCACTCATCAAAACTAAGGTACATGTGGAAACTTTTAATGAATTATCTAAGCTATTAAAATTACATCTAAGGGAATTTAGGGCACCATGGATATAAGAATCTTGTTCAAGTTTGAGACGTGTCTCACTTCCACTAAAGTTTTGACAACACTTTCCTACATCTTGATTTTAATTGTCTTCTTTTTTGTGAAGTTTCAAGGTGCGTTGTTGCCTATGAAAACATTCGACTCCCTTGTTCATATGTGGAGAGAAGTTCCTAATGGGACACATGTTGAATAAACATATAGTGTCCATAATCTAGATATCAGCGGGCCTCAACTATTAAAATTTAGAACTAACTACATAAGGCAGCTATCCATATCCATTTCTACTAAATTGGTTCCATCAGCTTTACCCTTTCCCTCTTTTTCAAGCTTCTTCTTTAGTATCCAACAATTATACTTTACATATCTCAACTTCTTAGAGTGATAACCCATGAATTTATTTTTAAATTGTGATTTACCTCTATTTGTTGTTATTGGTATTCAGTTCCTTGTGTCTACCTTTGGTAACAAGCTTTAACAAGCTTTCCATCCTATTTTTTTCGGCATTCAAGTAATCTCACCATCTATTTGATACCTATTTAATAACGCTTTCTGTGCATCCTTCGACAAAATTGTATCCCTACCTTACAATATCGTGTCCTAAAAATAAGAATACTAGAACAATGAACATAATAACTAAAAGAGTATAGAGTCCCAAAAGAGAAATAGACTCAAAGGAATCAATCAATATGTTAGAAATAATAAACTGGAACTTCCAAATATAACTGAAATTCCAAAGATAACAGAAATAAGAAATAAGATAATAAAAAGAGACAAGGTATTTATAGTAGTTTGGCAAGCCTACTCCACTACGTAAGCCACAAGACTTAGGATTTTTAACCTGCAGTTTATTAACTAAATAGATTAGAAACAAATACAATAAGCAGAGCTAACTTCTCAAAACCTCACAAGTTGTGGTAAGCACTCAACTAGCCTATATGAAGATTGAGAAAGATAATATTTGAGAGCAAAGGAGTAATCCTTATTTTTCTGAGTACAACTCTACTTGTTCACACTATACTTCGTTCCTTTAAATAGTTGAATGCAAATCCTTTGGAATAAGTTTGACGGTGTGGTTTCCTTTCTAGCAACTGATTCTTCTCCATGAGTGGTGCAACGGTAAGATACCATAAATAAAGTATCTTACAATGGGAAGTTCCAAATTTGCTGCAAACGATAATTTACCATAAAATCTGCACTTGTCATAATGATCTCAAACAAATTGAATTAATGCAAAATAGGCATAATCAAAACTAATGTTGGAAGGGATCCTAACAATCTCCTCCTTCTTGGTAATGCCAAAATTTTCCATTTTCTCCAAAATAAAAAACTATGTAAAAATTCATAATCATCAGCCTATAAGTTTTATAAAAGACATATAGAAAGCAATTCAACAAGATCTCCCCCTGTCAAATAGAAATAAATCATCATAGATCTTAGAGGGTATTTTCTTCCCCCATCAGAAATACTTAAGAACATAGATAAGGCTAAAAAACATATAAGATATCATAGTTTTAAGATGAACTTCTACATATATCACAAAGTTCTTAAACAGAATGGATCTTTCCATGTCAAATAAAGTTTCAAGTAGGGTATCATTGTTCTCCCCCTGTCAAAAAGCTTAGTACCATAGATGCAAAGTAAGTGATTTTAGTCCAAATCATAGAATAATAAAATAGTACCATAACACATGTCTCTCCTTGTCAAGTGCCATGGATGCAAACCATAAAAAAGTACTTAAGTTAAAACTTAGCAAATTAGTTCTTAAGAATGGCAAATAGAACTATGTCTCCCCCTTATCATCAAAAAGTCTAAGGATTGCAAGATATTCTGCGGAGGGAGTATTGAAGGTCTCTGATTTTTTCATAAAGATAAAAAATCTTATTCTTGCAGCGATGAAAGTCATCTTCCACTGAGATAGCTAGTTCAGAAATTTTGCAATCTAGCCTTTCAACAGAAGTAGCAATAGCTCGAACAGAGTTCAGAATATCAATTGTTGGAACCTCCAACTACTTGTTTTTACGTTTAGAGGTGATGCCTTCAGTCTTCAGATGAGGCAAACTTAGTGTCATGAACTGATTCCACAGGGATGTAGACTAGTTTCTTGCTAGTGGTACGTGAGAAGTACGGCGAGGAGTAGAAAGAATAGCGGCTGAGGTGGAAGTACCCTTGAACTATACCCCATCTTCACTAATTTGGATTTTCATCTTTTTGAGGTTTGGCAAGTCAACAACCTTTTGTTCGTTTGGCTCTTCAGCCTAAGAGGGTGGAAAGAAAACATTTGTAGGATGGAGAAGATGAGTAAGAAGCATACCATAGGGTAAATTTTTGGAGAAATGGCGAAGAACGTATATCATGTTGTGTAGAATGATATACCCTATGTTAATGGTTTGCCCTGTGGCAGCCATAAACAAAAGAAATACTAATAACTGATTAATATCAGTAGAGTGACCCCCACTGGTGGAAAAAGCAGACCGTATGGTCAACATGATCAAATAATGTAAAAAGAAATAGTTAGTGGGGAACATGTTAAGGGCAACCCCAGCAACAAGTTTTGGTGATTTCCCATATCAAAATATCTTTTTAGCATGATTAAGATCAAAGTAGTCTAGGTGGAACCATTTACCATAGGCAAAGAATTGAACCCTAGAATTATTAAGCCCTAAGTATTGATTTATTTTCTCAACAATAAAAGAGACATGAATTCTAAGAACATTTGAGTGACTAGAGGTATTTGCAGGATTGGTACCTTCATCGGCAATCATATTTTCTTGGAAAAGACGAACAAGAAGTGGGTAGGCTGTTTCATTAATTATCATCAATGACTTCCAACCTATTTGTTCCACCCAGTTGTGGACGGGAGATGGCGGAATGTCAGAAAAGTTAATCGATCGTCCACGGTTGACTTTTCATGCTAGAATATTGGTCGAAAAGAAATTTTTAGTGTAGGGTATAGGAAATTTTAGGGAAACAGGAATGGATTTGAAATCTCAATTTTTGAAAGAAGAGTAGGTGAATACTTGTGGGGAATGTGGTGAGGAGGGTAAGAGAGGAGAGACAAATAAAGGTGGTGAGGAAAGAGGTGTTCAAGGGATGGAGTGCCGCCTGGAAGTAGGCATTTCCGCAGTGGAGAGTGTATGATGGTGCTCGAATAGGTCAGATTCTTCGGTGTCATAGGCATAGTCAACAAGTTTTTGAGATGGTGATTTTAAACTATCAGACATGGGAGGTGAGAGAGATAGGCATTTTTGAAAGGAGTTTTTCACCATTTAGGGAAGAAGAAGGGTTTGCTTGAGTGAACGCGGTTAGATTTTTTGGGGAAGAGAGAGGGCTGCTTGGGTTTGTGTGAAAGAAAACATATTTATGTTTTCTTAGAGGCAATTAATTTGCTTAGGTTTCTCTCTGAAAAAGATATTCAAAAAGAAAAAATTGAGGGCTGTTATTTGTTACCATAAAATGGTGAGATGTGATATTTGGAAAAAAGTTTAAAAAAATCTCAAAAGAATACACATACCAAAAATAAGTGCATATACAAAGTAGAATGTGTCAGAATTTGAAATTTCGATTAAGTAAAGTTACATATTGAAAGGTATGATACCTAGATTATTTTTGAGAAAGCAAAAGCGATCTTCAGGGAGTGGTTTTGTGAATATATCAGCTTATTGGTTCTTTGTTTCGATAAAGTTTATGACCACATCGCCCTTTTGAACATGATCCTTTATGAAATGATGTCTAATTTCTGTATACTTTGTGTGTGAGTGGTATACTGAATTTTTTGTAATGCAAATGGCATTGATGTTGTCGCAAAGAATTGGTATGCAAGAAAAATTTAAACCAAAATTATTGAGAGTTTTTTTTGTCCACAATACCTGTGAACAATAATTACCTAATGCCATGTACTCTGCTTTAGTGGTTGACATGGCTACTGCGCTTTGTTTTTTGGTGCAAGAGCCTAGCAGTTGACAAGTTTTAATGTGTTGTTTCGATCAATTTTGCATCATGCATAGTTAGTGTCTGAAAATCTAACCTAATTAAAGGTTTTAGACTGAGAATACTAAATACTATGGCTGACGGTTCCTTTGAGATAACGAAGAATCCTTTTGACGGCTTTGAGATGTGATTCTTTTGGTTGTCTTTGAAAACGTTCACAGAGACTAGTTGCAAATAGTATATCTGGTTAGCTGGAAGTTAGATATAGCAAACTTCCGATCATGCCTCTATACATAGACTCATCCACATTATTTCTCTCAGATTCAAGTTCCAGCTTGGTAGATATGCCATGGGAATACTAGATTCTTTACAATTGTGCATTCTGTATTTCTTTAACAGTTCTTTAGTGTATTTTTCTTGTGATATGAGAATTCCATTTGAGGTTTGTTTAATTTGCAATCCAAAGAAAAAGTTCAACTCACCTATAAGACTCATTTCGAATTCATTTGTCATGCATGATGCAAATTTATCACAAAGCTCCCTTAGAGTTCACCCAATGATTATATCATTGATATATACTTGAACAAGTAGTAAATGACCACTGGAAGTTTTTGTAAAAATTGTAGTGTACACTTTACCCATGCAAAAACCTCTTGATATAAGAAAGGAACTCAAGCGCTCTAGGTGCTTGTTTTAAACCATAAAGAGTTTTTGATAATTTGAAAATATGGTTTGGAAATTTTGAGTTTTTAAAACCTAGGGGTTGTTCTACAAAAATTTCTTTTTTTAAATGACCATTTAAAAAAGCACTTTTGACATCCATTTGGAACAAGGTAAAATTTTTATATGATGCATAAGCTAACAACATGCGAATTGATTCAAGACGTGTAAGTTTTATCGTAGTCAATACCCTCTTGTTGAGAGTACCCTTTGGCTATACAAGTCTCACTTTGTTTTTAACAACATTACTTGGTTCATCCATATTATTTCAAAAAACCCATTTAGTTCGAATTACAGGATAATTATCGGGTCTTTTGACTAAGGTCCAAACCTAATTTTTCTCAAATTGATGAAGCTATTCTTTTATTGCATTGAGCAAGGATTTATCATTTAGAGTCTCATTTATGTTGCTTGGTTCTGCGTAAGACAAACACACAAGGTCAGAATATTGTAAATAATTAATTTTGGATTTGGACCTTGTCGTAATTCCTGTTGCTGGATCACCAATGATGTTGTTTATTGGATGATTTGATGCATGCTTGAATTTTCTGACTTGATCTCCTTTTTCTTCGTTGGAAGTTCCTCTTATAGCTGAGACTGTCTTAGTGGTATTTTGAGATACTTACTTCTCTTCTTCTCTTTATTGATGGAGTACTTCTATAAGCTCATAAAATCCTACAGTTTCTATGCTCAATATATCCTTGGCTAGTAAAAGGTTAGCTTCATCAAATACCACATGCATGGATTATTGTATTGTCCTTTTTTTTTATTATTTTATTGAAAACTCTATATGCTTTACCATTTGTCGAGTAACCAACAAATATGCCTTCATCTGATTTTGGATCAAATTTAGCAAGGTGTTCCCTCTCATTTAAGATATGACATTTACATCCAAATATGCAAAAATAGGAGATATTAGGTATCTTACCATTCTAGAGTTCGTAGGGAGTCTTTTTGATAAATGGTCTTAGGAAAACTCTGTTGATATCATAACATGCTGTGTTGACTGCTTCCACTCAAAGATATTTAGGAAGATCATGCTCATTCAATATTGTTTGAGCCATTTCCTGTAGAAATTACCCCATTTTGTTGGGGTGTTTATGGAGCAGAAAAATTGTGAGTGCAACCAAATTCATCACAGAAAATAGTAAAATTGTGATTCTCAAATTTCATTTCGTGGTCACTTTTGATAGTTTTAATATATAGCCTTTTTCATTCTAAATGTTTTTTGAGAGAATAATGAAGTGATTTAAAGCTTCATTCTTGTGTGAAAGAAATCGTACCCAAGTAAAGTGAGAAAAATCATCTACAATTAGAAAACCATATTTGTTTTCTCCAAGTGATGTGTTTTCATGGGTTTAAATAGATCAAGATGGAGAAGTTCCAAGGTTTGGAAGATGCAATATCATTTATTGGTTGAAAGGATGTTTTTATTTGTTTGTCTTTCATACATGCATCACATATTCTATTCTTCGTGAATTTAATTTTAGGGATGCCCTTGACTAAGTCCTTTTTAACTAATTGGTTTAGGAGTTTCATATTAGCATGACTTAGATGCCTATGCCATGTCCAACAAGACTCATCAGTGGCAACTAAACATTCAACATTTTGTTTGGATAAATCTTCTAAGTTTATACAGTATGTGTTTCTTTCTCTAATTGCAGTGAAAATAGTTTTCTCATGCTTAGTTACCACACATTTAGAGGGTTGAAAATATACCTGGTACCCATTGTTACATAATTGACTTATGCTGAGACGATTGTGTTTCAACCCATTTACTAGCCGAACATTGTCAATGGAAGTTCCATCCTTGTTACTTGCTGTTCCTTTGCCAATGATTTTTCCTTTTGTATTAGTTGCAAATAGTATCCATTGTACTTTTGTAGTTTCGAAAAGCATGATCTGATTCCTATCATGTGTCTATAACATCCACTATCCAGATACAATAGATCCATATGAACTGCTTTCTTCACTGGTTCCTGCAACACAACATTTTGTGAATTTAAGTATCTATTTTTTGTTGAGTCTTGAATTGTTAGACTTTGATACCCACACATATTTGATTCCAATTTCTCTTTTTATAGGATAGTTATAAGCCATATATGACCTATTCTAGTGCAATAATGATAAGTTTTCTTATCTAATGTTTTTGTTTCTTTATTTCGAAACTCTATTTTGTTCTTCCCTTTAAGTGTTCTTTTCAGATTACAGTTATTGTCTAGTAAGTTTTGAATTTCATTTTCTAAATATTGATTTTTCTCAACTAGTTTATTTCTTTGTTCCGAATTTTTCTTTATGATTTTATCATAGTAATAGACTAGTTCTTCCTTTCCATTTAGGGTAATCTCTAGTTGTTTTTTAAGAAGATTTATTTCTATATGAAGTTCAGTGAGTTGGTTATGGCATTCTATGTGAATATCAAGATCCTTATCAAAATCATGATCAAATTTAAAATTGCTAGAACTTAATTGAGACTGTAAAGTTACATGTCTATTTGCCATGAGACAATTTTCTTCATTGTTAAATTATTCAGAGTCTGAATCATCCCAAGTGATGGTCATGGCTCTTTGTTTGGAATTTCTTTCAGCTTTTGGACTCCTTTTTAATTTCGGACAATTAGGTCTTTTATGTCCGACCTCATGACATTTATGACATATATCTTGCTTAGTTCTTTGAAACTCTCCATTGTTTCTTTTGAAATTTGTTCTGGAGTCTTTTTGAAATGATTTCTAGCTTGGGTAAGTTATCGCAGTCGCTTGGTGATCAAGACTACTTCTTCATTAATCATTTCTTCATCTAAATCACCAGGGGCCTGTTCTTTACCATTTTCCCAGAATATTTTTCAACTCCCAAAATAATTCCAAAATGTGTACACATTCTCCAATATTTCTTTCAAAACATAAAAATTTTATACCCAAAAAATCCCTCCCAAAACAATCTTAAAATACCCCACACCCTAAAACTATACCTCCCCCCTCATTTTCTTATTCTACCTTTTACATTACTCATTCATTTATCACTCTCTTACTTCACACACACACACACACACACACACACATATATGTATATGTATATGAAAATATTAAAATTTTACTAGTTATGTTTAAACATTTAATTAAAGTAATTGTTGATAAAATTAATTAAATTTAATTAAATATTATTTATATTATTACTAAATAATATATTTACCAGATAACGTATTAAATCAATTAAATTAATTAATAATTAAATGATATATTTAGTTATATTTAATCTATTAATTAAATATTACATTTATTCATTTAATAAATAATTTAAGATGTTTTAATTTGATATAATAAATAAATTAATTTTCTTAAAAAAATAATCTTCATTAAATATTAATCTTCACATTTATTCAAAATTATAATAAAAAATTTAATTATAGTGTGATATTTATTTAATAATCTATTAAGTTTAATAAATTAATATTAATATAATTAAAGTAATTATCGAGAAAATTAAATTAAATTAAAGTAAAAATTATTTGATTATTTACTAAGTAATTTATTTATTAAATAACAAGTTAAATAAATTAAGTAACGTATTAAATTAATTAAATTTATTTATTTAAATATTTAAATAACTTGTTATTTATGTATTAATTATGTTTCATATTTCATGTATAACTAAATATTATGTTTATTTGTTTAATAAATAATTTAAGATGATTTAATATCATTAGTATAAAATTATTTATTTTTAATTTGATGAATTGTTATGAGTATTATATATATAAATTATTAAATAAATTATTTTATTTAAATCAATAACTAAGTTTTATTTGTACATAAATCATAAATAATAAATAGTTAAATAATTATATTTTAATTAATAAAAAATAATTAGTTTATAATTAATGCAAAGTAATCATTTTTTTTTATATAAGACAATATTAACAATTATGATATAAGCCAATATTTTATAATTAAGATATAATTATGATTTCCTAAATAATTAATATTTATTAATAAATATTTCTTCCAAATAACACATCATTTGCTAATATTAAATTTATAAAAATATAAATTTTAAAATAAATCATCAATTAAATTAATTACACATCATTTTATTACAACCATATATCAATCATTACACACATACACACACCTATATATACACACACATAATCAAACTATAAATACACATACATACATTAAATAAAAAAAAATCACTTTCACTTTACAAACCCAACAAAAAAATAATTGATTTGACATCCACAGTAAAGTTTGTCTTATCCCAAAACACAAAGAAACAAATAACTCATTCTTAAATCATTTTCCCTGTTTTTCCAAAACAAAATGAAACGCTTGACACTTTCTCCAATCTTTTTCCTAAAAATCCATTATCCCAAAATATTTTCCAGAAAATACCCAAAACACAATAGAATAGAACTTAAGATCCTCATTCTAGTTTCCCTGTCTTGCATTGAAAGCAATGTTTTTCTTGTGTTTATTATCGGAGTTTTGTTCTTTACTGAGGAGAGTCATCTCATGAGAGATGAATGAGCCGATTAGTTCTCCCATGGCCATCTTTTCGAGGTTTTTTGCCTCATGAATTGTAGTGACCTAGGGGTTCCATTCGTTAGGCAAGGATATTAGGACTCTCCGCACCTATTCATTTTCAAACACTGTTTTCCCTAATGAAAACATAGGCTTCACCGTTTCCATGAAGCGAGTATACATTTGGCTGATTGTTTCACCTGCTTTCATTGAAAACATCTCATATTCGTGAGTAAGGAAAGCAATTTGCTCTAATTTTACCTGAGCGGTCCCTTCATGTGTGAATCGGAGCACGTCCCACATATCTTTTGCAGAAGTACACCTGCTAACTTGATTGAACTCCTCTTTGACTAGTGCACAAAAAAAGATATTTTTCACTTTTGCATTCATTGAGAGCATTTTCTTATCTATAGTGGTAAGTTCCAATCTGCTTGTTGGAGATATGCCTTTGTTAGTTGGAATAAGAGGTCCATCAATGACTATACTCCATAGGTCGTAATCCAACGGTATGAAAAGTTCCTCAATCTTATTCTTCCAAGTTGAATAGTTGATCTTGTCAAATAGAGAGAGACCAGTATGGGGTTGTCCTTTTGCATACACATCAAAGCTAGAAGAAGCCATTAGGATCTTTTAAGTTTGTTAAGACTTATATATGAGCCCCCGACTCTGGTACCAATTGAAAGAATATAGAGTCCCCAAAAGGAAATAGGCTCAAAGGAATCAATTAATATATCAGAAATAATAAATTGGAAATTTCAGATATAACTAAAATTCCAAAGATACCAGAAATAAGAAATAGGATAATAAAAAGAGACAATGTATTTATAGTGGTTCGGCAAGCTTACTCCACTGCCTAAGCCACAAGACTTAGGATTTTTAACCTGCACTTTACTAACCAAATAGATTAGAAACAAATACAATAAGTAGAGTTAACTTCTCAAAACCTCACAGGCTACGATAAGCACTCAACTAGCCTATCTGGAGATTGAGAAAGACAATACTTGAGAGCAAAGGAGTAATTCTTATTTTTCTGAGTACAGCTCTACTTGTTCACATTATACTTCGTTCCTTTAAATAGTTGAATGCAAATCCTCTGGAATAAGTCTGACAGTGTGGTTTCCTTTCCAACAGTTGATTCTTCTTCTTGAGTGGTGCAATGATAAGATACCATAAATAAAATATCTTACAAACGGGAAGTTCCATAAAATCTGCACTTACCATAATTATCTCAAATAAATTAAATCAATGCAAAATAGGCATAATCAAAACTAATGTTGGAGGGCCCTGACAATAACAATAGTCTAAATCCTCGTCATCATATTTGACCCAATTGATGGGCAACCCGTGGATAATCATATTATATATATATATTAATTTTTCTCTAATTCTCATAAATACTTTAGAGAGTATAACATCTTTTTCTATGACATCAATAACGTTATAGGAAATTATTATAACTTAATTCGATAGATGTTTAAACATTTAAATTGTAGGTTTCATTCTAATACACTTAAAATGCTCTAAGTACTTGTTTAATAATTTTTAAATTTATAATCTCTTCTGTTAGTTTTGCTTAGGTAATATTTGAATAATACTATATAAATGAAAAAATACATATTAATTTACCTTTAAATATAAAAATTAAAAATTAAAAATTTATTAACAGGTAGGTGTATGTCACTTATAATCATAGATAATGGATCCACGATCTCGCATTCAATAAAAAACTGATTATTTTAACTTTGGGTAAATTTACCCAATACCCACTCTTGGGTTATCCATGATATCCATTTGCCAGGTTTATTTCCCTTCCCTAAAAGGGCATAACCTATATCTATTTGTATTAGTACGCAATTATCCTTGTTTTCCACAAAGAGAAACGAGTCGTTTTAACTTCTCAATCTCGAGTTTCATGCATCATCCCCAGGATCGAGGATATCTGATTTGATTCATAGGCTTTGATATAATATGTCATGACAATGACACTACAAAATTAAAAAAGCAAAATAAAAAACATACATACTAACATGTTTACCCAAATTCAGGCTACATTTACAGGACATTGATGGTAGGAGTTTGATTACAAATATAAAAAAGGTACAATTAGAAGATTATGAAGTATTTTTATGAGTTTCATAAAATATTGTTCCGAATAATAAAAAAAAAACGCTCCTATTTATAGGAGGAAATAGAAGAGGATAAGAATCAAACAATCCAAGGATCAAATCAAATATCAAATCAAATTAGAACATCAAATCCTAATAAATTAGGATCTATTCGTCCATGACTTTTGAGGCACTACATAATACATATATACATATATATGTATAGAGTGTCTGTTTATAATTATATATTCATCTAATTACATTTAGACACACACTCGTACTTATATATTTACACTAAAGTATATATATATATATGGGTGTATTATATGTTAAATATATAATTATATGAAATACACATACAATATTATAGTCCTATTATGAATATATTATATGACATAAACGCTTATATAATATGTGCCTAAAGAAACTATCTTTAATATATATGTATATATAGACACACATTTAGGCAGACACATACAGACATATAGGTATTCTAGTTAAAAAAATGATGATCACTATCAAATATTTTGAGAGAAATTTTGGGCTTAAGAGGAAAAGTTTTTTTAGTTATAATTTTCAATTAGTATTGGGGATAATTCATTATTCCATGAATGAATTGTTTCTACTTTTAGCGGGAATAATAAGCTATTTTTAAATTGTTTAATCCCACTTATTTAATTTTATCAAATAAAAACCATTCATCCGAATTGATTGATCCATAGTTGGAGTGCATAGAAACAGTTAGGGAACCAATTGCAATCCTCTTTTAAAAGCAAAAATCTGATTTATCACATAAAAAAATAATATTATTATAAAAATGGATATGACTTTTTGAGAATACTTGTTTTCTTTCATACCAAATATTTACTTCCTCGTAAGTCGTACCATTACCAAACATGCTGCAAGCAGCATCAAACCTTGGTGCTTTGGCTTACTGTCCATCGTCAAAAAGTTGGCGAAATTTTAGGTAAATTACCTTTTGTAGGGAAGATATTGACAAGGGAATATCGGAGGACACTTAATTCAAATGTGCCCCCAGTTTTTCTTTTCTTAGAATTCTAAGAAATGCCAAAGTTTATATTCAAATATCGAGAAAACACCACTCCAGTCTCCAGGTCTAGGATTCCATTATTTTCTGCTATGCACAATGTATCACCTATTTAGTCAACCTTAACGTGTAAACTCTGCCACCCCATCGCGAAAATAGTTCTTTTGAAATCTAGAAATGTCTCCGTTATATTTGGCTTTATCCCGGTCAACTCGGACAGGCACAGGCTAAAGAGATTCCATTCAATGCTTGATTTTAGTTTGGGGAATATTTCATTCCCTAGCAATGAAATTAAACATTGTAAAATACTTTTGGGGTTTAATTCCTTCAAAAGACATGACTCTTCTCTTCCCAAAATTTATATATATATATATTTATAAATCTTCCGTTAATTACATAAGTTTAATATAAATATATTTCTCCACCTTTACATTAATACAATGACAACATATATCTAAAAAAAAAAAAAATAGTAACGGGTCAATTGGTTGAGTAATATCGCCTCAAACTTATATGTATGCGATTTAGGATTTGAATCGAATGAACTCCTAAGTGTGCACATGCGTGTGTGATAAAAAAAATATAATGATATAAAATTTTGATTTGATATTATTTTATTTTATTCTTTTTTTTGTTTTAAAAAGTTTAGATGAGTGCAATGCCAATGCCGATCACACACCAGGGTCAGGACATATACCTGGATCCTATGAATGCTTATAAGGGTACTTACAGATGACCACCAATAAAGCCCTCACATTAGTAGAGAAAGTCGAAGACACAATTTTTGTTGAGGTTCATGTCCACTCCATACCAACTGCATCAATATCTGTTGACAATTTGATATTATTAACTACATAAAATCTTACTTAAAATAGCACCAACAATATCGATCTCTCTCATAAATGAAACGACATGCAACTTTATCATCCACATATATATATATATATATTGTAATTTGTCAAAAAAAAAATTCCCTAAACTACTACAAAACACAGCCCAAGTCTCCAAATTCCACCCTCGTAATTGCCATGCATTCGCGCGTAGACGTACACCAGAATTTTGATTTCTCGGGACTTATGAGAATTTTGGAATACTGATCACTTCAACTCTTGGATCAATACTTCTTTGCAGTTATGGGTTTACTCAACCTCAATAATGATGATGTACACCTAACTATCTGACCAAAACTTGGACTCACCCAAATTAAAACGAAAAAAAATCAGGCAAGAGACAATCGGATCCGAACGTGGTGGACGAAGTGGTGGACTTGGACTATATAAATCAAATTAAGGATTCTTTATAATTTCATCACTGTACACACACACACACACAATCCCCATTGATTTAGCATTGACGCGACCAATAGGTTGACTTTGATATATCCCCTCAGGATTGCCTTCGCATTTACGCTGTTTATGTGGGCGCTCCATTTTTCAACTAACAAATCGACAACACTGAAATCAAATACCAACACTCAAACTGTCAGACCCACTACCTATATTTGTTTAAACTAGCTAGTGACAAACTTGTCAAAATATGCTCCTACAAATGCAAATGTCCAACGTACTAACGGGGTGTTTTGGTGAACTTATAAGCTTCTCAAAATATTTTATAAGATATTTAAGAGTTTATAAGTTGATAAAAAGTATTTAGTATTTTTTTAAAAAAAAAAGATGTTATAAGATCCTAAAACAAGATATTACGAGCTCATAAGCTCTTTTAAAAAAGTAAAGAGATCTCAATTTATTTTTAAAATCTTAACAAGGTCCTTCATTTTTAACCATTTAAATTATAAAATTGCCATTATTAACATCTTATAAGATGTAGGAGCTTATAAGATGTTTAAAATAAGCTTAACCAAACACCCTCTAAACATCAAGTCATGAAACTAATCTAAATTTTCGGTTATCTTATGGTACGTTTGTTGTATAGTTTTGACTTAATTTGTGATTGGGAATCTTTAAAATGTTAGCATATACTAACAAAATGCTTTATAATTTTAGGAATAATAATCTTTATATATGTCTATATAGCTAGTATGGTGGTGAACTCCTTCGCACATTGTGCAAAAGATATAAATTACACTCGAATTATATATTCCTCCCGCTGTTATATATATATATATATAAATTCTCATGTATATCACATTCCATTAGTGACAATATTATATATTTATTGCTACTCTACAAGGTTTGATAGTTGATAAATTAAAGTTACAAATTTCTTGTGGCTATTACCCAAAAGCAGGAATGGAGCATGTTTGGATTCATTCTTAAGGATGTGATTGCTTGTTTTGGTGTTGCAGAGATATAGAAAATAGAAAATAAGGTTATGAATGGTTGTGGAATAAAATATAATAATTATAATGATTTGATGGGTTGATGTGATGTGATGTGATGTGAGGTTGGGAATGGTTGTGAGGCTGTTTGAGAGATTTGTTTTAAGAAATGAGTTTCGGTTTTTGGATTTGTTTGAAATTTACAATTAATATCGTAAAAAATATGTAATTAATTTAATAATTTATTAAATTAAAAATAGTTTATTCTAGCTTTTTAAATATTATAACATGAAATAACTTGGTAAATTCTAGTTGGGGATGGGAAAAAAAGGTATTTTTTTCTTAACAATGATAGTTCTACTATTTTTTAATTAATTGGGTAAGGTTGGATTTATTTTTTATTAATATTCCCAACAATATTGCAAAATATTTTGTATCCATCCAAATTAATTATAAAATACGTTATTATTTTACATTGTCTCATATTATTCGATTAAAAAGATTATGAATTTTAATTATAATAACTAGACCATTAATTTAATCAATTATAGTTTTCATTACAAACAAAAAGTACAATTTTCCAAAAAAATTACAATTTTTATTTTTTTTAATTTGTATTTTACAAATTTAAAAATTTAGAAAAATAAGATTTAATAAATTTGAAAATGTCAAGTTTAAATTTATGTAATTTATAGAAAATTAAATCCAAATTTTTAACAAAATCCTACAAAAAAATCTAATTAAATATTTGATTTTAAAAATTGGAATATAAGTGACATACTCAAATTGGGATATGAGAGAGAGAGAGAGAGAGGTGGAACTATCCTAGGAAAATACGAGAGGTATCCTTGGAAAATATGAGGAAATTGTTTCGGATACCATAATTGCTTTTAAATTTTGAATCGCCTCATAGACTCAAAATTGATTTTACAATCAAACACGACTCTACTCGTGTTTCACATCTTTGAGATATAAAATGTGGGAAATATTCCATAAGCAATCACGGTCTAAATGTCTCTTTCAATTTTTTCACTCTTTCAAACTAGAAAACCATCAATTTCTCTATATCTTCGTTGAAAATATCACTTGTTTTGATTTTTAATTTTCTCAAATAACTTACTCTATCATCATATTATCATATCAATTAAATTCGAATTGATTTGACATAAAAAAATCCACTATCAGTTCAAAACAATTAAAATATACATATATAATTTTGAAAAAAAAAACACCTCTTTCTACATATTAAGATATTAATTTAAATCACTTAAATTTCAATCCTAAATCTACTACTATAATCATTATTTTCAAACAAAACATCCGAATATGAAGTCATTTTCATTTCCAAAACTATAATGACATTTTGCTTTTTGAAAATGTTGAAAATAGAAAATGAAAATTAAAACATATGCAAACAGGCCATAAGGGTGTCATGTATTCTATATTAGGAGATGAAGCATTATTTCGAAAATTCATAAATAAATAGTTCGAAGTAATCAATTGACAAAATTAAGGAGTGCTTACCTTATTAATAGAAAATTATTTATTGTATAAACAACCAAATTATTCAATATTATATTTTGGAAAAATATAATTGATCTAGTTATCAAGTGTAAAATTTCAATTTGAATTGAGTTTCGACAAGATTACCATTACTCTTGCCGTACAATTGATAATATACACTCTTCTCTTACGGCGTATAATTTATTTAACTATATGCGTCTCAAGTAAAACTCCAATTATAAAAGGGGAGGAGTATCCAAATGTCTTACTGGGGCCATTCTTGCCATCAACAACCTGATCAATTAACCATATGGCAAATCACAAAATCCTTAAACTTCTTCTGCAATCCCTTTCCTTAATGCTTTGCCTTCATTTCTTCTCAGGATTTTGCGCAGAAACTGACACAATAACAACCAGTTTATTCATCAAAGATCCCGACAGCATAGTGTCCCGTGGGCGGGTCTTCAAACTGGGGTTCTTCACCCCGGACAACTCCACCAACCGCTACTTGGGTGTCTTTTACGCTGTCTCTGAAGAAACTGTGATATGGGTCGCCAACAGAGACAAACCCCTCAATGATTTCTACGGCACCGTGACCATATCAAAAGACGGCAATCTCGTACTTCTGAACGGGAAAAACGAGACTGTCTGGTCAACAAACGCCGCCCCAGCTTCTCCCATGAATACCAGTGCTCGGATTCTGGATACTGGAAATCTTGTGCTGAAGGACATTTCTACTGGTAGCGTAATTTGGGAGGGCTTTTCACATCCTTCGCACGTTTTTGTGCCCACAGTGAGGCTGACTGATAACACAAAAACAGGTAATAAGGTGCTCTTGTCGGCCTGGAAGAACGAGTCCAACCCTAAAGCTGGAAACTTCACGGCAGGGCTCCAATCTCTGAATATTCCACAATGTTTAATCTGGAATAATGGCCGCCCGCACTGGAGGAGCGGTCCCTGGAACGGGCGGATTCTTATTGGAGTGGAGGATATGTATATACCTTTCCTCTATTTTAGCGTGGGGAATGATCCTGCCGGAACTTCCTATTTCACGCTGGGTGAAGGAAAGTTATTGATGAAAATCCTCCTGAATTCTTCGGGAAGTTTAGTTGAAACATTTTGGGATGATCAGAAGAAGAAATGGGATGTTACATGGTTGGCTCCTAAGAGTGAGTGTGAACTGTATGGGAAATGTGGGCCTTTTGGCAGCTGTAACGTGCATGATTCACCTATTTGTTCTTGTTTGAGGGGGTTCGAGCCAAAGAATGAGGAGGAATGGGAGAGAGGGAATTGGACTAGTGGGTGCATAAGGAGGAAGCCATTGCAATGCGATCCAAGCAATAATACTAGAGGAAAAGGAGATGGGTTTCTGAGGCTGAACTTTATGAAGGTACCAGATTTTCCTGAACAGTTTCCATCTAAGCAAGAAGATGAATGTAGGAAAATATGTTCGAGGAACTGTTCTTGCATAGCTTATGCATATGATCCAAATATCGGCTGTATGTTCTGGAGAGAGAGTTTGATCGACATTCAGAAGTTTTCCGGCGTTGGTGCTGATCTTCACATTCGTCTGGCAGTTTCAGAATTAGGTATTTTCGTTGATGAATTCTCTTCCTAATTAATCTCACATTATGGTATATATTCTTAATTAATTAATATATGACAGAGAATTTGATCTTTTTCTCTTTGGTTTCAGACAACGATAAAAAGCTGTATATCATAATTCCAGGAGTACTGTCTTCTGTTTTCTTGTCCATTTTCATCTTCATAATTTCTCGGCGCTGGATCGATAAGAAAAAAGGTGATAAATTGCTGTTTAAATCTTCTATTTTAATTTATATTTTATTTTCTATTCCACTATATGCATATATGACATGTATATTAAATATTTTCTTATAAAAATAATTGATTGAAAATCAAATACATTTGACATTTATACAACACAATAGAATATGAAATGAAATACCGAATGGAATGGAACAGAGGATTCAAAGTGTACAAACTGGCTTGGGGGTCTAGTACTTTACATGATGAATAACATATATGGATTAATTGCAATTTACCCACTGTGAAAAATGAAATAGACAAAAGCCTCTCTATGAAAAAAAAAAAAAAAATCAAAAAATCTTCCTGTCATTTTTTAAATCATGCATACCGCCTTCTTTTTTTATGTTTGCTCCCCATCTACTATTGAAAAGACAAAATTGTCCTCGAATAAAATAAAAGTTTAAATTGCTTTTTATTTTTATGTTATCTATTATTCTAATTTTTTTTTTAAATTTTTGTTAATTTCTCCCTACTTTATACCAACCGTTTGATTCTTAAAAATGAATGGTCTAAATTAATCATACTTGTATATTTATAAAATATATAAAAAATATATGTATATCTTATATATAAATATAATAAATATTATACAATATAATTTATATATATATTAGATTACCCCCACCTCTCACCCAACCCCACCATCCCCACCCCCCACCCCACTGCTTTCATGGTTGCCATGGCAATCATGGCAATCGGAAACCTGCCAGATCTGGCTAGGTCTGATCACTGGCCACCATGGCCGGCCACATCTGGCCATGGCAGCCAGCAGCCTTTCATATTTTTTTTTTAGTGAAAAAATTATATACATTTATATATATATATATATATATATATCAGTGGCCATGGCAATCTTTTTTGTGGCGAAGGTCATGGTCGCTATTTTTCATAGCTGGCCCATTGTGTGGCCAGGCAGGCCATGGCAGCCCACAAGGTTAGAGGTGAGGGGCTGGGGGTGGGGGGTGTTGTGAATGGTTGGGATTTTAGGGTTTTATTAATATATAAATATGTATATATGTAATATATATATATTATAATAAGATATATATTTATAAATAAATATTTGCATTAAGCAAATATTTTTTTTATAAAAATGTTGTTTGGGGGGGGGGGGGGGGGCGCCAATGCACGTGGGGGTCAGGACTGGTGGCTGGTGGGTTGGGTATAAAATATATTTATTAAATATATATACATATAATATTCATATATGATAATATATTTGTACTTATCAAATAATATCTATATATATTTTTGTTTATGAGATTTAATGTGAATCGTGATATTTCTTAAAAACATCCAATGATTGATAATATAAGGGTTAAAAAATCATTTTATATATAAAAACTTTCAAAAACTAGCACAAATATGCGCGTGAGCTTCACCCATGCCTGTGAGGAGGTCCGTTGCATGGTTTTAAAAATGACGAGGAATTTTTTGATCTTTTTTTTCTTAGGGAGGGGGGTCTTTTACCTATTTCATTTTTTCACATGGGATACAATAATTATTTCCCTAACACACACACACACACACACACACACACACATATATATATATGTTCAGCCGTCTCTAATAAACTATATGTTGTCCTTGTGAGAGCAGGAGAGAGAACAACGGATAGAAGGATTTTCCAAGCTGATCAGCAAACACTTTCATCAGATTCAATAGCCATAGTACTCAAAGAAGATTCGGACAAAGTTAGTATCAAAGATAAGGAATTGCCATTGTTCACATTCGAGATGCTTGTAAGTGCAACTGAACAATTCCACAAGAAAAATTTGCTTGGAAAGGGCGGTTTTGGATTTGTCTACAAGGTAAAAAGAACATGTTTCATAATTTTCCAAGGACGAGAATGAAGTTGTCTTGGAATTCGTGTATAATTTGAAGTTATGAAATTGATGGTTATCTGTAGGGGAGGCTCGAAAACGGAAAAGAAATTGCTGTCAAGAGGCTTTCAGCAGCTTCTGCACAAGGGGGGGAAGAATTCATGAATGAAGTGATTGTGATTTCCAAACTCCAACATTCGAATCTTGTCAGGCTACTAGGATGTTGTGTGGAAGAAGACGAGAAGATGCTTATATATGAGTACATGCCCAATAAAAGCTTGGACTTATGTCTCTTTGGTCAGTGAAATTCAAACCTATTATAATTTTCTGCCGCAGAGATTTTTTTATTTCAGTATAAGGTTTTCTAACCCTACACATGAATTTTCCTTTATTCTCATTAATTATTTGCAGATTCTAAACATCCATCACACATTCTAGATTGGACAAAACGTTCCAATATTGTTGAAGGTATTGGTCGAGGCCTCTTGTATCTTCATAGAGACTCTAGATTGAGGATAATCCACCGGGACCTAAAGCCAAGCAACGTGTTGCTGGATGAGGATTTGAATCCAAAAATTTCAGATTTTGGCATGGCAAGAATATTTGGGGGCAATCAAGATCAAGCTAACACTAAAAGAATTGTAGGAACATAGTAAGTAAATTTCAAATACACAAGCTATTTGCACATGCCATCTACTAGTATTGATATTATATGATGATTTTGTAGCGGATACATGGCTCCAGAATATGCGATGAATGGCATATTTTCAGAAAAAATCGATGTCTATAGCTTCGGAGTGCTGATGTTAGAAATAGTGAGCGGAAAAAAGAATACACACTATTACAATCATAAATGGTCTTTGAGCCTTTTAGGATGCGTAAACCCTATATCCTTAACTTCTTCAACTTCAGTAATACAATGTTAAAGAATTCATCATTAACTTTTTGATACATGTCCAGGCATGGAAATTGTGGAGCGAAGACAATGGTTTGGCTTTTGCAGATCAAACTATAGTAAGTTCAAATTTTCAAACAGAGATCATGAGATGCATCCATATTGCACTTTTGTGTGTTCAAGAAATCCCTAAAGATAGACCTACCATTCGAACTACTCTCTCCATGCTCAGCCATGAGATCGCGGAGCTTCCCCTACCAAAGCAGCCTGTTTTTGCGGAGAAGTGGAACCGTTTTCATGCTGGGTTAACTCAGCCGATGAGCCAAACTCTTACAGTTCTTGAGGGGCGATGACATGCAATTTTTGAACCATTAGAAGATTTTCCTCATTTAAAATGTCTTGAAATAATGCATGAGTTTATGTTCTGATTTTGTGTGGCGACTAGTTAATGTGAAAGTTTTCAATAGCTAGAAGTCAAATGTTTAGCTATGAATCCATCCCAAATTGGGAAAGTGATGTACAAATCTACTTTACTACTATAGTATAGACTCTGGATTGTCTGCTATCAAGAAAAGCTTGTTTTGGCATGAGAACAATCCATACTTAGTTAATTGATACGTGTCCTATCTATTTATTAATTCAACTCCCACAATACTAAACTACAAGGAAAATAAAGAATTTCCAACTGAAATTTTTGAGGAAACTAATCCGCCAAATTTTTTTGATGGATTTGCAGTGGATTACCTACAGAATGGCTTTCTTCCGAAAATCAATGGTAATCCGTAGCTAAAAGTAGTGGGTGTTTGGTCGGAAATTTGCGCATAAGAGTCCGGCGACTTTCGTGTGAAAATTTATTTATTTATTTATTTTTTAAAATATATGTTCTTGCTTCCAAGTTCCAGTTGATTTTTCTGTCGATATTCTATTGGAATTTTGTCAAAATTCAGCCAGAAAGTTGAATTATTAAAAATATCCCATGCGAATTTTTTTCTTCTTTCCCATTTCTTTCTTTCCCTACTCTCTCTGTTCTCTCTGTCTCCCTCCTACCGCGGCGCTGTCGCCGTACCAAGACCCTATTGCCGCCGCTGCCGCCCATCTCCATCCTCCATCGTCGTCATTGCCAGTTGCCTGCCTTTGCCGCTGCTCTCGCACCATTAGTAAGCTTTTCTTTTTTTAATAATTTTAATTTTTTTTTATGTTTTCATGGTTTTGTGATGTTATTATTATGAAATTTGAGTTTTAATTTGAGTTTATAATGTTATTATGCTATTACGTTGAGTATTATACGATTTAGGCTTTGCTCTGAGTTTAAATTTGTGTTTAGGTTGTAGAATTTTAATGGCAATTTGTTTGATTTGGATTAATATATCAACAAGGGATAGCGTTGAGTTTTAATTTGAGTTTATTATGTTATATGCTATTTATGTCGAGTTTTATATGATTTACGCTTTGATTTGAATTTAATTTTGAGTTTAGATTGTAGATTTATAATTGAAATTTGTTTAATTTGAATTAATATATGAATTAAGGTCTACTTTGAATTAAAATTTGAGTTTATTATGTTATTATGTTGAGTTTATTTTAGTTTGAAATTGAGTAGGTTGTATAGTTTTAATTGAAATTTGTTTTATTTGAATTAATATATGAATTATGGTTTACACGGAGTTTTATGAAGTCCCATGCAAGTTTAATTGGACATAATCAACACATATGTCATTGCTCACGTTCATCAATTTGCAATTTATGTACAGTTGCTTTACAGCTGTAGTCTTTAATTAATAAAAGAAATGAAATCTTTTCGTTAGTGAAACATTAATTTTTCATGTATAACTGCTCATTTTTTAATTTTTTATATTTAGAAATATTTCATTGAATTAATTTGTAATCATTGTTTTAAATTGTAATATATAGGTATTTTCGATTGTTCATCTCCAACATTTTCATTTGTTTGTTCGTACATATTTTACATATTTTGATATAAGTACACTTTTCTTTTATATGTATGGTTTATTTTGATGGAAATGTAATGTTTTTATGAATAGTGAGCATGTGCTAGATATAAAATTGGTGGTTTAGATTGGAGGATGGGCTCTGGGGGAGGAATGAAGCCTTTTGATTTGTTGCTATTGGATTTTATTTACATGTATGCAGATATAAGAGGATGTGGTATGAATTATAGGTTATTTGTAACCTTTGTGCCATGTATGTTTGTGTTTCGTGGAATAAAAAAAAAAACTTGGATTGCCATAGTTATAGGGGGACTTTGCCAAAAATTTTCTTAGGGCTAGTTTCATTAGATTTTTAATTTATGTCATGATTATTGACAGGGGAAAGTGAATCTAGCCCAATAGGCCCAATAATAGTCGATTAGACCCAAGAATGCATTGGGTCGGTTAACTAGTATAAGCTATCAGCATCCCTTCAGTCAACCAGAATGTGGTCGATAGGCCCTCGGCCAAAGAGGCCTCTGGGCCCTAGGAGGTTCATCATTCGACCAAAGCGTGGCTGAGAGGCTCGCAGCCAAGGAAACATCTCGATTAGAAGAGGTTGATTAGAGAGACATGAAGTATTTTCCTACCACCGGTTACTGTCGTATTAAATGCAACTCAACCACTGTTTTGCCACATTAAACACGCTAACAGGCAACATGCCTCTGCATTTAAGAAGCATATCTCCACCATCCCACCAGCATGCCTACGCATTATATGCAGAGATCTCCTCCATATCCTAAAAGGAGGAGGGAAGCGTCACCTGGAGAAGGGTTTCAAACAGAGAAAGATTTAAAGGTCCTCAGACAAAGACAAGGGCCCTCACTGCATAAGCAAGGGCATCATAGATATTTTAATCTCTCATAAGATACTATAAACAAACCATTGCAAGTACTTCACGAGATATGTCCACTATAACTTTGGCCTTACTTTGCCTCTCTAAATTCTGGTTGATTGTACTGACTTGAGAGTCAGAGTGCCTTAGTCGATGGCCTCCTTAGCTAGTCTAATGTGTGCTGAATAGTTGTAGGACTAGACCTGCTCCCATCCTTATACTAATATCTAACCTATCTTCTAGTCAGCTATAGTGGGCCAAAGCCCAATCCTTTTACTCTCAGATCCGAGCATCATCATTTGGAGCCGTCTATGGAAAATCTAGAGTCTGTGACCTAAGCAAATGGTTAACACAAGAAGAGCCATTTCAGAGAGGGAGGAAACCAGAAGGTTCCCAATCCTCCACCTCATCCTCAGCAAGAACAGGACGTGGCTGGACCTAGCTCCCAGCTCGAGCAAGTAGTAACCTTGACTATGCCACAGCTTATGCAGATAATAAGTGAGCAGCTATCGACCTAGGTCTCAGCCCAATTGTCAGCGGCTTTGCAAAAGCACAACAACTAGCCCGGGGTAGCCGCCAGCACCACCCCCCCATTCGTTTCATCACGACAAGAGGCTTCATAGGGATGAAAAGGCAAGGCATGAGGCACATCGTCCGCCTAATAAGCGTGATAATAACCCAAGTTAATTCTTACAGGATGAGGCCCACCCAGACCCTCGGGAAGAAGTGGCTAACTCTGTAGAATGCCTTTCTTGACCCATTCGAGCCCAATAGTGTGATAGGAGTGACATAGACCTCAACCGAGCATAAACCTATCGCAAGCAAATCAAGAAAAATGGGAAGAGGTGTCGCGCTAAGTTCAACAGTTAAATTGGTGCCTTGAGGAGATTTCAAAGCAAACCACACAAAAGAATCCCCAGCACGACAGCATTCCTCAACTTCGCCATGAGCGGGAGTCACTATTCATTTAGGAGATAATCAATGAGCGCATAGGTGTTGACACAAAGATTCCGACTGGTTTGCCCCAATATGATAGTTCAACGGGCCAGAATGAGAACTTACTCTAATTCGAGCACATAATGTAGCTTCATGAGTATAATGAGCATATTTATGCCAAAGTGTTGGTTACCACACTCTAGGGAATAACACTTGATTAGTTTGTTAAGCTGGAGCTTGCGTCCATTTCTCCTATGATCAGCTTTGTGACAAGTTCTTCCAATAATTTGCCAACAGAAAAGAAGCAAAACTCCCGCACACTCACCTGCATATAGTGAAACAAAACGAGGGAGAATCTCTTCGAGATTTCTTTGCTAGATTTAATATGAAAGTGCTAAAAATCGATAGTCCTAGAATTGAGTTTTTGATCGATGTGTTGTTTCTAGTCTTAGACACAAGGAATGTGCTAATGCCCTGGTTAGAGAAAGACCACGGTCGATGAAAGAAATTTGAATTATCCTAAATATGTACGCATGGAAATAAAAAAAAAAAAAAGTTAAAATCCACTAATGATTTTTAGTAATCATTTATTAATAATATTAATAATAAAAGCAAATAGATGCCCATTATATATTACAATTTGAATTTCAAACCTTAAAATTTTGTAGTTTTAACATTGCCCTTGGAATTAAAATTTGTTGGGAAAAAGTTGGAGCAAGAGGGTTGAAGTATGGGAACCTTAAAAATGATAAGAAGAAGGGTAGAGAAAACAATGACAGACAGTAGAGAAATGGCCATTGATCCCCCATAAAGAGGTTTCACAACTATAACCCACTGAACACTACCAGGAAAAAGGTCATGTTCGCCATTCAGGATGATAACCTCTTTAAGAAGCCTAGGAAGTTGAATGAGACGGATGCTATGAGAAAGTCTAAAAAGTACTGTCACTTCTATAAGCAAAAGGGGCATGAAATGGAGGATTGCTTCAACCTCCAAGATGAAATCAAACAATTCATTTGATAGAGGCATTTGAAAAATTTATTGATAAGAGGACCAGACCAGAATCGGATAGGATCGATCAAACTTACCATAGAAAAATGTCAGTCAATCCTAGAAAGGATAATAAAGGGAATAGACAAGCCGAAGACCAACGTCCTCCCCTAAGAGGTGTGATTGATACCATTGTAGGTGGATCAACTTGGGGGAACTCCAAAATAGCAAAAAGGCATAACTAACATCGACCGGAGTCGATAAAATCTACGCTGATCGAAACAGTTTTTCAGTTTTCCACCAGTGCAGAGCTTATCTCTTTCTCTGATTCTGACCTATTACACCTCAAGTGCCTAGGAGCTGATAGTAAACTAGATTTCCTCCTCGTCGTATCAATTGAGATTGCTAATTTTGAAGTAAGAAAGATCTTGGTCGACGATGGCAATTTTACTAATATAATTTTCTTATCGACTCTAAAGATAATGAATTTGGGAAAGCTTAAGTTCGAAGCAACTCACACCCCACGAGACGGGTTTAGAGGATCTGAGATCATTCCTAAAGGATCCATTAATCTATCAACTTCATTTGGAGAAACGCCAAAAAAGTGGACCCTTATGGTCAACTATCTTGTGGTCGACACACCTTTCGCTTATAATGCCATAATTGGAAGACACGCGACTTCAGAGCAGTTTTCTCAATCTACCACATGAAGGTCAAATTCCCAACAGTTGCAGGAATCGGAGAGTTACTCTGCAACATTAAGAAAACCTAGCGAGGCTACATTGTTTTGGTCAAGGTAAGTGAGCGAAAAAATCGACCAAAGCTAAAACCATTGGAAAATGTCCAAATAATGGAACTTGAAGAGGGATAGGAAAACAAGAAAAGATAGCGAGAGGAAACTAAGGTCGAACCAGTTAAAAAGTTCAAGACCATAGAGCTCGAACCCGAAAATCCAGATAGGACTACAAGGATCGGGACTAATTTGGGGAGCAATATAAAATGCATGATGGTCAACTTCCTCAAAAGAAACATTAACATTTTTGCTTAGAAAGCGGCTGACCTCCAAGGAATCAACCCCTAAATCATCGTCTATCACCTTAATGTAGACCCCTTATTCAAGCCATCAAGCAAAAGACCAGGACCTTCAATGCAGAAAGATGCTAGATTATTGAAGAAGAGGTGAACAAGCTTTTAGAGGCTAGCTACATTATAGAAATTCAATACCTTATGTAATGTAGTTCTTGTTCATAAGAATAAGAGCAAATGGAGAATGTGCAATGATTTCATTAATTTGAATAAAGCTTGTTCTAAAGATCCTTACCTACTACCTTGAATAGATTTATTAGTTTATTCAACAGCAAGTTGTGATCTTTTGAGCATGATGGATGATTTCCAAGGATATTATCAAATCTTTATGGCCCTTGAATAAGACATCTTTTCTGGTACTCAATGGCTTGTAATGTTTTCTGATCATGCCCTTTGGTCTAAAAAATGTAGTAGCAATATATCAAAGATAGGTAAACTTTATGTTCAAAAACGAGATCGGACGGACGATGGAAGTCTATGTCAACAACATGATTGTTAAAACAAAAAAACAAAAAAACCCACTTAGCCAACCTCAACCATACTTTTTCAATATTAAGAGCATTCGGCATGAAATTTAACCCCAGCAAATGTACGTTCGAGGTAAGAGGCAGAAAATTTTTGGGCTACATAGTCAGCTAAAGAGGCATAAAAGGAAACCAGTAAAAGATTCAGATGATTTAGGTTATCTCACAACTTAAAACGATCAAGGACGTACAGAGATTAGTTGGGAGAATCATAGCTTTGGGTCAATTCATTGCACGACTAACAAACAAAAGCCTCTCATTTTTCAAAATTCTTAGGAATGTGAGAAAGTTACAATGGACAGAAGAGTGCGACCAGGCCCTGGTCGACTTAAAGCAGTATCTATCCGCACCCCCGATGGTTGCCAAGCCTACGGTTGGAGAGGTCTTGTACCTTTACTTAGCAGTTTTGATAGTCGCAATATACTACATCAGCAAAGCTCTACAAGGGCTTGGGCACAATTATCTTGAGATCGAGAAATTTGTACTTGCCTTGGTCACTTCAGCAAGGAAATTGAGGTCTTACTTCCAGTTGCATACTATTACCATCATGACGAACCAACCTTTAAAATAAGTGCTATCAAAGCCTAACACATCGAGAAGACTAACCAAATGGGCCATCGAGTTAGGAAAGTTCGACATCACTTTCTAACTTCGAACAATGATAAAACCGCAAGTATTGGCAGATTTTGTAGTCAATCTCCCCGTCGAGGTTGAGCCAGATCTGCCTATATGGTCTCTAGAAGTTGATGGACCAATGACTTCCACATGAGGTGGAATAGGAATTTCACTGCACTCTCCTTAAGCTGAAGAGTATAACTTATTCTATCAAACTTGACTATTCTGTTACCAATAACGAGGCAGAATACAAAGCCCTTCTTGCTGGAATGAGGATGGCCATAGACAGGGGAGTTGTACATTTAGTGGCAATCACAAACTCTCAGCTGATCCTGAACCAGTTCAGAGGGAACTTTGAAGCAAAGAAATCTACCATAAATAGATATCTCGCTGAGATCAAGAAATTGCAGCAATAGTTAAAGAAGTTGACTCTCAGTTAGGTCCTGAGATTGGAAAATGAAAGAGCAAATGCTTTATCCAAGGTTTCCAATTCGATAAAGGGTATCAGAGAATGAACCATCACGTTTTTAGACTCAGACAAGCTTACCATAAGTGGCCTATACCAGAATCAGATTTGGGAGATCCAAGATTCCTCTCGCACTTGGCAAGTTGAAATTAGAGCTTCCTTAAGGGAAGGCAAAGTGTCTGAGGACAAAGCAAAAGCTCGGAGGTTGAGAGGTCAAGTGGCAAACTTTGCCCTCGATGAGTATGGTCAACTATTCAAGAGGTCTCTTTCTCGTCACTGAGATGTTTAACATCGGATCAAGCCTTTAAGTTCTTGCAATAAATTCACTCCAGCATCTGTAGTAATCACTTCGAGAGGTGGGTACTGGCCTATATGGTCATTTAGCATGGATATTCTTAGCCGACCTTACTAAAAAATGTAGTCGAATTTGCTAAAAAATGCCCGTCATGCCAGTGCTCTCCAACAATTTCCATCAGCCTACTTCAACCCTTGTTCCAGTCCAAATTACATGACCATTCAACCAGTAGGGAATAGACATTGTGGGCTTTTCTCGAAGACTACTGGTCAGAGGAAGTATATGATGATCGCAGTGGAATATTTTACAAAGTGGGTCAAAGCAAAAGTTATTCCAAAGATAACAAATGCTGCCATAATAGGTTTCCTATGAAAGAATATCATTTGTTGTTTCGGTCTGTCAAAAGTGTTAATATCAGATAATGGTACCCAATTCTAGAGTAAGAAGATGATAGATTGGTGTGAAAGTTTAGGAATTCGACAACACTTCACCTCGGTTGGCAACCTTCAGCTGAACTTGCAAATTGAGGTCACAAATAGGATGATTCTAGATCACATCAAAACTGGACTTGAGGGATCCAAGGGAAACTGGGTGGATGACCTCTCGGGTGTCCTATGGGCAGATAAAACCACTTATAAAACTACCATGGGATACAGCCTTTATAGTCTGGTCTATGGTTCAGAAGTAGTGATCCCAAGAAAACTGATATAGCATACAACTTGAGTGATTCATTACAACCTAATTAGGAATGAAGCTGAAAGGTAATTCAACCTTGAAACAATCGATGAACTACGACAGCAAGCATTCACAAAAATGCAAAGGTACAGGTCAATCATAGCCAAACACTATGATAAGGGCTAACTTCAAACTGGGCAATCTAGTCCTAAAAAATTTTGAAGCCTCAAAAAATGTTGGTAAACTCGATCCAAAATGGGAATGTCCTTACTCGATAGTCAAGGTTGCCAAGCACAATTCCTACAGAATAGTAGACATAGATGGGAATGAGTTGTCTCGACCATGGAATACAGTGAACTTAAAATTTTTTATATATGAATGGAGATTCTTTAGTCTCGATCTAAATGTTTATGGTGCATGAGATCTAGTCTTCTCGAGAAACACACTTTTGTTGTAATTTGGTTTCAAACTAATGAAATCAATTTATATTCAATCCATTTCTTACCTTTAAGAACAATCATGGCTTTTAGCCTAATCATATCATAATGATGGAATTGTTTAAAGTCGACCTAATACTTGACTTTTAAGTTGGTTTCAAACCAACCAACAGATATATGTATATTGACTTAATGATTCCACAATAACTTGGTTTCAAAAAAATCAGAACATCAAATAGATAGATTTATGTAAAGTTGACCTAGTAGTTGGCCATAAAGTTGGTTTCAAACTAGCCAACAAACTTGAAGCCTTAAATCAACCATTATATTAAGCAAGATAAACTTATTGAAATTCAACCATGTAGTCGACTATTATCTTAGTTTCAAAGCAATCAACAAAAATATGCATCACTTAACGACCTCAGGGGTCAACCAGACATTCAAAAGTAAAAGCAAAATGAAAACAAGGTAATGGTATGAACTTCAAAACATTGGGCATTGTATTGTATAAACTTTCAAATTGTACAAAAAGTTACATTAGAACATCACACCTCTTGAGGAGAAAAAAGTACAATAAAATATAAAATGATAGAAAAATGATCAGGAGTATCAGCCCGAGCTAGTCTCCTCCTCTCCTGCGCCTCGAGCAATGCCTTTAGCCACCTTATGAACAGCCATGTCAAGTTCGTTGGTGGAGTCCACAAGCACGACCATAGGAGGACCTTTGGCCTCCTAGTCCACTCCAGAGTGGGAAGCTCCTATAGGTCGAGAAGGGCCAGCCTTTTCAGTTAGAAACGTGCGGTCAACAGATATGGAGTATGTTGCAATATCGACCCTCCCATCTTTGAGGTCAAGAGTGAATTCGCCAACGAACTCGAGCTCCTTCCCTACTTTAGCTGTCTTATGATGGATCGGAGCCTCTGCCTCATTAGCTGGAACGTTCTCGGCATAGTCTTCGAGTCACTTGTCTTGAAGAACACTTAGTTGAGCCTTATCCTCTTCGCAGAAGTGATAGCCCATGAACTATAGCTGCTTGACAGCCTCCTTGGCATCACCGAGTGCAAAAATGACATGAGTCTCTACAAAGGTAGGGCTCAGCAAGAACTATTGCACCTACTTCTTGCGAATGTTGGGCAGTATTTTGAAAAACTCATCCCGAACATACTGAAGGTGCTATCATATCCCAGCGCCTGACTAGATATTGAGGCCTCTTCCACTTTCAAACTCGACTTTTTAGCAGGTCATTCAAGTAGTTTCTCTCTGCTATAGCAGATAGTAGTTCTGCGTTCTTTTCTTCGATATGCTTTTCGAGCTCTTAGATCCTCGACTCGAGCGACTAGACCCGAATCTTAGAGATATCAGACTGTTCCTTCTGGAGTGCCTTGTAGTCAAGTAGGGCGATCTTAGCCCGATGGTAAAAATTGTAGCCCCATTACCAACCTACAAGAAAAAAACATTAGATTAAAAGGATACGTATATGTCATAAGCTAAAATTATATCGACGATAAACTTACCATATTGGCATGGTAGGCAAATACCTTTAAGGCATCGACCCCCCGAGCTCTAACATCTTCTTCTGGTCTGAGAGAAAAAGACCAGCAATAAGGACCTTCAAAGGGGTCACTATTGTTGACACCATGCCCAGCATCATTGCCATGTTCGCGACTCCCACGTTAGGTCCAAACATAGGGTTTTGAAAACAATGGCAACAGGAACAGCTCATCATCAGGTAGCGACCTGAAGAGCGAGGAATCAATAACTTTCCCCTTCCCATTCTCAGCAGTAGTCCTCTTAGGGGGGGAAGGTCAATCATCAGTAGCCCTCCTTTTCGGTTGAGGCACTGGACTTGGGGCCTCGGCCGCACTTGGTCGAGTAGGTGGGGGAGGGGGGGAGTTGGTGGTGTACACTATGATGAAGCACCCTGGGATGTGGCCTCTCATCGAGCGGATGCCTCTCGGTGCTCTTACGCTTTTTGCTGTCGCGCTATGACCTACTAACAATTGCGATTTATGATTCTTGCTTGACCTGATGCAATGCACAAATAAAGATGTAAAATGTGGATCAAAACTATAAAAAGATAGCAAAAAATAGTGCAGCAAAAATAACTTTACCTAGGTGAGCATTAGCTGGGACATTCAACCGAGTAGGCGACAAGCCCGCTAACACCAAGTTCCTCTCTTCTGTATGACTTGATGCTTCCATCTCTCCAAACTTGACCAAATCTTAGATAAAGGTGTTGTTCCAAGTCAGGTTTTCATTTTTAGGCATCTCGACCCAACCTCTCAACCACCCATTGGGAATATTAAAACTGACCCCACTAAGGGCACAGATGAAAAATTATCTTTTTTTCCAAGTTTGGCCATGGGAAGATGAGGGTGTCACAAATATTTTTTGATAAGGACAAGTGGTGAAGTAATAAAAACCTAACTCCTTAGTGCTGCCTGACTTTCATAACATAGGAGATGGAAAAGATTACTAAAGTTTATGAAAGAAGGAGGTTGGTCGTGTATCAATATTAAAACGACAAAACTATATAGGATCGAAAAATAATTGGGCAGTAATAGAGTGATGCACACTTGAAGACTCGTGAACAGGTCGAATATAGGTTGTGCAAGGAGAAATCTGAGCCCACACTTTAGACGCTTCCTCGAAGACTGTTATACAGCCCTCCGAAGGTCTGCGCATTCTATTGCTAAGTCTTGACGCAATTAACTCGAACTCGAGGGGAACATGGTATGTGCGCCTAATCCACCCCAAAATCATTTCTAGTAATCTTAGATATTATATTACTATAGTGTTCGGCTGTACATAGCCTACCCCAAGACACCGAAGGTCGACTTGCCTCCCCTGATGGTCCAGCTTCCCCTTTGACATCAACCCTCACCTCACTTGAACTCTTAGAGGAACTCGATCCCCTACTATCGAGCACTTATTACATAACTGCATATTAATAAATTTAGCTGCCACATTTATTACATCCAAAACCCTGGTCGAGATTTAAAAAGTGAGATCGACACATATTTATTGTAATTTTAAAAATCAACTACTCCCTACTTCTTCTCATTGCAAGCTCGATTAGGACTCGGGAGTAGGGAGGACTCATGATATGGGGAAGTGAATCGATCCCAATAGGCCCAATAGTAGTTGACCAGACCCATGATTGTATTGGGCCGATTAGCTAGTATAAGCTATCAGCATCCCTTCGATGGGCCAGAGTGTGGTCGAGAGAGTATGGTCGATAGGCCCTCGGCCAGAGAAACCTCTAGGCCCTAGGAGGTCCATCATTCGACCAGAGCATGGCTGAGAAGCTTGTAGCCAAGGAAACATCTCGACCGAAAGAGGTCAATTTGAGAGACATGAAGTATTTTCTCGCCACCTATCACTGTCGCATTAAATGCAACTCAACCACCACTCTACCGTAGTAAATACGTTGACAGGTGGTGTGCCTCCTCATTTAAGAAGCATATCTCCATCGTACCAACAACATGCCTCCGCTTTAAATACAAAGATCTCCTTTATATCCCAAAAGGAGAGGGGCCGCGCCACTTAGGGAAGGGTTTCAGATAAAGAAAGATTTAAAGGTCCTCAAACAAAAACAATAGCCCTCACTGTATAATAAAGGCATCATAGACATTTTAACCTTTCATAAGATACTATAAATACCCCATTGCTACTACTTCATAAGGTATGTTCACTATAACTTTGGCCCTCACTCTACTGCTCTAAATTCTAGTCGATCATACTGACTTGAGCATCGGAGTGCCTTAGCCGAGGGCCTCCTCGGCTAGCCTGACGTGTGCTGATTTGTTGTAGGACTCGACCGGATCCCATCATAATACTCATATCTAGCTTATCTTCTGGTCGGCTACAATAGGCCAAAGCCCAATCCTTGTACTCTTAGATCCGAGCATCATCAATTATTATCTATGAGATAAGTAGTATAGTCTTTTATGGTTATGTAATAGTTTGGTTTACATGATAAGTTATATAATCATATATATATATATATACATAGCTATTAGTGTTTGGTTCACCAATAATGCAACATGACTAAACCAAAAAATTACATATATTTTGTCCTTAATCAAATATAATATTTTAATTTTTTTTTTATACCAAGCATTTGTAGAAGCCCGTAAGCTATTATCTTCTTGATACAGTTAAGAACGATGTTGTTTTGGTGAAGTGGGCAAGGTCTTAAAGGGTAATTAAGCAATTTTAAAATAAAAACCAATCAATGGATAAATGAACCCCTGGGGTAGGTGGGTTATATTATCCCATATATGTTTGTGTTTTGTGAATAAAAAAAGAAAATAAAAAAAACTTGGATTGTTATAGTTGTAAGGGGGATTCTACAAAAAAATTTCGTGGGGTATAAAATTTTATGAAATCCCCTACAATAACCCCTAAGGACCAAAATTTTGAATTGGTAATTGTCTAATAGAGAAATCAACACTTTTTTATTGAAAGATATTAGAATGAATTTAGTTCTATTATATTTTTATTAATTGAAAGAGAATATGATCCAAATTTTGGGTTCCTAACACGAAACTATTTGAGGGGAGGCACGTTATAGTAAGTAGTCCAAGATATGCAGTTAAGTACACTTAAACTACTTTGACTACAATCCAAAATAAGAGACAAATAGTCTCTGCAGATCGACCAGTATTACCCAACTATCAATAGTAAGGAACTGCCAAGAGATATGCCATTTTTACTTAATAATGGAACCATAATAATTTTAAAATTCAACCTAATCTTTTGCAAGACAAAGTATTAATTATTCTAGTGTTAATGCTACAAACTTCAATTACATAATGTCGAGTCATTAAGTTTCACTTTTCAATATTAGGGATTGGATCCTAAACTTAAGAGTCCTATATTTAAAGTTTTGTTTCCTTATCTCAAACAAATAGACTCTTAAATGATCACGAATTGAGATGGCAAGTACACCTATTTAAGTTTTACCATACTTAAGTGTCTTCAGCTGTAGGAAGATGTAAGTGATGACTTGCTTTGGAGTGGTCTTCCTTCAAGGCTAAAATACTTGCATCATAGACTTTATCTCCCCATTCATCCCTAAGGTTTTCAGCAACCATATCTACATTAAGCACCAACAGTTAAGTTTCATCACTAATTTATAGAACAACAAACTTAGGGAAGTTTAAAAGATCATAAAACTTTATTAAAATGAGAACATGCTAAAGGAGAGGCATCTAATCAATGTTTCGATTACTGTCTATCTATACTCAAAAAATTAATAAGAAAAATGAATAAATTTCAATTGTGATACTTTTGGCAAGATGAATAAAGGTTACTTCCAGCTAAAGGCTTTTTCATCAATTTCACTCATTCGTTTTATCCCATTATTGACACGACTACTACTTAGCATATCTTCAACCCCTGAAAATAAATAAAGAAAAGTTTTGGTGTTTTAACTTATGATTTATGTTTGTTTTAATTTTTACAAATGACAGACTAGTCAGGTATCAGTCCTTTTCCACTGGCCGAGATTGAGTTTTGCCTCAATAGGGGCATTGGTCGAGATACGAACTTTGTTCCACGGCCGCTCAGATATATGTCCCACCGCACTATTCTCCTATATAAATAGTTGGTACATTTATACCTATCCCACACCTTCCTCTTGCACATGCCCACACTTATCACCCTTTTCCTTTTCATCTACATTACTGGTGACCTCTTAGCTGTTGTGAGGTCTTCCACTTTCTGTGCCCACAATTATCCTCATAGCAACCATTATCCACATCACCTACATATACTCCCTCTCCATCCATCATTCCACATGGCACCTATCCATCCACTGCTGTTGCATTCCACCATTCCACAAAAGCGTGTACACCCTCTACAAGTTAGACTTTAGGTGGCGAGGGATCAAAACCCCATCCCAAAGTTCTGGTAAAGTATACCTGCATCTCCAAGGACATTGCAAATAAGTAAAAAATAATGTAAATATTATTTATTCCATATTCATTATATAAATGTTGTTTTATTAATTATATATTAATGTTAAAAAAATGGGTAAATTAAATTTTTGATCCCATAAGTTAGATCCATTTGGATTTTGGTCCCATTCTTTATGACTTTCACACATTGCATTTAAGTATTGCCTTTTTTTCAATTTGAAGACCAAAAAGGCTTTCCGCCCTATTGTTAATGGAGCCAGTCATGTACTACTTATGTGGCCATTAAATTGATGTTTTTTTGGTCCCATAAGTTAGATCTATTTAGATTTTTGGTCCCAACAAAGTGAAGAACCATCAACCAAGAAATTACCAACAGATATAGCAACATAATTTATCTTTTTTGAAGTTTTAACAACTTTTCATTACATTCGACATCCTAAGCAACCCAATTATCATTTGTCTTCCTCTTTCACACATTTGCAGATCTTCCCAATCAAAGAAACCACGCCTATTATTCATAGAAGTTGAATCATAAAACCTTCTATCTAGAGTTTCATCTATCCATGAGGTTTTAAATGGAGCTGGTGTGTCACAAAAACAAATGGCACCTTCACTTGCAGCTATTTTTATTTCCTCTGCTACAAAAATCTATTGGAGGTCTCGTTGGGACCAAAAATTCTCAATTGAATGGCCACGTGAGTGGCACATGAGCTACTCCGTTAATTTTTGGATGGAAGCCCTTTTGAGTCCTCAAATTTAAAAAAAAAAAAAAAAGAATGCACTTATTGGATGTAATATATGAAACTAATAAAGAATGGGATCAAAATTCAAATATGCCTAACTTATGGGACCAAAAATACAATTTCCCCAAAAAATTTATGCAGATACATGGCATTCGCTGGACAATACCAAGTTTTTGATGAGAGTCATCAAGAGCAAGGTACAGAAAGTATACAGAAGCTGATCAGATATAACCCATGGCCTTTGAGAGCGCAAGTTCAAAGAATGAAAGGTATATGCATGTTAATATATTTATTTATATAAAGTACTATATATTTAAAGTACTATCTTATTTCATTTTCTTTCATAGAGATACATCTATTGGAACCCCCTATACGAGGGCCATATACAGAGGGCCTTCGATACTAAATGGGGTCAACGACTAGCAACTTGTATGGTCATGCCAAGAAGTGAGTAAGAGGCCAAAGTGGATTAGTGAGAACGCTTAGGATGCCCTTTATGCATTGGCAATACCAAAATTTTTAGAAGAAGTCCTTTCAAGCAAAGAAAAATTAGGCTTCTAAGACAGGTGGATTGTTCATAACAGAGGTAGTATATACATTGGAACACATGCCGAGCATTTAGTAAATTTCAAAACTTTCAATCTTCAACAAACTTAGAAGATTTTCAAGATTATTGATACATGATTTATATTTATAATATTTGCATGAGATGGGATATAGGGAAGGATTGGTGACCTTCCTATTTGATAATTTGCTATTGGTTTGTTTTATTGTTGAGCTTTTATTTTTTAGATATAGAACAATTTTAGAGGAGATTCTGCTAAATTTTTTTAATTATTGTCATGTATGTAGGCTCGCAGTTATCGAGACCTTCGACAGTGGAGGAGTTTTTTACGTGTATTCGTTAGAGATAGTTTGATAGGAGCTAGGTAGACGATAGGGCAAGGAAACTTATTGTAAGTTTGTAAAATTCTAGAGATACTTGTTTTACTTGCATTACTATAGTGCATTCAATTATTGATTTTTTTTTCTTACAGAAGAGCTTGGCAGGCGGTATCACAATCCCAAACTCAGCTAGGGGTTGCTGGGAGTAGTGCAAAAATCAAGTAGTCTCAAATTGAGTTATGGACACATTCTGTACATGGCCTCAACAATAAAGGGCATATTTGTGGGCTGAGCTATCAACACAATAGCTACCCTTCTATCACAGTGTGCCTCCAATGGAGTCATTGACTGTAGCATCGATATCTTTTTTGGAGGCATAATCGAGTGGACCTAGAACAGGCCTGACAAGATAAAGTAGCAGTTCGCTCAAGTGGTCATATAGCAGAGTACTCTATCTGGATCCTCCACCCCATCTTAGTCCTAGTGCCAAGGCACCGAGCAACATTAGCAGCAGCATCAACATGACACGAGTAGGAGTACCATAGTGATGATGATGACTACTTCGACTACGATGACATTGCTACTAGCCAATAGATAGAAAGCATTTTTAATATTTTATTTATAATTAATATTTAATACATTTTATGATAAATATTTATAAAATTACATTTTTTTTAAAATATTATAATTTTTATTTATTCACAAATTTATTATTGTGTACTTTTATTGAATTAGATATATAAGAATAGCAATCTCAAGCTGAGTTATGGACACAATCTGTTGGTGGTCCCAACAAAAGGGGGAAGGTTTATGATTTGAGCTATCAACAACTGCCCTCCTACTACCATAGGGCTCCCGTTGAGCCATTGAGTGCAGCATTAGCTCGTTGGGAGGCATAGATGGAAAAGATATGCATTATGTTTGTAGGGATGGAGGATAAGCTCAAACGAGCCTTGGGTAAGTTTGAGACCATGTTTTCTCAAGCTATTCAACATATTCCCCTATATTGTGCATAGCCTCAGCCTGATCAGCAGCAGTATGATCAACAACAGTAGGGCGCTGAGCAGCAGCAGTATGATCAACAACAGTAGGGCGCTGAGCAGCAGCATCAACATCAATATAGCACCGAGCAAGAGCACCATGGGGATGATGATGACTACTTCAATTACGACAATATTGCTGATGACCAGTAGATAGGAGGAATTATTTTTATATTTTGTTTGTATTAACGATACTTTTTATGATAAATATTTATAAAATTATTTCTTTTTAGATTTATATTTTTATTTATTCACAAATTTATTGTTACATTACTTTTAGTGAATTGGATGTAAGATGTATGAATGAGTTACAAGTTTAATCAAATAAAATAAATAAAATTATTTTTAAAAAACTTTCAACAAATTTGCTAGGAAATGCATTGTAAAAAATTAAATAATAAAAAAAAAATTCAAATGGATAGTCTATTGGACTTTCATTGGAAAGTGATTTGGTTATGAATAGATTAACTCCATCTATAATCCATCAAAAATTTTGATGAACATATTTTTCGATGATAGAATTCGATGAAAAAAATTTGCGTGCATAAAAAATTATGTGATTTTTTGTAGTGCCATTCTTTGAATAACCATTCAATATTTAAGTTTAGAGATGCAGTGTGCTTGCTACAATATCCAATATTTAGAATCACCTTAATTATATGCATTATACAAATCCAATATTTAAGTTCAACTATGCAGTACTCTTTCCAATCATTTTCTAACACACATCAAGTATATAATCTCATATACACAGTATTTATATACTGTATATACAAATGCCTTCTTTTTCCTGTCATGTATATGTTTTCCACAACCTGCATGAACAAGAATCTTGACTCTTTTTTATTGCGGTGCTGGGGGTGTGAAAATTTATTTCTTTTTCTTTTCTTCATTTTGTCACGCCCTTTAAACATATCTCTAACAGTGGAAGAGATGGTGCAACTCTGTCAATCTTAGCCATTTTTTCTGTGGACAAGACCAACATACATAGCCACATAAATTCAAGTTACTACACATTGGCGTAAAAATACTTAAGTTCAAAAAGTATTAAACATATGTGCATGCAACACTAGAGTTATGCAATTGTGAATCAAGAACAAAAACTGACAAAAGATGAGCTACAACCTTCAATCTTCTTTAATGACTAAAATTATTTCATAAATAAATATAATATTCATCATACTTGAAGCTATTTTACAGTAACTAAAATCAAGTACACATTGAACTAACAACAAGTATTGAAAAATACTTACATATAGTACTAAACTAAGGTTCTAGTAGTGAACCTATAACAAATATATTAAAAGTTACAAATTTGATACCAGAATATCTTGAACACAATACTAAAACTAAGGTTTGGTACTGCAACTACAATTTAAAATATTGAAACTTTAATTTTGGGTACCATATTTATTTGCAAACAATACTAAACATAGTTAATGCTAAGTTGTTAGAATGAACAATATTAAAAAATAATTAAATATGATACCCCCCCTTCATACATATTATAATTCGGATAGTATTCCTAAAATTTAGTTCACAAAATAACTACTATCGATTATACCTTAAATCAGTTATATAATTACTAAAATCATATACTTAATTAATAATTAAACCAAAATATTAAAACAATAAGTGGAAAACAAATTGTCTTTATCCAATAATGTAAAAACTTATGTTAGGGTTTATTTTAAAATTTGAATATGGGTGAAATCAAGTGTAGAATGACTAAATATATGTATGTAATAAACAAAACTAAGTATGTATAACTAAGACAAGAATAAAATAAAATATATTAATGGAAATTTTTTGAGCATCTCAACGGGAAATAACAGTTGTGTAAATTTTTTTAAAAAAAAAAAGAAAAGAAATATATCTTTTAGCCTCTGGGTGGGGAAAAATGAAAGCATTCTTTATAGAGCCATACAACAATGGCAGATCACGGGGTTAGAGAGAAAGCAACATGCAGAGGTTTGGAAAAAAGAGCAGCGCGCAGGAGGTTGCAAGAGAGAAATGGAGGAAATGAAAAATAGAGATCAGTTATATAATTAGTGGAAAATAAAGAAGAAAAAACATGTAAATAAGAATAAAATGATGAGACACATGCTTGGAAGGATTTTTTGTGATTTCAAATCAAAGTTAGGGCATTTTGTTATTTTTTGCATAATTGGAAGTGAATTCAAACTTACATTTTGAATTGAGGAGTTTAGACCTAAATAATTCAAATAGGGATTGAACGCAAAAAGTGAAACTAGGATTTACTTCTCGTGTCTAATTTATCATTAATTTTAAAAAATATATTTCAAGTGAAGATTTTAATTTGATTTCCTGAGAATGAAGAAAGCTTCATTTTCTTTTTGACCAAGATTTGTTTGCTTTGGGTGGAAGGCTTGAGAAGTGAGCAGCCATAGTGGAAAAGTGAGACAATCAGATGGAATGGTTCATAGGAAAAAGAAAGAACCTTTTAAGCGAATTGCGTCGATATGTCCGAGTGGTTAAGGAGACAGACTCGAAATCTGTTGGGCTCCGCCTGCGCAGGTTCGAATCCTGCTGTCGACGCTCTTTCTCATCCTGTTTTCCCACTTGGGTTTCATTTTCCCAAATTTATTTTAGTTTTGTAAAAGCATGGTAAACATAAATTTCACCTTTTCTACATTGACACACTCAATTTAAAGAGTTAGTAGACTCTTACCTATAAATTATAATCATTCAATTTGATTTTTCCATAATAATAGCATGTGTAACTTTGACTTTTACCTAAATTAGGATTGAAAATGAGTCATGCCAAATCAACTTAAATAAGACACAATCTTGACCTCAATGCTACTCATGAATTAAGTTTAATTAAGGGAAATATATTGTTCTAGCTAGACCTCATTTTTGTTTAAACTTTTAATATTAGAAATTATTATAAATTAACGAATGAATATAGTGTCACTTATATTATATTCTTCTAAATAACATCAATAACCATGATAATAATAAATCTATACCATTATAATACTTCCTATTATAATAAATATAAATAACAATTTCAAGCTATATTGGTTTTAGATGGTGATATCGTTGTTAAAAAAATAAAAAAAGTTATATTATTATACAGGTTATGTTCAAAATAATTAAAAATAACGTAATAAAAATTAATTCAAATATTACAATTGATTTGGCTATGTCCTTCTGCACAAGAATATCTAATCATGACAATACGTACCCTCAGAAAACACAATTAGGGACATTGGATGGATATGTAGTGTAACACTTCCCATTATTGAAGTCATACCACAATCGTGAAAAGAGAGTTGAGTATACTAGTGAGAAAAGGAACTGCAAAATGAATAATACATACCTTACCTTTACCTTTTAAGTTTAATTATATATACCCCTTGATATTTAGCTTATTTATATTAAAAAAATCCATTTAAATTTTAAAATTCCAGAAATCTCCCAAAGGTTTGCTTATTTCTTACAAATTAAAGAAGTCATTAGTCGTCGTCACCTAATTTTCTTGATGTTAGCCCAAATTAATGTTGCAAACCTAAATTTGCATTTTTGCTGTAATGTTCATCAATGCAATGAGATGAAATTGCTTTTAGACCAATTTATAATATTTTTCATACTATGAAGATGTAATTTTAACGTTATATATAAATACAACATTTGTACTTTTAAGTATTTTAAAAATTATTAACTACAATACAAACTTATTAGAAATTAAAATTATTTAGCATGAATTAAGTAAATATTCACTCAAATTCAAACTCTAAATCACTGAATGAAAAACGTTCTTATAAATAAAAACTTATATTTCTTGAACTAGTGTAATTTTTAATAATTTTAAATTATTAATAGTAAACTTAAATATATTTAAATATTAATAAAATTTCATAAATATTGAATAATTTCTTTAGATTCAAGCTTTTAATAAGAAAAACAAAAATAGTTAGATAGTATAGTTTTAATAATTCTAAATTACATAATCAATAATTTTTTCATTCTTTTCTCTAACATTTTTCTTTTCTTTTTTTTCTCCTCATCTTCTTCCTTCTGCTTCAATCTTCCCTATACTAATCCCAACCACCACTATCGTTGCTGCTACCGCATGCACCAAAATCCCCTGCTCCCTGTAACACGCATCCAATCCTAGCCTTCCATCCCCGCCCTTTAGCACCTTGCACCAGCACTGTCAACGTCTATCCATGGTGGTTGCGGGCAAGATCTGGCTATGCTGCAATGGGGTTGGGGTGGGTATGATATATATGTGCACACACACATATATATATATATATGTATATATTTATGTGTGTGTGTGTGTGTGTTTTATATTATATTTAATACTATATAATATAGATAGGGATGCGCGTGGTAATATATAGTGGCATGGCTTCTACCCTGCCTTTTCTCTTTTTCCTCTTTCCAAGTTTAGTTACAAAATGATCTTGTTTTGGCTTAATTGTGCTTTATGTATTTGTACTTGTTGCTTTGCTGCTTATGCGGCTAGTCTTTTTCTGCAATTACTATGGGGCCTGGAACAAATTCAAAAGAAACGGATTTTACTGGTTTCTAGGTGGGAAAAGAACGTTGGTCGAGAGAAGAGGCCGGTGCTCGTTTTCTTTTTGTTTTTCCTTATATAGTTTCAACTCAGAGAGATACATAAAGAGAGGGAGGAATTTAGGAATCGTCTAGACCTGGTTTGGACTTGCCTCTGATTTATAAAATAATGGAAAAAGGTTTCTGCCGTGATATGATTCTTTTCCTATATTGGGTTGTACGCTGTAGGAGAGTGGTGTGCCATGCTCTTTTTTGTGCTCTTAACTTCAATATATATAATGAAGAATACATATCAGAAGAGCAGTTTTTTGTTGAAACATTTGAGCAACCAAAACACAAATTTGAGGAAAGAAGAAATATACAATTTCTCTAGTTTTGGTCAGGTATTTTATTCATTTTTATTTTTATTTTTGAAATTTTTTTTGGCTTTAGTTAAAGGTTGAATTTAAAAGTTTTTACTATACTATTTCTCTACAAAAACAAAATAATATTATGCCGAAGATGAAGGGAAAATGCTTTACTGGGTTTTCCAGTTAAAGTCTGGAGAAGGGCGGTTCAATTTAATTTAGCATTTTTTGAGACAGGAAGATTGAGTATGCATTTTGAGAGAGGTTGGTTTTTGTTGGTTTTTTGTGTTATTTGAAAAGAATTCCTTTTCCCCCTGTTCAGTGGCATTAACTTAGCTTTATTGGGTTGTTCAAAGAAGAAAGTACTTTTTGAGAGGATGTATACTTGTTGGATGTGGTTTTGAGGGAAGATACTTTTAGGGGAAAAGAAGTTAAGTTAGAGTGTATATAGGTGAATTTTGCGGCTTGAAGATTCCATCAAGTGGGTTTTTGGCAAAAAGGTGTTGTTTCTCTTTTTCTCTTTGATTTTCCCATCTTTACCTTGTCTCCTTTTCATGCCAAAAAACTTGAGTATTTCTCGGTCAATTCCACAGTCTCTTTTTAATTTTTATCTTACAAAGGATAAAGTTACTAAATTTGTGTTCATGAACTGGTAGATTAGTTAAATGTTGGGTTTAATGATCTTTTTCTTCTTTCTCATTATTTTTTGAGTTGTGCGTATTTGTTTGACTTTCTCAACTTTTCTTGGTTTAGTGAAAGTTTGGGTTTAGATTCTTTGGATTTTGTTTCGGTTGTGCAGTTCAAATGCTTATAATTTACTGATCTATTTTCATTTATTTATTCACCTAAATCAATCAAATGAGCACTAATGACTCTAGGTGCATCATTTGGTAAAGACTCATGATCATTCCAAGTTAGATACATATGCTAGGCTTTTACTTATGTTTTCTTATTCATTGATGAATGGTAATGCATGATTAATATAGAGAACCTAAATAAGTCAATTAAAAATGATTAAATCTTTCAAGCAAAAACAAATTCTTAACTAGTCTTTCAAAATATTAAGTCAACATGGATATAATTAAACAAAGTTTAATAATCCTCGCCTTCTACTAATAGGTCTGTGCCATGGGACTACTATAATTGCATGTTGTCTCATGAATCATGGAACACGCTCTTATGGAAAGTTATGATCACTATCTTAGCATGAAATGCACTTTAATATGACTTAGCTTTGCCATTATCTCTCGAGTCGTAGAGTATTCATAGTTAGGTGCACAATTATAGAAGAATTGGTAGGTGTGACTTAATGCCTAGTGATATAGATGTCTCACTAGTCGTGAGTCAATATGAAAAGCGAGGCAAAATAAAATTAAGGATTGCGTATAGATGAAATTGTTAAAAGTTATATATCGTAGGGTTATTAGTAGATATCTCACTAGATGTCGATCCACAAGTATTGCCTTTGAGCCTTAATTTCAACTCAAAAAATTATTTCTCAAATTTCAATTGCGGGTAAGAAATTTGAAGAAATAGCGAGAGGCAAAACATACTTGAAGACCATGAACATGTTTTTAAATATCAATTGAATGAATGTTTGTATTCTTTTCCTTATCTTTGTAGATTTTTTAGAAACTCAAATGGCTAAAAGTATACTTAACACAATTTCGGAAACTAACAAACTAACCAGTCTAAATTACTAAGATAGGCAAATCATACTTGACTTCAAGAAATAGACATATGTTCTTACTCAAAGTCTCCTGGATACCCTTCCTGAGGATGCCGATCAAGAGACAAGTGAATCGTTCATGAAATGGATAGAAGCCAACTTCTGAACCTAATGTTGCATGATGGCATCCATAACCAACAAGTTCCAAAAGTCCCATGAACACATAAAACGTGCCTAAAAAATCTTGCACTTACAAGAGTTGTATGTCGTACAAACAAGGCATGAGAGATTCATGTTGTTTAAGGAACTCTTTAGAGCAAATATGGTTGATGGGACGAGTGTCCATGACCATGGTCTAAAGATGATAGGGCTTGTGGAAAACCAACAAATGTGGATGTAGTTATGGATAATGATATCTATGTGGAGTCAATCCTCCAATCATTGCCAAAAAAATTTTGACCAATTCATTATGAACTCCAATATGAGCGACCAAGATGTTTCGATTAACGAATTGGTCAATATGTTGGTCATCGCAGATGCGTCTATGAAGAAGGACAAATATTTAATGATTGCCTTCTCCTCCCAATTTAAGGGCCAAAAAGGACAGAAGAAAAGGGTAAGAAGAAAAAAGTTCTTCTCCAAGGGAAAGTAAGCATTGATGGTTTTTTGAGGGATTAAGAAGAAAAAGGTTGATAAGGATGATGTCACTTGTTTCTATTGTAAGGAACCCATGCATTAGAATCATAACTGTAAGGTACTTGTTACAACTTTAGGAATCGGTATGTTTTTTATTGATTTGCATTTATCAATGAATTCTTCCCAATGGGTTTTTGATACTAAATGCGGTTCACAACTTTGCAGTTCATTGCAGGAGATGGAAAGAAGAAAGAATCTAAGTAATGGAGATACAATCCTCTACCTAGGCAATAGAGCAAAGTTGTGGCCAAAGCCAAAGGTATATTAAAGTTAGACTTTGAAAATTCTGTACTTATACTTGATCCATGTTACTATATACCCACATCAGTAAAGCATATCATTTCAATTTTCATTCTAAATTAAGAAAGATCCAATTTTTCTATCATGGATGGAGATTAATTATAATAAAGAATGGTTCTTTGATTGCGTGTGGACTTTGAACAATGGATTGTACATCTAGATTCTCAACCATAACTAATGTACATTCAACAAAGTAACAAAAGAAGGCAACATAATCAAGAAAATATTTGTCTTTGGCATGCAAGACTTATATGCTTTTTCAAAGTAGGATGAGCAAATTGATAGCCTTAAATTACTAAGTATTAGTGGGTTAGAGGATTTACCCACTTGTTAGTCTTATTTGAAAGGAAAAATGACCGAGGCCTCGCTTGTTGATCAGCCAGAGCAATCCACCAATCATTTGGATTTGATCCATATAAATATGTGTGGACAATTAAAAGTTAGTGCAGGAGGTGGCTTCTCTTACTTCATCACATTTACTAATGACTTCACTTGGTTTGAATGTGTGTATCTTATGAAGTACGAATTCAAAGCCTTTGAAAGGTTCAAAGACTATAAGAATAAAGTTGAAAAACAACTTGGGTTTAGTATTAAGAGGAGGTGAATACTTAAGTACTGAATTCTTGGATTATCTTATAGAGAATAAGATTCTCTCACTACAAGAAAAATGGCTTTTAGTGGCGCTAACTTAGCGACACTTTATAAAGTAATACCACATAAAAGTAATGTGGTGGCAATTACAAAAAATGTCACTACAAAATAATATTTAATGACATTTGATTAATGAATGACAAATAAAATGGTGACATTTGATTGAAAATGCATTTAATTATTTTAAATGTATTTTAAAGGCATTTAATTAGCGTCACTAGATTCTTCTTCTTAAAATGTCACTTATAGTTATTTATAATGTCATTTGAAAAAAAATGTCATAAAGAATCTAGTGCATTCATTTGGTAGCATTTTATAACACAATGACACACAATACTATTATAATCATATTTGTTAGAAAATGACACCGAAGGCAATATTTTGTGGTGTTTAACTAATAAATATCAAAGAAAATAGTAGCATTTGATTGAAAATGCCACCATAAATGGGTTTTAAAGGCATTTGACTTAAGTGTCATTAATTGTTATTAAAATTGGCACTTATATTAGGTTATAGTGTCATTTTGTAGAAAATGTCACAATAGATTTAATTACACTCACTTAATGACATTTTACAATATAGTCACACAATAAAACAATATGGTGATAGTTATAAAAAAAATGTCACTATAATATTATATATATAGTGGGATTTGACATGATAACATAATTACATTTCAATAGGCACTTAATTAATGCCACTATTATTTTCTTGTAGATGCCACTCATATTTAGTTATGGTATCATTTAAAAATTACCACGTATAGATAAAATACAAGTACAATTAATAACTATAAAATATATAAACTTATATATGGCGTCATTAATGTATTGATTAAATTAATATTTTAATATAATTTTTAATTATTAACTAAATTAATCATATTTTAATTAAGTAGACTAAATTGATTATATTTTAATTATTCATTGACTAAATTAAACTAACAAAATATTTATAGGAAATGGATTGAGATAAAATACTAGATACGTAAATGTATGATGCACCTGCATTTTCCATGCATATGTTTTTTCTTTCCTCTCACATAATACAACTTTTAATTATTGAACCCGTTATTCAGTTTGAAAGTGGCCAGTTTTAGTTATCCATATTTGACAACTGATTTGGTCATTATTAGTTGTTGAAAGCTATCGTTCACGTAGGAAATTGTAGGTACATTCTTTTAAATTCTATATTTTTAATTAATAATTTATTAAATATTTTTCCATATTTAACAATTTAATCATTAAGGTAGTGAAATTATCATTGGTAACATTCCATTTTATTCCTTTTCTAACGCGTAAGTGTATAACAATTAACAAAATTTTGATTTATCTTTCCCTAGCCTCAATCATCAATTATGGTAATGTAAAAAATTCTTTTAAAATAATATATATATATATATATATATATATTGGAAAGAGATTATTAAATTGGAGGGATGACTAAAATAAAGTTGGAGGGAAAACATAGTTTTTTATCCAGAATTTTTGCAAATTTTCATCATAGTCAAGCTTGAAGACTTCAATTATTTCTTGAAGGTTTGGGTCCTCTCTCTCTCTCTCTCTCTCTCTCTCTCTCTCTCTCTCTCTCGTGTAATATTATGTGCCTTCAGATTTAATGTTAATGTGGAGGAACTAGTATAAAATAGTAATATATATAGTTGCAAAATTTGTAAATATGTTTGGTATAATAATAGGAATATGTAGAACATAGTTTAAGGGCTGTCAATTCGGGTGGGTTGGGTGGGTTCAGGTTGGATTGAGGTAGGGGTATAATATAAAAATACCAAATCCAAACCCAACCTAACCCGATGTTAAATTCAAAAGGTTCAACGCTAACCTGACCCACAAAAGATCATGTCAGGTTCGGGTTGACTTGATTTTTAGTCAAGTCACCCAACAACCTGATAAAACTAACCCAACCCAACCAAACCTGGTTTATTTATTTTATTTTTCATATTTATGAATTTTAACATTATAATCCAGTAGAAGTTTGATTTACAATAAAATCTAAAATTTGGCATAATCATTAAAGTCGAAGAAACATAATAACTTTAAAACTTGTCATGTCCATAAGTACTCCGAATACAAAAAAATAACAAACCATAGTTCAGTAATTGAATTTTTAAAATTTTGATTTTTGGATATATATTATTTAGATTTTATTTTAATTAGTCAAAAAAAATTTCAAGTGGATCGGGATGGGTTGGGTTGGATTAGGCTAGGTTTATTGAATTATTGGGTCACCTGCTTGTTTTTATTAGGTTAAGCGAGTTGACCCGAGATCAACCCAACATTATTTTTTCCTCGGGCCAATTTTGGGTCCCACCCAATTTGACCTAAATCTAAAAACACCAAACTCAAACCTAATTTTTTCATGTGGGTCATTGTCAGGTTATCGGATTGGGTTTGATTTTGACATACTTTTTAGTTTTTATTCCGGATATGTAGTTGTGACGCAAATCTATTGTCATTGTATTTCAATTTCTCAAATTTTTATACCTTTTCACTTTTAATATTAGTGTTTCTTACATCCAATATTGATGATACATTACATATAAATAGTACTCCATTTCTCATCAATTGTTACAAAAGACACAGTGTACTAAAGCCAAATCAAGAAACACTGAAAAAGGAAATTAGGACTGGCCCATTAGTGTGTGTGTGTGTGTGTATAACCGATTATTTAACTACGTAGTGGTGTGTAAAGTGGTATTATATATACATTAAGTCTCACTTTTTCAAGTATTAGGCGACAGATGAATTGCAATAGATAATAATTGAATTGTATGTGCTGGAGAAGTGGAGAATATGTGGCTAAAATATTAGATTTTTTATTTATTTATTTTATCTTATATTTCTTTAAGTAAGAATTATATAATAAATAACCACTAATTTGTTTAAGTAATTTCTCCTTTGTCTGATTTTGATTGTTTGACCTAACAAATTAACTGCTTATTTGATTATAATTTCATTTCTTTTTTTATTTCATATAGATTTAAATGGATCCTTATATGCAATTTCGTCAGAATGAAACTACACTAGTTGAATTGAAAATGGGAATGGATATTGAGCAACATGTTATGAACACGAGTGCATATATTTAATTTTTCAAATAGTTTTTTTTTTCTGAAAATTTTCATTTATGAGCAGCAGTTTTTTGTTCAAAAGAATTGACAAATTTTTGTTGTTTTAAATGAAATATTGTACTGCTTAATACTTTTTCAATGATATCTTTTTTTAATAATACCATTATGTTTATCAAATGCAAGAATTGCTAGAAACAAGTCTAGAGGCTTTACTCAATTACGTGGTATTTGGGGTAGGCATGAAGGTGAAGAACGTTTAAAGGTTAGTTCAACGAGTTTGGACAACCAGATGATGAAAGTGCAACAAATAATTTTGTAAAATATTAATCTTATTGTTTTACATAATTATAACTTTTATATAATAATAATAATAATTTATTTATATTATTGTCCTACTTGTGCAGATTTCAAAGGATGTTGATTCTCGTCTTTATAGATTATTCAAATAGTTTTCAAGGAGATACCATATCAAGTTTTGGATTCTCACCTTTATGGTCAATTTTGACGAGCTCCAAACTTTCAATGAATTTGAAGTACATTTGGATTTTAGTCTTCTAATAAAGCTATTTATTTTTGTTTGATTTAGTAAAGTGCAATCATTGGATATGTTCAGTGATGTTATTATAAGAACCTATATTTATATAATGATTTCATTTGATTTGAAATGTCTCCTTCACTTCATTTCCTTTTGGGTTAATAAAATAATTATTATCATTTATAATAATAAAGATCATAATGTTATTTATTATTAAAAGAATTTAATTTTTGGCTATTAAATAAATAGATACTATTAGTGCTTGAAATAAATATTATAGGTTTATAGTGGTACTATAAAATGTCCATTCATTGGGTTTCTTTGGCATATTGAAATGTCACAAAATAAGTCTTTTGGGACACTACTAAGGTAACTAAATATAAATATTTTGACAAGTGTCAAAAAATTATTTTTTGGTGGCATTTTTAAATGCAACAATTTATAAGTATTGTATTATTTTAAAGTATCAACTAAATACTTCTTTTGTTTAACATGCCACTAACATACATTTTTCTGGCATATTTACATGTCACTTAAAATATCTTTTGTGGCATTTTAGCATATCACTTATTGCTTCTTTTTTTATGGCATGTTACTATGTCATTTAGTGAACTTTTTGTGGCATTTTAATATGTCATCTATTACATTTTCCATGACATTTTAGCATGTTATCAAAAGAAATTTTTTTTTCGCATTTTATTATGTTACTACATCCACCTTTTGTGGCATATTACCATGTCACTTTAACAAAAACAAAAACAAAAAATGCGACATTTTGAGATGTCATTCAATGCACTTTTTGTGATATTTTAAAATGTCATTAAATGTATTTCTTGTTGCACTTTATCAATGCCACATATGATTAAAATAGTGACATGTATACCTTTAGCTACACCGTTATAAATGGCACTTTTAAAAAATTCCATTAAATATACAATTGTCACTATAACATTATTTCAGTGGCATTTTTTAGTGCCATTAAATGTAATTTTTCTTGTAGTATCTGGCAATGGATTCCATCAACATAACCGAACATGATGGAGTTGTTGAGTGGAGAAACTACACCTTGTTGGACATGGTACATTCTAAGATGAGCTTTGTTGAAATTCCTATTTCTTTTGGTGGGTTTGCCCTTGAAACGATGATAAAGCTACTAAATGTAGTACCTTAAAAGTAATCAGTACTAAAAACTCCACATGAGATGTGGTATTGCAAATCCTCTTCCAACTCTTTTCTAATGGTGTGGAGGTCTCTCACTTATGTCAAGAGATTAGTGGAAGACAAGTTAGATTCGAAACCCATCTTGTTCAAGTTATGGGGGTACCCTAGAGTCTCTTTGGATTATCATTTTTATGATCTATTAGAACAAAAGGTGTTTATTTCGAGAATTGCCACTTTTTTGGAAAAGGTACTTCCTATTTTATAAAAAGACGTTATCATTGAACTTGATGAAGTTTGAGATAATCATCCTATCTCACAGTCAATAGAATTAATAGAGCTTCCAAATTCTAGTACACAACTTCCTAGAAGGTCGGATCGGATCAAGAAGCAACCCAAAATGTTCAAATTCCTTCATGAGATGAGCTAAAGAGATACTGATCCAAGGACCTACAAGGAAGCTATGCTAGATGTTGATGTGAGTCTTGGCATGCAGCTATGAAATTTGAAATAAACTATGTAGTCCAATAGAGTAGGGACTTTGCTATATCTACCAAACGGTATGGTACTTGTTAGTTGCAAATGGATCTACAAATGTAAGCTTGCAATTGATAGAGAGCTGAGAACCTATAAAGCTAGACTTGTGCCAAAAGGTGGTACCTAAAGGTTGAGTATCGATTTTGAGAAAACTTTTTCACTAGTCGCTATGTCTAGATCCATTAGAATTATGCTTATCATAGTTGCTTACTACGAGTACAAAATCTTGAAAATAGATATAAAGACCATCTTATTCAATGGTAACATTGACAAAGAAATTTATATAGAGCAACTAGAGAGTTTTACATCTAGTAGGAGTATTAGCAAAAAGTTTTCAAACTCCAAAGGTCCATTTATGAACTCAAGCAAGCATCCCATAGTTAGAACATACGTTTGATAAGATAGTCAAAGGGTTTGGTTTCATAAAAAATGCATATGAATCATGTGTATATAAAAAGGCTAGTGGGAGTTTGATCCAGTTTATAGTGTTTTACTTTGATGATATTTTCTAATTAGGAATGAAAGAGAACTGTTAGAGCGCACTAAAGTGTGGTTATCTTTGCATTTCTTGATGAAAGATTTGGGAGAAGCATCCTTCATGTTAGGAATATAGATCTATGAAGATAGATCAAAGAGTATGTCGGGGCTCGTCCAAACTTCATATATAGACAATATACTAAAAAAGTTTAGTATGGAGGAATCCAAGAGGGGATACCTCTCTATGGGACATAGCCTATGTCTCCCTAAGTCCATGGCCCCTTAGACGGAGGAAGAGAAAAATAGGATTTCACATATACCTTATGCATTGGCTATGAGAAGCAAAATGTATGACATACTATATATGAGATCGAATGTAGCACACACTCTAAGTTACGTGCCGTAACCAATCTAATCTCGAAGAAAGTCACTAGAAGGTCATGAAACCAATCCTCAAATACTCGAGAAGATCTAAGAATTTATTTCTGGTTTATGGTGGATGGGAATTAGAACTTGAAGGATTTTCGAATTCTGATTCCAATCCAATGAAGTTAACCTTAAATCCGTATCAAAATTTACCTTCTAACTTAATGGAAACGTGGCTAGTTGGAAAGTTTCAAGTTAGCTGCCATGGTTGATTCAACCATTGAGACATAATACATTGTGGCATCAGATACTACAAAGGAAGGTGTTTAGAAGAAAAACTTCATCAAGAGTTCGATGTAGTGCCTGGTAGTGAGGAACCAGTTGTTGTCTATTGTGATAACAATGGAGCCATTGTGCAAGCAAAGGAGCAAGATCCCATCAACGTTTCTAGCACATATTGAGGCATTACATTTGATTTGTGAGATTATTGATAGAGACGAAATTTGAGTGGAAAGAGTTACCTCGAAACAGAATGTAGCAGATCTACTAACTAGACCCCCAATGCAACAGGTCTTTGAGAGGCATCTTGGGAATATAGGCTTAAAGACTACAGGGAATTAGTTTTAGGGAAAGTGGAGATTTTTGGAATAGAGCATCATAGCTAATTACATTGATGTGTTTAGCTGCTCTTATAAAACAATCTTATTTTATTGATACTCAAGTTCAAGATTATTCTAGTTTGAATCTCGTTCTCAAGTGTGAAATCCAAGGTGTGTGGATATTTTTAGAGGTGCTACAAGTGAAGTACTCAAGTGTGAATTAAAGAGAATTGAAGAGAAGATTCAAGGAGTTGATCAAATTGGTGGCCGATTTGGAGAAGTTTGTGGTCGATTGCTCTTTCTTCAAGGAGATGAGTTTTGACTTGGTTTTTGAGCTTGAAGTTTGTGATCTTCATCTTCTCCTTAATAGCATTTTCTTTTCTTAAATCCATAAATTATTGGCATAAGATAATCCTTGTGGTGGTGAATTCAAGGTTGTAAGTTTCAATAGTTGAAATTTTGCACTTGGTTTCTTGAATTCACCATCACATTCAATAACTAGGTAGACTAGTACTTATATATGTGTATATGTACCTGATGATATACATGTGTACATAAAAATATATAGAATTTCTTTAAAATATTGTTTAATCTGAACTTTTCATTTCTCAAAATAATCCAAAAGATGGTATAATTTATTTGTCTAAAGAAAAAAAAATCCATTTAAGGTTGTTTAAGGTATTTTACAAATTGTATCCATGATACTTCATTAGAATTGAGGGGTATTTGTAATTTCAAAATTCAAAGGGATCTTTTTTCTTTGTTGTTGTAATTGAGCCAAACCTTAGGGGCTATATGTAATCGACCCTACCTTTTGTGAGCTTTAATTTTGGTTGGTACCTTTTTGTTGGGTGAAAGACGTGCGAGTCTGATTTGGATTAAGTTTTCATTCTATATGATATTAAGGTCTATTCTTACTCAAATTTGGAGAATTTTCTTATATGAATAAGTTTTTAAATTTGGACTATGAATCATTTTTATATGGACCAAGAAAGAGCATATTATATATGAATGAGAATTCTTGCCTTATTCGAATGATAGCCCAATATTGTGGGAATTGAAATTGAAAATTTGAGTCGGGAATCAAAAGTTGCTTTTACTTCCTAGGCCACACCTTTCTTATCCTATATGTAGTTCAAATTTTAGGTATGGTCAAGCTTGAATAATCTTATTGTGAATAATTGAGCTCAAATTTGATATTTTTCAGTTAAAGCACAAATTCAGATTAAATCTATAATTTTGAGTTCAAATTTTTTAAAATTAACTCAAATTTGAGCTCATAAACTTTTAAAAACTCAATTCATTTGCAGTACCACTTAAAATATTATGATAGTATTGAAATGTACGAGAGAATAGTTAAATTGTTTATGATAGTACTTGATAATGACATTCAATAACTTTATAGGGAATGAAACAGAATGAATAATTGGAGGAGATTTTCTCATATAAAGATTTTCTTTCAACTTTCATTACACAAGGCTCACACAAACGCATACAAAATAATTCATACTTCATATTTATTTGATTTTTTTAGAAAACAAATTTATTTTCATTGAGCATGTATCATATTAGATTATTTATCCTAGATTATAAATGTTTCATTTTCAATGAATTCATAACTTTAAATGTTTAAGGTATTTGAAAATATTTTTTACTATTATTATCTTAGAATTACCATATTCCATGATCATTATGCTTCAAAAACATTAATATGGAGAAAGCAATTCATGTATGTGAGTGTATGAAGTCGCTCTACGCTTGTACTGAATAAGCCCCAACTCTTTATTAGTAAGGCATAATGAATGCTAAAAAAATCTTAATTGCAAACACCCTATAGCTATTGCACCAATATGGAGTTAGGTAAAATGAAGGGAGGAGAAAAAAAAGAGTTTAAAAGAAATGATAGGAGTACTCGGAACATAGCTCTCTCGGAACTTACCTCACCAACTTGAAGCATTGCTTCCTATCTGAACCAAAAAAGAGTGAGGGGGAACCCTAAAGAGATCTAGCATTATGCGATCTTTCGAAGAAAGTCGTTTCAATCATCGATTGCTTAACTTGAGAAGTGAAAGGCTTATGCGAAGTTCCTCTTGGTTTCTCCTACTAAGCAATTGTTCAATATGCTACCCAAACAACCTAGGTAGGAATAGTAAAAGAAAGAGAAAGGGAAGAACTGAGGTAGAGGAATTGGTCAACTCATCAGACTCATGACTTGAAGATTGCATGTTGAAATCCTGTACCCGCTTTAACGAATCATGTCACAATTTGCTTTCAGTCCAAGTTCTTTTTATTTTGTTAGATGGTGGAAGTCTTTTTGAAGACATACCCATCACGGTGTTCGCTAGTCCATCTGTTCTAGGGGCATTTCCTATACGGAGGTCTCGTCGCAGGAAGTAATCCCTTTCAGTGGTAGATTAATTATTATGTCTATTCTTTTGCTTCGTGTCAGGCTCACCAATATTGTCTTCTCTCTTATATTAGATACCCTTAACTGCCAATTCAATTTGATAAAACAAAATTATTTTTTTAATCATAAGTTACATCATGATATAATTTAATAATGATGATGCAGTTAAATAATGCTCGTTATTTTATCTTTAAAGAAAGGCTACGTGTATATAGTTTATATTAAGAATGAATATTCATCTTACTATTAGTGTAAGTGATCCTTAACTTATCAAAATCTAACAGATATTATGAAACTAGACAAAGATTTGAACATTTTGACGAGATTGCGTGTTGTATAATCTTGAAATAATGGTTCTCTCATGAAAACAGCATAGACTTTATCATTGGGCCAAGTGCTTCTTGATTTTTATAATCAAATTACTGTAGAAATAAATAGAATCAAGTGTTACGATGAGATTCAATGCTATACGACACTGACGTGTTTCTTTCGTGAAACAACATGAACCTTATCGTTAGGTCAAGTGCTTCTTTAACTTATCAAAATCCAATTGCTATGAAAATAGACAAAGACCTAACTGCCTTATTTGAATCAATCCTATTTAATGTTGAAAACATTACATTTAACTTAAGATTTAATGGTTGGTTTCTAATGAACTTGGTGGATTAGAAATAATTAAGACAAGAAATCTAAACTATATAGTTGTTGGGCAAAGTGCTACCTCAACTTATCAAAATCCAACTGCTATGAAAATAGACAAGGACCTAATTTTGTTAATTTGAGTCTGTCCTATATAATCTTCAAACATTACGTTTACTACTTAGGCTAAGATTTAATGGTTTGTGTTTCTAATGAACTTGGTGGATTAGAAACAATTAAGACAAGAAATCTAAACTATTTGGGTTAGAAATCTAGAAATTAGATGCGAAATACAGAAAGCCCCTTTTCATGGTTGTAGAATTTTCTTTTTTCTTTTTTCTTTTTGAATCCTTCCATTCGTTAGAATTGGTTGGTCGTACAGTAATAAGTATTCTAATAGATTAATCTTCGATGAAAGAAAGAGAACAAAAATAAAAGAATTTGAACAATCAAGATCCACAATGTAAGCACTGCTTTATTAGATGCAAAGGGTTTTTTTTTTTCTCTTAACCTAGCTACATTCGAATCGTTGGGACCTTCTTCAACCTTAGGATGTAATGAGTCGACATCGAGGTGCCAAATGTGACATCGAGGTGCCAAATGACTCCATCGATAAGAGCTCTTGGGAGTCATCGGCCTGTCATCCCCTGCATACCTTTGATTCGTTGAGCAAGAGCCCTTCTACACAAGACTCCTGGATTACTATGGCTGATTTTCATCTCTATTTGACTAGTCAGTCTCACAATCAGGCAGACTTATAACATTACGCTCATGAGCATGATCTTAGCTTGAGCCTACCTTCTCACACCTTCATTACTCTTTAGGAGGCATCTGCCCTAGATAAACTGCCCACCTCACAATGTCTCGCCTTTTCCCAAATGGTCAGTGGTGGTTATGCATCCTCAAACAAAAGAGTGATCTTTCAGGATTGATCGTTGTGTGTCACCACCTCCCATCTATCCCACGCATTCGATCAAGGTTGTCACTGTGAAGCTATAGTTAAGGTGCATGAAGTCTTGTTGGAATAATTTGGAGTTGAAAATCTCTATTCCCATAAGGATCGACATTCCCAAAATTATAGGTTTAATCATTTCCTCCCTCCCTCATGGGTTTAACTATTCCTAGTCTATCGAGAATGAATCTAAATTTTCTTTGACAAAACATCCTCCAAAATTTAACAAAAGAATTTGATATATTTTGAAAAACTTTATCTTTTAAATGTTCAATATAATATTCCCAACTTCTTTGATTGCTACATACTTTTATTAAATTATATATTTTTTAGTAATGTTATAAAAAAAAGATTATAAAGTATTATAAAGATGTAAATAATAAATAATAAAAATATGAACAAGTAAATGCCTTTAAATTTTTTAATAAAAAAAGTTGAGGCATCATTAATTTGATCCACACCTAATAATATATATATATAGTTTGAAATATTAATTATATCCATACCTTTTTGAATGATTAAAAAAATAAATACAATTAATAAATGAAGGATCATAGATTCTATCAATGACTCTTCAAATTAAATTTAATAAAAAAAATATAAAATACATCCTAACTTTATCACAAAAAATTAGGGCTCTAGGTATATGATAAATTTATGATTTTGTAATATTATTTTATCAAAAAGTTCAAAAGGACTTGCTAAGTTACAATGATAAAAAGAATTTAATTCAAAAAAGAATTGTCTATTTTTACATAAACATATATCATATATCTATACAATTTATATATAGCAAAACGATGTGGAACCATATTATGCAATTTATACCAAATTTTAAATTCTTAAAATTTTGAGATTTTTAGTTAAATTAAAAAATTATTGGTTGTTAACTTTTTTTAAAAAACTTTATTTAAATACAACTTACCTATTATATCTCATCGAATAATTTCAAATAACCATAATAATAGATCTCTATCCCATCAGTAAGTTCAAGGGTGTAAATGAGTTGAGTCGAGTTGGAATCTAGTAAGCTCCAGCTCGACTCACATATTAACTCACGAGCTCGAGCTTGATTGAACCTAAAGAGTCAAGATCAAGCACAGCTAGTTAAATAAACAAAGACTTTAGCGCGCCTTATCAAGCTCAATAAGACTTGTCAGACTGAAGCAGAAAAGCTCGGTTCGCATAGGCTCATATGAGCTTGAGCTCATATATATAGGCTTAAACTAGTTCGAACTCATTTAGATTCGAAACAAAACGTATAATTATAAGCTTTTCAAATAATTTTATAATTTTTTTAAAATAAAAAAATAAAATATTATTATTGTTATTAATATATTATTGTTATATACTTATTTTTATGGGTCTTATTATGTAAGTCTAGGCTGTAAATATATATATAGATATAGATATATAAAATAAAAAAGTTTATTTAGACTCGCAAGCTTTTCCAGCCAAATACTGTTGAGCTTTCATTAGCCGAATTTGAGCTTTCATCATACTGAGCCCAAATCATTCGCGAATTGCTTCACCTCATTTACACCCCCAAAATATGCATAATTATGAATTTTATCTCACCACATAAATTTAAAGTTAAAACAGCGCTGATTATTAAATTTTTATTTTACTATATTTGACTTTAGTTTTTACTAAAAAGGGTAAGAAACTTTTATTTTTTAATTTGATTATACATTTTTATCCTAAAAGATTGCATATTTGTCTAAATGCAATTATTGATAACTCTGTTAAAGTAAACAAATTAATGTTCCATATGCAATAATTTTTTCCTATTTCATAGATACAATTACTTTATTATTAGGTAGAGCATACATTATTGAATAATATGTTAATTAAATGATTGTCTCCCCAGTAATTTAGAATTTTAAATATATATATAATTTTTATTTAATATATAATACAAGCAAAAAAATAACTTAGGAATCCACCAACCATAGTTATCTCATAAATATTATATTTTAATTAAAAGGTTTTACAACTTACCAATTCTTACAATAAAGATAATGCACCTATTTTGATGGAATATCAAATTATTGTCTTGGTAAAAGACATTAAAATTTGATAAATGAATAATTTTATATTGGTTAAGCACTTGTCAAAGCTTTGTAATTCAAATTTGATATGACTAATTAAATTCACAAGGGTAAAAAAGTAAAAAGGACTAAAAGACCAACTGTGTCAAATAAATTAAATGAAAAAAAGGCCGAAGAGTCCAATTAACCAAGCCCACCAAGACAGGCATCAAAACCTTATTGATGTAAAGCCCATTAAGATATAAGACCAAAAATACTAAACCCCAAAGAGAAACTTAACACGAAAAATTATGCACAAGAAATCATGAACTTTCAAGAATATTCGAGAATTAAGAGCTCTCTGCTCTGCATTCCAAACGAAAGCTAAATTTTGCTAACATCGAAAAAAACCATAGCTCCATTTCCATACATCATCATCTTGACAACATTTGTGGAAACTATGGAAGAAGAAAAAGGAATGTTGAGAGTGCAAATGAGATCTATGTCTTAAATTTTGGTGCTAACATGACACCTCAATGTGAGGAGGAGAAAGGTGGCTGACTAGATACATCTCCACCGCTGACAAAGGATCGAACCATAAGTGCCAGAAAGTTATTTGCTTTGAATCCCGAAGCCAGAAGATGAAAACAAAAGAACTAGATTTTGGAGCTAGAGAAGAGCTCAAGACTGTGGAAATCTTCCAAGGTAATACTCTAAGAATTATCAAGATTGGAGCCCTCCTAGACCTAGTTTCAAAAAGGAGTTGATACGCTTCTTGAGAGACAGTCATGATGTTTTTCCATGGAGTGATTAACTTGCAGAGAATGTACCCTAACGTTATTATGCACCACCTTAAAGGAGACCCAAATGTGTGACTAGTGAAATAGAAGAGAAGAAACTTTGGAGTGAAGCAGAACTAGATAATCAAGCAAGAGATGGACAAGCTCCAGGAGGCGAAGTACATCTAACTGGTCCAATATCTTGAATACCTAGCCTAGGTGGTGCTGGTGCCCAAGGCCAACAGGAAATGGAGGATATGCATTGATTTCACCAACCTAAATAAAGCTTACTCGAAACACTCGTTCTCGCTCGCACACATAGGCACGCGCACTAGTGAACTTCATAGCAGGGCATGACGTGTTGAGCTTCCTTGACTGTATCAAGGGTACAAACAAATCGATAATCCTTAGGGATCAGGAGAAAATGAGTTTCATAACTACTCATGGTGTGTATTGCTACAACGTAATGCCCTTTGGACTCAAGAATGCAAGCGCCATGTACCAAAGGTTAGTGAACCACAGATTCAAAGATATAATCAGGAAGAACATGGAGGTCCACACTAGCAACACACCAGTCAAGAGTCATGAGCAGAGATATCACCTCCGTGACCTTAGAGAGTGTTTCAACATTTTGAAGAGATTCAATTTGTGACTCAATCCAACAAAATACGCTTTTGACATACACAAAGGAAAATTCTTAGAATACATAATGCCAAGGCATGGGTTGAAGCCAACCCTGATAAGACTAAGGTGATGCTCTAAACACCATCCCCTTACAATATTAAGTAAAAATACTAGCCTGGATATTTTGAATCGTTTCATCTCCATCTATTGAGAAGGGACTAGCCTTCTTCAAGATCCTGGTATGAGCCAAGGCATTTGAGTGGACCGAAGAATGCGACAGAGCCTTCCAACAATTGAAGAAATATTTGACATCACCCCTACTGCTCAAAAATCCAAGGATGAGCGAGATGTTGTACCTAAACTTGGCCACCAATGACGTTGCAATTAGTACTTCTTTAATGAGAAATCAAGAAAGAAAACACCTGCTTTGTATTATGTCATCCATCTCCTCTAAGGCTCTAAAATGGGGTACTCTCCCATTGAGAAGTTGGCCTTGGTGGTGCTGACAGTCACGTGAAAGCTCCCTTCTTCCTTTCAAGCTCACCAAAACGTAGTGCTTGCTAATTATCAATTGAAAAGGATACTCAACAGTTCAGAGGCTTTTGGAAGACTAGTCAAATAGGTAGTAAAGTTGAGTAGATAAAGGATCAAGTATTATCCTCGACCTGCCATCAAAACACAAGTACTGGTTGACTTCCTAGAGGAAGGTGTAGGAGAGATGCATGGAGTTCCCTTTCAACCTTGACCCTTTATGCAGACGAATCATCCACAAGGTCTAGTCCTTGAGAGCCGCAATGGAGAAAAGTTCAAGTATGCTGTGAGGTATACATTCTCGACCTTCAATAGCAAAGTTGAATAGAGGCCATCTACTTGATTTTCAAAATAAGACTTCACAAGCAAGGCACACAACTGGATTTAATTCAAATAACTAAGGGCCCGTTTGGTTTCATTTTCTGGAGCCATTTTTATTTTCTAGTGAAAATGGATAGTGAAAAGTTAGTTAGAAAAAGTGTTTTTGAAAATGAGTTGTATTTGGATGTGTTGTTTAAAATTGTAGGTTTATATAGTTTTGAAAATAAGATGTATTTGGATGTTCGGTGTTTTTGTATTAAAAGTTGTGTTGTTTTTTTAATTTAAATTGATGATGTGATGTGTAATTATTTGAAAAAATAATATTATAATTTAAATTTAAATTTAAATTTATAATATTTTTATGGTGAATGTTATTTGAGAACTATTGGGGAGATAAAAAAATAAATATAGGTAATGATAAAGGAGAAATAAGTATGAAAATAGAGAGATAATATAAAAAGTAATTTTTTGAGAATGAAAATATATGAGAAAAAGGTGTAGAAGTTGATAGTTTTTTATTTTTATTTTGCGGAGAAAATGAAAATGGGGTTTGAAAATGAAAACAAACAGGCTCTAAGTGTTGTGATGATGCTTCACTAGTCAGGCATTCAATTGAATTTGATTTGAATGCCCATGTATCATAATAAAACACTTCCCCAGTGAAGCTCGCGCACCACTTCATGCAAGCACGATGAAACCCCTCCAAGGGAGTTCACCCGAAAACCTAGGGAAAATGGTTCAACACCCCAATCAAGCGCCTTCGCCACGCATCAATGCATTATCGAGAACATATGCACACTAAAAAAGGTCTATCATTGACTATCTGTATGTATAATGTTAATTAGAAGAGATTCTCATTGGAAGAAAGAAATGAATCTAAACAACATTCAAATGCCAAAAAAAGTCTGGCCAAAACATAGCTTAATATAAGGAAAGTAAAACCTAAAAATGGGTCGATTAACTCATTTATGTTGAAAAATGGTGCAAAATGCCCTGAATAAAGAAATTCTCTAGGTTATACGCACATATTTGAATTCACATATTTGCCTATTTCAATCTTTTCTGAGTTACCCAAGAAGGTGAACTCTGCACACCACTAGTCAACTTTTAACTGATGCCATCCAATGAAACATAGAGTCGGGCGCCCCCGCAAGCATCTGAGCACCTCCGATAGCCAGTGCCCGGCAGCATGTGAGCTTCGTCGATAGGAGAACACCTAGTGCGCACCTGAGCACCATTGATAGTCGGGCGCCTCAAAACAACTAGGCGCTTATACACCCAGACATTCTAAACATCTACCCCAGGTAGGTAACCAAGGGAAGACCTTGAATTTACTCTTTGCCTAAAACAAATTAAACACAAACTCTAAGTTCCTAAAAGAGAACATACTCTTTGCGAAAATCATAAGACGTCTTCTAGAATCCAAGAGTTGGAAGAATTCACCTAGATAACTATTGAACGAAATACTCTCTAAAGAAAATAGAAGTAACTAATAAGATCATGGTTATAGAAGTAACTAATAAGATCATGGTTCTACTTGATGACCTAAAAGGGTCTCCCAAACATAAAGTATCTAGATAAAATCTTCTAAGCTATGCACGAAAGCACAAACTTTTCATAGACATCCTAGACCTCCATCAAAATCACAAAACTCAGTTATGAGATTTTCTTCTATGTCCCCCCATAAAGTCATGCCATTTTCACCATTTTTTGGCACTCAACTAATCCCTTGCTTAGAAAATATGAAGGGTCACATTCACCAAAGGAACAAGTGCTCTAATATATTGAAAAATCCTAAACTTTAAAAAAGATCAAATAGCCCTACATAGAATTAGGCGTCAACCATCAGACCAAGTACCAAAAAAAATATTGGGCATTCAAGCACAGATGCTTATTTTAAGCGCCCGCCTAGTGACTCGTACGTGGATCAACGACCCCTCAATGACGGTGATCTCATTGCCCTCCATCCCCCCCCTCTCTCTCTGTCAATGAACCCTAGTTTGATTTGGATCCTACTCAAGTTGGGTCCCACCATCATACCCTTAATTCGATAAATGAAATTTAATTAAATTAATAACCTTATTTTAATGAATTAAGGTAACATAAATTTTTTATTGGATTTTACATTCTTTTCAACATGAAAATGATTTTTTCATATTGAGAATAGGGGACTTGATGATATGACTAATTAAATCCACAAAGATAATAAAGTAAAAAGGAATAAGAAGTTCCTATCGATCAAATAAATTAAATGAATGAAAAGACAGGAGAGCCCAATTGACTACACTCATCAAGAAGGGCATTATCAAAACCTTAAAGTACCAACGCCCATCAATAAAAAAGAGAGCATGAACACTAAGCCTCAAAGAGAAACTTGGCATGAAAATTCATTCACATGAAATCACAAACGTTCAAGAACATTTGAGAATTGAGAAATCTTTGAACCATATTCCAGAGAAAAAAGAACATGTACTCTGCTGACTATCGGAAAGGACCCTAACTCCATTTCCATACAATATCAAACTTATAAGATAATCTCTTTTAGACACATATTTACATGAAATCATATCTCCAAAATATAACTAAATTTTAATTTGAATTTAAGGCTTGTCAAACATGGGGAATTACTTCCCACAACTTTTCTAATCCCTCAATTTTATTTCTACAATATCAAAATTTTCAAATAAAAACATTTTACTTTTTCAACAACACTATAATATAGAACTAATTCTCAATGACTTGAAACAAATTTCTTATAGACTACATAAGTATATTGTTCGTATAGTTGAAATTTTTAATAAAGTTTGATAAGTGAACATTTAAACAACCAATAACATCAATTTTTAAAATTTTGAATATATTTATTTGTATATTTTTTTAATATTTATATCATATAGATTTATTTATATATTTTTTATTTAATAAGATTTTCAAGAATGTTTTTTATTCTCATTTGATTGGAATAATGTCATATTTTATTTTTATAAAAGAAAATTATGAGATATTCATTTGTTATATATATATATATTAAGTTAAATATTAAAATTATTTAATAGTTTACAATAATTGACATAAATATGTATGTTAAAATTTCTTCATAAAAAAATAAATCTTAGAACCTTGACAAATAGTTATACTTTCAAATTTCATATTAAAAGACATATGAATAAATTTAGAAATATATTAACTAAGATATTTCGCTTCATTTTTTTACTCTCTCTCTCTCTTAAATTTTTATATGAGCTATGAATTTGGAATTAGCATTTAGTAATGGGTGGGTTATTATAAAGTACCAAATCCACTTTTAATTTTTCTAATCAGTCCCCCCTTGAATTTGTAAACAATGAAGTCCCTAGTTTTGATAAAATTCTAGAGATCACTCCCTACTATAACACCCTGAACAGTAAAATGTAAATGTGAGAAGAAAAATTAAAATTTAAGTTATAAATTTATAATCAAGATTTAAAGGAACAGACTAAATAAAATATTTAGGAAAGACACAATAATAAGAAAATGGGCTAGGCCTTAGTTAAATAAAATTTAAAACAAATGGGGGTTTCAGTAGAATTTCATAAATTAGGAAGATCAGAAAATTAATTCAACTGAGCCTAATTGTTAAGATTTCAAAAGCTAGGAGAGCTAATAGGCAACAAACAAAAATTGAGGGACTTAATTAGAACTCGTGGGCCTATCTGTAATGTGGTTAAGAGTTAGAGAGTTACATTAAAAGTGGTGGAAAACCTTGGGGCCCGATTGTAATTAGGCAAAAAATGGTTTATATATATATATACATATATATATTTGAAGGACAAGAATTTGTCTAATTCTCACAAATGCATCCACGCCATTCGCAACTCAATTTTCCTTTATTTCACCTCGAAATCAAATTTTAATCCAATAAACACCTTTCTTACCTCGTGGTGATCACTCCCATACCAAAAACAACCAAAGAAAATGGAGTAAACTAGTGGCCGGTGGCAAAGGTGGATGGTGCTGATGGGTTGTTGGGTTTTGCTGGCTGACATGGGAAATTAGTAGGTGGGTTATGTTGGGCTTGGTGTGAGGAGTATAGTGGCATGTTTAATTTTAAGTTTGATGGTCGGATGAGGGAGAATTGACGGCAAGAAGGGGGCGATGGCATGAGGGAGGTTTTGTGTGAAATTCGCCAGCGAGAAAAAAGGGAAAAGAGAAATTGATATAGGCATTTGGTTGGGCTTGGTGAGGCGCATCTTTGGGTAGGTCAGTTGAGCTCCAACAGCTTCCAACAACTTTGATACAGAAAACTCCAAATTCTATTTCGATTTTATCGATTGACTTACCTTAAATTGATTAAATTGAAACTTAAATTAATTTGAGATTAGATTGGACTTTAATTTAGATAGAATAATTCTATTGACAAGACTTTAATTATAAGATTTTAATTATAAACTCGAGTGACGTTGGATTTGTGTGAACTTAGTTAAAATAGTTGAACTAAATTGATACCATCAAAAAGGTTAAGATTATAAACTTACAATAATAATTAATTTAGAAACCTAATTGTTGAAATTGAATGAATTAACTATACTAATGCCAGGAACTATAGAAACGTTACTCACAGCCACTAGGAGGTTGTCACATCCTTGTTTGGTCAACTGCTTATAAATAGGAACCTTCCTAAAATACTAAAATGCAATGTAAATTAATATAAGAAATGCAATACTATTAGAATTAGTTTCTTAAATTGCGTCTAATGAAATTATGTGAAGAGGACACAGACATTACTAGTGCATAGGAGGTTATTATCTCACAAGATTTATCAGGTGAGTTTATATTTGCTTTCCTTGCTGGGAAAAGAACATAAATATTTGTTATTACACCTTGGTCGCTTGATCTTAATTGTGTTGAGATTCAATAATTGCTGATTGTTCATCTTATGCTATTCTTTGACTCTTTGTGTTGAATCTGACAGTCTGTCTGAGATGTTCTTTTTGCTTGACACTCTTGAGTCATTATTATACATATTCTCAATCTTGCTTGATGTGATTTCTTATCTTATGTATATGTATTAGTAAATATATCAGTTCTATTTGACCCTTTCTTTGCTAGAAATAGTCGTTCATCTACACAATATTAGCATTCTATTTTTGTATTTCTCTTGGTAGTTTACTTGTACTTTTCTTCTTCTTTATCCGTGATTCTTGAGCTGTTCTTATATGAACTTCTCAACCATTTAAAGTTGTTGAATTCCTGAATAGAAAATCACGTTTACACAAGTTTTGATAAAATAAACAGTTTATGAAAATTCACCACACATCGCCCCTTACACACGTTATGGCTCCTATTTGGTTTTGACTATGTCATTTTATTTAAAATTTGGCGATTGTGAGTGAAAACTGAAAAATGGATTTAGAAATATATTTTTCCATCATCACCATGTCGGTCTTAGAATAAGCCTAGTGTTAATTTAGTGATTACTTAATTATCATGGCAAATTGACATGTTAATTGAAATGTTGTTGGACATGTTCTGTGATAACAGTTAATATACTTAATACCCTTGGTGGTGGGCCCTGGGATCGGCGACGAAAGACGGTCCAGCAGAACAGACCTATGGTGACTGTTCTTTTGGCTGATACCCGTACAAGTTGTATATATAATCCTATCTCATAGCCAGCTAGAGATAGTTGTCTATAAGAGGGATCATGCATGCGGCTAGCCATGCCCAGTGAGTGGTTCAGTATCCAAGCCAATATCATTCGAAACTTGGAAGATAAGGATTTTTCATGTTTTTAAAAGTGGAGTGACAAGGTAGGAAAACCACCAACAGCTTAACAGTGAAAGTGTTTGCTAAATTATATTTGGTTAATTTTTCAGCTATATGTATCTCCTTATGCTTGAAATGTATCTTGCATTCTTGTGAACATTTTGATTATCACGTATAGCTTCAGTGTTCGATGGTTATTGTGATGTGTGCTGGAATCACCTCTTTATTATTAGCTCACTAAGTCATTCGGCCTTATAGTTCTGCATTGTTTCATTTTGTTCTTTTTTCGAATAATGACCTATAGTAGCCATATGGGAGAGACTCTACAGTACATATTGTAGATAATTTTGCCTAATGTAAATGGTTAGCATTGGAAACTTCTGATGCTTTCTTATATTTTAGTATGCTTTGAAAGCATTCATTTTGAATGTAATAGTTCTGTACAAGTGTGAAACAATAATAACCAATGCTTATGAAGAACTCTTTTCTTTCAGTGTATTTGGTTTTCCCTAAGTGAATTGAGATACACGACTAAGAGTGGTGGCGCTCCAGCTAGAGGCAACCACCTCTGGCTTGGGACGTTACACTTACCCACTTGATTTGGCAAAAATACCCTTGAGTATAATATTTTTCGTACTTTTTTTTTTAACTTCTTCTATATCCACACAACCAAACACCCTTTATCTCCATTCCCAAACACTAAACCTTACCTTTATTTTTCATTACCAGAAATAGAAAAAAAATTCACAGAATGAAACTGAGCTCGACGACGCGAATAAGGAGCCCGACGGTGCAACCACCACCAGCACGACCACCGTATTTCCATCTTCTCAGTTTATTTTCATCATTTTTAGGTTATTTTCTCAGTTTACTTTTATTCTTTTTAGTTTATTTTCTCGATTTATTTTCTCAGTTTATTAGCAGGACATTCTCTACATTTTGTTGGTTTTTTTCTTAATTAGCAAAAAGACTAATTGTTGGAGATGTGGGTATGAAGAAAGAGTCAAATTTTGAAGAACTTTGAACTATATCATTTGTATTGGAATTGTAATGTATTTGTGGAATGTGACGTTTTTCTAAGCCTAGGGCCTGACCTGGGGGTTGAGCTTAGTATAAATAATTCCTATCTTCCTCTCACTAGGAGTTCCTTGCTTTAAGGTAGGATTGTTCAATCAACCAATGTATGGGGAAAATGAAAGACGGAAATAGGGCACAATAGAACTAGGAATAGGAAGAGGACTAAGACTTTCTGATTCACATCTAAGCAAGAAACCTGAGGGATTGTGGACAACTGCTTTTCACTATGTATTTTCAAATATGTTATGTGAACATATTCTCTTTTTTATATTCTATTTGCAAATATTAATATGTATTTTAGTTTTTCACCAGAGGAGATTTATACTTGATTTCGGGACGTGTATTTCATTATTGTAGTTATGTGCTTGATTTCCACTGAAAATGTACTAGCAGTTACTTGTATAGATTGTGTGATATATTTGTATTTTAGTACTACACTGGGAGAGAATTATAATTGGTTTTGGGACATATGTACTTCATTAGGGCAATTATGTACTTGATTTCCACTAAAAATGTATTAGCAGTTGCCTGAACAAATTGTGTGAGGTATATGTATTTTAGTACTTCATTAAGGGGGTGATCATTTTGGGACATATGTACTTCATTAGTGCAATTATGTACTTGATTTCCACTGAAAATATACTAGCATTGCCTGAACAAATTGTGTGAAATATCTGTATTTTAGAACTTCATTAAGGGAGATTTACACTTGACTCCCAGACATATGTGCTTTATTATGGCAATTAGGTACTTGATTTCCATTGAAAATGTACTAGCAGTTGCTGAACAGATTGTGTGAGAGGTATTTGTATTTTTGTACTTCATTAAGGGAGATTTATATTTAATTTTAGGACATATGTACTTCATTAGGGCAATTATATACTTTATTTCTACTGAAAATGCACTAGCAGTTGCTTGAACAGATTGTTGTGTAAGATATTTGTATTTCAGTACTTCAATGGGGGAGATTTGTACTTCAAAATAACCCTATATATCATTTGTTTGTTCGATATATGTACTTGATTTCCCGTATATTGTACTTCATCTCGCTACAAGTTTAATGGAATTAATTCTTCAATTGCACAAAATGTACTTCAAAATAACCCCATATATATTTTGTTTGTTTGATCTTTGTACTTGATTTCCCGCATATTGTACTGAATCTCACTACAACTATTATAGATTAGTTCTTTAATTGCACAAATACTTCAAAATAAACCCATATATACTTCGTTTGTTCAATCTTTGTACTTTATTTCCCTTATATTGCACTTCACCTCGCTTTAAATTTTATGGAACTTGAGTTTCGTTCCATATTTTGCGTTTTATTTCTTGAGAATAAACAACCAAAACTCTAAAAAAGCGTGTAATATTAGTAAGGTATGAATACAAACGTGTTAAAGTAGTTAAGAGATAACTACTAGTATTCAACAAATTAAGTGATCATTTGTGGTAGTGTAAAGAATCCTTATATATTCAAAATTGTAAACACAATGAACATCTGACAATCATATCTATCCTATCACCCATGCGAATACTTAGAGCAATTGGTTTGGTAGTCTTAAAAACATTGTGCTTAACCTCACTAAAACTTTAAACAGATCTAATTTCAATTATACAAAGTTTACTTCAAAACAACCCCATATATATTTTATTTATTCAATCTTTGTACTTGATTTCTGATATATTGTACTTCACCTTGCTACAATTTTAATGGAATTTTCTTCAATTGCACAAAGTGTGTTTCATAATAACCCTATTTATACTTTATTTGTTTGATCATTGTAGTTGATTTTCCACATATTTGTACTTAATCTCACTACAACTATCATAGATTAGTTCTTTAATTGCACAAAGTGTACTTCAAAATAATCATATATATACTTTGTTTGTTCAATTCATATACTTGATTTCCCGCATATTGTATTTCACCTTGCTACTTTAATGGAACATGAGTATCATTTCATATTTTTCTTGAGAACAAACAACCAAAATTCTAAAAATGCGTGCAATTTTTGTAAGGTATAGATACAAACATGTTAAAGTAGCTAAGAAATAACTATTAGCATTTAACAAATTAAGTGATCATTTGCAGTAGTGTAAAGTATCCTTATGAATTCAAAGTTTTAAACATAATGAGCATATGACGATGATATCCATCCTATCATCTATACAAATACTTAGAGCAATTGGTATAATAATCTCAAAAATATTGTACTTAACCTCATTAAAACTTTAAATAGAGCCAATTCTTCAATTGTACAAAGTATACTTCAAAATAACCCATATATACTTTGTTTGTTCGATCTTTATACTTGATTTCCAACATATTGTACTTCACCTTGCTATAACTTTAATGGAGCCAATTCTTCAATTGCACAAAGTGTACTTCAAAATAACTCCAACTGTATTTTGTTTGTTCGATCATTGTATTTTATTTTTCACATATTTATACTTAACCTCACTACAACTATTATAAATTAGTTCTTTAATTGCACAATGTGTATTTCATAACAACCCTATATATACTTTGTTTGTTCGATTTATATACTTGATTTCCCGTATATTGTACTCCACCTTGCTATTTTAATGAAACATGAGTTTCGTTCCATATTTTTCTTGAGAATAAACAACTAAAACTCTAAAAATGCATGTAACATTAGTAAGGTATGAATACAAATGTTTTAAAATAGTTAAGAAATAACTACTAGCATTCAACAAATTAAAAAATCATTCGCAGTAGTGTAAAGTATCTCTATGCATTCAAAGTTGTAAACATCATATTACAATCATATACATCCTATCACCCATACAAATACTTGGAGCAATTGGTCTAATAGCTTCAAAATAGTGTACTTAACCTCACTAAAACTTTAAATAGAACTAATTCTTCAATTGTACAAAGTATATTTCAAAATAATCCCATATATACTTCGTTTGTTTGATCTTATAACTTGATTTTTGGCATATTGTACTTCACTTCACTACAACTTTAATGGAACTAATTCTTCATTTTAACAAAGTGTACTTGAAAATAACAACATCCATACTTTGTTTGTTCGATTTATGTACTTGATTTTTAGTATATTGTACTTTACCTCGCGACAACTTTTATACTTCAAATTGATTGCATTTGGACTCTGTTAATTCCACTTATTTACTTGATGTACAAAATTTTGTACTTAACATCCACATTGGCTTTGCTAGGAAAATATTGCACCATATTAATATCCAATATCAATAATAGAGTCCAAATTAACCTCCAATGTCAACAAAATTCAAACCCGAGCATTTTTATTACGTAAAATGATGTATGACATATGCTTTGACCCCATCTTTGATTTCACATTCTCCAATGTAGTTTGAAAATATTGGGGGGAATAACGAGAGTAAACCTCATTTTGTCTTGCACTTTCTGCAATCAAATATAGAAAAATTAGTATATACTACCACTTATAGTAATGTACATTGAAATGTTAAGTACTACAAGTGCTTGTACAATATATTATACATACTCAATCCTATTTTCCCAAGAAACCAACATATTATCAAATAAAAAGTATCAAAATTTTATCAAATCTTCAATCCAACAATGCCACTGTTAGACTAAATTAAACAAATCAAATTACTTATTTATGTATTTATTTGTGTGGATGAGAAGCATAAGTCGAGCAAAATGAGACACAAACCCATGCTTTTCAAGTACAAAATAGAGTTTTCAAATAATTTCAGTGCATAATTTCAGGTTTAAGAAGTATAAACCCTAAAAAAAATGAAGCACAACTTCACGTCTTTCAAGTACAAATTAGAGATTTTTAGATATTGTAACAAAAATCATATAAATAACAAATGGGTTCAAGTTTTTAACAATTAAATCAAGAGTTCAAACAAAGAAATATAAGAAAATCTAACTGCAAAACTGTTGAAAGGGGAAAAATCATGGGCAATGAAAGAAAGAAAAATCCACGAAATAGGCAACAGAAAACACCTCTGAAACTTAAGCACCCGCACCTCTGTTCTCTTCTTTGCACCTTGTTCACACTCCTTTTCCTCTTTGTCTCGTCTCGTTCTCCGCACCTTTTCTTTTTCTCCCCTCTTGTCTTTGTGCCTTTTCTTTTTGGCAGAGGAAAAGTTGCACTCCTTGTTGTAGAAAAGAAGCATTATTTTGGAATAAAAAATTGCTTTTCTTTTTGGTAGGTTCTTTTGTTGTTCTGACTAAGTATAAGGGCATTTAAATCTTTCTTAAAGAAATAAGGAGTAATTCCTAAAATTTTACAATAAGTAGGGAGTAAAATGAAAATTGAAAGTAAGTATGGATATTTAATCCTAATTAACTATTTAGTAATCCTCAATACTCTACAACTTAGTCAAGTTATACAAATTATGTTAAAATTTTAATATTTTCAAATGAATTTTTTATTTTATGTTATTTAAAATAAGTTTTTTAAAATTTTAAAAGATACTTTCTATTATTTAATAACATGAAGCGAAATGAATATTATTAAAACATAAAAATGTTTCAAACAATTAATTATTTTTTATTATTGGTTTTACTTTTATGAATAGACATCTCAATAGTGTGAGAGGGAGATATATTTTGTAAATAAAATTTATAAAAAGAGTCATGTTTTTAGATTTTATTTGATAACTGTTTACTTTGACATTTGTTTTAAATTTCAACATTTATTTTATTTGTACAAAATTTGTGTGAGAACTCATTATTCAAATATGCAAAACAAACAAATAAATAAATAAACCTATAATTATTTTAAAAAAGAAGTGCAATTTTCTGATAAATATGATAAAAATAAAAATAATAATAAAAATAATGGATAGATGAAACCTGGGTAAAGACAATAATAATTCATAAAAATAGTAGATTAGAAATAATCACATATCATTCTATTTTTTCGCCTTTTAATATTAATAAGTGAAAAAATCCATTTTTTTTAATTTTTATAATCTACATTTTGACAAATCAAAGTAAGTCACACCATAACAGGTATCTCAATCTTTTCTTTTTCTTTTTCTTTTTATTTTAAATTTAGGTAGAAACCTAATAGTGATATTTGAGCATATATTTTTTTCTATATATATAAATTAATTTTTATTTTGTATAATATTTACTTTTTTCAAATAATTTAACAATATTTTCACTTTTTGTTTGAGTTTATTGTTTAGTAGGTTTTTGATATTCCTGATATTGTTCATTATATTTTCATCTTTTCAAGTATTACGTATTTTATTTTTTCTTTAAGTTCCTTTAAATTTATTGAGTTGTTTTTTGTTATATAAAATATAAGTATTTATATTTTTTACATTGTTGCAAGTATGATGATGTTGTTACATGTTGAATAAATATTCATAATTATCATTTAGTGAACAAATCTTCAATTTTATACTGTTTATCTCATTAAAAAAATATATCATAAATTAAATTAGCTTTTAAATGAAATTAAAGAAAATATAAATTATATTTTTTCAATTATAATTAATTTAATCCGTGCATAGCATACGGTACATACTAGTATTTGATAAGATATAAAATACATAGATTGCCCGATTTAATTTGACTAGCATTAAAAGTGATGTTAAAATTATAGACTTATCCCACAAGCTTTTTCAAAGTAAAAAATAAAAATATTTTGAACAAATATTTTGATTTTAACAATATTTTACAAAAGGGTTATTTGATCATTCAAGAAAGTTTAATTCAATTCCCACCAGTTATTGCTAATTACTAATCATGACATTGAAATCACCTAAAAAATGACAATCCCATTTATGGGATGTTCCAATTCTAAAACCATTCAATTCCCACCTAATTTTATTTCTTCATCCTAATCATCACATGTATCGACTTAATTCCCTAACCACATGCTTTACATAATAAAAAAATTATTCTGTAATAATTGTAATTAAAACATTCACTTATATTCTCAATTTATCTCTCCCTTAAGCAATAACAGAATGCAACAAATCACATAAAATTTGAATCATTGATCCTAATTCTAGTAAATTAAAGGGTTCAATTAATTGGTAGAAAAAAGTTCCGTTCAATTAAATCACAAAAATTGTAATTCTACAAATAGCTTTCTTATGTAGTGTTGGGATATGTTTTGTGTTTGATTTTATTATGTGTTTATTGTGTGCTTTGAGAGAATGAATAATGAAAGAATTGTGGGAGAATGTGAAATGAAGGTTGGGGAATATGATTGATGATTGGTTATGTTTTTAAGAATAGTAAAAAATAGGGTTTAGAGAGTTTTGATATGTTTGGTTATGTTTTGTATGAGGCATTTTTTACTATACATGTCAAATCATTACTTTTGTGTTGGTGTTTGGGGGTAAAATTTGATATTAAAGAATTTTTTTAATTGTAAGAATAATAATAAAAAATATTGTGTATATATGTATGTATATGCAGTGAAGAGATATGATTATGTTGTAAATTTGTAATGATTCATATAATAATTAAGTGGGTTGTATTATAATATTTTATGAAATTGTTTGTTAGTTGAAATTTTGTTTTATTATTATTATTATTATTATTATTATTATTGCTACTTATATTATTATTATTATTATTACTACTGCTACTACTACTGCTACTACTACTACTAGTATTAATATTATTATTGTTTCATTTTATTATTGTTAATATTATTATTATTATTAATAATAATAATATTATTATTATTATTATTATTATTATTACGATTTTCTTAATATTGTTATTACTATTATTATTATTACGCTTTATATAGTACATATGAGTGTGTTAGATTGAAAAGCAAGTCGTATTTATGGATACTTGGACAAAGAAATGTGATGGAAATGCAAAAAATAAAAAAAATAAAAATAAAATAATAATAATAATAATAATAATAATAATAATAATAATAATAATAATAATAATAATAATTGTAATTAAAACCAAACTGTGCTTGAATATGGGGTGGAGGAAATTAATAATTACGATACATGAATATGAACAGTCGCAATAGAATTAGTAACTTATAAAGCATAACGTAAAGTGAACGGACAGATAAAGAAAGTACATTTGCACTCACAAAGAACGATAGAAAGGTCAAACAGTACTAAACACAAAGCCATAAGAAAGTATTTATCGTACCATGTAGGCTGAATTTAAAAATGGGAGTTTCTAACATTACTACTTATGTGTGCAAATGATCCATAACACATAAATGAAACATCATGATAGGGGCGGGAGGGAGGGGGGGTCATTTGAGATAGAGCCTTCATGTATGTGTGAAATTATTGAACTTGACAAGGGTCCTAGGTGCCAGTGGAGGGTGCTGATGCATCTCCTATCGTCCCACCATCAGATAGGTTGGCTGCACGACCTTCGATAAATATGTACCGTAGTAGGAGGTAGAGAGGCTCTCTAAATACACGAAATAACTTTGCCTAATAGTCTCCTGTACGAGGTACATTACAATTTTCAATGAGAACTATTATTGTGTATATATGTATGGTACATTATGTAAAATGAAAAAAATGATAAATTTAATTTACATTCCCAACATACGCCCAGTACTGCACGCCAACATGCACCACCATGGTGTTGGCATTGTACTGCACCCCAAGTATAGTCATGTACTCCACAAATGCATAGTAGCGGCCAAGCAGCTACTGAATCTTCATTTTAACCTCATCAATTGTCCTCTCCTTCCCAAATGTCCTGGACAAATAGTATGCAACGTGCGAGCACTCATCTATAAGCACCTCCCTATTAGAGATGCCGTGGGAGGGCACAACATTCATCAAGTAAGTGATAAGACAACCTCCTCCTGTGGCCTTCAGTGGGGATCATGAAATATACCATACGCAGGCACATTACGAGTTGGTGGTGTCCCATTAGATAATCCCGGCATAGTCTATGATCGTAATGCTAATGTCGTGATCCAAATCAACAATATCATCAAATAAAACTAATGCATGCATACATGGTATGTCCATTCATGATGTATAATACAAAGTACCAACAACAAAGCCTAATTACGGAGTACATAAAGTTATAAAGGGTACATAAGATTAATACAAGTAGGAATAGCCAAAATCAAGATGATATAGGTGGCCAGTCCAATGTGCAACCCGTCCTAACTTGGCTCGTGTGAGATGAGCCACATCGTCTTAAGAGTCTCGTGCCAAGCTAACGTATAATATCAGACCAAGACGTGACAGGGCCTACTCCCGAACCTCTATTGAGGCCGCCATCTGAGCCAATGGGCATGTCCGCTATAATTCAAGTGGAGCGAGAATGTGGGATGTCGACAGAGATGACTTCTGCATGCACATAGAACTACGCGTTGGGCCCGAACCTAATACATTAACACGGCATTCCTGCATGCCCAACAATAGATTGTCGCGTCTGTTGGGCTGGGAATGGCGATGCATAGGACATCGTGGTCTTTGACGCGGCATAAATATCTCAGTTAGTATGTCGTATCTAGTCTCTGCGTACAGCCAGTATCGTTCAGCAAGTCTGTATCTTTACATATCAATGAAAGAACAAAATTACTTATGGAACACATATAATCATGCAACCTCATGATTACAAGATGGAGTGCATACTACACTGACCGCTTTGAGCTCAGGTCGCATGCATATAGGTATGAAAATATCATCGATTGATGGCTTATAGAAGATGTCTGGATTCTCAACGATCGCCTTCATAATGTCTTATCCCTCCTTGAGCTCATTAAATTTCTCCTTCACAATTCGCCCATGTATGGACGTTGAAAGTGGCGGCCAAGTTTAGTAGCTATGTCGGGCATGCAAATCTGTACGTAGTCTTCATTTATCAGGTTGTTAATTGTGTGAGCATCAAGGAGCATGTGCATGAAGCGCTTCTCAACATCGAGGCCCCATATATTTGTACTGTCGCTACTAGAACTATCAATGGAAGCACCCTGACTCGTACCTGCACGGGGTTGCAGAACGATTCCATAAAATGATGAGTATTAGAAAGTAAGACATAATATATATTTGATTACGTTACAAAATCATACGGTGAGCCAATAATACATCCTAAGTCAGTACATGAACCTGGTAGTTTCAACTCGGACTCTACTCATACAAATATTATCTTAATTAAGACTGCAAGTAGGATCACCAAAACAGTCAACAAGATACATATACAACAACATAAAGGCACAAGCAACGTAGTCGCAGCAGGACGAGCTGCATAAGGTAATGTGGATTGACCAGTACGTACTGAGCTGTGCTCGTCACATGGTGGGCCATCGGTTGAGGCAATACTAGATGAACCATCTATGGACGTAGAGATGGTAAAAGTAGCATGCGATGCTACATCACCGAATGGGCGATGCTGTGTATACATACCTAAGGGCTTGCCACCTCTATCGTCTACCCATATGAAGCTGCATTCGTTCTCAATACCAGCTGGGCATCTGAAAAAGTAACGTCCATAGCTCCTCTCAGTCCTCGCCATAAGGACTCGCATAAGGCCGACACTGCATGCGCATAGCAAGGGATTGTACCTACTTATCCTTTATGAAAAACATATCAGACATCTAATTACATAAATAACTGAACAATTTTTCTACCAATATTATAGTGCAAGAACAAAGCCATATAAAATGCACATTTCACATGCAATGATAGACAGAAATATTCAGACATTTCCAACAAGACAACGTGGTAACAACAATGTACATTATAAAATATCAGACTGATGAAAATAAGTTGCAAAATAGGACACGCCCAACAACACATAATACAACATGATCGTTAGGAATTAAGAGTTCAATAAAAAGTCATGGATCCCTTTTGGCCCACAGCCATTATGCCAAACCATCCCAGAATTCATATTGTACTTGTATTTCCTGCTGGCTCGGGTGACTACGGTAGTAGAAGGTCTCCTAATCGGGGTCAAGTTCAGGGTATAGTGATGCAAATATGCTATCATCCCGACTAAACTTACGGATGAAATTATGCAAGGGATAATATGCAATGACAATATCAGTCTGTCGAGTGACCATGTAGATGGGCATACACCAAGCTAGAATTAGGAACCTCTTTTTAAGAATCCCAAAGATACGTTCTATGGTGTTCCTCAGTCAAGCATGGCGATGGTTGAACAGCTCCCTTGACCCACTGTATATTGGGGTACCATCGAATTATTGGAGGTGGTACCGGGATTGTCTATATGGGGATAAGAAACACATATAGTTCATGAAGCCAGCATCGATGAGGTAGCATTTCCTTAAATAAAAATATCAAAAAATTTTAAGGTTGGATGTGCAGTAGTCGAACAATAAAAATTTTGAGTAACATATACATGCAATCTATAAAGTTAATAGAATCGAACCGTGATACCTGGTGGGGGAAAGAGAAAGGCAGAGTCACTTTGGATTGCATTCAGTAAGACCCATGCATCATTAGCACTCCCTTCCCAACTCGCATACACAAATGTAAACATTTGGTCAAAGTCGGCTACGGCAACGACATTTTGAGAGACATTCCCTTTTTAGGAACGATATACATTCTATCTACTAGCCGGTACCCATGCATACACCAATGTGCCGTTGATTGCCTCCACCGCACCCTATCACGCAAATGTGAGCAATTCAGGTACAAAATATTATTAGATGGATTGCCCCCCTCATAGCTGATCCCTTAAGTATTCCATACCCGAAAATACAGGAAGAAGTTGGGATTGTACTGAATCTGATTGGGCACCTCATTAAAATTTGGGGGAGTTATAAGCTCATACGCTAACATATTCAACACCCTAATCACACAACGTATATGGCGGTTGATCATCTCCAAGGAGTGTTGGAAACGTTCCATGGTATTCCTCTATCTTTGATGGCAGCCAATTGTTTGCATGAACATTGCAACCTCCTCAGTTGGTGATGCCCAATACTATTGTGTTTGAGGTAAAAGCCCACGACTGGTTAATTTATGGACCAACTCATGAAGGTGGGCTTCGTCATACACAGGTTGTCGTAGAATCAATCAAGATGGACATCCATAACCTCGCCAGCCCAATCCACTCCACGGAGCACAGATGTGTTACATGGCATTTTGTCAATATACAGTTGCGGTAACAAAGCATATGCAATGAATAATACATCGTCAGCACCATCGCATATATCATTGCCAAGTGTGCTTGGTGACCTGTCACTGAATTCCAACTCATCATTATGTGGTGGCACCAAGCTCGATCAACTAGCCATCTATTCAAAGAAACCAGTCATCACATGCAGCTACAAATATTATGGCATATCACTACACAGAATAGGCATATATAATAAAACATCCTTACAACAAGGGATTACGAGTTCCTAAGTTAGTGACAAATAAGTTTAAATATACAAACGCATAGCATAAAGTGAACAGACAATTCAAAGATCCCACAAAACAAGAAGTAGAATTTTTAAACGAGGTAGTATCAAACATTGACAAACGGAAGTGGAGGAAGCGCTAATTGCCTAGGGATTCGGCCCAGATGTGCCTCTCTCTATTTTCATTACACTAATACCATTTTAATATACGTTTACCTGATCAAGTCCCTAGTACTAAGTTATTATGTACGAATACATATTAACTTAGAAATTTTGTTAAATTATTGTTCACTTCAAGACTACTAAGAATTGTAATGACACACGGGATTTAATAAATGAAAGCGTCGACGATATTCAAATACTTGAGGTATATGAAAAGTTATATATATTTTAAAATATAAAACTTATGAATAAATATATTTTTGACCAAACATAAATTACACATATATAAAAGTGTATATATATAATATTTGACGAAACCTGTCATATTTAGTATATATGAAAAATTAAAACAATTTTGCTTTATAATTTATAAGTTTCAGCAAAAGACATTTTGGCTTCTTTATACTAACATTTGTTTTTTAGTGCAGAAATTGATGATATATTTTATTAGAATGTTTTATAATCATCATCCGTTATTATATATATATATATATTGAAATCGGTAATATATATTTCTTTTCTTTATGTGTCTATACCATTTAACAGTGTTGTTTATATATACGCAATGTATGTTCTTTATGTTATATATATGTATACCTAAAAACGTATTATATTAGTTGTTTGAAAAGAATTAAGTTTATATTGCACATCTTTATATCATACTAATTTCCACTGTGAATGGGTGCGGTAAAATTCCTTTTACTTTGACAGTCATAGTTTTGGTATATTTTATCTAGGTATTCTTCAAATTCTTTGTCATTTATGCTTATTTATTTATTTGGTGTTCTTTTTATTTAATCTGTATATTTTCTGTATTATTTAACATAGTCTATTATATAATTAATTGACACTATTCATTTACAGGCACCCAACTCATTTTAGTTTAATATACAAACAACATAAATAATATAAATTTCTTATCTATTTATACATGCATACATATATATATATGGATACACATATTATTGTGTAGTAATTGTAATGGGTATAGGATTTTAGCGTACAACATTTCTAGTATATCTTCTTTCTTAAATCGCTATTTTTGCATAACATTTTAAAATTATGTAGTGTAGGTTATCCTCATTATGCAACAATCTTTTTAGATACATATTTTCAATAGATTTTCATTGAATAATGTGAAGTATATATTTAGTCAATGGTATTTTGTATTACAAGTATGAAGTACACAAGTAATATTGCTTCTTACTTTGTTTTTTTAATTGTGAATTGTCCACCTTTTCATATTATCCATATATTTTAATACTTATACATAATGTATGGCTCGTACATTTTTTTTATTTTTTTTTAGTAAAAACCGCCTGTGTCATGATGGGGGGTTTGCCATAGACCCCTACCAATATATTAATGGAAAAATATAAGCTACATCAAGAGCAATCAAAGTCAAAAGATAAAGAAACAACAATTGAAAAACAAGCAATGAAATCTATCTAGTTCCGAAATATGTGCACCCATTGCATTCTTATATAAATTATGTATACATTAATTCCCATAGGTGCACAGTTCTATTTTTTTTATTTTCGTAAAATAACCTTAAAGATCATTCACAATGTGAGATATATATATATAATTCTATGTGCATATCCATTTAAAAATTTATATACGTATACATATAGATATATACCATAATAGGCTTGTATGATATTACCATATATATTTATATATATGTTTATCAAGTATATTCATTGACTAAAACTTGTAACTTGGATTCGTTGGAATCATTTTATGAATTGAGTTTGCTAAGGTACACTGTAGCATGATATGTAGATTTTGTAAACATTGCATAGCAAAATAACTGATTTACATAAAATGCAGTGATTCAGAAATTTTCAAATGGCATGCTAACCATATAGATATAAACTAATGAACATGGCTAACTTGAATACAATCTTGGTAATCACAATGTCAGTTTACAAGAAAAAAAAAACCCAAAAAATTCGGCCACTTTAAAATAAGGAAACATTTCAATGTCATTGGTCAGGTGCTTGTATACAAACGATACCAGAGGGTCCTACAATACACCAGCTTCTAACATTTGGAGTTGGCTGCCTAACCCAAAAAAAAAAAAAAAAAAAAAAAAAAGAGACTAAAGAGAGCATATTTTCGTTCAGCAAGGACCCCAACTTGAGGGTAGTACAACAGGTCTAACAGACCATAATGCATTTAGGGGAAAGCATTAGTAAAAAATGCGAGATACACACTTTTGGGAGCACACCAACGATAAAGGGTGTGATCCACAAGCAAAGGCAAATCTCTTTTTTATGTACAAGATGTCACTTCCATCCAAAACAAAGACAAAATCGACCAACCTTAAACCCTATACCAGCCTGCCCGAATGACAAGGGAAAAAAGCACTCAACTTCAGGAAGCTCAATAGCTTCCAAAGGCCAAGATATGATAAGTGCAGGTATGAAACATCCAATGGGGCAACACAAGGATACAGGAGCGCGACATGGCTTCAGGGGAACTACATATGACCAAACATAAGTTGACAATGGAGACACAAAGTGCTAATTTTCTTAAACGTGTACTGCGCACAAATACTAAAATAGGGTAAGTAATGCAACTATTAGAAAATGGCCACCATTAGACTTCAAATACAGAAAACAAACAGCTTTTCCCTGACGTTTACACTAAACACTACATAAGTAACGGAACTACGCTGCCTACACATAAAAGAAGGACAGTGACTCAAACGATGGTGGGAGTGACAACCGGTTTGACATCTAACAAGATGAAGAACTGGGGAGACCATAGGCTGGACATGGAAGAATAGAAACAACAAATACCAAACTGCCCAGAGGAAAAATATATAACCTATACGCATTAGCATTCTTTCTTAACCATCATGTGCTAAGCAATGCAACATAAAACTGTTGCAAATTTCACAAAAATTTCACAAACAGCTTGTGAAATATCCAAAAATGCAATCCAATATGCAATCATTAGTAGTCACCACGGGGGAATGCCTTACTTCTCTATTTTTGGCATAGAGAAACCCCAGGCGTGATGCTATAGAAGTCAGTAAATGGTCTACAGAGGCTACTAATGGCAATGTCATACTAAGGAACCACAAAAGAACATCTTATCAACCGAAATTCAACAAACAAGGGAACATAAAAATCAAACCATAATTTCAGAAGCAATAAGAACACACAAGTAAGGCAACATATGGCATTGATACACAATAAATACAAATAAGAAGTCACCAAACAGGAGGCTTAAACAAGTAAATGTAAGTACCACTTACAGATGAACTTAAACAAGTGTGGGATGGGGATTCCAAATGAGGCGTTGACACAGACTTGGAAGATTTTTAGGACTCACTAAAGTTGTCCCCAGAAGAGGAAGACGAACCTGATAAGTTTCTAATGTTCAGTATTGATACGAAACACGTCCACTTGACTTCAAGGTGAGACAGTGGTAAAGTGTGTATCAGATTTGGATAGGATATACCTGCCGTAGTTCTAAGATTCACTTCGAACCAGTACCGGTAGTGTGAGATTGCAACAGAAGTATAGGGGCAGTGGTTAAGTTTTGCAATGCAGAAGGAGTAAGGTATAAATAATGCTTTTCTCTTACAATGTGGGAGGGTGAGTGGCTGCATGCAAAATGTTGAGGGGAGTCTGAATTTAAAAAGAGTTGGTATTGTGAGTAATAATATGTAGATGTGTTAGGTGTAATAGTTTCATGACCAGACTCCTCGCATAGACTCAGAATACAACATAATACTAAAGATAAAGAGGAGATGTAGGCAAGTCCGATGAACCACATGTTAGAGAAAGAACAATGTAGTGTAAAGGATGCTTTACATAAGCATTCATAAAGAATTCAGCTTTATTAAAGCTAAGTAGCAGCAGGGGAAGAATCTAAATGAGGTGCTATTGATGTTAGTAAGATAAAGACAACCAAATCAGCACACACAATGAAGGCCATGCTAAAAACTTCTTCATCGTAATCAAACAAAATGACAAATCAAGCCCCCACCCAAAGCAATGTTTCAGATAGGTAAAGTAATGGTCAAATGCACATATAGAACACACAGGTACAACATACAAAGTTCGCAAGCAGCAACCTAAAAGCATGGCAGCTTCCAGCTGTTTGAAATAAAACGACAAGGAAAGACATGCAGACCTCGAGGGTTAACTCACAGCATAGGGGTTGAACAAAATTTACTGAATGAAACAAAAAATGGCTCAGGATGCAGGAAGGGGGGACCAGAATCTCAAGGTATTCGTTTGACAGGTGTAGACATATAAAATCAATTCTTATAACAACAACAGACCAAACCAAATTTGACCAGATTTTAACAAAATCTTCAAAATCAGAAAAAATGAAATTGGAGATCCCCATCGTTAACAAATACACATTTCAGCCATCCTTATAGAGAAATGTAGACGAACGAAAGAGGCACAACACATACATACACACATCAGGAAGTCACAAAAACCAGCAATCCCATAATTCAACAATAGTTTTTTTCCCATAACCACACTAGCTCCGAAAAAAATCCATGCTTCTGAAGGACAGAACGTATAAATAGAAAACGTACACGCACAAACAAAGGCACCCATTTCAATTAATCACTACGATAACACATGTCTTAGCTAGTGTGATGTTAAATAGGGTAAAAAGAACACAAATTGTTGAAGAATCCATGCCTTAACACCCATGCGCACAGTCGCGCAGTGAACCACCAAGCATAAGCCGAAATAAGAGAATTTGCGTAGCAAAGAGCACCATTCCGTGTTCAGATCAAGAGTTCGATTTGGTTCATTCCACATTAGGAACAACATATGAAAACCCAATACACTGTCACACCCCCCCAAAACCCATCGGCACCGGAATATGTCAAGTGATTCCCCCAAAATAGAAGGGGATCATATTTCGGATGCCTTCACGCGGGTTAAAAAGAAAAAAATAGTTATTAATTATTGGGTAAAAGAATTTGTTGTTATCGAAGGCATTTGTATTAAAGGTCTAAATTATTTCATCAATATATATTTTATCTTTTATTTTATTATATTATATTAATTTTTTTTATAGATATAATTAATTAATAATCAAATAAATTTGACATATATAATCACAATATCCGTTTTCATTCCCTATTTCCTCGTGTTGACGTTGTTGAATAGAATTTGGACTAGATAAACGGACACACTCATATTTGTTTGTGCGAGCGATTGTGTTTTTCCTGTACTTCCACTGCGCAAAACCCAAAACCACAAACCCTAATCGCCTTCTCTCGGCTCGAGGAAAGCTCGACAGTTTCGATGGCAACGAACGGGCCGAACCTTGAGTGTCGGATGTACGAGGCCAAGTACCCGGAAGTTGACCAGGCGGTGATGATACAAGTCAAAAGCATGGCTGACAGCGGCGCGTACGTTTCACTCCTAGAGTACAACAATATCGAGGGCATGATTCTCTTCTCTGAGCTCTCGCGTCGTCGCATTCGGAGCATTAGCAGCCTCATCAAGGTTGGCCGAATCAAGCCCGTAATGGTACTCCGTGTCGATAAGGAAAAGGGTTACATTGATCTTAGCAAGAGGCGTGTTTCTGAAGAGGATATTCAGGCGTGTGAAGAAAGGTTCAATAAGAGTAAGCTCGTGCATTCCATCATGCGACATGTTGCTGAGACCATGAAGCTTGACCTTGAGGTTGGAATTTTGTTGATCTTTTTTTGGTGCTGTATGCTTTGGTTCTTATGTGAAGCGTTGGATGAATTTGTTTCCTTTAATTCCTCTCTCTAAATTTTCTCTACATTTTTTGTTCTTTTTGGGCTGGGAGAGATAAAAGGACTTCGATAATTTCCAGTGAAAAATGTATATTTGGCTTGGGAACCTTAAGTGCTTATAAGGGTATTGCGAAATGTGAGGAAAAGGAAGTGACTTGGAATGGTTCTGATTTGGTTTAATCAAAGTTCTCTATAAATTTCTAAACTAGAAACAAATGCTTGTAATTGTTGTAGGTTTTAGAGTCTGAGATGATTTCATATTAGATTCTTATTTCATGCCTCAAAATTGTATCTTAATGAATATGAGCTTAATTGTACTTCGAAATAAATTTAAGTGTCGAAGAAATTAAATTTGTTTGTGTTAATTAATACACCAAGGGCCTACATCATGGGGAACTTGCAAAATCTTGTGCTATCGTCACCAAATGCTGTTTCTCCGTGGAGTAGCTTATGGCAGTCAGGTCTAGTTTTTGATGTTACATCTGGTATTTGAGTGTGAGGGTCATCCCCAGTTAGGAAATATACCATGAAATATAGAATTAACATTTTCGTGATCAATACAATTTTTAAAGTTTTCTGCTGCAATCTATGATTAAGTGGCGTGAAGGGTCAGATATAAACATAGAAAGACAAACATTTGTCCAGAGTTATGGGCCTAGTCCTCGCTCCACCTGCTATATAATGGAAGCCCACAATTTTTAAGTGGACTTTGTATGCGTGGGAAGTTCCGGTCTAATTTGTGATCTGTTTAGCTCTTGTCTCTTTTCTCCTTTCACTTTCATCCTTCTCTTTCATCTTTTTCACAAATTTTTTGGGCTTTTAAAGTATTTTCATTATATCATGCTTTAAAGAAATGCATAGGAGCAGAGTGGCCAAGAAACAAAGTAGAAATTAGCTGTTCAATGGATATTCAGAGGGTTCTTTTAATTGGTTATAACAACTCAAGTGGCTAGTATTTGAAAGCGTATATCTATGATTTATCCCATGTTTCTCTGGAGAATGAACACCAATCCAAACTTTTGTCCGCTCTAGTCTCTTCACGCTACTAAGGCTAGGGATCAGTGCAGAGTGTAAAGGCAGAAGGTATGTAAGCAAAAAATCCCTGGTTACAAAAAGCTATTAGTTCTAACGATAATATCTTAACTATGTGAGGGGTGATTATTTCATTGAGTGTTGAGAAGGTTTCCCTGGGTAAGTTAGTTTTGTGGAATTAAAGAGGATTCTGTTTTACAAGAGAAACTTCTCTTACCTCTATAAAAAAATCAAAGCACTCTTGTCGTTCGCCAGCCAAATTGACGATGCTTTCAGGTACAATTATTGAAAGAAAATTGCTTGTTTGATGCTACATGTTCTTTCTTCCGTTGGATTGAAGGTATGGAGATAAATGAGCTTCAGAGATTGACAAGATTTAGCTTCTGCAGATTTGGGGTATGATAGTGGCTAAAATGAGAGGAGATGAGACTAGAAAACAACAGAGCTTGCAATAAAAAATAAGTGCAAGCATCCAACACTTCTTCAACAATTACACTGCCCATATAATTTCTAAATAAATAGATGCAGGAAGCTAGTATATAAGGGAACATGGCTACTGTCTTTCTCAGGACCACCCATTTTCGTCATTGCTAGTCATGTGTAAACTGTCCAGAAACTGCAATACTTGAACTTTGTCACCCAAAACTTTTTCCGCATGTTTCGTTCTTTTGGAATAAGTATGCACCCAAAATTTAGTGTCGCAACTACCTAAAATATCCACACTTTCTAATTTTATCCTCTATATCATGTTGTCTTTTTAAATTTTTGGGAGAATTAAAAGACAATTTTGTAAAAAGATCAAAAATATCTTCCATTTAGATGCAAATTAGGCTTTCCTTTTGAAGTATAGAGGACATGGTGGAGTTGTATTAGGTTAGTTCTTGGCCCTATATTGTGTTACTATTGTTTCTTCTGGTTGACAAAAACGGATAGTGAGAAGAATAAAGGAGAAGAAAATAAGTTAAGTTTATGGTGAAAGATGTGCAGAGAGAAATGATTAAAGTGTGGAAAATCTGTTTCTTTTTCTTTATGGCTTAGCATGCCCTGTTAGAATTTCTTTGTCTACCTTTTTTATTTTATATAATTGGAAGTTGAACTTATCTTTAGAAATTCATAGCAAGAGTAAACATTTGTTACTTGCAACTCCAGAATTATTTGAGAACTGAGGTATATGATTGAGATCCACAGGTGTGTTGCCACTCTCAGTTCATAGGGAAAGGAAAAAGATATGCAAGTTGAGTCAACTCAGCCAAATGTGTTCATCAAAGTTTGAACTCCATTTCAGTTTCAAATGGATGTTAAAATTTTGAAAAGAATTTGTATATTCATATATTTGTGCATGTGTATTATTATTATTTTTATTTTTATATTTTTTTATTATTATTATTATTTTATTTTTTTGGTTTTTATTTTTTTGGGGGTAGGTGGGGGAATTGTTCATGCGTGTGGTTTTCAGAAAAAAAGGCCTCATTAATACTGTAGAGAAGATTAATTCTGCCACTTTCCCTCCCCCATGCTATGTAATATCCATCAATCAAGTTTGGGTGGTTCAAATTCAATCTTGGAATGTATTGAAATAATGATCTCTTTCCAAAATTAGATTTTTTTCCCCGTAAAATTTTACTTTAAGTATGTACTATGGCACATAGAAGACTTTTGGCCACTAAGTATTGTGACATTGGAAGCTCACCACCCATTTAACTCTTCCTAGTGTTGGAATTGTTCATGCGTGTGATCCACATGTGTGTTGCCATTCTCTGCTCATTGGGAAAGGAAAAAGATATGCAAGTCGAGAGTCGAGTCAACTCAGCCAAATGTGTTCATCAAAGTTTGAACTCTATTACAGTTTCAAATGGATGTTAAAATTTTGAAAAGAATTTGTATATTCATATATTTGTGCATGTGTATTCTTTATTATTATTATTATTATTACTATTATTATTTATTTATTTTTTATTTGGGGGGGGGGGGGGGTGGAATTGTTCATGTGTATGGTCTTCAGAAAAAAAGGCCTCATTAATACTGTAGAGAAGATTAATTCCGCCACTTCCCCTCCCCCATGCTTATGTAATATCCATCAATCGAGTTTGGGTGGTTCAAATTCAATCCTTGGAATGTATTGAAATAATGATCACTTTCCAAAATTAGATTTTTTTCCCCGTAAAATTCTACTTTAAGCATGTACTATGGCACATAGAAGACTTTTGGCCACTAAGTATTGTGACATTGGAAGCTCACCACCCATTTAACTCTTCTTAGTGTTGGAATTGTTCATGCGTGCCATTCTCAGCTCATAGGGAAAGGAAAAAGATATGCAAGTCGAGTCAACTCAGCCAAATGTGTTCATCAAAGTTTGAACTCTATTACAGTTTCAAATGGATGTTAAAATTTTGAAAAGAATTTGTATATTCATATATTTGCGCATGTGTATTATTATTATTATTGTTATTATTATTATTATTATTTTTTATTTTTTTATTTTTTTTTATTATTATTATTATTTATTTTTTTTGGTTTTGTTGTGTCAGGTGGGGTGGTGGAATTGTTCGTGTGTGTGGTCTTCACAAAAAAAAGGCCACATTAATACTGTAGAGAAGATTAATATCCATCTTATACATCGTCTTAATTCTTAATATGTTTTTCCCTAGACTGTAATTCCAATTCCGGCTATTTGTCAAGTATTGAGGTTAATTCTTGTTAGATGGACTGTGTAGGATGTGATAAATTTTGTACACTAATTTTCCATTTAAGTTTTCATTGCAATTTGTGTTTCATGTCACTGTTCCTGCTGCTCCTGTATTGGAGGTTGTGTCTCCTGTTTTCTTAGTTGCACTTTGGTTCAGCATTTCTCTGAATTATTCCTAATCTGGTCTTACTGCCTTCTGCTGACATTTGTATTCATCATTTTGTGGTATATTTTGGTATGGAGTTTGCTAATGGCAAGTATTTTATGGTAGGATCTCTATGTCCATGCTGGCTGGCCTTTATACAGGAAATATGGCCATGCATTTGAGGTGAGTTCATTTACTAGTTTCAGATTCCACGTACAGTTATTTCCTAATCTTGATATTATGAATTTGTATTTTTATTGATCTGCATATAAAAATACAGGCATTTAAATTGATTGTAAATGATCCTGATTCAGTGCTTGATTCCCTCACTCGTGAAGTCAAAGAAGTTGGTCCTGATGGACAGGAGGTAATCATCATTCAAAACAAAATTGACCTTTATCTTCACAATGTTGGTATGACCATTTACAGTTAGTTACTGTAGGTGACGAAGGTGGTTCCTGCTATATCAGATGAAGTAAAAGATGCTTTAGTGAAAAATATTAGGAGAAGAATGACGCCCCAGCCTTTAAAAATTTGGGCAGATATTGAAATGAAATGTTTTCAGTTTGATGGTGTTCTGCACATAAAGGTCTTACCCCTTCAGATTCTACTTATCTGACTTTTCTTCTTGAAGAATTTCACATCTTACTTCAAGAGAAGCCTCTTGGTTACAAGGACTGATTTTTGACTGAACCTTGCAGGAAGCAATGCGTAAAGCTGAAGCTGCCGGCAACAAGGATTGCCCTGTTAAAATTAAGCTTGTTGCTGCTCCAGCATATGTCCTTAATACCCAGACTCTTGACAAGGTAACTGCTAATATTTCAATAAAAGTGTTTGTTTTGAAGGCTTGAGTCTATCATCTGCCTGAAATTTATTTTACCTTCGGGTAAAGACATTATACCCTTATCCAACATGAATATTTAGCGAAGCATGTTTTATTCTCTATGCATGTAACTTAGGAATTGGTAAACTAATCCTGTTACCTGTTGCCCATGACTTCTTATTTGAGTTCATGTGGCTAAAGATCCTTATTATCTGATATATTAGCAATACAGGAATCAATTTTGTATCATTGTTCACAAGTACGTGCTGTTCTTGATTGAAGATGAATTACATCTGCTAGGGCCACACTCCTGCACAAGATAGAGTAATGATCGGGAAGCGAAAATACCACCCAAAACCACTCAGCCTGTGAGGTTAGTATCTACATTTGGGCCTTAGGAATACAGCATTTTTTGATCTAGTGTGGATACCAGCTAACCAGCAACTCTTCCTATGATAGTAGTCATAAAATTTCCAGACAACCATCAAATTAATCCATAATATCTTCATTTTCTCTCTCTTGAATCTCTTATCAATTACCCAAGGGTCTCACATAATGCCCAGATTCCAACCCTGACTTGATTTTGCCACTTTTTACATTCACAATCTTTCTTTTTCAGCATAGTCAATTTGAGTTAATCTGAAATGAGATTCTTAAAAAAGAAAAGAGGGGGGGGGGGGGGGGGGGGGAGGGGGATGGTTAATCAACATGTCATGTAGTTACCGCAAGATGGGCTTGCACAATAACCTTGTTTTGCCATTTGGTTCATTTTTTCTACCTGTTGCCAGTAATTGTTACCAGTTTGTTAACCATTCCTTTGCTAGTCTGCTTTGTTTTGCATTTTACTATAGAACTTTCGGTTGTTTCAATCTGTCCGGGCTCAAAGCTGAAACCCACAGCCAGAGCCCACATAATTGACCTCTTTACTGTTGATCTCCCTTTTGCCTCATGATATTTATGCAATCTGCAAGGAAGTTAGTTCAGAATTGAAAGTGAGTCCTGAAGATTTACTCAAATAATTATTACACAGATTTGGATGTTGGAGTGAGGCATCAAAGTTTTATGATGGGATATCACAGTAGTATCATGCTGCTTTGTCACCGATTGAGGTTCTGGAATTGGTGTTTGTGCTATGAAGCTTATTATGACAAAATTGCTTCTCATCCTCCATTAGCTGTGGCTGTTGGATCATTTCTTGTCAATCCATTGTGTGTTGCCTATATTTTGTCCAATCTTTGGCATTCAAGAATCATGTGGAGTGACAGATGAAATTTGTATATTTTCTAAATTGACTTCATTTTATTTCGAAATGCAGGAGCAAGGTATTGCAATCCTTAACAAGGCAATTGAAGCATGCACAGAAGAAATCGAACATCACAAAGGGAAACTTACTGTTAAGGAGGCACCAAGAGCGGTGAGGATCACTATACCTACACAAAATTCAATCTTCGCTTTCCACTATTTTAGATTTCAATACCCTGTTATTCCGGCTTCTGAAAAACATTACTAGGATTCTGTGTTTGGCCTTACGCTGATATTTTCAAGTCTGTCCTCATCAATCACATTTTTTCTTTCTCTAGCATGTATTTAATGAGGATGATTTTGTACAGGTGAGCGAACGGGAGGATAAATTACTTGCAGAGCATATGGCTAAACTAGGACGTGAAAATGAGGAGGTTAGTGGCGACGAAGACAGTGAAGAGGAAGAAGATACAGGGATGGGAGAAATTGATCTGCAGAATTCTGGAAGTGGGATAACTGAGTGAAATTCTTTTGTTTTGTCCAATTTTGAGAAACTTGTTCAATATTTTTGTTTGTTTTTTCCTTACCCCGTTCAGCAACCAACGATACTAACATTAAGCTAGTTTGCTGAATAATGTTCATCTGACTATTTATCTCTATCAGCTCTTACAATTTTGGCTATGCAATTCTCATTGTACCAATATCAATAATATATACCATGTGATTCTTTCATGCCCTTGCGGCTGCTGCTTGTGGACATGGATGTTGGGGCCGATGCTATAAAAATTCAATGGTCAAGATTGTGGATGATGATGATGTCTGTGTAATTTATAATTTGAGATGTTTAGTGAGTGGCTTAAGCAGATTTGTGGAAAAGAACCCTTCTTAAATGGGGGTTAAAATGTTTCTACAACATTGATTGCCTTAGCCTTCGCTTATTTATATTCTCTCGGCGTAAAACATAAAAATGTGTGTAAGCACAATACAACCCGCACACCACCAGCCACCACACCCCAATTAAGGGTGACCGATTGGTATGATTTTGTTGTCTAGTGATTTGTGGTCTTGGCATGACCTTCTTCTATTATGTAGGAGGTTAGGAGTTCGAGTTCGAATTAGCTCTTTATGTGCATAAAAATTGTGCAGTTTTTACTTCAAAGTACTTGATTTGATTTTTATAATAGGATAATATTGTCTTCTTGAATGAATAAATTCGTCATTGTAAGTTTTTAAAAAAAAATGATATGATTTTGCTTTTTATTTTTATTTTAACTGATTGTAAAATTTTAAATTTGTGATTTTATATATTAAATCTGAAGGTGCAGCATTATGAGGTTTATGGGCGGTAGGGGGGTGTTTTTTCCCTTTTTTATATTAATTAAAAATCAAAATAAATATGGAAATATTTGTCACACATTTATTATTTTATAACAAAAAGCTAAGAGTTTTACTCCATATGTAACGATCTGACTCAAAGTAATATAATTTAGTATTTCTTTTTTATATAATCTATTTGGGGAATTCAACTATTATTGTTCACTGATGTGATACGGTATGCCCTTATCGAGTTGTAATTGAGACGGTTGATCGGAAGACCTAAGGAGAAGTGGACTCCTGTTCAAGCATGCCGACAATGATAACCTAATTAGGAGAGTTGCCATTATGCATTGCCAACCGTCATACCTTAATTAGGTGAGTTAATTACCATTAAAAACAGAAATGATTGGACGTGATGCTGAACTGACGTTACGAAAAGGTAGCCGTAGTGGGATGGGAGTCTGTTGTTGGAGATTGGAGTCCCCATAATGACGAATGAATTAATGAAATGTATTTCTGTAGATTGTATAAATAGGGAGAAGCTTAAGCCTTTAGCATTCATGATACACATGAAAGGAAAAACATGTGTCCTGATAAAATCACTATCATTTTCTAGTGTAGGTGTGAATATTATAGGATCACATTATTCACATATGTTAATTATTTTGCAAGAACTCAATTATATTTCTTTGAGAGCAATGATTTGGGCTTTGAAATTATTAAAACTAACACCATGAAATGAAACAATAGTTTAAATCAATTATATTGTAGAACTTATATGATACCAGATATAATAACAAAGTAGTCAAATAACTTATTAACACTTAAAGAGTTTTTATAAACTCATTAGAAACGCTGAATAAGATTTTAGCAAAAAATGAAATACATTAAATGAACTAATTAAAAAGAATGTTAAAAGAAAAATGACGAATTCAGTGTATTAAACAAAAACTAAAGTACCATAATTGAAGTATCAAGTTGGTTGTAAAATGTAAAACCAAAATTTAAACTTAAATAAATTATATTAAACAAGAAAGAGTTAACTGCTAAATTAGACTTACATGTTTGACATACTTAACTATATGCAAAATTTAACTTTACGTATTTTTAAGTCTATATCTGTACTGTCACAATAATATAAATAGTTCGAACATTTTCATGAAATTTTTTATAGAAACGAGAGTATACTTGGATTTCATTAGTTTTTAGATATTTGATGTATCCATAATATGCTCTAAAGACATATAAGTGAGAACAGGGTAAAAACAGCACATGATTTCAAGATGAACCTTCACGTATAATTGATATGTAAATACGATAAAAGTAACACATGATTTCAAAATCAACCTTCACGTATAAGAGCACCACTCATAATCCTAACACTATAAATATCATAATTAATGACAGAAAATGATATTGAATTACTTTTATAACTCAGCAAATACTCTACGAAAGCACGTTTGAGAATTAGATGCTCCAACATCCATCGTCAAACTACGAACTTCTGAGGATATTCCTAGAGACAAATTCCAACAGGCAAAAAATGTGAAAAGTGCAAGAAACTTGACAAGGTCCAAGTAATGTAAGAAGAACAAGCCTAGCATAAACCAGAATATCATCTCAACAGTCAAGTACAAGAAGAGCGCAAAAGCTGCTCAAACATCCTTAGCAAAAAATAAAGTCTAACACAGTCATAATGCTCAAGTAGCAAATGAAGCTCAAAGTACAGTTGGCTATTCAAAAGAAAACTACAATTGAAATGCTACTAAAGAAGAGAGAAAACAAAGTAGTCCTCAACAACAAGAAAAAGGAAAAGACTAAGCCTGGTATGACTCCTATTTAGTCCCCTATGGAGTCGCAATAGTTGAATCTTCCACAATGGCCCAAGGGCCAACACTTGATGGGTGTGCAAAAATCAAACTTACAGCAAAACCCCTAAGGGGGCTAACAAGAATTAGGTCTATTGAAAGATTCCCAAGGGGGGATTGCAAAAATTGCTTACACTATATGACTTGTTAGAAGACTTGCGAAAAAGACTGCTCAACAATAAGATTCCAAACATACCCCTATGGCAAGACTTTAGGCATGCAAATGAACGTCTCAATGATAAGACCCCGAAGAACTTGCAAAAAGGATACTACAGAGGAGAATCCAAGGGGCATGTGAAATGATGCAATTTAGTATAAGACCCCATGCGGGCCCGAGAAAAACACCACTGTGAGAAACCATAAGGTACCAAACAACTTAGTTCTACAAGAAGACCTAAAGGATTTTTGGAGCATAGAATTTTGCAAAAAATCTCCAGTCATTTGCTGAATGTAATGTATCATCGTCAATAATAAAGAATCTTTGAAGCACAAAGCTTCGCAAAAAATTCTAAGTCCTTCATGTAACATAAAGCTATACTAGAGATCCAAGGTAATCTCCGGAGTCTGAACTCCACAAAAATTTCTAAGTTATTTGCGAAGCGCAAAGTTCCACTAGAAATCCAAGGAAATCTCAAAGCGTGAAGCTCCATAAACACTCTAAGCCACTTGCAAGAATGGAAACTCCACTAGTAGTCCTAGGCAATCTTTGAATCATGATGCTCTACCAAAAATTCCAAGAGATTCACAAAGCAAGAACGCCCATGGCAAAAATAGCTAAGTCTCACCATGATCCACAAGCCCAAACTCATTAGAGAGACCCAGTTTATGCCTCAAAAGATCTAATTTCTTTAGAGTGAACAAACAAGGCAGAACTGCCAATGCCAACAAGGCTACCATTAACAATAGGAACACCCCTAAAGTACCCCTTAAAAAGGTCCTCTTCTCCAAACTTAGACTCTGATTTAGACTTTGAATTTAATGAAGTGGACGACTCAAAAATTCAAGAATATTTGAAGCATTCTTGAGGCATAACTCTATCATCTAAGATTGGACTAGATGAAGACGCTCACGAACTCAAAACAATTCCTAAACACCACGAGGAGGACAACCCCTCGTGAACATGGACCAATTTGGTACTATTGAGACCACCAAAAATGGCAGGCATCTTGGGGGCGGAGCCCAATAGAGGAATGCTCACCTAGGTAACCACATGCACTAAAGGCACAAAACGAGCACCTGACCAAGAGACAGGGGCTTGTTGCATGGGCCTCTCGAGCACCCGTAAGGCAGTCACCTAAGGTGGCAACACCCTTGCACCACCCTACCCCATAATGGCAGCCAACGTCCTGCTACTTGTCACAATCATCTTTGAACATACGTGACTTCAGATTCTGACTCAAATTTGGTCGCACTATCGTCATCTTACTCTTAGAATTGGATATATCTCACTCCTAAGTTCTAACTCCCCAATAGTAACATACTCAAAAGAGTTAGAAAATTTGAGTAATGAAAAAGAGTAAAAGAAAAGGTAAAAAGGTACCTTGAAAACTCATTTTGGCCACAAAGATGACTTCCCAAGCATTAAGAATTGTCTAAGCCCCACGGAGGACAAAAATCACTTGCAAACATCACTTCTCGAAGGAAACAAGTGAAAGAGACTCAGGAGTCTCCCAATTATTTCATTCTTGATTTACTTAAAATTATCCCAAAAATTAATTAAATGTAAATCAATACAAAACGATGAAATTATTTATTTTGATATGGTAAAATAAAATTAACCCTTAAGCTACACTTTTGATATGAAAAATAAAATTTCAAGTTAAAAATAGGAGGGTCTGATTATAGCAAAATAAGACCATAAGGGCAAAAAAGTAACTAACAAATAAGGGCTAATGAAATTAATTAATAAATGATAAAAGGTCAGTCATGAGCCCAATAAATTAAACTCACCAAGATGGACACTCTAAATTTTAGTAGGCCAAAACCCACTAAGGACTTAATCAATATAAATACCAGTTTCTGAAGTCGAAAAGGCATATAATCAATTATTTGCAAGCTCGAGTTGTGTCTCAACATAAATGCATTGCAAGAGCAAAAGTCCAACTCAACTTATTGATATTAAGAAAGGACCTCAACTCCATTTTTGTGCAGTATTAAGTATATATTTTAACTTTTAAACTTATCAATCTTCGTTCACATACATTGTAATCTTAATTTCTTTGTTTTATAATAATATTTTTATTCTTATTTATGAAGGTATATTAACAGAGATTTTTGAATATATGTTACCAACAAGATGTATAGTATTTACTATAAATAAGTGAAATATAATATGCAAAATTGAAAAGAGAATAAAAATGAGTGCACAAAAAGGTATATGTGCCATTATAAGAAATTTAGAAAAAGAACTATCTTTTTAACATTTATTATGAAACTTGAATACCATTTAAAATATTTGTGAAAATTCAATTATTAATTTAAGATTCATAACGAGACTTGCCTATCAATTTAACTTTCATCTTTAAAATATATCGTATTTATAATGCATTATAAATTTAATGCTAAGGATAAGAAATAAAATACATGCATTATACATCTTTCTTGGAGAAGCAAAAGAACATTGATAAGAGGGAATAGATAAGCAAGTGAATGAGATTAAGCTTTCTATATTGCAAATAACATCATCATCATCGTAGGTTTTAATTTTATGAGAAAATAATTTACTTTAATTCAGATTATCTAATCAAACAAATGCATGAGATGCTTTCGTGGTTTATTTTTTAATTTTTGTTGATTATCTATGAATATTATATTAATTGTGAAAACTAAGTATCACTAAAAATAATCAACAAAATATAGGAATTAATATTTGAATTTCACATTGATACAAGAAAATATCATCCTAAGAGTAAGAAAGTAAAAAAATTAAATAAAATGGTCCAATTATATAAATAATAATTAAGGAAAAGGCCACTAGACCCAATAGATTAAGCCCATTAAAATGGGCACCAAACCCAATTGGGCTTAAACCAACTAAACACTTAGTTATTATAAATATCAATTCTAAAGTCAAAAAGAGGTCGAAAAATCATTCTCAAAATTTTTCGAGCTTTGACTCTATGCAAACGTGTTTTGGAGCCAAAACTCTCTCAAATTAGATAACTTCCAGAAAGGACCCCAGCAACATCATTTTGATGCTATTTTTGGGGACTTCCATCGAGAGTGATGAACGTTGAGAATGTAGACGAGTTTTAGAACTTGAGATTTTAGTGCCCATGTCACCCCAAGAGGTGAGAACACAAAAGATAACTTGCCTGAAATGCAATCTAGTGCAACATCAGAGCTAGCACCTACAACGCATCCGGCATCAAAAGAGATGCCAACACAGTATAATCCACCTCCAGAGGATCGATATTACAAATGACTCAAGAAACGATGATGGTACTATTGGAGAACGCCTTTGCACAAGTTGAGACCAAAACAGGAGCAACTCTCATCCTCTCACTGGGGTAGGGGATCCTCGTTGTTCTAAGAGATAACAGATCAAAGGAAGAACTAAGAGTGGGACACCACGCCACCTCCACCTAAGCAAGTAGATGTGGACTCCTCCCTTTAAGTTGACTTACTATAACGATTGCCTAATGTGATAGAAGTTCAGACTTATTAAGTCGTACTCCAATGCTTATGTTGCTTTCCTGAGATGTACCCCTTTTACCTGGCTTGCTCCCCCTGAACATGATGATTGCTAACCTTCCTGAGTTTGATGGCACGATGGACACTAGCAGTACCTAAATAATTTTTTTCGAGGATGGAGCTCTACGATCTATGCAAAGCTGCCTAATACAAGATATTCCACACCACCTTCACCAATTCTGCTCTGACATAGTTTAACCAAATGTTAGTTGGATTCATCACAGGTTGGGAGTAGTTGGCCCAACATTTCCTCCACAATTTCTTCATCAACAGCAAGAACCCCAAGACATCAACTTACTTATTGACTATCAAGAAGAAAAATAAAGACTCTCTAAGGGACAACATCAATAATTTCATCCAAGCAATACATGAGATCCCTCACATAATCCAAAAGCTCTTGCTGAGCATTATTTAGTAAAGCGTGAAGCATCAGAGGTTTCGGGAGTTTATAGCTAGAAAGCCACCAACCATGCTTGAAGTACACCTCATCCAAGCACAAAAGTACATCTAGATCAAGGAGATAATGGCCTCTCATGATGCCAGTAAGTGTAAAGCTCGAGATGAATAAGACAATAACAATAGGAAATCAGGAGACTACTAATGTAGCCCTCATAGAGCTTTTTCTATGTACATCCTCTTCATAGCATTCATAACACACATTCTAGTCGTGGCAGAACAACGAGACTTGATCCAACACCCCGTAAAGATGATAGACAATCCGAAGAGATAGAAGTCTGATAAGTGGTGCTGCTTCCATCGAGACTATGGGCATACCATCGAAGAGAGTCAACATCTAAAAGACGAAATCGAGAGGCTAATTCAAAGGGGATACTTGAAGCAATATATGGATCAAAAGTAGGATACTCCTAACAGGAGGTTCGAAGTTAGAGGTAACGAATATCGACAAAGCTCACTTGATGAACCGTTGGAGCCGAATAAACCATAGTGTGAATAAGACCCAAAAAGCTTTCCTACTACCGGTGTCGTTTTCATGATCTTTGGAGGACTTGTAGGAAGCAACCCCTCAAACATAAGAAAGGCGTTGATGAGCAACAAGACAAACTCAATCCTACTTGGTTGACCCAATATGGGAATATATGAAGTACTCCTATGCTGCCCAACATTACTTTTGGAGAAGAAGATATGGAGGTTAAGCAAGGTTAACATAATCGTGCCTAGTAACTTTTGCCTCCCACACTAATTTCTGGATGAAAAAAATCTTAGTAGACAGCAGGAGCTCAATAGATATAATCTTCTAAAAATGCCTTCTCCAACTTGGCATGGGTAGCGCCCAACTGTAGAAAATCAAAATGCCCCTTGTGGGATTCACTGGCGAGGCAATGAAGGCCCTCGTGGAAGTCTCTTTCCCCCTCTCCTTAGACATTTATCCCCGGTATGTCATGAAGATGGTGAGGTTCTTTTTTGCCAAGATCCCATCGACTTATAATTCATATTGGGAATGCCAACTTCAAACCTCTTCCAAGCAGTGGTATCAACTTACCACATGAAAATAAAGTTCTCAATGCTGAGTGAAACGGGTGAAGGTGTTAGTGCCAGCATCCTAAAAGGAATAAAGGTCCATGCAGGTGATCTGGACAATGCAAAAGGAGATCAAGACAACAAGCGAAAAGACAAGATGCCATCAAACATTTAGTATCGTTGATGCAGTGAAGTTGACAACACTTGAAAAGATATAATGATAAGTTCGATCTCTTCTCACAAAGCAATGCTACAGAATTTTTAAATTTATTTTGAAAATGTAATTTATGTGTTTTTTTCTAATAAAATCATATAGTAGCATATATGCTACTTAATCATTGTAATTTATTTAGTAATGTACTTTATAATATTTAACACATTGCATTTATAAATATTTTGCAACTTAAAAGCCTTTTCTCATAGCGATTAGTTTGTTTATTTACATCTGAAGGGACTTATTACATTTATTGTAATATATTTATAATACATTTTATTTATTAAACATTTTGATATATATATTTATTAAGTTAAACAAATGTGTTTGTTATGTAGTAAATACATAGTATATAGACAAATTAGTTACTATTTGTTACGGAGGAGTTTTGACTAAGAAATTCTCAAAGCAATCACCATCTTAAATAGTGATTACTTTCTTTAGCATTAATTTCCATGCAAGTTATTGTTTTATGCGTAAGGCCAAATTTATCATTTACACTATTTTAGAATCGTACATTTTTTACGGTCCAGATTTTCTTAAATCAATCATATGGTTGAGATACAACAGATATATACGACCCTGCCGACCGTAGAAAGCCGATTATAAATAGATGGGACCAACCTAATAGCAATAACAACTAGCTTTCCACAGTCAGGTAAGGGTCGTACCTACCTAACGTATCCAAACCGTTCGATAAATTTAAGAAGATCTGGATCATCAAATAGGTTTGACTCTAATAAGATATAAACAACAAATTTGGCCTTACACCGAAAACAATAACTTGCACGAAAAATAATGATTGAAGAAATTGCTAATCTTTCAGTACAAAATCCTCAATGAGAAATAGCGACTGGTCTGTGCATATATTATGTATTTAATACATAACAAACAAATAGCTTAACAAATAGACATAAAAAAATTTAATAAAGAAGATGTGTTATAAAACAAATAGTAACAAATGTAATAAGTATTTTCAGCCATAAATAAAATCACTATTTGGTACAACAAAACACATTTAAGTTGTAAAATATTTATAAATACATTATATTGAAAATTATGAAATAGAAGAGGAAATAAAGCATAATGACTATAAAAATAAAAAAATGAAAATAAACATATAATCACTATTTAACATGGCGACTAATGTCTAATTTACTTGTCATTGTATTTAATATAAGGGAAGGAAATGTAAAGATCGTAATAAACAAAAAAGAAAATAAAAAAGGTCTACTTATCAATAATGTGTTGAGTGTTATAAAATACAATAATAAATAAAGTATAATGATTACTATAACAAAAAATGAACCAAATAATCGCTACTTAAGGTGGCGAGTAAAATATAACTTAATATAATAAATAAAAAAGAAAACAAAAAATAAACAAGTAATATAATATGCAACTTAAATGGCTACTCAATCTAGGAATTTTGTGTTTGAGTAATATAAGTATTTTAATAAATATATAGAGAGCTTTCAAAGAAATCGCTACTCAATATGGCCATATTATATTTTAATATTATAAAGATTATAAATATATATATATATAAATTGTCAATTCTTGAATAAAATACAATTTTTCAATCAATTTAAAGTATGAAAAATACATATATGCACAATTCTTGAACAAATTTAAAAATCCATCGCATTGTTTGAGAGAAGAGATCAAATTTGTCATTATAATTCTTTATGTGTTGTAATATCAATATGTCAGTCGTATCAAATATTGGATGGTATCTTATCATTGATTGACTTTCAATGTGTAAGTACAATGCTACCCACCCGTAAAAAGCCCCAACAACAACACACACTCACTCCAAGCGCCAACGCCATGCATGAGAAACACCCATTCTTATAATCCCCAAACAGTCCCAACGCCCATCGTGTCTTGAACTTATTCATGAGAGAGAGAGAAAAGAAGAAGAAGAAGAAGGAGAAGAAGGAAAAGAAAAAGAAAACAACACGTTTTCGATAACAATTGTGCTTTTACTTTTTCTTGCCTCCTTTATCCTTCCTCTCCTCTGTACACACACACCCACACATTTCTTTCTTACCTCTGTATACTAATGTCCGGAAAACCTAGATCCGCTCAATAAAAAATTGAACATCCTTCACACGCTCGATAAAAAATTGAAATGGCAGCAGTATCAGTATCAGCACACACTCTCTTAAAAGAAAGAAAATATCCACTCATATTCTCCTTCTTCCTCTTATTAATATTCGTCACTTTTCTATTCATCTCCAATCCACGGCCCCACATTGCCATCGCTGCCGCCGATCTCAATCAACCCAGCTCTTTTCCCTCCAACCCCGAAATTCCTCCTGTTTCCGGCCCTTTACAAGAAAACAACATTTCCTCAAACAATGACTCTGCAATAATTATCAATGTCAGTACTAATGCAAATGCTAATAATGGCAAAATTGTAGACAATGGTGCTGCTGTTAGTGATAACGATCTGGTGGTGGATATGGAGTGGGAGTTGTGTAAGGGATCGGGAGCGGTGGATTACATGCCGTGTTTGGATAATTGGGATGCGATAAGGAAATTGCGTTCGCGGAGGCATATGGAGCACCGGGAGAGGCATTGCCCTGACGCGAGTCCGAGGTGTTTGGTTCCTTCGCCTAAAGGGTATAGAACTCCGGTTCCATGGCCTAAGAGCAGGGACATGGTGAGATCATTCATTCTTTAGTGGTAAGGTTTATGTTCTTGTTTCTGTTTAGTTTGCCTTTTTTCTGGGCTGTTTGTTCAAAGTCTTGCCCGAGTTTCTTGGATCAAGCTCTTGAGCAGCTGCACTTGATGTTTTAGATGAGTTGCAAATATAACTATAGTTTTTATTCTCCCTGTTTTCTGGAAGCAATTATTCAATTCAATTTTGTTTTTACACTGTCTATGCACAATAGTTATTTTTGTAGAGCTGACAATCAGATGTAATTTTCACAGGTTAATTGTTTTTTGTCGTTTCTAGGGAGGTGAAATGAAAATTCTTTGTTCTAAGATTGGCTTAACTTTACAATTTACTGATATTAATATTAGTTATGAAAAATAGTTTTACCCTTTTCTAAAATGAGGTGCATTACATCAACTGCTGGTTGTATACAAGAAATTTTCACCATGACCACATTGAATACTCTGTTAATTGCATCCTTTGCTACTATTACATCCACGGTGGCTCTATTGTTTGGATCTTTTGTTAGTGAAACATTTATGGTGAACACTTCAATGATTGTTTCCTTTTTTACTTAATTGTTTCACAGATATGGTACAGCAATGTCCCTCATCCTAAGCTTGTTGAATACAAGAAGGACCAGCATTGGGTAGTGAAATCAGGTGACTACTTTGTTTTTCCTGGCGGCGGCACACAATTCAAGAATGGAGTGAATCAATATATTGAGTCTATTGAAAAGGTAATTCAATAAATTCTTAGCAGCGAATCCTAATTTACTTTCAAAGTTTCATGCTCAGCCCAAATTACTTATTTGAAGTAGGATGTCGTGCATTGATTATGTTATTGCATTGTTTGGCTTAGCAGCTGGTATGGGGGACTTGCAACTGTAGATGCTAACAAATGGAAGACATTAAAAATCTTACTGTATTAGGTCTAGAGACATTGATGGTCAAGATCCTCTTTTAACTATTTTGTTCCAGACCTTGCCAGTGATTGAATGGGGGAAGAGAACAAGAGTAATCTTGGATGTTGGCTGTGGAGTTGCTAGCTTTGGTGGTTCTTTGCTGGACAGAAATGTCATTACTATGTCTTTTGCCCCAAAGGATTCACATGAGGCTCAAATACAATTTGCTCTTGAACGAGGAATTCCAGCTATGCTCTCAGTCATTGGAACACAAAAACTTACATTTCCTGATAATTCTTATGATTTGATTCACTGTGCGCGGTGCCGTGTTCACTGGGACGCTGATGGTAGAACTCTCTTTCTACAAGTTTTCTTCTATCTTTAGATACAAGTTTATCACTATATGAGGAGTAGTTGGAAATTTGTAGGTGGGAAACCATTGATGGAACTGAACAGAATTCTTAGGCCTGGAGGATATTTTATTTGGTCAGCCACACCAGTCTATAGAAGTGAGGAAAGAGATCGAAAAGTCTGGAAATGTTAGTTATCCAGTATACTTCTCCTCATTCCATTCTTAAAAAATAATTTTTGTGATCAATGTTACTTAAAATTTTATGCTAGCATCGCATTCCTGTTTCTTGCAGCTATGGCAGCTCTGACAGAAGCAATTTGCTGGAAGGTAGTGGTAAAGACTTTCTTTGATTCTTCCCAAGTTGGTGTTGTTATATACCAAAAGCCCGTGTCATCTTTCTGCTATGAGAACCGCAAAGAGAACAATCCACCAATATGCAACTGGGGCAAAAGGCCAAATAATTCTTGGTATTGTATGCCAAAATTTGATGATCTTTATCCTCATTAGAGTTATCTCTGTAATCATCGCTTATCACATTTATATTCTTGCAAAAGGTATGTGCCTCTGGAGAGTTGCCTAGTGCCACTTCCAGGTGACTCAGATAAGTGGCCCTCACCATGGCCGGAAAGGCTAAGTGATGCACCTCAGAGCCAGTCAACAGAACCAGATGCTGAAGAAACCTTCAGAGGGGATACCAGACACTGGTCTGCACTTGTCTCAGAAGTTTATCTTGGAGGTCTTGGCATAAATTGGTCAAGTGTGAGGAATGTGATAGATATGAATGCAGGTTATGGAGGGTGAGATAGGCTTCTCAACTTATCTTTTTAACACCAAGTTCCTCAAAACTTCCTTGATGTTGTTTTTGTTAATCATTTGGTTTCTTTTTTCATGCTGGTTGCAGATTTGCTGCTGCACTCATAAACCTACCCTTATGGGTGATGAATGTTGTTCCAATTCATGAACCAGATACTTTACCTGCCATTTTTGATAGAGGGTTGATTGGAACTTACCATGATTGGTGTGAATCTTTTAACACCTACCCTCGAACATATGATCTTCTGCACTCCAGTTTCCTCCTCAAAAACTTGTCCAAGAGGTGACAATGCAACTCCTCTTTTGTGCAATTATAATATCCCTGAACCTTACATATTGAAGATGATTATGTAGTAGTATAATCCCAATCTGTAAGTATAGAAACTTTAGCTAAGTTGGTTGTGCATTTTACTTTGTCAGGTGTGATATAATAGAAATAGCTGCAGAGGTGGATCGCATATCAAGACCAGGTGGATATTTGCTGGTTCAGGACACAATTGGTATTATTACCAAGCTTACACCAATCCTGAAATCGCTTCATTGGTCGGTAAATGTACATCAAGAACAGTTTCTAGTTGGCAGGAAAGACTTTTGGCGGCCGGATACAAAACCTATTGTTTGAAAATTCCTCATATTCAACCATGCATATCTGTACCTTAATTTCCTCTGCATTAAGTGCTAAGATTATTTACTCATATTTCAATTAAAGCAGGGAGTTTTTGGAGCATCCTATATTGTGAGTTCAAATATTTTCTCAGAGAGAGAGAGAGATATTTGTATCTCCATTTTGTAGGCTAGATTGAGCAAATAACTAACTCTTCTGCAAGGATAATTCGAATGAAATGGCAAATAAACCAAAAGAAACTCAGCAATGCATCGAGCCAATTTTTATTAGAAACTTCAAAGCGCCATGGATAAACATACAATCTCTTATATAACTATTATTTAATCGTTCCAACAAAAGTGCATATGATAACTCACAAAAATCCCAAATGCTATATCAAAAAGTGGAAACGACAGGTGGGAAAGGAAGACCCTGAAGATATACCAAGTAAAAGGCATTCCTGCAGTTTCAGCAAAATACGGTATAATTAAAAGGTAGCTGCAGAACAGAGAAAGTTCTTTGTGTCAGTCTCAATTGAGCCATTGTCAACCGAAACCCGCCGAGTATAACAACCATAACTACCCTCCACTTCATAAGTTTGAGAAGTAGTTGCTGAACCAGACAAGACATCATTATCCTGCACAAACATCCATCCCTTAGATGTCTGACTGTTTTCTGTACTGCTCTCAAACTCGGCATTTTCCGTCTGGTCCTTCACCTTCAGCTCCTCCTTCAGAGAATGTTCCAAATTGGTGGTCATCAAGTAAGTATCCTTCACCGCTCCAGCTACGCTGGTCGTAGTTATTTTGAGAGGATATTTTCTTTCCAAAGTAAAACTTGAAATCATCTTCCCTGTGTCAGATTCCAGCCTTAGTTTATTCTTCATCTTCACTTCCTGCTTCACTATCTTTAATGCTCCGTCATCCTTAAATTTGATCGTGTTCTCAAAATCAAACTTACTGGAAACGTGGGTAGTGAAATTGCCAGCACTGGAATTCACCCACCCCGAGAATGAACTCTCTCTCTCCCCCTCAATCTCAAACTTCCCATTGAGTTGGTTGAAGGAAGACTCCCGTTCAACACAACTACTTGGATCACTGAACTTAATAGCCCCAGCTTGAACCTTATCCACTTTATCATCCAACCATAAATGCAAATTTGCATTGACTAGCCAAAAGGAAATAGCATCAGCCACTCCAAGCCCAAAATAATGCACTTTCCCATCAAGCAACACGCCTAACATTGGCGTCAACTCAATTTCATAAGAAGGCAAATCAAAAGCCCCAATTGCAACTACAGGATCCCAGAAGAAAGGATTGATCCCTCCAGTGAAGATCACAGGAAATGGAATTATTGATCCAACTGAATTATCGTCGAGCTTCACCACGACTTCACGATATGCTCCATGGCCTCTCTGTGTGGGCAAATTGTTAATCTTAATGTAGGAATCCGGGGGATTCGAGTACCAAAACTCATCATTCCCATGAAAGGAAACATAAACCTCAATCACAGCTTTGTATGTGTTCAATGGGATTTGAATCCCCTGGTAAACTGCATCCAATTCGCTCTGCATTTTGAACCAAAACCCATCATCTCCACTTGCAGATATGGGGATAATCAAATCTGCTGGAATTTCTTTCAATTTTAGAACATCTTTCAAGTCCGATGACATTGAGCTCTCTTTCAATTTCCTATTGGTTGACTTTCGACAGGGTGGAAACAGAGTTAAACGGTTGACGGCGTCACTGTCTGTTCCAGTGCTGGCATCGTCATAGTACAGGAAAGTGAGGTTGACCTGGTAAATGCCGGTGTACACGTCGTTAACGACGTTCTGGAGCATAACGGAGAGAGTGAGATTGGATTGTCGGAGGAGGGAGGAGTATTTAGTTACGTCCTTCCGAACATTCCAGAATATTCCTTCAGGGGTGGGCTCCGGAGTGCTGGTTCGGAGGAGCTCCACGCCGGCGAGCCAGACTCCGGCTATCCGATCATACTGGGACCCATTGGAGGCGCCCGAAAGATGGAGAACAGTGCGTGACCATGTGCAGTTAGTAGGAGAGAAGTAGGTGGTGTTGGTGGGCGGGAGGTCGATCGTGTTCCCGAAGCTGTGGGAGAGGATCGGGAGGGTGCATGAGGGGGTGAGGGTGTCGGAGGGGAGAGGGCCCGTGACTTCAATGACTTCTTTGGGTGGTGTCGTGGTGGAATTTTGGAGGTGGAGGTGGAGGTGGAGGCGGTGTTTGTTGAAGTGAGACTGGTGGCGCGGTGGTGATGAGGCGGCGGAGAGTGGAAGAATTAAGGATAGGGAGAGGAGGAGGAGAAGGGAAGGATACATTTTTGGCGGAGTGTGGTGGTGGTTGAAGAATTGAAGGTAGTAGGAGAAGATCTCTGATCAGGAGAGTGGAGAGAAAGGCGGGATTTCTGGCTTGGGTTTTGACTGACTAGTTAGTTTATTTCATTTTCCCACTGGTAAGTGCTACTTAAATAGAGCAGGCGCCAGGCTGGGTAATTATAACTATTAGCGATTTTTGTACAGACAATAATTTTATAAACTATACTATATCTATATTACAAAAAAAAGAAAGAAAGAAAATTACACGTCCAAAATGATAGTTACTGTGGAACATCAATTATGAACTATCAATTATATTTTTAATTTTTACTTTAAATTAGAAAAATGCTTCACTTATAATGAAATAACAGAACACAAGCAATATGATTAAAATATAATCAAAAAAATTATAAAATATGTGGACACATGTATCCAGCATTTTTGTAGTTTTTAATATTTGCCACATGTGGGTTTATACTAATATATAATTAATATTATACATTATTCAATATATATTGTTTAAATTACATTATATTTATCTATTATATACAAATTGAATGCTTTATTATTTATTAATATAATTAGTAAAAATATTATAATAATTAAATTTATGCATACATGAATGATATGTCACAACGATTAGTATAAAATTAATAAAAAAAAATATATATTTTTTAATATAGTTCTAATTTTTTGAATACTTTTAATATAGTTATTTTAAATATTTACATAAAAAAAATAAAAAAATTATAATAAAATGATAATAATGGTGTATAGAGTAATTATAGGAATTAAAAGCTAAAAATAAGGGTATCTAGGTAAATCACGCAGAAACATATCAAAAGAATTTGATACTATATTAATAGTATAAAAGATAGATATTATTTAATTAAATCAAATTACATATAACAATACTAATATTTTATTTTATGACATTATTATATTTTTATTTAATAAATTACAATTCACATGACACACAACGTTTTTCCGTTAAGCTTAATACACATACCACAATCCACATATGAAGTGACATAAATGTATTTTGGTTGTATTTGGTTATGTTTTTTGTTTAATTTTATTATATATTTTGAGAGAATGAATTATTGGAGAATGTGAAAGTTATTTTTTGGTATGTTTGTTTATATTTTTCGGGAGATATTTTTTATTATAACAGCTAAATCAATGTTTTTTTGTTGGGTTTTTGGGGTGAAAATGAAATTGAGTTATTATTTTAATGTTAGAATAGTAATAAAATATATATAATGTATATATGATATATACATGTATATATTGGAGAATGTGCATTTTGAAGGAAAAGTGAAGATATGTTTGGTTATATTTCCCAAAACTAATGTTGTTTCGGGGAACCATAACCAAACAAAGCATTAGTTTATTTATTAAAGGTGCTTCAACTAGTTTAATTTATTACTTTTTATAAAAAGACTATGGGTTTGAAGTTTGAACATGTTTATTATAGTAGTTCATCAATTTAATAGAAAAATTAGCATGATTTATGTTTTAGTTGAATTACAATAATGTTGTTTTTATGTTTTAGACAGTAACTATAAGTTGTTGTAGATATTTTATAATAATAAAAGATTTGACAATGTGAATAAAGATTATTATTAATTATGATTTAGAAAACAAATTCTAAAAATAAATAAATAAATAACTTAGAACAATTTGTTGATTGATGTACGAGCCCAAGCCCCAATGTAAAATCCATGTGACACCCTGGTTCTGCTAATTTAAGTCGGGGAAGTGTTTTGAGTTGCCGAATCTAGATCAAGTAAAAAATAATGATCTCGGCTTAATCAAAACTTATTTTCGCCAAAAAAAACATATATATATATATATATATTAAAAGAACATGTTTGAAACGAAAGAGATGTGATTGTTGGAGCAATAAACGCCATCAAACTTACCATTTGAAATTACTAGCAGTTATTGCATGCACACGATTTTTGTGTGCATAAAATATTTTTGAATAATACGTATTATATGTGCATATTTGTCACATTTATTATACTAAAATTGGTATGCATCTAAAATATGTTTATAATATGCATAATTATGAAAAAAAAAAAAAAAACCATTCATATAAAATAAATATTTTATATTTCATTATTGGATTAAATAAAAATATTCAAGATTCATCAAAGTATGAGCTTATCTTACAGTAATGGAAGGTTTTTAAAGATATGATGGTTATTTGGATTGTATATTACAATTATAACCTGATTTTACTGAATGTGTATGATAAATAAAAAGAATAAATTTGGTACATTCAAAATTTAGTAACATAACTACCTATATGTATATGAATTTCTATTTTTAATTTTATTTTATGAAAAAATAGAGGACAAAACTTATAAAAATAAGAAATAACTTTCACTCTAAACACAAAATAGTCTTCTTTTGTATAATAGTATAGATATTAATCAATAAATATTTATTTAATTAAAATTTTTTTGAAAGACATATCTATTCAATTAAAATTCTTCCAACGGTTATTATCTATATGCTATATATACTATATATAATAGTATATAAGTAAAAACAGCTCCCAATGATTTTTCTTTTATATATATATATATATATATATATTTTTATTGAAAAGGCATGAACCATTATTCTTTCAAGCTATTTCTTTTAAAACTTCAACCTCAGCTTAAATATTGAAAGATTTTTATTTAAAAATAAAAAATAAAAAATCAACGCCTCTAAACTTACTTTTTGACATGAAGTAAATCAACTAAGAATGAAAGAAGCAGTCGTGAGGAAATCATCTTTTATTATAACTTACATCACCGTCCAATTGTTACTTCTCAGCATCATACTCTTGTGAATAATATTTACCCAAATTGATGTGAAAACTTTGGGTTCTGTCATTGTGGATTTCAAGGCCTCAATTTCAAAACTTGGTCCCATTGGAATTGTTCTTTCCTCCATGATATTTTTAATCAATTTAAATTTTTGCTTCTCTCTTGTAGAATAATAGTAAATTGATGTTACGTTTAATTATCTTTTGTTAACCTTAATAGTGAATGAATTGTCACGTCAATGCTATAAAAATTCAACAACAATTATTAATGATATATCTAAACATATTATGAATTAATTCCTGTTGACACAATACATTGTCAATACACGCGTATCCATTCACACTCTAAGCAAAAAAACAGCGGCAAAGATGTGTGTCGCATTTATGAAAAATTAAATTCGACAAAGAATAGATATTCGACAAACTTACAATGAATTTTAATCTCCAAACCATTGAAGTAACTTCATTCTCAACGTTGAAAGATGAAAATCTTTATAATATTATGAATCATTAAAATTGGAAGAATTTTAATTCGGATAGTAAATGAAAATTCGAATGCTATTATTTGGATCCTTGGGTCTATTGGTGCGATCCCAAGGAGCTAGAGTAGGACTATTGATTAGAAAGTACCAAAACAATCAGAGTGTTCCGCGTAGTTCATTGATGGTGCAATTTGTGCCCCAATAGATATTAGAGTTGTTATTTGGTTATTTATATATACGCATATCAAGAGTTCGTTAGAATTTGAACACCGAACTTTACAGTTCTTGTGTAAGACTTATTTTATTTTGGGTCAAATGCCACTTGACATATTAAAGTTAACGATAACTACTCCAATTTTCCTCTCTTTCTACATTATTTTACCTCGCCTTAGACATAATCTAACTTAAGGTTTGATGGTTTCATATTTAAGAATCCCTTGACAACGGATAACCCTAACTTATTTTGGTAGAGCTCCAATCCGATGAGAAGGATATTCCACGAAAAACATCAAATTTCAATTTTCTCTCAGCACTAGTGATGGCCCTCATTATGCATATATGTGCCGTGAAGTGATGATTTTTGAGATGAATTTATGCTAGCTTTATGTTGTTTTTGTTATATGAAGGAAATGCCCCTTTGGATTTTGAAGAATCTTTGTGGAACATTTGGATTGCTAATAATACAACTAGCTAGGAAAGACATACATCTTCATGATCTCTCTCATTTATTTGATTTTTGGGACCATTTTATGATGTTACAAGGGAAACTTCTGAGAAGTTCTGCAGCAATATGAAAATCAATTATTAAATAGGTAAAGTGTTGTTCTGAGGAAACGTTTCAACACATAAAGCCTTTTGTTGTTGGTGAAAACGTAGAAATTGGATTTCGAATCCTGTTTTATAACATGTCCAATAACGCTTTGGCCTGTTGCGTATTTCTGTTCAAAAATTGATAGAATTACAAGCAGGAATATTTTGTGTGTGGGACCAAAAATAGAAAAAAAATTGGTGAAGAGAGATGCAATTTTTTATTTAAAAAATATCCAGATATTAATTGCTAGTTGTTTTGACAGATCACACGTCATAGTTTGATGCATACGTACTATACAGAATAAGATAAATATACATATAAACCTAATTCAGAGCTCGAGCAAAGTATCACTAATTAGCAACTGAGATATATATAATTTTTGGGCAACTAGGAATTGCGACAGAAATTTATTTAAGAAAATTTAGTGAGCACGGAAGCACGCAAATTAAGTAGAATAATATTTTCAGCTGCAAATAAAAGTGGGTACCAGATTTAGTTTGATATGGAGCGTCGGAGCTTCTTAAATTGTAGGTGATGGCCTCATCTAGTAACTAATTTAGAGATTATTTAGTTAAATTTATTTAAAATATCTTATGAGTTTTTATGGCCGATAAGAGATTTTGAATGTTAAATCTTATTTCTAAAATAAGCTTTTGAAGATTTTAGATAAGCTAAGACTTTAAAATTTATAAATGTAAATAATGACAACTTTGTGACTGACATGTTTAAAATCAAATGAGTTTGCTAACATCAATAAAATAAGTTAGAAATTTTTTATATATTTATAAAGAGCTTATATGACCTTAACAATATTTTATCTTGGGAATTTACAACATTTTCTTTCTAAAAATTTATCCAACACTTTATAAAATTTTGTAAACTCCCTAACATCTTATATAATATTTGAAGGAGCTAATAAATCCACCTAAACACCCTCTTAATTCAATTTTTTTGAGTTACTGTTTTGTTGGCATTCATGTTGGACAATTTTGTTCCTATAAAAATTCATGAACATGCATAAGAGATAAGAGGAGCAACTTATAAATTGTTTAAGAGTAAGGGTTAGAGTTGGACTTTGAAGTGATAGGCGATAGCCTGACGCCTCTCTTAGAGGGCAAGACTAACACATTAATTAATAATAAGATCGCTTGCATATTTAATTCAAGGACGGATCACATATAATAATTGTATATAAAATCTCATAGTCAATGCATATATATAAGCGTAATTTAGTAAATTCATTAATGATAAAGAGGCAGCAGAAAAGAGTCGATCGAGGCACGCACTGCTTCTGTCTGCTGTCAGGTATGGATTTAGAGCAGAAATTAAAACGTCTGTTGGGATTGGAAGTATGATATTTGTACCCACAGGCTACATATACACAAACATCATAATCAACATATTTAACATGAGACTCTCAGATGACGACTAGTTGTCAAATTTTCTCACACAAGAATAATTTGTGTTGGAAGGAGTGTAGTCTAAGTAATAACGAGGAAGCTTCGTGGGCATCATGCTGATCTAACTTTTGGGAGAAAAACCAAAATACTACAGCCCAAAATATGCAGCACACTACACACCTTTTTCTAGAGTTAGCTCTAGAGAGGAAAAAACAATGTTTTGGTTTTATTTTACCACGCCATTTTTCACCCAACGAAATAAAATCAAACATATTTTGGTACTTTCATCCAAAAAGTCCAGCATAATACATCAAAATATCATCACCAACTCTAACGTACGTCTCAAATTTCCAAGATAGACATAAATATAATATATATATATATATATATATATTTATCTCCAAATCAAAACTAAACTAAAAATATCATTGTTGCACAAAATAATATCTATACTATTTCTAAAACAATACTAAATATTACAATCTTCCAACCCATTCTCCAAAACATTTCCTCAAAACACTTCAAATAAAACCAAACACTACCCTCTCAACATATCAATCTTAAAAGGGCTCTTGAAGCCCGGGAATCCAGTACTAATCATTTGAATTATAAGAAATTAATACAATAAAGTACTGGTTTGGTGATGGCCGCAGAATTACAGCTACAAGTTGTGTATTAAAGGAGTTGAGGACATGGTTGAGGGATCTAATGATGCAGCCCCTTTGTCTAGTAGAAGCTGTGTTATATCCTCATATTCCATCAATTTTGAGATGTATAGTGGGGTTGCACCTTTCTTGCTCTTGGCATTCATATTAGCTCCTCTATTGATAAGAACCTCAACAGTCTCAATGCTCCCTCCTTCGACAGCCAAATGCAGCGGTGTGTGACCTTCAGCATCCTGGCATTCTACATCAGCACCAAACTCAACAAGCATCATCACCACATCTTTGCTGCCTTTAATAGCAGCCACATGGAGTGCCGTCAAACCATATTGATCACAGAAGTTCATAGTTGCCCCTTTTTCCAGTAGTGATTCCAGTATCTCAAGCTCTCCACGTCTAGCAGCATGAACCACAGCTTCACCTCGTTCAAGTATTTTAACTACGTCCCTCTGCACATTGCCAATGAAGATTAATGAGAGTCTAGAACAGTGAACAGTGGGCTAAGCACTGAGTTATCTATACATGAACCAAAGCTTAACTTTGTACATCTTTAACTTACTAGGACCATATATGATGAAATGCCAACAGCACAGAAAGAACAGATCATACAGCATGAAATGCTCAACTGTGGAAGAGTTTACAAGAGTTTTGCAGCTTGTGGGGAAAATTTTAGTTGTTTCTGGAGTTTTAAATGATGCTTCTACTTTTAATTCTCTAACGTTAAGCCAAAAAAGAAAAAAAAATAAATTAAATTAAAAACTAAAAACAACCATCACCCAACTTCTGCAGGTTCTTAGTGCTTTTCGCTTCTATTTTTTGGATACCCATACCCTCAACTTTTACAGCAACTTTCTCTACCACTTTTTATTTCTCCAACAAAAGCTCTTGCAACACCTCCTATATCCACATGCATACAAGGACTAAGATCTTTTAAGACTTTTAATCCCTAAAATGTCTGCCAATGCTGGCCAAAATTCACTTACTTTCAAGTTGCACCTATGATCCTTCTAGAAAGGGAACAAGTTGTTGTAAAGAGTGCAATATATTTTGGCCACGTTTGATTCAAGCGATTATGATGATTATGCATTTGAATGCATGCTAGTTCATCCTAATCACATGTTTGATACGTGAGATTACGGTTATGGGCCGAGGCAAGATTTGGTCCGAGCCCGCTCCGAGCCCGCACTGTGCGTGTGATTATGGCTAATTTCAATCCCATGGTTTTTGGTGAGATTAGGTTCGGATGCAAGCAACTAAAAATTGTGTTTACGGATTTGCCCCTCATTTTGTGAGGGCAAATTACACCCATGCCCTTTTTGCAGGATGCATACCCATTTAATTCATGTTTTTTGGCAGACTATTTTCTTCCAGTAGCATTTTTTGACATAACCCAAACTTTCCCTTCTCTAATTAAATATTATTTATGATATTACTAAATAATTTATTTATTGAACAATATATTAAATTAATTAAATTTACTTATTAATTTAATAATGTATTAGTTATATTTAATATTTAATGTATTAATTAAAGTTATATTTATTCATTTAATAAATAACTTAAGATGTTTTAATTTGATATAATAAATAAATTAATCTTCTCAAAAAATATTCTTCATTAAATATTAATATTCACATTTATTTAAAATTATAATAAAAAATTTGATTATAGGGTCATACTTATGTAATAATCTATTAAGTTTAATAAATTAATATTAAAGATTATGTTTATTTATTTAATAAATAATTTAAGATAATATAATTTCATATAATATAATATTATTTATTTTTTAAATTTGATGAATTTTTATTAAGTCTTATATATATTATTAAAAAATTATTTATTTTAATAAATAACTAAGTTTTATTTATACATAAATTGTAAGTAATAAATAGTTAAATAATTATATTTTAATTAATAGACAATAATTAGTTTATAATTAATGTATAGTAATTCAATTTTTCTATAACTCGACATTAACAATTATGATATAAGCTGATTTTTTTATAATTAAAAGATAATTATGATTTCATGAATAATTAATATTTATTAATATAACCAATAATACATCATTTATTAATATTAAATTTATAAAAATGTAATTTGAAAATAAATAACCAATTAAATTAATTATACTCTTATTTCAATCATTACAAATATATATATACATACACACATCATTCAACCATAAAAATATATACATATAATACAAAAAAAAAAATCACTTTCACCTACAAATCCAACAAAAAAACAATTGATTTGACATTTACAGAAAAATTTGTCTCTCCCCAAAACACAAAGAAACAAACAACTTATTCTCAAATTATTTTCCATATTTTCCCAAAATAAAAAGAAACACAAAGCACATTCTCTAAATTTTCTCCCAAAAACCCATTCCCTCAAAATGAAGGACATGAAATGTGTGAAAAATTCCACTTCAGTTTCATTTAAATAGCCAGCAAGTGCTGAAAAGATAAAATGATACTAATGAGGGCAATAATAAAAATTCAGAAAGTAATATGTCTCAATCCCCCAAATCAAACAGGAATATAAGATTACTTAATTTATGATATGAACTATAATCTCACATATCAAACAGGTATATTAATCTATTCAAATACATGCTAATCCCATCGGACCATGATAATGTGCGATTCATAGTCGCTTGAATCAAACGCGGCCTGTTAATTATTTTCTTAGACATGGTCATTGCGTATATAAGTACACATTTCTATGGTTTTTAACAAAATACATATTTTGTTGATTGGTTACCTGTATTAAAAAATAATTCTTTTGATGTAATTTTTGGTAGGATGTAATCATCAAGTTTTCTTGTCATAAATGCCTCTGGCATTGATATTTTTGAATTCTATGCCATCTAGACTATGGATCATGCGTGAAGAATTTCAATTGTGATATGAGATTCAGAGATTCCCATGCATATTTTCAAACATATGCCAAGTTAGGTGTGTCATAATTCCCAAAATAAATGTACCCAATCCAACAGAAAAACCTTGATGCTGACAAGAAATTCTCTTGTCAATCATCCGATCAATCATGCAAGCGTCCTGTGGCCTTGGTGCAAGGCATCCAATCCGACATAAGACAAATTCTCATACGTAATGATGATATAAGTGACAGTTTTCTAGTGGGACCTGAGGGAGGAAGAGGCTGATCCTATGGATCTTTGAAAATTTCGTTTTTCATTCACTCGATACTTTGTGAATAAACCAGCAGAATGCCATTTCATGGAAGATCTATAATACGCAATAATGAATGACAAAAAAAGGCAAACAAGCACCAGGAAAAGAATTACAACTAGCATTAATAAACCAGTAAATTAACAGACAGTAATACATCGCGAAAGGTTTTCTTAAAGAAACGCATCAAAACTGATCATCCTTGCAACGTTCATGAACAAGGGAAAAAGCAGAGACACAGGAAAGTGAAAGAATGCACCTTAATTGAGTTTGTTTGTTTGAAGTAACTTCTCAGCTCTACAGGTTTCAGTTTGTTGGGGGTATTTTGCAATTATAGGTATATAGAAATGCTAAGCTACAAAAGGGCATATGCTAAAATGTCTCTAAAATGGATTTCTGAAACCAAGACAAGTTGAGAAAGTCATCCATTATCGGATGAGTTTTAGAATTGCTATTCACATGAAGAAACTTTCCAGACATGCTGTGGAAACTTGAAAGCCCAGTATATGAGGATTATCTGATGAAAATCAACACTGGCTCGCCATCCAATCAAATTATGCAAGGCGTCCAACTTCAATGTAATTCAGCCCATCGAGCATTTAAACTGAAAATGAATATCATGTGAAAGGCGAGACATGTTAAAAGTTCTATTCTGTGCAGATATTGAATCAATGCGCAAAAGTATACCCAGACTGACGACCTGTCAAGGACTGCTGCCCATCACGCAAGATCCTTATTTCCTAAAGCTAGTTCATTTTTACATAATTTTTTGCAGTATGCATAGTAGTGTAATTCACACACCCCAAAATCGTTCTTCCTTGCCAAAGACTTCATAGAATCATAGCACAGCATACATGTTATTTTATCACTGAAAGGCTGCAATCATTGTGTGACCATTGAATCTGATGACCTTGAACTCAGACTTAACAAATTCTTGACAAAAATGCTATCAAGAATTAAGTGTCAAGAAATGATATTCTGTAATTTACTACTATGTGGGAAATATATCTCTAGACAAACGTTTAAAAAGGACGCAAGAACAAGCCCATTCCTCAATGATTTTTAAATAAGAGCTTCTTCCCTTCAAGAGATCTTGAATTTCTGCCTTGGTGACATGGCTTCGAATCTAAAGAATTACTTCAACCTTGGCGATAAAACCAGATAATGCAGGCATTAGCTCTTGAAAGGGTTAAATACAACTTCAACATTATTTTGCATTTGCATGACAAGAATTTTGCAAATTAATAGGTGATAGGTGGTTATAAATCGCTAGGCGATTTGGTTCTATCATTGAAAGGCTTTCATTTTAGTGTTTGTCAATATGATCCAGAGCAATCTTCAAGTCAGTCAAACTAAATCGTCTGATGACAATAACTAAAGTCTAATGGTTTGAGCAAGAGCATTTTGAAGGGGAAGGCTCTATCACGTGCTTAATTTCCGACACACAAACCAGCAAGATGGAAGATCTGCCCCAAGAAAACCTGACTTATGCTATGGAAGAAAGGGAGGATGTGGTCCGATAAAGGCATTTGAGAAACTAAATTCGCTTTTCAAAGTGAAAGTTATTTAAAATGAGGCAGGTACAGCCGTTCGCTTTTTCAGATGTTAACTGCTAAAAGTAGAATTCTTATGAACTACAGGACTAATTTTGATGCTTCAACTTAAGCAGAATAAAGAGTCAACTAATTTTTCTGAGATTAATAGTCATGGAATCAAGTGTTTTATAATTAATCTACAAATCACTGATCCCACTCAAAGAAAATAAAGGAGACTGCAGAAAGCAACTGGAAGAAATCAGACAAGGTACAACCTAGTTCTTCCATTGGAGCACTTTATATGTTAGAAAGGCTTATAACAATGACCCTGTACGTCATCATGTTCTTACTTCAGACAGAATTTTTTTTATCATAAGAAAGCATTAGACTGATATAATCTTTCAGCAGACATAAATTTTTGGATATTTCATAACAGAAACCATACTAACGAATTTGGACTGGTCTTTATTGAAATATCTATAATAGAAAACAAGATAATTATTGGATTGCTTCCAAACAGTTGTGCTAAAGCGTAAACATGAAAATGTAAACCAAAGGGATAATAGTAATAAAGGCATGATATTTGTTCAGTTGTTGAACAATTTCCAGCATCTAATGTGGCCACTTCTCTCCTCTTCTGATTGCACCCTGCACTATTCATCCAATCTATTTACATTCCTATATTTCCACCATGACAAAGAATTAAATTCCATCGCATACCACTCCCGCTCTCAATGTCTACCACTATTTTGAGACATAACACAATCTAACTCCTCTAATCAAGGTCCCAAGTTATTAATCTCTTTTCGGGGAGCTACCTCTGAGGAGGTGATTAGACTAAGTTCATGTGAATGGTAATTAGGTCAAGTTCATGTTCCCCAGTTATCAGCAAGTTCAATTGTAAATTTCTATTTTTATTCCCTGTCTTAATTAAACAAGGCAAGAACAAATTGGCAGAGAGGGGAAAATAAAATTTTCAATAAGCAATCAGAGGTGACACTACTTACGTGGCCCTTATCTCGTGCAACATCAATGGCTGAACGGCAAAGATCCACATCACCAATAGTGGGGTCAGCGCCAGCCCCCAAAAGCATCTCCACCATTGCTCGGTCCCCGTTGGCCGCCGCTCTATACAGAGCCGTACGGCCGTCCTTGCTCCTTGCGTCCACATTAGCACCTGCACTCACCAACACTTTAGAACTCCCCACATGCCCTTTACTCGTGGCCAAATGCAATGGCGTCCTCCCTTCCTTATCCTTGGATTCCAAACCCCCACGTTCCTTAACTAGCTTCTCAGCCTCATCCTTCCGATCAAACGCCGCCGCCACGTGTAATTCCGTCCACCCCCTAGACGCCCACCTGACGTCATCATATATTTCCCGGCGCACTTCAACCTTCAAACCCGCCTCCAAGAGCAAACCCATAATGTCAGGGAACTGAGTTGCAACTCGGTACAACGACTCAGCTTCCAGAGCTGGTAACTCGGAAACAACCGAACGTTGTCGTTTGACAATGCTTCTCACTGCCTCAAAATCTCCCGCCCCCACTGCGTGAGTAAGGAGAAAGAGGCCCACGAAGTAAACCTTGAGCTTAACGTCATAGGTTGGGCGGTGGATGCCGGAGTTGAACCATCGATTGACGAGCTCGGACTGAGTTAACTCCGGCGAGTCGGTACTGAGGTCAGGTGCGACGGCGGTTTTCACAAGGAATCGGTCTGAGGGGGAGCGGGGGAATGTGGGAGGGAGGTGGGACTGGGGTTTAAGGACGACTTGGAAGGTGGCGGAGGAGAGCGGAGGGACGAGTCCACTCGGCGGGTTGACGAGGAACTTGTGGGGAGAGGAGGTCTGGACCTTGAAAGCGAGCGGGGCAGTGCAAATGAGGGATTTGAGGCGAATGCTGGTGCGGCATTTGCAGCCCAAAGCAAAGTCTATGCGGATTTCATGGTCGGATAATTCGACTAATTTCTCCATGGGGGGTTGAAATTCTAAAGAAAATGGAAAAGTTGAATCATTTTCTTGTTGAAAGATACTAGAGGTTGTAGGAGTGGAGGACCATGTGCAGTGAAGCACACGTGAATTTATACAAAGGGAAAATATCAATTTTGGTCCCCAAGTATATCACTAATTCAATTTTGGTTCCCGTGTTTTCACTTGTATCACATTGCATTCCCAAAGTTCAATTTTTTCATTCAATCTCATCCTTCCGTCAAGTCCACCATTTGACAGCTAACGGTAATTTCACGTAACTTGAAGAAGGCATAATGTTTTCGCCCATTTTTTCACATGTTGCGGGTTCTTGAAAACCGAAAGCAAAGCCTAACTTTTAATCCCCAAATCAACATAAAACCTAACTTCTAATCCAACCCATAATTCGACCATTGCTTCGATTAAATGAAGAAAATGTTGCTGATTTAGAGGTATTTCAACCTAGTGTTGAAGATTCTACACCTTTGGAGTATTGAAAACGAAGTTGGGGAAGGCTCAAATTGTTTCGCGGTGAATGGCACGAAAGAAAAACTCAAACCTTGGGACACCGAATTATGGTAACTTTTGTATTCTCAATTAGAATACTTTGAGTAATGGAGGAATTTTTTTATGTTTAGTGTTAAAAAATTTACATATTTGGTGATCAAATCAAACCCGATAAAGTAGTTAGGATTTCGAAGTGAAAAACCATCAATTAGATCAACATACAATGAAATTTCAATCCAGACCTCCGAATAGATTCAAAGTTCCTAATATTTAAAACCTTGACAATCATTATACACATACCTACGAAATATCACATGTATATGTGTTAAACTGGTGATACTGCAACATACCAAACTGAACAAGAAATTCAGTACGTCATTTTTGTGACAGTTGATGGACCTAATTATTTAGTTCAGTTTGGCAAACTACATTTTTTTTGGTTTACAGAACAGAATCAGTTTTGGTTGGTGTATTGAAATGTGAACATCACACATAAAAAATTTACTGTTTTCAGTCAAAATATATAAATGTTGTTTGTAGTAGAAAATTTATATGTTTTGTGTTGGAATTTTTTTATGTAAATGTTGTTTGTTGTAATTGCATTGCCTAAATTTATTGGTTGATGGTTGAGGGTGATATACTTGTTGAATTTGATAGTGAGCATTTTTTGTATTTTTGTATACATGTGGATTTTTTTTCCTATTTGTTTTCCTATTTTTTCTTTAAGTTACTTTAAGTTTGGCTTGCTAGGATTTGGTTGGTTTTAGGAATTTGAACTTCTGCCAGAATTTCGCTGCATTCTGTTAAATCTGGTTGTTCAGAATTACTGGTTGAATTTTTTGCTTTTGTCTTGTAGATACAATGTAGTAGATGATTTTAGGATGTAACATGTTGCTTGTTTTGGCTGTGGCTGTCACAGTTCCTGCTTACTGTTGTGGTCAATTTCGATCGGCTGGTTTTGGATCTAGTTCTAATTAGTGAAATAAGTATAAATGTTGTAGTTTATGGGAACTCTTTTTGCTGGTTTTTAAATCATCTTGCGACTTGGGTTAGAAATGTGTTGCTTTGGCTTTGTCAGTTTGCTACAATGGATGTTTTGGATCAGAGTTGGTTCAGCTTTTTTGAATTACAGTTGGTCCTATAAAACTTTGCTGGTCTGTTGTAACAAAAATATGCTGCTGTGATTCAGTCTTTTGTGGTTGGCATTGAACAGATTTTTGGACTCAATTCGCTTAAATTCTCTACTGGATTTTGCCTTTAAAAGTGTATCTTTTTTGGCCTAAGTTCTATTGATTGGCATATTGCTTTTATGTTGGTCTCCTACTTGCACACGTTGGGGTTGTAGGACGTAATTTTTCGCTGAATTGAGGAGCTTAATGCTGACTGCTTGGATAGTGTGGATTTCCTTCCCACTACAATCTTGCTTTTTAAATTTTAATTTCATGTGGCCCCCAATTCCTTTAGATGAGATTAATTAATGCTTTTTATTCATGAATTTTTCTCTTTCTTTAAGGGAGACTTGAATTAATATTAATATTGTAAGGGAAGTAAGTACTTCTTTATTTTGGTTTTGCTCAAAAACTCCGAACTTGTAACCTCCCATTCTAATTGCTAATATATCCTGAATCTATTCCGTTAAAAAAAAAAAGTTTGACCATACAATTGTTTGTTAGTTTAAGTTTGCACTTGCTTTTCTTTGAATTAATTTGGTGACATGCCCAATGGATATTATTTTATATTTAAAGAGCAATTTATGAAGGTTGTAGTAATTAAATTACCCTTGACGTTTAACTTCCTACCAATAAGCATAAAAGTAGCATTAAACAAACATTACAAGAACAATTACATAAGTTGCAATTTGTTCACATTTTTTCCTAAATTGTTATCTTTTAACACCAAAAACCTTATCATTATTGCAAATAAACCAATAATAATTGCCAATACAATTAAAACACAAACTTTTTTCTTCTTCATTCATCAACTTCTTTCTCTAGCAACTTTACTTTGCTCTTCATTTTCCTCAATTCGGCCTCCATTTTTTCCTCCTTTAACAAGGATTCATTTAATTGCTCTTCTAATTTCTTCTTTTTTGCCAACAATTCAGGAATTATTTGTTTGGACCTAGGGTACATTTCAGGGTCCAACCATATGAAAGCTCCACAATAACCCCTAGTCTGGAAAAATAAAAATGAAGTATAATTAGCTTGTTAATTACAAATATAAACTAGGTCTCATGAAAAAAATAAGGACTTACCCCATATTTTGGACATGCCCAAAACCTCCTTCTAGGATTCAAATTTGTCCAACTAGTTTTCAATGGGAGTTGTATCCCACATCTACAATAAACTTCTTCCCTTTGTGTAACTCCACTATTAAAACCACTGGAAGAGGAGGAAGATGCCATTTTTTCCCCTAAATAATCACAAAGAAACTAAAACCTAACAAATTTGGAGTAAAAGAGACTAATATGAGAAGAAAATATGCAAGAAAGGGCCTGACCTGGTAGGAAATGGCGCCAGCAATTCCCTCCAATTATCATGCGTGAGTTATTTAACGGTGGACTTGACGGAAGGATGAGATTGAATGAAAAAATTGAACTTTAGAGATGCAATGTGATACAAGTGAAAATACGGGGACCAAAATTGATATTTTCCCTTTCTACAAACATCCCTTTTGTATTTATTTATAGCCCAAATAGTTAAAAATTAGTTTTTCAATTGTTAGCAGTTAGCTTTTAACAATTAGTTAGCCCTTCTATGGAACCCTAACTAGCTTGATTTAGGGTCTTAATGAAGTAGTTAGCTCTCGATTCTTTTTCTTCTCTCTCTTGCATAAATAAGCAAATCCTATGCTCATTAATTACACTTCGAAATATTCTTTTTCAGCAATTTCATGCCCTTTCTTCTTTGAAACCTATTATTATCATGGAAGCTTTGCTAATTGAACATGGTATCGAAGCCACAATGACATGGCTCTAATAAATCCTACTCCTTGCAAATCTACCTCACCTCACTTCAATTTGATTACTTGAATCTCTGTTTCATGAGTGGAAGAGATGAACGAAGAGATTGATGCATTAAGAATTCGAGCTCGAGCAGTCGGAGGAGCTGACAATGGTGATCTTCTATTCCTCCAGTCTTCGAACCACCTTGGTATGGTGTTGGTGACTACACCTCTTAATGAAAATAATTTTTTGTCCTAGAGCTAATCGATAAAGATTGGGGTTTATCAACGGAAAATGCCCATGCCTAAAGAAGATTCTAACAAAAACGATCAATGGATAAGAGTAGACTATATGTAACCTCTTGGATCTTGAATTCAATCTCGAAAGATATTGTAGAAGCTTTCTTGTATACTATTTCATCTAAACAACTGTGAGAGGTGATAGATGAGCGATTTGGCTAATGGTCCTATGCTGTACCAAATTCAACGTGAAATTAGCTTGATTACTCAAGGAAACCTCTCGATAGTATAATATCATACAAAACTAAAATGATTGTGGGATGAATTAGGTGTTCTAATGCTACTTCCAAAATGTACATGTGGAGCTGGAAAAGGTGTTGCTGATGTGAATAATCTCAATTTTTTAATGCAGTTCTTGATGGGGTTAAATGACTCCTATGATCATATTAGAAATCAAACATTGGTCATAGAGCCATTCCTTAGTGTGAACAAAGCATACTACATGATCTTAAGAGTAGAGAAGCAAAGGGAAGTGACACTACTTTTACTAGTTCTACTAAAAATACTGCAATGATAACAAGAACAAATCCTTCACTAAAGAAAGAAATAGGAAGCAAACAATCTTATAAAAGGGATTTTAGCAAGAAATCTAACAAGTACTGCATTCACCATGGAAAGGATGGGCATACAAAGGAGACTTGTTTTAAATTGAATGGGTACCCTAATTGGTACAAAGAGTTAAGGGAAAAGAAGGCCTACTTGCATGGAAGGCAAACGGAAAATTGTGATGACACCTCTCTAGAGATTCAGTTTATTGGAGTTGGGCAGAGGAATATTGAATGGACTTCTGCGTTAGCTGACTTAGTGCAGTAAGAAGTCAACAAGATTATGAAGAGCAAGCAATAGTTGGAGACAAATCAAGTGAACTTTGCTCATTTGGGAGGACTTTGCAATTTCGAATACTCATAAAGCTATAAATAGTAATTGTTTGATGGATAAGGACTCTTGGATAGTTGATATAGGAGCAACCAGCCACATTCTAGCCACATGTGTTCAAACCTTGAACTCTTACCAGAATACAGCCACACAAAATCACCTACACATGTGTATCTTCTAGATGGATTCACAAAGCTATTTCACTCCACAAGAAAAACACATTTATTAGCCAAACTGAAACTTAAAGACACTATACATTCCTGAATTTCAGTTTAATCTTCTACCAGTAAACAAATTAGCTAGAGACTCTTAACTGAAGTTTACATTTTATTCAAGTTATTTCACTTCGCATGACCTGCAGAGTGAGAAGATACTGGCTGTTGGAAGAGCAATTAGAAGGCTCTATGTTCTGGATTAACTCTTGTTATTCTACTAAACATGTTTATAATCATTGTAAGCCTTTGTTGTCTAGAAAATGTGCTCTTGAAGACACTTCATCTTATCTTGTTAATAATGTGTCATCTTCCCAGTTATACCTTGTGGCATAATAGACTATGACATATTTCTATCAATGTTCTTAGACACATACCTGGAATTGGAAAAACAAATGTTGATTCTTGTACTCCTTGCAGTGTATGTCCTCTATCCAAGTAAACTAGACTTCCTTTTCAAAATAGCATTACTGCTGTTAGAAAGATATTTGAACTTTCCATATGGATCTTTGGGGGCCATATAAGAAACCCACTAATACAGGAGCCCACTATGTCCTCACTATAGCAAATGATTACAATAGGACATTATGGATATTGCTTTTGCAAAATATGTACCAAACCCACAATTATTTACTTCATTTCTTCAAACTGATCCAAACTTAATTTCAAATCTCTATCATGAGTGTTAGGACTGATAATAGCACCGAGTTTGTGAACCACGAACTAACCATTCTATTTAAATAGCTTGGTATCATCCATCAGAGAACATGTCCTTACATTCCTCAGCAGAATGGCATTATGGAAAGAAAACATAGGCATATTCTTGAAATTGCTAGAACCCTTATGATACAATCTGGTTTGCCCTTAAAATTTTGGGGAGATTCAATCTCTAAGGCTACTCACATTGTAAATAGGCTTCCAACTCCAATACTTCGATGGAAATCTCCCTACGAAAAAATGTACAACAAAACCCCATATTATCATTCCTTGAGAACTTTTGGTTGCTTATGCTATGCTATAAATACTCATCCTTGTAGAGACAAATTTACTTCTAGAGCCTTTAGGTGTGTATTTCTTGGATATTTTATGGGACAAAAGGCCTTTAAGGTTTATGATCTTGATAACCACAAGATATATTCCTCTAGAGATGTTATTTTCTATAAAAATAAATTCCCTTACCTTCAAAGACAGTCTGATGAATCTCCTAAACCACCTATTCCTATTCCTATTATTTTTGAAAATATTGAAAACAACATTGAAAATGACCTTGATGATCCCAACACTCCTCATAATACTTCCCTATCCCTATCTTGGAATCCTAACCTAAATACTTCCCAAGCCAACATTTAAGCTCACCAAGATCTAAGACAGAGCTCCATAACTAGAAAGAGACTAACCTGGCTCAGTGATTATGTGACAAATATTACAGTGCCCTCTCACAGCACCAGTATTGACTTGGGCTCTGTAGGAGCATCATCCTTACATCACTCAAGAAGGTTTGTCTCATTCATACTTAACATTTCTTGCTAATGTATCAACTATTAGAGAGCCTGAATCTTACAAACAAGCATGCACTAAAGCTGAATGGGTATTATCCATTCAAGAAGAAATAAAATCACTTGAAGCCAACAAGACTTAGGAGTTAACCACCCTACATGTAGGAAAAATGATTATGGGGTCCAGATGAGTATACAAGGTAAAATTTAAGCCTGATGGCACAGTTGAGATGTGTAAAGCAAGGTTGGTAGCAAAATGTTATAATCAAGTTGCTGGGGTGGATTACATAAATAGCTTTTCTCTAGTTGCTAAGCTAGTGACAGTCTGGCTTTTCTTAGCTCTAGCCACTGCTAATTCATGGAGCATACACCAATTGGACATAAACAATGCATTTCTGCATGGTTTTCTGCAAGAAGAAATATATATGTCTCCTCTAGATGGCTATGACAAAGCAAAACCAAGTTAGGTCTATATGCTCTTATCTATGGATTGAAGCAGGCTTCTAGGTAATGGAATATTTAACTTACATCTAAGTTGCAGTAGTTTGGCTTCAAGCAAACTTCACACGATCACTATCTTTTTACTAAACAATCTAGTGAATCCTTTCTGGCATTATTAGTATATGTAGATAATGCATTTATCACTGGTAGTAGGGAGGGTGATAACATAGCTACTAAGAAATTTCTACACTCTAAATTCTCCATCAAAGATCTTGGAACTGGGAACTATTTTCTTGGAGTTGACATTGCAAGGATAGAAGAAGGAACTTACCATAACCAAAGAAAATATATACTTGACATCTTGGAAGATACTGGACTCCTAGGATCTAAACCTATCAACACTCCTTTCTCTAAAAATCTTAAACTCACCATTGAGGGAAGACCTCACCCTAATCTTGCTCAATACAGATGGTTGGTTGGAAGACTAATATACCTCATCTCATAAGACCTAATCTCACTTACCGCATCCAGTAGCTCAGTCAATATGTCAACATTCCTACCACAAATCATTGGAAAGCTGCCCTCTATGTTCTGCTTTATCTGAAGGGATGTCCATCAAAAGGGCCCTTCTTTGCTGCTAAAAATAGCTTGCAAAACAGAACATATATTCTGTATGTACTTCAACAAGAAGATCCATTACAAGTTTAGATAGATAAGATCATATCTTATGCCTAATATGTCGCTGCCACATGTCGTTCTAACCCTTCTAAAAGCACAAATTAGCTCATCGAAATGAGTGAACATCATATTTCTTAAGAATAGTATGAATCTACACATATATAGAAAGATAATCAATTACTTTGAATTTTCTAATTAATTGGGCATTTAGTAAAAAGTTGAAGTACACATTTTGTAGTTAAATTCATTTTCTACAAATTTCATAGGAATTCCCTTTTCTCCACATGCAAAATGAAAAGTATACATAATGCCTATCTAGTACAATTTTAAGGCAAATGATAATATAAGGTTCAAGGCATGTAAGAACCAAAATATTAGATGACCCTCCCTGCACAAAGGTTTTATCAATAATTTAAATGAGTTATGACTATGGTTAATGTGAATACATTTGTACAAGTACATGTATGTCTCCACTTTTTGGGAGGTAATGATAGTGCCTATTCAATTTTTTTCTTGACCAATTAGTAAATTTTCATGCTTTCTGCATAAGGAAAACTAAGGTTGGTCATATGGTAAAAGATTTCAAGTACCACATTAATTAGTTAAAATGATATCGAGGCATAGATTATGTAAAAACGAAAACTCACCTTTTCAAGACAACCTGCAAGTGGAGATGTTACAACAGCCTGAACACATATGTAAAAAAAAAAAAAAAAAAAATGACATCAACTACTTGTAATTGCATATTAAGTGGACATTCACAATAAAAAAAGGAAAAGAAAAGAAAAAAAATGATGTGACATAGATTCTATAAAGAATACCTAGTTTGGCCTCTCTAAAGACCCTTATACATGACATTCTTCAATCGACCATAAAATTGATTCTTCTTTATGAAATTTTGTTACAAAAAAATAAATAAAAATTATATAAAATTAGTAATAATATAATAATAGTTTGGCTAAATTACATTTTGAAGTTCTATCGAACTTGCTTCATATTCAGTAATGTTTGTTGCATAAAGATAGGGAAAAGAAATAGCTAATAAAGTACTCTTAAACAAAGTTCAATATATGTCTATTATATTATTTAGACTATTGGCACAAGAAAATAAGACTTTGCTACACTATCTAGGCATCTCCTAATTGATCTAAGAACTTTATCCTAAATCCATATGTATGATGCATTGGCATAATGATAGCCAATGTTGTATAAATACTACTTCAAATGTTTAAGTTGTAGAAAATTTTAGAACTTCTACCATGAATCGATGGTTGAGATAGTTTAAGGATTTTAAAGTTTCAAAATTTTATAAAAGTTCAAGTTGTAGAAAATTTTGAAACTTCTGACCTTAATCAATGATTGAGATGGTTTCAAAATTTTTAATTTCCAAATTTCCAAATATAATGTGTGGGTTCAATGTAGTATTATTTGTTGAACATTCTAAAATACTTAGCACTTTGATTTATGCATTATAGATCCATCATTATACTAAGTTTGAGAGCAAAAAGTTAAGATTTAATGTGATCAATCTTCTAATTACTTTAAATGTTACAAAGAGAATCACTTTTATTTAATTACTGTAATCAAGATTAGACAGTTGTGATTTAATATGATTAATCTTGTGTAAGATTTAATGTTCAATATAAATATCAAGTTACTTCATATTTGAATTTAATAGTTTTCTTTGTTCATGATGGAAAAAAAATAATAATTGGGACAATCAATTCTGACAACAATTAAATAAAATGCTAATAAATCACTCAAATTTGGTTGTTTGTTTAAAATTTTATTATAATATTTACAACAATAAAAAGGGGGGTAGGGAGAGGGGGTGAGCATCTCCATTGGCATGAAGATGCATGGTCTTATTCACTTCTTCTGAGATTTGAGCTCCAGTACCCTTTCTTCAGTCTTCTTAAGAGCTTTCCCAAAAATTTCTATGAGCTGAAAGATGAAGACAAGCTTCAGTATACATCAGAAAATCTAGCGAATATATGCAATCTATAGCATTCTTGAAACTCAACATTTTAACTCAAAAAAAAACATTTCGATGAACATATGTGAGATCAGAGGTTTTGGCAAAACTGCATTAAAAAAGCTCAAAAGCATTTCAAGATCAACATTTTATTAAAAACAAAAAAATACTTTGAATGGCTTCTCCAATTGTATTCGAGAAAATTTTATTTGAAAAATTCCAATGCACATGTTACAAGAAGCAAGATATGCACTACAACCAGTTTCATTATAGCAATAAATTTGTTAGGACAGAAATTCAATGCAGGCATATGAACCTTTGGATGAGTGCATCATGATTTTAGAAAGTGAAATAATGCTATTATAATTCAATAATTACAACCCTACTTGCATCATACCTATGGGTATGACATGGCATCATGGGCTCATAGAATATAAAGTACATTTCAAATAAAGACATGGTCGCATTGAGCATAAGATATAGCTTCAATCCATACTCAAGTCAGTAATCTATATATTAAGGATATATTACATTCAGGTTACACAAACTTACCTCATCAACATCCTCAAGAGTCATTATTAATGGAGGAGACATCATGATAATGTCCCCAGAAACTCGTACCAACATTCCATTCTTCTCGCACTGTGCTCCAAAATAAGCTCCAATTCCTAAAAATTTTGATAATAAGGATACAAGATTGTTATGAATTAAAGGTAAAAATTTTTATATTTTAAGATTCACACACAAAAATATATGCATACCCCATTCAGGAGGAAAAAGATCGTCTGGTGACTTGTTATTGGTAAATTCTATCGCAAGGACTAAACCCATTCCTCGTATCTTTAAGATAAGGAGTATGAGTCAAATAAGCAATATTTTGAAAAAATATTTTCATATATTTATTTCATAGACAAAAAAAAAAATATTTAATCATACCTCCCCAATGATGGGACTTCTAGAATATGATTTTACACCCTCCTGAAATCTTGGGGCTATTTTATTTACTTGTTCGAGGATATTTTTCTCCCTACAAACAAGCAAGCATTTCATAATTATTCCACCATAAATAAGATTTCAAGATGTTTGAACTAAATCTTCAATCATCAGCACAAAGTTTATATGGAATAAATTTTTGGATTGATAGAATAATGGAGATCTGCTAGTTCTAGGTAGCCATTAATAGATATTTCCATGTTTGTTTTACTTAGGTTGTGGAAGGGTTTAAAAATTTGAACATCACTTCAAAATGGAAACCAACCTCCAAAATAAAAATGTTGAAGTCAATGAAAAGGATTAAGAACAACATACTTATAGATCCTGATTGCTTCCAAAGCAACAGCACATGATACAGGATGCCCAGAATAAGTAAACCCATGGGAGAATGAACCTTCAAAAACAAACTTAGAGCGATGTCTAAACTAGATTGATCATAAAGAATTTCATGAAATTTAAGTCAAATTGTTAGCACCAACCAAGCTTGTTGCTCTGAGAGTATATGACATCGGAAATTTTTGGACTAACAAGAACAGCTCCTATAGGCATATATGCAGAAGAAAGAGCCTGTGTATAGTTGACAATAAGGGAAATAAGTAATGTGAGACTAAACAATGGTTTTATTACAATTTTGCTCAACACTTACCTTTGCTAAAGAGACAAGATCTGGTTTGATGTCAAACATATCACAACCAAACATCGTACCGAGCCTTCCAAAAGCACAAACTACCTCATCAGCAATGAAGAGGATATCATATTTGTTGACAACGGCCTGAATCTGCACGTGTGGAAAATTAATCACATCAACTACTTCGAAGTTGCAAATTAAATGGGAATTTAGTAAAAAGTTTAAATACAAATTTTGTAGTTAAGTTCCTTTTCTACAAATTCAATTGGAAATTTCCTTTTCTTTGCAAGCAAAACACAAGGTCCGCATAATGCCTGTCTAGCATAATTTTGAGATAAATGATAATATAAATTTCAAGTCATGCAAGAACACAATATTAGATTATCCTCCCCCCTACACAGAGGTTGTATCAATAATTCAAATGAATTATGACTAACATAACATGGTTAATGCGAATACAAATGCACGAGTATAGGTACACCTCCACTTCTTATGAGGTTATGAAAGTACAAATATAAATGTTTTATTGACCAAGTAATAAATTTCATACTTTCTACATATGTAAAATTGAGGTTGACCATATAGTAAAGACTGACGATACAATAAAGGATTTCAAGTACCTCACTAAATTAAATTTATGTTGTGACATATATTATATAAAAAGGAAAATTCACCTTTTCAAAATAACCTTTGGGTGGAGGTATCACACCACCTGCCCCCATGACAGGTTCCGCAATAAAAGCGGCAATCTAAAATACCATAGATTGTTAGAAAATTAATATAGACTTATATTATAATGAAAGAAGATAGTGCAAAATAGAAACAATTAATAGCATGAATCATATATCCAATATTAGTTACCGTTTCAGGCCCCTCTTTAAGGATAAGATTTTCTAAGTTGTTGGTCAGCCTAGTAGAGAACTCCTCCTCAGTTTCACCTGAAAAGTTTTATTGCAAAAATTAGTTATTAACTCATGTATTGCACTGGCCAAATAAGTTTAAATTTAAAGTTCTATTTTATTTAATTTTAGCTATATTTTACAAATTAGTTATTAACTCGTGTGTTGAATCAAGTGATAAGATTAAATTTAAAATTTTATTTTATTTTAGCTATAATTTTGATACTAATACTGATACTTATGATAAATATTACAAAGGTAGAAATTAAAAACCAATAAAATTTTTATTGAATATAATGTAATTGTTGATATAAATGTGAAATAACAATATTTAATATGAATATGGTTTATGTATAATCAAATTATCTCACGCATTAATCCATTGCTACACAAATTAAAATCAATGACTAAGTATTAAGTGCTTTATAGATTCAATAATCTATTCGTAAAATATAGTGGAAGATAAAATTAAGAAAATCACTTTAACACTAGCCTAGCTTGAAGAAATTAAAGAATTCAATATTGAAAAATGAACTTAAGTAATAGAAGATAAAATATTTTAATTTACTATAAAATCATGACTTCAATTTTTTTATAAATTATCTTGGTTCATTATCATAAAAATTAAAACATTAGAAAAATATATGAGCATAATCATACATTTTCAAGAAAAACATAAATTTAAATGCACCGAGAGAATAATCATATAGAGGTGAAGAAAAAGGGAGACAGTATTTTGGTATTTTTAAACAGTAAATTATATTTTTAAATTATTTCATTGCTTATATTTTTGGAGATTTTTAGCTTAGATTTAGGAATTTCCTCATGTATGATTTAAATTTAATTAACAGATAAAATTATGGAATAAAAGACAATTCATGAAATAATATAATACAATACTTCAAATTAAATTGTAATAAATTTTATATTATTTTAATACTCCATATATGAAAATTTTATATATGCACAATATGTATTGTGCAAGACATATTAATTAAATTGCATTGACAAATATGATTATATGTATACAACAATCCATATATATATATATACATGTGTATGTGTCCATCCATACTTATGTTAAAAAATATAACTATTAGACAATATAATAAGTAACAAAAATTATATATTGCTAAGAGAAGCTACAAAAATTATTTTAAAAGTCACATATATGTTAATATATAACTATATATTAAGTATTTAGTAAACTGAACACATAGTTATAAAAAATGAATTAGTACATTTTTTATATCAATATTACGATAATTGTTGATGTGGCATCATATGTGAAAATATATTAACATAATAAAAATAGATAAAATTAATTTATCTACATCACTGCAATATAAGAAAATGCTTAAATCATGGACAAATCTTTTTCTAAGTCATCTTGGTTCATAAACATAAAAATTAAAAATATTAAAAAAATAATATATAAACAATATAAAATATTATATTTTCAAAAAAAATAAATTTTAACTGGCAAAGATAATGATTTTGTTGAGATAAAAAAAATAAATATTGTTCTATTTTTAAATAGTAAAATATATGTTTAAATTATTTGATATAAACTATTTTAAGGAATTTTCATCTTATGAAGACATGTCAATTAAGTCTCATTGACAAATGGACTTATATAAATACCTAGTTACACACATTATGCACACATACGTGTGTGTGTGTGTGTGTGGCTCTGTGTGTGTGAGTCCATAATTATTCCAAAAATTAAATTTGAGAATGTAAATAACAAAATTAGAAGAAACTACTAGACAATAGTACAAAAACAATGTATTAAAACAAGGAGTGACAAATATTAGTATAAAAGTTATAAATATGAACATGTATATGTATATATCTAGTATTTATAAAATTTATATATGGAGATGCAAAAGATGAACTAATATAATCTTTTACATTAATATTAAAATAAATATAAATAGAAATATTTAAATAGGACTCAACATCATTTATTATATATATATATACACACACATATTAAATTATAATAAATTTACATTATTATAATACTTTATATATGGAACGTTTGTGTGTACTATATATTTTGCAAGACATGTCAATTAAACTATGTTAACAAATACATCTATATATTTGTGATAATATATGTCCATGTATGGAAAATTTGCATTTTTAGTCCTATAATATAACTACGTTTGCGCTATTGATTTCAAAAACTAACACTTGACCACTTTACGTCCATTTTTCATAATTTTATAAACATTTTTGGTCCTCCGTTCAATTTTCCGTTACAATTTTGATGGGAACTGTTATATATTTATAAAAATACCCCTCAAGTTTGATCTATTTATGAAAATACCCACTAATATTTTTGAAATTTTTATTTGAGTTAATTACATATGACCCCTCAAGTTTGACTCATCTACAAATAAACCCAAACAAATTACAATGAAGCCTTGGTGTTTTGCTCCGTAGAACATTTTCGAAGAATTGTTGGCCTCCATTAACAAATTTGCTGACATCATTTGAAAATTTATGTGAAAAAACTCAAAAATGTCCTTCGATAATTGTTTCGATTATTTTTTAGATAGAAATGTTCTTGGACCTATTTGTAATATTTTTCAACTATGGTATAATTTTAACATTGTTTGAATTGCTCATAATGAGTTTAAACATCTTTTATTAATAATAAAAAAATTTAAATATTGAATAATATTTGAATCCAAATTGAATTAAAAAAATAAAATTTAAAATTATAAACATATTTAAAGTAATTTAATAAAATTTAACTAAATTTATTTAATTAATTAAAAATAAAATAAGTAAAAAATTTATTAAAAAAAACCATCTTTTAGATAATATAATTTTATAATTTTAATTACATACTCCATAATAGTAAAATAATAAATATATCTAAAATAATTTAAAACTAAGTAATATAATAATTTAAAACTAACAATATAATTTTAATAATTTTAAATAAGTAATTTGATGATTTAGTCATTTTAATATAATTTAATCATTTTAATATAATTACAATATAATTAATTCATAGATAATATAATTTAATATTTTTAAATTATATAAAATAAAAAACTAAATTAGTACTTAATAATATTAAATTAACACTTAACAAATTATTTAAGAATAAAAAATTAAAAAAGAGTTTTCTGCCCCCACCACTTCTCTTCCTCCATCCCCATCAGCTCCGCACCAGGCCCGCAACCCCCACCCCCGCCGGCCCATGGCCAGCGGCTGCACCTCCGCCAGCCCAAAGCCGGGGCCAGGAGGCCAGCAACCAGCCTGGCGCTGGTCGCTAGCCATGGCCGGCTGATCTAGCTAGGGCCGGTGGCCCGAAGTCAGGTAGGGGGTTAGGGACTTAGGGGTGGTGGTAGGGAATGGAGTTCTATCTATATGCATATATGTGTATTTATATATATACATAATATAGAAGTATATATATCTAAATATATATTTTTTTAAAATAGTTTTATAAAGAATTTTCATTGATTTAAAATTTAGCTTTTTTATTATTTTTTTAATTTTTTTTAGTCAGGGTTAAATATGCATTCCATATTTCAAGGATTTGTGGGTAACTAGTCTTTCACAATTTAATAGTTTCCGTTAATATTTAACGGCATGAGATCAAAAGTGTTAAGAAAATTATAAAATTTGGATTAAAAGTGGTCAAGTGTCAGTTTCTGAGACCAACAATACAAAAGCAGTTATATTATGGGACTAATAAAGCAATTTTTCAATCCATATGTGTGTGTGTGTGTGTGTGTGTGTGAGTGAGAGAGAGAGAGAGAGAGAGAGATTCATAATTATACTAAAAAATAAAATTTGAGATTATGAATAAAAAGCAACAAAATTATAGACAATATTGCAAGAAGTTTCAAAATTTATATATTTATATATAGGGAATTACAAAAATTAATATAGAAAATTACGTATAAATTACGTATGAAAATATGCTAATATATTATAGAGAGTTATATATATTGTATATGAAAATATGTTCACATGCAAAAATAAATAAAACTAATTTATTCGTATCATTATTACATAAAAGAAATATTTAAAATAGAATGTAAAATCATTTTACTATATATGGTTTAAATTTCATATAATCAATGAAAAGGGCATATTATATGAAGTAAGATATCGCGTCACAACCTGGCAGATGATAGCGCCAATAATGAGGGCAGTCAGTATGTAATACAAATGGAGCTGGAAGATCAAAATTCTGGTGTAGTGCCGGTAGGCTGTTAAAAATCCAATTCATTTTTGGTTAAATATTTTCACTGCAACAATATTGACAGGTTAATATAATGAAACTTGAAGCCTAACAAACATACCCTGTAAGACTGGCTGATGTAAGTGTTGAACCATGGTATCTGCCAGAAAAGAGGAATTTGAAATGAAAAAAGAGCTCTTAGTCCAAAAGTAAAATACAGTAAAATTTGAAAGAAAAAAAAAATTATATCATTACGCTTTTGCCCGAGCAATGAACTTCTTCTTATTAGGCCTTCCAAGGGCATTATTGTAATACCAAACCAGCTTCACCTGCAAGAAAAGGTAAAACAGAATAACTTGATATATAATAGCTAGGTTGTAAGTATATAAATTATGAAACTCTAGATTTAAGAGTACTCTATATATCGAGAAAGACGCAAAAGAAAATCAATGTAGGTACTAAGTACCTGTGAATCATTGGCTTCTGATCCACTATTTGTGAAGAAGACCTTAGCCATTTTATTTGCAGTGAATGTCTCCAAAAGTTCCTTAGCTAGATCCTGTTATATATTCATAAAGAAATCAAGATGACGGCCGGCATACCCAAATTTCATTTCATAGCTTCCTAATAGACAGCAACTCGCCATATATACCAAAGAGGGTTTTGTGGTTCGATTCCAAAAGGAGTGGTAAAATGGCAATGTGTTTAGTTGTTTTGTTGCGGCAGCTACAAGACGAGGTTCATTCCCACCTGCAAGAATGCAAGAGCATATATGTAATGATAACTGGAAATTAAATATACACCTATTTATCTTTTCCATTGAATAGCAAAAATAAGCTTTAATTTGATGAAGCCTCATAAGGAAAAAAAATATTATAAATGGGGCGGTATAAATGAAACAGTTCTAACAACTCAGATAGAAGCAAGAAAATAGTCAATATAGCCGGGGAAATATATATATATATATATATATAGAGAGAGAGAGAGAGAGAGGGCCGGGGAATGATCATGAATATATATATATATATATATACCTAAAGCCGTGCACCACAAACCAGCAAGAGTATCAAGAAACTTTTTCCCGTTAACATCGTACACATATGGGCCCTAAAACAAACAAGAACGTACCACTTGCATTTTAGAAAGTGCAAAACTTTATGATAATTAAACTTGAAATATAGAAGCCAACTCCAATACCTCTGATCTCTCGATCACTAGAGGGCTCACATCTGTGGTCTGCCATCCAGCTGTAAATGGTGCCAGCATATCATGTCCCTTGAAGCTATATATATGGATACGGATGTCAATAGAAGAATTTCATTTACATAATTATCACACACACACACACACACATATATATATATATGTATGTATGTATGCTAATGCATGAGATTAAGAACTAATAGTAGATAGAAAAGGCAAATACTCTTTCTCATCGGTTGATGGAACATCCTCCAGCAAACATGCCTCTGTACTGTACAGTTTTGCAACTATGGAAGCCGAAATTAAGTTTTTCGGCAAACTTTTACCTGCTGCAATATCCGTAATTGCATAGCAACCAGCCTGTAGCATTAATTAAGTTAGGTTGAATGCGAGACAACAAGTTAAAGACCAAAATAGCAGCAGAAGGAAGTAAAACGTTAAACACATGGAGCATTTGGAAAAGAATTAAAAAAACGCCAGAAATTTCACATGGAAATTAATTAATTATTCAGTGCAAAAGCTGAGGTCAAATTAATGATCTAAAGATCTATTGACTCTACATCTTACAAATTAAGCATAATGTCCTAAAATTCTACTCACCCTTTTAGATCAATCAACCTAGCTAGTACGTACAAAAACTTTAAGGATGCTGGAATTCACCAGATTGATCAAGTAAAACACAAATCATTGGAACCCTTAAGCATGCAAGATGATAATTCAATGATAGTTTTGTATCTAGAGAGCAAATTAAAATAAACAAAATTCATATGCCTACAAACTTCTATATATACATCAGGATTAATCAAAACACTAGAAAAGAAAAAGAAAATGGAAAATGCTGATTGATACCTGAGCTTGCAACCACCCCCACTCCATTGCAAGCTCAAGATAATAAAATATGCCCAAGAAAGACCAAAAATATTGATAAAAAAGAAAAGCATTTCACTTCTACTTATAGAGATACACAAATTCAAACAGCATCAGACATGAACAAGTGGGAATAAGAAAAATCATTAAAAAATTGAAGTGGGTTTGGAACCTGGCTGGCATTTCTGAGATTCAATCGAAGACTATGCATCATCACTTTCCACGGGATCTTTCGGGAACTGTAATTGTATTATAGTATTAGATTCTTAGGGAAGAATCTCCAGAGGAAAGGGAACAGAGATTTAAGTGTGTAGATACTTTAATAGTTGACGAGGACTAAAACTCCATCTTTAGTTTATATAGACACATGCGATCTTTCCCTAATATGGCCGAGAAACGTGCACATTGCTGACTGTCTCTGCATTCTTTCATTTAGTCATTTGCAGTTCGCTAAAATCAAGAAATCCTTTACTTCTACCGTAAAAAACTCCGTTTCAAGATCTTGATCCGCTTTTCATTATATTATTTTGAGATCTTGACCAGTTTTTTATTATATTATTTTGATAATCACAATTATCTTTTATATAACTTTCATGTACGTAGTTCTTTCATTTATATTAGTAATTTTGGCATATTTGAAATAAATAAAATGAATATTTTATTTTTAGTGTAATATTAATTTTATAATTAACATGTGATATTTATTTAGTTTTTCAAATATAATGACATAAAATTATGATAAGATGATAATTATATTTAATTAAATTTTACATTAGAAATTGTAAAAAATAATTAGGGATATAGTATAGGTGAGTTCGACTGATCCATAGTTTGAGATTTTGAACTCGCATTCATTTAATTATAAAAGAAATAAAGATATTAGTGATCGTTCAATCAGTTAATAAATAAGTAAAAATCAATATTCATTGTTGGGTTTAGTAACCATTTGGATCGGTCACAAAAACTATCATCACCAATTAGTGGCGGTTTCTAATTAAACAGTCACTTATAAAATGACGTACTAACCATTAGACCATATATATATATATATTTATGTATTAGTTTTTACAATACAATATATACAAATCAAAAAATAATTATAATTCATGCTTTTGTTATTCAATTACTATTATTTTTGAGCTTTAAAACGCAATAAACTGAACAATGGTTCGTTTAAAAATTATATAATTTTTTCATCAGTCTATTAAAGCACAATATTTATTATTTATAGCTATTATCTCTAAATTTTAAACATATTTATCATAATATATACACACATTAAAAATAGTATATACCTATTGATATGTATAATAAGAAATAGTATACACATATATAGTAATACATTTATATGTTAATAATTAAATAAACTCATCGCGTTTCTCATAGAATGAACACATAGAAATTATTGACTTCTGGAGAGACCATACCTCCGGTTCTAAGCAGTATTGTCTTGGCGTCTTCTATGAAAACCCTTACCGTCTATGTGTTCTTTTGATTCCCCACCCCCCCCCCCCCCCCCCCCGGCCCCCCAACACACACACACACACATATATAGACACGCTATAAGACAGTAAATCAATGGACCGAGTGATACCCATGGTTTGCTGGAACCGTCACGAGCGAAGACCACCATTCTAGTTCCATTGCAATGTCAAAGAACGGTTACGGGAGTTCCACATATTTTTATCTTGAAGTACTAAACTTTTAAAAAAAATTCTAGAAAAAATTAAAATGTGAAAAAATCTTATATTAACTAATTAGCATAATATTTTTAGTGAGATTGATAAACTTTGTTACGACCAATGATATTATCATCATAAATCTTTCGTTTAACTAATAAAGTAACTATATATTAAAAACTGTTACAACATAATCAAGGTAAAATTGACATAATAAAAATAAAAAATTACTCAAATATTTTAAAAATATGTAAATAATTAGCATAAGATTAGTTATCAAATATCTTTACTTAAGTAGAGATCGCATTTTGAATCCGATCCGCATATACTCAATCTTACCCGATCCAATTAGGACGGGTTGGGTTTGGGTTTATGGGAAATCCAGCCTACCCCAATCCGAAATATTTATCTATATGTTATTTATATATTTTTTAAAATTTTTAACAAATATATATACACACACATATATATATATATAACATCTAATCTTAAATATAATTCTTTAGTATCATAACTCGGTACATGATAGTATTCATTCTTTTATCACAACTTAGCATGTAATCTTTGGAATTTTAATTTTTTTATTGTTTAATTTAGCTAAATTAATTTGTACTATTGTGCAACTTTGACTTGAATTAAACTTTTTAAGTTGATTTTATTTTAAAAGAATTCATCTTTTAAAGGTAAATTATATGATGGTCTAATTAAATTATAGTATTTTATTAATTTATAGTACGTAGTACTTAATAAAATTTATACTTAGGTGCGGGTAGGATTCGAGTTCTAATAATAAATTAATTAAATATTTAACTAATTAATGATTAGCCCATTACTAATTACTTATTTATTAAGTGTAACATGAATAGTAAATCAAATATATATATATATAAATTAATCATTTATCATTGTTTTATCTTTCCCATCATTTTTGGTATTTTCCTTTGCCATCTTTTTTTTTTTCCAAAATTTATTTCATTTTTTTGAGTCTTTTCCTTTTCCTCCTCCCTTTTTTCATTAATTTATTTCCTTGTTGCCTATCTTCCTCGTGTCTCCTGGTTTCCTTCTCGTTTATAAACCTCCCATCGACCGCTGCCTGCCATCTCTAAGCAGCCCACAACCATGGTCATGTCTTCCGTTTTCTTCCGTTATAGTCTGAGTAATTGGCGTTTTGACCACATCAAGCTGATTTCTCGGCTGTTTTGTCAATCTAAATTCGATTTTTGACCGATTCTTATTGATCTCCAATATAGTCCGAAACTTTGGAATGGCAACCTCCATTCTCGTTTCCATTCGACCGTTCTGGCTGCAGTAGCAGCGATCCAGCGAACCATGGCGGTATCCCCTCATCACACTTATATATGTGAGGTTTAAAATTTAATTTTAATAAATTATAGGTATACGTGTACATATATGAATAAAATATATATACACAAAACAAGTACAAGCTTAAGTTACAATTAAAAAAGGAAGAAAAAAAAGAAAAGAAAAGAAAAAAACCTAGACCACAATTCAGAAACTGAAACAGATTTTTAAGTACATTTGAGAAATGCTCGTTGCCGTAAGTTATGATCAAGAGAATTATATAATTTATTAATCTTCAAAAGAAAATTCAATAATATGTACTTCATACCTTCATTGAACTTTTTAGTATCTTCTTCCGCTATAAGATTCTAAAGCGCTACTGCAACCCTTAGCAATTGCATGAAGTTCTGATCAATCATCATCAAGCCATGCATTGAGCACACATTGGCTCAACCCTCCTTGAGCGCTTATTATTTTAGATGTGCAATGCTCCTCAATAATCTTTTCAGCAATTTTACATTCATATTTCATCTCAAAAATTCCATATGTTACTCACTTCCATTAACAAATTAATACTTGACAGCTATTTACTATATATATTATTAATAAAGAAAATGTTCCTAGTAAAAGGGGTTCAATTTCTTTTAAAATCTCTCTTTCTGGCATCTACCAATAAGGCCAGGAAAGCAAAAGTTGCATTGCCATCCCCCCCTACTCCTTTGCTTTGAAGGAGGAATGCTCCAATAACGAGGCCGAATACAAGTCCATGCATGATCGCACAACTTGAGTTAGCACTACATATCCCGATTGAAGAACAGACAATATAGGGGGACTTGAAATTACAAAATAAACTGTTATAGAAAGAGTTGAAGATTTTATTGCTCAACCAGTTATCGGTACTATTTCATAAACTGATGCATTTGAAGTGATATGTCTGAAATGTTCTTATTCTTTAATCATCTTTACAAGTTTCCATAGTCTATCCGCTCTATACTCCATTGTTACCATTTTATCATAATCTTTTATTTTTATTTACATAAAAATTCAAATAGTTATGTTGAAATTATTAAAACATTAGTGGTTATATTAAAAAATAAAAAAATAAATATTTTATTTATTTTATACTATAAAAAATTTTATACATGCACGGAGTGTGTTAATCAATTATTTTAGTGTTTAAATGAAATATAAAATTGAAGTATTATTATGGTGCAAACCCAAAATTTGCAGAGTTAAGTCTTAATTTTATTTTTTATTTTTGGCACAATAAGTCTAATTTGAACCAACAAAATGAGGGAATTTACGCAAAAACTTTTTGCTCAAGGCATCCATTCCGTTGATTCAAAGCGTGGTATGCAAAATTTGTGCCCCGCTCTGTAACTGTAGCACACAGAAAATTCTTTCCGCACTGCCCTCACATGCTGAAATTTCTCTCTGCTTGGCGGGCTCTCTGTTACACTGCACAGCCTCCGCATATATACACAGAGTCTTATACGTAAACCTCTCTCCCTTTTTACATTCGCGCGAGTTTATAGTTGTTTTTCTCTGTTTGGCTTTCAGATTTCACCAACCGGATCAAAATGTTTTACTCTCACCAGCTACTAGCTCGCAAAGCTCCGCTCGGCCAAATATGGTGGAAAATTTTACTTACTTTTCGCACTCTCTTCAGTTTTGCTTTTTTCTTTTCCTCCATAGATACATACTTGCACCTATAGATAGGAACAAGTTCGTAATTCTATCAGATTTCATAATATCATGGTTTCAGTTATAGCGGTGAGTTAATTTGAGCTCTCTGAAGTGTAACATGGAGAAAATCACTCACCGCTGTCGTATTGCTCGAAATATGATCTTTACTCTGTTTTGATTTTGGAAAATTCGGGGTTTTCTCTGGAGTTTCATTGAAGTTAAATTGTATCCGTGGTGTGAGTTCTTCTCGTGGATTCGTGTTCATGGTGACTGTTTTTGTGTGCTTTTGTATTTTGATCTTAGCGTTCGCATGCTCTGCTTTTTGGCGTCAATTAGTAACTTGAATGATTGGATGCTTGCGAATGTTATAACGGAAAAAAAATTCAATAAAATTTTGCGGTGAATCTAATTTTTGTTTGACGATTTCCTGGGGGGATTTTTTTTTTTCCCACTTTTAGATGTAAGCTGTTTTTGTACTGTAAGTTCCTGTTCATGAATTAAGATTCTAGTTCTGCGTGTGTATGGGCGCATTTGAAGGATGGCCGCGACGATGCATGCAAAGATCCACCGAAGGAAGCTAGACAAGCTCAACATTATCAAAATTTGGTAAATGTTTTCCTCCAGAATTTTGAAGAAAACCCATTTTACTTTTCTATACTTGGTTAATTACCAGCTGATTTTGTTACAGTGAAGAGATTTTAAATCCTTCAGTTCCTATGGCTCTCAGACTTTCGGGAATTCTCATGGGTATTTCACTTTCAATTTGTGTTTCTCTTATTTGAATTTTTGTTAAGAGAATCTTAACATTCCTTTTTTTGTCTAATATTTCAGGTGGAGTTGTAATTGTTTATGAAAGAAAAGTAAAACTCCTGTACGGTAGGCTTCATTTACTTCATCTTGCTAAAATTCTGCTTCCTTTTTGGTTCAAATACAAAGATAAATTTCTGAAATGGAATGCCATATACCCCCTTTGTTTTCCTTTCTTCTTCTTCTTTTATTTTTTCCCCCTTTTAATTTTATGCTGTTGATTTACAGATGATGTCACCCGCCTGCTGGTAAGAACATTATGCAATCACTCCATATCCCACCCCCACCACCCACCCATTTTTCCTTACGATGTTTTCTCATTAGCTGGGAGCAAGGCTGTCCTAGAATCCGAAATTACTACTATCTTTTGTTTTCCTCAGGTGGAAATAAATGAAGCTTGGAAAGTTAAAACTGCTCCATCGGATCCAACTAGGCTTTCCAAACGCAAATCTCAAGCCAAGTGAGTCTCGTCATCCTCGTCTTCTTTATTAACAATGTTTTCAATGAGCCTTACTATCTGTAGATATTGATCTAGCAGATACTTGATAGAAATTTAATATTGGATCATTCTACAAATTGTCACCAGTTACTTGTTATCCAATTACAGGAACAATAGCTTAAGATTATAACTTATTGGCACATTTATGCAACAAAGCAATCATAGAGTTCAGGGGCAATTGCATTTTCTTTCCCTTGTACACAGCTATCACTCTGAACAGCACTTCAATGCTGGCAAAGATAGTGAATAAAGTACTAGTTCTCAAAAATCCAAAGCACCTTGATTTTAATTTTCTTTCCCTTTTTCTTTTTTCCTTATTTGGATTCTGTAGATATGAAGCTGTTACATTGCCACTGAATCGTGATGAAGACCTGGAGGAGATCGAACAGTCGCTTCCATATTCTAATGCAACTATCCTTATGGATTTTCAACAGACCTCCTATATTGCCATGGTATCCAATTTTTAGGTTATATTATCTAGTCATCAAAATGTCCCACCTGTAAACATGGAAGTGCTTTATAGAAGTTGAAGGTCCAATGGCTAATTTATATGCTGACTATACTAAAATGAACTGAAAGATATAGTATCCTTTCTGTAGCAGCTGGCAATACCTTACGTTCTCTTTTAGCCAATGTGAAACCGTTAATCATTCCAAAATTGCAAGGAGCTTTGCTTCCTGTTAGTCAATGATGGAAAAATTGCTAGTACAAAGTATGTGGATTCCATTGTCTTCACCAATGCAGACTACTCAGTGTCCAGGTGCTAATACAGAATTCGCTTACGTGCAGAGGCTGGATAATGTGGATGACCCCTATTTAAATCAAAACCTTCAGGGTGATCTAAACCAGGATCACCATCAAGGTACCTCTGGTTCCTTTAAATATGGCGCATCATATTGGTTGCAATTTTTTCTAGTTTTCTAGTTGGCATAAACCAACTAACCCCTCTGTCCCTATCTATTTTTATTGCAGCTGATGCTGCTAATATTACCTTATTTGATAATTATGATTCATATCAGGCAGAGACCAGTACATTCAATCGCTTCGAAAGGTGAAAATAGAAACTGTGACTTAGACATCTCTGTTATAACCTATATATCTGAAAGATGCATATCCAGCAAATTTTCCTTTGTTCATCTCTATATTGAGGTGCTATGACTAACAATGCAGTTTTCTTTCACATACAATATTCTTTCATTTATCTTACACCTAAGTTTCTTGACTCTGGAGTGTTGTGACAGCTTCGAAAGGTGAAAATAGAAACAGTTAACTTAGACGTCTCTGCTATAACCTATATATCTGAAAGATGCATATCCAGCAAACTTTCCTTTGTTCATCTCGATATTGAGGTGCTATGACTAACAATGCAGTTTTCTTTCACTTATCTTACATCTAAGTTCCTTGACTATGGAGTGCTGTGACAGGTTCGATATTGAAGGGGATGAGGACACACAATTGAATTTCACTCCACCGGAGCATACTGAGATCCCTAGTCTCATACCATCACCACCTCGTCAAGCGGAGCTCCATGAACGTAAGCAGTGGTTTTCGGTTTTAAGTTTGCATATATGTCAGGTAGGATAAAAAATCTGGTGATGAAACTTCTCTTGTTGCTGACTCGAGTAGTTATCAACTATAGAAGCAGAAAGTGAGAATAAGCAGCCAGCCAACAGCATAGTAGGCATTAGCCTGCCCACTGAACCATTAGGCTATACATTGTGTGCAAAACATAGATTCAACTGAAAGACCTAACTAAAGGAGAAATAAATTGAAGTCACATGAATTCAGGATCTTTTGCTATCAATAAATTAGATCTCCAATTGCTGTTTCTGAAATGTACAAACGTCTTATAAAACTAGGGCAGTTTGCTAGTTGCTCATATATCATCACCTACTTAGTGAATTACTTGTTTGCACTCAGTCATAAAGAACCTCGTGATGCCACTTTTTCACCATATTGTGTATATGACAAGAATATTGTTTTCCCTTTCTGAACACATCACCTGAATGTGAGGGTTGTTAATTCCCTCATTATTCTAATGCCTGGAGTTCTTGCAGCTGATGAAATCCAGGAACAACATCCCGAGGAACAAATCAAGCAGCAATCAGATGAAAGCAAGGAACCTAATCTGGTATTCTAATATGCATGTAAAGAAATGTGAAGCAGCATGATTTATTAGTTCCCAAATTTTCATGCACATTTTTCGGCATTAGCAGGATAAAATTAAGCAAAGGCGTGCTCGAAGGAGGGCAAAAAGACCTGCAGCACTTACAATGGACTACGTCCAAAATATAATTCCTGGTCAGATATATCAATCTTGGCTCCAGAATTCCTCTGATATTGTGTCAACAAGAGGAAGGAAACGGATGGTAATACTAGTGCATTTATTTCCAACTTCCTGATATTTACCCCTTCGACTGTTTCTTTCTGCTCAAATGCCAAAGGTAAGCAAAAGAATTCAACTAGTAGAATAGTGTCGAGCAAAGCCTCATGTCCATGGTGGCTTAATATGATATATAATGCAACCTTACTTGGTTCATTTTCCTTCGATTTTTGAATTAACTTAGTAATATAAGATAGAATGACATCAGAGTCAATCTGCAGCGGCCAATGGATGCCTTTTCTACGGTGAAGATGGCGTCTCTCTTGAACCTGCCTTCTGTTGTACTGGTGGAAAAGTTAGTCACAAATGGAAATAGACAAGTTTATTATCCAGCACCACTTTTAGAAGACTGGATGAGAAGCACCCAATCTCCACATGATTCACCTTCTGGTCAGATTTTCTTCATGCTGTATGCATGATTTTCCTTTTGATGGAATGACTTAAATGTCAACATCTCTGCATTCATGCAGGTCGAACGTCTCATCCTCAGCCACCGGAACCATCATCATCATCTCCACCAGAAAGAATTCATTTTATGGAACCAATAAGAGATGTAAGCCACCCCTACCTTCACCTCTTCAATTTTTTTTTTTTAAAGGAAATGGTTCGTTTCTAATTAAGAACATGAACGATGAAGCCTTTTGAAGATTTTCACAGTAGACTTGACTCCCTATCGATGGGAGTTTCCATTGAGAAGCAAAGAGCAAATGCCCATAATAATGAAATGCCACCAGAGGTATTAGTGGAGGAGCTCAGGAACAACCTTAAAAACAACGAATTGGGAGTAAAAGAGGCGAATGGAGTGAGTGCATCTAACGCCAACCTGATGGCCACCCCAGGAAACTCTGGTATTCTAGTGTTTGTGTGTAACTTGACATGTAGATTATTTGTACTTCCAAAGGAACAAATGCGTGCACTGTATGATGCTACAGGTGATGAAATAAGGTCAATCCCCAGCTCAGGGTCCGGACATGGTTTCTTCTCACACAATTCAGAAGTCAATTCAGGACGGTGAGTTTATTCAATGTAACTCTTGTAGATGAATTCCTTGGATATAATGCTTAGAAGCATAAATACTTGAGATACAAAATATTCTAGTCCAAAAAATCCACCAAATGACTATGTTCCTGATTAAGTATGCATTCACATAGTTCAGGTCTGGCAAAAAGAGAACCTTTTCTGCTTCTAAGAACAGTGCAAATGGCCTTGAACCAGTGGAGGAGGAGCTCTCATGGCAGCATTCTGATCCAAACTTTAAGTTAGCTAAATTATCTGAAAATGGATTAACACCAGATAATGGTAATTGAGCCAGAAATTGTTTTTTCCTTAAGCTAAAATTGCCCCTCAATGCCATTTGTTGCAGTTTGCCTCTGTACATAAGTACTCAGTCAATCTTGTTAATTTTGCAGATCTTCTGGTAGAAACTGGACCAACGCAAACACAAAAACAAAAGGATCCTATCATTAATCAGCCACTGGACCAGATAACTGATTCCATCAGAATGTAATCTTTCTTCCTCAAACTTTCAAGAACTTATCCAATGAATGATTGCATAAGCTTAAATGAGATCCGAGTAAGCTATTTTCAATGGTGGACCTGATGAATACAGGCACTTGAAGACTCATTTTGACACACCAGGATCTGCCAAAGTAGAATCTCTAAACCAGTTAGCTTTTGGGATGAACAAAAAGAGTGCAGCATGTCTTTTCTACCAGACTTGTGGTATTCGTTTTCTCTTGATTCTCCCATTCCTGCAATTACAGCATCAATCATTACATTATCAACGTTTTCGGAGTAATATGGCTGAGTTATGTGACAGTTCTTGCTACACGAGACTACATTAAAGTCGAGCAAAAAGTACCATATGGGGAAATTCTAATCTCCAGAGGTGCAAAAATGTGAAAGAGCATCAAGAGTTGAGGGAGATTCTATAAGATATAGAAAAGTAAGGTGGTTTATTATATTTTACTAGATTTAGGCACAGTCTTACTTACATGGAGTAGTCCCTTTGGAATTTCCTTAAATATTTGTCTTTCCTTCATGTTTATGCTCCTTGATCAAATTATCATTGTTTGAGAATATCTGATGATGCTGCTGGAGCTAGATTTTCATAATTTTAACTTCATTATCAAGGATTGTAAGCTAACAAATTTAACTATTTGCCTTCAGGGGCTTCCTTTTGTGTGTCTTCACAAGGGTACACTCATCTTACTGATCAATTATTTTAGACCTGATGAGAAAGTAATATTTGATTATGTGCTTTTGGCTTTCCTTTCTGGCGGAAACAAATCTTACAAAAAATCAAGAACTAAAAAAATTTGATGGGAGTCTGTTTCAAGTTTTCTGTTTTTTACTATATTGACAAGTGAGATTCAAATTTTCATATTCTCCCAAATGTTTGTGTTTCGCTTTAACTCGAGAGAACGCCATTGTTTGAGAATCAGACTGCCGAACCAATGATGCTTAGTACTTACACTGCTAATTGAATAAGAAGATAAAATTGTTCTTTTACGAACAACTACAAGTTTTGATCTAATGATAATAGTTAAATGTTTACTCCTACTAACTGGTATTACAGTAAGGTCATTACAATTATATTAATTTTTATATTTTTATTAGAATTTAAAATTTTATTCTTTGAAAAATGAAAATTATTTATACTTGGAAAAAGTTGGATCTCACCTCCAGAACTAAAATTCTTCTACTCGTCCCCTGCCTGTCCCAAGAACTGGTAGTGGTCTAGTGGAGATGATTGTTGACATTTAATCTTCTTGTCTTGATCACGTGTTGGGGGAAAACATGATGATGATGATGTGTATAGGGCAGCAGCTTTGTGGGGGAAAACATGATGTGTACAGGGCACCAGTGACCAGCTTCTGCAAATTCTAATGTCGCAAACGTGATATTCTATTGCTTTTTATTAAACCCAAAGATGTTGAATCTACTAAGATTACGATCATTAATCTGTAATCATGCCTGCTGGATAAGGATTTCAATTGATTCATCCATTTAACCAAATGATTTTATAGTTTTTTTAGATTTAAAATTTTATCCTTACAAAGTTATTAATATTATTCAAAATACAATTTTTTCCACACCCATAATCTTTTTTTTTAAATTACATTTTAGTAAACACTTAATTGTAAATTTCATATATCTATAAAATGAAATGTACAATAGTATATAAATTGAAGCCAAAAAAACTGAAGAAGAAATTTCAAAATGCTCTTTAAAATAAATACCACATATTTTTTTCACGGCCTACGTCGTGCGTCTCATGTCTCGTTTTTCCAATGCCGGGAATCCCCTAGTAAGGAATGAAATATTGAAATCCAAAACTTCCCTACTGAAAATTATACCCAGTAATACGTAACGACAAAACTAAAGAGAAGACCAACGCAATGCATAATTTAAGTGGTTTGCCTTGAATGCATATTTACATCCATGAATAAAGATGAGGATGCAAAGATTTTCTAACTCACAAAAAAAATTCTACACACAGTCACTGTGTGAAATATGAATATAGTTTTTGTCTAGTAGGCCTAACTGCAGCTCTAATAAACTATAAGTTATATATATTTTTGGACAACTAGCTAGTGCCGAACTCAAATCAAATAAGTTTTTTAACTTTCTATTATCAAAGGATAAATCATGAATTGATATCGGTAATTTCATGCTTAGTCAGTTACATCGTATTTAATGATTTAGCTGCAGTTTTTACACCTCAACCCATGGATTGAAGCCCGTAGATACGGTAGGGTTCAACTAAACTATTTTGGATGTTCAAGCTATAGAAGGAAATAAATACCTCATTTAGTAGTTTGGTGCAATAAATTTAGAATGCACCAACAACCATAATCAATAAATCAATTCGTCCAATAGCATCTCCTTCACACATATAAGTGTGAGGCTCAAATTTCTAATTCTAATGAATTCTTAGGTGGTGATTGGTATGCATAAATGAAATTAGGTGAGAATGAAATGAATTGGAAAAGGAATTATATTGGTATAGTTTATCCTATTATTGGTATGTACAAGAAATGAGAAATGAATATAATAGATATTCCATTCTCGATTCCATTCTAGTGATTGATAAATAGGAATTACCAGTAGGAATGGAATAAATTTTTTAAATGACCAAATTACCCTTTTGTAAAAAATTATTAAAATAAAAGTATTTATTAGTAAAAAAAAAATTATATATTACCGTATGTATAACAAATTATCCTTTTGTAAAAAATTATCAAAATAAAAGTAATTATCAATAAAATATTTTTATATATTAGCATAGATATTTTTTTTGAGTAAGTCCATAATTATGCAGTTTTCATATCACTTTTAATGTTATTTGAATCATATCAGTAAATATATGCATTTTATATATTATCAACAAGTTATATACATTTATGCAAACAATTATAAACACAATTCCTTTAAAGTTATTATTTTTAAAATTATAACTTGGCAAGTTCTTTTGAATTTTTTGATAAAATACAATTAAAAAATTTATAAAATACTTTATACTTATAGTGCTGAACTTTTTTGTGACAAGGCTAGAACAATTTATTGTACTTTTGTATAAGTTTAATTTGAAGAGTTGTTGATATAGTGGACAACTCTTCATTTATTAGTTTTGCATATATTTTTTAATCATTCAAAGATATGCATATATAAATAATATTTTAAACTACATATTTCATTAGTCTGGACCAAGTTGATGATACTTCTACTTTTTTTAATTATAAAAATTAAGATGTGCATAATTTTTCTTATTTATTATTTTTATAATAATTTAATAATATATATATATATATATATAGTTCGTTCCTGATGGATTGTGAATAGCTAAACCCACAAGGGAGGGAGGGAATAGCTAAACCCATCCTTTTAAGAATGGGGATTCCAACGGGAATGGACATTCCCATATTTAAATTATATCAATTATGAGTTTAGGAATATCAATCATACCATTAGTGTGGGTGTGTATGTAAGTAAAAAAAGAGCAGCTTATTGTAATAATAATAATAATAATAATAATATAATAATAATAATAATAATATTGTATTTTTCCTGTTCAGGTGAACTCTTCTTTTGGAAATTGACAAATAATAGGAATTAAATACAACAATCAAACATATATATTAATTAGATTAACATTGTAATTTCTACTTGAATTTTAATTCCAATTTTTTATAATTTTAGAATAAAAAATTTTTTCCCTTATATCTTATGCAATAAAAATCCACATAGATTATGGTCCTGAAAATTTCCATGATAGAAGGGAGTATCTTGCATGGGGTTGCATATCGCAGAAGGCAGCGCAGTAGGTTGAATGGTGCAAAACTGTTTTCACCCTGATAAATAATTGAGCATCAACATCGCAAATAAATCGCTCGAGTCCACAAATTATTTATTGGGGCCTATTGTTTTTGTTTCTTTTTTTTTTTTTTTTTTCCAAATAAATGTGTATTCGAATGGACATTACATTAATTATTATGCTTCAAATATATAAATAAAATTTGATTTTGAATTTAAATCCATCCCACCTAAATCTGTTGACAATTGGAGTTTATATTTATAAGGGCATAAATGAACATCGAATTAAATAAAATAAGTCAAATGAAGATGTTTCAATATGCTTGAATCTTCAAAATCCGGTGCTCATAAGGGCATAAGAGTTGCAATTTCAAACCAAGGGGGGAAAACGAGATGCCACAGGTGTGTGACTATATATGCCAACATTTGTAATTAATAACCTGAGTATGCTCAATCTGTGTGCACCACAAAAAAGACAATTATAATATTTTTATTTTGTTATACATAGCACGGAATTTATGTTAATTTAGTTGTATTTGAAAGAGAACGGAAGAGTTTGTCATGTCATTAAGTATAAATTTTCAATAATTGTAATTATATGTATTTGCATATTATTGAGATTGTATGTATATTCATTTTTTACACCATTAATCTTAACGTCTTTTTCACTTTTAGTGCATGATAAGATTTTTTTTTATTTATACAAATGCATATCAGGGGTTCAATAACTTCGAACCCTTGACTCCACACTATATCTGTGAGATTTATATTAGTTCACCAAATGGTTACTGACTCTAGTATATGATAAGATAACTATTGACTAATTCTCAATGAACGAAAAGAAATAATAATAATAATAATAATAATAATAATAATAATAATAATTTATTATGATTTTTAATCAAAAAATATCAATAAAGTCATTAGTGAATTGCATATTCATCCAAATCAATATAATCAGAAAAAGCGTTGGGAGATTTAACAAATTCAAACAATATAATGATACTCCATATAATTGAGGAGTGGGCCACTTAAATTTTGAATTTATTGAAAAGGGTCTCTTATACGTAAGAGAAGAGGTCCAACGAATTAATTCAGTTATTTAAATGAATTAATTTGAGGCCTTTGCATTTAATGTTTTGGTTTCAATTAAGTGCAATTATGCTATGTATTATGCACAAATTAGGGGTGGATTCGAGATAGCGGATACTCAAATTAAATTTGAGACGATTCTCCTACCTTTTAAAAAAAAAGAAAAAAAAAATGTATCATGCACAAATTATGTACGAGCAGCTTCCTTTTTCTGGAGCGGTCTATGTCAAAAGGAGGGGCAAGGAAGGATCTTGCAGATGCATCTCTATCTCCAAGTACATTAGATATGCGGTATGCCCGTTGTTTTGCTTGCTTTTGTGCTACATTTTTCTGCTTGAAATTTTAAAAAACTAATAATTTTTCTTTTTCTTTTTTGAGCAGAAGGGAAAAGAATATCATCAATTAACTCTCATGCTTGCTTTCAGTGAAGGATACAGTCTCCCACGGTATGATGTACTATTTATAGGTTTGACAATGTGGCAGTTTTCCTCAACCTCAGACCCGCTCCACACTTGAAAAAAATATTCTAAAACCCACCCTGCAGATTTTCGGTACGAAAATCCTAGCCCATTCCGTATTAAAATTGTAAAACTCGTACCCGTTCCGCCCCGTTCTGCACCTACCAATTTTTTAAAAAAATTATTAATTAATTATAATTTGATAATTCAACTATAATATCATAAAATTATACACAAAGTTTAATCAACATGATAATTGTAGCGCCCCCATTCAGGACAGCACCTAAGCCGAGGCACCACTCCGATTCAATCTTAAAATTGAACCCAAAATACAAATCAAAAGACCATCAATCAAACATTTCAAACTTATCAGAAATAGCAGCGGATTCCAACTTAAACAAACCTTGAATAAACCCATAACAGACAGCACATACACTAAACACATGCCACCAAATCTCAAATCCAATTTATCAGAAGCAGTGAAAATTTCAAACTTAATTGACTCATCAAATCATTAAGTAAATGCCATAATTCACCTTCTTATATGTAGCAATATTTACTTGCCTTAAGTCATCAGCATCAACGTGATATCATCACAATGTCTCAAGTTCAAGCTAAATATTCAAATGATTCCATATATATATATATATATATATTGAAACACTTGTTCTATTAAAAAAGATAATTTTCCTACAATTCAAACTAGAAGTCTGCATCCATCACTTAACCCTGTCTGAGAAAATCAATGAAATACAAGGGGGTGTAAGTCCAAAGGACTTAATGAGGGAAAATCATAATAGTAACTATAAAAATCTATCGAGGAAGAATCATCTCAACATATTATCATTAGTCAATCAGAACAAGAGCATATCAAACGATACACAAGCATAGTACAATCAGATTACAGGTGAATCGGATACAAACAGACAAACAGATCATAACAGGAAATCAGAATATAGTTAGGCAGATAGACATTTTCAGATTTCAAGAGTATCAGTAGGAACTAGCCCAGGAGTTGTGGCTATCGGCTCGAATGGCCCGGGATCGTCCCAATCGAATCAGTTCTGGAAGAATGGTCCATCTCAACCGAATCAGTTCAGGAGGAAATACAGACGGCTCATCCGGCCTGGACAACGACCTAATATAGACCAAGAAACTTACGCAACCTTGTTGCTCCATGAACGGAATATGAGCAATCAGAATACAGTCAGAAAACGAAACAGAGCCTGTCAATCAGATTTCCTTATCACAAGTTGTGGGCTTACGGCTTATCCCATGCACCTAGCAGGGATTAATGTCCCAGGGTTTACGACTTATCCCAGGCACACAGCCGGGATTAACGTCCCATTACTTAATCAGAATTCAGGGCTTACGGCTTATCCCTCACACGACAGAGATTAACGTCCCAGGGCTTACGGCTTATCCCATGCTCACACAGCAGGGATTAACATCCCAAAATAACAGTACAGACAGATAACAGACAGTCAAATAACTGATCGAACAGATAATAGACAGTTAGATAGCAAATCGAACAGATAACAGTGCAGACAGTTCAAAACAGTACAGAAATGCCGACAAAGCAACAGATAACAGAATAAAACGAAACAGATAACAAACAGTAACGGATAATAGATCGGTACAGATAACAGATAAGAGTTCTGGGCGCCAGAACAAACAGAAACAAAATCGATATCAAAGATAACCCTTACAGGGGTGTTCAAATCAGATAATAGATAACAAATCAAAATTCCAATATATTTCAGATTTCAAACAAACAGAGTATGGTACAGAAACAGAAAACCCACGCAAGGGCTTATCACAAATAAGGGATAGTTAGAAAAGGTGCCAGATTGGCAGACCCTCACCTTTTGTAGTTCTCAGATATAGCAACCACAGTAAGCAATCCTACTGGTTGGGCAAGCACCACTTTGTTGTCACCTAAACAAAAGGGGATTTACCATTACAATCCTCCTTTGATTTTTAATATGCATAATTAAACTATTAACAGTCCCCAAAACCTCTAATTAACCAACTAATACTATAATCAGGATCCGATCAAATCTATTGGTACGAGATATGCTAATTAAGACAATTACTACAGAAATGATTACGAAATTGTTTCAATCCCAATAATAGAATGAATTCTAGTCCTTGAATCATATAAGTATCCTCAATGTCAATACTTAGGTCCCAAACATATATAAAATCCTCAAGTTAGGGTTTAATCCTTTAATGAACTTTTATTAATCCAATTGTATATAATAAGTCATATCCGGGTCCACTTACTATATAAGTCCAAGTATGGGATAATATATATATACATATATATGTATGCCAAGTCACATGTCTTTCCAATTGATACAATACAATACAATAAGAAACAAGATACAATATAATTATAAACAAGATACTTATACATATATATATTCCAATATCATTCCCAACTTCCAACACAAGAGTGCTATAGGATATCCAGAATCACAAACCAAGCACACGAGTGCAATCGTCGTGTCGAGGAGACAAAACTATTTCATCGCCACCGCCGCCGCCGTGCTACTGGCCACTGTCCGCCGTCGCCGGAAAATGCTTCTCCACCACCTAGAGAAGCCTCTCGCCGTGAGCTTTCCAACGCCCAGCTCCGTTTTCAGTTTCTCCACTGGGAAAAGCCTCAAACGCCACCCCGAAGTCCTAAAATCACCTTGCTCTGCCGCGAGGTTTTCGTCGGATTCCGTCTCTGCCACCGTGTGAAACGGTCATGCAACAACACCACCGAGGTCCTCCAGCTACAGGCTTTCAGAAAAGCTACCCAGAAGCCCGTTGCACTGCTGCTTCACCGTCGTCCGCTGAGGTGGGTTTTTCAACCTTCTCCGTTCCGGTGGTCCGCCGCCCGAAACTCCACGTGCAAGGTGTCAACGTGAAGCTGGTGAAGTGGGGAAAAGGGTAAACGAAGGGGTTTGGAGAAAGGCTAGCCGGAAAAGAAAGTCACCGGAGAGAATGGGGGGTGAGGACGCAGGGAGAAGAAGAAGAAGGAATAGGGGTGAAATGAAAATTCCTATTTTTATAAAATCAACTTTTGCTTAATCATGGATTGGCCCCAAAAGTTCTGTTATGCGATCAATCAAGTCCAAAAAGGTTTGCTCAAACTTTAATTCGGTCCCTAACCTTCTAAGTGCCTAAGATTGACCCATTTGACCTAAACTAATTCCATGCAAACCCCAATACTTTCAAAAGATGATCAATCAGGTTTCCTAAAATTATAAATCTAACCCCAAAACTTTCTAAATTCTTGCAACTAAGTCATTTTTATTATTTTCCGAGCATTAAAATCCGATTAATCAAAATCTTAATTTTCCCAATTCTTATTTTCCAAAATCCCGAATTTTAGGGGTGTTACAATAATAATTAAATATATTAATTTAAAACAAAAATATAAATATCAACAAAATAATATTCAAATATATCAATTAAAAATTAAAAATTAAAAAATTACATAAATATATAATATATTATATATTATAATTTCATAAGTACTTGGGGCGGGGCAAGTTTTCAACCTGCTGTTAAAACCCACCCCGCCCTATGCAGAGCGAGTTTTCAACACAAACAGTATCCGCGGGTTGAGTTGAAATTTTCAAGTCTAACTATTTACACCTTAGTTTTCAGAGTAGAATTTAGTGAGTTTTTTTATAATTATTTTATACTTCTTTTGTATCTTTTTTTAATATAATGAAACTTTTTCTTTTTCTTCCAACAATGTGGCACAATTTAAATGATTCACGTAAATTTTTTATATTACTTTGTGCTTAAATTTTGATATTTTTTTCGACAAAGAAATTTGTTGATAAATTATTTTTCCATTATTCTTTAACCACATGCAACTATGTCTACGAAATAAGTCAAGTTGGCCTATAGCCCCAATGGTGTAAATCCCCCACATAATGTGGAAGGTTAGAAGATCTAATCTAACAAGCTGTTGATGTGCGTAAATGGGGGAAAATATATTTTTAGTCCCTCGAAAAAATGATTTTGGTGGTTTACTTCCCTATGAAAAAAAAAAGGTTGAAATATCATCTTGTATTTCAAAAAATGAGTGAAAACCCTCCCGAGACCATAAGTGGAGTGCACGTGCCCAAAAATGTGAGTGGTTGTAATTTTTTTATAGATAAAATGACTATTATGCCCTTAGTATATCAATCGTTGGATCTTTTTGTTTAAATGAACGATCCAAATTTAATAGTACGTAATATTTATAAAAAGTTATTTATACATTTATATACAACATATTATATATATTATAATATATTTTTTAATATTATATAATATATATTATAAATATAATATAGTATTATAATATAATATATATGTATATATATAGAGGTTGCCATGGCACCCATGCCAACCAGATCCGGCCAGCGGCCGCAGTCCTCGACGGTCGTCATATTAAAAAAAAGGGGGGGGGGGTTGGAAACTTGACTTTAGTCGGCCATGGCAGCAGGTTGTCGGGGGGTGGGGGGGCAACCGAATCTGGCCGGCCAAATCCAGCCATTGTGTTCTTGAAAAAGAAAAAAAGGAAAAAAACTTGACTTCATGCTGCCATGGCAACCTATGCATGTATATAATTTTTTATAAATATTATATAGTAATTTGATTTATATAAATATGTTATATACTATATAAATATGAAATTATTTAGTTTCGATAATTTTATATATATAATTTTATAAATATTAAATAGTATTTGATTTATATAAGTATGTTATATATTTCATAAATATAAAATTATTTAATTTTAGATTAAATAAAAGAAAAAATATATATTTTATATATATTTATATAGATATGTTATAAATAATTATATATATGTATTTATATAATTTTTTATTTTTATATAATTATATATATATGTATGTAAATATAATTTTATAAATAATAAATAGTATTAATATACATAAATATGTTATGAATAATTTTATATGCATATGTGTATATATATAATTTATTTATATGTGATTTTATATATATGCATGTATATAATTTTTTATAAATACTATACAGTATATGATTTATTATTTTATATATATGTATATAGATATGTTATAAATAATTATATATATATGTATGTAAATATAATTTTATAAATAATAAATAGTATTTAATATACATAAATATGTTATGTATTTTATGAATATTAAATTATTTAGTTTGATTATTTTATATATATGTATGTATATATAATTTTATAAATAGTAAATAGTATTTAATTTATATAAACACCTTATGTATTTTATAAATATAAAATTATTTAATTCAGATTAAATAAAAGAAAAAGAAAAACATAAGGATATAAAATAATTTTATGTATATAAATGGGTATTTTCATCCTTTTAATATAAAATTCAACACAAATAGATAAAAGGGGGCAGTGAACCACAATTTAAAAATATAAGACGGTATTTCAACTTCTTTTTTTTCATAGAGGGTAAAACCGTCCATTTGGTATAACACAGTTACATAGGGGGGTAAAAAGATTTTTGCCCTGCGTAAATGTGTATAAATAAATAAATAAAAACGTTCTATGCAAAATAAACCTCATATAATTGTAACTATTAAAAATAACAATATTGTAAAGGCATTTGCAAGAAGTTTTTTTTTATATAAAATAAAAAATTATAGAAAAAATTGTGATAAAAGTTGGAAATATTTGAAAGCTAGTGGCAAATTTACATAAATCGGCCCACTTGTAACTCTACTTGATAAATTAGAGGTTTGAATTCCACAAACAGCAGATATTATTTTTACTTTTTTAAAGCGAAAGAAGATAAAAGAGATGTCCTATCAAAAAAGAAGATAAAAGAGATGCGACAGATAACAGTGTCATATTGATGCCACTTAGTGAAAATTCTAGATGCGCCAATGTTGAAACAACAGTGAAAAAGTTTTGCTTTTAATTTTTTTTTTTTTCGGCCTGCTTAACTTTGAAAATTAAAGATAAAAGTATGTAATGGTTGCTTATAAATTGTATATTTTGTATTATGTATTTTGGGAGAATAAATTTTGAGAGTGGGGTTGGAAAATGTGAATTTGTATTGAAAAATGTAATGAATGTTTGTTTATATTTTGGGGAATAATTAAAAAATTATTTTGAAATTTTTTGACATATTTATTTATATTTTTGGGGATATATTTTTTACTGTAGCTATCAAATCAATGCTTTTTTGTTGAGTTTTGGGGGTGAAAATAGAATTGAGTGATTTTTTTATTATTAGAATAATAATAAAATATGTATAATTTGTATAATATATGTATGTATATATTGAAAAATGAGGAAGTTTTGGGGATATTGAAAGATAGAAGAAGGTATTTTGATAAATTTAATTTGGCATTTTGGAGGAAAAGTTTTTGTATGTTTGGTTACATTTTGGCAAAATAAAATTATTTTGCCGAAATGTAACCAAACATATTACTTCTAAACAATACAAAAGAAATAAAATAAAAGTTGGAGCATTTTTTTTTTAGAATTATTGGAAACACTCCCTCTGAAATGCAACAATAAAGCTCATATTAAAATACGGCTGGTATTGATTTGTTGAATTTGATAATAGAAAAATACTGATTTATTGAAAAGAAAAAAAAAATTATTTATAATGCCCTCTCTAAAATAATAATAATAATAAGAAGAAGGTTGATATTTACGCGAACTCAAGGCCATAAATTACACTTACATTAGCTTTGTGAAAGGATATATTTGGTCAATTCTGAAAAATAAGAGCACAAATAAATTAATTTCATTCTAAAAAAATAAGAGCACACATAGATTTCGTGCAAGAAAGCCTTCGTTTATGGTTGTCTGGGTCTAATAAAATGTTTAGATGGACCAAATTAAAATAATTTATTCTGAGTAATTAATTAAACAGCTTTTATTTTGACCTGTTCTCATCTAATATGTTATTTAAAAATAAAATTTGGTAGAATTGTAACTGTTCTAAGTATGGCAGCAGGGGGGTTCACCCAACTATCTTAACTCGCCAAAGTCGAGACCACTACTTAGTAAAATGTACTCATCATTTGACAAAAAAAATGATACTTCTTTAGGTGTAGTGTAGAATAAAAGACGCTGGTAATTAAAATACAATATTAAGAAAATTTTTCTTTTATTTCTAGGAATTACATTGTCAGATTCCAGAATGGCTTAAAATGGGAAGAGCATTAAGGAGACTAAAATCAAATTTTTATTCAAACGCATAGACTACTGCATCCTTAATTTTATAGAATGAGGATTTTCTTGCTTATCCATATATAAGAATCTTTCAATAAACTTTCTTTTGCTAATAATTTTTTCAAGAATTTCAGAGAGGCTTTTGAAAATAGTTTGATTTTTTATTGTCTGCCGCTAACTCTTCGGCATAATTTTTAGTAGAAGTACCTTGATCCCACTGATAACAAAGGAGACTAAATAATTTCACAAGTCAATTGTTAAGTTGTTAATTTTTCGTGGTTCCAAAAATAATAAGAACGATATATAATACCTATGATATTATTAAAAGCACAATTAAATATTTCCATTTGCAAATCTTTATACGTATAATTGCGATTCAATACTGAAAAATCCTTGGTACATAATTTGTTTATTAAAAAATGATTTAAAATACAATGTAGCTAATTAAAAAACGCTTATGAAGATTTAGGATTGAATTAAAAACAAAATATTTATCTTATTCAAGAAAAATAAATCAAAATAATTTTGATTTCATTTCAAGTTGAAGATGAAATGATCGTTTCAGTTCAACTCGATTAATTAGTAAAAATTAGATTTAAAATTCTTTTACAGTTCGACAATATTTGAAGCTGTACTCAAAGTCTTAAATAAAAAATAAAAAAATTAAGTTACTCAAAACAATTTATCAATATGTTTTATGGTAAGAAATCAAATCAAGCTTGAATTAAAATAATGAATCATTTATCAGTGGAATGGGCAGTCGCTAATTAGTGAGCCTTGAGCCCAAAGCAACTATCACCTTCATCTCTTAAAAATTTTATTATATAATATTTTTATAAGTGAATCCATTATATAAATATGTATTATGCCAAACTCCAAAAATTGCATATAGAAGAAGTCATATCTACACACTACATCAATAATAAAAGCTTTTGATAAACTAGAAAATAAACAACAAAATGCATTTGGAAGTTTATGGTACTTTAATTCATTTTTTACATTTTTGTTCTAAATAACTTTTTGAATATAACACTTTGCAAATGTGAAATCTCAACTATTTATTTATGTGTTGTAGAACTTGATTTTTAATATTATATATCAAAATTATTTATAAAGTACAAATTGAAAAAAAATAAAATAAAAAGAACATTATTTAAAAGCTACTACAATTTAGCTTAAGAGAACCAGCAGTTCTCTATAACCTAATAACCTAATAATTTATTTGCTTGAATGAGTAAAATATATGGATGTATATATATCTACATAAGTAATATTACCATGTTGTTTGGTTGCCACATTGTTCAAAGTTATAAAATCTAAATTTCAATAATAACTTTTAACATTAAAGATGAATTATTTTTGATGTCGTTGAATCAATTTCGTATATACATATTTTTATTAAAATTTAACATTTGTCTTCTAAATATTTGACTTTGCATTCAAAATTAAAATTTTCAATATTGTCCTTGATTCTAAAAACTTAATAAATATGCTATCGTTCGGATCTCCATCTCAAAAAATCAGACTTCTTATTAAGTGTAGGGCTATCAACGGGTCGGATTTGAATCGAATCAGTCATATTCGAATCTAAATTTGATTATCAAAATTTAAATCCAAATCTGACCCGACATCTAGTAGGATCTTTGTTAGTAAAAATTATATTCGAATCCAATGAATATCCAAAAATCCAATTTAATATTTTTTTCCTTCTTTTTTTTCCCCTTTTGTATTATATAAATATTGTATTTATAAAGTAAATTTATTTTAATAATTTTTATTATGTATCAGTCCAAAAGTTAAATATTTGAATACTAAACTCCTATTTTACGTTATATTAATGCATAGATAAGCTATTATACATTATTATATTAGATATTTTATCAATATTCTTCTTATTTTCTAGGCTAAAACTCAATATTAACAGCAGAATATATATGTTAATATAGATATTATGTTAGTATAATATATAGATTTTATTCTAAAATTTTTATTAACATTATATATAAGAGTATAAATTTAATAAAAAATTATTAAAGTTTGGATTCGAATTTTTAACGGATTAAATTACTTAATTCCATATTCGATCCATTTACTTTGGATTACGAATATTTATAATCGAATTTGATCCATTAGATATTTTAATCGAATTGAAATTTTAAAATTTAAATCAAATTCTAATTAAAATTCAATCAATTAACAACTTAATTTGGTGGAAGTGATGGTGGTGGTTTTTGGCTTCTTTGTATTGGGTGTTCTGGATATGCTGCAAGTGGTTGACGGCGTAATTGGCCTTATGAGTTAATAGGGAAAAAGAAAAAGGAAAAGAAGTCTTTTAATGGTTAGGAATTAACAATTTTTTTAAGATGGATCAAGAAATCTTCAACCCCGTGTATATGTATGTTTTGGATCCTATATTCTAATATATCTTTTATTTTTTATTTTACTTATATATATATGTATATATATAAACATCAAGTATATTAAAAAAAAATTGTCTCCATAATATTATTTTTCTAAGAAAAAAAATAAACATAACTTTTTCATTTCTCATAAAACACACAAAATAATCAGTGTTCGAAAAATCGGACCGTTCATTGAACCAAAAAACTTACCGGTTCACGGTTCACTGGTTCAACCGTTGGTTGGACCGTAATTGAACCTCAATTGAACCGTGACGTCATAATTACGCTATATATATATTTATATTATATATAGTATTTAAAAATTAGTAAAATATCAAAATATAAAACATAAAGAGATCAAATGATATTCTTTAACATCACAATCCAAATTTTTGAACATACTAAGTTTAAAGTTTGTGGGAAATTGGGAATAATGAAAATTGACTAATATTAAGTTATTTTTGACTTCTTGTTTGTACCATGGCCTTTAACTTTAGTACTTAGGCCAAACAAAAATAAAAAAAATTAAAAAAATCGGTCCGGTTCCGGTGAACCGCTACCGGTTCACCGGTCGAACCATTCCGGATTGGACGGTTTTTTAAAAATTGTTCATTTTTTTGTTTTTTTCCGGTTTTTTGAAAAAATCGGACTGGGCCACCGGCCGGTCCAATCCGATTTTTTAATCCATGAAAATAATCTCAAAGCATCCAAAAATATCATTTTCCCATCATTTTCCAAGAAAAAATATAATCATTACATATATATGTATGTATATCATCTCATTACAACTATTAGACATAAAATAATAATATGTAATTATATTTTCACTCTATTAACCAGACAAAAGGTACTAATTCGATAATTACAATAGATAACATATATATTTATTTTAATTCGTGTTTCATTCATTATTCGATCTCATGAATATATTCCAACTATATTAAATAATTTCTTATAAAAATCATTGAAGATCATATATATTTAACATAAGAGACGAAACATAAAATGAAATAAAATTTAAATTGTCAACCCACTTTTCAAAATATTTTCTTCTGAAACACCCAAAATAAAATCAAAAACTATCTTTGTTCCTCTTATCTAATTAAAAGAAGAAAAAAAAAGAAATGGAAATCTTTTAATGGTTAGGATTTAACAAATTTTGAAGATGAATCAAGAAATCTTCAAGTTTAGTTTACTATTAAGAAAAGAAGAAAAAGTCGGCCAAAATCCAACAACCCCACTTCGACCTGAATTTCCAAGCAAGCCGCCCTGCGAACATATACCCCACGAAATAAAGATTTAACTCCAACGTTGTCCCCACCACGGACTTGTCATGCCTTCTTGTTTCTTACTCATTCAACATCACCGTTCAATTTTTTCATCATTTGTTTTCTTAGTTGTTTTTTAATAATATAATATTACAATCAGCATCAGCTCTTATTCTACATCACTACACTAACACATGCAATACAATCATAGCCAGCGAGATATCCTAGAATTGTAAGTGTCTATATTAATATATTCTTACTGTTGTAATAGAAACTAATCCGTATTTGAAAAGTCACCCGCCGGCACGGCACCTGAGAGAAGTCCTGGAAGGATCAATACCCCATATTTGAATCTACTCGTGCATGCAAATTGGTGCGTAAATAATTTCCCAAAAAGCCTCCCTTTTGTCCCTTTTCTGAGTATATTTTTTCTGGATTTTGAAGTCAAACAAAGGCCCTGATACGCGTTTTCAAGAACCAGTCTTGGTATTTATTTTGCACACAATCACGCCGAAATACTCTTTTCAGACCCTTATTTTCTTCTTCTGGCAATTTGCTACTACTCTTTAGTTTTTCTTTTTCAACTGTGTTATTCAACGTTCTGGATTTTGGAGTTGGTGGGTTCGACTGAATCAACCCAATTTGGTGAAGAATTTTCAAGGAACTCGTTCTGTTGGTTTCTAGGAGCTGGATTGATTACTTTTTTGTTGAAAAGGCTCGCGGCTCGTTTTCGTTTCTGATGAAATGGATGAATTGTGGAGATCTAAAAGTCGTCTCTTGGCTGTATTTTTGGTATGCAGCCTTTATCTGCTGAAATTGAGTTTTTGCTGGTCTCTCAATGATGAAGGTATGAGCTTTACTTTATTTTCTGAATTTTTGGATTTGTGAAACAATGGAGAAAATGAAGTCAAGACTAAGTTTGTGCTTTTAATTTTTACTTGATTAGGTGTGGCTTTGCTGAGGTTTAAAGAAAAAATTGTCAGCGACCCTCATGGGGCTTTGTCAAATTGGATTGATGAAGTAGGTGTGGAGAGTCCCTGTTATTGGTTCGGAGTTGAGTGCTCACAAGGATCTGTTGTTGTTTTGTAAGTCTATTTTCTTTTCCCAATTTTTTTTTTTTTTTGACGGGAATGTTGTTTTCTAAGTCTGTTATTGCTCTAAATTTCTGTTCATCAATTTTTATCAATCTTTGAAATCTTTTTGTAAGTCCATTGATGTTTTTCCTCACCTCTGCACCATGGGAATTTCCTTTTTCTATTCTTGAATTTACATTAAAAAAATTCACACAGGAAAAAGAAAATCTTAAAGCTCTTATAAGTGGTGACAATTACTTACTAAGTCTGGGAATTTAAATAGGAGGTGGCAATTGGGGGTTAGAGATATAAGTAGGCGCACTGCAAGATTTACCACGTTGACGAGTTAATTCGGCACTATAAAATAATGGTATGTTAAGGGACATGAAAAGTTTATTTCTGTATGGTACATTTGAAGTATTGGATTTATGTCTTCATGAGAAAAGCATTGGTATGCTTACCTTTATAGCAGTTAATTTTATTCTAAAGCATAATGTTATGGTTGGGGACAGTGTTTGCTGCTTGATTTTCATTGAAAATTTCTTGTCATATGGTACATTTGGAGTGTTGGATATATGTCTACCAATAGAAAACATTGTATAGAAAGTAGAGGACTGATTGAGGGAAAAACTAGACAGATACATTCTCTTGAGTTATTGCATTATAGTTTATTTGGAAATATCCCCGCCTCTTGAAGATGGTTGTGTGGGTGTATTTGGAAAGAAAATTAGTGCCTAGAGCTTTCTTCATCAAAGATCAAATAAGGCAGGCTTTTATACCATTCGCTACCAGCTGACAGCCTTTATCGATGGTTGAGAGTGGATAATTGGGCTGCTATCTGCTGCATAAATGGATAGAAAGGCATCGGAGGGCTGTGAATGTCTTCTGGTGGTCTTCAACACACGCTTCTTGTAGAATCAACGTGGTTCAGACTCAACAAAATTTGTTTAATCTTTTTCCTTTATCATCAAGATGGAGAACTGAGCTAAGACATAATCTTTTGATGTCATTTAAAACACTGTTTGGAATTCAGGATTCGTATTCGTGTTCGCTTTGTTCCCCTTATCAGCAAATAGATCTTTTTACTTGAATTTTATCAAAAAAGTTAACTGATTGATGGATTTGGTATGAAAGCAAATGATATAACACCTCGAAAGAAATGTTATGTGTAGATGTGCAGTAACTTTTGTTGTCTAGTAGGTGATTTGGGATTCTTGATACATATATGGAAACATAGTTGTACAAACTGTATATTAATAATTTATTGACTACTATCCACAGGAACCTCAAGGATCTCTGTATGAGAGGTGCTCTGGCTCCTGATATTGGGAACCTAATTCACTTGAAGTCTATGTAAGAACCACTAGCTTGATTTCTATTCAAACAATTAAAATTTATATCCTCTCTCTATCTCTCTCTCTCTCTTTATGAGCTGTATTTCATTTCCTCTTTTTTTCTCTGGTAATTCTGTTTACCGGAAATTGTTGGCAGAATTTTGCGCAACAATTCATTTTCTGGTGTCATCCCTGAAGAGATTGCAAACTTAAAAGAACTGGAGGTGTTGGACCTCGGATATAATAACTTCAGTGGGCAGCTTCCATGTCATCTTGGCAACAATTTCTCGTTGGCCGTCCTGTAAGTTTGCACTAAAACTTGCTTTATGTTTAGGGAAATGCCTTTTCATGGTCTTGATGAATGTGTTTTCTTTGTAATGCAGTTTGCTGGACAGCAATGAGCTGCTTGGTAGCACATGTGCTGAAACTTATGTACTGCAAAATTTATCTGAAGTTCAAGTGGAGGAAGATCTGTTATCCAGACCCAAACGGGCATCATCTTGTAATGGCCTAGTGGTCTCAAGGTGAATCTATTCGGCACATATTAAACTTGCTTCCTAACTCATATTAAATCTATAGGTATAATACTAAATGGAAGGTCACATGTTCATACAGGTTTCTGGTGAATCATTGAGATAGATACATGAAATACGAAGAAGTGCTATTTAATAAAATCCCATATATATTGTTGTGCATAGTTGACTTTTAGGCCCCTCAGCTGACTGTTTTGAAAATTCTCTTGCTTACGGAAACATCTACTTTTTCTTGCCGTGAAACTCTTTGCAAATTTGGCACCTTTTGCCCCTCTCAGATAACTGAAATAATGTCTTTCTGGATGGTCTTTGTGGTCTTAGGTTGATAAAACATGAATGCATTTGTCTGCCTCATTTCTGAAAATGTTGAGGCACTTCTTTTGTGCCACTTTTGAAAATAAAGCATGCCTAATTATGACCAATGTCATTAGAAATGCTTGCCTTTTCTTTTAAACAAGGCAAGCAATGCAATTTTTCCATCATGTTGGCCCATTATATTGGAATCCCATGTATTATAAAGCAGAAAGCAAACAGTAAAATGCTATCAAGCAAACAACTCTCCTTTTGGTGTATATGTCCCTCCTGATTTACATTCCAAGTTTCTTGTTTTTTTTTTCAAGTTCATGATATCCTGTACCTTTACAGGGATTCAGGGGAAAAAAGAGGTGTGGCAGGAAGAAGATTGTTACAGGAAACTCCTGTCAAGAGAAAACCGCCCTTTAAATTAGTTCCAATAGAACCCCCGAGAAGAAGTTCACCTCTCCCTCCCCCTCCCTTATTTCAATCACTGGCTACTCCAACTCCAGCCCCGGATCCATCTCCATCTCCAGATCAACCTCCATCACCATCTCCATCGCCATCTCCATCTTTATCTCTGTCTCCATCTCTATCACCATCCTCCTCCCCTTCTCCTGTCGCCAATACTTCTCCACCTTCACTTCCTACGCCAGCAGAAAGCCCCAATGGACTAATTAAAAATTCCAGGACGAAGCGTACAGTCATATTGTCTGCAGCCATTGGTGGTTCTGTATTGCTTCTACTTTTAATTATTGGCATCTTCTTTTATCAAAGTGGTAAGGTTGCTACTGTCAAGCCCTGGGCTACAGGATTAAGCGGACAGCTGCAGAGAGCTTTTGTAACAGGTACGTTTACATCTTACCTCTATGCTGGAAAGTTTGAATTTTGTTGATCTACTATAATTGAGCTTTTTGACTGTGTGTTAAAAATAGTTGGATTAAACAAGTGGCTTGAAAGAAGTAGGTACTAGAGGTTAGCGAATAGCAACCAACTTTGACTTTGGCACTTCCATATGGGGCATCTGATGATTCATTAGCAACTTGGCAGACTGGTTCAATCCACTAATTTATGAATGATAAAAGTATTGAGGGGAATGATACAAGTTTAAATTCAAGGCTCATGCATAAAAAGGCATACATTAAGGGGTTCAAGTTAATTTACCCTTTTCTAGTATCATTTGCCATTAATTTTCAACCGTAGCAAACAGAGATTCTGAATTATAAAATTATCCGTCTTTGGTGTCACAGGGGTCCCAAAGCTCAAGAGATCTGAACTCGAGGCTGCTTGTGAAGATTTTAGTAATGTGATTGGTTCATCATCAGTTTGTACTTTATATAAGGGCACATTGTCCAGCGGAGTTGAGATAGCAGTTGCGTCTATTGCAATGGCATCTGCAAAGGATTGGTCAAGTAGTCTGGAAGCCCAGTTCAGGAAGAAGGTATCTCTTATGTGATTATATTAAGAATCTGTTAGTTTTGTAAAAGTTGAAGTTTTAATATTCCGAAATCTTGGAATTTGTATTGTCGATATAAGAGTTCTCGAAATTAATTCATTCTGTTCTACATTTCAGATTGACACACTATCGAAAGTGAATCACAAGAACTTTGTCAACCTACTTGGTTATTGTGAGGAAGAGGAACCTTTCACTAGGATGATGGTTTTTGAGTATGCTCCCAATGGAACTCTCTTTGAGCATCTGCACAGTGAGTGTTTAAATTCTCTTAGTTTCATATATAATGAAGTTCTCACTCTTCTTATTTTTTACTTTTGGCAAGTTGTCTATTTGCTAGTTAGTAAAATTTTGGGTGGTTATGTAATCAGCTAAATTTGTTTATTTAATCAACTCTGCAGTAAGAGAAGCTGAACACTTGGACTGGGCAATGCGAATGAGAATAGCAATGGGCATGGCATACTGTCTTGATCACATGCACCAATTGACACCACCTTTAGCCCACAGAAACTTAACGTCCTCAGCCGTTTATCTGACCGACGACTATGCTGCCAAAATATCTGACTTTGTCTTTTGGGATGAAGAGGCTGCAGCTGAGGGGCAATCAGATCTACAAAGTAATGTCTATAGCTTTGGTGTCGTACTATTTGAGATGATAACCGGTAAGCTCCCATACTCAGCTGGTAGTGATCTTGAAGATTGGGCGTCGGATTATCTTAGAGAAGCACAACCTCTTAGAGAAATGGTTGACCCAACTTTAAGAACTTATGGGGAAGATCAACTGCAACAGATTGGTAGTTTGATAACTTCATGTGTTGATCCTGACCCAAGAAAAAGACTACATATGAGAGATGTTTGTGCAACGTTGAGAGAGATAACAGGGATAGCACCCGACGGAGCAATCCCAAGATTGTCGCCAGTTTGGTGGGCAGAACTTGAGATACTATCAACTGAGGCTAGCTAAATGATGAAATCGGAATTGTAATTATTGGAGCCATATTTCATCGTTATATTTCTTGTATGCGACGAGAGCAAATATCTTGCTGCTTGTTAGTGTGAAGCAGGGCGGGTGAGAGGAGTATATATAGAGAGGGCTGGGGATGAAATGTGGTGAATATTTTTTTATTTTTCCCTTCTTTTTTTCTTTCTTTCTTTCTTTTTCTGTTATATAATATGTGAATTAAGATGTGCTTGGAAAAATGGATGTTTATTGCTGAAGAGGGAAAGGCAGGTCAATCAGTAGGTGGTGGCGGCAAAAAACAGATTTCTTCCAGAAGGCTGGAATACAAATAAAATTGAATCTTGGATCTTGTTAGCTCATCCAAATTAAAATTCAAGTTAAAAGTACTTCGAGATCAGTGCGGATTAGTGCAGTACTGAGTAAAATTGTCTTTGTAAATGTGCATAACAAAACAGAATTTATTTATATATGTAGTTATTTTTATTAATTTTAAAATTATCAAATAATATGTATTATGTAAATGATCATGAAATAGTAAGTAAATTCTTAATATTCAATTCAAAATAAAATATTAATTTCATAAATTTCTTTTATAGGTATAAAATGTTAAAATAGTTCAGTGGTTACTTGCATTCATTTTTTTTCTTTTTTCTTTTTTTTGATCTGACACCATTAATCTATATAAAAATATTTTCTATAAATTACTATAAATAAAAATATGAAAATTAATGTACGCAATGTAAATATAAAACTGTATAATTAAATCATTGAAAAAATGTAAGGATTGTATCATTTTGATATTTAAGTTGTCATTTATCAAACTTTTAAAAAATTTCAACTATGTCAGCCATATATGCCCTTGTAAAAAAAAAAATGCTTCAAATAATTGAAAATGAGTTCACCATTATTATATTGCTAAAAAACTAAAATGATTTAAGTCAGTAGTATAATAATAAAATCAAGAGTTTATAGATGTTGTAGGAAGTAACTTTTCATATTTGAAATAAATTCTTCAAATTAAATTATTGCTATATTCTATATATATGGTTCCATCTAAAAATATTTTATATATCTAAAAAATATCATTATAAAAGCAATTAAATTTTAAAAAAAATAAAATGATAGCACGAATAATATAGAAATAAAATGTAAAAAGATTTATTAAAGAATAACAAATATATATATATATATATATAAAGTAAATAAAAGATTTATATGTAATTAATTAAAATTATAAGATAGAATCTTGTGAAGAGTAGCTTAGTATTGTGCTTATGAAATATCTTTTAAATTCTAAACTTATTTGGTCAGATAAAAATATGATTATAGATATTTTTTTAATTATCTTATGAGATAAGAATCTATATTGTGATTCTAGATAAACATGACGTTTTAATTATAACAAATAAGTTAGTTGTATTAAAATAAAATAAAAATAAATTAACAACCAATGAGAATTTTTTAATTAAATTAAAATCCTCCAAAATTCTAAGAATTCAATATTTGGCTAAAATTCCAAATTAGATCAATACAAAATTGTGGTACATATAATAGTATAAATTATAGGTATATACAGAACTAACTCAAATGTACGTAACTTAAAATGGGAAAAAGTTGCATATTAATTTTTTTTTTTTTCAAATTATGATTGGATACACTCAAACTTAATATTTGTATTACATCTATTTATCTATCTATACTATTTTATATAACAGAATGGTGTGGGACCCATAATTATGTAATTTTGATTCTAATTGTGTAATTTTCACCAAATGACAAATTCTTAAAATTTTGAGTATTTTAATTCAACTAAAAAAATTTCATTTATTGTTTGATATTATTTATTCATTTTTAAAGATATTTATTCTTGTTTATCTCTAATTGATATGGATGTATTCTATTTGGAAAAAAAAATCTTTATTAGATAAAAGATTTCTTTTTTGAGTTTTCAGTTGCTGAATCAAATTTGATATTATCTCTTTCATATGATTGATGAGATAATGTCAAAAATGTTTAGATGGATTAAAATTCTTCTATGCATACACATATATAAAGAGGTGGAATCCAAATATAATTTGATTAGTAAAAGTACACCCAAATTGCAAGTATATCTCATCAAGTCTTCCAAGTATCTCATGAATAATTTTTTCAGGTAAGTAAAAACAACTTCTTGCTATTTAATATGTAATTTTAATCCATGTGGATCTTGTATGTAATTTCATTATAAAGTGTGGGTTTTTATATTAGTCATATGTGTATGTATGGAGATGACCAATGATCTTATCTGGTGGAAGACCGTAAGGATGGGGGAAGACCGTAAGTAAAACAGGCAGGACTAGATATTTGTTGCACTAACATTCTAATAACCAAAAGAAAAAAAAAATAAAGAAGAAAGAAAGAAAAGAATACCTTTTTATTTTGTGTACGGGAAGGGAATTTGCTTAGTGTAATTTAATTACAGCACGACTCCACACATACACACCTGACTTCGAGTTGCCCAAAAAAAGATCAAAAGTATACAATTTTATATTATGAAATTGTTATTTTGTGTTTGTTGCATTTGAACTAAAATTTTAATTTATTTTAATTTTTTGTGATTAATTTCTTAATTTTTTTTATCTTATAAAATAATTTTTTATAATCAATTGGAATTGTATTATTATTATTATTCAATATAAATATATATAATCGACTAACTTGTGACATATTTAATTTTGTAGGTTTTTTGGAGCATATTATTGTTCTCGAGTTCAGGTGAGTCATCTACTTTATACCTTATAATTTAGTGATTAATTTCTTAATTTTTTTACCTTATAATTTTTTATAATTAGTTGGAATTGTATGCGTGCTTTACTAACTTTTGACATAATTTTGTAGGTTTTCTGGAATAAAATATTGTTCTTGAGTTTAGGTCAACCATCAACTCAATTATTTTAAAAGCTTCTTCTATTAATTCAACATGATTTTTTTGTGAATTATTATAATAGGTTTTTATTTACTAACTCTATTTATTATACCCCTACCACACCCCAATCAAAAATATGAGTTGTTATTTTATATTCTTTATATTGGGTGTTAGAATCTCAAAATTGATCCTATATGAGACAAATTTGAGACATGCACAAATTATCATCCCAAAGCCTAGCTAATATGGTCTTGACTAAAAAGTTGTTTGAGTCAGTTAGGCCTAGCATGAACACAGTGAATAGCCATTGGTTTAGAACCCACTAAGAATTTCTTAAAATTTTCTATTATATGTTTTTATTTTATTTTTGAATTAGATGGACAAGCACATCAATTGTGGAATTTCTTGGACATTCTAATGATTTATTTAACATTTTCATAAAATGATCTTATTAAGTTGTAATATTGCAATTATCAAAAATTATAATTAGTTTACAAAGTTCGTGATATATAATATATTTAAATCTAGGACACCATTCTATATATAATATTGTATTATTACACAATTCAAGATGTAAGTTGAAATTATTAAATTAAAAGTATGTATCAACTTAATTAAATATTATATTATCTAAAAAATTTAAATCTCAACTATTTTTAATTATAATAAGTATACATTTCAATAAAGCATAAAAATGTATATAACTATAGCATTTAAAAATAAATAAATAAATAAATATTCTAAACATCCACAAATAGTTTGGTCCCTATCTCACCATCTGCGTGTTATAGCAATTCATGTTTTTTGGGTGTTAAATTTATATAAATATATCATGCTTCTGAAAATAAATTATTTTTCCATTTTTATTGATCTTCATTTTAAGATTGGAATTATGAATAGATATGTAATGTAGATCTACCTTAAAAAACAACTTCTAGGATACCATTTGGATTGAAGCGTGGTGGGCCCATAACCCACAGGTCCCAGGATCGAAACCTGGCTCCAATGTAATACCCCAAGTCTTTATATAAATTATTTTAATATAGATACGATATTAGATGGTAGAAATTATGGAGTAAAATTATTTGACTTTGATTTTTCAATGATATTATTAGATTGCTCTTTTCCTAGAATTTGAGTATACAAATTCATTTGGGACTCGATCAATATTTAGGAGATTTTAATAGACAATAAATATGGGATATAAAGTATTCTTTTTGGGAGTTATTAAGGATCCTATTTTAGGCATTTATCTAGATTTTTATTTGCTCTTTCAAAGACATAGATTTTAGATTTTAACAATATTTCTAGTCATAGATTTTAGACATAGATTTTTATTTGCTATTTTAGGCATTTGAGATGTATTAGTCAGCCCAAATTATGTTTAAAAGATTGGGTTTCTTTTGGGAATTGACAATATGATATAGGCACTGATTATATTTTTATAAAGGAACTATTAATATTTGGTCCATATCTTGTTAGATGTATTAAGCCCAATCTATTTAGTTTATTTTAAGTAATGATTAAGCCCATAAATAGTGTAGAAAATAAGCCCACAAATTATTATGAAGTAATTACGTGTTTAGGTCCATGATTATCAAGTTAAAGATGAATAAAACTTATTTATGGAATTTTCGGATTTATGGGTAGATGGATAATTCTAGAGGTCTTCCCATCATCTTAGAACTCTGTTTGGATAGTTTTTGACCCCCATAAGGTATCTAGTCATGTTGGTTAGCTAACACCAAGTAAATATAGGTGATATGCAAACCTAGAACCTTAATTTTTGTTCCTTTTTACTCTCATGCGAAAATTCATTAATATTTCATATTCTTGTAATTACTAACCTATGACAATAGCTAGACATAATCTACAATAATTAGAATCTTGAGAAGTTAAGATTTTACAACTATCTCTATGATTTTCAGTTATCATTATTTTGGATTGAGATCTGATCAAATCTGAGGAGTTAGAATTGAAGTGACCTTCTTATCTCAATAAGATATGAATACTAGTTTATCTGGGATACTTAGCCTAGTAGTATAAATACATATATATTAGGAAATAGAGAAGCCAATACACAGAGGTGAGAAAAATATCAATTTTCTATTGTTCTTCAGAAGATTCGTAGGAAATTTATTCTTGTATACTAACATACTATTGTTTCTGCCGTAGAATTAGTGGAGAAGGCTTAAGTGGTAGATCAAATCTGAAGGAAACTTTGGGTTTTAAGATTTTGGTGTAAGTAAATCTCTATTCTTCTTCTATTGAAAATATTTTCTGCACGAATGATTTATGCATAAAAAATAAATGATATGTTCTCCTTATTAGACTTTTAGATCTAAAGGTATTTATTGCAGAATTTTCTATCTGCAAATATTTAACTGTTTATAAGATTTTTCTGCATGCATAAAACTTATTTTTTAGGATTTGAGCATGTAAAATAAAATCTTTCTGAATACTTGCACAAGATATAGTACTTTTTATCAAAATAAATAATAAAAATGATCTATGCTCTGAATAATCGAGAAACTATCAGTAGGAACGAGTTCCGTAACTATGCTACGGGGTTACAGTAGCAAAAGATTTCTGAAGCCACTTAACGGCGTTGTACTTAAGATTTCTGAAGCCCTTTAACGGCGTTGTAGTTAATGCCCCAAAAATTTTACTTCGTATTTAATTGATTAATTTACCTTATTTTACTTTATTTTGCTTTATTTATTATTTAAATTAAAAAATATAAAATCTTGGAAATTTCTTAATTATTTTATCCTATGTTTACCCATTATTCCATTTAATTTCTTTTCTTATTTGCTATATCGGTTAGGAGATAATATATGTTTTATTTTTATTAAAAAAAAAAGTTATAATTTTCACATAATAATTAGAGTTCTAGTTGAGGTATAATACTTCTATATTTGCAATCCCTATAATTCAAAACCCTAGTCTCACAAATCAAAGAGAGAGAGAGAGAGAGGCGGACGAAAGTAGAAAAACAAAAAGGGGAGTTTGACGGCGGCAAGCCCTCGAGCAAGCCATCAGGTAAAAGATTTCCATAAAAATTGTGGTGAAATTCTGATTATATGCCTATTTGCTTTCTATTAGACCACAAAGGTGAGCCGCCATTGTTGACTGCATAAGTTCCAATTTTGAATTGCATTGATTCTCCTCTTTCATATATGCATGAAGAAACCGAGGGCACAATATGGAAACTTTGAAGGAAATTAATTTGTGGGTTGTTTGTAGCCGTCAATTTTGACAAAAAATAGGTTAATTTTGAATTTGAATTCACCACTATTCGAATGCAAGTGTTGGTTTATAATTTACAAAGCCACAATTATTGACTTGTTATGAGAGTAAAAGGAAAAAAAAAAAAAAAAAAAGGAAGAAAATGTTGCAAAGAATGAGAAAACCGAGAGTGAGAAGAAAACTTTACCTGCATGTATGTTTGTGTACACCTATATACACATCAACCTTGGAAACTATTTTCATTTTTGTCTTCTTGCAATTAAAGCTTGTTAGGGAGGATATTCTCACATATATATATGTATATATAGACAAATATCTTGTCAATATGTGTTTATTTCAAACATGCATGTGTGGCCCAGAAAGTTGTACCCTGATGGCACAAATCCAAATTTATATATGTGTGTGTATATATTTATGCTTACAAATTCATGAAATTGATTTTCACAAATTTAGACAATAGAAGTAGATACCAATTTAGGCCGAATGTTAGTTAATTAGTGATTAATGTGCTAATTAAATGAATCAGGTGACTCGACTACTTATTCGATTGACTTTGAGATAGGAGATTGACTTCTAGGATTGATTTTGAAGGTGAGTTCCTAAACTTATAAATACTAGATATTGCTATGTTCAAAACCCAGAAGGATATATGCTATTATGTAATCGCTCATGAATTGTGTTCAACTTACACTGCACTATATATTCCACTGCGCACAAAAAGAGATCCTTTTTCTTGTTTTTTTTCTGCACATAAAGAAATCCTTTTTCTTGTTTTATTTCCGTACAAAAGAAATAATTTTCTTGTTTTAATTCTAGAAAAAGAAACCCATGCTTTATGATTTTAATGCTTCTAGACTACCAATTAAATTCGGTGATCAATTTTTTACTGTTACTGTACTGATATTGTTACTGTTAGTTGGATCCAACTTGGTCTGGGCGTGCGAGGGACTTCGCTGGGCAGCAGCGGGCTAGCCGGTTGAACCCCAAGCCCCTATGACCTAATCTCCCCAGTGCACAACAGAAGCCGTTTGTGGCTGAGGTGGGTCGTAGGAATTCCCGGGAACGTTCGGGCACTATTTGGTACGGTCACACCTTGCCCGGGACGATAAGGGACTGTTACGGTGGGAGCCATAAGGTTGACTGGCTACAGCAAAATTGACTTATCATTATATTGAAGTTGATAGTTTAGGAAATTATTTAACAAAGTTTTTATTGGATACTGCTTGATCGTTTATAGATTTCTCAACTGTTACTGCTAGACTGTTTTATGAGTTCCTTTTTATAATACTCAAAAATTTCTACTGTACAAAAAAATAATTTTAATTCAATAACTCACTCTACACACATTTAGCACTCACTGAGTCTTTACTCACACTCTTTTCTTTTTTCTAACTTCCTTCTGGCAGACATAGATCATAGTCCTAGTGAGGAGGTGGATCCTCCATGATGAGAATCAAGAGTGAAGATGTAGTTTTGGAATTTTTAGTAGATTAGTATATTTTATATTAAGTTCATTAGTTTTGTTTTATTTGTTGTGGATTTTATTGTGTTTAGTTTCGGAAAGATTTCGATACTTGGAGTTTCATGTTGTGAGTTTGCAAGGAATTGGATGAGTTCCTATTTAACCTTATGTTTTGGATTGTTAGATTCATTTATTTGGGATTAAATTTCACGCTCAATTCTAGTATAAATATGATTAAATTTTGGGGCGTGACAATAATTATTAATGATATTATATTTAAGGCTTGAACTTCAATTAGCTATTGCTTTTTTTGTTTTTTCCAAATTGTTCTTCTTCTTTTTTTGGGTCGCATTGGCTTAGTTATTGTTAAAAAGATCGAATATTTCATTGCTATCATAATTTAACAAATAATATAATCAACAATCATTGTTTTCCATAATGACCATATATGAAAAACAAGAAGTAAATTTCAAATCGATTTTCATTCCATAAATATATTATGTAGAATTGACAAAACCAACAAATCTAATAGAACTCAAACTCTCATCTCAAACTAGAGCTTTGTTTTTTTACTACTAAGATTAAATTTATTAGTTGTCAATTAATATATTTTTTAATTAAATTAAATGATTGAAAAAACATAATACTATGAAATGAACTCCATTAAAGTTCTTCTTTTTTCTCTATTTAATGTGTCATTAGTTAATCTTGACATAAATATATGGACCATTTATTATCTTCAACTAATAAAATATACAAAAGAATGCATGGACTATCTATAGTCTTCAACCAGTAAAAAACATACAAAAGAATTTCTTCAATAAAATTTCTTATTTTGAAAAAACTCATAGTGGTTTTAAAAATAATTTGACTAGAAGCTATTGATTAGTTGGATATATTTATATAAAAAAAAATATGCATTAAAACTCAATTTTATGTTAAATGAGAAGGATTTATATACATTATACTTTTTATTTTTATTAATTTGAATAAAAACTATTTTTACCAAACCTAAACAATAAAAAAGTTCCTAACTATTTCAAAATTAAATTTTTAGAAAAATATTTATAAAGTTACATAATATTATTAATTATTTAAATTAAATTTGGTTGAATTTTTTCTAAGGGGAGATAAGGTACATATTATTCATTAAGAACTTAAACATTAAAAGAAAAAAGTAAAATCCGTGCATAGCATGGGGTACATGCTAGTACTATTATATATAGCACAATGGTGTGGAACCTGCAATTATATAATTTTAATTCTAATTGTGCAATTTTGGCCAAATATCAAATTCTTAGAATTTGGAGTTTTTTAATTTAGTTGAAAAACTTTCGTTGGTTGTTTATTTACTTTTATATTTCATTTTAATACGATCAACTTATCTATTATAACTAAAATATCATTTTATGTTTATCCAAAATTGCAATATAAATTTCTATCACATAAGATAATTCAAAAAAATAGCTATAATCATATTTTTATCTCACATAAGTTTATAATTAAAAAAAATATTTTATAAGCATTATTTAAGTACTCTTATCACGAAATTCTATATTATAAATTTAATTTATCACAAGATTAATAGATAAATATTTTATTTGTTTTTAAAATAAATTTTGTTAATCTACAAATATTCTTTTTATATTTTATTTCTACACTAATCATGGTATGATTCTATATTTTTAATTGCACAACTTCTTTCCCCAATTAGCATAATATAATGATGTTTTTTTTTCTTTTTAATTAATTTAAAGTTCATTTCGTAGAAAAGTTTTAATATTTTTTTGAAGCACATCTTTATAATATTTGTGTTTTATTTTTATTCTAAATTAATTAAATATTTTTCTAATATATTTAAATATTTTATCCATGTTATTACTTATTATTTCCTCAATATTTGTTTAAAATTAAAGTTCTTATAGCCAACGTAGGATTGTAATTTTTATACTACTTAAAATTATTAGTATGCAATACTTTTTTATTTTAATTAATTATATTTTTTACAATTATTTTCAAAGATTTTTGTATGTTCTTATAAGAATTTATCTTTGATGTTGAATTTTTATTTTACTATTATTTTAGTTGTAACTCTCTCGATTTATCTAGATAAATGTTTTTTATATACTTCATATTTGAATTATGCGCCTTGAATAATGTGACATTATGAAATATTTAAAAATATTATAGTTTTGTTAAGTTGCTAAAATAATTCCAATTTTCTTATAAAATGAATGAAGAAATACTTTGGTTATGTTTTTTGTTTGATTTTATTATGTGTTTATTATATGATTTGGAAGAATGAATTATTTTAAAATGTGAAAATTATTTTTTGGTATGTTTAATTATTTATTTATGTTTTGAGGGAGACATTTTTCACTATAGTAGTCAAATCAATATTTTTTTGTTGAGTTTTTGGAGTGATAATTGAATTGAGTAATTATTTCAATGTTAGAATAATAAAAAGATATATATATATATATATGTGTGTGATGTATATAATATTTACATATATGTATATATTGGAAAATGTGCATTTTGAAGAAAAAAATGAGAATATGTTTGGTTATGTTTTCTTGAAACAACATTGTTTTGGGGAAACATAACCAAACAAAGCCTATATATTTTTCTATAAAAAATATTCATTAAATTTATTAGCAGTTGATTTACGCATTCCCAATTATGTGCATATAAAAAAGATTTTTTTTTTTTTTTCATTTTTTCTATATAGTATCATGTGCTTTGACAAGTTTATTTCAATTGGTTGAATCTTTACTTATTTATAATATTTTTATAAAAAAATCATTTTATTTCTCCTCACTAAATAAATTATTTATTAAAAACAATGTATATACAATTAAAAATAAAAATTTCATTGCTAAGTAAATAATTTTACACAATTGATATATTTCACATTCAGTCATATATATTCACCTTGATAATATTAACTAAAAAAATTTAATGAATATACGAAGCAATAAAATTATCTAATAAATATGAACTTTAATAAATATTAACTTATTTTTTATTTAAAGAGTGAGATTTTTTTTTAATTCAATTATACATTTCTATCCAGAAAAGCTTAAAATTTATCCCAAAAATAGTTGATAACTAAGTTATTTCAAAACAACAACCAATTTTTCATATTTAATAAATTCTTTTGTATTTATATACATACAATCATATTATTTTTAGTTGAAATAATACAATATTGAATTATGTTTAATAAAAAATAAAAAAATAAATAAATAATATTCAATCATTTGATCAAATATGTTGTTTTTATTTATTAGTTAAATAATTATTTTCTAGACAACTTCAAAAGTAAAATTAAAATACTTAATAATCATAATTATCTCTTAACATCATGACTTACTTAAAGAAAATTACAACTTATTTGGTGCTTATGAAAAAGAGAAACAAATATTTATGTAAAATATCAAATCATCACTTCTTTATTAAAGAGTTAGAAGTTTGAGAAATGAATAATTATAAATTAATTGATATGCAAGTCCTCAACTTATCAAAGTATTTAAAATTCAATTATTCTTACAATAATATTTTTAGATATGTAAAATATTTTTAGATAAAATTATATATATAGAATATGACAAATAATTCTGTTGTGAAGAATTTGTTTCAAATATAAGCAGTTAATTCCTACTGCAACTATAAACTCTAAACTTTATTTTTGTTTAATTAATTTAAATCATTTGAGTTTTTTATCAATATAATAACGAAGAACTCATTTTCAATTATTTGAAATAAATTCTTTTATATGGGCCATATATATCATTGATATAGTTGAAAATTTTCAAAAGTTTCATAAAGGACCACTTAAATAGCAAATGATATCAATTTTATATTTTTTAATATATTTAATTACACTATTTTATAATTGTATCACGTCCATTTATGCAGCACCCCCACTCGGGATATAGCCCAAAAGTCGGAATACCACTCCAGCTCAAACTTACATCTTAATTCATAAATAAACAATACAGTCAATATCCCATCAGAAATTTTTTTCAAAACTTATCAGAGACATATAGCATCGGATTTAAAACTTAATAACCTCATCAAAATACTAAGTACTTTCCATCAAATGTCTCATAACGTCCAACATAATATATACATGCCTTGAGTCATAATTTCATTTCACATATCACAACATTTCTAAGATAAGACTTCGCATTCAAGGGTACCCATACACATATACACATCCATTTTACTGCAAAATTCCTTCACCGATCCAAGTCCATCAATTGTTCCTGTCTGAGAAAAATCAAAGATAAACAGGGATGGGGGGTTAAGTCCAAATGACTTAGTGAGGGATAAATGTAATCACAGGCAATGGGAATCTGTCAAGGATGAATCAACTGAACAGATCATAGTTTAACGGTTCAAATAGAAATATATCAGGATACAGTCAAACGGTCATGAAACAATCAGTCAGTCTGGAAAAACATTCTATCGGTCAGGATACAGTCGAATATCAGAACAATCTTATATCAATCAGACCGAACTATACTTACCCAAGCATGACAACCTGGTACAGAACTTATACCACTCGAACTGATTTAAGCTTACCCAAGCATGACAACTCGGTACAGAACTTATACCAATCAAACTAAATCAAAGTTACCCAATCAAATCGAACTAAACTTACCCAGGCATAACCACCTGGTACAAAACTTACAAGTCAAATCAAACTAATACCAAATCAAACTTACCCAGGCATAACTACCTGGTACAAAATTTACCAGTCAAATCAAACTTATACCAAACCGAACTTACCCTAAGCATAACCATCTAGTACCAATCAAACTGAACTTACCCAGGCATAATCACCTGGTACCGATCAACCTGAACTTACCCAGGCATAACCACCTAGTACAGAACTTACCAATCCAACTAAACTTACCCAGGCATAACTACCTGGTACCAAACTTACCCAAGTGTAATAACTTGGTACAAACTTACCCGAGCGTGACATCCTGGTACAAAACTTACCCAAGCATAGCTTGGTACATAACTTACCCAGGTACATCAACTTGGTACATAACTTACCCAGGCGTATCAGCTTGGTACATAACGTATTACCAACAAAACAATTCAATGATATATCAATTAAACTAACTTACCCAAACACGATAACCTGGTATAGAACCTACCCAAGCACAACTTGGTACATAACTTACCCAGGCATATCTGCTTGGTCCATAACTTATTACTGGCAGAACCAACCCACGACATACAAGTCAAACTAACTTACCCAAGCGTAACAGCTTGGTACACACCAAATTACTGACAGAACAAATCCATAATACCAATCAATTTCTAACTAGCCAACCTGGCCACCCAACGCTATAACGTATAAACAAGTTGCCAGCAAGGCAAAAGATAACGATACAGATAACAACAAAAAAATGGGCAATCTAGCGATACAGAATACAGATAGGAGTTTTGAGGAACCTCACAGGGTTCGGTAATCAATAACAATGATAATAAAAATCAAGACAGATATCATATCAGCATAATTGAATCAGGTTCAACGATAGCTACGGAATAAGCTCATACGAAATAAATGTCGATTGTCAGAACCTCATAGGAATACAACAATCAACAGAGTACGATAATCAAGGCAATAATAACTCTCACAGGGGTTTATCAAGGAAACAATAGGTCCAAAGGTTGCCAAATTGGTGGATCCTCATAGGGGTAATAATAATCATCAAAGTACGATAATCAAGGCAGTAATAACCCTCACAGGGGTTTATCAAGGAAACGATAGGTCCAAAGGTTGCCAAATTGGCAAATCCTCACCTCTATAGTCTCAGAAAACTACAATCACCTTCAACAATCTAATGATCCGCGGGTCCCAAATCGCCGTCACCTAATCAAAATAATATTTCACAATCAAAATCCTCATTTGACCATATAATCACAATTACGCAAACAACGACCTAAATCATTACTTAATTAGCTAAATCGATAGCCTCGATAAAGATATGCTAGCAGTACGGATCTCGTTAAACGAATATATAATTGGGTCCTAAATCATCCAATTGATCTTGCCACAACATAATAAATCGATAACAATGGTCTAATATCCCTTAAAAATCCCAATTTATCATCACTTAAGTTCCAAAATCTCAAAATGACAGTTTTCTCCATCTAATTAACTTAATTATCAACATTATTACGCGATATGACAAAAATCTGGATCCATTGACTTATGAAATTCTATGCATATCTCAATATTTAAATCAAATCATGCGTAATCCTCGTTTATACAATACATCGTAAGGTTTGGAGACATATACATACACATGCATACAACTTTAATTCATGTTTCTCGTTTTTACCCAATATCTTGTTATCGAAGCTCCAAATGCACGATCAGCTTGCGTGCATGTGACTTTTGACAAGAGACGAAGATTCTGTCTCTTCACCACTGCCGCCGCCACCGGAGATAACCAACGACACCACCAAAAGATGCTCCTCAGCTCCAAGAATCTAACCCCTCAAACAATTTGGATTTTGCCGCCATTTGGACGGTCAATTGGCCAGAAAACCAAAATCCCGCCACCAACACCGCCGCTCGATTTTCTTCTAATTTCTCCGTCCACGGTGGTCCGCGTCAAAAGTCATCGGAACGACGAACTCACCAAGCTCCACCAAGTTGGAAATTCGGTCTAAATTTTCCGGCTGTTTCGCCAATAAAACTAGGAAAAAGTGGGTATATTTGGGTTCTACATGACGAAAGGAAGAGAATGGTATATAATACGTTGGGTTTCACCGCTTGCTGGAAGAGATGGCCGGAGGAAGAAGACGATGGACTTAAGTGCAGAAAATAGGGGCTAAGCTGCTATTTAAAGGCCTACTTCAGAAAATTATGTTTTCACCCCCAAAACTTTATCCCAGCCTTCACTTAAGTCCTCAAAAATTATTTCATCTTCAATTTAAGTCCCAAACTTAGTTAATGCCTTATTTTGTCCCCTATTGACCAAGAATAATTCCATTTTGACCCACAAAATTTCCAATTGTTGGACAATCAAGTTTCTAAAAATTACAAATTGACTGCAAAACTATCAAAATCTTTGCAATAAAGTCCTTTTATTATTAATTCTGAGCCCTAAAATTTAATTAACCAAAATCTTGATTTTTCTGAAATACTGAATTTTTAGGGGTGTTACAATTTATTTTAATATTTTTGCTTATAATAATTCATAAAAATATTTTTTCATGGATTAATGATGTGAGATTGAAAAAAATGATTGAAAGTAAGTACCATTTAATTATTTATAATTTTTATATTCTAATTATAAACAAAATTTATGAGAGATTAATATTGTATTTTAAACTGAATACTGAAAACTTATTATTTTATTCCTTGTACATAATATATGTTAATTGGTAATTTCAAAAATAATAAAATAACTACATATATAAATAAAAATAAATAAATTTTACTTATCAAAGTTATATGAAATATTAAGAGATATTTTAGCTTACAAAAATTGTATTTCACAAACTACTTATTGAATTAGTTATCAAATCATTAATAACCTAATGTAAGCTATTTTCATAGATCAAGTACAAAAATAATATATATTTACTCTAACAAAAAATATTCAATATTTAAAATTCTCAAATGTCAAGAAAATTATAATTATAACTTCCACATTATTAAGAAATTATACAAAAAAGGTTTGTATTATTAAAAAAAATTATTTGCTTATTTATCATATCCAAACATGTATGTAATATATATATAATTTAAAAAGCATATTTAGCAAAATATTCAGCACTATTTTTATTTTCTTAATTCTTTTATTTATTTTTTAAATTTTATCATTTTATAAATTTTTGTATAATTTATGAAATTAAAGTGAGCAATTCTTGATATTATACAACTTATTTAAATATAAATTATCTTCAAAAATAATATTTTTAATTAAAATATTCATATTATTTTATTTAAATAGTAATAGATTTTTCTTTCGTTAAATACTAAAAATAATTACAATTCACGTTTTAGTCACATGAAACAAAATAAATATTATTATAAAATAAATTATTCAATCATATAATCATTTTCGATGCATCACACCGGACACATTAGTTGTTCTTATATTGTACATCATTCACATAGTGATTCAACATATGATGGACTTGAGTTTGACCAAACAAGAAACTAAAATTTCCCTGAGCAAAAATTTATGCAACATAAAATTATTTGAGCCAATTCACTACTTCGGAAAGGATTAAACAATCACCAAAAAAATAACTGAAGCCAGAAATACTTCAAGGATTACATGATCAAATTCCAGGCGGCACATAATTAACTATGAAGGTGGCCATCACGTATTCACGTCGGCAATAATCAGGGAACTAAGTCAATAGTTATACAAATACAGTTTTAGTTGTCCCCACGTCGGCTCTCATATTCTTAGAGTCCAAACAACCAACTATATATAGCATCAATCCAACACCACTCTAGCATTTCACAACACAATCTTCTTAAGTCCTCCTACCTCACATATTCTCAAGAATATGGCAAGCAGCCAACTCATAGCTATCATTCCTTTCCTCATGCTCTTGCTGGCCATCCACTCGACAACCGCCCATGAACCAGTCCTCCAGCCACCAAAACTGGCTGAGAAGACCGTTGATGTGGTGGTGGAAGGAGTAGTCTACTGCCAAAGCTGTGAGCACTATGGAACATGGAGCCTGACGGGAGCCAAGCCTATTAAAGCTGCCACCATCAGTGTTATCTGCAAAGATCATAGAAATCGGGTCAGCTTCTACAAGGCATGTGAAACTGATGAAAATGGTTACTTCTATGCAGAGCTTAAAGGCTTCAAGATGAGCCACTCTTTCTTGGACCATCCCCTACATTCATGCAAAGCAAAATTGGTGTCTTCACCACTCAATACTTGTAACCTTCTCACCAATGTCAATTATGGTCTCTACGGCGCTCCACTTCGTTATGAAGACAAGAGAATTCTTGGAACCAACTACGAGGGTATAATATATGCTGCAGGCCCATTGGCTTTCCGCCCACCTCATTGTGCTCCTAAGGAAGAACCCTGAGTTGATTATTAGCGCCATTAACCCTGAGAAATGACGAAGCTCCATTTCATTTTTCCTTTCTTCTGGTTTTGTTTCATTTTTTTCTTTCTTCTGGTTTTGTTTATCTTCAATGTTTTTAAGCTAACATTCATTCTGCAAGCGGCAAATCATCTATATGTCGAAGTCTTTCTATTAATTTGCTTCCTAATTTGTTGACCAGTTGAAGTACTTTCCTGCATAATGCTTTTAAGCTATATTTTGTATTAAAGTCCTCAAAAGTCAAACCATTGAAATCAAAATCCAATAAGGGCTACAAAATACACACAGATAATAAGGAAAAAAAAAATCATAACTAAGTGAAATAAACAATAAATGATCAGGTGGACAGACTAAATAAACAAACAGAACAAATGAACAAATCCTAAAAATGTCTCACTTACACGGTTTTAGAAATCCATTGGCATAGCAAACAATTTGTTGATTTCAGCCATTGCCTCTTTTGTACACAGAGTTTGTTCGAACAAATCACTTCGATTTCCAGTAGATGAGCTTGGCAAGGAGCCATCTTGTTGATTATCTAATTCATCATCGGGAAGTATCAAAAACCCAGCATGATTGTTCATCGGATTGCCTTGTTTCCTTGGGCTACATTTTGTTGCAAGATCCATTGGTTTCTGGAAGCTGCAAGCAATATCATCATCAGCCTTTTTATTGTCTGGCTCATCATCTGGAAGTATCAGAAACTCTCCACAATTGTTTTTCACATCAGGTGCTTTTTCATGTTTCTTTGGCCTGCTTTTCCTTGCAAATTCTATTGGCTTCCCAAACATGCTATTAATATCTTTCATGGCTTCCTTCAAATTAATGGTGGGGTCAACAAGACCATGGTGCCAAACATTTTCCACCTCTGGTTCATCTGAGATGGTCGATCCTACAAATCTATGAACAACTGTATCCTCCCGGAGTCCAGCTTGGGGCACCCTCCTAGGATTTGGATCTTCAAAACATTCTGAAGGGAGATCATTTGGTTTAGCAAACACAGAGGCATCACTGGTAGATATGCTAATGCTGCTAGACTTTTGAGCTTGAATGACTTTCTCTTTAACATCATTGGTTTCCTCACCATCAACATATATTGCAAATGGTTCATCCATGGGCTGATTAGCTTCAGCTCTATTAGGCTGGGGCATGGGATCCTTTGACGAGGTCTGCAGTGTTGATCCGAACTTAGTCTCTAAGCTTTCATCAGTGAAAACCTTAAATCCACTTTTCAAGTTGTTACCAGTTTTGTGCTGGTTCCTATTTGTTCTGCCAGCAATTGATGGCTCTAGTGGCTCCCGGAACATGCTGTTGATAGCGTTCATGGCCTCTTTTGTGTTAATTGTAGGTTCCACAAGACCATGATGTCGTGCATCTTCTGCACTAGATTTCCCAAAAATGGCAGTATCTACAAACTTAACCACAACAGTATCATCACGACAAACGTTTCTGTTTTCCTCTTGTTCCAGTTTTGCCTCGACTCCAGAATCACTCACTACTACCTTTCTATGAAATTGATCATTGATTAATCCAATATTACTGGATTTTGCTGTCATGGGGTTATGATTTGCTTCTTTGATGAGCATTTCATTATGAGAGTTTTGTGATAGGACCTTCTTGCTTCCAATATTTGCAAACTTAGCTTGTGTCTCAGGCAAATACTCTTTACGCCAGGTTTTTGCCGGCTGGCCCTCGGTTCTATGGGAATACTCTTTGCAACCTCTAATCTCGTCATGACTCAATTGTCCACTATTCATTTTCCTTCCCTGTAGCTGCAGTATGTGCACCCATGGTTAGATACTGAAGAAATCTTCCTGACAAATGGAAGAGGTACTGTGCAAGATATGACAAATAGAAAACCTGAACTCTCTTATTTTTATGTCGCTCAATACGTTGAAGAAACTGCTCAAATGACTTTTGCAAGTCATCGGCAGGCTCCGCAAGGCTGTACAAGTGAAAACGAAAAAACAAAATACTAAGTAACTGAACCACAATTATGTACTATTCATGAGTCTGGACAAACAAATACAATAGAGATTAGGAACAAAATAATCAATGTGCTTGCATGATATGTAAATCCTGCTCAAATCTATGTAATCTAAATTAAACTTGAAGTCATAACCGCAGACATTTTAAGATTTATCATTCTAGTAATGCACAGATACTTGACTAAGAAGGCTTCATATTTAAACTGCATCAAAAAAAGTTTTCCATCACATGTTAGAAAACAAACAAGAATCAACATTGGGTTCCTTTTGGAGCTCAGTGCAAAGCACACAGAGTACAAAACCTTCAATAGATAGATCTGCAACATAGCAGTGCAACAAAAGGCATGCAATAAAGGTGGAGCAAAAAGGGTAAAAGCATATCAGATTTTGTCCGCTTGACAACATATAGAGTTATAATCATGTCCCATGAAAAACTGTTACAACTTACAACTAAGAGGCCTAACGAACTAAAACTTCTTACTTCTGCACTCCCAAATGATAAATCTTCTCAGCCGCATCAAACTTCTTCACCTTCTCATAATAGAGAGCATAAGCCTGGTAAAACAAAGATTTTTTCATCCCAATCCGATTCATCTCCATTGTCCTCAAAACTGCTTTTGGATCATCCACAAAATCCATCTACATTAAAACCATAGAGAAAATCTATAAGAAGTCCTTGTTTAAGCAGTTCTGAATTTCAGTCAATCAATTACCATACTGTAGCATTCAGTTTCTGGGAACTGGACGCCTAAAGTTTAGAATTAGTAATACTTCCATTCCAACTTAGGTAGAATCTTGATCAATTCCAATGTCATTAGCTTGGTTTCTTAACCAAAGGGGACAGAAAGACTACCAGACAAACATAAGCTCAAAATGAACACAATGGGCGCAACTCTTTCCATTTGAACAGATTCGTTCAATTTCCAATTCCAGGGCTCCTCTGGAAACCCAAAAGGAACAGAACCTGAATGACAGACAACACTGAAAACAAAACTCAATATATGTTAGTGTTCAAAAGAAAGAGATACCAGTTGCAACCAAACGCGAAGATAGCGCAGATCGTTGGAGTAACGGCGATCAGTTAGGAAAGTCTCCGAGCACTTCTGGAGAAATCGAGGCAGTTTCTCTTTCAGAAGCTGAGGAGGCAGCGTCTCTTTCATCTTTCTTATCCCACTGCTCAGAAGAAAAAAAATGGGGAAAAGGGAAGTTAATCAACATATGCAAATGCAGCGAACATAGAGTGGAAGTGGAAGAGTGAAATGATTACCGGAGCCAAGGGAGGAGAGGGTCACTCCCATTGTAGGATTTGATGTCGGAAATCAACGAAGAGAAGAGATTGTTGTACAGCGTGTTGCCATTGTTGGACATTGATTGAGACTCTTGCTTGGTGGATTTGAATCAATTCTTGGAGGGGTGAAGGGTTTCCGGGTTGGGTGGGGGACAATCGCCTGATTTGAATTTGTTTAGGCGGTGCTTGGCCCTATGGTAATTTATTATTATTTTTCTGCTTTTTGCTGTATTTTTTCGTTTTTGTTAATTCCATTTCATATGGCACTGACTGTCTCCAAAAGAGACTTGCATCTCAAATAACTATGTATTATTTCCCGCTCTTAATTCTTTAAAATACTGAAAAATAAAGCAATTCTTTAATAATTGTACGGACTTGTAATTTATTTTACACCTCATTCGGACATTATAAATCTGGTATTATATCAAACTTTCAATGGAATTTATTCAGGTTATATTGAAAATTTTATACAATATTGAAAATAAATTGAATTTAAACAAAAAAAAAAAAAAACTATGAACGAGAGTTTCTTTACAGAAAATTAAAACAACAATTCAATACACTTATAAGAATATAAAATCTAAGCAAGAAGTAAAACTTTTTGAATTTTGAATTTTTAATATTATATAATTTGAGAAGAAATTGAACTATGAAAAGTGAATCAATTGCATCATGCCATTGGGTTAGTAACATGTCAATAATTTATTAAATATGCACATAAAGTGAACCATGAATTTATAAATCAAAACATGCCCAAAGAGCAAGACTCAATGAAATTGAAAAATATTCCAACCTGTAACATAATTGAGGCAAATGCATCTATCTTTTTTTTTTTTTTTTTTGCTCTAAAAGATATCCAAAGAATCACTGAATATATTCTATTATTTTAATCAATTTATTAGTTATGAATTGAATATTTAAGTAAGTATTAAATTAAAAAAAAAAAAAAGCAATACTTATAAATAAAAATATTGTATATAGACAAATCAATAAAATGTATCAAAATATTTATCCATATTTATTAAAATTAAGTGTAGAATATTACCAAAATACTGTCATATAGAGAACTTTATAAACACGACAACAAATTCAAATAATCAACCAAAACAAACACTTATAGTTAATAGTTGTCACTTTTTTTTTTTTTTGTGCAAAAATTTAATTTATTGGATAATTAGATTCATTTCTAGGTTTATATTTAATTTGCATTTTTGCGTTACTCTTTTCACAAAATTGTGAGTCATATTTTATAAATATTAATCGTCACGGAATATGGATGTTTAGGGCTTGTTTGGTTATGTTTTCTTAGAATATTTTCTAACTTTTAAAACAATACCAAACGAGCAACTTCATTCCTCAAGTTACACTCCCAAAACATATTTTTTCTACCCAAAATAACCCAAAAGCAAACCCAAAAAAAAAAAAAAAAAAAAATGCATACCTCTACCCTCATTTTCTCACTCTACCTTTTACATCACTAATTCATTTCTCACTCTCTCAATTCACATCACTCCTTTACACACACACATACACATACATATATATATATGAAAATATTAAAATTTTACTAATTAAAAACTTTTTCAATTTTTTTGGCATTTAGTTATAAATTTATCTAAAAGTTTCAATAAAAGATTAAATTAACTGTAATTTTTTAAATATTTTTAGTTATAATTTTTAAACAATTTTTTTGGCATTTAGCTATAATTTTTAAAATATTAACTGTAATATTTTTTAAATAATCTAAAACTTTCAATAAAAGATTGATTAAAAAATAACATAATTATCCAAAAGAATTTAAAAAATTAACTGTAATTTAAAACTATGATTTTATTTATTTTTTCATTTTTGAATAAAATATATTATTTATCAATAATTAGTTTATAATTCACAGTATTATTTACTATTTATAATTCAAAGTATTTGTAATGCCCCCACTCAGGACAACACCTAAGTTGAGGCGCCACTCAATTCAATCTTAAATGAACCTACAAATCAATCAATAGTTTATAATCAAACGTTTCAAACTTATCAGAAATAGCAATAGATTCCAAATTAAACAAACATATTATAAGACAATAAATTCAAACCTTAAACAATCCTATAACATACAGCACATATACTAAATACATGCCACAAAATCTCAAATTCAACTTATCAGAAGCAGTGGAATTTCAAACTTAACAAACTCATCAACCGACTAAGTAAATGCCATGATTCACATTCTTACATAACAAAATATTTACATTCCTTAAGTCGACCACATCAGCATGATATATCATAATATCTTGAGTCCATGCTTAGCAATCAGATAATTAATTTTCATATGTACATTCAACACCTGATCTATTACGAAATATTCATATCCTGCCTTAGTCCAATTCTTTACTTAATCCATGTCTGAGAGAATCAAAATAAACGAGGGTAAGTCCAAAGGACTTAGTGAGGGAAAAGAAAATGATAAGATGCGAAGGAAAATCTATTAAGATACAACAATCAACAATAAATTCAGTAATAAGCAAGAATTTTTAACATGATCAATAGAGTGCATGACATACATGATATTGAACTTGACAGACTGTTGGTTGTTTCGACCTTATTACTCCCATATTGAATTATAATTTGCAAGTACCGGGCATCAATACTGTATAAACAAGATTTTCTTATCGCTCCATTGCTTGAGCACTTAGCTCGGCAGGTAACAACTTGATGATATGGCATGACCAGTCACATGTTAGATCCCGTCACTCACAGTTCGCTACCTCTAGCTAGCTATAAGTTAAGATCGTAAGTGGGTATTAGTCGTAAGACCTGTGTCCGTCGGTCTGTTCCGTCCGGTCGTCTTTCGGACCTAGCCCCTGGGCCCAAACCCCTCGTGGCGTCCCTCTAGGTGAAAACCGCCCATGGCATTCCAAGAGTTGAAAACCGTCCATAGCATCCCATGAGTTGAAAATCGCCCATGGCGTCCCATGGGTTGAAAAGATATAATGCCAACAGATAAAAATTTAACCTTCCAAGTAATAACATGAACATTTCATAACTTTACTAGATTTGTCATTTACAAGTCAAAACATTTTCTAATAACAGCCGGCAAGGCCTATTCCAATAAACAAAGTACATGAACAATTTAAGAGAACTTTTGATACAAATAGGTCTAGTACTAAAATCCAGAGGTGCTAACGGGGATATACTCAAGAGGAGCCCCCACTGGACATGGACTGTCAACTAGTGTGACTCTTTGCTTTGTAACAGACTCAAGAGGAGCCTCCCACTAGACATGCCTTGTCAACTAGTGTGGCCCTTTGCTCTGTAACAGATTCAAGAGGAGCCTCTCACTAGACATACTCTATCAACTAGTGTGACTCTTTGCTCTGCCTGGCACATATTTTACAGTACTGACCAAATAAGATATTTAAAAGGGTCAAGATTTTCAACGTTCAATTGCCAACAAGGCAGAACAATTTAACAATTTTTCCAACAAGGCGATCAACGATACACTCGAACAAACAACATGTTTATGAGAAATTAACAAGCATTAGAGAAATTCACAGAGCTTGATTGAAAGACAGTTATTTTCAAGAAAGTATGGAAAGATACCAAATAGTTTCAAATTCAGAAGAACCTCACAGGGTTCGATAAGCAAGCAACGTTAATCAAGACAAATATCAAATTAGCAGAACCTAACGGGTTCAACGTTAAATAGAGAATGAGCTCATACAAACGATAACCAATTGGCATATCCCTCACAGGGGTAACAACAATGTACGAAATACGATAATCAAATCAATACCAACCATCACAGGGGTTTATCAATAAAATCAATAGGCACAAGAGTGTCATATTGGCAGATCCTCACCTTAAACGTCTTAGAATGCAACCTCAATTTGTAGTCTACTGATATGTGGGACCTACTCATTCGTCACCAACCCAAGGAATAAGTTCACAATCAAATCTTATGAATCTTAACTATAAATATAACAAACGTCATTATCAAACTTAAAGGTATTCCAACATAGTCCTGATAATTCTTAAATGTTTAAACAGTCCATGACCTTGTTTCCCAATTGATTTAAAGTTCAGAGTACATAACCTAAACTCAATATTGATTATGATTTCTCAATCATAATTCCTAATGCACTTAAATATCCTTATCACATTCCTCAATTACTCTAACTATTTAGTCATAATTCTCAATTCCATGTTACATTCAAATGTGTAAGGTAATCACCCATCATAGTCCTTAACTCGATAAGTCGATAAACTGGTTGTTAACATCTTATTTAAGGTCTCAACAACAATATGGTAATTCATTTGAGTCGATTAAACTCAATACCATATTAATTACAAGATTAATCTATAACCTTAAACTAAACCGTGGTTTAACATTCTTAATTTTGATCACAATTAGACTTCATTCAAAAAGAATCCAATTATATCTGACAATTTAATCGAATCAAAATTTGATTATTGAAATTTACCCAAATTAGATCGAACCGAGATCCAATCTCATGCCGGAACTAGTACAGACGAGTCAGAAATGTAAATCTGAACAAACTGCTCAAAAATCATCGGATCATGCGATGTTGCCGGCAATGGAGACCACCACCACCAACAAGCGTGCCTCGACGCCAGGAGCAAAACACCCCAACCAATTCTTAATTCTGAAGGCAATAGGCCGGCCAATTGGCTGTTCGAAGCCACGGTTAGCCTTAACCCGTCGCCGTCATCCGCCAGCTTCAATTCTACTACCACCATTCACCGTTTCACCAAATTAACACCACCACCCAACTGCCCATGCTTTTTCGACCAAAACCTACCTAGTCTCCTCTGCTGGAGGCGGCAAAACCACCAACACTGCTGCGAGCTCGCCGTCAAGCTTGATTTCCTGGTGATTATGTCGGTGGTTAGGGTGAAACTTGGTATGGTTTTGCTCCCTGAGCTGAGAGGAGCCTAACTATGGTCTTGTTTTCGGGTTTCACGGCCAGTTTTTAGTGATTTGCCATTGGGGTATGTCTGTGGTGTTTTTTTGAGAATTTGACAAACTTTTGTCCTCAATTCTATATATATAAACATATTTTCTAGCCCTTTCAATTCAACCCCAAACTTTTTGACCGACTTCAATTTCACCTCAAAATTCTTTAACCGCCTTCATTTTAGTCCCTGGCCTTCAATTGAGTCCTCCAACTTCCATTTCTCACACTTTGACCCCTAATATTTCCATTTTTGAGCAATTAAATCCAAATTTAATTATTTTGAAGTTCTTAAACTTTTATTCTGCTCACATTACCCCCTAAACTTCCAAAATTTTTGCAATCAAGTCATTTTTATTTATTTTTCGAGCCTTAAAATTCGATCAATCAATATCTTAATTTCTAAATCCTTATTTTTTCAAAATACCGAATTTTAGGGGTGTTACTGTATTAATTACTAATTATAGAGTAAATATGTTAAGTATATTACAATTATTTTATTTAATAGTTAGTATATAATTTTATTATTTTATTTATTTTTTATTTATAATTTAAATTTTTTATTTAATAGTATTCATATTAATTATTGTCCATTCATATTAAATTATTTGTTTAAACAGTAAATATATTAATAAAGAGATTTATTAAAATATAATTAATATTTTTGTTAACTCATATATTTACTAGTAAATATATTACTAATTAAAGTTTAATTAAAATATTATTTAAATAATAGATATATTAATGATTACACGCTAATTAAAATATTATCAATATTGTTTTAAATATTACTTAATTAGCTACTATTAATATTATTAATTATAGAAATTCTAAAAAGAATTTAATCAACAATGCACAATAATACGTTTAACAAATTTCTTTTGTATAATATCATTAAATATGATTTTATAATTAAATATTATTATTTTAATTTCTTTTGCTTTCATTTATTTTATAAAATTATTATGTCTTATAATTTTCTTATTATAAAATATTTTAAAATATATTTAAAATTAAATTAATTACACATCACTTTCCCCCAAATGTATATTAATCATTACAAATATATATGCATACATCAATCGTCCATATATGTATGCATATATATTACAATTAAAAATACAATTCTATCCTAAAAACCCAACAAAAAAGTAACTAATTTAATATTTATAGTAAAATTTGTCTCATACAAAATAATTTCAAACAAACCATTTCATTTTCCATATTTTCCCAAAATAAAACCAAACAATTGGCACATTCCCTGAATTTAACTTCCAAAACATACTCTCCCAAAATATTTTCCAAAAAATGCCAAAAACATAACCAAACAAAGCCTTAATTTTTTTAATTCGTATAAATTAAAAATATTTATTTAATTTGATGTAATAGTATGCATTTTCAAATTATTTATATGTATTTAATTGAATGTCGTATTAGATTATATTTGAAAAAGAAGTAGAGGAAATAACTTTTTAGATATTTTTTAGATAAATTAATTTAGTTAATATATTAAAAAATAAATTGAAAACACCCTACTTTATAAATAGTAAATATAAATTTATCCAAAGAGGAACTCTTGCTTTTATCTTTTCTAATTTAATTTGGATTCCTTAAAAAAGAAAAAAGGAAAAGGGAAAAGCGGAGGAAAGAAATATGTGTTGGAAATATTTAATTTATTATCGTATACTTGTGTTCGTGCAAGTAACATTTAAATATAACATATATATTGTAACACTCCTAAAATTGAGAATTAAAGAAAATAAATATTTAGAAATCAAGAAATTGGTTGGTCGGATTTTAGGGCCTGAAAATTTAATAAAAAGAACTTGAATACAAGGAAATTGAAAGTTTTGGGGTCAAATTGCAAATAAGCAAGACTTGATTGGACCACATTTTAGGAATTTCGAGGGTTTGCAAAGAATTACTTTAGGTCAAATATGCCAATGTAAGGCACTAACTAAGCCCGGGGGTTGAATTGAAGATTATGGAAGCCTTGGAAGACTAAATTGCAGGCTGGAAGAAAGTTTTAGGGGCCAAAGTTGGATTTATGAAAATTGCCTTTAAATAACTCATTTTCACTTCCCCCTCCTCCCATTCTTCCTTTCTTCTCCACCGAAACCCACCATCTCCCTCTTCGGAGAACTCCACTGGCGACGGACCGAAACAAAAAAACTAAATCATCCAAAATACTCATCTCCTTCTCAGGAGCACGATAATACCACATGCAACCCGAGGTCACCGGTGAATCACCAAAAAACTTGAGGACGAAACGAGCAACAGTGGAGCTTCTCAGGTGCAACATTCCAATAATTGTTTGACGCGACCAAGGTATGGGTTTTCTAGCTCTTAGCTCAAGGATCACGTCAGTGGTTTCAGTTTCCAAAACAGACCACCAGCGGCGACGAAATCGAGCAAAATTCGTGCGGCGGCGAATGGTGACGTATGAGTTTCAAACGGCAATTGAGCTGCAATCCGACAATGTTTGGAAAAATTGATTTGGGGGTTTGGTTGGGCGGTTGAAAGGCATATTTTGGTGGTGGTTTCAGCTTATTCTGGCGGCAGTAGGTGGCGGAGGCACGACAGCGATTCCGAGGTAGTTTCTTTGCCTCGTTGTGTCAATCGTGGTGGTGCCCTTAGTTTGTGATTTCGAGGTCCGATTCAGCAAATCTTGGGTAATGACCGAAGAATTAGGTTTAAATTATTTTCTACTGTTATTCTTTACTGAATCTTGTATTATGTTAAGAAATGAAGGATTTGATATAGGATTTGGATGTATAAACCATGCATGGATATATATATATATGTGTGTGTGTGTATGTGTGTGTGTGCCCCTAGTGGACCCGGATATATTATATCATATGGTAACTTTGGTTAATTAAGTTTATTAAGTAAGAAAACCCTAATTCTATGAATTTAAGATCTAAGTGGCGACAATTGAGTTAATTATGATGATTGGACCATTATTGTTGATTTTGGATAATCTTATGAGTATGATTATGTGATTAAGGACTAGATTACATCCCATTATTGGAATCAATTCAAACCTTAAAACTACCATATTAGCCAAGCAATTAGTGATTTTAGACTGCTAATAGTGTAATTGTAATTATTAAGAATTATTAGAGTTGAATGGAGATTTTGACAATGAATATACTCTTTTGGTTAGGTGATGAGGAAATGGGTCCTACGGACTAGTAGATTACTGATTGTGGATTGCATTTTTTGATACTATGGAGGTGAAGATCTTCTAATTTGGCACTTTCTCATACTTATCTGTTATTGTGATAAAACCCTATGAGGGTTCCTATTTCTGTACTGATTGCATCGTATTTATTGAAATCTGTAAACTGCTTGAGATCTCTATTGTTATCTGTTATTTGATGTGTACACCCCTGTGAGGGTTATTGCTTGATATTGATATAGAATCTTATCTATTCTGGCACACAGAACTCTTGCCTATTATCTGTATCGCCTGGAACTCTTGTCAGTTATCTGATCATTCTGTTATCTAATTGTCCTGTTATCCAATCGTTATGTTATCAAATTGTTCTATTACCTTGGATATATGCCTGGAGATGTGTATCAATTAATTGATATTTGTTATACATATGGAGATATGCTTGGTCCGAGTGCCAGTCCTAGAGGAATACTTAGGTATATGGGACACGCTAGGGATACTCCTGGGTGTCAGTAATATGCTAAGGATACTCCTGGACATCCGCGATGTGCTAAGGATACTCCTAGGCATCTACTGTGTATCAAGTTGTCACACTTGGATTTGTCTAATTGATTGGAATAAGGTTGTTTTGATATGCATGTTAAGTTTGTTCGTTGAAATGCATATGACTCGAGTTTGTTTATTCTGACTGTTTTTGATTGGTAGTAAATTGTTCATGGAGCAATAAGGAAGGAAAGATTCCTATTTGCCTAACTTGTTATTGCCTGTATTCTGAAATGTTCCTGTTTAATTGATAAATTATGATTTGTTAAGTTGATTCTTCCTCGACAGATCGCTACTACTTATTATTACAAATATCCCTCACTAAGTTCTTTGGACTTACTTCCCCTCCCCCGTATTTCATTGATTTTTTATTTTCTCATATAGAAATAGGAGATAAACTTGAACTACATGCTTGGATTGGCGATCACATTTTGTAATAGAAAAACGGTTGTATATGCTTTTGGGTATTCTTGGACATTTTGTATACCCTAGAGATGTTGTGATGTGTTAGGTCTGAATTTAACATCTACAGGGTGTATATATATTATGCTGAATATTATGGAATCAATTATGGTTTGTATCTAGTGCTTTTTTGTGGCTTTCTTAAGATGAAATCCGTTGCTGTTTTTGATAATAGAACAGGTGTTTGTAACTATTATGGGTTCACTCATATGTTAAGTTTTAAACTAATAGATGTTGTGATATGTCAAATTTGAAGTTAAGGTTTGCAGTATGTATGAAATGACAAATGCTATGGGATTAATTAATACAAGTAAATTGTACTTTTGTTGAGAATTGTTTGGGTTAAAGCTCGTTGCTATTTCTGATAAGTTTTGGAAAAATTTTCTGATGGGCCTATTGTTTGATTTATGGGTTTGATATTAAGACTGAATTGAGTGGCACCTCAACTTAGGGGCTATCCCGGGTGGGGGCGTACATATATAGAGAGAAACTACAAGTTCAAATTACACAACATTAGTTTAATATTTAATTGTTAGTCTTATAAATGATTTAGTGATACATACATACATATATGATAAATGATTCAATATATCGGTTTTTCAAGGAATTTGGTATAATAAAAATTTAATTAAAATATTATTTTGGTATATAATGGTTAGTCTTATAAATTTTTGGTATATTACTTTTAAATTCTTAATTTTTAATTTTATATAAAAATATTTCTATTTATTATGCAATTTGTACTATACTATTTTTTTATGTTTTAGTTATCAACTGAAAATTAATAAATAAAAAAATACATATGTGATTTTATTCTTTAAAATATTTAAATAAAAAATGCAGATATAATTTCTATTCTTTAATTTTATATTATTCTTTATTTTATTATCATGAACTATTTAGCAACTAAATTACCAAATAAGATAAAATATCAAAATTACTTCAACTAATAAAGCTAAGCTAACCCCAAAACTTAATTATTCAATATTCAATTTGTAACTTTAATATACTAAAATAAGAGAAATAAAAATATATGTATAAAAAATTTAAATTAAGAATTAAAAGTTGAAATTTATAAAATTCGTAATTTAATATTTTGTATGATTTTAACAAATGTATAAGAGAAGAAAGTGATAAAAATAAGAAACATAATTTGTATAGCTTTTAGGTACTCAATAATAAGGGTAAAATGGACAATGGAGATGCCAAAGTACCTCCCCAGCTCAAAATGCAGCAGCGAATTACATTTTCGGACAGAGGAGGTTAGGATGCTTCTTTGTTTTTCTCACATGTAGGTGAAGCCAAGTGTAACACAAGGATTCAATTAATAAAGCAAAAAACAGCTAAATTAAACTCGACTACACTCAATCCAAAGATCAACTCATACTTATAATATAGATTTGGTTGCAGAAAATTACCTTGATTGCTTAAAATCCAAGGTAGGAAGAAGACAAGGTTGAACTCTTCAAAATTGTCTTCTCTTGGCACAACGGCAATCTAGCTACGTTTTCCTTATCAAAATACCTTCGAATTTGCTGAAATTTGGACAACACTTCACGAACACCTTGAGGAATATCTAGTAAAAAAATCAGCAAAAAAAGAAAAAGATCAACAAGTGCTTGAAAAATGCTTCCAAAATTTCTGCGCCTGCAATGGATCTCCAAGAGCAAAGCTATCCAAATGTCTAGCCTCTAATGAAATGATCCATACACCCAAGGCAAGCTTCAATCAAGCTTTAGTGAGTTGGAGCACCAAGGGATGAAGAGATGATGAAGGTTGAAAAGTGGAGGGAAGATGAAGAAAAGTTTGTGAAACTTCAACACATGAGTGGATCACACTTTTGGAGGGAAAAAGGGAATATAGCATGAATTGCAAGCAATGTGGCTAGCCACCTCTATTTATAGAGGAGGGAGGATGTGATGCAAGTTGGCTTTTGATCCTTTATGGTGCGCATCGAGCACATGCTAGTACTATTATATATAACACAACAGTGTGTGACCTACAATTATGCAAATCTGATTCTAATTGTGAAATTTTGGTCAAATGGTAGAATTTTGAGTATTTTAATTCAATTAAATTTTTTTTAGTAGTTGTTGATTATTATCTTTAACCGATATGATTGTACCTTATCTCTAACTTTCTTTCATTCAAAATTCAAAATATATTTAATAATATTTCATAATTTTTATTAAAGAGCTCGAAGGTTGAGAAATAAATAATTATAAATTAACGTATATGTAATAGCTCAATTTATCAAAATCTTTAAAATTTAGTTATAGTTACAACAATATTTTTCAGATTTGTAAAATATTTTTAGATAAAGCTATATATATATAAATAATATAACAAATAATTTAATTTGAAAAATATTTTAAATATAAAAAGTTACTTCCTGTAACAACTATAAACTCCGAACATTATTTTTATATTATTAATTTAAATCATTTTAATTTTTTAGCAATATAATAGAAAACTCATTTTTAATTATTTAAAAATAAGTTCTTTTATATGGGATATATATAGTTGACATAATTGAAAATTTTCAAAAGCTTGATAAATGACTATTTAAATAGCAAATAATATCAATTTTTATATTTTTAAATATATTTAGTCAAGCAATTTTAGAATTATACCGCCTACTTTATTTTAATATATTTGCTTATAACAATTCATAAAAAATATTTTTACATGGATTTATGATGTCAGATAAAAAAAACTTGAATATACATATCTAGGTATTTGTAAAAGAAACTTATATAGGATAGAGTGATATTATCTTAAATGGAATATTGAAAATTTACATATTATTTTGTTCATATACATAATATATGTTATTTGATAATTTTAAAAATAATAAAATAACTATATATAAATAAAAATAAATTTTACTTATTAGAGTTATATAAAATATTAAGAGATATTTTAAATTATAAAAATTGTATTTTACTAGCTATAAACTGAATTAGTTATCAAATAATAACATAATGTAAGTTATTTTCATAAATAAAGTATAAAGAGGTCTACATATTTACTATAATAATAAAAAAAAACCTTAATGTTTAAAAATTTCAAATGTTATGAAAATTGTAACTATAATTTCCACATCATTAAGAATTCATATTAAAAACAATTTATATTTTAAAAAAAATATATTTACTTACTTATCGTGTGTATGTATAAATATATATCTAATTTAAAAAGCGTATTTAGTTAAATATTTTGCTCTACTTTTATTTTTTTAATTCTTTCATTTATTTTTTTAAATTTTATCATTTTAATTTTTTTTTATAATTTTTAAACTTAAAGTTATCCATTTTTCATATTCCACAACTTATTTAAGTACAAATTATTTTCAAAATCAATATCTTTAAATTGAAATATTCATATTATTTTATTTAACAAGTAATATATTTTATTTTTTTAAATACTAAAAATAATTGCGATTCATTTTTAATCACATGAAGTAATATAAATGTTATTATATAATAAATTATTTCAATACTAAAGTTTTTTTGGGTGCTTCGCATCCGGCACATGTTAATTTAATTTTGAATTTCTTAAAAAAAAAGTAAAAAAGAAAAAAAAAAAGATTAAAAAAAAAGAATGATGCTAACAAACCATCATTCCAGACGGCGTCGTCTCCATTTGTTATTTCCCTAGAATCAACTCCAACCCCGCCCTCCCACCGCCGATCGCCGCCACTTCTTACTTTCTTCTTACTCCACCATCCACAATTCCACATTACCCTCGGTAAAGAACAAATACTCCGTACATGGAAGCGCAACCCGAGTCTGACCCGCAACCCAACCAGCCGGAGAGCTCAAATGCGGACCCTGAACCTTACGAAGAAATCGAAGAAGATGAAGAAGACGAAGACTTCGAGGAGGAAGAAGGAGAGGAATCCGAAACCATGACTCCCGAGTCCCGAATGCGAAAGGACCAGGCCAATATGGAGTCCCTATTCAGGCGCCTCTCCACAGAGCGGGTTACGGTCCGGGTCCATGACGTCATCATCAAGGGAAACACCAAGACCAAGGACTCTTTGATCGAGTCCGAGGTGGAGGAGGTGTTCAGGGATGCCACTAGCTTCCAGCAGCTGCTACGCGCCGCCACTGTTGCCAATGCGCGGTTGCAGGGCCTCGATATTTTTGATTCAGTTAACATTACCCTCGACGCGGGCCCACCGGAGCTGCCTGGAACTGCTAATGTCGTTATTGAAGTTTCTGAGGTGAAGAACCCGCTCACCGGAGATTTCGGGATTTACTCTAAACCTGAGGTATCATTTTTGGGGTAGTGTTTTCTGTGAGCTCTTTGATTTATTCTTTCTTCCATGTCTAGGGAATGGATATAAATGCATCTCTTTGAATTTATTAGTTGATTGCTGCTTGGATTTTGGAAATTTCATTGAGGACTTGATGTGTTTGGGTTGGGGATGAAAATTTTGGGGTTGATGGTTTTAACTATTAGAATCTTTCCTGTAGCGAAACTGGATGGTTTAGCAAAATGAATTTACATAAACTAGGATTTCAATTGAAAAAAAAGGGGAAAAAAAAGCATTTAATTGCGCTAATGGGGCTGCAGGAAATGCAGGAAAGAAAACAGTATAGTTACTATAAGTGAAATGTTATGTTCATTTCAACAAACTGTTTTAATCGAATTCACTACTACCATGTTTTCAGGAATGACCATGAGGGTCAGAACAGCGGCCGCTATTCCAATTCGGTTGCAATGTTGCGGAATGGCCTTGTCTATGCCACACATTTTGTAGTCTAAATTACTCAAAAAAGTTCAATTTTTTCAAAAAATATTAAAACATGTAAAAATATTTATTAGTGTTTACAGTAGGTAATTAGGATAATTTTGAGTACCACTATCCCACATCTTGGGCTATCCTCTTCAAAACCCACAATTGGATGATAGGAATTTTTGTTGAGCCATTCCATTCTTTTATGTTAAGGCCGTGATAATCCAACTCCCCCTCTAATTTTTCGGATTGTCGTGTTTGTTCCATGCTCATGGCCATTTAGTACTGTTCTGGTGGAACCCTGACTCCCTGAGGTATGTTTCGTGCTATTTCTCAGTGTCCCAATGAACTATGACTACTATAGTACTTATGAAATATGGAGTTCTGTTTAATTACTCATTGGAAAGCTAAACTTTGAGACAGCTGGGCTGGAGAAAGATGGCTAGGTTTCATTGCACGAAAGATTAGGATTGAAGAAACAAAATGAAGGATTGCAAAGTAGTGCTATTCTTATTCAAATTTCTCTTTGTTTTGCATGTTTAATGTTTTATGGATGAGTCAATTTTTTCCCTGTGAAATTATTCCAATTCTTTCTCCTTTATTTAGACAATGGATGAGATGATGGTTTTTCTATCTTAATTTTTGATATTCTAAAGTGCTTTCGTAGGCTAGATCTTGGTCTCTCGAAGGGTCCCTGAAACTGAAAAATTTGTTTGGTTATGGAGATATATGGGATGGTTCAGTGGCTTATGGCTGGGGTCAAACATCAGAAGTTAGCACAGGAGTGGCTCTGCCCAGATTCAAAGCAATTTCTACTCCCTTGTCTGCAAGAATATCTCTGCTTTCTCAGGACTGGTTGAAGTTTACTTCCTACAAAGAGCAAGCGCTTGGCCTTTCACTTGGCCTATTATCAACTGGAAACCATGATTTATCGTACAATCTCTCCTGGCGTACTTTGATTGATCCATCTCAAATGTCTTCCCACACAGTGAGGAGGCAGCTTGGACATAGTTTGTTCTCAGCTTTGAAGTATGTGTTTAAAATTGACCGAAGAGATTCAGCAGTAAGGCCAACTAGAGGACATGCTTTTGTTTCCACTACTCAAATTGGTGGTCTATTTCCTGACATTCGGAGTTTACGTTTTATTCGTCAGGTTTCATGCTCCTCTTTTGCTGTTTTCTTTCTTTTGTTTGATTTTCTATATCAGGCGTTAAACCTGCAAAGACATTTGTTTTGTTTGAGCCATCATAGCTTCATACCTTAATTTTTGACATGCTGATGTTTACTTTTGATTATGAAGTCATGTTAATGCGCTTTAAATTCTCAGGCTATCTTTTTATCATCCATGCTTTTCAAAAACACATGTTGCTTAGTTTGTGTTTGACTGAAACATGTGTAACATAGCCCTCTGGTGTTATCCCAACTGGATTTCTATCTGGACCTATAATTTGTTCTATCATTTCTCTATGTATTTAATGGATGTTTTCTATGCTGGAGAGTTCGTAATGAATTTCTGGGCCAGCTCGTTGTGGTGTTAGACGAGTGCTGAAGTTGCTGATGATTGTCAGCACCCTTTTGTGGATTTAAACATGCTAATGAGTTTTTAGAATAAACCATTTATTTGTATGTGACATTTCATCTTTCTGAACAGGAGGTTGATCTTCGTTATGCAATCCCCTTGGGGTTCTATCGGGCTGCATTAAATTTTGGGATTTCAGGTGGTGTTGTATTTCCATGGGGAAGTGGGTCTTTGAGTAAGGCCTCATATTTGCCTGAGAGGTTCTTCATGGGTGGTAATTCTTCTCCAGTTTGCTCCTTGAGAGGGCCAACATCTATTTTAGGTTTCAAGGCACGGGGATTGGGTCCTGCTGAGCCAAGAAGACTTGTCAGAGATAATTCTAGTGATGTAAATTCTGATGATTCTGGAATAGATCACATTGGCGGAGATCTTGCTCTCACTGGCTTTGCAGACTTCTCTTTTGATCTACCTTTGAGGGTTTTTAGGGATGCTGGTATCCACGGGCATGTATTTGCTTGCACTGGTAGCCTGAATAAATTAAGTGAGAATGCATACAGGGAATTTTCTCTCCAGAAGTTTCGGGATTCTTTCCGAAGCTCTGCAGGATTTGGAATCATTATACCCACCAAGCTATTTCGCATGGAGGTAAGTTATTTGGCTTTTGATCCTTTATTAATTTCTGTTGTGAGATTCTTCTTTCTTTCTTTGCTAAAAGAAGCATTTGCACACACTGAAATGACTTCGATGTATAAGGTCTTCTTAAAAAAATATTCTTACTAAAGGAATCTCTGGCTTTGGGGATATGCTAAAAAATGTGACGATTGATCTGGTTTGCGAGATCAAATGTAGTTGTGGAATACTTGTAGTCCTTCAATTTCTTGTCTGTGAGACTGTTACGTAGTGTTGCAGTTTTATAAGAGGTAGTTTTTCGGGTTCAAATGTATATATCATAAAGGGATAATTCAGCGACCTTGCCTGAGGTTTGAATGTTAATACATCTAGACCCCTCCAGGTTTGAAAGATTACATCCACCTCTCCTGCCATCTAAGAACATTTAAAAAAAAAAAAATTGTGAAATGACCAAGTTGTCCTTAATGATTTAGAAAAATCATAAAACAGCCAAAAAATATAAAAGATAAAAATATCCCTCTCTTCATGTTCAACCTGTATTTTCCCCTAAGGTTAGACCTTAAGGGAGGTTGCTGTAATTATCCCTATCATAAACAGTTACCAGAACATGTTTTTTCATGCTACAGTGATGAAGAATGTTGTGTGGATGAATGGCTTGCATATTACTTGATGTTGGCGAATGAGAAGGATTAGGATAACATTGCTAGGAAATGTTTTCTAATAATGTAATCCTACCACTGTTCCCCATCATCAGTCGTAAGAAAAGTGGCTAATAAGACGATTAGCCAATATTTTACTTTTGGTTGGAAAAAGGCTCTTTCTTTGTGTTGTGATACTTGAAGCGAAGTTCTAGTCAGGGAAGTGGAATAAAGCACTAAAAGAATGGAGGAAATCTAAGTTACTTTATGAATAAAATACAGAACTGAATTAATGCAGAATGCATTGAAACAAACCTTTGTAATGCTCAAGTGTGATATTTCCTTCTGTCTTTCATTTGTAAACTTTCTTTCAAGAAGATACAGTGAATATTGCTGATAGCTTGACATGTTTATCAGGTCAACTACTGCTACATTCTGAAACAACAGGAGCACGATCGAGGGAAAACTGGTGTGCATTTTAGCTTCTCTTCTCCACTGTAATTTACGTGGTAATGTTTGTGTGCTTCTTGTTATCTGGTGGCACTTAGTTGACCTCCCAAGGCTTCAATTTGAGATGGATTTTGCGAAATTTTCACTTCTCGTTATCTTCAAATTCAATGTATACAGCACCAAGATCTGTAATCTTACAGATCTTGACAATTTTCGGAGGCAGCCCTCCAGAAAAATAAGAGACCTGATTCAACCTATAAACACACAGTAAACTTGACTTGCTTCAGATGGGTTGATTATTTTACACTAATATCAAATCTGCGCAGAGGTTCTGCTGTATTTCTTTTTCGATGAGCATTTAGGTGACAGTGCGTGTTGTTGCGTCATATTCATTGCCATGTTTTACTCATAGGCGAAAAACCCTAAGCATTTTTCATTGTTTGGCCTCTGAAATAAATATAAGGTTGTTCTTCTTGCCATTCACTCCAAGTGCTTTAACTTGTGTTGGGTGATCTGATGACTCTGATAAAGCTTGTGGCTGCGGCTGCTGTGTTTGGTCAGTGTATTGAAAGCTTGAGAGCAGTTTTAGGAAATGAAATCTTGTTTGCTAAATCAGCTCTGTTGTGGAATGTGGAACCTGAGTTTTTGTAAGTATGGTATTAACCTCCTAAGGCAATTTAAATTTGTGTTGCTTTTTGGTGTCTTCTACTTCCATGTCCTTGTCAACATTTTCAAGTATCTCAGAAAGTCATAACTTCTATCCATTTGTAGTCCAAATAATTAGTTAATAACAACTGACAACTCTTAACATTTGCACTGTTAAACACCAAATGGGCCGAAAGAACGGGTGGGGATCCAACTAAAACAGCCCATATTTATATTTTACGAGTATCCAATTTGCGAGACCAGCAAATAGTACAGTTATTTGGGGGATAACTTGGGAATGAAATAAAGAATGCCAAATGGGTTTTACATTTTATATTGCAATCGCACCACCACTATTATCTATTATTAAAGTTTGAACACTTCATAAAATAATATTTGATGAGAGGGACAGGCACGCTGACCATTGGCTAAACTTGGAATCTGTTTCTTGCCAGATGCAGCATTATCAATTATATTTTCTATGTAGAGATCCAATTGTTTATAGGCATATTTAAATCACATATTACTTACTGCTATTGCCAAAATCTACAAGTATCTTCGTTGAAAGCCTAGTCTGCGTCTCGTCAATTTCTTGCGTCGACAATCAATTCTATAATTAATTTAAATCCAACTATTTTTTACTTGTAAAAGAGATAAATACTTAGAACCTATATGTATACAAATATCTGTGTCACACAGTTTTAGGCATGTGTATGGAACTTGAGGTAGCTTATATTATTAAATAATTATGTATAAAATATAAAGAACCCAAGCAATATCATACTTGAATTTGAAATATGAATATGATTTTATTTATTTCTTCTTAACTATTTTTGGATGCATTATTTCTATTGGTTATAGAATAATGAATGTATTTTTTCTTTTCTCTCTCTCTCTCTTTTTTTTTTTGTGCCGAACATATTGATCGAGAAAAAGATAAATTTGATCCTACTTGACTTTGTTCGAAGTCGTGTTTATTTTCATATAAGCCAATTAACTTTGAATAAAATAATTTGAACAAATTCCAACTTCAAAAAGAAAAAAGGGGAAAAAAAAAAAAGAGCTCGTATCAAATTAAATTGATCACTGACCAAAAATAATTTGGCTAGTTGTAGATAATTTCATTGGTATATGTATTCTTCTTTCTTGTCCCTAACATGATTAATTATGTCTTGAAATAAATTTGAAAAATTTCATGAATCTCCTACTGTATATAGTTTATTCTCAAGACTCTTGCTCGTAAAACCAATTTTAAGGGCTCGTGTCGTGCCTAGTTGGTTATGTAATTAATCAATAGAATTATAAATTATTTAATTGTACATATAATAATATCAGTATTTCTTTTTATGATAGTGTTATATTTTATTTAATAATTTGCATGACACTTGAAAATGTTCAATTTATAGATACGCTTGGATACATTATTATATTCGAGTTAATCAATTACTCTTTTACGTTGATGAAGACCCATGTTGTGGAGATAGTTTAATATAAGATTATAATAATTAAGTAATTTAATTCAAGAATCAAGATAAATAATCAAAACTAATCTTCTTTTATATTTTATTTAAAACGACCATCTTGTTTCTCAATTTTAATTAAATCATATTGAACGTATTCTAAATTTACATATCTTAAACTATCTTATTGAATAAAATTAAATAATGATTACTTAATTAACACAATTTTTTTCTATTATTTAATACTCGTTCAATTATTCATCATATCAAATAAAATGGACATTAGTTTTAATTATAATATAGTAAATCAACAATAGGAAATTGTAATTTTTAAAATTTGAAGTCGTATCAATATCTAATTTAGAACGATCATATATGGGATGAATCGGACATGGCTGGTGAGATGTCACTCACGTGGGGCAAAGAAAACGTTTGACAAGGAGACAAAAAATACCTTTGTTAAACAATTATGGAAGGAAGAGAGAAGCATTCCAGTAATATTCTTCTCAACCATGCATACGAATACCGTATTTGGGATTAGGTATGTGCTCCCCAAAAAAATACTAACAATTTGGTGACTTAATCGTACGTTTATGCATGGAATTATAATTGGGTTTCCATGCAGGAAAATCCACCATTGGATTTCAACAAACCCCTGCCAAATCAACGGTCGAGAATATTCATTTACATTGGTTTATGACCTTAGTTAGTTTTTATGATTGGATGTGACGCTTCGAATAAGTGGGAATATATGGAGTTTTTCAATAATATATTTTATGATTGTGCTAGTTGGGAGAATGGCCTTACAAAGTTTCATTGGGAATTAATTAAGTGTACGTTGTCTAAATTGGCATTGGTTAATTAATTAGTGCAAAGTGATTATAATTAATTAGCTGATTCTGGAGTTTATTTTGGCTATATATATTATGGTGTCTATGAACTCTTTGACATTGCATGTAGATTTTAGATACTTCATCTTGATACTTTATATTAAGAAACTGTAATCCCATTTACCATATATTATATTTAGTTTAGGGATTTTGGCCGAAAAAAAAAAGATAGAATAAAGGAAAAGAAAGTGAAAAAAATATAAACATCCAAATTTATTTGATTGTTTATGGCATACAATGAGGATATAATTATGGGGAGAAGGAAGTCAACGAGCAAATAATCTTCTCATTTTTTATCTTACATTACAAAAAAATTAGGTATTTGCTACCAAAAATGGCTACGATAGTAATTTCATAACTACACCTGCAAATTATAGTTACAAATTTTTATAGTAATTATAATTTTTTTTTAAATTATAAGTGAAGAAAAGTATTATCTATCAATCCGTAACCTTGTACGTCTGAAGCACAATCGATTAGCTCTGCAATATTTGTAGAAGAATTTATATACATACATACATACATACATACATACATATGTATATATATATATATAAACTACAAATTGATCGTAGCGAATGTCAGCTACAAGAACATCTACTTCAAATTTGACTATAATAATTTCGTAACTAGAGTTATAAATTATTAACATTGGCTACAGATTGGACATGTCTGATGCCCCTAATTTTTTATAGTGCTAAATTACATGAGTTTCTATTACGATAAAATTAGGATCTCGCTAAAGAAAAATTACTATGAATTAATTTCGTTGCTATGGTTTGAATTATAGCTACAAACTCTTGTAGTAAATATAATTTTTTTAATAACAAAAAATAAAATTTATTAGTTATCATTCTGTAGCCTTGTTCAATGTAAGTAATTAATAGATTATGTTATGCATAATTCTTATCAAAATTTTCATACCAAACGGATATTATATAAAGCAATGCGAACTAGTTGAAACAGCATACATAGATTATACATATTTCATGTACTCTCATGCATGGTGGTCATGACTTATGATATGATGATCATTTGAAATGATCTCGTCATGCATGATGGCTAATTAGTGGCATGAAATTTAATTATAGGATTATTATAATGATGAATTGATGATGAAGATGAAGGTAGGTTAATTACAAGTATCAACTATCTTGCATACTATTACTATATACACACACACATATAAGTATTAATTATGAAAAGGAAGGACAGACATACTGATTTAGTGATTGATCATTCTCAAAGGGATGTTAGATCCGCATTAATAGCTTCACGGCTATCAAAGATTATTAAAAAACTATTGTTTGACAGAACAAAAAAACAGAGGTTTTGTTGGGGGTTGACTTTTACTGCAGGTTGGGTGGGTGCCTGGAAGTGATCAATCTTGCCGAACAACCATATTTTTATATTTTATTTTCTTTTATTTTTTTTCCCTCACCAGTAACACCACCTAATTACCCTACAATATTTCCCGCTCATCTAACACAAATTATTACGTACATTTTAAAGGGGCTCCTAATTTTATATTAGAAGATAACTTTAGAGAATTTTTTAGAAATGATATCTTTGCAGTGAAACAATCAATCACATCATTAGTATAAGAAGATGCTTAAGATTAATTAAATATAATCAAACTTTAAAAAATAAATTATTAGAAAATCGACTATTACTCATATATATATGTATATATTGTTGGATTCTTTTTCAAATTACTTTAGCATATGTTCTTGCTAGAACAAGTTTGTGAAGGCCACATTAAGATTTTACCACTACAAGAAAACACCTCTTCATTAATGGAATTGTGACAAAAAGGGTTTCACCACAATTTGAAGAAAATTGTGATCGATTATTTATGGATTACCAACGAATTTAAAAAACTAAGTAAAAATGATGATACTTGTGTGTTGAAACCCAGGAGGATCTATTGCGGAAACAATGAAATAATAGTAAAGTAATTCAATGTAAAGTGACAACAAGATTTAACGTGGTTCGGCGATGTGCCTAATCCACCCGACGAAGAAAAGGAATTTTATTGATCTCAAATCAAAGTGCAAGTACAAACTTGAATCCCACAAATCTCACGAAAACACCTAACACCCTCGTTCTAAACTCTGTCTTGAGAGAATTACTCAAAAGCAGTAAAGAAGCCCTTGTGTTATGTTCGTGATAATTTTTTTCGAAAGAAAAAACTAATATTTATAGTCAAAAAATTACTTGACTATTTTACCTAGAATTAGGAAACCCAATACAAGAAGGAGTCCTAATTCTAGTCAAACTTGGTCTCCTTGTCAAATTTACCTCAATTTCAAGGCAAAATCAACAATTCTCCACCTTGACTTGAAATTCCCATTCATCTTCTTTGTCCCTGCCCCCAATAGGGCATGTTATCTGAGTATGCAAATATTAATCAAATCCAAGCAATGTTCGAATTTGATTCCTGGAACAGCCTTAGTCAACATGTCTGCCGGATTATCCTTAGTCCCAACTTTGTCAACCAACGTGACTCCTTGGGACACCATATCCCGAACAAAGTGATACCTCACATCTATGTGCTTTGTTCTCTCATGAAATGCTTGATTCTTTGACAAGTGTATAGCACTCTGACTGTCACAAAATACCTTAGTGATCTCAGAAGTCATACCCATATCATCGATCAGCCCCTTTAGCCAAATGCCTTCTTTAACGCCTTCAGCTAAAGCCATGTACTCAGCTTCTGTTGTGGACAATGCAACTGATGACTGCAAAGTCGCCTTCCAGCTAACCGTATAACTTGATACACAAAACACATAGCCCGTCATGGACCTTCTGCTGTCCAAATCTCCTGCATAGTCCGCATCCACATAGCCAAGAATTCTTGTAGTAGAATTCGATTAACTATACCTCAAACATCTGCCTGCAGAGCCTCTCAGATACCTCATGATCCATTTCACAGCCAGCCAATGAGTCTTTCCTGGCTTGTGCATATACCTGCTCACAACACTAACTGCATGTGAAATGTCTGGCCTAGTGCACACCATGGCGTACATCAAGCTACCCACTGCACTAGCATATGGCACATTTGACATGTGCTCCACCTCTTCCTCAGTACTCGGTGATAGATCTGATGAGAGCCTGAAATGAGCTGCAAGTGGCGTACTAACTGGCTTGGACTTATTCATCCCAAATCACTCAAGTACTTTCTCAATGTAATGTTGTTGAGACAAGTACAACAATCCTGCGTGTCTATCCCGGATGATCTCCATGCCCAGAATCTTCTTTGCACCGCCCAAATCCTTCATCTCAAATTCTTCACTTAACTGAGCTTTTAATTGGTTGATCTCAGATATGTTTCTAGAGGCAATCAACATATCATCAACGTACAACAGCAAATATATGAGAAGGCTATCACTACAAATTTTGTAATATACACAACAATCAAATTTGCTTCTAGTATATCCTATCTTGGTAATAAAAGTATCAAACCTTTTATACCACTGCCTGAGAGACTGCTTCAAGCCATATAATGACCTCTTCAAAAGACATGCTTGATTTTGTTTCCCGGAAATAACGAATCCTTCTGGTTGACTCATGTAGATTTGTTCCTCCAACTCACCATGCAAAAACGCTGTTTTCACATCCATCTGCTCCAGTTCCATATCAAACAGAGCAACCATGGCAAGTAAAACACGAATGAAAGTATGTTTTACAACTGGGGAGAATACTTCATGAAAGTCAACTCCTTCTCTCTGAGTAAAACCCTTAGCAACCAATCGCGCCTTGTATCTAGCATCTTCAACACCAGGAATTCCTTCTTTCTTCTTGTAGATCCATTTGCAACCTACAATTTTCTGCCCTTTAGGTACATCAACCAGCTCCCATGTGCTATTTTTGTGTAGAGACTCCATCGCTTCACTGATAGCTGCAACCCATTTATCAGAATCTGGCCTGAAAATTGCCTCTTTGTATGAGACTGGATCATCTCCTACAAACTCCTCAGTTGAACTCAAAGTATAAGCTACCAAATCTGAGTAAGCATACCGTTGTGGTGGTTTGATCTGCCTCCTCTCCCTATCGCGAGCCAAGCGATAATTTTGTAGTGGTTTATTTTCCTGCTGTTGATTAGGTGGTAATGTGCTCTCACCAGCTTCATCTACCACCTTCAGTTTCTCCTTTGAAACTTGTGGAGGATCAATATGAATCTCCACCTTCTCCTTAACGCCCTGTTGACCGCTTTCCTACTGCTCTACCTTCTTCATCATTGCAGACTCATCGAATGTCACGTCCCTGCTGATAATCATCTTGGAGCCCTTGTCATCATTACACCACAAACGATAACCTTTGACTCCATCTGCATAGCCTAGAAATATGCACTTCCTAGCCCTTGGCTCAAGCTTCCCATCCCGGACATGAGCATAGGCTGGACACCCAAATACTCTTAGATTTGAGTAATCAGTAGGGGACCCAGACCAAACTTCCATTGGTGTCTTGCAGTCCAAAGCGGTTGATGGTGACCTATTCACCAAATAACAAGCAGTGTTAATTGCTTCTGCCCAAAAATCCTTGGACAATCCGGCGTTAAAGAGCATGCATCTAGCTCTTTCCAAGATAGTTCTGTTCATCCGTTCTGCAACTCCATTCTGCTGTGGTGTATGTACAACTGTGCGATGCCTCACAATTCCTGCCTTCTCACAGAATTCCTGAAATTCCTTGTTGCAGAACTCCAATCCGTTGTCAGTCCTCAAGCGCTTGATCTCCTTTCCTGTCTGCTTCTCAATTAAGGTCTTCCATTGCTTGAAGTTGACAAACACCTCATCCTTATGCTTCAGCATGTACACCCATACTCTCCGTGAGAAATCATCTATGAATGTCAGCATGTACCTTGCACCTCCCTTTGAAGGGACTTGAGAAGGCCCCCAAAGATCTGAGTGAATGTAATCCAAGGTACCTTTGGTCCTATGAACTGCAGTACCGAATTTCACCCTATATTGCTTGCCTAGCACACACTGCTCGCAGAAATCCAGTCCTCCAGTTTTCTCTCTGCAAAGCAAACCTCGTTTGCTTAGTTATGACATTCCCTTCTCACTCATATGTCCAAGTCGCATATGCCAGAGTCTCGTAGTATTGTTGACTGACGAAGAAACCGCTGCAGTACCAGAAACCGTGTTTCCCTGCAATATGTAAAGGCCGTTCCGCTTTTCTCCCTTCATGATAAGCAATGCACCTTTGGAAACCCGCAGAACTCCATCTCGAGCTCTGTACTCACAACCATTCTTGTCCAGAGTACCAAGCGATATCAGATTTTTCTTCAGATCTGGAACATGACGCACATCTGTTAGGGTCCTTACTATCCCATCATGCATCCTGATACAAACTGAGCCAATTCCTACAACCCTGCAAGAAGCATCATTTCCCATAAGCACCTTACCACCATCAAATTTTTGGTATGTGGTAAACCAATCTTCTCTTGGGCACATGTGGTAGGAGCAGCCACTATCCAAAATCCATTCAGAGCTTAGTAAAGTTTCAGCAACGTTGAGAACAAGCCTACCATCAGACTCATCCTCAACAATTCCTGCGACATCATCCCATTTCTGATCAAAAGTTTCATCTGAATCCTTCGCCTTTCCTCGTTCCGGACAATTCCGTCTCCAATGCCCCTTTCCACCGCACCTAAAACATTTGTCACCATTTCTAGGCTTGGTTCGAGACTTCGATCGGCCTCTACTCCTTCCCCTTTATCTTGGTCTCCCTCTTGCCACCAATCCTTCCCCACTTTCACCATCGTTGCTGCCCAGGACATGTTTTCTCAACTCGTTGGAATTCAATGAGGCCTTCACATCCTCCATTGAAATCGTATCTCTCTCGTACAACAAAGTAGTAACCAAGTGCTCAAAAGATTTTGGCAGAGAACACAAGAGAATTAAAGCTTGATCCTCATCATCAATTTTGACATCTATACTAGCGAGATCCAGAATCACCTTATTGAAAAAATTAATATGTTGAGTAATAGATGTACCTTCCTTCATTCTCAATGTGTATAGTCGCTGTTTCAAATACAGCCGATTTGTCAGGGACTTCGTCATATATAGACTCTCCAGCTTCTTCCATAAATCTGCTGGTGTACTTTCCGTGGCGACCTCTCTCAGTACGTTATCCGCCAATGATAACACCAGAGTACCGTAAGCCTTCGCCATGAACTCATCCTTCTCTTCGTCCTTCAGCGTTTCCGGCAAGAAATCTCTGCCCTTTAACGTTGTCTGTAATCCTTGTTGACACAGGAGGGCGTGAACCTTCATTTTCCACAGCCCAAAGTCGTTCTTCCCATCGAATTTCTCTATCTCGTACTTCATTCCTGACATCTGATCCAACCTGCTCTGATACCAGTTTGTTGAAACCCAGGAGGATCTATTGCGGAAACAATGAAATAATAGTAAAGTAATTCAATGTAAAGTGACAACAAGATTTAACGTGGTTTGACGATGTGCCTAATCCACCCAACAAAGAAAAGGAATTTTATTGATCTCAAATCAAAGTGCAAGTACAAACTTGAATCCCACAAATCTCACGAAAACACCTAACACCTTCGTTCTAAACTCCGTCTTGAGAGAATTACTCAAAAGCAGTAAAGAAACCCTTGTGTTATGTTTGTGATAATTTTTTTCGAAAGAAAAAACTAATATTTATAGTCAAAAAATTACTTGACTACTTTACCTAGAATTAGAAAACCCAATACAAGAAGGAGTCCTAATTCTAGTCAAACTTGGTCTCCTTGTCAAATTTACCTCAATTTCAAGGCAAAATCAACATTGTGACTATGAAGAATGTATATTAACATGAAAAGTCCGTCACAAATTTCGTAACTATAAATATGATTTTTTGATTCGCAAAGAAAATTCTATCATAAAATTAGTTTTGTGACACACTTTATTTTTGTCACAAAATTAACTAGTGACGAAGCATATACTAACGGATTTATGAAATAAATCCATCATAAAATGATAGATTTCATTAAATTTATGATGGACTTATTTCATAAATCCATCAGTATATTAAAAATGAAGAGTATACATTGATATGAAAAGTTCGTCATAGATTTCATAATTTTAAAATGTGCTTGTTTTTTGAAACTTTTTCCTTGAAATTATCATAATGCCTTTTTTCGAACTATGCAATGTTCAATTTATAGTAAGAGGGCCTAGACCTATAAAAACGAGGAGCCATAAGATTTTTTAAATTAATTCAGTATATAAAAATTAATAATATTATTATGTGTCGCATTCATAATTTTATTTATCAATTGGCCCTTGAGATTATCTTTTGCTAGATCAGCATCCATGCCAGAAATGATCCAAGAGGCTTTAATTTTTCCATGGTCGCCGTGAAGGAAACTTCTTTTTCGTGCCTAGCGTTTGTGGAAATGGAAATGCGAACTTTTTGTACATATTGTCACAAGAGAAAAAGGGACAAATTTTTGTGTTGGCTTTTGCTTGGACGGCTGTGAATTCTTGGCAAGATGCTCGTGAATGTATAATCAAAAGTGTTTCTTTTTATGCTTCCATCAAAATTCAATTGACAATACAATCCACACGAACGTAGAATATTGTACTCTAATTTCATGCAAAAAAAATTAATTAAAAGGATATATTCACACAGATTTATACTATATGGTTGCACGTAGCTGTAATTATTATACACCGCATGAATGTCATAAATGATAAAACTACTGGCAGGTGAATGACGGTGAGGGATTAGTTGGTGATATATAATATTTCTCTGAAAAATATATTAGAGAAATATTATACATCACTAACTAATCTCTCACCATTTTGCATCTTTAATTTGGTTAGTTTCTAAAAAAAAATATGTTTGTTTAATAAATATGCTTAAAGATATTGATATTTTTATGTGAGTTGGATACGACCTCTTTATGATGCAAGTGCATCCACCATCTAGATTTTTCGTTGTGTGCACGTAATGTCATCCTATTACGCCATAAAAGCTGGACATGAAAAATTCATATTGGCATAAATCTACGAGTATCCCAAATACAAGTCGACAAAACTATGCATTATGTAATCCTAAATTATTTAACAATAATTTTTTCGACCCCAAAACCTCTATTTATAGGTATCGAAGAATTTTTACAAAGATTATGCAATGACTCTGATCCTATTTTTAATTTTATGTTTTTTTTTTTTTTAATTTACATATATACTCATTAAGTACTTGTTCAGGTTTAAATTTTGAGCCTCACATATATAAAGATAAAGACAATGTTATTAAGTGAATGAATTACTTGACATCTCTAATTTTCTGTTAAAACTTATATTCTACGAATTGGAGCAAAACTTTAAACTGATTGACCCGGCCTAGCTGGTGAAGCCTATTTGGTCGATTTTGATAAGACTTTTTGAATGACTCCAATTAATTCGGTAACAGGGGCATGGACCGTTGAACGTGAAAAATTGGAAGCCGACACTGAGATTTTCCAGTGCTGATTGCTAATTGTATAAATAGGTTTATATATATAGATCTTATTTCCGACAGCAGATATATAGAGGATCAGTTCCTTCTTACTTGAATAGACTAATTCTTTATTAGATGAATATTAATTATTAAGCGTATTTCAATAATTGTTGATATGATAATATATTGACATAACTGATTATTTCACCGAGCAAACTCCGTATGCTGACCAGCTAAAATGGGATTAGCGCATGTGATTGTGATATCATTGATGCACATTTCAAAAGATTTCTTACTAAGCATAGCATCAACCATGCATATCTGAGCTGAGCACATAGCCTCCCACAAAATAATACCACAAATTCAATTCTTCACTAGGTAAATCAATTCAAAAGGGCTTTCGCGAGGAATTACTCATTAATTACTATATATATATATATATATATTTTACCTAGCTTTCATTTCTTGATCAAATAACTCCCAAGTGCACACGTGATGGTGCTTTTGAAGCATTTATAGGATGTCTTGATACTTAAAAGTTTTTAGGACAATTATAATTATTTATGTTTTGTGATTTATTAAGAGGTGAGTGTTTTGAAAATCAGATTGGATTGATTGGTAGGACTAATTGGATCGGTGATCAGAGGCCAATTCGGTCCGGTTGAAATTTAAAAACTGGTGACCTATTAAATCGGTTCGACTGGTGGTGGTTTGACCGATTGACTACCGGTTTACTTATTTTTTTTTTATGTTTTTAAAAATTTAAAATTTATTTATTTTTTAAAATAAAAAAATTTAAAAAAAAAAAGAGAAATTATGATTTGAAGGTGATAGCTAAAGATTTTGGACATGTAGTTCTTTGAAATATGAATTTGTTTTCTTAAAATTTAATAAAGTAGTAGTTATATGTTGATGTTTATGTTGAATTTGTTGTTTTCTTTTATTTAATCTCTTTTAAGTTATGTTGAATATTTAGTATAGAAAAATTTATTTTTAATTGCATTTGAAGCAAGAAACGAATGATTACATCAATTAATGTTAAATATTATTGTTTTTTATTTATTTATAGTTGACTAATTATGAAATAGTGTTTTTTTAAAGAACATCCTTAAAATGAGTAAGAACTGAAAATTTTTCAAACAATATTTTTTTTCTCTATATTATTGAAAATTTTATTTTTTTATCAATATTAAAATATTATATATATATTTATAAAATCAAATATAATTATTATATTATTATGACGTCATATTGATCAGACCAATGGTGCAACCAATCGAACCGGTCGAACCAGTAACTAGTAATGTTATCGGTTATTTATTTAGTCCAATTTTGAAAACCTTAGACGTCACTATCAAAAAATAAATATTCATTACAAAAAAATTGCTGCAAAATTAATTTTGTAGTAATAATTACAAACTATAGCTACAAATTTTTTGTGGTAAATTAACTTTATAAAATAATAAGTAACGAATATTATTAACTATCAATCCATATCCACGTTCCTTACAAGTGCAACTTTCATTTTAGAAAAATCAGTATATACAAAAGAAAAAAAAAGTAATTATGAATTGATGATAGTGAGTTAAAACATCAGCTATGAATTCGACTTATTGAATTTTAGAGCTCAGGCTACAAACTTTTAATGTGATCAATTTCGGATAAATTATAATTGATACTCTAAATTTTGGTTGTGACAACTGACAATATACGAAAAAGTTTGATTGTTTGATATTTTAAGTCCGAGAGCTACTAAAAATTGAGCATCCACCTAAGAGACATGCATGAGGAAGTTGACTAATCTGACATGTTGCAGATGACACACCAGTTGCTAGATGCCCGCCCACAACACAATAAAAATTTGGCATCTACTGCAATTATTCTTGCATATTTTTCTACAAATAATAAAAAAATACATGGTAAATTTCTGGCTAGCAGATCACACTGAGGAAGAAACCAATAATTAAGTTTTAAAGTAACATTTGACAAGGCTGGAAAAAAATCACAAAGAATATTCAAATGTGCAAGTGGGATGTATAGTTTATTGACTCTTGGGGTGTACGTGAGAAGTGGGAGAAGAAAAAAAGAAAAACTTTATGGGATCAGTAAGATTGTAGGCTTGTACATTGACAACAAATGCTACCAAAGTCTATAGCTAGCTCAACTCAACATAGAGACAGTTTTGTTGATTCTTGACTGAGACTTCTGTCACTATATATACTATTCTATTTATCCTCATCCACTCTGTTACTTGTACACATACTGGTACAGATGTACATGGATCCAGTGTGCACATGCATGCAAACTGATCAATAACCCCTCTCACAAAGATATACATCTCACTCTTGAACTTGTGCTCAATCATTTAATTAAATTTCCCTTGAGCAAAAAATATTGTTAAATGACATCGCAGCTACAGCATAGATCATTAATTCATCTAAAGTGTACCTTTGAGGTTAATAAAACCTAGCCACTTAGACAATATGGACGTAAAATTTTTCATATTTTTGGGTACTAGTAAATTACACCACTAAGAGATATATAGCATGGTACTAAATATAGATAAGAAATTTTTTCAAATTTACCACATTTCATGTGAGGAAAAACTGCAAAACTGTAACTATGGTCAATTTGCAATATATGATTGAAATTTGAATTACTACAAATTAGAATCAAAACTCTTAAAAATAAGGAAAAAAAAGGAAGACATGAGTCATCGAAAAGTACAGTCACACTAGTAATTGCTTGTGTGGCATTTGCCAAAAGTGTTCCATGCATGCTCTACACAAGCAATCACCAGCATTAACTGTGCTTTCCGATTACCTAATTCTCATTTTTTTAAAGAGGTTTGGTCTTAATTCTATATCGCCCCAAATTCTGGTCCTACATTATGAGTTGGTCATAGTTACAATCCTATTTTTATAAATTTTTCCCTCGTGATTTTATCCGAGTTGGTTCAACCCAAAGACTAGATTAATTTTAAGCCTTAAGACAATACCTCAACAGTATATTACTTGTGAAATGACATCACTTTGTGAATACTTCTCTGATTGTATATTTAATTTACTTGGAGCAATTTATATACTTTTCAGAGAATAACCTGATTGGTGTATATCACTAAGTGATAAAGGATTTTCGTTCGGTCATTTTTAATCGACTCTAATGTTGTCTACGTTTACAGAAAATAAATTAATTTTAATTGACCGAATTACCTGTAAAAAAGTTTGATTGACAAAAAGAAAAAAAAAAAAATTATTAACCCAATATTTTGAAGGAATTCTCCTAACTTAAATCAAAATTAGATTCACCTACTGGATTCGACAGGGACACGCAAATACTAAAAAAAAATAAAAAATCAACTGTGAAAATATGTACTAATTGCATCGATCACTTTTGCTTTGATAAGGAGATATTGCTAAGTATTTCCTTTGCTGAAGAATTAACTAGTGGCCCTAATTTAACTAAAATCTAAAGGTCTTCAAATACAAAAACATGCTGCACAAGAAGCACCTACTTTAATCTTTAAGTCACACACACACACACACACACACACACACATATATTTGAATAAAAATATCATCATCAAGACATCAATTTAATCTAGAAAAGTAAACAAGTGATGGGGGGGAGAGAGAAAGAGAGCAACGAGGGGAATTCTTCTTTATATTCCTAAACAAGGATTTTTCATTCCCAATTCTAACAACTTTCCCAGCAAATGTTATTCTTCCATCTCCCCATGAATTTTATAACTCCATCTACTCTCCTCTCATCAGAGAAAAATTAAACAGAAAAAGGAAAAAAAGAAAAACTTGGATCAGATCATTAACCTTTGCAAAAAGATCAGCTAGAACTTGATCTTAACACCAACGGCGGATGATATGGAGAATACCAAGACAAGCCCTTCAAACCAGATTGAAGAAGAAGATCACGGAATTAGAGACGAACACGACAGCAAACCGACGAATGGGAACAGCTCGAGCAACAGCACAGTTGAAGAGAACAACGGCAAAAACGGAAGTAGTACTAATGGATCTGTGAGGCAGTATAACCGCTCCAAAACTCCCCGGCTCCGGTGGACGCCGGAGCTCCACCTCTGCTTTGTTCATGCGGTTGAAAGGCTCGGAGGAGAAGAGAGTCAGCCCTTTATATATTCAAAAAATTATTCCCTTTTCTTTTCTTTTCTTTTTGGTAATAAAAATTGACCTCAATCATACATTTTTTGGTGCAGGGGCAACGCCTAAGTTGGTGCTTCAATTGATGAACGTTAAAGGCCTTAGTATTGCTCATGTCAAGAGCCATCTTCAGGTAATATAAAGAAGCTTGGAATAATTGGGCAGAAGTGGCGTATATATTTCACTTTTATTATCCTTTAATCTGGGATTTTTTGGATCAAATTTTGACTGAGTTGTTTCGATTTTGTCTTGATTAGATGTACAGAAGCAAGAAGATTGATGATCCCAATCAAGGTATATACACTATATAATAATATTTGTAATGCATAAATTAGGGTTTCTATTTCAGGACTTACATATATAATTGAATTCAAATTTGAAGAATAATATAAAATTTTGTATCAACCTCAGTTATTTCGGAGCAAAGACTTCTACTTGATGCCGTAGATCGCAATGTTTATAACCTCAGCCAGCTTCCAATGCTACAAAGTTCAAATCAAACATCAATTTCTAGCTTACGGTACGTACGTGAGCAATAAATTAATGCTTTTTTTTTACAGCTCTAAAAAAGTTGAAAAATTTGTGGTCATTTTTCTTTCTTGATGAACCTTTTTGTGAACCCTAATTAATCTGATTTTTTTCTTTTCTTTTCTATTCTCTTTTTGCAGCTATAGAGATACCCTTTGGGGTAACCAACCCAATTCAATTTACCGCCCTTATAGCAGAAATGGAGTACTATATGAGTCAACATCTTTTGGGAGCAACAATGGATCATACTTGTCAAGGGCTTCTGATCATTTTCACACAAACAGGCAATTTTCTTGGAAGTTTCCTGAAAATGATCAAAAAAATAATCTTATGCATCAAAGATATTGGCAAACTCAGATTCCAACAAGCTCCACAAACCACTGTTTAGCATCAAGCAAAGTCCAAGAAAGAGGGCAAGAAAACCCGATTCATTTGCATAGTACACCTAAGTTTCCTCCAACATTTAGTGGGGCCCAAGAAGGGAGTAGCTCTTTGAAAAGAAAACTTTCTTCTGAAGTGAATCTCGATCTCAATCTATCATTAAAAACGGCACGAGGGGAAGAGGAGAAGAAGATGAAAAGAATTACAAGTTTGAAAGAAATATATAATGATGATAAGGTTGATAGTAGGTTGTCTCTATCCTTGTTTTCACCCTCAAAGGGAACTGACATTGATGGTGTTAGGCAGAATCCAGAGATGGAAAGTGCTTCTTTAGATCTGAGTCTGTGAATGAGACAATTTCTGAGTGAGATATTTTCAAGTACTATTTGTCAATGCCAATGCACAGATGGATCATTATCAAGGTAATGTTTACTGCTTTGTTTTGTTTGCTTGCTATATATTTCTTGATTTGTATGCATGTATATATATATATATATATTTAAGACATTTAAATAACAATATTCAATCAATTCAACCAATATGAATCTTTTTGCATCGGGTAATGGGCTAAAATTAAATTAAACAACAATGCAGATCTTTGTCGAACTTTGATTGATTTGTTTTAACAAGAATTAAAATATGCATGATCTATATATGGCTAATTTATTTACCGTACATAGCTAGTTTTCTTGAACATTTTCAGTAATGATTTCCTTGCACTTTGTAATTTTCTTATGTTATGTTTGGATCAAGAAATTAAAATAGTAAGGAATAAGAGAAAAAAAATGGCAAAGATGAAATATTAAGACACTGAGTTATTTCATTTGAAGCACACAAAAAAAATTTCTTTGCATTTTTCATATTAAAATTTAAGATCTAAACATATGGTTAAGGAAAAGGTGTTAATTATAATTTTTGAGAGGATATTATATATATATATATATATATATAGAACAATAGCAGAATTGAATCTTGAAGAAAAATTTTCCTTGTGTCTGCAAGCATAGCTGTGATTAATTCATAAATGTCGTGGGTTCATGATAATTAATGTTTTGGTGTTATTACTTATTTATAATTAATCAGAAAAATTAAGTATATGGTAAAAGTTATCAAGGATGAATAATTTTTGTTTTGCCACACTTTAATGTAACAAAAATTCATATTTAATCTATCAGTATTAACAATTACTAACAATTTAAAATAATATTAATAATTATGTAATGGTTTATCAAAAGATTTTTATTGCCATTATGAATGTGTTATTAAATGATATTAATGATAAGAAATATAATTTTGGATACAATGAAATTTTATGAAAATTATTACTCTAATAAAACTATCTTTTTGTTAGTTAATATAATATATATATATATAATCAATGATAATTTTTATATTGTCAGTATTATTGTTACTTTTTTTTCCCCTCCTTGTAGTGTAAGTTTGCCAATTCATAGGAGTACATAGCTCGACTAGTTCTTTAGGTGGCACATTCTTGACCAGAAAAGGGTAATAATAATGACAAAGTAAAAAGGAAAGATATAAGAATAAAGATATGAAAACTAAGGTTAATAATTCAGTGGATTTCAATGGTTTGGTATAAGAATCAATCGAACTACTTATTAAGCGCAGCTTGAAACTAAGTGCAATAGGTAACCAGGGAAAAAACATGCATGGCAATGCCCAAATTTCGAATAAAAAAGAATTTATTAGTGTCCCAATTTTAATATGAGGGTTATTGTAGTTGTTGTTATTATTTTATTTAATACCACTGAACACAAAATTCATGATTTGAATAAGTATATATAGTTCCGTAGCAGGAAGGGGGAAAAAATAGGGCGACTTATCTATATATGCTATTTAACAAAGGCAAACTATCTTACTCTCTCCTTAAGTCGCATAATAATAAGACTTTGTAATTGGTCACGTTTAGGCTCTTTTGCCTATTCAATAAAACTTATGTTGACTACCAAATTAAGCAACAGTCCATGCATGTCAATCAATTTTCTTAAATTTTCAACATAATGTGAATTAAATTAAGGTTAAATATTGCTATCATTTATAAGATATATTTTATAATGGTAACTAATATAGCTCTAAGAAACAATCAAATTAATAGATTGAGGGGGAAATTTTATCAATATTTAATCCATACACAAAGGCGTGCGTGCAAACTTTAAGAGTAAACAAACTGAAAAAAAATAATTTCATCCTATGTTTCTTTTTAATTAAGGCACAAATTAATAAAAGAATTATTAATTGAAGAAGTTGTGGTGTATATCTCTCAACTATTTTAATGTATAAATGACACAAACACCACAATTCCCAATAGTAACCTGAGGAAAATATGAGAACAATTTTTTACATGTGAAGCGGAAAACTTTCGTTTTTATCTCTACGGTTTATAGAATTATCTCTAAGTTTTAAAATTTATAAATGTCAATCTCTCCTATTTCGATTCGACTTCAATTTTTCAGCCAAAAAAATTAATTCTTTCACAGAATTCAATTTCATTTTAATTTTAATGGTCCTTATAATGATAATATTTTTAATTGTATGACAATATGCATATAGTTAGATATAACATCTTATAATTACATATATATATATATATTATGTAGCAAATATTCATTTTTGTCCTTTAATAAGATTGGAAATAATATTACACACACATAATATATACAATATAATATTTGTTATATATGACGATATAACAAACTATATTTCGTACAAATTCATCACTTACTTGAACATTTGAAACAATCCTAAATTTAATAAAAACGTGAGATATTAGTTTTAAGCCCTACTAATTTTTGAACTATGAACATAAGTTAATGTAACTTCAAAATATATCAACCATGTATACCTGAGTGTGCAAAACTAACAGATCAAATTGTGCATTTAATTAAATATAAATAAATATTCATAATAATTATTTTCTAAAATTGGAACATACCAAATATGTCTTTTAAGAAACGTCACATGCAACTCATGTAGTGATAGGCATAGATATAGGGAAACAAGGCGTAATGCTAATTAAATCATATTCCAGCGGAGAAAATAATAACGCTTGACCAATAATACTAGATAATTAAAGATAAAAAGTATGAATCAATAAAAAGGCATAGGCTGTCAACGGGTCAGATTTGGATCAAATCAAGATAATTCGAATCTGGATCCGATAACATGTATATATAATCGAATCCGAATCCGAGTTCTATAGGATTTATGTATGCAAATTCCATGTCCGGATCCGATAAAAATTCGAAACCCGATAAGAAAGTCCGATCCGATAAGAAAGTAAAAAAAAATTTGCGTTCTTTAAAATTTTATATTATTAGAAAGAACTGTCTTATAAGACATGTTATATGATATTTCAAGATTACTTTTTAATCCAAATATAATATTTACAAAGTTAAGAGAGCTCAAATTTAGAATTTTTTTCATAACTTTTTATCATATCATTGCAAAAGCTAAAGATTTAAGGCATAATTCATGGGGGTTGTATCAAATTGATCATTCGGTAATGTATATTTTACAGTGCATAAGCCATTATAAATTGTGTATTTAGGCTATAATATGAAACATACGTATATATATAATTACTTTATTAAATTAATTGCTTCAAAGAAATAAAAAATTAGGGCATTATCAATTATAATATCACATATATTGCATTTCAGTCAAAAGTCTTCATTAATATAATTTATACTATATAATTATCAATTTAATAATATATTTAATAAAATTCGGATTCGGATCTTTATCGGATCGGATTGTATAATTCCATATCCGATCCACTTATTTCGGATTATGGATATTTATAATCGAATTTGATCCATCGGACATTTAAATCGAATAAAAATCATAAAATTCGGATCGGATTCAGATTAAAATCCGATCCATTGACAGCCCTAAAAAGGCAGACAAATGAAAACTTCTTAGGAAACATGGGCCGTTGGACTGTCAAGCCTAGGGTTGTCAAATGATCGGATTTGGATCAGATCAGTCACATTTGAATTTGAATTCAATTATCAAAATTCATATGCGAATTCGACTCGATATCTGATATGATCTTTGTTAGTTAATACCATATACGAATCCAATGGATATTCAAAATCTGATTAAAAAAATCCAACCCAATTTAGTATATATTTTTTCTCCATTTGGATTTTATAAAAATATTATATTTATAAAATAAATTTACGTTGTATTTGAATTTTTAACAACTTTTTATTATATATTAATAAAAAAGTTAAATATTTGAGTACTTAATTCCTATTTCACATTATATTAATGCATAAAATAACTATTATAAATTATTATATTTGATATTTTATTAGTATCCCTCTTATTTTTGAGGTTAAATACTCAATGTTGATAGCATAATATAGACATTAATATAAATATTAAGTCAATATAATATATTTTTTTATTTTAAATTTTTTATTAATATTACATATAAGAGTATTAATTTAATAAAAAAAATATTAAAGTTCGAATTCGGGTATTTAATAGATCAGATTGCTTAATTCCATATTCAATCCATTGATTTCAAATTATGAATATTTATAATCGAATTTGATTTATCGAATATTTTAAACGGATAACAATTTTAAAATTTAAATTAAATTTAAATCAAATTCAAATTAAAATTCGACCTAGTGACAACCCTTATCAAGTGCAAACATTGTAAACATCACAGCTCGAAACCAGTCAATTGTCTAACTTGGACTATGATGCTCTAAAAGTTGCAGCACATTATTCCAAGCCCATTTACATGCCCACCTCGAAATCGCCAAAAAATTCACCTCGGATAAATGAAGTATTGCCAGACCAAAAATACTCATTCGAGTCTTGCCTCGTAAATTCGCCATTTCAGTAGTTACATGATCTAAAATTTACCCCTAGGTAACTCTAGGGTGTTCACAGTTCGGTTAACCGGTCGAATCGAATCGAAATCAAAAATTCGATTTGTATTGAATACCGAATCAAAATAGGGGTAGCTCTAGGGGTGTTCACAGTTCAGTTAACTGGCCGAATCGAACCGAAACCAAAAATTCGGTTTGTACCAAATATCGAACCGAAAATTTCGATTCGGTATTCGGTTCGGTTTCGATTTTTTGTATCGGTTAACCGAACAGAACCGAATAATAGAATTTTTAATTAATATATATTAATATTAATATATATTGTTAATTAAAAAATATATTATATACATATTAATATACTGTTAATTAATATATATATACTGTTAATTAACAGTATATTAGTATTAATATACTAATATTAATATATTGTTAATTAATAAATTATTTGTTAATTAATATATATTAATAGTAATATTAAAAGTTGAAAATTCGGTATTTTGGTTATCAATTGAATCGAACCGAATAAAATTTTGATTTTAACCGAACTGAACCACTTGGTTCAGTTCGGTATTCGCTATATCATTTTGGTGTACTGAAATCTCGGTTCGATTCGGTTCGGTTCGGTTCGGTTTGTACCGAATGAACACCCCTAGGAAACTCCGACCAAATTTCGACGTTTCACAAGATTTGACGATGCACACCATCCAATCAATGTTTTGAAAATTGGATTGAATATAAAATCGACGGCCTTATCAATGACAAGTTTAAGCAGTATGAACTCATAATTATAAAAATAATATATATACTACTACTACAAATAATAATAATTTAAAATAAAACATATAGCCCATTTTTATATTTTAAAATTTTATCTATTGTACCTTAATAATATTAGCTATTGAATTTGAAAATATTAACAAAATCCATTCTTCTACTGTAAATTATTCTAAACCTTAAAATTCCATTTAAAAGTATTGAATCTTTTATAGTCTCACCATTTCACAGAATAAAGAAGAATGATTCATAGAAAATCCATCAATAAGTGCAAATAAAATACCAAAACAAGCCACAAGCTATAAAATCATTCATAACATACGAGTCCTACAAATGATAAAGACCAAAATCAACAAAATATTTACTAGTAAATCGAACACACCAAAAAGTATAGTGGTTTGGTCTCAACTCTCAAGTGGGTTGTTTGAATTTTCATAAAAAAAATCCACTTTTTATAAAAAATTAAAAAGGAAAATAAGTTCTTTAAAGAATTAATTTTACCGATTTGAGTCGATTATTACCAATCAACACTGATTGAACTAATTTTGTATAAAATTGATTTTTAATAGAGAACTAGCCAGAGGGACCATTGATTTTTGATCGAACTGACTCATCTAGGCCAGTTTTCAAAACATTGCATCCAACTTATATATACTACGACCACTAAACAAATTACACAAAAGAGCTTATTTTATTATTATAATTAATCAAAATTCAAACTTAACAATGCTACTCCAAAGCTTTGAGACTATAATAGATAGGGCTAATAATGTCAAGTATAAAAAAAATTAGTACAATCAAAATAGAATCATCAAATTAAACATGCAGGATCGAAGCAAGGAGGGGTTGGTAGAAACAATCATCCCATTTAAATCTAGATATCGTATGATAGATTATATATATATATATTATATTTCTTTTTTCAAAATTGACCTCCGATTGAACTAATACAATTGTCATACCATACAGATGCAAACAAAAGGAAACTATGCTTTTATGTAATATGCAAAATTTCCCCTCAAGTTAGTGTTGGAGAGGATACTATTCTTGATCCAGGTTTAATTTATGCGCAATGGTCCATGGCTGCATGTTGCAGTATCAAATGAACATTTCCTACAACTTAATTACACATATTCTCTTAGCAATCAATTTAACACTGTAATATCATCCAACAGAATTCCTACCATAAGTATTGGGCAATAGGCTACCTTACCTGCAATTCTCAATCAAAATCTTGGGCTTTGTTTGTTTTTCAACCTCCAATTCATTTTTCAACTCCCAAAACTTAAACAAACAAACACTACAGATTCCCTAATCCCACTCCCAAAATACAAAATTTATTCCAAAAAAATTCATACTATTCCCAACTCCACACCATTCTCAAGGAACCCCACATTCTTTCATTATTACAAATATATACACATACTACTACTCATACAATCTATATATACACATATATAAATAATTTTAAAATACTCATTTTACCCCACAAACCAAACAAAAAAATCACTGATGTGATATCTTGTCCCCCCAAAATACAAACAAACCAACCATTTTCTTGCAATTCATTCTCTAAAAAACAAACAAACAAGCAACTATTACATTTTCCAACCCCACTACCCGAAATCTATTCTCTCAAAATATTTTGGAAGAATGGCTCAATTCACAACCAAACAAAGCCTTGGCTCTTGGAATAACGGAGACAAGTTCCGCACGTCAGGCACAAGATTGAAGATGCATGGTGGAATGGAAGTGGTTTATCTGTTTCTTGGATCTCTTCAAGCAATGAAGAAATTAAAGCAGTCAAATCCTTCTCATCATCATATTTGAAATGTTCTTCATTTGAGATGTGTATCAATCATTCCAGCAATGTGCCTGCCCAATATATTTCTTAAGGGAGAGAATCTTATTTCTTGCAGTAAATTAAACCAAAGTCTGCCCAAATCAAAATCTTTTGGTTTCTAATCTAAGATCGAGTCACTCTGCAATCAAATTTTATAATAATAAACCAAATTCATAAAAATAAATCCATTTACCATCTCAATAATTTCAAACTAATTCTAAGTACAAACACTAGTCTCTTCTGTTTTGCCGCTTATATCTTCCCTTCTTAAACATTTGCATATCATCCTCAATATCATATTACCCTAGTCAAGTATATGGAATATTTTAGATCCTTTAAAAATCAATTATAGATATGTTGACATCAATTTTAGAGTCAATAGTAAATTAAAATTAATATTACAATATACATAGGCCTTTTAATTTAGGAATATTTTCGAAATAGGCCAAATTATTAGGATGAGATTGTAGACATATCAATTTTTAGCCAATTGAGAAGTGACACGTGTAAAATAACATGCTAGTTATTAATTTAAAATTTTCTATTTATATTTTGGAATTTACTAAATTTAATTTCAAAAGATAAATAGTTAATTTTAATTAATACTCTAATATTTATTTTATATTCAAATCAATTATTGACAAGTATTAAAGATGAAGTGTCTACGTTTTTGGACCAATCAAATCAAAGATATTTGATATTATCCATTGATATATGATATTATCTCTTGAGATTTGATATTATCTTATCAAATAGATAACTATTAAAGAAGTTCAAGTCAATTTGGAAGTCTCCCATTAAGCATCTATATAAAAGGGATGACCAAAGCTTATTCAAGACAGAACATAACACAAATTCCAGCAAGTGAGATGAGCTTTGAAGGAGTCCAGCAATTCTCTCAATCAAATTTAAGGAGATCCACGACGTTCAAGGTGTTCTTCGTGGAACTCATCATATTTTGGCGTTTGATTTGATATTAAGGTGTGGAGCCCTTGAATGGACGTTATTTTATTCAAATTAAATTCAAGGATATCCACGGCGTTCAAGGCGTTCTTCATGGAACTCATCATATTTTAGCGTTTGATTCGAGATTGAAGTGCAGAGCCATCGAATTGGCATTATTTTATTCAAATTAAATTCAAGGAGACCCACGGTGGTCAAGACGTTCTTCGCAGAACTCATCATATTTTGGCGTTTGATTCAAGATTGAGGTGCGGAGTCATCGAATTGACGTTATTTTCTTCAAATGAAATTTAAAGAGATCCACGGTGTTCAAAGTGTTCTTCGTAGAGCTCATCAAATTTCAAGATCATATTTGGAAGGAAATAACCAGAGATTAGATTAGAGATTGAATCCACAATTGATAAGTTTGAATTTTATTTTATTTGTACAATTTTTCTGGTCTTGTAATTTTACTTTGCAGACAAAGAAATTTGTGCTTACAAATTTTGGCACGCCTAGTGGGATGATCTCTACCTCTCATCTCTTTCCTTTATCAAGATTGAAGTATCAAATGGCCACCAACAAGACTGCTGTATTGAAAATTACTACCTCAAATTACTCAAGTGCTGGAGTAAAAAGTGTTGGTGTCATCACAAGAAGTATGTCCAATAAGTTTCAATCATCTCTGGAGGTGGCTCCTTCACTTGCTATGGAAAAGGTGTTGCTGCATTTTATTGATATAAATAAAGATGGTGGAGACTCAAAGGAAGAATCCTCATCATCCATTCCCCATTTAACATCAAATTCCTTGAGCATGGCGACAACGATGGTGACAAGTGCTACAACCCTAGAGGAACAAATTGCAAATTTGACGAAGGCTGTTGAAGGACTCATAAAGCATGTCCAAGAGCGAGACTTTCAAATCTCCAAATTGATGAGCAAAGTGGATAATCTTAATGCAAGCTGCATGGTGGAAAAGCAAATTGAGGCTCAGGACGAAGGCGTAACATCTACAAAGACACAACCAGCCGAAAATGAAAAGACTACAACAAAAGAACTAGAAGTTTCCACTGGATTAATTCCCAGCAACCCAATGAAGGAGTTTATCATAGAGACTATCAAAGACAAGCTTAATGGAAGTTCTAAGTCGTCTATGACTTACTTCAAGCCATATACTCAAAGGATTGATAACTTGAAAATGTCGATCAGTTACCAACCCCCAAAGTTTCAGCAATTTGATGGCAAAGGCAATTTAAAGCAACACGTGGCTCATTTCATTAATTGAGACTTATAATAATGCTGGGACATATGGAGATCATTTGGTCAAGCAATTTCTTCGATCATAAAAGGGTAATGCTTTTGATTGGTATGTTGACTTGGAGGCAGACTCTATTGATAGTTGGGGGCAATTGAAACAAGAGTTTCTCAATCATTTCTATAGCACTCGAAGGATAGTCAGTATGATTGAACTCACCAACTCTTGCCAGTGGAAAGAAGAACCTGTCATTGACTACATCAATCGCTGGAGAAATTTGAGTTTTAATTGCAAAGATCAATTGTCGGAGGCTTCAGCAATTGAGATGTGTATCCAAGGAATGCATTAGAGTCTTTGCTATATACTTCAAGGAATTAAACCAAAAACTTCTGCAGATTTGGCAACTCATGTACATGATATTGAAAAATTTTGATGAACAAGAAGATTCAAGTGATGTCGAAGATGATGAAGATGTTAGGGGCAATTAATTTTCATCTTCAAATTACAAATGCTCCCCGATATGAGCCTAAACTGTTAATAATACTCCTAGATAAGAGCATAAACTATCTAAAATTTTCAAGTTTCTAAGTCTCCAAATCCAAGACTCAAATTTTTAAGTCTCCAAATCAAAGACTCAAGTTTCCAAGTCTTCAAATTCAAGATCATGTCTCAAGTATTCAAGTCAAAGCTCAAGTTTCGAAGTCTTCAAATTCAAAAATTCAACCTTGCAAATCTCTAAATCCACGACTTAAGTTTTCAAGTCTTCAAATTCAAGACTCAAGTCTCCAGATGTCCAAATTCAAAAGTCAAGTCTTCAAGTTTCCAAATCAAAGACTCAAATCTCCAAGTCTTCAAGTCTAAAGTTCAAATCTTCAAATTTCAAATGCTCCTAAATACGAGCATAAACTATCTGAAAATTTTAAATTAAAGTTTTCCCATGTGTTCCTTGATAAGAGCTTAAACTATCAATAAGGCTATTAGATACGAGCATAAACTATCTACATACTCAAAGTCTCTCCATGTGCTCCTTGATATGAGTTTAAACTTTCAATAAGGCTCCTAAGTACGAGCATAAACTATTTAATATTCAAAATTTCCCTATGTACTCCTTGATAAGAGTGTAAATTGTCAATCAAATTCAAGTGAACTCCTTGACACAAGTATAAAATGTCTATTCAAGTTAAATATGCTCTTTGACACACGAGCCTAAACAGTATGTTACTCCTGGCTGGCATAAGTATAAACTGTGTACGGCACCCTCCTCAAAAGGATATTTACTTTGAATTATATTATAACTTGGCCCTTTGATTGGGCACCATAGCTCGAGGAATGCATGGAGGATGTGCTTGTCGCAAACATATTGAGAAAAAAGGAAAACTTCTCAAATGCTTCAAGCTTTGCCTCTTTTGTGGATGATTGACATATCTTTCACTAAGTCTTGAAGTGGGGGCATTTGTAGACATATCAATTTTTGGCCAATTGAGAAGTGACACGTGTAAAATAATATACTAGTTATTAATTTAAAATTTTCTATTTATATTTTGGAATTTACTAAATTTAATTTTAAAAGATAAATAGTTAATTTTAATTAATACTCTAGTATTTATTTTATGTTCAAATCAAATATTGACAAGTGTTAAAGATGAGTCTATGTTTTTGGGCCAATCAAATCGAAGATATTTGATATTATCCATTGATATATGATATTATCTCTTGAGATTTGATATTATCTTATCAAATAGATAACTATCAAAGAAGTTCAAGTCAATATGGAAGTCTTCCATCAAGTATCTATATAAAGGGGGTGACTAAAGCTCATTCAAGACAAAACATAACACAAATTCCAGCAAGTGAGAGGAGCTTTGAAGGAGTCCAGCAATTCTCTCAATCAAATTTAAGGAGATCCATGGCGGTCAAGGCTTTCTTCGTGGAACTCATCATATTTTGGCGTTTGATTCGAGATTGAGGTGCAGAGCCATCGAATTGGCATTATTTTATTCAAATTAAATTCAAGGAGATCCATGGCGGTCAAGGCGTTCTTCGCGGAATTCATCATATTTTGGTATTTGATTCGAGATTGAGGTGTGGAGTCATCGAATTGGCGTTATTTTCTTCAAATCAAATTTAAGGAGATCACGGCGTTCAAAGTGTTCTTTGTGGAGCTCATCAAATTTCAAGATCATATTTGGAAGGAAAGAATAAGATGATTAGATTAGAGATTGAATCCACAATTGATAAGTTTGAATTTTATTTTATTTGTACAATTTTTCTTGTTTTGTAATTTTATTTTACAGACAAAGAAATTTGCGCTTACAGAGATAACTGGTAAAATCAAGCGTGCTATATACTGGGTTTACTGTATGTTGATTGGCTTAAATTAGGAGAAACAATAATATAAGGGGACATGTTTATACCCAAAAAAAAAAAAGAAGGTAAAAACTTGAATTTTCACATGATATATCTTGTATCTTTATCGCGTTATGCAAAACTATTATGCGATCAAATAAAAAATAGGATTAATATGTAGGACAAATATTCTTGTCACGGGTAAATAATTACAAATGCAGCTGTTTATGATAAGCTGTGTTGACCATCAAAGCATCATTAATTAAATTACTCTAATTTAATGTTTAATGATCTAATAATTTAAACTCATTTGAGTTAATATGGGATTGGGAGACATTCACATCAATTTTCTTGGTTTCTTTAGGAAAGCCAAAACTAATACGAAATGTCTTGGTAGAGCATAAGGTAAAAATCCTTTGCAAGACAAAATTCAAGAAAATCGGCTTCACAAAGCCTTTTGTACTTAATAATAGACGAATGGTTTAGTACGCTTCCTTTATAACTCTTTGTCCAGCTTATGGTAGTAATATCTTTTGATAAATTTTACGTAAATCAAACTTTCTATTCTTGACATTTGTTATGTTATCTGATGTTATTTAATTATTTTTCTTAATAATAATTAACTAAACTGTTTGTTATTACAGTTACAAAAATTAATTAAATTGACCAAGTTATTTCTTTTTGACGGAATTAAAAAAGTAATACTTCTAGAAATTAACAATGAAATGAGTCAGATTTCCTAGTTAAATAGGTTGCAATTGCCTAAATTAAAGATGACGGAGTACTTGTAGGAAAGTTGATTCTCAAATTAAGAGAGGTCTGTTGACCTGTAATCTAGACATCTCGTATGATATATATATATATATATATATATATTATCTATGCCTTAACATTGATAGAAGAAGTCTTATTTATTATTCCTTTTTATTTAGATACTCATAGGCAATTAAATATTTATTAAATTTCAAACTTAAGACCTTATATTCATATGTGTAATTGAAAGCGATATCATTAAATTAATTGACTATTCAATAAATATATTAATATATTAATAAAGAAAACTATATATTTATATGACCAAAATTTCTTGACCTTAGAATTTTCAAGAAAGAATATGTTAATATGAGCAAGATAGTTTTTGGGTTTCACTTCTACTATAGTGTGGGTATTAATCGATTTATATATTATTTTTTTATTATATTTGATATGATTTTATTAATGAATAACATAGTTTAATAATTAATAATATATTCTCGCAGCACCAATTCAAAATACAAAAATAAAATAACTGGAGTACTTTCACAGCTGTCATATTTATAAATTCTGCTTTGCTTTCATCATAGCTGTATGCATGTGGGATAGCATTTTCTTCGTTTGTTGCCCTGTTTTCTGTGCTCATTGCATTTGTATATAAATGACCCCATGTATATAGCAATAACACAATCACAATTTTTTCTCTCCAAATGCTGCAAATGGCCTTCATTTTCTTCATTTGTTCATTTATCAACATGGTATCAGAGAGTTTTTTATTTTTTATTTTTTTCTGAAGAACTTCTTTTTCACACTATTTGTGATAATGGTCTCGAGTTTCAAATGCTTGATTTCTATACTTCTAAAGGAGCCATACATCAAACCTCTCAATAGAAAGCCCTCAACAAAATGGCATCGTTAAAATAAAACATTTATAAAATTCAACCACTCTTTAAATTCTAGGCACTAATTTGATTTTCTTGATAACCCAACTTATTAAAAATCAATCACAAATACTGACGTAACTTTCAATTACATACCATTTGTGACTAAATAACCACCTAATGGCTAATAATTTTATTCAATCCCGGCCATAAATTGGATACTTTTTTGTGATTGAATGGCAGTCACTAAGTAGTGACCAAATTATAGTGACTTAACATATTGTGTCAATAGTTACTAAAAATTTAGTCAATATTCTATGACTGAATTTTTAGTCACTATTTTGTGATCGATTTGTGACCAACTAACTGCCTAAATAAATAAATAAAAAACTAACTACCTGAATGATTAATGATCTTATTTGATTTCGGTCATAAATTGATGACTATATAGTAATTGAAAATTCGATCACTAAGTAGTGACTGATTCCTGTGATCCACATACTCAATCACAAGGTAGTGACTAAAAATTCAGTCACTTCACTTTTGTGACTGAATTTTCAGTCAATGTTTCGCTTATTGTTTTTGATTGATATGTATCACTTGGACAACTATTAATCTTTCGTTAAATTTAATCACGAACCTGTTAGCAGTAGTTACCAGTTTTTCATCACCATTTTGCTACATTACTAGAAGATATTTTTCGAATTAGTCAGTAACCATTCACTATTTATATTTTGGTGCAACTACTGATTTCCAAAATTAATATAAGCAGGAATTCTATTTTACCTGTTATAATATAATAAGTTAATTATTCATTTCAAGCTTGCTACTAAATAGATGTCCAATACAGAAAGGATGAAAAATAAAATGTAATTAATGCAAAATTGGAACTTGGTCTTAGAAACAGCTTATTCCAATATAATAAATCCATTATTCAATTCAATCTTTCCACTGAATAAATGTTCAATACAACAGCAAGAATGACACATAAATTACATTCAATTTAAAATTTAACCCTACTCGTAGAAACAACTAAGAACCCAATGTCAATTTATTAAGGTCAAGCTAACAAAAGATTAAACAAAGCATTCATTTTGCATGTCTCTCAACTTCACAAATCTTAAACATCAATTCTGTGGAAGAAGCTACTGCAATAGCCAATTCACCATCTTTCCTTTTTATTTTGGTAATTTACTAGCATTCAAATAAATAAACCATAAGCAATTACGCACAATTCATACGGTTAACTTTGAAGAACAATATAAAACTAAGAAAAAAATAGTCACCATCGATCTGCTTATCCAAGTAATCACCATAAAAAATCCATATTTTGATGCAAAATCAAATCCATTATTGCTCCAAATAATAGTTAAACGTTCAAATACATAGCTTATTAAATTCAACACAGTTCTCACATGGCAAGTTAAACCATTAAACAAATATCTTAATATCACCACCATGAAGGGAGAGAACTAGATCAAGGGTCGACTCCTTAATTTTAAAATCTCTAGAATAACCATGCCAAATCTGAATGCATTACTCTTGCTAGTTAAAGGGCTTTTTCAACAAGGAAAATTTGTTTGTTAGCTTGTTAGAACAATAACGCTACGTTTGATGGGAAAAACAAAAGAAAATACTAAGAAAAATATTTTTGATTGTTTGGTTAGTAAGAAAAATGCTAAAGAAAGAAAAGTTTAGGAAAAAAACATAATGAATTTGAGGAAAAAGAGTTTTCCTCACAAAATGATGAGGAAAATGAGGGAAAAATCCATTTGAGTTCTCTCACCTTTTCCAACACATTCATCTTCTATTCTTTTCTTCTACAACCAAACAAGTTTGAGATTTTATATTTCTTTACTTTTGTTTTCCTTTTCCCTAATATTTTCCTTTACTTATCAAATTCCTTAAACCAAACATAGTGTAATTATCATCAATATATTAAGAATAAATTGCTATTTGAAATGAAATAATCTTATAATTCACTACACGAAGAGCATGGATGAAAAATCTAATTGTGTTGCTTAATGAGCTACTGGATAATATTAAATATCCTATACACCTGTGGATAGATTGAAGGCAAGTGAGGCACTAGAATCCAATAATTAAAACTTCAAAAGTTAAAATTAACTAATGCTTCACAAGTAAATAAGGATCTAAACATGTTTATGAATTAGATTTGGATGGAGAATTACCTTGATTAGCAAAATCCAAAGGAAAGATGAAGAACTCTTCTTCAATTCAGAATCTGTCAAACAACGGCGCAACGGATTTGGAGCAACTTTTTCTCGATCCAAACTTCCTCAAAAATTCTAGTAGCTTCTCAACTCTTTGATGAACCTACTATGAAAATTTCAGATCAAAACTCCTTTTGAATCTCTTGGAATAAAATCGCCAAGTTACTACCCTGACTAGTGGATCTTCAAAGACTAGCAATCCTATTGTTTTGCCTCTATCAATATGATCCACACACCAATGCTATTTTCAATTTCTCATCAATATTAGCTGGAGATACAGAGGAGAAATGAGATAGATGGCCGATTTTGGGGTTGGAGAAGAAGAGAGAAGTGAAGCTTCAACTCATGAGGCAACACTTGGAGGAGGGAAAAATGTGAGAATCTGATTCTTCACATGGATTTCAATGTGGCCGCCCACTCTCACCTCTATATTTATATATAGAGGGAGGATGGTATAATGCTAATGTGGCATCACACCTTCCTCAAGGTGGAGGACCACCCACTTGCTTGCAAGTTGGCAAATTCAAATCAAATTTGAATTTTGTGTGCATTTCAATTACATTTGGAATCTAATTTTAAATTAATTAAAATGCCTTTCATTTAAATTTTTCCTCCAAAATAAAATTCTCTCATTAATTAAATTAAACACTTTAATTTAATTAATTAATCTTTGACTTAACTCTTAAGTCAATTAACTTAACTCTTTAAGCTAATTTGACCAATTGATGGTCATGTGGCACCAAATAATTAACTCTTTAATTATTGGTCTAATTTAACTTCTTAAATTAATTGATTGATTTAACAATTAAATTGATCAAGCTAAAATTGATCTCAATTTTCGGTCACCCTAAAATTGGACACTTGGAGTGAATTTCCTATCGCTTAGAAAAATTCCTCCATCAATTAGGAAATGCAATTAGCTTTTGTGTGTGACCCGATAGGTTCTATCATTCATTGGACATTAGCTCACAACTCCTTGTGACTTTTAAATATCATATATTCATTTTCATTTAAACTTCTTTAAACTAATCGACTCAATTCGATTAATCTCATTAATTGAAGAGTACTTAATCTCTGTGGTCGATGTCCAACCTCAATCCCATTGAGCCCAAATAATTGGCCGAAATGAATGCTTTTGGAGAACCATTATAGCTCTACTCGTACCATGAAAATACGGTCGCTCCATTTCCTATCTCCCGAAAGAGGCCTAGGACAAGATATTTGCCGGCTTCCTAATAGCCTCGATACTATGTCTCTATTCCTAATATTTGATTCCACTTTATGACCTCATCTTTCGAAAGCTCATTTTCCAAATTGTCATACTACGTTGCGCAAGGATTTCTTGGAATCGATCATTATAAAATACATAGGAGATGTACTTGTCCTTCACAAAGATGAGGGGTTAGATTCCATCTTGTATCTCACAAACCTCCATGTCTAAGTAGCTCATGCCCAATCTCTACCCGAACGGCCCGCTAAAAATTCTACCTTATAATATAATGTTCTTTATTATTTATCAATTACAGCGTGGAACAAACATCTATTGTAAGGTATAAGAAGTATTTTATTTTTTAGGTTGAGAGACATGTATTATTAACATTTCGTGTTATCTTCACCATCAATTTTTGACTGAAGTATGGAAAAACTTTTGTGGGGCTAAAACCCTATTTCCCAAACCATATATTTTTTTCTTTGTGTTTGTCAATTCGTCTCTCTCAAGATTACCACAATATGTAAAACAACCACAAGAACTTCAATAACTACAACCCTTAAAAAAAAAAAAAACTGTTCAATTATGTATAAATCTTAACGTTCATGAATCTGAGATAATGGAGCCCGGAGAACTACCAGAGGACTGTTGTTTCTTTGGGAACAACAAAAGATAAACTGCTAAATTATCATGCTCAAACTAAAAGAGTTGTAGAACCTAATCTTTTTTGAATTGATTGGAATGCAAAAGTTAAGCTTGAGCTATTAAATAGAGAACATCCGCTGTATTTTCATTTATTGAATTATGAAGTCGTTAGAGAAAAATCGAGAATTATAAATAGGAGGAATATTAACAAATGAAAAATTGCGAATCATTTTGTTGTCCACTAATTTGACTCAACTAATCATGTGGAAAGAATATTTATTTGACGCATGCATACTTGTCAGTTGTCATCAAGTATATCTCCTTACATAATAAATAGGGAATCTAAAATCTTTCAGCGGAAAATGCATGCAAGACCATTTTAAGTTCGTTAACAGTATGTTGCCACCATCAAAGACTTTGCAGTTGAAAAAACAACACAATTCACTTGGAATTAATCCATCTAAATAGTTAGCCTACAAAAATCTATATAAAGTAAAAAGAAAGAATTGGTATTTGACTGGAACAATAAAAAAGTTATACAAATTAACATATAAAGAAGCTAAAGATAATGAAAGTAAAAACTACGATAATGTTGATGCCAAACATTTTCCATCAATCCACAAACAAGATAGGCGAAGAAAAAAAAAAAAAGAAGAGAAAATTAGGTTTTATGATCACACTTACATAAAAGAAAAAACATGCAAAAATGGAGATAAAAATCAATTTCGTGTGGAGATTGACTTGAGTTTTGTGCAAGCAATACAGGCTCAAGAGAGAAAAAGAGGAGATAGTAAGAGGAAATATGGACTCTAGAGTGGAAAGAGAGAGAGAATGAGTGTGAGGGAATGTGGACTATAGAGTTAGAAAGAGAAGAGAACAATTATATTTTTCACTTAGAGAATGTGCTAAAATAATAAACATCTTTTTTATTGAAAAAGAGAAAAGAAGGCATTAGCATGATAAATGCCTTCTCTCATGCTTTTTTTTTTTTTTTTTTTTCTTTTTTAAACATTATTATATTAACTTATAATTGTTTGATGGGAAAATTGGTTGTTTGCATTTTACTGCTTGACGCTTCCCTTTTTAATATTTATATATGTTTTAACAATTTATACATATTTATCATATACAATTGAATATTTATATATAAATAATAAAGTATTTATTTCCTTTTTCATATGCCACTATAAACTTTATGTATTTATCTAATTTTTAGGATAAATAAAATAAAAAATTAGAACATAATAAATTAATGGAAAGGTAAATAAAAAATTAAGATATAAAAACTTAGGAAGAGGAAAAAAAGAAAAAATAATTATTTTGGTCATCAGCTTTTGAAGTGGGTTAATTTTATGAACTCATAGAATAACATATATATCAACTCAGTTTATTAATATAAAATATAGAATTGTACCTATATGGTATAAATTTTAACATGTAATGTATATACTTATAAATAGATAGTTACATATAATTATGTGAATTCAAACTAGAGACATCAAGATTCATGATGCCTCCAAAATGCATAAAATTTTATACATATACGTATATATATTTTACATATGCACAAAAATAGAAATTTTTTGCATATATAAATAAACATATTCATATAAAAATATTTTATATATTTAATACAATTATAAACGAATACTTTTTTTGTTAAATTTTTTTCTTAAAACAATACATATCCAAAACATATTTAAAAAACAAATATATCACATTAATATTAATCATCATTTAAAAAAACCCATCCAAACACAAATTTCAAATATCTAAAAATTTATCTGAACTTCTTTTACCCACTTTTTCTAAAAAAAATTAATTTTGAAAATGACTGTCAATCTATTCACAAGAGAATTAATTTGTTTTTAAAGCTCTCTTCTCTGCATAGATAGAGAGAGTGAAAGGGAACTCATATGGACACGAAGTCTCGAAAAGACTCTCCAATTCATTCAAGCACACAACTTGAAGAAGGTTAAGACAACAAAGAGTTCTGGAACTTCCACATCTACAAATTGAAGGAGGAAAAATCACCAAAAATCTTAAGTATTCTTCCAAGTCCATTGATTTCCAAGGTGGCACCTCCAAATTATCTGGGCGGAGGAAAACAATAAACTGAGTTTTGTTGAACTCCATAGCATTTGCCTCTTTTTTTTTCTGTGGCGGCTTGCCAGTGAGAAAAATAGGGGGCTTGGTGATAATACTTTGATTCAAATGAAGAGTAAATGGTTGAAATTAGAGTACGATGAGAAGCAGAAAAAGATTTATAAGGGAGTTGATTGGAAATAGGATACATGATAGGATAGTGCGGTGGATATTTTTGATGGATTAAGTTGCAGCAGAAATCTCAATTGTAAGAAAGAAAACAGGAAACACGAGAAGAGCTTCATATAGTGACACAGTGATATGCAAACTGAGGGATGGAGGATGTTGGAGTAGGAGATGGTACTGAGTTATAAGGTGAGGAAGTTGTGTTATTGAAAGGTATAGAAAGCATGACCTAGAAAAAGTGATCAAGAGCTGTGTTTGTATGTTTGATATTGTGAAAAGAAAAGATATTTTCATGGAAGACAACATCACGGGAGATAAGATTTTGTTAGATTGAAAATCAAGGAGCTCACCAGCTAAGTAACAAAGAAACATACAAATGCAAGCACGAGGATCAATTATGTCGGTTGTTAGTGGAAAGAGTAAAAATGAATTGCAAGGAGTCCAAATACTTTGAATAGAGGATAATATTTGAGTTGTAAAGAATTTAATAAGAACTTTTCTACTAATACAAGGGGGATAGTGTTTGGTACACAATGTAGGCAGTAGTGAGAATGTAATCAGATAAAAACTGAATAGGATTTCTAGATTGGAAAAGAAGAGCTCTGGCCGCATTGAAAAAGTATTGATGTTTATGTTAGATTACAAAATTTTTTTATGGTTTTTCAACACAATTTCTCTGGGAATCATCCCATTTTTAGAAAAGAACCCAGCAAGAGTCCATATTTTTGCATTGTTGGATTAGAATACTTTGATCTTGGCATGAAACTTAGTTGCAACAAGTTTGAAAATTTTAGCAATAGCGAGCAACTTATCATATTTATGCTTAGGAGATATATCTATGTAAACCCAGAGCAATCATCAATAATAGTGAGAAAATAAATTTGATCCAAAAGAGCATAAGGTAAGTGATTATTTGAATAAAGTAGAAGTTGTCTTTGTTTGGCTAATGGTGAATCCAATATAGCAAGTTGCTTGAAAGATAGATGGCCAAGCCTCTTTCCTCTTAGATTAGAAGATACTTTATTTAAATATGAGGTGGATAAATTTTAAAACCCGGTACAGTCAAGAATATACAAGTCTTTAATTTTAGCCTTGTTAATCATCTTCAGGCAATGGAGTCTTGATGCAATCAAAAAGCGAGAAGAAATGTGACTTTAAGTGAAGAGTATGAGAGCATGGAAAGGAGATTCAATTTGAAATTTGGAACAAAAAGAAATTTGGTGAGAGATAAATCCAGACTCAAAGAAACTATGCAAATGAGCTTAGTACTGGTGCTTATGTTGTTTGGCAAAGTGACAGTGAATAAAAGTAAAAAGATTAACAATGCAACATACGTGGCTAGAGGCATTAGAGTCTATGATCTATAGATTTGAAGAGAAGGAACCAAGGAAAAATGAAAAAGATAGAAAAGTAACTGAGTAGAAAAAAGTTTGAGGGACATTAGAAACATTAGCTTCAGATTGAGGTAGTGATGTAGCTGGACAAGCAGAGAAAAGCTGATGGATTTGAGTGTTGCTCAAGGAGTTGAAGAAATCTCCAATGCCAGCATTGGTTTTGATCAGAAACAACGTTGGTAGTGGTCATAGAATGATTATTTGGCTTTAGGCGATGTTTGAAACTAAGTGGTTAATTATGTGGCCATGAGGACTAAAATGTGGCAATATGGTCTCTCCTTCCTTTTGGCCTTATAACTAGCTTTAGGTGGTCGAGTGGACTTGGATGAGGACTTTTGAACATCATTTTTAATTGAGAAAATCATATACTTGGTTGTATCAATGGAAGGATTCGGAGCACTACCAATTTGCTATTGGCGCTTCTCTTAAGAGATGAGAGAAAATGCAACACCCCTAAAATTTGGTATTTCAGAAATCAAGATTTAGAAATTGAGATTTTGGTTAATTGAATTTTAGGGCTCGAAATTAATATATGAAGGACTTGATTGCAAAAACTTTAGAAGTATTGAGGTCAAATTGTAATTTTTTATGACTTAATTGGCCCTCAAGTGAAACTTGAGGGGTTTGCATGGAAAACTCCTAGTCAACTAGGGTCAAGGCCTTATTTTACAAATTGATAGGGCTCAATTGAATGACCAAACAAGCTGAGGGGTTGAATTGCAATTTCACAAAATTAGATTTAATAAAAACACCTTTTTCTTCCTATTTTCATTTCATTTCTTCTTCACCATTAACCGCGTCAACCTCCCCTTCACCTCTCTTCCCTCTCTCACCGGTGACCATTTTTCGGCTACCTTTTTCCATACCCAACCTCACCAACCACCTCTCCTCATCCCCAACACCCTAGCACCACCACTGCACGCACACACAAACACCGCGGGCTACCGTCACCTTGGGACCGAGAAGTTGGCCACAGTGATCCACGACGAGGCTGCAATAGAGGAGGTTCTGGACAGCTTTTCTGGGAGTCTGTAGCACGGAGAGCACATTGGTAACCTTGCATGGGAGTTTGGCGCAGCGACGGCGATAGGGAATGGAGGCATAGTCGCGGTGGTGTTGACAATTTTGGCTTCGGCTGAAGCTCAATTTGGCCTCAAAACTAAAAAGCACTTAAACCGTTGGACTCAGGAAGAGAAAATGTGGAGAATGGTGGTGGTTTAGCATTTTTTTGGTGGCGGCGAGAGGTGGTTTCTCCCCTCAACAAGATGAACACAGTTGTGTGTTTGGTTCATGAATCCGAGGTCTCATTGGGTGGATCATGGTAAAGGATTGGAAGAAAAGTTTTGTTGTGTATATATATATATGCATATGTTGTACCTTCCTATAAAGCTTGTATTCATGCCACGAATAGGAATTTGGGATGAATGATAAGCCTATATATATGTATTGATTCCCATGCAAAGGAATATTGAATGGTGGACCCAAACTTATCATGTAAAATTGGATTTAATAATGGTACTAAGGATTATATTATGAGACTAAGTGATATTTGATTAAGGTTGATTATATAAGGAATTGAATCATAATTGTGAGGTTTAGGATAATGATATGGCATGACCATGACCCTGTAAATAAAGAACGAGATATCATATTATTTTGGAATCGATATGGACCATCGTGGTTATATCTATCAATGTTGATTTATTGGAGAATTTTGTAAAGATGCCATTAAATATATATTATCGTGTTAGTAGATAAGTTAATGACATTAGAATGCTTGTGATGCAATTTCTAGAAGTCTACTAGAGTTGAACAAGAAATTTGACTATGGAATATTTCTTTGGATAGGTGACGGCAATGTGGGTCCCACAGAGCAATAGGCAACGATAGCTTCTTTTTGGGATATTGGAGGTGAGGGTCTGCCAATCTAGCACATTTTCTAACTATCTGTTATTGTGATAAGCCCATGTGAGGGTTCTCTAGTTTCAGTACAGTACTGAATTATTTTATTGAAATCCGAGAATTATTGAATTCTTGATTGATATCTGTTATCTGTTCCATTTAGTTCTGTTATCTGTTGCCTTGCCGGCATATCTGTTATCCGTTTTAGCTTTGAATTAGCCATGCTGGCTTGTCTGGATTGTTACTACTATCGTTTTGCCTTGTTGGCATTTGTACTGCCTGTTCTGTTTGTATTGTCTGTACTATTAGTTGCCATGTTGGCACATTTGTTTGTTAGGGGTATGCTAGGGAGACTCCTAGGTATCCGCGATGTGTCAAGGATACTCTTGAGCATCAATAATGTGCTAGGGATACTCTTAGGCCTATTGTGTGTTAGCGATATGCTAGGGAGACTCCTAGTTATCTACCGTCTGTTACGCTAGGGAGACTCCTAGGTATCGGTGATGTGTCAGGGATACTCTTGAGTATTAATAATGTACTAAGGATACCCCAAGGCATACTGTGTGTCAGTGATATGTTAGGGATACTCCTAGCTAACTACTGTTTGTCTGTGATATTCTAGGGATACTCCTAGGTATCGTGCGTCTATCTGTGCTATGCTAGGGATATTCCTAGGTATCCACCGCTTGTCTGCGATGTGCTGGGGAAACTCCTGTGCATCTACCATATGTCAAGCCGTCATGCTTGGATAGGACTGACTGGAATGTAAATGTTATTTAGAATTGTCATGTCTGACTGTATTCTGACTAACGAACTGTATTCTGCTTGTTAGACTGTTTCTGAATGTTTGAACGTATCCTGTTGTATTTCTGTTAATTGTTGATTGATGATCTGTTAAGTTGATTTCTTCCTTGACAGATCCCCATCATATATGTTTATAGTTATCCCTAACTAAGTCCTTCAGACTTACCCCTATTTATTTTGATTCTCTCAGACAGGGATTAAGTAAAGGAGTGGACTTCAGGCTAGACATGAACGTTTTGTAATAGATCAGGTGTTGAATGTATATATGGAAATCATCTGATTGCTAAGTATGGATCTGAGACGTCTGATATGTCATGTTGACATGGATGACTTAAGGAATGTAAATATTTTGTTATGTAAGAATGTGAATTATGGGATTTACTTAGTGGTTTATCGAGTATGTTAAGTTTGAAATTCTGCTGCTTCTGATAAGTTGAATTTGAGATTTTGTGACATGTATATAGTATATGTATTGTATGTTACAGGATTGCTTAAGGTTGAATTTATTGTCTTGTGACAGGTTTATTTAAATTGGAATTCGCTGCTATTTTTGATAAGCTTGAAAGTTGGGTTTATTGATTTGTATTTTGGGTTCAATTTTAAGATTGAATTGAGTGGCGCCTCGATTTAGGTGTTGTCCCGAGTAGGGGCGCTACAAAAAACACCTTGTTTATTGGAGGAATTGTATCCTTCATGGGCACTTAACCTCAAATATGAGTAGAACGTCATTAAGTCTCATGAGGATGGAGATAATGTAATCCATTTGGTAATAAGAAGTGAGCTCCCACCAGAGGAGCATTTGCTACAGGTGCAAGCTAAATGAAAGTTGGCCTCTTCCTGTATAGGCTTGAGTTTAGTCAAATAAACATCAATACATCTTGGTGATAATGATTGGTCATGAAATCTCGGCGTAATATTCAGATGCAAGGTCCATTACTTTATTGAAACTAGTCCTTTAGATTAAGCCAAATATCATGAGTAGATCTGAAAATACAATGCTTGTGGAAACCTCCTTTGAAACTGAGTTTAATATGCAGGATATTAGAGCACTATTGTTTCAAACTCAGGAGTTGAGAGAAGAAGGATTATCATTAGAAGGCAGAGGTATGAAGCCACTAACAAAACCGATTTTCTTTTTCACCAAATGAGCGAATAGCATTGATCTGTTCCAAGAAGCATAAATGTCGCCAGTGAGTGGTCGAGATAACAAAATCATGTTTGGTCCATCAGAATGATGAAGATAGAAAGAATTGAACACATCATCTATGGTGAACTGAAAATGTAGAGAGGAAAAAGGTTCATTCAAATGAATATGCCGAATAAACTAAGAATAGAAGGGGGGGGGGGGGGGGGGGGGGAGAGGAATGCGCAATAGAGAGAAAAAAATAAAATATTGATACCATGTTAGAAGTTGGATACATGAAGCTCATGAAGTGGAGAAAATTTTATTATGTAGAACATAAGATATTCAATCTCCAACTAAAAAAGATTTTGGCAGACCCTGTCAGTTAAGATTAAACTTTTCTAACAAAAATAAAAATAAAAATCTATGAAGTGCTTTATGTGTAAAAATTCTATTTTTCTTTAATTCCCTCAATTTTGATAACTAAGAAATCATATAATAAATTCAATTAAATGAATGAAATTATTCAACATTTTCAAATAAGAATTGGAGATTGGATATAATAAATTCGCCTGACTGATGTGAAGACAGAGAGGTAAGGTTGGTGTTATGGCTGTGACTATGAGAACTGATACTATAAAAGGAAAATGATGGACGATGGTGAGGACTGGAGAGTAGGAAGAGTGGGAATTACGAAAATTTCCTAGAAACTAATGAGATTTTGGGGGGTAAGAGTGAAATTCCTAAGGGTGAATGGCGATCGATAAACTAAGTAATAGTAGAGGAAGTCGGGACCCATGATGGTGGTAGTGGAGTTATTTGAGGAAAATTTAAAAAGAGAAAAAAGAAAAAAAAAATAATATTGGAGAGAATTTGAGAGAATTGAGGAATTAGAAAAGTAAGAAACAAGTTGAGTTAGACGTACGATTGTGAAAGTAGTATAAAAATAACGTACATATATAATTAAGTATAGTGACATTGAAGTTAAAGAATTTAATGTATAATTTTAAACATTTAGGAATATTCTTTTTTGATACATCACATACTATGTAAAATAAGTGCATCTTTGAGAAATAGAATAAGATTATTAAAGCGAGAAGAAAATGTTTTTCAACAAAAGGGCAAAATAGTCATTTAAAAATAACCGAAGATTGTGGCTGTTTTTGCTTCTTATTAACCAACCACAAATATATTTGAAATTTTTATTATAAAATATGAGATGAAATGTAAATTTGAAATAAAAAATTCTAATTAGTGTCAATTAATTAGTTAATGAATTATTTTCTTTATTTAGTTATTTACACATGTACGAACGTTAAAAGTTTGTTAAGAGACTAGGTTGTTTCAATAAATTTCTATTAGGAGCAAGTGAAAAATCGAACATGAAAATTCCAATTCTGGTGCAATGAGCAATGAAGATGGTGGGAGACTCAACCAAGTCAAGCTACAGTTGGTTCATTAACTAATACACAACATTCCAAAGCCTGCGATAAAATCAACTCAGCCCCCAGTGGCCAGTACTAAAGTGGGGTGCACCCCTCGATTTCATATCCAATGTGGGCCGGCCCGTATTATATAAACTCTGCAAATAACGCACACATTTATTATGCCTCCTCAAACTGTGAAAATTTAAACACAAATTTCACACTCTTATTATTTGCTTTTCCTTTCTTTTTTCAATTTTTAAAAAAAAAGAAAATAACCCCAATGGCCAACTACCAATATAATAACCTTCTAAACCCAATCGTTGGGAGTAGTTTTCCAACAGCAACCTCCCAACATGTTATTTTTAAGAGTATCACTACAGGGGGAAAAAATGTAATTATATAATAGTGAGAGTATAAAAGTTATCATTATATATGAAGTCTTAAAATATTTTATTTTGTTATTTTAATAATTTTGACAAACTGCAAAAATAATATTTTGATTGACATTATTAATTATTAGTGACACATTTATAGTGATAATTAAAATTTTGTCATAAATTTTGCAATAATTTTTTATTTTTATTTTTTTTTGGTTACTAGATTTTCATTACACATAGGTTATGTAACTATCAATAGTGATAATTTAAAATATTAATTTTTAATGTTATTATTTAGTCATATTATGATAAAGTAAAAATTACTATCTCTTAAAATTATTATTAATAATAAAAATAAAAATGATTAGCACTTAATATATATGCTATTCGTGATAAGTTTTACTTTGTCACATACTATTTTATCAATTATATTATATTTTCTTTGTACTGTACAATAGTTTTATATTTTATACTATTTATATTATAAATATTTTAATACATGCGTAGATTGTACCAAGATTATTGGAGGTAATTCTTGGACTGCTAATAAAAAGATTTTAAACCCATAATTTTGTAAGGAAAGTCATAAGTTGGATCAAGTGATCTACATATAGGGATTTAACATGATAGCTTAACTCTTGAGAGAGAGAGAGAGAGAGAGAGAGAGAGAGAGAGAGAGAGAGAGAGAGTATATATATATGGAATAAAATCGAGAAGTCCATTAATTAATTAATTAATTAATTAATATAGGTATTTGAATGAATTGGTGTGATGACTAATGTTAGAATTTGTGGGTGGGGAGTGGTGGTGGTGGTAGAGATAGAGGTGAGACGGGTGGTGGCCTCCGCTCAATTTGTTGGATTGGGAAACGACAATGATTATACGAACACTTTGATCCCCCCAAGTGGGCGTTTCCCACTGCCATTATCTTTCTTTTGCTTGTCACTTTTCTACGTCTTCCGTCTTGTTGAAGTGACAATTTTTCCCGTTCCGTTTTAGCCTCACTTTCTTCTTTTATTTTCTTTTGTCTTTTAAAGGTAAATATTATTATTTCCCTTGTTCTTTTTCATTTGTTCTCTGCTACGACTGGTATCTTCTAAAATCTTTTTCTTTTACCTTTTCATTAATTTTATCAAGTACATATCCAAACTAATTTTGCTCTTCATAATAATTTGTTACTATTTATGTTCCATACTAAATGGCAGCAATTTTCATCATTTTTCATTTGTAATTATAATACATTAATTAACTTTTTTCTTTTAAAAATAAAATGTTTAGCTAAATTATGGCAGTTTAGATGTTCTAAATTTTTTTATAAAGATAATTGATTAAAAATTAAATACATTTGACATAAATTCATTATATTGAAATACATGAAGTGAAATATAAAATAAAATAGGAGATTCAAAGTGAAATTATTGGACCGGACATTAATTAGTGCTAAGTTATTAGTACATTTTTTCTTTTTCTTTTTCTTTTTCTCCAGCCTGAGGCTGTAACAAAATTATTACCGAATAGGAAATAATCGCCTCAAATATATACAAAAGAAAAAAAGAGAGACAGTTGTGGGTTGTCCTATTGTGCTCAGCTCCAAGATTTGATGCATAATATTATCATACAGCCTAGGCACTCAGTAGGCCTTTGTTTGATTTCAATGGTAGGCTTTTCTAATCTGTACTTTACTTTCAACGGATAAATTTTCCTTTCTCCTCCACAAAAATGATTTTTGTTGAGTTGGAAGAAATATGCCAATTGCCAAAAGAATTAGAGATTTAAATTAAAGTGGCAGATTTGAGAAAAAGGGAGATGACATAATCATTAATTTTGTTCAAAAGTTAATTTAAGAAGTATGAATATTATTATCATTATATATATATATATATATATCCTGAACTAATAAAATATCATGTCAATGACATTAAACTCAAACAAATTTACAAAATAATGCTTTGTTACAATGAAATAAATTTTGAAATTTCTACATTAACAATTAATATTTGACCTTGTTATGGTCTTTTAATTTTAAGACATTCATAAGTTTTTAAACTATTCAAAATATTTTTTAGTATAAAATCTCATTAGTATCTATAGAAGAGAGAATTAATATTTTAATATAATTAGACTTTCATATTTAGCGATAGATGGATATGATCATTGATGCCACTATTGTTAGGCTCCAAAAGTCAGACTCACTGTGGTTAAGGGAAATTATAATGAGGCATTAATTAAGGGGTGTGATTGAGAGGTTAAAGACTCTAGAACTTGGTTGGAGCATTGACTAATGATTTTGTGAATAAAAACTTGGGTGAAGCAAATTGGATGGTAGGAAATTAACAAGATCTTTGAGGATTATTTTATTCATTATCAAGTAAAGGGCTTTTTAATTTTAACCATAGAAAAGGGGTTGGAAAAATTAATAGCAAAGGAAATAAGACAAATTGTCGTACCCATACACACGCGTGCGCCTAAGAAGTTGATATATTGGCTTGGCTAGCTAAGCATCATTAGGCACGAGTGCTTTGTGATGGGTTAGGCAGACAAATGAGTCAAATTAAAGTGAAACATGCTAACTGTACCTACGTTTTACGTCACTAATTAATTTCTACTAATTATATATATGCCCTTTAATATATACACGAAACTTTGAAACAAATTGGGCCGTACTAGGATTTCTATATTATAGGACAGAATAATTAAAGGATGACAAGAAAGACTGTTAAAAAAATTGATCAGTTGCTGAGCTTTGCCGTGAATTTCCAATTTTGTTCTGCAATAGTAATTTGTAGCTAGGCTTGAGGTTTCCATCTTGTGCATGAATCCAATTTCGACTAGGGTTTTCTTTTATTGTGAAATTGAAACACTTTTCTTGAATCAATATATATTTGATATATATGAAACATCTCATCTAACTTTGTTGATGAGTCAATATAGGCCCCATATATTCTCATGAAGCCACAATTGTCTCGTCTACTTTGTTGTTGAACTATCATATCCTATCATGCTTGATTAAGACATTTATATTTCACATACAAGAATTTAATTTAATTAATCAGGGTTTTCAAAAATATCAAAAGGGGCTTTAATTAAGTAATGAGCCTTTTGGATATATATATATATTGGGATTTAAAATATATTAATTTTTTGTTCTTTTTTTACCAATATTATATTAGAATACATTTAATATTTTCAAACTTCCCCCATATTGGGCTTAGGCTATAAATGTGGAGGCTAAACATTACTACCAAATGCAAACAGATCGATCCCACATGAAGAGCCAAGAACCTCGTTCAAGCTCTTCCTGCGCAGCCTGCAAGTTCTTGAAGAGAAGATGCACCCCAAACTGCCAATTCGCCCCATATTTCCGGTCCGATGAGCCTAAAAAGTTTGCAAAAGTACACAAGGTGTTCGGAGCCAGCAACGTAAGCAAGATCCTGAACGAGGTGCCGGAGGAGCAACGGGAGGACACAGTGAATTCGCTTGTTTACGAGGCCGAGGTTAGGCTCCAGGACCCTGTCTACGGCTGCATTGGGGCCATAGCCTCTCTGCAGCACAAGATGGTCGAGCTACAACGTGATCTGATTCTGGCTCGGGCACGTCTGGCTTGCTATCTTGAACAGCAGCAGCAGCAGCAGCAGCAGCCCTCTTCGTATAATATGGCTCCTCTTGTCGACATGCCGGCGGAGCCTAGCGGATGTGGCATGGCGGAGATGTCCACCACTTTCGACCAAATTAATACTTTGCCCTTTGATCAGTTTAGCCCTTTCCAGTTTCCATAATGGGGATCCTCTCCGTGTCTCTTTTCTTTCTCTGTGTTTGTGCGGTGCATCTGTTTATAAGGGGTTTTTCTTCATTAGGAATTAATTTGAGATGTGGAAATTAATGGATCGAGCTCTATTGTTGATCAGAAATATCATGTCTGTCTGTTTGAGCTTGATGTTTGAAGGGTAACATAGTAAGCAGTCATTTTCACTGAATTGGACCTGTGGGAAAGATTTACATGGGTTTTTCTAATAGTTACAATTATCTTTTTATATGTTTTAAATCGTAGAGTTAATTTTATTGCATGTACACAATATATTGTGTTTGTGTGTTTTGGTTCATTTTTATGTCGTTATTTTTTATTATTTGTGTTTATTCATGCATGAAATTATTTTGTTGCAGACCATACACTAATTAGAATTTTTATACCTATATTGTAAATTTTTTATTTTAATATATAGATTTTTTTTCATGTATTTCATTTCATATATACATATCAAATGTCTATAATACGTAACACAATATTTTTATTAAAAATATTTAGTATGATTGATACTTATTTATAAATAAAGGGTGAAATTAATATCTCTTGCAATAAATTATTTTGATTATTCTTATCCTTTTTGGGTCGATGTATGTATTTAATAGAAGATAATCGGTAAATAAGCTATGCCAAGTCAAGTCATGGCGATCTTCTTTCATCTAGGGTAAGCCTAAGCATTATTTTGGTATTAGAGATGGATTGGGCGAGAAGGATTAAGGTTTGGATGTCCTTGTTTGGTTGGGGTGAAGAATAACGAAGGGGGATAGGTCAATCCTCCCACTCCCACACATCTAAATAAATCCAATCTTTCCCAACCTTAATGGTACTGTGGAGTATTGAACTCAAATAGAAACAAATAGAATACATGTATTCGTTTTTTCATTTTTTTTTCTTGACCCTTTTAGTCCAAGTAATTTTGATGTCCATGATTGAATTGGCATGTATATATATAAGATAATTTAAAAAATAAAAAGTTCCAATACTTTATATATTTATATCTTAACCTTTAAAGAGCATAGACATTGAAAGTTGCTTTTACTTTAAATAAATTTATTTTAACTGATTTTTTTTTTTTTTGGAAAAATTAATGTTTTAGTAAATAATATACTATTTACAGACATTAAAAAGAAAAGACATCAGTTGCACACTAAGGGTATAAAAAAAATTATTTTTTTATCTTCTTTTTTTTTTTTTTTTTTTTTTTCCCCCTTTTGGCCCCACTTCCCCTGACGATGTGAAATGCACATAGTATGATAATTAGCCAGTGGTATTTTCATTTTTAGCTTCTTTATTCATATGATATACAAAGTACATATTGCGTACAGGATCCAAAATCTCAAATTTTCTTTTCTTTTCTTTTCTTTTTTTTGGCTAATGAAGCGATTAAATATATTATTATAAAAAAATAGATACGTATTTCTATTTAGATTCAAACGCACAATCTTAAATTTTGGACCTCAAATTGATACTAGACCAAAATTTCCCTTTATCCAAAACCTCAACTGTGGCACATGAAAAGTTTGGTTTGAAAATATACTCAACCAAGTCCTATCACATAATTACACAAGGTCCCATGAATGGACTTTCTTTTTTCATTCCGCTATATCAATGGCCACCTCTAAGGAATAGCCATAATTATTGCTTAAATTTGCCATAACTTGATCCCATTAATTAATGTTCTTCATCATGTTTTACAGTTTAAATCTTTTATTTCTACCTACCATTAGTTTATTTGCAAAAATTGCACGTTAAATATATATGGCTAATCTCATGAATAGTTTTTAATTGTTGAATTTAAATTAAGCGGTAATGATGATAAAATTCTCAATTAATAAAGCTCGATTATATTAAGGTATCAACGTATCGACATATATTGATAGATTTCAAAAAGATACATCGACTATTTTAAAATCATCAACTATTTTAATAGTACTAGATAAAATCAATTGCTACCTAATGTGGCGTAGGCTACAAGCTATATAAATTATTGGTCAATGTCTTAATATTATGAAGTGTATATGTCCATTGACGAGATAAAATTTTGATCAGCCTAACTTTTCTCATTGTACAGGAAATCGGTTGAAAAGGTTCATTTGCCTCAATTGTGGATAATTACATTTGTAATGGAACAATTTTACAAGATAAAATAGAGCAAGGCAAAACCGACTTCGGGGGAGTTCGGTCATTTTTGATTAATTGATTATACAAAAAGTGATTTTTAATATAAACTGATTTTCAAATAATTGATTCTATGAAACTGGGGTTGTCCGAAAGTTTGGAATATTTGTTTGTGTTTTTGGAATAATATTTTGGGAGAGTATACTTTAGAAGTGAGATTCATGAAGAATAGGAAGATATTTTGGAAGTTAGATTAAAGAATGCATGGAGAATAAAATTATATTTGGTTATATTATGGGGGGCAGATGCAAATTCTACTGTAAATGATTATTCATATAAATTTTTGTTTGATTAGCTAGTGTTATCACATTAATTTTTTTTTATTATATATTATTTTTACAGTAACATAATAATTAAAATATATATAATATATTAAAATAATACTTAGAAAAATATAAACATATATAGTACTGATTGTTGCAATGATTTGAAATGATTAAATTTTTTTAATAATATTTTGAAGAAAAAATTGAATTTTGGAGGAAATATTTAACGGGTTGATTTATGCAATCCATACCTGACACTCCAACTTGCATACCCCATATTCTTTAAGTGTAAATCTATATTTTTTGAATTTTTATGAAAAAAAGTACCATTTTCTCATTCTAACACTCTCTTACTATATTTCTTAACCCAATGCTTTCTCCAACTTTTCCATACCATTTTTTTCTTATTCATTTCTTCATAGACCAATTCCTCTTTAATTTCTCTAGTCATGCCAAGTTAATATCATAGAAGATTTTCCACAAGAAATGTTTAAAGAATATGAAGCTCAACTTATAAACAATTAAAAATGATATCTTTTATTGAGTTGTTGAGGTAAGCATCTAATCTGTGGCCTATCGCATAAAGTACACAAATTTGCTTCTTACATTAAAAAACTTGAAGAGGTTTAAAATTCAGAATAGCAAAATCCAAACAAGAAAACTAACTAAATTTGCATGATAATAAAGCCGAGGTTAACGTGTAATTTTGGCGATTTTTTTTATATTTCTTCATTCAATAAAGACAACCTTAAAACATTCCTTCTTTTATTTAATTTTCATTTTTTTATAAAGACTAAACCAATTCCTTGCCTCAAAAAAGCATTTAACATTTTGTAATTTTAAATAGTTTAAACATTGGATTTAGTTTGGCATAACACAGAGCTGTAATAAACATCAAAAGATGTATCGAATTACTGTAAGTAAATTATAGCAAATAAAAAATAAAAACTAGTTCAATTTCATTAAATAGAAAAAAAAATTGCAGCGAACATTATTTTCTAGTAACCACTTAACAAAAAATAAGTATTATGAACTTAACAATAAATTAAAATAAAATTAATTATCATTAAAACTATAAATGGTTAGGGTCAACGATAATTGAACAAAGTGTGCAGACATCTTCTACATCATGGACTAGAACAATTTTGGGCATTTTATGTTAATACTTCATTGAGGACGTTCTCCATATTTGTCAGACGAAGTTTTCTAGTATATATTTTAAAAACTCAAAGGAATTGTTGGGGGGGAGGGGGGAGGGGGTATGGTTTTACCTAACCCACCATAAACCCACCCAAAAATAAATATACATACAATAATAATAAATATATTATATATAACTTATTTTATATTTTTTTAATTAAAAATAATATTTTAAATTTATTTGTTTAGGTACTTGTTCAACACTTGATAGTTTAGTGACTTGTCCAATTATGCTTGATGAAGAGGAAGATGTTGAAAAATGTTGGTCGGGTTAATTTAGGCTTTTTTTTTTTTTTTTAATTTAACGTATTTGAACAATATTAGGTCAATTTTAAAAATTTGTTGGTGTATTCATAACTTGTTTAGTTTGAAGTTATATAAAACGTATTTGATATGGATTATATTGTGTTTAGATTGCTAAATCAAATTAGTAGCTAAATTTATTATTAAAACATAACGCATTTTAATAGCTTTTATTCTTTTCTTTGATTTCTTTTATTTAAGTTGCCAACCCGAGGACAAGCTATTGGAGATTAGTGGTTTATTCCATTGTAATCACACGTGTTGTATTGTTAGTTAGTCAGTTATGTATAATATTTTTCTATTAATAGATTTATTAGATAGCTGTAACCAATTTAATGCTTTCTGCATGACACTTGTATATAAACATTGTACAACCTTTATTCTAATTACAACAACACAATTTGCTTCTTCTCGATCTTCACGCTTCTATGCATGGTATTGCCCATTCTAATATTGTATCAGATGAGAAATTCCCACGCCTTCCCCCTCATTTCTCCATCTCTATAAATTCCTCCCTTTCTCCTGCACCCTGGATATTTCTGCTCCCCAGTTACTTTATCATATTCATAGATTTGCCGCAATCCTCCAACTCGTCCACTCTCAATGGTAATTCCGCCATTGACAATGCTTCCAGCCTCTTCTTCCTCCACCATTCCGACAACCCTAGCTTGGTCCTGTGTCACAATAGTTAACTGGCGACAACTATCCTTCATGGAATCGTGCCATGATTATCGCTCTTTCGGTCAAGAACAAATTAGGTTTTGTTGACAAATCTATCAGCAAACCAGATTATGATGATACTCATTTACTCAACGCATGGATTCGAAACAACAATATGGTCATATCCTGGATTCTTAATTCGCTTTCAAAGGAAATCTCCACCAACATCATCTTCTTCGAATCTGCGCATGAAATCTGGACCGATTTGAGAGAGCGATTTTAGCAAAGCAATGGTCCGTGGATCTTCCAGCTTCACCAAGATTTGATCAGTTCATCACAAGGTACAAATCCTATAGGTGTATATTTCACAAAGTTAAAAGCACTGTGGGAAGAATTGAACAACTATTGCCCAACTTGTTCTTGTGGTCATTGTTCTTGCAGTGGAGCTTGCAAATTCAGAATTACCATAAGCACGAGTATGTGATTGCATTCCTCATGGGACTCCATGATTCATTCGCATAAATCAACGCCCAGATATTGCTTTTGGATACTCTCCCTTCAATTAGCAAGGTTTGCCCTAATCTTACAGGAAGAACATCAATGTGCCATCGATATTTCCCCTACTAGTGACAACACCAACACTATGGCGTTCTGTATTAAAAATGACTCATTCTCTAACAAGCAATGTGATCGTAATACTAATACTTAAAATCCTGGATATAGAGGCATTCGGAAAGATTGCCCATTCTGCACCCACTGCAACATCCATGGGCACACAGTGGAGACATGTTATAAAATTCATGGCTATCTACCAGGTTTCAAAGCCAAGCCGCATCCTCATCATCCATCACATCCTTCTCAGTCATCTCAAACAAATAATATGTCTCAGCTCTACTCCTCCAACATCAATCATGTTTTTGAAACTCCTCAAGACAATGTTAGTAGCTTTCTCACGACTTTGAATCCTTCTTAATATGGCCAACTTCTAAGTCTCTTCACCAGCCACTTCAACACTCCAGCCACAACTTTGGAAAATGATAACACTGCCATAATACTGCAGGTAAATGCTTTTCCACTCTCTCTGTTATTCACTCTCCTACACTATGGATCCTGGACTCTGGTGCCACCAGCCATATTTGCTCTAATCCAACCATATTTTCCACTTTACAACCAACAAATAACTCCACCATTTCCGTACCCGATGGCACAATCATTCAGGTTCATTACACTGGCACCATCAAACTTACCCCATCCATCACCTTATATAATGTATTATTTGTTCCAAAATTTCAAGTAAACCTGCTATCCATTAGTACATTACTCAAAGAACCATATCTTACTGTGTTTTTCTTCATTGATTGTTGTCTTATTCAGGACACTTGGACATCAAAATCGATTGGCAAAGTTAGAAAAATTGAAGGATTGTATTCTTTAGATGTATCACCCTTTGGCCATTTTGTAAATAAAGATGCTGTTGCATCTAATAATGTTCTAAATCATACTAGTGTATCTCTTACTCATATGTGGCATAACAAATTGGCCACCCATCTATTGGCACTCTCACTCACTTAAAGCCACAACTACAATGTAACATTGAGCATTTCTTTAAACATTGTCCAGTATGTCCTCTTGCCAAGCAAAAATGCCTATATTTCACTTTTCATAACAATCTAGCCCAGCAACCTGTTGACTTAATCCACAATGATATATGGGGTCCTTTCCATAAGTCGGCACACACGGGATGCAAATACTTCTTCACTCTCGGAAATGACTGCACTAGGTTCACATAGGTTTTCCCCTACAGAACAAGTCTGATGTTTCCAACATTCTTCCAAAATTCTTCTCCATGAAAAAAACTCAATTCAACACTAACATAAAATAGTTTAGATCTGATAATGCCAAAGAATTCAATTTACATGAACTATTCTCCAAATATGGTAGTCTTCATCAACTGTCTTGTGTTGAACAGCCACAACAAAGCTCCATAGTCGAATGAAAGCACCAACACTTATTAAACGTAGCTCGAGCTTCGTATTTTTAGTCTCAAGTTCCCCTATCCCTCTGGAACGAATGCATCTTAACAGCCGCCTTCTTAATAAATCGCACTCTATCTCGAGTCCTCAAACAAAAGACACCATATGGATTACTCTTTAAGCTTCTTGTCGACTACTCTTCTCTATGTGTTTTGGTTGCCTAGCCTACGCGTCAACTCTCCTTGCCAACCGAACAAAATTTGACCCCTGATCTAAGCCATATATCTTCATTGGCTACCCAATTAGAACAAAAGGGTACAATATATATATAACCCAATAAATCAGCATATCATAATCTCGAGAGACATTATCTTTCATAAAACTAACTTTCCTTTTCACACCATTTCTCCTAACAATATCCTAGACCCCTTTCCATATATATCAATTCCAGTTTCATGCATCGACTACATTTCAGTCTCTCCTACATTCCTCCTTCTAATACTCCTCAAACATCTCAAACTCCTCCCCTCGTTAGAAAGTCTTCCTATCCACATAGACCTCCTGTATACCTCCAGGACTACCACTATAGTCTTCTAAAGTCCCCTCAACCTCTCAACAATGTCCTATATCTTATATCACAATACCTAACCTACAATATGTGCCCCTCCCGTAAAGCCTTCCTTATCAATTTGTCTTCCCATTTCAAACCAAGAACCTATCACCAAGCATCTAAAGTCCCTGGATGGAGAGCTGCTATGCAAATCGAGCTTGAAGCTCTTGAAGTAAATAATACATGGCAAATTATCCCCCTTCCCCCTACTAAACATTCTATTGGTTGTAAATATGTTTTCAAGCTCAAACACAGATCTGATGGTACTATTGAGCAACACAAAGCCCATCTTGTTGCCAAAGGTTACACTCAATAAGAAAAAGTCAACTTTAGCGACACGTTCTCTCCCGTAGCAAATTACCTACTATAAAGATGATCCTAGCACTTGTTGCCATTAAATAATGGCACCTAATGCAGTTAGATGTTAACAATGCTTTCCTTAACGGTGAACTCTTTAAGGAAATATACATAGACATGCCCCCCGATTATAATACACATTGCGCACATTCCACAGATGGTTCTAAACGTGTCTGGAGGTTAGACAAATCTCTCTACGGCCTCAAACAAGCATTGAGGCAGTGGCATTCTAAACTTATACATGTTTTGATTAACATTAGATTCACTCAGTCAAATTCTGATTACATCCTATTTACATTCGGCTCTGGACAATCTTTTGTGGCCCTATTGGTGTACGTAGATGATATCATTCTCACGGGACCATCTATGGATACCATCAACCACATCAAACACTCATTGCAGAATCAATTCAAACTGAAAGGTCTAGGCACCCTAAAATACTATCTCGGATTGGAAGTAGCTTGCTTTCCCACTAGTATCATTTTTTCTCAGTGACATTACACATTACAGCTTCTGGAAGATATAGGTCTTCTCGTAGCTAGATCGGCTCTAGTTCCTATGAATACTAATGTCAAGCTCAACTCCACAGATGGCCTCTTACTATCAAATCCATCCCAATATCGACGTCTCATTGGCAAATTGTTATACTTAACCATCTCCAAGCCAGACATTGCATTCATAATTGACAGCCTAAGTCAATTCATTGCTTAGCCATGTCTCTAGCATATGCAAGTCGTTCATCATCTCCTTTGCTACTTGAAAGGCACACCTGGTCAAGGCATCCTTTTCTTATCCGCCTCACACCTCTAACTGAATGCATTTGCTGATGTAGATTGGGCTTCATGCAAAGATTCAAGAAAGTCTACCACAGGTTACTGTATCTTCCTTGGCTCGTCTCTGATATCATGGAAATCTAAGAAATAAACCACTGTCTCAAGGTTTTTGGCCGAAGCTGAGTATTGTGCCCTCGCCACAACAGCTTGTGAAATTGTTTGGCTACAACAACTCCTTCGCGGCCTCCAGATCACTCTCACCGGACCTCATCTACTTTTTTGCGACAATCAGGCCGCTCGTCACATCGCTTGCTATCCTATATTCCATGAACAAACTAAGCACATTGAACTGGATTGCCACTTCGTTCATAACAAGGTTACCGCAGGTTCCCTGAAATTGATGCTAATCCGTTCATGCAACCAACTGGTTGATGTATTCGCAAAACCCTTGCGAACTACTTCTCTCTGCCTATTACTATCCAAGCTAACCGTAAAGGATCCCTTGTATCCACCTTGATGGGGGGGGTGTCGGAGATTAGTGGTTTATTCCATTGTAATCACACTGTTGCATTGTTAGTTAGTTAGTCATGTATATTATTTTTCTACTAATAGATTTGTTAGATAGCTGTAACCAATTTAATGCTTTTTGCATGACAGTTGTATATAAATAGTGTACAACCTTCATTCTAATTACAACATCACAATTTGCTTCTTCTCAATCTTCAAGCTTCTATGCATGGTAGCGCCCATTCTAATACGAGGTGGGGAATGGTCGGATGGGCTTCTTTGGGACATATTGGGGCCTTGTGGAGCGGGGCATGGATTGAGCTAAATTCGCTTCACTGTCATTCCTATCTCACATTATAATTTTACATACATAAGTACATTTCACCTCACTAACCAAACAAAAAGGTAATGATTTGGCATTCTAAAATAGAATCAAACATATCATTCTAATTCAATTTCTAATAAATTTTCAAAACAAAATCAAATATACATTACATTCTCTTAATCCACTCCCCAAAATATTTCACCAACTTACCTAAAACAAAACCAAATATTACCTAACTTTTAAGAATTTGAGCAATGTAAAGACAGAAAAAATAAAGGAGGCCAAATATGTTCAAAGAAAAGGAGAATATAACAAAAAGGAAAAAGATAAAGAAAGCAATACAGAGCATGCTCAAAGTTTTTGTTCTTGATTCTCATTCTAATGGACACATGTTATTTTTAGATCTTTTGTTACGGAAGTTGATCGACAAAATATATAGAAGCAAAATTTTGAATGTGCAAAAACTAGGAGAAAACCAAGTAAAGAAGTTGTCATAACTCTTTTTTCACTTAGACTAAATATATAATTCCATTTAGCTTCTGATTGGCCTAAAATTATATCTATATATATATATATATTCATATTCCTCCAAGCTAAGAAAATAATCAGTCACCATAAATATTTCCCCATATTTAAAATTCCAGACATTAGGTCAAAAAAGAAATTGTACTGTTTCAGGAACAAAAGGATAACAAATTCACTTATGAACACTCTCTACAAAATAATTTAACATACTAATAAAAAATTAAATAACATTGTAGAAATTTCACTAAGTATATAGAGTAAATGAAATGGCTTCTATTTTGCCATTAATAGTAACTTGTAAGCCAATAATGTTTACTTTTCACAATATAATTCAATAGTAATAAAAACTAATATTTTAAATTGTCACAGGTGGCAATTAGCACATATACATGTATAATGACAATCTAGTAACAATAAAAGTTGCCACTATATGTGTTAATACTGACAACTGAACCGTAATTTTTGTCACTAGCTACATATATCAAGTGATAAAATGGCTTCTATTTTGCCACTAATAATATTTTTTAAGTCAATAATTTTTGTTTTGTCACAATATTTAATAGTGATGAGAACTGCATTTTAAATTGTCACTTTTGATAATTAATAATACATACATAGTGCAACCTAGTGACAAAAAAATTATCGCTATATATGTGTCAGTAATTGTGAGTAGTCACAACTCAAACAACATTTTTGTCACTATTAAATTTGTGAAAATTACTATTATGGTCAAATAACAACTTTTAAGTTTAATATGTATAAAAATAATGAGAACTTTCATATTGGCGCGTGTTACTCTCTCTCTCTCTCTCTCTCTCCGTTGGTGACATGTAGGGCTGTAAATGAATATTCGAAAATTTGTTTACCATTCGCATTTGTATCCGTTTATACAAAATTTATCCGCATCCGTTTAAAGCATATATTATTCGTATTCGATTAGTAGATATCCGATTATAAATGGATACGGATATGGTAAATGCGTATTTGATGCGTTTAATATCCGATCCGAATATATATTTATTGAATAATATATTATTTATATTTTTCAATAAAAATCTCATAATCCATATATGTATATATATATAAATTATAATTGAAGATTTGGGAAGAAAAAAGAATATATTTAAAAAATTATTGTAATATGGAGAAAAAATTGAAGAATAAAGTTAATCAACATAATTATTGTTGGTTGACTTTATAATTAATATACTTAAATACCAATATTATTAATAAGTACTAATAATCAATTATAAAGTCAATTATTAATTAAAAATTATGCTATTTGTTTGATTGCTTTCATTTTAATGAAATTATATAGTTCTTTGTTGTCACGCCCCAAAAATCGAATCATGTATACTAATCTCGAGGCGTGAAAATCAACCCCAAACAAACTGTATCAAATACCCAAAATCATAATCTTAATAAAAAAAACTCTTAACATTCATAATAATTTAAATAATTCTAGCAACATAGAAACTCAAAATGTCCAATATTCTTCCCTCAACTGGAAAAAAAAAAAATCATTAAAGGAGAAGAAGTAATTTGCCAATACGGCAAGAAAGCTAAACCTACTGCAAAGTCCTCGTTCCAAAAGAAATGATTCAATTTCAGTTCTCTTCATAAGCAAGTTCAACATCCTCACTAGGGCTAGGATCTAGGTCTGCCAGAAAGAAGTTAAAGAAGAAGACGAGTATGAGTAAAAGACTCACTGAGTGCCAAATGTGTGTGCCATATGAGTTCATGAATTTAACATGATTTGTTCAGTGAAAATATTCGAGAGTTTGTACAGTGAAAATACTTGAGGAATTGTATAGTAAAAATATTCAAGAGTTTATACAGTGAAAATATTCGAGAAAAACGTAAGTGAAAATTATTTAAAACAATAAGGCAGTAACAAATCAAGCATTTTATAAACAGTCAAGCAGTAACGAGTCAAGAATTTTATAAAGAGTCAAGCAGTGACAAGTCAAGAGTTTAATAAACGATTTTCTAGACAAACAACTTAAATATGATGATCAGACAGTGTTTGCTATAGCCAGTCTAACAATTAGTCAATATTACCAAGGCGGAACAGCTTGGCATAGTGCAAATGCCCAGGTAAAATCCCTAGCGTATCGCTCATACCCAAGGGGAAATCTTTAGCGTATGGGTGTCACCCATGGGGTAATCCCTAGCATACCGTTGACACCCAGGGGGAAATCCCTACCGTGTCCAATATAGCCAAACGTCTCGCCAAGATGGGCACTAAACAGTTCTCCGTACAAATATCCAGTCAATAAACAGTTTGCAAATACCTAGGGGGAAATCCCTAGTGTATTGCTGATACCAGATAAAACAATAAGCCGACAAGGCAACGAATTACGGTATAGGATAGTGCAGAAAAGTTAATAGTACATGGCAGTACAGAACGAAATAGGTAACAGGACAATAACGGTAACAGTAATAAGTTGATCATTGAGTTTAATTTGCTAGTCTAGAAGCATAAAAAAAATCATAAAAGCATAGGTTTTCTTTTATCCAGAAATAAAACAAGAAGAAAATATTTCTTTTTGTCTAGAAATAAAACAAGAAAAAAGTATTTCTTTTGTGCGCAGTGGAATACGTATAGTGCAATGTAAGCAGGAAACAAGTCACAAGCAAGTTGTACAATAGTATGTATCCTTCTGGGTTTTGAAACATAATAATATATAGTATTTATAAGTTTAGGCACTCACCTTCAGGATCAATCCTATAAGTCAATCACCTATATCGGGATCAATCAAATCAAATGTTAAGTCACCTGAATTCGTTTAATAAGCACATCAATCACCAATTTAATTGACTAACTATACATGATTTACTTAAGACTAACCTTATGGGTACCATAAGCCTGTAATATCTTAAGACCCAACAGTCTTATTTGATACTAAATAATTTTACTACATAACCCATACTTTGAAACTTCAATCAAAATCTATATTACACAAACTGATTATAATTTAATACAGAATTTGGAATTTTTAATTTCCTTCAAATTTCCACCTTTTTCTACCTTTAAAACTTAATATATATATATATATATATATATCTAAACAAGAGCTACAATAATTTCTTGATCAAATAGATAATAGGATGAATCTAATTATCAAGAATAGTTAATTTATTGAGAAAAGTAATAGTCAATGTATAATTATAAAATACCTCATATAATCATCTCTCCAAATAATCTTATATATTTCTAAAACTTCAATGACCAAACACTTATTAGGTGCTAAATATCACAATTAAAATATTATAGATAATTGAAAAAAAGAAAAGCAACTATCTAAATCTGCCAAAACAAAAAAGGTGCAACTTTGTTTTTCTTTATGTGCCAAACGCCATGCATGGTACAAGTAAGGAGTTGGGGGCATTTTCTTATTAAATGCATGAAAATAGTCTAGCTTTCCCATCACATTTGGCCGCGGGGTAAGTATCAAGAAATCTTTGAAATTGCAAGGTCAAACAGTTAGACATCCCTTACTACAATTTATGCATGCCTTGCTCGTCTCTGTTTCTTTCTTTTCTTTCTTTGCTAGCCGCCGATCTCTATTTTCTTCCCTCCAGCATCTTCTTTCTCTTTTTCTGTTTCTTTTTTCTTTTTCTTTTTTCTTTTGGTTCAATATGATTAGGGTTTTGTTTTTAGGGATTATATATGTATGGAAGAAGTGACTTAATTTAAATAGGACTCTAATAATAATCCTACTAGGACGAGGATATTTATCCCACTATACATCTAATGTCTTTATTGTTAATTCCTAGAATTCAATAATTCAACTCCTTGTATTAATATACTATTAATTCAAGTAGAATTATAACTTATACTCCCCAAAACATAGAGTATTTGCAATATATATAATATTAATTATCACTATTTGATCAAGAGATAATTTAATATTATCTATATATTATATATATAAATATATTTTTCCAAAAATATAGTTCATTCCTTACTACAATTTTAATTGAAATAATAAATAAAATAAAATAAGATATAGTAATCGATTAAATACGAAATAAAATTTTGGGGCATTACATTTCTATTAATTAAAATATATATTTGTTATAGGTTGATAAATTCACGTATTTGGATATTTGTAAATGGATATCTAAATAATTATCATCGAATATGAATATAAAATAATAATTCGAACACGGATAAGTTTAATAAAATATGAATGCATCTAAATAATTATAATCGAATATGAATATATCTAAATCCAACCGATATCTGACGGATACGAATTTGGATATCATTTTTAAATATTCGTCAAATTCGTATCCATATCCGAATATTCAAAAAGTTAAACGGATATGAATATGAAAACAGTATATCTAATCCATTTAATATCCATTTATACCCCTACTGACATGAGAATTGGCATTGTACCTCCATTAGAGTTATTACAAGAAAGTTTCATAATTTCACCCCAAAAGAAAGAGAATAATGTAAATATCTATGTTCAGACAAAATCCATCTCTGATTTTTTTTTCTAAACAAACAATGTGACTTTTTTTTTTTTTTTTAAATATAGTCTATATTAAATAGAACAAAGAGACAAACCATTGTTGGGGGGGGGGGGGGGGGGAGGGGAGGGGATATTGTTGTAGATGTTGTGTGATTTGTGCTAATATCATAAAAATATAATTATATAATTATCATAAATATAATTATGTAAAATATAATGTACAAAGTAATAGATCAAACAGCATAAAAGTTAAGAAATCAAAGTTGAATCAATGGAGAGTCACGATACTTGTTACAGTCCTAAAGTCATGATTACCTCCTTACGCGCGGATACTAACGATTAATCATGAATTCAAGATAAAATTGCATTAACTCTCAGCAGTATCTCATTTCATGTGCACGATCACGAGGAGAGTAGAAACTAATCCATAGTCACATTGCCATTAACACAAAAGTCTTGTGGGAGAACAAAATGAAAATCTTTATTAAAAATTCACTAACTCAATGGGCTTAGTGAAATGGTAGTGACCATTTAAATAAATGTAAAAGATTTGACAATTATGAATAATTTAGTGGCCTAATAAAATCAATAAAATCATAATAAATCCAAATAATAAGTAGGCCACTCGAATATATAAAAGAATGGTCAAATATTATAAAACCACAATAAGATTGATATAATAAATGGACCATAAACTTTAAATAAATAAAAACTAAATAGGCACAATAAATAAAATAAAGTATTGAAAATAAGTGAATAATTGAAAAGATTTTAAAAGTTCCAACGGATATTACCATGATAAATACCGCTTAACTAAAACAATTAAACATAAATTGGTAAATGCAGTTCGATTCACTGGCAGATAAACTTGTAGCTCAGCCTACAAGCATTTATCATTTATCAACGCAATTTTTTGAATTTCAATCAAATATTTCCTCAATGATGACAATATACATAAATTAATTCAATAAAAGAACTTGCAACATAACCACTAAAAAATGAATAAATTATTAGTAATAAAAAATGATGATATAAAAATTATGACAAATTAATAAATATATTAAGTGATAATAATTTTTATTTTGTCACTAATGATATTCTTCAAATGATAATATAAAATTTTATTTTATTATAATATGACTTAATATATAGTGATAAGAACTAAAGTCTGTTCCTATTGACAATTAGTGGCAATATACAACAATAAAAATTATAAATATAATTTTTAACAAGATTTTCATTATTATTAGACTAATTATTAATATATATATATATATATCCCTAATTGTCTATTACGATGATTTAAATATTCTATTAAATTTGTTAAATTTATTGGATAACAAATAAAAGTTTCTTGATACTGTATATTATCGCATACTATGTTATTATTAATTTTTTTCTTGCAATGGTCATGAATTTGTATAAAAATTAAATTATGTATATAGAACATTAGAATAGGTCATGACGAAATGTTTTGAACATCAGATGAAAAGAAGTACCTATAGTAGAGGCAACTATCAAAATTTTCCTTAAGGCGAAATTTACTTTCTAGCAATTTCTGGATTGGAAATGGAGGAGTTGAAAAAATGCACCAATATACATGCGATGGATGGTTGAGAATGAAGAAGTTGAAGCGATTCATCAACATGAATGATTAACGTAAGAAAAGGAAAGTCGCGGTTGTAAATCAAAATTGCCACATTGTGGGTAAAATGACGCGATTTAGATCCTCTATTTTAATAAATGTTTCATCTCCTATTTCAGTGCATGAATGTATGATATGTGTATTAAATATTTTCATGTAAAAAGAATTAATTGAGAATTAAATACATTTGATATATATACATCACATTGAAATATATAGGAGATGAAATACGAAATGAAATAGAAGATTCATAGTGCGACGCATGCTTTCTTTTCCCTGTAAGAGGTAAACAATGAGAGTTAGAAATAGTCGGAAAATTGAAGTATGAACAGTTGTTTTGTTGGAGGTGTTAAATATCAAATTAGACCTTAAATTATTGAAATTTGTAAATTAATTTTAAGGATATATAATTTCAGCAATTGAAATTAATTTTAATGTCACTACAATAAAATTGACAAATTAGAAGCAAATAAATAGAGTCTAAAGATACACCTTAAATTGAAGTATGAACAATTGTTTTGTTGGAGGTGTTAATTATCAAATTAGACCTTAAATTATTGAAATTTGTAAATTAATTTTAAGGATATATAATTTCAGCAATTGAAATTAATTTTAGTGTCACTACAATAAAATTGACGAATTAGAAGCAAATAAATAGAGTCAAAGATACACCTTAAATCAGCTCCTGGTGTAATTTAAGTGGGTAATTTAATATTAGTTGTCCTTATAAATTGTTGTTATACTTTCACAGACCTATGCACTCAGGTGAATATTAAAATAACCCATAAAAAAATCATAAAATAACCCTTAAATATTACTTGAAATAAATATTTATTATTGATTTTTTGCCTCTATTTTAATAAATATTACTTGACATTATTACAGATCATTACTATCTGAAATATGAAAAGAAAAGTGATATATACTATTTTGTTAGCTAACTATAAAAAATTATAACCTTTTTTTCGTAAAAGAACTATACAATATTGTACATTTATAATTTTTATTTAATATAGTTAAATAAATAAATCGTGCGTAGCACAATATTGTCTATATAAGTATGTATAACATGCATATAGTACAATTTTCTAACACAATATTGCCTACATAAATGTAAACATATAAAAGAGGAAAATAGAAAATCAAAAATCGCAGATGGAAAAAGGAAGGAGAATTTGGAAATAGGTTGAGGAATATTTAATTTGGACATATTTCAAAAATATTGTTTTGCATTTAGATGAAACTAAAAAAAATAATATTTGATTTCACTATAGGGATGAAAAATATTTTGGATGAATGAAATCTAAAGAAGAAATTTGTGCTTATATACTGCCATATAATATGGGTTATGGGGATCAATTTAAATTGAAGCAAAATTTACTTTTGTTTTTGGAATTGTATATATATATTTTGCATTTGTCTGTACACATTATTTTGATTAAAAGTTTGAAAAATATAATTAAAAGCATGACATACCAATTCAACTTTGTGCATTTGATGCTTAATAATAGAACCATTTTAAATAACTAAATGAACAATGTGGTGCTTATGCTTAATATAGTCATTTTATTTAAAAACTTATCTTATGGAACAGGGAAAGACATTAAATATTTAATATTTTTAATAGTAAATATAAATTAATTAACAGTATGTGTGTGTGTATTTTATTTTTCGGCTGAAGCTCGCATTAATTCATGAGAGACGAATGCCTTCTTCCTCCACAAAGACAAATGCATTAATCTTAGGTTTCCACTCAAATACTCACTCAATTCTATATTTTGGCCTCATGCAAAAGTTGTTCAAATTAGGTTTGGCCATTCATAATGCTTTGCAAAGTTTACATTAATTATGAGTCAAGACTCTATCTAATTAAAGAGCATTTTAATCATGAATAACTAGCAACATTAAAGTTGAGTACGGAATAGCCACATATTACGAGGAAAAAAAGGATACAACTGTATATGATTTGACTCAACGAGGTCTGGATCAACAAATGATAATGATGGAAGCCACCACAATTAATAGTTATTTTTAAAAATTATGAAAAATATATATAGGTCTGTTTGAGTCATTATTTGGACCAATCAAGACTCGTGGTCTCCACAATTTTGCAATAAAGTTTCGGTATTGGAGTTGGCCAACCTAAGAAAATTCCAAAAATAAATCTTAAACAAATCTTAGATGTGTATAATATTTATTTTTAAATTGTCTTAATTAATTTGTACCACTGATCAATTAATTGAGTAATATTAACGACATCACATATATATATATATATATATATCAATTCTAGAATTTAAACTTTGACTGCCCAATGGGTGTAAGAAAAATAAAAAAGAAATTGTTTTGCAATTATAATTTCATTTTTGTTTTTTTGGATTTGCACGCACATAAAATTTTGTATTAATTAGGGCCTCAAGAAACTTCTGATAATTGGCAACGGGCCCCCATTACTTTCGGTGTTTCACGTTTAAATCCATTGCATTACCTATCATCAACTTTAGTCTTTTCCATGCTCTTTTTTTTAATGAAAAGACTATGTTACACCTTTATTTATTCTTGTGCTTGTCGAAAATTAAGTATTAGTGATTTGAGTTTAGAAGACTTCTTTTCAAATTCACAGTCGAATTGATGAAATTAAGGTAATTGGGTTGATTTCGTTCTTATTAGTTTAATCAAAAACAAGACTTGTTCCTAAATGTACAAAGAAAAGTTGGATTATTGGAGTTGATTTAATAAAAATCCACTTTAAATAATCAGTTGTGGATGAAAATATCTAAGTTAAATAAATGCTATCTATCAAATGGTGTCGTTGATAAATAATATGATGCATATATAACATAATTTGGAACTCTAAGTTATTAAGCTAGGTCAAGATTATGATTGAATTAAGTTCTCAAAGAGGATCAAAACATGCACGAATCATAAAAATATTTAAAAATTTCTAAATTAATAAGAGGCATATATAATACCATCGAAAAGCCATTTTTATGCCTCTTTGTTCTCCCTTCCGTCAAAGATCCTCAAATTGTGTATAATGTTAATTCGTGTGGCCGAATTCACCATCAATCAAGCTGAAAAGTGAGAAGCAATATTAAAGATTACAGACGACATTTCATTTTAAAAACATATGAAATGTTTCATCAAAAAAGAATACCAACCATCTCCCAAAAAAAGACATTACCTCCAATGCTATATGTAATCAAGAATGATATCGATTAAAGGGTGTTTGGTGAACTTATAATTCCCTCAAAGCATTTTATAAAATATTTGGAAGTTTAAGAATTTTTTAATTTATTTTTAAATTTTAGCAAATTCTTATAATTTTGAACATGCTATTTACAAAATAGTCATGACTAATATTTTATAAACTTTAAAACTGATTTTATCCAAATATTTTGTTGATTTTGCCTTGAAAATTGGGTTGAATTGACGAGAATCGGAAGAAAAATGGAGCAAAACGAAGCAAGGGGTCGAAATGGGCACACAGAGAACATCCTGGCGTGCACTGGCAGGACGCCGCGTGCCAGGGCACGAGGATGTGCATGCCATGGCGCGGACATGGGCGGAAACAAGCAGCAGTACTAACGTCACGCGCCCTAGCGCAACAGCAAGATCGGGTGTGGGCGCTACTGTAATCAGGCAGATTTGTGGGACGTATCGTGCGCCCAGGTGCAGACTTCACTGGAATGTTATGCCCTAGCACACGGCATCCGCGCCAGGGCGCAACGTGGAAACTATTGCTTGATAATTCTCGGCATAAAGCAGGAACATACGCGCTAGGCCGTAAGTTTTGTGCGCCCTAGCGCACGGCGCAAGGCCCATGGGCTAGAACTCTAATTTTGAGGTATTTATATTAGTTTTGTTCGGGGAAAATTTATCATGGACATAACATGAGGGTTTCTAGACTACTTTTGAGTTAGTTTCTCGAGACGGAGTTTAGAATGAGGGTGTTAGGTGTTCTCATGAGATTTTGTGGGATTCAAGGTTATACTTGTTACTTGATTTGAGATCAATAAATTCATTTCTTTGTCAGTTTGATTAGGCACATTGCCAAATCATGTTAAATCTTGTTGTCAGTTTTCATTGAATTACTTTACTATTATTTCATAGTTTTCATAATAGATCCTCCTATATTTCAACAAATTGGTATCAGAGCAGGTTGGATCAGATGATAGGCATGAAGTACGAGATAGAGAAATTCGATAGGAAGAACGACTTTGGGCTTGGAAGATGAAGGTTCTCGTTATACTGTGTCAACAAGGTTTACATAGAGCATTAAATGGTAGAGATTCCTTGCCAGAGATGCTGACCGAAGAGGAGAAGGGCGAATTCATGGCGAAGGCTTATGGTACTCTGGTGTTATCATTAGAAGATAACGTAATGAGAGAGGTTGCCATGGAAAGTATGCCAGTGGGATTATGCTCAAAGCTAGAGAGTTTATACATGACGAAATCCCTGACGAATCAGCTTTATTTGAAACAGCAGTTATATATATTAAGAATGAAGGAAGGTACATCTATTACTTAGAATATTGATTTTTTTCGATAAGGTGATTCTGGATCTCGCCAGTATAGATATTAAAATTAATGATGAGAATCAAACATTAATTCTCTTGTGTTCTGTGCCAAAATATTTTGAGCACTTGGTTACTACTTGATGTATAGGAGAGATACAATTTCAATAGAGGATGTGAATGCCTCATTGAATTCCAACGAGTTGAGAAAATATGTCCTGGGTAGCAACGATGGTGAAAGTAGGGAAGGATTGGTGGCGAAAGGGAGACCGAGAGAAAGGAGAAGGAGTAGAGGCTGGTTGAAATCCCGAACCAAGCCTAAATATGGTGATAAGTATTTTAGGTGCGGTGGAAAGGGGCATTGGAAATGAAATTATCCAAAATGAGGAAAGGCAAAGGATGTAAGTGAAACTTCTAATCAGAAATGGGATAATGTCGCAAGAGTTGTTGAGGATGAATCTGATAGTGAGCTTGTCTCAACGTTGCTGAAACTTTACTAAGCTTTGAATGAATTTTGGATAGTGATTGTTCTTACCACATGTGCCCACCAGAAGATTGTTTTACCACATACCAAAAATATGATGGTGGTAAGGTGTTTATGGGAAACAATCCTTTTTGCAGGGTTGTAGGAATTGGCACAGTTTGTATCAGGATGCATGATGGCATAATAATGACCTTAATAGATGTGCATCATGTTCCAAATCTGAAGAAAAATCTGATATCGCTGAGTTCTCTAGACAAGAATGGTTGTGAGTATAGAGCTTGAGGTGGAGTTCTGTGGGTTTCCAAAGGTGTATTGCTTATCATGAATGAAGACAAGCGGAATGACCTTTACATATTGTAGGAAAACATGATTTTTGATACTGCAGTAGGTTCTGCATCAATCAATGATACTACGAGACTGTGGCATATGTGGCTTGGGCATATGATTGAGAAGGGGATGTTAGAACCGAGCAAATGAGGTTTACTTTGTGGAGAAAAGACTAGAGAGTTGGATTTCTGTTAGCAGTATGTGCTATGAAAGCAACATATGATGAAATTCGGCACTGCAGTTCATAGGACCAAGGGTACCTTGGATTTACATTCACTCAGATCTTTGGGGGTCTTCTCAATTCCTTTAAAGGGAGGTGCTAGGTACATGCTGACATTCATAGATGATTTCTCATGGAGAGTATGGGTATACACGCTGAAGCATAAGGATGAGGTGTTTGTCAACTTCAAGCAATGAAAGACCTTAATTGAGAAGCATATAGAAAAGGAGATCAAGCACTTGAGGACTGACAACATATTAGAGTTTTGCAATAATGCAATGAGGAAAGAATTGTGAGGTATCGCACTTTTGTACATACACCACAGCAGAATGGAGTTGCAGAACGGATGAATATAACTATCTTGGAAAGAGCTAGATGTATGCTCTTTAACGCCGGATTGTCCAAGGATTTTTTTGGCAGAAGCGATTAATACTACGTGTTATTTGGTGAATATGTCACCATCAACTACTTTGGACTGCAAGACACCAATGGAAGTTTGGTGCGTGTCTCCTATTGATTACTCAAATCTGAGAGTATTTAGGTGTCCAGCTTATGCTCATGTTCGGGATGGGAAGCTTGAGCCAAGGGCTAGGAGGTGCATATTTCTAGGCTATGCAGATGGATTCAAAGGTTATCATTTATGGTATAATGATGACAAGTGTTCCAAGATGATTATCAGCAAGGACGTGATATTTGATGAGTCTACAATGATGAACAAGGTGGAGTAGCCCAAAAGTGGTCAATAGGGCGTTAAGGAGAAGGTGGAGTTTGAACTTGACACTCCACAAGTTTCAAAGGAGAAACAAAAGGTGGTAGATGAAACAGGTGAGAGTGCATTATTACCTAATCAACAGTAGGAAAATAAAGCACCACAAAATTATTGCTTAGCTTACGATAGGGAGAGGATGCAAATTAAACCACCACAGTGGTTTGATTACTCAGATCTAATAGCTTATGTTTTGAGTTCAACCGAGGAGTTTGTAGGAGATGATCTAGTCTCATACAAAGAGGTAATTTCTAAGTTAGATTCTAATTAATAGGTTGCAGCTATGAGTGAAGAGATGGAGTCTTTACACAAGAAAAACACATGGGAGCTAGTTAATGTACCCAAAGGGCAAAAGATTGTAGGTTGCAAATGGATCTACAAGAAAAAAAAAAGGGATTACCGGGGTTGAAGATGCTAGATACAAGCACGATTGGTTGCTAAAGGTTTTACTTAGAGAGAGGGAGTTGACTTTCATGAAGTGTTCTCTCCAATTGTAAAACATACTTCCATTCGTGTTTTACTTGCCATGGTTGCCCTGTTTGATATGGAGCTGGAACAGATGAATGTGAAAACAGCATTTCTGCATGGTGAGTTGGAGGAACAAATAGACATGAGCCAACTAGAGGGATTCATTATTTTCGGGAAATAAAATCAAGCATGTCTTTTGAAGAGGTCATTACATGGCTTGAAATAGTCTCCCAGGCATGGTATAAAAGATTTGATGCTTTTATTACCAAGATAGGATATACAAGAAGCAAATTTGGTTGTTATGTATATTATAAAATTTGTAGTGATAGCCTTATCGTATATTTATTGTTGTATGTAGATGATATGTTGATTGCCTTTAGAAACATATCTGAGATCAACAAACTGAAACCTCAGTTAAGTGAAAAATTTGAGATGAAGGATTTGGGTGGTGCAAAGAAGATTTTGGGCATGGAGATCATCTGGGACAGACACGCAAGATTGTTGTACTTGTCTCTACAGCATTACATTGAGAAAGTACTTGAGCGACTTGGTATGGATAACTCCAAGTTAGTTAGTACACCACTTGTAGCTCATTTTAGGCTATCATCAGATCTGTCACCAAGTACTGAGGAGGAGGTGGAGATATCAAATGTGTCATATGCTAGTGCAGTGGGTAGCTTGATGTATGCCATGGGGTGCACTAGACCAAACATTTCACATGCAGTCAGTATTGTGAGCAGGTATATGCACAAGCCAGGAAAAACTCATTGGCAAGTTGTGAAATAGATCATAATGTATTTGAGAAGCTCTGCAAACAGATGTTTGAGGTATAATCAATTGAATTCTACTACTAGAATTATTGGCTATGTGGATGCGGATTATACCGGAGATTTGGACAGCAGAAGGTCCATAACTTAATATGTGTTTTGTGTTTTGAGTTGTACAGCAAGCTGGAACGTGACTTTGCAATCATCAGTTGCATTGTCCACAACAGAAGCTGAGTACATGGCTTTGGCTGAAGGCGTGAAGGAAGGCACTTGGCTAACCGGCTGATTGAGGATATGAGTATGGACTCTGAGATTACTTCTATATTTTGTGATAGTCAGAATGCCATACACTTGTCAAACAATCAAGCATTTCATGAGAGAACAAAGCACATTGACATAGGACATCACTTTGTTCGGGATATGGTGTCTTAAGGTGTCATTCAAGTTGACAAGGTTGGGACTAAGGATAATCCAGTAGACATGTTAACTAAGGTTGTTCTAGGAATCAACTTTGAGCATTGTTTGGATTTGATTAACATTTGCAAATTCAGATAACAGGCCTTTTTGATGGTAGGGACAAAGAAAATTAATGGTGCATTTCAAGTTAAGGTGGAGAATTGTTGATTTTGCCTTGAAATTTAGGCTGAATTGATGAGAATCAAAAGAAAAATAGAGTGTAATGGAGTCAAGGGTCGAAATAGGCACGTGGAGAAAACCCTGCGGCCATTGATAGGATGCCACTAGCCAGGGCGTGAGGATGTGCGCGCCATGGCACGGGCATGGGCTGAAACAAGCAGCATCGCTTGTGTCATTCGGGCAAAAGGACAGCACGCCCGGGCGTGGACACTACTATAATTAGGCAGATTTGGGGGACATGTCGCGTGCCCGGGCGCAGACTTCACTGGAATGTTATGCCTGGGCGCATGGCGTTCGCTCCATGGCGCAATGTGGAAACTATTTCTCGATAATTCTCTGCACAAAGTAGGAACATGCGTGCTAGGGCACAAGTTTTGTGCGCCTCGGCATGCGGTGCAAGGCCCATGGGCCTAAGACTCTAGTTTTGAGGTGTTTATATCAGTTTTCTTCCGGGACAATTTATCATGGACATAACACGATGGTTTTTAAACTGCTTTTGAGTTAGTTTCTTGAGATGGAGTTTAGAACAACGGTGTTAGGTGTTCTCGTGAGATTTGTGGGATTCATGTTTGTACTTGTTACTTGATTTTAGATTAATAAATTCCTTTTTTTGTCGATTGAATTAGATACATTGCCGCACCACATTAAATTTTGTTGTTAGTTTTTATCAAATTACTTTATTTTATTTTGTAGTCTTCATAATAAACCCTCCTAAATTTCAACATATTTTAAGAGTTTATTTTTAAAATAAAACTCAAAATTTTATAAGATGGAAATAAATTTAACCATACACCTTTTGAAAATGATTTTAACACCATCCTATATATAGGGTGTCAGAGTCGCTACACAAAATCATTAATTAGAACTAGAATAAGTTCATTCAATTTTAAACTCAAAGAAATTAAATTGACTTGAATACTGAATTTGATTAACTCCGATATGGTTGAAAAAGGTAGTCCAACGATCCACCAACATAATCGACTCAGTGTAAATTTGATTATTAATTTTTGGTAATATTTCCTTTTTTTAAGTGAAATAATTTCATATATTATCCTTAAATTACTTATCACGTTAACACATTGTCCTAACGAAGTATGGCACTTAATGTGAGGCGGACAATCAAACGTTAGCGCTATTTGATATAAGTTCATATATTTCTCAAATATTTGATTCAATAAGCTCATATATTTCTCAAATTATCTTATAAGATGTTGAATAGATTATAATATGTCACAAGTAAAATATTTTGAGAATGAATTAATTATAAACTCTTAAATTTTTTTATAGGCTTCTTTATTTATTTATTTTTTTAAACACGAGCTCCTAATCTATTTTTAAAATCTTAAGAAACTCTTTCAATTTAATCATATTAATTATAAAATTATCTTACTAATATCTTATAAAATAAAATCTTAATTTTTCTTGAAAACTTCCAAAGTTTATTTTCAAAAAAAGATATAAAATTTTGTAAATTAAAAAATATTATAAAATATAAGAGTTTACTAGCATATACCCTGTGCTATGCACGGATGTAATTAATTATTACTGAAATATAATATATTAGTATTGTTTTTATTTTATGTAAAAGTAAGTTTAATACGTGATTTTTTTTAATAAAAAAAATAGATAAATAATATCAAGAGTTTTTCCCACCAAATCATATGTATTAATATCAATAAAAAGCAATGAAAACTTAAGCCCGTCACATTATTATCAATTTAAAAAAGTATGATGTAAAAATGCAGAAACTCTCAACTTAGTCAATTTAAAAGAAATTGAACAAAATAATAAAAAGTATAATACCTACAAAGATATGAAAGAATGATAAACAATATTAATAATATAAAAACTTACTGCACAATTAAAAAAAAATAAAAAATCTCGAACAAAAGGTGAATGCATTTGGGACTATTTTGAGTTTGAATACCAAATCTTATACATATAAGTGCAAGGATAATGCTATCTGGCCAAATAAGTAGTTGCAAATTTTTATACAATTAGCTCGAAAGTTTTGATATCATGTTTTAAAAGGCTAAGCCAAGTGGAACACTACATTAACGGAAGAAAATGCTTCTCAAAAGTATTAGAAACCACGTTTTCAAATACTAAATCTAGCAAAAATTTAATCACATTTTGAGAAACTACTGGTAAGACAAAAGTAACATTATATTAACTTTTCCAAGTATTACAAATATTCAATCAATAAAAACAAAAATCACATTATATAAGTTATGAGTTTTCTTTTAAAGTAGAAATTAAGACATGATTCATCTTTATCTTGAATTCCTTCGTCACTTGTGAGACTCTACATCAGAATTTGATCACCTTTCAATATACTTTGAGATCTTCTCAACCTAAAATTGCATTATGATAAAACAATTCTCTGTATTCCAAATAATTATTGAAAGTGGACTAATAATAAATGATAATTTTTTTCGCATGTTATTTACCTCTATTTCCCAACTTGATCGTATTGTCGTCGTATTAATATAATGATTTCTATTATTGTTCCATCAAAAATCATCTATGTCCAAACCTCCTGATCATTCATATAAAAAAGGTAAAATAAATTAATGATCAATACTTCTCATGATCCTTAAAATATTAAGGTTGTAGCAGTACTCTAGTGGGGGGGGGGGGCAAGAAATACATTTATATGATACTATATATCTTACACTTGAAATGAACATAAAAAAAATACTACATGAATCCTTACAAATAAGTCAAAAAAGAATCATTCTTTGATGCAAATTTTCTTGCTCACCCATTTCCTGTGTCCAACTCATTTGTCATACTCTGCCATATTAATATAGAGAACATCAGGTTTTCAACAATCGAGAAAAGATAATTATGTTTAATTATATATATGAAATCAAAATTTCAAACAGATATCAAATTCCAGCAGAAAATGAATTTATTGTGGAAAAATTTATTGATTTCTCCTTTTTTCAGATTTGAAAGACCGAGGCAAAGCTTTTTGAAATTTGAATTTTTTCTATTTCTTCCAGTTATGTTTGCATGGAATCACATAGCCCCTTTATATAGGTGTATGAAGTAGAAGAGTCTTAACCTACTGGAACATTTTTTATATTATCTTATTATTATATATAATATTAAAGGATAATATTAAATCTTTATTTGATAGAGATCTTATGTCGTCTAATGAAATTTGCTTTATTGTTATATCTTATTAGATTGCATTTTGTTGGTTGAAAAATCTCAACTTTATATTTAGCTATATTAGATTTATTGACCAAATAAATATTTAGAATATTATTTAAATTAATTATTATATTTAAAATTGAATTTGATGCTTCAATATATAAATAAAACCATTAAATTGATTATTAGTACTTTATTTTACACATAGCTTCTTGTAATTAGTCGTAAAATTAATATTTTTTTCAAAAAGTTTTCATCATAAACAATCAGGTATAAATAAATTTAGTTATTAAAGCTAAGAGAAAATATAAAAAAGATCTTTAAAAAAATTGTAAATTAAGAAATCTTCGATATATTTTAAGCGCGAGATGAAACAAATTTTATAGATAATCATTTTTCTGTTATTAAAGATCAATTAAATAATTATTTATTCAACCAAGAAAATAATTTCGAAACTTTAGAAATATTTATATGGAATAGATAAGTGTTCAACTAATATGAATAGAGCAACCAACTACTAATAATTTTTTTGATTTAATTAAAAAATTTAAAATTTTAAAAAATTAGTGTGAATTAACTAAAAAAGTAATGACTTGATCTTAGAGACTATTGTTTATTTTTTTCCAATGGAGATGTAGCGACTTTATTTTAAACTATTAAAGAAAAAAGATTTTATCAATTTTTTATAATCTAATATTAATATCTAATTGTTAATAAATAAAATAAATTATATTTTTAAGTTTGATTTAAGTTCTTACTTAATAGTATAGAGAGATATATTTTAAATTTCAAATGAAAGAAAATTAGAGATAAGATACGCTCATATCAGTTAGAGATAAAATCAACAATTAATGAAATTTTTTAAATTTAATTAAAAAAACTCAAAATTCTAAGAAATTGCCACTTGGCCAAAATTACAATCAAAATTGAATAATTATAGATCCTACACCGTTGTACTATATATAACTAGCATAAAACCCATGCTATGCACGGTATATTTATTTAACTAATAAATTAAAATATATATATATATATAGGCAACTAATTTTGTGTGATTTCACAGATAAGTTATTACAATTTTTTATATTCTATAACAAAATATTATCATTTTAAAAAGAAAATATTATTTTAAATAGTTAAGTAGTAATATTTAATAATATTCATTAAAACAAAATTGCTATAGTATTTTAAATAAAATTATTAATGTGAAGAGAGCAACATACATAACATATGAGGGAATATATATATATATATATATATATATATATATTTATATACCAACACCTTATCCACTTCAAACTTTATCTTGTAGAGGATCAATAACTTTGATTTCAAGTCGTGATCTAATTCATTTGGGTCAAATGGTTCCACATAAAAAATACAAATCTAAACTATTTCAAAATATCTTTTAGTAATATAATTATTTTGGTCCAAAAAAATTAAGATTCTTTATTAGTTTGAATATTTTATATTAAATCAAGAAGCAGTTCAGAAATATATAAAATATTGTCTAAGAAATTCCTGTTGCATACAATAAATAAATAAATATAAATAGAGATAAAACTAAAAAAATTATGTAACACATCAAAAAAGGATATTTATAAAGAAACTTGGGTTATTTAATTAATCAAGTAAAAAGGATTTGTAATGACTAAATAAAACTAAACTAATTAATGAAAATGAAAAAACAAATTAAAAAGTAGTCCTTAAAACCAAGTAAATATGAAAAGTGAAAAATTGGTGCATATATGTATATGTATATATATATTATACATACATTATTTGCATAAAGGTAACTTGAAAAAATTGAATTAATTTGATAAAAAAAAATATGAATAAAAACCACAACAAAATAATGAAAGTGAAAATAACAATAATAATTTCCAAAATTAGAATTAAAAGAACCTTTAAAACATGATATTTATGGTCCACAATAGAGAAAAGAAAAATACATATGAACTCAGAGAATATTGAATAAAAATATTAATCCAACAAAAAGGAATTATAATAAATTACAAACTAAACCAGATTATTATAATTGACAAAAGAAAGAAAGAAAAAAAGAAAAAGAGCAAAACTTGCAACTTAAAGAAATACCTCACACATCCTGGTAAAGGTTCAAAATCTCAAATGACAAAAGCGGATGTGAAAATAAATGGAAAAAAGAAGTAAGGTGATTTGCAAGTAATTGAAAAGAAAAGAAAAAAAAACTTTCAAATCTTCTAGGTTTATCATTGTTAAATATAGATCATCTACTTACAATTCTGCTGTAATATCTTTTATTATCAGTAAAATATTTATTCATCACACACACACACACAAAAGAAAGAAAGAAAGAAAAACAAAGATTTAAATGATAATTGAGTATATTGAAAATGAATCAATATAAAGATGAAAAAAAAATATATGAATGATGATAGAACATAATGAAAGTTCACTTGAAAATATAGAATGAAAGAGTTATCTTGAAGAAGAAGAAGAAGAAGAAGAAGAAGAAGAAGAAGAAGAAGAGTGAAAGTAGAAATAAATAAGTTATAATTTGTTTAATGGGATGAAATTTATAGAATAACTTTTTGTAGGAGTCCTTAATTTGGTGCTCATAAAACACCTTTTGAATTTTAAATTTATTTGTTGAAAGAAAAATCTGATATATATATAAGATATGATCATATTGGTTAGGATAATAATCAACAATTAATAAAAAATTTGAATTTAATTAAAAAACTCAAAATTCTACAAATTTGCCACTTGGCCAAAATTGCAATTAGAATTGCATAATTGTAGGTCCACACCGTTGTGCTATATATAATAGTACTAGCATTATTCCCGTGCTATGCACGGATTCTTTAAAATTATTATATATTAATGTAATTATTGAATTATAAATATAATTAAAAATAACAATATAGAAATAAAATTATTGCAAAAATGATCAATTAATTAATAAAAAGTAAATTTAAGATTATTCAGTGAAAAGTTAAAAAAATATTCTAAACTTCCAAAAATAAAAGTCTATGAATATGATTACATAATTTATTCAAAAGAAAAAAATAATATGCAACAAAAAACTAATAGATAGTTGCATTAAAAAAATAAAAGTATATGAGAAGGATATAAAACACAAGATTGCTAGTTTAAAAGTTGTTGGAAAAAATTTAAAATTATAAAACTTTAAAACTATATTAGACTTAAAAGACAATGAGTATATGTTAAGTTAAAACTTAAAATATAAACAATTAGATAATATATTGGCTGCCAAGAATTTAAAAAATTTCTTATTTAATTTCAATTTTTGAATAAAAATCATTTAAGTCAAGACAAAACTATGATAGTAAAAGAAAAAAAATTCAAAAAATGAAATAAATATATAAAATTAAAATCAATATTAATATATAAGTTAAATATTTTATTGACTCATAGTTTAGTTATCCAATAATTAAGTGACGAAAAGAATAAGAATATATATTGATAAAATAGTATTTAAATTTTTTAAAAATAGTACGAATTATACATACTTATAAATAGACAATTACATATGTATGAATAAAAAATAAAAAAATAAATGTCATACTTTTAAAATATAAATATTCAAAAAGTGAAATAAACTTTACAAATACCAAAACCAAAAAATAGATCTTATCCTATAAAATTATAAACTTAGATAAACAAAAATAAGAGAATTTAAAATTAAATTACAAAATCTAACAAATAAGTTAATAAGTTAATTCAAGGAATGAAAGGATACTAAATGCATAACAATTTAAATAAAATAAAAATTAGCTGACAATATTTATCACTAATTGATGCTAAAAATATAATTAATAAAAATTAAATTAAATTAAAAAATATTAAGAGAAATTAATAGATATCTCATCTTGTAAAATTATAAAATTAAAAGAACAAAAATGGAATTTAAAAATTAAAAAATTAAAAAATGAATTGATAACTTAAACTAAGTAATAAACAAAAAAGATAATAAAAATTTACAAAGTTAATAACAATAAAAGTTAAATGATAAACTTTATTTATAGTTGAAAAGAAAATTATAGCATCAAAATTCAAAAAATCTCTTCCATCATGTACATAACATCCCTAAAAAAAAAACAGAACAAAACAAAATCAAAAAAGTGAAAAACAAAATCAAACAATCAATAAATAATTTGAAGAATAAAATAAAGAAGCACACAGAGAGATAGAGGGAAAAAATGATAGAAAATAAAGAGGCACACAAAGAATCGAATGAAAAAAAAATACCAGAAACTGAGAGTATTAGTAAAATGACTTTCAAAACACTTTATATATAGTGATATAGATATAAATTAGTTATTAAAGATAGGAGAAAATTATGAAAAACTTATCGAATTATAGAGTTCAAATGATTCAAGTATTTTCCACATATTGAGAGTAGAGATGAAAGAGATTTTGCAGATAAATGAAATAATTTTTTGGTCTTTGAGATAAACAAAGAATAATTTGTTCTAATCAATAAAATGATTTCAAAAATCTAGATATCTTTAAAAGGAGTAAATACTTTTAATTTAATCATCAAAAACCAATTTTTAAATTTATTTAAAAATCTCAAAATTCTAAGAATTCAGAATTTGATTAAAATTGAACAATTATGGGTCACATACCATTCTGCTATAAAATAATTGTAGAATAATGAAATTTATACATAAAATAAATAAAATATTTATCTATTAATCTTGTGATAAATTAAATTTATAAGATAAAATTTTGTGATAAGAGTACTTAACATGATGCTTAGAAAATACTTTTTAAATTATAAACTTATTTAGTGAGATAAAAATAAGATTATACATATTTTTTGAATTATCTTATGAGATAAAAATCTATATCATAATTCTGGATAAACACAACATGATATTTTAGTTATAATAGATAAACTGATCGTATTAAAATGAAATATAAAAGTAAATAAACAACCAATGAAAAATTTTCAACTAAATTAAAATACTCAAAATACTAAGAATTTGACATTTGGCCAAAATTGGACAATTAGAATCAAAATTGTATAATTGTGAGTCCAATACCATTGTGCTATATAAAATAGTATCGATAGATAGTATAGATATGGTCATTTAATAAGTTTAATTAAAGGCCCACTTCAATATAGCGGAAAGAAAAACGGAAATTGCCAAGAAACTTCTCAATTCCTAAAATATCCAGATATCAAAGCCAAGGCTTAATAGGTTTGGCAAAAGTTCCGCGGGTTACTTCATCGTGACACAAGCCAACATTTAAGATTTTCAAGCTCAGTTTGACAATATCCACTAGGGCTGTCAACAGTGAGATTTAAATTGGATCCATCATATTGAAATTCGAATTTGATTATTAAAATTTATATCCGAATTCAACTTGATATTCTATAATATCTTTGTCAATTAGTACCTTATTTGAATCCGATGGATATTCGAAATTCGATAAAAAAATCTGACCCAATTAATATTATATTTAAAAAGTAAATTTATGTCATTTTAAAATTTTAACAAATTTTTAATATTATATTAATGCATAGATAAACTATTATATAATATATTTGATATTTTATCAGTATCCCTATCATTTTTGAGGCTAAAGATTCAATATTAATGGTATAATATAGATGTTAATATAAATATTAGGTCAATATAGTATATAGATTTTGTTTTAAAATTTTTATTAATATTATATATAAGAGTATTAATTTAATAAAAAAATATTAAAATTCGAATTTGAATTTTTAACGGATTGGATCGCTTAATTCGTATCCGATCTACTTATTTCGGATTACGGATATTTATAATCGAATTTGATCTATCAAATATTTTAATCTAATAAAAATCCTAAAATTCGATCAAATTTAGACTGAATTCGAATTAAAATTTGATCTATTGACAGCCCTAATATCCACCATATAATTCTAATTTGCTCTTATTCTCCACTAATGCACATACAACCGCTGCAATTGGGCCAAGTACATGGGCCGTTTCTAGTTGGGCCGAACTGTAGTTACCACATCAAATATTTTTTTTGCCTTTTGGATTTATCTCTTCCATGTGAAATCACTGCACAATACTATAACCCTTATATTGCAAATAAAATCAACACCTCATTATGCATCCAATGTGGAAAAGATAAAAAGAATTTGATTTCTACTGAGTTTTGGGATTCCAAGTTTGAGGATTAATCGGAAGTTTAAATCATTCATTTATAATAAACAACATGTGGATTCCACTTACATTTCGACTGTGATCGTCTCATGATTTAGGATCATGTAAGATAAATACAGAAAAGAAAGCCAACCACCCAAAATTAGGAAATATTTTAGCTAAATTTTTATTAAAAAAATCTATAAAGTTCTGCATTATGTAGCATGCTTGTTTATTGTATATGACATTGAATTTTATTTTAAAAATAAACTCCTAAAATATTGAGATAAAATATATATGGAGTTCATGAAATATTAGAAATGATAATTTTATAATTGATATGGCCATAACTGAGAAAGTTTGTTAAAATCTTAATCCTTACCTTTTCAGTGGAGTTTATAAAACTTTATTTTTTAAAAATTATAAATTTATTTTTAAAAACTTTCCAAATACTTTAAAAATGCCGTATCTGCACAAATTTTTATTGTTAACAACAAATAAATCATGAGCCAAGGAAATAATATGAATAAATTGAATATTTATAATTGAAAAAAATATAATTTATGAGAAAATATATTCTAACAAAGAAGACGAATCTCTTTATTTTCCTATCACAATTTGTGATCTAAGGATTTGAAGCTTGTTCTTAGATGTGTGGTGTAGTCTTCCTTGACTTGATGGAAGGGCACTATGAGTTTTGTTGAAAAAATCAAACATTGACTTCAAAATTAAAAAGACTAAATGCTTTGGCGCATTGAAGAAGTGTAGGACCTTTGCAATAGTAATATTAGAGACTTGAAGCTTCTAAGAATGGAGTCTTAGACTTGAGACTATGAACTATAGCTTTGGACTTGATGTTCGAGTTTGTGCTTCTATGTGCCTGTGTATTTCTTTTGCATGTATTTTTTTTGTGGGTGCATTTATATGTGTTTTTTCTTTTTCGTGTTTGTGTCAAATGAGTCTCAATAGCCTCTTTATGTAGATAGTCGAGTAGGAGAATCATGAACAACTTGAACTTTTTTGATATTTATCTCATTGATATTTATATCACTTAAAAGATAATACAAAAAGATTTATTTTGAGTTGATTCCAGCACATAAATGCACTACACATAGTAATTTGGTTAGTTTGAGATTTTTAGGGTACAAGATTCAATTTGATTGGCCATAACACTTTACTTTGACACTTCTTGCATTTGATTTGTGAACAAAATAAATATGACTGCAAATAAAAGTAACTTGAAAAAAAGGTGAGGCAAACAAATAGGCAATCTCAGACCAAAGGTCACTTGGGTGGGATCAGAAAGGCCTACTAGTAGCCAATCGGAGAAAGATAGCTAAACATCCAGATCAAGAATGATGACTCTAAGAGATATTAATTGGACTAATGAGTCTTTAGCATTTGCAAACTCTAACGCGGAACTATTAAATCACATTTGTTTTAAAAAAATGTATTTATCAGAATTAATTTAGAATGTGTAGTCAACAAAAATAGGAAATGTTTTTTATCATTAAGAAGATGCAAAATTCTTTCAAAGTCTTTTTTCAGTTCACCAATTCAATAAGCCTTGCCGTTTAAGAGTATATTTTTTAATGAAGCCATTTTCTGGTCTCTTCTTTCACTTACATGAAAATCCTTAGCTTGCAGCTTTGCTCGAGAACTACAACAATGAACTCGTCGGAAAGAAAATTTGAATAATTTCCTGCAAAAATTGCAAAAGATGAAGATTGAAGATCAATGTGTGATGAACGAACAATTTATCATGTGATTTATGTTGAGCTGTGATTTCTAGTGAAATATGCAATGGAGAGCTTTTTCGCAAATTTCAAGTGAGTGAAACTCTTTTTTGATATTTATTTTAAGCGAAATTATAATTCATATTACTTTTTACAAAAATGTAAAAATTAATTAATTAACTATTAAAGGATAAAAGATATATGATATATATATATATATTATAATGAGCTATTATAATTTTTATCACTAGTTTTATGGGCCGCTGGAAATTGAGCCTTTATAGATGGGCCCTCAACAATCATTTTCGTGGGCTATTTGAATTGGACCCTTGTACATAGGCCTTTGAAAACATACCAACACATGTAAGGGCGACAAAAATGAATTGGCCTACTTAAATAATCTTACGAGGTTGTTTTAAGAAGCGTCCATAAATTTGCCTCTAATTGAATTATTTTGGGATAGTCTAGCTCATAGTGGAAGTTATATGAAACTTGGTGATGGTATTGATTCATCTCGACCTAGCATACAAGTTAAATTACAAAGTAAAGAAAGACAGCATGATACTGATATATTTATTGTTTTGTGGATTTATAATTGTTCTTTTCCAATCAATGTTGTGAATTCATCATACTTTCAACTAATGTTAAGTTGAATAGAAACAATGGGGCATGGATATAAAAGGTCTTTAAGAGTTCCTTTACTTAAAGAAGCGAAAACTCAATGTCAGTTGACTATTAAATGCTCTTCGAATTGAATTAGTTTGGACTGATTAAAGTTTATAGGTCATAAATAAAGTTTAGTTGATCATTGATATTTTCTAATGATGTGATTTTAATCTTATTTATGTGTATGGTGTGTAATTGTTTTCAAAGATGAATTATGAAGGATATTTGGTAGTGATGCACCAAAGTTGAAGAAGATTGCTATAAATATATTGAGTCAAACCTCATCTTCTTCCGTATGTAAGCTCACTTTGAGTGTATTTCAATACTTCCATACTAAGAAGAGGAACAAGTTGGAGAATTAAAGACTAAAATATTTTGTCATAGTTTATTATATTTTTGCTTGCAAAATCGGTAAGAATTAATAACTCTACTTTTATGTTGTTTTTACTTAAGTTTTATATTTCTAGTAATTATTCGCATTTTAAATTATTTTAGTACTTGCAAATTAAAAGTTATATTTCAATTATTTGTAGTGGCATACTAAGAAAAAAGTAGTACAATCCAATTGATTATGAATGCATTGATAAGGTCGGCTTTTAGATAATTGAATAGGAGCCAAGTGAAGGGCTTGATTCTAATGAGTTGGAAGAAATGCTTTAGGAGGAGTTATGTAAGGAAAATTAACATCCACCTAGAGGTTAATTATATGCTTGATTATTTAATATTTATTCACTAATTGTGTTAATATGTAACTTTCTTGCTATTTTGTTCATATTATATTGTTATTTGTCTAGGCGATGAAGATGACATGTACAACCAATGATCAAGTTGATTTGTCAAAACATGGTCGCATGAGTTTGAGCTCTAATGATGGTGAAATAAATCGTATTTTAAGACGACAAAGAAATCACCTCATTGATGAAGATGGTGACTCAAGACTTTAGGGCTTGGGCGCATTGTAATTTTTGACACATGAGTTTATTTCTTTGAAGTTCAATGATGAATAGCTATATTTGGATGCTCGGTGGTTGAACTTGGATTTTGTTTAATTCCTATTGAATTATGTTGGACATTTAGTGTGACATAATTTATTTTATTATGTTAAATATTGAACTTGAATGTTGAAGGGATGTCAATTTGTATTAATGTTAAAAAGTTATGTTATACTATTTGAATTAGATTATATATTTGTAATTGATTAATTGTTAAATGGTATTTTCTAAAGAACAATTTTGAAAAAAAAAAAAAATGACTAAACCATGAGGAAAGTTTCTTAATTTTTTTTCTATATTATTGGAATTTTCTACTTTTTCTTTTGCTAATATTATTAATAATATATATTTATAAAATAATATACAATTATTACATCATTATGGCATCACATGGATCAAATCTGTTGAAACGATCAAACCAATAACTAGTTAAGCCATCGGTTCAATGCCCGGTTTAGTTTTCAAAGCATTTGGCTTAACCTATTAGTGAAGTAACATTATGAATATTTAGATTTGTGATCCCTGTGCAAATATGGTTTTTCCATTGTCTAATCTCTTTATCAAGGTAAGGACTTGAGATATCGGTGCCCTTCAGGCCCCAAGAGACTAAAGAGATTATACTTGTAATTCTATTTTTTGAAATATGTCCAAGTTTCACATGCCACAAGTGTGGCGGTGTTTAGATTATCTAACTTTCTCTTATTACTTTATTGAATATGCATCACTGTTATGAAAAGTTTTAAGAGTTTATAGTCCTTTTGATAGTATTTCACATATGACCGAAGAACCATTCTTTATTGCTTTAGTGGTCCCATTCTCAATTACAAATTTATATCCCTCCACATCTAATGTTGATAGGGATATTAATTCGTTGATAATGACTAGTACATACAAATATTATTAAGCATCAAATCCTTCTATTGTCCTTGACTAAGGCAAACCTCATCAATGGCTTCGACTGCAACGTTTGCTTTATTGCTAAGGTGGAGGTTTATATCTCCTTTGCCCAAAGCCTTTTTTGTTCTTATTATCTGTAAATCATTACAAATATGAGAACAACAAGTAGTATCAAAGACTTATGATGAATCATTAACGGACAGATTAACTTTAGCAAAATATACCCTTTTGAGGGAGAGTTGCAAGATATTCTTTGTAATTCTGTTTCAGTGTCACGGTTTTTACAATGATCACACATGACATCCTTTTGATTAGCTTTGTTTTTTTTTTCTTTGTTCCCACCTATAGCCTTAGTTGGTTTATTTGCCTTTGAAGAATCCTTCTTCTTCCCTCTTTTATATCCGTTAAGCTTAGATTGGGAGTTATTAGAAGCCAACATGGGTTTGTCCATTTTTCATAGTTGCTTATGTTGTTTTTAACTTGTTAGTCAACTCATTGATTGTGAATTCCATTTTATGCATGTTAAAGTTCATGACAAATTGGTCGATTGAGCTAGAAAGTAGTTGAAGGATCAAATCAATGTATAGTTCATTATTCATGACCACATCTAAGTTAGCGAGCTTTTCAATATGAGCTAACTTCTTTAGGTTGTGCTCATTGACACTCGAGTCGTCAACCATTCTAACTCTAAAGAGCTCTTTTGGCGGTCTTGCACTTGACACAACTTTTATAAATGGAAGTGAATTTTCAAACAATGTTTCATCTTTTGAAGTTGTTTTTGGATCTCATTCGACATGAAGGCAAGCGTGAGGCATTGGGTTTGGAGGTCGTCTTCTATTCAATTTGTGAACATTTCAAGAAGTTCCTACTTGCATCATCCGATAAAGTATCCAGAGCAATTGATCAGGGACATAGATGCAATGTTCCGAGTCAAGAATAAGTTTTAATTTTCTTGTCCAATCATTATTAGTTTAGTCATATTACTTTGTTGTTGTCGAGCATCATTGTAAGTGGAATTTTTCGCATTTTATCTCTACAAAAATATGAGGAAGAGAATGTAAGCATTTATTCGAATAAGTGAAATATAATGATTCGTTAATCAAGTCTATCTCCCAATATTTACTCAAATTCCACAACCCTCACATGAAACTAAAGATATTACTTTTCCTAGTAGATTTAGAGTCTAAGTCTATGATTGCTTGTGAGTCAATATCTCATTTTTCATGTTCCTAAGATTTTGGGATTGTTTTAGTATTTTAGAGATATGAGATTGGCAAATGAGGTTGTGATTGGTTGTGAGAGAAAATATAATAATTTAGTGATGTGATGGGTTGATGTGATGTGAGGTTATGAGATTGTTTGTGAGAAATGTTTAAGAGGATTAAAATGATTTGAGTTTTCGTTTTCTACGTTAGTTTTAGATTAAGAATATTTTAAAAAAAGTAAAATATAATATAAAATTTTAATAAATTGCATTTTTTGAGTTATTGTTTAAAAATTGACAATGAAATTAATTTATTAATTTAGAAAAATGTAATTCCAACTGAGTAAACGATAATTTTTTCTTGAAACTTATTTCAGCAAATTATTTATCAATTGGATTAGTTAGAAATCTAATTTTTTTGAAAAAATTCCTAGTTCAAATGATTACAAAATTTGGATCAAAAATCGCATCACAGCTTCCAAAAAAAATTCGCAAAGTCAGATGATCTGCAGGAAACTGTAAAATAGCGATCTCACGCGGAATTGCCTCCAATATTGATCCACACACGAAAAATGAGATCCTAAATCTCAAGATCCTAAGTTGGATTAGATCTTAATATGGAGATGATGTATGATCGATTTTTGGAGAGTTTTGGTAGGGAAGAAAAGGAAGAATTCAACACATGAATATCTTGCCCAGAAAGGTTTTTGGAGGGAAACCATTTAAAATTTGATTTTCTAATGCTGAAAATTACACTAAAATTCGTCCAGCTCTATATCTATATATAGAGTGTGTGAGGTGTGATGCCAATGTGGCATTACACCTCCCATGAGGATGTGGGGACCGAAAATTAGTTGTGTGCAAGTTGACAATTTGAATTTCATCTTGCCAACTTGCCAACTTGGAATCTTATTCCAAATTAGTTCAAATCCAATTTGAATTTTCCCTCTTAAAATCCTTGTTCTTCTATTAATTAAATTAATCTAATTAATCTAATTAATCTAATTAATTAACATTGACTTAACAATTAAGTCAAGTAAACTTAACTCTTTAAGTTTACTTTAGTCAACTTAACCCCTTAAGTTAACTTTGATCAATTGATGATCAATGTAGCACCAAATAATTAACTCTTTAGTTATTTGCCTAATTTAACTCCTTAAATTAATTGATTAATGTAACACTTAAATTAATCAAGCCAAAATTGATCTTCAAAAGTCTCCCAAAAATCGGCCATGGCAAAAAAGGTTATCTTTCTAACACTTAGAAAAATTTCTCCATCAATTAGGAAGGTCTTTTGGCTTTTGTGTGTGACCTATTGGATTCTATCATTCATTGGACATAGGCTCACAATCCGTTGTGACTTTCGAATATTTAATATTCATTCTAGTTTAAAACTCTTTTTAAACTAGTTGACTCAATTCAATCGATCTCATCAATTGAATCTCCATGGTCGATGTCCAACCTCAAGCCCATAGAACCTAATTAATTGGTCGAAATGAATGTCTATATGAGAATTGTTTAAAGCTCTACGCGTTCCATGCAAATACGGTCCTTCCGTCTCCTATCTCTCGAAAGAGGCCTAGGGTAAGATATTTGTCGGCTCCCTAATAGCCTCGATTCTATACTTCTATTCTATATGTCCGATTCCTTTGTATGACCTCAACTTTGAAAAAATCCTTTCCCAAATTGTCATACTACCTTGCGCAAGGATTTCTTGAAATCGATCATTATGAAATGCATAGGAGATGTACTTGCCCTACACAAAAGCGATGAGTTGGATTCCCTCTTGGATCTCACAAACCTTTATGCCTAGTAGCTCATACCCAATCTCACCTCGAACGGCCCGCTAAGTGACCAAAAATGAGTCAAAGCATGAGGACCGGACACAAGGTTACCATGGATCCTCAGGTCAGAGGACTAATAATATGCACTAGCGTAAGTAGGAGAACTAACCACTACCGACTTGCCACTACGGCTATCTAGTGGAGTTTTCGGTGGGTCTTCAGTGCCTTGTTCTCTAACAAGCACCCACTAACACGCACCCGTATCACATATGGTTGCTCATGGAACGGAGCAATATCCAACCCCTTGGATTTATGGATCGTTAGTGCAAGTCTATCTGAATCTTAGATGTCCTGTCTCTGAAGATCCTATGATTTGGAATGTTTTAAGATCACGACCATGTAAGACTTATTCTATGATCACCACCTAGTGCGTGACCAAATCCCGTAGTCTTAAGTGATCTAAGGACTTCATCCAAATGCTAGTGAAGTAATATGGTGCATGAGATGAATGTGGCCATATACAAGATATCATTCAATCAAGATTATTTTTACAAGAAAATAGCTTTACATGGCCAAATCTATTGGCTTGCCGGGCACTATTTCCAACAATCTCCCACTTGCCCTAAAGCCAATGCCCTATGGCCTTGAGACCCGTCTTCTCAAGATGTCTTTCAAAGACCTTTTGTTATAGGGGCTTAGTCAGTGGATCTGCTATATTCTCTTTTGAGGCAACTCTCTCTACCCGGACGTCGCCTCTATCAATGATCTCTCGAATCAAATGATATCGCCTCAATATGTGCTTAGATCGCTAATGAGATCTAGGCTCCTTAGCTTGTGCTATCGCCTCAGTGTTGTCACAGAAGACAACAACTGGCTCAGCTATGCTAGGCACTACATTCGACTCTTGAATGAAGTTTTTCATCCAAACATCTTCCTTTGCAGCTTCAGAAGCTGCAATATATTCTATCTCTATGGTCGAGTCGACCGTGGTGTCTTGTTTGGAACTTTTCCAACTTACCGCGCCGCCATTGAGGCAAAATATGAATCTAGAAGTGGATTTGAGGTCATCTACATCGGATTGGAAACTTGAATCCGAAAACCCTTCAAGTTTCAATTCTCCGTTGCCATATACTAAAAACAAATCCTTTGTTTTTTTCAAGTACTTGAGGATTGTCTTTACGGCCAACCAGTGACTTTCATCGGGATTGGATTGGAACCTACTCCTAACACTTAGCGAGTGTGCCACATCCGATCTTGTACATTGAACTGCATATATTATGCTCCATATGGCAGAGGCATATGGTGTTTGGGACATCTTTCGTTTCTCTTGCTCAGTTTTAGGGGCCATAGACTTTGAGAGATGAATGCCATGCCCCATATGAAGGAATCCTTTCTTGGATTCTTCCATACTAAACCTTTTTAGTATTTTGTCAATGTACTGGGTTTGGGATAGCCCTAGCATCCTTTTTGATCTATCTGTATAGATACGTATTCCCAATACGTATGACGCTTCTCCCAAATCCTTCATGGAGAATTGTGTAGATAACCATACTTTAGTGTACTCTAACATTCCAATCTCATTCCCAATGAGAAGGATGTCATCGACATAAAGCACAATAAACTGTAAAGAACTCCCACTGGCCTTTTGATATACACAGAGTTCATATACGTTTTTGACAAAGCCAAACGATTTGACTGTTTTGTCAAAATGCAAATTCCAACTTCAAGATACTTGTTTAAGCCCATAGATGGACCTTTGGAGTTTGCAAACTATTTGCTCACTCCTTTTGGGTGTGAAACCTTGTGGTTGTTCTATGTAAATTTCCTCTTCAATGTTGCCATTGAGAAAGGCGGTTTTGACATCCATTTGCCATATCTCATAGTCGTAATATGAGGTTATGGCAAGTAGAATTCGAATGGACTTAGGCATTGCGACCGGTAAAAAGGTTTCCTCGAAGTCAATACCGGGTCTCTAAGTATAACCTTTAGCCACTAGTCGCGCCTTAAAAGTTGTTACTTCTCCATATACTCCAAGCTTTCGCTTATAGATTCATTTGCAACCAACGGGAACCATTCCCTTTGGTGGATCTACCAAAGTCCATACTTTGTTTGAGTACATGGTGTCCATTTCAGATCTCATGGCTTCAAGCCAGCGTCCTGAATCTATGTCCAACATAGCTTCCTCATAAGTCCTCGGATCATTATCCGACTGTCCCGTTTCATGAAGAAATCCGAACCTTTCGAGTTGCTTCTTGACTTGGTTTGACCTTCTTAGAGTTTGTGCATCAGGCTTTTGTGATTCAATTGTTTCCACCGCCTGTGGGATTTGTTGATCGTTTTGAACTTCATCAAGATCAATAACAACGCCATTTCTATCCAGTAGAAATTGCTTTTCTACAAAGTAGGCGTTCCTTGAGACAAACACCTTTTGTTCTGAGAGATCATAAAAGTAATAACTCATAGACTCTCTTGGGTATCCCACAAACTTGCACAATATGGATCTACTATCTAACTTATCTCCTATTGTCCGTCTTACGTAGGCGGGAGATCCCCAAACCTTTAAATAATGGTAAGAGGGTGCTTTGCGATGCCATATCTCATATGGTGTTTTTGGCATTGACTTTGAAGATACTAGGTCTAGTAACTTCACTGCCGTTTCTAAGGCATATCCCCAAAAGGATATTGGTACATCGGAGAAGCTCATCATGGAATGCACTATGTCTAACAATGTGCGGTTTCTCCTCTCGGGTACTCCATTGAGTTGGGGTGTGCCTGGTGGAGTCTATTGTGAGAGAATCGCATTCTCCTTTAGATAATCCAAGAATTCAGTGCTAAAGTATTCTCCTCCTCGATCCGATCATAGAGTTGTAATACTTAGCCCTAATTGGTTCTCTACTTCATTCCTATACTCTTTGAACTTTTCAAAGGCTTCGGATTTGTACTTCATAAGATACAAGTGTCCAAATCAACTATGATCATCTGTAAAGGTGATGAAGTAAGAATAACCTCCTCTCCCACTAACTCTTAGCGGTCCATAAACATCTGTATGGATCAAATCCAAAAGATTTGTGGAGCGCTCCGATTGTCTTACAAACAGAGCTTTGGTCATTTTTCGTTTTAAACAAGATTCACAAGTTGGAAGTTCCTCAATGCCACTAACATTTAGTGCTTTGAAAGCTTCTAACTTACTTATCCTATTTTTGGATATATGGCCAAGTCTTGCATGCCAAAGCATGGCATTTCCTTGGATATCTTGCTTCCTTTTGTTTGTTTGAATATGCATTAGTGAAGGTTGGGAATCAAGTATGTACAATCCGTTAGTCAATGTACCTTGTGCAACAAAAGAACCATTCTTTAATGCCAACAATTTCCCATTCGATATTAAAAAATCAAATCTTTCATTATTTAGAACGAGAATTGAAATAATGTTTTTGACAAGATTCGGTACATAGAAAACAGGATCAAGTACAATGCTTTTATTCCCTAAATCTAGCTTGATTATTCCTAGGAATGAGGCAGCAACAGTTGCTCTATTTCCTAGGCGGAGGATCATATCCTTTTCATGCAGACTCCTTCTTTTTTCCATCCCCTAAAATGAGTTACAGAGGTGAGAACTGCATGCGGTATCGAATACCCATGTGGAATAATTTATCGTTAAATGCACTTCAATGAAAAACATACCCTTCTCAAGAGTAGCAAGGTAAGCTTTACAATTTCTCCTCCAATGACCCTTCTCACCACAATAGAAATAATTTGCATTAGTCTTAGCCTTTTTCTTGGCTCTCCCGGAACCCTTCTCGGGTTGCTTCCCTTTAGAGGAATAACTTTTCTTCCTTTTTCCTCCCTTCTTGGGGCCTTTAGGGCCCTTCGACCTGGAGGTGGAAGCAAGCATAAGAGGTTTCTCTTTTTTCAACGTGGCCTCTGCGATCACAAGCATGTTCACCAGTTCATTAATCGTAACTTCTTGCTTGGACATGTTGAAGTTCATAACAAACTAGTCGAACGATGGCGGCAATGACTATAAGATCAAATCTATGTAAAGGTCATTGTACATGATCACATTGAGTCATCTAAGCTTCTCAATAAGACTAATCATTTTGAGACTGTGATCATGGACATTGGAGCCTTCACTCATCCGTGATCTAAAGAGTTCCTTAGAGAGCACGAACCTTTTGTGCCTTGTTTGCACACCATACAACTCTTGCAGGTGCTTATAGATTTGACAAGCATGCTTCATATGCTCATGAGTTTTTTGGAGCTCATTAGTCATGGATGCCATCATGAGGCATCAAACTTGTAGATCATCATCTACAAATCGCGGGAACCGTTCGCAGTCCTTATTAGATGCGTCATCGCCCAATGTGTCCACGGGACATTGATCTAGGATATAAGTCCTCTTATCAGAGTCAAGAATTATTTTAAGGTTCCTAAGCCAGTCTTGGAAGTTAAGCCCGGTTAGTTTATTGGTTTCCAAAATGCTTGAGAGTGGATTTTTGGCCATTTGAGTTGAAGATTTCGAAAATCTACAAGAGGCGAAAAAAAAAGAGTATAAGCATGTGATTGAATTTGATACAGAAAACATGTTTTATGGTCTTTCAAGCATGTTTTTCTCCTACTATTTTATCAAATACTTTACCCCCAAAAAGCATTCGGGAAATCATATTTCCTAGTGAGAATCAAGATCCCAAGGACTTGCAAATAGACCCCCGTGACCGGATGTATATCTACTAGCAATCCGAAGGTAAGCAACTTTTGCTAATTGCATCTTATACAATTCTTGATATATTTTGCCTCACCATTTCATGTAGATCCCCATAATAGGACGACCTCTACATTACTTGGTGTTAAGTCAAACCTACCAATCATTCTTTGATTCAAGACGAGCACCACATCATCCCCCGTGATCGAGTGTATAATGTGTGGGCATTCTTAATTCAAAGATGCATCGTATGCTCAATATATGGTCACAGCTTTCCACTTAAGTGTGACCCCCATGACCGGATGTATATCACACAAAAATGGTAGTGTCATCATGCCATATACTATTGGTAGAAGGCTTGGATTAATTAAAACTCCTTTTAATTTGAAATCTATTTTGACTTAATATTTGAAAACTTAGACTTTCCAGGGGGAGAGGGGATTTTAGCATGTAAAGATCTCATGATTTTATCTTCTTATTTAGGTTCTCTATATCTAGTCTTGCATCGCATACAATAATAGGATATGCAAAGCATAAATAAGTAAATGCGCCTATCATACACCTAGGGTGGGATGACCATAAGCCTTAACCAAGTGATGCACTTAGAGCCATATGTGCATCACTTAGTTGATTTTAAGTGGGTTGATTAAATCTAGCTATTTTATAATTGTATCCCATACATTCATGGGCCTTCAAAAAGTCTTCATGCCTCCAATGGACTCCTTTGCTCCTTGTAACATTTACATGAGAAAGAAATCCTCACTCCTAGTGATTCTACTCTCATAACAATTACAAGATGAATTTTAGAGGCATGCAAACCATAATTTAATACAACTGTTTTTCAACAACTTAAAAATAAATAAAATCAATATTAAAGGCTCATGTTCATCCCCATTCATTCATCATCCATTCAACAATTAAATGAACAATAAATAAACTAGAATTAATAATTAATTCTATCAATTAAATGCTCATCCCATAAACAAATAATTGGTTATGCATAACAATAATGCAACTAACTTTGAGGTTAACTTTAACTAATTTTAAGAAGCACTTAAAAATGTCAAACATAAACTTGAGACCTTACACAACACTTGTACATGAGTCATGTGTGATGCAAAAGACTTTTGAGCGACAAAGGAACATTTTGTGAGCTCAAAAATCGCCCCCAAGGCAACACCATGCAGCTGCCGGCCAGGCTGGGCGCATGCCCAAGCAGTGTGCGCGCACGCTGGCTAAGCAGTGCCTGGCCACGGCCGGCCGCTGCTGGCCGTTCGCCTCTAGGGGGCAATTCAAGCCCCAAAAGTTCAAGTTTTATGCACTAATAAATCTAGCATATGTTCCTAACATATTAACACGCATTTCTGTCCATTTTTCAGATTCAAAACTGCTTCTAAAACTGAAAAATAAGGTGCTCAATCATGCTTCAAAAAAAAAAAAAAAACTAGTCCAAGTAAGAATCATATTCTTCAAAAAACTCCAAACAAACTCCAATCCAATTAGATCCAAAAATGACCAAAACACTTTCAGTCATTCAAAAACATGCTATATCAACATATAACATCAATTAATGCCAAATCAAAATTCAACATTAACAAGTATGAATTAAAACATGCTAGTTATACGAATCAGCAATTAAATCACATAATAACATGCTTTCAACTCATCAAGGATAAGAACCACAAGCATCTTCAATCCACACACTCCAATTCATCAATGAATCAAGTATATGGTGAATTCAATCAGATCATCACATGATCCAATTGTCCACAAAAAATCCAAATAAGTGCATGATATTGGCTCTGATACCACTTGAAGGAACAATCGGCATTAGGATGCACAATAATTCAAAATTAAAACACCAAATCCAATGCCAATCGGTCATCCCAGGGTCATACCATGCAGTATATTCAGAATTAGAAGAAGATACTTACCTTTAGAAGCAAGATCCAAGGAAGAAAACCAAATCTCCAAGTGTTGGCAGATTCGCGACTGGATCTGGTGCAGCGGATTCAGATCTGAATTTAACCAACCAAAAATCTCAATCAATTCAAACAAAAAACCTAGGAGATACCTAACACCTTAGGCTATCTTCATTATAAAATTTGGATCAAATATCGCATCACAGCTTCCATAAAAAATTTGTAAAGTCAGACGATTTGCAGGAAACTGTGAAATAGCGATCTCATGCGAAATCGCATCCAACGTTGATCCACACACCAAAGATGAGATCATAAATCTCCAGATCCTAAGTTGGATTAGATCTGAATATGGAGATGGAGTATGATTGGTTTTTGGGGAGTTTTGGTAAGGAAGAAAAGGAAGAATTCAACATATGGATATCTTGCCTAGAAAGGTTTTTGGAGGGAAACCATTTAGAATTTGATTTTCTAATGTTGAAAATTACACTAAAATTCATCCAGCTCTCTCTATATATATAGAGTGTGGGAGGTGTGATTCCAGGGTGGCATCACACCTCCCATGAGGATGTGGGGATCGAAAATTAGTTGTGTGCAAGTTGACAATTTGAATTTCATCTTGCCAACTTGCCAACTTGGAATCTTATTCCAAATTAATTCAAATCCAATTTGAATTTTTCCTCTTAAAATCCTTGTACTTCCATTAATTAAATTAATCTAATTAATTTAATTAATTGTCCTTGACTTAACAATTAAGTCAAGTAAACTTAACTCTTTAAGTTTACTTTAGTCAACTTAACCCCTTAAGTTAACTTTGATCAATTGATGATCAATGTAGCACCAAATAATTAACTCTTTAATTATTTGCCTAATTTAACTCCTTAAATTAATTGATTAATTTAACACTTAAATTAATCAAGCCAAAATTGATCTTCAAAAGTCTCCCAAAAACCGGCCATGGAAAAAAGGTTATCTTTCTAACACTTAGAAAAATTTCTCCATTAATTAGGAAGGTCGTTTGGCTTTTGTGTGTGACCCATTGGGTTTTACCATTCATTGGGCATATGCTCACAATTTGTTGTGACTTTTGAATATTTAATATTCATTCTAGTTTAAAACTTTTTTTAAACTAGTCAACTCGATTAAATCAATCTCATCAATTGAAGAGTACCTAATCTCCATGGTCGATGTCCAACCTCAAGCCCATGGAGCCCGATTAATTGGTGGAAATGAATGTCTATATGAGAACTGTTTAAAGCTCTACGCGTTCCATGCAAATACAGTCCTTCCGTCTCCTATCTCTCGAAAGAGGCCTAGGGCAAGATATTTGTCAGCTCCCTAATAGCCTCGATTCTATGCTTCTATTCTAAATTTCTGATTCCTTTGAATGACCTCAACTTTGGAAAACTCCTTTGCCAAATTGTCATACCACTTTGTGCAAGGATTTCTTGAAATCGATCATTAATTCATTATAGAATGCATAGGAGATGTACTCGCCCTTTTCAAAAGAGAGGAGTCGGATTCCCCCTTGGATCTCACAAACCTCTATGCCAAGTAGCTCATACCTAATCTCACCTTGAACAGCCCGCTAAGTGACCAAGGATGAGTCAAAGCATGAGGACCGGCACAAGGTTACCATGGATCCTCAAGTCAGAGGACTAATAATATGCACTAGCATAAGCAGGAGAACTAACTACTACCGGCTTGCCACTACGGCTACCTAGTGGAGTCTCTGGTGGGTCTTTAGTGCATTGTTCTCTAACAAGCACCCATTAACATGCACCCGTATCACATACGGTTGCTCATGGAACGGAGCAATATCCAACCCCTTCGATTTATGCATCGTTAGTGCAAGTCTATCTGAATCTTAGATGTCCTGTCTCTGAAGATCCTATGATTTGGAATGTTTTAAGATCACGACCGTGTAAGACTTATTCCATGATCACCACCTAGTGCGTGACCAAGTCCCATAGTCTTAAGTGATCTAAGGACTTCATCCAAATGCTAGTGAAGTAATATGGTGCATGAGATGAATGTGGCCATATACAAGATATCATTCAATCAAGATTGTTTTTACAAGAAAATAGCTTTACAAGGCCAAATCTATTGGCTTGTCGGGCACTATTTCCAACAACTTTTCCTAGTAAATTTAGAGTCTAAGTCTATGATTGCTTGCGAGTCAACGTCTCATTTTTCATGTTCCTAAGATTTTGGGATTGTTTTGGTATTTTAGAGATATGAGATTGGTAAATGAGGTTGTAATTGGTTGTGAGATAAAACATAATAATTTAGCGATGTGATGGTTGATGTGATGTGAGGTTATGAGATTGTTTGTGAGAAATGTTTGAGAGGATTAAAATGATTTGAGTTTTCGTTTTCTATGTTAGTTTTAGAATATTTAAAAAAAAGAAAGTAAAATATAATATAAACTTTTAATAAATTGCATTTTTTGAGTTATTGTTTAAAAATTGACATTGAAATTAATTTATTAATTTAGAAAAATGTAATTCCAATTGAGTAAACAATAATTTTTTCTTGAAACTTATTTCAGCAAATTATTTATCAATTGGATTAGTTAGAAATTTAATTTTTTTAAATAATATATAAAAAGAATAAAAAAATTCGCTTATGTCGAAATTCATTTATTAAATTATTTATTTTTTTCTATTTTTGTATTTTAATATTTGATTTTTTATCTTTTTATTTTGTTGAGCCAATAATTTCTGCCAAAAAATATAATTTTTTTTTTTTGGCAAACTAAATTATATTAGCCACAATTCTTTTCCATCCGTTAATTAAGAATAATTGTAATGAAAATGAATTTAGTGTTGTGTGTTCAATTTGAAAATAAAATTTTGGGTGATATTAGTAAGAAAATTATATTATTATTAAAAAAAAATTTCGCCAACTACGTTTCATGATTTACAAAATCGATATTGTTTAAGGTACTTTTATTTGATCATGAAATTTTTGAAAATATCCATTCTAATAAAACATAATTAAATATTTAAATCCAAAACATGAAGAAAAATAAATTATTTAGTGTGAATAAAAATGTCGAAGAGTAAAAATTCCCACATAATGTGCTTGTATAAAAAAATCATAATTACATGAAAATATAACATATTGCTATAATAAATTATATATTCTTGCAATTAAAAAAAAAAATCTGAAATCCTAGGTACATGAATATATAACACATTCTTGGCAAAAAAAATCAGCATTTGTTGCATAAAAAGAAAAAGAAAAAAAACTCTTTTTTGATATTTATTTTAAGCAAAATTATAATTCATATTACTTTTTACAAAAATGTAAAAATTAATTAATTAACTATTAAAGGATAAAAGATATATGATAAATATATATATTATATAATGAGCTATTATAATTTTTATCACTAGTTTTATGGGCCACTGGAAATTGAGCCTTTATAGATGGGCCCTCAAAAATCATTTTCGTGGGCTATTTGAATTGGACCCTTGTACATAGGCCTTTGAAAACATATCAACACATGCAAGGGCGACAAAAATGAATTGGCCTACTTAAACAATCTTACGAGGTTGTTTTACGAAGTGTCCATAAATTTGCCTCTAATTGGATTATTTTGGGATAGTCTAGCACATAGTGGAAGTTATATGAAAGTTGGTGATGGTATTTATTCATCTCAACCTAGCATACAAGTTAAATTACAAAGTAAAGAAAGATGGCATGACACTGATATATTTATTGTTTGTGGATTTATAATAGTTCTTTTCCAATCAATGTTGTGAATTCACCATATTTTCAACTAATGTTAAGTTGGATAGAAACAATGGGGCATGGATATAGTGGTCCTTTTATCATGCTTTAAGAGTTCCTTTACTTAAAGTAGCGAAAACTCAATGCCAGTTGACTATTGATGCTCTTCGAATTGAATTAGTTTGGACTGATTAAAGTTTATAGGTCATTAATAAAGTTTAGTTGATCATTGATATTTTCTAATGATGTGATTTTAATCTTATTTATGTGTATGGTGTGTAATTGTTTTCAAAGATGAATTATGAAGGATATTTGGTAGTGATGCACCAAAGTTGAAGAAGATTGCTATAAATATATTGAGTCAAACCTCATCTTCTTCCGTATGTAAGCCCACTTTGAGTGTATTTCAATACTTCCATACTAAGAAGAGGAACAAGTTGGAGAATTAAAGACTAAAATATTTTGTCATAGTTTATTATATTTTTGCTTGCAAAATCGGTAAGAATTAATAACTCTACTTTTATGTTGTTTTTACTTAAGTTTTATATTTCTAGTAATTATTCGCATTTTAAATTATTTTAGTACTTGCAAATTAAAAGTTATATTTCAATTATTTGTAGTGGCATACTAAGAAAAAAGTAGTATAATCCAATTGATTATGAATGCATTGATAAGGTCGGCTTTTAGATAATTGAATTGGAGCCAAGTGAAGGGCTTGATTCTAATGAGTTGGAAGAAATGCTTTAGGAGGAGTTATGTAAGGAAAATTAACATCCACCTAGAGGTTAATTATATGCTTGATTATTTAATATTTATTCACTAATTGTGTTAATATGTAACTTTCTTGCTATTTTGTTCATATAATATTGTTATTTGTCTAGGCGATGAAGATGACATGTATAACCAATGATCAAGTTGATTTGTCAAAACATGGTGGTATGAGTTTGAGCTCTAATGATGGTGAAATAAACCGTATTTTAAGACGACAAAGAAATCACCTCATTGATGAAGATGGTGAATAAAGACTTTAGGGCTTGGGCGCATTGTAATTTTTGACACATGAGTTTATTTCTTTGAAGTTCAATGATGAATAGCTATATTTGGATGCTCGGTGGTTGAACTTGGATTTTGTTTAATTCCTATTGAATTATGTTGGACATTTAGTGTGACATAATTTATTTTATTATGTTAAATATTGAACTTGAATGTTGAAGGGATGTCAATTCGTATTAATGTTAAAAAGTTATGTTGTACTATTTGAATTAGATTATATATTTGTAATTGATTAATTGTTAAATGGTATTTTCTAAAGAACAATTCTGAAAAATAAAAAAGAAAATGACTAAACCATGAGGAAAGTTTCTTAATTTTTTTCTATATTATTGGAATTTTCTACTTTTTTTTTTGCTAATATTATTAATAATATATATTTATAAAATAATATACAATTATTAAATCATTGTGGCGACACATGGATCAAATCTGTTGAAATGATCAAACCAATAACTAGTTAAGCCATTCGTTCAATGCCCGGTTTAGTTTTCAAAGTATTTGGCTTAACCTATTAGTGAAGTAACATTATGAATATTTAGATTTGTGATCCCTGTGCAAATATGGTTCTTCCATTGTCTAATCTCTTTATCAAGGTAAGGACTTGAGATATTGGTGCCCTTTAGGCCCCAAAGACTAAAGAGATTATACTTGTAATTCTATTTTTTGAAATATGTCCAAGTTTTACATGCTACAAGTGTGGCGGTGTTTAGATTATCTAACTTTCTCTTATTACTTTATTGAATATGCATCACTGTTATGAAAAGTTTTTAAGAGTTTATAGTCCTTTTAACAGTACTTCACATATGACCAAAGAACCATTCTTTATTGCTTTAGTGGTCCCATTCTCAATTACAAATTTATATCCCTCCACATCTAATGTTGGTAGGTATATTAATTCATTGATATGACTAGTACGTACAAATATTATTAAGCACCAAATCCTTCTATTGTCCTAGACTAAGGCAAACCTCATCAATGGCTTCGATTGCAACTTTTGCTTTATTGCGAAGGTGGAGGTTTATATCTCCTTTGTCCAAATCCTTTTTTGTTCTTATTATCTGTAAACCCTTACAAATATGAGAACAACAAGTAGTATCAAAGACTTATGATGCATCATTAACGGACAAATTAACTTCAGCTAAATATACCCTTCTGAGGGAGAGTTGCAAGATATTCTTTGTAATTCTGTTTCAGTATCAAGGTTTTTACAATGATCACACATGACATCCTTTTGATTAGCTTTGTTTTTTTTTTTTTTTTCTTTGTTCCCACCTATAGCCTTAGTTGGTTTATTTGCCTTTGAAGAATCCTTCTTCTTCCCTCTTTTATATCCTTTAAGCTTAGATTAGGAGTTACTAGAAGCCAACATGGGTTTGTCCATTTTTCATAGTTGCTTATGTTGTTTTTAACTTGTTAGTCAACTCATTGATTGTGAATTCCATTTTATGCATGTTAAAGTTCATGACTAATAGGTCGATTGAGCTAGAAAGTAGTTGAAGGATCAAATCAATGTATAGTTCATTATTCATGACCACATCTAAGTTAGCGAGCTTTTCAATAAGAGCTAACTTCTTTAGGTTGTGCTCATTGACACTCGAGTCATCAACCATTCTAACTCTAAAGAGCTCTTTTGGTGGTCTTGCACTTGACACAACTTTTATAAGTGCAAGTGAATTTTCGAACAATGTTTCATCTTTTGAAGTTGTTTTTGGATCTCATTCGACATGAAGGCAAGCGTGAGGCATTGGGTTTGGAGGTCATCTTCTATTCAATTTGTGAACATTTCAAGAAGTTCCTACTTGTATCATCTGATAAAGTATCCAGAGCAATTGATCAAGGACATAGATGCAATGTTCCGAGTCAAGAATAAGTTTTAATTTTCTTGTCCAATCATTATTAGTTTAGTCATATTACTTTGTTGTTGTTGAGCATCATTGTAAGTGGAATTTTGCCCATTTTATCTCTACAAAAATACGAGGAAGAGAATGTAAGCATTTATTCGAATTAGTGAAATATAATGATTCATTAATCAAGTTTATCACCCAATATTTACTCAAATTCCACAACCCTCACATGAAACTAAAGAAATTACTTTTCCTAGTAGATTTAGAGTCTAAGTCTATGATTGCTTGTGAATCAATATCTCATTTTTCATGTTCCTAAGATTTTGGGATTGTTTTAGTATTTTAGAGATATGAGATTGGCAAATGAGGTTGTGATTGGTTGTGAGAGAAAACATAATAATTTAGTGATGTGATGGGTTGATGTGATGTGAGGTTATGAGATTGTTTGTGAGAAATGTTTGAGAGGATTAAAATGATTTGAGTTTTTGTTTTCTACGTTAGTTTTAGATTAAGAATATTTTAAAAAAAAAGTAAAATATAGTATAAAATTTTAATAAATTGCATTTTTTGAGTTATTGTTTAAAAATTGACAATGAAATTAATTTATTAATTTAGAAAAATGTAATTCCAACTGAGTAAACAATAATTTTTTCTTGAAACTTATTTCAGCAAATTATTTATCAATTGGATTAGTTAGAAATCTAATTTTTTTAAAATAATATATAAAAAGAATTAAAAAATTCGCATATGTTGAAATTCAATTATTTATTTTTTTCTATTTTTGTATTTTAATGTTTGATTTTTTATTGTTTTATTTTTTTGAGCCAATAATTTCTGCGAAAAAATATAATTTTTTATTTTTGGCAAACTTAATTATATTAGCCACAATTCTTTTCCATCCCTTAATTAAGAATAATTGTAATGAAAATAAAATTAGTCTTGTGTGTTCAATTTGAAAATAAAACTTTGGGTGATATCAATAAGAAAATTACATTATTATTAAAAAAAATTCGCCAACTACGTTCATGATTTACAAAATCGAAATTGTTTAAGGTACTTTTATTTGATCATGAAATTTTTGAAAATATCCATTCTAATAAGACATAATTAAATATTTAAATCCAAAACATGAAGAAAAATAAATTATTTAGTGTGAATAAAAATGTCGAAGAGTAAAAATTCCCACATAATGTGCTTGTATAAAAAAATCCTAATTACATGAAAATATAACATATTGCTGTAATAAATTATATATTCTTGCAATTAAAAAAAAATAAAATTCTGAAATCCTAGGTACATGAATATATAACATATTCTAGGCAAAAAAAATCGGCATTTGTTGCATAAAAAGAAAAAGAAAAAAAACTCTTTTTTTATATTTATTTTAAGCAAAATTATAATTCATATTACTTTTTACAAAAATGTAAAAATTAATTAATTAACTATTAAAGGATAAAAAATATATGATATATATTACTATATTATATATATAGATGCGCATGGCACTATAGCCACGCGCGTGATTTTCTTCTGACTTTCCTTTTTCTTCCCCCCCCCCTCAATTTCTCTTAAAACGACATTGTTTTCTTTAATTTTATGTTTACTGAATGCGTGGAAGGGTGTTTTAATTTTGAGAGAAAATCAAAACTAAATTCCTACTCAAATTTCGCTTTGCTCCATCAGTTGCTACAGTATCTAAGCAACAAACCAGATTACGATGGGTTTTGTGTATTTTCTCGATTGCTACAGTCTCTTAGAGGCCAACCTAGGTTACAATAGGTTTTATGAATTTATTTCTTCTTCATTCTTTCAAAGTGATTCGATGGTTGATTTTTCTTTTTTTGTTTTTGTGCTTTTAGTTAAAGGCCAGGGTGCTCTTTAGGGGTGATGTGCATGTAAATCTTTAAAAAAGTAGGGGTAGATTGACCATTGCTTGTGTGGTTTCTCCAAGAGTAGTTTCTGATTCCGCTCTTTCCAGACTTGTCTTGATTGTTATACAAACATTGTATATTATCTCTACCTTTTGTGTGTAATATGTGTGTTGCACTTTTCTCGAATCTTTGTGGAATTATTGGTTTTATATATCGGGCATTAGCTTATTAGATATTCTTAATATTACTGGCTATCATTTTCTTGATTTTCTCAAAATTATGTTTACATTGATTACTCCTATGTCCAGCTCTATTGCTAGTATATTTGTTTTGGCTTAATGTTCTTGATATGTATGGTGAAGATGTACCATGATTTATGCTACTTATATTTCTGCAGATGTACAAAGGAGTAAAGTTATGTTCATCTTGCTTTATTGAGTAAAATTATGTGAACTTCTTTATTTACACCATCTGATGATTCAGTTTATATATCTTTAGTTTTTTTCTTAATTAATCAAATTAAGTTCAAGATGTCATGGGTCTAAAACATAGGAAATTTTTGCTCAAAGCAATGAGTTTGTTGCAAGATGCAGAGTTTTTTTGCAATAATTCATGAGATTTTGTTCACCCTTTTTCTAAGCTATATTTTATAACATCACTTGAAGCTAATCTAGAATGACATAGTAGATCAAATTTTGTTAACGTTGTCGTATTAGAACTTTTGCGCTCCACTGTTTTGGGATAATGGACTATGGTCTGACTACAAGTTTTACAGAAGTACACCATTCTACATAAAATTACCAATACAACATTTTTGGTGATGCTAAAATGCTGAAGCAAAGAACAATCAGAACCATGCAAATTAGAACAATGAAATGTATCAGTGGAATACAATTGATACGTAAACTTTTAGGTGCAATAATTGCTAACTTGTTTTTTTCAACGTTGTCTCAAATTAATATATAGCTAGAATCTATGTTTGAACAGAAAAATGCTTTGAACTTTCTATGAGTGTTGATAGTCAAAATGTAAAAACCACTAGAATGCAATTTCCTAGAATTGATTCTGCCTCTCCTTGTCTAGTGACTATATGAACTTCTACTTAGATGGTTGTAGCTCATTTGACTACGCCTTGAATTTTACATAAACTCTTTGGTGTTAAACATAGTACAAAGTAATGTATCTGACCTAATGATTCAATTAGTTAAATGAGATCGTAATTTACTAGAACAAAAGAAAACTTCTTCATCATCGTTATGATATTCGTACATCAACTTATCATATAAGCATCTGGTAGCCTACTCAATAACACTTAATATTGAATTTCGGGAACAAATTTTGACTTGTGCATCAACATTTTTGAATCAAAATTCTTTAACATCAATTGAATCAATCTTCTTATGCTTGCTCACATAGAGTGTCCCAGGCATCATTTTCGAACGTGGAGCTAGGATTCGATGTTATCCTCTTACAAAGAAAAGAGCATAACCTGTTGTCCCTTTGGGTGCAAATTATTGGTTGATTGACATCCCCATTAGTAATTGTTGATGAAATTCAAACCAAGTTGTTGAAAAGAAAGGAGGCAACAAGTGTGAAAAGGCAAGGGCATATGATTTAGCTTGCCAAGTAACATTTTATTATCCTGAGTCAAGACGCAGTTTAGCATTCTAAAAATTGTCAAAGATAGAAAAAGTAGTTACACATAGAAGAGATTATTAAAAGATTACTAAATGATGGTAAACATAATATTCGACACTAATATTTCATCTCCTTCACAGGTATTAATAATTTTGTATCTCTTTGACTGTACAAAAAATTGTGGCACTAGTTAAGTTGGGGGAGAAAATCAATAGTAAAAAGACTCAAATAAGCAAATCTTGTAGTGTTCATCCGGAATTTCTCATTTACACGAGCATGGTGAGGCTATGAGTAGCATATTTGTAGCATTACTTATATAGAATGTGTTTTGAGATGAAGTTGACGGATATGTTTGGTAGTGTTTGCTAAACTCTTGTTCTACAATTTAGAATTGCTGAGAACTGAGGGTATAGTTTGTGTAATCTCTGTTTGGTGCCCAAATTCAAAAGCAGTACTAGATTTTCTCTTTTTTGTTTTTGGTAGGTTTAGTGGCTTCTTTATCCTTTTGATGGAATTTGGGAGGATTGGTAGGGTTTAGCAAAGTAATATTCTGAAAACACCACATAAACACTTCATGTTATTTGCTCCAATATTGATTTTCTATCTAGATCAATTTGTTGTGATATTCTCTTCTTGTTTTCCTCCTTAATTCTCTAAGTCATTTACAAATTAAGTCTCATAGTTGGTAAATTATTAGGAAAGTGCATGTCCAATACATTATTGCATCGCTTACATGAATTTGGAATTAGTTTTTTTATTCAGTGGTTTTCAATGATTTGTAATTTTACGTGGCCTTTTCATTGTATTGTATTAGAAATATGGGACTGAGTTCACATACCAGTGGGAAATAAAAAAGAGATTATAATCCAATTTTTAGATCATTGCTTAAATTTGTTAAAAATTTGTCTTGATATTTGCAAGCCATTGAGTGCATCAGTTAGTTTCTTAAAAGAAGGCAAAAGGGATAATTGAAGTGGTCTTATCTCTTAAATATTCAGATAATAAAAAGAAAAGGAAAAATGGATTGAAACAATTATAAATTCCATTGAGTTTGTTTGACTTGAGTGAACTAATGAAAATTCAATTATTTCAATTGCATTATGTAATTTTTCAAATTAGTCAAAGAGTTGATACCGATTTTATGAATAACTTTACTTTTCATCAAATCATCCTCAAACATAAAATATGTTAACGAGACTTGGTCTATGTAGATATTACAAAAAATTTATTTGATCTATTAATGTTAATTGCATTTTGTCTTAAAAAATAAAATTAATTATTATTTTAAAAACAATAGATAAAATCTCTACAATATATAAGTCCACGGGCTCAACACCGTGCGTTGTGTGCTGTACCTTTTCTAGTATATTATATAATGAGCTATTATAATTTTTATCACTAGTTTTATGGGCTATTGGGAATTTGGCCTTTATAGGTGGCCCTGAACAATAATTTTTATGGGCTATTTGAATTGGGCCCTTGTAGATAGGCCTTTGAAAACATATGAGCACATGTAAGGGCAATAAAAAAGAATTGGCCCACTTAAATAATCTTAAGATGTTGTTTTAAGAAGTGCCCATATATTTGCCTCGAATTGGATTATTTTGGGATAGTGTAGCTCATGGTCAAAGTTATATGAAAGTTGGTGATGGTATTGATTCATCTCAACCTAGCATACAAGTTAAATTTCAAAGTAAAGAAAGATGGCATGAAACTGATATATTTATTGCTTTGTAGATTTATAATTGTTCTATTTCAATCAATGTTGTGAATTCATCATATTTTCAACTAATGTTAAATTGGATAGAAACAATGGGGCATGGATACATTGGTCCTTTTGTCATGCTTTAAGAGTTCCTTAACTTAAAGAAGCAAAAACTCAATGTCAGTTGACTATTGATGCTCTTTGAATTGAATAGGTTGAAATTGATTTCACAATTATAGGAGATGATTGGACTGATTAAAGTTTATAGGTCATTAATAAATTTTAGTTGATCATTGATATTTTTTAATGATGTGATTTTAATCTTATTTATGTGTATGGTGTGTAATTATTTTCAAAGATGAATTATGGAGGATATTTGGTAGTGATGCACGAAAGTTGAAGAAGATTGTTATAAATATATTGGGTAAAACCTCATCTTCTTCTATATGTAAGCATAATTTGAGTGTATTTGAATGCATCCATACTAATAAGAGGAATAGGTTGGAGCATCAAAGACTAAAAGATCTTGTCATTGTTTATTATAATTTTGCTTCCAACATTAGTAAGAATTAATAATTCTACTTTTATGTTGTCTTTACTTAAGTTTTATTTTTCTAGTAATTATTTACATTTTCAATTATTTTAGTACTTGCAAACTAAAAATTACATTTCAAAAGTTACGGTGTTTGTATTGGTAAAAAATGAAAAAGGTAGTATGATCCATTTGATTATGAATGCATTGATAAAGTGAGCTTTTAGATAATTGAATAGAACTAAGTGGAGAGCTTGATTCTAATGAGTTGGAAGAAATGCTTGAAGAGGAGCTATGTAAGGAAAATTGACAACCATCCATAGGTTAACTATAGGGATAAATAGCAGACACCCCCAATATATAGACCCATGTGCACTTTGCCTCCTAATCACCACAGGTGTGCAGAATAATTACCCAACCTTTGGTGAATGTGCCTAAATACCCCCTCATTCCATTTTTTGACAAAATATTCCATCGGAGATTCTGAAATACTTTGAGTATGTTGCACTTTACCTCCTCAACTTTAACAAAATGTGCATTTAACAATCTAATCACTCTAAAATATCACACTTTTATCATTAAATTTTTATTTTTATAGAATAAAGTGAAATATTTTATAAAAAATACTATCACACACTAATCACTTATCAATATATGGAAAGTTAAATTAGTTTGAGCTATCATATAATTTTAAATTAATTTTGTATTATATTTTCCTTGGTTTATATACATGAGATGATTAAAACTAATTTTAAAATTATATCCTAATTGATTTTTATATCAATATAATATTATGCATATTTGTTAGCAAATGGTATTTAAATATTTTTAATTTAAATAGAGTAATAAATGAGAAAGATAATATTGATATTAAGATATATATTATTTTCTATCAATATTCATCCATCTAGCGTCACCTATCTCAATCTCATTCAAATTAAAACTCTTAACCACTTACACTCTTAATTATACAAATAAGCACAAATTTATAAGTACTCCACAACGATCATTTGGTAATAGAACCCTAAAATTAATTTTTAATTATCTTACACACATCAATTTAGAAAATTTTTAACTATTAAATTAGTTTATACATTTCAAATAACTCAAATTGACAGAACATGTGATATACTGATAATTAAGTAATATATGACAACAATTTTGACAAAATATTTTACTTTATTCTATCAAAATAAGAATTTAATGCTTAGGATAACATTTTAAGTTCTTTAGGTGGCTAAATATAAATTTTTTAAAACATCAGGGGGCAAAGTGCAACAACTTTAAAATATATCGCCAAAAAATGGAATGAGGGGGTATTCAAGCACATTTAACAAAGGTTGGATAATTTATCCGCACACTTACAACGGTTGGAGGGCAAAGTGCAAATGACCCTCTACGTTGAGGAGTTATTTGCTATTTACCCTTAATTATAAGCTTGATTATTTAATATTTATTCACTAATTGTGTTAGTATATAACTTTCTTGCTATTTTGTTCATATTATATTGTTATTTGTTTAGATGATGAAGATGACATGTGTAACCAATGATCAAGTTGATTTGTAAAAGTTTGGTGGCATGAGTTTCTCTAATGATGGTGAAGTAAATCATATGTTAAAACAACAAAGAAATCAGCTCATTGATGAAGATGGTGACTGAAGACTTTGCGGCTTGGGTGCATTCTAATTTTTGACACATGAGTTTATTTCTTTGAACTTGTTATTTTGTTTAATTCCTATTGAATTATGTTGAACATTTAGTGTGACAAAATTTATTTTATTATGTTAAATATTGGACTTCAATGTTGAAGGGATGTCAATTCCTATTATTAAAAAGTTATGTTATACTATTTGAATTAGACTACATATTTGTAATTGATTAATTGTGAAATGGTATTTTTTAAAGAACAATTTGAAAAGAAAAAAAATATGACTAAAACATGTGGAAAGTTTCTTATTTTTTTTTCTATATTATTAGAATTTTCTACTTTTTGTTTCTAATATTATTAATAATATATATAATAGTATATAATTATTATGTCATCATGACATCACATGGATCAAATCCCTTGAAACGATCAAACCAATAACTAGTAAAGCCATCGATTCATTACTTGGTCTAGTTTTCAAGCATTAGGCTTAACTTATTAGCGAAGTAACAATGTGAATCTTTGGCTTTGTGATTCCCATGCAAATATGGCTCTTCCTTTGACTAATCTCTTTATCATGGTAAGGGCTTGAGATATCTGTGCCCTTATAGGCCTGAAGAGATTAAAGAGATTATACTTGTAATCCTATTTTTTAAAATATGCCCAAGTCTTACATGCCACAAGTGTGGCGGTGTTTAGATTATCTAACTTTCTCTTGTTACTTTATTGAATATATATACATCATTGTTGTGGAAGTTTTAAGAGTTCATAGTCCTTTTGATAATATTTCACGTGTGACCAAAGAACTATTCTTTATTGCTTTTGTGGTCCCGTTCTCAATTACAAATTCATATCCCTCCATATCTAATGTGGGTATGGATATTAATTTGTTGATAATGAAGGGTACATACAAATATTATTAAGCAACAAATCCTTCCCTCGTCCTAGACTAAGGCCAGCCTCATTAATGGCTTCAACTGCAACTTTTGCTCCATTGCTAAGGTGGAGGTTTATATCTCATTTGCCCAAAGCCTTTTTTGTTCTTGTTATCTGCAAGTCATTACAAATATGAGAGCAACTAGTATCAAAGAATTATGATGCATCATTAACTAACAAATTAATTTGAACAAAAAAAATATACCCTTTTGGGGGAGAGTTGCAAGATATTCTTTGTAATTTTGTTTCAATGTCATGGTTTTTACAATGATAACACACGACATCCTTTTGATTAGCTTTGTTTGATTGTTTTTTCTTGATCCCGCCTATAGCCTTAGTTGGGTTATTTCCCTTTGAAGAATCCTAGTTAATAAGTATCAGAACCCTTCTTAATTGTCATGATTTTTTTCTTGATCCCGCCTATAACATTGTGGGTCCATGTCACTTGTGCCTTGTTCCAACCGAAAATTTCTTTTGCTGGTGATCAACATATGAAACTTGCCCTTGGAATTTTAATAGTTCCTCCAACCTCTTTCACAAAGGTATAGCACCGTTCTCTCAATCATGTTGTTTTATTGTGAACCATTTCCTAATTCTTTTCTTAAGTGATATTTTTTTATTCTTTTTGATTTTGCATTTTTCAGATTCGCATGATATGTAAGCAAGTTCATGGTGCCTACACACAATGTTGTAAGTGCTATACAAATTACCACACAATGTGCGCATCAAGAGCAAGATACCATATGGAGGTGTGATGACTTCAAAACTATTTTTCTGTTACTATGTTCCTTTAAAGTGCTATAGTTGAGAGTTGATAGTATAATATGTTTTTTAATTCTTAAAATTTATACATTAATAGTATTGAGATTTGATGCCTAGTTGTTCAAGGATAGTGATGTATAGTTTGATGGCTTTTTGCATTAGGATTAATCAAACTCTATTTATTTTAATTTAGATATTAAATGAAAAGTGATTTTCTCCGGTATTTAATTATCTATGGAGTGCATTTTCTTATGTCACACTTTTGCATCTATTCAGCTGCATTGCCTGAAAAAGAATGGTAATGAATATACACAAGTACTTTCATATTGTGGATTTCCGACCTACAACCTTAGTTGTGTGTGGGTTTGTGAAAGAGCAGCATAGCAGAGTGTGTTGTAATTTTTTGAAGTGTTGGCCACTATCCTATTCTTTATCATTAGGACTTGGACTGGTTCTTAATAAGTTATCCATTTATTACTACTAAATAGCCCAATTTTTATTTATGTCTCTAGGCTACTTTAATCTAACTAATTGGTTTTTATAGTCTATTCACTGAATAGCCCATCATCCTTTTATACTTGAATTGTTTTACTCTGTCTCTAATAATTAGTTTTTTATGAGTTATTCTGAATAGTCCAACAGATTTCTTATTTTTATATTGACAATTATTAGCCCATCATCTTGTTGTTCATACAGACTTGGGCTGTTCTCTTACTATAATTAATTAGTGGCATTTTGAATTATGCCTTGATAGATAGACCTCTAAAAATATACAAACACTTTTAAGGGCATTAATCATGAAATTGGCCTACTTAAGTGAGTATTAGGGGCTATTTTAATATATGCTTTTATATATTTGCCTTTAATTATATTATTTTGTTGTAGTGTTTGTTAGTTTTGGATTGAGAATATTTAAAAAAAATATTAAATATAATAGAAAATTTTAATAAACTACATTTGAAAATGAATTAATTTATTAATTTAGAAAAATATAATTCCAGCTAAGTAAACAATAATTTTTTTCGTCAAACTTATTTCAGCAATTTTTTTATTTATTGGATTATTTAGAAATTTATTTTTTTTAAATAATATATAAAAAGAATGAAAAAATGCGCATATGTCGAAATTTAATTATTAAATTATTTATTTTTTTCTATTTTCTATTTTCTATTTTAATTTTTTTAATTTTTAATTTTTTTGAGCCAATAATTTCTACCAAGAAGTATAATTTTTTTTATCAAGCCAAACTATATCAATCAACGTTCTTTTTCATCTTTAGTTTAGAATAATTACAATGAAAATAAAATTACCCCTGTGTGTTCAATTTGAAAATAAAATTTTGGATGATATCAATAAGAAAATTATGTTATTAATAATTTTTTTCGTCAATTACATTTCAAGATTTACGAAAATGAAATTATTTAGGGTACTTTTGTTTGATCATAAAATTTTTGAAAAAAACCATTCAAATAAAACATAATTAAATATTTAAATCCGAAACATGCAAAAAATAAATTATTTGGTGCAAATAAAAATATCAAAGAGTAAAAATTCCCACATAATGTGCTTGTATCAAAAATCTTAATAACATGAAAATATAGCATATTGCTATAATAAATTACATATTATTACAATTAAAAAGAATAAAATTATGAAATCCTAGGTACGTGAATATATAACACATTCTTGGCAAAAAATCAGCATTTCTTGCAAAAGAAAAGAAAAATAAAAAGAAAAAAAAATGTCACTTAAGTGAGGCGTGAGAGAGAGAGAGAGAGAGAGAGAGAGAGAGAGAGAGAGAGAGAGAGAGAGAGAGGCAAAGTGAGGTTAGTGAGAAAGAGAAAGGAAAAGGTGAGGCATGAGATGGAGATAGAAAATTCAATTGTAAAGGAGGGTTTTTGAGATAGTAAAGCCACTTGCTCCTAAGACCGAGACTTTATCTCACATTCAAATGTGTGCTCACTTATGTTTCACATTTCTAAGGTTTTACCCCACAAGCAATCGTAGGCTATGTGACCTTATCCATGCCTCAGTGGTAGAGCTTGTGAACAACTTACAAGGTATACAACTCCTTGCTGATTGCATCATATGCAACCTCTAGGCTATTTTCCCTTACTTTTTATGCAAGCCCACAATTCGTAGCCATTTGTACTACTTCATCTGAAGCCTAACTCATTAATCGACAAGGAACTAACTCAATCATGGCATCCCATAAGTCATCACGACTACCACAATTAATAAAGTCCCAGGTGCGTCTTATGCTAAAGTAGTAGTTCGCACATGATAGCATTGTGCTACACATCTATTGATGGAAGCATGGACTATCAATCCAAGTTTAATCATGCACCTTCACTTGATAGTTTGAAGACTTGGACTTTCCAAGTGAGTGGTTCATTATAAGACCTTATCATTATTTTAATTATCTTATTTTCATGCACTCATGCACATTGAAGGATAAATAAAACATAAATATGTAGAAAAGCCTAGCATACATCTAGCTATAATGGATGACCTTGAGCATACCTAATGGTGCATTGGAGCCTTTGGTGTACCATTGGTCAATCTAAGGTGAAACTAAATGATAATAATTCCTAACCATTACATGCAAGTATCTTATACATGCATAGGTCTTGATGCTTCTATTGCTCTTCTTTGCTCCTTGAACTCCTTGCATAATCCATTAAAAGCAAAGAGAAACCTCACCAACCTATAAGCCTAATCTTATTACATTCCAACATCTAAAGATTCCTTGAAAATATTGGTAGTCTTCATTGGTTGAAACACTAGATAGTTAAACAACTGCGTGATAATTGTTCAACAAAAATTCTCAACTTCTTTATGGTGGAATTCAGCATGATATGTGGTTTATCCTCTACACTAGATAGTTAAACAACTGCGTGATAATTGTTCAACAAAAATTCTCAACTTCTTTATGGTGGAATTCAGCATGATATGTGGTTTATCCTCTATCAACGAGTATATGGTTAACATTTTGCTCCTGTATGAATTTTAAAACATAAAATGGCCAAATGGCCTATAGTGAGATTTTGATCCCAGCAACTAGTTCTCTTGTAAAGGCAACAGTAGAGCAACAATAATGGTTTTTACTTTATAGGACATGGTCTATATAGTCTCAACATCTTATCAAAGATTTTTTTTGGGAAAAATTCTCTTAAAGGCACAACATTTCATTTGTCGTATGTCAGCAAATCTCTAACTTATCAATTGGAGCTATTGAATTTTTATGATTTTTAGTTAGGGTGCTTTATAATAATGGATAGGATTTTCTCCTTTGTTGGCTCATAATTAGTTAAGGATGCTCAATAATAATGGATTGGTTAACACATTATTTTCTTCTTTGTTGGCGTGTCACATGAACCCACTCACCACTATCAATAATCTTGGTATGTAGAATTCATATCCAGCTTAATCATTTTATTAATAAGTAGAGTCTTCACTAATATTGATTCAAACTCCCAAGCTAAAGCATTTATTATGCTCCCATGGGCATAGATGAGGCAAAGGCATCCTTGTTCCCTTGCAGAACACATGTGGCATCTACCACTATTGTAGCTCTAGCATAATTTGTGGCGACGTCATATTTAGTGTTAAGAATTATTTTTCTATCTCTTATCAATGTCATGATCTTATCTTTGAATACAAAGCACTTCTTTATTGGATGACTAACAACTCGATGATACTTCCAATACTTTAAGTTATTCACTCATCAAATTTTTTCATGCCATTTTGGTTATGGTTGTTCAAACAACTTCTAAGGCAACAATCCATTGGATATGTAAGGGACATCATATTCTAGATATGGATAGTCTTTTTCTTGCATTTCCTTCAGCATCCGCTTGCTTGTTTAAACAAATTGATCTCCAACTTCCTTACTAGCCTTTTTGTCGTTTGTGGGAAGTCTTGATAAAAGTTGCCCCCATGGCCCTGAATGTCATAATAGAGATCTTTATATTCTTTTTGCTTTTTTTTTTTTTTGAATTTTTCTTAACCTTTTCTTTGTCCTCCACATGAATTCCAACTCCATGATTGGCAATGCTGAGCTACATATCATGGGCATGGGCAGCCAATTCTTTAAGGTTGTGAGGTTTGGTTCCTTGAAGTATGTATAAAAATCCCTGATGCATACCTTACATACACATCTCTATTGTAGATATCTCAGGAAATTTTTGCTTATAGTTCAAACTTAGTGCATGCCAAACAAAATATATTTTACTGAAGATAACATCAATTAAAAAATATATTCATTAGTATTATATTTATTCTTCCTTTCGTGTCTACCCTGCACACCTATCTCCCTCAATTAGAAAACATATTTATTGATATCATATTTATTTTAGTAAAGATAAAAACAATTATAAATTTATTGTAGTAAAATTTCAACTTGTGTTTGTTGAAGCTTTCTAACTTTTGAAGTTTTTAGCTATTGGTATCTACTTTTTCCAATAAACTTTCTTACATTCCCCCAATTAAGTTTCTCTCAAGTTCTTTAGCAATAAAGGTGGGGTGGGGTTGGGGGGGGGGAGGGAGAGAATGGTTGTTGTAGTCCACTATTAGCTTTTTTTTTTTTTTTCATTTTCCATTGATAAGTCAAATCATACTTACAGTCATGAGAGTTGTGTAGAAGCAATTCAATAATTTCCTTTTCATATGATTTCAACTATAAATGGATTTAGGTTCTAAGTCAATATAATAGTCGAATACATTACTTTTTAGTGAATGCACAAACTACTTCACAAGGAGATTGCTTTAAGTTCATGAATTATTGCATGGCTCTAAGAATTAAGTGACAAACTGTTTTGTGTTTCTTTTTCCATTGGAGATTTTGTGATTGATACCCCATTGGCATTCTCAAATAGTCAGTTTGCTTTGTTTAGAGCTTGAATACACAAGTGAGCTTTGAGTGGGAATGCAATATTGAGTTTTGATGGTATTGGTGATCATATCCTATAGTTGTTGGATGGATAATGTAGTAGTGACAAATGAGGAGTGGTTAACTTTTTACTCAAATTTTTAGTTGCAAGGGGAAATTTTATCAACATGTTTTTCCTTTGCTGCATAACCAAGAGAAGTGCGGTTGTGGATAAATTCTCTAATGTGGGAGTGCTAAAACTTGTTCATGAGTTGTTCAATTTGTAAAGTCTTATCTTAAATAATTTTTTGTAGGTCTGCAATGGATTGTGCTATTAGAACTAGTTGTTCATCCATCATTCTTGCTTCATTCACCATAGCAAGGAATTTAACAAAAGGTTTGAGATAGGATTCGTCTCCTTTGGACTCTAGAGTTTGAATCATTAAATAGATCGGAATCAACAATGCTACCCCAATAATAGGTTGATTAACTGCATCAACAACAGAGTCAAAAACATCTTTCTCGTTAGAAAGAGTTGCATCTTTTTAGGAACCACTAAATCTTTGTGATTAACTTCAAGATTCACCATGTGGGGGAAAGAAATGAGGGGTAGGATTGGCACCATTAGGTGTGGTAGAAACTTGTTCACACAAATTTTCATGGTCTGCAAAAAATAAATCGTGAGACAAGAAAAAGATATGGACAAATTGAATATCTATATTGAAAAGAGAGAACTAAAACTATGAGAAAAATATCTCCTAATAAAAAAGACAATCCCTAATTATTTTCTCCCAACTTATGATCCATGGATTTGAAATTTGTTTTTGGATGCAATCTTCCTTGGCTTGATGGAAGGACACTATGAATTTCTTGAAATTGAGCCTTGATTTAAAAATTAAATAGACTTGATGATTGACACCTTGAAGATGTGTAGGACCTTTCAGTAGCAATACTTCATCAAGGCAGAGTCCTGGAGCTTTGAAGACTGGATTTTGTAATATTGAAAACTAAAGTTTTGGACTTAATGTATGAGTTTGTGCTTCTATGTACGTGTATATTTCTTTTGTGTATATTGTTATGTGTGTGCCTTTATGTGTATGTTTTCTCTTTGTATATGAGTCTCGATTGTCTCTTTATACAGATGGTTGAGTCGAAGATTTACGAATAGCTTGGACTTTTTTCGATATTTATTTCATTGATATTCAGATTATCTAAAAGATAATACCAAAGATATTATTTTAATTTGATTGGTTCACATACTTAAACACACGTGTATCACAACTTGGTTAGCCTGAGATTTTAGCCTACGAGACTCAATTTGAGTGACCATAACATTTCACTTTGACACTTGACCTCATTTGATTTGTGCGCAAAATAAATACCAAGGTACTAAATTATCCTTTAAATTTTGATTTAATAAATTTTAAAATATAAGTAAAAAAATTTAAATTTATAACTAATAAATTATTCTACACGTAATCACTTTTTTATTACACAAAAATTAATTCATTTATGTTTTTGCATGCACTTTGAGCCATCTCTCGCTCATAAAAGTCGTTTTGCTTAAAAAAATCAAATTATGAATTAAAAATGGAAAGATATAGGTTGAAAAACTAAGATTTGTTGTGTGGACATTTCCTATCATCTTCATCTTTCACTGAAGAATATTAAACTTCATGAATTTTTATCACCATCAAGCAGATTTTTTGATTTCTAAAATGAAAGCAACCAAACAGCACAAAACACATCCATCAACTTTTGTTATATATATAGACAAATAACTATTAATTTAATCGTTAATGATTTCTTTCTGTTGCGTTATAATTGAATTTTGATCCATCAGCTAGAAAGTCTGCTTTTAGGACATCAGCATAATCGTAATCTTTTCTCAACAAAATAATCCAACGGTCGAGAATTAATTATCTGCGTCTATATAAAAGTCAAACATGAAATGTCCTCGGCCCTCGAATTTTGAATTAATAGTACAAAATAGACAAAATTCATTAAGTTTGGGTGGACGCAAGTAGAAGTACTATGGCATATTTTTCTAGAAAGGTTCGAGGAAAGTTAGCACCCCTTCCCTACGATTGGGGCTAAAAAATCAACCAGCATTAATTGCCGCTCAATATTAATACCTTAAAAGACCACAACTATCCGTTTTGTGCCCAATAATGCTATAAGAGTGGTCATCTAATGAAAATGCACAGGGGATCAAATTGGACGTGTTGACCCCATTACTATCCTAAATAATAATAACAATAATGATAAGAATGATGATACTAGTAATAATAATAGTGCAAAAATTATCATCAATAATATTGATGATGCATGGATCCGTCGCCACATGGCAGCCCCCCTCCGAGGTATTGTCCCACCTACGCCCGTTGAAAGGTGGGGGGAGGGGTTTGTCCTTGAAAAGGCGCCTCAGAGAGTAGGGGAGGGCAAGCCGCTTATAAGCTGGTCAAGGTCCTCTGCTCTATCCAATGTAGGATAGATGCCACACATATCATCAGGCCCCCGGCAGAGGGGCTTGACAGGCCATTCGCTTCGTGGCCTGTCAAGCCCCTCTACTGGGGGGCTGATGATATGTGTGGCATCTATCCCACATCGGATAGAGCAGAGGGCCTTGACCAGCTTATAAGCGGCTTGCCCTCCCCTACCCTCTGAGGCGCCTTTTCAAGGACAAACCCCCCCCCCCCCGCCTTTCAACGGGCGTAGGTGGGACAATACCTCGGAGGGGGGCTGCCATGTGGCGACGGATCCATACATCATCAAATATATATAGATATATATTAAATAATCAAGATTTGATTTTTTCAAATCAATGAAATCCATAAATATAATAACTAAAATTTTGTTTAAATTATTGAGACAATTAGTCACTACCAAAAAAAGGTATCTACTATAAAAAATCTCTACAAAGTTAATTTCATAGTTATTATTACAAATTATAGTTATAATTTTTTCGTAATAATTGATTTTTTTTTTAAATAACAAGCGACAAAATTTATTAGCTATTAAATCTTATCATATTCGTTGCAAGCACAACGGATTAGCTATATTTATTTGCACAAAAAGTAATATACAGAAAATGAATAATCATCCGCTATATTAATCATATATAGTAAAGATTAGCTATGAGAATATTTGATTCAATTTATTGATGGTTGATTTGGCAGTTAAGACTATGAACTATTAGCATCAAGTACTAATTGACCATAATTAAACTCTAACATTTAATAGTTAGTGACAATATGCAGTGTAATGAAAATCTTAACTATTTCGTACACTGAAAGTAAATCAAAGTCTTTCGACAAACCATTGTGAATAACTTTTATTATTATTATTATTTGACTATCATGTTATAAGTGTCATTAATAATTATGAATAGTAACACCTCAAAATAGTAGTATTACTGTTACCAACTCATATTGTGATAAATAAAAAAAAATTGTCATTTAAAAAGTATCATTAGTGACAAGATAAAAATTATTATCATTTAATACATATAATTAGTTATAATTTTACATTACTAGCTATAACAAGATTTAAGGATAAGTTTTTCTTATTATTGATCGATTGCTGAAGTATTTGTAAATTGATTGATATATTTTTTTACTAAGATAAAAAAAAATTATATTTAGATTTGTCAATAACTAATTATTCTCAACACATATAAATTGAAAAATATAATGTTTTAAGTGAAGACGTGATATCAATAAGTGTAGCCAAAACTTTCTGGATAAACTATTGATTAGCAACAGAAATCAACGAATTAAGGACAATTGTGACTTTTCAAATATAACTACACGTTGGGTTGCCTGATTGTTTGGTCTTTTATGAAAAGACGTGTAACGTTTTTACCAAATTTAAGTGGCTACAAAGAAAACGAGAAAGAGAATAGATGAAAAGATTTATAAAGGTGCAGGGAGAATCGTAAACATGAAGATCCATTCCTATCCAATCTATTTAAAAAAAAGAAAGAAACTGATCTCTTCATCTTTTCAATGTTCTTATCTCGTCATCATCATCATCCACACATATATATCCCAATTCCCATGATCCCTTCCCATGCAACTCCAGTACTTTTTATCATGCCTTTGCTCTTAAATACCATTGCGTCAGTTCAATTCCTGCTCCCCGAGCCTTCGCCTCTACGGACCCTAGCTAGATTGACCTAATTAAGCTCATTTCACACACACACACACACACAAATGTATGTGTAGTACAATTATTTACTATTGAGAAAAGATTATCAAGAAAAGTTGCGAGCTATCCATTACCGTTAATTAATCATCAATGAGGAATCTCTTGTTCCATATTGAAAACTGGTGGAGGCCAATTTCCTATCTACAAGTAATTTGAGTGAGATGATGAGTTGGAAATGTGGTTCTGGCTTGCCATACGAATAAATTGTTAAGTGCTAGATGCATGTTCGATAATGATTTCTCAATAATCAAAATTTTACTATAAAATACGTACATAATTAAAATTGGAAAGAGCACTTCAAGTACTATAGAGAACTTAGAGTCAACTTATTTTCCACAAAAATTATAAAATCAGATATTAATTTATAATATAAATGAAGTGGAGAAACCTTATATAATTATTGTGATCCTTAATTTGTGAAAGTTCCATACTATTCCTAAAAGTTATTAGGTATTTATTAGTCATTAACAACTACACATGAAGTTAAATAGGCAATGAAGAATCCATCAAGTTATTTTGAATTTGAGACCCAAACGGACCAAATCACTTAATTTTATATTTATTTTAATTAATTAAATTTGGATTTGGTAGTCGTTACATCCATCAAATCCTGTAGTACATAATTGTTAATGTGATCATGATCTAATTAACTTCATGCATGCATCGCATCATTACAACCCCAGTACTCTTTGGCATCTTACCAATTAATTATAAGTACTACATATTAGTCTTGTTATTCATGATAATGGTACGTACAACTTATTAAATAAAGACATCACATCAAATGCACCTAAAGTTCAGGCCTATGCGAGATCGACATGTCTTATGCCCTATTATTAATTATTAGGACTAATACGAGGATTTGGTTTTAACAATCAAGCAAATTAAATCTCATCAAGTCAAGTCTATAGTCTATCTATACGGACGAAATTCCAATTAATCAATAAAGCAAATCTGTGGTGAAATCTAGATAAATTAAAAGCGTCTTGTCTACTGACATGAAAGGTTCTTAAAAGATGCATCTCTACGTTGTTTTATTTGCTTTGCGAAATCTAGATAATGGGTTTCATAAGACAACCATATCTACTTTATTCCCATCCAATCCAAGGTACGTGAAGTTTTCGAGCCTGATTAGATTTGACCTATAATAGCCTACATTAATTAAACATAAGAATTAAGATCTTCATATATCGTACTTAATGCTAGAAGATCTTGAGTATTCCTTAATTAACTCCTCTCTCGTACCGTATATATTGGTTTTATAAAAAATATTAAGACACGAACAAGCCAAATAAACAGAGAGTAAATTCAGGGTTATATATGCACACACACACATATATGCTCTAATTAACGCACACGCAAAAGTGTGAAGCTTCAATTTCCGATTTTCTATTAGTATCGTGCGTATTAATCACTTTTATAGTTCTTGTTCGAAACAAAGAAAAAGGAAAATGCAAAAGTATATACTCTCCTAAGAAATAATTTGATAAAATTTAGTACTTTGAACTTTATAATAAGCTTAAATGTTGTAGCTTTATTTAATTAATATATTTTCCCTGGAAACAGAATTAATTATATTAAGTACACTTTTTTTAATGTGACGAAAACACAGATTAATTTGTCACTATTTGTGATGCTTATTAATTGTTATTGTTTTAGGGTTGTTTGAGAATCTATTGGAATGAAGTTGTTTGTTTTAATGTTTTTTAATTTAGAAATAATTTTTATTGTAAATATCACATTACTTAGATTTTTGTTGGGCTAATGGGGTGAATTTGAATTTTTTTTATGTATATATATGTCATAATTAATCTATTATGTATATATATAACGATTGATTTGTTATATATCTGCATAATTGTAATATATTTTGGAATGGTATTTTAGGGAAAAATAAAATCACTTTGGTAGTTACCTTTAAAGACTACACGAGTTTGTGTGAAAGTATTTTGTAAGTTGGAGTCTGTTATGATACGAAAACACAAACAAATAAACCCTCCATGTTTTGATGGTTATATCACTGTTTTTGAATTAAGTTCTTTATTTAATATTTCTTGCAATATTTTGTGTAGGGCTATTTTCGCATTATGAACCTTTATTTCTGCATATATAAAAAAAAAAAAAAAAAAGAAAGAAAGAAGAAGGAGGATTTGATTAACCTAAATTCAACAGACATATCTATATCTTATAAAATGAATTATCCTTAACGTTGAAAGAACTGTAAAGTTTACAAACGCAGCGCACTTATGAAATACACATGAACTAACGAGCACCATATCTGGTGCTCAATTAATAAAAGCATGTACTTTCTCAATTAATTAAATATGTAAGATATTGGCACGTAGGGCTATAGGAGTAATTAACATATATATGCATGTAGTGGAACATGCAGGCAGAGGAGTCGATAATATTCCTCTAGTCATACATTTTTCAGACAGAACGATAATAGGAGTCATATTCAAACGGCCCCTCTGCCTGATCTCCAATAATTGGAATTTGGAATTTAGAATTTTGGAAAGTACCCACAGACACAAATGAAATATATGAGTAGCTTAATTGTGCATGGAGATGCCTCCTACACAATTAATTAACCACCACCATTATAAAATATTCTGAGGTCTGCCATACCACAGCAAGAGTAGCAAGTATGCTTCTCCAACCCTCATCACTAGAATTTGCTTCAATTTTCTCCACTCACGGGCGCGCGCGCACACACACACACACACACACACACACACACATATATATATATATATATGACATAAAAATCCAACCACATAAAAGTATTATTTTATCGGCAGATATTTTATCCAAACAAAACATCTTAAAAAATGAGTGAGAAGAAGATGAGCTTATATGCAAATTTCATGTCCTTCAACTCCTCAATGTGTAATGAGATTCAGAAATGGGAGAATATGATATACATACCTTTAGTTAGACGCAGGAAAGACCAACTTAAGAGCATATACCTTATTGCACTGAATTATATCTCCTTTTCTAATCCTATAAATAATCCACTCATTTTTCAGTTTAGGGAGAGTATATCGGCCGAAAGAGAAGAATATTGAAGTAATTTTTCTGAATTCAGACCAAAGAGTCACTACAGGGGAAAAAAAAAAAAAGAAATAGTGATAAATAAATAATAAATGATAATTTGCAAAAGTTATCATGAATTATATATTAAGAGACAAAGGTTTTTATTTTGTTATTCTAATAAATTTTATAAACTTAATAATGACAATTAGAATATTTTTAAGTTCTCATAATTAACAATTAGTGGGACACTTATGACAACCTAGTGGCAATAAAATTTTTATCAGAAATTATAATTATTATAAATATTATAATTAATATTATTAATTATATCATTAGTAATTTATTAATAATAAATATTATATTTTACTAATAATATTAATTGTATTCATGTTATGTAGTATTAATAATATTATAATATTATTAACATAATAATATTATTATAATAACATTATTATCTAATGTTATTAGTATTATAATTAATAATATTGTTAATAATATATCAACAATAACATTACTAACAAAAATTCAAGTAACCAAAGACGTCGTCCAACAAGACAAAATAATGCCATGTCACCTGGAAATTTGCCACATAAGCTTTTTTTTTTTTTTTTTTGACACTACCTAAGCTAAAATCCCTAAATTCAACAAAATCCGGCATGCCACATCAGCATTTTTGGCAAATTGTTCTAATTCCAACGACAATCGGAATAGATTTGTTAATTTTTTTAAATTTATAGGAGTAATTTTTAATTGTGTAAAAATAAGACTAAATTGAAAATCAGGTAAACTTGTAGGACAAAAAAATTAATTTTTCGTATATGTATATATATATATAGTTATGCAATCAAATTTAATTGGTTAAAATGATAACATTTATACTTTTCTAATAATAATAAAATCACAAATTATCATATGAGTTTGGAAGTGTTCCTTTTCAAAGCTTATGATCAAGTTGATGTTAAAATGCATCCAAATCTCTTTGAAATTTTTTATCAAAAACCGAACTTTGGGTCTAATTAACTTATTTGAAAAATTAGCTCAAAAGGTTAGAATTGCTCAATGTTATATATAGAGATCACTACACATATATTTAACTGATATGATAATATAACACATTTCCCACATGCCAAAAAATAAACATTTGAAGTATGGAATAACATGAATGGGTGGCCCAACAACATTGGATAACCCAATACAAGGAATGGATGGCATTAATACTATATCAAAGAATGAATTTTTAGCTTAACTCATCTAAAAAGCTTGCTCAAGAAATGAAATGTCCAAAGTCATACATAGAGACTACAATTCATTTACTTAATTGAAGTGAGAATATAATAAAATTCAAATTAAAGTAGAAATTGGTTCAGGGCCTCAACAAAATTCTAGGATCCTCTAGTAATCATCAAATATATAAGCTGGAAGATAGATAAATTACTCAAGCCAAAAAAATATCCATTCTTACGATCAAAAGCTTACCACTAGCTAAACTAAAAAGCTATAGCAATAGCCTGGGGACTCGAACCCATGACCTCACTCTGATACCAATGCATGATTGGTACGCAAGAATGAGATGGGAATGGAATGGACATTTTCAAGTCTATTCCTAGACCCATAATTGGTATAATTTAGATATGGGAATGCCCATTTTCGTCAGAATCCCCATTTCCAAAAGGATGGGTTTAGTCATTCCCTCCTTCCCCATGGTTTTAGCTATTCCCAATCCATCGAGAATGAACCTATATTTTTTTCAGTTTTTAACAAAATTACACTCCATAATTTAGCAAAATACTTTTGTATTTAAGAAAAATAAATTTGGACATTGTAAATATATGATATTATATTCCAAGTTATTTGATTGCTATGTGTTTTAACTATTTAATTATATATTTTATTCATATATTTTTAGTAATATTAAAAAAATTGTTAAATTATTATAAAATTTTAAAAAATAATAAATAATAAAAATAAGAATAAGTATAATTATGCGCATCTCAATTTTTATAATAAAAAAGTAGAAGTATCATCGACTTGGTCCATGCTAATGAAATATATATAGTTTAAAATATTATATATATCTGCATATCTTCGAATGACTAAAAAATATATACAAAACTAATAAATGAAAAGTTGTCCATTCTATCAACAATTCTTCAAATTAAACTTATAAAAAAGTACAATAAATTCAAAAGAGCTTACTAAATTATAATTTGAAAAATAATAATTTTAAAGAAATTGTGCTTCTACATTTTTGCGTAAACATATATAACTTGTTGATAACATATAAAATACATATATTTACTGATGTAATTCGAATAACATTAAAAGTAATAAATTGCATAATTATAGACTTACTTAAAAAAATATCCACGGTGATATATATAAAATATTTTACTAATAAATACTTTTTTTTAATATTTTTTTACAAAAGGGTGATTTGGTCATTTAAAAAAATTATTCCATTCCTATTGTTAAATAGGAGTCATTCCTATTTACCAATTATTAGAATGGAATTAAGGAGGAAATGATGATTCCATTCGTTTCTCATTCCTTGTACATACTAATCATAAGATAAACTATACCAACATTATTCTATTCCCAACTTCATTCCATTTCTAAAATCATTCCGTTCCCACCTAATTCCATTCTTGCATATCAATCACCACCCAATTGTTAAGATCAAGCATTTAACGCTAGGCTAAAGGTTACAGTTGTTAGCAGAAGCGCAATTTTATTTTCTTATACATTTCGGCAATGCAAAGCACCGTATAAAGCTATGTTGGCTTGAGGTGGCTACGCATCATAAGCGCTATAGGTTGGACGGTTGGCTTCCGAGTCAAAAGATAGTGCGGACAATAAATTCAACACCCACAAATCTTAAATTAAGCTATTTAAAGTATGTATATATATATACATATATATAGGGTAAAATTCATTTTTGTCCCCGATGTTTCAACTCAATTGCAAAATCATCCATATCCTTTTAACTAACTTCAATCTCATCCTTCTAGTCATTCTCCGTCAACATATCTGGCCAAATTAAAGAGTATTTTAGTAATTGTCCATTTAATAATTAAACTAATAAAATATCAAAACAAAATCTGAGCCATTCATTTTTATGGGATGATCTGAACCATAAACCAAAAACCAAAGGCAACATTGTATGATATATTTTCAATTTTTTTAAAAAAATTTTTTTGCAAGATGTAAGCTCACAAGCTTCAATTGTATACAATAGCATAGGTTCTCAATCTTGAAGGTATGATCTCTTCATTTTAAGGTAAATAAATTGTGCGTTTGTTCAATTGTGAGTCGACAAATAAACTAAGTTATTAAATATATTTATACTAGATTATCCAATTATCCTCATGCTCTGCACGAAGTTTTTAAAATTACTATATATCAATTTAATTGTTGAATTATAAATATAATTAAAAAATAATATAAAAATAAAAATATCGCAAAAAAATGGTCAAGTAATTAGTAATATTAAATATTACTTCTAAAAATGTTCAAGTGAAATTAAATTTAAAACTTTAAGATCATGTATTTAAAAGCTTAGAACATATAAAACATCTTACATGATGTCATGAAAAATAAATTTCAAAATTATTCAGTGAGAAGTTAAAAAAATAAAAAATTTCAAAAATAAAAGTCTATGAATATTATTATATATACTCTATTAAAAAGAGGAAAATATCATGCAACCAAAAACTAACAGATAGTTGCATTAAAACATAAAAATATATGAGAAGGATATAGAAAATAAGATTGAGAACTTAAAAGTTATTGGAAAAAAACTTAAAATTATAATGCTTTAAGATTACTTTAAACTTAAAAGATGATGAATATATATTAAGTTAAAACTTAAAATATAAATAATTAGATAATTTATTATGTGGCGCCCTACTCAGGATAACCACTAAGTTGAGATGCCACAAATTCAGACTTAAATCCTATTGTGCAGCATAACCGATAGACCTATAAAATTTCAACAAACTCATAGATAACAACATACTTCAACTTAAAGCAACACTACCAGAGAACCATATTACATGCCAAGTGTTCCAACAATATTAAAAAATCTTAGTTCTAAGCTATGATTAATTACAAGCCCAGAGCCTCATATCATAAAACATAATATATACATGCCAAAAGTCTCAAATTCAAATTCAACATCTCATAACATTTTCAAGTCAAAGCTTAGCCAGAAGGTGAATCTATATGTACATATATCACCCAATCTGATTCAAAACAATTCCATTAGGTCAAATCATATGCCTTCATCCCATTTCCATACCTGTCTGGGAAGGAAAATAAAAGAATAGTAGAAGGGTAAGTCCTAAGGACTTAGTGAGGGATAATTTAGTAAACAGTTAGACGGGATCTGTCGAAGAAGAAATAATTCAATAGATTATAGTCTATCAAGACAATTCAATCAGAACATAAGCATTATCAAATTTAGCAAATGGAAACATCTACTTCTTTATTACTCCATGAATAGAGTACAAAACAGTTGGAGTACAATCAGAATAGAGCAAACCTGAGTATCATATGCAATCCAAATAAACCATAACATGACATGCATATCAGATTCTCCTTATTCCATTTAAACAGAATAGAAATCCAAGCGTGACATCTCAGTACATGGCAAATGCCCAAGCTTACTGCTCAGCACGTTGCTGACACCCAAGCAAATCACTCAGCGTATTGCTGATACCCAAGCAAACCGCTCAACGTATCACTGACACCCAAGCAAAACACTCAGCGTGTCCCAGGTATCCAAGCATTCCGCTAGGATTGACACTTGGCCTATACAAAAAAATTTCCCATACATGTATATATGTCATTACAGTTAATAAACAATATTTCCAACATGGCCAGGCAACGATTACAATACAGATTAGTTATGCCAACAAGGCCAAATACACAATATACAGAACGATTTCGATATGGCAATAAGGCCAAACAGACAGTATACAGAACGATTCATATATGTCGACAAGGCTGCAAATTACACAGAATGATAATAGATAACAGAACAGTAACAAATAAGACAATTGAAAGTTCTTGGCGCAAGAACGAAAATAAGCAGTTTTTAACAGAAGTGAAATCAAGGAAACAGGCCCTCACAGAGGTATCAGTTCAAATGACAGATAGGTGTATACATGGCAATACCATGCAAATTTTCACACTATAATAATTAAAAAAACTTAAAAATTTGAAAAAGTATACTTAGCTTTTCTATGTCTACTGCTATCACAACTTTTTTTTTAAAGCCTATTATAAAGGGGAAGGGTGCTTGGAGGGGTGACAGGCGGTGGGTGTGCGGGTGGGCTGGGCGACTGCCTAGGATCGCCTAGCACCCGTCTCCCCCAACTGTCCTCGATAGGTGTTGTCATCGGTACGGTGAGGAATGGCTGGTGAGTTTTCTGGCTGTGAGTCCAAGCGTGTGTTGCTTGCAAGGGTGATCCGTTGGCAAGTCGAGCTTGTTGTTTTGAGTGCCGCATAGGTCCTAACACTGGCCAAGCAACGGTCAATGGGCTACAACCCCCCGGTAAACCCTCACAGAGGTATAAGAAACAAATAACAAACAATTAATCAAAGAATTCAGAAGATTTCAGGGATTCAAACAAACACGAGATTCGAACAATCAAGACAATCACTTTCCAAAAATAAAGTAAGCTTAACGGTATACAAGATAATTACCAAACCGGTAGACCCTTACCTCAATAGCTACCAAAACACTGTCATAGTCTACTAATCTGTGGATCCCAACTCATCGTCACCTAGCCAAAAGAATGGGCTTACTGTTAAAATTCTTGTTTTGACCCTATAATCACAATTATATGGATAGTAATCTAAAATCGATCGTTATACAGTTAATATGGTAATTTAGGGTTCGCTTTCGATATTGTCGAGAGATGTCATATAACTGCGCTGTTAATACCATAATTTTTTACGAGAGTCATATTTGCTTTGATAAAATTAGATTTCTATTTAGAATTACCCTTGCAGCATTACACATAATCGATTATAATAGCCCAACTATCATTATACAAAACTGGGGTTTTATAATATAACAAAATTTGGGTCCACTAGACTTGTATAAATATACATACATATCTCATACCCGGTCCATAATCATAATTTTGGTCCACTAACTTATTTTTACATTAAAACTTATGCTAACAATTTAATCAAATTAAATCAGGAATCAAATTATTTGATTAACCGGTATTTTACTCAAACGACCAAATTTGAAGCCAATTTATGCCATAAAAATAGCCCGCATGCACTTAGCTTGACAAGCTGAAGATTCCGCCGAACCATCGCCAGACTGCCGCTGCCGGAACTGAGTTTCAATGTCGCCAAACGGTGTGTCTTGATGTGTTGATCAAAAGCCCTATGCTAATTGTTGATCTTGCCGCTATTCCACTGCTCAATTTCACCAAAAACCATCAGCTCCGTCGTTGGTCACTATTGCACCCATTTTCAAATTACTTCCTAGTCGCCGCCCGAAACTTCAAACTAAACAACCAATAGCCTCTACTCATTGAGCCCGTCAGGTTACACCCCTTGGTTGTGCCCATTCCTCATCAGAGCTAAGCTTCCCATCACCGCACTCGGTTGCTCCCTTTTTACGGCTCGCTGCCATTATTTTGCTGGGAATTGCTGGGGGAAATGGGTACCATTGTGTTCTCCTTGTCGAAAGGAAAAGAATGGTAGGTAAACATTCAAGTTTTGTCGGTCACAGGAGGGAGTTTGCCAGTGTGGGATGTGAGAATTAGATGAAAATTGGGGTGGAATTTGCCATTTAAAGGGCAACTTTCTTTCTGGAATTAAAAATCTACCCCCGATATCTTTCTTCAGCTTTTAGTTATGTCCTTTGGACAATTAGTGCCTCGAATTGACTAATTTGACCTAAAATATTTGTAAATTGACCACCAAAACTTTCAAAATTCTTACAATTAAGTCTTTCCTATTTATATTTTAAACCCCAAAATTTTGTCAAATTATTATTTTAATTTTTTAAATCCTTATTTTCTAAAATGCCAAATTTTAATGGTGTTACATATTCAGTGCTAAGAATTTTAAAAAATCTTATTTAATTTTAATTTTTGATTGAAAATAAATTAAGTCTAGACAAAACTATGATAATAAAGATTAAAAAATTAAAAAAACAAAATAAATATGTAAAATAATGATAAATTTAAAATCAATATTAGTATATAAGTTAAGAAAAACCTTTTAATTTGACTCATAGAATAGTTATCAAATAATTAAGTGAAGAAAAGTGTTTGACATTAGTAATACAAAGTTAAAATTATAGTAAATTGACAAAGTAATTATAAACTCAAAATTGGTTTTAAAATATGAATTAGTGATAGGATATGAGGATGAAATTAGAATGTTAAATAAATATTAGAAATAAAATATGGTATGTTGTCCATTAAGAACAACATGTTGATAGCATAATTTTTTGTTTAAAATGCATCTTTTGTGGAAAAATGTATCATCCATTCAAAATGCATATTCTATGCAAAACTCAGGGACCATTTTGTTTTTCTTTTTATATTTTGGGGATGGTTTTGCTTATTATGTGTTGTGTAAAAGATAGTTAAAAGGGTACTTTAGTCATTTTTCAATTTTTGGCCAAAAAGTGTTATCGAAAGGTGGCCAGAAGGATGAGATTGAAGTCAATTAAAAGGACATGGACGATTTTACAATTAATTAAGTTAAAACTTCAGGGATGAAAATGAATTTTACCCTATATATATATTATATATAGAACAACGGTGTAGGACCCATAATTATGCAATTTTGATTCTAATTGTGCAATTTTGGTCAAATGGCAAATTTTTAGAATTTTGAATATTTTAATTCAATTAAAAAAATTTCATTACTTGTTGATTATTATCTCTAACTGATATAATTGTATCTTATCTCTAACTTTCATTTATTCAAAATTCAAAAATATATTTAATAATATTTCATAATCTTTATTAAAAAGCTAGAATTTGAGAAATAAATAATTATAAATTAACTTATATGTAAGAGCTCAATTTATCAAAAATTTTAAAATTTAATATTTTTACAATAGTGTATATTTTAGATATGTAAAATATTTTTAGATAAAACTATATATGTAGAATATAACAAATAATTTAATCTTAAGGATGTCTATCTATACTATTACATAAAGCACAATGGTGTGGGACCCATAATTATGCAATTTTGATCGTAATTGTGCAATTTTGGCCAAATGACAAATTCTTAGAATTTTGAGCATTTTAATTCATTTTAAAAAAAATTCATATATTTGTTGATTATTATCTCTAATCGACATGATTGTATCTTATCTCTAATTTTCTTTCATTCGAAATTTAAAATATATCTATCTACCTATCTATACCATTATATATAGTACAACAGTATGTGACTTATAATTATGCAATTTTGATTGTAATTGTACAATTTTGGCCAAATGGCCAATTCTTAGAATTTTGACCATTTTAATTCATTTAAATTTTTTTCATTATTTGTTTATTGTTATCTCTAACCGATATGATTGTATCTTATCTCTAATTTTCTTTCATTCAAAATTTAAAATATATCTATTTATCTATGTGGCACCCTATTTAGGATAATTCCTAAGCTGAGATGTCACCAATTCAGTATTAAATCATAATATACAACATGTCCAATAGGCCCATACAATTTCAACAGAGCTCATAGATAGCAGCATGCTTCAAACTTAAACGGATTACCACTAAGATACTAAATATTCTTGCGATAAGTCATCCATTAACATTCAATACATCAACAACCTCAATTCTAAACTGTGAATAGTTACAAGCCCAAAGCGTCATCCCATAAAACACAATATATACATGTTGTAGATCTTAAATTCAACTTAACATATCACAACATCTCTTAGTCAAAGCATATCGATCAGGTGAACCCATAAGCACATCTATTACAAAATAGATTCTCCGGTCCAAGCCATAAGCTCATGTCCTTTACTTATCCATGCTTGGGAAGATCAAGAATAACATAAAAGGGTAAGTCCAAAGGACTTAGTAAGGGAAAGTTCAGCCAGGCAAACAAATGGATCTATAGAAGAAATAATAATTCAACAGAATATAAACTAGCATGAAATTGCAAAGAAAACATGAAAATGCCAGTAAATAGATAATATTAGATCCCAGGCAACTAGTGGGTACTAGTTCGGGAGTGGTTACCGTCGGCTCAAACGGCCCGATCATCTCAACGGTTCAGTTGGGGTGGTATTTTCGTTGGCTTGTTCGGCCCGAACATCAACTCGATCTAGATCAAAAAAACTACACCATCCTTATTGCTCCGTGATCAGAGTACAAATAGGAGCAACAAAACCCGAACTTAATATGCAATCCAAGTAACCAAAGCATAACATGCATATCAGATTCTCCTTATTTCTGTCATTTCGAACATAACATCACGTCCCGAGCTTAACAGCTGGGATCAACTTAATAGCACGTCTCAAACATAACAGCTAGGAACAACAGTCCAACACTTATCCTCATATATCCAAACAAGTGATAAACAATTCCAGCAAGGCAAACAAATTCGCCGCATATGTATCTATTGATACAACCAATAGCAAATTGCCGACAAAGTTATACAAGTGATATACAAAACAAATTCAGTCTAGACAATTATAGATAAGGTAAAGGAAGTTCTTGGCGCCAGAATAGGAACAATCAATTTTAACATAAGCAAAATCGAGGAAGCAAACCCTCACAGGGGCATACAAAACAAATAACAGATATCAATCCAAGAATTTAAGTGATCCAGGAGTCCAATCAATCAAGAAACAATCACTTCCCAGAACAACAAAGTAAAAAAACCCTCATAGGGGTGTACAAAGTAAATAGCAAGTTGGTAGACCCTCACAGGGGCATGCAAAAACAAATACATGAGAGGTTAGACCCTCACCTCAATTTCCATAGAAAAGGTTATCCTCGCCTTACTGTTCGTCAGATCCGGCTCCTTGTCACCTAACCAAAAGAACGAACTTATCGTCAAAATACTCATTTTGACCCTAATAATAATTATACAGATAACATTCTACTATCGGTTGTTTTACTATTCAAACTATATTTTAGGGTTTGATTTCTATATTATTGAGAAGTGACATACTAAATGCGCCGTTAATACCAGAATATTTACAAGGTTCATATTTGTTCCAGCAAAGGAATAAAATTGGATCCCTAAATTATATAATTAACCTTGCAACGTTACACAAAGTCGATAATAATAGTCCAACTATCTTGAATAACTCACTTTTGTCCCTTAGGCCTCAAAACCATAAAATTAGGGTCTTAATCATCTATTAAATTAATTAACCAAGATTATCATATAATATTACAAATCCAAGTCCACTAGGCTAATGTATAAACATCCATGCTTATCTCATTTCCTGATCCCATTTCATATTCTTCCATATCATCTCATATCATTATACACTTTAGATTCTTCAATTATATCAATTAGCCTAATTTAATGATAGATATCTTCTAATTTACGATTCGAGTCCACTTATAATTGAATTCCTATCCGATTATTTTAGTCTATAATTAATCATAATTCTCAGTCCAGTCAACTTAAATTTAGCCCCCATTCATTTTAACATATGTATTCAAAATATTCAAGTCCTATTTCCATTCCACAATTTCAACTTCTCAAATGCTTCAATTAACTCAATCGATAAATATTAATATTTTATTATCAAATTTGGGTCCATGCATCACTTATCACTGAATTCTTATACCTTCATTTTAATTAATAATCATAATTTTCGTCCAATTAACCTTAATTTACATCAGAAATTAGTTTAACGATTTACTCAGACTAAATCGGGAATCAAATTAATTGATTAAATAGATTTTTACCAAATCGACCAAGTTCAAGGTCAATTCATAATCCGAAACCATGTTGCATGTGTCCGGATCATTGTCTCGTCGGAGCCGTCGCCACCGGCCGCTCGTCGGAGTTGTGCGTGGCCACCACCACCAGATATGCCTTGCTGTTGCGATCCTAACCCTCCAATCAATTTCACGATCTTATGCCTGGTTTCTGGTTAATTGAAGAAAAATCGTTGTTGGAGCCGTCGAAGCCACCGCGCCTTTTCGCTTGAATTACTTCCACTCCCATGATCCGTTTGCAAAATTGAAGCAACCGTTGTGTTCTACTCTCGAGCCCATCATATTACATCCTCAGTTCTCAAGTTTTGGCCATCGGAACCACCATACCCGCCACCACCGTCATTAGCCACCGTTCAGCCTTCTGCCGCCGCCAACTCATCGAGCATTTATAAGAGAAATAGGTGCTGTTGCGTTCATTGCGACAAGAGGAAGAAAATGGTGGTCTTATCTCCTTGTTTCGTCGGTGCTAGTGAAAATGGGTTGGTGAAGATGATAGCAGTCTTACATGCTAAAAGAAATGGTGGTGCACAATGGAGAAGACAACACATTTTAATTATAAATTTCCAATTTTTCCTATATTGCAATTTGGCCTAGAATTATTTTTTTTTGCCTTCAATCGAACCAAACAATTCTTTAACTTTTAATTGCATCCTCTCACTTCTCAAGTATCTTACATTGCCCCAAAATTCTTTCAAGATTCTTACAATTAAGTCCTCCATATCTATATTTTGAGCACCAATTTTTTTTTCAAATTAATATTTGATTTCTTAAAATCTTATTTTCTAAAATATCAAATTTATGGATGTAACAATCTCCCCACCTTAAAAGAATCTGGTCCCAGATTCTCATTTTTGACTGGAAGACTTCAATTAAAACCGACTCATATATTGGTCTCATTCCCATGTTGCCTTAATTAAATACTATTTTATCCTATTATCCCAATATACTTCCTTCAATCCTAGGGGCATTTATTTTGCTAAGGTATTAGGAATCTCTTCTTTCTAATTCTTTTCAACATATCCATTTCTATCAAGGCATGTGGTGTTATCCTATATTCCTAGGATTGACAAGTAATCCCATAACCTATGGTTCGGTTATCCATTGCCACTTAAAGTTTCTCCTGATTTTCATGATTGAGCTTGTAGGAATAAATTAAACTTTTCCGAAAAGGAATTTTAAACCTCCTTGGTGATCCCATAAAATCATGGAGTATTTAATGCTTATTTTCTATTGAGTAAACCTCATACATATCGTCACATATCATTTCTATACTTAAGAGGTTCTCCAAGAGATCACAAAACTACTACGGTAACAAATGGCTATTAATACCACAAGTTCATATATTTTCATGCATCTAACTATGGGCTCACACAGACTATACATACTAGATACATCCGCAACAATCCATTTGCTGCTCCTTAGGTTCCATCTTGAGAGATATAGTCAAAAATATTTGGGATCAAACTCATTTATGATGTTCAAGACTCATGTAGTACTTTTAGCTATCTGTTTTCTTTTATCCTTTGGAGCTCACTGGCTTGAGTTTCTTAACTTACTTATTCTCGCTTGTGCGCTTTGCATTTCAACTTATTTCTGAGGTTAGTCACCAGTTTCTACATTTGAGATCAAAATTTCCCATCCTTGTGATACTTATGCATATCCTTCATTTATTTCACCAATCAATGAGTATAGTAATTTCATTTTCAAACCTAGAGTGTTTGTCAATCTTAGGTTGACCTAAATCATACCTACCGGTACATTCACAATCTGTAAGAATTTCTTTTTTCTACTCTTAAATGATATCTCTGTCTCATTAAAGTAATCACCATTTCAATAGTCCTAAACATAAGCGAGATAGTTTGTCCTATGACTTAAGTTTTCCCAAGGCATACGAAATCATTCTCGTATAACCAAATTTCTTTTACAAGGTATATATGTACTTAGCATTTCCTCAGTTGATTTCACCAATGCACTTATTGATTAGAAAAGACCTGAATGCACCTTTGATACCAATTAGAAAAACTCCAAGAACTTTTGTACTTTTGATATGTTTTCTGGTCGTATTTGATTGTTCGTAGCCCTCATTCTAATAGGATCATCCCCTTAGTGTTCGCTACATCATAGCCCAAACATAGATGTAATATGGCTAATTCCTCAATTCTAAGCAATTTAAAGGTTCCAACAAGATCCTTATAAACCAATTCCAAAACATTATCTTAATTCATAATGTCTATATTACAAGTAAAGGGCAATTCTTAGCTCACATTCTCCTTGAGTTTCCCATTCAATAGTATCCTTTTCTTAACTTCTATTTTGAATGAACCCCAAACACATGCATTAGGTTAAATAGCTTATAAGGAAAAAAATATCCCAACTTCTCAAACTTGATGGGTTTTGTCGAGCTCTTACTATTGTTCTACAGATTCTTATCAGTGATGCAAGATCCCTCCTAAAAGTAAGCAGATATTGAATTCCTTTGTTCTTCAAGTTAACTCGATACTTCAATTTTCTCATCATTCCTTAATTTATACCCTTATATTTTACTTATCTAATCTTGTCAGTGCTTGAAGGTCAAATTCTAGAAATTCCTTGAGGCTATCATTCACATGGTCTCTATTGTACTTCCAAGATAACTAACCTCATTTGCTTATCAATAGGGTTATAAGATCCGCTCTTCCGCTGTAATAAATTTTATGCCACAAGTTTCTTTATTTTTGGATCTACTGGCGGGGAAGAATAAGGTCTAATGTTATTTTCCATCCTTTCCATGAGATATTTCTAATTCAAGCGTCCTCATTGCAGTTTCGAGCATGTTAGTTTTGTTGATTAATGACCATCACTATGATTTAGACAATATAGGATCACTTTCACATTTTTAGGATGCTCTGGTAATGTTGTACCCTGTCGTATTGTGATTCGTGGATTTATTAGACTAGCACAGGTTCAATTTAGCCGAGATCTTTTAGAACTCAAATTGGCATATCAGTATACAAGATACAATTTTATTTATATACACGATTCACACGCAATACTATCATTGTACACACAAATTAGTACTTAGTAATTCTTAAGTATTTTTTGAACTATTAGCCAACCTAGCATTTGATTCACGAGGGGTAAAACTTACTAAATAAAGTATATCATTGTTATATCCGAACGTTCATCATTTCCACTTATTGAGGTAAACTAGTCATTCTTATGCATATATGCACACCTTGACTATTTCTCCAGTTGGCGCCTCATGATTCTTTAGTTTCTTTTGTCAATGCTAGGGTACGCATTCCCAATTCAAGTATTGGTCCCATTCTCATTCGCACCTTATATATCTTCAAATTAGGGGACTACATTCATTATGACACCAATCTCTATCCTCCATCCTGTTATATTCTTCCAACTCTTGTTTAGTTGATACCTCATAACTCCATTATCGAAGATAATCATTCCCTAGACAACTACGTCGTTTAAGTCACACTATACAAATTCATCAAATATTAACCCATCCATATGACCTCTCAAATCATCAAATGCAGCTCTATTAAGGAGAGTCCTCAACTTATAAATCTAAAATCTCATAAAACACGTCTAAACGTGAATTTTTTCTCTAAATTTCACCTTTTCGAAATTCAAAGAGTTCCATGCTTGACATCCCTAGATTATTGGATCATACACTAGCCGTCCTGGAAACATATCTTTTCGTCATTGATTATTTCCTAATTTCTATAGCCTATGGTCTCAAGTTCCTATCATCATATCTCTTGTCAATATAATCATGCCATCCTTATATTTCTTAGGTTCCTTATCTAGTGTTTCTTTCAAATTTTTGTACTTATCACATGTCCTACACTAGTTTTAGGCCCTTTTTCCTCGGGTTCTCAATCTTTTCCCCCAAACTTTACCTCCTATGGAAACTATACCTTTTCTTTCTTTTCTGTTGTCATCTTAAAAATCATACCTATCAACTCTCTAGTTATTAATGCACTAGCCCTCTGGATAGTCATACCATCCAAGCCATAACTGTATATACGTGTCAAGCGCTCTTATTCCTAATGGCATTCTATCTATCATATTTGTCTTTCCATCTTGTTGTCCCTTGTCCATATAGATACATTGTTAGATTCCAATTGTACGCATAAGTTAAACATCACTCAGTCCTAGTAATCATGCCTTTCTCAAATGTATTGTTACATGCAATAATCCTTTTCTTGTATATCTACATAACCAAATTTTCATCCGTAAGTATAGGGCAGGGATTTGTTTGTCCCAGGGTAATCACCATTTGGTCACTATATATCTTCTTAGAATGATCCTTGCTCATCATATATAACTCCCACGAATATCACTCGCACAATGTTGATTCCTAAAGTAACTCTCTACATATTGAATACAATTTTTCCCAATTAGTCATCTATTCATCATATTCAACCTTCACAGATATTGTTCACATAACGCCATAATTCTCCACTGCATCATCCTTTCCAATAATTATATATGCCTGACATATTAGAAGTAAGAGGTCATATACTAGTTGGCCATCCCGGTCATAACCCTTCACTTCCTTAATGTCGAGCTTTATCCCAAAAGTTCATATCCTATTCAATTCCATATTCAAGTTCACAATAAAACCTCATATTTTCTTGCCCAAAATTTTATATTCCAAAAATCATATCCCAACATAGCTTAGGCATTCTTTAACTCAAATATAAACATCAAAAACATTTCCAAAGTCAAGCTCAATCTCTATTAACCGAAAATTTCACATTCTATAAATCACATTCTAGGATCAGATCCTAACATAAAAATCTCTTGCAAACCAATCAATTCTAGTCAGAAAAACCATTCCCATATTAACCTAGGTCACCAAAACCTAGGCTCTGATACCACTTACGTGGCACCCCACTCCGGATAATCCCTGAGCTGAGATGTTGCCAATTCAGTCTTAAATCATAATATTAATATACAACATGTCCGATAGGCCCATAAAATTTCAACGAAGCTCATAGATAGCAGCATGCTTCAAACTTAAACGAATTACCACTAAGACACTAAATATTCACGCCATAAGTCATCCATTGACATTTAATATATCAACGACCTCAATTCTAAAATGTGAATAGTTACAAGCTCAAAGTGTCATCCCATAAAACATAATATATACATGCTCTAGATCTTAAATTCAACTTAACATATCACGGTATCTCTTAGTCAAAGCATATCGATTAGGTGAACCATAAGCACACATAATCACCTAATCTATTACAAAATAGATTCTCCAGTCCAAGCTATAAACTCATGTCCTTCACTTATCCCTGCTTGGGAAGATCAAGAATAACATAAAAGTGTAAGTCTAAAGGACTTAGTGAGGGAAAGTTCAGCAAGGCAAACAAATGGATCTGTAGAAGAAATAATAATTCAATAGAATATCAACTAGCATGAAATTGCAAAGAAAAAACGAAAATGCCAATACATAGATAATATCAGATTCCAAGCTACTAGTGGGTACTAGTTCGAGAGTGGTTACCATCGGCTCGAATGACCCAGTCGTCTCAACCGGTTCAGTTGGGGAGGTATTTCTGTCGACTCGTTTGGCCCGGACATCAGCCCGATCTAGACTAGGAAAACTACACCATCCTTATTGCTCCTTGATCAGAGTACAAATAGGAGCAACAAAACCCAAACGTAATATGTAATCCAAATAACCAAAGCATAACATGCATATCAAATTCTCCTTATTTCTGTTATTTTGATCATATCAGCACGTCCTGAGCTTAACAGCTGCGAACAACTTAACAGCATGTCCGATCTTAATAGCTGGGATTAACTTAACAGCACATCTCGAGCATAACAACTGGGAACAACATTCCAAAATTTATCTCCATATAGCAAAACAAGTGATAATCAATGCCAGCATGGCAAACAAAATCGCTGTATTTATGTCCATTGATACAACTAATAGCAAATTGCCAATAAGGCTATACAAGCGATATACAGAATTAATTCAAACTAGATGATAACATATAAGGAAAATGAAGTTCTTGGCGCCAAAATGTGGAATATCAATTTTAACATAAGCAAAATCAAAGAAGTAAATCCTCACTGGGATATACGAAACAAATAACATATAACAATCAAAGAATTCAAGCGATCCAAGAGTCCAATCAATCAAGAAACAATCACTTTATAGAAAAGTAAACAAACCCTTATAGGGGTGTACAAAGCATATACCAGGTTGGCAACACCTCACAGGGGCATACAAAATAAATACCCGAGAGGTTAGACCCTCACCTCAATTTCCACAGAAAAGGCTATCCTCGCCTTACTGTCTGTCAAATTCTGGCTCCTTGTCACCTAATCAAAAGAACGAACTTATTGTCAAACACTTGTTTTGATCCTATAACAATAATTAAACGGATAACATTCTACTATCAGTCGTTTTACCATTCAAATTGTATTTTAGGGTTTAGTTTCGATACTATCGAGATACGACATACTAAATGTGCTTTTAATACTAAAATATTTATGTGGTTCAAATTTGTTTAGCTAAAGAAATATAATCAGATCCCTAAATTATATAATTAACCTTACAACATTACACAAAGTCGATAATAATAGTCCAACTATCTTGAATAGCCTAATTTTGTCCTTTAGGCCTCAAATCCATAAAATTAGGGTCTTAATCCTCTAATTATTAATTAACCAAGATTATCATATAATATTACAAATCTGGGTCCACTGGGCTAATGTATAAATATCCATGCATGTCTCATTTCCTGATCCCATTTCATATTCTTCTATATCATCTCATATCATTATTCACTTTAGATTCTTCAATTACATCAATTAGCCCAATTTAATGATAATTAGCTTCTAATTTATGATTCAAGTCCACATATATTTACAATTGAATTCCTATTCGATTATTTTAGTCTATAGGTAATCATAATTCTCGGTCCAGTCAACTTTAATTTAGCCCCCATTCATTTTAACATATGTATTCAAAATATTCAAGTCCTATTTATGTTCTACAATTTCAACTTCTCAAATGCTTCAATTAACTCAATCGATAAATACTAATATTTTATTGTCGAATTTGGGTCCGTGCATCACTTATCACTGAATTCTTATACCATTATTTCACTTAATAATCATAATTTTTATCTAATTAACTTGAATTTACATCAGAAATTAGCTTAACTATTTACTCAGATTAAATCAAAAATCAAATTAATCAATTAAACAGATTTTTACCAAATTGACCAAGTTCAAGGTCAATTCGTAATTTGAAACGATGTTGCATGCATTCGGATCGTTATCTCGGAGATTCTGCTTCTCAGTCGTTGGAGCCACTGCCATCGGTCGCTTGCCGGAGTTATGCATGGCCACTACCACCAAGTGCGCCTTGCTGCCACGATCCCAACCATCCAATTAATTTCACGATCCGATGCTTGGTTGCCGGTTAATTGAAGAAAAATCATCGCCAGATCCGTTAAAGCCACCACGCTTTTCCGCTTCAATTACTTCTACTCTGATGATTCATTTGCAAAATTGAAGCTACTGTTGTGTTTTGCTCTCCGAGCTCGTCATATTACACCATCAGTTCCCAAGTTCCAACCACTGAAACCACCATACCCGCCACCATTGCCATTCCATGTAGCCACTTGCTTCCGCCAACTCACCGGGCATTTCTAAGAGAAATAGGTACCGTTGCATTTATTGCGACAAGATGAAGAAAATGGTGGTCTTATCTCCTTGTTTCGTCGGTGCTAGTGAAAATGGGTGGGTGAAGATGATAGCGGTCTTGCATGCTAAAAGAAATGGTGGTGGACGGTGAGAAGACAACACATTCTGATTATAAATTTCCAATTTTTCCTATATTGCGATTTGGCCTGGAATTCTTTTTTTTATTTTTTCCTTCAATTGAACCAAACAATTCTCTAACTTTTAATTGCACCCTCTCCCTTCTCAAGTTTCTTACATTGACCCCAAAATTCTTTCAAGATTCTTGCAATTAAGTCCTCCATATCTATATTTTGAGCCCCAAAAATTTTGTCAAATTAATACTTTGATTTCTTAAAATCTTATTTTCTAAAATGTCAAATTTAGGGGTGTTACAATCTATACTATTATATATAGTACAACGATGTGAAACCCATGGTTGTGTAATTTTGACCAAATTTTGAATTCTTAGAAGTTTGTGTTTTTTAATTAAATTTAAAAATTAATTTTTAGTTATTAAATTTGATATTATTTATTCCTTTTAAAGATATCTAATTTTTTGAAATCATTTTCTTCATTAGAACAGTACTCTTTATTTATCTCTAATATCAAAAAATAATTGCATTTTATCTACAAAATCTTTTTCATCTCTACTTTTGATATGTGGAAGATTTCTTAATTATTTGAACTCTATAGTTAGGGGTGTAAACAGATATTAAACGGATCGGATACACTATTTTCATATTCATATCCGTTTAAATTTTTGAATATTAGGATACGGATACGAATTTGACGGATATTTAAAAATGGTACACTATTGATATCGATCGAGTTTGGATATATCCATATTCGATTTTAATTATTCAGATGCATCCATATTTGATTAAAGTTATCCATAATCGAATTATTTTTTTAATTTCATATTCGATGATAATTATTTAAATATTTATTTGCGAATATTCAAATATGTGAATTTATAAACCATAACAATACATATTTTTAATTAATAGAAGGAACTATATAATTTCACTAAAAAGAAAGAAATCAAATAAATAACATAATTTCTAATTAATAATTGACTTTATAATTAATTATTAGTACTAATAAATATTAATAATGATATTTAACTATATTAATTATAAAGTCAACCTATAATAATTATTTTGATTAACTTTATTCTTTAATTTTTTCTCTATATTACAATTACTTTTTAAATTTATTTTTTTCTTCCTAATTCTTCAATTATAATTTATATCTATACATATAAGGAATATGAGATTTTTGTTGAAAAATGTAAAGAATATATTATTTAATAAATATATATTCAGAGCAGATATTAAATGAATTGGATTAGCATTTACCATATCTGTATCCATTTATAATTTGATATCTACTAATCTAATACGAATAATATCCGCTTTAGACGGAGGCGGATAAATTTTGTATAAATAGATACGAATGGGAACAGTAAACAAATTTTTGAATATCCATTTACAACTCTATCTATAGTTTAATTAGTCTTTTATGATTTTCTCTTACCTTTAATGACTAATTTATATCTATATCACTATATATAAAGTCTTTCAAAAGTCATTTCATTATATTATTTGGTTTTAGCATTTTTTTGACTTTATTCGTTTGTGTCCTTTTCATTTTCTAGCATTTTTTTCTTCTATCTCTTTGTGTGCTTCTTTAGTTCATTATTCAAAGTATTTATTGCTTATTTAATTTTATTGTTCACCTTTTTTATTTTGTTTTTCCTTTTTTTTTTTTTGGTTTATTTTAGGTATATTACATGATGGAGGAGATTTTTTGGATTTTAATGCTATAATTTTCTTTTCAACCTAAATAAAAATCTATCATTTATCTTTTATTACTATTAAATTTGTAAATTTCTATAGCCTTTTTGTTTACTACTTAATTTATGTTATCAATTCGTTTATTATGAGATTTATTAATTGCGCTTAATATTTTTAATTTAATTTAATTTTTATTAGTTATATTTTTCTCCTTAATTATTTATAAATTTTGTTATTTAATTTTTATTTTATTTAAATTATTATACATTTAGCACCCCATTTACTCATTTTTTGAATCTAGTTATTAATTTATTGTTAAATTTTGTAATTTATTTTTCAATTTGCTTTTTTTTTTTGCTCATCTAAGTTTATAGTTTTATAGGATGAGATCTATTTTTTTTGTTTTAATATTTTTAAAATTTATTTCACTTTTTGAATATTTATAATTTTAGAAGTATGTCATTTAATTTTATTTTATATTCATATATTTGTAATTATGTATGTACAAATATGTATAATTCGAACTCTTTTTAAAATTTTTATATACTACACCAATATATGTTCTTAGATCATTTCTACTATATTTAAAAAATTATGAGATAGTTATTTCAGTCGAAAATACACCTATTAACTTTTTAGGTTTATAACTCTAGACATTATTTAGTCTCTCAAAATATATATAGTTTTATTTTTTTTATTTTTTTTAAAATTTTGATTGTTTGAAAGGTTAATAACTTTTTTTGTTATTCACTTTTTTTTCTGCTATTTGCGAAATATAATAGGAAGATCCAATTACATTCATACAAAAAAATTGAGAATGAACATAATAATTTATTGTTTCCATATTTTATTTTACATTCTAATTTCATCCTCATATCCTATGACTAATTCCTATTTAAAATTAATTTTGAGCTTATAATTACTTTATCAATTTACTATGATTTTAACTTTGCATTGCTAATATCAAACTTTTTTCTTCACTTAATAATTCGATAACTAAGCTACGAGTTAAATTAAAAGGTTTCTATAAACTTATATAGTAATATTTATCTTAACTTTGTAATTATTTTATATATTTATTTTATTTTTTTATTTTTAATCTTTACTATCATAGTTTTGTCTTGACTTAATTGATTTTTAATCAAAAACTAAAATTAAATAAGAATTTTCTAATCCTTGGCAACTAATATATTTGATATGGGATAGCTCAAGTGGCTCGGCCCAAATCCTATGGGCCCATTGGCGCTATCGACCCTAGTCGACTTCGAAGATCCGACGGCGTGCCTAGGCAAATGAGCACTTGACCAGGCCTCTACAAGGCCACGGGTCGATATGTCGACCCGCAGCGCTAATCCGTTCTACAATCCGCTATCAGGTTGATCATTCCTCCGACCAGGGAGGTTGGCAGAGCACAGTACCATCTTTTTCGCATTAAATGCACTGACAGACAGCATGCCTCCGCATTTATAGCGCATGCCGCCCCCTTACCGCCTGTTGCGGCAGGCACGTCAACATTGTCCTACCCTGTCCCTAAAACCTAGAAAAGCAACCACCTGGAAGAGTACAGGGGTGGAAGATGACTAATGGCTCGTCGTGCAAGGACAAGGGTCCTCCCTACACATCAAGGACATCTCAGATAAATCCCCAGGGAGAGAATGTTATAAATACCCTCACTCCAGCCTTTCAAAGGTATGCTCTTATATATACAAAAAGCCCATACTCTGCTGCTCATATTATCTAGTCGACCCGTATTAACTTGAGCGTCGGAGTGCGTAAGCCGAGGGCTCTTCGGCTAGCCTGACGTTTGCTAGTGATTGCAGAATTCAATCTATCAATACTCATTTATCGACCAGAGAGGTCAAACCTTGTCGGTATATCTACCTGATCCAACCTTCAATGGATCACACCCTCGTCAATACTATTTAATTCTTTATATTTTAAGTTTTAACTTAATATATACTCATCCTCTTTTAAGTCTAAAATAATCTTAATTTATTGTAATTTTAAATTTTTTCAAACAACTTTCAAGCCATCAATCTTGTGTTCTATATCATTCTCATATATTTTTATTTTTTAATGCAACTATTTGTTAGCTTTTGATCGCATAATATTTTTCTTTTTTTATAATAAAGTAAATAATCATATTCATAGATTTTTTTTTTTAAATTTTTGTTTAACTTCTTGCTGAATAATTTTGAAATTTATTTTTTATGACATAATGTATATGAGATGTCTTTGTATTTTGCAAACTTTTAAATACTAAATTCTAAAACTTTAAATTTAATTTTACTAATTACTTGATATTTTTGCATTATTTTTATTTTTATATTATTATTTTAGTTATATTTATAATTCAATAATTATATTAATATAGAATAATTTTAAAGAATTCGTGTATAGTATGGAAATAATGCTATAATATATATATATACACACACACACACACACAATCTAATTTGAAAGGTGATGTACTATAAAATTCTTGCAATTTAATATGTTCACGTCATTTAAATTTAAGAACTACGATAGATTGTGCATTAGTTCAAATGATGGATTTGAAATTAATGATCAATAAAAAGAAACATGAACTAGTGTTTGATCGCATTATTATTAGACATGGCAAAATTCAACTCATACCCGTGGGTACTCCAAAAAATACAGGTAATGGGCCTTGTTTCTCCTACCCAAAAAATTGCAGGTAATTTTACCCGTACCCAATTTACCCGCCTTTTTTTGGCCAAACCCGCGGGTACCGGTGGGTAACTCATAATTTTTTTATTTATATATTTATATATATATATATTATATTTACATATAAATATTTTTAATCTAAATATTAATTTTTGATTTCATAAATTAAAAATCTATAGCAAATTAAATTAAATTATATCCTAAAACAACTTGTTGTGCATACTCATATGGATGCAACATCTTCTTCCACAAGAACAACAATTTTGATTGATATTTAAATTTTCAATTCAAAAAACTTTTGACATGTAATGGAATTTAAGTTTGAACTTTTGAATGTGATGTACTTTAAATTTGGTAGATTTTAAATACTTAAGATATAAGTTTTAAACTACAATGTTATTAATATGCTTTAGGTATTTGTTCAATTTAATGTTTGAAATTTGTAGTCTTTTTTTTTTTATAGTTTTATGTAGTTAATATTTGAGTAACATTATGTTTATCTTTAAATATTAAAAAAAATAATTACGGGTACCCGCGGGTTACCCGTTACCCATATCCTTATGGGTAACGGGTCCCCTACCTCGTACCCAATAAAAAATAGGTAAATTAAGTAAATTTATTCAATCCATTGGTATCCGTCATTGAATTACCCATTGGTGCCCAATTGCAAGATCTAATTATTATCACGCTGATCCATTGTTCATCCAAACAAATTCGGATTTTTCATGAAAAGTATGCATCAAAACAACTCAATAATTATAAAGAAAAAGAATCGTCATAATAATTCTATTTTCAGGTACCAAAACTGATTTCAAATCTGTAATTGACTAAAGTGTTGCAATGTGGTAACATGTCCCCGTCCACACACAGTTGACTGCGTGACTAAATTGAAGCGAGAAAGAGCATCATGACATATCGCTTGATTGACAAAAAGATGAGAATTTTGCATGTGCCAAAAGATAAGGAGCAAGCTAGATTGAGATGATATTTGGGCAGTACCCAGGGTTGGTTTGGACCATGTGTGCCATTTTTCCTTTTTTCTTTTTTTAATTATTTTGTATTATGTGGTTAGTGATAAAGCAAAATCATATTCTTTTTTTGATTTGAATAACTCATCCTGAAACTTAATGAAAGGTTGAAAGAACTCCAAATATGCAAAACATTAATTTTATTTCTGAATAGGAATGACTGAGAAAAAAAAAAAAAATAGTCATTGAATGTAGGACATAATTTTGACTTAAGTTAGGCCTAAAAATTAAATTTTTTCAACGGTCATAAAAAATATTAAATTCAGCCATAAAAAGTAACTAAATATATGGTGAAAAGATAACGTCCAAAAGACAATTATCAAAAAATAGAAATAAATATAGACGTTGTTGGAGTTAAAATAAAAGAAGTATGGAATTTTCTTTTCGTGAGGGTGATAATGCGACAAGTTAGCTTTCTCTTGAAAAAATAATTGCCTGCCAGATAGATTGTCTTTTATAATTCTTTCCATAAATTAAAAATTAATTACGAATATTTGAAGTTCTACCAATATCGTTACTTCTATTAGTTTCCACCTATCCAAAATTTCCAGAAACATATTTGTCTCTTCTTATACATCAGATCAATTAAATACGAAAAAGAATAAAAATTCCAAATTTGATATTATCGTAATCTACCAACTTACAAAACTGGCTTAAAATAATACACACTAGTTTGTGGCACATAACGAGCGGCTCACGAATTGATGGCTATTTGTCCTAACATTTTTTTTTCTTGGCCCAATTAACAGACAGAGTCACAGAAAGCAAAATCCGAGCTGTTATACATTTATTTTCTAGATAATCCATTTTTCCCCATAAAGTCATGTCTGGAGAATCTTGCACAAATCTGACACAGTACAGAGTGTAGAACATAAAGAGAGAAGAAACTAAAGATACACAAGCAACCCACATCACTCTCATCAACCGCCCCTTCTTCTGTCTCTTTATAAGGCGCAATAATTCACCCCCCGCACTTCTAACTCAATTTTCCGCCGTCCCCCACCCCCACGGCCACCACCCCAAAACCCACGTCCACATATATCTGCATATATATATATGTATATATTATCCTGAGTTCATAACCATAGCAATTCCAGTATTCATCACAAGAAAAAAAAAATGTCAAGCTCTGTGCATGTCAAAGAAGCTGTTTTGATCACTCCTTCAGAACCAACTCCAAATCACATTCTCCTACTCTCTGCTTTAGATTCCCAGCTTTTCGTGCGATTTACATTCGAGTATCTGCTGGTCTACAAACCACGCCATGGGCTCGATAGAGCTGCAACCACGGACAATGTGAAGTCGGCGTTGGCCCGAGCCCTGGTCCCATATTATCCACTAGCTGGGAGGGTGAGAAATCGGGCCGACGGGCCGGGCCTGGAGGTCGTGTGTCGAGCTCAAGGTGCGGTCTTCATAGATGCAGTTTCGGATTCTACGGTTTCCGAATTCGAGGGTGCCCCAAGGCGTAGGGCACAGTGGAGGAAATTCTTGTCCTTACAAGTGGCGGATGTCCTCATGGGAGCCCCACCGCTTGTCGTGCAGCTGACGTGGTTGTCAGATGGTGGTGCCACGCTGGCAGTTGGGTTTAACCACTGTCTGTGCGACGGCATTGGCAGCGGTGAGTTCCTCAACTCGTTGGCAGAGTTAGCTATTGGAAAACGCGGACCCAGTGAGTTGAAGCCTAAGCCCGCCTGGAGTCGTCACCTTCTGGCCCCGATGCCGTTCGGGCCGACTCGTGGTAATCCACTGAATCATCCGGAGTTCAGAAGTGTGCCCGATCTTTGCGGGTTCACCTCTCGTTTCGTTCAAGAGAGATTGACGCCTACTTCCATCTCGTTCGACGGAAGTAGGTTAAAAGAGCTGAAGAAGTTAACAAAATCCACGTATACGTCCTTCGAAGTGCTCTCGGCTCACGTTTGGAGAAGCTGGGCAAGAGCATTGAATTTGCCGGCCAACCAAATACTAAAACTGTTATTCAGCGTAAACATACGGCAGCGAGTCAAGCCGAGTCTGCCCAGCGGCTACTACGGCAACGCTTTCGTGTTAGGATGCGCGCAAACATGCGTGAGGGACTTGACGGAGAAGGGGTTGGGTTACGCTGCGGAATTGGTGATGAAAGCTAAAGAAAGAGTGGGAGATGAGTACGTGAGGGAGGTGGTTGAATCGGTGAGTTGGAGTGGGGCGAGTGTGGACTCGGTGGGAGTGTTGATAATGACGCAATGGTCAAGACTAGGGCTGGAGAGTGTTGACTTTGGAATTGGGAGGCCGGTTCAGGTGGGACCGGTTTGCTGCGACAAATACTGTATTCTATTGCCGGTCTCTAATGTGGACAATGCTGTAAAAGTCAACCTGGCGGTCCCATCAAGTGCGGTCTACCAGTACATGTATTTTCTGAGAAACACTTGTGCCTGATGATGATGTGATTCTACGTATATATGTATAATCAAAATGAAGAGGAAAAGAAAAAAAAAAAAAAAAAAAAAAAAAAAAAAAGAAAGCTCTAACTAATTAACTGCTCCTCCTTCTGGAAAAAAAAGATTTTGAGGGGGAAAAATAAAGCGAGGCAAAGTATTAAAAAATAAAGATATTAAAATTAATGTGTATGGGTGAAAAATAAAATACAATGATCAAATAAATGTAATATGGTCTTTTTGAAGAGTTTTCGGATGTGAATATAACTTTGAAAATAATATATTTTCAAAAATTTGTTCGAATGCTTATTTATTTTTTCTTGAGATATATTTTTATGTACAAGGAACGCTTGCATTTGAAGTAGACATGTATACACGCATATATATATATATGATCAATATATTATATTTATATATAGTTAATGTACAATTATTTAGATATATATAATAACTTCTTTATATATATATTTGGAAAAATTGTAAAAATAGGATCGTAAAAACACCCATTTGGCAAAAGAGGACACAAATTATAGGTGATATTAAATTAGGATAGAAATTCTTTTAAAATCGAAAACAAAAGGACAATGGTCACTGAAAAATACAACAGGAGCCGGTTTTTTCCTACGTGGCGCCTAGGTCGCAAATTTCAGCCAATTTTTTCCTACATCAGTTGGCGGGCATTTGCTTAGTCACTTGTCACGTCATTAAAAATTAACACTTCACCAGCCATATCATTTAAAATGCCGCATCAGCCAAAGGAGGAAACAAATTGCTTCTAAAACAAAAGTCCCCAAATAGGAAGTCCAAATCCCTAATTTGCATAGACTTCCCTTCTTGCAATCTCATCCCTCTCCCAAACTCTTACAAAATTTTGGATAGAAATTAGGTCTACTCTAAAACCCAACCCTCGCCCAGTGTAAAGATCACGTTTGGAGGAAAATGGTGTTCAAACAGTCGCAGAGATACAGTGATCTCCCACCTCCACAATATCGTAAGTTTTCTGGTCCTTTTTTTGGTTTATGTTATTTTATGGTTATCTATGCACATCTTTAGTTAGTTGTGGGGTATTGTTGTCAATTGCACAAAATTTTAACTTTTATTGTAAGGTTTGAGTGTTGGCATTTCTATGAAATGGTCCCTATCGCATCTTTCGCCACTTTTTGTATGTGATAGTGGTCCCCTATGCTTTTGTGTGTCTCCACTATATGTATACATTATGCACCTACTGTGTTTTGTTAAATTTTGTTTGTATTCACATGTTGGTATTACTGACTTTTCCTAATTTATCTATATCAACGCATGTTGGCCCTTTTTTCATATTATTTTAATTTTGTCAATAAGCACATGTTGGTCGTATTCTCACTAAATTTAGTACATATTACTTATTTCTTGACAGATCCTAGTTCACATAGCCTCATTGTAGCTATATATTATGGTGGACAATTTTTTAATTTCCCTAAGAATGATTATGTTGGCGGCTCAATTTTAAAGTTTGACTCCAAGGAGAACAAGCGTATGTGTAAGCTCAACCTGCAGGAATTTAGTTCCCACATAAAAAGGTTTAGGGAAGAAGAGGAGATACTATGTGAGGTTAACTACTGGTTTTAAGTTATTAAGCAGGGATACACAAATTCGTAAGCATACATTCTAGTTCAGTGCTGCTAAGGTTGAGATGCCAATATATATTGATGCTGACTATAATCCTCCAAATGTTGAGCATAATATGCATCAGAATGAAGATCACCTAAGTCATCCCTTGGATTCCAGAAAAAGGTAATGCAGTAGTAGCTGAGGATAAGGATCCGGTGCATCGTTATACAACTAAAATTGGTCCCTTTAAGCAAATTCAAGTAGAAGAGAATGCAATGGTTGAGAATAAATAGAAACCTGGTATTGAGGATATAGGTCAAACACAGGTTGATGAAAATGAAGTTGAAGTTGGGATTCAAGTGAATGAAGACCTACAACATACTCAAATTTCTAAAAATGAAATTAATGATGAGGTCCCAGTGCAGCATGAATTAGATGAACCAAAAGAAGAAGAAAACTTAAGTTTGGATGAGTGCAAGACAATTATGAAGAAGTGGATGATACTGTCTTAGAGAATATATTTAAAGAGATTGATGAGGCAGTGAATGCATACAATTCTACAAAGGAAAATACAGAATCTGTTTCTGAAGGAGTACAAGCAAGTCAAGCTAATGATTGTAACTTGCATGTTTCGGACTTACTGGTTAACAGTGATTATGAGTAGGGAGATGATGTAATAGATGATGATAGTCTATTTCCCAAAAATGTAGATAAAGAAGAAGATCTACTAGCTATCAACTCAAGTGACAAAGATGACAATTCAAGTGACCAAGATAAGGAGTCAAGTGAGTTTAATGAACTGGAGATGATGATTTAGTTGACAGTGAAAATGAGTTTGATCAGCACATGTTATCTGATGAAGATGAAAAAAGGCAAAGTCATCCTGTATTCAACCCAGTTGAGATTTATGATCCCATATTTGAGTTAGGCATGATCTTCAGCACAAAGGTAGAATTTCAAAAAGCTGTGCAATCACATGCCATTAAAACCAACAAGACATTGAAGCAAACAAAAAGTGCTAAGAATAGGGTGTATTACAAATGTGGTCATGAAGATTGCCAATGGAGGATGAATGCTATTAAGCGTACTGGGGAGAGTACTTCCATACTGAGGGAGTATAACCCGCATCATTCCTACTAACTGACTTTCAATGTCAAGAACATGAAGACTAAGTGGTTAAGTGAAAGATACCTTCAAAAATTCAAAGCTGACACCAAGCGAGCAGTAAAAGGTTTCGGGATTGATGCCATCAATAAGTTAAGATGCAATATTTCTAAAGATTAGGCCTACAGAGTTAAGAGGAAAGCAATCAAGATGCTTGAGGGTAGTTCTGCCTATTACTACAGCAAAACATGGGATTGTGTTGAGGAGCTTAGAAGGATCAATCTTGGGTCAACCATTATCTTGGGGATTGAAGAGATCAATGGTGAGGTGAGATTGAACAGGCTCTATATATGCTTTAGTGCATTAAAATAAGGATTTAGAGCAGGCTGCAGACCTTTTATGGTAGTAGATGGTTGCGAGATTTGCCTACGACAACTAAAAGGGAAAATGTTGCTACAGAGTATTTTGTTTTGTCTTTAAGCCAACATATGAAATGGTCCAATGCTTCCAGACTTCTTCTCCAAAACACTACACATCAAATATAAGAACAATGCTAGGAAAATTAACCATGTAGTGAAGAGCACTAATTCAGCCTTTCTCCTTTTCATTTTCATCTCGACAATTTTTGCTTTTTTTGCTCTAGTCCTCGAAAGCAACCTAGGGATAATAAGCCTTGCTTTTTCATATAATAGAGGGTCTTCCCATCCAAAAAAACCACATTACTTTCTATGAGGAAAAAATCAACCCAAGAATGGGAATTAATATGGAACAAATCCTCTAAGAAATAGTGGAATTTTTTTTTCTTCAGGAAATTACCTTGTAGTCAATACATGAAATCTTCTTTTTGGGTTATCATCAGTCCAAGAAGTCCGGATGACAGCTTTCTTCCCATAATTTGTTGACATTGTAGGTTGGGCTCTCAATATTTTTTTTCCAACGTCAAGAGATACGGTAATGATATGAAGAAGAAGGAGACCGAGGGGGCAATTTATTTCCCGCTAAAAACAGCAATTTTCCCCTCATTTGGCTGATGTGGCATTTTAAATGATGTGGTGGGTGAAGTGTTTATTTTTAATGACGTGGCAGGTGACTAAGCAAATGCCTGCCAACTAACGTAGGAAAAAACTGGCTGGAATTTGCCACCTAGGTGCCACGTAGGAAAAAACAGGTGCCCTTTGTATTTTCCGACGACCATTGTCACTATTAGAAAAATAACTTATTGAGACGCATTATAAGTGACATTTTTTGAAAAATGTCCCAATAACTTCTTTATTTGGACACTTATACTTAATAATTTATTTTTTTATTATGACACTTCTTGAAAAGTGTCTTATTAATATATTTTATTAAGGCACTTTTTTGAAAAGTGTCTCATTTTTATGTAGCATTTATATTTTATAATGATACTATTGTTAATAAATTTTTACTGAGACATCTTTCTCAAAGTGTCATAATAGTTGATATATATAAACATAAAAAAGAATAAATATTATGAAATATTTGGCGCCTATTTCCCAAAATTTCACCAAGTCTGGTGCTAATTTCTTCCCTTCTCCCTCACTTGACAATACACACCCAAATACCCATCCAACACACCGAACCCTCAAAGAGAGAAACCACTTTCTATTCCAAATCTACACTATTTGAAGGTAAAGATTCACCATTTTCAAAGTTGACGTTGTCGGAGAGCTATCTAGCAAGCTCTGGTATATTTTTCCTCTCAATTGCACACATGCACACTCACACACACTCACTCGTTTAAAATATAGATTCTAGGTTTTATGGGTAAAGAAAGAATAGGTATTCTACTCTAAGTTTTGTCGATTTTTTGGTTTAATTTTTTAGAAGATAATAGGAATTTATGATTTCTCCTCCATTCTGATAGCTTTCTACAGTCTACCGATCGCCATCCTTTGTCATGATTGATCTAGAATAAGCAACCTAGTGATCTGTATTGCAAAACCCATCAACGATATTTGGTTGTTCTCAAAGTCTCCAATTCTCATAATCTTTCCTAGAAATTTCTAGCAAAACCCATGAATGAATGAATGAATATTCTTCAGTTTCATGCTCTACATTCGTGCATAAATACATGCTTTTTTATGTTCTAATTCCAGAAGTTTTTGATAACATATCACTTTTTGGGTTCTTGGTAGATAAAAAAGATAAACTTTATGCTAATTAGGAACATACATGATTCTTTTGTCTCCAAAAATGCCCTTGCGGTTCAACCAAGATATGACTGAAATATCATCTGCTTTAGTTTTTATTTTCCTGGACAACAGAGCAAAAAGATATTTAAGATGTGGTAATTATTGATGATTAGAAGATTTGAAATAATTGAAGCGCATAAGTGTATTCAATTATTTACGAGAGTAGTGTTTTTTTTTAATTGGAAATGTAGGGTCAAGAGGAAGACAACATCTATCAATTATTGCCCTTCCATAATTTTGAAAATCAATAACTCTGATTTGATGTACCAGAAGATGGGCCTAATTGGAACACTTAAGTTAGGTTCCTACATTTCAGATATAAATAACAGTTCCCTTCTGCCTTTATCACAGGTAGTGTGCTTTAACATCACTTGGCTTGTAGTTTTCTGTTTTTAAGCATATTATGTACATCAATGGTTGCAGTAATCTCATTTCCATAATGTTGTTAAGATGTGTTAGCAAGTTGACAGAGCAATAACAAAATATCTCCTTAACATATCATTGCAATATTCTTTATCCCTTTGTTCGTTTGCAGCTAATTATGCCCTATGTATACTATAAGTTGATTAATTAATAAATAACTAATATATAACAACAAGGAATGCTCACATAATGTTTTTTCCTACATTAGTACGTTACTTTGTGGTGTTTACTATAAGGATTCTATTTTGAGTTATAGTTGCATTTATTATCCTTATGGTAGTTCCTTGGATATTAGGTGGAAAATAAGAACTTTGGTTCTTCTCCTCTTAGGAGATAGTTGATGCTGTAGAAAATAGAGAAGAAAATCAGAAAAACTAAGAAGAAATTTTCCGTTTTAGTAATATCATACAATGGACAATTGCCTTTATTAACTTGTAATGATAAAGCATCAGATTTCAAAATTCATGTATATAATTAGCCTGTTTCAAGTTTATATGTGAGGTTTGAGATGATTTAGCAAAAGCTAAGACATATTCATACATGGAATATAAAATAGGACATTATGTTTGTAAATTCACACAGGTTCATAATTTGACTTCAACAAAATTTCAAGTAAATAGGTTTTTGTTTATGCATATTGTTTCCATGTGTTGGCTAATTTAATAATCCTAACCGTGCAGGTTAAAGAATTGGTCAATGGACAAATTTATACAGTTGGAATAGTGGCAATAATTGATAGATGTGGCAATAATTATTGCACAATGTTTTTATTGTTTTTATTTTATTTTTTAATCTCCTGCATATTTTAGGGTGTTGTCTAGGCATGTATAACTCCAGTTCTTTGTTTAGAATAATTGGCTTACTTTAGTTACTTGTGGTCATTTTGTACGTTGAAGCTGCTAGCATTTTCTAGATTTGTTTTCAATCAAGTAATAGTACTTTGATATTGGATCATATAATCAAGTGAGTATAGTTAAATGCTTAATATTTTAAACTCTTTTCAAGCATATTTTTAAATGTTGGTTGAATTTTCTTCTCTTTTCTTAGTCATTATTGAATGGGTTACTCAAACCTTAATTAATTATTTAATGGCTTATTCATTTGTCATGAAATGTGGTTTGTGCTTAGATCCAAATTAATATTTGCTATGATAATAAATCGATGTTATTAAGATTCTAAAATTGCTTTTGCTTAGTAGCTATAAGGAGATGATTAGCATGCAAGAATGAGTAGGAAATTGAATTGAAATCCTATACTATTTTCTTTTTCCTTCAATCTTATTTCCTTTTCTCATCATAAAAATGTAAATAAATACATTGAAATTATTTATAGGTAAAAATATATATTCTTATGTAAATAATTTATAGTCTTACAAAAATTAAGTTAATGTATATTTTTTTATTTAGATATAATAAAGATATATTTGTAAATACATAGATATTTTATCCCTTAAGTAAGTCCGCTTAAGTCAATTAAGTGATGGAGCTGATTAGTTAAAGAGTATCTTTAAATTGACTTTCCGTAGATTTTAGTGTCTTCGCTACATTCACCTTTGTCTCTTGATACTATGATAAGTAAATAGCAAAAATTCAAATTATATCTTTTGTATAAGTGTTTCCATTAAGTATTGAAGTTGATGCATTTGACTTAAATATCTACAAATTTTCTCAAGAAATATATTGCTTAAATTCACTTCTAAATTCTTTAAATGGTCGATAATTGTACGTAAATGAATTGCTATCTTTAGATACTAACATAGTTTTTTGGAATACGCTTTCTCATTTAAGTTAGAAACAATTATTTGTTTATTTTAAAAGATCAACATGGACAAGAGTTGGATAAGTCTCCTAAGACCTAGTTAAGAATATCAGGATGGGGTGAAATTTTTCTTGAACTTTGCTTTTGCAAATTCAGATGATGGAATGATCTTGTGTCCTTGTAATAAATGTAAAAATGGATTGAGCAAAAGACGAGAGGTTGTAGAAGGACATCTTCTTTGGGAAGGATTTTTAGATGGATATACTAAGTGGGTGATTCATGGAGAGTTGTTCACAGCCGGAGAATATGTATCTTATGAATATGATAAACTACATACATCTGATGACATGCAAGGGAGGCTACATGATGCATTTAATATGCAAGATAGAGGTAATCATGCGGAAGATACGCCAAGAACTGAGGGAGAAAAGCTTAGCGAAGAAGTTGAAAAATTTTATAAGCTTATGCTGGATGCAGAGCAAGAACTCTATCCTGGATGTAGAAAGTTTTCAAGACTTTCTTTCATTGTTAGAATGTTGCAGATCAAAGGCCTTGGTAATTGGAGTGATTCTTCCTTCACTATGATGCTAAATTTGTTGGAAGAATCATTTCCAGAGGGTGCACAACTTCTAAAAAATTATTACGAGACTAGGAAAATAATGAGGGATTTGGGGTTACCTTATAAGAAAATTGATGCATGCCAAAATGATTGTATGTTGTATTAGGGTTTGAATGAAAGCAAGACCAAATGTGACACTTGTGAAGAACCACGATGGGTAGTGCCACCAGAAGAGCTACAACCTAATGTTGCTCAACACAATGCTTCTTCTGAGAAATCTAAGGAAGCTAAGAAGGTTGCAGCCAAGATTATGTGGCATTTTCCTTTAAAGCCAAGGCTGCAGAGATTATTTATGAATTTTAAAACTGCATTGCTTATGAGGTAGGACGAAGAAGAACACACTAAAGATGGTTTCATGAGTTACCCTGCAGATTCTGCAGTTTGGCAAAGTTTTGATTACTACCATCTAGATTTTGCAAAAGAGCCTCGCAATGTCAAGCTGGGTTTGGCATTCGATGGTTTAATCCATTTAGAATAATGAATGTTGCCCATAGCACATGGCCGATGATCCTAATGCCATATAATTTGCCACCAGGTGATTGTATGAAAAAATCTTTCTTTATGTTGTCTACTTATACCTGGTCCTAATGAGCCTGGAAATGATCTTGATATGTATCTGCAACCATTAATAGTAGAATTGAAGGAACTGTGGTATGAGGGGATAAATATATATGATGCTGCATCAAAATAGAATTTTCAAATGCTTGCAGCACTATTATGGACTATAAATGATCTTTTGGGTCTTGCAAATATATCGGGTTCGATTACTAAAGGAAAATATGCTTGCCCAGCTTGTCAAAAGTATACTAATTCTGAATGGCTACGGAACTCTCTTAAGTTTTGTTACATGTGGCACCGTATTTTCTTATCGAGAAATCATCCTTACCAAAAAGATAAAAGATCTTTTGATGGCATTGAAAATCATAGAAAAACACCTCCTTATTTGAAGGGTTCTAAAATATTAAATGAGATAAAGGATTTTGATAACAGATTTGACATAAAGGTGGGTAATTTATATTTACCTTTCAACTGGAAAAAGAAAAGTATTTTTTTTACTTTACCTTATTGGGAAAAAAACTTGTTACGTCATAATCTTGATATTATGCATATTGAGAAAAATGTATGTGATAAGGTATTGTATACATTATTTGATAGTGATAAGTCAAAGGACAACAATAGGGCATGCTTAGATATGAAAGATATGGGCATAAGATTGGGACTTTGGCCCTTTTTTGATGAGACTGGTAGAGAATGGTTGCCACTATCTTCTTTTGCATTGAGTAAAACTGAGAAGGAAATATTCTGCAAGGTTTTAAAAAATATTAAAGTCCCAGATGGTTATGCTGCGAATGTAGCAAGGTGTGTGCATCTTAAACCGATCAAAATTTTTGGACTTAAGAGTCATGATAGCTATGGCTTGATGCAACAATTGCTTATAATTGCTTTGCGCAACTTGTTACCCAAGTTAGTACGTTCAGCCTTGATTCGATTGTGTGGTTACTTCAAAGACTTATGTTCTAAAAGCCTCCATCATACTGATTTAAATCGAATGGAACAAGAAATTGCTCCTATACTTTGTCAGCTTGAGAAAATATTTCCTCCAGCATTTTGTAACATCACAGTACATTTGATAATTCATTTGGTTACCGAGGCAAAGTTAGTCGGACTAGTACATTATCGTTAGATGTATCCCATAGAACGGTAACTATTTTGGTTATATTTTTTCATAGTAATTATTTTCTTTTTTTATACTATAATCTCCATACAAATAATAACATTTTGATATTTTCATTTTCCTAGATACTTAAGTACTTTGAAATCGTATGTGAGGAATAGATGTTAACCAGAAAGGTCGATTGTTGAGGGATATATGCCTGAAGAATGTTTGGCATTTTGTTCTTTGTACTATGAGGAACAAGTTGAAACAAGGCGCAATCGACCAAGTCATAATCATGATGGATTTATAGCGAACACACTAGGTTTAGATATATTTTTTATGTCAGGCCATCCATTGTGGAAAGGAGAAGCAGCTGTTTTGAGCAATGATATATTGACTAAAGCTCATAGATATATGCTGTTTATTGCGATGAGATTAAGCCATATAGAGAGTAAGTTAAAAAGAAACATAGTAATTACTATTTTATGTCCATTTAATTATTTTTGAATTATTTAATTTCTGTGTGTGCAACGAACATGAAGCTAAACTTAGATATAAGAAATGTCATTCTAGAGAACATGAAATCAAGTGAAATCATAGTGAATCATTTGCATCTTGGTTTTCTAGTAATGTATGCTAAATCTACTTTAATTAATACATTAAAATAATCTAGTTATGATATTTTATTTAAACTAGTTGAATAAGCGCATGTTTATCGCAGGTTGAGGGGTTAAAACTAAATGAAGATGACCTAAAGTTATATAATTTGATACGTCTTGCAATGGGACCGATGCTCGTTGGAAAAAGATACAAAGGATATATTGTGAATGGATTCAGATTTCATACTAAAGAAGTAGAGAAAAAGAGAAAAACTCAAAATAGTGAGGTAATGGTAAATGCAACAACAATGAGTTTTGCCAGCAAAAAAGACACGAGACCTATTTTAGAAGAGTTGGCATATTATGGGATTTTGAAAGATATAATTGAGTTAGATTACACTAGTGGTAAGAGGATTGTATTGTTTGATTGTGAGCGGTTGTCCAAAGGGAATCGATTAAGAGTGAACGACGATGGATTCACTTTGGCCAATTTCTCAAATATAAAGCGTCAGCATGAGCCTTTTTCCCTTGCCTCCCAAGTTGAGCAAATGTTTTATGTAAAAGATCCTACAGAGAAGGATTGGCATCTTGTGATTTAAATAAAAGCCAGAGATAAATTTGACGATGGAAAGGACCAATCAACTGAAGATGCTGATACCATTTTGCAAAGTGAACCTTGTGTTGCCCATCCAATAAGTGTATATGAAGATGTTGTTTGGATTCATGATGGGGGCCCCTAGAATTACAGTTGATAGTTTAGAAGAAAACTTGTGATCTATTTAAGTGGAAAAGTTGTATTTGATTTTTTGTCACGTACAACTCTATGGACAATCCTTAATGAAACATTCCTATGTTTATGTGTTAGAAGATACTTTTAAATAATTCTTAATTTAATTTTCCATCTTTTATAATCTTGAGATTTACTGTCATATTTTTATTGATGCATTTTAAATATCTACTAGACCATATCTTTGTATTTTATTCTTTTTATGTTAATGATGGTAACTGTTTTATAGTGAATTAGTGATGGCAAGTAACCAACACGGAAGATACATGTGGAGTTGGTAGCAAAAACAACAGCAGCAACCAAACTTGATAGGGATGCACAGTGACCAAAATGAGGATACAAGTATATACAGTAACATTAAATTGCCATGCCAATATAAATTAATATTAATGCACAATTTTTTAGTTAATATGTTTCTATGTTTATAATGCTATGTTATTAAATTTTTAGTGGTGACAAGCACTCAACATGGATGAGATTGATGGCCATCCATCAGAGTTACGTCCAAATGAGATGGAGAATGAGGAAACCACCGGTATGAGTTGAGTGTGAAAGATATACTTGATTCTTATTTTATTTATAACTAATTTCTTGTACTTCATTAATGTTAATTTAGTTTTTCATAATTTTGTTGGTAATAATGATTTTTAAATACCAAGTAATTTACTCTCAATTATAAGTTGGGTTTATTTCTTGTTGTAAATGTGATATTTGGTAGTTTAAAAGGCTTGCTATTTGCAGAAATTGTTAACAAGAAAAGAAAACTAGAGGGAAGGCTTCCTAATTGTAAATGTGTTATTTTTATGTCAATTGTATATTTTCTATTTTACTAATTGAAAATTTTATATTCACTTGTGTACTTGATAAGTCCACACGAGCATGAAGTATAATTTATTTTTTGTTCTTTATATTTTGCTTGAGATTTTTATATTTCATTTTGATTTTGTTAGGATTCTCTCCAAGAATATTTTGATTATGACCAATTTCATATATGGAATGATTGACAACATATTTCAAATGATTCACAAGGAAACTAGCCGTTACATAAATTAAAGAACTTTCCATTTAACTAAAAGATTCACAAGGAAACTAGCCATTACATCAATCAAGGAACTTTCCATTTGACTAAAAGATGTACCTGCCCATGTATAGAAGGAAACATGCAAAAATGAGGCCGTTTTCTGTCATTGTATATTTGGTAGTAACTAAGGTTATTTGTTGACAAGAAGACTAGCAAAAGTAATAAGGGTCACAATATACTTGTATAAGCAATATTGCTAGCGAAAAGTTGAGTGAGTGCTATGGAACATCTGGTGTGATTTAGTCTGAGTGTTAGTTTCTCTGGATCAGCCTCTGAAGATTGATTCAATGCTTGGTTCCAGTTGTTTGGTACTTTGTATTTTGTAACTGTTATTACTAATCAAAGTATAGGTTCAAAATCCTAAGACTTCTAGCTTAGGTAGTGGAGTAAGCTTGCCGAACCAATATAAATACCTTTGTCTCTTTCATTTATTGCTCTGTCTATTTTTATTATCCTTGGAATTTCAGTGTTGTCTGGAAGTTCTAATTCAGTATATCTATATCTTATCTGACTCATCTGAGTTCTTTATCCCTTTGGGACCTTATAAACTTTCAATTGGCATCCAAACTAGGTTGATTTCTCTCTAATCGCTGCCTCTAGTTTTGATAGCTATGCAGAAGGACAATCTCATACTTGTTCACCCTTGTTTGATGGAACAAATTATTCTACATGGAAAAACAAAATCCAAGAGTTTTTCATAGCACTAGAATATGATCTTTTGAGCGTTGTCATTGATGGGCCTCTTATTGCAACGAATTCTGAAATATCTCCAAAAGAAAGAATGGAACTTACTGCGGAAGACAAGAAAATCCTCTCAACAAATGCTAAGGCAAAAAATATTTTTTCCTGCGCCTTTGTCAAAGAAGAATACAATCGCGTCAGTACTTGCTCCTCAGCAAAAGAAATGTGGGACATGTTGTAGATTACCTATGAAAGAATTCCTCAGGTAAAATTGGAACAAATTGCTCTTCTTACTCTCCAATTTGAAATGTTTTCAATGAAAATAGATGAATCAATAAGTTAAATGTATGCTCGCTTTATAGAAAATGTGAACCCAATGTTTGCTCTAGGAAAAATCATCTCAAAAAAAGAGCAAGCCAAAAAAATCTTGCTCTCCTTACCCAAAGAATGGAATCCGAAAGTGATAGTTATTCATGAAGCAAAGAATCTGGAAAAGATGACTATGGGTGAACTCATTGGATCTCTCACCTCATATGAAATGACTCTCTTGAGTAAGGAATAAAGTTCCGAAGGTAAGAACAATAAAAACATAGCTTTCAATGCTGAAAATGGAGACTGGAATGATGACTTGAGAGACCTTGATGAAGAAACCATAAATGAGGAAATTACGATGGTTACTAGGCGTTTGAGGCAACTCACTCAAACGAAAGGAAAATTCAAAAAGGACACAAGATCCAACTACAAGAGAAATGAATATTAGAAACCAAAACAAATCATATGCCATGAGTGTTATGAAGTAGGTCACAAAAGACCAGACTGTCCAAAGTTGAGAAAAAGTCCTAACCTGAAAGAAGTTCTAGACTAAGAGCCATGACAATTACATGGGACGACTCTGACTTAGATCAATTTGACATTGAAGATAATTGTCTAATGGCAAACAAGCAAGTAACTTTCAATTTTGTATTCGATTTCGAAAGTTTTGAGTTTGATCATCAAAGTACTAGTTCACTGAACATACATCCTGAGTGTCGCAATCAGTTAACTGAATTGGAAATAGAATTAAACTCTCTTAAGGAACAATTACAGAAGACTATTAGTGAAAAGGCAGAGATAGTCCATGTCTATAACAATATCACAAAAAGGGATCGGAAGATAGAAATAGAAAAACAAGTAGATATTTTTCTGGAAGAAAACTACTCACTGAAGAGGAAATAGAAAGGGAAGATGCCTTTTATAGAAAAAACTCCTAAAAATCCCAGAATCTGCCACACTTGCAATCATGTTGGTCACTTGTCCTATAGATGTCCAATAAAAAGACACATCGGAACCAAGTATGTGTGGGTTAAAAATACTAACATATCAGGACCCAGTAATAAGTGGGTACCTAAAAGGTTAAACATCTGTGGTGCAGAAGCTGACGAAGAAAACAAGCAAAAAATGGTATCTGGACAGTGGATGTTCTAGACATATGATAGGAGATAAGTCATTCTTCTCAGACCTACAATAATTCGATTGAGGAAATGTCTTATTTGCAGACAACACCAAAGGCAAAATAGTTGAAAAGGGTACTGTTGGCAAAAATACTGGAACTTGTATAGAAAATGTCTGGCTGGTAGAAGGACTAAAACACAATCTGCTAAGTCTAGCCAACTATGTAACAGTGGCTATTAGGTACGTTTTCAGCCTTCACTTTGCATTGTGTTAAAAAATGATATAACTGTATTCATTGCCACTAGAGATAAGAACATTTATTGCATTAATCTGAGTGATCTCATAAACTAAAATGTAGAATGCTCATTGCATCAGAAGACCTTAGTTGGACATGGCAAAGATGCTTAGGTCATGCAAACATGAATTTGCTAAATCATATTGTTAAAAAGTGTCTTGTAAGAGGTATTCCAAATTTGAACTTTAGTAAAAATAAAGTTTGCGGTGCTTGTGTTAAAGGAAAATAGATAAAAATTTCTTTCAAGCCTATAAATGATATATCTTTCTCAAAACTGCTTGATCTTCTTCATCTAGATCTTTTTGGTCCAATGCAAACTCTAACACTTGGTGGTAGCAAATATGTGCTTGTAATTATGGATGATTTTTCACGCTTCACCTGGGTGTGATTTCTGTCTCACAAAAATGATGTATTAAAGTCTTTCATTCCACTCATAAAGAGAATACAAAATGAAAAAGGTCACACTATTAAGTCCATAAGAAGTGATCATGGACTGGAATTTGAGAATTCGAATTTAGTAATTTTTGTGATGAATTTGGTTATGCTCATAACTCTCTTGCTCCTAGAGCACCCTAAGAAAATAGGGCAGTTGAAAGAAAAAATAGGGTACTCCAAAAAATGGCGCGATCTATGCTAAATGAATACAGTCTTCCAAATATCTTCTGGGGAGAAGCAATCAATACGACATGCTACGTGATCAATAGAGTTTTCCTCAGACCTTTTATCAAAAAGACACCTTATGAATTGTGGAATGAAAAAGTTCCAAACATTTTCTATTTTTGAGTCTTTGGATGCAAGTGTCACATTCTCAACGATAGAGACCCATGAGGTAAATTTGATTCAAAATCTGATGAGGGTATTTTTGTTGGATACTCAATTCATAGTAAAGCGTATAGAGTCTTTAACAAATGAAAACGAGTAATTCAAGAAACCATTCATGTGGTATTTGATGAAACTAACCCTTTAACTACCAAGGAAACCTTAAGCATTGAATCTGTAAGAGCTAAACAGGTTATTGAAGTTATTCAACAAAGCAAAGACCCTGAGGTTTCAGAAAGGAGTAATCCCCCAACAAATGATATGACTGAAAGTTCCAACAACGATGGTGATGAAAAACTGAGAAAATTCAAACACTCTTCCAGTCATCCAACCAACAACATAATTGGGGATCCGCAAGCAGGAATTACCACAAGATTTCGTGCAAAAAAGGAATCTTCTAATGTTACTAATATTGTATTCCTTTCTCTTACAGAACCTGGAAGCATTAGAGAAGCTTTAAATGATGAACTTAGGGTTAAACTTATGAAGGACAAACTGTCACAGTTTAACAAAAATAAAGTTTGGAACTTAGTTGAAAGACCGTCAGAACACCCTGTGATAGGAACTAAGTGGGTATTTTGCAACAAACTGGATGACAAAGGTAGTGTTATCAAGAACAAGGCAAGATTAGTTGCCAAGGGATACTCTCAGCAAGAAGGTATTGACTATGACAAAACTTATGCTTCTGTTGCACGACTTGAATCCATTCGCATGCTTTTGGCTTATGCAACTCATAAAATTTTTACTCTTTTTCAAATAGATGTAAAGAGTACCTTCTTAAATGGATTTATAAAAGAGGAAGTCTTTGTTGAACAACCACCTAGTTTCAAAAATCCCTCTTTTCCAAATCGCATTTTTAAACTCTCAAAAGCTCTTTACGGTCTAAAGCAGGCCCCTAGAGCCTGCTATGAACACCTAAGCAACTTTCTTTTATCAAAAGGATTCTGTATGGAGGTTGTTGACACCACTTTTTTCACAAAAATTGTGTAGTTGATATCATTTTTTGGGGAACAAAAATTGAGTTATGTAAAGACTTTGTTACATGCATGCAAACTGAATTTGAAATAAGTCTTATGGGACATCTCAATTACTTTCTTGGTCTCCAAATTAAACAAACTTCTCAAGGAATTTTTCTTTGTCAAGAAAAGTACACTAGAGAATTACTTAAAGAGTTTCGAATGGAGGATTGTAAGGAAACACCAGTTCCAATTGCACCTAACACCAAGCTGGAACTTGATTTATCTGCAAACAACATAGATTAGACCTTGTACTAAGGGATGATTGGAAGTCTGCTATATTTAACCGCGAGCAAACCGGATATACTATTTTTCACTAGTCTTTGTACTCGATTTCAAAAAGATCCAAAAGAATCACATTTGAAAGCTATGTGAAGAATTCTTTGATATCTAAAAGGGTTTCCTCACCTAGGTCTCTGGTATCCTCGATCAAACTCTTTTACTTTTATTGGATTCTTTGGTGCTGATTATGCAGGGTGCAAAATTGACCGCAAAAGTGCAATTGGAGCTTAGCGACTCCTCGGTCAATGCTTAGTAAGTTGGTGCAACAAAAAGCAAAATGTTGTAGCCTTATCCACCATGGAAACAGAATACATGGCTCTAGGAAATTGCTGCACACAGCTAATATGGATAAAACAAACACTTTGTGACTTTGGTCTTGATTTTTCATGTGTTACTATCAATTGTGATAATACAAGTGCTATTAGCATCATAAAGAATCCTGTACACCACTCACGCACCAAGTACATAGAGATAAGGCATCATTTTAGTAAGGATCATGTTGCTAATGGAGATATTTGCATAAACTATATGGATATCACAAATTAACTTGCTGATATATTTACCAAGCCATTAGCCATGGAAAGATTCTACTTTCTTAAAGAGAAATTAGGAATTAAAAACTTTCCTGCATAATTTGGGAATCAGAATAAAATGTTCAAATGTTCGCAAACATTTTCGTGACCACTAGCCTTTTTGATGATGAAGGGGGAGATTAAATCTCATGATTAAGTCTTATCTGTTTGATGTTTTGTCACGTAAGTAATTTATGTGGCTGAATCTGTCGCTCTGAAACTTTTGTGTTGATGTTAATTATATTTACATCTCAAATGGTTAAATCTTTTGTACTCTCACCTTGTGATGATGTTGATATGATATTGAGATACTGATCTATGGCTGGAATATGGACTTGTACAAGACGTGCTATGATTAAATTTGACAGGGGGAGACTTATTGCACTGGTCATCATCAAAAGGGGGAGTTTGTTAGGATTCTCTCCAAGAATATTTTGATTATGACCAATTTCTCATATGGAATGATTGATAATAGATTTGAAATGATTCACAAGGAAACTAGCCGTTGCATTAATAAAGGAACTTTCCATTTGGCTAAAAGATTCACAAGGAAACTAGTCATTGCATCAATAAAGGAACTTTCCATTTGACTAAAAGATTCACAAAGAAACTAGCTGTTGCATCAATTAAGAAACTTTCCATTTGACTAAAAGATGCAGCTATCCATGTATAGAAGGAAACATGCAAAATATGAGGCCATTTTCTGTCATTGTATATTTGGTAGTAGCTAAGGTTGTTTATTGACAAGAAGACTAGCCAAATTAATAAGGGTCACAATATACTTGTATAAGCAATATTGCTAGCAAAAAGTTGAGTGAGTGCTCTGGAACATCTGGTGTGATTTAGTCAGAGTGTTAGTTTCTCTTGACCAGTCTCTAAAGATTGATCTAGTGCTTGGTTCCAGTTATTTAGTACTTTGTATTTTGTAACTGTTATTACTAATCAAAGTGCAGGTGCAAAATCCTAGGTCTTCTGGCTTAGGTAGTAGAGTAGACTTGCCAAACCTCTATAAATACGTTTGTCTCTTTCATTTATTGGTCTGTCTACTTTTATTATCCCTGGAATTTTAGTCTTGCCTAGAAATTCCAGTTCAGTATATATATATCTTATCTAACTCATATGAGTTCTTTATCCCTCTGGGACCCTATAAACTTTTAGATTTCATACTTTGACTACAAACTACTTTTGTTAATAATTGCCAGAGACTACTTGGAACTATATGTTAATGGTTTATATGCTTTTCTTTTATGCCTATTTATTCTAACAACTACCTCTTCCCTTAATCAATTTAACTTGATTGTAATATATTTTGTATTTTTTGTTCAAACTTATTGTTGATTACATTTTGTACTTCTTAATCAAACTTTATGTGTAGAGGAAAATGAATGAATTAAGACGTGAACTTCCTTCTGGTACAAAAGATAGTGGCCCAAATGATATCTTTTCTCAAGTGGTTGAACCAGAAACATGGGGAAGATTTAACATGTTTGGATTTGGTGTTCTTACCTCTGATGTCAATGATGGTATTCCTAGCGGGCGTACTTTTCATCGCATGACCCTATCATAGCAGGAAGAAATTGAAAATTTGAAAGAAATAGCTAATTAGTAAAATAAGCAAATAATAGAGCAGCGTAGACAAATACAAGAACTTCTGAAGTTGAATAAGCAAAGATTAGAAAATGTGGAGTCTACTCCAAGAGTTGGAAGCATCCCCTCATCATCTTCTCAATTCCCAACTTGTCATCGAAATTCAACCTCAAGCATTAATGGATGTCTCCACAGGTAATTATTTTGAACACTTATTTTTGTTTATTTTTGTAACGCCCCCACTCAGGACAGCACCTAAGCTGAGGCGCTACTCAGTTCAATCTTAAATTGAACTTATAAATCAATCAATAGTCCATAATCAAACGTTTCAAACTCATCAAAAATAGCAATGGATTCCAAATTTAACAAACCTGTCACAAGGTAACAAATTCAAACCTTAAACAATCCTGTAACATATAGCACATATACTAGATACATGCCATAAAATCTCAACACCAACTTATCAAGAGCAACGAAATTTCAAACTTAACAGACTCGTCAACTGATTAAGCAAATGTCATGATTTACATTATCACATAATAAAATATTTACATTCCTTAAGTCGATCACATCAACATGATATATTACATCATCTTGAGTCCATGCTTAGCAATCAGATAATTTCCATATCTATATTTAACACCTGATCTATTACAAAATATTCATGTCCTGCCTGGATTTCCCTTCTTCACTTAATTCCTGTATGAGAGAACCAAAATAACGAGGGTAAGTCCAAAGGACTTAGTGAGAGGGAAAAATGATAAGATGCGAAGGAAAATCTAGTGAGATACAAAATCAACAATAAATTCAGTAATAAGCAAAACCTTTCAATAGGAACAAACTTCGGTAATAAGCAAGAATTTTTAATATGATCAATAGAGTACATGACACAAATGATATCGAACTTGACAGACTGTTGGCCATTCAGACCTTATTACTCCTGAATCAAATTATAATTGTTAGTACCGAGCATCGGTACAATATAAACAAGATTTCCTTATCGCTCTATTGCTCAAGCACTCAGCTTGGCAGGTAATAACTTGACGATATGGCATGGCCGGTCACATGCCGGATCCCGCCACTCATAGTTTGCTACCTCTAGCTAGCTGTAAGTCAGGATCATAGGTGGGTGTTAGCCGTAAGACTTGTGTTCGTCGTTCCATTCCGTTCGGCCATCTTCTGGACCTAGTCCCTAGGACTAAACTCCCGTGGCGTCCCTCCAAGCAAAAACCGCCCATGGCGTCCCATGAATTGAAAAGATATAATGCCAACAGATAAGAATTTAACCCTTCAAGTAATAACATGAACATTTCAGAACTTTACCAGATTTACCATTTACAAGGCAAAATATTTTCCAATAATGGCCGACAAAGCCCATTCCAATAAACAAGGTACATGAACAATTTAAGAGAACTTTTCACACAAATAGGTCTAGTACTGAAATCCAGAGGTGCTACGCGGATAGACTCAAGAGGAGCCCCCACTGGACATGCACTGTCAACTAGTGTGACTCTTTGCTCTGTAACAAACTCAAGAAGAGCCTCCCACTGGACATGCTTTGTCAACTAGTATGACTCTTTGCTCTGTTACAGACTCAAGAGAAGACTCCCACTGCACATGCACTATCAACTAGTGTGGCCCTTTGCTCTGCCCGGCACATATTTTATAGTATTGACCAAACAAGATTTTTAAAAGAGTCAAGATTTTCAACGTTCAGTTGCCAATAGGGCAAGACAATTTAACAATTTTGCCAATAAGGAGATCAACAATACACTTGAGCAATCAAGTTCAAATAGAGTTTACAAGTTTAGAGAATTCATAGAGTCTGACTGAAAAATAGTTATTTTCAGGAAAGTACCGAAAGATACCAAATAGTTTTAGATTCAGGAGAACCTCATATGGTTCAATAATCAAGCAACATTAATCAAGAAAAATATCTAACTAGCAGAGCCTAACAGGTTCAACGTTAGATACAAGATAAGCTCATACAAGCAATAACCAATTGGAAGATCCTTCATAGGGGCAACAATAATAAATGGAATACGATAATCAAATCAATACAAACCCTCACAGGGGTTTATCAATAAAATCGATAGGTACAAGAGTGCTAGATTGGCGGATTCTCACCTTAAAAGTCTTAGAAAGCAACCACAATCGGCCGCCTACTAATCTGTGGGACCTACTCCTTCGTCACCTAGCAAAGGAATAAGTTCACAATCAAATCTTCTGAATCTGAACCATTAATATAACGAATTTCATTATCAAACTTAAATGTATTCCAACATAGTTTTGATAATTCTTAGATATTTAAACAGTCCATGACCTTATTCCCCAATTGATTTAAAGTTCAGAATACATAACTTAAACCTAATATTGACTATGATTTCTCAATCATAATTCTCAATTCCATGTTACACTTAACTATGCAAGGTAATCACTTATCATAGTCTTTAACTCAACAAGCCGATAAATTGGTTGCTAACATCTCATTAAAGTCTCAACAAGAATTTGATAATTTATCTAAGTCGAATAAATTCAATACCATATGAATTACAAGATTAATCTATAACCTTAGGCTAAATCATGGTTTAACAATCTTAATTCTAATCGCAATCAACTTCATCCAAAAATCTAATTACATTCGATAGTTTAATCGAATAAAACTTCAATGATTGAAATTTACCCAAATTAGGTTGAATCGGGACCCAGTCTCACGTTGGTACTAGTCCCGATGGGTCCAAAATTAGATTCTGCACAAATTGCCTGAATGATGCTTCCACGCGTTGTCATCGGCTGCCAGCGCCACCGCCGGACTTCCACGTGCCGCCGCCAGCGATGGAAACTATCACCACCAGAAGATGCACCTCGATGCCAGGACTACAACGCCCCAACTAATTTCAAATTCTGACCACCGTAGGCCAGTCAATTGCACCAAAAACCACCCTAAACCTTAGGCTCGCCGCCGTCCTCCATCACCTTCAATTCCACCACCACCATTCGTTGTTTCACCAAATTAGAACCACCATCAGCCTACCTATCACCTTGCGACCAAAGCCCATCCAATCACAACCACTTTCCGCCACCTCACTGCGAGCTCATCGTCGAGCTCGATTTCCCGGCCATTCCGCTAGTTGTTTTGGATGAAACTTGGTATGATTGCGTTCCTTGAGCTGAGGGAAAGGCAACCATGGTTTCGATTTTAAGTTTGGTGGCCATTTTTTGATGATTCGTCGGTGGGGGGGAAATTTGCGCCATTTTTGAAAATTTGACAAAAATCCGTCCTTAATCATATATATATATATAAATATACTTTTCAGCCCTTTCAATTCAGCCCCAAAAGTTCTGGCCGACTTTATTTTCACCCTAAAAAGTTTCAACCACCTTCATTTTAGTTACTGGCCTTCAATTGAGTCCTCCAGCTTCTATTTCTTGCACTTTGACCCCCAGAATTCCTGTTCCTAAACAATCAAGTCCAAACAAATTTATTTTGAGGTCCTCAAACTTTTATTTCTCTTACATTGACCCCTAAAACTTTAAAACTTTTACAATCAAGTCCTTTTTTATTTATTTTTCGAGCCTTAAAATCATATCAATTATCATCTTAATTGCTAAATCCTTATTTGTTCAAAATACTGAATTTTAGGGGTGTTACAATTTTCTTTTGATATTACTCCATTTATGGTTACATTGATAAACTTATCTTATATCCTTCAAAAGAATAGTCCGTTTTGATATAGATTGAACATACAGAGTTTGACTTTTTTTAGTGTTTCATTAATTGTTAGATTTGTAATTGAAGTTTATTGTGTTTTAATATCTATAGATCTATAGTTGAAGTTGGTTATGTTGAATTCATTTTGAATTGATAAGATTGAGTTGATGTTGAATTGATGGGGTTGAATTGTTTTTGAATTGATAAGATTGAGTTGAGCTAATGTTGGATTGATGGGGTTGAATTATTATTGCTACTCATTCTAGATGAATGCGTACAATATTATTGTTTGAATGTTTCATCAATTTCTTGCAATTTATATGAGCATATTATTATGTTTAAATGTCTATAAATATCTAGCTAAGGTTGGTTTTTGTGGGTTGAATGAAAAGTTGAGTTGATATTGAGTTGATGGGGTTCAATTATTGTTGCTACTCATATTTCCAATTGAATACATAATGTAAACACACTCAAACTTGGATACTAAGATGTTTTGTTATTCCTTATTGATTAATGATACTTATATTTTTATTTCAGGTTGGATCAAAAGTATGTCTAAAGAGTACGATTAATCCCTCAAAAACTATTGCAATTGGTCGCATTGAGAACATATATCCATTGAAACAAGTTAGAGAGGTAGAACTTGGAAAGAGCATGTGTGAAATGCGTGTTAATGTTGGAGTGGAAATGGATGAGGAGCCAATTTGACCAATTAACGATTTTTCGACCATTGGGGAGGTTATAGGGATAAGTATTGCTTGGTCATTTCATTTGGTAATATTCTTTTATGCTTTTTAGAAAAAATATTTTATTTTTCAAGTAAAAATTATAATAATCATAGTTGTTTAATTTGTGATAGGTGGTAGTGGATGGAGATTGATGATGAAACATTTGTTTTGATGATGAATATGCAGTTGCCATATTGCGCACTCAAGTTAGCTCTTTCTTAGTTTTTTGGACAAAGAACTTAAATAGATTAAGCTAAATTGAAAGTTTTCTAGTTTATTTTGTTGAGAGCTAAAACTTTTAGTGTTTAAGACAAGATTGCCATATATGTTTTTTAATATGTGTAGCTATGTTCTTTTAAACTTATAGAACATATATTAATGCATGATATTATTTCCGATCTTTATCGAATTTTGTTGATTCTTTGTTTTGTGCATGAATATATACTATGGCAACATGCCACTAGTTGTTAAGATACTTTGAGGATACTTTTATCTGTTTTAAAGTAAGATTATTTTATATATCATATGACATAATACACGTTACATGTAGTGTGACATTATAAGAAGTCACTACATCATATTTATAGAGATACTTTTTAATACTAATAAGCCTTATATAGACACATAAAGTGTCACCATACAAATTTATGGGGACGCTTTAAGTGTCCCAAAATCATGCTTGTTGAGACACTTAAACACGTTGTCAGATTATGCATATAGTGACACGTAAAATTGTCCTCATATTTGTATAAGGGGACACATTTAACTATCTTCATATAACTTATATGCAGACATTCAGAGTGTCTCCATATCATTTATATGGAGGCAGTTTTAGTGTCATGTAATAAACAAATACGATATGTAAAAATCAATTAAATGACACAATAAAGTGTCATTATACCATTGTTTTGGAGACATTTTTAGTTATCCTCAAAGGAGTTGTTTTGGAGACACTTTCGGGTGTCAAGATAAGGTATTATGACACTTCCTATGAGACACTTTCATAAAGCATCTCAAGTATAAAAGCATCTCAATATGCCACCTATTGGGACGCTTTTTAGTGTCTTTATAAATACTTTTTCTAGTAGCATCCTTTTTTCGATTTTTAAAGAATTTTGGTCCTTGTTTAATGTCACCTACAATTTGTGTCCTCTTTTGCTAAATGGGTGTTTCTTCGGTCCTATTTTTGCAATTTTTCCTATATATTTTCATATATAATAACTATGTACATTATATATTTTAAATTTATGTGCTCACATAATTTAATTGCATAAAATATGTTTATTATACATATATACATATTTGTTTTGAAATATGCAGGTATAGGCTAAATTATTTAATCAACCTAACTTATGTAGGAATGAATAGTTATGGGACATGCTCCTACTATGTTAAAATTTATTGGCATATATATTTTATAGTCTTTAATATGTAACATTATATATATCATATATCAATTTTAATTAGATTTAACACCATATAAATTCAACATATCTCAATTTGTAGCTTATAAACATCAACTAATGAAATACTTGGAGAAAATAAAATTGTAGTAAAAGTAATAAAATAAATTTAGATAAAAAATATTGGCAACCATAGTACTAGGCATTATGTAATAAAAAAATTGGATCGACCAATTCTCAAATTTGGTTGTTAACTGCATTGACCAAGCTCTGCTTCTCATATATAGTTGCCAACCACGTCGAGCAATTACTTAGTTGTTTGAATATTCTAAATAATTAAGTAATATTACAGATAACACAAATTAAAATTGATGTCATTGATATTGCCAAGGAAAAAAAAATAGTCATCGTCATCAGCAATTAAAAACAGCTTGATCTTAGCTTCTTATGATCATATGCATTTACTCCACACTCTTTCACTCCTTTTGTTGATCCTTTTGTCCCTTGATGATGATGAATCCCAATTGTTCTCATTGGTTCATAGATACAGCATCTGAATCCCTAAACACCATTACATGAACTAGAAGACCTACCATCTCTAGCTAGGTGAAAATTGTGGAACAATAGAAAAATACATTCATCTCCAAGCAAAAATTGTGAAACGACATACCACCCCCCCATGGTCATTCTCTTCAAGCATTTGTGATATATCTTGCATAGCACAAGATCATTCTGGTCAAGCTTTGAGTCAAAAAGACACCATCGAACAAGTTTCATGCATAATCCAATTATGACCAAAGGAGCCTGGGTTTGTTGAAGCTTTTGATCGTTCTTGGACTAGTTGTTCAATCCTAAGTATTCACTTACTTCTCTTGTGATTTCTTGGAGTTAGGGCCCATCTTCACAACTTTATGGAAACATGGATTATTTTTATGGTACCTTTTATCTTCTGATCATTTTTTCGTATGCTAGTGGTAAGAAGACTCATCAATTAATGTCTTCAAAAATATCTCCTAGTGCAATGTTTTCAACATATAGAACCCTCTCCAAGATTCCATTTTGTGATAATGGCAAGCCGTCACCTTTCTCAATAGTGTTTCATTAGCCCTGTCGATGGTATTATTTTTTTTGCCTTAAAATTATCATTGAAAAATTACCAAAATGATATTGAACATAATGCCAAACTACTCTCTTAATAGCACGAGTATTATTTTTTTCTTTGACTATTTATCAAGTTGAGATTAAAAAAAAAAGAGATGAAATAAAAAATGAGATGTGCAATGCTAGCTAGTATAAAAGACAATATTAGTCTAAAGTTTTTTGATAGGATAGTGATGTTGTATGAAATTGGAGTGAGATCATTTCTGGTAGACATCAAAAAGTCCATTCATTTTCTCTGGAACACGTGCGGAAATATTCTTTGCACTAAAAAATTCCCGATAATTTACGGTTCTCTTACGAATCATTTTTTGTGTCCAAGTTCTTTCTTGGGCTTAGTATTTATAGTTTTTTTTCTTGGTGGACTTAAGCCCATTAAGGTTTTACTGTCATTTTTAATGGGATTAATTTATTCTTGGGCTCTCTAGCCCTTTTATTAATTAATTCTTTTAGTGCATTAGGCCTTTTTATTTTTTTTTTTCCCTAAATTGACCCCCCCTTTTTTTTCCAAACTAGCAATCCACATAGAAATTTGCTCATTGAGAACAAATTCTTCAAACATTCAGTGATGTCTTTCCACAGGTATGACTTAAAAGTTCCCTAAAGATAACTCGACTTCTTAACATAACCCAAAGACTCCACATGGAAGACACAATTAGACCTCATCTTCATGAAGCAGTATATTGGGGATCCCCTTGTTGACGGGAAATTTGCGACTAGTCTCAGGGCAAATTAATGCACCCTCCTCAAGATGGAGTTCAAGGAGAGCTTGATGGAACTTACGAAGGAACTCTTCAGAGTCAAGCATGGAGGATTCAACATTGTCCAGTAGCTCATAGTAGCCTATGGTTCTTGAAGCCTCCACAAGGGCCTTCCATTCAATCTTTGCAAACATGTTTATGAGAAAGTCTACATTGAGGTCGACCTCCTTTTCCACCACTTTCTCCACCTCAATCCATAGTTTGGAAACCATTAGTGACACCTTTGATATTTGATGATAGCATATTATGAGTTAGAAGCCTCATTGTTAGTTCCGTGCAACTTCCCTGCTTTACACTCTCAAGAATTCTTTGTTCTGGATTGTGATCCTAGTAAACTGGTGTATGCTAGCACTCCTAAATTGCCCTTGTAGTCATAATTGTCCACATCATTAAGTCCTCCTATTTTTAATTTAGAAATTTTATTTTTATAGTAAAAATATATCATAAATCCATATTTTAATATTTACCTTACCTTAATATGTTAAAATAAGATTTGTTATTCAATTAATTTTATTTGATTGCTTGTTTCCAAATTGAAACTATATCATAAGTCCATATTTTAATATTACTTTTTCTTAATATGTTAAAATAAGGTTTGTTATTCGATTAATTTTATTCGATTACCTAAGCATGTATTCACGAGTGATCAACTTTTGTCTAAGTTGAGGCCTACTAGGTTTCATTATCTCTAGGTTTTCCATTGATGTTTAGGTGGATTGACGGCTATGTCTTCATAAGTCAACCACAATTTTGTCAAAAATTTTCATTAAAATTTTAATGACTTTCTATAGTGTAAGAAGTGCTCTTTAGGGTAATTTTGGTAGCGCCTAAAGACTTAGCGAAACATTTTAGCTAGATTGAAGAGAGATAAAAAAAGAAAAAGCTTTTAAAATGTGTACTGAGATGAGTTCTCAAGGTAATTCCCTTCTTACTTCACAATTTCTTTGCTTTATTGTGCTTTTGCCTTGAGTCTTTTGTTTATAATTTTTTACTAAACTCCTTTGAGTCAGTAAACAATTTTTGTGGTCTTATTGAGTTAAAGTATGTCAAACAATAGGTCATGTTTTGAGTTAAACTATGGGAAGGAGTAAAAAACCTAGTTAAGTGGAGAGAGGTAGCGGCAGAGCCATAGCCATCAAGTCACTGCTAATTGAGTAATCGATGGAGCTAAGCCAAGCCAGGCGCTAGAGGTGCTGGCATTAGGCACCTCTGGGTGTCTAAGGCTGGTGCCCGTGCAGTACCAATTTTAGGTACCTATGTGGTGCTTGAGGTTGATAGGGAGCCTGCGGAGTGCTCAGGATAAGCGCTCGTGGAGTGCTTAAGACGAGTGTTTCTAGGGCACCGAATATGGGTACTTGGCTACTACTGACTGTGGTGACCGAGGTAAGGGCGGGTGCCTTGGGTGGTTGCGGGTCATTAAGTTTTACCTGCATTTATGGAGGTCGTCCTCCTAGCAGTGTTGTGGTGTATCCTAAGTTTTGGAACTTTAATTGGGTGTGTTATCAGATTGAGTTTTATCAAATTTTGGTGATTCTAAAAAATTACAGAGTCAACACATAGTTCATGAGTTGTTTTCTTCATCCAAGTTTCAGTTGGAAGAGAAAGGCTCTTCTGTTGAGGAGCCCAAAGATGTTTATTTCATTGTGGGGGTTAGCTAGGAGCCTCACAAGTTGATAAAAGGATGGGCAAGCCTGCGTACTACTAAGCTTTAGAGAGATGTATTCTCATACCCCAACCAAAGTCTTACTAGACACTGTACAAGGATATAAGACTATCAGGTAGACTCTATTGGATTTTCTTTCTTTCAACCTTTTGTTAGTAAGCTTTCTTTAGATTACCAACATCAACTGAGAGGATTGTAGCACAAGGATCAAATCCATTTTCTATTTCCATTTGTTTATGATGTACAGGATCCTTACATGGAGGCAAGTGTAGAGCATATTCCATACTTTAGATAAGAAGATGAACAGAAGATTAGGAAGTATGCAAGTTAAGACCTTGAATAGACTATGGAGGAACTTTAAAGTAAATTAGAAGGCCATGTTTGAATGTAAAGAGGGGAGGTTTTATTTTAACTGAACTTGATCACAAAGTAGAGTACAATCCCCTATTTATAGACATGGAATTCAAAGGACTTTAAACCATAGTGGAATGGTCCTTTGGAGTCCAAGATAGTTATCTTTTTCTAAGGACACATGTCATCTACCTGTGATAACTATTTTACAACTCCAGACATGTGTTACTTAACTAAGTATACATGTTATGACATAAGGATACCTAGTAAAGTATAAGGATACATGTCAAGCTGCCTAATATATAATACAAGGACACGTGTCAGACGACTAGCTAGCTTTATTATAACTTAGGGACATATGTCAAAATGGATCGACTATGGCTCTTGGCTCTATCTACATTGATGGGGATTGGTATCCTGCACTTCAAGTTTGTCTTCAGGAATTATGGTAGTTATGGTAATCCTGGGACCATGGGATCATCTAAAAGACTCCATACCCATCCCAGTTTATTCTAATATCTCGAGCTGGTTCTGGATCTGGTTCTAGTATCCATCTGAGCTTATTATCTTGAAAGGGATCAATGCCATATAAAGTGTTGATGAGCGATGGTTTAGGACGATGTGTTGGCACCTTGTTCATGTAACAAAGATGCTTGTACAATGCTCAGTAGGGTTACAATCAAGTGATCCTGGAGTGTTTTCCATAGGTGGCAGTAGGGTAAATGTTGTGGCTCAGTGGCTTATCCAATGTAATATGGTTTGTGAAATATAATGATGACTTGTGCTTCTAATCCTTTTTGTTCTTGAATGGCTTTGTGGAATAATTGTATCCAATTTTCTATTAATTGAACTATAATAGGAAAACCTATAGTAAGGATTGTTCATTCTGCTCATCTTGTAGGATTTAGACCATTTTGTGGGGAGACATTTATGCTGCGAAATAATATAGAACTGCCATGCACTCATACCCCGCCCTAATAGACCTTATCCTGCCCTATACCCCACCCCGCCCCATCTTGTCCCATCGAGTTGGTGGGTTTAACCCGCCAACCCGAAAAGAATTCTGAACCCGCCAACCTAGAAATAATTAGAAAAATCAGAATCAGTCAATGAAAGCATCAAATCAAAATCACTTGACAGCAATAAAAATTCAAATTTCAGGTACAAAAATGAAAAATCTACGCAAACAAGATAAGATTCTGGAAGAAAAATAGGATATAGGAGTAGAATTAAAGTAACAACCCTAAATTATTTAGATATTTTCTTAATCTGAAAAATATAAAATAAATTATATATAATATATTTATTATTATATGTATAATTTATATGGGGCATCGTTTGGGGTGGGGTTACGGGGCGGGTTAGGTAAACCCCATACTCCACTCCAAATACTTTGAGTTATGAAAATCATGCCCCATACCCCATTAAGCCATCCTAAACTCATCCCATTTGGGATGCATTGAGTTCAGGTTCAATTTTTGACCCGTCTCATTGCCATCCCTAATCATAATCTATCTTCTGGTAAAGGAATAATGGAGGATAGGGTCGAAAAACTTAAAAAGGGGTAATCCGAATAAAAACAAGCTTTATCAGGCTATAATTAATAGCATTTAAAAGTTTTGCAAGATAAAGGAAAATATTATTCCTTATAAAATCTTTAATGCCATTAAAGGATTGGAGTACTTCACCAGATATGGGAGTGGCCGAAAAAGTAATTGCAGGTTTGGTTGATGAGGACAAGGCCATTAGCATAATGGGAATGGTTTTGTACTAGAAATGAGATAGAAAAGTTTTGGTCTAGAAAGGAGGTTAGGGATGAGATTGGTATCTCTTTTGATGTGTCAAACGGTAAATTAATACTTAGAGAACCAATCTTTGAGCCTTAATAAGTGTGGCTTTGGAGCTCCCTTGTTCTAGAAATCAATAATCCTCGGGCAAGAGAAATTATCCATCTTTATAGTGAAATAATGTGCAATAAGGTGAAACTCAAATTTCTTAATATCGTACCTAATGGCAATGATTTCTTCATAGATCGTGTGGTAATGTTTTTCTACTTCTTTGAACTGTCCATTGGCATGTCCACAATAGTGTTGTTTCCCATCTATCTCCTCAATGAGTATGGCTCCCCAAAATTCGTAATTAGCATCTATTTGTAGAATCCTATGGCCTGTGCTGGTAATCTTTAGAGGTGGTAGATGTTGGCAAAATTTCTTATATTGTCAAATGTTTCTTGATAGCTATCATTTGCTCATCTCCCTAAGAAAAGACATTCTTTTTCAACATTTTGGATAGTTAGCTAGTATATTTAGAAGATTCAGGGAGGAAATCCTTAATATAATTAATGATACTGAGAAGTTATTGGATCTCTTTAGTGGTAAATCCTTATTTGGAAACTTGAGGAGTTCTTGAGTGATATATGGGCAATGTAGGTAATGACCATTAGAGAACTTCATCCCAAGGAATTCGATATTGGGTTGACTAATTTAACTTTTCTTTTCAGAGAGCATAATTCCATGGGCATGGACCAAATCTAAGTAACATTGAAAGGGATCTTCATGGGCCAACTTGTCTTAGGAGACTCAGGATACAAAAGGTTATTTTATACCGATCTTTTAGGTTAATGCCTAGTAGACAAAACCTTGCTTTAAGATCAAACTTAGAGAATACCTTAGCTTGGGTTAAATATGAGAAAAACATATGAGTCTTCAAAAGAGAAAACTTATCATCTTGCAAGAAATGGTTAAAAAACTTGTAATAAATAATGAGCTTCTTCTTTCCTCTGACTTGTTTAGACCCCTTGTTCACGGATAAGCCCAATTCGATTTCATTAATTCGATCAAACTAATGCAAGGAGTTGGCTACATTCCTTCCTCAGCAAGGCAAGGCCATCTGGAGTCATTCTAGGATGAGTAACCTTTGTAGGGTTGGCATCTTCATTCAACTTAAAGGATAATTGAATGAAGAAATTATGATTATTCCATAATAGATGAGAATGGTTGAAATCTGCATGGGATTCTACACAGTATTGCTAGAGTTTCCGGGACTCCAGGGCAAACTCGGAGTATTCTTTAGGTGCATTAGTGGGAGCATAGATCTTCTGAATAGTTGTGAAGGACTGGAAATTTCTTTTAAACTTGATGCTCATATAGAGGACCTATAGCCTTTGGGTCTTGTAGTATAGATTAAAGCCGACAAGAAGATCTTTACCATGCAACTTGCTTCCAAGGACTTGCATCTATATTTGTACATTCTGGGAAGAATTGAACTTTGATAAGCTTTTTGCTAATTAGCGATGTCTTGAACCTCTAGCCATTTATATCTTGGAAATATTCATAATGAGGCTTCCAGGCATCTTCTGGGAGGATTTCTAGATTTATCATGGTCTTTATTGAACATGTATCCATGAATCCTATTGCTTTGAAGGATGGAGTTAGCTTGGAGAAGGGTTGGTTTTTTGAAGGATGGAGTTAGCTTGGAGCATGTAAATAGATAGATAATCCTCAGGCTCAAATTCTTCAATTAGGGGTGCTTTTTCATCATCTGAGGATGAGTTATGAATGGTAAGCACCGTTTCTTTTGTTTATTCCTCACGTTGAGAGTACAAGAATTCAACATCTGTATTGGATAGAGTTCTATCTGAACATTGCAGGACTTAAGATATTATATGGGTGGACCTATTTCTCCTGTTAGGGAAATTTATCATAAAATGCTCATTTCTTTCGCAAAGATAGAAACGATTAGTGTTCTTTTTCCTAAAGGGCTTCCTTTTGAAGAACCTTAAGAACTTTTTCTTCTTCTTGAATTTTTTGAGGGTTGGTCTCTTAGAGGAGGAACAAAAATACTTTTATTTATCTTTGCATTTTATCTCCAAGTAGGATTTGTTGCAGGCCTTCTTCAAGATAGATCTATTATCTTGAAGTTCTTTAAAGAAATTCTATTGCTCGCAGAGCTTGTCAAGGGCTACAAGGGTCATTTGATGAATTTCTCCAGGGCCAGTGTAAGTCGTATCCCTTCTTGAGACAAGAATCATCCTTTGGAGCTCAGGCTGGATTTCCTTTGAAAATGATGCAAGGAAGACATGTTCCAATTTTAGATCGTTAGATCCATTTAGCATGTAGAATAACTGGGACATGCTTTGAAAATGGAAGTCAGAACCTTCTTCTTAAGAGAATAACAGCTCATAAAGAGAAGTAATCTTGTTTCACCATTTTGCTTACAAGAGAGACATCTCTAATGAATTCTTGGTGAATTTTTACTAATGTTGTTGCTGGATTATTAACTTGGTAGAAATGTAATTGTCTGTATTCTCCAAGATTCTTGAACTAGTCATTGAGAGTACCTGTAAATTTAGATGCAAATTCTCTTAGAATAGTCTGCAGGTTAGATCCTCTTGTGAGTTGTAAGTCAATCTAGGTGGCAAACGAATGAAGTTTATCTCTTCTTGTGGACACAGGGATGTTATCAAAGGTGAATCATAGACTATGGACCATTTATTGGTTTCGAGAAAGAATTCTTTGAGGGTAATGTCACTACCGGTTTAGTATCTTAATGTGATTTTATCTCAAAGTCAGAGCTTTTAGTAGCTTGTTTTTCTCTTTGATGGCTTGATCCTGTCTTGAAAGCCATCAACATGGATATTATGTCATCAGCCTCTACTTTTGAATATTTATCAGAATCAATGTTGGAGTATTCCTCATGAGATTCTTTAGATGCGATATCTGAATCCATAGTAATAAGCTCTTTTTTTGGAATCTTCCATGGCCATATATAAGCTTCATGATGTGGTTGATCTTCCTGCTTTGCTTTAGATGAGGATTGTGGAGTAGAAAAAACTGGGGTTTTCTTCTTTTCTTCACTTGAGAATTTTGGTTTAGTAGGTTGTGGAGAAAATGTCCTTTCGGCCTTTTTTGGAGGACTAGAGGTCATAAAGAAGTGTTTTGAATAATTTGATGGCAAAGTCGAAGGAGATTGTTGGTAAGAAGGCTGACTAGTATAGGAAAGGTAGAAAGGAAGTGGCTGGCCAAGTTGAGCTCTTATTTTTCTTATCTCTACTTTTTTTTGATAGAACTCATCACCAAATTTCCTTTGGTCTAAGAGAAGATGGAGATCTCTATCAAGGGTGAATACCTTATTGACAAGGTCATCATTAAATTTTGCATCCTGGAGGCCAGATTGTCAACTTTAGCTTCTGTGGAATAGACTCTAAAGATGACTTGCTCCATATTGTTATCTAACTTTTTTAAGACATTATGTGCTCTAGCATTTGTAGTTTGCCAGTTGAGGACTTCTTCTGCCTATGTGAGGGGCTTTATTCTTCCCTCACTATCAATTCCCATCAAATGTACATAAAGCTTTGATGGAGTACGGCCAAAATTATCGATTTATCTCTCTAATGATGGGAAGTTTTGTTTATAGTAAAACATCATACATGATTGAATTGCTGGGGGGAGAATGAATGTACCTTTTGAGGCTTGTAATGTACAACTAGTGCTTTTTACGCTCTGTATGTGTGCTATACCTTTTTCATAGCAAGGTAATGTGAGGCCATGGTGGCTCGACGTCTGGATCCTTAGGTTCTTGAGTTTGACATGACTCTCTCCTGAAGACTTTATTATTTTTCTTTCGTCGTTTGTGGCGGCGGTGGTAGTCTTCATTATCATCAAACTCCTATTCATCATAAACGCATCCTATATCACATTCTGAGGGATCTACATCCCAAATAAAGTGTCCATCAATTTATTAGTCTAGGCTGCTATTCCATCTGGTCTAAAACTAGTAAGGGGAATATAAGGGTCTTTCGTCCTTGTTGGAGCTGGTGTAATAATCATTTATTGGAAGATGAGACTTGATAGCCCTTCATTTTTTTGGATGTCTAAGATGGTCTTTACAAGTCCACCATTGAGTCTCTAGAGTTGAAAGCTAGAGGACTTTAAAGACTCATAATTAGTTATCCATTCTGTAGGCATGAGCTTCTTGAGTTCTTTTCTTTTGAGTTTCCTTGGGACCTAGATAATGTTAGGAACTTCTTATCTTGGGTCAGTAAGGATCATTAGGCCATCATGCATTCTTTGGTCTTGCAGATTAAGTTGTGGTTTTGCAGCCTATACACGATTTGATGATTAAGAGTTGCTATACCAACAGACACTGCTTGCTCAGCACTTGAGACTTGAACTTGGACTTTAAGAGCTATCGAAAGGTAGGGATCATCTAAATATATGGTATAATTTAGGGAAAAGGTCACCATGACACTTTCGGCAATTAGAGTTATCACCATAGTATCAATAATAGCTATTTGGTACTCAATAAATTGGGTATTAAGAAGTGTTATTCTAGCTGAAATTAGCATTCCTTTCCTTCCATGGTGTGAAAGGAAGAAACGGATGGCTCCAAGGTAAAGATGGGTATAACCTTCTATTTCCAAATGGATATGAACTCTGTTGAAATAGAAAGGGTTACATATTGTTCTCATATGGAGGATTTGAGCATGTACTGGTCCATTTTGGAAGATTGACCATATTCCTTTATATGAGGTTGGGACTTGAGAAGAGATTTGATGCTTTTAATACCTTGAGGGAAAGACTTTCTCTTTTTGTAGATATTGCAAGGGCTTATAAGAGGTAGAACTGTTTGCTCTACGATGGCATTGTCAGGGATTATGTAATACTCTACAAGGTTTTCTATTCTATTGGCCGAACGTTTGGGTAAAGAAAGACTAGAAGAAACTTGATGTAAATTCTCCACAGTATTTTGGAAATCCATAACTTTTGGTTTAAAGTTTCTTCAGTTGGCTATTCTCTCAGTGCCTAGCCTACGCGCTAGCTTTCTCTTCCTACTATCTTCACATGCTTCAAAGTTTGATAATTTCAGACGTAGGTATGTGTCTCTAATAAGTTTGACTTTATTCTACCTTTGCATAGAGATAACATGGTGTCACTTTCTATTGGAATAGAGCCCTGCAAGCCAATTAAATTGGCATTGTAAACTATTTCACTTGTGATACAATCTTGATTGAATGATATTCTTTATATGTCTACCTCCATCTTATGCTCATTTTTACATCACTGGCATTTAGTTGAAGCCCTTAGATCACACAAGACTACTGGACTTGGTCACGCACTGGGTGATGATCATGGAATAAGTCTTATACATTCGTGATCTTAAATCTTCCAAGTCATAAGATCTTATGAGACGGGGCATCTAAGATTCGGATATACTTGCAGTAACGATGCATAAATCCAAGGATTGGATATTGCTCTATTCCATGAGCAATCCCATAAGAGATATGGATGCATGTTAGTGGGTGCTTGTTAGAGCATTGAAGGCCCGCCCGGAGAATCCACTAGATAGCCGAAGTAGCAAGTCGGTAGTGGCAAGTTCTGCAGCTTATGCTAATGCATATAATTAGTCCTCTAACCTAAGCATCCACGATAACCTTGTGTTTAGGTCCTCATGGTTTGACTATTCCTTGGCCGCGTAGTGGGTCATTCCGATTGAGGTTGGGTATGAGCTACTTAGACATGGAGGTTTGTGAGATCCAAGATGAAATCCAACTTTTCGTCCTTGTGAGGGGTGAGTACATCTCCTATGTATTCTATAATGATAAATTTCAAGAAATCCTTGTGCAAGTTAGTATGACAATTTGGAAAAAGAGTTTTTCCAAAGAAGAGGTCATAAAGTGGAATCAAACATTGGGAATAGAGACATAGTTTCGAGGCAATTAGGGAGCAGACAAATATCTTTCCTTAGGCCTCTTTTAGGAGATAGGAAATGGAAGGACTGTATTTGCATGGTATGCGTAGAGCTATAATGGTTCTCCAAAAGCATTCTTTTCGGCCAATCAGTTGGGCTCCATGGGCTTAAGGTTGGACATTGACCATGAAAATGGGTACTCTTCAATTAATGGAGATTAATTGAATTGAGTCGATTAGTTTAAAGGAGTTTAAACTAAAATTAATATATGATACTCAAAAGTCACAAGGAGTTGTGAGCCCATGTCCAATGAATGGTAGAACCTATCGGGTCATGCACAGAAGCTAATTGCATTTCCTAATTGATGGAGAAATTTTTCTAAGTGTTAGGAAATTTACTCTAAGTGACCAATTTTTGGGTGATCAAAAATTGAGGTCAACTTTAGCTTGATTAATTTAATTGTTAAATTGATCAACTAATTTAAGGAGTTAAATTAGACCACCAATTAAAAATTTAATTATGTGGTGCCACAAGACGATCAACAGGTCAAGTTTACTTAAAGAGTTAAGCTAATTGACTTCAGAGTTAAGTCAAGCATTAATTAATTAAATTAATGTGTTTAATTTAATTAATGAGAGTAATATATTTTGGAGAGAAAATTCAAATGAAAGGTTCATTTGGTGTGGCATTTTAATTAATTTGAAATTAGATTTCAAATACAATTGAAATGCACACAAAGTTCAAATTTGATTTGAATTTGCCAACTTGCAAGCAAGTGGGCGGTCCCCCACCTTGAGGAAGGTGTGATGCCACCTTGGTATCACACCATCCTCCCTCTATGTATAGATATAGAGGTGAGGGTGGGCGGCACATCACATTCCATGTGAAGAATTAGATTCTCACATTTTTTCCCTCATTTAGGCGTTGCCTTATAAGTTGAAGCTTCACTTCTCTCTTTTTCTCCAACCCATAAATTGACCATCGACTTCTCATTTCTCCTCTCTATCTCTAGCTAATATTGAGGAGAAATTGGAAATAACATTGGTGTGTGGATCATATTGATAGAGGCAAAACAATAGGATTGCTAGCCTTTGGAGATCCACCAGTCAGGGCAGTAACTTGAAAATTTTATTCCAGGAGATCCAGAAGGATTTTTGTTCTAAAATTTTCATAGTTGGTTCATCAAAGAGTTGAGAAGATACTGGAATTGTTTCAGAATTTTTTGGGAATTTTGGATCTAGCAAAAGCTGCTCCAAATCTGTTGCGCTGCTGTTTGACAATTTCTAGATTGAAGAAGAGTTCTTCATCTTTCCTTTGGATTTTGCAAATCAAAGTAATTCTCCATCCAAATCTGAATTATAAGCATGTTTAGATCCTTGTTTTCTTGTGAATCACTAGTTAATTTTAGCTTTTGAAGTTTTAATTATTGGATCCTAGTGCCTCATTTGCCTTCAAGTGGTATCAGAGCCTAATTCATGCTATTATTTGGATTTTTTGATTGATTGATTCATGTGATGGATTGATCAAAATCACCAAATTCTTGATTCATATGATGGATTGGAGTGTTTGGATGATGTTGTGTGTGGCTCCTTGATTGATGAATTGAAAGCATGCTAATGTGTTTTAGGTGTTAATTCATGTGATTAGTATGTTTCAATTCATAGTTACTAATGTTGAATGTTGATTTGGCATTAATTGATGTTATATGTTGATATGGCATGTTGATGATGGCCTAAAAGAGTTTTAGTTATTTTTTGATCTAATATGATTGGAGTTTTGTTGGAGATTTTTGAAGAATGTGATTCTTACTATAACTTATTTTTTAAAGCATAATTGAGCACCTGAAATTCCATTTTTAAAAGGTGTTTTGAATCTAGAATTTCATCTGTAATGTGTATTTTAATGTTTAGAAGTTGTTCGAAAGTTTTTGGCATACAAAAATTGAGCCAAAAATGGCTTGACTCGGCTTAAACCTAAAATAAGGGTGTTGCTGAGCCATGACAACGCACAGGCAGGGCAGCGATCGAGAGCTGCCGCCCACCCATGCGTAAGCCTCATTCAGCAGCGCTAGGTTGGGTTTGGGTGAGTTTTGAGCAATCGTTTTAGCTCATTTAAGTGACCAAAAATATTTTGTTACACACATATTAGATGCACAAATGTTGTACAAGTTCTCAAAATTATGTTTGACATTTTTGGTTGCTTTTAAAAATTTGTAAACAGTTAATCTCCAATTTTTGTATAATTGTTATGCTAGCTCTTACTTGGCCAATTATTTGTTTATGAGATAAGCATTTAATTGTTGAAATTGAATGCCAATTCTAGATTTAATTATTGTTCATTTAATTGTTGAATGGATGATGAATGAATAGGGATGATCATGAGCCTTTAATATTGATTTTATTTGTTTCAAGTTGTTGAAAATGGTTGTATTAAATTGGGGCTTGCATGCCTTTTATTTCTATCTTTTAAATGTCATGAGAGTAGAATCACTAGGAGTGAGGATTTGTTTCTCTTGTAAATGTTACAAGGAGCAAGGAGACCATTGGAGGCATGGAAACCCAATAAGACCCATGAATGTATGGGGATACACTCATATAATAGCTAGATTTAATCAACCAACTTAAAATCAACTAGGTTGTGCACCTATGGCTCTAAGTGCACCACTTGGTTAGGCTCATGATCATCCCACCCTATGAGCATACTTGGCGCATTTACTTATTTATCCTTTTCGTATGCTATTGATGTATGAGATGCATGGTTAGGATATAGAAAACCTAAATAAGAAGATAAAATGATGAGATCTTTGCAAGCAATTCATAGTATGTTCTACGTGCTTTTCAAATATTAGGTCAAAATGGATATAAATTAAAAGGAGTTTTAATTAATCCATGCCTTCTACCAATGGTATGTGGCATGACGATGCTACCATTATTTGTGTGATGTCTTACGAGTCATGGATCACACTTATGGTGGAAAGATGTGGCCATATACTTAGCATATGATGCGCCTTTGATTTGAGAATGCCCATGCATTGTCACACGAGTCGTGAGATGTTGTGGAGCCCATTTTGAATCAAAGTTTAATTGGTAGGTCCAACTTAACACCTAGTAATGTGGATAGCTCACGAGTCGTAGGTCTATATGAAAAGTGAGGCAAAATATATCAAGAGTTGCATGAGATACAATTAGCAAAAGTTACTTACCTTTCGATTGTTTGTGGATGTCTCATGAGTCGTGGGTCCACTTACAAGTCCTTAGGATCTTGATTCTTACTAGAAAATGAGATTTCCTGAATTCTTCTAGGGGGTGAAGAATTTGATAAAATAGTGGGAGACAAACATGCTTGGAAAACCATGAACATGCTTGCAATATAAATATTCAATTATATGCTTATACTCTTTTTTCGTCTCTTGTAGATTTTTGAAATCTTCAAAAAGAAAATGGCTAAAAATCCACTCGCGAGCATTTTAGAAACCAATCAACTCACTGGGCCTAACTTTCGTGGTTGGATAAGGAACCTTAAAATCATACTTGGCTCTGAAAAGAGGACTTACGTACTTGATCAAAGTCTGCCTGACACCTTAGGTGATGATGCCACCGACGAGGGTCGTGAATTGTTCATCAAATTTGTAGATGATTATCTTCAAGTAAGATGTCTCATGATGGCTTCCATGACTAATGAGCTCCAAAAGATTCACGAGCATATGAAACATGCATATGAGATCTACAAAAACACCTACAAGAGTTGTATGGTGTACAAATAAGATACTAGAGGTTCGCTTTATCAAGAGACCTCTTTAGATTAAGAATGGTATAAGGTTCAAGTGTCCATGATCATGGGCTTAAGATGATTGGACTCATCGAAAAGCTTCGGCAGCTAGACCTAGCCATGGACAATGATCTCTACGTGGATTTGATCCTACAATCACCGCTCCCCTTTGTTCGACCAACTCGTTATGAACTTTAATATGTCCTAGCAAGATGTAACGATTAATGAATTAGTGAACATGATGGTGACCATTGAGGTGACTATGAAAAAGGAAAAGCTTCTTTTGCTTGCTTTCGCCTCTAAGTCGAAAGGCTCTAGGGGTCCTAGAAAGAGAGGTAAGATGAAGAAGAGTTCTTCCTCGAAAGGGAAACAAACCTTGAAAGGTTCGGCGGGACCTAAGAAGAAGAAAGGTGACAAAACCAATGCAACTTGTTTTTATTATGGTGAAAAGTGGCATTGGAAAAGAAACTGCACGAAATACCTTGGCACCCTTGGGAAGGGTATGTACTTCATTGAAGTACACTTAACAACTAATTCTTCTTCATGGGTATTTGATACTGCATGTGGTTCTCACCTTTGTAATTCGTTACATGATATGGAAAGAAGAAAGAGTCTATGTGAGGAAGATATGTCCTCTGCCTTAGAAATAGAGCAAGAGTTGCTGCCACGGTCCAAGGCATAGTAAAGTTAGACTTAGGGAATGCTTGTATTGTGTTAGATCCTTGTTATTATGTACCTCAACTTGTTAAGAACATTGTTTCAATTCCCATTCTTGATAATGAATGATATGATTTTTCTATATCGAATGGGGTATTGAAAGCATTAAAGAATGGTTCTTTAATTGTCCAAGGTATATTGCATAACGGATTATATATGCTAGATTCCCAACCTTAACTAATGCGCATTCAATCAAGTAAAAGAAAATTGGATAACCAAGAAGATTTCATCCTTTGGCATGCAAGACTCGGACATATTTCTAAAAGTAGGATGAACAAGCTAGAAGCTCTCAAAGCACTAAATGTTAGTGGCATTGAGAACCTTGCTACTTACGAATCTTGTTTAAAGGGAAAAATGACCAAGACTACTTTTGTAGGACAAATGGAGCGCACCAACTTTGGATTTGATCCATATGGATGTTTGTGGCCTACTAAGAGTTAGTGTGAAAGGAGACTATTTCTATTTCATCTCCTTCACTGATGATTATAGTCGGTTTGGACATGTTTATCTTATGACGTATAAGTCCGAAGCCTTTGAAAAGTTCAAAAAGTATAGGAATGAAGTGGAAAAGCAAAAGGGACTTAGTATCAAAGTTCTTCGATTAGATCGAGGTGGCGAATACTTAAGTACCAAATTCTTGGATTATCTAAAAAGGAATAGGATTCTCTCTCAAAGAACTCCACCCGGCACACCCCAACACAATGGAGTAGCCGAAAGGAGAAACTATACCTTGTTGGACATGGTACGTTCCATGATGAGCTTTTCAGTATGCCCATATCCTTTTGGGGATAAGCCTTACAAACGACATCGATGCTACTAAATGTAGTACCATTAAAATTGGTGCCAAAAATGCCCTATGAGATGTGGAATGTCAAAGCACCCTATTACCAATACCTTAAGGTTTGGGGGTCTACTGCCTACGTGAGATGGACAGTAGGAGACAAGTTGGATAGTAGATCAACCTTGTGGAAGTTTGTGGGATACCCAAGAGAGTCTTTGTGTTATTACTTTTATGAGCCCTCGAAAAAAAAGGTGTTTCTTTTAAGGAATGCCACCTTTTTAGAAAGGCAATTTCTATTAGATAGAAACTACATTGTTGTTGAACTTGATGAAGTTCAAGATGATCATCAAATCCCATAAGTGGTAAAAACAAGTGAGCATCTAGAGCCTTACACACAACCTCTAAGAAAGGTTGGACCAAATCAAGAAGCAACCTGAAAGGTTTGGATTCCTTCATGAGATGGGTCAAACGGATAGTGATCCAAAGACCTATGAGGAAGCTATGTTGGAAATAGACTCGGGATATTGGCTTAACACCATAAGATTCAAAATGGACTCCATGCACTTCGACAAAGTATGGACCTTGGTAGATCTGCCAAATGGAGTAGTTCCCGTTGGTTGCAAGTGGATCTATAAGCGCAAGCTAGAAGTCAATGGAGAGGTAATGACCTTTAAGGCACAACTAATGGCAAAAGGTTACAATTAAAGACCCGATATCGATTTCGAGAAAACTTTTTCACCGGTCGAATGCCTAAGTCCATTTAGATTCTACTTGCTATAGCCACATATTATGAAAATGAGACATGGCAAATGGATGTGAAAACCGCTTTCCTTAATGGAGACATTGAAGAAGAAATTTATATGGAGCAACCACAAGGTTTTATATCCAAGAGGAGCGAGCAAAAGGTTTGCAAATTGCAGAGATCCACTTATGGACTCAAACAGGCATCCCAAAGTTGGAACATACGTTTTGACAAGACAGTTAAATCATTTGGCTTTGTAAAAAATGTGTATGAACCGTGTGTGTACATAAAGGCTAGTGGGAGTAGTGCACAGTTTATAATGCTTTATGTTAATGACATCCTTCTCATTGGGAACGAGGTAGGAATGTTATAGTATACTAAAGCATGGCTATCTGCTCAATTCTCCATGAAGGATTTGGGAGAAGCATTCTAAATATTAGGAATACGAATCTATAGAGATAGATCGAGGGGGATGCTGGGGCTTTCCCAAACCCCATACATTGACAATATACTAAAGAGGTTTAGTATGGAAAAATCCAAAAGGGGATTTCTTCACATGGGACATGGCATTCGTCTCTCTAAGTCTATGACTCCTAAGACTGACAATGAGAAACAAAGGATGTCCCACATACCTTATGCCTCTGTTATTGGGAGCATAATATATGCAGTTCAATGTATAAGATCAGATGTGGCACACGCTCTAACTGTCACGAGTTGTTTCCAATCCAATCCTAGTGAAAGTTACTGGATGGCCGTGAAAGCAATTCTTAAGTACTTGAGAAGCACAAAGGACTTATTTTTGGTATACGACAGTAGAGAATTGAAACTCGAGGGATTTTTGGATCTAGTTTTCAATCCAATGTAGATGACCTCAAATCCACTTTTGGATTCATATTTTACCTCAATGTCGGCGCGGTGAGTTGGAAAAGTTCCAAACAAGACACCATGACTGACTTTACCACAGAGGTAGAATATATTGCGGCTTCAACAGCTACAAATGAAGGTGTTTGGATGGAAAACTTCATTCAAGAGCTGAATGTAGTGCCTAGCATTGCTGATCTAGTAGTTGTCTTCTATGACAACAATAGGGTGGTACTGCAAGCTAAAGAGCCAAGATCTAATCAATGATCCAAGCACATATTAAGGTGATATCATTTGACCCTGGAAATAATTTACAGATGCGACATCCGAGTGGAAAGAGTTACCTCAAAAGATAATATAGTAGATCTACTAACTAAACCCCTATCGCAAAAGGTCTTTGAAGGACACTTGAGAAGATAGGTCTTAAGACTATGGGGAATTGACTTTAGGGCAAGTAGGAGATTGTTGGAATAATTCCCCACAAGCTAATTAGATTGGCGTTGTAAACTATTCACTTGTGATATAATCTTGATTGAATGATATTCTTTATATGGCCGTCTTTATCTTATGCTCATTATTACTTCACTGGCATTTGGTTAAAGGCCTTAGATCACACAAGACCACGGAACTTGTTCACGCACTGGGTGGTGATTATGAAATAAGTCTTACACAATTGTGATCTTAAATCTTCCAAGTCATAGGATCTTATAAGACGGGGCATCTAAGATCTGAATAGACTTGCACTAACGATGCATAAATCCAAGGGTTGTATATTGCTCTGTTTCATGAGCAATCCCATATGAGATATGGATGCATGTTAGTGGGTGCTTGTTAGAGAACAATGAACAGAAGGCCCGCCCGGAGAATCCACTATATAGCCGAAGTGGCAAGTTCTCCAACTTACGTTAGTCAATATGATTAGTCTTCTGACCTAAGCATCCACGGTAACCTTGTGTTTAGGTCCTCATGCTTTGGCTCTTCCTTGACCACGTAACGGGTTGTTCGGGTTAAGGTTGGGTATGAGCTACTTAGACATGGAGGTTTGTGAGATCCAAGATGGAATCCGACTCATCATCAAGGGCGAGTGCATCTCCTATGTAATAATGATTGATTCCAAAAAATCCTTGCACAAGGTAGTATGACAATTTGGAAAATGAGTTTTTCCAAAGATGAGGTCATAAAGTGGAATCGAACATTGGGAACAGAGACATAGTATCGAGGCTATTAGGGAGTATGAAAATATCTTGCCCAGGCCTCTTTTCGGAGATAGGAAACGGCAAGACTGTATTTGCATGGTATGCGTAGAGCTATAATAGTTCTCTAAAAGCATTCCTTTCGGCCAATTAGTTGGGATCCATGGGCTTGAGGTTGGACATCGACCATGGAGATTGGGTACTCTTCAATTAATGGAGATTAATTGAATTGAGTCGATTAGTTTAAAGGAGTTTAAACTAAAATGAATATATAATATTCTAAAGTCACAAGGAGTTGTGAGCCCATATCCAATGAATGGTAAAACCTATCGGGTCACACACAAAAGCTAATTACATTTCCTAATTAATGGATGAATTTTTCTAAGTGTTAGGAAATTCACTCTAAGTGACCGATTTTGGGGTGACGAAAAATTGAGGTCAACTTTGGCTTGATTAATTTAATTGTTAAATTGATCAACTAATTTAAGGAGTTAAATTAGACTAATAACTAAAGAGTTAATTATATGTTGCCACAAGACCATCAATTAATCAAGTTAACTTAAAGAGTTAAGTTAACAATTTTTAGCTAAAAGAGTTAAGCTAATTAACTTAAGAGTTAAATCAAGGATTAATTAATAAAATTAAAGTGTTTAATTTAATTAATAAGAGGACTCTATTTTTGGAGGAAAAATTCAAATGAAAGGTTCATTTGGTATGGCATTTTAATTAATGTGAAAGTAAATTCCAAATGCAATTGAAATGCACACAAAATTCAAATTTGATTTGAATTTGCCAACTTGCAAGCCAATGGGTGGTCCCTCACCTTGAGGAAGGTGTGATGCAACCTTGGCACAACATCCTCTCTCTCTATATAGATATAGAGGTGAGGGTGGGTAGCACATCACATTCCATGTGAAGAATTAGATTCTCACATTTTTTTCCCTCATTCAAGTGTTGCCTCATGAGTTAAAGCTCTACTTCTCTCTTCTTCTCCAACCCATAAATTGGCCATCTACCTCTCATTTCTCCCCTTTATGTCCAGTTAATATTGAGAAGAAATTGGAAATAGCGTTGCTGTGTGGATTATATTGATAGAGGCAAGACAATAGGATTGCTAGCCTTTGGAGATCCACCAATCGAGGTAGTAACTTGGCGATTTTATTCCAAGAGACCTAGAAAGAGTTCTGATTTGAAATTTTCACAATAGGTTCATCAAAGAGTTGAGAAGCTATTGGAACTTTTTCAGAATTTTTGGGGAAGTTTGGATCAAGCAAAAGTTGCTCCAAATCTACTGTGCCGCTGTTTGATAGTTTTTGGATTGAAGAAGAGTTCTTCATCTTTCCTTTGGATTTTGCTAATCAAGGTAATTCTCTATCCAAATCTGAATCATAAGCATGTTTAGATCCTTGTTTGCTTGTGAAGCACTAGTTAACTTTAGCTTTTGAAGTTTTAATTGTTGGATCCTAGTGTTTTACTTACCTTCACCTCCTATGGGGTATTTTACTATTTTCAGTAGTTAACTTATGAGTTCTTGTTACCTCCAGATCCTCTTTTGTTGGAAATAGTGAAGAGCTATGAGATGTGTTTAAGTTAATTTGCGCCTAACTTTTTTATGAATCTTTTGCTCAATTTCAGCAACATTTATTTGATTTAGGCTTGCTAGCTTTCTTTCACAGTTATCATGCCTTATTTGGGGTGCATAAGGAGCCCAATGAGCCCTTTTTCTATGTATTCCCCAAAACTAAATAGCAAATTTCTAAGTGAATTTCCTTCGTCGAGAAGGCCATGGAAGGATAGATATTTTTTCATGTCTCATAAAGGTTGGGGCATCCTTTGTGAGTGGAGTAGTTGTCCCTCTTTGATCCATCTAGGTCAAACTTATTGCAACTTTCAAAAGTGTTGTATGGAGGTAGGATTATTTGATTCCCTCTTTGATGTGACTTACATGTTTCCAATTGGTACTTACCATGTTTTGCTCTTGATTAACAATTGATGTGTATATATGAGTTCTTACTTGTTTGAATTCTTATCACTATTCATATTTGATTTCATTTTCTTTTGCTCCTTGGCAAGAACAAAATTAATTTCTTTGCGATCTGCACTGTAAACTAGGAGAGAAGAAGGAGAAGTGCATGAGAGGCACAACAAAAAACAACACCGCAGGGAGACATCACATGCTAAGTGTCGTTTGAGCTCCCATGATGGCAGTCGGGCGAGGCGCATACTCTACCACCTCCAGCAGTGTGATTGACTACTGCTATTGATGAGCCTAAGGTGATGCCTTATGGACTTGCTAGGAAGCATCTGCATGGACTGACTACCTGTCCGCAAGTAGCTTGTGCTTTTCATGTTGGCAAAGATAAATGACTTTTCGCTATGGTTTATGTCAAAGTTGTGGTGTAGACTCTTAGTAGAATGTGGATAAGACTACCTTCAGTTGATCCCATGTAAGGCATAATGAATAAGTATGATCAAGAAAAATTGGAATTATACTCATTTTCTTAGTTGACTGAGATAGCAGGGTTGGAACTTATACAAGCATATGTCCCACTGTGTGGAGGAGCTGCAACGATGGTGACTCAGCTCAAGGAGAAAGTTACCGAATCAACTCAGTAACATAGTCATAAAGAGGAGTTAACGAAGTTTCTAGAAGACGTTTTTTCCAAGGAAGTGAAGACTGGTAAAAAGTTTTTTGAGTCGTTTATAGGGAAGATTCTTATTAGTGTCATTCAAGAGGATGCTACCAAGGATTTCAAAAGCTCTTATGAGTTTTTTAGGTTGTTGAGATTGAATCGATGGCAATCTATGAGTAGACATTCAGGGCTATCGCCGAAATTTCAGTGAATTGGGTGGTATTCTGCTGAAGACTTGTTAATGTTAGACCTCACCATTCTAGTCAAGTTTTCTACTGGAGAACCAGGATAAGCTTTTGAGGCTGGTGCAAAAGCAATAGTGTAGGACTCATTTGAAGCTATTCTGCAGGAGTGGATATATTTCTTTAGAATAGGATCAGTAGATAGGAGTTCCAGCTTTTTGCTTAGGTTTGGTACTAAGCATTTTTAGTTAGCTTAAGTAGTAATTCAACATGGTTTTTGGATTTTATTATTTCTTTTCAAGGCCAAGTTTTGGCCAAATATTTTTTGTCATCGCGAGTGTTTACTTCCTTTTTTGGTTTCAAGAAAGCTTTTTTTTTTTGCTTATTCATGTTTGTTCTAGTACTTAGCTAAATAAATGATTGTCAAGTCATTTCTTTGGTTTTTTTCTTCCTTCACATCAAACCATCTAAGAGACTTATTTTATGCGAACTTCATTATTTCTGCTGTATTACCAGCACGTCTTTAAATTGCGTAAGGTTTGTTTGCATGATGTAATTAATGCTAATCCTATAAGGTAGGTGGGTTGCGGCATTGTTGTGCAGTAGGTATCATTTGAAAAAAAGGGGATTACAAATGGCCACATTGGTTTCTTGTTCTAGGGGCGCCTGTGTTTGGCATCTCAAATGTTTGGTGTCGTGGAGGGATTCCATGTTAAGCGCTTGTTTTGGTATGTTAGATGACTCTTTAGGGCTTCTTGGAACCCATCTAGGGCAGCTACATAGGTTGCTTGTCTAGCTTGAGGCATTCGACGCTTGTTAGGTGCTCGATAGTTGATTTTTTTTTATGTCTTAAGTTTTTCCTAAGATTGTTGGATCACTTAAGATTTTGTAGCCAAGACTTGGTGTTCAGTCGTGGACTTAGATAATAATTCTTTGATGGATTCACATATGCATTTAGTCAATTTTGTGTTTCATACGATTGTTATTAATATGAGTACAATGCTTGGTAAGATCATGCAAGGGAGGTGCAGAGCTGGCATTAATTAAGCTTTATTGCAAGTCCCTTTTAAGGCTTGTTATTAACTTGTATGGAGTCATACACGAGAAAGCAAGTGAGTTTTACTAATAAGGTTGTTATCACAATAAGCAGTTGATTGAAGTCAAATTTTTGCAATACTTAGTCGATGCTCTTGGAACATAATTATACGCCTTATTAGAAAAGACTTACAAACTAAGTGTCATGATGGTGTTTTATTAGATCCCATTTTAAAGGTCTTAATTTGGTTAGCGATCGTAGGGGAGAAGTTTGGTCATATGCTTTAGTCAAGAGGCATTTCATCATTGATGCTTAACTATTGAGATGATATCAAGGAGCAAGCTTTATTGAAGGGGCCTTATTGTCAATTATAAAGTTAATTGTGATGAAGAATTGCACACGGGCCACGCACCCTTTGAAGAGTTCAATAATTCATACAGAAGGTGCAGCTACATGGCTGCTTGGAGATCTCGTAGTGGACTTATAGTTACTTGATTAAGTAGTAGCACGTCTTAGTTTTTGAAGTGTTGAGATGTCAATTTCCTCTGGGAAGGATCTAGACTAGGGTTTTTTGCTTGGATACCATATGCCTCCTAGAAGGGCGTATAGTAGGATTACATCAAAGAGTTGCCACTCGCCTCCATGAAGGTTTTATTGTGGGCTTTCGAGTGGCAACCACATACCTCCCAGGGAGCCGTATAGTAGGATTACGCTAAAGAGTTGTCAATACACAGAGGAATCACAGTGGACTTTTTTGGTGTGGCGATCACATGCCTCTTGGAGGGTTGTATAATGGGTTTATGCTAGTGACCACATACGATAAAAGGGCTGTATAGTGGGATTACGCTTGGGTGGCGACCATGTATTCCCAGATAAGCCTTATAGTGGGATTATGTCGATGTGTCTTTAAAAGTGCTCTAGAGAATAGTGTGCAACTGTTTCAAATAAGTCAAGTCATAGTAAGAGGTACTGGTGCATTCATTCAAGTAAATAGTAGCAATATGGAGGTGCTGTCTAGAGTGGGTAAGCCTTATTCAAAATCAAAACAAAAAATGAACTTCTTACTTGGAAAAAAAATAATGCTTCAAAACAAATATGAAATACAATCAAAAATTATTTTAAGCAAAACAAATAATAATAGAGAATGCCATAGGTGGCGCATTCAAGCAGTATAAGGAGTGGTCTCCAATTTGAATACCTCCAGGATACTGATGTCTTGCAATACACCTTTGCCTTTGTCTCTCTTCTTGCTATCTCATAGTTCTTTAGTCTAACCTATCTTGGAAGTAGGGCTTTTGATGTTCTTTAGAGTGTTGGCATAGCACTCTTTAGCTGCCCTTAAATTGCCAACAGCTTCTATAGTTCCACTCCGCATGAGGAATTTTAATTTTATATGGTATGCTGAAATCACCATTGGAACAAGTTCAAAGTAGGTCTCCTCAATATTGCGTTGTATACAGACGAAGTCTTGACTACTAGGAACTTTACCATCTTTATTACCTGCATTGAGTGAGTACCTAGACAGAGGGGCAGCGGTACTTCTGCTAGTACTTCCATTATGTCGTTCGTGAATCCCACAAAGTGGTATTGATCTTCTCCAGTTGTGCGTTATCTATTCCCAAATGGAGAAATGCATCATGGAGCAAGATGTTTGTTGACTTGTCACTATCTACTACTATTTTCTTTACATAGAAATTGATGAGGGATGCAAAGATCAATAGTGCATCATTGTGGCCTCCTCACACTACAAAAAATTACATTTAATGTAACAAAAAGTTTTCTAACAAAGGTAAAACTCATTACAAATGTTGTATTTACCGTAAGAAAGCTGAATTTTTGTTACTAAAATACTTATTTTGAGTAACAAAATAAAAATCTCGTTACCTTTAGCTAATATTTGTTACGTTAGATTTTTTATGTTTTGTAACTAAATAAATATTCATTATGGAAAATATCATTTTGTCACATAATATTTTCACCATTTAGGGAAATTTATTTGTATAAAAATTGGATGCTTATTGTAGTAGGAAAATGTCTGCTACAAATAAATTATATTGCAACAAAATGTTTGGTTACTAAAGTTAAATTAATTTTTCCTCCAGAAATTCGTTCCCTACAAAATTAAATTTTACACAATGGTAACAATTGTTTTCGTTATTAAATGTAATTGGCAATTAAATTAGTATTACACCCATAATTTGTGAGTTGAGCTTTGGTTCAAGAAATGGACTTCACAATAATTCAAAGAAGTTGTTAATTGGGTTTGACTAAATTGTTTTATAATTGAACTTGATCAAAGTTTTAGTTGATTAATTGGTGAGTTGTGCCTTATTATAAGAATTGGTCTTGAAGAAATTTGAAGCGAAAGAATTTTTTAGTTGGACTAATTTTATTATAGAATTCGGTGTTACAATTTTTTTGTCAATTACTCGTTGAACTTGAATTCTTTTAAGGATTAGGGTTTAACAAATCTATAGTGGATTATTTCTAAGTTGGACTATCTTTAAGAAATAGGTTTGACTAAATTTATAGTGAATTAATTGGTGACTTGGGCTTTATTTTAAGGGTTGGTCTTCAACAAATTTGAAATGACTAAATGATTTGTTGGTTTTTCTTTAAGGAACTGAGCTTGAGCAAAATTTTTAGTGAATAAATTTTTGAGTTTTTTTTTTTTTTTCAAGAAATTGATGATGATCAAATTACAAGGGGATTAACATGTGAATAAAACTTTCATCTTGAGAAATTAGCTTGACCAAATTTTGACTAAATAAACTAATTAGGCTTTAGGAACTTTACTTTTATTGATTTGGGTTTACCAATTTTATAGTAAGTTGGTTTATTTGTTTAAAATTTGGGGTTAACATTAATCTAAAGAATTAATTAATTAAGTTTTAACAACTTGTTTTCTATTAATTTGGGTCCTTCAAATTTTTAGGGAATTGGTTTTATTTGTTTAAGAATTGAGGTTGATATTAACTTAAAGAATTAGGTAATTGATTTTCTCTAATTTATTTTTAAAAATTGAACTTCATCAAAATTTATAGTAAATTGGTTAATTGGGCTTTGTCTAAGGATTAGATTTCACCAACTTTTTATTACAATAATTTAAAATTTGGTTATGGTGCACTTTCAATTTTTTAATTAATAATTATGTTTGACTAAAATTTTCAATAAATTGGTGAATTAGACTTCAATTAGGAATTTGGCTTCTGATGTTTTAATAAATTAGTGAATTGGACTTTATTTAATAGTTGGCCTATTTTTTTAATATAAAAAAATTGGTTAATCTGGCTTCACTCAATTACTTCTTTTTTATAATTGGGCTTGACAACTTTTAAGTGAATTAGGTTTCACATCAATTTACATTTCACCAACTTCTTCTAATCTTCTTCATTTTTTTTTAATCGGGCTTGGTAATTTTTTGGTGTTAGTGAATTGGGCATTCTTAATCAATTAGTCTTAACATAATTTACAAAATTTGGTTAATTGGGCTTCACCAATTTTTTTTATTAAGACCAATTTTTCAGCATGTTAGTACATTGGACTTTCATCATGAATTAGTCTTCACATTAATCTACAGATTTGGTTAATTGTGCTTCACCAATTTCTTTGTTATTAAATTGGCTTGACTAGTTTTGTAGTTAGTTAGTTACTATGTTGGACTTTCTTGATGAGCTTGAACTAATCTCTTTTTAAGAATTGAGCTTGAGCAATGGTAGCAATTTCTTTGCTTACCAAATTTATGTAATATTGAATTTATATTCCCGCCAAAATTTCCTTGATTCAAAAGTTGGCTGAATACAAATTGTAACCAATTATTTTTTGTTACTGAACTTGGATGACAATTCAATTTTGCTTCCTTCCAACTTTGTATTCCCTCCAAAATTTGGCCCATAAAAAATGTTAACAATTTTTTTTGTTACTAGTTCAACATAGTAATTTAATTTAATTTCTTCCAAAAATTTGATTTCCTCTAAAAATGAATTGTCCTCTTTTTTTTTTTAATTCCTCTAAATTTTAGCTATTCCCTCCATTTTTTGTGTATAAAAAATTTATAGCAAACTTAATTTCTTTTATCTTAGACTATATGATGAATTAACATATAATTTTTTAAATTATTAATGACTTTCTGTTATAGTTAAAGTAGTATTAAAATTTGAACTTGTAAATTTTGGTGCCTAAGAATTTAATTTTGTTCTTTATTCCAATTTATTATAATATTCTTTTAGAAAAATTCTAAAAAACTCCTGAAAATAAATAGTTAAAGGCAACAAATAAGAGAAATGGACATACATAACTGAATAGCAAAAGAGAAAAAAGAAATCTAGTTTACCATAGTACTTAGTCAAAGGAAAACGGTCCCTGAAGTTAGGCCTATTAATGGTACATGTTGTTTTTTATTCGTTATATCGACCAGTAAAATAGATCTTTATAAGTGTTATATATATATATATATATGTTAATCATGTGTACATTTTGCTACATAAATTGCTAAAATGAAGATAACTTTCATGGTCTAACATAGTGTAAAGAAAATATTAACTTAGAGTATATTATTAAATATAACGATTATTAACTTTCATGGACTTGAGAAACTTGTTCTTAAGAATTAATTGGTATTTATATTATATTTCCTTCAAAAAATAAGTTTCCTTCAAAAATGAATTCCCCTATTATTTTTTGTTCCCTCCAAATTTTAGGTTTTCCCTCCGTTTTGTATATGAATAATATATACAAAAATTATTTGTTTTATCTTATATTATAAGATGAATTAGGAAGGATTATTTTGGGGGTTAAAAATGTAATCCTATTCTTTGTTATTATTTATTAGGACATTGTTTTTGAACAAAAAGATTTTAGAAAAATTGTTTATAAATTTTAATAACTTTTTACAATTAAGCAAAAAATACAAGGCATCAAAAGAGTTCCTTTATCCATATTTCATCTGCCCTTTCTTCTTGCGTGAGGGTTTTCCTCTCTTAAATATGATTGAAGAATTTGGGAGAAAAGATGATGGAAAACCCACCAAATCTAAAAAACCATAAAGGTTTGTTGCTTATTCATGCTAGTATCAGTTAGGTTTTCTTCTTTCTTCAATCTTTTATTTGTTTGGATTTTTTGTTAGGAGTTTTCTAGGAACAAATTACTTTTGAGACATTGCTAGAGAAAACAGAAGAAGGGATTTGTGGGAGCATAGAAGAATTTTTTTTTTTTTTGAGGTATGCGATGATTTTTTGAAAAATATTTAGAATTTATTTCAATTTTTAGTGAACAAAAATAATATGAGTTTTCAGGCTATTGATGTTCCTGGGTATCATAGTCCTTTATGTCAACCAAATAGTTAAAAGAAAATAGTAAAAGGGGCCGAACTACCTTTTGATTTTCTAATTTTCTTTAAGAAAGAAATGCTTTTTTAGTAATCTTGTATGGTTTAATTATTCTGTCCCTCAATTTTCCTATAATCTCAAACTCTTTTTCTATCCCATTGATTCTCTCTCCATAATTTTGATTTTCCCGTAGCTTATGCATTAATATTTCATACAATTTCAGTGTAAAAGTTATATACAAAGCTACACAATGGCTCAATCGAGCAATGCCACAAGTACAACTTGATCACCTGAGCTCTATGTTCTTCTTTCCGAAACTAATGTTGGGTATTAGTGGACATACCTCAAATATGCCCATGATGAGATCTCTTGCATGAGCTTATAGTTGCTTTGTTGTCACACTAGCATCTTTTTGGCATTGGCTGAATCTTCACTGACCAGTCCTCTCGAGATCATTGAGATGGCACCAACTATGGGGAGGTTTTTAAAGTCTTGTTGGTGTTGATGGTCCTTAGGATCCAAATGATTATTACATCATCACTGGTGATCTTCTTAAGATTGGATGGCCTTTGCACGACATTCTCCTTGAGGTGTCCTCTCTGAATTAGTTTATGGGTTCCATCCCTCAAGTGTCTATATTCTTTTGTGGTGTGCCCTCTATTGCAGTAGAAAGGCACCACTTGTATGATTCAGCTTCTTTGGAGCCTGTGTTGCCTTTTACGAAGGTTATTGGATGAGACCGCATTGTAGCATTACTGTTAGAATTTTTGCCCTATGAACCATAAGTGGCATGCATGTAGTAAGCGCACGGAGAGGGATGCATCTGTGATCTCCTTGGTTTTTGTTAATTATTACTCCCTTCATTGTGCACCATGCACTTATAGGCTTCCTTAATCCAGATATATTTCTTAGCGCGCATTAAGAGCTCTTCTAGAGTAGCAGGAGGTTTCACAGCAATCAACTCCCAGAATTTCAAGTGCTATAATTTCTGCTGAATGATGTTGGGTAGGAGCCCTGGTTGATATGAAGGATCTCATGGACTACTTGGATGAAGTGGTTAGCTAAGTCCTCAAGGAATCTCTATTCTTTTTCTTGCTTGTAAATTAGCAAGCTATCGGTTGAGATATCTACGATTGATGTAAAAGTTCTGGAGGAAATATTTTAATTACCAACACTTCCCATCTAGTAATAAACCTGACAGGCATCTAATTGAACCATGTCAAAACATGTTTTATGGGGATGCTGTGAAAGAGCTTGCAGTTCGCTGCGTTGCTCAAGTCATAGAGCTCTATCCTTACTAGAAAATCATCTATGTGCTCCTGAGGGTCCGCAGTGCCATCAAACTTTGGTAGTTGAACTATCTTTTTTCCAAGAGGGAGCGCTTCCACTAAGATGGTTGGAGTGAAAGGGATATGCCTCGAAGAATGTGTTTGGGCTCTAGTATCTATGGGTATGCTCCGGCAAAATCCACTAAGAGTGAGAAAGTGTGTCTCCTTTCTGGGGTAGAGAAGGAGGAGTAATGCCATATCTAATGTAAGTTCTTTGCTCGATTTTCTCCAAGGAGGATAAATCCTCATTGTGCTGATGAAAGGATTGCTACAACTCTTGGGGGTGGTGCTCCTTGAGTGACGCCTTGGATGCGGCTTGGGTAGTGGCTTTCTCAAACAAGGTTATCAACGCCTACTGAACTATAGACAAAATGGGATCTCTAGAGAGAGGTGCCTGCTATGCATGGCGTCTCCTCTGGTGTGAGTGTGTGTTAAGAGCTGACTTCGATATTGATTGAGGTAGTGCTTTAGGTTGGTTACTCTCCGCATTCTCTAATGTTAGGGCTACCTTATTGCTAGAGTTGCGAGCTCTTGATCTTGTTTGCATCTTTAGCATTTGAACTTTTTTCTTAAGAGTTCCCATAAATGGCGCCAAAATGCTGCATGGAAATAGAGTGAGGTCCTTTTTGGTACATAGCGAAAAGTCGGTTCGTTTTCTCTAGAATGTGTGCAGAGAGATTCTTTGCTCTCGAAAATTCTCGAAAGTTTTTTTTTCTTTTATGAATGATTTTTTTATGACCAAATTCTTTCTGAGGCTTAGTATTTATAATTTTTTTCTTGGTGGGCTTAGGCCAATTGGGATGTTGCTGCCTTTTTCATAGGTTTAATTTGTTCTTGGGTTTTTTGGCCCTTTTACTAATTAATTATTTTAGTCCATTGAGTCTTTTTTAGTTCTTTTACTAAATTGCCCTTGTAATTATAATTGTCTGCATCATCAGATAATATGTAAAGCAAACATGAAAAGTTGTTTATTGGAAAAACTTAAAATACAAATTTACATATAGAGAGTACTATTAAGTCATTCACTTCAATAAATAAAAGCTAAAAATAACTGAATATTTTTTATAAATAATAAACATATAACTATCCAACCAATTAATGATAATAGGAGTTTGACAATGGAAAATAGAAGCATTAGCATATGACATGATAGATCTAAAATTAGGCAACAAAGTTTAACATTGAATTAGTAGGCATATAGCTTGAATGAAAATATTGTAGTACTATAATCTTTGATGAACTTTAAAATATGACATCTATTTTGAGAAAACATATTAACTTTTGTATATGATGCATGATGCTAAACATGTCATTTAGTTTAGTGTTTAATTTTATAATTCTTTTTTGTACAAATTCATGAATGAGACCGATGATTTATTAAATTTGTTTAAGGCCAATTCATCTCTCGCTAAAAGTTTGAATTAAAAATTGGAATGATGTAAATAGATATTTCATTAAAGCTTGCCAAATTTTAGGTATACTAAATTTCAATATTTAATATTCTTCATTTCCAATTTAATGTATATATATATATAGAGTCATTTATTTATTTTATATATCTATTAAGTGAAATTGTGTTACAATTATGATTTTGTTGAATTTGGCATTAAATTTTCATGCATATAGAAAACTATAATATGCATTTTGACTATATTTTATTGAATTTGTAGGTTTTTCTTTTCTTTTTTTATAAAATTTGATGAAACTAAACATGCAGCTTGAGCAAAAGATCAAATTGTGAAAGGTGCAAAATTATTTTAAATTCAAGAAATCTAAATTGATTATGCCCAATTAATAATTTACAATTATATTATCAGGTTAGCAATTTTTACTTATAATTCATCACCACTCAATTTATAACTAGTTATATTTGAGTATATAATTAATGATAGGTAAATATATATTACTAAAATGAAACAAGTAAAGTACAAAGAGAGTAAGTGAGTGTACGTTATAGACAAAAAATAAATTCTCTTGATCTTAGGATGAAATAAGGTTTCAAAGATAGTAATATTGCTCAAATTAAAAACTCTCTCGGGCAAGACTCTAGTTCAATCAATTGGAACCTATTGGATAATAACTCCCAATAGGAAGCCTCCAAGTTGTAGTGGTACGAGTGTCTACTCAAAAAATATTTTGTACAAAGTCAAAATTAACTCTTCTTTGTAATTGTTAAAAGAAAGTAAAAACCAAACCCCAAATTTGTAATTATCCCAACCTATATACCCTAACCCCTCTTTTTCATTTATAATAGAGGTGAGAAGCTGGTGTCGCCTATCTCGGACTTACATATTATCTACTCAGAAAAATGCAAGAATGAGATGGAGAAGAATCGCGTGATGTAGCTGACAATGGATCCTCGAGCACCTAAGATATTTTTGTGTGGGTGTTTAAATACTTGGATTTATTTGATGATCCTTTTTTTTTTTTGTAGAACTGATACAAACTTTCAATTTTATTATATTAAGTATCTATAAGGTTATATTTTGTGTGATTATTACGTGATTTATATCCCAGAAAAGGCCCCGTTTTGGGCTCTAATGTTCTTCCTCAAGTGTGTAAGATATTTATTTGGGCAATTAAATTGTTTGATTTGTTCATTAATTTTTCAAGTTTTTGTTGATCTAATGGAAAATTATAATTTTATTAGATTTGGTGTGGATAAAGTTTTCATCTTTGGGTGGTTATTTTGTGCAGAGATGTTAATCAATTTTGTTGATTGTAGTGTGTGTGCTATGGTTGTATAGATGAAAGATGTGTTTGATTATGTAAGATTAAGTATGAAAGAGAGGTTTTTTTAAGCCATTGAGCTCGACTTCTTGCATCCACAAATCAACCTAGTTTTCTCAGTTGTGAAGTTGTGCAAGAAAGAATTAATAAGTAGACCATTGAGGAGATAAATGGTAGCCATTGAAATTGTTCAAGGCGTTAAGAAGTGTTTTGAATTATCAATGATTGAGGTAGAAATGCTCAAAGAACTTTATGGACACGACAAAGGTGGGAATCAATGACTTTACTATTAACCATAGGATTTTTAATCCATTTAAATTATTTACTGTTAACCATGGGAACTATGTTGCTATTTCTGGCTCTGTTTAAGCACCTAATTTTCTTGGTTGTTGGATTTTTGGCAAATCTGCTAGTTTTTTTGAGTTAAACAGGAGATGTGCATGTTACTTGGATAGGACTATTATTGGCCCCCACAATTTTGTATAAGGTTTCCTTTTTAATTGTTGGAACCAGTTCTTGTTGCTCCAATTTTAGCCAAGAAATTCCCAATGTGGATTTGGTACAATGTATGGAAAATGTGCTATTGCTTAAAGTTTATGCTACTATTCAATTTTATTGTGAAGTAGATTTTGGTCAGGATGTGAATTTTGAAAGGAGTTGATTTGCTGTCTGATCAAAAGGTTGAGAAGATGCTAAATATAAAAGCTTTTGAAAACTTTCTTGGCTGTGCTTTTGAAGTTCGCTTTGCAGAATTTGGGATTGCTTTGGTCTTAAGTTCAGTTGCAACTCATTTCTTGAAATTTGATGTCTCATTTGGAACCTACATTTGAAATTTGATGGAGTGAGAATTCGATACCTAGATTTGGGGTAGATGTAATCATCCGGTTCTTATCAACTGGTTGTTGCTTCATAGTTAAAATTGATTCAAGCTGAAGTTGATATTTAGCCTGGAGACTGCTTTGCAATTCTCTTGATGATTTTGTTGTTCGGAGGATTCGATCTATGGTCAATTAGAAGGATTTTGCTGTGCCTTTTATTTGCTAAAAACTTGTTGCTATGAGGATTTGGTCCCTGCTGCTATGCCCTTTAATTGTTTGCTGGAACATTCCAAATTAAGGGAAAGAAGTCGCTGCAAGAAAGATTCGATCTTGATCTTTGTAGAGTCAATTCGCTAGTTGAATTTTCACTTAAATTGAGATTTGAACCCTACCTCTAGGTGCCAATTACAAATAGTTTGGAAAGTGAATTTACCTCTCTTAACACTAATGATTAATTTTTAATTGCATCTTGAAAGGTTTTAAGGGAAGTAAGTACTTCCTCATTTAATTTAGCACAATCATTATGAGCTTGTAATTTTTTCTTGATATGTAATATATCCTGAACTTTTTAGGAAAAAAAAAATAATCGTAGTGGTGTAGGAAAAGCTTATTCATTGCATTTTTGTCCAACTACAAATTTGGTTTAATAATTGTATCCATATCTGTGTTGTAAGTACATTAATAATTGATTTGGTGGATTAACTTCCCTAATGTACATTAGTAATTAATTTGGTGTTGTGTTGTTTATGTTTGCATTACCTTAATTATGCATAATTTGCATCTGGCCTATACACCAAGTCATTGCAATGTTTTATCAAGGCGGCTAAATATGGTTGCCCTCCTTCATGAACTAGTGTACATACATCCATTTGGTAGTGATCCATGCTTCGATTTTTTTATTATCTCTCCTTTTGTCTCGTATTTGTCATGCTATTGTTGTCTTATGCCTTTTGAATTTTGTAAATCCATCCTAGTTTCTTTTTTTATAACATAACCTTTTTTCGTATAGTTTGGTTTGTGTTTCCTTATGGTGTTCCTTATTAGTTTGATAAGTAATTGTATGTTGCATGCGAATAACATAAATAAACAAGATTTAATCTTTTGCAATAATATGTAGAAAACGACAAGGACCTTGGACCATCCTTCAAATACATACCTAAACATGTGTTCTTGAGGAAAGCACCTTAAAACAACATGCTATATTTCCATAGCCAAAACATTACAAAAATCTAGTTACTCAAAAACAAGATCATTGTTTTGTTTCCTAACAAAAAGTTTGATATGAATATGCTTGATTGCATGAATCATAAGCAAAATAAGTATCCTGCAATAGCGGTAGCTAGACAAAAATTAGTATTGCTGTATGTGGCAAATTGTTTGGGATGAAGTGAAGGGTAATCTCTACGCCACATAATTATATTTTCCTTACACCTATACATTCTGACGGCCAATTTCTTTTGAGCAACAACTGATGATTCCTAGAACCATTAAAGTAACATTGGCATCAATTTTTAAATTTGACAATATGCCAAAAAATAAAAATTATTGATTTAATATCTCTATGAACTTCATGTTAGTAGTATGGTCATACATCATTATCATACTAACATGTAAGCCACAATCCCACCTACAAAAGTAGATGTGTCAATCTATTTTGCTATCCCCCATTAGCTTTGACAGCCAAATGCCCTAATTACTATATATTATATTCATCCATTTACATATTAGTTTGTGCAAGTACCCAATTAGGATAGTCATACTTGAAGTCAGATGAAATAGTATGCTTATAGTGTTCAAGTTTCCACTTTAGGAACAATCAGTCTAAACGTTGAACCTACAATGTTAGAGTAGCATTTTCATTTGCTTGTCTCTTTGAAAAAATAAATTTTTTTTATGTAAGGATCAAATAATTTCAGTACCAATCGTTTAACAATGGCTTTCATGTAGCATTTCAAGTCATCATGCATTGCCAATTCACAAATTGATATAGTTTGCTACTTGAAGTCAACTATACAGAGATATCAGTGCTCACGTAAATCATTAATAGGAATGTAAAGCTGCTTACAATGCTCTATGTTTTTACTTTTAATGCCATTTGCTGCATATAAGCAAGTAACTGTAGGAATGTTAAGGCCATTAAAGTATATGAGAAGGAGATTAATTACTTTGTCGTAGCTAATAACTTACTGAGAAAATTGGTGAGAAGTGCCAATAAGTTTAAGAAAATACTGCTCCTATTGCTCCAATGTGCGAAAGAAGCAAAGTAATCTATAACCTGTGATGAATTATGTAAAGTACATTAAGAAGATGAAAAATTGAATATAATAGTAGTTCAAGTACGAATTGTAATTGTTGATCACTTACACTCCCATTCAAGTTCATATATGGTTTTAAACATATAATATTGCATTTGGTAATATGCCATGTTCCAAAGTCGACAACAACATCACTAGAATGATAAATTAAAATTATTGATAATTATATGATAATAAAAATTGAATGTGACATCATGATAAAACTTGAAGCGAGTGTGTTCTATAATGTCAATGATGTTGGCATTGTAGCTATTATAGATGTACAACCATGTACATTATAGTTGTGCCGTGCAAATGTGATGAAAGTCCAACCTCATTCATTATAATTAGTCAAGTATATTCACATTGCAACACTAATATAATGCAAGTTGGGGCTTGAAATATAGCCATACATTCTGCTGTACAAGCACTATAGCTTGTTGAGCAATGGCGACACTTAGACAGATCAATTTTTATATATAGTGAGGTTATTTTAAAGATCAGTATAATAATAGTAGAATATAGTTTCATGGTCAAACATGAATAAAATATTTAACATAAAAAATCTCTGTCCCTATCAAATAAATCCGCTATCACATCTTCGTCAGCCATAAGATTAATGAAAGAATATGTATCGCGCTTCATTCAACTGTTAGATGGCCTAGGTGGATTTAGGGATAACAATTTTTGGCACGACAAGATATTATTTGGTTTGGATTGGGAGTTTTAGGTTGGGCTGATATTGGGTCGACCCGATAAGCAACACATAAATTATGGGTTGGTTTGGGTTGGGTTTTAGGTTACACGATAATTTCATTGGGTAATCCGTCAAACCGAATAGACCCGATTCAAAATTTTAAGAGGAAAAAAATTCAACTGCTAAACTCTAAAAGAAAAAAATGTGAAAAGAAAATTCAAAATAATTTTTTTAAAAAAAATCTATTTTAATATTTTGACTATGATTTACTTTTTATTATTCTATTTCTTCAATTCCACCTCCCATCCCCAATTCTCCTCGTAGTCTCACTACCTTCTACCCATCTCTTTCCCTATTCCCCAACTCTCACTATCATCTCGTCTATCTACCATTTACCACCAGTCACTTCAATTTTTTCCTCAATCTTTCTGCTCGCCAAGGTCTACAAGTAGACTTATTTATTTTGAATAATTTAAATCCTCAAAATTTGTTGGTTTTGAAGAAATATAATTTTCAAGAGATATTATATAATAGTTTTGATTTCATTCTTTTTTTTTGTCATATTTCCTTAAAATGTTATTGTTGTAAATACTAAATTCTAATTTTTTAGATTCAAAATTTTCTTATAATATATATATATATACACACACATGTATAAAACAAAAAATATGGGGTTGGGCCGTTGGGGTTGGGATAGGGGTTAGGTGGGGGGATGAATTTGTGGTTGTTCTGGTAGTAAAAATAGAATCCAGATTCTAGAAGAAATTAATTTTCAAAAGGATTGATAAATTGTTAAATTATTTAATCAAACTAAAATTTTGGTATAGAAGGAACTAAAAATTTTATTTAATTCTTTTAGGAACTATGTATTAAGATTAGTATGCTGAATATGGCTCCAAATCTCTCTTTCTCTTTTCCTCTCTTCCTCTCTTAATTTTCTTAATTTTCTCAGTCAATAGGCATTTTATAATGAGCCACTATATGCATAAATTTGGACATAAAGTGTCCTTCAGACATTCAAATGACCTTAAAAGAATAAGATAACTTAAAAGAAAAATGCAACTATAGTTAGTTTATATGATTGGTCTTTTTCCTTTTCCTAAGAACTAATCCTTTGCAGCAAAGCATGGCTATTATTGTGTGTTGTGTGGAATATATATTTCGCACATTTTGATTCTCTTTATTTTCCATTTTAAATGTCTTAAACATGTTTTTCTTATATTCTAGAAATAAAATTGAAGAGAGAAAGTGCTGAGATAGTTGATATATATAACAAAAATGAAGAAGAAAATAATGTGGAAGAAGTGATGTTATCTTTTGGAGTTCAAGGAAAACAAACTGGCACAACAGCCTCTAGAGTCAAATGAAGAAAGAGATCAAAGTGGTGGGCATATTTTGATTTGCTCCCAAAGAAAAAAGGAGAACCTAAATGGTACAAATGTAAAAAATGTGAATGAGTATACAAAGTTGGTAGTGTCTATGGAATAGGTAATTTGAAACGCCATGTTATTTCTAGTTGTCCTAGAAGTCATACTTGTGATATTGGTCAAGTTTTGTTAGAACAAGGTGAAAGGAGTTACTATCTTGATCACAAAACTTTAACCAAGAGAAGTTTCAAGAATTGGTGATTTTAGCATTGATCAAGCATGAAATCATTTTTCATTTTATTTTATTTTTTTTTTGTTCTTTAAAAGTAGGGGGATCATTCTCAATCTGATTTGAGTACCCCCTCCCCCCATGGCCTCGAACCCACCCCCGATCTAGGGCTAGGATTGGTGCAATCGAGATTGTTTCGGCCCCCATGTCACCCTGCTAGGATCACAGGCCCACGCAATTGGGCTTGGCGAACCTTTTCAGTTTGTTGAACATGAAGGAATTAGGGTTATTTTTATCTATTGAAGCCCCAGGCCACTCATTTTACTAGGAACACTACAAGGCATATGTTCTTAAGTTGCACAAAAGAGAGATGACTAAGCTTAAGTCTGAATGTGTGCTTGTCCTGGTAGAATTTGCTTTACTTCAGATTTGTGGATTTCAAATTTGTCCATTGCTGCTAATGGTAATTTATGCTTAACTGCACAGTTCATTAATTCTGACCGGAATTTGCAAAAGAAGATCTTAAACTTTTCTCATATGCCTCCACCACACTCTAGTATTGCTTTGTTTGAGAAAATAAATTCTTTGTTAACTAGTTGGGGAATAAAGAAAAAAGTGTTCACAATTACAATTGATAATGTTTCTGCCAATGATGTGTTTGTTGATATTTGAAGGTCCGACTTAGTCCAATATCTTCTTTGGTTAGTGATGGTGAATTCTTACATGTTTGTTGTTGTGCCCATATGCTTAGTTTGATTGTGCATGAAATTTGAAGAAGATTCCTTCATGAAGATTGACAATTGTGTTAATAAAATTAGAGAATGTGTGAAGTATGTTAAAGGCTCTCAAGTTAGGAAGCAAAAATTCTTGGAATGTGTAATAGAAATATTTCTTGATATGGGAAAAGCTCTTAGGCAAGATGTTCCAATGAGATGGAGCTCTACATATTGGATGCTTTCATGTGATTGTATTATCATCAAGCCTTTAATCGTTTGAGGTTGACTGATTCAAACTTTACCCATTGTCCATCAACTTATGAGTGGGGAAAAGGGAAAAAATATGTAAGTTTCTCCAACTTTTCTATGAAACAACAAATCTTTTCTCTGTTGTTAAGTATCCTCAAGTATTTTTAATATAATTGGCTTTAAGTCAAGAGGTTCAAAGTAATAATGGTTTCATGAGGAAGATTGCTTCTCAAATGTTTTACAAGTTTGACAAGTATTGGAAAGAATTTAATTTTCTATTAGCTTTTGCTGTTTTATTTGATTTGAAGTACAAAATTCAGTTTGTTGAGTTTTGTTACAACAAATTGTATGGTGTTGGGTCTAAAGAATGTGAAGATATTAAGGCAAAAATATTTTTTGTGTTCAATGAGCACTTGAAAAATGCTACTAACCCAACTTCCAGTGCATCAACTTCTAGTTCTTAAACTATGGTTGAGGATAATATCTTTACTCCTTAAACTCAAAATACGGGTTGTATGGATGTGTTAAAGGTACTTTAAATCATAAGTATTTTATTTAAATTAATTAGCATTTTGTCATTTAATGTTCTTAACTTATTTAAATTATAATTTAAGGAATTTGACTCATTTTAGAGCTTAGAATTTGTCACCAATTCTCCAAAAAGTCAATTGGAGGTGTATTTGGATGAAACAAGAATTGAAAGAAATACAAATCTTGACATACTTACACTTTGGAAAGCACACTCATTTAGATATCCTGAACTTGCTCAAACGGCAAGCGATATATTGACTTTGACCATTTCTATTGTTGCATCTGAGTTAGCTTTCAGCATTAGTGGAAGAATTCTAGATCAATGTAGGAGTGCACTGAAGCCAAATATTGTTGAAGTATTAGCCTGCTGTAGGGATTAGCTTTTGGGATAGAAGAGTAAATTTTTTCTTGTCACTACTTTGATCATTGGGGAATGTTCAATTGTAACTAATCCTCTTTTTTGTTTATTTGCTATAGTATCTACTGAAGTGAAATGGGATGAGGCGGTTGAAAATATTATAACATGTCAAAATGAAAATGATGCCAAGTCAAGTATTGCAACTAATAGTTCTGATATTGTTGATCTTGATACAGAGGATCTTAATCTTTAATCCCTTGAATTTTGGTAAGCATTTTTAGTATTTTATATGAAATTTATCATTATATATGTATATATATATATTATGATTAATACTTTGTGTACTTATTCTTTGTAGCAAACTTCAATTGGAAGAAGAGGATAGCAATGAAAAGATTTGACTGAAATTAAAAGTTGGAATATGCTATTTTGTATTTTTAAAGACTTGATGTTATTTTTGAACAATTTAACTCTAGGTTGGTTTGTAGGAATTAATGATTATTACTTACTACTTAAAACTTGATTACTTGCTGCTGTTGGAATGATTATTAATGATTGAATAGGACGAATTATATTTTTTTGTTGGAATTTGACTTCATTGTTGTTAAGATTGAGATATGTATGAACTTTTGAGAGAAATTTGTATATTGTTGATGCTATTGAGGAAATGACATGAAGTCCAATTATCCAATTGCTCCATAGTACAAAATTTAGGTTGCATGAGTATAATGTTGACTTTTTCTAATTTTTTTGTATAAGTTGACTTTTCTCAAAATCTTGGTATAAATTGATTATTTCATTTAGGTTCTCCTTGAACATAAAATGTTTTAGCTCTTATAGATGAAGTATTAATTAAAATTAATCATATGTTGGAATGGGTTGGGTTCGAGTTGACATAAAAAATTTCAGATTAGGTTCGGGTTGATGCTTATTATGTTGAGTATTTTTGGGTTGGGTTCAGATTAAACAATTTTTTTTAATATTTTCATCTCAGTCTGACACGAAACAACCCAACACGACATAATTGCCACCTTTAGGTGGACTACTAAGGTCAATTGCTTTCTCCAAAGACATACCACCACCTTTATTTTGTTTATCAAATGAGAATTCTCTCAGACAGGGAATAGATGAAGCATCACCTTTTGGTTTTTGATCCTGTGCAAAAAATGAGCTTGTGGAACGCCTACCCAGTTTGGATTTGATTGTGTTGCACCACTGATCACACTGAATTGTCTAACCAAATTGGAGTTTGCTTCATTTTGTGAGCTCATTTCGAAAATTTACCATAAATTCTTCCCACCAATGACTCATGCATGCAACTTGTGAGAATATCTCCTTTTTCATATTATTTCTATCATCCGCATAGGATTTGATGCTCAATTGAAATTCCTTGACAATTTGCATTATGTTCGTTGTTTGATTCGTTAATGCCCTAACTCTTCCATATAGTAAAGGAACTTCATATTGCAATTGAGAACTAATTGTAACACTTTTAGCTTAGGTAATGCTGCTTCGTTTCCTTCCACTTGTGTGTGTTTGGTACTATGTGATGGCTGCTTGGATTGCTTCTCATTGCACTAAGCAGCCATAAATCTCATGTTGCTCGTAACCTCATGAAAGGAAAAGTCGAAATTCTTATAGTAGGAAATCAGTAGTTGGTTGCACTCAATATCAATGGTATCATTTGGCATTTTAGACTTCAATTTTTGTTTCCTTGGAATTTTTAAGCCTCATTGCCGGTGGCAAGTTTTTCCTCCTCGCAGCAGCATGCCTAAATCATTTGTAGACAAGGTTGAATTTTAATTATTGAATAATTATAGTTGTTAACTATTTACAAATAATTAGACCTAGAATATATGAGGAATCACATATATGCATGGGAATTAAATTTGAAGCACAATCCATAATTAAACTGTGTTTTAAGAAAACCACATTTCTGAATTTGGTTAAAATGGTACCTTCGGGTTTTAATAGCTTTCATTAATATTTCTATACGATGTTGTGTCAAACTATCAACATATAGAAGCTCTTTTTCAAGTTTGATGCGATAATGACAATTAGGTGGCGACATACGCGATAGGAAAGACCTACATGATGATATTAAGATATGTAGCTTATTATGACAATATACATGTAAAGACAATGAAAATAAGTATTGGAGAAATTGTTATAAGAAACCTGCCAAAGAGCAAACATCCTCCTACATATTCTTTTGGCTTTCTCATCCACCGCTTAACTGCCTTGTGAGTATGATGCCAGACAAGTCCTCTCCAATTTATATATTTCACTTTGGACAAGTCCAATAAAAGATTCAAACAATAAACTGAGAGTTTTATTTGCACCTCGAAAATAATACTTTGCCAAACAATAAGGTCATGTACATGACCTTGAATGTCATTCTTGAGCTTGTCCATGAGGTCTCCTAAATCTATCCTTCCTGCTACAATTTTAAATAACGCTTGATACATTTTTTGGCCATCTATGCTTGAACATTCTAGTGTCCTATTATCGTCAGTTTTTGGAATACTCAAAACATAGTACACTGCATCATCATCTATATTGAAATGCTTCCCATGTATGGTTAGTGTACTTTTCGTGTAGTTTTATTGCTCTATCAACCATCTAACAAATACGCAGTCCAATTATTTCGTCTATATTCTAGTAAAAACTCCAAATCATATTTGCGTGATGGCCTCAATTTGACATGGCTTAAGCATTGTTTTTATGTTAATAATTTCCTTTAGAAATGTTCTATGCTCAACTTGTCGATCCTACCATAATTGAAGTAATACATGAAGAACAATTAGGGACATGATCAAAGAAAACATTAAATAATATAACCATTGCAATCACTACATATGGCTCAGCGAAAAGTTTGGTTGTAGTGCAAACTTTGTTGAACATATTTCATCCCGAACATCTCTTTGGTTTTCATTGGAGGGAGTGACGGCTCTAGTATGTCTTGGTTTGGAAGTTCAACATTAGTGATTGGTGGACGGAATGTTCCCTCTTCAAAATTTAAGGTGAGACTTTTAGACTCCCTTACATTTGGAGGGTTGAAAGAAAGTTTCCTCTTGAGTACACCTTTGTTAAGACAGTCATCCCTACCGTGACATTTGAAGCACAATCATATCATAGTTTGTTTGAAAAATTAGAAAGTATGTATACATTATATGTAGAAAGTGATATATAGTTTTATAAAATATTTATAAAAATTGGAAAAAATTAATATGTAACATTTTATGGAGAAACTAACCCCAGAAAATAATGAACATAAATAAATAGAATTTTACGATTTTTCCATGCATTAAATACCATGTGTAAAGAATAAGTTAATGATCACATATTAAATACATCCTCAATGAATGTATATAAAACTAAATGTAAGTTGCATTAATACATTATTCATGAAATCATAACTTATTATAAGCATGTTTGCACTCTAAATCCCAAACCAAGGACATATTAATCAGGAAGTCCTAACTTCCATTATGGTGTTTTCACTTTAAATGCCATTAAATGGTATACTAGGAACAAATACACTCTCATCTTTTGATATTTTGTATGCAGGTGCAAAATAAAGAAAGATGTGCATAATAAATGTATTTACATAAGTATTTGAGTGAAATGGATTGTAGTAAATATTCAATGAAGAAATTGTACTAACTTACATATATTCCATATATTTGTTGATAGCAATTCCCAAATCAATAGCCTTAAAGAAGCTTGCCAAATCCTCCAATATTACTTGAGTCTGAATATTTTGCGATGAGTTAATGAGGGTGAGTGAGTTGGTGGGAACAATGAAAATCAAGAATGTAAAAGTGGAGGCAAATCGACTTGCCTTTTATCCTAAAATGTCCTTGACCGGTATAACATGTCTAGGTTGGAGTTTAATTTGATTGGATTGGAAAAAAGCAGCAATCATCTCACATTTAGTGCACTTGAGCTTAAGCACAATTTTGGCTATTTGGTTAACTCTTAAATGAAAAAAAAAAAACCGTGTAGGTGCGTGTGCATTTGGGTGAATGCAATCATAGCATGGGTATTTATGTGATGGCATTGTACAGTGGGTAATTGGTATAATGCAAGCACGATTAGGTTGTAATTAATTTGAAGGTTCAGCAAGCAGGATAATTGTGTAAAAAAACAAGGGTTAATAAAATTAATAAATCTTGTAGCAAGAAATACTATATTTGAATGAATATAATAACCATCGGAAAACATATTTTTCGTCAAATAGTAGGTAACACTTTATTATAGCATTTTTTGCTTGCTGAAAATTAATGGTACACAACAAATGAATTGGACGTATTGTATTCATATCCATATCATAGTAAATTATATAATTTGTGTATACCCTTTGAACAAATTATATGAAAATTGAAATATATATATATAATATTTTAATTTAATTTTGATAATTCATTTTTCTTATTCTAAATTTAATTACCACAAATAATTAACATAATAGCATAAAAATTTCTTAATAAAATAATGTCTTTAAGTAGTTTCATATGAATTAATATTTGAGATCTAGTTTTTATACATAATGCTTTATCCAACAAACGTCTACTTTTAGAGTTGATACTGCATATGTATATCTTCAAAGTACACTCATTTTGAATGACATAATAATGTTATTATTTTTTTAAGAAAGTTAATTTATTGTTTAAAAGGTAAAATATTAATCTATTTTTTATTTTAACAAATTAATTTATTGTTGAAAAAAAGTCAACAAAGTATATTATTAATATTTATATTTGCCAAAGCAAGCTTAATTCATTATACAATGAAATATACATCAATTATGAAAGAGGATAATTAAATTTGTATCAAAATTCAAGTTGTAACTATATAAACCTAATTTCTTATAGCACGTAGCTTGTTTTAAAATTATTTGTATGATATACTTTAAGTATATTCATAATTAAAATTTAAGTTTTTTCACTATTAAATATAGATATTCTCATTTACAAGAATGTGAATTAAACATTGACATGAATTACATCAAGACATCCAAAAATAAACTAAGTTAATTGATCACAAAAAATCCTTGTTCATTTATTAATTCAATAACGGATCCCTATATAATCTATAATAAATTTTTGAAACAGAAAAAAAATATTTCAAATGCCTTCATTTAACAGTGACTCATCAAAACAAATAAAAAATCATTCTATAGTGCCATTGCTCCCAAAAAAATATTTAAGTCTAAAACAATGAAATATTAGCCAGAATTTTCTAAAATTGTAAAATAAGAAAGAAAGGAAAAGGTCCAAGTAGCCCTCAATAAACAAATAAGCACCATTAAAGGATAATAACAAATATGAACAATTAGGCCCTTGATACAATGCGATATGGATTGCAACAACAACTAAAACAAAACAAATTACCTCACATTCCCATATTCCAGTGACCCAAAAAGCAAAACATAATCTTCCTAAGGCAAGGTATAGAATCAACTTAACATCCATGTCTTCACACCCAACCTAACTTTAGAATTGCCTCCTTCAATCATTCTTCCTAATCTTCATGTAGTTCCTATTCTTCTTAGTCTTGGTTGAAGTGACAGTGAGCTCCTTGCAATTCTTCACATCGTTGGCGGTGAGTGATGAGTTTTGTGTCTCCATCTTCGTGGGCCTAGGTCACAATCAACATCAATGGTTTCATTCGTTCCTTTGCACCAAGCATAGCTTTCTTGGGTCGTGATTACCTGTTTAGAGCCTGATTCTAAAGAAACATGAATAATTTTAATCTTCCTTGTAGGCCTTTTTCCTTTCGCCATTACAAAGACAATCAAGTTGTGAAAAATAACAAAATCAGTGTTGGACATTAGAAATGCAATGCTTGGTGGATGACTTTGTAGGTAATTTGGATGTTTTAACATGTTTTTGTTGACGAAATTTGACTTGTATTAGCCGCAAGTGTGCCAAATATCTTTCTTTTTCCCTTTTTCTGTTAGTTGATCTTTTCTTGAATGTTCAGTGATGGTTTTTCAAATGTCTAGTTTAATTAGGCTAGCACTCCTAGAATTTCTTTACTTTCTTGGCAAGATTGTTAACATGATATTTGGGTAAGCTAACAGGCAAAAAGTCCATGCCACATCTATTGCATCCAGATTCGGTAAATGAGCTTGTTGCTGGTGCATTGTCATGGGGAACAATAAAAAAAAAATTGTTCATTAGAGGTACTTTAGCTAGTACCATTCTATTAAAGACACACGTGAAGGACAAAATCAAAAGATCTTCATTTAGTCTAACAATATAGTACAATGACATTCTCGAGGTTTATGTTGCAATTGGAATGCATTCTTGACGGCGTTGTTTTTTTTCCTCTTTCCTTTTCTAATTTCATTCATTAGGAGTGATCATTATGCTTGATAATTTTCACTTGATTAAATTATAAAATTCTCAATATGTTGGCAAGGAAATGTTAGCACATCTTTATAAAATCATGCAATGAGAATCCAAATTTTAACCAAGTCAAAAAGGGCATACATATTTGCATTTCTTCGTAATTTTCCTGAAGAAAAAGAAAGTTTTTATAGAAGACCCAAGCAATTGAGCAATTGGGCTCATTTAAAGAAATAATTGTCTCAACATCCAACATCCAAAGCTCATCTTTTTTATATTAGTTTTGGAATACCTAGCAATTGTAACAATGGTGGCTCAAACCTATATTGCCAATGACTAAAATTATTGGAGTTGCTGGAATTAGGGTTTGAAAGCATGCCTTCTTGAACAATTATTCTATTGTTGCAAATTGGCTTTGAAAATAGGAGTTGAACTTGAGCTTCTTCTACCATCCTTAATGCCAAAAATTAGGTTGAATAATCAACATATAGAGTCGATCCTGGAGAGCTTCACCTATGCTTAGGAACAACAATTTAGCTATTTAAATACTAATTTCTTTTAAACAATCACATCTTTTGAGCTTTATTTTAATGCTAGAACAACTATACAAATTTCTAAATGACTCCAATGACCTCAAGTTACCTCCTCATTCGAATTTCAAAAAAAAAAAATACAATTTTGTCTTGATTTAGTTTTTCTCACTAAATTCTTCAGGCGGTACTATACAAAATCTTTATCAATTCTTCACTACACATACATGGATAATCTAAAGACTATTGTTCCCCATTTTGTCATAACCATCTAGGAGGCATTATAAGATAATAGCAATGCATCATTAGGCCCACCCCATCACCAATTCCAAACATTGGATACATATAACCTATGGTACTTCCAGCCTATATTTACATAAAAATATTAATTTTAGTAAGAAATTTAAACGACATGAATGGGCTTCATGCGTTGAAGGACCACTACTTGAAGGCTATGCAGCACATGAAACAAATAGTTGAAGCAAAAAACCATGAGTAATAACCATCATATCTCTCATCCTCAAAAGACTAATCAATAACTCAACTTTGATTATAGTATCTCAACTTACCCACATTTGATGAAATATATTTTGTGTATTCCTATGTAAGGGTTTCATTGAATATGCCATAGATAAGTAAGGTTGTTACATCTATTGAAACTGTTGCATGAACGTACCACTAGCATCAGTCCCTAGAACTGTGAATGTCTATGGTGTGGAGGAAGGTGAACAACCACTCTCATTAAAGTTGGTACTTTCATTTTCATTGCATGTACTCATATTTGCATTAATTTAGGAAGTCCCACATTTCTGCTTAACCTTACTACCCTTATTACGCTTAGATTTAACATTCTTTGTCGGCCAATCTAATTATCTTTGTCCATTTTCATATTACTTGTGCAAGCAGTAACCTTATGCCTATGTTGACTACAAAAACATAAATTCGAAATTATCATCGTACCATTTCAAGATATAAAGCACCACTAGCAACTACCAAACAACAAGCAAAATTAACACGTAAACCAACAACCACTAATAAATTTACTAAAATAATATCAGTTACAAGACAACTTCCATTTCACTTACCCACATACGCTGCATCTTTATTTCTTAGCCCGAGAACAACCTTTTGTCCAGATTTTACCAGGTTCCCTCACAAATGCATTATAACTATACTTAGAATTGTCACTAATCTTGTCACGCCCCAAAATTTAATCATATTTATACTAGAATTGAGCATGAAATTTAATCCCAAATAAATGAATCTAACAATCCAAAACATAAGGTTAAATAGGAACTCATCCAATTCCTTGCAAACTCACAACATGAAACTCCAAGTATCGAAATCTTTCCGAAACTAAACACAATGAAATCCACAACAAATAAAACAAAACTAATGAACTTAATATAAAATATACTAATCTACTAAAAATTCCAAAACTACATCTTTACTCTTGATTCTCATCATGCAGGATCCACCTCCTCACTAGGACTAGAATATATGTCTGCCAGAAGGAAGTTAGAGAAAAGAAAAGAGTGTGAGTAAAGACTCAGTGAGTGCTGAGTGTGTGTAGAGTGAGTTATTGAATTAAAATTATTTTTTGTACAGTAGAAATTTTTGAGTATTATAAAAAGGAACTCATAAAACAGTCTAGCAGTAACAGTTGAGAAATCTATAAACGATCAAGCAGTATCCAATCAAAACTTTGTAAAATAATTTCCTAAACTATCAACTCAAATACGATGATCAGTCAGTTTTGCTGTAGCCAGTCAACCTTATGGCTCCCCCGTAACAGTCCCTTATCGCTCCGGGCAAGGTGCAACCTTACCAAACAGTGTCCGAGCATCCCCGAGAATTCCTACGACCCACCTCAGCCACAAACGGCTTCTGTTGTGCACTAGGGGGATTAGGCCATAGGGGCTTGGGGTTCAACCGGCTAGCCCGCTACTGCCCAGTGAAGTCCCTCGCACACCTAGACTAAGTTGCATCCAACTAACAGTAACAGTAATCAGTTGATCATCGAATTTTAATTGCTACTCTAGAAGCATTAAAATCATAAAGCATGGGTTTCTTTTTCTAGAATTAAAACAAGAAAATTATTTCTTTTGTGCCGAAATAAAACAAGAAAAAGGATTTCTTTTTGTGCAGAAATAAAACAAGAAAAAGGATCTCTTTTTGTGCGCAGTGGAATATATAGTGCAGTGTAAGTTGAACACAATTCATGAGCAATTACATAATAGCATATATCCTTCTGGGTTTTGAAACATAACAATATCTAGTATTTATAAGTTTAGGCACTTACCTTCAAAGTCAATCCCAGAAGTCAATCTCCTATCTCAGAGTCAATCGAATAAGTAGTCGAGTCACATGATTCATTTAATTAGCACATTAATCACCAATTAACTAACATTCGGCCTAAATTGGTATCTACTTCTATTGTCTAAATTCGTGAAAATCAATTTCATGAATTTGGAAGCATAAATATATACACACACATATATAAATTTGGATTTGTGCGATCAGGGTGCAACTTTCTGGGCCACACATGTATGTTTGAAATAAGCACATATTTACAAGATATTTGTCTATCTATCTATCTATCTATCTATATATATATGCGTGTGTGTGTGTGTGTGTGTGTGTGTGTGAGAATATCCTCCCTAACAAGCTTTAATTGCAAGAAGACAAAAATGAAAATAGTTTCCAAGGTTGATGTGTGTATAGGTGTACACAAACATACATGCAGGTAAAGTTTTCTTCTCACTCTTGGTTTTCTCATTCTTTGCAACCTTTTCTTCCTTTTATTTATTTATATATTTTTTTCCTTCTACTCTCATAAAAAGTCAATAATTTTGGCTTTGTAAATTATAAACCAACACTTGCATCCGAATAGTGGTGAATTCAAATTCAAAATTAACCTATTTTTGGTCAAAATTGACGACTACAAAGAACCCACAAATTAATTTCCTTCAAAGTTTCCATCTTGTGCCCTCGGTTTCTTCATGCATGTATGAAAGAGAAGAATCAATGCAATTCAAAATTGGAACTTATGCAGTCAACAATGGTGGCTCACCTTTGTGGTCTAATAGAAAGCAAATAGGCATATAATCAGAATTTCACCACAATTTTTATGGAAATCTTTTACCTGATGGCTTGCTCGAGGGCTTGCCGCCGTCAAACTCCCCTTTTTGTTTTTCTACTTTCATCCGCTTCTCTCTCTCTCTCTCTCTCTCTCTCTTTGATTTGTGAGAATAGGGTTTTGAATTATAGAGACTGCAAATATAGAGGCATTATACCTCAACTAGAACTCTAATTATTTACTTTTTTTTAGGACTATACTGACCCTATAATAGATCTGAGGTTCCAATTACTAATTCCTAAGGTCTCAATTACTAATTCCTAGCGATAACATAATATTATTATGTGAAAATTATAACTTTATTATTATTATTTTTTAATAAAAATAAAACATACATTATCTCCTAACTAATATAGCAAATAATAAAAGAAATTAAATGGAATAATGGGTAAACATAGGATAAAATAATTAAGAAATTTCCAAGATTTTATATTTTTTAATTTAAATAATAAATAAAGTAAAATAAGGTAAATTAATCAATTAATACAAAGTAAAATTTTTGGCGCATTACAAATCTCTTCTTCATGCTTATCATCATAGGAGTGATCTTCATCACTACATTCACCAGCTGCAATTTCCTAAATTAACAATTCATCCTCAACTTCAGTAGCCAACTTTTTAACACTTTTTATAGACATCACAGTTGCAACTTTGGATTGAGATAAGAAATAAGACATATTCAAGCATTCTTTCATCAAGTTTACAAACATATGGTGTTGTGTGTCAACTATTGGTATAGGCGATGAAAATCTACTTTTCTATTGCATCCCTATCTTAATAAGCCAACTGGATTATATGCTTCTACTTGGTAGTGAGGAAAGCCTCAAACACTTAAATCTCAATATAATGTGCCAGGATGATACTCCCTCGGATTCCAATATCATATGATCACACATGAACTTTTCCTCTTCTAAATCAACGAACATAACATACCGCCTAGCCTCCGGATTATCATATTGGCCAACGATTCTCACGAACATCATGTCTGCTTTCTTAAGAAAGGCTTTACTCGACCTTAATCTCATCACGTGTAACATAATATATTTTTTTATAACAAATTTTGGCTACATGCTTCTTTAAGTTTGCAAGGGAACCAGGCATGACCTTAGGTTTCCTCTTCTCAGACTCATTCTGGTTGTAAATGAACTCACTCCTAATCTTTTCTAACGTTTAATTATAATGTTTCAAAAAATTAGTCAATGTTAGTGTTTAATTGACTGATAATTTGGTTAGTGAAACTTAGACTCTACCCATAGTGTGGTTCTCATCATTCCCAAGAATAGCTCCCGAAAATATGCCTCAACAAACATTCTCAACAACCAACAATACAATTCTACACTCTCATTATATTTAATTGTAGCCCCAAACACACAAGTCAAGCAATGATTATTTGCACCAGAGAATAGGACAAGTAGAATGTATGTATTTGTTTTGTAAGTATTATCAAATACGAGCACATCTCCAAATGGTTCATATTCAGCTCTAGACATTCCATCACACCAAAAAAGTTTAGTAAGGGCCCTTTCCACATCAACTATATATTTGAATATCAGCTTCTCATCTAATTTTTTCATGTTCTTCAACACTGATAATAATGTTTTCACATCTGCACCTTCAATTTTTTTGTCTCTACTTATACAATTAATTTAGGCATCTTTTCTCTTAAATGTTATTTTTTCAAGTCTACCAATCAGCATTTTCATAAAATTCAAAAGAAATGATGATTTACCACCACAATCTGTCATTAGTAACAACATCTACTTATCTGCATCTAATAAATACCTACAACAATTAAAAATCAAAATCATGAGATTTACAATATAAATAAATTACTTCATTATATATCATTTAAGTTACTACATACTACATCATACCTCTTGGAACATCCCTCCAAAGAGTGATTGTGTTGTGATTTGAATCTTGTTATAATATAATGGTTAGAATGCCAATCATTCGATACTCGAAAACTAGCTTCGCAACTGCACCTAAAATCAAGTTGGTTCTCGACATCGAATAAACATCTCCCCACATTGCCTATAATAGACTTCACAATTACAAACTCATTCCTTATTTTTTATCTGACCATTATATTTTTTCAAAAACTGTTTTCAAATACAAAATCAGCAATGCTAGCATATGCAATATAAAAATTTTCTCCATCATCCACTGTGGAAAATTTCAATTGTCGAACAACCTCCTTATACACATCTTTTAAGTCTCCACTATCAATATAGTTTGGAGAGTAAACTTCATCTCTAATGCTAGATTACTACAAGGATTTGAGCTACATTCACCCTTCGAATCAAAATAATTATTTTCGTTCATATTTTCTTATACATCGTTGCATCTCAAACAACAATAATTAGTAAGATAATATGAAACATTAACCTTTATGATTTTGTATGTTAGCTACAACTTTCTAATACATATTTTTCGAATTTCATATAGCAAGTATGTTTCATAAAAGCCTTCATTGAAAAGCCTTCAACATAACAACCATCAATTTCAAGCCTTTATGATTTTGTATGTTAGCGACAACTTTTTAATACATATTTTTTGAATTTCATAAAGCAAGTATGTTTCATAAAAGCCTTCATCGAAAAGCCTTCAACACAACAATCATCAATTTCAAGCCTTTATGATTTTGTATGTTGGCTGCAACATTCTAATACATATTTTTCAAATTTCATATAGGAAGTATGTTTCACAAAAGCCTTCATCGAAAAGTCTTCAACACAACAACCATCAATTTCAAAAACTCTAAGCCAAGAAATCGAACAACTATCATTTATCTAACCAAGACATCTACACAACAAATTAGACTCACTTTAATTTGTACTAATATCTATAATTCCATCTACTGAAACTTTCAATACCAAAAATTATTCTACCTCATTACTCAATATCCATGTATCCTTTATATAATGCTCTGTCTCAAATTGAATAATGATTTGTCAAAATTCAAAACAAATTAATAATTCTCCTAGCATGGAAAGGTTTTCCATGATCAATAAAAATCTTCCCTATATTAGATGATTAAATCAAAAAAAATGTATGAACAAGAAAATGATTCTTCTTCTCATAGTTAATATTAGTGCCTTAAGAAGGTACAAACTATATGCAAAAAAAAATTCTACTATTATTCCATGTTAAGAAATGTGTTGGAGAAAAATATCATATTCATTTTTATATTTATTTTCAAAGGAAGCATGATGAGATTTATATTTATCATTTCATACAAACATCAATAATTCCATACACTTAAATTTTATTATTAAAAAAAATGAAAAAGAAAAAATATGCATACTTGGAATAAATTCTTCTTTCCCAATAAATTAGTTGATTGTAGTTAATTACTTACAACAATTTCAAGAAAAATACACTTAAACAAATATTACAAGAGAAACAAATTTTACCTCACTTCAACCTCCACCTCACCTATGCACACCCACATTGTCTTCACCACACTTTCTCATCATTTTTAAATATGCGTTTCAACATTTCTCATGTTTTCTTGCTTCCACAAATGTTGGTAGAGATTTTCCTTCCCTCTTCTTTGAATCTTGGAACATAAGGTAAAGTATCTACATTCAATCTTCTTTCTTGATTTTCTTGGGCAAGACTCATTTCAGTTTTTCTCCCAACCTTAAATGGGTTATATTTCGAAAGAAAATTTCCTCTATACCCCATAATTTTTATTTTTATTTTTATTTTTTCCTAACCAAGGGAGTTTTTTCGTCTCTTGCTTAACAAGAAATTGACCAGCCCTTTAAAAATAGGGTACAACACCTAATGTGGCAGTTTCGTACAAAAAATTATGGTCCAACAAGTACCATGCCCGTTGGACCATAGTTTTCACCAATACTCTCTCTCTCTCTCTATCTCTCTCTCTCTCTCTCTAATAGATACATATGTAGATATTTATGTTCTAGTTGAACTATGAGTTAGTGATGTGAATTCTGATTATTGAATCCACCCCTCAACTAGAAAATAATTAGTTTAATATTACAAAGCTATTATTATCAGTTTCAAGTTACAAGTTGACTATTTACGGATGGATCAGCTTTGTTTGAGCATATGTTTTAGGTTGATGGGTTTGTGTACAACCTGAGTGGCAAGTAACTAGCTTTGTTTTTATTATTATATTTTTATGTTTTTTATAGTGATGTAGGAATAATGATCAATCTTGAGATTAACTTGCTCAATTCACCTCTCATTTGTATAATTTATTTCTACACATTTCAATATTTTTTTAATATCACAAGTACGATGTATATTTTTTGATAAAATTTTATTCCACATGAAGTTTGGTGGAAAATAAAATTTGAACACAAGTGCTTAACTCTAAATATCAATGGAAATATGGATTGATGAAATGATTTATAGAATCAAGCTTGAATCATTAATTTTAACTTAAGTTGAGCATCATTAATTTTGGGTTTGAGAAGATGAAATTTTGGAATAAGCATGAACATGAGTTAACTTGAGTTTGAAAACTTTTTAAAAATATTAATTATAATCCAACCTGTCCACTATATATCTTTTTTAAATATTATATATATATATATTAAAATATGACAATACTAAAATAATATAAAAAAGTTCGTGCATCAATAAAAGATAATATTATGAAATAATATGACAATTTTTCTATTAGTTAATTGGACGAGTGGCATTGTCTTCACACTTTTATATGTAAGTTTCAGAATTTTAACTCAAATAACACCTAGTGCTTGATTGCATTAAATAAAAAATAAAAAATAAATTTAAAAAAAATATGACAAGTCTCTTTTTATATTCTAGTCTTAATATGAGGAAATGTTGATATGCACCTTATATAATTCAAGTAGGAATTATTTCAAGTGTTCATATTATATCCAAAATGGGTGTATGAAAAAGTGCATAATTGTTTGCAAAACTAATTTTGTACATGTAAGTGTTTGGTTGTTATAAGACATCTTTTAGAATTAAAAAATGTTTCTAGCAGTTACTAAATGTTTTTGTAATAGAAAGGTAGTTATCCAACGTTTCTGTAACAAAAGGACGGTTACCAAACGTTCTATAACCAAGTGGCGATTACTAAATGTTTTCATAACTGAAAGAAAGTTATGGAATGTGTTTCTAACCGAAAGTAGTTATGATAGTTTCTGCAACCAAAAAGTAGTTACAAAACATTTTTGTAACTGTTGAATAATCTCATTCATAAATAGCCTTCTCTTCCTGTAGTTGAAATCATCATTTCTCATAAAATCTTTATATACTTTAAAGTGAATTACTACCATTTGAAACTTTTCTTTGCAGCTTTACATACATCTTGGAGGTATATTGCCTATAACCCTAGGCAAACTAACAATAGTGGAGCTAATAGAAACCTTAAGAATAGGCAACACACGTGTTATTCCTTGTTTTTTTTTCCTGCTTCCATTTGATACTTTTCTTAACAATCTTAAGGTTTCTATTGTGTGATGTATTCAGAATTGTTCGAAATCATGAACCAGGATTTCGTTAAGTTGGACCACTTTGATGGGAACAATTCCTACCCTTAGAAAGATAAGATAAAATTTTTGTTAACTGTGCTGAAAATTGCTTATGTCTTGGACTCCAACCTTCAGCTGGAAGGAACCCCAACTAGTTGAAGACCAACAACCAAATCAGACTTTGATCAACACACTACAGGAGTAGAGGAGAAAGAGGATAGAAGATGAAGAGCTCGCCTATAGACATATGTTCAACACTCTCTCTAATTGACTGTATGATCTTTACACTAATGTAAAGTTTGCCGAGGCAGTTGTTGGAAGCCTTAGAATTCAAGTACATAGTTGAGGAGGAAGGTACAAATAAATATTTAGTTTCTAAATATTTAGAATTTAAGATGGTTGGCAGTAAGCCATTCTAGAGTTACTGCATGAGCTCCAAATTATTGTAAATAAATTGAGAATTGTTAAAATTATCTTGCCTGAAACTTTCATAGTTGGAGCTATAATTGCTAAATTGCATCCAAGTTGGAAGGATTTTGCCAACAAGTTAATGCATAAGTCTGAGAACTTTTCCTTAGATCAAAATTTAGAAACATCTGTATACAGAAGAGGAGGCTTGAAAACATGATGCCAAGAAATTGACTCATGGACAGTCTAGTGTTAACTATTTGGAGGCAGGATCTTCTAAGTAAAAAGGTCCAGGTGTTAAAAAGAATAATGAGCAATTTAAGAGATTCGGACAGAAAAAAAAGCCTAATTCTAACAAAAGAAAAGGTAAGTGTCATGTTTGTGGAGGAACAGGACACTATGCTCAAGATGACATAGAATAAGAGTGGTACGAGCTTAGCAGACATGGTTGAGGATAACCTTGTTGCCATGGTTTTAGGTCTTAATCTTGATGTGACTATAATTTTTTAAATTAATATGACAAGTGAACCCATAGGTTGGTAGTTGGATTCCAGAGCTACTGTTCATGTATGTAATGATCATACTATGCTCAAAACTTTTGAAAAAATGATAGGATAAAAAGTTCAAATGGGAAACAGTTCTCGTGCTAGTATTGGAGGTGAAGGAACTATAGAAATCAAATTTACCTCGGGAAAGAAATTGACTTTTCTTAATGTTCAATTTGTACCAGAAATTAGGAAAAGTTTAGGGAGTGTTTGGTTATGTTTTTTGTTTTGCCAAAACATAACGTAACATACATTTATTTTCCCTCCGGAAAAAATAAGTTTTCCTAAAATACCTTCTCCTATCCTTCATTATCCCTAAAACTTTCCTATTTTACCATATATATATATATATCATGTATATATTATTATTATTCTTACAATAAAAAATTACTTAATTCTTTTTTTACCATAAAAACACAACAAAAAAACATTGGTTTGACTGCGACAGTAAAAAATATCTCCCCCCCAAAACATAAAGAAATATACCGACACTCTCCAAAATAAATTTCTAACTATTTTCCAAAATATAAACAAACATACATCACATTCCCAACACAACTTTCACATTCCCCAACCCCACTCACAAAATTCATTCTTCCAAAATATATAATACAAAACATACCAAACGTAACCAAACATCGCTTTAATTTCTATAGATCTTTCGAACAAGAAAGGCTTTAAAATTTCTTTTAAGTCCGGCAAAGTCATTCTTGCAAAGAATGGTACCTTTGTCGGAAAGGGATTTGCTCAAAATGGAATGTACATGACATCTATCATGAATAATATTAATTCTATTTATGTTTATATGAGTTGCTTTATTTCTTTGTGGCATAATCGATTAATACATATTAGTGCAAAGAACTTGAAAAAATATGCTTTCAATGGGATTAATAGATATTGATGAAATTGAACTTGACAAATGTGAAGTATGTGTTAAATCAAAAATTGTGAGAAAACCTTTTCCAAGTGTACAATGAAAATCACAATTGCTAGATTTAATACACACTAACATATGTGAAATGAATGGAGTGTTAATTGAGGGAAAAAAAACAATACTTCATTGCGTTCATAGATGATGGTAGTCAATTTTGCTATGCATTTTTGTTAAGAACAAAAGACAAAGCACCTAGCTCATTTGAAAAATATAAATCAGAAGTAGAAAATCAACTTGAGAAAAAGATAAAACTTCTACATTCTGATAGAGACATGGAATATTGTTCTAATGAGTTTAATACATTTTGCGAAAAAAATAGCATCATATATCAAACAAGTGCTGGATATATAGCAAAACAAAATGGTGTAGCTGAGAGAAAAATTTACACTTCTCTTGATATGGTTAATTGTATGTTGAATCATGGTAATTTGCCTAATAATTTGTGGGGGTTTGTTGATATGCACCTCATATAATTCAAGTTGGAATTATTTCAAGTATTCATATTATATCCTAAGTAGGTGTATAAAAAAGTGCATAATTGATTGCAAAACTAATTTTGTACACATAAGTGTTTGGCTATTACAAGATGTTTTTTTACAGTTATAAAATATTTTTGGTGGATATTAAACGTTTCTATAATAAAATGATGATTACTAAACATTTCTGTAACCCCATGGTGGTTGCAAAATATTTCTATAACTGAAGGGCGGTAACAATACGTTTCTATAATAGAAAATAGTTACTATATGTTTTTGTAACCGAAAAGCAGTAACAAAATATTTTTGTAACTATTGAATAGCCTCACTTATAGATAGCCCCCTCCCCATTCAATTGAAATCATCTTTCCAGAAAATATCTCTATATACTTTCAAGTAAATTGCTATCATTTAAAACTTTTCTTTGAGGCTTGACCTACATCATGGAGGTGTGTTTCTTACAACCCTTAGCAAACTAATAGTAGTGGGGGCAATAAAAACCTTAAGGACAAGGAACACCCTTGTCATTCCTTGCTCTTTTCTATTCCCATTTGACATTTTTCTTAATAGAAAGGACATACATTAAACAAATGGATAATTTAGTGGTAATCTCACATACCTGTAAATAAACTGGTCCCAAGTTCGAGCCCCCTATAGGGTTGTTGGAGAACTAACAATATTTTTTTGTAGAAAAGGAAAAAGAAAGACATACATTAAGCAACACTTGGTAAATGTTGTCACATAACTATATAAATCGAACTTTTTACATTTATTCACAAAGAAAGATGCATGTGTGCACATAATGTTTGATAGAACTCTAAGCTACTTATTTTATAAATAAATTAATAAAAGTTAGGTTATTAGTAAAGTCGAAATGACACATTGAGTATGAAAGAATATGTATCTCAGGAAACATTATTTTCATTTTTCAATTCAAAGTAAGATTGGACAAATTAATCTAAAGAGTCCCAACCATAAAAATATAAAAGCTTATTTATCGACAGTCTATTACAACTAAAAACTCAACTATAAAAATGAAGATTCCAACTTAGGTAGGATTAACTATAAACCATATTCAAAAAGAAAAAAATCCACTCATTCTAAATTCTTCAATGTTGATATTCTTTTACTCTCTATTTACAAGCAATAGTTTTGATACCTTACGAAGTTATACTTAGCTATTACACTTCTATTGCCTGTAAATTATATGTACACTCTTTGAGGTTAGAAACATATTATAAATGCCCTATTATGCTGTTAACTATTAATCATTAATGATGATTATTGAGGGTGAGAGCTCCATGAGACGCTACCGGTGAGTCAGTTTGTTTGAAAATCCAGCACCAATCGAATGGTAAATTCCCTCCAAGACTAAATATGGCGAGAAACCGATAAGAAATCATTAATATAGACCAGATTACTATGTAAGATGGGCTCAAATATCCTATCCATTACCTTTTGGGAAAATGATAGAGCGACCTTGAGTCTGAAAGGCATGTTCATCAATTGATATTGGACGACTAAAATGCAAAAGCCAGTTTTATACTGATTCTTTGGGTCCATGCCCAAATGCAAAAATTCAACTTTTAAATCAAACTTAGAGCTACTCTATTGAAGCCAAAGTTAACACTATGGCTTCCAAAATGCAAAAGCTCCATGATGATCTTGCCAACAAGGTTCCTACCCTTGACAGAGACTTCCGGCTTTTTCTAGGCCAAAGAAAATTTGGTGATGAGTTCTAACAAAATGAAATAGAAATAATGAGACTAAGAGCCCAACTTGCCCAAAATAGAGACTAATAAACAAAGGGCTGTACAACCACTTCTTTTCTACCCCTCTTATTCTAGTCAACTCTCTTACCAACAATCTCTTTTGACCTCACCACCAGATTATTTGAAATACTTCTTCAAATCTCTAATCTCCCAAAAAAGGTTCAGAGGACATCTTATCCAAAACCTACTAGACTGAAATTTTTAGCTAAAGAAAAAAAAGAAAACTCTAGTATTTTCCTCTCCATATTATCATCTAAAATAAAGCAAGAAGATCAACTACATCCAGAAGCTTACATGGCCATGGAAGATCTCAAAAAAGATGAGCCCATTATTATGGATTCAGTCATCTCATCTTAAATCTCTCATGTGGAATCTCCCAATAGTAAGAGCTTACTTAAATTTCTTTGAAATTCATTCTTGCAAAAATATCCATTAATCTTCCTATTCCAGGTTCTTGGTGCTTGTTCTAAGCCATAGAGGGCCTTTTTCAATCGATACACTTTTTTTTTTCATTTCTTCGATTTTATAGCATTGAGATTGCTACACATAAACCTCTTCTTCAGTATCTCCATTGAGAAATAAAGATTTTACATCCAATTAGAAGATATTTAACTCCAATTATACTCCAAGTGCTAGAACATATGGAGTGTCTCTATTCCTACTATTAGTCCAAATATTTCATTAAAATCAATTCTAGGTTGTTGAGAACAACCCTTTGCTACCAATCTCACATTGTGTTTTTTGATTGAACCATATTCATTCAACTTGGTCTTCAACACCATAAATCAACAAGCTCCCAAGTTTTTTTTTTCCCCAATGATTTCAATCTCCTCATTCATGACTTTTCTCCAAACTTCTTCTTTTACAGGATCTTCAAAATTCTAAGGTTCACAAACAAAGAAAGTAACATCACAATTTTCATAAATATCTCTCAAAGATCATACCTTCCTTGGAGGTGGTTCAGTATCTGAACTTTCTTGACATGAGGTGCTTCTTGCTGTGTTTTTTTGGACTTGCTGTTACAGTTGGATTTGATTGTTGTAATAATCTCTTTGAAATTGATGGCTCCACAAACCCATTTTGTGGCAAATTTTGTGAAGATTTTTCATCCGAATTCCAAGCTGCCTACTCATGAAAAATCACATCTCTGGAAACAATCAATCGTTGATTATAAAGTTTGTAACCCTTTGACTCATCACTATACCTATTGAAGATGAGCTTTTCTCCTTTTTCATCATATTTATCTCTATTTGGAGCTGAAGTATGAGAGTATACAATGCAACCAAACACCTTAAAATGACTGACAATGGGTTTCTTTCATATCATGCTTTAGAAGGAGTTTTATTTGATACTGCCTTAGTAGGAGAACGATTGAGGATATAAATGGTCGTATGAATAACTTCTGCCTAATATTTGTTGTGCAATCCCTTGCTTTTAAGAATGCTTCTATTAATTTTCACAATAGTTCGATTTTTACTTTTGGCTACTCCATTTAATTGTGGATTTCTCCAAATTGTAAGTGTTTTTGAATGCCATTTTTCTTGCAATATTCCATGAATGGAGTGTGAAGAAATTCTCTTCTATGATTAGTCCTCAAGGTCTTGATTTCACATCCACATTGCTTCTCCACAAGAACTATAAACTGGAGAAAAACTGAAAATGCCTCCGATTTTTCATGCAACAAATATAACCATATTATTCTTGTAAAATCATCAACAAAGAGAAATAAATATCTTTTGTTACCAACTGATGGAGTTTTTATAGGTCCAAAAATATCACCATACACCAATTCAAGAGGAGTTTTGGCTCTTCAAGAGGTTTTAAGAAATGGTAATCTATGCATCTTGCCATAGATGTACCCTTCACAAACTTGATCTTTTCTTTCATTAATGGAGTATTTTTTTTTCTTTTGAGCAACTGAATCCCTTTTTTATTCAAGTGTCCATATTTCAAGTGCCACAAGTGAAATTTACCAATGGTTTCACTATTAAAAACCACTTTCTTTTCAGAAGACATAATAAGAGGAAAAACTTTGTTTGAAGTCATTTCTATCGTAGTAGCTAAATTGTTATTTTTCTTGTCAAAATTCAGCACTTTTTATCATCAAGAGATGTTGACTATCCTTTTTGTAAGAGTTGTCCAATACTCAATAAGTTTTGAGTAAGATTGAGAACATACAAAACATCACTTATGAACTTCTGGTTACCTCCCTTTGTGTGGACTATTATTACACCTTTCCCTTTTGCATCTTTTATTTTTCCATCTCTAAGTTTTATGTGAGAAGTGTAGCTAGTATCTAACTTCATGAACATCTTTCGATTTCAATCATATAATTGCTTAAACCACTATCAACATACCACACATTTTTATAATCATCTTGTTCATTCATACAAGAGAATAATCAATTACCTTCATACTTGGAGAAATTTGCTTCTTCCTTATTATTTTTCTTCAGACAATGAATATAGGAGTGATCCATATTTTAGCAACTTTTATATCTAAAGAAGAAATCCAGAGTCAGAATCTCCATACCGTTGTTTTCCTCCTTTGAAATTCTTGCCTTGTCCCTTTCTCTTATCATTGGAAGAGCCTCATATTCCATCTTGCTGCGTTTTTTAATTTTTCTTGTTCGAAACATGAAGTATAGACTAAAATGCTTGCTCAAAAGGCTGATTGGTTGATCTATTCAATCTTTCTTCATGAACTTGAAGAGAACTCATTAGTTCATATAAGGTGTAAGTTGAAAGATCTTTAGATTCTTCAATCATTGCAACTAAATGATCAAATATTCTAGGAAAACTTCTAAGAACTTTTTCATCTATTTTTCTCCCTTCAATAACACCACTAAGATTTCAAATTTGAGTAACAATTCTAGAAACCTTATTGAGAAATTCTCCCATACCTTCACCTTCTCTCTTCCATGTTGCAGAGATACAGTTGAAGTAACTATGCCCCAATACTAGATTTGTTGGGGTGTTAGTGTGCAAAAGTATGGTGAGAATTTTAAGAATGATAAGAACAATGGTGGAAATTTTTAATAAGAAAATAGATGCAGAAGATTGTAAGAAGAGATTTTACTGTAGAGAAAATCGAGTTTTTACTAGCTTGATATTACGTATTGTATATTATAAAGTTGGTGCAGTGTACAACGTTTTTAAACGTAACTACATATAGGGCATTATGCTGTTATATATTCCAAACTGTTGGAAAATTGAAAAGACTCATTATAACACACTAAGGCTACTGTGTAATTACTCGGGAAAAGTTGGCTTTTCAACTTCCAAGGTTTCTTCAAGTCTTCTTGCCTTTCCAAAAACATATAAAAACTACAAGTTAACTTTCAATAAAACTATTGAAGAAGATGGCTTTGCTTTTTATTTTCTTTGTTTTCTCTTTTAATTTTATTTTTATTTTGCTAATTTAAGCATACTGTTTTATTTTTTATATTATATTGTTCATTTAAAATTGAAAGTTAGATGTGTTTTTCAAGTCCATTAGCAATCAAATATTTGTATACTTTTATAATAAATAAATTCAAATATTAAAACTATATTAATTTTAAAATATAACAAATTTGTAACTTATAAAATAATTATAAATATGTATATTTTGAATTATTTGAAAATTTTTATTTATAATTTATAGAGTTAAGAAAAAATATATAAAAATTTTGAATCTAAAGTATTCTGTTTTTTGTATAAATTTAACAAAACATAACTCTTATTAGTAAAAAGTGTAGCATCTATAATTAAATTATATTAATTTATATAGAACGAACAATTGAATTGAAAACGATTACAATTTAGTTTTAAAACAATTTTGTACAGTACACTAAATGATGTAATTAAATTATTGTACAAGACTTGATATTAGTAATGGATGTAGTCTTTTATTATATTAATTTTTCTTTCATTATATCATAGATTTTTTTTTTTCTTTTTTATACCTTCTTGGCCTTTCTGGGTAAGATCAAGTAAAATAGTTTTTCAATATATTCATACTTCATAAGTTGAATGATATCAAAGTACCGATAAAATATTATCATCAATATTGTAACAAAGTTTATGTAATCTATTGTATTCATTTATGATACTTAAGATTATGCAAAATATCTAATATGAATACTAATAGATATTTTTACATGTATTAATGTTTTTTAGAGCTTTTTTTTATTACTTTTTAAGTACTTTAAACTAAAAAATAAGTGGAACGGCTGTGACTGTTTCGCAACACTAGAATGGAAACTAGGGCCTTCATTCTGTTCCTGCAATAATTCTTGCATCCATATTAATTACCATAGAAGTGTCCATTATAGGTGACAGTAAATTTTCAATTTTTCTATTTTTACATTTTATATCTTTTCTTTCGTAGTTTTATAATCCATGTTTTCATAAATCAACATAACGGTATTTAGTCATCTTTTAGATGCCCCAACTCAATATAGATCCTCAAAGTTTGATAGAATCTCAATTAAATGATTCAAATAAAAGACAAAGCGAAAGAGGCCTAGAGAGGTAGAATGTTGGTGGGTTTATTAATTGGCTGTGGAGGTAGAATGTTATATCTTGAATTTTAAGGCATTGAGCTGTGTCTTCGACTTGTGATGGAGGCGGAGTTAGTTGACTTGTTTTATTGTTTATTTTCTTATTTGTTGGGTTTTGTTTTGGCAGTTCTTTTTGGATGTTTTGTACATCTGATTTTCCTTGTAGTTATTTTCCTTAACTTGAATGATGTGAGCATGTTACGAACCTCAAGCTCTATTTTCTGAATTACGTGGACATAAGAAAGCTAGTAACTTTCTAATTTACATACAAAGCGTGAGCATATAACATCTGCTCAATTCCACAGCACATAATCGAAAATCAGATTGTTGATTTTTTAAATTGCTACAATATTATATTTTTCTTAAATGTATTTTTAGGCACAAGTTGTAATTGAAGGATTCTTTAATACCCCAGAATTTTATTTTATTTAATCGATTACTATACCTTATTTTATTTTATTTAATATTTCAATTAAAGTTATAGTAAGGCATGAAGTATCATTTGTTAAAATATATATATATACAACATTCAATTATCTCATGGCCAAATAATGATAACTATTATTTAGTTTCATACATATGCATATATTTGTTGATATTTTAATTTTTGTGGAAAATAAGTTGTAATTTCACTTGAATTAAAATGTTATCAATAATAGAATGCAAGATTTGATTTTTGGGGCGTGACAGAACTGCCAAAAGGAAATTAAAGAAAGACATAGACTGTGAGTAAAAGACTTAATGAATGTCAAGTGTGTGCAATGTGAGTTCATGAATTTAACATGATTTGTACATTGAAAATATTCGAGAAAAACTTGAGTGGAAATCATTAAACAGTCAAGCAGTAACGAATCAAAAATTTAATGAACAGTTTCCTAGACTAACAAATTAAATGTGTTGATTAGACAGTATTTGCTATAGTCAGACAACTTTATGACTCCCACCGTAACAGTCTCTTATCGCTTTGGGCAAGGTGCGACCTTACCAAAACAGTGCCCGAGCCTACGTCCTTGGGAAATCCTACGACCCACCTCAGCCACAAATGGCTTCTGTTGTGCGCTAGAGGGATTAGACCATAGGGGCTTGGGGTTCAATCGGCAAGCCCGCTGCTACCCAGTGATGTCCCTTGCACACCCAGACCAAGTTGGATCCAACTAACAGTAACAATAGCAGTAGCGGTAACAAAAAATTCAGTAAATCAGTTGATCATCGAATTTAACTGCTAGTCTAGAAGCATTTAAAACCATAAAGCACATATTTTCTTATATCGTGAAACAAAATAAAATAGTTTTTGTGCACAGTGGAATATAATTATAGTGCATTGTAAATTGAAAACAAATTACTATCAAATTATCTTTCTGAATTTTGAAATATAATACCATAATATATATATGTATATATTTATAGGTTTAGGCATTCACTTTCAAGATTAATCCTAGAAATCAATCGAATTAATAGTTGAGTCGCATGATTCATTTACTAAGCACATCAATCACCAATTTAACTGACTAACAAGACAAAATTGACTTAGGACTAGCCTTATGGGTATCATAAGCCTGTAGTACCTTAAACCCAACAATCCTAGTTGATATTAATATAAAATAATTTATTATATATGTATTTTTTTTTTCATTTAAAGTCCACTCAAAATCCCAAAATTATAAGTAAAGAAGATTAACCTAAATAAATTCTAGAATTTAATAGCAAATAAATCCTAAAATTCCTACCACCAAAAACAATAAAGAAAGGAAAATTGTTCCAAAGAAAAACAATAAGATCTAGCCTATTTAGTAATTTGTCCTATCTAGACTTGTGAAAGCAAAATTCATTAATTTGAAAAGATGCGTATATATATATATATATATATTTATATATATGCATTCAAATACCATTCCTAATGCAATCTCATACCCATAAAATAACTAAAATTACAACCCATACTTGAACAAAACCAATCATAATAGCTATACACATGTACATATGCTTATACAAAATTACATATACACTAAATAATCTATCATATTCCACGTGTGTATATTATATATATATATATACATAGGGTAATTTGCACAGCGCCCCTCTGTGATATTCAGAATTGGCTGATAATCCCACTGTGAAATAGAAATTTGCTCTTATACTCCCTATATTTTCAAAAATCATGCAATAAGCACCCTTGGGGAGGAAGGTATTATTCACGTGCAGGTGTGCGCGATTTGGCATGTAATTTTATGTGTAAAAAGAAGATCATACCCCTCACTTATCAGCCATTAGATTTTTTTTTTTTAAAAATCAACGGTCCAAATTAAATCATATAATATCTTTTAAAAAATAAAAGAAATAAGTAATATATTATTATATATAATATAATAGATATATTTATAATATATAATCTAATATATAATACATATATATAATAAATGTAAACCCCAACCCACCGGCTGCCATGGCAGCCGATTTTTCATGGCTGCGGGCAGCTGGCAGCCGATGGCCATGGCTATCAGCATTCTGACAGCCAGCCTTGACAGCTCACCAATCGACTACTAGCAGCCCAAAAAAAAAAAAGAAGAAAAAGAAGAAATATGGCGACAGACGGCCGCCATTGGCCAAGGCGGCCAATGGCTAGGTCTGACCAAATCCAAATCTAGCCAAACCTGGCCATTATGCACGGCAGCGATGGGTGCCTATTGGCTTTGGGGAAGACAAGTGGGGGGGGGGGGGGGGAAGGCGAGGCGGTTGTGGTTGGGGGGATGGTGGTGGTGATAATATATATATAAATATATATGTTATATATAATATATTATATATGACATATTAATATGACATATATTAATATATAACATATATTATATATAGTCATATACAATATATATATGTTATATATAATTTTATATATATGCATATATATATACATGTTATGATAAATTTATATATATGTATATTATATGTATATAAGTATAAATAAAAATTATATTTTATATTTTTACATATAATAAATATTACTTAATTTGAAATGAAAAAAAAATTATATATTATATGTATAAATAAAAAACATATATGTTTATATTTATAGATGTGCATATATTTTATATGTAAATCTAAATAAAAAATATATTATTTAATTTTTATAAATATTATATATTTTATATTTTTACAAATAATAAAACTATTTAATTTGAAATGAAGAAAAAAAAATATATATTATATGTATAAATAAAAAACATATATCTTTATATTTATAGAGGTACATATATTTTATATGTAACTATAAATAAAAAATATATTATTTAATTTTTATAAATATTATGTATTATTTAATTTTAAAAGAATTAAAGAAAATTTATATATGGATATGTGTGACATGTATAAATAAATAATATATAATATCTTTATAGATAAATTTATACATGTACATATATTATGTAAGTGTAAAAACTATATTATATAGTTTTTCAAAATTATTATGCATAGACTTATATGTATACATATTATATATAAGTATAAATACAAACATATACCTTTTTTAAATTAATTTGAAATATATAAAAAATAATTTTATTTAAGGGTAATTTTGTCTTTTTATTATTCAATGAGCATCAGACAACAATGAGAAAGTTGTTGGGTCAAGTGTGCAACATTCAACTAAACATAGGGGGTATAGGAGCAAATTTCTATTTCACAGGGGGTTATCAGCCAAATTTCGAATATCACAGGGGGTGCTGTGCAATTTACCCTATATATATATATATATATATGCAAAGATACCTACACTAAGCAACCATCAAGGTCCACACACACACATATATATAAATATCCGAATATACATATGCCACTAGAAAATCCTTTATTAAAATTTGAACCATTGACGTAGCATCCATATATTCAATCATAGGTGTCTACTATTCTAGTAAATGAGTGAGATGCACTATTTTGACAATTAATTCCTCTTATACGCAAGCATTTAGTTGAGAATTACTATCAACAATTTCCTCAAATCAATGAAATATACCTTATATATATTGAGATGACTATATTGTTGCTGCCCACACACCATGTCCAATAAGCTTGGCCCCAAATTATATCGCCAGGCTCAATCTCCTGGCAATCATCCAAAGTAGCAGCCAACACCATCATCTCATTCACATTAATCCTACCAGCTTCTGAGCTCTTGTCACGACATTTCAATTTCAACCTTTGCATCTCCTTAAAAGAGACATGAAATTTGATTCGTTCATTTGATAAAACCAAATTCTCTTCTTCCTCATCCTCATACTTCACATGGTGCTGGTTAGTATCAGAATTATAACCAACTACGTGGCCAGAATACCAAGTTGCGTCCAGTGGCCAGTACACCTTGCATTCTAACACTATAAATGTCTTTGGATCAACACCCTCAAAAACCAGCCAGACCCATTTCTTTATATGAACAGCACCTGAATTTTCCAAATTATTCTCTACACAATCATTTTCCCAATTCCTGTCTCGACATTATAAACAGTGCTATGAAAAATCCTATTTTTCCTAATATTTTTACAATTAATTTTGTGAAAACTATCCCGCAACCGAGGTTGAGCAACTAATTTACTTAACTGGTTACAATCAACCCCTAATTTCATCAGCTCCGAACAACGCCCGACTTTCCTATGCTTAATCCCACAGTCCACACCTCGTCCTTGATCACCCTCCAATTCCTCGGACTTTACAGATAAACTGCGTAAAATTAGCGACTCCAAAATTGGGGGGTTTCCGTCTATCCTTTTCCGCCGCCGTGAGTAAACCTGAGTCAGCGGGGGCTTGCCACTGATCATCTGGCACCTGAATTGATCATAAGCGTTGATTTGAAGCTGTTCCCGGGCATCAGCCTTGACCTTCTTGGATCCACTAGCAGTGATGCAAGGAGAGTGTCGCGGAGTATAAATCGTCTTTGAAACTCATCGTCTGCATGCTCTTCCAATTTGACGCCATTATTTTCCTCTGATGAGAGGGATACATTAGCAGATGAAGGGAAGGCAGCAGCTTCCATGAAAGTTTTGAGTTAATTTTCTTTTCGCTCTCTTTTTGTCCTGCCTCAAAGCCGCCGTGTTTCTTCTTCTTCTTCTTCTTTTCCCTTTTTTTGTTTTTTGTTTTTTTTTTGTTTTTTGGGTAATAGGGTTTTGATCCATGAAATATATATATATATATATGTGAGGGGAGTGTTTGATTTAAGATGGGCTCTTATCGTTTTCCTTCTAAAACTAACGTAGGCCTATTTTGATTTTTTGTGTCGTTTATTATTGGTTCCTATTGTTTCAATGATTTAAGTCTTAGGTATGCCAATTGATACACATGAAAACTTTTGGTACTTGGCGATAGGATTCATGACATATTATGAGACTTAGCTCAGAAGTACTTTAGGATTTGATAGTTTTCTCCCCTATGAGAATTGTGAATGCTTGCTATCTTCGTTTTGAATGACTACCTAGCATACTTTGATATTTTCTTTTATTGATCTAGGTTTATTTTTATAAGATAGAGAGTCAAAACCCGCATATGTTGGTTCATGATTTAGATGTTTCACCCTGACAATCAAGGTTAGTTTTCAAGAGCTTCGGTTACAATTTTAGACTAAGATGTATGTTTGAAATTTTTGGGAAACCTAGAGAACAGTATCTTAAGTTGAGAATTAGAAGTTTTGGGATATATTTTGGTATTGAGGACAACTATTTGACTTTGAGAATGGAATGCTAAATGAAAGAATGGTCTCCTAGGATCCTAATTTTATGAGACTAGATTTTCTAATGAATGTTTTCACATATTTACTAATCGAACATGGAAAGATACCAAACATAAGAATTATGGGTCTATTTGTTAGGTGTTTATAGGCATTTGAATCATCTCAATTTGATAAATATAGAGTAAGTTATCACCAAAATACTAAGATGTGTCCAGCGAGAAGATATAGGACTTTGTTTTCTCAAAAATGAATATTTGTGAGTCCTTTACTAATTCTTCCCAATAGAATTAAGCAAAATGATCAATATATGAATTTTAAGTTTATTTATTAGATTTTTATTGGCACCTGTACCACCTCAATCTGATATATATAGAGAAAATTATGATAAAAATACTAAGGTGTCAAGTCTGAAATACAAGGTTTTAATTTTCAAAAATAGATAATTTTGACTCATTTTAGTAACTGGTCTAGATAGAATTGAGTAAAGTGATCAACATAAGATTTGTATATCTATCTTTTAGGAATTTATAAGCATATGAATTTCTTCAATCCAATACATAGGGAGAAACTTATGGTTAAAATACAAAGGTGTGGCAAGACAGAAAATACAGGACTTTGATTTTCTTAAATAGGATATTTTGATGCCTTTTACTACATAATTTAGATTTAATTTGGAAATTTGATCAACATGTGAATTGTAGATCCATCTCTTAGGTTTCAATATCCGTTTTAATCACCTTAATTCAATATATATGGAGAAAGTTATGACTAATATACTAAGATGTGTCAAATCAGAACATACAGACTTCGATTTTCCAATAACAAATATTTGTGATGCTTTCTATAGCTTGACTCTGATAGAACTAAGAAAATTATTCAACGTATGATTTATAGCTATGTCTATTAGGTTTCTGTAGGCACTTGAATCACTCCAATCTAATATACATGGAAAACTTTATAGTGAGAATACTAAGATATGTCAAATTAGAGGCCTCCTAGACTTCAATATATCACCATTTGAATTTTCTTCACGTTTGTGAACCTTAGGTTCAATTTTAGTCCTCGATGCCGGCTTAGTTGGACTGCGCTATCAACTAAAAATTTTAGGTCTCTCTCTTAGTTTTTCAATACCTTAAGAAAATTAAAACTATATGAGCTAAACTATCCAATTCATGACTTAGAACCAAGCAGATGATAGAAGAAGATTTTTGGAATTCAATATTGCAAATATGGTACCTTTGAAGGTGTCACTCAGGAAGGAGTTTTCAAGGATTGGAAAAGACTTGGAGTAGTAGTGTAGCGTAGTGTATCGTATAAGGATTGGAAAAGACTTTTAAAATAATGGAGAGACTTGGAGCAGTAGCATATCAAATTTTTCTACCACCAAATCTTATAAGGATGCATAATGTATTTCATGTGTCTCAACTAAAGAAATATTTCCTAGAGCCCTTGCATAGTATTAAGTATGAGGATCTGACATACAAAGAGAAAACCTATCCAAATCCTAAATCGAAAAATATAAAACTACGCACTAGAGTAATCTCACCAGTAAAGATTCTCTGAGGAACCATAATGCAGACGTGACGATGTGGGAAAGTTAGGAAGAAATGCGAAAGTATCATTCAAAACTCTTCCCTAACTTATGTTAGAATTTGGGGAACAAATTCCTTTAAGGGAGGGTACCCCAAAATTTTATTTCGTATTTAATCGATTACTATACCTTATTTTATTTTATTTAATATTTCAATTAAAGTTACAGTAAGTCATGAAGTATGATTTTGTTAATATATATACAACAGTAAATTATCTTATGGCCAAATAATGATAACTATTATTTAGTTTCATATATATGCATATATTTCTAGATATTTTAATTTTTGTAGAGAGTAAGTTGTAATTTTACTTAAATTAAAATGTTATCAATACTAGAATACATGGTTTGATGATTTTTGGGGGGTGACAGATCCTATTAAAGACAAACTGAAGCTACTAATCAGAAAGCAAAATCAGAAGCTAAAGAAGTGAGTTTTGTTGATCCACTTTATGAGAATGTAATACTCAGGGTTTACTTACACTTTCATACGTTACTCTAGCTTTTTTAATAACTAGAAGTAAAAATTAAGATCAAATAAAATAATAGAATGACGAATAATAAATAATTAAAAAGAATAAAAAATATTAGAGAAAAGAAAGAAACGAAAACTATCTTGTCATTATTTTTGAAATAATATTAATTCTATCTCATAAAAGAAAATATCAAGTTAATTATTAAAACGTGCACACTTTATGCACTGTATAGGTTAAACTTTATAAATTCAAATAAATTTAAAATTGTTAAATTATGTTATCTAAAATAATATATTTTTATTTTTATTTTCATTTGAATATTTTCAATTATTTTATTTCTTAATTTATAAGTAAATTCAACTTAATCTAATTAAAGTTATTTTAGTTATATTTGTTATTTTAATATTATTGAGTATTTAAATTAAAATTATAAAACTATATTTTTTAAGGTAGATTAATTTTAATTTTAATTTTTTTCCATTTTTTTACTAATTTTATTTTTAAGTAATAGGTAAGTTCAATTAAACTTAATTAAACTATCTTTAATTCAACTTAAATTTAAAAATTATTCAATATTTATAAAATTTTATTAATAATAAAATATACTTAAACTATTTTAAGTAATTTAAATAATATTAAAATATACTCCATGATATGGAATATATTAAAAATAGGTTATAATTTTTTATTCTAAAAAATAACCGAAATAGTAATCGAAGCATTTCTGAATTTTCATATAAATTTTATTGCATCAACCTACCTAGTGATACGGTTTAGCTCTGTTCTATAGTGTTCTCTCAGGCCCAACAAGTTCCAGGTGAGGACTAATTTCGACCCCTATAATCGAATTTAACATCAATTATGTTTTTTCTTAATTCCTCCATGGTTTAGTACGACTGTCAATGGAGCGAATTTTAATCCGAATTCAATTTGAATTTGATCAAATTATTTAGAATCTTTGACCGATAAAATATCCAATGGATATGATTCGATAAAAAAGTTTGTAAGTCGAAATCAACGGAGCAGATATGGATTTGGCTCGATCCGATCCATTAATACGAATCCGAATATATATAGTGTTATACATACACATAGTATTATACATATGTATAAACATAGTCCTATAGCAATCCAAAGTGGATTTTTGGATGAAGGAAATAATGAGCTCCCATATAATATATCAAATCAGGTGCTTTTCATATAAATTATTAGATTTTAAGTTTATCAACATCACAATTACATCATTTGTTTCTCTATTTTTATAAAAAAAAAAAATGATGCAGAAAGAGTTATGAGCAGGAGCAAAATGTCATGACATGGCAAGAATGCAATGCAAATCTCGATTTGATCAAAATAAATTTATATTTTTATAAAACTTTAAGTCTACAATTAGTTGATTGAAGAATCAAGTATAACTATGTATTTACAATGCCAAATAAGTACTATTATTAGCAACAAAACCTAAAATATAATGATTTGGTGAATAAATGTGATTAAATTATATTCTATTATTGCTTTTAAATGATCAATAGACTTAGAAATTTATTCATTAATCTATTGTGTGTATTTTTTTTAAGGATGAATATTCTGAATTTGAATTCTATTAAATTTTTAGAAAAATAATAAATATATAATGATTTTTGGGAATATTCGGGTTCGAATTTTTTTTCGGAATATTAGACCTTTATTTGTATTCAAATATGGTTATATTAACATTGATCCTATAGGATTTTAAGTCAGATTTGGATATGGCATATTATTGTCAGATTCGAATTCAGAACTCGCATAATCTGATCCGAATCCAACCCATTAACAGCCTTACTCTTTAGGCTTATAATTGGAACATAAAGTTAAGAGAAGGAAAAGTACTTTATACAATCCTTTGGTTCAATTTATACAGTAAATCAATTTATTTTTGAAAGATAAGACACTTAAATAAAAAAATTCGACAAAAAATATTGTAATTAAAATGAAAAATTATCCCACATAAAATAATTTTTTTAGGACGTGAAACCTTAGGAGTCGGTCAAGAACGGCTATGATTTATGTCTAACTACATTAAATAGTTCTTTCTGTTTGATACAATGTCTCAATTAATTTTTAATTTTTTTAAATTTAACTTATATAATTAATATTTTAACAATTGTGGAACGATAAAACAAAAGCAAAAAAACATTCTTACTGTTTATAATGTAAGTTAATATTGTTCCAAATATTTATTGATATACTTTACTTATACTTTAGGGGCATTTAAATAAAATTATGATAAAAAAAATATGATTTATTGAGATGGGCCACTGAGTCTACTAAGAGAGGCCGCGAAGCCTAATAAACTCCATCCCTTAGAACTCGGTCAATACAAACACAAGGAATCAAAGGCAAAAGGGCATGGAATAGTTTATTAATTAATTCAAACATTCTCTCAAGGCAATACATTTTTTTAATAGAAATCCACAACTTCTAATTAAACATACTTTTAATTAATTTTGTTCTTTTAATTAGATAGACTACTTCTATACATATTAAAATTGCTCTTCAACCAATTCAAATACTAAAAGATCGACTAAAAGAACTAGAATTCATGATTTTTGACCAATCTTTATAAACAATATCAAATTCAACCGTAATAATTAAAAAAATCAAGGCATCAAGAACTAAGATTGCACTCAACCCAAGATTGCATTTTTATGTACCCTAATTCATAGATTCATGAAAATAAAAAACAAAACAAAAGGTGTTGATTATGCGTTGAAATTTAGGCTTCAAATTACAAGAAGTGGAAGCGTGGTAGGCCCATAACCAGCAGGCCCATGGCCCATTTGGCTATTTTGTTTGAGTATTTAAACCCCGATTTCTTCTTGGTTAAGGAGAGGGAACCCTGAAAAATTGAGTCTAAATTGCTTTAAAGATATTATCTCAAAATGGAATTTAGAACGATGGTGTTGGATGTTCTCGTGAGATTTGTGGAACTTAAATTGTACTTGTTACTTTGATTTGAAATCAATAAAATTCTTTTCTTTATCAGGTGGATTAAGCACATAGCCAAACTACATTAAATATTGTTGTCAATTTCATCGAATTACTTTACTACTATTAATCAAATATATAGTTTGGTCTTTCTGGGCTACAACAAATTGGTATCAGAGCTTTTGGTTGGGGCAGCAAGTTGAGATTTAATTTTTTGGGGATGGGCAATGTCATTGGCAAATTACTTCACGATTCAAAAACTTAATGGCAAACGAAATTTTACTCTTTGGCAAGGAAAGGTGGAGGATCTCCTAATTCAACAAGGCCTAACAATGGCATTGAAAGCAAGGTAGGAGAAGCATGACAGATATGAAGGATTTACAGTGGGAAGATTTGACTTTGTATTACGGACAACATTATCATTAATGTTGTAGAGATAATTGGATTTTGGATTCTGGATGCATAATGCATGTTTGCTCCATGGAGGATTATTTTTTATTCACTTTAATCATGGTAGGCAGGTAATTTGTCTTTGTCCGATGATTCTACTTGGAGAGTCATGGGTATTGGAGTGGTGAAAATCAAAATAGTTGTTGGAGTGGTTTGTACTTTAGGTGGTGGGGCCTATGTCCTAAAGATATGAAGGAATCTAATTTTCTTGAGCTGGTTGGATTCTAACGGCTGTGAATATTCACTAGAGGTGGAGTCCTGAAAGTCACATATTAAGCTGTACATGTGCATTGGCCGGGATGAGTTAGTTGGTACCAGGACCTTTCTAATCTGGCATATGTAGTGGTATTTTGAAGGCTAATGGAATTTGGTTTGCAATGGGGTCATGAACAATTGTTGTGATGAGAAACCTTGTCAAGCAAGGTGGAAATTGTTGGGATTTGACTCGGTTATCTGGAGACCAAGTTTGACTAGAATTAAAACTCCCTCTTGTATTAGGTTTTTTAGTTCTAGGTGAAGCAATCAAGTAATTTTCCATTATAAATAGAGGTATTCATTTGATTACTTGATAGAGAGAACATTCGTGGAACTCATGATACTTATGGGGTAGTTATTTTGAGTATGAGTGGGGCAATACAAAAGGGTAGAGTGGGTATCTCTTTTGTAGTTATGATAGGGGTTGTATAAGGATTTTTTTGGCTGAAGTTTGGGCATGTCAAATTCAAGGGTTGGCTTATACTGGTAAAATTCTATAATAATAGAATAAAGAAAACTCTAGTGGAGGTAGGTGAAATTTACCGAACCACATAAATCTAGTTATGTTATATTTTTCTATTTGTTGGGTATTATTTTTGTCATCAACTTTGTGAGTGTAATTTATGAATTCCTGATAAATTAAATCTCGTGCCTAAATTGCTTTCGTTGTGCTCCAACAAATTGGTATCAAAGCCAGGATTAACTAGATGTCAGTCATTAAGAACGAGGTAGAGAAATTCGATGGGAAGAACGATTTTGGGCTGTGGAAGATGAAGGTTCACGCCCTCCTATGTCAACAAGGTTTTTACAGAGAGCATTAAAAAATAGAGATTTCTTTCCAGAGATGCTATCAGATGAAGAAAATGATGAATTTATGGAGAAAGCTTACAGTACTCTGGTGTTATCATTGGCAGATAACGTACTGAGAGAGATCGCCACAGAAAGTATGCCAGTGGGATTGCATTCAAAGCTAGAGAGTCTCTATATGACGAAGTCCCTCACAAATCAGTTGTATCTAAAACAGTAATTATACACGTTAAGGATGAAAGAAGGTACATCTATTACTCAGCATTTTGATTATTTCAATAAGGTGATTTTGGATCTCACTAGTATAGATATACAAATTGAAGACGAGGATCAAGCTTTAATTCTCTTGTGTTATCTGCCCAAATTCTTTGAGCACTTGGTTACTATTTTATTGTATGGAAGAGATAAGATTTCAATGGAGGATATGAAGGCCTCATTGAATTCCAACTAATTGAGAAAACATGTCCAGGGCAACAATAATAGTGAAAGTGGGGAAGGATTGGTTGCGAAGGGAAGATTGAGAGAAAGAGGAAGGAGTAGAGGCTGATCGAAGTCCCAAACCAAGCCTAGAACAAACGATAAATACTTTAAGTGCGGCGGAAATGGGCACTGAAAATGAAATTATTTGGAACGTGGAAAGGCGAAGGATGCAGGTGAATCTTCTAATAAAAAATGGGATGATGTTACAGGAATTGTTGAGGATGATTCTAATGGTGGACTTGTTCTCAAAATTACTGAGAGTCTTCTGAGTTCATAGTGGATTTTGGATAGTGGTTGTTCCTATCACACATGCCCACGAGAAGATTCGTTTACCACTTATCAGAAATACAACGGTGGTAAAGTGCTCATAGAAAATAATGTTTCTTGCTAAGTAGTAGGGATTGGCACAGTAAGTATTAGAATGCACAATAGTATGGTAAGGACCCTGACAGATGTGCGTCATGTTCCTAATCTTAAGAAAAATCTAATATCGTTGGGTACTCTAAACAAGAATGGATGTGAGTATAGAGCTCGAGATGAAGTTTTGCGGGTTTCCAAAGATGTACTGCTAATCATGAAGGGAGACAAGAGGAATGACCTTTACATTTTGTAGGGCAGCACAGTTTCTGGTACTACACTGGTTTCTTCATCAATCAATGATACTCGAGATTATGGCATATGCAGCTTGGGCATATGAGTGAGAAGAGAATGTCAGAATTGAGCAAACGGGGTTTGCTTTGTGGAGGTATGTTCTTGGCAAGCAACACAGGGTAAAATTCGGCACCGCAGTTCATAAGACGAAGGACACCTTAGATTACATTCACTCAGATCTTTCGGTCCATTCTCTAGTCTCTTAAAGGGTGGTGCTAGATATATGCTGACATTCATTAATAACTTCTCATGGAGAGTATGGGTGTATATATTGAAGAATAAGGACGAGGTGTTTGTTAACTTCAAGCGATGGAAGACTTTGATCGAGAAGCAGATAGGAAAGAGGATCAAACGCTTGAGGACTGAAAATAAATTGGAGTTCTGCAATAAGGAATTTCAGAAATTCTGCGATAAGGAAAGAATTATGAAGCATCGTACAATTGTACATACACCACAGCAGAATGGAGTTGCTGAATGGATGAACAAGACTATTTTGGAAGGAGCTAGATACATGCTCTTTAATTCCGGATCGTCCAAGGATTTTTGTGCTGAAGCTAATACTGCCTACTATTTGGTGAACAGGTCACCATCGATTGCTTTGGATTGCAAGACACCAATGGAAGTTTGGTCTAGGTCTCCTGTGATTACTCAAATCTAAGAGTATTTGGGTGTCCAACCTATGCTCCTGCCCGTGATGAGAAGCTTGAGCCGAAGGCTAGGAATTGCATATTCTTAGGTTATGCTGATGGAGTCATGGGTCATCGTTTGTGGTGTAATGATGACAAGGGCTCCAAGGCGATTATCAGCAGGGAAGCAGGGATATGACATTCGATGAGTATGCTATGTTGAAGAAGATAAAGTAGGGTGAAAGTAGTCAAGAGAGCATTAAAGAGAAGGTAGAGTTTGAGATTGGCGATCCACAAGTTTCAAAAGGGAAACAGAATGTGGTAGTTGAAGCTGGCGAGAGCTTATTATCACCGAATTAGCAGCAAGAGATTGATTCAATATAGAACTATTATTTGGCTCGCGATAGAAAGAGAAGACAAATTAAACCACCACAACAGTTTGCATATCCAAATCTGGTTGCTTATGCTTTGAGCTCGGCCAAGGAAGAGGTTGTGTCTAACAAAGATAAGTTGTGGAAGATCAATCCAGGAATCAAATTCAAGCATTATTTGGATTTGATAAATATTTGCAAACTCAAATGATGGCACTTTTGGGGATAGGGACAAAGATGATGGATGGAGAATTTCAAGTCAAGGTGGAGAATTGTTAATTTTGCCTTAAAATTTAGGCTTCAAATGTCGAGAAGTGAAAATGTGGTGGGCCCATAACCCGCAGGCCCTGGCCCGTTTGGCTATTTTGTTTGAGTATTTAAACCCTGATTTCTTCCTGGTTAAGGAGAGGGAACCCTAGAAAATTGAGTCTAAACTGCTTTAGAGATATTCTCTCAGAATGGAGTTTAGAACGAAGGTGTTGGGTGTTCTCGTGAGATTTATAGGACTTAAGTTGTACTTCTTATTTTGATTTGGAATCAATAAAATCTTTTTTTTTTTTGTCGGGTGAATTAGCTACATAACCAAACCACATTAAATTTTCTTGTCAATTTCATCGAATTACTTTATTGTTATTAATCAAATATATTGTTTGGTCTTTCTAGGTTTCAACAAAAAGGATCATCAAAACTCTCCGCCACAATCCACAAATATAAAGCCAATAAAAATAGAATGGTCAATAATAAATTCAAGATTATTCAGGACATCTCTTTAAATAAAGTGTTGTTTGGAACCTCTCTTCAACTAGAGTTACAAGTGTTGGTTATTGATTTTATATGTCAAAAAATTTTTAAAGAGAGAAATGGACTATTTTATCATTGTCTTGTTGGAGAAATCTATTTTCCGGCATAAATTTTACTAGAAAAATGGTTGGGATGCTATTTGTGAAGGAAATATTAATTTTAGGATGCAATCTGCCAAGTTTACAATTTTAGAGTGTAAAGTACCAGTGGGCTATAATTTAAGAGTGCAAAATGCCAAAAATCCTTCAATTATACAACCTCTTCACCTAATTAGCAAAATATGATTCCCTCCCCCGCCCCCCACCCTACTTTTTAACTAAAAAATTAGTGGAATTTATCTTAATAGTACTCTCTGATAAACTATTTTGCAGATAATTTTTAATTATTTTATTATAACATATCTTCATATTACTTATGTTCTCAAATTTTTCAAGAATTCAAATTTTTTGATGGTCAACTTAGGATTATGACTTTTATATTGCTTAATGTTTCTTAACCTCCAGTGCTTCTGGTTATTTTGACTAATTACAATTTACTGCATTCACAATTTTCAAATATTTTTACATGTTCATGTTAATAATTTTTGTTTGAATTTTAAAATTTGTCTTACTATTATTTTGACTACAACTTTTCAACTTCTCCAGATTTAGAAAAATATACCTATAAGTGTTTTATATTTAAATAATGTATTTAAAATAGTGTGAATTTTTAAAATATATTATTTTGCATAGTTACAAGTAATCCAATTTTTCTATCAAATGAATATGTCTGTTTTTTAAATAATGAACTCATTAAATTTATTTGCACGATGTAATTTCATTTCTAATTATGTACAAATAAAATATAATTTTTTTGTGTTTGTATCTGACGTGATATCTTGCTCCATTATTGTTCTTACTTTTCCTCATTTATTTTTGAAATTTTAATAATTTTAGAAACTGATATAATTACTATATTTAGAGATAACAATTCGATCTTGATACTCAGTAATTTAATCAAGTTATACAAATTGTCTATTGAATCAGACACTTTCAGTAAAATTTCCTTATATTATTAAATAACAAAATGTCTTTCTGAAAATGTTAAATGAAATATTATTTACTTTTTAATCACATGAAGTAAGAATTATAAAAATAAAATGCTTTAATAATTAAAATTATTATCAGTGCATGCACTTGACACATATTAGTATTAAGTTATTTAAATTCAATTCGGATCAAATCTAATTCGTTTAGTTCAAATATAATTAATTGTAGTCCTAGCTAAAACTCAATTGAGTTATTTCTAGAGATGGCAACAGGCCGGGTCTGGGGCAGGTTTTGCAGGACCTGGGACCCGCCCCACCTAAAAATTGAGAAACACAGGTCTTGCCCCACCCCGCCCCGCCCTACCTTTGGACCCGGACTGGCGGGTTGGACCCGCCTAACCCCTTTCTTTTTTTTTTTTTTGTATTTTTGTGTATATATTTTTTACTTTCTTTTCTTCATAATCACTTGAATATACAGATTTTGCTCTAGTGAGTATCGGGTTTGAAAGAATAAAATTGAAACAAGTTAAAAAAAAAAAAAGAAGCCCTAATTTTCTAATATAGTATTATAACCTAATAAATACTTATACTTATATATAATATATGTTATATGTAATATAATATAAATATATATATGTTATATATAATATATATAATATAATATAATATAATATATAATATAAATATATATAATATAATATAATATAATATAGGATGGGACCAGGGCAGGTCCACCAAGACCCGCTACCCGCCCCATCCCCATTTTTTTCACCCCAAACCCGCCCCATTCGGGGCGGGGCCCCGATTTACCCGGACCCATTGCCATCCCTAGTTATTTCTTACTATTCTTGGCATGTTTTATGTATTATATATAAACAAATAAAAGTAAATTTAAGATTATGAGATCCAACATTTGAATCTCTTACACTAATCTATTTTTATAGTGTTATTTATTGATAGTCATTACTTTAAATTATCAACTAATAATTATTTATTTATTCTTGATTACTATATATATATATATATATATATTGGTGCAAGAATGCATCGCTTAACTCTAAAACAAATAAATAAAAATCAATAGAGTTCACAAACCAACCTGTGGCCTATAAGTTTTGTCATTAACAAAGTGCTAGTTTAATTTATCTGCACGTATTATATTTATTGCCCATATTTTTTCAATCTTGAATATAATGATAGAATTTTATTTTTCAAAATAACTTGTTTAAAAAAATTCATCTCAAGTAGTGCAATAACTTAATAATATCAACTAGATCTCAATGATATTTTAAAATAACAACTAATATATATATATATATATATATATAATACTTGTAGTTTTATTAAATTCTTAAATTGAATTAAATATGTTATTTGAGACACAGAGAATATAACTCCTCTTTTTGCCAGCTGAGAGTACGATTGGGGGAAAGCCCGCGATTTGCGGCTGCTAGAGCTGCTGGTTTATTCTATTGTATTTGTTGATCATGTGAGATTTTTACATATTAATCAAATTCTATAAAATTGAAAGATATTTTATAAATTAAAATTATAATAAAACTTATATTGATAAATTCATCTCTTCGAGGAAATTATTAAGCTAGTAGCTTCAGCATTGCATTTCCATTTCAATCTTTTTCTTCTTTAGTCATTAGGGTTTCTCATTTGTAACTTAATTAGCTCATTAATTAGGCGGTCAGTTAGTTAGGGTTGGTAATACTTGCTGGCTGTTAGTTAGCATATATTCTTTTTCTTTTGCCTATAAATATTGTACATGTAAATTCAACCTCTCACAATTTCAGAAAATGTCTTTCTTCTCTCTCGAAAGTTCCGATTGCTCCGCCATGCCAACTGCTCGCTTGCTCGCTACGTTAGCTTAATATGGTGTTAGAAGATTGTCTTCTTCCTTGCGTCAGCTAAATCAATCTGCTATATTCTTCTCCTCATTTGATTTTGCGTGTTTCTCGCTCATCTATTCATGGAGCATCAATCCTTCACATATGTTGCATCCACTGGTTCATCCGCCATGGATGATATCTCCAATCCTTTCTATCTTCACCATTCTGATAACCCAGGCCTCCTACTTGTATCGCAATAGCTTACAGGCGAAAATTATGCTTCCTGGAGCCGTGCCATACTCATTGCACTGTCAGTTAAAAATAAAATTGGTTTCATTGATGGCTCGATCCAAAAACCTGCCATGGATGATCCTGCTATGCTCACTGCTTAGACCACAAATAACAACATGGTTATATCTTGGTTATTGAACTCGGTTTCGAAGGAAATATCAGCTAGTGTGATCTATTCTGAATTCGCCCGAGATATCTGGATTGATTTGAAGGAGCGGTTTCAGCAAAGCACAAATCCATGCCTCTATCAGCTTCATCGAGATCTGGTCACACACACGCAAGGCAACACTTCTGTGAGTGTCTATTTTACAAAACTCAAAACTCTATGGGATGAATTGAGCAACTACAAACTGGTTTGCACTTGTAATAGCTGTAATTGTGGAGGTATTAAAGAAATATCTGATCATCACCAGCGAGAATACATTCTCGCATTTCTCATGGGATTGAATGACTTATATGCTCAGATCTAAAGTCAAATTCTGCTTATAGATCCCTTTCCTCAGATCAATAAAGTGTTTGCTCTTGTCTCTCAAGAAGAACAACAGAGAAATCTCATTCCATCTTCCACTCTTGATCCAACTAGTACCACGGCCTTCGCTATCAGGTCTGATACTACCAAAAATGTTCCCAAGTCTATTGGCAAGTCTACTGCAAATGCCTTCTGCAACAACTTCAGAAAAGAAAGGCCAGTTTGCACACATTGCTCTAATTACGGACACAGTTGACATTTGTTACAAGCTACACGGCTATCCACCTGGCTTCAGATTCAAGCCTCGCCCTCAGTTCGGACCTCAAGCTCTATCCTCCTCTAATCAGCTAGTCTCCACATCACTCTGTTCCTCTTGTTGTCAACCAAGTCTCCAGCACTCAACATTATGCAAGTCTAACCAACTTCTTTCAATCGCTAGACTCCTCTCAATACACTCAACTGGTTAATCTCCTCTCCAACCACATCAACCAGTCCCCCTCTCCCACTGAGAATGACGACCAATCCATTACCCATACCGTAGGTACATGTTATTCCAGCTTTACTCATTCTACAAATCACTGGATAATAGACTCCGGAGCCTCGAAACATATTTGCTCCAATATCTCTTTATTTCATGACCTGCATCTTGTAACCAACACTACTGTATCTCTTCCGAATAAGACAAAAATCCCCGTTCAGTTTATAGGCACTGTGGTCCTTAGTCCTATTTTCACTCTTCATGACGTGCTATTTGTTCCTCAGTTCAATTTACGATCACTTTCCATCAACGCTCTTCTCACTGACCCTCAGCTCACTGTCTCTTTTTTTCATAACTGTTGTGTGATCCAGGACACCAAGACCTGGACTACGATTAGCAAAGGTGAAAAACTTGCAAATCTCTACATCCTCAATTCCAGCCAACTAACTCGCAATACTCACTACATAAATAAGGTCTCCGCCCAGCTATGGCACCACAGGTTGGGCTATCCCTCCAACAAGACTTTAGCTATATTGAAGCCTCTTCTCCAGTGTGAAAACTTGATCTCAAAAGACTCCTATTGTATGTGCCCTCTTGCCAAACAAAGGCACTTACAATTTGTATCTCACAATCACATTTCACACACTCCCTTTGAGATCATTTATGTTGACATCTGGGGGCCCTTTCACACCCCTTCCCACACTGGACACAAGTTTTTTTCCTACTCTTGTAGACGATCATTCGAGATACACATGGATTTACCTTCTCAAAAATAAATATGATGTTATTTCCATTTTTCCTAGATTCTCTCAATATATAGTTAATCAGTTCAACAAACAAATCAAACACATTAGAACTGACAATGCCCCTAAGTTTAATCTAAATGAATTTTTTAGTTTACAAGGCATCATACACTAATTAACTTATGCTGAAACACCCCAGCAAAACGTTGTTGTTGAACACAAGCATCAACACTCACTTAATGTTGCTCGTGCCTTGTATTTTCAGTCTCATATTCCTATCAATTTCTGGAATGAATGCATTCTAACTGCTTGTCATCTAATCAATAGAACTCCTTCATCTTTACTGCACAAGAAATCCCCATTTGAGCCCCTATACAAACAATCACCTGACTGCTCTCTTCTCAAAACTTTCAACTACCTTGCCTATGCGTCCACCCTTCATGCTCATTGTACCAAGTTCGATCCTAGAGCCAACCCATATGTCTTTATAGGTGATCCTCCAGCCATCAAAGGATATAAACTCTATGACATTACTTCAAATAAAATCATAATCTCCCGCAATGTCATTTTCCATGAGCATAAATTTCCTTTCCAGTACACTTTTCCCTAAAACCCTATCAATGACCCTTTCAGCAGCATAGTTCTCCCCGTTCCCTCCATCATCTACATCCCTTCCCTTCACCAACCTCCCTACATTCCAGCCACCCAACCAGAAACTCTTCCCACCACTATCAACCACCCTCCACCCCTTCGCAGATCAATTAGGCAAACTAAACCTCCCACTTACTTACAAGACTACCATTGCAACCTTCTCCAGTCTCAGCCCCTTCAAAGCTCATGCAATTATCCTATTTCCAACCACATATCCTACTCCATTTTTTTCCCCATCCTACAAACAGTTTCTTCTAAATGTCTCTACCCACTTTGAGCCCCATACTGACACTCAAGCAGCAAAGCACCCCGAGTGGCAAGTGGCGATGCAAGAAGAACTAAACGCCTTACTATCTAATAAAACCTGGACTGTTATATCACTTCCTCCCAAAAAACACACTGTTGGATATAGATGGATTTACAAGTTAAAATTCAAAGCAGATGGTACCTTGGACTAGAATAAAGCCAAACTGGTTGCCAAGGGATATACTCAGCATTAAGGAGCCGATTATCTAGACACCTTTTCTCCTATTGCTAAGTTCACCACCGTCAAACTCCTACTCACCCTTGCAGCCATACAAAACTGGCATATTGCTCAATTCGACGTCAACAACGCATTCTTGAATGGGGACCTCTTTGAGGAGGTTTACATGGATCTTCCACCAGGATACATACCACCAGCTACTCATTCAGGTACTTCAAAATTAGTTTGCAAGTTACATAAATCTTTGTATGGTCATCACCAAGCCTCTAAACTGTGGTATGTAAAGTTATCAGGAGCTCTTCTCAGTCTTAGCTTCAAACAATCTTAGTCCGATCACAGTTTGTTCATTCATAGATCCGGGCCTTTTTTCATAGCATTATTAGTTTATGTGGATGTCATTGTGCTTGCTAGCCCATCTCCAAGTTTAAAACATCCTTTCAGAATTAGGTCAAGCTTAAGGATCTAGGTGCTTTAAAATACTTCATGGGATTAGAGATTGCCAGATGACCGATCGGTATTTTCATCTCACAGCTGCATTACACTCTCTAGATTCTTGAAGAACCAGGTTTGCTTGCAGCGCAACCTAACTAGGTCCCGGTTGATCCCAAATGAACCTCAATTCTGAGGATAGCACACCCCTTCCTAATCCCTCACAACACAGATGCCTTATTGGGAAATTACTCTTCCTTACTTTATCTCGCCCAAACATCACCTTTAGTGTACATAAACTCAGTCAGTTCATTAATCAGCCCCGCACATCTCACCTACAGGCCGCATAGCAACTTCTTCGCTACCTTAAGTTCACACGAGGCCAAGGCATTTTTTTCCCCTCAAGTTCACAAATTCAGCTTCGTGCCTTCTCGAATGCCGATTGGGCTTCATGTTTTACCACCCAGAAGTCTACCACAGGGTTTTGCGTCTTCCTTGGCAACTCACTCATTTCTTGGAAAGCAAAGAAACAGCCCACCCTTGCTCTATCCTCAGTCGAAGTAGAATACTAGGCCCTTGCCACCACTGCTAGTGAACTTGTCTGGCTTCGTCAACTTCTCCAAGATTTCCATGTCGATCATCCAGCTCCTGTTCTCATATTCTGTGGCCATCAGGCTGTTCTTCACATTATGTCCAACCCCGTCTTCCATGAACGCACCAAGCACATTGACGTCGATTGTCATTTTGTTTGCGAGAAACTCACCAATGGTACATTGAAGCTCATTCCTGTCCGCTCCAATAACCAACTCGGTGACCTTTTCACTAAGTTCATACCAACAGCCTCACTCAAGTCCATGTTGTTTAAGGTGGATGTTCGTGACCCCCACAATCCATCTTGAAGGGAGGGTATTTAAGCTGGTAGCTTCAGCATTGCATTTCCATTTCAATCTTTTTCTTCTTTAGTCATTAGGGTTTCTCATTTGTAACTTAATTAGCTCATTAATTAGGCGGTCAATTAGTTAGGGTTGGTAATACTTGTCAGTTAGTTAGCAGATATTCTTTTTCTTTTGCTTATAAATATTGTACATGTACTGTATTGAATTTAATTCAAACTCTCACAATTTCAGAAAATATCTTTCTTTGGCTTATTTATAAAAATATGGTTAAAAAATTTAAGTTTTACAAAATTACCGTATTCTTGAAAAGTTTAGAAAATTATGGTAAGGCGTGGCATGATGTCACGCCTTTAGTTAGCTTTTTGAATTTTATTTTTTTTTAAATGAATAAAAGAGAGGCGTGGCCTGAGCATGAGAAAAAAATAAAGGCCACGCCTCTTCACTTTATATATATATAAAAAAAAAAAAAATTTGCATGCAAGAGTCTTGCATGCAAATTTATTTTTTTTTTACATAAAAAGTGAAGAGAGGCCACACCTCTTATTGGCTGAATTTTTTCTTTGATAAAACATCCCCAAAGGCATGCCACGCCTCTTGCATGGAGAAACGTCTTTTAAGATACAACCAAAAGTAATATATATACCCAATCAGCCTTCCAACATTCTCACAAATCATTTATATTTTCAAACAAAACTTATTGAGTGGAGTGAGTTCAGCAGTTGGTAGAGTGCACTAAGTGGAAAAGAAAATTCAAGAGGAAAAAAAGAAGAAGGGAAAAGAAAACAAGGAAGAAGAAACCATATTTTAAATAATTTCAAATAAGGTAAAATCAAAATCATATTGTTCAAAATTTTTATTTTATATTTTTGGTTATTTATGCTATTATTTTTTATTGTTAAAATAATATGTTGCTCTCTTTTTTAATTTTTTTCAGTTTGATTAGAAACCTTATTTCAGAGGAGGAGGATTTGACTTAGCAATATTAGGTTGGTTTTTAAATTTTGTAAAAGTATTTTAATTTAATTTGTTTATTATTAAGTTTGACTTAATCTTGTGATTCTGAAATTAATTTTAATATTTAGTTTGAATAATTTGAAATTGATGGACATGACATTGATATTAGTTAATATTTATGGCCTTTTCTTACTGATTATTAGTTCATACAAAACTAAACAAAAGATAAAAGCATATTATGAAGTATCAATTTTTACGTTAGTTGTTATTAAGTAATTGAAATGCTGATAATTTTATATTAATTATTAATATTGTTTATATTATGTTAGAAATTCAAAGCTAAATAATAAAATTAATTCATATTAAATGAAATATTTTAAAAAAATTATATCTCTTATAAATTATGTGCATGACATTTCATAGATTAAGTATGTATACTAATTGTATTGTAATTATATAATTAATATATAATGTATAATATATTATATTTTAATATAATACATAATATATATGTTATAATATAATATAATATATATATATATAGCACTACTTGTATCCAAAATGAAATGGATTGGCCCCAGGCACGTGTAAGACAACAAGCCCGCCGTCATGCACAAGCCAAAGTTGAAGCCCAAACCCAAGCGCAAGCCCCACATCTTTAATTCTTCCAACTTCGTAATTATATTTTATGTTCTATGTTTTTCCTTTGTATTAGACTTTATCAATAATAAATTTGGTCAAATTTCTCAAAAATTTTAGATAGTTCTAATCTATGTTATATTTCACTAACATACTTAAAAAATAAAATCCATACATTGTTCTTTAATTAAATAGTGAGTATTACATATTAAACTTGCAAAAATTAAATATATCTAGTATTATAAGTCAATATTCCAGCTCTGTCTTAGGTATTTGAAATGCAAATTTGGAATTCAAAGTTAAGAAACAAAGCAAAATGATACATGATATTAATCATTGTCATTCAAGATACATTGGCATTGACAATGACCATTTTTTTCTTCAATAACCATGTATATCCACACTACAAAAATGGATCATCTCTCATTTGAGTTCATTTCTAAAATATTGAAAAAATAAATAAATGATAAAATTATGTGAATGGTGGGTTTTATAAGTGGAATACATAAATAGGATCGAGTTGGTAAAAACATTATATGATAGTTTTATATGCTATGATAATAACATATCTTCAAATTATACGCATCAATTATGATTAAAATATATGATAATTCTTAAAGAATGTATTAATAGGGCTTACATCATATACTGCGGTATATATACCACTCTTGGCTATATCTTAAAATACATTTCTGCCATGCAAGAGGCGTGGCATGCCTTTGCGGATGTTTTACAAAAAAAAAAAAAAAAATTCAGCCACAAAGAGGCATGACCTCTTCACTGTTTGTATATATAAAAAAATAATTCCATGCAAGAGGCATGGCCTCGCGCCATTGTGGACAACCAAGAAGATGTGTGAGGCACTTTTTAATTAAAAAAAAAAGAAAAAAGAAAAAAAAGGTTTGCATGCAAGAGAGGCCACGCCTCTTCACTTTTTAATTAAAAAAAATAAAAAAATTCGCAATGCAAGAGGAGGCCACGCATTACGATAGTTTTACAACTTTTTCAAAATTACAGTAATTTTATAAAATTTGAAATTTTTTACCATATTTTTATAAATAAGCCATCTTTCTTCTCTCTTGAAAGTTTTGATTGCTCCGCCATGCCAGCTGCTCGCTTGCTCGTTGCGTTATCTTAATAGAAATGCTCCCAATATAGTTAAAATTAAATAACTAAATAAAAAATTAAATCTAAAGTAAAAATAAATTAAAGACATGATAGTGGGTATAATGAGTCTATTTTATATTAAAAAAAAAAGATTCTGGTGTGCCAAATAAAAGATATATTTGGCAAAAAAAATTAATTTGTTTCGGTTAATACACGTTTATAGAAAAATTAGCTCAAAAACTAGTGGTATGACTTTTGAGCTACTAACGTTTTATGGAGCTGCTATTCTTAGTTAAAAGGTTTATTGCTTTGTGGTTCTAACCGTTAATTAACTATGTCCTTAAGTATAATTATTATTCTTGATATATATAGGATCATGTTTCGTCAAATAAGGTTATATTTTGTAACTATAAATAGGATGCATTGAAACCAACTTTTTGAAAATCAGATCTAATTGACCAGTCGAACCAGTCAAATCGATGATCGAAGGCCAATCAATCCAGTTGAAGCTTTAAAACTCGGACTAATTGACCCAATCAAAAATTAGTTTAATCGATGATGGCTTGACTAGGTAACAACCGATTCACTTATTCTTTTTTGAAAATTAAAAACTTAAAAAATGAAAAATGTGAAAATAAAAATAGTAATTGAGAGCCCAAGATGATAACTAAAGATTTTGAACATGTAGTTTGAAACATGAATATTTTTTTAATAAATTAGATGAAGTAGTAATTATATGTGGATGCTTGTGCTGAATTTGTTGTTTTATTTTGTTTAATCTCTCTTAGATTACATTGAATATTTAGTGTGGAAAAAAAATTTACTTGGATTTGAAGCATAAAGTGGACAATCACAAAATCAAATCTTAAACATTACTTTAATTAATTTATTTATAATTGACTAATTGTGAAGTAGTTTTTTTTCAAATAACAACTTAAAATGAGAAAGAATTGAAATTGTTTCAAGTAATATTTTTCCACATTCTTGGGACTTTTTTGTAATATTATAACATTATATATATATATATTTATAAAATTAAATATAATTATTACATTGTTATGACGTCATATTGGTTGAACCAATCGAAACAGTAACCAATAATGTACAATTTTTTGTTTGATCCAATTTTCAAAACAGTAATTGAAACCTAGAAAAATAATACATATATTATTAATGTGATCACTACAACGTACACACTACACTCAGCATTTTCATTGAAAGAATTTCAAGTCAATAGTTGGGGCAGTCACGATCAATTGAAGTGTCATATTTGGTTGCAGAGAGAATCATTATATCTTGGGAGACTATTCGTCACTACCCAATCAATTGAAGCGTCACATTTGGTTGCAGAGAGAATCATTGTATCTTGGGAGGCTACTCGTCAGAAGACCTTCGTGCACTAATAGGGGACAAATAAAACTTTAAGGATATATGCTATGAGATATACAAGCCTCGATCCCAGTATTTTGTAATTGCATTTTTCAAGTAGGTTTTCTTTACTTCCTACTTTCTTTGTATTGTTTTTAATTTCATGATCTGCTAATAATTGGTTTTATTTTGTAGTATTATATATCTTAAAACAGCATAAAAGAATAATATATGAATCCATTACTCTGTTTTGTTTTCTATCTTTTATTTTTAGTCTATTACTTGCACAAATATACACTATAAGATAAATATTTCCAACAATCTTAGAGCTTTATTGTTCTCTAGTCTTATTCATCTGCCAAGTATATTGCATAGGATCGAGTACTGTTATTTTGCTTACTGTTTTATTTATATAGATTATTTTGTCTAATATGTTATTATGCTTACACAAATAACGTTGTTATAATTTGATCTAATTATGTGGTTTTGGATAGAGTGTTCTATTATTGATTAGATACTACATTATTCTATTAAAATTTCAATGGTCAGTGAAGGTGAATCTTTGCATGCTCATTCACTACTAAAAAAACTATGTTTTGCTACGAAAATTTGCGATGGGAAAAATTCGTCACAAATTGTGATGGACTTGGTGACGGAAAATCCATAAAAAAAAAATCCATTGCAAAAATAAAAATAGAAGGAAAAAATTGCAATGGATTTTTCTGTAACTTCATTTTGAAAATTCTCTAAAATTTCAGAATCCGTTGCAAAATTAAAATTTTGCGATGAAAAAATCCATCGCAAATTTGGGGAAAAAAAAAGAAGAAAAAAATTATTTTTTTTTGCTTTTCAAAAAATTTTGCCACGGATTTTTTTTTCATTGCAAAATTTAAGTTTTTCCATCGCAAATTTCAATTAAGATCCGTCGCAAATCTAAAAAAAATAAAATAAAATAAAATTTTCGCCAACATATATCATATATGGTTGAATACTATACACCAAAGCTTTTGTGTTGTCTATATCTATATACATATAGTCTATATCAAATTACGGGTTACTCGTTAGGGACATATATATCCAATTTTTTTATTCAACATGTGTAATTATATGCAATATGTGACCAAATACTTAAAATCTTGATTTATGTTGAATTTTATAATTCATCTAAAGTGAAATATTGATATTTTAACATGTGCTTAATGACATAGGATATCTCGACAATGGTAAATTTATTTTTTTTGTGCGTCGAATTTTTTTGGAGCATTTCAACAATATATATTTATCTAAGTGTTTTGATTTTTTATTTTTTTTTTATGTGTCTCTTAGTTTAGGTTTCTATTTTTCATTATTCTAATTTTATTTTTGTTTTGAATTTGAGTAAGATAATTTTGTTGGCATTATTTTTTGAATTTATATTTTTAGTTAGGACTTGGTTTATTATATTTTTTAAGAGTTTGTTGTATTTGTTGAGCTTAATATATTTATTTGATTTGAATTATTATTGTTTGAGCATTGCAATTTAGAATGAGAATACATAATTTTTTGGTTGATTATAAGTACCAATTAGATATAGGATGCATAATTATTTTTTTTTAAGTTCTTCAAAAAATTTGCGACAGAAATTTTCGTCGCAAATTTTTGTTAAAAAAAATTACAATTTTGTGACGAACAGCAAATCCGTCGCAAAATTGAACATTTGCAACTATCGCAAAAATTTGCGACCAATCCCTTTGCAACAGATTTTTTCTGTCACAAAATCCGTTGCAAATAGCAGTGTTTTTTAGTAGTGATTGTTATTCTCATACTTTGAACTTAATAAACAAGAGGGACCCAAAAACATTGATAAATTAGTGGATACAATTAAGTATAAGTGCAAGAGGAGTCTCAAGTAAGAAATAAAAATTTCTTGAATAAGTAGCAAAAACTTCTCATGAACCCGAAAAAGCCCTGAGATAAGATGTTCCAACTAAATTGAACCCTACCATTGCAATGCATTCCAATGCTTTGTATTATGGTTGTGCTTTTAATTACTTGTACTTGAGTGATTCTAATTTCACATATTATCCATCAATTGAGAAGTTGGGAAAAGTTAAATTGATGTGCATGTTTGTTGAGAAATTCTATGTCACAGCCAATCTATTTTCTGGTATCAAATATCCAACAATAGAACTAATAGCGTGAGATCAATTCTAAATTATAATTGCTAATAAGCAGAAGATGGCGCCTTACTCACTCGAAACACAGCTATAGTTTAGTTAAACCTCCCGACCCTAACATAACTATATTCTGTTTAATTTGTTTAGTCAATTTATAAGAGTTCTTTATCTCTTCGGCTCAACGTTGTTGTACTGCTGAAATTTCTCACTTAAAGATCTCATGAAATCTAGATTTGAGTACTAATTTACTCCTGATGGTTGGTGGCTAATGGCAAAGGGAGCGAAGCAACAACCGCGACTAGTTCCTAGTGTTGAAGAAAGAAAATTTAAGTTATGGAATTTCTCTAATGGCTTGAAGAAGAGTTGTTTGTTATTATAGATGTATCTAATTTGAGAAGCAGATCATGATATTGGGGATTTATTCACAATGGTAGTTGTTTCTGGCTTTTACAAATAGATTAGACAACAATGTATAACTCACCAAAATCCATCTTTATAGTTGCTTTCATAAAGCATATATAAGCATTTTAAGTCTTTTATTTTGGATAAATTTGTTTTATACACATTAAGAGAGTCTTTCACTCAAATAGAATATTTTCCTTCTCAAAATATAGCCTATCTAAAGTGAGAAGAAGAAAATATTTTGATCAGATGAACTAAGAGCTATTGAAATTTTGACCATACGAACTAAGAACTACTTTCGATATAGCAATACAATCCTTGAAAAGAAGAAAGAAATTAATGCGATTCTATACTTTATACTAGCAAGTTTAGAGGTTTTCTTCCTCTGGGGAGTGAAATCAATTCCAGATTCACTTATTTTTAAGAAAACAATGCTAGTAGCAAAAGAAGGTGCCGAGCATTCTTCACTTCTTTTGAATTTTAAAGAATTCACTTAGAAGAAAAGTTACTATTTCATGCAAAGTCCTTAGTAGCTTCACAAGTGAGGAATGATTTTTGGCCAACAATGACAAGTTCTCAGAAACACGCTTTTGACAATGGTTTTTCTATCCTCTCTCTCACTTGAAGAAAGTTAACTACTATTTTATTATGTTATGCAATATATCATAATACTTTTTTTAGGGTAAGAAGAAGGTGGATAAGATCCCAAACTAGTAGTTCAAATAAAATTATTTGAGTGTGATCTCCTAAATGAATAATACTAAGATGATACAATGAAGTAAGCAAATGGAATACAAACTGTTTGGTAAGTTGGGATAGGTAAGATAAATTGGGTACAACTTAGGAAATATGAAATATCATAGATAAAGAAAAGGGCAAGTTCAATGTGAAGTATTTCCCTGACAATAAGCTAAACCCTAATTTGATAGATAATGGAAAGAATTTGATGTTTTTCCAGCCAATGCTATGGTATGATCCAAGGAATATTTTGAATTCATCAGGTTATGTTACAATATTTTAATATAGATGGTTCTAAATAGCTGAGAAAGGTAAAGATCAAACTATTTTCTATATTTGATGAATCATGAAGGCTTCTATCTAAACTATCTAAACTTCTTCACAATCTAGTGGATTAATTTCTAATGGTAGTACTCAAAACATAATCTTGAAAGTATTAATTATAACATTTTTCAAATTATGTCTTTTTATTAAAATATTGTTTTAATTTGTTACTTTATCATTATATTATTTTAGTATTAAATCATTTCTTTTATTGGCTTCCAAGTTCGAATCCTTTCAAATATAAAATTTGCTCAAGTGCACAAAAAATCTTAATTAGACATGCACTTGGATAAGGCATTAGTAGCCATGAATGCGAAGATTTCATGGGATTTTCATTTTTGTGAGCTCATCAACAAAGATATTGTGAGTGATTATATGCCTAAGAGGGGGGTGAATTAGGCTTAAGAGATTTTAATACAACGAAAGTTTATCACTCAAAATACTTTTTGGCCTTTCAAAAACTGTTTTAAGTCTTTTGCAGAAAAACAGTTTTAGTTACTGACTAGAATTTGTAAGTACCAATTAAAATACCAACAGCACCAGTGATAAGAAAAATAATAAAACAGAAGTAAAAAGACACTGGTATTTGTAGAGGTTCGGCAAGCCTACATCCTCTACCTAAGCTTTCAATTAGAATTTTAAACCTATCAAATTAATAAGTGTATAAGAATATTTTTACAGATAATAACAATAATTTGACAATAATGAACAATAAGGGATCAGAAACACCCTAACAGGGTGAAAAGCCAGCTCTTCGCAAAGAGCTACACCAAAATCCCAAACAGGATAAGGCAGATTCTAGAGCACTGTGAAACCAACCGCTTGTGAACAGGCATGAGGGAACTTCTATTGGATTCACTTGCACAATCATTGTGTATTGATGCACGAATAGCTGTCATTCTGTACAACGAGCTCTAGTCTCCTTTTCCAAACTAAAACTAGGAACACTACAAAAGATTCCAGACAGTACCGCCCTACTGGTTTCATCACCTAGAGGTCTTTAGAGCAACCAAGCACCAATTTGTTCTCTTCACAGGGTCCCTCAAGAGTAGGTACAACTTTCGTCCCTCTTCACCATAAGGTCCTTTGAGACACAAATCGCCTTGTCTTCGTCTCCCCAAGGTCGGTCGAAGGCAATTTTCACTTGACCTTCTTAACTATAAGATCCCTCGAAAACACACGTAAAGCAAGGAAGTATCAACAATTAAGCACAAAATGTGTATGAGTGTATCACACAACTCTTCAAAATACTTAACAAAGTTCTCTCTCGACTAAGTGATTCACTCTTAGAATGCCAAGATAGAATAGACCAAAATAGGGAAGCATATACTATCAATCGAAAATACCAGTTAAGAGGAATCATACTCATAGACACAGATTAACCTTATGTAAGTCAAATTTAGAATGTGTAAAATGCATGCATACAAAATGCACATGTAGCAAATGATACTTTTTCTCGCCCTTCATCAACAAAAAGGGTCAAACTTGTGCAACAATAAACTTTCTTTGCGAACATTCCAAAGAAGTAAAAGCAGTGTCCACTTTTGAAAGCCAAATTCTTGCCTAAATTGAAATTCTAGACACAATCTCCAATATATCTCTGAACCTAATGAACTTGCTTTCTTCCAGTGCGTTTGTGAAAATATATGCAAGTTGGTCCTTAATTAGAACAAATTTAACAGAAATATCACCCTTATACACACGATCATGCAAGAAATGATGTTTAATTTCAATGTGCTTAGTCCGTGGTGTAATACTAGATTTTTGGAAATACTTATAGCACTGGTACTATCACAAAAGATAGGCACACAAGACACATTCATACCAAAGTCATGCAAGGTACGCTTCATCCATAGTACCTGGGTACAACAATTCCCCAAGGCCATGTATTCTGCCTCGGTTGTGGATAATGCAATTATGCTCTACTTTTTACGACACCATGAAACTAGACAGTTTTCCAGTAGTTGACAACCACCACTGGTACTTTTTTTGTCTATTTTACAACCAGTATAATTCGCATCAGAATAGCTTATAAAGTTAAAAGATTTAGAATGTGCATACCACAAGCTATAGTTAGATGTTCTCTTAAGGTACCTCAATATTCTTTTGACAACATTCAAATGGGATTCCTTTGGGTCGGATTGGAATATAGCATATAAGCATGTTGAAAACATAATATCTAGATGGCTTGCAATTAAATAAAGTAAACTACCAATCATACCTCTGTAGACTTTCTATTCTGCACTCTTACCGTCCTTATCAAGGTCCAATTTGGTATTTGTACTCATGGGAGTGGTTGCAGGGTTGCATTCGCTCATTCTAAACTTCTTTAGAAGCTCTATTATATACTTTTCTTGCAAGAAAAATGTCCCTTTCTGAGTTTGCTTCGCTTGAAGTCCCAAGAAGAAGTTGAGCTCTTCTATTAAGCTCATCTCAAACTCTTGTTTCATTTTCTCGGCAAACTCTTGACAAAGTAGATCATTAGTAGCACCAAAAATAATGTCATTGACATAAATTTGAATAATAAAATAACCATTTTCTTGGTGCTTAGTGAACAATGTAGTATCTAAGATTCCAATAGAAAAGTCATTGTTTATGAGAAAATTACTCAATCAATTATACCAAGCCCTAGGGGCTTGTTTTAATCCATATAAAGCCTTTGTCAATTTAAAAATATGATGAGGAAAACTTTGATTTTTGAAACTAGGAAGTTGCTCTACATAAACTTCTTCTTTTATGAATCATTTAGAAAAGCACGTTTTACGTCCATTTGATAGAGCATAAACTTTTTATGAGATGCAAAGGCAAGAAGCATTCTAATTGATTTTAACCTTGCAACTGGAGCAAATGTTTCATCGTAGTCAATGTCTTCTTGCTGACCGTAGCCTTTTGCTACCAATCTGGCTTTGTTCCTGGTAACTTTACTGGTTTCATTTAGCTTATTTTTGAATACCCACTTGGTACCAACGACTGGATAGTCTGATGGTCGTTTCTACAAGGTTCCAAACTTTATTCTTTTCAAATTGAGTCAGTTCTTCTTTCATTGCTTCAATCCACAATAGATCTTTTAATGCTTCTTTGACATCTTTAGGTTCAATCATTGAAATGAGGGCACAGTTAGATTCATTTGGTGGAACTTGTCTGGCTTTAGATCTGGTAGTTATTCCAACTTGAGGATCTCCATTGATTTTATCTGTAGGGTGATTGAAAGTATGTTTAAACTTTCTAGTTCTTTGTTCAGCCCTTTCTACAAACTCGCCGGAATTAGGTTCATCAGTGGGATTTGTTTCCTTAAATGATTCCAGTTTCTCTTGGTTTGATGTTGATGGCTCAGGGTCTGGAATCTTGATTGGTTCTTCGAATCCTGCAACTTCTTTGCTCAAGGTTTTCTTGGCACAAGATGGGTTAGTTTCATCAAACGTAACATGCATGGATTCTTGAATAGTTCTTTTTCTTTTGTTAAAAACACGGTAGGCTTTACTATGCATTGAATAACAACAAAGATAGCTTCATCAACTTTGGAATCAAACTTTTTCAAATAATCTCTATCATTAAGAATGTAACATTTGCAACCAAAGACACAAAAATAAGAAATGTTTGGAACTTTACCCGTGCCATAATTCATATGGGATTTTGTTCAAAAGTGATCTTAAGAAAACACGATTTGACACATAGCAAGCCATATTCATGGCTTCACCCCAAAAATATTTTGGAAGATCATATTCATTAAGCATGGTTCTAGCAACTTCTTGCAAAATTCAATTTTTCCTTTCAACTACCCCCTTTTGTTGGAGAGTTTTAGGAGCTGAAAAATCATGAATGTAACCATGTTCTTACAAAACAAAGTAAAGTTTATTTCATCAAAATCAATTCCATGGTCACTTTGAATTTTCTTAATGAAATAGCCCTTTTCATTTTGAAGCCTTTTAGTGAGTGGAATATAGGCATTTAAAGCATTAGTTTTATGAGCAATAAATAGAACCCACATAAAGCGAGTATAATCATCTACTATGACAAACACATATCTTTTACCTCTAAGGGAAGCAATTTTCATAGGTCCGAATAGGTCAATGTGTAGAAATTCCAATGGCCTGGAAATTGTGAACTCATTCTTTGGTTTGAAAGATATTCGGATTTACTTCCTCTTTTGGCATGGATCCACATCCTGTTCTTGGAGAAGTTTAACTTAGGTACCATTTGACAATATGTTTCTTTGTGAGATGAGATATAAGTTCCATGTTTACGTGGCCCATTCTTCTATGTTATTTTCAGCATTCTTCATCTGAAACAGCTCATAACCTTTATCTATTATGCATCCTTTTATGTTGTCTGCCTAAAGAACATTTCCTACAGAACAATGTTAAGCTTTAAGAAACATAGTCGCATCCCCTGTCATATGCCTGGAAAATTCGCTCTCCAAATACCATTTCTATTTTCGGGAATGTTCCTTGGCATGAACCTACAAGAAATCAGTTTGTTTTAGGTCCCCAGACTATATTGGGTCCTTCATGGTTAGTAGCAGATAATTTTCTTACCTAAACTTGGTACCAATAAGTTTCTCAGTTGGACATCTAAAATTGACATGACCAGATCTTCCACAATTAAAACAAGTTTTTCAAACTAATTTGAAATTCATTCTGGAAGTTGTTGAAACCGGCTTGGTATTTTCTGATTCATGCGGTTTCTGAATTTTCAACCCTTTTAATATTATGTCTAGGTGGAACATGCATATGTGTGTGTTTAACACTTGTGGAACATTCACCTAGATCATCCTCAATATTCAAGCATTCTTCAACAATCATTTTTCCTTTGATTTCTCGGCTCATATTTTCAATTTATTTCCTCAAAGAATCATTCTCTTTAATGAGCCAAGCATTCATTTTCTTTTTGCATTCAGCATCAAGAGTCTCTTTGTTTTTAGCCATTTGTATTTCAAATTTATCTTTATTAGCCCTATCCAATTTTTCCTGCAAATAATCCTTTTTTTTTCTTGCAAAGCTTTATTTTTATTAACAAGCATTTTGACATGAATTTCATAAAGCTTAAGCAATTTTTGCACATCCTTATCAATGTCAATTTCATCACTAGAATCATATTTAGAATATGAAGAGGTACTTACTTGATTTACCATAAAGCAATTCTCTTTATTGTCAAATTGTTCACCATCACATTCGTCCCATGTGGTTGCCATCACTTTAGCTTTGACTTGTTTTGCATATTTCCTCAATCAAGGACAATTTGGTTTTCTGTGTCTAATTTCATTACATTCTTAACAGTTAGGCAGCTCGATATTTGGAGTTTCCGGGTGGTTCTTTTCAGTTTTGATTTGTCAGTCTGGAATTTCCTTTTTAGGTTCATCAATTGCTTTAATCTTTGGGAAATCAGAACGATTTCATCCTCAACTTGGTCCTCATTAAGATCCTCTTGAATTTTTAAGTCGGGATCATGATCGATATTAAAAGCAATATTCTTCTTGACTCATGTTTCCAAACCTTCATCTTTATTTAGCAGCGTTATCTCATGGGATGTGAGAGATTCAATTAGTTCACCCATGGTCATCCTACTAAGATCACGAGCTTCCTGAATGGCTATAACTTTTGGCATCCTTTCCTTAGGAAGCAATTTAAGAATCTTTCGGACTTGCTCATCCTCATTTATAGTTCTACCGAGTGCAAACATAGGATTTATAATTTTCATGAAATATGCATACATCTAGCTTATGGTCTCATCAGGTTTCATCTGGAACATTTTATATTTGTAAATGAGAAGAGCAATCATCTCTTATCGAACCTGACTGGTACCTTCGTAGGTCACTTGCAACATTTCCCACATTTGCTTTGTTGTAGCGCATGTACTGACTTGGTTGTACTCCTCTTTAGTGAGAGCGCACGACAAAATATTTTTGGCCCTTGCATTCATTGAGATGACATTTTATCATCATTGGTAAATTTATGTCACTCCTTTCGAACCATCTATTCGTCAACTAATTTTGTTGGAACCATCGGTCTTTCACTGACATCATCCCATAAATCAAAATCCAAGGCAATTACGTATTCTTGCATCCAATTTTTCCACGTAGCATAGTTGGAACCATCAAATAGTGGAGGCCAATTGTGCGATTGCCCTTCTGCAAAGACAAAAAAATATTAGTGGCCATAAGACTTTTACTCTGGTATTTACACCACAATTAGAGAAACAATGCTCCGATGCCAATTGTGAATAATTGTATGCCTAAGAGGGGGGTGAATTAGGCTTAAGAGATTTTAATGCTGCGAACGTTTATCACTCAAAATACTTTTTGGCCTTTCAAAAATGGTTTAAGTCTTTTGCAGAAAAATAGTTTTAGTTACTTTGGAATTTGTAAGTACTAGTTAATATACCAATAAGACCAATGATAAGAAAAACAGTAAAACAGAAGTAAAAGGACACTGGTATTTATAGAGGTTTGGCAAGCCTACACTTTTACCTAAGCTCTCACTTAGGATTTTAAACATGTCAAATTAATAAGTGTATAAGAATGGTTTTACAGATGATAACAGTAATTTGATATTAATGAACAGCAAAGGATTAGAAACACCCTGGCAAGGTGAAAAACCAACTCTTCGCAAAGAGCTACACTGAAATCCCAAATGGGATAAGGCAGATTCAAGAGCACTGTGAAACCAGCCACTTGTGAATAGGCCTAAGGGAACTTCTGCTAGATTTACTTGCACAACCTCTATGGACTGATGGACGAGTTGTTGCCACTCTATACGGTAAGCTCTAGTCTCTTCTTCCAGACTAAAACCAGGAACACTTTAGAAGATTCCATACAGTACCGCCCTACTGGTTTCTTCGCCTAGTGGTCCTTAAAGCAACCAAGCGCTGATTTGTTCTCTTCACGGGGTCCTTTGAGAGCAGGTACAACTCTCGTCCCTCTTTACCACTAGGTCCTTCGAGATACAAACTGCCTTGTCCTCGTCTCCCCAAGGTCCATCAAAGGCAAGTTCCACTTGACCTTCTTCACCATAAGATCCCTGAAAACACACGTAGAGCAAGGAATTAGCAAAAATTAAGCACAAAACGTGTATGAGAGTATCACACATCACATAACTCCTCAAGATACTTAACAAAGTTCTCTCCCGATTAAGTGATTCACTTTTAGAATGCTGCATATTTTCAATATATAGATGGACTACCAATAGCTATAAGTCCCAGTTTGGTAAGTGACTATAAGATATAAATAAGGAAACAACACAACACATAAGGCAGGAAGCCGTTAGAGTCATGATTAAAGCATAATCATGGACTTAATTAATGATGTAGCAAAACTGATCTTCTTTCCTATTAAATGAAGATATGAATTTTAAGCTAGAATCCTCAAATGATTATATTAAATAAGGAAAGTTAATTCCAGCACATTTTGACAGAGTCCAGTAGATAAATAAGGAAAGAATAGTTTGAAATAATTATAGCATCTAAATCAAACAAATATATTTAGTAAGTTAGAGAAGCAAGATTTAGAGTCAAGAAAAATAGATTTTCTTAGTATGAAAGATATGAGAATCAATCTAGATGATCTCCATGAAAAAGGTAAGTCAGAATCCAATTATTTATGGAAAGCAAATTCCGGACGAGATTTATAAATTCTCTGCAAATATTTGAATATAATTTAATAGTCCATGCAGAAAAATGCTCTTTCCTGAAAGTATTAACTGGTTATCAATTTGGAAGAAGATAATAGAAAAAGGAAAGAAGCCATTGGTCAATCATTCCATATATTACATTCATTGAATCTAGCTATGATAAGCACAAGTTTAAATTCAAGATCAACAACATGATTTTCTTTCCATAAACAAAAGATGTGATATGCTAAATCAAATATAAAGATATGCTATCAAAATCAATATAAGGAAAGATAAGTTCCAAACAGCACAAGATAATTTCCAGACAGCATAAGGCAAGTTCCAGTAGATTTCTTGGAATAATTCACATTAATCATGCAACAAATATTGTCATAATAAAAAATTATGCAAAATCATCAAAGAGTTAATAGATATCTTGAGCATTCATATATCCACAGTTGCCTTCAAGTCTTTTAACATAGTTGGCAGAGTCTTAGATCAGTATCATAATGTATTGAAGTTTGATGTAGTTGAAGCACCTATTTACTGCAGAGAATGATTGTTTGGATAAAGAACTAAGACATTTAGTTGCTAATGTCTTTTCCTTTTTTATTTATATGGAGTTCTAGTTCTCAATATCTATTTACTATATTAATTATTTTAATTTTTGTTGCTTCATAATCTATTTCAATAAAATTAGATGAGTTGATGAAAATATTTTGAGCTAAGCATGAAGGTGAATGATGACAAGAATAGCAAGTACGCAGCACATCACCTCGCTCCAACATTGTTGGTATTATCCGGCTTCCAATTAACATGTGTCGTCTATTTTTCTTTTCCCTATCGAGTACTACGATTTATAAATTCTCACTTCTGTTTGACTATTTTTACCTTGATTTTCTTAGATTTAGAGTAATTAAAACTGCAAAATGCATACTCAATCTCATTAATTTACATATTAAGCTGAGAGATTTGATTGGAATTTGGATGGACTTTATTCTGTTTTATTTTTAAGTTGACATTTTAAATAATAAATAGACAATGACATATATTTAGTAACTAAAATAGACATACTAAAATAGACATATAAAATGTACAAATGAAATAATAAAACCAAATTATGAGATGTGCGAGTGCAGAATCGGACTGCATGAAGAGAAGTCGTGTCAGCATATAAAACGAAGAAGAAAAATAGAAAAATTTGTAGATGTTGACGGACCTAAAGCTACAGTGTAAATTAAGGTAGTGAGCAGTAAGAATATTATTCTTTTACACTTTAATAATTAATAATGAATTGAACCAACACTATTAAATTAAGGTAGTGAGCTGTAACAATATTATTCTTTTATTTTTTATCCTTTTATTATTTAATAAAAACAATATTATTCTTTTATATATACTTAAATAATGAATAATGAATTGAGTGTATTTCTTTTGATCTATTATAAAATAATTGGAATTGCATGCGCGGACTTGTGATCAAAATTTCAAAATGATTACAATTACCTTATATATGCATATTTAGCAATGCATTTAATATTCAACTCAAAATCCACCATTAGAAGCTCGTTTGAAGTATGACAAATCAAGATTGGATATACATTTAATAAAATATGAAATTCATTTTAAGCTTGATTAGATTATTTAAAAAAAGATAAAAATAAATATAAAAAGTTAGAGTTCATTTAAGTTCAAATCATTTAATAATTATGTTGATTTTGCCTTCAAATTTGAGCAACAAATGACAAGAAATGAAAGAAACAGTGCGAAACAACGCGTAGCAGATGAAACGGGACGATGGAGCACACCCCGATGTGCGTTGGCGGCACGACACATTCTGGAACCTCGTGCCCGAGATGCGGCACACTGTAATGCCATGCCAAGGTGCAAGTTACGCATGCCCTGGTGTAGTGTGTTCTGCTAGGATTAATGTGTTGCACGCTAGGGCGCAAGTCATGCACGCCTCGGTGCGACTCGTAGGCCCATGGGCCAATTTTGTGATTTTTCTTGGGTATTTAAACATGTTTTCTTTCGGATTAATGGGTGACAAACCCTAAAACATAGATTCTATACTGGTTTAGAGATAGTATCTCAGAATGAAAATTAGAACAAAAGTGTTGGCTGTTCTCGTGAGATTTGTGGGACTCAAATTGTACTTGGCACTTTGGAATCAATAAAATTCTTTTCTTTATCAGATGGATTAGGCACATCATCGAACCACGTTAAATCTTGTTGTCAATTTCATTGAATTACTTTACTTTTATTTCTCAATTTTACTATTAGGTCTTTCTAGGTTTCAACAAATTGGTATCAAGAGCCAGGATTGACCAGATGTTAGCCATGAAGTACGATGTAGAGAAATTCGATGGGAAGAATGACTTTGGGTTGTAAAAGATGAAGGTGCACGCCCTTTGGTGTCAACAAGGTTTACAGAAAGCATTAGATGGCAAAGATTTGTTACCAGAGACGCTGTCAGATGAGGAGAAGGATGAGTTTATGGAGAAGTCTTATGTACTCTGGTGTTATCATTGGTAGATAACGTACTACGAGATGTCGCCACAGAAAGTATGCCAGCAAGATTGTGGTTAAAGCTAAAGAGTCTCTAAATGATGAAATCCCTCACAAATCGGTTGTATCTGAAATAGCAGTTATACACATTGAGGATAAAGGAAGGTACATCTATTACTCAGTACATTGATTATTTCAATAAGGTGATTCTAGATCTCACTAGTATAGATGTGCAAATTGAAGATAAAGATCAAGCTTTAATTCTTTTATGTTCTTTGCCTAAATCTTTTGAGTACTTGGTTACTACTTTGCTGTATGGGAGAGATACAATTTCAACGGAGGATGTGAAGGCTTCATTGAATTCAAATGAATTGAGAAAATATGTTCTGGGCAGCAACGATAGTGAAAGTGGGGAAGGATTGGTTGCGAATGGGAGACTGAGAGAAAGTGGAAGGAGTAGAGGCCGATCTAAGTCCCGAACCAAGCCTAGAACAAACGATAAATGTTTTAGGTGCGGAGGAAAGAGGCACTGAAAACGAAATTATCTGGAACGTGGAAAGGAAAAGGATTTAGGTGAATCTTCTAATTAGAAACGGGATAATGTTGTAGGAATTATTAAGGATAAGTCTGATGGTGGGCTTGTTCTCAAGGTCACTGAGAGTCTTTTGAGTTCGGAGTGGATTTTGGATAGTGGTTATTCCTACCATATGTGCCTACGAGAGGATTAGTTTACCACTTATTAAAAATACGATGCTTCTTGCAGAGTTGTGGGGATTGGCACAATGAGTATCAGAATGTATAGGGGTGTACATTCGGTTTTAATCGACCAAACTGAACGGTTCGGTCAGTTAATCAAAAATTTCAGTTTTTTAAAATGCCGAATCGAAACCGAACCTTTTTTTTTCGATTTTTATTTTATTTTTTTCAGGTTTTTTTTCGGTTTTAACCGAAACCGAACTGGAAAAAAAAAAAAGAAAAGAAAAACTTACTTTTTTACCAAGAAAGTGTTATAAAAGTTTGTTTGACAAAAGTAAGTTAGTTTAATTAAAATTTTGAATTGGGTAACTTATTCTTTTAGTACCAAAAACATTATTTGATAAAAGTATACTGATAAAAATATTTGTTTTTAGGTGAAAAGATTGATTTAGATTACTTTTTTTTCTATATTGAAAATATTTGTTTTGATAAAATTATAATTTATCTATTCTAAACAAATAAATTTAAAATAGTATAAATTTAAGAAGATAAATAAATATTTTAATTATTTTATGTTATAAAAATTTTAGTATACACATTGAGTATGCTAAAATTGCTAGCTTATAATAGCTAAGGCAGATGCACGTGATTTTTGTATATTCAAACCTTAATTGTTAAGATCGAATAGTGAATTAAATCTTAAACTTAATCTACTAAAGTTAAATAGCTAATTGGTCCAATGACATCATAATATAGATTGCGGATTTGTAAATTTTATAAAAAATACAATTATAACCTTATTAAATCATCATTTCTAAAAGATAATTATGAAATATTGATAAAATTTGTATCCAAACTATCTTTTTTATATTGAATTCTCCAATTTATCCTTCAAACTATATTGTCAATTTTTGTTGTTGAAATAATCAAAAGGACAAATTATGTAAATGAACAAAAATAACTTCTATTTTAGATACAAAATGGTCTTTGTTTTTATAATAATATAGATAAAATCTTTATTGGGCAGCAGATACAATATACTACTAGTACTACCATAGGAATAGCCGAATAGGATTCAATCCCTTATCCCTTAGTTTGCAATTTAAGTTGAAATTTTAATTTTGCTCATCAACATACCCTATAATATATATATATAAGTTTAATTAATTAATTACTTTTCTTTTAATATAACATTTTTTGTTGTTTAAATCGTAATCATCTATTTTTTTATATGTAACGTGTATTAATTCATATAATAAAAAATTATGCAATTGTACCATTTGAGTTTAGAAAAAAAATTATCATTTTTTTTTCTCTTTGTATTATAACTATGCATTTTTTATATATCTATATTATTTATAAAACATAGGGTTTTTAATAACTATTTTGATATATTATTTACTTCTTTTTTTCTCAATTATTCAATTTATCAAAAAAAAAATTATTTATCCCAAAAATTTTAAAATACATTAACATTTACATTATTTAAAAATTTATATTTATTTATCTTAGACTTAAAATATTTAATGAAAAAGTGAAATAAACTTAAACTAGTAGTGATTGAATAATAAAATTTTGTATATATATATAAAAAAAAAAAGTTTCGGTTTTTTCAGTTCGATTAACCGAACTAAACCGGTTTTTTCGGTTTTTCAGTTCGGTTTCGGTTAACCGAATAAAAAAAACCAAAAACCGAACCGAATTCGATTCAGTTCGATTTTTTCGATTTTCGGTCGGTTTCGGGTTTTTTTGAACACCCCTAAGAATGTACGACAGTATGGTGAGGACCCTAAAAGTTGTGCGCCATGTTCTTGATCTGAAGAAAAATCTAATATCACTGGGTACTCTGGATAAGAATGGCTGTGAATACAGAGCTTGAGATGGAGTTTTGCTGGTTTCCAAAAGTGAACTGTTAATCATGAAGGGAGACAAGAGGAATGGTCTTTACATATTGCAGGGTAACACAGTTTCTGGTATTGCAATGATTTTTTCATCAATCAATGATACTACGAGATTGTGGCATATGCAGCTTGGGCATATGAGTGAGAAGGGGATGCCAGAATTGAGCAAATAGGGTTTGCTTTGTGGAAAGAAAACTGGAGAGTTGGATTTCTGTGAGCAGTATGTCCTTGGCAAGCAACACAAAGTGAAGTTCAGCACCACAGTTCATAGAACCAAGGGCACCTTGGATTACATTCACTCAGATCTTTGGGGACCTTTTCAAGTTCCCTCAAAAGGTAGTGCCAGATAGATGATGACATTCATTGATCATTTCTCACGAAGAGTATAGGTGCACATGCTGAAGCATAAGGATGAGATCTTTGTCAACTTCAAATGATGGAAGACTTTGATCGAGAAACAGATAGGAAAGGGGATCAAACGCTTGAGGACTGACAATGGATTAGAGTTCTGCAATAAGGAATTTAGAAATTCTGCGATAAGGAAAGAATTATGAGGTATCGCATAGTTGTACATACACCATAGCAGAATGGAGTTGTAAAATCGATGAACAGGACTATCTTGGAGAGAGCTAGATGTATGCTCTTTAACGCTGGATTGTCCAAGAATTTTTGGGCAGAAGCAATTAATACTGCTTGTTATTTGGTGAATAGGTCACTATCAACTGCTTTTGACTACAAGACACCTATAGAAATTTGGTTCGGGTCTCCTACTGATTACTCAAATTTGAGAGTATTTGGGTGTCTAGCCTATGCTCATGTCTGCATGGGAAGCTTAAGCCGAGGGCTAGGAAGTGCATATTCCTAGGCTATGAAGATGGAGTCAAGGGTTGTCATATCGTTTGTAGGGTGATGATGATAAGGGCTCCAAGGTGATTATCAGCAGAGACATAACATTTGATGAGTCTGCTATGATGAAGAAAGTGGAGCAGGGTGAAGGTAGTCAATAGGGTGTCATGGAGAAGGTGGAGTTTGAAATTGACACTCTATAAGTTTCAAAGGTGAAAAAGAAGGTGGTAGATGAAGCTATTGAGAACTCTTTATCACCTAATCAGCAGCAGGAAAATGATTCACTACAAAACTATCATTTGGCTTGCAATAGAGAGAGGAGGTAAATCAAACCACCATAATGGTTTGCATATTTAGATCTGGTTGCTTATGCTTTGAGTTCGGCCGAGGAGTTTGTGGGTGATGATCCAGTCACATATAAGGAGGCCATTTTCTCGTCCAAACTATGATAAATGGGTAGCAGCTATGAGTGAAAAGATGGAGTCTCTGCATAAGAATAGCACATGGAGCTGGTTGATGTACCTAAAGGGCAGAAGATTGTAGGTTGCAAATAGATCTACAAGAACAAGGAAGGAATTTTTAAGGTTGAAGATGCTAGCTATAAGGCGCGATTGGTTGCAAAGGACTCTACTCAAAGAGAAGGAGTTAACTTCCATGAGGTGTTCTTCCCAGTTGTAAAATATACTTCCATTCGTGTGCTACTTGCCATGGTAGTTCCGTTTGATATGGAGCTTGAGTAGATGGATGTGAAAACAATGTTTCTGCATGGTGAGTTGGATGAACAAATTTACATGAGTCAACTAGAGGGATTTGTTGTTTCCACTAAAGAAAATCAAGCATGTCTTTTGAAGAGGTCTTTATATTACTTAAAGCAGTCTCCCAAAGTGGTATAAGAGGTTTGATGCTTTTATTACCAGGATAAGATATACTAGAAACATTTATGATTGTTGTGTATATCATAAGAAATGTAGTGATAGCCTTCTCGTATATTTGTTGCTGTATGTTGATGATATGTTGATTGCCTATAGAAACATATCTGATATCAACGTTTTAAAAGCTAAGCTAAGTGTTGAATTTAAGATAAAGGATTTGGGCAATGGAAGAAGATTTTGGGCATGGAGATCATCCGGGACAGATACTCGGGATTGTTGTACTTGTCTCAACAAAATTACATTGAAAAAGTATTTGAGCATTTTATGATGGATAAATCCAAGCCAGTTAGTACACCACTTGTAGCTCATTTCAGACTCTCATCAGATCTATCATTGAGTAATGAGGAGGAGGTGGAGCACATGTCAAATGTGCCATATGCTAGTACAATTGGTAGCTTGATGTACACTATGGTGTGCATTAGGCCAGATATTTTACATGTAGTCAGTGTTGTGAGCAGATACATGCACAAGTCGGGAAAGACTCATTAGCAGGTAGTGAAATGGATCATGAGCTATCTGAGAGGCTTTGTAGATAGATGCTTAAAGTATAGTCAATTGAATTATAGTGCTAGAATTATTGGCTATGTGGATGCGGGTTATGCCAGAGATTTGGACAGCAAAAGGTCCATGACATGATATGTATTTTGTGTTTTGAGCTATATGGTTAGCTGGAACGTGACTTTGCAGTCATCAGTTGCATTGTCCACAATAGAAGTTGAGTACATGGCGTTGGCTAAAGGCGTAAAGGAAGTCATTTGGCTAAAGGGGCTGATTGATGATATGGGTATGAATTCTGATATTACTACAATATTTTTGTGATAGTCAGAGTGTCATACACTTATCAAAGAATTAAGCATTCTATGAGAGAACAAAGCATATTAATGTGAGGTATCACTTTGCACGGGATATGGTATCTCAAGGTGTTATTTTGGTTGACAAAGTTGGGACTAAGGATAATCCGCCAGATATGTTGACAAAAACTGTTATATGAATCAAATTCGAGCATTGCTTGAATTTGATTAACATTTATAGACTCAGATGATGGCCTTTTTGAGTGTAGGGACAAAGAAGATGGATGGAGAATTTTAAGTCAAGGTGGAAAATTGTTGATTTTGCTTTGAAATTTGAGTTATAAATGATGAGAAATGGAAGAAACGGTGTGAAATGGCGCAAAGCGGACGAGATAGGACGATGGAGATTTGTGGGACTCAAATTGTACTTGGCATTTCGATTTGGAATTGATAAAATTCTTTTCTTTGTCAGATAGATTAGGTATATCGCCGAACTACATTAAATTTTGTTGTCAGTTTCAGTTAATTACTTTATTTTTATTTCACAAATTTACTATTTGGTCTTTTTGGGTTTCAACAAATTAAATTAAACTTAATTCTTTCCATTTTAATTCGTTGGATGAAATTTGAATAAAGACTTAGCTGTGATATCCCTAATCAAATTATGCAATTTATAAAATAGTTAAGATTTATAATAATTATAATTAGTGGAATTGTTTGAATGTAGAATCCAGTAGCCTCCTCAGGAATACAGAAAGAGGAAGCAGAGCAGCAAAAACCAAAAAGCATGTGGTGGACAGAGATGCCGTTGGAAATAGTAAAAATTGGTGGAACCCAGAAATTCAGAGGATCCAGGAAAAACAGTGGTCTGACGATGCCTGATTTTGCGAAGGCTTTTTTCTTCTTTTGGCTTTAATAAGGTTCAGACAAGCTTTGTATATATAATATTATATAGTTGGGGGCTTGAGCCTTGGAGGGAAGTTGCTGTTCCATTCATGGCCACTGCTTAGATTTTACATTCAGAGCTCAGACAATTTTGGATGTATCATTATCTGTCTTTTATGGATGAAATAACTTATTTTAATATTAACTAATTACAAGCTTTGACATGCAAAGTTGCGAACTTCTAATATTGTTAAAATTATTTAAAAATTAAACTTAACACGAATATTTTTTCAGAAAAATAAAGAATTACATTACATAGTAGACATTAAAAACACTAATGAACTATAATTAACTATTTAAAGTAAAGTTTATATACATCGGAAAGAAACAAAATTATCAAAATATATTAGTACTGATATTTTAGAGGAACTCAAGCACAGGACCCTTTAATTACAGAGTTCCGAGGTTTAAATTTTACCGCACGAAAAAGTTTCAGTAATTAATTTTTATTGCATAAGTCAAATCTTGTCTGTAAAAAGTAATTAATATATACTTAAGTCAAATCCAGACAGATATTCAGTGAAACAGAGCAATACGTGAAATCAAATTCCAAAGTCATTAGCAAAATAATTTAAAAAGTAAACGTTCAAGAAGTCCAAATTATTATGTTCCTTCCCCATGATTTAAAAAAGAAAAAAATGAAAATCCCAATCTCTAAATCGAAAGTTGGAATTGCGCGGTAACAAGATCTTATGACACGAGTAACATGATTAAATGCGATTGTTTAATAAACGGTTAGAGATTCACCTATTGACAGTCATTATTTAACTAGAGTTCTGGAAAAATTAATTGAGTATTTTAGGGGGTGTTTGGTTTTATTTCCAAACCCCATTTTCACCAATTCTACTATTCCAAAAATAGAAATTATCATTTTTTAAAAATTTTCATCCAACATAATTTCAATTTTCATTTTCAAAATATATTCTTCAACAGCCTATATATCTTTTCCCAATAACCTATATATGTTCTCTCTCTATTCCATTATTTATATCCCTCTCTACCTACAACATATTAAAATCAACATAATCATTACATTTCTAATATAATCATTACATTTCCAAACATTTCATACAAATACATTTTCATTTCTACATCACATCACATAACCAATTCTCACCATTTTACAAATGTAGGGTTGATTTCAGAGGAGGGAACAAAGTCTTGAGCGGGAAGAGGAAGGACAAGGTCAGGAAAAAGATCAAGTGATGGATGGGGACTAGGGAAGAGATGAAACGGAAATTCATTCTCATGAAAAACAACATGCTGAGAAATAATAACTTTGTGAGTGGAAAGATCAAAGAGTTTGTAGAGGTGGAAGTAGTCGGGATACTGCTTGTACGGGAGCTCCAAAGGGGTTTTGTTATGAAGTAAACATGAAGGGGTTCGATTTATAAGGTAGCAAGTGGTGAGTATACACTCGATCCAAAAGATAAGGAGAATGTGAGAATGGAAATAAAGTGCTCGAGCCACGTTCAACAAATGCTGGTGTTTTCGTTCTACTACAGCGTTTTGCTATGGAGTTTCAACGCAAGTCAGCTAATGTATGATGCCTTTAGAATGGCAAAAATCAATCAAGTTAAATTCCTTAGCATTATCTTTGCAAATTTGTTTGATGGTAACACCAAATTGATTGACAATGTATTGAAAAAATCTAGGAATAACAACAACTTCATACTTATATTGAAGAAGAAATATCCAAGTGTATCTAGAATGGTTATCAACTAAAGGAAAAACTTGTGACCAGTGTGAGAACTAGTGTGACATGGTTACTAGTGTGAAATGGTCCCCAAACATCTGCGTGGATGAGTTTGAATGGTGAGTATACCAAGTGATTGTGTGATACAAATGGTAAATGACGTTGCTTAGCCAAAGGACAAACAGGACAAGGACCCTTATTATCTATACTAGAAAATTGGAGAGAGGCTTGGGCATAGTCGGTTTCTGGAGCGATGGATGGCCTAATCGGTCGTGCCAGAGCTGGATGGAAACATGATTTAGGTAATGATCTTTGGATTTGAGTTGACTAGAGTTGATGAGAGATAGGTCGTCAATTTTCTTACCCTTGCCAATCACATTCCAATTCGTGTTGTCCTGGATAAGGCATTGGTAATGAGAAAGGGAAATGGTGAGTCTAGGGTTTATTAATATAGCGCTAACAAATAGAAGGTGTAATTTGAATTGTGGTACATATAAAACATCATGGAGGATTAAGTTATTATTCAAAGTGACAGTGCCGGTGAAGTGTATGAGAATTTTTACGTCATTAGGAAGTAAGATTGTGGTGTTACAAATAGGAATCAATTTACAAAATAAATAAACATTGGAGCAAATATGCCGAGAGGCACCGAAATCAATAATCTAGTCAGTAGGAACAAATTTGAGAGAAGATGAATTAGAGGAATAGATACATGCAGAGTGAGAAGCTGTTGGAGCTTCAGTATCACTAGATTTTGATGGAGATGGAAGATGATTAGCAAGCAGGTTAACTAATTGAGTATATTGGTCAGGATTAAGGGATTGAAAGAAGTTATCCATGCCATTAGTGCTGTGATCGATGGAAACTTGATTGGTAGTCGATACTTTAAGGTGAGAAAGAGCTGATGGAGCATAAGAACTAGGTACGGTGGTAGATGGAGCGTGAGGTCTGAATTTGAAGCCCAACGGGTAGCTGTGAAGTTTATAACATGTGTCAATTACGTGGCCATAGGAAGAGCAGTATGTACAAAAAGGTCTTTCCAGCCATTGACAATTAGGACTAGATACAGGCTTAGTGGTAGGTTTGTTGACAGATCTTAAGGGATCAGATTTGAGAGCAAATGCGAGGCCGTTGGTAAGGTTAACAGTAGCAGATTGAGTTAAATTGCACTGTTGTTCCTTTTGTGAGACAAGGGCAAAGGCCTTACTGATGTGAGATAGGGAATTCATGAGGAGCACTTGAGTGTGAATTTGAGTGTACGTATCATTAAGACCCATTAGAAACGTGAGGACGTACTCACGTTGATAGTGATCTGAGGATCTTTGATTCCTACGCAGGTACAAGCATTACAAGTGCAAACAGGCCTGTAGTTAGTTAATTCTTCTCATTGAGTCTTTAATTTGGTAAAATATGTACTGACAGAAGATGTACCTTGTGTGAGCGTGACAAGTTCATGGCGGAGTTGGAAAAGGCAAGGACCGATACTTTGCTGGAAGCGATCCTTCAAATCAAGCTAAATGCTATGCGCGGAGTCAGAGTAGATTACACTAGCAGAAATATCCTTGGAGACAGAGTTTAACAGCCAGGAGATAACCATATTATTATTCCGCTTCTATGCATTAATTAGTAAAGGATCATCATCGTCTGAAGGTTTTCGGATTGAGCCATCGATGAAACCGGTCTTATTTTTAACCGAGAGGGCGATGAGCATCACACAGCTCCATGAGGCATAATTATCGCCGGTGAGGTGCTATGAGACTAGTAGGAGACCTGGACTATCCGAGTGATGTAGGTACAATGGATTCGAAGTATCAGCTATGGCAGATTAGTCGGTGGATGCAGCTGAGGTGAAGAAATGTTGAGGATCCATGGCTGGAAGGAAGATTGACCTGGGTGTGGTTGAGCAAGAGAGCCGATTGCGCAAGTGAAAGAGAACTAGAGGCGATCGAGAAATAGAATCGATCGCATAAAAGCAATCGAAATGGAAGACAATCGAGCACAGGAACAACCGGATCGAAAGATGCAGACGGAGATCTAGTGAAGGTTAGGGAGCAACGAAACAAGAAGGTTTCTCTTTTGATACCATATTAATTTTGGACGCGGTACACACTCGCGGTGAGAGCACCATGCAAACAAAACTCAATTTTAAGGAGTTGCGAGAAATAAAAAACATGGTTGTAATTTACATTTTTTACATGATGGACTATTTATAGACAAGGACTACTGACTAACTAATAAGAGATAGAGTACAACAACATGCAACAGAACCTAGCAACTAATAAATGAGAAAGGTAAAAAACTATTCATGAAGAAAAGAAAACCCTAACAATTAGAAAATATATATATATATATTTATTATACAAGAAAGGAAATGGAGCTTAATACCCCTCCTTCAAGATGGACAGTGGAGGTCGCGAACAACCATCTTGGGTATGAAAGATGTGAGTGTTGGCATGGGAAGCAACTTGGTGAATAAGTCAGCGAGCTGGTTGACGGAGCAAACTGGAAGAAGCTTGATGGAACCATTCGCAATCTTCTCTCGAATAAAGTGGCAGTCAACTTCAATGTGTTTGGTCCGTCTACATACTTAAGTTCATATAAGGTGCATCTCTATTACTTGATTACATATAGAGGATGAAAGGAAAAGAGAAAGAGAAAAGAAGAATATGTGAACTTTGTAATCAAAGAGAGCAAATAAAATGCTTTTTTTGTTAAAAAAAGAAAAAATAAGTAAAAAATAAGAGAATGGGCATCAAAAGGTAAACTCTATCATTATATATATATATATATAGAGAGAGAGAGAGAGAGAGAGTCCAAGTGGGTGAATGAGTGTGATACATAGGTGAAGATATATCAAATAATATTCCTTTCACACCTTCCACACCTTGAGATACTTGCTTCCATCACATTCTTTCAAATGTCATGATCAAATATATTCTCAACACACTTAATTATGATTACCTAGTGGCATGGTTTGCAAAATTACTCTTGAATTAAAACTTAATTCCAAGTGAACAATTAATTAACTCAAACATTTTGAATAAGTGGATCAATGTTAAAATTAATTAGTCTTTACTAATTATTTCTTTCTCGAAGATCCAATTAAATAAATTATTCATTTAATTATATTAATTTAACTCTTTAAACTAATGAAGTTAAGAATTAATTAATTTAATTAATTAATTCCTCTCATCTTATTTCTTAGACGATATTATTTAACATTTAGATAATATTCCATAATATCATGTGAATCTTAAATACTTGTAGGCGACCACTTAGGTCCACCAATCAATTAGTCATGGGCCTATAATATCTTGCCGATTAATTTACGAATAATTAATTCATTTAAAAATTTTGGTTTATTAAACTACTTTAACTAACCACTCTAAATTAATCTTCATTAATTCAAGAGTACCTAATCTTCATAGTCGATGTCTAGCATCAAGCCTATAAAGTCCAATTAATGGGTGAATTAAGGGTGTGAACCCTTTCACCTGCAAGTATTATGAAAATACAATCCTTCCATTTTTTATCTCTCGATTGAGGCTAAGGACGAGGAAATTTATCAATTTTCTAATAGTTTCAATAACTATTTATCTATTTCTAATAATCAGCTCAAGTGATATCAACTTTGGAAACTCATTTTCAAATTATAGCACCACCTTGTGCAAAAATTTTCGGAACCGAGCATCATAAAAATCATACAAGGTCAACTCATTCAACTAAAAGATGAACAATGGATTCTTTATTAATCCTCATAAACCTTCATATACAAGTATAAGCACCAGAGCACAAGGTTACCATGAAACCTCAAGTCTAAGCACCAATAATATGAACTATCATTATAAGTATGAGAATATCCATTAGTAGCATGCCACTACAGCTTCCTTATGAAATAGTTGAGATGGACCCATTCAGGGAACTTATTCTCCAACAACACATACTAATGTGCATTAGTACGTCTACAACGATCGCCCATAATATAGGGCATTCTCCAACTCTTGGAGCGTGCATAATAATGCAAGTCTATCTGAATCTATTGATATCTTATCTCTAGATTGAATTTTATGACTTAGAATTTTAATTTAAAATCAAAATCATAAAAACTTGTTTTACAATCACTATCATATGCGTAACTATGTCTCATAGTTATATATGATTTAAGACCTTCAACTAAAAATATAGTACAAGGAACAATAATGGCCACTGAAAGATGTATTGATTGAATAAGTATGTATATGTAAAAGTAGTTTGCTTGCACACTACTCTAACAGGGGGGATCACTATGACATATTTATTTGAGAATGTTTTATTATTATAATATTTCTACTTTAGTAATTTTCTTAAAGTTTTTGAAGTATTAGTTCTCTAACATATTAATTAAATCTAACTTCGTATAGGAATTATTTTTTTGTGAGGATATTGTATATAAATTTCAAGATATGCTTAAATTTTGAGGGTATACATAATTGATTAGATTTAATTATGGAAAGGAAAAAATAAAAAAGGTGAATCAAGAATTAGCTGAGAGGTTGACAACAAAAACATATAAAAATAAATTTAAATTACATAAAACATCTTAAGATTCTTTTAACAAATTTAAGTTGGCTTACAGTTAATTCAAACGAACACCTCAAAGAAAAATTAAATTTTTTTACTGAAGAATGTAAAGTAAATAGAATAACAAATGTTAGGTTAGAACATGAATTTTTAAACTTTTTTTGTTTTTGTAGATAAATTAGTCATAGATCACCTATTAAATTATTTTTTTAAAATTAATTTGTTCACAAAAATATAATATCAAGTTATGCTAAATCAATATTATATGATAAATCAAAATTATATCTAAATATGATTTATATATACTATTTACAAACCAAATCCAGTAAGATTGTAATGCGGAATAAATGTATAGGTTACATACCTTCATCCATTGATAAAAATGGATTATCGTAGATTAAAATTTGGGTGCTTCTAAACCTTAAGCAAATCTCTAATGAGGGTGTATATCCTAAAAGATATGCTAGGCTTGGAACCGCAAACTCACACCTTTATTTATAATTTTCCCATCAGAAAAACTCACTATCATGGATGGTTAACTTTCATAGGTGGTTATTACAATGTAGAGGTTGACTGAGGAAATATTGGACCACTATTTATTTGAATTTTAAATAAAACTTTCTTTTATTTATCAAAAATCCAACATTCTCCCACTTGATTCACATATTTCATTCAATATTCGAACCATCTATTCCAATACATAAGAAACAGAACGCACGAATCATGGCGACAAGTCCTCTAGCAGACAAGTATTATCTTCCATATATTTTAATGCATTATGCCTCTTTAATTTCAGAATTTATGTGATAACATAACTTAATGAATAAGCCTTATGCTCATTCTAGGACCAATTCAATTGAGTTTTCTCAAGTAACCAACCAACTATATGTAGCTAAATATAAAAAATCATCAACACTGAATAAGGGTTCCATTGAAAATAACAAATGTGCATACATGTGAAATAAAGTCACATATAGAACCAAGTCCCATATTAACTACATGATCATTGAAAATCTTTGGTGGCATGCCTTTACTCAAAGGATCAGCAGTCACCAATTCAGCCCTAACGTGTTCAATGACCATTTTTTTTTCTTTAACATGTTCCAAAATGGCTAAGTACTTAATGTCAATGTGCTTTCTTCGATTACTACTCTTATTATTCTTAGCCATGAAAATAGCAACATAATTGTAATAATATAACCTTAATGGCATGGAAACAGAATCCACAATTCCAAGTCCAAACCTGAAACTCTTCAACCATGTGAGGTTGCCTCAAAATAAGAAACGAACTTAGCTTCCATAGTCAAGGTTGTAATCAAAGTTTACTTTGCACTCTTTCAAGATACTACTCCATTAGCTAGCATAAAATATAATTAGATGTCAGTCTTCGTGAATCAATGTAGCTAGCAAAGTCTAAATTTAAGTAGCTAGTTACCTCTATTATATATAAGTATGCAATGTTTTGTTCTTTGAAGGCATCTCATTATCTTCTTTCCAACTCTCTACTGGTCCATACTTGGATTACTCTAATTTCTTCTCAACATTCCCATAACAAATGCAATATCAAGTCTTGTGCAGACTTGAGCGTACATCAGGCATCCAATACTATAAGCATATAGAATGTTTCCCATCCGTTCCTGCTCAAGGTGATTTTTCAAGCACCAGTCCATGTGAACTTATCAGTACCCTTCACAATAGGTGCTATACTTGGTGAATAATCTTTCATCCAAAACCTCTATAACACTTTATTAATATAAGTCTCTTGAGACAAATCCAAAATACAATGAGTTATGTCTCTGTGGATCATTATGCCAATGACATAACATGCCTCACCTATATTTTTCATATCAAAATTTCTAGAGAAATTTTTTCACCTCATGTAACACTCCTTTGCCACTTCTTGCAAGTAAGCTGCCATCCACATACAGAACTAGGAAACAAGTCTTACTCAATTGATTTTTTGTATATGCATTGATCTATGACATTCTAAAATAAAGAAATCACGCCATGGAATTTTAAATACCATTGTTGGGATGCATGTTTCAATCCATATATAGATTTCTTAAGCTTCCAAACCAAATGCTCACCATCACTAGAGGAGAATCTTTTAGCTTATTACATGTAAACATCCTCCTCTAGATTGTCATTAAGGAATGCAATCTAGATTGTCATTAAGGAATGACATTTCATCCATTTGATGCAAAATATATCAAATTGGGCAACCAATGCCATCATGACATGAAGAGAGTTTTTCTTAGATGTAGGAGAAAAAGTCTCTATGTAATTGATTTCTTTCTTTTAAGTGAGTCCTTTGGCAACAAGTATCGCTTTATATCTCTAGATGTTCCCTAATGAGTTCTTCTTAGTTTTAAAGACTCATTTACATTCTATGACTTTTAAATCATCGGCAACTCGAAAAAAAATCCCATACACCATCGAATCTATTTTTTCATTCATGTCATTATACCACAAGTCAAAATTCTTACAACATATAGCATGTGTAAACATATGAGGATCATTTTCGGCTCTAATGTTATACTCAGACTCTTGCAAATACATCACATAGTCATATGAAAGTGTTGTGCTCTAGTAGATCTTCTCAATGTTCCACCAACATCCTCCAGATGAACATGCTGTTAAATTTAGTTGTTCACCAATTTTAGGTATTTTTTGAACAAGATCTACTAGGTTGTTATCAACATCATGTGGAGCTTTAGGAACTAGTTGTTCAGCATGCGCTCAAACTTCAGGAGCATTGTGAATAACAATAGTTTGTCTATGATTTGAAGTGGAAGGTTGCGGAACAAAATACTTTTTTTTACACGCAACAACCAATTATCTATCACTCCTACTGATTAACTCATTCTAGAAAAACTTCGCATTTCTTGACTCCACAATTCTAATACTATTACATGGACAATAAAATCTGTATCCCTTAGACCTTTCAGTATATCCAATAAAATACCCACTGGTGGTCCTTAAGCCTAACTTCTTTTCTTGTGATTATAAACTCTTACTTCAAACAGGCATCCTCAAATGCGTAAATGTTGCAAACTTGGTTTTCAATCTTTACATAACTCAAGTGGCATCTTTGGGATAGCTTTTGTCGAAACTCGATTTAATATATACATTGCCATCTTAAGAGCTTCACTCCATAAGGATTTAGGAAGTTCCAAGCATGTTTACATGCTTCGCACAATGTCCAATAATGTTTAGTTTCTTTTTTTGCTACATCATTCTAGCTTGGTGAACCAGATGTAGAATTTTGGGCAACAATCCCATGCTCAGCAAGAAAATCAGCAAAAGAACAAAGTACTTGTCCATCTTCCTTGTATCTACTATAGTACTCACCACATTTGCCTGATCTCACGATCTTATTTGTTTTCCACATTATTTCTCTATTTTGACATGTTGGTTTGCTTACCTTTTACACAGTCTACATAAGTCTCGAAATTAGTAAATTCTAGAGCACTAAGTACTCCATCATTCACTAATATATTACTTCTTTGAATGGAGATATGTCTTAATATCTAGTGCCACAACATACAAGAATTCTCATTCACAAAACAATTTTTAACACTAGCATTATTTTGAACATATAAAGCAGTATGGGTGACATCATTTTATAAATTAACTTAAAAAAAAACTACCAAACAAAATACTATTCCTAACATGATCAGATATATAAAACAAACTAAAAATATCATCTAAAAAGTTACAGGAATATTATAAAGGTACAAGTCTTGAAAGTGAATTTATTCCCAGAGAAAATTCGGAATATAAAATGTCTTTTGCAAATCAAAAACAATGCCACTACTAAGAACTAAGTTGCATCTTCCAATTGCCGTCACATGAGAACGCATTTTGTTTCAAGAATTGATGCATTCCTCACTTTCAACTACTTATTTAGGTTTTGCAAATCCTACAAGGAATTTGTAATATGGATTGTAGAACAAGAAATCAATCCACAATGTGTTATGACTAATACAAAAAATACTTCATCGTTTACTCTTTTAAATTTTCAACACACTTTTTCAACCTCGATGTTGATTTGAACATCGGAGAGTTGTTGTTGGGGTTAAGTATCCATAATGACTCTATAATCTCCAATTTAGTATTTCATTTGCTAATAGTTTGGGAAATGTCTCTCCTATTTAGATTTAGGCTTTCTCTTAAATTTCAAGTGAGGTCAGGTTAGTTATGATATAAGTCTTTGTTTTATTATATCGTAGATGATTAAAACTTTTAAAAAAAAAGTTCACAACATGTTTCATATCTCTGATCAACCTACAGATTCAGTTTCTGATTGGCTCTTGGTGAAATTGAAGTTGGATAGGCCATTAAGCCAAGCGGCAGTATGACAGCTAACTCTAAAACATTAGGGTGGTCTAAACTATGATTCAAATCCCATATAGAACCTATATTAGATTCATAACAAACAAGTGAGAGTAGGTTACCTTTCTTCTCAAGTCAAGTCTTAAATTTAGGGCAATCCTTTTTAATATGCCCTTTCTTCTTACAAAAGTAGCACTTGGATTCCTTCTTGATATCCCCCTGGGGAAACATTTTTTCTTTTTCTTTCTTTTTGGCTTGGTTCTCATTCTTTGCTTGAGTAGCTGGATGTACAATCTCTCCAACCTCTATAGCAGCCTTCCTTCCTTTTGTACACATATAGTCATCAACTTAATAATGGACCATTTATCCATATGTATGTTATAAGAGATCTTGAAGAGTCCATATTGCTACGATAGAGAGTTCAGGATGTAATGCACAAGGATGACTCAAATATTGTAACATATTTTTGAGCCGCTATATCTCTCATGTGCATGATGTGTTCATGCACTCTTTTGATATAAGTGAGCCTCATAGTTGAAAATTTCATGATCAGGGTGCTTGCTAACACCTTATCTAAGATGTACATTGCTCATCAATAGCTATAATAGCTTCTGGACATTATCATGCTGATTGACAGAACCTCGTATACCAACTAAGATATTGATCTTTATGAACATCACACTAAGGTGGCCACATCACTCCTATTGTTCATAATGATCAATACCATTAGGTTGGCTGTACTCAGTAATGTGAGAAGGTTTGTCTTTCCAAATAGCATAATCAATATCCATCCACCCCAAATAAAAAAGAATCATTTCTTTCCAAATCTTATAGTTATCAGCTTTGAGCTCCAAAATATCACATTTCATATCAGAAAAATTCACAAGTTAAAAAACTGCACAAAATAAATTTTATATATGCTTATTTTAAAGGAAGAGATAGGATAGAGAGCCCAAAGAACAAGCCAAACCCGTAAAGAGAGCAGCAAAACTCTAATTGGCCTAGGCCTATCAAGCTAAAAGTCTATAAATACTAAGTCTCGAAGAGATAATGGGGGAAGATATCATTTGCAAAATTTCTCAGAGTGGAAGAACTCTCGAGAAGAGCAGATCTCTTCGAACGCTTTCATGTTTTTCAAAAAAGACCTCGTTCCATTTTCGAGCAGCATTATTTTGAAATTGTTTATGGGAAATTCAACAAAAGAAAAAAGGACATTGAGGATGCAGAAGAGATCTATGAAGAGAGTTACCAGCATTCACATGACCCTCCAACATGGAAGAAGAAGTGATGATCAACGCGACACTCACTCCTTAAAGACGAAAAAAGCAGACGCCAATGCAAGTGAACTTGAGCTAGTCGAGCCTTAAAGAAGGAAGAGAAAAGCTAAGGAACGAGACTTTGGAGCATAAGAGGAGCTCAAAATAGTGGAGATTTACCCTAAAGATCCCTTGAGGACTACTAAGATTGGAGCCATCCTAGACCCTGACTTCAAGAATGAGCTAATGCATTTCTTAAGACACAATCATGACATATTCACTTGGAGTGTAAAGGACCTACAAGGAATCCCCCTACAAATCATCATGCACTACTTCAAAGTTGACCAAAATGCACAACCAATGGAGCAGGAGAAAAGAAACTTTAGAGCAAAGCACTACCAAATAATCAACAATGAGGTAGACAAGTTGATGCAAGCGAAGTACACATGACCACTTTAATACTAAATATAGCTAGCCCATGTGGTGTTGGTACCCGATGTGTATCGAGTTCATCAATCTCAATAAGGCCTACCCATGAAATCCGTTCCTACTCTCACGTATTGATACTTTAGCAGGCTCCACTTCCTAGAATAAAATATAGAAGTTCATAGATGCTTATCAATGATACAATCAGGATCCTCTATATTGGAGAATATGGAGAGTCACCAACTTGGAACACTACCACAACTGGAGCTAGAGCTAGCTTCCAATGCACAACCTACATCGAGGAGATGCATGCATAGTATATAAATACCTTTTTTCGAAAATCCTAGCCTATCTATGATTTAGGAGACTTTGAAGACTGTACCAGAAACTGCTACTCAAGTTGTGGCCGGAGTAGCCGCCCGACATAAAAGAGAATGCCATCCTCGAGAAGCGCAATAATCCTTCTATAGGAGCCAAGGGGCTTCATCCCCCTTGGATAGATCAGAACAAAGAACTGATTTGGGACATGACACTTCTCTCTCTTTTTCACCTTACCAAAGAGACACACACCCTTCATTTGGAGAGGATTCCAGCTAGCATGTACATGCAAATGTCAGAGTTCAAAAGCCTCCCATGGTGCTGTGACCAACTAAAGGAGCAAGAAATCAATATTGTCTTTTTGTTGTTGCTCCCATGAGGTGTAGTCCATTTTTTTGGTGATCCTAGCAAGAAAAATCCTCCACAAAGTAAGGATAGCTCAACTATCAGAGTTAGATGGAGATGTAAACCCTTAAGAGCACTTGGGACAACTTCCTGACAAGAATAGAGCTCAATATTGCCAAAGCCAAGAAGCTCATCACGTGCAATGAAAAGTACACCCGCATAAAGAAAGTCGTAGATCTTTTGAGAACTCATGAACGAAATACATATGAAGAAAGGAGTAGCGACCGTAAGGAGCATTGAGATTGGAGACATAGCCTTCCTTGCATGCTTGCCATACACACGCCCTGCACTATGTCCCAAATGAAAATGACAACAATAGCACTGCTGCACGGACTCATTTAGTGACTATTCCTAAATACCCCAGCTAATCCTAAAAAGCCTATACCAAACATTTTCGATGGATTGCCATTAGATATTTAAATTTTATTTTATTTTCTTCAAATGTTAGATAATTTGTGAAGGATTGCTGATGGAAATTTTCAGTGGAAATTCATCGGACACTTGAATTTAAAAAGTTAGACGAGTTTCTCCCAGATTCTTCTTTCCCTTCTCCTCATTTCATTTCTTCCCTCTCATCCCTATGTTCGCTACTGTAGTCCCAGTCTCTCCCCTTGTTGTTGCCTCCTTCACTGTCCCATTGTGACCTCTCTGTCGCCACATTTGCGGCGTTGTCGTCGCACCGTAGTGTGCCCCTTCATCACACTGTTAGTTCTCCTTTCCCCTTTTCAAATTTTTATTTTTTTAGTTTTTTATTTAAATTTTGTAATGTTATTTTGATTAGTTAATTGTAATGATTATGTTTATTTAGTTATTGATGGTTTATTTTGACTTTAGAATTTTGTAGTTCTATTTTGTTTAGTTAATTGTAATAATCATGTTTATGGTTATTGATGGTTCATTTTGAGTTTAAGATAGCTTAATTTTTTCATTGATGTTTATTTTGCGTTTAGTTATGTTTTGTTTTAAATTTAGAGTTTAGGTATTACAAATTGCGGATTCTAATTTGAGTTTAGAGTTTATTTGATTTGTGTTATTTTATTTAGTTAATCATAATAATAATAATAATAATAATAATAATAATAATAATAATAATAATAATAATAATAATAATAATAATAATAATATTTATTTGGTTACTAATTGTTTATTTTGAGTATAGGGTAGCTTATTTTGTCATTGATGCTTTATTTTTCATATAGTTATGCTTTATTTTAAGTTTAAGGATTATATTACGTATTGCAAATTATGGGTTCTAATTTGATCTTAGAATTCAGTAGATTTTGCAATGTGACTTTGTTTAGTTAATTGTAATAATTATGTTTATTTGGTTATTGATGGTTCAATTTGAATTTAGGGTATCTTAATTTTGTGACTGATGCTCTATTTTACATTTGATTATGCTTTATTTTATGTTTAGGGTTTAGGTATTACGAACTATGGATTCTAACTTGAGTTTAGGGTTCAAGCCCAAAGAGTTTGTATCAATTTAAGTTAGCTTATAATTTAAATAAGGCCCAATATAAGGTCCATATACATACCTCAAATGAATTTTTAACTTATGATCATGGAATAATTTTTCACCATACTGGCATTTCTCTTTAAAAATCATTACATAATTTCTAATTTTGGCCTCAACAATTCAATATGTATTTATAACAAAATTGTACTCAAAAAATTGATAAAGATTTTTGGAAGGTTGGCATTATAATAGACAAACACCATGGTGCTACAATTCATAAATAAAGTCTTCAAAAATAACAAAATCGAATCAAAGAAATTTTGAATAGAAAATGAGCATTATAGGATTCTCCAACTCCTATAATTAATATCCGAGCATGCCCAATAAATATTTCTATTAAAAAATTTATTCATTCATTACATAACTTCAGTCTTTTTGCCTACCTGAATTCGTTGATGTAAACGACAACCAATCAAGGACTAAAACGTCAATAGACCATTATTATTGTCCTTTCATTACATCAACAGATACAAGTAGATAGAAAGATTGAAGAATTTATCAGATGAATCAATGAAATATTCTATATAAACTTCTATCGAAACTAATATATTTTATTGAGTGTAGTTGTTAACTATTTTTGTGCATTTCGCATGTCCAAATAGTAATTTGTTGTAATAATATTAATTATTGTCCATATGTGCTGTTTGTTTTTGTTTGATTAGAGGGTAGACCAGTTAGTTTTTTGTCTCCCCACAGGTTGAGGTCATGTGTTGGTGGAGGTGGGGGACTTCTCCAACTGAGCAGACACATTTTCTAGCCGACCAGTCTCCCAGCACGACGTCGGTTGGTCATCATTTTATGTGTACCACAAGCCTTCCTCCCACACATCTCCATAATATTCCTTCTCCTTTGTCCTTTTCATCACCATCACCCATGAACTCATTTACTGTTGTAAGGTCATCCACCTACCGTTCCGCACACTCACCCTCACAACAAAACTATCCATCTCAACTACCATCCACATCACCTATAGACACTCCATCACCATCCACCACTCCACTTGGCACTTAGCCATCTCCTGCTGCTCCACTCGACCATTCCATAGTAGCAGTAGCAATAGTTGATTCTTCAACCGACTAGAAATTGGGCGATGGGGGATTAGAGCCCCCATCCCACATTTTTGGCAGGGTATATTTGCATCCTAAGGGATGCTATAGCTAAGTTCGAATTATTAAATAAATTTTATTTTACTATTATTTTAATAATTGTATACTAATATTAAGAATTTTATGTAGGTATATGCCCTTGTTGGGCGTATACCAAATTCTTGATGAAGGTGATCAACAGCTAGCAGGGTATAGGACCTCATTGGATGTCCCCCAGACCTTTTGAGATTTGATGTTCAGGGAGTGAAAAGTATATAAATGTTACTTATATATTTACTTTTACAAATTAACTATATATATGTATTGTAAGTATACTAACTTATTTCATTTTCTTTCATAGAGATATGTCCGTTGGGACCCCAGTATAAGGGCCATTTTCGGAGGGTCTTTGATACTAAAGAGGGTCACCGACTAAGTGAAATATATGGCCACATTTGGAAGATGGACAAGAGGCTAGAGTGGATTGGCAAGGATACTTGGGATGCCCTACAGTGACATTGGTAATCCCAAGATTTTCAAAAGAAGTATGTACAGGCCAAGAAGAACCATGCTTCTGAGATCAGTAGATCCCTCTGTATTGGAGGAAGTATATCCATCGGGATACATGCTAAGCATTTTGTAAGTTTCCTAACCTATAATCTCTAGTAAACGTAGTCTACTTTTGGAATGCTTGTTACTTTGTCTTATGTTTATAATCTTTACATGAAATGGTTGATGGGGAAGGGTTGGTGCCCTTCCCATTTGTTATTCATTTATTTGGTTTATGGGAAAGGGTTCGTGCCCTTCCCAAATGATAATGTGTTATCATTTATTTAGTTACATTATAGTATATTCATTTATTTACTTTGCATCTTACATGAGAGCTTCCAACATGCACTACAGTTCTAGTCTCAGCCAGAAGGTATTGGGAGCAGTGTAGTGACCCAACAGTTTTAGACTAAGTTGTGGACTAAGACTGTAAGTGGCCCTAACAAAAAGAGGCAGGTGTACGGGCTGAGTTACAAGCAATCACCCTCGTACACCAGTCGGAGACCAATTTGAGGTGGGTATTCAGGATACGTAGAACATGTTCTCATCATAGTTGGACACGATGTATGATATGCTCCCTCAACTGGTCATGCAAAGGGATGCTTCGTCCAGATCCTATGTCCTACCCTTGCCCTACCAACAATATTTTTCGCCGCAACACAACGACGATTATAACCAACAACAACATAGCACCAAGTAGGATGACTATTTCTACTTCAATGACGATACTGCTTGCCAGTAGATAGGATCTTTTGTTTTGATGTTTTTTTGTAATTAAGAATATTTACTTTTTAGGACTTAGACTTATAAAATTATAATTTTTTTTTGAATTTATTGTTCCCATTTGTTTGTAATGTGATTATTTTGTACTTGAACATTATTTTGTACACAAGACATGTCAACGGTTACACGTAATCATATAATAATTTAAAAATAATTTTAAAAAAATTAACTTTCCGATGGAATTTTGAGGAATTTCCATCAAAAGATAAAGAAAATAATATATTTAAATTTAATTGTTTGATAAAATTGAGGCTTTTTCGACGGACAATGTTAAAATTGATATTAATTTTAATATTTAACTGACAGACATCCCCTAGGACACTAGTCCTAGCCCTTAGAAACTTTCCTAAGTCCTTTAGAAACTTTAGAAAATGTCTTAGTCCTTATTTGTGTGCAATAACATTACCAATTGTCTCAAAAAATTTCCGAAGTAGAGAAGCTACGTGGCAAATTCTATGCCCTACGTGGATATTGAACCCAATGCGGACACCTTATGTTGACACCTAGTGGGCACCTGGCAATGAGTGCCTGGTGTTGATACTCTCCTTCTATCTCTCTTTCTCAAAGTTAGAACCAATCTCGATCACAACTTGAATTGAGTCCTCCTTCTCGACATTTCAATCCTTACGATTCCATTGGAAAATTCACCTAAGTCCTAAGATAAATACTATTCAAAATTTTCTTAAGTAGTTTGATGATGGCAACACAAAGCTTTTTAAGTCTACCCATGACATCACACTCTCCCCTATAGTAAAAGTGACTCCAAGGACACTTCTATAAGATACTGGCGTGTTTCTTTGCACCAACATGAGCACGTCCATTTAAGGGAGTTCACCCTAAACCCACACAATCATGCACCTCCCTAGCACAACATCTTGTTATTAACATCGTAATATCTCAAAGTTTTCCTAAGTCCCTAAATTACTACAACACAAGATCTTCTTAAGCTCCTAAACATTTGATACATAAAACTCACCTAAACCCTTATGTGAATACTACATTGAATTCCACCAAGTCTCTAAACAAGCGCCTTTAATTCCACTCACAATGATTAGGCAAATTAATAATATCAATTTTATGAATTGACATAAGATAATAATAAAAAAAAAAACTTATGTTATATTTTTGATATAAAATTAGAAATTTCCCACTAAAAATAGGGGCCTTGATGATATGACTAAAATTGGACTTAAGCCAATTTGGTAAATTGACTAAAATGACCTTAAATTAACTAAGTAAATAGGTCAAATAGTTCGAAGACAAGCCAAGCCCATAAAAGAGGGCAGAAACCCCTAATGGGCCAAGGCCCATCGAGCAAAAATCTATAAATGCCAAGTCTTAGAGAAAAAAATGGGGAAAAGAAATCATTTGCAAAATTTCTCAAAATAGAAGAACTCTCAACACGAGTCAATCTCTCTACACGTTCCTAAGAAGACAAATCACAATCTGCTGTTTTTTGAAAAGGACCTTGCTCCACTTTCGAGCAGCATCAAAAACCATAATAATAAATTTGCACACTCTAGTATAATGGTTATACAAATAAATCCCACCAAATCATTATCAATTAATTGATGCATGAGGCGTTTAATTACTGCTTAAAACGCAAATTAAAACATAGCTGATCATTGCAACATAGCCTTCCAAATGCAAAATAGTAATGCTGAACATATGGTCCATTAAGATTTTGAATGTTGACGCTTTCTTGAAATAGAGACAAGCTTTACTTTGAGAAATTAATCACCTCATTTTGATATACAGACAATCTCAATTCATGCAATTAAAGAGAAAAGCTCTCAATTAAAGTAATCCTCAATTGTGAGATCACTAATCCTCCAATTTTTGAAAGAAAACAACAATGGTGTCTGTGTTTTCAAGCAATCCGAGAAACTACAGAAGTCATAAGGTTTATACGACATTCCATCTAAATAATACTCTGCTTCTTCCGAATTCAAGTGTCTAAATTTATATGGAGTATAGACGAATATATCTAAAGGCATAAATTGTAATTTTCCTCATTATTAAACATCAAGGCAAAGGTATTTCATCCTCATCCTCCTTTACCCAATGTTATATTAAAATGATATGATAAATCACAATGATTTAAATGATAAACCAAATTATATCTAAACATAATTTATCCTATGTACAACCCAAATTCACTCAGATTGTGATATGGAATAAACATGCAGATCACATACGTTCAACCATTAATAATATTGTAGGTAGATGAGGTGTTAAGATCCATAATAATTTTCAAAAATAGGCAAAATTAACCAACACATCCTCAACCCAAGGATCTATTCTAGACCTCAAAATAGGATTAAAAAGATGGAGAAAAGTTACATTAATCACGAAAATGAAAGGCATCTAGAAGGATCTCACTATGGAACTCTTCCTAAGCTAGGAATTCGTCTTTTTCTCCATGGATCTCCAACTCTAACTCCTCTTCAATGGACAACAACTCTAGAAACTCTTGCTGAAAAAATATCCTTCAAGATGAGCTAGAATGGGTGGCAAAATACCAAGTGAAATGCAAAAGCCATCGGTTACTTGAAACGTACACAACAAACCAGCCACCACCTTGAAGGAATTTGATCCACCACTTCACAGTTGTGAAGCCTCTAAAGCTAGTCCACACACCCAGGGCCACTCTCAATCCTCTCTCAGTCAGCTAGAAAGATAAGGAGGATGAAGGAAGATGAACAATAAAGTGTGAGGAAGTTATTGGAGAGAGGAAGTTGTTGGAGGGAATCTAGAGTGTGGTTTCTCTCAACACATGAGATCACTACTTGATTGGAGGGGAAAATGCAGCTGGAATTATGGCATGAAGTGGCTGGCCATGAGGAGTAGGGTGCATTTATAGTGTGAGATGGAAGCTTGGAGAAGGTTCTATCACACACACCTCACAATGCCACTTGGGATGCCAACTTACCAGTCAAGTTTCATTTTTAATTTCTCAAATTAAAAATGTCAACTCACTAATTTGAAATGGACTTTTTCATTTAATTTTCCCTCCAAAACTATATCCCTCCACTAATTAAGTTAACTCTTTAATTTAATTAGACTAACTTAGCTCCTTAAGTTAATAAAATCAACTTAAATCTTTAAGTTGACTTTGACTAATTAAAATTGCCATATGGCACTAATTAAATTAACTCCTTAAATTAATTGGCCTAATTTAACTCTTTAAATTATTTTTGATTAATTTAACACTTAAATTAAGGAAGCCATAGCGACCAATTAATAATTAGCCAACTCGGTCTCTGTCTCTCTAATTAACTTGATCAACTCAATTATCTAACCCTTTAGATGGTTTCTTCAATCAAGTGAGAGTGTTCTAGGATTTTGTGTGTGACCCTTTAGGTTCATCAATTAATTAGACATGGGCTCATAACTCTTTGTGATTTATTGAATATCAAATATTTCGATTAGTCTAAACTATTTTAAACTAATCACTTTGTCAATTAATCTTTATTAGTTAACGAGTACCCAATCTCCATAGTCGATGTTTAGCACAAGCCTACGGAGCCTAACCAATTGGATGAATTAATTAAGGGGTGAACCATTACCGTTTAGGATTGCCATCCAAATATGGTCTTTCCATTTCCTATATCTTGAAAGAGGCCTAAGGCAAGATATTTGTTGGCTCTCCAATAGCCTCGATAACTATGTATCTATTCTTGATGCTCGATTCCCCATTATGACCTCAACTTTGGAAAACTTCTTTTCGAAATTGTCATATCACCTTGCACAAGGATTTCTTGGAATCGATTATCTTAAAACATTGGAGATCAACCCATTCTTCCAAGACGGGCGAAATGGATCCCATATTGGAACTCACCAACTTCCATACTTAGGTAGCTTGTGCCCAACCTAAGCCCTAGGCGACCCACTACGTGGTCGGAGCAAAATCAAAGCACAAGGACTTAAATATAAGGTTACTGTGGAACCTCAAGTCAAAAGACTAATTTTATGCACTATTGTAAGTTAGAGAACTTGCCACTACCAACGTGCCACTGTGGCTATCTCGTGGATTCTCTAAGCAGGTCTTCAGTGAACTTATTTTCTAACAAGCACCCACTAACATCCATCTATGTCTAACATAGATTGTCTATGAAATGGGGCAATATCCAACTCTTTGGAATATGCATCCCTAGTGCAAGTGTATCCGAATGTTAGATACAATATCTCATAAGATTCTATAACTTGGAATATTTAAAATCACGATCATATAGACTTGTTTCATTATCACCATCATATGCATGATCAAGTCCCGTAGTCTTGTATGATTTAAAGGTTTCAACCAAATGTATGTAAAGAAATCATAAATGCATAAGGCGAAGATGATCATTTTATAGAATATCATTCAATGAAGACTATTACATGGAGTAGTTGTACATGCCAATCTAATGAGCTTGCGGGGCACTGTTCTAACAAATACTAGATTATTGCTAATTGAAAGTTGGGTGCTTTTGAACATTAAGCAAATCTTCAATAATGGTGTGTATCCTAGACTTAGGGACCCAAACTCACACCCTTTAGTTATAATTTTTTTCCCATAAAAAAATTTATTGTCATGAGTAGTTATCACAATGTGGAGGTTATCTAAGGAAATATTGAACTGCCATCTATTTGAATTTCAAATATTTTTTTATTTATTAAAAATCCAACAAGTTAACATAAATGCAATAAGAAGAAACTAAAAAATTAAAAGAGATTGATCAACATTTACAAACAATAGCTGATATTTTAAATCAAGTGGAGAAATTTTTACACTACAAATTCGTTCTATTTTGTGATAATTCCTAGCTTTTTCGGTATAATTACAAGAATTTTGAAGCCCCTTAGTAAATCAAATGACTAGTTACTTTAATCGTTGTAGTCTTCCGATGTTTTGATGAATGTATTAATCTATACCAAAAAATGATGGAAAGAAATGAAACAATGCAAATTAAGGTTTATAAGGAAAATTGAGAAATATAAAATATGAATTAATCATGTAATGTTATTATTTAACTAATAATTAATGTATTGTTTTTATACAATCAATCAAAACGATAAATAGTTGTTGTTTAAGAAGTGTTAGATAAAAGAAAAAAAAAGGTCAATGCAAATTTGTGAATTGATTAATAAGTACTAACAATAACAATATATTGAAACCTTAATGGAAGGATTAAGCAATCGAAAAGATAATTAAATACATAAATAATATTGTTCACACAAATTTCATTGTCTGCAAAAATTAAATCACAAGACAAAGAAAAAATAATGGACAAATTGAATTTATATTAAAGAATAAAAGAGAATTACAATTTATCAGAGAAAAAATAAATTCCCTAACAAAACTAATCCCCTGATTCATTTCCTAATATATGATCCAAAGGCTTGAAGCTTATTCTTGGACAAGAAGTGTAGTATCCTTTGACTTGATAAAAGAATACTACGAAATTTATTTGAACTCGAACCTTGACTTTGAGATCAAAGGATTTGATGCTTTGAAGAGGTATAGGACCTTCGCGATAGTAATACTTCGTCATAGCAGAAACTTGAAGCTTGAAAACTTGAGTCTTGGATTTGAACCTTGAAAACTTGGAATTTGAATTTGAGAATATGTGTATGTGAATATATGATAATATGTGTGAGTTTCTGAACACTCCTTTATATAGGTGTTTAGTCCAAATGAGTTGGACTTCTTTGATAGTTATCTTTTTAATACACATGTTAAGAGATAACATCAAATATTTTGACTTGACTGATCCATGCACATAGATACGCCACGTGTCACAACTTGGTTAACTTGAGATTGCTAAGCCATCAGACTTGATTTGATTGATTGTACCTCTTCATCTTGACATTTGTCAACATTTGATTTGTATAAAATAAATATTAAAATATTAATTAAAATTAACTATTTATCTTTTGAAATAAATTTAACACATCCCAAAATATAAATAGAAAAATTTTAATTAATAACTAATATATTATTTTACACTTGTCACTTTTCAATTGACCCAAAATTAATTTGCCAACAAGTGCCCCCTTGAGACTTGTTTAGGAACAATATCTTCCAATACATTTCTGAGTGAATAAGCCACGATAATTATTATATATATATATATATATATATTTAAATACACATATATATAACATATGAGCCTTTAAAAAATATATATGTATATATATGTATATTTAAATACATGTATATATATAACATATGAGCCTTCAAATATATATATATATAACATATAAACTTTTAATATATATATATATAGAGAGAGGAGCCACTTGGGAAACCACATAGTTTCCAGCGTCACATTGTCGTGGCCAAGCAACAAATCTTCAGTTTCGTTAATATGTATACATATACATATATATAAGTGTGGCCCACAACTTACTTCATTTTTAAATCCTTGGCTAATAAGCTTTTTTTTTTTTTTTTTTTTTGTTTTTTTCAAGTTACAGATTTTGTTGCTATTTCAAAAGTCAAGAAAACCACTAAGCATTAAACAAAACAAAATTCTTATGCACGTGGCCCACCAGTTCAAACCAACTGAAGCTCATTTGAAGACCAAATTAGATAATTCGAACTTCACAGACAGAATATAAGTTTCAGACTCCAAACAACTAACGCCATCTAGACTCCGTCTTTGATGAATTCTTCGCCTTGCAGAATTTCTTCAACTGGGACTCAAATTTCGCATTATCTGTTATCATTAAAAGGTAATCTAGTTTATAAAATTAGATTAACTTCAATCAAGACTTAATCTCCCAATTGTATTGGGAATCAAGAAAAATAAACACTATAAAAGGAAGATATCTCATGAGATTAATTCCATTCGAACATTAGCTTTGCAATAAACTATGGTGAAATTGATCTTGAGAGTTGTTGGGTTCCTCTACCCTCCCAGCCAACTTTATATTTCTTTTTTTGTTCCTGCACACTAGTTGTTCGACGAAAATACTCATAGAGTTCACATAATCATTACTATCTCCATTCTGACTGTTACAACTAAAAGAGGATTGCTTAGGCTCCCTCATCATTCATCAATAGAAAAGTTTATACTCCTTAAGGGTATCAACATATAGCAAATAATTTTTTTTTTGAAGACTTCAAGTAAGACATCAAATTGAAGAATGTTTCTATTATCTTTCCACTCTCTTCTTCAATCCCTTTTTTTTATACCACATTATGTTTTCCTTTATTTTCCTTTTCTTTTGGTGTAGGTTAAGAAACATAGTTCATTCCTGATCAACTCGAGAGGATGTATATCGAGAATCACACAGAACCATCTCCATGTATTTTCATTTGGGAGTGACAGACAGCCTCAAAATTAAAAGTATCATATTCGTTATTCATAAATCAGCTAACGATGTTCTTTGTTCCATACCTTGACCTCCCAGTAACTCTATGCATATCCAAGAGTGGTCCGAAAAGGCAACTAAGGAAGTATTGATCCACATTCTGGCATTACATCTTGTTTTATGATACTTCTCTTAAAGTCCTCTCTTCATAATGCTAAAGCCACTAACGCCGAATTTTTATTTTCAGGTTATCACCCCAACATCAATGGACGCTTATTGAGAATTCCCACATCAAGGTTTGGCGAAGTAACTTTTCATGCAGGTTATTGGGGATGGATAGAGGATGTGCTAGGCCATCATGTAGATGCTCTTCATCAAGCTAGGATCTATGCAGCAGTCCATGCCTTGCTTTTCACATATGTCTGCCATAAGAATATCTTCCAAACCTTCCTTTAGCTCTAGTGCCCTTCCACGAACACCTTGCACAATGCTACTAGTGAATTTTCAGTTTCTTTATGGGATCTTCGTGTACTTGGTGGATTACCTATCCGTGGAGGTTTCTATGATGAAGTTATCCCTACTATGAAGGAGCTACTTCATGATGACAGACATGCCCCTTCTCTACCACGAAGTTGAAAGCATCTAGTCCTGGCTTATCATATGCTCCCAAAGGACTCTAATGGCGGTCCTATTTTTGATTGGATTAGCTTTTTGTTTAAAGGACCAACCAGACAAAGTCAAGTGTAACACTGGGATCTAATAAATAAAGCACAAAATAGCTAAATTAACTAGGCTACACTCGAAACCAAGGATTTAATCATGCTTTGAATTCAGATTTGGATGAAGGATTACCTTGATTGCTCAAAAATCCAAGGTAGAGTGGAAGAACACTTGAACACTCCAAAGCTGTCTTCCAATGGCTCAACAGCAACTTGGCAACAATTGCCTAATCAAACTACCTCCAAAATTGCTAAAATTTGGACACAACCTCTTCAACACCTCAGGGAGCTCCAGTAAAAAATTCAGCAACAATTGAATCTGGCAAGGTCTAGAAACAAGCCTCTAAAGTTTTTGCCATTGTAGTGGATCTCCAAAAGCTTAGTCATCCAAGTGTCTAATGACAAGATCCACACACCAATGGAAAATCCAAATCACTCCTTAATTAGCTAGAAAATCAAGGAGAGAATAAGATGAAGGTTGGATTTTGGGAGGGAGATGTGAAGAAAGTGTGAAGCCTCAACTCATGAATGAATTACATAAAATTGGAGGGGAAAATGGAATCTAACAACTAGATGTGCAAAGCATGCATTGGCCGCCCACCTCTCTCCTACTTATAGAGAGAGAGGTGTGATGCAAGTTGGCATCACACCTCCCATAAGGTTGGTGCCAACTTGCAAGGCAAGTTGCATGTGTGAAATTCTTAATTTCAGTTGCATTTGAATTTCATTTGGAATCTTCATTTCATCTCATGAAATGTCATCTAAATAAATTCAAATGCAGTTCAAATGAACTCTTTCGTTTTGAATTTCCCTTCAAAATTAATTCTTCACATTAATTAAATTAACCCTTTAATTTAATTAATTGGTCTTGATTTAACTCTTTAAGTCAATTAGCTTAACTCCTTAAGCTAGAAGGTGTCAACTTAACCCCCTTAAGTTACCTTGACCAATTAATAGTCATGTGGCACTAATTAAATTAACTCCTTAATTTAATTAGTCTAACTTAACTCCTCAAATTATTTAGATCAATTTAACAATTAAATTGATCAAGTTAAAATGACCTAAAATTAGTCAATTATTTACCTCCTTAAAATCGGTTAAAAGGAATATTTCTAACTCTTAGAAAATTCCCTTCATCAAATAAGATTTCCAATTGGCTTTTGTGTGTGACCCATTAGGCTCTCCCATTCATTAGACATTGACTCACAATTCTTGTGATATTAAGAATATCGAAATATTCACATTACTTTAAACTCCTTTAAACTAATGACTCAATTCAATTAATCTCCATTAATTGAAGAGTACCTAATTTCCATGGTCGATGTCCAACCTTAAGCCTATGGAGCCCAACTAATTGCTCATGAAATGGAGTAATATCCGACCCTTGGATTTATGCAACGGTAATACAAGTCTATCTGAATTTTAGATGCCCCGTTTCATAAGATTCTAAGACTTGGAATATTTTAAGATCACGACTGTGTAAAGACTTGTTTCATGATCACTACCTAGTACATGACCAAATCCCATAGTCTTGTGTGATCTAAGGGCTTCAACCAAATGCCAGTGAAGTAAAAGTAAGCATAAGATGAAGATGGCCATTTATAATGAATATCATTCAATCAAGATTGTATCATAAATGAAATAGTCTACATGCTAATCTAATTGGGTGTAGGGCACTATTCCAATACCAGATACGCGGAGCCCAAGAGGTCCATCGAGACAAAGATTTCTCACAATCCATGTGAAAGAATTGATGCATCACTTTTGCCTTGCACCAAGGAATATGATGAGTCATTTATGATGTTAGAGGTTAAAGAAAATGTTAGAGGGGAGACCTACTTGGCTGTCTTCCTTTCTTGTTGGTTATACAACTTTGTTCCACCACATCACAAAGCAAATCTAATTCGTTCCACTATCTTCAAGGTTGCTAGTAGAATGGCAAATGATGATAACTTTTCTCTTCCAGTTCCTGTATTGACGGGCATCTATCATGGATTGAGGAATATATCGAATTCACAAAATCTTCATGAGTCTACTTCTATCTATCCCATTCATTATGTTCATAGTTGGATAGGCATGACCTTGGCACTCATTTTTTATCCAAGATTGATGTAGAAGGAGCTGAAATGGTCAAATATGCAGGGGAGAACATGTCCAAGTATTTTGATCTTTCAAAAGCATGAGATTTGTTCCTCAGTATCAACCCTTCTGCCATTTAAAATCTATGCTTATTTCCACGGAAGCAGTTCACAGTAATAGTGGCCCATGCATATTAAATACTTATAAAAACCTTTTTGTGGCTTTATGTTCTAGCTATTTGACATTTTGATGTGGAAAAGAGCATGTCATTAAAGCTTATAGCACTCATCAATTCAGTCGGCAATGTAGATTTTGTCAACACGCCCTGAGCAACTTAAAGAAAGAGATCCTTACTTGTGATTTGCATGAGCTTGTTCGACTTTGGTAGTCATGTACCTTACTGAACACATCTTACATGCTTATCATTCTTGGCAATACTTCTTCCTTTCCATTGGCCACAAAGGAATATACGGATTGGTAGGACAAACACTGAAAGGCTTCACAAACAAAAGATACTAAAATTGTTCTCAAAGTCAATCAAAGAGATATGGAATCAAATTCTGGTCAATCCAATTAACTTAGGGAGAGAGTTGAACAACATGCATATGAGCTTGGGCATCCTAGAAAGAATCCATCTCATCCTAAACAAGCCTTAATGAAAGATCCCAAAAATAACCCAATAGCCTCACCTCTTCAAAATCCTTTTGTTTCAAGGCAAGTTAAAGGAGGGAATTTGGAGCATAAGGAGTATAACATTGCTGACCATACCAAAGTGCCATCTAAAAGACGTTGTAGCTTACTTGAGGTTTCATTCCCCACTGATGCTCCAATGGAAGGAAATGAAATAATTTCCACAATTTCTTGCTCAAATAACGACTCCAATAACCAATGCATACTCAAGAAAAAACCAAAGGTTTTGGATTTAGATAATATCAGTATTAATTCAAATTTCTTTGCACATCTCCCAAGTTCTTCTTTACCTTTGGATGAATTAGCAAAATATGTAAAGTTACTATTATTATTATTTTGTATATCGTGCACATCTATTATTTTCCAATTCTTTGCACTAATCTCTTCTTCTTTTCTTCTTTTTTTTTATAGCTTGCAGATCTTGAAATACCAGTCCCAATTACTTCTGAACGTAGTGTTGGTTTGATAAATGGGGCTAATCCTTTTAACTTGCTTGAAACAACTATTGCTCAACCTCTTGATGATGCATGCAAGCTTCCCATGATACTGCTAATTCCAATAAGCGACCAAAGGTAATATTACCTGAGATTGCAAATGATAAGGTTTTTGCCGAGAAGGACAAGCCCAAAAAGATATTTGAAGCTCTATCTTGGGCACTTCTAGTTGCTAAAGTTTCTGAATTTTGTCCTCGATTTATGAAGCCTAAAGCTGAGAAGATATTACTCAAATTCTATTGGGAATGAATATGCTAAAAAATCATGAAAACTCCATTTGAGCAACTCTTAGAGATAAAATCGACAATTGATGATTTGATCACAGAAATGACATTATTCATAAACAAACATATCATCTTTGGAGAACCACTTGAGATCTTTCTTTGAGGGTGTTTCCAACTACACAAAGGTTAAGTCAAATAATCATCCTAAGAAAACTAGCATCACAAATAGTTGAGGGGAAGGGTGCTAACATGATCGAAAACCTATATGTTGAACATAACTTTAATTGTCCAGCTGGCTAGAGTGGTTTGTGCTTTCTTTCTTCAATTAGTTGTTGAGTCTAGAATTCCTAGCCTAGTCTCAGTAACTTTCTACGTTCATTGATAGCTAGAGAATAAAAAGCTTTTAGGAAGAAGGCAAACTTTACCATCGTAAATAGAGAACAAAATCAATTCCTACCCAGCATTCTGACTTTTTTATAGAGAGAAAGTTGCTTTCCATCTTCAACATGGGAAATGTCTGCTATGGCATAGAATGATCCCTCCGGTAGAGCTTCTTTATAAAAAGGTTTAAGTCAAATTCAATTCAAAAAGAAACACAAGAAACCCATGGAAAGCACTATTTTTTGCACAATAGGATCTTTTTGAGGCCGAGGTAACAGAAAGTGAAAGAGTTGAGGAGATGAATGGCCTCACGGATAAACTTCTTCAAATCTCCAAACAACAAGCAAAATTGAGAACATGACTTGCCGAGTTAAGCAGTAAGAAAGAATTTGCAAATTCATCACTCCATAAGGCAAAAGAAAACTTGTCCATTATTCAGAAAGAAGTGGCCACCAAGAGAAATAAAATTTCAAAACTTAAGACAATCCATTTTTGACAGATCAAGAGGTTGAAATTTTAAAGAGGATGGAGGCACTACTTGAATAATCTCAGAAGGAACTAGTAGCTTTTGATATACTTGCATGAGCACTTAGCTACTTAGCATTTTCTTTCTTTCTTTTTTTTAAGCACTGTTGATGTAAAAGAACACTTGATTACGATATATGTAATAAAAAGGTTGTTCTCTTTTTTTATAAATTCTCCTTGTGCATTCTTTTTTTTTTTATCTAGTATTTCTTTAAATTGATGCCAACTTAAAAAAAAAATTGTATTACATGCCCCCAATAATTGAGTGTGATAAACTTACTTAAGCTCATGAGTAAAATCGGCTATCTAATGAATAGACCTAAGTTATAATTGAACTTGAAAACAATCAAAACTTCTTCCAATGATATGCTTCAACTTGATAAATCATCTAAAATTACTCCAATGATTTGATTGAACTTGGGAAATAAGTCATCCAAATTTGCTCCAATGATATGATTGAACTTGGGAAATCATCAAAACTTAGTCTAGTGATGTGATTGAACTTGATAAACTATCCAAACTTATTCAAATGATGTGATTGAACTTGACAAGCAATCCAAAGTTGTCCAAATGATGTGATTGAACTTGGAAAGTAAGTCATCCACATTTGATCCAATGATATGATTGACTTGGGAAGCCATTCAAACTTATTCCAATGATGTGATTGAACTTGGCAAGCAATCCAAACTTGTTCAAGTGATGTGATTGAACTTGGAAAGTAAGTCATCTAAATTTGCTCAAATGATATGATTGAACTTGGAAAGCCATCCAAACGAACTTCTTTTTTAGTGATGTGATTGAACTTGGGAAATAACTCCCAAGTTGCCTACGTACCCCATCAAGGGGATCAAGTCATTACGTAGTTCAAGTCTTTTCTCATCTAATGCTTCCAATTTCTCGAGTCGACGGCGAACATTATCTTCAGCAGTGAGTCCTTCTTAAATTGCTATACGAAATGAGGATATTTGACTTTCAAGAGGGAGAACAACTTCGACTCCATAAACCAGTGAATACGGAGTAGCCTAGCTAATAGTCTGATAACTTGTCTAATATGCCTAAAGAGATTCCCAAACTTTCTCATGCCAATCTCTTTTTGATTTTGACACTACTTTCTTCAGTAGGTTGTAAAAGGTTTTATTGAATGCCTCTGCTAGACCATTTGCAGTTGCATTATACATAGAAGAGTTGAATTACCTGAATCCAAATTGTGCGCAGATTTTGTCCATCAACTTATTGTAAAAAGGCTTCCCATTATCAGTAATGTTGTAATAAGGCACTCTATACCTAAAAATCATATTACAACAAATGAACTCAACAACAGTTTCTTTCTTCACTTCCTTAGGGGGAATCGCTTCTGCCCACTTGGAAAAATAATATATAGCTGCTAATATGTAAGCATGACTAGCCAATGACTTAGGAGCAATAGGACCTACAACATCAAGACCCCATGCATCCAACGACCATGAAGTAGTTGTGGGATGTAAGGGTTTAGAAGGTTCATGTATAAAGTTAGCATGCATCTGACAAACTTCATACCTTTTTGCATAAATCATACAATCTTTAACCATAGCAGGCCAGTAGTAGCCCATTCTTTTAATATGAAAATAAAGCTTAGGACCCAACTGGTGAGCTCTACAAATTGCAGAGTATGCCTCAGCCATAGCTTTAGTTACTTCTTCACCACTTAAACAGTGTCGATAAATACCTTCATAGATCAACGATACAAAACATCTTTAAATAAAATGAAGCGAGATGGCCTCTGACGTACCTCCATCCTACGACAAGGGTCTTGCGGCAATATCTTGTGCTTTAGATAGTCAATTAGTAATTTCTTCCAAACTTTATCTTCACCAATTGAGACTAATATGGCATTTGCATCTTCACGATCAAGCACAATGGGTGAAGGCACAATCAATCTGTTATACACTAGGATATTTCTCATTTTTCCTTCAAAAAGGGCCAAAATAATAGCCATGTTAGCCAGTGCATCTGCCATTTTATTTCCTTCCCGGGATGTGACTAAGGACAACACTTTCAAATTTCTTCAACAGACAAAAGGTTAGTTGAAAGTAAGGAATAAAATCTTTCTTTTTAACTTCATAAATATTTAAAAGTTGATTAATAACCAATTTTGAATCATCATAGACTTCAACTTCTAAAATCTCTATTTCAAATGTCATTTGAAGCCCAATAATCAAAGCCTGATACTTTTCAACATTATTAGGGTACAATTCATTTAACACAATGGAATATGACAAAACTTGTCTTTTTGGTGAAACAAAAACGATCCCTACTCCCGTTCCATTAGACCTAGCTACTCTGTCAAATAACATTGTCCATGCTGACAAGATCTTAACGAATAGGGCATCCTCATCAGGTAATTCATTGGATACTTCCTATTCTATAGGAATGGGGGTGATCTGCCAGGAAATTAGCAAGAGCTTGTCCTTTAATAGCTTTTTGAGGCACATATGTGATCTCATACTGATTGAATACAACAGGCCACTTAGCCAATCTTTCTGAAAGTACTGGTCTTGACATCACAAATTTGACAGGATCAGCACGTAAGATGAGTCGGATGGGATATGCCTTAAAATAGTACTTTAACTTTCTGATTGCATAAAATAATGCAAGGCAAATCTTCTCAACATGGAAGTATTTCAACTCATTCTCAGTTAAGGCTCTACTCAGATAATATAAAGCTTTCTCATTTCCTTCATTATTTGCTTGAGCCATTAGAGCACCAATTAACTGCTCTTGTGCTGCAATGTACAATATCAATGGTTTTCCAAGCGTAGGAGCTCCCAAAACTAGTGGATTCATGAAGTACTTTTTTATGCTCTCAAAAGAATTTTTCATACCCTTTATCCCATACGAAATGAGCATCTTTATTCATCAAATGATTAAATGGTTGGCATATTCCTACCAAATTTGATATGAACTTCTTATAAATGTAAGATTGCCTTGTAAACTGTGCAATTCTTCAAGATTCCTTAGTGGTGGCATCTTCTAGATAGCATCGATTTTAGTAGGATCAACTTCAATTCCACGATGTCGAACTATGAAGCCAAGGAACTTGCCAGATGTGACACCAAAACCACACTTGAGCGAGTTCATCTTCAAGTTGTATTTCCTCAGTCGATCAAATACCATGTGGAGTTCCTCCAAGTGATTCTTTCTTTCCTTAATCTTGACCACGAGATCATTAACACAGTACTCTACCTTTGTATGTAGCATATCATCGATGCATAGCTCGTTGAAAAGTTGAACCTGCATTTTTCAACCCAAAAGGCATCATCTTGTAACAATAAATACCCTTTAGTGTGCGAAAAGTCGTACACTCCTCATCTTGTGGTGACATTCTGATTTGATTATACCCAAAGGATCTATATATGAAACATAAAGTTTCATGTCCAGTGGTTGCATGAACCATAAGTTCAATAATAAGTAATGGATAATCAACCTTTGGACATACCTTATTCAAATCTCGAAAATCAATGCAAATGCGTATCTGACCATTCTTTTTCTTGACTGGCATGATGCTAGAGATCAAAGTCAAATATCTAACTTCTCTAATAAATCCTGCATCAATAGCTTGATGACTTCAACTTTAATTTGAGGGATGAGCTCCGAGCGAAGCATTCGCTGCGACTGCTTTATTGGACGAGACCCATAGTTTATGCCAAGGTGATGAATTGCAACTTTTGGGTCCAATCTTGGCATTTCATTGTATGTCCAAGCAAAGACATCCTTATACTTGCTCAAGATTTTGAAATATTGTTCCTCCTCTTCAGGATTTAGAAGCTTGCTGACAAATATGGGACAGAGCTCTCTATTATGCTAAGATTCAACTCATTGAGTTCATCAACAATTGCCTTTCCACCATCTTCGAGTTGTGGATGAGCTTTTCAGACTTCATCTTCAGGAATTTCTAAATGAGGCTCTTCATCAACAGCGATATGTTTACATGTGTGTAACTCGTCATTTTCTTCATCATATGGATGTTCAATCTCAACAACTCTAATTCTCTAGAATGTAATGCTCCATTTGCTTTTGAAACAAGGATAGGCACCATTATCTATGCTAGCTAGTTTGTAGCTTGTATAAAACCACTGCTACCAATCATTGAATTCTTCAAGACATGGATCATGTGATGCTGGATTTAGCTCCTCTTTAACACTTGTGTAATTAGAGTCGATGGTGATTTCTACATCATCCTCATCTATACCATTTTCTCTTCATGAATGTTTTAAGATGCACTGCTTTATTTTCACAAGTCTATCTATATTGATGACTAGGATTGCAAATTTGGCTCCAATTGATTAACATAAGCAAAGAGTCTGAACTTCATTTTTTGACTCCAACATATCAATCTTGTCATCAACATTCATTTTTCTTGCTTTTATTGCAGTATTATTTCCAAGTCGATTGAACCTAAACCTCTCAGACGTGGACCTGTATTAACCATGCTTTGATCTTTAGCACCAAGTCTTTTAAAGATAGAAGGACAGGTAGTCGGAGTACTAAGACGAACAAATACAGAAGCTCGATGATTATTCTATTTTTGCTCTTCTTGCTTCAAATGATCTTATGGAAATATATTGGACATTGGTATACTTATCGTTCTTCATCACACATATCCTAACCAGTTCTGCAACTTTAAATCCCAAGCTAACTTTTGACTATTAAACATGAAATCCCTATCTCGTTAGTTTCTGTTGTGCTTCACTGAGTCCATGAACTTTTTCTCTAGTTAACTCAGGTTTACGCTCACCTAGATTGGGTGGATTAGCAAAGTCATAGCTAGATTATTCATGCAACTTGTATGCCTTATGATCAAATGTCCCCTCGAATTCTTTATGAGAGACCCCTACAACAGATGGTCCATTATGGGTTGATGCGCTTATGCCAACAATAGGTATGGTCAACTCCTTCATCAAAGTTTGACAGTCGTTTGATTCTACCATCTTTAATTGGCTTTGAGCAGCATCATTTGGCTCAATGCATACTACAAGTGGAATTTATCTGTTCTCTTGATATGACTATGGTGAATATCAAAAGATTGGTAAGCTGGACTCATCACCGCGTTCGTATTTTTTGCTTGTCAAACCTCAGTAATTGTTAGTTTACTCAAATCTTCAGAATAGTCTTGTATCTCTTCAATGAAGTAGTTATCTGTAGCCTTTGCAGGTACTAAGTCAGGATCCAATTAAAGTTTAGCATCTACGAAGTATGATTCAACTTCAGTAAATGGCTTCACATCTGCATCAACTTTCATAGCTTCTCCATTTTTTTGAATACTTGAAGTATTGATGAAGAGTGGAAGATATCACTATGTTCTCATGAAGCCACGACCATCCCAAAAGTAGATGGTAGGAAGTCCTTGCATCAATGACATGAAACAAAGTAGTTGCTTCCAACTCCCCAATTGTGAGGTCTAGACGAATCATACAAATAGCTCGTTGGCCTCCTTCATTGAAACCTTTAATACTTAGGCGGCTACATGCTAGTTCTTCAATAGAAATTCCCAAATTTTTCATGGTTGGTTTGGGCATAATATTGACAGCAAATCCTCCATGAATATTAGTACTTGTGTAATTAAAGCTGGTGGTGATTTCTACTTCATCCTCACCTACATCATTCTCTCTACATCATTCTCTCTACATTAATGTTTTAAGATGCGCTGCTTTATTTTCATAGGTCTGTCCATATTAATGACTATGATTGCATATTTGGCTCCATTTGATTGACATAACTGAAGAGTTCGACCTTTATTTTTTGACTCCAACATATCAATCTTGTTGTCAACATTCATTTTTCTTGTGTTTGTTGTAGCATTATTTTCGAGTCGATTGAACACAGAACCTCTCAAACGTGGACCTATATTAAGCCTGCTTTGATCTTTAGAACCAAGCCTTTTAAAGATAGAAGGACATGTAGTCGGAGCACTAGGATGATCAAATACAAAAGTTCGATGATTATTTTGTTTTTGCTCTTCTTGCTTCACATGATCTTGTAGAAATATGTTGGACATTGGCACACTTATCCTTCTTCGTCACACATATCCTAACTAATTATGCAACTTTAAATCCCAAGCCAACCCTTGACTATTCAACATAAAATCCCTGTCTCCTTAGTTTTTATTGTGCTTTACTACGTCCATGAACATTTTCTCCAGTTAACTCAAGCTTAAGCTCACCTAAATTAGGTGGATTAGCAAAGTCATAGCCAGATTTTTCAAGCAACCTATACACCTTATGATCAAATGTCCCCTCAAATTCTTTGTGAGAGGCCCCTACAACAGATGGTCCATTATGGGTTGATGAGCTTATGCCAACAGTAGGTATGGTCAACTCCTTTGTCAAAGTTTGACAGTTGTTTGATTCTATAATCTTTAATTAGCTTTGAGCAGCATCATTTGGCTCAATGCATACTCCAAGTGGAATTTGTCTGTTCTCTTGATATGACTGTGGTCTATATCGAAAGATTGGTAAGCTGGACTCATCACCGCACTCGTATTTTTTGCTTGTCAAACCTCAGTAATTGTCAGTTTACTCAAATCTTCAAAACAGTCTTGTCTCTCTTCAATGAAATAGTTGTCTGGAGCCTTTGTAGGTTGCACTTCGCTTACTAAGTCAGGATCTAAATAAAGTTTAGCATCTGCAAAGTATGATTCAACTTCAGTAAATGGCTTCACATCTGCATCAACTTTCATAACTTCTCCATTTTTTGAATACTTGAAGCATTGATGAAGAGTGGAAAGTATCACCCTATTCTCATGAAGCCTCGACCGTCCCAAAAGTGGATGGTAGGAAGTCCTTGCATCAATGACATGAAACAAAGTAGTTGCTTCCAACTCCCTGATTGTAAGGTCTAGATGAATCATACCAATGGCTCGTTGGCCTCCTTCATTGAAATTTTGAATACTTAGGCGGCTACATACTAGTTCTTCAACGTAAATTCCCAAATTTTTCATGGTAGATTTTGGCATGATATTGATAGCAGATCCTCTGTGAATATTAGCACTTGTGTAATTAGAGCTGGTGGTGATTTCTACTTCATCCTTATCCTACATCATTCTTTCTACATGAATGTTTTAAGATGTGCTGCTTTATTTTCACAAGTCTATCCTTATTGATGACTAGAATTGCAGATTTAGCTCCATTTGATTGACATAAGTGAAGAATCCAACCCTTATTTTTCAACTGCAACATATCAATCTTGTTGCCAACATTCATTTTTTTTGCTTTTGTTGTAGCATTATTTTCGAGTCAATTGAACACAGAACCTCTCACACGTGGACTTGTATTAAGCCTCTTTTGACCTTTAGCACCATGTCTTTTAAAGATAGAAGGACAAGTAGTCGGAGTACTGAGACGATCAAATACGGAAGCTCGATGATTATTCTATTTTTTCTCTTTTTGCTTCATATGATCTTGCAAAAATATGTTGGACTTTAGCACACTTATCCTAACTAATTCTGCAACTTTAAATCCCTTGCTAACCCTTGACTATTCAACATAAAATCCCTATCTCCTTAGTTTTTGTTGTGCTTCACTAAGTCCATGAACTTTTTCTCCAGTTAACTCAAGTTTAAGCTCACCTAGATTGGGTGGATTAGCAAAGTCATAGCCAAATTTTTCAAGCAAGTTATACGCCTTATGATCTAATGTCCCCTCTAACGCTTTGTGAGAGACCCCTACAAGAGATGGTCTATTATGGGTTAATGAGCTTATACCACAATAGGTATGGTCAACTCCTTCGTCAAAGTTTGACAGTCGCTTGATTCTTCCATCTTTAATTGGCTATGAGTAGTATCATTTGGCTCAATACATACTCTAAGTGGAATTTATCTATTCTCTTGATATGACTGTGGTGTATATCGAAAGATTGGTAAGCTTGACTCATCACTGCACTCGCATTTTTTGCTTGTCAAACCTTAGTAATTGTCAGTTTACTTAAATCTTCAGAACAATCTTGTCTACCTTCAATAAAATGGTTGCCTGGGGCCTTTACAGGTTGTACTTCACTTACTAAGTGAGGATCCAGATAAAGTTTAGCATCAGAGAAGTCTGATTCAACTTCAGTAAATGGCTTCACATCTGCATCAACTTTCATAACCTCTCCATTTTTTGAACACTTGAAGCATTGATGAAGAGTGGAAGGTATCACCCTATTCTCATGAAGCCACGGCCGTCCCAAAAATGGATGGCAGGAAGTCCTTGCATCAATGATGTGAAACAAAGTACTTGCTACCAACTCCCCAATTGTGAGATCTAGATGGATCATACCAATAGTTTGTTGGCCTCCTTGATTGAAACCTTGAATAGTTAAGCGGCTGCGTGCAAGTTCTTCAATAGAAATTTCCAAATTTTTCATGGTAGATATTGGCATGATATTGACAGTAGATCCTCCGTCAATGAGTAAGCGGTTAACCTTATGCTCATGCATAAACCTTGAAACAAAAAGCGGCCTATTGTGAGATCTTGACCCTAGCAGCAAATCCTTGTTCGTAAAAGCAATGGCTGTACAACAGGAAATAGAGTGTTGGTTTTTAGTTTCACAAGATATAGCATATACTGTTTCAACTCTTTGATCAAAAAATCCTGTAGGAAAATAATCTTTCAAAGTCACTTGGCTCCTTTTGTAACCTATCAATGAATTTACTAGCTTGCCATTTGTAGCTTTTAGGCTCTTCATCATCCTTGGTTGAGGGCATCGGCTACATGCGAGACCTTTAATGCCAATAGACGAGATTGATTAACACATCGTCTTTTCCTTCATCGGCACGTCACAAGAATCCACTCACGTCTATCTTCAGTTTTAGTAGTAGAACTTGTTTCCAACTTAGTCACTTCATCAATAAATTGAGTCTCCACTAGCACTGGATCTAAACTTCCAAAGTGAAGCAATGTTGACGCCCCCATGAGTGAAGATGAAAAGACATTGTCTTTGCTTGTAACATATGTGGTATCTGCTACAATTTTAGCGCTAGCAAGGTTTGACCCAACAACATCTTCTGTATCAAGAATTATCTTTCCATCTCTTGCCAATGTCATGACTTTATCCTTGAAGACAAAATATTTCTCTATTGGATGGCCGACAACTTGATGATGCTTGCAATATTTTGGATCGTTCACCTTTCCAGCTTCTTCAGGACGTTTTCATTCTAGCAATTCAATCAACTTCCTTATCAATAATTCATCAAAGATATGAGAAACATCATAATTTAGAAATGGACAATCATTCTCCTCCTCTATTTCTTTTAGTATTTTCTTGCCTATTGAAATGCATTGATCTTTAGTTTTCTCAATAGTTTTTTTATCACTTGTCGAAGTTTTATAGAGGCTGTCTTGATCGCCATAGATTCCTTAGTAGTAGCTTTGGCATATTTTTCACTCTGCTTTGAATCTTTCTTTTCTTTCTTCTGGTCTTCAACGAGAATTTCAACCCCGCGATTAGCAATGCTAAGCTCTATATCGTGGGCATAAGTGGCTAATTCCTCAAAAGTGCGAGGCTTGATTCCTTGAAGAATGTAGAGAAGTCCCTAGTGCATACCTTAAATACACATCTCCACCACAGACATCTCTGAGAGTCTACCCTTGCAATTCAAACTTAATGCACGCTAACGATTGATGTAGTCTACCACCTGCTCATCCTTTCATTGTTTAGCATTGGTAAGCTCAATCATGCTCACAGTCTAGCACGTACTATAGAAGCAATTCAAAAATTCCCTTTCTATTTGATCCCATTTATCGATGGATTCATGTTCTAAGTCGATGTACCAGTCGAAGGCGTTTCCTTTCAATGAATGCATGAACAATTTCATAAGAAGATCACCATAGTCCCTGCATTGTTGCATGTCTCTATGAATTGGGTCACATGCTATTTTGGATTTCCCTTCCCATTAAACTGCTGGAATTTTGGTGGTTGATATCTATCGGCATTCTCAGCAAGTCAATCCTCTTTGTATAGGGCTTTGAATACACAATAGAACTTTGAGAAGGCATGCCACACTGAGCTTTAATAGTATTGGTGATCATGTCCTGCAATTGCTGAACAGACAGTATAGCAATAGAAGTTGCAGAGTGATTGATCTTTCGATCAGCTTCTCGCTTGTAAGGTATCTCCTCGACTTGTTTCTGCACCAGTGTATGGCTAAGGGAAGATTGATGGTTGTAACTAAATCCTCCAAGATGGGAGTATTCCTGTTTGTTCATGAGTTTTGCAATTTGTGGATCTTTCTCTTCTACAATCTTTTGGAGGTCAACTATAGCTTGAGCCATCCGAGCAAGTTGTTCATCCATTATTGTCGTTGTAGCTGGCAACTCAGCAAAAGGCAATATCTTGGGATTTGTTTCCCTTGGACTTCTACAGTCAGAATCATTAGATGGAAAGAAATCAGTATTCTTGCCCCCCAGTCATGGGCTAATTAACTGATTAAATACCAGGGTCAGCAGCATCTTTCTTGGCCAACGCAAGTTGGTTGCTCTTAGGTGCTATTAAGTGGTTGCAAATATCTTCAAAATTCAAATGAGAGAAAGAGATGAGGGGTAGATGAAGGTCCTACCAAGCATGCTAGAAATGTTTTCACACAAATTTCGTTGTCTACAAAAATTAAATCACAAGCAAAGAAAAAATAATGGACAAATTGGATTTATATTAAAGAATAAAAGAGAATTACAATTTACTAGAGAAAAAATAAATCCCCTAACAAAACTAATCCCCTTATTCTTCTCTCAATATATGATCCAAGAGCTTGAAGCTTATTCTTGGATATAAAGTGTAGTATCCTTTGACTTGATAAAAGAATACTACGGAATTTCTTTGAACTCGAACCTTGACTCCAAGATCAAAGGACTTGATGCTTTGAAGAGGTATAAGATCTTCGTGGTAGCAATACTTCACCACAATAGAAACTTGAAGATTGAAAACTTGAGTCTTGGACTTGAGCCTTGCAGACTTAGAACTTGGATTCGAGAATATGTGTATGTGAATATATGAGAATATGTGTGAGTGTCTGAACACTCCTTTAGATAGGTGTTTAATAGGAAAGTAACAAATAACTTAGACTTCTTTGATAGTTATCTCTTTGATACACATGTTAGAAGATAACATCAAATATTTTGACTTGATTGATCCATGCACATAGATATGCCACGTGTCATAACTTGGTTAGCTTGAGATTGCTAGGCCATCAAACTTGATTTGATTGGTTGTACCTCTTTATCTTGACACTTGTCAATATTTGATTTTTATAAAATAAATATTAAAATATTAATTAAAATTAACTATTTATCTTTTGAAATTAAATTTAACACATCCCAAAATATAAATAGAAAATTTTTAATTAATAACTAATATATTATTTTACACTTGTCACTTTTCAATTGACACAAAATTAATTTGCCAACAAATATTAATAAAATCACAACATCAAGAAAAAAACAAATTCAAGACTTATAAATCCCATATATTCAAAGACAAACAAAAAAAATTATAAAATAAAATAACTTTTATCAATGTAAAAAATTATAAATAATATAAAATATATTTTAATATTTTATCAATGTTATTTGCTTTCTTATGTTCTCAATATTAATTTAAAATTAAAGTTCTTATGGCCAACTTAGGATTTTAATTTTTATATTACTTAAAAATATCAACATGCAGTACTTTTTTATTTCAATTAATTATGTTATTTATTTTCAATATTATTTTCAAATATTTGTGTATGTTCACAGAAGAATTTATCTTTGATATTAAAGTTTTATTTTACTATTATTTTAGTTGCATTTCTCTCAACTTATCTAGATTGAAAAAAATTGTATATACTTTATATTTGAATAATGTGCACTACAAGAGAAAAAGCTTTCAAAGACTGAAAAATCCATCTTTGAAACTAACTTTTCCATCTCTCAATATGTGGATGATACCTTCATTTGTAAATTAGTAGACGAAAAAATAATCCATCGGTAACTTTTTCAGACGGAAATTCTCTATCTCAAAATCGTCGAAACAAGCAATATGATGATTTAGTTAATAAGGTGAATCTGTTTTTAATTATATCTTTAATCCGTCACAAATTCGTCTCTAATTTTGTCAGAATTCTGTTGGTAAATTTGTTTCTAAATTCATCACTAATCTGTCTTAAGTCCGTCTGTAAAAGTGTGTGTTTGAGATTGAAATATGTCTCTATCCTGTCTCAAAGCCATCTAGAACCTTTGTCTCAATTCCATAGGTAAATATGTCTTTAAATTCATCTCTAATTTGTCTTAAATCCATATTTAAATATACACAAATTTGTCTCAAAACTATCTCAAATATATCTTTATTTTTGTCATATTTCTATCGGTAAATGTGTCTTTAAATCTATCTCTAATTCATCTTAAATCCATCTACAAATATAACTTCTTGATAATTCATCTTTAAATTGTCTTAAGTCTATCTTTATTTTTTTCATATTTCTGTCATTGAACTTGTCTTTAAATCCATTTCTAATCTATCTTAATTCCATCTATAAAAGTATCTATATTAAATTTAAATTCCGTCTTTAATTTGTCTATAATTTTGTCATATTTCTGTCAATAATTATGTCTCTTATATCATTTACAATAATAATTCATATTTCAATTATCTTCAATTCCTCTTTAAATTTATGTCTAATCATATTTAATGCCAAAGTCAAAAAAATCCCTACATACAACTACACTAATATCATAGAAAGCAATCAAAGATATAATATTAGTAAAGAAAAACCTCATAACATTCAAAGAAGAGGATGAGTGAAAGCATTGCAAAAAGTACCCTATGCTAGGAGTTATAAAATAAAGAAGTATCATAGTATGATATAAATAGCTTCTAAAAGATTAAGGATAAGAAAATAGACAACATTTAAGAACTACTTCCCACCAAATTGTTGTGGCACTCGTGCTCCAGATCTTCCAGGCATATGGTGGTTAGTGTACCTCACCTCTTGAAATATTTTGCTTAGTATCCCCTATAACATTTTCTTCTTTTTTTCTACCCTCCTCAAGAGCCTGTTCTAGCCCAATCTTTCCTCTTCCCTTCTCTTCTTTTCCTCTTCATCTTTTCTCTTAGCTTCTTCCACCATCTTAACATTAGTAGCACGTATATCTTCCACTACTTTTGATAGCTCAGCAATCTTGTTATCAATGCCAGGGCCAATATGTGATTGTGATGCGTTGCTGTGTGGTACTCCTTCAGAAAAATGGTTCATCGCAATTCCATACACTCATCCTTTAGATGGGCCACCAATTATTTCACAATAATCAGAAAAATCAAATGTAGGCTGTGTGGAGTGATCAATACAATTCCTTTTGGCTCTATACTCTTCCTACACAAAAAGCAAGATGAATGTAGATAGTCAAGTATAACCACAATGTTTTTGCATAAAAAGAAATTGAATAGAAAAATAAGCGTATATCTTTAGCTTCCATACGTATCACAAGTAAGAAACCTATATCAATTTCTTGGTGAGCTAACTCGTAACACTCAAGAATGATTTATTAACAATGTCCAAATTGAGAACTAATTACATTACTTTACTATAATAAATAAAAAACTTTGGGTAAAATTTCATTTTTCGTCCTATAACTCTTTGCCTAACTTGTATTTTTGCCCTATATCTTCAAAAATTACAATTTTAATCCAATACGTAACAAAAAATTGACTATTTTAGTCCTCCGACCAAAAATCCATAGGAAAAAGCTAATGTGGCTCGCCAAAGTGTGCCAATTTTGAATTTTTTGTTGTGTGGGCAAAAATCCAGTAGACATGGCTTCATTGGTTGGAAGTAGAAATACAAAAAAATGCCAACTATATATATATACATATATTTATTTATTTATTTATCTAAATATAGACATATATATATTTATCTAAATATAGACATATATATATTTATTTATGTAAATAGTCATTTATATATACATATATACATACATTACCACCTATCTCCCCCCACCAACAAGATGCCGCCGGCCATGGCAACCATGAGCCAGGCGCCGCTGGCCACTTGGACAGGCCTACCATGGCCATGGCCAGAGGCCGCCCGCCCAGATCTAGGCGATCTGGACGCAGGGCAGGTGGCGGCCATGGCTGGCGGTCAGCCTATCCAGATCTGAGCAGGCTTACCACCGGCCATGGCAGCCACATGGTGGTTGGCGATGGTGGATGGGGGGTTGATGGTGGAGAAAGAACTTTATTTATTTATTTTTTTTAGTTTTTTACTTTTAATTTATTTTTTTAATTTGTATATAAAATTAATTAAATTATTTTAATAATGTAAGTTGAAATTATATTATTAATATAGTATATTAGATTTTTATTTCTTAATTAGTGAATAATCATAAGTTATAATTATATTTATATAAATATATCAATTTATATATAATATGTGTGTATATATATTTATATGTGGGTCATATAAATTATATCACATATTTGAAACTTAATTGGGGGGGAGTGGGGTGGGGTTAGGAATTTTAATTTATGTTTAAATTTAATTAAATTATTTTAAATATGTGAGTTAAAATAATATTGTTAATGGCAAATTAGGGGAATGTTAGGTTATGTTTTTTTTGTGTAATTTTATTATATGTTTATTTTTGGGAGAATGAATTATTGGAGAATGTGAAAGTTGTGTTGGGGAATGTGTTGGTTTTTGGTTATGTTTTGGGGAATACTTAAAAATTAATTTTAGAGAATTTTGGTATGTTTGTTAATGTTTTGGGGGGAGAATGACGATTTTTGGGGGAAAAAAAATTGTGTTTTGGAGGAAAAATGACAATATGTAATATATAAATATGTATATATAGATGTGTATCTACATATGTGTGTATATATAAATTAGATCATATATTTGAAATTACGAAAAAAAGAAAAGAAAAAACATGTATGTTGCCAACTATGCAAGAAAAAGACAAAAAATTTCTACTAGGCAGTTCAACATAGCAAAAACTCTATGCTGCCACGCCTAGTGAGCCACGTTAGCTTTTCCGGCAACTTTCGCCGGCTCCGGCCAAAAAAGGACTAAAACGGCCAATTTTTTGTTATTTATAGGACTAAAATTGTAATTTTTGAAGATATAGGGCAAAAATGCAAGTTAGACAAAATTATAAAACGAAAAATGAAATTTTGCCAAAAATTTCATAAGTAATGAGAACTTAAGTTCAACTACCATTATTTGAAGTCAATGTCAAGCAGGTTAGTTGTCATGTATAGCATGTTATTATATAATATATTGTATAGATAGATATAGCATGATTCAAATTACCAACCAAAAGTGCATTTGATGCTCCTCGTTGTTTCTAATAGTCACAATTCCCAAAGGAGAGAAAAGGATATGCTTAGAATTAGACATGCACATTTTAACTCAATTATATTTAAAATAACTATTACTTTACTAAACAAGTATAGGAGAAAAAATTACCTTTCAAAAGGATACATCCATCGATATTGCACCGGTCCACCAACCTTTGCTTCATATGCAAGATGAATAGACAAATGCTCCACGGAATTAAAGAACCCTGGTTGAAAATTTTTCTCGAGTTTGCACAAAATCTCGACAATATTCTTTTCAAGCTATTACATATGCTCTACGTGTAACGTAGTTGTGCATATGTCTCTAAAGAAGTTTCTGAGCTCTGCTAATGCTTCCCAAATTGGTTTTGGATGTAAGTCTCGAAATGCAATTGGGACTAACCTTTGCATAAATACATAACAATCATGACTCTTTATCCCATAAAACTTACTTTCGTTCTCATTCACGCAACGGGATATATTTGAGGAATATCCATCAGGAAATTTTAAGGATTTTGCCCAAGCACACACCTCCTTTATTTGTTCTTTCATCAATGTGTAAGGTGCTTTAAGCTTGTAGACTTTCCCATTTGTATCCTCAAGTAAATGCAACTTAGGACTAAATCTTTCCAAGCCTTAGCATTGTCTTTTGTTTTGTCTTTCACATCTATTACAGTATTAAAAATATTATCAAAGACATTCTTCTCAATATGCATTACATCTAAGTTATGCCAAATCAAATTTTTGTGCCAATAAGGTAAATCCCAAAAATTACTTTTCTTGACCCAATTATGTCTTTTACGAAAGCCCTCAATAATTTTTGCACCACAAGATGAGTTGCCAAAGGTAATATCAAGAAGTTCTTCGACTCTTTGATGTATTTCTTCACCACTTAAGACAGAAGGTGGTGGATCATTTTCAACTCTACCCTTGCAAAACTTATATGCTTGTTTTCTGTATGGATGATCGAAAGGCAAGAATTGATTATGACAATCAAACCAAGAAAACTTTCTTCCAAACTGAAGTTTGAGAGACTTTGTGTTTTCCATACAGTAAGGACATGCCAAGTGACCATGGGTACTCCACCCGAACAACATTACATTTGCAGGAAAGTCAATAATTGTCCACATAAGTACAGCTCTCATTTGAAAGTTTTGTTTGCTGCAAACATCATAAGTTTCAACCCCAGTATTCCACAATATTTTCAATCCATCTATCAAGGGACGTAAAAACACATCAAGATTCTTTCATGGACTCTTTAGGCCTAGAATTACCATATTAAGAAACATGAATGGCTTTTGCATACACATCTATGGAGGAAGATTGAACATTGTAATAATTACAGGTCAACAAGAATATGGTGTATTAGAATGACCAAACGGACTAAAGCCATCCGTGCATAGCCCAAGGCGTACATTGAGTGGATCAGATGCAAATGATGGATAAGTGTGATTAAAGTGATTCCACGCCTCACTATGAACTGGATGTGCCATACTTCCACTTTCACAGTGATTTTTAGTATCCCAAGTCATGTGCTCGCATGTAAATTTAGATGCATATAGTCTTTTAAGTCTAGGGATCAACGGCAAGTAGCGTAGAACTTTGTAAGGCACCTTTTTTCGAGCTCCCAGCTTCCTCATCTTATATCGAGGATGACTACAAACATAGCATTCTTCAAGGTGCTTGTGCTCTTTGTAATATAATATACAATTATTCTCACAAGCATCAATTTTCTCGTATCCAAGCCTAAGATTTCCCAATTATTTTTTAGTCTTGTACAAGTTTTCAAGTAACTTTTCACTTTTCGGCAACATACTTTTGATGATTAACATAAGTCGATCATATAAAGCCTCCGGCATATTGTATTCTGACTTGAGATTTAACAATTGGGAAAAAACAGATAATTTGGAATGATTTTTACATCCATCCTATAATGGCTCATCTACATCTCTCAACAAGTCAAAGAATTTGAAATGTAAAAATAATGGCTCATCTACATCTCTCAACAAGGCAAAATTCAAAAACTCCTAAACCCCCACCACAAATGTATAATCAAGATAACCATCCTTATCAAGACGATGGTACATCCAACTACGGTCAGAAGACATGTATATTGCATTTTTTGGCAATTGTGCAAAGATTAGGTTGTAACAAAAATAATGTATCAATTCATTTTTAATAGAAAGTCATTAGATTGGATACGATTAGAGCATGATTTTTTGGGCCTATGTAAGATATTATCCTACTCATTGACAGGTGTAAATCAAAGTCATGTAAAAAAAAATTATACCAAATATGTTTACCAGGTTCTACTAAATATTGGTAAAAGCAATAATCTAGCAAATCCTTTCTCTAAACTTTATTACAAATACTACTTAATCAACCCATAAAAAATTAAAACAGTTAGAAATAAGAGGTACTTGCAAATTAGAAAAGGAATAAAATAATAATTTCTTAATGTAGTGACATTTTATATGGAAATTCACAATAAAATAATAATTTTTTAATGTACTCACAACCACATATATTGCTTTTCAATTAATTACAGCATGTGCTCATAAGTACGAATTCTATGATCCCTAATTTTCAATCACATCCACACTGACAATACCAATTGCCACCATATAAAATCATAGAGAATTCAAATTACAAAAGAAAAAATGACACATAAAATTCATTGAGCAAACTAAAAGCAATAAAAGTCTAAACTACTCACCAAAAATGAAAGCAGATTAAAATCATCCTTAAAAATAGTTTGTCTAATTTTATTCTCATTTTACTATTTTATGTTGGAAAGAAAAGTGGGTAATAATTTTAATTTCTATAAAAAAACTATAAAAGTATTAAAAATCTTAAAAGATAATTCAATATATTAAAACAATAGAAAATCGAATGTAGAAGGCATAACATACAAGTAAAAGTATCTACATGATATCTCTTAAGATAGAAGAAAATAGAAAGTATTATTTTTCAAAAAATATTAGAATGAAATGTAAGGAAATAAGATTTTTTTTTATTGTTTTTAAATAAAATAAAAACCTAACAAATGACTCTACAAGTTTAGGAAAATGATAAATATATAAAAGATTGCATAAGTATATAACTTGATGTTAGAAGTTGATAAATCCTTCATACACGATACTCCGCATGAAAGAAGGGAACTTGGATGCTATTTGTAATAGGTATAAAATAGTTTTTCATTGTATTTACAAAATCTTCTTGATAGTATTTTGAGGTAAGCATGTTTCTCCGTGTGGAGTGTGTTAATGTGGATAATCTCATGGAAAATTCCTTCCCAAACTTAGTCCGAGGATGAAGTTGCATGCATGTATAAGCAAAGATAGATTTTGGTAGTTATCATGTGGAGCCCCTAATGCCACATCTCACCATGTATCTCATTCAAGAAACAACAATCCCAAAGTTCAAAACTTAGCAACCCCATAGCAAGAAGTATGATCCACGTATACATTTGAAAACAAATAGGTAGCAATTTTTCTAGTAAATAACATAGTCTTTTAAGAAGTACCACAAATACCTTCAAAGATTCACAAATCAAAAATTTACCTGTCTAATGATAAAAGAAATTCTTCTCTAGAAGATGCAATCTTTAATCATTGGTGAGCAAATGTCCTCTTCAATAACTACAGATGTTGTAAAAAGAAACCATAAACAAATAAATTCTATTATAACATTAAACCAATTCAATTCAATATTGTACATAAATATAGTAAAAATATTTAATTATAATGAATATAATCTACTCATACCTCATTAATAGATTAAGAGCACGTTTTCGCTTTTTTTTCACTTTTTTAATATAGGAAAATATTAAAAAAACTCAAAATAGCATCGTACTTTCATATCCCCAAACTAATACAATCATTATTTTGGAATCTCCCCCACTCCCCTTGCCACTTTCTTCTGACATATTTATCTCTTCATTCCACACTTTTGTCTCCATGTAATCAATTAAAACACCCACCAAAAACTTAGAGAAAGGAGAAATAACTCACTCTTCTGATTTTCTATTTTATAAATATAAAACTTCAAAGTTCAAATCATAAACACAATACTAATCATGGCTTCCCTTCTCCATTCCACGAATTTTTTCTTTCTCATTCTCATAAAAGGAAAAAAAAAAAAAAACTAATTACTTACAGGATCAAACCCAAACCGGTTTCAAGAATCAAACCTAAACCAATGAAACCATAAATTGATGTTTCTTCTTCAACAAATTTCAAAGAGATGAAATTTAGTTTGGGCAAAGTTTTCTTGAGATTGAAAGATGAGAAATCCGTACAGCCGTGAAGATCAGAATATCCAAACCCTTATTCAATGGGAGAAAAGAGAAGCTGTAAAATCATGAAAAAAGGATTCATATGTAAACCCTAATGGTAAATTTAGGAGGGAAATCAAGGAGGGTGGAGGGAAGAAAATTTTGGAAATTAAAAGGTAATTAATTAATATTTATAAGGCAAAAATGTATTATTATAGATTTTACTTTTTTTAGAAAAAAATGTTAATGTTATGGCATGTAAGTATTAGAATTCACATATTTAATTAGAATAATAAAATTATCATTAATAACTATAGTAGTTAAAGTTTCTAAAATAACAATATTAATAATATATAATAAAAGAAAAGACTAATTTAAATATAAGTTAGACAATTATTTACATTTATCCAAGTAGATTGCAAGCTTCATGAGTTATTCACAATAATTTAACTTGAAATAAGTATTAAATATTCATTAATAATTATAAGTTTCATTTTATTGCATTTGCAAATAATTATAATGTAATTGAAAATGAATCCAATGATTTGAGATCTGATTTTAAATTAATTATTTAAAAGCTCATTTGGTAAAGTTTGAAACTCATTATTATTTAAGAGGTTTGATTAACTCAAGTTCATCATTTTATATATTAAAGTGATCAAATATATATATATATAGAGAGAGAGAGAGAGAGAGATACAAATGAGTTGAACTTGAGCTAGTTTAAGGTGAGCTGAATCGAGCTCAAGCTCAATTTTGAGCCAATTGCAAACCATCTATATCTAGACATGACACTCGCAAGTCAATGAAAAATTAAATATTGTTTTATATTTTATTGAAATATATATTGTATTACTATTATTTTTTTCGAGTTGAGCTCAAGCTCAAGCTTGCAATTATTTTCAACCCACTTGATAATTTAATTAATCGAACTGAGTTGAGATAAAGCTTAAAATTTTAAATTCATCAAGCTCAATCTTGAAAATTTTCGTCAAGCTCGACTCAACTTAACTCGACTCGATTGCATCCCTAAATAGTTTTCATGTTATGTTTAGATTGTTCAACTTTTGGTAATTAAAGTTGCTATTTTTTTAAGTAAATTAAATTCAAGCATAATTTTGAACTAAATGAACAATTCAAATCAAACTTAAACCTTTCAGTACGAGCTGTTTGGATTTGTTTTCTGGACGCATTTTCATTTTTTGGTGAAAAGAAATAGTGAAAAGTTAGTTATAAATGTGTTTTTGAAAATGAAATGTTGTTTGGAGGTTTTATTTAAAATGTAATGATTATGTAGAGTTGAAAATAAGTTGTATTGGGAAAATGTAGTATTTTGTATTAAAAGTCGTGCAAATGTGAGTAAGAGAAAATAAAAAGTGAAAATGGAGAGAGAGTGTAATAGTGTTTGGAAAAATGTGCTGAAAATGAAAACAACTATGAAAATAAGGGAGAAGTTGATAGCTTTCTGTTTTCATTTTTAGGAGAAAATGAAAATGGGCTTTGAAAACAAAACCAAACGGGCACTTTTTTTACTCTATTCTATGTACTTCATGTAAGTGTTTTGTTATAAGTGTGGTTCTTCGTTATTCATGTCACTAAATGGCTCATATAATTGAATTAGTTCATATGAAATTGGGCTCCATTTAGTCCACGTGATGGATTAATTTAATTATTTAAAGCTAATTTTGTAATAGGATACGAAGCTAATTTAATTAAATTGTATAAGTTTCATATATGTTGCATTTATAAATGAATCAGGAAAGTCAATCATTTGAGATTTGATTTTAAAATAACTATTTGAAAGCTCATTCAGTAAAATCTGCAAACTCACTCATTATTATTTAAAAAAACTCAAAATGCAATTTAATGTGTTACAATGATAAAATAAATTGAAATTAAACTTAATTTAATTAGGAAAGACCTAGTTGGAAGCTAATTTAATTAATTGGAGTCTAGGACTCTAAGGTCACTAGTTTGCAGTCCAATTAATCTTTATATATTTTATAAATAGATTAGTTTATTTAATATTATATATTCCACATCACGAGTTGAACTCCATTTATCCAATCCAATTAATCTAATTTATTTTCTATATTTCATGCCTGAATTATAAATATTAAAAATTAATAATTTTAAGAGGGAATTGATAAAAGATTGTGTCAACTAAAGAGGTTATAATAAATATTAAAATAAAGATATTAAGCTTGTCATGTCCAAATAAAATAATTAACTACCCAGCCTAGCCCCAGCCCCATACTTATTAAAAATAATACAATAGATTTGGTTGGCGTCTATACTAAAAATTACCCATATATCATATGTAAAAAAAATACTCATTACCTAATATCCAAATTCAATCAATTATTTAAAAATTATCTAACCTTGAAATTCAATGCATAGTGATAAAACTTTTTATATAAAAATTAGAAATATTATTAATTTTTATATAGTAGTATATTTTTCACTATTTACATATATATTCATTTGAATATATTATATATCGAATAACACTATTTAAAAAAGGAAAAGAAAAGAATAAAATTAACTAGAGAGAAAAGAAGTATAATACAATTAAAGAAAAAATACGAAGAAAAATATAATATAGGAGGGAGAGAGAGTGTAACACACCTAAATTTGGTATTTTGGGAAAAATAAGGATTTAGAAATCAAGATAATTGGTTGGTAAAATTTTAGGGCTCGACAAATAAATAAGGACTTAATCGCATGGAAATTGAAAGTTTTGGGGTCGAATTGCAATTTCAAAAGACCTTATTAGATTGCATTTTAAATTTTGGGGGTTTGCATAGAATTACTTTAGGTCAAATGGGTGGATATAAGGCACTCAATAATTTGAGGACTGAACTAAAGGGTGTCAAAACTTTGGAGGACTTGATTTATAGCTAATCAAAAATCCTAGGATCAATCTATGAAGCTGGAAAAATGCTCCTTATATAGCAATCCCCCCTCCTCCCCGCACCAATTTCTTCATTTTTCTTCATGGTGCACCTCAACCTCCCTCTAGGCAACTTTCTCCGACAAGCCCCGAATTTCCAACCAAGCCATCCAACACCTTCCTATCCTCACCAACAACCCAACTATACCACATGCAGCTTGAAACCACTGGTGAATTGTCAGGAAAAGGAGCTCAAAACCTCAACCACGGCTATAGTGATGGGTCTCCGGTGACTGAACCTTGGTTGCGAATAGTGGTTTCTGTTGCTCTAAGCTCAAGGAACAAATTGGTATACTAGGTGTTGAGTTTTGATCTCCGGCAATGGTGAAATTACAAAAATGGGTGACGGCAGCGAGCGGTGTTGCGAAGGCTTCAAAGCTACCATTGACCTCCAAATGGGCAACAAAAGTTAAAACTAATCTGGCAGCCGATGACTGGTGGCACAGTGGTGGTGCTTTGGAAAAATCTTTAGCTCATCGCGACGATCGTGAGCATGTCCTTGGTTTATGATTCTGGAGTTTCGGTTAGCAAATCTTGGGTAATGACTGGATTTGGATTTAAGGCTTTCTACGTTTATATTTTGTCCAAATATTGTATTATGCCAAGAGAATATAATGAATTTATATAGAATTAGATATGGGAATTCTAATATATGCCATGCATGTATGATTATATAAGTTTAGTCGACTGGATTTATTATATTATGTGATAATCCTTGTTAATAAGTTATTTAAGTGATGAAAACCCTAATTTTGTGGACTTGAGACCAAAGTAATAAAATTAGGTTATTAAGATTATTGGATTGCTATTATTGATCTAATATATTGTCACAAGATTAACCTGATTATTAAGGACCTAATTATATTCATGTATTACCGGCATATTTAGCGCATTCCGTAATGACGATATTGATCGAACCGTAACTACCATATTAACCGAATTATTATCAATTTTAGAATATTATTCATGTAACTGTGATTATAGGGTCTTTCATGGACTTTAACCGTAGATTTAATCTTTTAGTTAGATGATGAAGAAGTGGGTCTTGCGGACCGGTAGGCTGTGACTGCATTTTGAGGCTTTTAAGGTGAGGGCCTACCACTTTGGTACTTGTATTGATTGACCTATCTGTTATCTATTTTGAAAACCCTGTGATGGTCTATCGATTGGTACTTGTTTTCTATAAGCCCATTCATTAATTATTGAACCCTGCGAGGTTCCACTGATTTGATAATTGTTTTATACACCCTGTGAGGGTAATTTTATTTGTCTTTTCCTAAAACTGATTGTCTCTCACTTGATTGAACTCTGTGAATTGTTTAAACTCGTGAACTATATCTTTTATTGAATTGTGCAGGCTTGATTTTCTTAAATTATTTCTGATAACAACTGATTATCTCTGTTCTAGCGCCTTGAACTTCTATCATCTTAATCATCATTGTCCAGTCTGAATCCATAATATATATCATTATTTGGCCTTGTCGGCATAATTGACTATCCTGTATATCATTTGATTTGTATGCTAGCAAAAACTATTAATTGAACATCCTGATATGTATACATGTACGGGGAAAATGATTGTACCGAGCTGAGTGCCAATCCTAGCGGAATGCTTGGATACCTGGGATATGCTAGGGATATTCCTAGGTGTCAGCAATATTCTAGGGATACTCCTAGGTATCAGCGATATGCGAGGGATACTCTTAGGTATCGGCGATATGCTGGGAAACTCCTAGGTGTCCGCGATGTGCTAGGGATACTGCTAAGCATCTACCCTGTATCAAGCTGTCACGCTTGGGACTGACTAACTGATTGACTGACAGACTAACAGATTGACTAATTGATTGACTGATTGATTAACTCACTGACTAACTGATAAAGTGAGTGAGTGACTAACTGACTGAGTGATTGATTGACTGACTGACTGGTATAAGGTGAATCTGATATGCATGTCCTGTTCTGATTCGTTGGATGGCAATGTTACTTGGGATTATTTTGTTTCAATTATATTCGGAATGTTTGTATTCAGCTTATGGAGTAACAAAGATGGAGTAGTTTCTTGGTCCAGATTGGGTTGTTGTCTTGGCCGAACGAGCCATCTACATTCCTTCCTGAACTTATCTGGTTGAGACCATCCTGGGTCGTTCGCTGAAGAGCCATCTGAATTCCCTCCCGAACAGATTTGACACAATCCTGGGCCGTTCGAGCCGATGGTCACAACTCCCAAGCTAGTACCTACAATAACCTTAAATTTATTCATGCATGTATTCTGTTACGTTCATGATCCGATTGCATTATTTGTTAAATTATGATATGTTGAATTGTTTCCTCTTCAGCAAAGCCCTTATGATCTATTACTGATTGTTATCCCTCACTTAGTCCTTTGACTTACCTTCCCATTTTATCTTTGATTTTCTTAGACAGGTTTTCATGATGGATATGGACTTCAAGCTTGGACTGGAGAGTTTATTTTGTAACAGAACAGTTGATTATATGTGTTATGGGTTCTCTTGAACATTATGTTATGCTTAAGTTTGAGCTCAAGATATGTGGTATGTATATATTATGATGAATAAAATGAATCGACTTTTGGGAATGTATTTAGTGCTTTTGTAGTAGTCTGTATAAGTTGAAGTCTGTTGCTGTCTCTAATAAGTTTTGAAAAGTTCTAATGGGCCTATTGATTGTTTATAGGTTAAGATTTAAGTCTGAACAAGTGATATCTTAGCTTAGGGAATATCCTGAGTAAGGTGTTGCATGTTGTATCAAAGCCTAAGTTTGTCGATGACCTAGGTATTGAATGTTATTAGGATTTGTATCAACCTTTAGTTTGGTTTAGTTTGAACCTAAATATTTGGGTATAGTGTTTGATACCAGGAAATAGGAGATTTCACTTGAGACAGTCGTCCAGACAATAATCTTCACTTTTGAAAATCAAGCTTTGAGCTCTAGAATTGAGCTTGAATTTTGAGTATTTTGGGTATTTTGCGTATTGGGAAGCTCCTATGTGATTCAAGGATTTAAGATGAATGTGATAAATTGAGATTAGTAAGATGAGTTTGAGTAATGCCGGATGTCTATAGGATCTTGTTGTATATCGTAGAATGATTAAGACTTGTATACATGTGAGTTTGGTTTACTTCCATTTAATCATTTTCCTTCTTTTATTCTTCGAAGTTTGGAGGAGTTAGAGTTGATGGCGTCGCAAGGAAGGTCTGGTGTGCCCGCTCCGCCCAAAACTAGACGATGGAAAAGACCTCCCGGGCGAGGGGTCAATAACCGATGGGGTCCAAGATAGGAACCACCTACTTACCATAACCCATGCTAGAATAAGAGGTCTCGCAAACTTCTTGTGTAGGTCAATCAGCAGACCTTATGTATCAGAGGAGACCGAGATTCAGCTAGCAAGGTCAACAACCAGGTGATGGAGCAGGAGTTGGTTATAAGGTAATTGAAGATCGGGCTTTGGAACAGTTCTTACGTCTACATCCCATGAAGTTTTTGGGAGGCCCTGATGATTGAAAAGCCTAGGAATAGATTGAGAGTTTGGAGAATATCTTTGGGACACTGTGCTATTCAGATGATTAGAAGGTTCGATTTGCAGCATTCCTTCTGGAAGGCTCTGCCTTAAGTTGGTGGAAGATGATTGATCACAGGTGGACGGTTGAACGAACCCACCGCACTTGGGAAAATTTCACCCGAGACTTCATGAATAAATATGTGCCAGAGGTGGTAAAGCAAGCAAGGGAAAGATAATTCATGGACCTTGTTCAGGGGGCACAGTCTGTTAGTCAGTACGAGGTTACTTTTAGCCGACTGATACAATATGCTCCCTACATATAGATGACGAATGTCTATAGACTCAGTGGTTTATACAAGGGTTGCAGCTAGAACTGAGAAGGGGTCTAGCCACTTGTGATCTGCCAAACTTCAATCAAGCAGTCAGTAGGGCACTGCAACTTGATTTAGAACTGTAGGAGATCCAAAAAATTGAGGATAGAAGCCAAAAGGGAAAAATGCACCTCTATGGATAGAGTAATATCGAAAGAAAATAGTCAATGCTATAGGTTGGAAGTACTACCCAATAAGCCCCTAAATCTAGTGAGATAGCAAATCTAGCTCAAGGAACGACACATAAGTGATGTGGATTTCATGGAGCATCTAGCAATGAGGAATTAGAATGCTAAAAGAAACAGGGTAGATGATTGGGTTGTGGAAGCAATCAACACTTCCTGAACGTTTGCCCCAAAATGAGAAGCCCCATATCTGCAGGGAAAGGAAAGCAAGTAGCAAGATCTGGTGGGGAACAGAGGATGCTAGCCTGGGCCAATGCCCTGACATTAGAAGAGGCGCCGGATCCTAATGAGGTAATAAAAGGTATGGTTTTGATTTTTGAAATCTATGATAATGCCTCATATGATCCTGGTGTTTTGCATTATTTCATACCTGTCGCATTTCCTCGAACAAAATATGCAACCCGAGACTATGGTTTATTAGATAGAATTTCAAACACCCTTAGAAATAGGGTTAAGGACAGACACCATGTATCACAATTTGCCCAAATGTCGATTGGGGATAGGGTATATCTAGCCAACCTCATACAGATGCCTATCCAAGAGTATGATGTGATATTCGGAAAGGATTGGTTGTATAGTCATCAGGCACAGGTGAACTGCTACACCAAATACGTCACACTCAGAGATGAGATACCAATACCAATATGCCCTTCTGCAGATAATGATTCCCCAATGCCAGTTATACCTGTGCTAGAGACCAGAAGGATTTTGAGAAAATGTGAGCAAGAATTCTTGGTGTATCTTATCAACATACCCCGAGATACATATTAAAAATTAAGGAAATGGAAGTGGGGGCTAAATACTCGAAGGTATTTCAGGAAGAATTGAGCTCATTACTCCTCTACCCCATGTAGAAGAATTGCTTAACCTTTTGTGAGGACAAGAATCTTCTCAAAGCTGGAGTTGAAACAAGGGTACTACCAATTGAAGATTAGAAAAGACCACGCAAAGGGCTTACACATGATTCTCAGAGTCCTGAGAGAGAGCATCAGTTGTATGCAAAGTTTGTAAGTGCAAATTCTAGATAGAGAAAGTGGCTTTTCTTGGGCATATTATCTCCCAAGGTGGAGTAGAGGTTGATTCCTCTAAGATAGAAGCAATAGTCAACTGGGAGGAACCAAAAAAATAATAGAAGTCCGTAGTTTCCTGGGTCTTGCCGGCTATTATCAAAGATTTGTGCATGACATTTCTAAAGTAGCTGGCTTATTGACTAAATTAACTCAGAAAGGTCAACCATTTGACCATAATGAGGATCTGAACAGGAGACAGCACTAATGGATGAAAAATCTAAAAGACTACGATTCTTCCATCACCTATCACCCAAAAAGGCAAATGTAGTGGCCAATGCTTTGAGCCGAAGGACTAGAATAGCTAACTTACTGGAAGTAGAAGCATCAAAATGCCTAAGAACGGGTGCTATGTTGGAATTAATATAGCGAGTGGGATTGCAGAGATAAGTGCAAACTGAATTACAGGATGAAATGCGACGAACCCCAAGTCAATGATATATAGATAACGAAACAGAAAGAAGAGGTCCAAAGTTCTGGATAGTCTGAGTTCAATACCGACAAGAAAATATATTTGCCAAAAGAAGTGAAAGAGAGGTTATTAGATGAGGCATACAAGTCAAGATACATGATGCATCCAAGAGGCACGAAGATGTATTGGGATTTGAAGAAGCAATTTTGGTGGAACATAATAAAAAGATAATATAGATCGACTAACCGAATCTGCTTATTTTCTGACAGTCGGAATAGTACTTATATGAGAATCTGGGGACCAAATTCTTTTAAGGGGGGAGGTCTGTAACACCCCTAAATTTGGTATTTTGGGAAAAATAAGGATTTAGAAATCAATATAATTGGTTGGTAAAATTTTAGGGCTCGAACAATAAATAAGAAGGACTTAATCGCATGGAAATTGAAAGTTTTGGGGTCGAATCGCAATTTCAGAACACCTTATTGGATCGCATTTTAAATGGGTTTGCATTGAATTATTTTGGGTCAGATAGGTGGATATGAGGCACTCAATAATTGGAGGACTGAATTAAAGGGTGTCAAAACCTGGAGGACTTGATTGATAGCTAAGCAAAATTCCTAGGGTAAATCTGTGAAGCCGAAAAAATGTTCCTTACACAGCAACCCCCTCCCCTCGTTTCTTCATTTTTCTTCATGGAGCACCTTAACCTCTCTATCCGGCGACTTTCTCTGGCAAGCCCCGAATTTCAAAACCAAGCCATCCACACCTTCCTCTCCTCACCAGCAACCCAACCATACCACATGCAGCTTGAAACCACATGTGAATCGTCGGGAAATGGAGCTCAAAGTCTCGGCCACAGCCGTGGTGATAGGTCTCTCATCTCTGGCGACTGAACCTTAGTTGTGAGTAGTGCGTTCTGTTGCTCCCAGCTCAAGTAAGGAATTGGTAAAGTGGGTGTTGAGTTTTGATCTTTGGTGACAGTAAAATTGTAGAAACGGGCAATGGCGGTGAGCGATGTTGCAGCGGCTTCAAGGCTACAATTGACCACCAAATCGGCGACAAAAGTTAAAATTAACCTGGGCATTGTGTTTGTTAAGCTAAAAGGCATCGATTAGTGGTGGTGTGAATGGTGGCCAGCGGCAGTGCTGAGGCAGAATCTTTAGCTCGTTGTGACGATTGTCAGCGTGTCCTTAGTTTGTGATTCCAGAGATTTAGTAAGGAAAACTTCGATAATGATTGAATTTAGGTTTAAGGCTTTGTACCATTTATATTTTGTCTGAATTCGGTATTATGCCAAGAGAATATAAGGAATTGATATAGAATTGGATATGGTAATTCTGATATATGCCATGCATGTATGATTATATATGTTTAGTGCACCGAATTTATTATATTATGTGATAATCTTGGTTAATAAGTTATTTAAGTGATGAAAACCCTAATTTTGTGGACTTGAGACCAAAGTAATAAAATTGGGTTATTAAGATTATTGGATTGTTATTATTGATTTAATATATTGTGGCAAGATTAGCTTGATTATTAAGGACCTGATTATGTTCATGTATTACCGACATATTTAACGTGTTCCGTAACGATGATATTGATCGAACTCTAATTACCATATTGACCGGATTACTATCGATTTTGAATATTATTTGTGTAACTGTGATTATAGGATCTTTCAAGGACTTTGACAGTGGATCTAATCTTTTGGTTAGGTCACGAAGAAGTAGGTCCCACGTACCAGTAGACTATGATTGCATTTTGAGGCTTTTAAGATGAGGGCCTACCGCTTTGGTACTTATATTGATTGAACCTAAATATTATCCATTTCAAAAACCCTGTGAGGTCTATCGATTGGTACTTATTTGCTATAAGTCTATTCATTAATTGTTGAGCCCTGCAAGGTTCCACCGATTTGATAATTGCTTTGTGCACCCTGTGAGGTAATTTTATCTATCTTTTCTTGAAACTGACTGTCTCTCGCTTGATTGAACTCCATGAATTGTTTGAACTTGTGAACTATATTTGTTATTGAATCGTGCACGCCTGTGCAGGCTTGATTTTCTTAAATCATTTCTGATAACAAACTGATTGTCTCTGTTCTAGTGCCATGAACTTCTATCCTCTTAATCATTATCGTCCAGTCTGAATCCGTACTGTATATTGTTATTTGGCCTTGTCTGCACCATTGACTATTCGATATACGTTTGATTTGCATGTTGGCAAAAACTGTTAATTGAACATCCTTATATGTCATATGTATGGAAAAAATGATTGTACCAGGCCGAGAGCCAATCCTAGCGGTATGCTTAGATACCTGGGACATGCTAGGGATACTCCTAGGTGTCAATGATATGCTAGGGATACTCCTAGGTATCAGCGATATGCTAGGAATACTTCTAGGTATCAGCGATATGCTAGGGATACTCCTAAGTATGCGCGATGTGCTAGGGAAACTCGTGCGCATCAGCGATGTGCTAGGGATACTCCTAAGCATTTACTCTGTATCAAGCTGTCACGCTTGGGACTAACTGACTGATTGGTATAAGAAGAATCTGATATGCCTGTCCTATTCATATTCATTGGACGGCATATGTTACTCAGGATTATTTTATTTTGATTGTATTCTGAATTCTTGTATTCAACTCAAAGAGCAACAAGGATGGAGTAGTTTCTTGGTCTAGATCAGGCTATTATCCGAGCTGAACGAGCCATCTGCATTCCTTCCCAAATTGATCTGGTTGAAATGATCCCAAGCCGTTTGCTGAACGAGCCATCTATATTCCCTCCCAAATTGATTCAGTTGAGACGATCCCAGGCCATTCGAGCCGACAGTCACAACTCCCGAGCTAGTATCTACTAATAACCTTGAATTTATCCATGCCTGTATTCTGTTACGTTCATGATCCGATTGCATTGTATGTTAAATTATGATTTGTTGAATTATTTCCTCTTCAGTATAGCCCTTATGATCTATTACTGTTGTTATCCCTCACTAAATCCTTTAGACTTACCCTCCCGTTTTATCTTTGTTTTTCTCATATAAGTTTTGATGACGAATATAGACTTCAGACTTAGACTGGAGAGTTTATTTTTTAACAGAATAGTTGATTATATGTGTTATGGGTTCTCTTGAACATTATGTTATGCTTAAGTTTGAGCTCAAGATATGTGGTATGTATATATTATAATGATTAAAATGGGTTGACTTTTGGGAATGTATTTAGTGCTTTTATCCTAGTCTCTATAAGTTGAAGTCTGTTGCTGTCTCTGATAAGTTTTGAAAAGTTCTGATGGGCCTATTGATTATTTATAGGTTAAGATTTAAGTCTGAACATGTGACATCTCAGCTTAGGGATTATCCTGAGTGGGGTGCTACATATGGTATTAGAGCATTCACCTAGAAAGAAAATCTAGAAGAGGATACATCGGAACGAAGACATCTAATGATTGTCGAAGAAGGGGCACAAGTCTGCAAGTGCATTCAACAACAAAGAAAGGGGTTATAGAACAAATGAGTGTAATGCGACAACAATTTGTACAATCGCACCAGGAACAAGGTCAGATAGATAGCCTTAAGATAAGCGAAAGGCCTCCAGAGTCTAGGACTTTAGCACATCTCCTTAAGATTTTGCCCCCCAATGTTTACGGGTGAATCGGATTACCAAAGAGTAAAAGCTTGGATTATGGAGATTGAAGATATCTTCCAAATATTAGGTTACTCGAATGGCCTCAAATTTATATTTGTCATCTACCTATTATAAGGAGCTACAAGTCAATGGTGGACATTGGTAAGTCAACGATGGGAACATAAGAAGGTATCTCGTACCTGAGACAACTTCATGTGCGAATTTATAGAGAGATTCATACCTCGAGAAATAAGAGATGCCCAAAAATAAGAATTTGAAAGTCTTACCCAAGAAGATATTTCAGTATGGCAGTCTGAAGCTAGATTCAATAGATTAATTCAGTATGCCTCACAGATGTGGAGAAAAGAAGAATAGGACTAAGAAATTTGTTAAGGGAATGAGATTAGAGATACGACAAACCCTCATGCCTTATAAGTAGTCTAACTTTGAAGAAGCCTTAGCGAGAGCCTTGCAGGTGGAGCAAGAACCTCTTGAAGTATCTACCAATGAGAAAAAAGACAAGTGAGGGATAGTTTTTTAACTTAAAATCATTGCTGATAAGGAAAGTGGTTCAGGTAAGAAATGGTTGAAAATCTAATCTAGGACCCCAAGAAGAAAATGTGGATTCTATGCGGGACTTAACCATGAAGAGACTGAATGTTGGAAGAAACAAGGCAAGTGTATAGGTTGCCATAACAACCAACACTTCTTGAAAGATTGCCCCAGAAGGAGAAGCCCAACACCTGCAAGAAAAGGTAAACAAGTGGTTGAGGGTTTTATCTAAGTTCTTGAAGGCTAGAGGAGAGTCTGATATTGCATACCTTTAGCTTTATATCCCAGGCAGAGCCTAGGGGGTAGTAGATATATTATTCGTGACTATACCTAGTATGTTTAGTTTTTGTGAACCTGTAGCTAGCCGTTTGGGAATGAATGACATGTTATGAAGTCTAGTATGTTAAGTTTGAATTTGATTACTCTTTAATGTAAATATTATGTAAGTATGATCTTGTGATGTTGTTAGTCATTTGCTGCTATAATGGTTTTTGTGATATATTAAATAACAGTATGCATACTATTAGGGTGGAATGGAAAACTTTTAAGTAAAAGAATGATATATGACGGTGAGAATGAAGCGCTCAGCAGTGTTATGGAATCCAATGAGGTTTAAATTTTTTTCAGAATAGTTTAACTTACTTCATATAAGCTCAATTGTAGAAATCGAGAGAAACTTTAAGTTATGACGGATGATGGACCTTTAAATCATGGGATTATTAGTCAATCTTAGAAAAATAAGTGACACCACATGCCTTAGTGAAGTGAATAGGTTGGAAAGAATCGAGAAAAGGAGATCCCTAACATCTTAGCAAGATCAATATCACCAAGGAATTGAGGAGGTATATCTTGATAATGAGAGGAATTCGCATATGATTGGAGCCACGAGGAAACAAGAGTGTTACATGTACCGGTGTTAACTAAAGTTTATCCAGTCAAAGATGAGATCTGGGGACTCAATTCTTTTAAGGGGGCAAGATTGTAATACCTCTAAATTTAGTATTTTAGAAAATAAGGATTTAGAAAATCAAAATATTGATTTGACAAAAAATTTGGGGTTCAAAATATAAATAAGGAAGACGTAATCGCAAACTTGATTGAAAGCTTTGGGGTCGAATCTCCATTTGAGGAAACTTGATTGACCAACATTTGGAAATCTTGTGGGTCAAAGTGAGAATAATCTAGGTCAAATGGGTGAATGTTATACACTAATAAAATTGAGGGGTTGATTTGAAACTGATCAACTTCTGAGGGACTTAATTGAAAACAAAAGCAAAGCTTTGGGGGCCAATTCATGATTTTTGGAAAATAGGTCTTTTATATGGCAAATCTCTCCCCAATTCTTCCAAATTCTTGCATGCACAGCTTGTTCTCCCTCTAAGGCGATTCCTCATCGACGATCAGCAAACCTCAAAGATTAAACCACTATTCTCTTCCTCTTAGCTTCGTGAACCCATTGGTACCAAAATCTCTTTGATTCACCCCACAAGTTGGCAAAAATTAGATAAGAAGACTCAACCGCAACGAAGGTGGCGGACGTGGTGTCTCCGGCGGCAGAAACTCACAGTTGTTGGGGTGGGTTTTGTAGCCCTAGCTCAAAAAGCATTATGGTGTCTTTGATTTCCAATTTGGACCGCTGAAGCCGGCAGAATTCAGCAAAATAGGTGCGGCGGCGTTGAGGTGGTCAGCTTCATTTCCCAACCAATTGAGGGTTGATTTGGCGGCGAAACTCAAAATTGATCAGAGCGTTGGGTTTGTGGTGCTAAGGCACACCTTTTAGCGGTGGTGTTGGCCATTTCTGGCAACGGCAGTGCTCAGGCAGTATTTTCGCCACATCGCAATGGTTTCAGCAGTGGGATTGGTTTTTAGTGTTGAAGCTCCGATAGTAAGATTTAGTATATATAAGTTGGATTCGGATTTGATATATTGATGTTGTTTAAGATTTTGTTATGATCAATTCTTGTATTTTGGAGTACAAATGAAGAATATGATATGAAAACATGAATTTGAGATTATGAAGAGCATGCATGGATATATAGATATGGCTTAGTAGGCCCGGATTTGTATTGTTATAAAATAATTTTGGGGTTAATTGAGTTTATTGGAGGATAAAACCCTAATTTTATGGATTTAAGACCTAAGTGACGAATTTGGGTAATTAAAGATAGTTAGGCTATTATTAGCATTTTGTGTATCATTATAAGGTTAATTGTGTAATTATGGGACCCAATTATAACCTTTAACCGAACCACAATTATAACCCTTAACCAGACCATATATATGAATCTTGCGAATATTCGGTATTAACAATGCAATTACCATATTCCCTAACAATAATGTCGAGACGAACCCTAAAACTACAGTATTAATCGAATAGCTATTGATATTTGATTGTTCATAGTGTGATTATAATTATTAAGGATTATTATGGATGAATGAGGATTTTGATTGTAAACCTATTCTTTTAGATTAAGTGACGATGAGTAGGGTCCCGCGGACCAGTAAGCTGTGACTACTTTTTTGAGACTTTTAAGGTGAGGGCCTACCGCTTTGGTACTTGTATTGATTGAACCTATCTGTTATCTATTTCAAAAACCTTGTGAGGGTCTGCCAATCTAACACTTGATTATACATATCTGTTATTGTGATAAGCCTCTGAGAGGGTTAAATCGAATCATGTACCATGCTACATCCTAATTATTGACATTTGTCCATTGCTTGAAATCTTGATTGTTATCTGTATATTGATGAGTATACCCCTGTGAGGGTTGTTCTATTGACTGTGTTTCTTATAGGAGATTAGTTTGCCTGTTCTGGCTCCCAGAACTCTCATCTGTTATTTGTTACCATCCCGTTATTCGATAATATCCTGTCATTTGTTACTGTCATGTTATCTGGTATTGTTATGTTATCTGTTACGATCCTATTTATCTAATACTGTTTTACCTTGTCGGCAATCGATTTATTTATCCTTGATATATGCTTGGAGACCTGTTAGGCCGAGTGCCAATCCTAGCATAATCTTGGATACACTAAGCAGCCCGCTTGGGTGTTGGCGATATGCTAAGCAGTCTGCTTAGGTATCCGCAATGTGCTAGAGGCTCCCCTGGGCATCTGCCATGTACCAAGTTGTCACGCTTTGGTAAGACTAACTAACTGGAACAAGGAGAATATGATATGCCTATCCTATTCTAATTTATTGGACTGCATATGTTACTTAAGATTGTTTTGTTTCGATTATATTTCGATTGTTTGTATTTCGCTCATGCAGTAACAAGGATGCTGCAGTTTCTTCGTCTAGATCGGGCTGTTGTCCGAGCCGAACGAGCCATTTGCATTTCCTCCTGAACTGATTTGGTTGAGACGATACCGGGCCGTTCAAGCCAATGGTCACAACTCGCGAGCTAGTACCTACTAATAACCTTGAATGAGATAATGCCTATTTGCAGAACTTGTTAATGTCTGTATCTTGATATGCTCCTGTTCTGACTGTTAATTGATGATTTGTTGAGTTGATTCTTTCTCAACAGATCCCTACTGCCTGTTGTTAAAATTATCCCTCACTAAGTCCTTTAAACTTACCTCCTATATTATTCATGTTTTTTCCAGACAGGGATTAGGTGATGGACTTGAACTCCAAGTTAGATCAACAAATACATTTTCTAACAGAATAGATGTTGATATCTGTTTATGGGTTCACTTGAATGTTAAGCTTTAACTTAGAGATATTGTGATATGTCAAGTTGAATTATGATCTGCAATATGTATAATAAGATACATATTATGGGATCAGTGATGGTATTCATATAGTACTTTTGTTGAGGTTGCTTAAATTGAAGTCTGTTGTTGTCTTCGATAAGTTTTGAAAAGTTCTGATAAGCCTATTGATTATTTATAGGTTAAGATTTAAGTCTGAATAGATGATATCTCAGCTTAGGGATTATCCTGAGTAGGGTGCTATGGGTGGTTTTTCTCCGGCAAGCCCCGAATTTCTAAACCAATCCATCCAACACCTTCATTTCCTCAACAGCAACCCAACCATACCACATGCAGCTTGAAACCACAGGTGAATCACTGGGAAATGGAGCTCAAAGTCTCGGCCACAGCGGTGGTGATGGGTCTCTCGTGTCCAGCGATTGAACCTTAGTTGTGAGTAGTGGGTTCTGTTGCTCTTAGGTCAAGGAACAAATTGGTATACAAGGTGTTGAGTCTGATCTCCGACAACGGTTAGAAATAAGAGACGGCGACGAGCAGTATTACAGTAGCTTCAGGGCTGCAATTGACCTCAAAATTGGCAGTGAAAGTTAAAATTGACCTATGCGTTGTGTTTGTTGAACTGAAAGGCTTCGATTGGTGGTACTCTTGACTATTTCTGGTGGCGGCAGATGGCGGCACGACGACGGTGCTGAGGCAAAATCCTCAGCTCGTTGCAATGATCATGAGCGTGTCCTTGGTTTGTGATTTTGGAGTTTCGGTTAGGAAATCTTGGGTAATTACCAGATTTGGGTTTAAAGCTTTATACCATTTAAATTTTGTCTGAATCTTGTATTATGCCAAAAGAATATAAGGAATTGATATAGAATTGGATATGGGAATTTTGATATATGCCATGCATGTATTGATTATATATGTTTGGTGCATCGAATTTATTATATTATGTGATAATCTTGGTTAATAAGTTATTTAAGTGATGAAAACCCTAATTTTGTGGACTTGAGACCAAAGTAATAAAATTGGGTTATTAAGATTATTGGATTGTTATTATTGATTTAATATATTGTGGCAAGATTAGCTTGATTATTAAGGACCTGATTATGTTCATGTATTACCGACATATTTAACGTGTTCCATAACGATGATATTGATCGAACTCTAATTACCATATTGACCGGATTACTATCTATTTTGAATATTATTTGTGTAATTGTGATTATAGGATCTTTCAAGGACTTTGACAGTAGATCTAATCTTTTGGTTAGGTCACGAAGAAGTGGGTCCCACGGACTAGTAAGTTGTGACTACATTTTGAGGCTTTTAAGGTGAGGGCCTACCACTTTAGTAATTGTATTGATTGAACCTGTCTGTTATCTATTTTGAAAATCCTGCGAGGATCTACTGATTGGTACTTGTTTTCTATAAGCCTATTCATTAATTGTTGAACTCTGTGAGGTTCCACCGATTTGATAATTGTTTTGTGCACCCTGTGAGGGTAATTTTATCTGTCTTTTCTTGAAACTGACTGTCTCTTTAGTGATTGAACTCCGTGAATTGTTTGAACTCGTGGATTATATCTATTATTAAATCGTGCACCCTTATGCGGGCTTGATTTTCTTAAATTATTTTTTATAACAAACTAATTGTCTTTGTTCTAGTTCCATGAACTTTTATCCTCTTAATCGTTATCGTCCAGTATGAATCCGTACTGTATATTGTTATTTAGCCTTATATACATAATTGACTATCCTGTATACCGTTTGATTTGCATGTTGGCAAAAACTGCTAATTGAACATCCTGGTATGTCACATGTATGGGAAAAATGACTGTACCGGGCCGAGTGCCAATCCAAGCGGAATGCTTAGATACTTGGGACATGCTAGGGATACTCCTAGGTGTTAGCAATATGGTAGGGATACTCCTAGGTATCAGCGATATGCTAGGGATACTCCTAAGTATCGGCGAAGTGCCAGGGAAACTCCTGGGCATCAGCGATGTGCTAAGGATACTCTTAGGCATCTACCATGTATCAAGTTGTCACGCTTGGGATTGACTAACTGACTGATTGACTGACTGACTAACTAGTATAAGGATAATCTGATATGCCTATCCTGTTCTGATTCGTTGGACGGCATATGTTGCTCGGGATTATTTTGTTTCGATTGTATTCTGAATGTTTGTATTCAGCTCATGGAACAACAAGGATGGATTAGTTTCTTGGTCTAGATCAGGCTATTGTTCGGGCCGAACGAGCTGTCTGCATTCATTCCCAAATTGATCTCGTTGAGACGATCCTAGGCCGTTCGCTGAACGAGCCATCTGCATTCCTTCCCAAACTGATTCGGTTGAGACAAGATCCCAGGCCATTCGAGCCGACGGTCACAACTCCCAAGCTAGTACCTACTAATAACCTTGAATTTGTTAATACCTGTATTCTGTTATGTTCATGATCCAATTGCATTATCTGTTAAATTATGATCTGTTGAATTGTTTCCTCTTCAACAGAGCCCTTATGATCTATTACTAATTGTTATCCCTCACTAAGTCCTTTGGACTTACCCTACTATTTTATCTTTGATTTTCTTAGACAGGTTTTGATGACGGATATGGACTTCAGGCTTGGACAGGAGAGTTTATTTTGTAATAAAATAGTTAATTATATGTGTTATGGGTTCTCTTGAACATTATGTTATGCTTAAGTTTGAGCTCAAGATATGTGGTATGTATATATTATGATGAATAAAATGGGTCAACTTTTAGGAATGTATTTAGTGCTTTTATCGTAGTCTGTATAATGAAGTTTGTTGCTGTCTCTAATAAGTTTTGATAGGCCTATTGATTGTTTATATGTTAAGATTAAGTCTGAACAGATGACATTTCAGCTTAGGGATTATCCTGAGTAGGTTGCGAGAGAGAGAGAGAGAGAGAGAGAGAGAGAGAGAGAGAGAGAGAAATCTTTACTAATTCGTTCATAGAATCTTTTGTGTAGAATTTTAGGATTGAGCTGGGATTTGGTTTTGGAGAAGGATACAACAAGTTATAGATGAATATTAAGACAAACAATTCGTCTCCAATTCATCTCAAATATATATCAAAATTGAGACAGACATTTCCGTCTCTAATCCGTCCATATGTTACATATCCAAGATGGATTTTTTCCGTCAGTAAAATAAAACAATGAAAATTAATATTTTCCGACAGATTACTAATAAAACAACTTTCCATCGCTAATTTTTGTCTCTATTTGTCTCTATTTCATCACAAAAACTAAATTGAATGTATACATTATAAAGTTAAGACAGAATTAAATTTATGTCATTATTTCATCTTTAATTTGTGTAAATTAGAGACGGGTTTAATCTATTCCCTTGTAGTGGTACCTTGAATAATGTGTTATTATGAATACTTAAAAATATTATAATTTTATTAAATTGTTGAAATTATTCCAATCTTCTTATCAAATGAATGAAGAAATACTACATATTTTTCTATAAAAAATATTCATTAAATTTATTAACACTTGATTTACCCATATCTAATTATTTACATATGAGAAAGAACTTTTTTCATTTTTTCTATACAATATCATGTACTTTGATAAGTTTATTTTGATTGGTTGAATCTTTACTTATTTATAGTATTTTTATAAGAAAATCATTTTATTTCTCTTCAATAAATAAATTATTTATAAAAAAATTATGTATATATAGCTAAAAATCAAAATTTCATTGTTAAGTAAATACTTTTACACAATTGATATATTTCATATTTAGTATAATTTATGTTCACTTTAATAATATTAACTATAAAAAATTAAATGGATATACAAAGTAATGAAATTATCTAATAAATATGAGTTCTAATAAATATTAACTTATTTTTTATTTAAAGAGTGAGAATTTTTTTCTTTTTAATTTAATTATACATTTTTGTCCAAAAATACTTAAAATTTATCCCAAAAAATAGTTGATAACTAAAGGAATGTTTGGTTATGTTTTCCCAAAACAATTTTGTTTTAGAAATTTGGGGAAACATAACCGAACATACACTTATTTTCCCTCCAAAACACTAAAAAACGTTTTCCCAAAATACTCTCTCATATCCTTCATTATTCCCAAAAATTTCCCATTTTTCAATATACACATACATATATTATTATATATATATTTTTATTATTATTCTTACGATAAAAAAAATATTCAAATCCACTTTCACCCCAAAAATCCAACAAAAAAGAATTAATTTGAATGCTAAGTATGTCTCTCTCAGAACATAAACAAACATACCAAACTCTCTAAAAAATATTTAACTATTCCCCAAAATATAACCAAAAATTCATTACATTCCCCAACACAATTTTCACATTCTCCAATCTTACTTTCAACAATCGTTCTTCCAAAATACATATTAAAATCACACAAAAAACATAACCAAACATTGCCTAAGTCATTTCAAAACAACAACCAATTTTTTATATTTAATAATTTTTTGCATTTATATAGATACAATCACATTATTTTCAGTTGTAGTAATACAATATTCAATTATTTCTAATCAAAAAATTAATAAATAAATAAGTAAATATTCAATCATTTGATCAAATAAATTATGTCTATTTATTAATTAAATAATTATTTTCTACACAACTTCAAAAGTAAAATTAAAATACTTAACAATCATAATTATCTCTTAACATCGTGACTTACTTAAAAATTTTACAACTTATTTATCGCTTATGAAAGAGATTAATAAATATTTATGTAAAATATCCAATCATCACTTCTTTATTAAAGAGTCAGAAGTTTGAGAAAAGAATAATTATAAATTAATTGATATGCAAGTTCTCAATTTATCAAAGTCTTTAAAATTCAATTATTTTTACAATAATATTTTTAGATATGTAAAATATTTTTAGATAAAATTATATATAGAATATAACAAATAATTTCATTGAAGAATTTGTTTCAAATATGAATAGTTACTTCCTATAACAACTATAAACTCTGGACTTTATTTTTATATTATTAATTTAAATCATTTTAGCTTTTTAGAATATAATAATGGAGAACTCATTTTTAATTGTTTGAGATAAATTCTTCTATATGGGAAATATATATAGTTCACATAGTTGAAAATTTTTAAAAGTTTGATAAATGACCACTTAAATAGCAAATAATATCAATTTATATTTTTTAATATATTTAATTACACTGTTTTATACATACATTCGTGCATATATTTTAATATTTTTACTTATAATAATTCATGAAAATATTTTTACACAAATTAATGATGTGATATAAAAAAAAATTGACTAAAAGTAAGTATCCATTTAATTATTTGTAATTTTTATATTCTAATTATAAAAGAACTTATGAGAAATTGATATTTTATTTTAAATTGAATACTGAAAATTTATTTATTATTTTATTCATGTACATGATAAATTTTAATTGATAATTTCAAAAATAATAAAATAACTACATATATAAATCTAAACAAATAAATTTCACGTATCACAGTTATATGGAATATTAAGATATATTTTATCTTAATAAAAATTATATGTTACAAACTACTTGTTGAATTACTTATCAAATAATTAATAACATAATGTAAGCCATTTTCATAGATAAAGTATAAAAAATATTTAACATTTAAAAATTTTAAATGTCATGAAAATTATAACTCACTTCCATATTATTAAGAAATCCAACGAAAAAACTTTATTTAATATATATAAAAAAAATAATTTGCTTATTTATCATATCAAAATATGTATGTATAAATATATATATATAATTTAAAAAGTGTATCTAGTAAAATATTTTGGGCTATTTTTATTTTCTTAATTTATTTTTATTTTTTTAAAATTTATCATTTTATAAATTTTTGTATAATTTATAAACTTAGAGTGAGCATTTCTTGACATTCTACAACTTATTTATGTATAAATTTTCTTCAAATATATTATTTTTAATTGAAATATTCATATTATTTTATTTAATTAGTAATAGATTTAATTTCTTTTATTCTATAAATGTTAAAAATAATTACAATTTATGTTTTAATCACATAAAGTAAAATAAATATTAATATTGAAATAAATTATTCAATCATATAATTATTTTCAGTAAATCGCATTGGACACATGCTAGTATATAAATATATATATATATAGATGTATGTATATATAGATGGATGGATGGATAGATAAATATGCAAAACCAATTGCACTAAATGTTGAATAGGACGCGACGTGTCTCTTAGTTGACGATATTGAGAAAAGCAACAGAGAATTTAAGTATCACCATAAATAATATATATCAACAGCTTTGCTCTCAAAAAGTGTTTTTCTGAACTTCTTTAATATCTCAGAAATTTACCTTATTCGCGAAGTAAGGTCTCGATAACAGCATTCTTGATCATTTCCCAAGCAGTTAAACCAAATTATCATAATCTTAAAATTTTTAAAAAAATAAATTATTCATATAGGCAATATTAATAGGTTGTTAAAAGACGAGGATCGTAGGTTTTAAATTCACATTTTGTATATATAAATTGTTTAAAAGTTACATTTTTCACGCATGTAATTAGTCTGACATGAAAAGATGTATGAAGTCTGCAAAAAGCTTTTCTGGAACCGACTATCCATTAATCGTGCTTCAGCACAGTGATTAATCTTAAAATATAATACTAATAAGAGATTCAAGATCAATTAAGATTGAATAAAGCAACTGGAAATAGTTTTTTGCGGTTTAAATCTTCTATTTTAATTTATATTTTATTTTTTATTTCATTATATGAATATATGACACGTGTGTCAAATATTTATTTACAAAAATAATTGATTAAAAATCAGATACACCTGGCATATATACAATAAATTGAAATAGGAGATGAAACATAGAATAGAATAGAGGATCCAAGGTGAATTTCATGGAAAGGGTTAAAGAACGTTACTTAAAATAGCTTTTTACAGCATTTCAAATTTTCTATTTAAATTAATATATTATTTTATAAATATATATTAATTTATAACACTTTTGGAATAACTATTTCATTATTACTGGAGAACAATTATCATTTTTTCTTTTAATCAGCTTTAATTAATTGGATGTATTGTATCTCTTTTCCTTTTTCTAGTTGATACAATTAATATTCTATATCAACAATTAAATTTAAATAATTAGTTACTCTTTTTAATATTTACACAACATAAATTCCAAAAATTTCTTAGAATTGAAATCAAACTTCACAGACACACACACGTACATATGTAAACTACGTCGCATGTCAGTTAATCTTTTAAAAAATACTAAACTAGCCATAGTATAAAATAAATGAAAATTACACATCTCCAAAGTCTTACTAATTTATTATTTTATAATATTTTGGTATAATAATATTATAAAATGCTTTTCAGTGTGATTGAAAATTTTCATTTAAGTCATTATATTGATCAACAATATCATCAAAAGAACACTTAATTAATCAGTTACGGATCAATAATGAATGATCAATTTGCATGCCTAATGTTTCTTCACAAGAGAGCAATCCCCCACACCCCCACACTCCCCCCCCCCCCAGCAAAATTCGTATATATAAATAGGTATACATGTATAAATAAATACATATATATATATATATCTATTCATATACTAATTTTCTTTGTTCCCACATGACCACCGCCCTCGTCCACCATTTACAGTAGGATGCTCTTAGAACACAGGCATTCATACTCCACAGTCTTCTCAATTGGGTAAACACACAACGAGGCATAAGCCACCACAGTATTCTTCCGACCTTTTCCTCTCTCTCTATCTCTCTCTCAAATTAAACCTTTTCTTTAATTTTAATTAATTCCCCACCACCACCTCCCTTAGCAACCACTCACCATGAGCGGTGCTGCAATTTCAGATCCTAATCATCACCTTCCCCAAGACAACAACGACGACGACCAAAACAACAACAACCACCACAATGATCATCATCAAACCCTTCCACAATTTTCCACCACCGCCGCCGCCTGCAATACCAAGAAAGGTAAAGGCAAAGGAGGCCCCGACAACAGCAAGTTCAGGTATAGAGGAGTTCGCCAGCGTAGCTGGGGTAAGTGGGTCGCCGAGATCCGGGAGCCAAGAAAGCGGACAAGACGGTGGCTGGGAACTTTCGCCACCGCCGAGGATGCTGCTCGTGCTTATGACCGTGCCGCCATTATACTTTATGGCTCTAGAGCTCAGCTAAATCTGCAACCCTCCGGCGGCGGCGGCAGTGGTAGTAGTTCGTCTTCTCAGTCCTCTTCTCGAACGAGCTCCTCGTCATCTTCTTCAACGCAAACCCTTCGCCCTTTACTCCCTCGCCCAGCAGGTTTTGGCCTTACATTTTCAGCTCCGCCGCCCCAGCTGCCCCCCGCAGTCGGCGGAGTGGTGCCGAACTACGTGCAGTACGGTTTGTACCCTACCGTACAATACCCTAACATCGTACCTCAATTGCCGCCACATCAGATGGGTACGGCGCAACAACAGTACGGAGCGAGTGATTTGAGGATTGAGGCTGACCCCACATTAATTAGGGATGCCTCGGAGACTACCTCATCTTATCCAAACCCTAATAGTAATGATTATAGTCATCAACAACAGAATCAGAATTTGCAACATTTGCAATCTGTTGGGTACGATGATATCAGTTCACTCGTGGGCTCTGTCGGGTCGAGTTTGTCTATTGCATCCAGTACTGAACCAGTGGCGGTGGCGGCGGCGGCGGCGCCATCACTTTCAGATCCGGCGGCGGTGATGAACGGTTATGCTACCTCGCCGCCGTGGCCGTTGGCTAGTGAAGATGATTACCCTCCGACAAGCATTTGGGACTATGGAGATCCTTTCTTGTTTGATAGTATTTGAAGGGTTCGCACGATCTCAAATATTAAATGGCTCTTGCATGAAGATACAAGACTCTGCAAGAACCGAGCTGATCTCTGCTATAAAGTAGTTTCAAGATTATGTGAAATTGTTTTTCAGATTTATGGATAAAGCAGGGAAAAGAGAAGCAACATGTACCTTTTTGCAAGATTGGCATAGGTTGCAGATTTGCATGTGTTTGACATAGGTGATCGTTGGTGATCATAGACGGAGAAAATACGATACTATATATGTACTGTTTTTATCAGGTAAGTCAGCATATATATATATATATATATATGTTTTGAATTTCAAGAAGCCCGGGGGAAAACAAAGTGAAAAACTGAGATTCTCTGCAAATCAGGTATGAAGAAGATCACATTAGGTGACAATTTTTTATTTTTTATTTTTAATTTACACGTGCACACAATCACATATTGGTTTCGTTAGAGTTTGGATCCCAAATTTTAAATTTATAATATATATATATATGTGTGTGTGTGTGTGTGTGTGTGTGTGTGTGTGTGTGAAGATGATGCCATTCGCTGATCACATACTAAGGATCAATTTGAACTCTAAATTTCAAATTTATATTTCAAATTTATATGTGTGAAGGTGATGGCACTAGTCAATAGAATGTTATTCAACTTATTGTAGAAGGGCCTAGAGTTTGCAATTTCAATGTAGCAAATTTTGATTTGGAATGAATTACACTTGATTCTGAAAAATGTAGCCTTGTAATTCTATGAGCCTTTCCATTAATTAGTAATGGTAAGTCTGAACAGCAAATTAGGTTATAATGGTAACGTTGGTGGTGCAAATTAATTCACATTCACATGTTCCCAAAATTCTTCAAAACTCAGGTCTAAATTTTATACAAGTTTTGATCCTAGGGAAAGTTTAATTGTTTGGAGAAGAAGAATATTAATCTAAGTAGATGATGTTCATATGTGCGTATTAGTCTGTGGATGTGGATCACTCACTTTCTTAATCAGGCTTAATATGTTCCATGAGTTTCTTTCTCCTTCCACTTCCTTTGTTTTTTATTTATAATTTTTGGGTGGGAAAAAAACCATGTATAGGGCTGAGGGCAGTGTTTTACTAATTTACCTATTGTGTTCTTGTTGTGTTGATGTATAAGGAAGAAAAGGAAAGGCTCTAAAATCCAATTCCCCTATATATGATTTTAGGGGAAATTAATTTTTTCGTTCTATAACTTTATCCGATTTTCAATTTTGTTTTATATTTTACACAATTAAAAAGTTGATCCTATAAGTATAAAAAAATTAGCACATTTAGTCCAATTGTCATCAGAAATGGAAAAATCAGTTGGACAAGCTAAGGAGGATGTCGGATTTTGTTGAATTTGGGGAATTTTGCTTAGGTGACAAATTTTCAACTGACATAGTCTTTTTATATCTTGTTGGAAGAAGTTTTTGCTTACATAGATATATATACACACACATATATATACATATTTTATGCACACATATATATATACACATATATTTATATAAATCTATAATATTTTAATATGCACACACATATATATACGTTAGCAATTTTAGCACATTCAATGTATGTGTTAAAAAAATTATACAATAAAATAAATAAAAGTACTTATTTCTATATAATATTAATATTTTAATAATTTAAATATATTTACACAAATTTTTACATAAATAATAGTGATAAAAATAAATGACAAATTATAACTATGGGTTATAAAATGGTGAATTGTAGATGGTAATTATTACATAAGTTGTAGTTATGAGAATTTAAAATAAAAAAAGAAGTGAGGGTATTTTAGGCATATCATTCGAAAATATACCAAAAAATAATAAAAAAGATAGGTATTGTATTAATAATATACATATATATTTATATGAATATATATTATATATACATATGTACATACATATATATACATATACATATATCCTGTGCATTCCCCCACTCCTATCACCACACCATCCTGCCCCTAGCTCCCTTATTGCCGGAAAATCCTCCTCCCCCAAGCACACGATTGTGGCCGACTAGCCATGGCAGTCGCCTGACCACGCGCCCTGGCAAGCTTCCAAGCTGCCACCTCGAAGCTTGGCAGCCATGGCGGCTAGCCGCTTCTAAGCATGGGGTTGGGGGAGGGAGGGGTTGGGGGCGAGGAATTTCTCTTTTTTTAACTATCCTTCTTCTTTTTTTTATTTATTTTTTTACTTATATTTTAATTTTTAATTAAATGATTTTGTCAACATGACCAAAAACCCCTATTTAGATGCCAACAAAGCAAAATCCTAATTTTTTTTTAATATTTATAGGACTAACTTTTTATTTGTCCAAAATATAAGGCAAACAAGATAATCGAGTAAATTCATAGGATGAAAAAATTAATTTTTACTATTATCTTAATACAGAAGTTAGAGAAAAATGAAGTAATGGGCTTTTCCCATTGTTAAAAATACTACTAATAAGAGACCTAATAAGAGACCTTTTGGCTAATCATTACGGCAGCACACGTCGATAACTTTGGACCCATTGCAACATAAGTATTATTTTTATTATATTCTATTGTATATATGTCAAGTATATTTAATTTATAATTAATTATTTTTATAAAAAAAATATTTAGTAAACTTGACATGTACACATGAAGTTGAATAGGAGATTAAACTTGTAGCAGAATAAAAAATCTAAACTGAAACTTCTATTTCACTTCTCTATTGTATCTGATATATATCATATATGACATATTTAATTTATAATTAATTATTTTTATAAAAACAAATTTAATACATTTGGCGCATATATATATGCAATATGCACCAAATGTATTAAATACTATATATATATATATATACATATACACACATGAAGTAAAATAAGATATGAAATATGTAATAAAATAGAAAATTTGAACTAACACGACAAACTTATTTTCAATACTTAATTTTGTTATTGTGCATTTCTTTTTCTAAATATTGATTATTCCAAATCGTGTAAATGATAATAAAGAATATTTTAAGAAAGGAATAAAATCAAGGGTTAATTAAATTCATTAATTCATTAATTAATTTAATTTAACCATATTTTTTCTCTAGTGAAGAAAAAATAACGAAACTTATAAAAACTTTGCAGCAAAGACTAATATCTTAAATCAAAATTTTTCACTAAAAAAGGGGAAAAAAATATATTGAAAGCAAGGTTTAATAAATAATATTCAAAGTAAATTAAAGAATTAATTATTAAAAATTAATTAATTAAATTTTAAATTAACAAATAACACCCCTAAAAAAATTTTAGCGACTCATATAAAACTAGAAGTAAAATAAAAAAAATTCCTCAAATTTTTTATTATTAAAAATATCTAATTAATTAATTAAATATTTAATTAAGCTAGTTAACAAAGTCCTTCAAAACAGAAAATTCCAAATTTGGGGGCATAATAAATACTTTCCTCCAATAATTTATATTATTAAAAAAATTTAACTAATTAATCAAATATATTTTCATTAGCTAATTGGTAATAAAATGACTATTGGTCTAGTGGCATCACCTTTACACACAAAGTATAAGGTCAACACTTCGAATCTTGATAAACCCCTAGTGTATGCGTATATAAATTAAAAAAGTAAGTAATTAGCAAAATTCTTCTAAATCTCCCAAATTAAATTGTTTTTGTTACATTTAATTGTGATAAAAAATAATTTAAATATTTACTAAGTTTCTCAAAGTGGGGTAATTAACTACTATATGCTATATTTTTTTTAATTATAGTGAAAGATAATGGTGTATTTGGTAATTTTTTACCACACATTAAATTTATAATAATTAAAGATAATTTCATTGCAAAAGTCAATTATCATAATTCAAAAAGTATAGCTAAGCTTTTATCTCGCTTGCAATACCAAAGGCTAAAAAAGTATAGCACAAGGGTAATTCATAATTTTTTATTACACTTAATTACTATTTACTACACATAATTAATCATGATAAAAGATTTACTTCTTTGTAGTGCCTTTTTATTATGGGTACTCCGAAGGCATTTTATATTAAATGTGTATCATAACTATTTATGAGTGTAAGTTTAAAGCTCTCTTTGGTTTTATTGGGAAATTGAAAATTTTAGACCCCAAATATCTGTATTCTCAAATTAATTTTTGACATTTCTACTATTTGAAAATTTTTTGTCAAAAAAATTATTTGTGTATTTTTAACAAAAAACGCACTACTTTTTTATTTTGAAATTATTTATCTATTCTTAAAAAATAACTACTATTTTTAAATTGAAAATTTCTACTAATTTAAAAAATAAATAAAATTTTCGTTGGGAAATTTAGTTCAGAAAATTGAGTTAACTAAAGCATGATTAATTAAATAAGTAGTTTTCATAGAGGTACTTTGAATTATGGTAATCTACACTATAGGTAGATGTCAATAATATTTTAATTACTCAAAATCATTTCCCATGAATGAGAAATTAATATCAAAAGTAGACCACTTAGATGATTAAATTGTGAAATAAAATGTAAAGACAAAAAGTCATCAATCCCAAGTAAAATTAAAAAGGACTATTATTACTGTATGAAAAGTCGTAAATATGCTTTTCTATTAGCACTAATGATATATGTAGATAATTTTTACTATAAGGACGATTAGTAAATTGATTAACAATGGCCTCATAAATTAAACTAAGTAAAAGGAGCAGAGAGCGTAAAAACAATTTAAGCACATGAAGACGTGTAGAAAACCCTAATGGACGCAAGCTCATCAAGATAAAAATTATAAATAAAAAACCCCCAAAATGAACTTGAACACAAAAAGTCATTCACAAAAGAACCACAAACCTTCAAGAACTTTCAAGAGTAGACATCTCTCCATTTGCATTTTGGAGAGAACAAACCAATTTCTTGCTATCTATTAGAAAGGACCTCACTCTATTTCCGTGCAGCACCATTTTTTTGCCATCTATGGGAATCGCTGAATTGTGAAGAATGAACGTTGATGATGCAAACAAGATCAAGAGCTTGTGAGTACTCTAGTGGCCAGGTGGCTTTGATGTCAGAGAACATCGAGAGTCACCACCTTGAGCACTATTACACCTAGTGTCAAAATCGGTTCCAAATGCACAGCCTACGTTGGAGGAGATGCCCGCACAATAGGCACTACCTTTTGAAGATCCCATCCTGCCTATGACCCAGAAAGCTTTGAAGACCATGCTAAAGAATGCCACCGCCCAGGCTACGGCCAAGGTAGTTGCCCAATATGTTGACAAGCACGACCCTCAAGGAGCTGTATCAACCCTCTCACTAGAGTCAGGGGCTTCATTTTCCTTAGAGAGAACCACGTGAAGAACTAACCTTTGACGTGATAATGTTCCTTCCCTTATGCCCCGACAAGGGGCACACACTCCTCTCTCCGAGCAGATTTAGCCCGGTGCATGCCCATTGATACTAGAGTGTAGATGTGTTCCTTGGTGCCATACCTATCAAAAGGAGCATAAAGCTAGTATCACCTTCTAGTTGTTACTCTTTGGAGACGTAACCTTTTCTCTCTAACCATCTTGGCGGAAGCATTCCTTTCTAGAATGAAGTTAGTCAACCTACTGAAGTATAATGGCACAAAGAACCATCAGGAGAACTTTCCCACTCCTCTCGCAGGAGCAAGTGAGTACTGTTATTCCTAAAAAGGATGGAATGAAGGAAGAAAAATAAGCAAGGCGTTGCTCTCCTCTACCTCCACAAGTGAACATGCAGTCTTCCATCTTACCTGATCCCATCATAACGATTGGTTACTGTAACTGGAGTTCTGACTTGTTTAGATAAACATCCTACCCATTTGGAAAATTTCTCGACCTAAAAGGTGCGCCCACGTAGGACATACAACAACTCCTATGTAGGATCGCAAGAGGTTGAATACTTTTAGAAGATAAAACAAATATATACTTAATGAGGGATGATCTTAAGATGCTCTTCAGCCAAAAAAATAATAAAGTGCTCGAGATGCAGAGCTGGAAGAACACGAGCATACCTATATAACAAAAGGCAGACTATTAGAAGAAGTGGTCATTTGTAGGACAAGATCGAAAGACCAATCTAACTAGGTATCATGATGCATTTATGCCAGATATTGAGAGTAACTCCGGAGACATCCACCTGAATCAAAGTATAGAGAATCATGGATTAGGACCCCGAAGATGACTACAAAGAGAAACAAGTTCACTCATCAAAATTGGCTCTCCGTATATGCATAGTGTATCTCTTACATTCTTACATCAACCTCGAAGGAGACTTGGACACAAGGAAAGATAAAGGCATATGAAGCTTGCTTCAACCTAAGAGACCTCTAAAAACGAATATGAAGAAATAAGAGTTATAACCTGCTACCATATTGCATAGTTGGATGTTGGATGGAGAACTCTCCCATGAGAAGTAAGAGGAGTGATAAGTGACTAGCCCACCATTAGAAAGTGTTATATCAATCCCCTTGGAGGAATTACCTCAACTGCTTTATCTAGGTACGTAAGATCTCTCACATCAGCTAGAAACTTTTGTCATGCACCATCTAGAAAAATTCAAATCACTCGAAACCTTAGGGGTTGATTATTGAAAAACCTTCCACCATCTTAGAAAAGCCCTTGACGTGTGCTAAGAAACACATCATGATTGAAGAAGTCATGACCACTTAGGAGCCTGTAAGAGCAAATTGTGCAATGAAGGAAATAACAATAGGAAGAAGCAAGTGGATTGCAAACGCAATCCTCATCGGGCATCAATATCTATACACTGTTTACTCACTCCTACTACCGAGCTCCATAAGATTTTTATTTTCATTATCAATTTTACATTGGAATATAGAGACCATCTTGATATTCTCGAAATATTATCATTATCAGTCTTCTCGCACTAATAAAACTCATTTGCGATTCTTCATGATAGTGAACATCCCTTAAATCATTCATGGCACTTGCACACAGCTCTCCAAGGCACTCTTGAAGATATAATCATGTAATCCCACTATTAGGCTCCTTTAGAAATATGTGGTCCTACCCAGGCGAAACAACACTCCGAGGCCACGTAGTTGCTAACATAAACCTATTATACAGCCATTTGGGAGGTATGTGAATCCACTCTGAAAAAGCCCATTGTAATTCCTCCATGTTGGTGGCAACTCTTCAGCATAAACCCATTATATGGCCCTTCAGGAGACACGTGGTAGCCACTCTGAAAAAGCCCACAATAATTCATCTGGGTTGGTGGCAACTCCTTAGCGGGATCTACTATACGGCCTTGAGGAAACTTGTAGTCAAAGGTGGCACCTCTTTGATAAAGTCATAGCCTCTAGGAGACACATCTTAACCAACCAGAAAACCCTCCATGAATCCTCCTCAGAGTGGCAATACCTTGACACTTAAGCACCAATAATTAAAGGCTTCTTGATTGAAGCCAAATTTCACCACTATCATCGCCAACAAAGTAAAAACTCTTAAAATGAGATCCTCTACAAACATCATCATGAGACTTAGTCTCTAAGCCTTTCCTAGAAAGGCACACAACTATGCTCCAAATAAATCATTGAGTACCTATGAAGAAACCTCTCTAATAAGGTGTCTAATATACTCCAATGTGATTGACTAAGTATTATAATAACCCCCCCAATCAAGAGACAACCAGCTACACCTATAGTAGATAACTGAATATTGCGAAACCTCACCATGAAGTGCTTGATTAAATTCAGACCAATTAACTATATACTACAGAGAGACCCTATGAATGAGGCTTGTACCCCCATGTTGTTAAGATATTAGGCGCTTGCCCTGAAACCTCCCAAACAAGTTTCATCGCAGAACATAGTCATACTACTTGACAATCATGATGAAACTACACCTTGTAGGTGATTAGTCAAACTTCATGCAAAATGTTACGAACAACAAAAAGCCTCAACCAGTAAGGCACTTGATTGGACTTAATTCAAGAGACTAAGTATCATGATGAGATCTCCTTAGTGAGGTTTACAAGTACATTCTCGACTAATTTGCACGACTTAGTAAAATTCCCTTAAGGGAACTTGCGACAAAACTCAACACAAAGAAGCTTCGTGCCTCGCTCACGCGCCCTATCATACCTTAGGCTCTCCTAGATAGCATAACAATATTTGAGAGTCAACTAATTGATTAAGTATACAGATGAGTCTAACAAAAAATTCTCTAAGTTTTAAAACTTCCACCATCCACCCATAAGCTCATCTGACCAACTATATAGTAACCTCCCCAAGCAGGCTATCACTACTAAGCAAATACAGAAGCACAACAATGTGCAAATGATGCCGCAAAAGAGGCAAATTCCATAAACGACGAGTCACCTACATGACTTAATGCTTAAAAAACTTTGATAAAACTCTAACTTCCTCAACAAAGGTGCAAAGTTTGACAATACTACATATGCAGATGTCACTTTGTGTCTAGTTGATACTTAACCATTTAAAGAAAAACAAGAGGGGCTCGTGAAAGCAAATCCATTAAGTGGAGAAAATCTTATTAAAATTAAAAAAAAACCATAAAAATGAAAAGACAGATTCTAGTTGTAAGATATCAAATGAAATCGCTGCCGTAAGACCACTCAAAAAGTCTCGCTAAAAGATATTACCAAATGTTAGATCAGAAGCACACCTAGAAAAAAAATTCGATGCGCAAAGTGACATCTTTGTGATAAGACCTTCTAAGGTTGCACTAAACAATATGATACAATAGCACATCCCAAGAGATCCTTAAAGAAACATCGCCGCAAGAGCCCCGAAAAGGCTCCCAAAATAACTTGACTTTAATAGAACTCATAACCAAATTTCGAAGGACGAACCTCCGTCCAAAAACACCATGTAATTTGAAAAGTAGGAGGCCACATCGAAAATATAGCTAAATACCAATGTACTCTGTAAACTCTAATTTATCAAAGAGAATGACATGATGTCTATCAAGTTCGAATTCTTCCAAACTTAATGCACAAGGCAAAAATGCCAACACCAGATAAAAGCTCTATGAAAAAATCAAACTCCTATGAGGGACGAGAAGTGAGGCATACTTTAGCCTAACTAAGATACGTAAACCCACACCCTTGCATTTGACCTATACTTGGTTGCCATATGGTCCCAAACATGCTCTTTATATGAAACAAATTAAATGCAACTTTAAGTTCTTTGGAGATAGCGTACTCCAAGTGAATGTCAAAAAAACAACTTCATAGATTCAAAACCCAACAAGGTTTGTCTTGATGCCAAATGAACAAAAAGCTCTCAATAGAAAGTGAAAGTGATTAATAAGACCACAATATATGACAACAATCCCGAAAGATCGCCCAACTACAAATGTAACTAAAATCTTCTATGTTATTCAAAAAGAGTAAAACATTACTAAAGATCCTAACTAATTACCATATAATAGAACCTAATATTAAAAATAAAAAAAAAGCTAAGTTATGCCTAAACACGTTGCGGGCCACTTGAACACATTATCGGGTGCCCAAACACCTTCCTAGGTATCTAAGCATGATGCCGCGCCCAGGCATGTCGCCAGGCACCCAAACACCTCCACAAACACGTAAATGTGACTATTAGCACCCTGACTGCATTATGGGCGCCATACCAAATGAGCATTGTCTCACTTGCACTCTACAGATGCCATCTTCGTGTACCTAGCAAGCTTCGTCTTTGCTTTGAACCTATAAACTCCAATCTTGAATTAGTCAGAAACTCTGACTTAGATTAGGTCCTACTTCCTAATATTTTACTTTCATGACATTATCGTTTTTTGATTTGATACACCCCAAGAAGTTTTAACTGACTCTATAGAGCTAGACAAAAACTCACAAAGAATAGAGTAAATTTAAAAAAAATGGTAAATAGCAGACAACTCCCCAACGTATAGGGTCATTTGCACTTTGCTCCCCAATCCTTGCAAGTGTGTGGAACGATCACCCAACCTTTTCTAAATATGCTTAAATACCCCCTCATTCCATTTCCAGCTATATATTTTAAAATTATTGCACTTTACCCCCTAATATTTTAAAAAATTTAGGTGTAGCCACCTAAAGTACTTTAAAATGTTATCCTTAGCATTAAATTCTTATTTTGGTGGAATAAAGTAAAATATTTTGCCAAAAATTATTACCATATATTAATTAATTACCAATATATCATATGCTCAGTCAATTTGAGTTATTTGAAATGTATAAACCAATTTAATGGTTAAAATTTTTCTAAATTGATGTGTGCAAGATAATTAAAAATTAATTTTGGGGTTCTATTACCAAATGATTATTATGTAGTACTTATAAATTTGTGCTTATTTGTTTAATTAGGAGTGTAAGTGGTTTAGGGTTTTAATTTGAATGAGAATAAGACAGGCGATGCTAGTCAGATGAATATTGATAGCAAATAATGTATATCTTAATATCAACATTATCTCTCTCATTTATTACCTATTTAAATTAAAATATTTAAATACCATTTGCTAACAAATATGCATAATATTATATTGATATAAAAATCAATCAGGATATAATTTTAATCATCTCATGTATAAAAATCAAGTAAAATATAATATAAAAATTAATTTAAAATTATATAATAGCTCAAACTAATTTAACTTTCCATATATTGACAAGTGATTAGTGTGTAATAATATTATTTTATACAATATTTTGCTTTATTCTATAAAAATAAAAAAACTAATGATAAAAGTGTGATATTTTAGAATGATTAGGTTGTTAAATGCACATTTTGTTAAAGTGGAGGAGGTAAAGTGCAACATACTCAAAGTATTTCAGCATCTTGGGTGGAATATTATGCTAAAAATGGAATGAAGGGGCATTCAAGCACATTTACCAAAGGTTGGGTAATCGTTCCGCACACCTGCAACAATTTGGGGACAAAGTGCACATGACCCTATACTTTGGGGTGGTGTCTGCTAGTTACCCTGAAAAAATAGAAGAAGGAGAAAAAAAATGTCGGCTTAAGAACTTGTATCTTAGTTACATATGAGATACGCTTCTCATAATTACACACTTAAAATTTATCCAAGCCTTTAGATTAATGCAAGGTAACTAGCATGATACCTTCAAATTTTCTAAGTTGTTTGTAGAGAATGAACTCTTGACAAGCGTCCTCAACATCTTCTAAGACACAAAATATTAGTATTGAGAAATTTTTCTAAGTCCCCCTATGATTTCACGATTATTCAACAACACTCCTTTGATCTTCACTATGCGAAAAGCTGAGCTCCATATTTGTCAAAACAACAAGCACCTAACTAATTCATAATAAAACACCCAAGATCAATCTCCTCAACTAAAAGCACCCATAACGAGCTCCAAACGCAGACATCTAGCAAGCGTCTGCACCCGATACATATGATTGACCCCTAATCTGAGCAAACACTTCTAATGCTACCCATCTCTTACTTTCTGATAGAGATAGATTTAATTCATATAACTTTATCAGGATCTTATCCCCCCTCCCTCCCACTACCAGAAAAACTGGTTTTAGTGACCGCACTAGCGGTCACTAATCAACAAAAAATGGGGTCACTGATAGCTTTAGTGACCGCTTTTGTGACCACATGTTGAGGTCACAAAATACCTCGTCACAAACACAAATTAGTGACCGATAATCCAATCGGTCACAAGTTAGTGACCCCAACATCGGTCACTAAAATTTTTAAAGCGGTCACTAATTTCATTGTACTAAATGTTCATGAACTAATAAATTGGTCACTAAGCGGTCACTTTTTTGTGACCGCTCAGTGACCGCGGCCCGCGGTCACTAAAACATTGTGACCGCATTGTGACCCTCTGTGCGGTCACAAATTTGTGACTACACCTTTCCGGTCACAATTTTTTCATAAATAATGGGTGTATTGTCTCCTTATAGTGACTACCAGGCGGTCACTAATCGGTCACTAATTTGTGACCGAATTCAGTGACCGACCTTGTGGTCACAAATTTTCAATAATAATGTAATCTGATTTGTGACTGCCAGACGGTCACAAATCAGTCACAAATTTTCTGAATATATTTTTTAAGCTTTTGGTGTTGAATCACTAATATGCAACCTGTTTTTCATTCTCATTAATAAAAATCTAAAATCACACAATTCCAAAATAATAATTCACCTTCCAGAAATAAAAAACAATACCCCAAATTTAATAATAATGTCTCCAAATTCATAAACAAAATAAAGATTCTAAAGCAAAAACAAGTTCAATAATAAATCCAAGCATGTCAAATTAAAGATTCTAAAACATAAACAAGTTCAATAAGTCCAAGCATGTCAAATTAATTTGAAGAGAATTAATTATCTTTTCCACCACCATTTCCTTCATTACGGGAGGAAGAAGAACTTTCAATCCCATTTAACTTTTCCATCACTACTCCTAATGTTCTCATCAAAGCTTCATCTCTTGCCTTTGCCTCTTCAGCTATCTTCTTTGCCTCATCTCTCGCTCTCATAGCCTCCTCCATAATGATTGCCTCCCTTGCTGCAGCTGCTTCTCTCTCCTTAGCCAATTCTTGATCAATTGCTTTTGCAATAGCATCTTGCAATTGATCCTGAGTAATATAGGCCAATGAAGATGCCTTTGATGGTGACTCAAAGGAATTATCAGCAACAATAAGCTCACGATATCTGTAGGTGTTTCCAAAACCATACACTCTACCCTTACATGGACCACCACTGATCTCAAGCGATTTCTTTGCATCAAATGAGATCTCAAGAGAAGGGTTGCTGCCATGTTGACTAACATATTCTTGATAATATTCATCCTATTTGAATATCCAAATATTAAAAACAAAAATTAGCCAGAAAATTAGAAAAAACCTAATCTTTATTGCAACAAATTATTTGTTGTAAAACTTGGCAGCACAAAGCATTTTATTATGTTAATCAGTAGCTTATGTATATAGATAATATATTTAAAGCTGACAAGTATTATACCTTTAATAAGAACAAGAAGCAAAGACACATAGATTAAGGAAGAGACAAATAAATTAGAATAACTCTGGATAAAGTACTTACACATATGTACTATGCTAACAATATATGTCAGAAGAAATTAAAACCTCATATATCTCAAAACTTCATTCATTTTAAAAATAGGATATTAAACATTTACTAGACGATTAAAAAGAAAAAAGAAAGATAATTAAAATCTCTTCTCTCATTAACTAGGCAGCACAACTAATGCCAACCGTTACATTGCAAAATTACATTGTAAAACTCATGCATGCCAATTCAATTATTTATGGATTTTGTACTTACCCGGACTCTCTTGGATTTGTTGTCATACCACTTTGTGCCTATATTAAACAAGTTTAAATTAAGGGTTGCATTTGAAAAACAAAAATAATAATAAATTAATGAAAGAAACCTAACCTCCATTCTCCTTGCATGCTCGGCAAAAGAAATAGAGCCACCAGTGTGCTTGGTTATCGACCCATCTTTTTCAGTCAATCTATTCTGTCTTGCTTTCTTGTCTTTATAAATTCAATTGGGTAAATCTTTAAAACATTCAAAGGTAACAAATGGGGAAAATATTATATTAACAAATTATTGAAGAAAAAGTATTTTAAATGAATTCAAATTATTGAATATTTGAAACGTAAGTATTTAAATATTTGGTTCCATTGGTGTTTTTTATTGGCATTGACGATTCGAGATGTTCATTTTGTATATATTACTACTACTACTACTACTACTACTACTACTATTATTATTATTATCCTTTCTGAATTATCTCTTTTCCTGTTAGTGGTATCACAATTTTCTCTTCTCTTTAATTGATAAAACGCTAACAATGGAATATAATTATCAACAAAAGTGCATAGGCATTTCTACAAATTCTTTCTGTTCTTTAGATTGTAACTTGGTATTAAAAATTTTATAGGAATCATTGTGAATTTAATTTTGATAAAGTGACGGTGAAGTGAAACAACTAATAAAGCACTTGCTCAATAAATTCCATCTTTAGATATTTTGAGTAAATGTAAGCCATGAGGAACAAATTTCTGCAAAGGCAAAAGGAATTGATACATATTACAGTTGATATTATTGCTATAAGTTGGTCCACATTCACTTTGTTCGTTATGTGGTTTAACAATTTTATAAACTTTTCAAAATTTATCACATTTAGTCCCAATTTCATTATATATAAATCATGCATCTTGTCTTTTCTGTGCTCTCTTTATAGTATAGCATACAATTATTAACACAAACATCAATTTTGTCATAACCCAGACCAAGCCTTGCCACCATCTTTTTTGCATTATACACGTTACTCGGGAAACTCTCATCTTCTGGCATCATACTTTTCATTACTACTATGATGCAATCAACACATGATTGCGATAAGTTAAAATCAGATTTGATATTCAACAACTGAGAAACCGCTGACAACCTAGTATGCTTCTTGCAACCATGCCATAAAGGTTCTTCTGCATCTTTTAATAGATCAAAGAATTTTTGGGCATTTGAGTTAGGTGGTTCTTCAGTGTTCATTGGTTGTTCATCTCTGTCAAATCCCCAATCAAAGTTATGTCCTACAGCATCTATAACCATATTCCTCATCCTTATATTTTCATTATTTCTAGACTCTGAATGTTCCCCGACAAAACTTTAAATCCAATGTTCCCCATGTGCATCCCATGTGGTGTAACCATGCTCAAAACCATACTTTTTGAGGTGATAATGTACAGTATCATGATTATCAAACCTCATGTTACGACACTTTGAGCAAGGACATCTTATACAACCATGGTCAACAACCTCAGGATGAGAATAGGCAAAGTTTAAAAATTCTTCAACCCCTTTATCAAAATTATGAGATAGAAATCCATTTGCATCAAGTTATTGCCACATCCAACTTCAATCCTTAGACATACTTTCTGCAATTTTAGTTTTGCACGTGTTCATCAATATAGTAATATTTAGTTAAAAAAGAAGTTGGGAAAGGAATGATGTTGGTATAGTTTAACATATGATTGGTACGTACAATGAATGAGAAATGAATGGAATCGTCATTCCCTTCTTGATTACATTCTCATGAGTGGTAAATAGGAATGACCACTAAGAATAGTTTATTTTATTCCTTCAGATTGTGAGAGCTCCTAAGAAAATGAAGTTGATAGAGAGTTGAAGCTTTTTACAGATAACATATTGTGAAAGCTTGTAATAAGAAAATGAAGTTGATAGATATCTCCCAAACCTATAAAATATAGAGGGCTATGGGTAGGACAATAATTTGAACTAGTATTAAAAACTGCTTTATTTATATTGAAGGTCATAACCATGTTTCTTTAACTGTATGACTATATGTCCTTTGCAGAATAAAGTTGAGATGAATCCTACCCTCTCATTCTTCTTTTATTTTGCCTAAATGTGTATTCTTGCTTATCTTATGGGATGGGATAGCACAGTTTCCTACTGTTCATTTTGTTCTATTCAAATCCTTCAAAATGTTGCATAAAGTTCCAGCATTCATGCACATATAATTTCTCTGGGCCAGAAAAACCCTGGAAGAGGGAGAGTAGGAGGTGACTACCAAATCATAGCAATTCTTGGGAAAGAAAATTGGACACAAAAAGTCATCAACTGGAAGACAAAAGCAAGCTCAAGCTCCAGCCCAAAAAGCATTGTTTTGAAAGAAAATCTTGCAGTTTTTGGGGCCACAGACATTGAGTCAATACCCACAGTTGCAAAAATAATTAAAATAACATATAATTTGTAAATCATCATTTAGTTTCATGAAAATAAAAAATTTATTGATTTTTAGACTGACCAAGAATATTTTTAGTATAGTGATAATTTTTATTATCACTAAATTATTTCTATACATATTCTAAATTGTCACTATATATATATATATATATATTTGTTCACTATCAATAGTGACAAATTAATTGTTAGTTATGTAACTGTTAAGTTCTATTATAATAAGATAAAAAAAATTATTATGTTATCACTTAAAAATTACGACAGCGACATAATGAAAGTTTATTGTCATTTAATATATATTATTAGTTATAATTTTATATTATTATTTATTTATTTTTAAGCACTTCTCTTCAATATTCCTAAAATCATACAAGCCAAAAAGGTTCAGCCTTAAGAATGAGCAATCTAAAAGACTTGTACAATTTCAAGAAAGATTTAACATTGTCAGAAAAGAGAAATAATAATCATAATATATAAATTCCAAATAATTTTTGGGAATATATGAGTTGGGTTTGGGACTTTGGCTTGTCGAAGAACACATGTGATCTTACGGTGGTTTTTCCTGTTTGGCATTGTACATGTCAGTGAATCCCTTGAGAATCTCAAATCTTTTATATTATAATATAGCTGACGTTGACTTTAGTGTCATTTTTACTTCCATCTCTATTTATTGTATTTTTCTTCTAGGATCTTATAAGTTTTTTGTAAGGAACAAAAAAAGGGAGATCCTAACTTATTTTCAGGAACTAAGGAAGCTCCTTTAACTTTAATTATTTTAATTATAAAAACGACATTATTAATATTTTATAAATTTTAAAATATTACTTTATCCAAACATTTTAGTAACTTATTTTAAAATTAAATTTAACATTTTATAACCTTTAAAAATATTTTATAAAATTTAAATATTTATAAAAAAATTTAAATAAATTTAGCCAAACATACTCTAACTTGCCAGAACTTCCACAGTAACTTTTGAATTGATCAATGCTGCAATTAGTTGGACGATTATAATTTATTCCGAATTCTTTATTTTTATTTTTATTTTTATTTTTATTTTTTTTGTTTTTCCAATTGAACTCCTAAAACAAAGATGTGGGCCCTTAACATTTTACTCAGCCCAACACGAAGAAAAACCCGACAATGAATTCAACAAGTAATGGTTTCTTAAGATAAATTAAAAACTGAAGAGTCAGAACACTAGAATATTGATTACTAAGGCCCATTCCTCCCCTTCTCATATATATTCTAAGTTATTTCTTAATTAATAGTAAAGAACATAAATGTTTAATTTATCTATATTTATAGCTTCAGGTCAGTCTCCACACACAATAAAAATTACTCATTTTCATCACTTGTTTTTCTTGAAATTCATGACTACTACTACTCCTGAAACATTTATGTTCTGACTTAATTTTCTCTCACAATTTTGTTTGATTACTAAATTTTTATATGCCTACTGCATGCCTAGCAACTAAAATGTCCAACTCCAACTCCAACTCCAACTCCAACTCCAACTCCAACTCCAACTCCATCACCAAACCTGTAATTGTTAAAACATATGCATGATTAACTGGTTTTAAATAGTGCACGTAAGACGTGGGATTGCTAATAATTAACAAAGGCTCAAGAAAGGTTAATTGTTTAATCCTCCATACATGAATTGACATTTTGTATTCATATATAATCTGAAATTATTGATAATTTTGGGGGAAATGGGGCTCTAAAATATATTAGATTAGGCATAAGTACGGTATTTGGCTAGATGAACGTCTATGTATTACTGAACGTCTAGAAAGGATGATGAATTCCTTCTGGTGGGGCTCTGGCTCTAGTGTCGGAAGAGGAATTAATTGGTTGAATATTGGAAGAGATTAAGTTTGACAAAAGCTAGTGCCTAGTGGTGGTATATATAAGTAGTTTTCGCAGGATTCACGAATTTAATCAAGTGATGCTGGAAAACAGTGGTGGAGAATCTTTACAAATCCTAATACTCTTGTTGCTCAGATATTTGAATATCGCTACTTCCCCCACAGTAACTTATGCTGGAAAACAGTGGTGGAGAATCTTTTGCTACGATATTTGTTTACAGACACACAATCAACACAAGCATTTTGTAGACTTAAGAGTTTCTCCAAATCATATACATCATCTCTGAATTTCTCCATACACCACAAATACCAATAGCACAGTATACATGAAGATGATACCCAAATTCAAACCTATCTTTTGGTTTCATGTAAAACAAGTAAAAGGTCTGCCCATAAATAAGAAAGCCCATCTTATGATTTTCCATTTTCCATCTCCACCCAACAAATCCACTAATTAACTTGAGATTCCATGAGTTTAGTCTAATCACTATAATTATTGATTCTGCATTATTCTCATATACTGTAATTTAATATAAGAAAAGTGTCAATAACTTTCATTCTTTCACCGCTTCATTGGTACTATAATTATAAATTCTCCACCATCAATAAACTCTACTACTAAGGACAGATTCCTGGACAACTTCAGATCAAAATTTGTTCCACTACTACAGCGACAGACAATTACGAGAAGAAAGAAAATGCACATAATGAAAATTTTGTTAAAATTTCATACAAATAAGACTTTCATACTCACCCGACCACTTCACCCAGACACAACCGGGACTAATTCCTCCTCAATCAACCGGCTCTGAGCAAATGCTTCAATAATTATAATCCCTACATTGAGATTAAGTTTCAATTTCACTTCATCTAAAGATAAAATTAAAAACCCTAGATGTTTAAAGAGTTAGGAAAAGAAATAAAAACCTACGCTTGGGGTGGATTTTGAGTAGGGTTGAATGTTCAACACAGCGCGGCAGAAATGGCGGCACAATATACTTGCGGCGATGGTGGCGCGGCTGAACGGAAGATGGACGTAGAGGGAGAGAATGTTCTATTAAAACGAAGGAGAAAGGAAGAAGTATTGTTCTGTTCTGTTAAAACACGATGCCAGGGAATGGTGGTTCACGGAGAGAATGAGCTGCGAGAGATTGGGGGTGAAAATTAAAATTAGGGCTGAATGTTGAAAGGTAGGGAAAGAAGAGTTATTAAATGTTAATATTATGTATATATATATAAAAGAACAACTTTTAAACATAATTTGTAGTGGTTTGATGGTTTTTCAGCTCAACCCTTTCAATAATGCCCCGTGTTCGATCCCCAATTCTACCAAAAATTTTCAAATTTTATTAAAAAATTGTGACCGATTTATGACCACTACATATTCGGTCATAATTTAGTGACAGCGCCCAAAAAATAGCACAATTTAGTGACCAAATTTGTGACCCCCAAAAATTCGATCACACTATTAGTGTCCCATTAGTGACCGCAGCGGTCACTAATTTAGTCACAAAATCAGTCACTAATTGGTAACTTTTTTCTGAAAAAAAAATTAATAAAATCGGTCACAAATGGGTCACAGAGCGGTCACTAATCAGTGACTGCTTTATGTGGTCACTAATCTGCGGTCACTAAAGCCCTATTTTTTGGTAGTGTCCAACTTTCCATTATCTACACTCAATACTTAAAATTTGTTCAAGTCCCTTGATGACTACAACACAAGACCTACTTGAGCCTCAAAACATTCAAGTAGGGGTAGGCATTCAAGTCAAGGATTCGGGTACCCAACCCGATGGGGGTATTGAGCTACAAGAACCTAATCAATTAGGTTTTGAGATCGGGTACCCGATACTCTTCATCTGGGTCGGGTTCAGGGCACCCGGTTCAATAATTAAAAAAATTAAATAAAAAAGAAAGTTAAAAGTTAAAATAGAGGCAAAAGTTTCTGCCTTTGTTTTAACTTAAGTCAGCCACCCTTCGGCCCTCCCCTTGTCCACCCCTAAAACTAAAATTGAAAAAAAAATTGAAACTTATTTAAAAGTTAAAACAGAGGCAAAAACTTCTGCCTCTGCTTTAACTTAAAAACCACCCTCGAAACAAAACTTCCTCGGTTACCCATATCCCCATCTTTCATTTTCAATTTTCTCGTCGTTGTCCCACCATCCGCCCGCCACCATCGGCCACCCACCAATGTAATGAGCTAAAACATTATTTCTTATACTAATAAAACATTTTAATTTAGGGTACTTTTCTTGATAAAATTTAGGTTTTTTTAGTTTTTCACTTTTCTTGTAAATTTTTTAGATATTCCATGTATGTATACTCTACTATTATTATTACATGTGTAGTTGTTAATTTTTTTAGTTTGGTGTATAGACGTTAATGAATGTGGGTCAAAATTCAAAAATCAAAAGTATATCACTATATTAGATGGAGGGTTTATTTAAATGAGGATTTATATATGAAAGAATGGTTTCTTTTATTTTGATTTTTTCTCTCTTTTTATGAATGAATTTGATTATTTCAATTTGTTATCTTATTATTTATGTTTATTTTCTATTAATTTTTTAAATTGAGATACAACAAAAATGAGTATCAAGTATAGAAAAATTATTTTTTGTTAATTGCATTTGCAGGAACCCACCTAAATTACTGAATTTGAGGATCCTTACAAAGTCAAATAGAAAGTAATAATCCAAAAATGAAAAGAAAGGCTAAGGAGGTGAGTTTTGCTAATATAATTGATGAGGAATTGAACTTGTTAGATGACTCAGAGTTTGGTTTGAATAAGGATAATGATTTTATAACTCGAGGTTTAGAGGGTCCAGGCAAAGATGAGACTTTTGTTGATGAGAATGTAAATGAGAAAGAATTTCCTCCAAAAAAAAAAATCAAAAAGGAAATTGCATTTAGGTCACCATGGTGGGAACACTTTAATAAATTCTTTTGTGAAAATAATAAAAAAATCAAAAGGGAAGATGTAAATATTGTGGAACATGTATTAGAGGGAACCTAATGTACATGAAACTAAAGGGCTTGATAAGCATTATCAATCATGCAAGAGAAAACCTCATCAAGTTGCAACTAAACAAAAGATTTTGAATTATCAACCAGTTGGAAATGATCAAAAGAGTATGAGGTATTATGGGAATATGATCAAGAAAAAATTAGAGATGCATTGTGTTATTAGTTCATTGTTGATGATATGCCATTTAGGATAGTTGAGAAAGAGGGATTTCATCATTTTATGTTGGTTACATGTCCTCAATTTTCTATCACATCCCGAAAGACTATAACTAGAGATATTTTCTAGATGTAAATGAATGAAAAATCTAGATTGAAGTCCTTTATTGCCACACATGCACAAAGGATTTGCAACACCACCGACACATGGACCTCGATCCAAAAACTTAATTATATGTGCCTTACTGTGCACTTTATTGATGATCATTGGAATTTGGTGAAGAAGATTTTGAATTTTTGTCTTATTTCTGGTCATAAAAGGAGGATGTGGGCAAGGATGTTGCTACATACTTGAATGATTAGGGTATTGATAAGATCTTTACGGTCACTGTGGATAATACTTCATCAAATGATGGGTTGGTTATTTAAAAAAGAAATTTGATGGTCGGTCAGATAGTATGATTTTGGGTGGTAAATATATGCACATGTGATGTATTACACATATTGTTAATCTTATTATGCAGGATGGTTTAAAGGGAAAGTATGAGAGCATGACTATTACTCGCATTTGAGGGTTAGATATATAAGAGCATATGCGGCTGGGTACAAAAAATTCAAACATTGTGTAAAACTTGAAAAATTGAAAATAAATAAGATGTTGTCACTTGATGTACCTACTAGATGGAACTCCACCTATTTGATATTGGATGGCGCTTTGTCTATTAGGAAGGTCTTTAAAGCACATGATGATAGTGACTGTGTATTTAATATTAACCTTGAGGATGGGGTTCCTTCACATTTTGACTAGGAAAGGGCAAAATTGTTGTTGAAACTTTTTGGGCACTTTTTCCATCTTACTTTGAAAATTTTTGGCTCTTTGTATGTCACATCAAACACCGCATTCAAAGAAATAGGTGCAATTGATAGGCTTCTTTTGAGATGGATTGAGAGTGGTGATGTTGAATTGATGGAGATGGCAAAAAAATGAAAGAAAAGTATGACAAATATTAGGGATCAATTACAAAGATCAACAAAATTTTATATTATGCAGTGATCCTTGATCCTACTTTGAAGATGGAGTTCATTGAGTTCTCATTTGATAGAATGTATCCAAATATTGGAACATATGATATTCCATTTGGTGGGGACATGAAAGAAGCCGTTAGGGATGAATTTGATAAGTTATTCAAAGAATATTAGAAAATGTATGCCCATGTAGTTCCAACAAGCCCCAATTCTAAAGTAAGTGGTGAAAGTTCTAGTGCTAGGTACACTTTGAGTGATGAGGATGAAAGAGCTTGTGATTTATTTGATGAGTTTGACAAGATGAAAAGTAGAAAGAAGGGTAAGCAAAGGAAGACTGAGTTGGAGAAATATTTGCAAGAGGAGGGTAGAGATGGTTTTGACATATTAAAATGGTGGAAAGCGTCGACACATCGATTTCCTATACTTTCTAGGATAACTCGTGATATATTACCGATACCTATCTCTGTAATTGCTTCAGAGGCTGATCTTAGCACTGAAGGACGTGTGCTTGATGCATTTAGGAGTTCTTTATCTTTTAAAGTAGCTCAAGCTCTTATTTGTGAGCAAGATTAGTTTCGCTCAACTTCAAAACCAATTAATGTGGAGGAGGATTTGTGTGAGCTAGAAAATCTTGAGCAAGATAACTTAACTAATTTAATTCATTTTATTGTTTTTATTTTTCTTATATTATGTCTTTCTATTAATGCCTTTGTAATCTTCTTGCTATTCTTGTAGAGTTGACATAAATGGGGCCGATACATCCATCCTTGATGCTTGAGCATTTGAGTAGAATGCGGGAATGCATTGGAGATTGTTTGTGAATGTTGATGACTTGATATCATGTTTAAGTTGTTTATGTGATTTGATTTTCGGATTGTTGAAAGAATATTGAGTTTGGAAAGTGAAATTAATGTTAAGAATTTGAATTATTAAGGTGTAAGTTGAATTGATGCTTGGTGTTGTAAATTGTAATTTGTATAATGGTTAATTTGAGGAAGTTGGTTTTTACTTTAGAGTTTAGAGTTGAGCAATTTGAATATTTGATTTGAGTAATTGTTAATTTGTTTCCAATATGCATAAAAATTTGTGTTTGTAATTTGCTTGGAGAGTTGAGTTAAATCCACATTTTCAAAAGCACAATTCATATTAAAAAAATAATTTAGGTCAATCCAAAATTTGGCCAAATTTTGATTCAAAATCTGGATTAGATTTTAGTCCAAATTTTGGGCCATATTAACCATAATCTGGCCTATATTTTTTTTTATAAAATAATACTTCCTATACCCGATCCCCAACCGGTCCATACTCGATTTCAAATTTAGGTTCTGGGATCGTTCTGAAATTGAATATCAAATATTTGATCCCGAACTATCGGGTATCCAACCTCGTCATCTCAAACCCTGTTATCTCAGCCCCATGCCCACCACTACTTTCAAGGTGAAATTCATTTAAGTCTTTGGATGAATACTAAATTAAACTTTGCTAAGTCTCTTAATGAACGTCATTACACAATTAATTTAATTTTTTTCATGATAATTCACTAAATTAATAGTATCATTTCTATAAATAAACGTAAGACAAAAATCAAAACCAAACGTTATGTTATATTTTTAATATGAAAATAAAATTTTCAAATTAAAAAGAGGGGCTTAATGATGTGGATAATTTCAACTATAAAGACAATTCAGTAAATTAATTAAAGATGGCCTAATAAATTAAATTATATGAAAGAACTGGAGAAATTTTCTCTTCTTGGTGAGAGTTTTTCCTTCGTATCTTTGTGATAAGTGCTCATATATTTGTTTTCTTTCATCTATTCCTGTGATAGTGTTTCTCATCTCATGGACTAGACACTGATTGACAATTATGCTAGGACCTCCTTAGAGTAGGAGGAGGAGAATGGAGTAATTCTAGAAGGAGAAGAAGGATACGAAGTAGCAGTACTTCAACCTAAGTATTGCATTGTGGACAGATTGTTGACAAATAAACACGTGAATTTTGTTGCTTTCAAGAATAGGATGGCGGTAGTTTGGCAACCGGTGAAAGGAATATGCATCAAAGAATTAAATCAAACCACATACTTATTTCAAGTTTTTCACGAACTGGACATGAACCGAATCTTATCAGGAGGTCCATGGACTTTTGATTAGCATTTACTCTTAAACAAGTTTAATCAGGAAAGCAACCCCAGAATGTGACTCTCACTCATGTCAATATTTGGGTCCAAATCTTTGATCTCCTTGTGGGTTTTCTATTCGAACGGGTTTGCAAAAGTATATGAGACTACATTGGTACTCACCTAGAATATGACCCAAACAATTTCAGTAGGGTATGGAGACTATTCATGCACATTAGAGTATCAATGGATGTCAGGTTGCCGATCAAAAAGAGAATAAAGCTTAAAAAACCAGGAGGAGAGTGGTTTTGGGCCAATTTCAAATACGAACATCTTCCCATATTTTGCCTCTATTGTGGAATTCTATACCACTCAGGGAAATTTTGTTCAAAGCTTTTTGATTGTGTTAGAAATAATATTGAATTTGCCCTATGGTAGTTAGTTACGAGCTCCAAATCGACGACAACAGATCTGAATTGAAGAGCAATGGCTCCGGTACTCCATGCCAAATGAAATTAAATAGAGTAGTAAAAAGGAAAGCATGAACAATTATAGAAATGAGAAATCTGCAATGAAAAATCAGGTTGTGGTTGGCAAGGATCAGGAAAGAGGTGGAATGAACGGAATCAAAATCAGTTTCGGGGGAGTTACTGGGAATGGTTCCACTTCTAAGGAAGTAGTTATTAAGAACAGTGAACCCACATAATCTCTTGTCATATATGATTCAAAAAGGATAAGAACAGAAAATGGCCAAAATTTATGGTGCCTAATTGCAGCCCATTTCGAACTGAGGGAGAGGAAAAGGATCTTAGGCAAAAAAACTTAGTTTTAGCAGGTTCTTGACTATGGATGGAAATTTATGCCCGATTCGCGGGTACCCACTCCGATCCGCTCCACTCCGATCGGGGTGGGTAGAAAACCCGCCCCACAACAAATCAGATCAGGTTTAGGTTTTAATGGGTGCGGATCAGATTGGGTTTAAGTTTATAGTAACCCTGCTCCAAACCCGCCCCAAATTATTGGGTATCTTCCTCATTCCAAAAGAAATTTGCTATGACATTGAGAAAATGATGAATGCTTTCGGGTGGGGAAATAATGCAGTAGGAAATAGAGAATCAAGAGGAATTAAGTGGGTGCAATGGGATAAGCTTTATTATCCCAAAAGTAGGGAAGGTATTGGTTTCAGGAAATTGCACAAATTTAATTTGTCTCTTCTTGGAAAACAAGGATGGAGCCTACTATCTAAACCAGAGTCTTTGGTTGCTCAAATATTCAAACCCAAATAATATGAAGGATAGATATTTTCTTGAAGCTAAATTAGGCCACAATCCAAGCTATGTTTGGAGGAGTGTATTGGCATCTCAATCTTGCATTAAAAATGACTATATTCTTAAAGTTGGCAATGGAGAAAAAATTTCCATGTTTAGAGACCCCTGGCTCCCAAACATTCATAAACCTTTTATTTTATCAGGCATTTGATCATTTGATCCAGATATTACTATTGCTTCACTTGTGAAATAGGGACAGAAACAATAGGACTTTGAGCTGATTTCTTCCATGTTTAATAGCCATGATGTCACTCTCATTTGCATTATCCCTTTAAGCAATAGATGGAGCGAAGATATTTGGATATGGAACTGACATCACAAAGGGATATGTACAGTTTGAAGCTACTATAGGTGGTTGATTGAATACCATGTAAACAATTAAGATGCAGTTAACCTAGTTGTGTGGAAGAAGATTTAGTTTTCGAAAACTCCTCCCAAGGTCCATAATTGGTGTGGCGAGCATGCAAAAATATTTTACCTACTATGGATCATCTTACTTCGAAGCATGTAGAGGTGTCTCTTCTCTGTCCGGGGTGTAATTATTAGATGGAATCGGCTGAACATACTCTTGTTAAGTTCCTCTTTGCTCAAGATCGCTGGAATCGTACTCAAATTGAAGTCAGCCAACAACAGGCAATTGATTCTTCATTTTCTGTATGGCTAGAATATGCTTCGTCTAATATGAATAAGGAAGCCTATTGCATTGTGTTTATGATCCTATGGAGCTTATGGATGCACAGAAACCAAGTAGTGAGGAAAAGAAAATCGGGAACTGTAACTTCAACTGTATTTTGGGCAAAAACTACCCCCCACTAATGGTTACATGCCTAGAATAGCAAAAACCAGAATCCAACTATCCAACAGCCTATTATAGTCCACTGGGCCAGTCCCCCATTAGGCTGGTTGAAGTGTAATATTGATACGGCGACTAATTTCGATAATTGTTCTTTTGGTACGGGATGTGTCCTCTGAGATGGATATGGACTTGTTAAAGCAGCTCTTAAAATTCCACATAGAGGAGCAGTCTCTTCTAAAATGGCTAAAGTTATATCATTCCGAGAGGCCTTGAGTTGGATAAAGAATATGTCTCTTTCCAGAGTGATTTTTGAGCTTGATGCACTTGTTGTTGTTAACGCAGTGGCCCAAGAGTGTGTTGATTTATCTTATTTTTGGTCTATCATCTTAGATTCATAGATTGTAAGTCTATTTTGAATGAGCTTACAAGTTGAAGTGTTCGTTTTACTTGGCGTTCAACAAATCAAGTGGCTCACTGTCTTGCTAGAGCTTCTATTTCTAAGACTGAACGTGTTAAATGGGATTATCAAATCCCATCTTATCTCTCCGATGTAATCATTTTTTATATGCAATGAAATTTATCTTTTTAGTGTCAAAAAAAAAAATTAAAAGAGCCAAAGAGCCCAAAAAAAAAATTTAAGCCTATGAGAAAGATAGAAAAATCCTAATGGACCCAAGCCCATCAAGACAAAAACTATAAATATAAAGCTCCAAAATGAACTTGGACACAAAAAATATTCCTAAAAGAACCTTGAACCTTCAAGATCTTTTGAGAGCAAAGATCTCTCTGTACGCATTCCAGAGAAAATAAATCCATTTTCTGTTGTCTATCGGAAAATGCCTCACTCTATTTTCATGCAGCATCAACACACCTCTAAGAATTGTGGTTGTTGATACAATTAGTGATGACAAACATAATTTACATTGTTTCAAAAGACATGTCAATTTAATTGAAAACATACCTAAATAGTCATTGATAATTCAAAAGCAACATTCCAACAACTATGAATAAACGTTCTCAATTTGCTCATTTCATTCAATCACTTATATTGCATCAAAAGCATATAGTACTCTTATGATCATAGCATTCTTAGCTCTAGTATTGAGAAAAGAGTTCAATACACTTTTGTTAATTTGTTGGTTCAAGAAATTTGTAGTGATACTATCTCTAGAAGTTGGTTGTTGTATCTTGAGAGAAACAATCGACCAACTATGAGCACCAATATGATGTAGATTCATTTTAAAGACAGAGAGCCAAATTCTTGTCTCAACCAAATGAAGAAGAATAAGAAAAATAAGGATAACACTGATTCCATATCATTGTAACTCTAACATAATTAAATGTAATTTTTCTTAATATTTTTTAAGATAATGTTATATCGATACTAAATTTGATAATAATTTAACTTCAACATAATTTGAGATAAGATATAAAGAAAATAATAGGATCCAGTGAATACTAACATATTATCTAATTGATATGATATAAAGAAAGTACCGAGACTCATAAAAGTCAGCATTCTTACATTAAATAATATTTTCCATCCATTTTTCTGAAAAATTTTAAATTACTAAATCAAAGATATTTGTATTTTCACAGAAAATCAATAGTTCGAAAGTGTTCCCGAACAGTATAGAAAATAATATTAGAAACACGATGTAGTGCCTAAGATTTTTTTGATTTTTGTGTAAAATTTTACAATATTATGTTTGGTTAAAAGATGGGCTATAAAAGTCGACCCACCCACTTAACTCGTCCTATGTAGCTACTTGAAAACCCACCTCACCCCACCACCAAGACGAAATGGAAAAAAGAATATAGTTAATTAACCTCACATTCTTTAATCCTTAAATGCATGGTTAGTAAGTATTCAACTGGCGCGGTGGCATTGCTGTCATTGTATGGATATGACTCAGGGTTTGAATTTTTGAAAAGTGCGTGTGTAAATTAAAAAATAATAATAATTTTGCAGATATGGTTAAATTCAAATATGAATTTCACTCGTTGTAAAGGAGTTATTCTATTTTATAATAATTAATTAACTTTTTTATAATTATTAAATATAAATTATTAGTTAATGATTGCAGATTTATTTTAGTTAATATTTAATGTAATTATTAATTAAATATTTTTATTTAATGACATATTACTTAATCACTTTTTTTAAAGAAAAAAAAAATCTAAACATACCACTAATTGTATGTTGTTTACGGAATTCTGAATCCCGGGTGGACTTGTCACTTGTACATCATATTGTCCAATAGTTTGACAGGCTCTCTATTTTAATATAATGGAAGCAGACTTACCTCACGTTAATTTTATAAGTTTTATGAAAATTACAGGCCCGAAGTTTTGTCTCTTAACATGAGCCTCTAGTTGGGTTTATAAACCAAAATGGCCCCCGTGTTATGGTTATTCCCTTTGGGCTTGTTTGCTTGCAATCTATTATTTGCTTAGATTTTAGAAATTAGTGATATCCCATATTTAATAATATCTAATGTTTGGTTGATAAGATTGCTCAATGTGATTACACTTTGTAATGTCTAAAATGTCCTAACTTCTAAAAAGGTAAATTTATGAAATTTGGCAGAAGGCGTTGAGGATAGGGTTTTTATGAGGGTAAAAATGTCATTTTCATTCTTTATCAGATTAAATTTGAAAGGATGGAAAATGGATCAAGTCAAGATGGCTTAATCCATAAACTAGCCTGGCCCATGATACCATGCCGGGCAACAAAGGTATCATGGGCCATAAAAATGTGAAGCAAACAAGAGGTAAAGTTTGAAAATAGATCAAACTTTATCCAATGAAGCAAACAAGCCCTTTAGGTATACCTAGGTGGATTCAATTCTTTAAAAAAAAATTGTATCTATCTAATTTTTTAATGGTCACATTTTTCTATTAAATTTGTTCATATATAATAGATTTTTCATCTAAAAATGAGAATATTTCTTTCAGCCTCGACCTCCTAAATTGCTTTACTAGTCCTTTGTGATTTAACATTTTCGCCTTCATATATAGGTATTACAATAAATAAATAAATAAAAGAGTGTTTTTCTTTTTAATCTGAACTTTGATCATCGGTCTAAGCAATCTGTGACCTGATGATCTGCAACAAAACAACAATTAGAGTCACAGGCCTTGTCCGACGAAAATTCTTCCGTGTTCAAGTCAACATGGTGATATGGCGTAGCAATCTTAAGTTAGGAAAATTTTGTGAGTGTATATGAACGTACCTTCTTCGATTGAGCTAGGCTATTTGAACTGCAGGGTTGTCCACGTGGCGTATTCCCATTGGTTGGCTAATAGTGCTCTGCCTCCCATTGGTCTTTGCAATAGCCTATGGGTCACGTTTGATATAAAATTTGGATAATATTAGCTATTGTAATAGTGGGTGATTGTATGAGATTGGATTATTTATTATTCTATTTGATATGAGAGATTGATATTACATTAGGCACTATTGAAATTTTCAATAATCTCATGTGATGTGTTTGATACTCACTACTAATATTATTTTTCCAAATTTGTCCCTATTAATGTAATGTAATAAAAAAAAACCACATAAAGAATTCTTTTAAAAAATTATATCATTTAAAATAATTTTATTATTATATACATAAAAACTAAAAAAATTAAAAATTAAGAATATGAATTAAAAATATTATTATCTACACAGTATTCTCTAACTTTTTTGAGATACAAAATTATTAATTATATTTTTATAATTGATTTCATCTAGCATTCTTTTTTAATTGATCAACATATTTAGCCCATTTTATTTTTCTTGAGACGTTGATAGATTTTATTAATTTTAATTTTGAAATGACTATTTTGAAAAAAATAAATTAATTAAGAAATATAATCTTGATATATAGTAAATGTGAATTAGCACTAATATATTTAGTCATTAATATTGAAAAAGAATGAATGAGATATGGTTTTTATAATTAAAAGAATAAGAATTAAAAGGATAGTTGAGATTTAGAAAAATGAAAAGTAATAAAGAATAATTTATATTTTTAATTTAGAAAAAAGTTCATAATGAAGGCACATTCCCCAAATTTTTTATGTTATTACTATATAATTCATGTATTGAATAACATATAAATAAATTAATTAAATTTACTTATTAATTAAATCATATATTAGTCATATTTAATATTTATTAATATATTAATCAGTTATTATATTATTCATTTAATAAATAACTTAATGTATTTTAATTTTATATAATAATTTGATTATAGGGTGATATTTATTTAATAATATATTCAGTTTAATAAATTAATATTGATATGCTTAAAGTAATTGTTGAGAGAATTAATTAAATTTAAGTAAAATTATTTGATTATTACTAAATAGTGAGTTAAAGTATGTAACTAAATTATTAAATTAATTTAAATAATCTAAAAAAATTTAGTTGAAAATTTTTCTTAACTAAATAAATTAATTTAACTAACCTGAAATTTCTCAACCAACAATGTTGGTTGATGACAAAAACGTCAATTTGGCTCCACATTTCTTTCCCTCTGTTGATGCAATTGGATAGTAGAGATTCGGCCGCTACTGGATTAAGGGTTGCTTGAGTGAACAGCGGTGGGCTAGCAATTATTTGCGGGCTGGCCTGCTGCTCTTATGTTGTCTATCAAACAGGCTATAATTGAAGATTAGTTGCGGTAGTGGGAGGTAATGGACAATATCAAACGTGGCCTATTAAAATTAGGCTTAATCATAATTTGCCCACTCGACTAGCTAGGGTAGACGGTCCTTGGGCTCAGCCTCGTGAGGCTTGAGCTTTTCCTAACTACGTCCAACTAATAATCTTTTCTACTGGGCCGCCTCCTAATTAGGCCCAATTGTATTTAGCTCAATCACCTTATTTATCCACATAAGGTAGTATCAAAAAAAAATATTGAAACACACAATCCAAAAAGACGAGGAAAGAAGATTGTGGTGAGGGCCACTAAGGCACTAATGAATCAAAGGAACGGGAGAGTCCACCGTTGCACCCTTTCTAAGCATGACGATAAGTGTTTTTGAGTGATTAATATTAAACAGTGAGAATTATATCATATCAATACTGTATTTACTCATTCATAATATAACATTACAAATACTTAGTGTGAAGTAATCACTTTGAAAAAGAATACCTGGAACACTTTTGCTGTATACTAGACATTCTAGTTTCTTTTTTCATTAGTTTTTGTTTCAGTTTCTTTTCTTCTGTTTTTTTTTTTTTTGTTTTTTGGCCCCGTTAGTTAGTACATAGTCTTTTGATTGATATGTTATTGTACTACGTTTCTTGGATCTCTATTTTAAAAATATTTGAAAATACATTGTTAGTAAAATATTTTAAGAGAAGAATTTATAAAATTCGAAATCCTTGAAGACAAATAATAGTATTATTTGGGTTTTGCATTGATAAATCAATGTAGTGTATCATTCTCATATTTATATATGTAAGTTTTTGAATTCGAATCTAAATAATTTCAAATGAATGAGTGTTTAATTAATATAAATAAATAAATAAATAAGCAGCACCATTTTTTAAGAAGTTAACAAACAATCCAACCAAGAAATCGCTTTTGAATTTGCAAATTTTGGTTTGTGACGCAGAGTTGGATTACAGCGAAAGCCATATATAGATCTTTTCTCGTTGCCATTCATCTCTAAACAAGTTCCGTTTAGAGCTTCATGTGGTTATGAGGAAAACAAGCTTATCCAATAGTGTTTAGTTCTTGGAGTTGGGAAAAATTAATCCCCAATCCATCAAAAATATTAAAAGTAGGAATCACAGGCGCCGGTTGGTTTTATTTTTATTTTCAATTTTTATTTCCATCATTTTCATAATATTGAAAAATAGTTGATAAAAATGAATTGAAAATGAGTTTGTAATTAGTTAGATTGTCGGAAAAATAATAATTATGTTGGGTTTAGTAGGTTATCAATGAAGAGAGATATAAATAATTATAATAAAAAGAAAAAATATATAAGTTATTGAGAGAACATATATAGGTTATTGAAAAATATATTTTAAAAATAAAAATAAAAATAATATCGGGTGAAAATGTGTAAAAAATAATATATTTTATCTTTGAAATAATAGGAAATATGGAAAAAAGTTTTGAAATGAAACCAAATGGGAAGGATTGTGAATTTCCCCTTCGCCAACTCAGCAACACATGGAAGTCAAGAGCTAATAGTCGCCATTGTGGAATGCCCTAATTGGTACGGCGACAGTGCCCAAATCTTTGTTCAAACTTGCTCCATTAAAGTACCTTGCTTTCATATACAGTATTCATTTCTTTTCAACATCTTTCTTCAGATCTGGAATCTAAGAGAGAAAACATATAATAAAGAAAGAGAAAAGGAGGGAAAAGAGTGCACGTAATTGCATGTTACAAACTTATTTTGTCTTATTTTGCAATTATTAGGGTTAATTATGTAGACGTCCTTTCTAAACAATAAAATTATTAATTTCTTCTCATTTAATTTTTATAATTATCAGAATCTCTTATTTAAAACTGCAATGTTTTATTAAATTGATCTTGTCATTAAATTTAAACTAAAAATAACACTACCAAAAAAAATATATAATAGTACGTAGTAACAATAAAAAATAATTAAAAACTATTAATAATATATATTAAGTGACAATAATTTTTATGATTTAATACAGAACAACAAAAACTAGATGTAAATGTAATGCATTTGAAAGGAAGAAATGCAAGCAATAACATACTATTTTGAAATTATACTCATTGAAAAGAAAGTCGGTTAACCTAAAAATTAAATAGTGGTTTGTTCAAATTTTTTGGCTGCCCTTTATATGTAGAGTAGATTAACAATCATTATTGTATTTTTCAAATAAAATTAATAGTTCAAGTATTTTTCCTAATATTTTAGAATTGAGATAAATATATATATATATATAGAAATTAAATTCTTAAGAATATAACAAGTCCTGAAAAGTTGTTATATTATTGTCTCGAGCATGGTTTCTCCCATACATACCTGTATGTCATTCAAATACAAAGATGAATAAATACATATGTTTATGACAACCCAAAATGAAAATGAAGGAAAACAGCATTAGTTTCCAAGGATGGGTCATGGGTGCAAGGATGATGCTACTCATGGAATTGGGCTAGTCATGTACAAGTTTTTGACATTAGACCTAATGATTAAAAAAGAAATTGTTAATATATTATTTCTTTTAAGTAAGTATTTTGTCCTTTATCTCTAATATAATTTAATATTATTGTATGCAGCTACCGTTATTCTCGGAATTCCATTTTTATATTTTCGAATTAATAAATTTTACTCTTACAATTTAAGTTTTATAATCCCATCACTACCAAAAAAATGAGCTTTAGTAATCGAATTTTAGTGATCGATTGATCGGTCACTAATTAGTGACCGATTGGTAATCAATTTAAATATAATATTTTAAAAAATTAGTGACCGCAGAAAAGCGGTCACTAAATCGGTCACTAACTAGTGACCGAACTCTTTTTTTAGTTACTAAAATTAGTGATCGCACAAAGCGGTTACTAATTCGGCTACTAATTAGTGACCGAATTAAGAGTTCGATCACTAATATTAATGAATGTATAAAGCGGTCACTAATTAATAACCATGTTTTTTAATTAATAAACAGTCATAAATATAAATTTTTATTTTTTGCATATTCTTGTAATATGAAAGCATAAAATTTATGTAACACTTATATAAGTAATAAAATATTGTGTTTGCTATTAACATATATATTTGATAATAATATATGTATATATAAAAAATATAAAAATGTACGTACATATACAAATATATAACCACTAAATATTTCTATACAATATCCATATAATTGAACATTAATTTATTAATATATATAGATACACAAAGAAATAAACAAGAATGATATTCTTACACAAAGAAAAAAAATGAGAATTAATTAATATATAAACATCAATAATATATATACATGTATTATGAGAAAATAAATACTTATAATATAATTAATATTATTATATATTAATTCGTATGTATAAGCATATATATGTATTATCATATATATGTGTAAACTATGTATTACTATAAATAATAATAAATATTAGTATTTATTATAAGCTATTTATTATATAAAAAAAGAAAAAAACTATTTATCACTATACATATTAGTATGTATATACTATTTTTAATATGTTTATAATATATTATGATAAAATATACCTAAAATTTAAAAGTAATAGTTATAAATAAATATTTATAATATAATTAATAATATTATATATTAATTTGTATGTGTAAGTATATATACATATTACCATATATATGTGTAAACTATTTACTACTATAAACAGTAATAAATATTAGTATTTATTATATATAAAAAAAAACTATTTATCACTATGCATATTAGTATGTATATACTATTTTTAATATGTTTATAATATATTATGATAAAATATACCTAAATTTTAAAAGTAATAGTTATAAATAAAAATTACAGTGCATTATTATATTGAATAAATATTACACAAATATTACATGAATAATTTTTGGTCACTAATACCCTTTTTTTTTGTAGTGCATTATGTTTGTATTTTATAGAAAGGTCGATCCTCCTTTATGACAGCATAAAGATTAATTTTGTTAAAATATTTTTTTCTAGTCTTGTAAGTTTTAAAAGAAATAATTTTACAAAAATAATTAGATTTAATTATATAAATAAAAATTTAAAAATTCTCTTCATTTTTATTTATTTCTCTCAAATTTCCTTTTTTGTCTTTTTCTTTCAATTTTTATCCTATTTTGGTCATGATTTTCTTCTCTTATGATGAGTGTTAACATTGAGAATTTCAAATTGAGGGGTGACCAATAGAGGTGTCAAAACGGGCCGGTGGACCGGCCCAGCCCAGCTCGGCTCGTAAAAAAAACCGGCCCAACTCAGCTCGTTTAATTTTTCAATATGGGTTGGGTTGGACCGGCTCGCTTGAAAATCAGTCTCAAGCTGAAATTTTGCAACCCGGGATCAGCTCGGCCCGCAGACCGTGAAGGACCGTGGGCTAGCCCAGCTCGCGGGCTAAACGAGCCGGCTCGCGAGAGCCCACAATATTTTTTTAATTTAAATTATAAATTATAAATTATAAATTTTAAAATTTTAAGAATTTATAATTTTTAAATTATAAATTACAAATTATTAATTTTAAAAGATTATAAATTTATAATTTATAATTAAGAATATATAATTTAATTTATTACTTTATAAATGTATAAATCAATAATTAAGAAATTTTAATTTTTAATTTTTAAATTATAAATTATAAATTTATAAAAATTATAAATTATAAAAAAAATTGAGAAAGGTGAAGACCATATTGCCTCAATTTGAAGAAGACGATGAAGAATAGCTTGAAACTGCATCCACCATCGCATCTCAATCCGAGAGCGATTTAAATCACTTGAGTGAACGATCGGTTTATCATTGGACATGTTTAGATATTACAAAGTTGTTTATTTTATTTATTTTTTTATTATTATGTACTTTCATTTAGAGGTTTGGTTGAATCCACCTCTATGTAATTATTTTTTCTAAATTAATGACGGGTAGAGAGGTCCATGCCAAACCCCTCACTACCTTATTTGGTGGTGTTTTGGAAAAATATAATTGATAAAAAAAATTAATATAAGTATAAATTTCTAAGTTTTTATAAAAATTTAAGTGTTGTAAAATATTAAAAATCACATAAGTATAAATTATTAAGTCTTTTAAAAAAGTTTAAGTGTTGAAAAAAACATTAATAATCACATAAATATAAAAACTTCAAAATTTTAAATTCATTTTCAAAACAAAAAGAAAAAGAAACTCGCTAGCCGGACCGCCTAGCTCGGCTCATATATAAACCGGCTCACCTATATAGTGGGTTGGTTTTGAGCCGAGCCGAACTTTTCAATTTTCAGCCCGTCACGGTCCGGACCGTGAACTGCCCGCTAGCCGACCCGGCTCGACTCGGGATCGCCATTGACCGTCTGTTAAACGAGCCGAGCCGGCTCATTTGACACCTCTAGTGACCAATAGGTAGAAGAAACAATAAAAAAGCCAATAGGTACTAAAAAAAGATAAATTAATGATAAAATAGTAGGCGACAATGCAAAAGTTGTCATGAATTATATATATTAGGTTACAAAAGATTTTTTTGTCACTTTAATAATTTTTACAAATTAAATAATGATAAAAATAGTATTTAAGTAGTCACCATCAACAATTAGTAGCACCATTATCGTGACAATCTAGAAACAATGAAAATCTTGTCTCTAATTATAGTGAGAATTTTTATTGTCCTTAAATTGTTATCATAGGGGTGCCACTAATAGCCAATTGTGACATGTTAAAATATTAATTTTTATCACTATTGAACCATATATATTGTAACAAAATAAATATTATTGTCATTTAGAAAATATCATTAGTGACGAAATAAAAACTATTGTCAGTTAATAGATATCTTTAATAATAATTTTTATTTTATTATTTATTATTTTATCATTAATATTATATTTTTATTGTAGTGAGTGGGATGAAAGAGTAACGAGGAGCAAAAAGTAGGGATTGACTACAGTCCGATACCTATAATTTTAACCCAACATCCTACACCCCTTAAAAAATTAACACTTGTCCAAATACCTTTTCTAAATCATTAGTAATTAAGTTAACTTACTGTACTAATATTTTTTAATTAAATTAAAAGCAAAATAATTTTTTATATGAAATACATTAAATGTCCTTATCAAAAACTAATATATAACTAAAATAAAAAAATAAAATATAATTACCTAAAAAATAGAAAAAGGAAAAAAAATTAAATTAAACCAGTTAAACCCACCATCCCCAATTCCCAAATTCAACATACACGTATGAGAAGCATTTTTTGTTCTTCAAACTCCCCCAACCAATAATCCAATTTCCATTGTTCACTCGACACGTATCATCCCCATCCGTCAATGGAAATCAGAAGCAAGGCTACCGCTGGAGATCCAAACTCCATCGTTGGAGAAAATTGAAGTGAAGAAGAAGTTCAATTGCTTCTATCTGCTGCTCATTTCAAACCTAAATGATTGTACTCAACTAATTTAATGTATTGTGTTTAGGAATGATTACTGAAGTTGGTTTATGGACATGAAATTATTGAATTGGTAGCTTTAATTTAAATTTTTATGTGTTTGAAAAAACAGGGAGGTTTGTGTGCTTTAATTACCTGGAATTAATGAATTGGAAACATCGCTTGTTCACAATGGCAGCGCAGCAACTTTGTGCTACATATTTGGACTGTAAACTAATTCTTCCCATGGCCCACCATTACAACCTTTCTTCCACACACTACCAGCAGAAAAAATTCACCCACTTAATAGACCAATGACAAAAACATCCTATCTATGGGTGTGAAGTTAGTGCATGTATAAGCAAGGCCACCGCTGGAGATTCAAACTCATACGTGTATATTGAATTTGGGAATTGGGGATGGTGGATTTAATTTAAAATTTTTATTTTTTTATTTTTTTATTTTTTAGGTAATTATATTTTGTTTTTTGTTTTAATTATATATTAATTTTTTATAAAGACATTTAAGGTATTTCATATTAAAAACTACTTTACTTTTAATTTAATTAAAAAAAGTTAGTATAGTAAATTAATTAATTACTAATGATTTAAAAAAAGTATTTGGACACATGTCAATTTTTTAAAAAGTGTAGGATGTTAAAATAAAACTATAGGTATTGGACCGTAGCCAATCCCAAAAAAGTAAAAGATAAGAAGAAAGAGAACGAAATGAAGGAAGAGAGAGGGAAGGTAAACAAAGTGGAGGTGAGGTAGAAATAGGGAGAAAAGTAGATAAAGAAAGGAGATAAGAAGAGCATAAGGGATATAAAGATACGTTGGAGAGGTAAAGAAAAAGAAGAAGGTGGTGGCGCGCGATGGTGAAGAGGAGACAAGAGCAAGGGAGAGAGAGATCGAGATTAGACAGAGACAGAGCTGGGGATGAGCATTGATGGAGGGAGGAAATGAGATAGCCAGTCAATTCAGAGTTCTATAGAATTTGACTTGACTTCTGTAAATTGAACTTAAAAAGAAAAAGAAAGAAATTGATGTCAACTCTATTTTAAGAGCTAGCTTCCAAGATTCCAATTTCTCTTTAATTTAATAATCGAGGTAAAATGATAGTTGCAAATAGTAAAATGATATGAATGAATGAAATTGAATATTGTATATAATTACAGAAAAATACACCTTCAAACTACAAAATACTATCACAAGTGTGCTCCTTTAATATATACTAGCGGTTAGTACACACTCAATACATGTGTATTTAATAAAAATAAAAATAAAATTTATTCAAATAGCTTGAAAATAATTGCTATAATAGAGAAAAAAAATCAATCAATTAATATCAATGCCAAGCTCATTCATGCATCTTTAAAAAAAAAAATAATAATAATAATAATAATAATAATAATAATAATAATTTAAAAAATAACATAAATAAAAACAAAAAATAATTTAAATGAGAGAAATCATACCTACAAGGAGAAGTAGAGAAAATTAGATTTATGTATAATTATGTACAGCCTTTATGGAATTATTATGTAGTAGTAGGGTCGGGGGTGGAGGAGAGAGGGTAGTGGATAGTAGTATTTTAAATAGACATGGGAATTTAAAAAAACAAATGTGAATATTTTAGGAAAGACACTTGAAAACATACCAAAAGTAGTAGGCTTTTTATTAATAGTATGTGTGTGTGTGTGTGTATTACCAAGACAATTAACAGTAAAATCGTCATCTAATAAATTATTTATCTTTTATTTTTTAAATTGATGGCAACTTTGTCAAAATTCACAACATTTTTTTTGGAGTTTTTAATATAGCAATTTCAGAGGAGAGATTTTTGTAATTATAAAAAATACGAGAAATTATTAATAATTTAACTATTTGAAAAAGAAGAAAAATGTAATTAACCTTTGTAAATAAGAACAATTTAACCAAATTTTAATAAGAAAGGAATAAAACATTTACTTATGTATAATAGAGAAAATTTTATATGCCATTAATTTGTGGATTATTCAAATGCTGCATTGAGCAATTAAATATATACGAATTGAAAATTGTAATCGAAATATTGATGCCATCATTCAAAATTGAAAGAAGACAAGATTTTTAAATACATCTTCATCTTATGTTATTCCATACAAAATGCTCACAACATATAGGAATTATGCTATCAAGAAAAAAAAAAAACAGAAAGAAAAAGATTAATGATTTTAGGGATTCAATCAATATAAATCACTTAATTGTAGGAGCAAATATTTCACTGAGCATTTTGATTGTTTGCATCCAAAAAGTTTGGAATTTTTACTTCTTTTTTTTTTTTTTTTCAACACTCACCTTCAAACCGGCAAATAGATACCAATCATACTAATTATTATTTTTTTTTTAGAGAAAAAATATTGCAAATGATCAATAAAATTCAATTATCAAATCAATCATACCAATAGTTTTGAAGCACTGCATTGTGGTTAATTTCGAAATCAATAAATCTCCTGAACTGCGTTTCAGATTTCATGCGTAGCATTATAGAACAAGTATGTCCTTCCAATTTTTGATTCAATAGAGTTAAACCACCACACTAGTATAATGAAATCTCGGCCTCCCATGCCCTGTAATGGGCCGTAGTACTAGTGGGCGGAGTTGTTTCGCTGGCGAAATACTCGGTCTTTTCTTTTTCTCTGATTATGTACAACACAAATTAGAACCATCCACGAAAATTGGTTTCATCTAATTTATGTTGCGTAGTTTGCTGAAAAGGGATTGCAAACGATTGAACAAGGATTTTAGAGGATTCAGCAGCATCAATTTTGTAAGACAAAGGCTATCATTCAATCATCCAGTCGGGACTTGCTTTCCGGAATATTATTGGTGACCTGTTTTTTTTCCCTCCCTCCTTTCGTTTTCCTTTTCTTGCCCTCATATCAAATACAGTCGAGACACTTTAAATTCTTTATTTTATTTTATATTTAATCTCGTATTTCAACTTGAAAAATATATGTCAAGTGTATTTAATTTCTAATTAATTATTTTTATAAAAAAATAGTGAATTCACTTCGAATATCTCCATAAATTAGAATAAAAAATAAAACACAAAATGAAATAGAAAATTTAGGCTGCAGTCAAGGAGGATAATGACGTAAGAAAAGATGGCAGCACAAATAAAAATCAGTCAATGCCCACGAGTGATGCGGACAAGATCTGCTCGGCTCTAATGCCATGGAAGAATACAATATTTTAAAATATATTTTTGTCTTATGTAATATATAAAAACTTTCAAAATATATAACGATTATGCTTTTAAATATAAATACCATGATTTTAAGGATTCAATCAATACGATCACTTAATTACAGGAATAAATCCCGAATTAAGCATTTTGCTTATTTACATCCAAAAATTTTGAGATTTTTTCTTCTCTTTCCAACAAAAAATTCCACCCAATTGATACCAAAATAAATGACATTTCATAAGCCTCATAATTGACATGTGGGAGAAACTGGAAGGACAAGGCTCTCTAGTTCTTGCTATCGTACAAAAAAATTGCATTGCCAATTTATTTGCCCATGGGACTTGAGTGCTCTTTGTTCATTGTTGGTATTTTTCGGGCTTTCGATTGTCAATAATGGTTTACCTTCTAGCGGAAATTGAAAATAAAAGGTTGGGATTGCTTATAGGAAAAAATTTCATTTTCCTTATTATAAAATATAAAACACACACAGAGGCTTGCTTGAATGTAAGACAATTTCTTGATCTTCAAGAATTAAAGATTTCTTTGAATTTCATACCTAAAAATAGTGGGGAGGGCTAGGGTGAGATATAAGCTGTTGACCAATATTTTTTCTTTCCTTTTTGTTTCTTTCTTTTGTTGTTTGTTTGTTTGTTTCATTTTTTGTTTTTTTTTTAAAATATTTTTTATGTTTTGTTAAGTTTGTATTTTTATGTAATAATTTTAAATATTATATATTTAACTATATCTAAATTTAATTTTTAGATTTATAATGGCGAAGAATAATACTCAAAGAATTAATTAATATACTTTATTTTTGTTTAAATTTAAAAAGTACATATCTTACTAGAAAAAAATATAAGATTTTAAAATTAAATTATATACTAATATAATATATGAATAGAAATTTTTTTACTATGACATCCCAAAATTCAATTATAGGAATATAAATTTTCTTGAAATAATTTTTCAATTCCCTTATCGAGACGTGTGGTCAATTTTTTTTATTTTTTTTTAATATTAAAACCTAATTGGGCAAACAAAATTTTGAATTATTTGACAATAATTAACATTGTCATTTTTAATGAAATGCAAATTTATTATTTTAGACGAAATGAAAAAAGAAAATCATTAACAGAAATTTTGATTCATTTATTTTTTCTCATTTTCTGACTAAACCGATTAACTTTTTTTAGTTGGAATTTAGGTTTGCTAAATTTAAAAAATATTGATTGTCCATTTTATATAAAAATATTAACAATATTAAATTTATCTTTTCATTTGTTTTCATTAAACATAATTATAAACATGCATAACCAAACACACACACACAAAATGCCAAAATTATGTAATACGTATTCTTTAAATTATTTTATGAATAAATAAAAAAAAATAGATTTCTAACTAATCTGATTAATATGAGATTTTTAAAATTTTAAATTCACAATATAAAACAAAAAAAAATATTGTTTTGCTAGTTGGAACTTTATTTTCCTAAATTAATAAAATGAACACTATCTATTTTTAAATAATTTCTAAAAAATTAAAATTGTTAAAATTATCTATTATTTAAAATTTTCTTAATAATATTTTTTATACAAAGCAAGCCAAAAAATTAAAATTTATAAAACATATCTCAAAAATAATCTCACAACCATTCACAATATCAAATTACATTAACACATCACATCGTTATAATTATTATATTTTATTTCACAACCTCATATCTCTTTCTCATATTTCAAAAACCCCAAAATTTTTAAAACACCAAACAGAGACAAAATTCAACAAGTAATCACAACCAAAGGGTTTTAGTTCATACATCCAAGTCCTTGTAATAAGAAAAGATATTCCAAAATTACGTGGCTGTCTTAATGTATTTAAAAATATCTACTGAGAAAAGACTGCTTCCTAATTTTTTTGGAAAATATCTATTCACCGAATAAGATTTTTGTTTTGTCTTTACATGTTGTGAAGAAACTTAGTATTAAGGGGTATTACTTCAACATAAATTTTCCCATTTTGCCTCATATTTCGCAAACACGCTGTCAAAAGTTGTTCAATTGTTAATTTCCACGTTTATCATAAATAACCTCCGCCTAAGATAGTTAGGTCTAGACTCTACTGTCCTACCCCTCACCAACACGCGCCAGACGCGCTTCCAAGTGCGAGTGTTTGATTCCTGCTTTATTACAATTACGAAACATCCGTTGCCCCTGCTTTGAGGTACAATTACAGCTACTTATGTAAGTGAACTGAACTGTGTGAAGAACTTTTCCCTCTTTAGATCCAATCCTTCTCCACAATTCTCACTCCCCCACCACCGCTCCAACACCGCCGACGTTGCTGCCACCAAGTAAAACAATTAGTCCCTTTGTGGGATCGTTTGAATAAACCTGGTCGTTTGCGGCAACTGCATATAACAATTACTGATCTTTACCATTAAGTATGTCTTACCAACAAGAATCCCCGCAGCCATTCCGGTGGCACTACGCCGAATTCGACGACAGCAACTTCCAAATCCGCGGCCGGACTCTCTTCTTCATCGTCGTTCTCTTCTCCGTTATCCTACTCGTGGCGCTCATCTTCCTCTACGCGAGGTGGGTCTGCCGCATCGGCCCTCCTCCACCACCCAATTCCACTTCCGCCGCCCAATTGGCTCACCCGCCACCGCAGCCGCCGCCGCGGCGGGGTCTCGACCCCGCTACTATTAGCAGCTTGCCTATTATGCTTCATAAGAATTCAGCCTCCGGCGCCAGTTACTCTGGCGAAGCGGAGTGCTGCATATGCCTTGGAATATTTGGAGATGGAGACAAAGTAAAAGTGCTTCCCCAATGCCACCATTGTTTTCACTCGGAGTGTGTGGATAAGTGGCTCACCACTCAGTCGAGTTGCCCGCTTTGTCGTGCTTCCCTCCGAGTCGACTCACCTGTCTGACCCGGCCCTCCCCTTTTTTCTCTTCGCATTTAATTTTTTCTTTAAAATGTTCCCACTCTCTTTTTACCTCCCAGAAAAACGAGGGATATACTGTTTGACTTTGCAGATTGTATGGACTCCTAGGGATACTGCATTTTCATGTAAAGAGTGGAGAATCTGCCCTAGGAATGGGGATATTGTAAATTATTGGATACAATTGATTTTAATAGTATTTACAGTTTCTTGAGTGGTTGATGACTTGTAGATATATCTATTTATGTTCGTGCATGTTAGGATTAATGATTAAAAGCACAGCTTAAAGTTTGTACTATAATCATAAATTTGTCAATCAAACTTCATTTTTGGTATTGGATTAGACATAAAGTACCATTAATTTTATATCGATCAACAATTGAAGTCGATCGTTGGACTGTTAAGCTTTGGAAAAAAGTGGCGTGTTTTTGTTTATTTCATAATAGATTTCAAGGTTACGTTTTGCACCTTCAGATTATGCTTTGGATCGCATGTATATAACTCCCTCAATTATATGCTATGTGGCATTTTTAAATTTATATGACAAAAATATCCTTCCCACATATACATATGTTAAAAGAAAAAAAGAAAAAAATAGTTAATTAGATTTTTTGATAAAAAAAAAAATAGTTAATTAACAACCGACATTTTGCTCCAAGTGATTTCATTTTTAATGGAAAAAAAAATACTTCCTCCAACTATTAAAAGAATGGTATGAGAGCCGTCCTTAGAGGGACTTCTTAATTAAATATTTGTACGAGAATTTCTACTGTACATCATGTAAGTATTATGTTGATTTTGAAATATTTAGCTAAAGATTAAGTTCGAATCATAGAACATAGTTCATACTTTTTTGTATTTTTGTAAGAAATTCTACATAATCTACAATTTTTAATACTAAGTTGACAGTAAATTACGCTTCATAAATCTTTATACTGCAATATGTTCTAAAAATCTAGTTTATGAGCTTCGTCTTTTTTCTCACCGATAACAATTACGCATTGCTTCTCTACCCAATCCTATCAACACTCTTTCTTTTGTAAGATTTAAAATAAAGTTTATAATAACCTAATAAGCATCACAATGTTTTCTTTCATAGAATGTGGTACACTCTAGAATCAATTTGGAAAAGCTCGAGAGTTCGTACGTAAAGGAAGGAGCAAGGGCCTACATGGGGAAAAAATGAAATACCTTTTCTAATCCTTCCTAAGATTGGGGTAGTTGTGGGGAAAGGGGGTGCAATAATGAAGAAAGAGGCGGTTTGGGATATTTTTTATTTTTTAAAATTTGAAGAGATAATTAGAAAAAATGAGTTAAAAAGGGTTTGTATTTGAATAGTTTATTTGGAAAGTAATGATTGTATGGGATTTAGTAGATTGCATGTAGATGGAAATAATAATAATAAGAAGAAGAAGAAGAAGAAGAATCCCCACCCTTCTCCTCCAATACTTCACATATTTCTCATTTCTTTTCTTTTTATTCTCATTTCTCTCTTCTTCCATTATTTCATATATTTCTCATTTTATACATATATGTATAAATTTATCATTGTTTCTCATTTCTCATTATTTCTTATATTCTCATTTTATACATATATATATATAAATTTATCTATAAAGTTTTAAATAATTTTTATTTTTATCTTTTTTCTTTCTAATTCCTCATACATGTATACTTATTTTTTCTATTTATACTTATTCACATATATATAATATACATATATATAAATTTATCAATAAAATTTAAATTACTTTTATTATATATATTTTTATTTATTCATTCCAAATTAAATAATATTTAATATTTATAAAAACACACATATATAATATAAATGGTTTATTCATACTTATATATATAGTATATATATACATATATATAAATTTCAATAAAATTTAAAGAATATTCATCACATATTTCTCATTTTATACATATATAAATTTATCATTATTTCTCATTTCTCATTATTTCATATATTCTTATTTTATACATATGTATAAATTTATTTAATGAATTTGGATGGCAATGCAATTTTGTTTCCCTCCAACTTTGTATTCCCTCCAAAATTTGGCCCATAAAAAATATTAACAATTGTTTTTATTATTAGTTTGACATAATAATTTAACTTGATTTCTTCCAAAAAAATTGATTCACTCTAACGATAATGAATTCTCTTCATTTTTTTCGTTTCCTCTAAATTTTAGCTCCTCCATTTTTTTTTTGTATAAATAATTTATAGCAAAATTAATTTCTTTTATCAGATTATATGATGAATTGACATATAATTTTTTAAATTATTAAATGATTTTCTATTATAGTTAAAATAGTTAAATAACATATAATTTAGACTAATAAATTTTGGTGCTTAACAATTTAATTTTTTATTATAATTTATTACAATATTTATTTAGAAAAATTCTAAAAACTCCTTCAATAAATAGTTAAAGGTTACATACCTGAATAACAAAAGAAAAGAAAGAAATCCAGTTTACCATCATACTTAATGAAAAGAAAACGGTCTTTGAAGTTAGGCCTGTTAATGTTACATTTTGTATTTTAATCATTGTATTGGCCAATTAAAGATTTTTATAACTTATAGATATCTATATGTTAATTGTGTGTATGTTTTACTATATAAATTGCTAAAATGAAGATAACTTTTGTGGTTTAATATAGTGTAAAAAAAGTATTAACTTAAAGTATATTATTAAATATAATGATTATTAACTTTCATAGACCTGAACAAGTTATTCTTAAGAATTAGTTGGTCTACATATTATATTTCCTTCAAAAAATAAGTTTCCCTCCAAAAATGAATTCCCCTATTATTTTTTTATTCCCTCCAAATTTTTGCTCCTCCCTCCATTTTGTGTATAAATAGTATGTACAAAAGTTATTTATTTTATCTTATATTATAAGATGAATTTTGATGTATTATTATGGAGGTTAAAAATTTAATTCTATTTTTTGTTATTATTTATTACGACATTGTTTTTGAACAAAAAGATTTTAGAAAAATTGTTTATAAATTCTAAAAACTTTAGTCTTTACGTCTAATTAATTCATTTTAAAAATTAAAATATTTTGTACTAATAATATATTAATTTGGACAATTTGAACATGCATTTATTGAAAATTTTCTATACTTAATTAACGCAAATTGTTTTAAAATTGATCAACTTTTATAGCTTTAATATAGTCAAAAATTTTGATATTATTTTGAAATACTCACGACATTATAATATAAACTTAGTAATGCAGTTATAAGTTTAATAAAATTATTTTTTATCCCCATATATTTAAATAAATATTTGAAGAACTGTTAGCATCCTTAACAATTTGTAGACGTCGGTTGAAAATTTATATTAAAATTCAAAGATATCCTTCAAAAGTTGTTTTAATTATCTTTAAGACAAAAATACCATTGGACTTATTTGTAACTTTAACATGGGGGTTTAAATTTAATATTATTTAAATCACTCATAATAAATTTAAATAATTTTATTAATAATTTTTTTAAATATCAAATAATCTTTTAATTAAAGTTGGATTAAAAAAATAAAAATTTAAAATCATCAACATGTGTAAAGTAATTTAATCAAATTTAATTAAACATATTTATTAATTATAAAATAAAAATAAATATCAAATCCATCTCTTAATTAAATATGATTTTATTTTGAAGTTACATCTCAATAATATTAAAAAATAATCATATCTAAAATAATTTATTTATATTAAGTTAAATATATTTATTAAATATAAAAAAATATTTATTAACTAAAATAAATAATTTTAAAATAAAAATAAGATCTAAAAATATCATACTAACACTAGTAATTCTAAAATGTCTATTTCACCCTATCAACCCAATAAAAAAAATTATTGATATGATATCTTGTTCCCTTCTAAAACACAAATAAATAAATAATTTTCTCCCAATTCATTTTCCACCTACCACCCAAAATACAAACAAACAACCATCACATTCTCCAATCCCACTTCCAAAAAACCATATTGTTAAAATATTTTGACAAAATGCTCCAACTCATAAACAAACAATCTCTAATTTAAACTAATATCATTAAATTTATCCATTAATAAAAATTAAATAAGTCAAAATGTGGGAGATATAGAGTTGGAACCCCGTGAGACCTTGATGTGTGTGTGTGTATATAAATAAAAAAATTAAATTTATTTATTAATTAAAATAAATAATTTAAATAAAAATAAAATCTAAAATTTTATCCTAACAATGTAATTTTAATAATTTTAAATAAATAAATATTTTTAATTATTTTGAAAAAAATAATGTAATGATTTTAAATAAATAACATAAGTAAAAAAATTTAATTTAATTTAATTTAATTAAAAAAAATTAATTAACAATAAATAAATAAGTAAATATATATATATATATATTTTCTCCTTCTTCCACACCCCCACCCACCCCCGCCTCTTCCAACCAGCACCCCCCACCCCAGCCCTGGCCATGGTCGGCCAGATCTGACCGCTGGCTGCTGGCCATTTTTCCATGGCCAGCCGCCGACCACTGGCCATGGCCGACGATGAGGGGCTGGGGGAGAGGGGGTGGGTGTTATATATATATGTATATATTTATATGATATTTATTTTATTTATATTTATATTATACATATATATTTATTTATATGATATTTATATTGAGATATAATTTTTTTTTATGAGGATTTTGTTATATATTTTTAAAACTTATTATTATTTTTAAAATTTTTTTTAATGAAGGTTGATTGGGCAATTCAAATTTTGTGGAATTTTTATAAATAAATCAAAATTTTGTGCTGTTGGGTAATTAATTTTTTTTAATTTAACAGTTTTGCCTGAATATTAATGAAAGTTGAGGTGTTATCCCAAATGTATTAAAAAATTTAAAGTTTTGGTCCTATAAGTGTCAACTCAAGTATCGAAAGTGCAAACCCCCCATCCAATGAGACCAAAAATGTAATTTTTTCAATATAACCAAACACTACATTAGCAAAAAAGAGAAAAGCAATGGCTCTATTGAAATGGTAATAATTTTATTAGGCTAGTTGCAATTTACCCCAATGTGATCAAACCCTTATGTGAAAAAAAAAAAAAATGTACAACACAGCTTCTTTATGTTTTATAAGACCACACACACCGCCTCCCTCTCCACATTTATTGCCCATTTAACGTAATTTTAATATAAAAAGATCAATTTACCCTTAATCATTTCACATATATACAATTCAATTTAAATAACTTTTATTATCATATTTTATTATTTTTTCTTTTTTTTCATTCTTTTCTTTTCTTTTTATTCTCATTTCTCTCTTCCATTATTTCATATACTTATCATTTTATACATATATATAAATTTATTATTGTTTCTCATTTCTCATTATTTCATATATTCTCATTTTATACACACACACACACACACATATATATATATATATAAATTTATCTGTAAAATTTTAAATAATTATTATTTTTATCTTTTTTTCATTTATTCATATATATATACTTATTTTTTCTATTTATACTTATTCACATAAATATAATATACATATTTATAAATTTATCAATAAAATTTAAATTACTTTTATTTTTATCTAATTTTCTATTTATTCATTGTGAATTAAATAATATTTAATATTTATAAATATATATAATATAATTTTTTGTTCATACTTATTTGCATATATAGTATATATATATATTTGTTCATACTTATTTACATATATAGTATATATATATATATATACACGCCACAAGAAAATAGGTTAATCGCGCCATATATTTTACAATGATTTGTCTTAACTGCCGCAAAATATTAATTTGATGGTGGTTAAGCTGCAATTTATCCAAACCACCGCTAAATTAGCCATTTAGCGACAGTTTCAAAAAATCGCCGTGGAATTCATAATAAATGGCGGCAGTTAGTGTAACCGCCACTGAATGAATAACTTCGCGTTGGTTTTTCTAAATTGCCGTAATTAATAATATTATTTTTTTTACTTATTAGATTGCTCTTTGTTTTTAACTTTAAAGGGTTTTGTCCACAATTTTTTAATATATATATATGTAATGCCAATTATTTTTTAAAAACAATCTTATTTAATTTTAATTTTTGATTAAAAATCAATTAAGTTAAGACAAAACTATGATGGTAAAGATAAAAAACAAAGTAAAATAAATCAAAATAAATATATAAAATAATTATAAAGTTAAAATCAATATTAGTATATAAGTTAATAGAAACCTTTTAATTTGACTCATAACTTAGTTATCGAAGAATTAAGTGAAGAAAAGAGTTTGGCATTAGTCATATAAAGTTAAAACTATAGTAAATTGATAAAATAATTATAAACTTAAAATTGATTTTAAAATATGAATTAGTGACAAAATATGAGGATGAAATTATAATGTAAAATAAAATATAGAAAAAATAAATTATTGTATTCATTCTCAAATTTTTGTATAAATATAATTGGATATTCATATTATATTTTGCAAATAACAAAAAAATAGTGAATAACAAAAAAAGTTGTTAACCTTTCAAATAATCAAAATCAAAATTTCTCATTATTTCATATATTCTCATTTTATACATATATATATATATAAATTTATCTATAAAATTTTAAATAATTTTTATTTTTATCATTTTTCTTTCGAATTATTCATACATGTATACTTATTTTTTCCATTTATACTTATTCACACATATATAAATTTATCAATGAAATTTAAATTACTTTTATTTTTATCTATTTTTTCTATTTATTCATTCCGAATTAAATAATATTTAATATTTACTATTTATAACTATGTATATAATATAATTTTTAATTCAAATTTATATACATATATAGTATATATATATATACACTACAAGAAAATAGGTTAATCGCGACATATATTTTGTGATGGTTTGTCTCAACTGCCACAAAATATTAATTTGACGGTGGTTAAGCAACGATTTATCCAAACCGCTGCTGAATTAGCCATTTAGCGACAGTTTTGAAAAATCGCCGTGGAATTCATAATAAATGGCAGCGGTTAGTGTAACATTTTCTGAATGAATAAATTCGCACTGATTTTTTTAAATCGCCGGAATTAATAATATTGTTACTTTTGCTTATTAGATTGCCCTTTGTTTTTTACTTTAAAAGGTTTTGTTCACAATTTTTTAATATATATATATATATATGTAATGCCAATTATTTTTTATAAATTTCTAAAATAAAGTATTTTATATTATAAGCTCTTTTACAAAAATATTAAGCCTTTACCTAACAATTTATATATACATATATGTAATAAAATTTCTTTCCTTCATGCATCTATGTTATATAATTATCTCACACTTTTTGTTTATTTCTTTTAATTCATTATTTGATACTCTTATTTTATTTATTCAAATGACAATTATTATTTTATTTTTAAAAATAAAATAATGTTTGCTTGATAACATGTGAAATTGCTTGAGAGCTCTATATGGAAGAGACGAATAAGTAATTGAGCAAATGCAAATATTAATTTTTGGACGTGCAGCCAAGATGGTTAGGTGCTTGCTTGAGGTTGGGCATGGCGCGGGATTGGAACCTGCTGCCAGTAGTTTGGGAGGAATTTGCGTTGGCCTGCGGGTGGGCTGGTGTGGCAGGGTGCTGGGCCTACTGCGTTTAGGCCCAATGCCACCGGCCCACTCGAGCTCAGGCCCAGAGCCTACTTGCCCAACAGGCTTGCTGCGCCTCAGGCCCAACACCCACCGCCCACCAGTAAGGGCGGTTGTAGGGCTGCCCACCCACAAGGCCTAGCGCCTGCACCGGCCCACCCACAGGCCCAACGCAAATTCCTCCCAAACTGCTGGCAGCAGGTTCCGATCCCGCGCCATGCCCACTCTCAAGCAAGCTCCTAACCATCTTAGCTGCACGTCCAAAAGTTGATATTTGCATTTGCTCAATTACTTATTCGTCTCTTCCATATGGAGCTCTCAAGCAATTTCACATGTTATGAAGCAAACATTATTTTATTTTTAAAAACAAAATAATAATTGTCATTTGAATAAATAAAATAAGAGTATCAAATAGTGAATTAAAAGAAATAAACAAAAAATGTGAGATAATTATATAACATAGCTGCATGAAGCAAATAAATTTTATTACATATATGTATATATAAATTGTTAGTTAAAGGCTTAATATTTTTGTAGAAGAGCTTATAATATAAAATACTTTATTTTAGAAATTTATAGAAAAAATATTTGTAAAAAGTAATTAGCATTACATATATATATATATATTAAAAAATTGTGAACAAAACGTTTTAAAGTAAAAAACAAAGGGCAATCTAATAAGCAAAAGTAACAATATTATTAATTCCGACGGTTTAGAAAAATCAGCGCAAAGTTATTCATTTAGGGAATGTTATTTATTATGAATTCCACGGTGATTTTTTGAAACTTCCGCTAAATGGCTAATTCAGCGGCGGTTTGGATAAATAGTTGTTTAACCACAGTCAAATTAATATTTTTGCGGCAGTTGAGACAAACCATCACAAAATATATGCCGCGATTAACCTATTTTCTTGTAGTGTATATATATATATACTATATATGTATATAAATTTGAATTAAAAATTATATTATATACATAGTTATAAATATTAAATATTATTTAATTTGGAATGAATAAATAGAAAAAATAGATAAAAATAAAAGTAATTTAAATTTTATTGATAAATTTATATGTATGTGAATAAGTATAAATGGAAAAAATAAGTATACATGTATGAATAATTTGAAAGAAAAAAGATAAAAATAAAAATTATTTAAAATTTTATAGATAAATATATATATATATATATGTGTATAAAATGAGAATATATCAAATAATGAGAAATTTTGATTTTGATTATTTGAAAGGTTAACAACTTTTTTTGTTATTCACTATTTTTTTGTTATTTGCAAAATATAATATGAATATCCAATTATATTTATACAAAAATTTGGGAATGAATACAATAATTTATTTTTTCTATATTTTATTTTACATTATAATTTCATCCTCATATTTTGTCACTAATTCATATTTTAAAATCAATTTTAAGTTTATAATTATTTTATCAATTTACTATATAGTTTTAACTTTATATGACTAATGCCAAACTCTTTTCGTCACTTAATTATTCGATAACTAAGTTATGAGTCAAATTAAAAGGTTTCCATTAACTTATATACTAATATTGATTTTAACTTTATAATTATTTTATATATTTATTTTGATTTATTTTACTTTTTTTTTTATCTTTACTATCATAGTTTTGTCTTAACTTAATTGATTTTTAATCAAAAATTAAAATTAAATAAGATTTTTTTTAAAACTAATTGGCATTATATATATATATATATATTAAAAAATTGTGGACAAAACCCTTTAAAGTTAAAAAGAAAGAGCAATCTAATAAGTAAAAGAAACAATATTATTAATTGCGGCAATTTAGAAAAACCAGCGCGAAGTTATTCATTCAGTGGCGGTTACACTAACCGCTGCCATTTATTATGAATTTCGTGGCGGTTTTCGAAACTGTCGCTAAATGGCTAATTTAGCGGTGGTTTGAATAAATTACCGCTTAACCACCGTCAAATTAATATTTTGCAGTAGTTGAGACAAACCATTGCAAAATATATGGCGCGATTAACCTATTTTTTGTGGTGTATATATATACTATATATGTAAATAAGTATGGACAAGATATATATATATATACTATATATGTAAATGAGTATGAACAAAAAATTATATTATATATATTTATAAATATTAAATATTATTTAATTCGGAGTGAATAAATAGAAAAATAGATAAAAATAAAATTAATTTAAATTTTATTGATAAATTTATAAATATGTATATTATATTTATGTGAATAAGTATAAATAGAAAAAATAAGTATACATGTATGAATAAAAGAAAAAAGATAAAGATAATAATTATTTAAAATTTTATAGATAAATTTATATATATATATATATGTGTGTGTGTGTGTGTGTGTGTATAAAATGAGAATATATGAAATAATGAGAAATGAGAAACAATAATAAATTTATATATATGTATAAAATGAGAAATATATGAAATAATGGAAGAGAGAAATGAGAATAAAAAGAAAAGAAAAGAATGAAAAAAAAGAAAAAATAAATAAAATATGATAATAAAAGTTATTTAAATTGAATTGTATATATGTGAAATGATTAAGGGTAAATTGATCTTTTTATATTAAAATTACGTTAAATGGGCAATAAATGTGGAGGGGGAGGCGGTGTGCGTGGTCTTATAAAACATAAAGAAGCTGTGTTGTATATATATATATATATATTTTTTTTTTTCACATAAGGGTTTGATACTTATTTCACAAATCACAATGGGTTAAATTGCAACTAACCCAATAAAATTATTAGCATTTCAATGGAGCCTTTACTTTTCTTTTTTTTGCTAATGTAGTGTTTGGTTATATTGGAAAAATTACATTTTTGGTCTCACTGGATAGGGGGTTTGCACTTTCAGTACTTAAGTTGACACTTATAGGACCAAAACTCTAAAATTTTTAATACATTTGGTATAACACCTCAACTTCCTTTAGTATTCAGGCAAAACTGTTAAATTAAAAAAAAAAAAATTACCCAACAACTCAAAATTTTGATTTATTTATAAAAAATCCAAAAAATTTGAATTGCCCAATCAACCTTCATTAAAAAAATTTAAAAAACTAATAATAAAATTTAAAAATATATAACAAAATCCTCATAAAAAAAATTATATCTCGATATAAATATCATATGAATATATATATGTATAATATCAATATAAATATATATAAAATAAATATCATATAAATATATATACAATATATATATATATATAAAACACCCACCCCCTCACTGCCGGCCGCTGGGGCTGGCCATGGAAAAATGGCCAGCAGCTAGTGGCCAGATCTAGCCGCTGGCCACTGGCCGGCCATGGCCAGGCCTGGGGTGGGGTTGGCGGGGTGGGAGAAGGCTGGTTGGAAGAGGCAGGGGTGGGTGGGGGGTGTGGTAGAAGGAGAAAAAAAAAATATATATATATATATACTTATTTATTTATTGTTAATTAAATTTTTTTAATTAAATTAACATAAATTAAATTTTTTTACTTATGTTATTTATTTAAAATCATTACATTATTTTGTTCAAAATAATCTAAAATATTTATTTATTTAAATTATTAAAATTATATTGTTAGGATAAATTTTTAGATTTTATTTTTGTTTAAATTATTTATTTTGATTAGTAAATAAATATAATTTTTTTATTTATATACACACACACACATCAAGGTCTCATGGGGTTCCAACTCTATATTTCCCACATTTTGACATATTTAATTTTTATTAATTGATAAATTTAATGAAATTAGTTTAAATTAGAGATTGTTTGTTTATGAATTGGAGCATTTTGTCAAAATATTTTAGCAATATGGTTTTTTGGAAGCGGGGTTGGAGAATATGATGGTTGTTTGTTTGTATTTTGGGTGGTAGGTGGAAAATGAATTGGGAGAAAATTATTTATTTATTTGTGTTTTAGAAGGGAACAAGATATCATATCAATAATTTTTTTATTGGGTTGAGAGGGTGAAATAGACATTTAAAATTACTAGTGTTAGTATGATATTTTAGATCTTATTTTTATTTTTAAATTATTTATTTTAGTTAATAAATATTTTTTATATTTAATAAATATATTTAACTTAATATAAATAAATTATTTTAGATATGATTATTTTTTAATATTATTGAGATGTAATTTAAAAATAAAATCATATTTAATTAAGAGATGGATTTGATATTTATTTTTATTTTATAATTAATAAATATGTTTAATTAAATTTGATTAAATTACTTTACATATGTTGATGATTTTAAATTTTTATTTTTTTAATCCAACTTTAATTAAAAGATTATTTAATATTTAAAAAAATTATTAATAAAATTATTTAAATTTATTCTGAGTAATTTAAATAATATTAAAGTTAAACCCCCATGTTAAAGTTACAAATAAGTCCAATGGTATTTTTATCTTAAAGATAGTCAAAACAGCTTTTGAAGGATATTTTTGAATTTTAATATAAATTTTCAACCGACGTCTACAAATTTGTTAAGGATGCTAACATTTCTTCAAATATTTAATTAAATATATGGGGATAAAAAATAATTTTATTAAACTTATAACTGTATTACTAAGTTTATATTATAATGCCGTGAGTATTTCAAAAAAATTTCAAAATTTTCGACTATATTAAAGTTATACAAGTTGATCAATTTTGAAACAATTTGCGTTAATTAAGTATAGAAAATTTTCAATAAATGCATGTTCAAACTGTCCACATTAATATATTATTAGCACATAATATTTTAATTTTTAAAATGAAATTAATTACACGTAAAGACTAAAGTTTTTAGAATTGATAAACAATTTTTCTAAAATCTTTTTGTTAAAAAACAATGTCCTAATAAATAATGACAAAAAACACAATTAAATTTTTAACCTCCATAACAATACATCATAATTCATCTTATAATATAAGGTAAAATAAATAATTTTTGTACATACTATTTATACACAAAATGGAGGGAGAAGCAAAAATTTGGAGGGAATAAAGAAATAATAGGGGAATTCATTTTTTGAGGAAAACTTATTTTTTGAAGGAAATATAATATGTAGACCAACTAATTCTTAAGAATAACTTGTTCAGGTCTATAAAAGTTAATAATCATTATATTTAATAATATACTTTAAGTTAATACTTTTTTTACACTATATTAAACCACGAAAGCTATATTCCTTTTAGCAATTTATATAGTAAAACATACACACAATTAACATATAGATATCTATAAGTTATAAAAATATTTAATTGGCCAATACAACGATTAAAATACGAAATGTAATATTAACAGGCCTAACTTCAGGGACCATTTTCTTTTCATTAAGTATTATGGTAAACTAGATTTCTTTCTTTTCTTTTGTTATTCAGGTATGTAACCTTTAACTATTTATTTTAAGGAGTTTTTAGAATTTTTCTAAATAAATATTGTAATAAATTATAATAAAAAATTAAATTATTAAGCACCAAAATTTATTAGTCTAAATTATATGTTATTTAACTATTTTAACTATAACAGAAAATCATTTAATAATTTAAAAAATTATATGTCAATTCATCATATAATCTAAGATAAAAGAAATTAATTTTGCTATAAATTATTTACACAAAAAAAATGGAGGAGCTAAGAATAAAAAAAATGAAGAGAATTCATTATTGTTAGAGGAAATCAATTTTTTGGAAGAAATCAAGTTAAATTATTATGTCAAACTAATAATAAAAACAATTGTTAATATTTTTTATGGGCCAAATTTTGGAGGGAATACAAAGTTGGAGGGAAACAAAATTGCATTGCCATCCAAATTCATTAAATAAATTTATACATATGTATAAAATAAGAATATATGAAATAATGAGAAATGAGAAATAATGATAAATTTATATATGTATAAAATGAGAAATATATGATGAATATTCTTTAAATTTTATTGAAATTTATATATATATATATGTATATATATACTATATATGTACATAAGTATGAATAAAAAATTATATTATATGTATGTTTTTATAAATATTAAATATTATTTAATTTGGAATGAATAAATCAAAAAATAGATAAAATAAAATTAATTTAAATTTTATTGATAAATTTATATATATGTATATTATATATATGTGAATAAGTATAAATAGAAAAAATTAGTATACATGTATGAATAATTAGAAAGGAAAAGATAAAAATAAAAGTTATTTAAAATTTTATAGATAAATTTATATATATATATATATATGTATAAAATGAGAATATATGAAATAATGAGAAATGAGAAACAATGATAAATTTATACATATATATATAAAATGAGAATAATATGAAATAATGAGAAATGAGCAACACTGATAAATTTTTACATATATGTATAAAATGAGAAATATATGAAATAATGGAAGAAGAGAGAAATGAGAATAAAAAGAAAAGAAAAGAATGAAGAAAAAAGAAAAGAAATGAGAAATATATGAAGTGTTGGAGGGGAAGGGTGGGGATTCTTCTTCTTCTTCTTCTTATTATTATTATTATTATTATTATTGAATTCTTTATTTATAGTAATTGAATAATTGAATTATTTTAGAAAATTTTTTATTTTTAATTTTATTATGTAATCTATAATTATGTAGTTAGGATGATAGACTCAAAATTTTATTGTTCAAGTTTTATTTTGTTATATCTGAATTAATAAATAAAATATAATTATATTTAATAGAATTATTTTAGATGTATTTATAATTTTAATGTTATTAATTTTGAATTATATAGATAATAGGATAGACTTAAATTTTTATTGTTTAATTTTTATTTCATTATTAACTTAACAAATAAAGTCAACAAAAATTATTTAAATTATTAGATATTTTACTATTTTAACATTATTAAATATTTTAACTTAATATTATTAAAATTATATGCCTAAAGTTATAAGTTAGGTTTTAAAAAAAATTTAGATGATAAATTCATATGAAATAAAATTTTAAAAATTTGAAGGATATTTGATATTTTAAATTCTAATGTTTAGAATATTTTTTCTTTTAATTTTATTATGTAATCTATAATTATATAGTTAGGATGATATACTTAAAATTTTATTGTTTTAGTTTTTTTTGTCATATTTGAATTAATAAATAAAATATATTTATATTTAGCAGAATTATTTTACATGTATTTATCATTTTAATATTCTTATGTAATTTTGAATTATATAGATAATAGGATAGACTTAAATTTTTATTGTTTGATCCTTATTTCATTTTTAACTTAATAATAAAGTCAACAAAATTTATTTAAATTTTTAGATATTTTACTATTTTAACATTATTAGATATTTTAACTTAATATTATTAAAATTATATGGCCTAAAGTGATAAATTAGATTTAAAAAAAAAAATTAGATGGTAAATTCATATGAAATAAAATTTTATAAATTTGAAGGATATTTGATATTTTAAATTCTAATGTGCAAGTTTTAAATTTTTTTTAGGACTCAATTCATTTAATTTGATAATTTAGCAAGTGGGATATATGTGTATGTGTGTTTATATATGTGAATATATATATAAATATATATAAGTATATAATATTTTTCAAGATTTTTTTTTTTTATCTTTTTGATTTTTTCAATTTTTATGTACCTATTTTTAATTTTTTGTGAAAATATCCTTTTTTTTTTTTGGTCTAGTAAAATACATGGCAAGAAGGGGTTGCCACACCACATGCCACGTAGGAGAGAGGATGTGATGTGGCGCCATGTGGATTGGGCTTGCTGCAAATGAATTCAGGCTAGATTTGTCCTCAAATTGCCAAAATTCAAAAGTTAGTGTACCAAAATTGCGGCTCGGAAAGATAAAGTCAAAATTTGCCAGTATGGTATTGTTACAGGACCAATTTTGTATTTTTCCTCTAAATGAAAACTCCCAATTCATTGAATAATTTACAAAAAAGCTATAAAGCTCAATATTTTAAAGAAATTGACCCAACTAATGGATTATTCACTTCAAATTTCTTCAAGCTCAATTTTTAAAATAAAACCCAGTTCAATAATAATTCACTAAAAAATTGGTTAAGCCCAATTAACAAATTCTTTAAATTATTGTGAAGTCCATTTCTTGAACAAAAGCCCAACTCACAAGTATTAGTAAAAATTTAATTTAATATTCATTTATAATTAGTAACGAAAATCATTGTTACCATATGTATACAATTGATATTTGGAGGGAAGTTAATTAAAATTTAGTAACTAAAAACTTTGTTACAATATATTTTATTTGTAACAAATATTTTGTTGTTACAAAAGGTACCAAATTTTGTTACAAATATATCTTCTTATATGACGGAATATGTTATATGTAACAAAATAACATTTTTTGTAACGATTAATTATTTAGTTACGAACATGAAAAATTTAAGGTAATAAATTTGAGTTAAAGGTAACAAGACTTTTACTTTGTTACTAAAGAAAATGTTATTTGTAACAAAAAATCAATTTTGTTACACTAAATCTAACATATGTAACGAATTTTATCTTTGTTACCAAAATTTTTGTTACGTGAAGCGAAAATTGTTGTAGTGTTGACTAGTTAATTGTAACATGGAAACAATTAAATTAACACCTTAATTTAATTAGTCTAATTTAACTCCTTAAATTATTTTAATTAATTTAATACTTAAATTAATCAAGTCAACATGACCAATTAAATCAGACAACCGTTTTCCCTCCAAAATGCCTAACTTGAATTTTCTCAATCCTTAGAAATTTTTCTTATCAAATAAGAGTTTCCTTAGGCTTTTGTATATGACCCATTAGGTTCATGCATTTATTAGACATGGGCTCACAACTCACTATGATATTTTGAATATTGAAAATTTCACATTAGTTTAAACTCCTTTAAACTAATAACTCTTTCAATTAATCTCTATTAATTGAAAATTACCCAATCTCCATGGTCGATGTCTAACAACAAGCCTATGGAATCCGACTAATTGGTTAAATGAATTATATCTTGATGAACTATTATAGTTAACCCTTACCATGCAAATACAGTCCTTCCATCTCCTATCTCCTGAAAGAGGCCTAGGGCAAGATATTTTTTAACTCCCTAATAGCCTCGATAACTATGTCTCTACATGCAATGTTCAATTCCCCTTTATGACCTCAAATTTGGAAAACACCTTTTCCAAATTGTCATACTATCTTGCGCAAGGGTTTCTTGGAATTGATTATTATAGAATACGTAGGAGATGCATTCATTCTTCACAACAACGAGGAAATGGATCCCATATTGGATCTCACAAACCTCCGTGCTTAAGTAGCTCATGCCCAATATCAACCCCATATGACCCGCTACGTGGTTGGGGAAAAGTCAAAACATAAGGACCTAAACACAAGGTTACTATGGATCCTTAGGTCCAAGGTCTAATTATATGCACTATCGTAAGCTTGAAAACTTGTCACTACCAACTATGGCTATCTAGTGGATTCCCTAGGTGGGTTTTTAGTGAACTTGTTCTCTATCAAGCACCCACTAACATGAATCCATGTCTCACATAGATTGCTCATGAAACGGAGCAATATCCAACCTCTTGGAATATGCATCGTTAGTACAAGTCTATCCGAATCTTAGATACCCTGTCTCATAAAATTCTACGACTTCAAATACTTTAAAATAATGACCCTAGAGACTTGTTTCATGATGACCATCATATGCGTGACCAAGTCCCGCAGTCTAGTATGATTTAGGAGTTTCAACTAAATGCAAGTGAAGAATAAAAAATATAAGATGCAGATGGTCATTCAATAAGAATATCATTCAATCAAAATTGTATCACAAAAGGAGTAGTTTTACATGCCAATTTAACTGGCTTGTGGGGGCACTATTCCAACAGTAAGAAGACACTAAATAAATACCAATTGAAATAAAATAAAAATTAAATGATAAGATTTATCAATAATTGAAGAGAAAAAATGACTAATAAAAATGAAAAAAAACAAACAAACAATAAGAGCAATTAATATATCTTATCTCTTAAAATTATAAAATTAAATGAATAAAAAGAGAATTTAAAAAATAAAAATAAATAAATAAATGAATTGATAACTTAAACTAAGTAATAAACAAAAAGATATAAAAGTTTACAAATTTAATATAATAAAAACTAAACGATAGACTCTAGTTACGGTTGAAAATAAAATTATAGCACTAAAATCCAAAAAATCTCTTCCATCATGCAACATATGTTAAAAAAATAAATAAATAAAAAAAGTGAACAATAAAATCAAACAAAAAATAAATAATTTAAAAAATAAAATAAAGAGGTACACAAAGAGATGGATGAGAAAAATGCTTGAAAATAAAGAGGCATACAAAGAATATAGTGAAAAAAATGCTAGAAATTAAGAATATTAATAAAATGAGTAAATGACTTTCCAAACACTCTATATATAGTGGTATAGATATAAACTAGTTACTAAAGATAAGAGAAAAATTATGAAGAACTTATCAAATTATAGGATTCAAATGATTATGGAATCTTATTCATATTGAGAGTAGAGGTAAAAGAGATTTTATAGATAAAATACAATTATTTTTTGGTATTAGATATGAATAAAGAATAATTGTTCTAATCAAGATAATGATTTCAAAAATTTAGATATCTTTAAAAAGAATAAATAAACTAAATTTAATAGCCTAAAACCAAATTTTAAATTTAATTAAAGCTCAAAATTCTAAAAATATAGAATTTGGTCAAAATTAGATAATTGTGAGTCCCACACCATTGTGCTAAATATAATAGTATGAGTATTACTCCTGTTCTATACATGGATTTTTTAAAATTACCATCTTATATTTTTTTCAAATAGATAAAAAAAGATCTAAAAATATATATTGATGAAGTAGTATATAAATTTTTTAAAAAGAACTCAAATTATACATACTTATACATATATAATTACATATATATGAATAAATATTAAATGACATACTTTTAAAATTATAAATATTCAGAAAGTGAAGTAAATTTTAAAAATATTAAAATCAAAGAATAGATCTCATCCTATAAAATTATAAACTTAGATGAACAAAAAAAGAGAATTTAAAAATAAATTACAAAATTTAATAAATAAATTGATTGCTTGATTCAAAAAATGAGTAAAAGGATACTAAATATATAATAATTTAAATAAAATAAAAATAAATGACAAAATTTATCAATAAGGGAGTGAAAAATGCAACTAATAAAAATGCAACAAATTAAAAAACATTAAAAGCAATGAATATATCTCATCTTGTAAAACGATAAGATTAAATGAACAAAAATAGAATTTAAAAATAAAAAAATAAATAAATGAATTGATAACTTAAACTAAGTAATAAGAAAAAAAAATATAAAAGTTTACAAATTGAATAACAATAAAAGGTAAATGATAGACATTTTTTATGGTTGAAAAGAAAATTGTAGCATTAAAATCCAAGAATCTCTTCTATCATGTAACATACCTAGAAAATAAACCAAAAAATGAAAATAAAAAGTGAATATAGAATCAAACAAACAACAAACGATTTAAAGAATGAATATAGAGGCACACGAAGAGATAAAGGGAAAAATTCTATAAAATAAAGAGGCACACAAAGAACAGAATGAAGAAATGCCAGAAATTGAGGATATTAACGAAATGACTTTCGAAACACTCTATATGTAGTGGTATAGATATAATTGGTTATTAATGATAAGAGAAAAAATATGAAAAACTTATCAAATTATAGAGTTTAAATGATTAAGGAATCTTTCATATTGAGAGTAGAGGTGACAGAGATTTTGTAGATAAAATGTAATTATTTTTTGGTATTAGAGATAAATAAAGAATAATGTGTTCTAATCAAGAAAATCATTTAAAAAATCTAGACGTCTTTAAAAGAAATAAATAATATCAAATTTAGTAACCAAAAATTAATTTTTAAATTAAATTCAAAATTCAAAATTTCAAAAAATCAGAATTTGGTCAAAATTGAACAATTGTGCATGCATCCCACACCGTTGTGCGATATATAATAGTATAGATAGATATATGTAAAAGAGATAATATCAAATCCTTTATTTAATAAAGATTTTTTTCAACTAAAACACAATCCTATTAGTTAGAATAAATAAGAATAAGTATTTTTAAATGGAATAAATAATATCAAATTTGATAACCAATAATCAATGCTATTTTTTTAATTTAATTAAAAAAATTAAAATTCTAAGAATTGGGAATTTGATCGAAATTGTACAATTACGGGTCCCACACTGTTGTACTATATATAATAGTATAGATAGATAGATCTAAAAGAGATAATCTCGAATCTTTTATTTAATAAAGATTTTTTCAAATAAAATACAATCATATTAGTTAGAGATAAATAAGAATAAACACTATATATAATAGTATAGATAGATAGATAATTTCATTTACCTTTGTACTTCGTCTATCTTATGAATCCTTATTTTCTTTCCCCGAGACATCTCAAGAAAAAAATTGTTTTAAAACATATTTTTCTTATAAGTACTCTCCTACATAAAATAATGAAAACATTAGTGACTCTCGATAACTTTTTTGAAGGCGATTTCATATATTCAAAATTTTCATGTAAAACTTTTGTCCAATCAAAAGAGGTACACAATATTGGAACAAAGGGATATTAAGATAGCATAACCAGTAGTACTTACGGTATCCTTATCAAAAGAATCAATTAGGTATAGGATTGGATAGAATTAATCTGTACTAGAATAAATAGGACATTAATTTAAATGAATGTACAACACTACAAGTACAAGTTTGAGTTCAATTTTCATCATATACGTTGGTATTGATTTGAGCATTATTATCTCACTATTTTGTTAACCCATTGATGATTTTGGATGAGTTTAAGAGTTTTGATTATGAAAATATTTACTGCATGATTGATGTGAATTATTCCCAGAAATCAGCTCGAACATGTCTTCTGTTGTCTGGAAATTATTCTTTGCTGTTTGGGATTTATCTTCCCTTATATTGATTTTGACAACACATCTTTATATTTGATTAAGCACATCATATCTCTTATTTATGGAAGGAATATCATGTTGCTAATATTGAATTTAAACAAGTGCTCATCATGGCTAGCTAGGTTCAAGAAACGTAACATATGGAATGGTTGACTAACGGCTTCTTTCCTTTTTCTAAATTCTTCTTCCCATTTGATAACTTTTTAATGATTTTAAGAAAAAGCATTTTTTTGCATGAACATATTAAATTATCTTCAAGTAATTTGCAAAGAATTCATAAGTTTCGTCTAGAATCTGCCTTCCATAAATAGCTAGAATTTGACTTACCTTTTTCATAAAAAATCATCTAGATGGATTCTCATATCTTTCATACTAGGAAAGTATATCCTTCTTGGCTCTAAATCTTGCATCTCTACCTTGCTGAATAAATTTATCTGATTTAGATGCAATAATTATTCTTTTCTTAATTTTCTACTAAAATCTGTCATGTGTTGGAATATACTTTCCATATTTAAAAGGATCGCTTGTAGATATCTTGTTTTCTTATTTGATTCCAATGGACACTTATCTAATTAAGGATTTATAGCCATTGGACATGAGCCTACAAAAAAGAAAATATGCAACATTGTTTGGTGTGAATCACTTAGTCAAGAAAAGATCCTTGTTAAGTGTCTTGAGGGGTTGTGTGATACTCTCATACACGTTTCGTGCTCAAGTACTGTTAATTCCTTGCTTTACGTATGTTTTCAAGGGACCTTGCGATGAAGATGGTTAAGGTGAGCTTGCCTTCGACGAACCTTAGGAAGACGAGGACAAGACGGTTTGTGACTTGAAGGGCCTAGTGGTGAAGAGGGACATGAGTCATACCTACTCTCGAAGGACCTCATGAAGAGAACAAATCGGCGCTTGGTTGTTCTAAGTACCTTCAGGTGAAGAAACAAATAGAGTGGTACTATTTGAAATCTTCTGTAGTGTTCTGAATTTTGGTTTGGAAGGAGAGTCTAGGGCTTGTTTTGTTGAGTGGTAGCAACTCGTGCATAAGTCCACAGAGGTTGTGCAAGTGAAACTAGCATAAGTTTCCCCAAGCCTGTTCACAAAACAACTGGTTTCGTAGTGCTCTAGAATCTGCCTTGTCCCGTCTAGGATTCTAGTTTAGCTCTTTGCAAATAGCTAGTTTTCACTCTACTAGGGTGTTTCTAATCTTTACTTTTATTCTGTCAAATTTCTGTACTTAACTGTATAACATTTTTATATTTTAATTTATTTCACAGGCTCAAAATCTTAAGTGAAAACTTAGGTAGAGGAGTAGACTTGTCGAACCTTTATAAATACCTGTGTCATTTTACTTCTATTTCCATTGCTTTATCAATGGTCTGACTAGTTGTTTAACTGATACTCACAAATTCTAATAAGTAACTGAAACTATTTTCTGAAAAGACTTAAATTATTTTGAAAAGTATTTTGAGTGATAAACTTCCATTGTATTAAAATCCCTTAGGCCTAATCCATCCTTCTCTTAGGCTTATAATAACTCACAATTGGCATCAAAGCGTTGGTTCTCTATATTATGGTGTAACTACCAGAATATATTAGCATCTATGGCCACTATCACTTTTGATGTCTTTGCAGAAGGGCAAAGATTATGCTATGTGGAAAAATTATGCTACGTTTGATTGCTCCAATTATGCTATGTGGAAAAATTAGATGTAAAAACACACAATTACCTTAGATTTTTATTTAGATGACGTGGTTAGTGAAGGGAGGATGGTTTCGATGAAATTGTTTGATAGATAGATGGTTTCAAAGAAGCGATGAGAAATTGCCAGTAATGATAAAAGGCCATCTCAATGAATGCGAGCGCCAATATTCTATCATGTACTTTCACAAAAGAGGAGTACAGCCGAGTTAGTACATGCACTACATCAAAATAAATATGGGAAATGTTGTAAGTGACCCACGAAGGTACCAGTCAGGTTCAACAAGAGAGGATTGCTCTTCTCATTCACAAGTACAAAATGTTCCAAATGAAACCATATGTGTAACACCCCTAAAATTTGTATTTTAGAAAATAAGAAATTTAAAAATCAAAATATTAGTTTGATAAATTTTGGGGCTTGAAAAATAAATAAAAAGGACTCAATTGCAAGAGAATTGAAAGTTTTGGGGTTGAATTGTAAATAGTCAAGACTTGATTTGGACCATTTTTATAAGATTAGGGGTTTGCATGGAATAAACTTTGGGTCAAAGGGGTCAATGTTAAGCACTAACTAAGTTTGGGGCTGAAATGAAAGGTTTGGAAACCTTGGAGGATCCAATTAGAATCTGGGCAGAAGTTTTAGGGGTGAAAACAATTTTCAAAAGATGGCCTTTATATAGCAAAATAACTCCTTGTTTCTTCATTTCTTCACCATGCATCACCGCACCTTCTCTCATCAGTGAACCCTCTCTGGCGATGCAAAACCCATCAAATTTGGTATCATTTCACTCATCTCTTGACAAGGAACACAACCATACCATTTTCAACAAAACCTACCTAACAAAACAGCCAGAAAATGCATTGAAAGTTACTACCGCGGTGGAGCTTGGTGGTGCGGCCTCTCCGACGGTGGAGGTGGTGGCACTGTGGTGTTTTCCGACCAATTGACGCTCAATTCAGTGGAGAATTGTAAAATTGACTTGGGGGATTTACTTAGTTGATCTGAAAGGACCATTTTAGTGGTGGTTTGGGTCAATTCCAGCTACTGTGTGCGGCGCTCTGGCAGTTCCAAGATAATTTCTCTAGCTCATAATGGCGATCATAATGGTGGTCTTGGTTCATGATTTTGAGGTCCGATTAAATGAGTTCTTGGGTAAAGATAAGTAGTGAGTTTAAGGTTCTTGTACCATTTTAAATTTGTATGAAATTTTGTATTTCGGAAGAAACGCTAAGAAATGTGTGCAAAGTGGTGATCTTATATACATGTATGGATCTTGTATGAATTAGTGGACCTGGATCTATATTGATATATGTTAATTTAGGATTTATTGAGATTTTTAAGTAAGAAACCCTAATTTTATGGATTTGAGACCTAAGTGTAAATAATTATGTTAATTAAGATACCTACACCGTTTGTTTTGATTTGGGATACCGATATATGACTAAATATATAATTGAGGACTATTTTATGCTCTATTATTAGATTTGACATGAAAATCGGGATTAGTTTGGTAATAACGGCCTTATTAGTCATTTTGGGCCGCTAAGTATCTTTTAAGCCTAAAACTATCATATTAATTGGTTATTTAGTAATCTTGGACTATTAAGGGTTGAATTGTGATTTTTAGGATTGAATGTGAAGTTTGACTGTGAAATATTATTTTGGTTAGGAAACAACGAAGTGGGTCCCGTGGATCAGTAAGCTATTGACGGCAAATTTTGGTTGCATTTCTGAGACTACGGAGGTGAGGTTTTGCCATTCTGGAATTGATTCTATCTGTTCTTGTGAAATGACCTCTGTGAGGGCTCAACGTGCTTGTGTACCATACTTGTTCTTGATATTGAAACCCGTAAATTGTTGAGATCTTATTTTTCGTTTGTTGCTTGTTTCGTGAACCCCTGTGAGGGTTTGTTTTATTAGTTCTCGCTTCTAATATTGTTCAGTGCAATCCGTGGCCTTATAGGCATACATGATTTTGAATTTATTCATAGATACTTATACGAAAAATCTATTTGGGCTAAGTGCCAATCCTAGCGGAATGCTTGGATTACTATTCTAGACTTATATTGTTGTATTAGCATAAAGCTTGATCAACAAGGATCGGTCTTACCGATTCATGTGGTTGCGATCTTACCTTCGGGGGATGTTTGATCAGCGAGGATCGGTTTTATCGATTCATGTTGCAGCGGTTTGGCGAGTAGGCCACTCGTCGAGGGGATATAAGGGGGCAGGCTGTTTCACAGATCGGATCAAGGAGATATAAGGGGTAGGTCATTTCACGGTCATATAGTTTATACAAGTGCCAAGGCGATATAAGGGGGCAGGCCGTGACACGATCGTATCGTTTATACAAGATTGAGGAGATATAATGGGGTAGGCCGTTTTACAGTCATATCGTTTATACACAATCGGGAATAATAAAGGGGAAGGCCGTTACACGGTTGTACATGTGAAATATGCTTGTATCATTAGTTTTATAAAATATTCTTGTTTAGTCTATTTTATAAAACTGAACAAAATCCTGAATTTTGAAACTCGAGTATTTCATGAAACAATTTGTTACTGAGTTCTTTAAAACTAATCATGTCTACGAGTTTTGAGATTTTCTATGTAATGTATTTAAACATGAATGACTCTTCATCGGTATGGGACGACGTTGAGTTATCTCATAAAATGTGGTACAACAAATACTAGTTTTAGTTCGTAGATTCTGTAAACTCTCCCAAATCTTCAAAATTAAGTTATCGTAACTTGTATTTTTAGTTATTTGGATTCAGAGTGAATATACTTCTTGTAGATGTATATTGTATTCTATTTCGTTCTGATTCTTCCTATACATACAAATGCTTGCCTCACTGAGTCATTTGGACTCACTCTCTCGTATTGGCTTTCTGTTATTTTCCCATATTGAAGAAGTAGAAGGCACCCTGAGCTTGGGCTACCTTTTGGCATAGTATAAATATTGTTATCATGACATCTATAATGGTAAGGATGTGAGATGTTATGGTCGTAAGGTAATAGGGGGCATAAGTTATAAGTTAGTGTATTTTCTTCTACGAAGTGTAACAGGTTAGAGTTCCTGATGAATGATGTATATATGTAAGTTAAATTATGGGCCTTTGAGAAATTGTGACTTGTTACGAGAATTTGAGTTTTGCTTGTCATTTTCAGCATGACTAGCTTGAATTTTAAATTACAAAATTCCTTAGGTTGAGAATTTTGGAGGGTGTAATTGGTTTTGAAAGATTCGATTGGAGTAGCACCTCGATATGAAGCAAGCACCTCTCGAATGGGGCATTACAATATGAGACCGTAAGTTAGATGTATGCGCATTTCATGGAAATTATAAATCCTATAAATGAGGATGAGCAAGTCCGAAAGATTCTTAGATCGCTTCCCAAGGAATAGACGCCAGAAGTTACTGCTATTCAAGAAGTTCATGATCCTAGCAAGATGACCATCGGTGAACTAATTGGATCTCTCACATCCTATGAGACGACACTGCTAAATAAAGATGGAGGTTCGGAAACAAAAGCCAAAAAGAATATTCCTTTTAATACTGGCCATGATTCCAATTCGAAGCTTCAAGAAGATTTTGATGAGGACCAAGTTAAAATCATTCTGATTTCCTGGAGATTAAAGCAACTGATGTACCTCAAAAGGAAATTTCATAACAACATATCAAAATAAAAAAGAACCAGTTCAAAAACTCAAAGTACCTCGCCACTTAGAATGTAATGAAATCAGACACAGAAAACTAAATTGTCCTCAATTGAGGAAAAATGTAAAACAAGCCAAAGGTGTATAGCATATCAGAGCCTGTGGTTGTCTTCTGTGACAACAATGGTGCAATTGCATAACCTAAGGAGCCAAGATCTCATCAACGATCCAAGCACATTTTGAGGCAATACCATTTGATCCAGGAGATCATAGGTAGAGGTGACATTCGAGTGGAAAGAGTTGCCTCAGAAGAGAATATTAGATATCTACTAACTAAGCCCCTATCGCAAAAGATCTTTGAAGGACATCTTGTGAAGATGGGTCTTAAGACTATGGGGAACTAGCTTTAGGGCAAGTGGGAGATTGTTGGAATAGTACACTGCAAGCCAATAAGATTGGTATGTAAACTATTTCACCTGTGATACAATCTTGATTGAATGATTTTCTTTATAAATGGCCATCTTCATCTTATGCTTATATTTCTTCACTGGCATTTGGTTGAAGCCTTCCTTAGATCATACTAGACTACGATTATTGGTCAGTACACTTTTGGTGATGATCATGGAATAAGTCTTTACATGGTTGTGATCTTAAACATCCCAAGTCATAGAATCTTAAGAGATAAGGCATCTAAAATTCGGATAGACTTGTACTAATGATGCATAATCCAAGGGTTAGATGTTGCTCCATTCCATGAGCAAACTATATGAGATATGGATGCATGTTAGTGGGTGCTTGTTAGAGAACAAGACATTGGAGACCCGCCCGAAGAATCCACTAGGTAGTTGTAGTAGCAAGTCAGTAGTGACAAGTTCTCTAGCTTACACTAGTGTATATAATTGATCCTTTAACTTGAGGATCCATTGTAATCTTGTGTTTTGGTCCTCATAGTTTGACTCATCCTTGGTCACCTAGCAGGCCGTTTGGGTTGTGCTTGGGTATGAGATACTTAGACATGAAGGTTTATGAGATCTAAGATAGGTTCCGACTCCTCGTCTTTGTGAAGGGCGAGTGCATCTCTTATGCGTTCTATAATGGTCAATTCCAGGGAGTCCTTGGCCAGGGCAATATGACAATTTGGAAAAGGTTTTTCAAAGATGAGGTCACAAACATGAATCAAACATTAAGAATAGATGCATAGTATCGAGGCTATTAGGGAGCTAACAAATATCTTGCCTTAGGCCTCTTTCATAAAGATATGAGACGAAAAGACTGTATTTGCATGGTACGCGTAGAGCTAGAATGGTTCACCAAAAGTATTCATTCGGCCAATTGTTGGGCTCCAAGAGCTTGAGGTTGGACATCAACCATGGAGATTGAGTACTTTTCAATTAATAGAGATTAATTGAATTGAGTCGGTTAATTTAAAGGAGTTTAAACTAACATGAATATATGATATTCTAAAGTTGATGTTTTTCATTAACAAAAATTTGTGTTTATATCTAAATTAGATTTTGTGGGAGACCCTAATAGGGTTAGGGTCTTTCATTGGAAAAAGGTAAAAAATGAAAGGTTGTGAGCCCATGTCCAATGAGCGGTAGAACCTAATGGGTCACATGCAAAAGCCAATTGAAAATCTTATATGATGAGGGGAATTTTCTAAGTGTTAGAATAATTCCTAGGTGACCGAAAATTGAAGGATTCAGTTGATGCAACTTTTAGCCATTTCGGCTTGATCAATTTAATTGTTAAATTGATATAATTAATTTAAGGGTTAAATTAAGACCAATTAATTTAAGTGTTAATTTAATTTGGTGCCACATGAATATCAATTGGTGAAATTAACTTAAAGAGTTAAGTTAACTAAGACTAGCTTAAAGAATTAAGTTAGTTGACTTAACTGTCAAGTTAAAGTTTAATTAAACTAAAGTGTTTAATTTAATTGAAGTGAAGAAATCATTTTGGAGAGAGAATTCAAATGAAATGTTCATTTGGTGTGGAATTAGAATTTGTTTGGTAGACATTTCATAACATGAAATGTAGATTCCAAATTAAATTCAAATTCAACACACATTCACATGCAACTTGCAAGGTGCTTGCAAGTTGGCATGCTTAGGCGGCGCCCCTCCTTGAGGAAGGTGTGATGCCACCTTGGCATCACACCATCCTCCCTCTATATATAGATATAGAGGGGGGTGGCCACAAGAGATTAATTCACACATTTTGTGCATCTAAAAGTTAGATCAAAAGTTTCCTACAAAATTGTGATTCTCTCATGAGTTGAGGTTTCACTCTCTTCTTCACCTCCCTCACCATTTTTAGCCTCCAACCAAGCTCTCTTTCTTCTTAGTTTTTCCATCTGAATTAAGGAGAAAAGGATTGTCCAATGGTGTGTGGACTTTGACATTAGAGGCAAGATGAATTTCGAATTGCTTGCTTTGATGATCCTCTATTCCAGCAGTGATTTTCTGAACTTTGTTTGAGGTCTTACTGAAGGAGTTTGGTGTTGAATTTTTTACTGGACATTCTCCATTGAGTTGGAAATTGTTTAGTCTGGATTTGGCTTGAATCCGAGGTGATTTGCCCAATCAAAAGTTGATCACACCTTGCTGCCCCTGAAGCTGTCTGCTTTTGGGAAAGGAAGCACAACTTCAAGTTTTGGTTGGATTTTTCTTTAGACGTAACAATCTGACCTTGATCTATTATATTGGCATGATTTAGATCCTTGTGGTGGTGTAAACTAAGTTAGATTTTAATTTTTAAATGTTTTAAATTAGATCCTTAGTCTTACACCTTTTTCAAATTCGTCTCAAAATGCTTGTTGATAAAAATAAAGCTTTGCAAGATAAAGTGAATTATTTGTAGGAAGAACTAGATAGAGCTTGTAAAGATAAATTTGAAATACAAATGGCTAAAAATAGAGAGACTCTTGATGCTGAATGCAAAAAAAAAAATGAATGAGTGACTCACTAAAGAAAATAATTCTTTGAAGAAACAAATTGAGAATATGAGCAATGAAATCAAATGAAAAATGGTTGTTGAAGATTGTTGTCATGCTAGGGAAGATCTAAGTGAATGTTCCACAAGTGTTAAGTAGACACAAATGCCTACTCCACCTAGAAATAATGTTAAAAATGATCAAAAATTTAGAAACCACATGGATAAGAAAAATATCAAACTGGTTTCAACAACTTCCAAAACTTGCTCTACTTGTGGTAGATCTGGTCATGTCAATTATAAATGTCTAATTGAAAAACTCATTGGTACTAAGTTTGTTTGGGTAAGAAAATTATTCGCCACTAACCATGAAGAACCCAATGTAGTTGGGGACCTAAAACAAACTAAGCTCTTGCAGGATTATACCGAGGAACATTCCCAAAAATAGAAGTAGCACTTGGATAGCTGATGTTCTAGGCATATGACGGGGGATACGTCCATGTTCCTTAAACTTAACAATTGTCTTGCAGGAAATGTTCTCTATGCAGACAATATAAAAGGATGCATAATAGGTAAAGGTACCATTGGTAAGCAGACTGGTACTACTATTGATAATGTATGGCTCGTTGAGGGCCTTAAGCATAACCTGCTTATTATTAGTCAACTATGAGATAAAGGTTATGAGGTTAAATTCCATCCTACTTACTGTGTGATTAAGCAAAACAAGAAACTAATTTTTACTTCTACCAAGGATGGAAATGTTTATTGTATAACCCTTGATGATTTAACTTATCAAAATGCAGAGTGTTTAGCTGTTTTAGATGAAGAATGCTGGAAATGGCATAGAAGATTGGGCAACGTAAATATGGAGCTTATATATCATCTTACAAAGAAAGATGTTGTCAAAGGGGTAACAAAGTTAAATTTCTCAAAGGACATGATATGTTATTCATGCCAAAAGGAAAAGTAAATCCGAGCATCTTTCAAACCAAAGAATGAGGTCACAACTTCTAAGCCACTGAAATTTTACACATTGACTTATTCGAGCCTATGACAATCATTTTCATTGGAGGTAAAAGATATGCATTTGTCATAGTAGATGATTATACTCGTTTTACGTAAGTTCTATTCCTTGCTCATAAGAATGATGCTTTAAGTGCTTTCATTCCACTCACCAAAAGGCTTCAAAATGAAAAAGGTTATTTTATTAAGAAAATTCGAAGTGACCATGGAACTGAGTTTGATGAAGTAAACTTTACTTTGGTTTGTGAAGAATATGGTTACATTCATGATTTTTCTGCTCTTGAGTCTCCCTAACAAAATGGGATGGTTGAAAGGAAAAAACTAGATTTTACACGAAGTTGCTAGAACCAAGCTTAATGTTATGATCTTTCAAAATCCTTTTGAGATGAAGCCGTGAATACAGCCTGTCATGCGTCAAATTGTGTTTTCTTAAGACCATTTTTGAGAAAAATCACATATGAATTGTGGCATGATAATGTTCCAAATATTTCTTATTTCTATGTCTTCGGTTGCAAATATTACATTCTAAATGATAGATATTATTTAACAAAGTTTGATTTCAAAAGTTGATGAAGCTATCTTTGTTGGTTACTCAGTGCTATAGTAAAGTCTGTCGTGTGTTTAACAAGAGGAAAAAAATGGTTCCCCATGCATGTTACGTTTAATAAGACTAACCCATCTTATGCCAAGGAAAACTTGAGCAAGAAAATTACAGGATTTGAAGAACCAGTTGAGATTCCGAACCTTAAGCCATCTACTTCAAATCAAGTGGAACCGGAACTGTTGGTTGTGTTGTGCAAGATAAATAATGCAAACAAATACGCAAATGCACATGTCGCAACAAGTAATAAAGTAATGAGAAGAGTGTTGATCCCACGAGGAACTAAATTATTCACTACTAATTATTAATTTATCACACACTTGTTTTATTCAAACAAAATCTATTAAATAAGAATTAAAACTAAACTAATGAAAATAAGAAAAAAGGTACTGATTAAGATTTCTATCAGGATATAGAAGCTTAGAATTATGATTTCATCAATCGAATAAGTTGATTATATAATTTTCTCCCTATGAAATTAATAATAGGTTATTAGTCTTGAGTCTTATGCAATTACGAGGTTTTTCCGAATTACCCGCAATCAAATCCCTAATTTATTCAATTCATAGGGATATACCTACTTGCCCTTGGGAGTTAGTTGAGTGGTACAACCTTATTCATAATTTAGTTAATTCACATAGGAATTACCTGCAATCAAATAATTCCTATGTGAATTAACTAAATTATGAGTAAGGTTGTACCACTCAACTAATTCTCAAGGGCAAGCAAGTATATTCCTATCATACTCACAAATTAATTAGTTCATCAATTTGAACAATTAATCCTAAGGTCTTCTATTTTCAATCAATCCCTAGATTTTCTTTTCCAAGACTCCTATAGGGTTCAAAGATGCACTTGACTGTTGATCAGACAATCAAATAGAAAAAGCACACAATAGAAGAAATAACCTTAAGCGCTATTAATTTCATGGAAGAAAATCATACATCAATTTATTCAAAAGAATCCATCATAATCCTAGAGTAACGAATTAGTTCATGATTGAATTGTCAAACAAAACATGAATAAAACGAAACATCGTTTCAAATCCAAAATTAAAAACAAAATCAAAGGAAGAAGAAGAAACTCTATTCCTAGATGAATCTGATCTCTACTTTGTCCTTCTCTGAATCCCAAATTTTCACGATACTTCTGATCTCCAAAATAGAAAAATTTCGCCTGCTCTCTGGAGTATCCAAGAGACCTATTTATAACTACTTGGAAGAGTTTTCTAATTAGAATAAGACTCAAATAAATAAAGACTCTTCTGCCCTTATTTTATAATGACGTGTCATCTAATCAGCATTCCCACCAACTTGAGTTAATTTGTCCTACTTTGAAATTTCTCCACTTGTATTCCTACAATTCCAATATTTTCATCAATTAGCAGGGGAATTATAACTTTTAAAACAAGAAAATTAATTGTTAAGTCCTAAATATGATATTCAAATTAATACTAATATGGGCTTAACAAATACCCAAAAATTTAATATGTTGCTCGCCCTCGAGCAACGCAAAGAAAAATCTCAAGTAAAAGAAAAACAAATCAGCGCAAAAATGCATATACAAAAACATCACTTCTTTTTGTTACTCTCAGAACTACTTCAAAGTTATGCTTGTAGTCAACCACAATTGCAATATGATTTTACTATGCACAAATAAATAAATGCAATGTTTAAATGAATCCCCTGTGTATGTGTGTGCTTTCTCTATAAGTAGTTATTGGCAATTCGGATTAATTTATATACAAGTACAAGACTCTACTCTAATACTCAATAGGTTTGCTTTTCATTACTATCTCCACTAATGTAGAATAGACTCAATAAAGGATCATTTAGGACTTACATGGCTTGTATGTAGGCTTGGGTAAAGGTAGGAAAAATATGGATAATACTGATTCAATACCCACAGCACTTGTTAATCAACACCTCTTAATTCTGCCATAAACTTATTGAACAGTACTTCTCAATTTCTTTCTTTCTTTCTCCTTTTTTATTTTTATTTTTTTTGAACGGTGCTCATGCCACTATGCACACATGTGTGTCCATGAGACCTTATCTACACCCATTTTTTTATAGGAAAGAAAATCAAACTCATGGGCACTATACTGCTTGTTCCCATTTCAAATAGATCTAACAAGTATATGTTTGATTTATTTGGTGGGATTATGTTTCTAGATTGGTTGTTGAGTTAGTTGTCAATTGAAAAGGATATTTAAAAATAGGCTCAACAAGGGACCCAAGGGATATAATATCAATTGGTAAGCTTGAAAGGCTCAAACAGATAAAAAAATGGCCTAAGTCATTTTATTCAATTGAGTGTTTTCTAGGTTTCGCCTTGATAGGGAATCAAACAAATTCTATAGTTTAAAGCATTACCTATGTAACTCATGCATAAATGTCCTCTAAATTAACCAATAACTAGAAGAGAGAAAGAGAGTGCTCAAAAATATGGGATGTCATCCTAGCATTGCTTCTACTCAAAGTGCACAGTTCCATCATCACACAAATATAATATTTTCACAAAACATAAAATTAAAGGAGTAATATCTTCATTGATTCAAGAAGATTAATTTTTGTACATGCAAGATATCGACTCAATAATTGAACCCTAATCAAAATCAAGACAACAGAAAATAGAAGGACACACAGGACTAAAAATTGTCACACAAAGCACACCCCAAACTTGAGAGGTACTTTGCCCTCAAAGTACTAATACTATCGTGAAAGAGAAAGCAAGAAAATAAGAGACACTAATATGGAAAAAAATAAGAACAAAAATAAAGATAAAGTAAAATAAAGAGAAAAAAAAATTACTCCCTAATTAATCATTGGTGTCATCATCTTCCTCAGCCTCCGGGGGTGGAGCTGCAGTAGCAGGAAAATCAAAGTGTGGTGGCTGTGGAAAGGTAGGATAATCCTCAGGTGGAATGTTATGATATTGCGCCAACATCGTATACAATTGTTGTTGAGTGTCAAGACATGCTTGGCGGTGCTCCTCTGCAGTCTGCTGGTTTGTTAATAATTGTCTCATCATATTCTCCAACATATCTAGATGTTGTGGTATGGATTGATGGCAATTCTGATGAGCTGGATCCTCTTGATGTGGTCGTGGAGCTCTTCTTGATTGATCATCATCGATTATCTATTCGGGAGCTAGTAATTCCTCACTTGGATCCCATTGAACCCTTGTTGTAGCGCATAACTCTGAGATCAAATGTGGACATACTAAGCCATCTCGTATTCCACCTGGTGATGCCTTCAGAATAGCAGGATTAATAATTAGTCCGATATCAATAGGGATCATCTGATGTATAGCATATAACAAAATGGCTCATTCCCTAGTGACATCGTTGTAATGGGAAATTGGTAACAAACGGGCACAGATGAATTAGTGGATATGTGGGGATAATCCTGCCCTCGAGAAGTGTATATACTGATTGTTAGCTCCTATCTTACACTCGACAGTTTGACTGCATAGATGATTTTTCACTTCTTCTATATTTATTTATGTAGTTAGGAATTGCTGGAACTCATCATCACTGTCAATGTTAGGTGTCTCAAAGATTTCATTAATAGCGTCTCGAGAGAATGATATCTGTTTACCTCGCACAAATATTGTATCCCCAGTAGTGAATGTTAAATTGCTATAGAACTCCCTCACTACTGGTATGACTGTAGCCTTTGGGGTGCTAACAAACTTTTTCCAAACTCTCCGTGTTATAATTGGGCTTTTAGTAGGATCACGGCATGAGTGCTCCCTTAATCCTCTTTCCCTAACAAAGGGTTGATGCATGGTGATTTGTGAATAGTATCTCTGCCTCTACTAAAACAAATCGGGTGGTATCAAAGGTTGGTCATCTACTGCTAGAGGCCTCCGTCTTGTTTCTTTTCCTGCTTGCTTTAGGTGCCATCTCACTGCTATTCCAATTCACAATTTTTGCAAAAATAAAAAAATATCATTCCAAATTGTCAATAATAGTGTTAATAAAGCTTTAATCCAAAATCTTGAAAGAAATAAACCTTTTTCACCAAATAAATCCATCAAACTAAATTTCAATTTTCTCAAGACAATTCAATTCCCTTTTCAATCATGAGCTCAATGTGCCACAATATTATGCTTAGTATTATTTGATAATACTTAATGAATATTTTCAAATAATGCCCAAGAATCCATATCTAAGCATTCAACAAAGGCAAGATTAAACTTAGTAATTTCCAAGTGTTAGATCAATGACATACTAAGTTTTAGCCTAATCAAACAATATGGTGGCAAACTCACACAAACCCACAAGAATTGCATATAAATCATTTGTTATCCCAACAATCAATCATATTCCACAAAATTCAAGTAAATAATCCTAAAACACCTAAATCCAAAGAAAGTTTATGCAAGAAACCAAACAAACAACCTATTATGAGTATTAGAAGTACTAAGAAGTGTAGCCTAAGGGAGATGGAAAATGTAGAGTTCGCCGGCAGAGGGCTACCGGCGGTAATGGCGGTCACCGGCAACGAGTTGTTGGTAGATATGATGATGGTTGGTGGTGGGTGGGGAGAATGGGTAAGGTAAATGTGTTTTGTAATTTTGGGGAAAAAAACAAGAGAATGGGGAAGGGTAATGAAGGAAATGAGGGTTTTTTTTTTTTTGAGAAAAAGAAAATGGGGAGAGGGGAGTCGTGGACAAAACAAGAATGTAATTTTTTTTTGGAATAGCGACCTACGCCTGGGTGCAGATTATTTGCGCCCTAGCACAAGGCGTTCTGCCTTGGGCAGAATGTGTTGCACCTGGGCGCAAGGTGTTCTGCCTTGGGCAAAATGTGTTGCGACTGGGTGCAAGTGTCTTGCGCCCTAGCGCAAAGCATTTGGCTTGGGCATATTTTTTCTCGCATGTGCACCAAGGTGCGAAAACGTTTCACCCTGGCACAAGGCAAGCAGATTTAGCCCATATGTTTTATGCTCGTGCGCCTCGGCGCGCGACTATTGCCCTTTTTTTTTCAAAAGAAAGAAATTAAGCACTGCATCATGACATATAAAAAGAAAAATAAACATTACCAAAGTAAAAAGAAAATATGGGTTGCCTCCCAATAAGCGCATGATTTATAGTCATCGGCTTGACTTTTTCGGGCATTATTCAACATCAACCAAGATGAGCATGGATCGTTGGCGATCAAAACCGCCTCCCCAATAGTGCTTGATTCGTTGTCTATTCACCTTGAATCTTTTATTTGTTCCTTCATCTTCCAGCTCCACTGCTCCTATGGAAAAACTTTAGTGATGTGAAATGGCCCTGACCAACGTGATTTGAGTTTTCCTAGAAACAACTTCAAATGAGAATTAAATAACAAAACATGTTGTCCAGGTTCGAAATGACACTCTAAAATTTTTCTATCATGACACTTCTTTGTCTTTTCCTTATAAAACTCAGCATTCTCATATGCTTGTATTATAATTCAACTAATTCATTTAATTATAATAACCTCTTATCCCCCACAGCTTGAGAGTCAAAATTCAATTTTTTTGATAGCCCAATAAGCATTATGTTCCAATTCTACTGGCAGGTGGCATGCTTTCCCAAACACTAATTTGTAAGGTGACAACCCAATAGGAGTTTTATAAGCTGTCCTATATGCCCACAATGCATCATCTAACTTCTTAAACCAATCTTTTCTAGTAGCACTCACTATTTTCTCCAAAATTCTTTTAATTTCTCTATTTGAAACTTCAAATTGACCACTAGTTTGTGGATGGTAAGCTATGGAAATTTTGTGTTTAACTCCATATTTAGCTAATAGAGCATCAAAGTATCTATTACAAAAATGCCTTCCTCCATCACTCATAATAGCTCTAGGTGTACCGAAACGAGTAAAAATATTCTTTTTCAAAAAAATTGTTACAACCTCAGAGTCATTAGTGGGTAGAGCAACAACTTCCACCCATTTGGAGACATAATCAACTGCCACAAGAATGTATAGATTCCCAAAGGATGGCACAAAAGGACCCATAAATCAATACCCCCACATCAAATAACTCAACTTCTAATATTGCATTTAGAGGCATCTTATTTTTTCTAGAAATATTTTCTACTCTTTGACACCTATGACAACATGCAACAAAAGTATAAACATCTTTAAATAAGGTAGGCCAATAAAAACCTGACTAAAGAACCTTTGTTGCAGTGCGATCACTTTGCGAATGACCTCCATATAGGGATGAATGGCAATGCTCAAGTATGCTCCTCACTTCTTCTTCTGAGATACAACGGCTAAGTATTTGGTTTGAACAAATTCTAAATAGGAATGGCTCATCCCAGACATATTTCTTTACTTCTGAGAGAAATTTCTTCTTTTGTTGAGAGTTAATTTCTTGAAGGAATATTCCACTAACTATATAATTTACCAAAGTCTGCATACCATGGAACCCCTTTCTCTTCTACTGCATATAACTTCTCATCCGGGAATATTTCTTTGATCATTTTCTTCTCATTTACAATTTCTGTACTTTCTAACCTTGACAAGTGATCAGCGATTTGATTTTCTGAGCCTTTCTTATCTCGAATTTCTAGATCAAACTCTTGTAGCAGCAACACCCATCTTGGCTTGGCATTTTTCTTTTCCACTAGATATCTGATAGCTGAATGGTCTGTATATACTATTGCCTTGGTTCCTACCAAATATGAGCGAAACTTATTGAATGCAAACACTACAGCCAATAGGTCATTCTCTATGGTTGTATAGTTTACCTGCTCATCTGTTAGTGTTTTGCTAGCATAATATATTGAATGAAAGATCTTTTCCCTGCGCTGGCCTAAAATTGCACCAACAACAAAGTTACTAGCATCGCACATTAGTTCAAAAGGTAGATCCCAATCAGGCACAACAATAATAGGTGCAGAGATAAGTTTCCTTTTTAATAAATTAAAAGCCTTAAGACATTCATCATCAAATTTAAAAGGTACATCTTTTTCTAGCAAATTACATAGGGGTTTAGAAATTTTAGAGAAATCCTTAATAAAACGCCTGTAGAAACCTGCATGTCCCAAAAAACTACGAATACCTTTCATCGATGATGGGGGTGGAAGTTTTTCAGTTGTTTCAATTTTGCTTTGTCTACCTCAATTCCTTTGCTAGAGACCCTATGCCTAAGAACTATCCCTTCTCTTACCATAAAATGACATTTCTCCCAATTTAGACTAAGGTTAGTTTCTTCACATCTTTTTAAAACAAGTGCAAGATTATTCAAACGTTCATCAAAAGAATTTCCAAAAACTGAAAAATAATCCATAAGTATCTCGAGGAAATTTTCTACCATATCAGTGAAGATTGACATCATGCATCTTTGGAAAGTAGCCGGTGCATTGCAAAGGCCAAAAGGTATACTCCGAAAAGCGAAAGTACCATATGGACAAGTAAATGTTGTCTTTTCCTGATCTTTCGGAGCTATGGCGATCTGATTGTATCCCAAATAATCATCTAAGAAGTAATAGTATTCCTTACCTGCCAGTCTATCCAGCATCTGATCAATGAAGGGCAGGGGGAAGTGATCATTTCTTGTGGCTTTGTTCAACTTTCGATAATCCATGCACACTCGCTATCCATTAACTGTCCTTGTTGGAATAAGTTCATTATTGTCATTCTTCACCACTATCATGCCTCCTTTCTTTGGTACACATTGTACTGGACTTACTTATGAACTATCTGAGATGGGATAAATAACACTTGCATCAAGCCACTTAATAATTTCTTTCTTCACTACTTCTTTCATTATGGGATTCAATCTCCTTTGATGTTTAATGGAGCCCTTCTAATTGTCCTCAAGTAGAATTTTGTGCATGCAAAATAAAGGGCTATTTCCTTTAAGATATGCAATTGTCTATCTAAGTGCTTTTTTATGCTCCCTTAACACTCTCAACCTATCTTCCTGCTCATCAGACAACAAGGATGAAATAATAACAGGTAATGTAGATAAACTTCCCAAATAAGAATATCGTAAGTGATTAGGAAGAGGTTTTAATTCTAAAGTGGGTGGTTGTTCAATAGATGGCTTTAGCATTCCTGAGGAAGTGGACATATCCAAATCTTCAACTTTTGGGTGCTTAGTAATCTTAGGCGGAGCTTCTAGGAAATTTAGGAATTCTTGTATTTTAGCATCGTCAACATCCGCTAAAGCAAGTAGAGCTGCTTCAAGGGGGTCAGTGTTTTGGGTATTTTGAAAAATATTTCCTGCAAGACTATTTACAACACTAACTGCAAGACAATCATCAAAAGCACTGGGATATTTAATAGCCTTAAGAACATTAAATTTTACCTCTTGGTCTTGAACTCTCATGGTCAACTCACCTTTTTGTACATTAATAAGAGCTCTACCTGTGGCTAAAAATGGCCAACCTAGAATAATAGGAACTTCGCGATCTTCCTCCATATCCAAAACAATGAAATCTGCAGGAAAAATAAATTTATCAACTTTAACCAAAATATCCTCAATTACTCCCTTTGGATATGTGAATGACCTATCTGCCAATTGCAAGGTCACACTTGTGGGTTTGACTTCTCCAAGTCCAAGCCATTGCTAAATGGAAAATGGCATCAAATTTATACTTGCTCCCAAATCACACAGCACATGTCCAGAAAAGCGAGTTCTAATGGTACATGGAATTGTGAACTTCCTGGGTCTTTAAGTTTTGGTGGTAACTTCTTTTGAATAATTGCACTACATTCTCTGTTAAAGCCACTGTTTCAAACTCCCCAAAACAACTTTTCCTAGATAAAATATCCTTCATAAACTTCACATAACTTGGCATTTGTTCTAAAGCTTCAGCAAAAGGAATGTTAATTTGGAGTTTCTTGAAAACTTCCATAAAACACAGAAGTTGTTTGTCAAATTTCTGTTTCATAAGCCTTTGAGGAAAATGAGGAGGTGGTGTGGAGGTTCTAGACTCAGTCTTATGCTCTAACTCCTCTTCTTTCTCAACTATTGGTAGTTCTTTTGCTTCTTTTGAGACTTGAGGTGCCTTTTGAATTTCCTACAACTCTTTTCCATTCCTTAGAGTAACTGCCTTGCAATATTTTTTTCCTTCTCGTTTAGGATTTGTCTCAGTATCACTTGGCAAAGTTCTTTGCTGTCTCGTACTCAATGCATTAGCTAATTGCCCCATTTATGTTTCCAGTGTTCTGATTGAAGCTGATTGGCTCTGAATTGCTGCTTCCATTTTTTTGTCTTAAACTGCATAAACATCTCCTCTAATGAGTGCTTCTTTTCTTAAGTTGGTGGCTTTATCTGTTGCTAAAAGCCTGGTGGTGGAAGTTTAGGAGCTAGAGATTGTCCTTGGTTGTTGCTCCATGAGAAATTAGGATGTTGTCTCCATCTGGGATTATAAGTATTCGAATATGGATTATTTTGATTCCTATTGAAGTTTCCAACAAACTGCACTGATTCCAAAGTATGTTGACACTGATCACTCGAATGTGCATCTCCGCAATTATCACACGTAATAAATTGGCCTTCTACTGCTGGAAATTGTTGTCCTGGCTGGGTTATAATACTTGCAAGAGTGTCCATCTTCTTTGTTAAAACTTCTAACTGTGCATTCAAAGATGTAGCAGCATTTACCTCATAGATTCCTGTAGTTTTCTTTGGTTGAGTTAATCTATCAATTGGCCACTGATAACTATTTGCTGCCATCACTTCGAATAACTCAAATATTTCCCCAATCTTTTTCCTCATAAGTGTACCTCCTATAGCAGCATCAACTATTCCTCTTGTTTGTGCGGCCAAACCATTGTAGAATGTTTGCACTTGAAGCTACTTTTTCAATCCATGATGAGGGCATTTTCTGAGCATCTCCTTATATCTTTCCCATGCCTTATAAAATGTTTCCTGATCACATTGGACAAAGGATGTAATTTCATTCCTCAACTTGACTATTCGTGATGGTGGGAAAAACTTAGCCAAGAATCTCTTGGCTAAATCCTCCCAACTGGCAATGGATCCTAATGGCAAAGATGATAGCCAACTCTTTGCTTTGTCCTTTAGTGAAAATGGAAATAACCTCAATCGAATTGCATCATTAGAAACTCCATTATATTTGAAGGTATTACAAATCTCCAAAAAGTTAGCTAAATGAGCATTCGGATCTTCTATTAGAGACCCCCCAAACTATACTAAACTCTGTATCATCTGAATGATAGCGAGCTTGATCTCAAAATTATTAGCCTAAACAGATGGTCTAGCGATTCCTGTCTAAAAGCCCTAAATCTGTGGGATAGCATAATCACCCAGATATCCATCTTCTTCTGCCATCTCTATAGTATCCTCGTTTGCTTGCTGAAGTGCTCGTCTGTGTCTCTGAAAAGTTCTCTCAATTTCTGGGTCAAACGGCACTAATTCCGACTCCTGATTATCTGGTTCTTGATTATCCTACATATAATTATAAGGGTTCTTGAAATAAATAAAAATAAATAAATAAATAAATAAATAAAATAGATTTGAATTAAAACTTGGTGCTTAAAACTAATATTAGCATAAACAAAATAAATTTGTTCCCTAGCAACAACGCCAAAAACTTGTTGGTTGTGTTGTGCAAGATAAATAATGCAAACAAATACGCAAGTGCACGTGTCGCAACAAGCAATAAAGTAATGAGAAGAGTGTTGATCCCACGAGGAACTAAATTATTCACTACTAATTATTAATTTATCACACACTTGTTTTATTCAAATAAAATCAATTAAATAAGAATTAAAACTAAACTAATGAAAATAAGAAAAAAGGTACTGATTAAGATTTCTATCAGGATATAGAAGCCTAGAATTATGATTTCATCCATCGAATAAGTTGATTATATAATTTTCTCCCTATGAAATTAATAACAGGTTATTAGTCTTGAGTCTTATGCAATTACGAGGTTCTTCCGAATTACCCGCAATCAAATCCCTAATTTATTCAATTCACTATATTCCTATTTGAATTAACTAAATTATGAATAATGTTGTACCACTCAACTAACTCCTAAGGGCAAGCAGGTATACTCCTATCCTACTCACAAATTAATTAGTTCATCAATTTGAACAATTAATCCTAAGGTCTTCTATTGTCAATCAATCCCTAGATTTTCTTTTCCAAGACTCCTCTAGGGTTCAAAGATGCACTTGACTGTTGACCAGGGAATCAAATAGAAAAAGCACACAATAGAAGAAATAACCTTAAGCGTTATTAATTTCATGGAAGAAAATCATGCATCAATTTATTCAAAAGAATCCATCATAATCCTAGAGTAACGAATTAGTTCATGATTGAATTGTCAAACAAAACACGAATAAAATGAAACATCGTTTCAAATCCAAAATTAAAAATAAAATCAAAAGAAGAAGAAGAAACTCTATTCCTAGATGAATCTAATCTCTACTTTGTCCTTCTCTGAATCCCAAATTCTCGCGATACTTCTGATCTCCAAAATAGAAAAATTCCTCTTGATTTCTGAAGTATCTGAGAGACCTATTTATAACTACTTGGAAGAGTTTTCTAATTAGAATAGGACTCAAATAAATAAAGACTCTTCTCCCCTTCTTTGACAATGACGTGTCATCCAATCAGCATTCCCACAAACTTGAGTCAATTTGTCTTACTTTGAAATTTCTCCACTTGTATTCCTGCAATTCCAATATTTTCATTAATTAGCAAAGGAATTATAACTTTTAAAACAAGAAAATTAATTGTTAAGTCGTAAATATGACATTCAAATTAATACTAATATGGGCTTAACAGAACCACTTAAGAAAACAAATCCCACTACTGAATATGACTCCAGTGAATCAATAGAAAATCTTGAACAAAGAACTAGAAAGTTTAATTATGTTTCTAATTACCTGCTGATAGAATCATTGGAGGTCCTCAAGCTGGAATAACTATCATATCTAAAGCCAGACAAGTTCCACCAGATGAATCCAACTATGCTCTCATTTCAATGATTGAACCAAAAGATGTCAAAGAGGAACTAAACAATCCATTCTGGATTGAAGTAATGGGGGAAGAACTGGCTCAGTTTGAACAAAATGAATTCTGGAAGCTGGTAGAATGACCATTAGACCATCCAGTCGTTAGTACTAAGTGGGTATTTAGAAATAAGTTAGACAAAATCGATAAAGTTACCAGGAATAAAGCTAAACTGGTAGCAAAAGGCTACAGTTAGCAAGAGGGCATTGACTACGTTGAAACGTTTACTCAGTTGTAAAGATAGAATCAACTAGAATGCTTCTTTTCTTTGCATCTCATAAAAAGTTTATACTCTGTCAAATGGACATAAAAAGTGCTTTTCTAAATGGATTCATAAAAGAAGAAGTTTATGTTGAGCAATCCCCCAGTTCCGAAAATCAAAATTGTCCTCATCGGGTTTTTAAATTGACCAAAGCTTTATATAGACTAAAACAAGCCCGTAGGGCTTGGTATGATCAATTGAGTAATTTTTTTATAAAAAATAATTTTTCTATTGGAATCTTGGATACCACACTCTTCACCAAGAACTAAGAAAATGGTTCTCTTATTGTTCAAATTTATGTCAATGACATTATTTTCAGTATTATTAATGATCTGCTTTGGCAAGAGTTTGCTCAATAAATGAAATAGAAATTTGAGATGAGCTTAATGAGAGAGCTCAACTTCTTCTTAGGACTTCAAGTGAAGCAAACTCAGAAAGGGACATTCATCTCACAAGAAACGTAGACAATGGAGCTTCTAAAGATGTTCAGAATGAGTGAATGCAATCCTGCAACCACTCCTATGAGTACAAATACCAGACTGGAACTTGATGAGGATAGTAAGAGTGTCGATGAAAAAGTCTATAAAGGTATGATAGATAGTTTACTTTACTTAATTACAAGCCGTCCAGATATTGTATTCTTAACATGCTTATGTGCTAGATTCCAGTTTAATCCAAAGGAATCCCATTCGAATGCTGTTAATAGAATATTAAGATATCTTAAGGGAATATCTAACTATAGCTTATGATATCCACATTCTAAATCTTTTAATTTCATAAGCTATTCTGATATGGATTATGCTGGTTGTAAGATAGACAAGAGAAGCACCAGTGATGGTTGTCAACTACTGGAAAATTGCCTGCTTTCATAGTGCAGTAAAAGAATAGAGTGTAGTTACATTATCTACAATCGAAGCAAAATACATGGCCTTGGGAAATTGCTGCATTAAGGTATTATGAATGAAGCGTACTTTGCATGACTTTGGTATGAATGTGTCTTGTGCGCCTATTTCTGTGATAGTACAAGTGCTATAAGTATTTTAAAAAATCTAGTATTACACTCACGTACTAAGCACATATTGAAATCAAACATCATTTCTTGCATGATCATGTGCATAAGGGTGATATTTCTATTAAATTTGTTCCAACTGATAAACAACTTAAGGACATTTTCACAAAAGCATTGGAAGAAAGTAAATTGACCAAAATCAAGGATACATTAGGGATTGTGTCCATAATTTCAATTTAAGCAGGAAATTGGTTTCCAAAGTAGATACTGCTCTTATCTCTCTAGAATGTTCGCAAAGGAAGTTAGACCCTTTTTGTTGATGAAATGGGAGAAAAAGTATCATTTGCTACATATGCATTCTAAACATTCTAATTTTGACTTGATTCTCTAATCCACATGTTTAACTATTTGTCTATATGCCTAATTGAGTATAATATGTTTAACTATCATATGGTGAATATTTTACTTTTGTCTCTATGAGTATGATTTTGATTCTTCTCAATTGGTATTTTCTACTTCTCTATTATAGTTTTTGTCCTATTTTGGTATTTGGATGAAAATTCTATCGAGACAGGGGGAGCATGAGGATCTACTGTGCATACAAACAGGGGGAGATTAGGTGATATCTTTCTATTTATTTCTACTACCATGCATCAAATTTATTGTTGTTGTCAAAAGGGGGGGGGGGGGATTGTTAACCCTTTGATGATTTTGCATGAGTATAGGTGTTTTGATTATGACAATATTTGTTGCATGATTAATGTGAATTATTCCCAGAAATCAGCTGGAGCGTGTCTTCTGTTATCTGGAAATTATTCTTTGCTGTTTGGAATTTATCTTTCCTTATATTGATTTTGACATAATATATTTATATTTGATTAAGCACATTATATCCCTTATTTATGGAAGGAATATCATGTTGTTGATCTTGGATTTAAACATGTGCTCTTCATGACCAGATTCAAGGAACATAATATATGGAGTGATTGACTAACGACCTCTTTCTTTTTTCTACTATCTTCTTCCCATTTGATAAGTTTTTAATGATTTAAGGAAATAACATTTTTTGGCATGGACATATTAAATTATCTTCAAATAATTTGCAGAGAATTCATAAATCTCTTCTGAAATCTGCTTTCCATAAATAACTGGAACATGACTTACCTTTTTCATAAAAAATCATCTAAATTGATTCTCACATTTTTCATACTGGGAAAGTATATCCTTCTTAGCTCAGAATCTTGCATCTCTAGCTTGCTGAATAAATTTATTTGATTTACATGCTATAATTATTCTTTCCTTAATTATCTGTTGGAATCTGTCATGCGCTAAAATGTACTTTCTTTATTTAAAAAGATCTCTTGTAGATTCTAGCCTGATTTATGTCTTTATGATTTAAGAAAGAAATCAATCTTACTGTATTTATTGATAAATCCACAATTCATGGTGCTAATAGATTTTTACCATAATATTTTGTTTCCTTATTTGATTCCAACAAACACTTACCTAATTAAAGATTTATGGCCATTGGACATGAGCCTACAAATAAAAAAATATGCAACATTATTTGGTGTGAATCACTTAGCCAAAAAAAGATCCTTGTTAAGCATCTTGAGGAGTTGTGTGATACTCTCATACACGTTTTGTGCTCAAGTGTTGCTAATTCCTTACTCTACGTGTGTTTTTGAGGGACCTTGTGGTGAAGAAGATCAAGACGAGCTTGCCTTCAATAGACCTTGGGGAGAAGAAGATGAGGCTATTTTTCTCTCAAAAGACCTAGTGGTGAAGAGGGACGTGAGTCGTATTTGCTCTCCAGGAACTTTGAGAAGAGAAGAAATCGACACTTTGTTGGTCTAAGGACATCTGGGTGAAGCAACCAGTAACGCGGTACTGTCTGGAATCTTTTACAGTGTTCTAGGTTCCGGTCTGGAATGAGAGTCTAGAGCTTGCTGTACCAAGTGGCAGCAACTCGTGCATCAATCCACAAAGGTTGTGCAATTGAAACTAGTAGAAGTTCCCCTGGGCATGTTCACAAAGCAGCTGATTTCGTAGTGCTCTGGAATTTGCCTTATCCCGTCTGCGATTCCGGTTTAGCTCTTTGTGAAGAGCTAGTTTTCACCCTGCTAGGGTGTTTCTGATGATTTTACTTTTCCGCTGTCAAATTTATGTAAAATATTCTTATATTTTAATTGATTTGAAAAGTTCAAAATCCTAAGTGAAAACTTAGGTAAAGAAGTAGGTTTGCCGAACCCCTACAAAAACCAGTGTCATTTTACTTTTGTTTTTAATGTTTTGTCACTAGTCTGACTAGTTGTTTAATTGGTACTTATAAATTCTAGTCAGTAATTGAAACTATATTTTGAAAAGACTTAAATTATTTTGAAAGGATAAAAAGTAGTTTGAGTGATAAACTTCTGTTGTATTAACATCCCTTTGGCCTAATTCACCCCCCCTCTTAGGCTTATAATCGCTCACACATTCAATGTTAGTTAATTAGTTATTAATTATTATATTAAATTACTTGTTGATTAGTACTTGGAGTAATAATATAATCAATTAGTTCATTAGAAAAATAATAATAAACAGACATTCAAAATCTATACTATTATATATAACACAATATTCTGAGACCCATAATTATGTAATTTTGACCATTTGAGTTCGCATAATTTTGAGTTTCTTTATTAAATTAAAAATTTCCCATTAGTTGTTATTATTCATCTTTATCTAAAAAAATTCAAAATTATTTAGATAAGTAAAAACCTAATTCAAATTAACACATAATATATTTTCTTAATTAACTACTAGAAAATTATTAACAACTGATAAAATCTTTTAATTTTTATTGAGATATTTCAGCCAATAAACTTGCATCTTGTAATCTAGTAAGATAGCTACCAATCAAGTTGTGGCACATGATCAAGAATCTTATCGAATCAAAGATTCGATATTATCTTTTTAAAATTACATATATTGATGGGATAATATAAAAGATTGTTAAGCAGTTAAAATTTTCTTCTACTTTATATATCTATATAAAGGGGTTGTAAGATTTAATACAAATATTATTAAGAAAATGCAAATTTTCTAATGGAATTTTTAGAATGAAAGTTGAAAATTTTCATCACAAAATAGACTTTTTCAATTGATTTCTAGTGGAATTCTAGTGGACTTTGATTAGAAATTTTTTTGGGAGATTTTTTTGGGATATTCCATCGGTATTTATATTTTGAGTTAATATATTATATATATTTTATTTTTGATGAACTTCTAAAGCGAAATTCATACGAAAGTTATATTATTCAAATTCGTGGGTTCTCTATTTTTCAAAATTTAGTATTTCATTATCATTTTTATTTATTAAGATATTTGTATCCCATACCTTGACATGGATTCATAACTTGACACCTTAATTTTCTTACATTTTTAATTATAATATAATTCTATCATTATTTATATTTTACAAAAATTTACATCATATGCCTTAACATGAAATTGTAAAATATATTTATATATATAGTATAGAAATATTTTTTAGTTTAACATAATATTATTATATCGTATTATTTTTTTTAATTGATATTACTTGATATTATTAATTAACTATTCGAAACAATATCTTTTGAAAAATAATGGTATTTTATTAATTGAATATAAAAATAATATTATATTTATAAAATATAATATCTTAATTATATATTTATAAATTTATTTTACTTAATTTATTGAGTAAATATACCATTTATAGCATGGGATTTAAGCTAGTGTATGATGGTGGTCAAATTTGTTTGCACATGTGGACTTGTTCAATCTTCTAATGCAAATAATTATTTTACATTTTTCTTAAAAAAAAAAAAGTCTTTCTCTTTCGCTATATATAGGCTACAGCTTCTTTGTTTTTATTTTCAAATTTTCTAATATTTAAGAAAATTACAAATGTATTTGATTTATCATTTTTCCTACTTATAATCATTAAGTATAATCTATATTTTTGTCAGTTAGATCCATATTTCACTAATTAATAACAATTAAATTAACTAATTAAATAAATAATATTTTTCTATTTTAATAGAATAATGAGAGCCACAATAAAATTAAATGATAATTTTTATCCCAACATAATTCCCTAAATTGACAAAAAGAAAAGATCTACAATAAATTAAAATATCAATTTCACTATCACTTTTGTATTAGGATATCATTTTACACCAGTAATTCAAATACATTTTTATATTTAAGTATAACATTAATAAAACTATATATTGATTTTCACACATGTTTAAAAGTATAAAAACTAGAAAATGAAAATGAAAATGAAAATGAAAATGAAACCAAAGAGGTACACACCACACCAATGATAGAAATATATTGCAGTGATCAATGGAAGTTGGGGACCTTTAAATGAGGGATTTCTATTTTTCGTTTTAAATGCCAATCTACAGTTTTCTGCAAGAAGATTTTTCAGGGTAGCATTTATTTATTGCAATACAAAACATATAGAAAAATGTATTAAGTTGCAAATTGGCATTCATGAACTGGTGCATATTATGCAGAATGGAGGTCCTATTTATAGATAGTGACATTGATATTTATATAATATAGAGCTCAACATTTATCGGATGGAATTAGAAAAAGGAGGTAATAATGGAAAAGGGCTCAAATGTGTCTCAATATTGTTCCTAAGGTCACGATCAGGGGAATAAGCGATGTTGCATCGCTCAACTCCATCATGTACGCTACTAGAGTGGGGACTCAATATCATCTAGAATTCCATATTCACAGGTCGATCCCATAGTGAATCGATTAGTAGTTCAACCTTATAGTAGCAAAGGCAAGCAACTGTCTAAACCAGAAAAGGAATCAACTTCAGTAGATCAAGTGTGCAAGCATTTGACATGCCCTATCGTATGTAATACATTCCATGCTCTATAGAGCCTGTCACCTCTGCTTTTAATGCAGCTGAATAACCATCCTTTCTGTCTCATCGTGAATCTATCTCCTCCGCAATAAATGCGAAAGATTTGCCTTCGTGATAGAAGCTCCGAAGCTAAAAAAGTGAGGAGATTGTGATCTGCATGAGACTGAATGAATCCAAGCCTAAGAAGAGCATTTGAATGTTTGAGTACCACTGTCTGGATGCCTGCTGGGGTCCATATAGTGACTTGGGTACCCTGCATACAAACTTAGATGTGTGTGGGTGCTATGTTGTGTTTGGTGTGTAACTAGGTGAAAGATTTATGTAAACTTCTTCAAAAAGGTCACCATTCAAAAAAGCATTGTTAATGTCCAACTGTGCAGGATGCCAATGATGTATAGCAGCAAGGAATAGCATGACTTTGACTATAGTGAACTTTGCAACAAGTGAAAAGAAATCAATGCCCTCCTATTAAGTAAAACCTTTGGCTACTAAACCATGCTTTATGTCATTCTATAAAGCCATTTGCATTTACCTAGAGGGAAAGGGACTACTGTCCAAGTATAGTTGGATTACCAATAAAAAGCCTATAGTTTAGTTTCCATTGTAGCACACCATATAGGGTGTTTGGCTGCTTGGTTATATGTTTGGAGTCCATAGCTGGTTGTGATGTTACATATGAGTCAAGGTCTTGAAGCAGCCATCGATGCCATCAATAGAGTATTGATTAGACACTAGATTAACTACAGTATTTGAAGAGTATTGAACAGATGATGGAATTGAAGTAGACGTGAGGACTAGGCTGGTAGTGAGACTTGAACTTAAAGCTAGGTCAATAGCCATGGAATTTGTAGTAGGTATCAATTGTATGGCCATAGTATGAGCAATGTGTACAATATGATCTACACTTCCTTAGAGCAGTGCGAATAGATTAGTAACTAGACTTGGCAGCAGGCTTAAGCAGAGGTTTGATACCATCAATCAAGATGACGATAATTAATGACTTGCACTAAATGGACCATTTTGCCCTTAAAATCTAATAAAATGCCTAAATAAGATAGAGACCCTGCATCTTTTTTATTTGGGTCTCGATCTAACCTGAACCAACCTAGGTCATAACCTAGAATTTGAGCCAGTGATTGCACCCAAATCGAATGAACAAGAAACCACTATCTGAAATTGTACCCAAAAGAACATTTCACTACTTATATAAAGGAAAATCACATAGTACTATCTTTACACACTTAAATAGAGTTCTTATTTCAGTTCTTGAGTTCTTATTTGATCACCTCAGCCATATACTAACCTAAGTATTAGAGGGCTTTGCTTGCGGGTGATCTTAGCTAGCCTAAAGTGTGCTCTTATGGTTAGGTTAGAGACTCAATTACTAGTATGAGACGACATCGAGTTTGAGGTTATTTTGGGAAGATCAACTTAAGAGGTGACCTCAAAATCATCTTGAGATGCATCAATTGGCGCTGTCTATGGGAACTCTAACTTGATTCTTAGAGAACTAGAGAGCGAACAATTGGTTATGGTAGGAACACCTCAATGCACAATGGATACTCCTATTATTGTACTACCGATATCACTATCTTTATCAATTTTTCCTACCTCGTTTACACCTTCTACAAGCATAGGACGACAAAGCTTGCATGTAGAGCAACGCCTGGGGACACTGGCCTAAGATCCCAATGTGAGAAAAATAGTTTAGCTAAATAAGGCCGATCTAGAACAGATTGTGTTTTAGATGAATCAAAAGTTTTGGGAGGAACACGAGCATAGAGCTCAAATGATGATCGTGGCTCATTTGCAAGTACCATAACCTCTAGTGAATTGTCCCTTATTTCAAGATAGGAGGTCTGGCCTTTCGTTGATGGAAGGAGTGTAAAGGTTAAAGATCTCCAAGGATGAAGAAATAGCTAATTCAGACGAAATTATGAGTAGGGCAATACGGAGACTTGTTCACCTGCTCAATGTGCATAGAAGGGAAGAACTCTCCGATAGGAACCTGATAACATTGAACATGGATGATCCCATCTACAGATGATCTCAATCTTCACTATAAAAAGCGAAGGTCAATGAGATTAATGACCTAGTAGAACAATTGAGCAAAAAGATAAATGCGCTCAAGAGAAAGAGGATGGCGGCACTGCAGAAGAAGAACTTACATTTTTCTATAGAAGTATTTGTAGAATCAATAGCTATGAACTTCAAATTACTTAACATGCCAAAGTATGACGACAAAAAAGATCCGTAAGAACGTGTCACAGCTTTCGAGAATGTCATGAATCTGTGTGGACAGTCTAATGCCATGAATGCAAGGATATTCATGACCACTATTATCGAACACACACAATAATGGTTCATGGGGTAGGTCCTGGGGACAATAGTATCATACGAACAGCTCATGCGGAATTTTTTATACTAGTTCGCTAGGAAGAAGAAAGTTAAGAGATCAGCCACATTCCTATTCACCATATGCTACAGAGAGGATGAGACTCTTTGAGGGTTCATGAATAGGTTCAACAATGAGATACTTGACATGCAAGATATGCAAATTAATGCGAATTAACATGATTACATGCATACATATTCATGGGCTTAAAAAAGGACCATTATACATGTATACATATGAATGCAAATTAACATGATTACATGTATACATATCATCAGCATGAGCAAGCGAACCGCCTGTGTGTATGGAATAATTAATAGAGGTGGCACAATGTTATATTCATGAGGAAGAGATAGGTGTTATAAAAGACCATGAATGGTTAAATGATGTCTCAAGATCTAAAAAAGATCAGGGATACTTGAGGTCGAGATCTAAAAGAGATTGCAGTAAGTTCCACTAAGAAGGTATAATTGAAAAAGTTCTATGCTTGAAATATGAAAATTGAATTTGTACTGTCTAGGCATCTAAGCTTTTGTTTTGATGCTTTTGTTCCTATTTAAAATTCTAAGTAATGGAGGTAATTATTCTGCAATCCCAATAAGGGCATGAGGATTTATTTACATTTGTCTTTCTTTTCTTATAGTAAGAAAAGTTTAGCTACCAAAAGTGAGTTAAGCGAGCAAAAAATAAAAAAGGAAAAAGATCCTTAAGACCTCAAACTCATATATTATCTGAAAAAGACTCCATGAATGATCTCAAAATGGAAGGGCCATAGAGTGATTTCAAAGGAGCTCAAAAGCAATTAATCCAAGGCCCAAAAAGGATCTAAAAAAGATCCCAAATGATCTAAAAAAGACATTTGACCAAGAAGAGCCGACAAAAGATCTCAAATAATTTGAAAAAGATAAATTAATAAGCATATGAAAACGATCCCAAATAATCTAGACCTCAAATGATTTGAAAGAGACCTAAAGGATTCCTAAGAGATCCAAAGTGTACTGAAAAAGATAAGCCAAGCAGATCTCGGAAAAGATAATATGATCCAAGTATCTAAGAATGAACTCACAAGATCCCAAATGATATCAATTGATCTCAAAAGATTTTTAACGGTTCGCAACTATCTCGAGTGATCCCAAAGTTCTCCAACAAACTTAAAGGATCTCCGCAATCAATGTATGATCCCAGTTGACCTCCCAAAGTCTGAATAGGTTAGTGAGAAATTACTTAATTAGTGCAACTCATCACATCGATGGCATCCCCATCTTTGGTAAGTGAGATGATCTTTAATTCAACTATTTCAAGTTATGATTAAAGGGGAATGACCTTATGTACTTACAAGTGAATAAGGAAAGCAAAGAGGAAAGAATAGCTTGAACATGGACATTAAAATTCATAGGGTTTTTGCTTACAAAAGATCCACAGCTGGAATCCAGGTACAATTCAATGGCCTCAAAATGAAAATAAGTTTTGTTAACAAACGACCTTGGGCTCAAGTTCACAAGATAAAGGACCCAAAACATAAAACCTCGAGCTCAAGTTCATAAGACATACATAAACCTAAAAGTTTACAGTCCAGAGACCTTTTCTTGACAACAACTTCAGCAGTTCCTTTAGTAGCTTCACTATCATTCTTGGCTTTCGGAGCAGCATCATTACCTTCTTCATAGCTAGGAAAGAAAACTTATCCACTTACTCCTCCTCATAAGGAGGATCAACAGAGGGATAGTCCTGAAGGTCTACAATCTTGAAGAGATCAAGCAAACTTAGATTGAAGCCCTCAACTATTCCATATAACTTGGAGAGTTAGGCTTAGCACTTCATAAACCCCATGAAACTATCTTTTGCGGTCTTCTCCTAAATCAGTAACTCAAAAGTTTGGGACTTCTTAAATGCTCTGGCACTCTTTAGAAGAGTTCCTTTGATTAGTTTTTGATTTCCAACAGATTTCTCAAAAACCTCATGACCATAGGAGCATCCTAAGTTGTAGGAGGCTTTCTTTTCAGGATCAATGAATTTCTTTAATTTGGCAATCTTTCACTCTAGCTCACTAATCAAATGGTTATGATCCTCAAGCTCTTGCTTATGAGAGGCCAACTTGCTATAAATAGAACCCTAAGTGGATTTTAGGCTTGTCTCAAGTTTTGGTTCGCTTCTTTAAGCTCCTGAGCTATTTATTGCGAGCTATGAAACGTTGCCTATAATAAGAACATTGTAGGGTGATTTGGTGGAGATAGGTAATGTCCCACAAAAGATAGTAAGAGATATGATTAGATGAATATAGACTAGTAACTCTAGAAAGTGGGAATAGCTTCATGATTACCAACATCATCGCATAAGCACCGTGTTCCTCCAATTTAGCAAAATTAATAGGGGCTAGCATAACCTAATCTTGGGTCATTAGACAACCTTTATAGAGTTTGAAGGAGACCTCACCAGGTCGAGCTCTAAGGATGGAATGCTGATATATAATGTTTCAATTAGGAGTCAAAGTGAGCTAGGTAAAATTCTTGCGAAAATAGGTATTGTTGGTTTTGTAGCACTGACGTGTGTTAAGTTGCATTTTTGTCATTTAATTCATATAATTTCCCCTTATGATTAATAGTACAAATGCTTAATTGTTGGATTTTAACTTTCATTTTATATTTTGTGAAGCAAATTGAAGATTCGAGCTAAATGTAGTTGAAAATCGAGTATTTAACATGCTTGGAGAAAAAAATGCATTCTTGAGGAGACGAGAAATGGTAGAAGGAAATAATTCGAGTGCAAACGTGTTTTGCTTCTCAAGAATTTATGCAAATTTAATTAGGAAGCATTCAACTTCTTTTGGTAGTTGTACATTTTTGGGATGTTTTAATTTATATTTCTTTAATTAGGAGAATTTAAGTTTTCCTACTTTGGTAGGACTTTTAATTAGTTTTGCAGTTGCATTTAGAGTGTAGGCTATTTGTAGGGAACTAGGAATCTTTTATAGAAAGCTTTTTCATATCTTTTCATTCAGCATATTTTATTTTCCTGCATTTTTTTTTCTCTCCATGAGTTGCTAAACTCCTTTTCTAGCCTAAGGGATTATTGAAGTTTGGATTCTTCAGTATTTGTGAGATCTAAAAAATTGATTCATATTTCTTATTTCATGAGTATTTATTTATCTTCTGTTTTCATTATGAATATTTTGGTTTATTGAATTTAGGGTCCGAATTTAATATCTTAGAATATTTATTCTGTCAATTAGAATGTTAGATCCGTAATTGTTTAATTGTTCTAATGCTTGTGGAAAATAACATAGTTATGTGTGGGGATATGCATGATTTTTGTTATGTGTGTGTTGGCTAGGGCTGGGGCTCTCAAGTTTTTAATGTTGTTGATAAATTAAATTCTAGGAGCGTTTCTTTAGGGTTGTTTATTGGCAAGGGAAATAACTAGCGAGCTTCTCTTAGTTATCAAAATAGTAAGGAGAGATTGGTTATTAAGGCGTCTGAGTAACTATAATCAGTCTATTTAAGAAAAGGAGAATTTATTTTTGCATCAATGATCAAATTTGTGAACCAAACTGATATTTTACCTTATGTTAGATTTCATTCTCATTGATCTCTTATTTGATTTATTTTACTTTTAAAATTTTAATTCTTTCGTTTCATAAAAATCCCCATTCTTTTCTATTTCTTCAATATGTTTGACAGAAATAAAATTTACCAGTCCCTGTGGATTATGACCTTACTCACCACTGATTACAAATCATATCTTTAGAGTAGGAATTTATTTTTATTAGATTCGACACCTATCAAATTTTAGCGTCGTTGCTAGGGACTGGTGTCAAATAATTTTGTTTGTTTTAATACCTTGATTTTCTCATACAAGTGAACTTCAATGGCTCATGAATGAACTTTAAGGGAGTTAACTGAACTGGATTTGACTCAACAACCGCTTTGTATTGAATATCCAGAGTTAGAAACACCTTTTGAGTTAAAATCTGGGTTAATCTATCTACAACCCATTTTCCATGATTTGGATAATGAAGATCCCCATAAGCATTTAAAGGCACTTCATGTAGTGTGCTCGACTATGAAACCCTAAGGAGTGTCTGAAGAGCAAGTCAAGTTGCAAGCTTTTCTGTTTTCCTTCGTAGATAAAGCTAAGGATTGGTTGTTTTCTCTACCCCTTAGCTCTATCACTACATGGATGAAAATGACAAGATTATTTCTTGAGAAGTTTTTCCCTATTTCACACACTAATAGTATTAGAAAAGAGATAAGCAGGATAAGACATAGAGATGCGGAGAGTCTTAACGAATATTAGGAAAGGTTTAAACAACTTTGCGCAAGATGCCCACAACATGGTATTATTGAGCGACTTCTCATTTAGTACTTTTATGAAGCACTTTTATCGATGGAAAGGAGGATGATGGATGCAGCAAGTCAAGGAGCCATAGTGAATAAAACTCCAAGTGAAGCTAGATAACTAATCTCTATAATGGCCGCCAACTCCCAGCAATTTGGATACTCTTGGGACCCTCCTAAAAGAGTCAATGAGGTAAGCAATTTGTCTTTTGAGCATCGGATTTTCACTTTAACTTCTCTTGTTCAACAATTGGTTGTAGGAAATACACAACAAATCAAGGTTTGTAGGATTTGTGCTAACATTAGCCATCCTACGAATATGTGTCCTATGCTTCAAGAGGATTCCTGCGAACAAGTTAATGCAGTAGGAGCATTCCCTGGACCATTGTGAAGAAAGTACTATCCCTACCCAAACACCTACAACCCACGATGGAAAGATCATTCAAATTTCATTTATAGAGGGAGATCACAGAACTACCAACATTTCCAACAAAAATCATCCCCTCAACAGCAACCATCCTCTTCAAATACATGTATGTCTCTCGAAGAGATTGTTAAATCGCGTGCGACTAACACTCAGCAATTTCAACAGAAAATGAGAGCAAGCATTCAAAACCTGAATAACCAAATAAGTCAGCTAGCCACCTCAGTGAGTGAGATAGAATCCAAAGGAAAGCTACCATCTCAGACAGTTGTCAATTCCAAGCAGAATGTTAGCACAATTACTTTGAGGAATGGTAAGGAGCTAAATAAACCTAGCAAGAAGATACAGGAAAATACTGTCATGGAAAAAGTGGAGAGAGAGATTGTCATGCTCCAGGATTCAAGTGACAAGCTCATTGATTGTACACCCTCCCTTTCCTAAAAGGTTCGCTAAATCTAATAGGCATGAAGAGGAAAAGGAGATTTTTGAAACTTTTTCGCAAGGTCGAGTTAAATATTCCACTACTTGAGGCAATCAAGCAAATATCTCGGTATGCTAAATTTCTCAGGAAATTGTGCACAAATAAAAGAAAATTAAAGGGTAATGAAAGAATAAGTATGGGGGAAATGTCTCAGTAGTGATGCAAAGAAAATTGCCCCCCGAATGCAAGGACCCTGGTATGTTTACAATCCCTTGCAAAATTGGCAATGTTGGAATTAAAAAGGCTATGCGTGATCTTAGTGCTTCAATTAATATCATGCCTCTTTCTATCTACTCTTCCTTGAATGTTGGTCCTTAGAAAGAAACATGAGTAGTTATTCAACTTGTTGATAGGTCTTTTATATATCCCGAGGGAGTCTTAAAGGATGTGTTAGTACAAGTTAACGAATTGATTTTTGCTGCTGATTTTTATGTACTTAACATGTCTGAAGATAACTCCTAATTTGTCACATATACTATTGGGAAGACCTTTCCTTAGAACCTCTAAGACGAAAATTGATGTGCATGATGGTATACTCACTATGGAGTTTGATAGTTATGTGACTAAATTCAATATCTATGATGCCATGAAATATCCTAGTGATGAATTTTGTGTTTTTGTTGTGGATATTATTGATAAGTTTGACTCACGAAACCTTTGATTTGAATGATGAAGATAATTTTGTGATGTGAGGAACATCTAGTCTAGCCAAAGACGTTAAAGAGATGTGCTTTTGGGAGGCAACCCAAACTTTCAATTTGTCGTTCATTTTTTCTTAAAAAACAAAAAAAATTAAAAATATTATTTTTCTAACGTCTTTAATTAACTCTTTTTTTTTTTATGTAGAAGGCATCTTAAATTAATCTGTGGGCATAGTTACTTCAGACAGAAAAGATCTTCAAGTTACTCATGCCCACGCCTTGTTCAAACACCTCTTCTGACATGTTTGAATTAATTGACAGAAAAGCTCTTTAACTACCCGTGCCCGATCCTTGTTCAAAGACCTCTTCTGGTATGTTGGAATTATTTGACAGAAAAAGCTCTTCAATCTACCTGTGCCCGCACCTTGTTCAAGGACCACTTCTCGCATGTTGGAATTATTTGATAGAAAAGCTATTCAATTTACCCGAGCCCACACCTTGTTCAAGGACCTCTTCTGACACCATTTGAACTATTTGATAGAAAAGTTGTTCAATTTACTTGTGTCCACGCCTTGTTTAAAGACTTCTTCTGGCACATTTGAATTATTTGACAGAAGGGTCTCGTCTCCTCAAGGGAGTCTCTTTCTTCCAACTTTCTTATGCATTTACATTCTTATTTTGAAACAATGAGGCCAATGTTTGGCTTAAGTGTGGGGGAGGAAAATGTGGATTCATTTTATTTCAAACATGCATGAAATGGCTCTTTATTCTTCTTATTCGCTTCCAAAGTATGCTTTAGTTCTTGATTTATTAATATTTCTCATTGATCCTTTGCCTCTTTTCGATGCTTATCCCTGAGGTAACACTTAAATAATTGAATTGAACTAGGACACATTGTAACAATGGCATGAATAGTTAAGTCCTTGTTTATTGCACTTTGACTTGTTGCCTTGTTGTTTAATTTGGATAAAAGATGCATGAGGGAATTAATGCATTTCACCCTTTATAATTATCATGCATAGCGGGTTAACTTTTCTAGAATTTGCCTTGATGAGCATACTTAGGTTGAATTGTTGAGTTGAAAGTACTAAAATAATGAAGATGACTAGGTTTGACCATTTAACCCCTTTAAAAAAATGCACTGGCTTAATTACTCCGCTAATCACTAAAATTAAGTGATTATGAATAGGGATAATAACCATCTAGGTTTATGACTGGCTGAGTAATGGGTACATTTATCACCAATATTTGTATTCATGTAAAAAGGTCGGATGACATTCTAAACAAATTGTGGCCGGCTGAGTAATCAGGTGCATTCATTACCAATATTTGTATTTACATAAAAGGGTTGGTCCATGCACTTAATTTGGTGTGCAGAAAAAAGGGAGATCGAATAAGAATTTTCCTTTCATCCTTTATGTTTTTGTGCATTCGACTTGCTATTTCTCCCTAAAAATGTGGTATTGTTGCATGTTTTTGATAATAGACCATCTATGTCTTAACTTAAAATGAACTTAATTAAGAAGTATTAAATCCCTTTTACATTTCGAGTTCGAAGAGATTACCAAGGTGGCAGTTTATTTGTGTGACTCATAAGGATTCTTTCTATGAAGTGCATGTTCCTACTTGTGTCTTGATTCAGCCCTCCAAAATTTAATAATTTGAACTATATTGGGTACAAGCTGAGAAACAGGTAGAAGGGATATTGAGAAAGGTTAATAAATTAAGGATATTGTATGCTTGAGGACAAGCATTGTCTAAGTGTGGGGGAATTTGTTAAGTTGTATTTTTGTCATTTAATTTGTATAATTTCCCCTTATGATTAATAGTAAAAATGCTTAGTTGTTGGATTTTAATGTTCATTTTATATTTTGTGAAGCAAATTGAAGATTCGAGCTGAATGCAGTTGAAAATCGAATATTTGACATGCTTGGAGCAAAAATCGCATTCCCGAATAGACGAGAAATGCTAGAAGAAAAAAATTCGAGTGCGGACCTGTTTTGCTTCCAAACACTTTATGCAAATTTAATTAGGAAGCATTCAACTTCTTTTGGCAGTTGTACATTTTTTGGATGTTTTAATTTATATTTCTTTAATTAGGAGAATTTAAGCTTCCCTACTTCAGTAGGACTCTTAATTAGTTTTCCAATTGCATTAGGAGTAGTAGGCTATTTATAGGGAACTAGGAAGCTTTTTCATATCTTTTCATTCAGGATATTTTATTTTCCTGCGTTTTTCTTCTCTCCATGAGTTGCTAAACTCCTTTGCTAGTCTAAGGGATTATTGAAGTTTGGATTCTTCAGTGTTTGTGAGATCTAAATAATTGATTCTTATTTCTTATTTCTTGAGTATTTATTTATCATCTATTTTCATTACGAATATTCAAGTTTATTGACTTTAGGATCCAAATTTGATAACTTAGAATATTTGTTCTGTTAATTAGAATGTTAAACCTATAATTAGTTAATTGTTCTAATGCTCGTGGAAAATAATATAGTTATGTGTGGGGATATGCATGATTTATGTTATGTGGATAAATAATCCAGTCTAAATGAACCCTACTTGTGTGTGTTTGTTGGCTAGGGCTGGGTCTCTCAAGTTTTTAATATTATTGATAAATTAAATTCTATGAACGTTTCTTTAGGGTTGTTTCTTGGCAAGGGAAATAACTAACGAGTTTCTCTTAGTTATCGAGATAGTAAGGAGAGATTGATTATTAGGGTGTTCGAGTAACTATAATAAGTCTATTCAAGAAAAAAGAGAATTTATCTTTGCAACAATGATCAAATCTGTGAACCAAACTAAGATTTTACCTTAGGCTAGATTTCATTCTCATTGATCTCTTATTTGATTTATTTTACTTTAAAAATTTTAATTCTTTCGTTTCATAAAATTTCCCCTTATTTTCTATTTTTTTAATAAGTTTGAAAGAAATAAAATTTACCAGTCTCTGTGGAATACGGCCCTACTTACCACTGATTACAAATCATATCTTTAGAGTAGGAATTTATTTTGTTGGATTCGATACCCATTAATGTGCCTCAGTAAGGACAACCTTTTTGCAAGGCAAACTCTCGATCTCCTAGGGGAAGCTAAATTAGTCTCAGATTCAGTTCAAATCCTCTTCTCAAGTTATTTTAAAAAGATAATTAATCTTAAGACATCTAAAAAAGATGGTAAGTGATCTGAAGGCATTTGAAAAAGATAATCGAATGATTTCAGATCATCTCAAACTACCTAAGAAAGATAATCAAATAATCTCAAAATATTTGAGAAAGATAATTAAACTTAAAGCATTTGAAAAAGATAATATGATCTCAAATTACCTAAGAAGGATAATTAAGCTTAAAGTATCTGAAAAAAATGATCAAATGACCTCAAATTATCTGAGAAAGATAATCAAGCTTATAGCATTTGAAAAAGATGATCGAATGATCTCATATTATTTGAGAAAGATAATTAAGCTTATAACATCTGAAAAAGATGATAGATTAATCTCAAATTATCTGAGAAAGATGATTAAGCATAAAGCATCTAGAAAAGAAAATCAAATGATCTCAGATGATCTCAAATTATCTGAGAAAGATAACTAAGCATAAGGCATCTGAAAAAGTTGATCTGATGATCTCAAATTATCTGAGAAAAGAAATAAACTTAAAGCATGTAAAAAGCATCTTAGATAATCTGAGAAAAGATAAATCAATCCGAAGCATCTAAAAGAATTCCAAATAATCTGAAAAGATCTTGAATAATCTAAAAAAGATAAGTCAGTTTGAAGCATTTTTGAAAGATCTCAAAAGACCTCAAAGATCTCTAATGATTTCAAATGATCTCTCAAGACCCCAAAAAATCTTAAATGATCTCAAGTACTCTCAAAGATCTCAAATAACCTCAAATGATCTCAAAGGTTATGAAACAATCTCAATCGATCTCAATTGATCCCAATTGGTTGGGGAGATATTATTTATTAGTTACTATGGCTCATCATCTTTAAGGCATTTTAGCATCATCTCAAGGCACTTGGGTATCTTTGTTATCTGGAAATAACTATCTTAAAAAATGAGTTAAGCTTTAGTTCATCTATTTTAGATTATGATCAGAGGTTGATGGCCCTATGCACTTCGAATGAAAAGTGAAAGTTGAAGAAGATGGAAATTCTTTTTTCTAAGTGTATAAGCTCAATTATCCATACCAAAAGTGAACTAATCCACTTGGAGAGGGGGCGTTAATGGTAAGGATAATTAATGGTTTTCATCAATTGGACTGTTTTGCCCTTAAAAATCTAATAAAATACCTAACTATGGTGGAGATCCGTATCCTTTTATCTAATCCAAATCCAAACTGAACCAAACCAGGCCATGACCTAGAATCTGAGCCATTGATCACCTTGGCCATACACTAAGTTAAGCATCAGAGGGTCTTGGTTGAGAGTGATTTCAACTAGCCTAATATGGCCCTTGTGGTTAGGTTAGAGAACGAGGTCAAGTCTGAGTCATTTTAGAAAGATCAGCTCAAGAGGTAGCCTTAAGATCATTTTGTCAATTTGCCATTGCATGCAGTTGAAGTGAAATACCTAAGATTCTCCCTAGGAGAAAGAAAAGATAGAATCTGGATTGATATAGCTATAGGGTTGGAATAGACGAAGAATAAGAAGCTAGTTTATATAGTAGGAAAGGCAGAACAAAGGCGAAGGACTTGTTGATCATAAATTAGTACTATTAGAATCAGTTTCCTTATATTACATTTTAAATGAAAATAGGTGACAAGGATATAGGCGTGGCAAGTACATAGGAGGTTGTCATCACACGAGAGTTATCAGGTAAGTTTATACTGGATTTCTTTTCTAGGAAAATAACTTATGCATTCATTAATATATCCTTGATGCTTATCCTATTTGTGCTGAGATTCAATCATTGCTGTGTATTCGTCCTTTATTGTTCTTCAACCCTTGTGTTGAATTTTGATAGTCTGTCTAAATTTTTCTTCTTACCTAAAATTTTTGAGCCATTGTTATTTGAATTCCCTATCTATCTTGAGATGTTGAATTCCTGAATCGAATGATTAGTTTGATACATGTTTTCACAAGTTTTGGAAAAGTAAATTGTTTGTGAAATTCATCACACATCGCCCCCTTTACGTTGATTATGGTTCCTGGTTGATCATGATTTATGCCACTTCATCTGAAATTGGCTACTTGAGATAAAATCTAATAAGTATTCTACAAAGCACTATTTTATTAAAATCATGCTCGCCTTCTTGTATTGTTGATTATATTCTTGTACTGATCCCTATGTCCGCTGCTTTTTATGGTGAGTCGAGACATCATTTGAGAATGTTGTTGGATATTATTCACTGAAATGATTAATGAATACTTTTAAGGGTAGGCCTTGGGATTTGTTTCAAAGAACGACTGGGCAGAACGAATCGATGCTAACTAGTCTTTTGGTTGATATCCTACTGATTGCAATCTTGTCTCATAGCTAGTTAGAGGTAGCTGTCTATGAGTGAGATAAGGCATGTGTCTAGCCATGCCTACTAACTAATCAGCTATCTGAGCTAACCGCTCAGGGACTTAGACGGATAAGGATTTTCGTGTTTTTCTAAAATTGAGGGATAAGGTAAGGGAACAACCAATAGTAGGATTGCAAAATTATCACTAATGTGTTCTTGATAACCCTTCTAGTTGGTTGCATCTCCTTATAATGAAATACCTTGTATATCTGCTACGGTTATGTTTGTTCTCAATTGAATCATCGCCTATTGAATGTTATCACTTTTATGCACTTGCGTTACTCATTCGCGAATAACTCACTAAATCATTTGGACTTATAGTTTTTTTTTTATCTCTTCGTGTTCTTTTCCCATATAAAGATCAGTGAAAGCCATATGGAAGTAGTTCCTGATAGTACATATTGTATATAATTTTACCTTGATGTAACTAAATAGGATTGGAAACTTCTGAAACTTACTTGTGTTATTGGCATAAATATGTTTTGATGGCATTACTTATGGATGTAATAGTTTTAAACAGGTGTGAAACACTAAGAGCTAACACTCTTTACTTTCAATGTGTTTTAGTTTATCTGAGTGATTTGAAATATATGATTGATAGTGGTGGTGCTCCGACTGGAGGTACACATCTCCAGCTTCGGGATGCTATAAAGGTGGCATTAGAACTTAAGTTAGTGAAGACCTAGGAGAATCTGGGAAAATAACCCCTGGAATGGGAATTTGTGAGTTTAGTGAAGGTTAAGCTCAACTCTGGAAACTGGTTATGATGTGAGTACTTGGGAAAATGTTTGATGCCAAAGGGTAGGAGATGATCACTGGGTGCCCGACTAGTATATGATCTTCTCTTTCAAAAGTCGAACATGAGACTCTATGATTGAAGAAGTAGATACCTTGGGCCTTACGTGTTTGTAAGTATTATTATAGGGTGAGTGATATATTTTGTTGTATTTTATACTTGGAAATGATAGTAAATATGACCATGGTATGGTATCTATTTGAGACAACACTAAGAGAATAAAATGGGTATGTCTACAAGATGACCAGGAAATATAGAGAAGGTAAGGAACCTATGGGTGATGAGGGAAAAGAAGAGAAAGATAATAGAATTAATGGAAATGAGTTGAAGCTTCTTGAGCTATGCAGAGACTAAGAGAGACATATCTTTGAATTAATGTGTGAATTGGAACGTAAAAATGTAGAGCTCTTTTGAAGAGGGAAAATCATAGGGATGCAAGAAAACAAGCTTGACAGGCTTTTAGAAGAGAGAAACGAAGAAAATAAAGATAGTGGAAGACAAATCAGAAAACTTGCGACTAATGAAAACATATATATAGAGGACTCATAAAGATATTTTGAACAAACTCATCAGAGAATGATGGAACAGCTCGGAGACGTGATGGTGAGTCTTGGAAACATGATAGACCCACTGATGGATAGCCCCGGGATGCAGGGGGCATGGCCCTTGAGACCACAACCACCTCAAGAAATGAGAGAAGGTAATCAGGTACGAATAGAAGAAGTACAAGAAGAGGATCTAGAAGAGGAAGATAATAAGGAGGAAGAGAATGACCTAGAAGAGGAAGATAATAAGGAGGAAGAGAATGATCTAGAAGAGGAAAAAGCTCAAGAGGAAAATGAGGAAAATATGCAGTAGGATGGGGGAGAGGACAAGAAAGGAGAGGAAGGAAATACATAAATAAATGTTGATCAGGATGGTAAGGATACAATGTCCACAATTACAGATATCGATGACTGGGGGTAGGAGTATCTATTTAAATTTGTGTACAGTAGTGTTACTATAAAAGTAGCTCTATCGGTAATAGATCTAGAGTATGTTAAATTAGTGACTGCCTTAGACCTAGTCATTTTTGCGTACTTTTGGCTAGGTAAATAGTTAACTTAGCAAGATTTTGTTTCTAAATCTTGATGTAAATGAACCTGCTAATGCTAACTTGGCATTAAATAAAATTTTGTTTTGACTTTGATAAATTAAATGTGTTTTAATTACATGAAAATTATTGTGGAAAAAAAAAGAAGAAGAAGAAGAAGAAGAAAAGAGAAAAGAATAATATATGATGAACCAGTTTCTTTAATCTTTCTGTGGATTTGAAGACCAGGTAATACTACACAACCTCAAGAGAAATTTGAATTACAAGATGGATTTACATGACAAATGCTAGGCTTACTCTCGGGCTTTCTCAGGTTGCAGAGGATGACCTCCAGGCAGACGGACAAGTACACAAAATAATCAGGAAATAAATGCTTCTAACCAAGAAGAACCACGGCATGAGGAGGAAGTAGATCAAAATCCACCTGCCAATCCGCCCGTACATGGACATCAAATGGAACAGATGTATACCATGTGGCAACAATTTATGCAATTTTGCCAGCAGTAAGGCCAAGCCAGTCAACCAAAGGCAATGAGGATCATAGAGAAGATCAAGCTCTGTAACAATTCCTCCGTTTCCATCTGTCAAAATTTATAGGCGAGCCTAATGATCAAAGAATAGAAGCGTGGCTTGAGGAAATTGAAAAAATTTTTCAAACGTTACATTATTTTGAATAATAAAAGATTAGGTATGCTACTTTTCTCCTAGAGGAGGTTGCTCATCATTAGTTGAGGTTAGTGGATCGACAGAGGGAGCAAGAAGGAGTTCCCCAAACCTAGGAAAACTTCACTGAGGAGTTCATAAACAAATTTGTACCACAGGTAGTAAAGAATGCTAAGGAATGGGAGTTCATAGACTTGATTCAGGGATTGATGTCGGTGGGACAATATGAGGCCAACTTCAACAAGTTAATTTAATATATACCCTATGTACTTAGAGATGAGGAACGTAGAACCAAGAAATTTTTTAAAGGACTTCGAGTCGAGATTCGATGGGCACTCATCTCCTGTGATCTATCGAACTACAACAAAGATGTGGATAGAGCATTACAAGTGGAATTGAAATTCAAGGAACTGCACAAAATTGAGGAAAAGACTAGACAGAGAATAGCTCTTGGATTTAGACTTCCCAGTACTGGAGCGAGTTTTGGGGGAAAATTGATTAAGACTCAAGTTAGGATGTCAAGACCTCACTCCCTACCAAACAGGAAAAATGCCTTACCCTACATAGGAACACCTGAAGGAAATTGGTTGTGGGATTGTACGTCATAAGGAGTTGGATTGCTGAAGAAAGCAAGGAAGGTGTATGCGTTATGGCAGCGATCAGCATATGGGTCGGGACTGTACTCGCTCTAAATATACAACCACTAAAGCTAAAGAAAGTAAGGGTAAGTAGGTGGTATACTCTAATGGAAAATCGAAGGTCCAGGCTCATACATATGCTTTCACTGGCAAGAACAGGCCTGACTCAAGCAATGTGGTAAAAGGTATAATTTTGATTTACGATACTATTGGTAAAACTCTATATAACCCTGGTGCCACTCATTCCTTTATATCTATACATTTTGCACATCAATTGAAACTACATCCAGAAAGCATGCCATACCAATTAGAAGTGCACACACCCATATGTGTAGGAATGGTAATTGATATTATATATAAAGCTTGTCCAATTAAAATTGGGGATAGGAAATATGTGGCTGATGTTGTAGAAATGCCAATTCAAAGCTACGATTTGATTTCGAGAATGGACTTGCTATACTGTCAGCAACCCCAGATAAATTGTTACACTAAATAGATTAGACTTGGGGAAAAGATACCAATCCCGACATGCCATACTAATGATTCTGCCTTGCCAAAATCGCTTCCATCAGCTATGAAGGCTAAACAAATCTTAAGAAAAGGGGGTCAAAGGTTTCTAGCCTATCTTATAAACAAGCCTTGGGATAAAACGAAGTTAAAAGAAGTGATAGTAGTAAGTGAATTCCCCGACTTGTTTCCAGAAGAATTGAACTCATTACCTCCTGAGCGGGGAATAGACTTTGTCATTCACACTTTTCCTAAGGCAGAACCATACTCAAAAACTCCATATGAATAGCACTTATAGAGTTAAAAAATTAAAGAAACAACTACAGGAATTATTGAAAAAGAAATTTATACGCCCCAGCACCTCACCTTGGAGAGCATCAGTACTATTTGTTAAAAAGAAATATGGAATGCTCAGGATGTGTGTAGACTACCGAGAGTTAAATCGGGTTATGATTAAAAATAAATATCCCTTGCCCCATATAGAAGAGTTGTTCGACTTACTATAGAGATCTTCAATTTCTCGAAGTTAGAGTTAAGATGGGGCTATTACCAGTTGAGGATTCGGGAAGAAGCATTAATTCTGATTACGGCCACTATGAATTCACCGTGATGCCATTTTGACTGACTAACGCTTTCACAGCATTCATGAACATGATGCATCAGACTTTCGTCCCTATTTGGGTCAATTCGTGGTAATTTTCATCAATTATATCCTAGTGTACTCTAAGACGAAAGAAGAACATACAACTCATCTACGCCTAGTCTTGGAGACCCTTCAAAGATATAAGTTGTACGCTAAGTTTAGCAAGTGTGAGTTTTGGTTGTAATGTGTAACCTTTCTAAGACACATCATATTTAAATATGGGATAGAAGTCTACCCCACAAAAATTGAGGCGATAGTCAACTAGAAGTAGCTAGAAAATGTGACAAAAGTACGAAGCTTCCTAGGACTTGCTAGGTAATATCGCAGGTTCGTATAAGATCCCTCCAAGCTAGCAAACTCGTTGACCAAACTCACTCAAAAAGATCAACGTTTTGACTAAAGTGAGGAATATGAGCGGAGCTTTCAAAAGTTAAAAAGACGATTAACCTTAGGGCCAGTTTTGGCTCTTCCAAAAGGATTGAAAGGATTTATGGTATATACCGATGCGTCGAAGGAAGGACTTAGATGTGTATTAATGTAGAAAGGGTGAGTGATTGCATACTGCATCAAGGAAGCGCAAGATGCATGAACAAAATTACCCCACTCACGATCTAGAGTTGGCAGCAATAATTTTTGCTTTGGCTAAATAGAGACATTACCTTTACAAGGCAATTTTTGATGTTTATATAGACCATAAAAGCTTGAAATATCTGCACTCCTAGAAAGACTTAAATATGCGGTAACAATGATAGATGGAATTCCTCGAGAACTATGATTGTACCATCATCTATAACCCAGGAAAGGCAATTATAGTAGCAGATGCACTAAGTTAGAAAGGCAAGCTTGCACATGTACAAGGAAAAAGAACTCGAGAAGCTCGAGGGAAGCAACCTATTGTAAAATTGAAACTCTGCGCATGGCTTTCCGGGCTTAGTATCCGGCCTGAGTTATACTATGAACTACGGAAGGCTCAAACAGAAGATGAATGGATTCTAAAACAGAAAGAAGCCAGCTCTGACTTTAAGGAATCAAAATTCAACATTGACGATGACGATGTCTTATTATTTTGCCAACACATATGTGTACTTGAGAAGTTAAAAGGAAGACTTTGAGATGAGATACATTGGGCCAAGTATACAGTATATCCTAGAGGCACGAAAATATGCAACGACCTAAAAAGGCACTTATGGTGGAACTAGATGAAAAGAGACGTTGCCAATTATGTGTAGAAATGAATGACTTGCCAATTGGAAAAAGTAGAACATCAACAACTATTAAGGGCTTTACAACCGCTTTCGATTCTCAATTGGAAATAGGAACAAATCTCCATGGACTTCGTGATAGATCTACCCACAGTTCGAAGTGGGTCGAATAGTATATCAGTAACAGTAGACTGATTAACCCAGCCTATCCGTTTCTTACCAATGGGATCTCATTATCAAGTTAAGAAATTAGCAGGTCTCTACAGCAAGGAAATTATTTGACTGTATGGGATTTCAAGAAGCATTGTATCCAATCAAGATCCTAAATTTACATCAAGGTTACAGAAGTGTTTACAAGAACATCTAGGGACAAAATTGCAATTCAGTACTACCGTACATCCACAAACCAATGGTAAATCTGAACAATTTATCAAAATCTTGGAGGATATGCTTCAGGCATGCAATTTAGATTTTGGAGTAAGTTGGGACAAGCATCTTCCATTAATAGAATTTGCTTACGACAACAGTTACCAAAAAACTATACAGATGGCACCCTACGAGGCCCTATATGGTTGAAAGTGCCGATCTCCTCTGCACTGGGATCTTGACGAGTTGAAAAGTACTGGCAGTAGAGCACTGACAAACATATAACCTGAACTCATACAAGAGACTATTGACAAGGTTTAGATAATAAAATAATGGATGAAAGCCGCACAAGACCGACATAAGAGTTATGCTAACGTACAAAGAATATATTTGGAATTTAAAGTGTGAGATAAGGTATTTCTAAAAATATCTACCCAAAGAGGCATTGAACAAATTGACTCAATTCGAGGTATATTGAACCCTTCAAAATCTGTGAACGAATCGGGCCAATAGCTTACAGATTAGTGTTACCATTGAATGTCACTAGAATAAATGATGTGTTCCATGTTTCACAACTTAGGAAATATTATCTTGACATCTCCCATATCATATCCCATGAAAATATCCCGCTGCAAAGCAACATTTCCTATGAAGAACGACCTATCAACATTTTAGATTAGAAATTTTAGGAACTCCAAAATAAAAAAATATCCTAAGTAAAGGTGTTGCAGAATAACCAGAACATAGAAGAGACAACATAGGAGCGAGAAGACTTCATGCGACAGCATTACCCTAAGCTCTTCCAATTCCTAGGTATGAATCTGGGGATCAGATTCCTTTAAGGGAGAGGAATTGTAACACCCCAAACCATAAAATATAAATGTGAGGAGAAAGTAAAGATTTAAGTTACAAATTTAATGATTAAGACTTAAGGAATTAGACTAATTAAAATATTCAAGGAAGATAAAATAATAAGAAAATAAATTAGGCCTTAATTAAAGTACATATGAAAATAAATAGGAATGCTGGGGGATATTAAGGAACTAGAAGGACTAGAAATTAATTAAATTGGGCTTGATTGCCAAAACTTACAGAATTTAGAGGGGCTAATGTGTAACGAACAAAAATTGAGAGACTTAAGTAGAATTCAGGGGATCAAGTGCAAGGCAATTAATGGTTGGACAACTCCTTCGAAAGCAGTGCAAAACTTTGGGGCCAAATTGTAATTAGGTAATAGATGTTATATATATATATATATCTGAAGACCCTCAAATTTGTCTAATTCTCAAACCATGACCTAAACCTTCTTAAGCTTGGATTTTCTTCATTTTACCTTGAAATCAAAATCTAAATTGATAGTAACACTCTTACCTTGCTGTGATCATTGCCATATCAAGAACTTTCCAAAACAACCAAAAAAATTGGGTGAATTGGGTGGTCGACAATGAAGATGGGTGTTAATGATGGGTTGTCAGGTTCTGACGGTTGGAATTAGAAATTGGTAGGTGGGTTGTGTCGGGTTTGACGTTGGGAACATAGGGTAAGGACTATTTTAGGCTTAATTCACTAGCAAGAAAGCAGTGGAAGGAGAAATTGGTTGAGGGGTTTGATTAGGCTCATTGAGGCACGTCTTCTAGGTAGGTCAAATTAAGCTTCGGCGGCGCTCCGACAACCTGAGTACATCAATTTGAGAATTCCATTTTGGACTCATCTAAGTTGAAATTAGACTTTGAATTGGGCTCAAAGTCAATCCAATTGGGTAAATTTTAATTTAGTCAATTGATTTGCCTTAATTTGATTGGATTGAAACCTAAATTGATTTGGTATTGGATAAAACTTTAATTTAGATAGAATAATCTTATTGGCAAGACTTTAATTATAAAATTAAGTGTTGAACTAAATTTGGTATTGGGATAGCATGGACTTAGTTAAAGCTGTTGAACTAAATTGGCACGATTGAAAAAGTTAAAAACTATAAACTTACAAATAGTTAATGATAAGAACTTAATTGACTAAATAAAAGAAATTGACTTAGCTAACATCAAATTGCTATGACAACATTAGTCATTGTCCACCGAGTGGAAGTTTCATCTTTGTCTGGTCAAACTGCTTATAAAATATAAAATAAAGGAGTATCTCTAAAACACTGTACACAATTGTAATTAATACAAGAGATGTAATGCTATTAGAATCAGTTTCCTTATATTATCTTTTAAATGAAAAAAGGTGACAAGGACACAGACGTGGCTGGTACATAGGAGGTTGTCATCTCACGAAAGTTATCAAGTGAGTTTATATTAGCTTTCTTTACTTGGGAAAGAACTTACGTATTTGTTAATATATCCTTGATGCTTGGTCCTGTTTGTGTTGAGATTCAATAATTGGTGTGCATTTGTCCTTTATTGTTCTTCTACTCTTGTGTTGAATTTTGATAATCTGTCTGAACTATTCTTCTTGCCTAAAATTCTTGAGCCATTGTTATTTAAATTCTCTATCTATCTTAAGATATTGAATTCATGGACCGAATGATTAGTCTGATGCATGTTTTCACAAGTTTTGGAAAAAAAAAAAATGTTTGTGAAATTTATCACACATTACCCCCTTCACACTAGTTATGGTTCCTGGTTGATCATGATTTATGCCTCTTTACCTGAAATTGACGATTGTGAGATAAAATCTAATAAGTTTTGCAAAGTACTATTTTACTAAAATCATGCTCACCTGCTTGTATTGTTGATTATATTCCTATACTGATCCTTGTGTTCACTGTGTTTTGTGGCGAGTTGTGACATTGTTTGAGAATGTTGTTGGATATTATTTACTGAACTGATTAATGAATACCCTTGGGGGTGGGCCTTGAGATCAGCTTCGAAAGACGACCAAGTGGAATGAACCGATGCTAATTGGTCTTTTAGTCGATATCCCACTGATTACAATCTTGTCTCATAACCAGTTGGAGTTAACTTTCCATGAGCAACATAAGGCATGCAACTAGCCATGCCTACTGACTGATCAACTGTTTGAGCCGACCGCTCAGGACTTAGAGGGATAAGAATTTTCATGTTTTTTGAAAGCAGAGGGACGAGATAGGAGAACTACCAACAGTAGGATTGCAAAAGTATCACCAATGTGTTTTTTGATAACCCTTCTAGTCAGTTGCATCTCTTTATAGATAAATGCCTTGTATATCTGCTATGGTCGTGTTTGTTCTCAGTTGAACTAGTGCCTATTGAATGTTATCACTTTTATGCACTTGCATTACTCATTCGCAAATAACTCACTAAGTCATTTAGGCTTACAGTTTTTGTGTTATCTCTTTCTGTTCTTTTCGTAGATAAAGATCCGTGAAAGCCATAGGAAAATAGCTCCCGACAGTACATATTGTGTATAATTTTGCCTTGATGTAACTAAATAGGATTGAAAACTTCTGAGACTTACTTGTATTATAGGCATAAGTGTGTTTTGATAGCGTTATTTTAATTTTAATTATATAGGGAGATTCATAATGAAGTAACTACCTCTTGTTGTTGCTTTAATTCTTTTATTATCTTATAGCCTTCAAAAACTGTCAAGCGTAAAGTGTCATAATTAATTAGGGCAAAATGCATTTTACCCCCTCGTAAAGAGCCAAATAGGCTGAAAACCCCCTATATTTTTCTAATTGGCGTATAACTTCCTGTATTTATGAAAAATTTGCAAAAAAGGGTCCGCTTTCCATGTTGGTCAGACAAACGCGGAAAGTGTGATTTTTTCTGCCTTTTGGAGCGATTTAATGCTATAAAATGACATATATGCCCTCCTATTACAATCAAAAGAAATGTCCTCAATTTGGTCTATTTTGAATGCATTTTACCCCCCTTTTTTGGCCTATTTTGAATGCATATACTATGTATATATATAATATAACAAATAATTTAATATGAAGAATATTTCAAATATAAAAAGTTACTTTCTGCAACAACTATAAGCTCTGAACTTTATTTTTATATTATTAATTTAAGTCACTTTAGTTTTTTATTGATAAATAATTACTTAACTAGCAAATAATATTAATTTTATATTTTTCAATATATTTAGTTAAACAATTTTATAATTATATCGCCTACTTTATTTTAATATTTTTGCTTATAATAATTGATAAAAAAATATTTTTACATGGATTAATAATGTCAAATCAAAAAAACTTGACTGAAAGTATGTATCCATTTCATTATTTATACATATTTATAAAAGAAATTTATATATATGAGTGAGTTATATTTTATCTTAAATTGAATATTAAAAATTTACTTATTCTTTTATTCATGCACATAATATATGTTATTTGATAATTTTAAAAATAATAAAATAACTACATATATAAATAAATATAAATAAATTTTACTTATCATAGTTATATAGAATATTAAGAGATATTTTAGTTTATAAAATTATATGTTATAAGCTACATAATGGATTATTTATCAAATAATAACATGATGTAAGTTACTTTCATAAATAAATTATAAAGAGGTTTGCATATTTACTCTAACAAAAAATATTTAACATTTTAACATTTGAAGATTGAAGGTTAGAGTTTTTATCGCGTTGAGACACTACAACAAATTACACTTTTAGTAACGAATAATTTTGTTACCATAAAGTTGAAATTTGTTACCCAAAATATTGGTAACAAATTTTTCATTACTTAAGTTTAGTGCCCTAAAGCCCATCGCAAAAGGTTTTCGTAACGAAATTTATGGTTCGTTACGAATGATGGACTTATGGTGACGAAATGTATCATTACCAAAATATGATATTGGTAACAAAAAAGTGTATTGGTTACAATAAATTTTTATAGCGTAACGAAATATTTAGTTACTAAAATATTGACAATTTTGTTGCATTTTATTTTTTCGTTACCAATGCATAATATAATGATATTATTTATTTAATTAAGTATAGTTACTAATTGTTTATATAACAAAATATTTGGTTACAAATAGTTCATAAAATTTTAATTAAAAAATAAGCATTTTATTACAAATGGAATAAATAACTAAAAATTTTGTTACTAAAATGTGTGCGCATGGGCTCCTCCTCTGTTTGGGCTGTGCTTCATATGGGCCCATTTGACATCAGACCTACACCTGCTGGGCCGCCGAACTCTGGGCTCGATGCGAGCCATCACCCACAGGCCCAGTGCATTCGTCGGCCCACCCACACAGGCCCTCCCGAGCACAGGAATAGCTTCATGCCAGCCCACACCAGCCGTCCCACCGCAGGCCCACCCGTGCGCCCACGCCAGCCCACACCCGCAGGCCAAGCGCATATTCATCCCAACCTGGTAGCCAGCCACCCCTACTGGGCCGCCGAACTCTGGGCTCGACGCGAGCCATCACCCAGGCCCAGCGCATATTCATCCCAACCTGTAGCAGTAGGTTTCGAACCCAGCACCACTGCCCACCGTCAGGCAAGCCCCTAACCATCTTGGCTGTCTGTCCAAACATTAACTTTTGTATTTGCTCAATTACTTATTCATCTCTTCCATATAAAGCTCTCAAGTAATTTCACATGTTATCAAGCAAATATTATTTATTTTTAAAAAAAAAAAAATAATTATCATTTGAATAAATAAAAAAAGAGTATCAAATAGTTAATTAAAATAAATAAATAAAAAGTGTGAGATAATTATATAACATAGCTGAATGAAGCAAAGAAATTTTATTACATATATGTATATATAAATTGTTAGGTAAAGGCTTAATATTTTTGTAGAAGAGCTTATAATATAAAATACTTTATTTTAGAAATTTATAAAAAATAATTGGCCTTCCATATATATAAATATTAAAAAATTGTGAGCAAAACCCTTTAAAGTAAAAAACAAAGGGCAATCTAACAAGCAAAAGTAACAATATTATTAATTCTGACAGTTTAGAAAAATCAGCACAAAGTTATTCATTCAGGGAATGTTACACTAATCGCCACCATTTATTATGAATTCTGTGAAGGTTTCAAAAAACTACCACTAAATGGCTAATTCAGCGCCGGTTTGGATAAATCGTTGCTCAACCACCGTCAAATTAATATTTTGTAGCGGTTGAGACAACCCATTACAAAATATATGCCACAATTAACTTATGTTCTTGTGGCGTATATATATATATACACTATATATGTAAATAAGTACGAACAAAAAATTATATTATACATATTTATAAATATTAAACATTATTTAATTCGAAATGAATAAATAGAAAAAATAGATAAAAATAAAAGTAATTTAAATTTTATTGATAAATTTATATATATGTATATTATATATATGTGAATAAGTATAAATGGAAAAAAAAAGTATACATGTATGAATAATTCAAAAGAAAAAAGAAAAAAATAAAAATTATTTAAAATTTTATTGATAAATTTATATATATATATGTATAAAATGAGAATATATGAAATAATGAGAAATTTTGATTTTCATTATTTGAAAGGTTAACAACTTTTTTTGTTATTCACTATTTTTTTGTTATTTGCAAAATATAATATGATTATCCAATTATATTTATACAAAAATTTGAGAATGAATACAATAATTTTTTTTTTCTATATTTTATTTTACATTATAATTTCATCCTCATATGTTGTCACTAATTCATATTTTAAAATCAATTTGAAGTTTATAATTATTTTATCAATTTACTATAGTTTTAACTTTATATGACTAATGCCAAACTTTTTTCTTCACTTAATTATTCGATAACTAAGTTTTGAGTCAAATTAAAAGTTTCTAATAACTTATATACTAATGTTGATTTTAACTTTATAATTATTTTATATATTTATTTTGATTTATTTTACTTTTTTTTTTTTTTTTATCTTTACTATCATAGTTTTGTCTTAACTTAATTGATTTTTAATCAAAAATTAAAATTAAATAAGATTATTTTTAAAACATAATTGGCATTACATATATATATATATATATTAAAAAATAGTGGACAAAACCCTTTAAAGTTAAAAATAAAGAGCAATCTAATAAGTAAAAGAAATAATATTATTAATTGCGGTATTTTAGAAAAACTAGCGCAAAGTATATGGCATGATCAACTTATGTTCTTGTGGCTTATAAGTCCAAATTCTAAATTTTTTAACACATTTGGGATAGCACCTCAACTTCCATTAGTGTTCGGAATAAACCGTTACATTAAAATAAATTAATTACCCAACATCCCCAAAAATTTAATTTATTTACAAAAATTCCACAAATTTTGAAATGCCCAATCAATTTTCATTAAAAAAATAATAATTTTTTTTTATAAAATACATAACAAAATCCTCCTAGAAAAACTAAATTTTTTATATATTAATATATATCATATAAATACAGAAATATATACATAAATATATATATATATACATGGCCCACCCCCTCCCCCAACCCTCACTGCCGGCCATGGCCGGCGGCCGCCTGGCGATGGCTAGTAGCCAGATTTGGCCACTGGCCACAGCTAGCAGTCAGCTATGGCAGGCTGCAGCCTAGCGGCCAGATCTAGCTGCTAGGTTGCGGCCTGCTTGGCCATGGCGCGGCGGGGGATGGGGGGGCCTTGTTGGAAGGGGCAGGGATGGCTAGGGGGTAGGGGGTGCAGGCCGCAGCCCAAAGGCCAGCTGCGGCCTGCTTGGCCATGGCGCGGCTAGGGGTGGGGGGCGGGGCCTTGTTGGAAGGGGCAGGGATGGCCGGGGGGTAGGGGGTGGGGGGAAGGAGGAAAAAGAATATATATGTATGTATGTATGTATACATTTTAACATATTATAATTACAAATATTTATTTATTTAAAATCATTAAAATTATATTGTTAGGATAAAATTTTAGATTTTATTTTTATTTAAATTATTTATTTTGATTAAAACTCTAGATCTCACACATCTTATTCTCTCACATAATGTGAGAGGTCAAGAGTTCGAGCCCTAACGGACTCTTGATGTGCGTGTGTATGAAAAAAAAAAAAAACCACATCTTGACTTATTTATTTTTTATTAATTAATAAATTTAATAAAATTAATTTAAATTAGGGCTTGTTTATTTATGAATTGGAGTATTTTATCAAAATATTTTAGCAAAATGATTTTTTAGAAGTGGGGTTGGGGAATATTATGATTATTTGTTTGTATTTTGGATCGTAGATAGAAAATAAATTGAGAATTTTTTTATTTTTATTTTAGGTGGAAACAAGATATCATATCAATAATTTTTTTATTGGGTTGGTAGGGTGAAATTGACATTTTGAAATTACTATTGTTAGTATGATATTTTTAGATCTTATTTTTATTTTTAAATTATTTATTTTAGTTAATAAATATTTTTTATATTTAATAAATATATTCAACTTAATCTAATTAAATTGTTTTAGATACGATTATTTTTTAATAATATTGAGATGTAATTTAAAAACAAAATTATATTTAATTAAGAGATGGATTTGATTTTTATTCTTATTTTATAATTAATAAATATGTTTAATTAAATTTGATTAAATTACTTTAGATATGTTGATGATTTTAGATTTTTATTTTTTTAATTCAACTTCAATTAAAAGATTACTAAATATTTAAAAAAATATTAATAAAATTATTTAAATTTATTTTGAGTAATTTAAATAATATTGAAGTTAAACCCCCATGTTATTAATAAAATTATTTAAATTTATTTTGAGTAATTTAAATAATATTAAAGTTAAACCCCCATGTTAAAGTTATAAATAAGTCCAGGGGTATTTTTAACTAAAAAATAATCAAAGCAACTTTTAAATGATATTTTTGAATTTTAATATAAATTTTCATCGATATCTAAAAATTTGTTAAGGATAGTAATAGTTCTTCAAATATTTAATTAAATATATGGGGATAAAAATAATTTTATTAAACTTATAACTATATTACTAAGTTTATATTACAATGTCATGAGTATTTCAAAATAATTTTAAAATTTCCAGCCATATTAAAGTTATACAAGTTGATCAATTTCAAAACAATTTGCGTTAATTAAGTGTACAAAATTTTCACTAAATGCATGTTCAAATTGTCCACATCAATATATTATTAGTACAAAATATTTTAATTTTTAAAATAAAATTAATTACACATAAAGACTAAAGTTTTTAGAATTTATAAATAATTTTTCTAAAATCTTTTTTTTCAAAAACAATGTTCTAATAAATAATAACAAAAAATAGAATTAAATTTTTAACCCCCATAATAATACATCATAATTCATCTTATAAAATAAGATAAAATAAATAATTTTTGTATATACTATTTAGACACAAAATGGAGGGAGAAGCAAAATTTTGGAGGGAATAAAAAAATAATAGGGGAATTCATTTTTGGAGGAAAACTTGTTTTTTGAAGGAAATATAATACATAGATCAACTAATTCTTAAAAACAACTTGTTCAAATTCATAAAAGTTAATAATCATTAAATTTAATAATATACTTTATGTTAATATTTTTTTACACTATATTAGACCATGAAAGTTATCTTCATTTTAGCAATTTATATAGTAAAACATACACACAATTAACATATAGATATCTATAAGTTATAAAAATCTTTAACCGGCCAATAAAACGATTCAAAATTGAAATGTAACATTAACAGGCCTAAATTTAGGGATTGTTTTCTCTTCATTAAGTATTATGGTAAACTAGATTTCTTTCTTTTCTTTTGCTATTCAAGTATGTAATCTTTAACTATTTATTTTAAGGAGCTTTCAGAATTTTTCTAAAAGAATATTGTAATGAATTATAATGAAAAATTAAATTCTTAAGCACCAAAATTTACAAGTCCAAATTATATGTTATTTAACTATTTTAATTATAATAGAAAGTCTTTTAATAATTTAAAAAATTACAATTCATCATATAATCCAAGATAAAAAAAATTAAGTTTGTTATAAATTATTTATACAAAAAAAATGGAGGATCTAAAATTTAGAGGAATTGAAAAAATGAAGAGAATTCATTATTATTAGTTGGAATCAAATTTTTGAAAGAAATCAAATTAAATTATTATGTCAAACTAATAATAAAAATAATTGTTAACATTTTTTATGGCCCAAATTTTGGAGGGAATACAAAGTTGGAGGGAAACAAAATTTCATTGCTATCCAAATTCATTAAATAAATTTATACATATGTATAAAATAAGAACATATGAAATAGTGAGAAATGAGAAATAATGATAAATTGATATATGTATAAAATGAGAAATATATGATGAATCTTCTTTAAATTTTATTGAAATTTATATATATGTATATATATACTATATATGTATATAAGTATGAATAAAAAATTATATTATATATATTTTTATAAATATTAAATATTATTTAATTCGGAATGAATAAATAGAAAAAAATAGATAAAATACAAGTAATTTAAATTTTATTTATAAATTTATATATATGGTTATTATATATATGTGAATAAGTATAAATAGAAAAAATAAGTATACATGTATGAATAATTACAAAGGAAAAAGATAAAAAAAAAAATTATTTAAAATTTTATAGATAAATTTATAAATATAAATATCTAAAAAATGAGAATATATGAAATAATAAGAAATGAGAAATAATGATAAATTTATTTATATGCATAAAATGAGAAATATATGAAATAATGGAAGAAGAGAAAATTGAGAATAAAAAGAAAAAAAGAAGAAGAAGAAAAAAAGAAAAAAAATAAAATATGCTAAAAAGTTATTTAAATTGAATTGTAAATATGTGAAATGATTAAGTGTAAATTAGTCTTTTTATATTAAAATTATATTAAATAGGCAACAAATATGGAAGGGAAGATAGTATGCGTGGTTTTATAAAAATATAAAGAAGTTATTTTGTGTGTGTGTGTGTGTGTGTGTGTATATATATATATATATTTTTTTTTTTCATAGTAGGCTTTGAAATTAAAATAAATATTTGAAATAATTATTTTAAATCAAATTGGCAAGTCGGATTGGGTGAATTTTAGTTGATGAGTTGATCAAATAAAAATTACGTCGACTCGAATCTGACCTGAATCAATTTAGGTTGGGTTAGTGTTGAATATTTTTAAGTTGTCATCAAGTTGGGTTGGGATAGAGTTGAGAAAATTAATATTATATCCTTACTTCAACCCAACCCGAACTCATATGATCCATCCAAATCCTATAATGACATCAATTCATTATAAAATTCGTAAAGCCCAATTAATAAAAAAGAAGTTGTTAAAGTCCAATTAATCAACTATGCAATTTGATGTCAAACCCAATATTTACCAAATTTTGACTTACATCGCCTCCGGAGTCGCGACTGTGATTGCTGGTTTTGCAACTCCGCCCCCCTGGGCCTTTGTGACCATTTTAATGGGCTTCGGTTTGGGCCCAGGATGTATGGCTGGGCGGATTGGCACTATTTGGGCCACCGGTGGTGGGCCGTGCGTTATGTGGGCCGCTGCTTGGGGCCTACCCACGGGCTGGATGCCTGAAAAGTTGGGCAGATTGGAGAACACTTGTGGGCCGAATCTGTGGGCTGAAATGGGAGAAATTGGGCCACCACTAATATTGGTCCAAAAAATGCTCCAAGATGAATTCGAACCTGGGCCTTATCAAAGCACCAACAACACTTTATCCATTTGGGCTACATGTTGATTTGCTGCTAAAACACCCAAGTAAAAACTTAAATTAGGAGGAGGGCACAACACTCGGCGCTTTTACAAGAATTTCGGCAGTTTTTCAGTTAGTTTTACTTTTCAAAACCTTGTAAGGGAGGAGTCCTCCTCGTTTATCGCTTTCTTGAATGTTGCAAACCTTTGGCTTTCTTTTAATATACATGATAGCAGTCTATGCCAAACCCCCCGCTATGGCACAGGCGGTTTCTCCCAAAAAAAAAAAAAATTGACATTAATTTACTAAAAAATTGGTGAACTCATATTAATAAAAGAAAAGTTTTAAAAGCATAATTAATCAATTTTTTAGCTTAATGTTAGATCCAATTCATTTTGAAATCCAATTCACTAATTTACTAAGAGAATTATTAAAGCCCAATTAATGAAAAGGAAGTTGGTAAAGCTCAATTAATGAATTCTTCAAATTAGTATGAAGCTCAATTTGCCAATTCACTAAAATATTAGTTAAGCCCAATTAGTTTTAAAAAAAAAAAACCTGTTCAACTCAAAGCAATCAATTATTTGAACTAATGTGAAACCCAATTAATAAAAAATAAGCTCAGTTCCTTGAAGAAAGCTTTATTCATCATTTACCTCACTTCAAATTTGTTCAAGACCAACTCTTAAAATGAGGCCTAATTCGCCACTTAATTCACTATAAATTTGGTCAAATCTATTTCATAAATGAAAACTCCCATTTCATTGAAAAATTCACAAAAAAGTTATAACATCTAATATTTTAAAGAAATTACCCCAACTAATGGATTATTCAATTCAAATTTCTTCAAGTTCATTCTTTAAAATAAAATTCGATTCAGTAATAATTCACTAAAAAATTAATTAAGCCCAATTAACAAATTCTTTATATTATTGTGAAGTCCATTTTTTGAACAAAAGCCCAACCCACAAGTATTAGTAAAAGTTGAATTTAATATTCATTTATAATTAGTAACAAATTTTATTTGTAACAAATATTTTGTTGTTACAAAAGGTACCAAATTTTGTTACAAATATATCTTCTTATATGACGAAAAATGTTATATGTAACAAAATAACATTTTTCGTAACGAATTATTATTTAGTTACGAATATAAAAAATTTAAGGTAACGAATTTGAGTTAAAGGTAACAAAACTTTTACTTTGTTACTCAAGAAAATGTTATTTGTAACAAAAAATTAATTTTTTTACAATAAATCTAACATATGTAACGAATTTTACCTTTGTTACCAAAATTTTTGTTACGTGAAGTGCAATTTGCTGTAGTGAGAGAGAAGTTTTCAAACAGTCAATTGAAAAACAAATGAAAGCCAAGATTGTGGAAAATAAATGAGGACAATTTAGTCATTTGATAAATCTAAAAAGCGTTTAAATCAATTGGGGCGAGTGTGCAAATTTTTCATAAATACAGGGGGTTATACGCCAATTAGAAAAATATAGGGGGTTTTCAGCCTATTTGGATCTTTACAATGAGGTAAAATGCATATTACCCTAATTAATTCTCATCATTCCCTTAGATTTAAGTATGAGGAAAATATTAAATTAGATCAAGTTTTTGTTCATGATATGCTTGTGACTACATTTGTGTGCTCTAGCATATGCATTTAAGAATGAAATTATTTTATTTCAGTCACATTTTCAAATTTTTTATTCTTATTTATGCATGATCATGATTAAAGTCTAAAGAATTTAATTTTGACTTGCTTAGTAATTTTGAGAAGCCTCACTTCTGTGTTATATTATGATGAGAATATCATATAATATATATATATATAATAGTTGATAAGTCGCTTTATAAACTCTGGAAATGCCACAAATTAAATTTAAAATATTTTAAAATGTAGGTGTGTTTAGCCAAGAGATTTTTCTTTTTAAAATAAAAAGGAATAAGTTGGACCAAAATAAGTTGATATAGTGTTTGCTTGACATCTTTTGTGCTTGTTTTATGGTTTTGATACAAGTGTATTAATTCAAACTAAGTCACTATTATTCAAGATTTGATATTGAGGATTTGAATATACTAGGTGTGTTCTAAAAATAAAAGTAATTAAATCACAAGTGGAATTATATTTATTCAACCATATTGTGTGAAAAAGATTTTAAATTAGTTTACTAAATTTTATGGTAAACTAGTAAAAGTTACAATCCTTTTGTCATGGAAAAATCATGGTATTTGGTTGCTAAATTAGAATACTCTCAAATTTTAAGAGACAATGTATTTATCTAACTCCACTAAATTGGATATCTCAAAAAATATTGGGAGACTTAATTAGTAGATAAATTAATAAAATAGACATACTAGTCAATGGAATGATGTTAAGATATATATAAATATGTGTGTGTGTGTAAAGTACTGCTTAAGAAGGACGCAGTGATGCTATTTCGAGTATACCACTATTCGAGAAAGAAACAATGATGTTATTTGGATAAAATCAAAGGTACCACCAATTGTATTTTTATACTTGGTGGAACATTGGTGTTTTGGAAATCTTTCAAGTTAATGTGCAAAATGATAGCACTTCATGTTATTGGTCAGTATGCAGAATGGCTTAAAGAATTCTTAACAAGACTTTCTTTTAGTGCAAAAGCCATTGTTAGCAATTTTTATTCATCATGATAGCTAAACAACTATAGCAAAGTTTAAGTAAAGGAATTCCTATGAGTAAAAAGAGACACCTATATTTGAGATAGAAAACATTAAGGTATCTGATTAATAATTGAATATTTGAAAGGGCTTGCGAAGAGGCAAGTTCGAGAAATTATATAGGGGATGGGCGTGAAGTGCATAAAATGAAACACCGACAACGGCAACCCAACCTTACTTATTGGAGATCCTAATATGAATGTTTAATGGGTGAAAACAAGTTGTCTAAGTGATTGAACAACACTTCGTAAATATTTTTTGAAGGCCAGAGTAGCATTAGAATCCATAAATCAAAACTTCATAAGCTTGAAATTAACTAAGCTACTCAAGCTCCCAAGGATCTAGACATGCTATAGATCTGGATTAGGATGAAGAATTACCTCTTGTAGCTCAAAATCAAGGAGAAGATCAACTATCTCTCATGAGTCTAGAAACTGTCTGGAACTGGCATAGCAGAAAGATAGCAACGTTTTCCCAGGCTAAACTGCTCCAAAATTCAAAAAATTAAATCTAGAACACCTCCACCCACAGGGGAAGATACTATGAAAAATTTGAGCCAAAAATCCTTCTGGATCGTTCTAGAAAAAATCACCAACCGGAAGCTGCTGCAGGTGGATCTCCAAAACCGAGCAAGTCAAGTGCCTTGCCTCTATTGATACAATCCACACACCAAACAATCTCCCAATTTCTCCTCACTAGAAGCTGGAGTTAGAGAGGAGAAAATGAGGTAGAGGAGGCCAATTTTCAGGTTGGGAAGAAGAAGAAATGCAAAGCTTCAACTCATGATGCAATGCATGGAGAGAGAGAGAGAGAGAGAGAGAGAGAGCGAGAATCTAATTCTCACACTTTTCAGCCATTACTTCAAATTTTGCATGCTCTCTATATCTATATATAGAGCGAGGAAGGTGTGATGCAAGTTTGCATCACACCTTCCTCGAGATGACCACCCGAGTGGCATGCCAAGTTGGCAAAATTCAAATTCAAGTCTTACTTGAATTTCAAGTGCATTTCAATTTCATTTGGAATTTAATTCCAAATTAATTAAGATGCTAATTTAAATGAACACTTCATTTAAATTTTCCCTCCAAAAAGTATTCTTTCCATTAATTAAATTAAACACTTTAATTTAATTAATTAACTTTTGATTAACTCTTAAATCAAACAAGCTTAACTCTTAAGTTTAAATTAGTCAACTTCACTCTTTAAGTCAACTTGTCCAATTGATGGTCAACATGGTACCAAATAATTAACTCCTTAATTATTGATCCAATTTAACTCTTAAATTAGTTGATTAATTTAACACTTAAATTAATCAAACCAAAATTAACCATTGGATTGGACCTTTGAAAATGGGTCATCCAAGGGTGATTTTTCCAACACTTGGAAAATTACTCTACCAATTTTGGAAGCTATTTGGCCTTTGTGTGTGACCCAATAGGTTCTTCCATTCATTGGATATTGGCTGACAACTCTTTGTGACTTTTGAATATCTTATATTTATTTTAGTTTAAAACTCCTTTTAAACTAATCGACTCAATTCAATTAATCTCATTAATTGAAGAGTACCCAATCTCCATGGTCGATGTCCAACCTCAAGACCATGGAGCCCAACTAATTGGCCGAAATAAATATTTTAGAGAACCATCATATTTCTACGCGTAACATGCAAATACAATCCTTCCGTCTCCTATCTCCCGAAAGAGGCCTAGGGCAAGATATTTGCCGGCTCCCTAATAGCCTCGATACTATGTCTCTATTCTCAATGTTCGATTCCCTTGTGTGACCTCACCTTTGGAAAACTCCTTTTCTAAATTGTGACACCACCTTGCGCAAGGATTTCTAAGAATCGATCATTATAAAATACATAGGAGATGCACCCGTCCTTCACAAAAGTGAGGAGTTAGATTCCATCTTGGATCTCACAAACCTCCATGCCAAGTATCTCATACCCAACCTCAACTCGAAAGACCCGCTAAGTGGTCAAGGAATAGTCAAAGCATGAGGAATGGACACAAGGTTACCATGGATCCTCAAGTCACAGGACTAATAATATGCACTAGCGTAAGGGGAGAATTGATCACTACCGACTTGCCACTACGGCTATCTAGTGGATTCTCTGGAGGGTCTTTAGTGCCTTGTTCTCTAACATGCACCCACTAAAATGCACCCGTATCCCATACGGATGCTCATGGAACGGAGTAATATCCAACTCTTGGATTTATGCATCGTTAGTGCAAGTCTATTCGGATCTTAGATGCCCCGTCTCGTAAGATCCTATGATTTGGAAGATTTAAGATCACGACCGTGTAAGACTTTTCCATGGTCATCGAACCAAGTCTCGTAGTCATGTGTGATCTAAGGGCTTCATCCAAATGCAAGTGAAGTAATATGAAGCATATAAGATGAATGTGGTCATATAAAGAATGTCATTCAATCAAGATTGTTTCACAAGGAAATAGCTTTTACAAGGCCAATCTGATTGGCTTGTCGGGCACTATTCCAACATATTTATCCTATCCCAAGAAGTAATTAAGTGTTGTACTGCAATCATAAAGGTTGAGCAAACTGTTCTCAATGAGTTCATAGCCAATGACTAGGGTATTGTGTTGCAGAATACCCTTGAAGAACTCACCTATGTGAATGTGGTTGTGGGGCTGCAATTTATGAGACTTGGACTTATCTCTAGAGCACTCGTGAGGTAGGATACTAGCCATGACCGTTAATGTGCTAACCCATAGAATTTGAAAAATCCCACACTAAGTGTGTAGTTTGCTGAAATTTGTAATAGAGAGTTCTAGTTCAAGACTTATGGTCACTATGAATTCTACAAATGGTAGCTTGCTATCGCTAAGTAAAAGTTCAAGTCCACAAGACACTTCCACCCATTGCATAGTAAAAAGTTGCCTTATTCTTGTTTTCATTGTTTTGAAGCATGTGGGGGATTGTTGATCATAAATTAATTATGTTTCTAAAACAAAAGAAAAACAAGAAAATTTTAAAAGCTATTTCCTAAAAGTTATATCTTTTCTTTTGATATGTATCTCTCCAAATAAGAATGTAACTATTCAAATGGGTATGTAGAATCCTATAAATATGCTTCTTGAAAATCTAGGGAAAAAAAAAGAGAGTGAAGAGAAATCTCTATCATCTTGTATTACAAAATATACTTCTAGTTATATATTTTAATAGCTTCTTTAAATATTTTCAGTATTTATATCAAACAAGGTAATTATGGGTAGAATCGAGTTCGTGAAAATTCTTGTTCGAGTACACGTCAAGAATTTCTGAAGGTTCATTGTATTTTGGGAGTAGATGTCGAATACTGTTTGCACCTAGACAACGGAGAATTCTACTATAATATGAGCGCAATTTTTTGCGTGCCTTGAACTGGGTTATATTTCAACTTCTTCTTATACTTTAATTTATTTTATTTTTTATTTCTTTAATATTTTAGTGTGTGTGTGTGTGTGTGTGTGTGTTTGAATCAATATCTCCAACATATCACTTGTGATTCCATATTATGAGGTTCAGACGTGTGCATGGAGAACTGAACTTTGAGAAAAGGAAAACTGAAAACTGAGTTGCATTACTGAAAGGCATGACTACATAGTTCTTATATACAATAAATGCTAAACTGATTTTGTTGGCTACTCTTAACTAATTACAGTAACCGTAACTAATTGACGACTAACCAGCTAACGGTAAATAGTTATCTTCATTCGCTGTGTTTGTTTGGGATTGTTTGCTGAGCTTTTCCCAACATAATTTGTGCATGATAATGATGGGAAGGCTATACTTTCTCGTTAAGAACGAAACTGAAGTTCCTGGGCCTATTTGATTACGGTAACAGTTGTATATTGGTCACTTTCTTATAATAGAGGGATTATAGTTTGAGGTAATTCCTTTCTAGAGAGTAATTAATTATAGCTAAACTTAAAAGAATTATATAGAGACAAAAAACTTCTAGACCATGCTAAGAAAGAATTACACGAGCGTTTATTGTTGGCCTCCCACTTATATTTTTTTACAATACATAAATATTAATATATAAATCAATTAGCCAAAAATATAGTGTGACGACATTTGCCATGGGGTTCACAATTGAATGCTGAAAATTGTGGGTCTTTAATTTAAAAGAGCATTACTTAAAAAATTTATATGAGTAAAATATAAATTGACTAAATATTCTTTTTCTATCATAAGTGATAATATTTATAGTGTCTAAATTTGGTGGTCGGACTACTGTACATGAAGGTTCAGCTTAAAATTTTGTACCACTTACAAGGGTGCCTTAGCTCATATTTGAAATATATCATAGTGAAATTTGGATTTTGAAATAATTGGTCATCAAGAATACCAACACAGAATATAAAATTAAATCAGTGGGTTTCAACAAAATAAATCATATGCATTTAAGATGTGAAATAGTATCCCCTTGTATCCATATTTGAATATTCAGTTCAACAAATTATGTAATCTTTTAATATAACTTATTATATTATATTTTAGATGAGTTTGACATATATTGTAAAACTTTTGTATCATTATATTTTTGTTGTATTCTGTAACTATCCGAATTCGATCTTTTCTTAGAATTGCATCTACGGTATGTATGGATTTTCCATAATTATATATTTTTGTGGATTGCAATTTCCTGCAAAGGAGAGTTTTCTATAATTGTTCAACCATTAGACAATATATATTGATGAATTCTTGTTTCACTAATACACCAATATATGCGAAAATTTGAAATGTCAATTGATTAAGTGGTGTATCATTTTATATTTGTATGTGTGAGATTGTGAATTAAATTCTAATGAACTTTTGATATTTCTATCTTTATAAATGAAATATATATATATATATATATGTATATGGCAAATTGTTGCAGAAAATGTTGAAAAAGTAAAAGAAATAGATACATATTAAGAAAAGAGAAAGAAAAAAAAAGAAAAAAAAAAAAAACAGTGAAAACAGTGTAGTGTATACTAGTCACATATACTACCCGATATATGTACATACACATGATACATGTCTAGAAGAATTATACCAGGTTGCAACGAATGAAAATTGAGAGATATATCATGGAAAAAGAAAAAAATGAATAATCCCATTTTGGTGTATTGAGGAATACATGCAATTTAAATTTTAAGATGAAGGCCTTTTTTTGTTGAAGTTCGTATGAGAAAAGGAAAATTTTCACTAAATTTTCAATAAAAATTAATCACTAAATTTACACTAACAATAATAGTTGCTGCATTCACAATCAAAAAACAATTATCAACATTCAACTAAACATAATTATTAAAGTAGATGGATTCATACTTATTTATTTCCATGAGATTCGAATTAAAAATCTCACTATTTTGAAACTTCAATTTTATTATTTTAAATTAAATTTAATTGGTAATACATGCTCATATATAGAATATTTTAATTTGATGGTAGTCAAACAATGGGACTTGAGCTGATTTTTTTTCAAAACCATATCCAACTAGCTAGTTTTATTTCAATAGCTTCAATCTTAGAAGTTCTTTTAACATTGGAAGTTGAAAGTTGAAACTATACCATTTAGACTGGTATGATTTCCAAATTGAAATAAGTTTTGCTAATTTTTTCAAAAATAAAAAATTACGTTTTGGGCTTGGGCTATCTGAAAAATTGGAGGTAATAGTAATACAATTAGGTTACTGGGCTCAAGCATTTTGATTTAAATTGTATGCTTTTTTCAATATAAGTCATAATTTCTTTAGAGACAAATGTTCTATTTCGCTTTAAAAATGATAAAAATGAAAATAAACTGATAAAAAATTATAACAAAATTTATAATGGTGATGGTGAACAAAATTTAAGATTATGTATACAAAATTTTTCGATCTGCGGTAAATAGCAGACACCATTCGAATAAATAGGGTCGTTTGCACTTTGCCCCTTAATCATTGCAAGTGTGCAGAAGATTACCCAACTTTTGCTTCGAAAATATATTTTAAAATTATTACACTTTGCCCCCTCATGTTTTAAAAAATTTAGGTTTAGCCACCTAAAGTATTTTAAAATGTTATCCTTAGCATTAAATTCTTATTTTAGTGGGACAAAGTGAAATATTTTGCCAACAGTTATTACCATATATTACTCAATTGTCAATATATTACTAGTATAGTCAATTTGAGTTATCTAAAATGTATAAACCAACTTGATGGTTAAAATTTTCTTAAATCGATGTGTGTAAGATAATTAAAAATGATTTTTAGGGTCTTATTACCAAATGATTATTATGGTGAACTTATAAATTTGTGCTTATTAGTTTAATTAAGAGTGTAAGTGGTTTAAAATTTTAATTTGAATAAGAATAATATAGATGATGCTAGTCGGACAAATATTGGCAACAAGTAATGTAGATTTTAGTATCAATATTATCTCTCTCATTTATTATTTTATTTAAATTAAAAGTATAAAAATATCATTTAGTAACAAATATGGATAATGTTACATTGATAAACAAATCAATTAGAATATAAATATAAAATTAGTTTTAATCATCTCATGCATATAAATTAGTAAAATATAATCATAAAATTAATTTGACATTATATGATAGCTTAAACTTATTTAACTGTCCATATATTAACATATATTAACAAATGACTAGTGTGAAAACATTTTTTATAAAATGTTTCATTTTGTTCCATAAAAATAAAAGTTTAATGAAAAAAGTGCGACACTTTAGAATGATTAGGTTGTTAAAATGTACATTTTGTTAAAGTTGAGGAGGTAAAATACAACATACTCAAAGTATTTCAACTTTTTTGGTGTAATATTCTTCCGAAAAATGGAATGAAGGGTATTTGAACACATTTAGCAGATGTTGGGTAATTGTTCTACACATTTGTAACGATTGAGAAGCAAAGTGCACATGATCCTATACATTAGGGGGATGTCTGTTAGTTACTCTTAGATTTATTAAATATTATAACAAGAGAAAACTTACATACTGCTACCCCAATATTTATTGGGCCCGTACAAATTTAATTTTGTAAATTAGGCATCTAATTGTCTACGTCGTGGAAAATGTGATTAATGGAGCCCGCATATAGAGTGATTGCATAATTTCCGGATTCGCAAATTAAAATACCAATTAAGGGGATATTTGAAGGTTAATTTTATTTAAAATATTTTAGAAACCTTTATAATTTAGAAGAAGATTTTGAAATTTATAAAATATTAAATTTGATTTTATAAATAAGTATTTAAAGTGATTTGATAAAATAAAATATTGAAAATTACAAGATATTAGTAATGATGATTTTACAATTACTATAGTTAAGATTATAAGAGTCTGTTAAAATTATAAAAATAAGTTATGAATTTTTGGCTTTTTCTAAAAAAAACTTACAAAATTCTAACACCTACATTACCAAAAATTAGGTATCTACTATAGAAAAATTTGCTACGAAAATAATTCCATAGCTACAATTACAACTTATAGTTACAAATTTTTGTAGTAAATATATATTTTTAAAATTATAAGTAAATGAAATTAGTGACTATCAATACATAACCTTGTACGTTAGGAGCGTAACAGATTAGTTATGCAGTATCCATAGAGAAATTATATATATATATATATAAAGAATAATAATCATCTACGAGTTGGTCGCAGCAAGGGTTAGCAACGAAAGCATCTATTTCAAATTTAATTAGGATAATTTCGTAACTAAAATTATAAATTATTAACATTATCTACAGATTGAGCGTAACTGATATCCTAATTTTTTGTAGTGTTATTTTTTAAATTTATAAGATTTTTTTTTTAAAATTTCCTAAATACTTTATAATAATTTGATAATTAAACTCTTAAATCTATACCATATTTTAAAAAGTTTGTAAACTCATTCCAAATACTTTCTAAGCCCAACCTGACTGAGGCCGCAGCTTACACTCTCTCTAAGTTGTGACTATTGTACTCTAGGGACTAGTTTGATTGGATTTTTAAGTTATCTTATGATTATTTATTATATGATAATTTGTGTGATTTTTTTATTGTGATATGGTTTGGTTGGCATGATAAATAAACCCATGGGAGATGACATGTTAATTTATCATGAAAATTACATATATAAATACAGTTTTTTATATTTATGTCGGTTTGAGTATTTATTGTTACTCCTACCAAATGAATGATAAAGTAGAATAAAAATACTATATCATCCCAACCAAAATTAGTCCTAAACTTATTCTTTTCTTCCTTTCTCCTAGCTTTAATTATATGGCCTGTCTGGCTGGCTATAATTGGCATAAGAGGATCTAGGTGAGGCTGTTGTTGGCTATATCTACACATGTAATAATAATATGCAAAAATTATAATCGAACATACAAGTATAAAAGTAATACCATTAGATAATATTTTTAAAAGTGAATAAAGAATCGATGATATTACTGGATATTGGTTCGTTTGATTCGACCAGTGTGGCGTCATAATAAATTAATAATTATATTTAATTATGAACAAAAAAATAAAAATATTATAAATAAATATTATAATATTAACAAAAAATAAAAAATTTCAATAATATATGTAAAAATCATTTGAAAAATTTCAAATTTTGCTCATTTTAAAGTTTTTTTTTTTATAAAAATACTACTTCATAATTAGTCAATTATAAATAAATAATTTATTTAAGACTAATTTTTAACATTAATTTAATTGATCGTCCGCTTCACATTTCAAATCTAAGTAAAATAAATGTTTCCACACTAAATATTTAACATAATTTAAGAGAGATTAAATAAAATAAGATAACAAATTTAATATAAGCAAACACACAAACTAGTACTTCATTAAATTTCATGAAAATAAAATCATGTTTCAAAAAACTACGTGTTCAAATTTTTTAGTCATCATCTTCAACTTTTAATTCTCTTTTTAGTTTTATATTTTTTATTTTTTCACAAATTTTAAAAAAAATAAAAAATAAATGAATGGTTGTCAGCAATCGAACCACCACTAGTTAAACTGGTTTTGATCGGGTCAATTATTCCCCAGTTTTTAAGCTTCAATTGAACTGAATTGGTTTTCGATCACCAGTTCAATTTGTTCCGATTGGTTGATCCATTCCAATTTTCAAAATACTGCCCAATTGAGTGATCAACAAAATTTATAATTTTAATTTAAATTTGATTAAAATTTATAATTTTTTTTAATGTATTTCCTCACGTAAGCACATTAATGATTGATTAATATCCAAACCCCGCTCCTGACCACAAAAGCTGCTTCATTAATAAGTTATGTTGGTATAATCTGGATTACCCATATTATTATTAGTACATCGCTCGTCTCCAATGCCAACAACTTGAAATCCGTTGTACCAATGACCAATCCAATGTGCTACAGTATTATAACAGAGACGGGACCGCCAAATAGAATATCGTACCAATGGTAGAAAATGCATGTAGAAGTAGTAGGCAGATTTGATATATGAAACCCCGAAAGTAAAGGGGATTATTAGCCCAGGGGGACACTTCACTGCGTGGGACCTCTACTAAATAACGCTTGACCTCTCTTCTAGGGTGTACATAGTGTATTTAGAATAATTTTAATTATAGTACAGTAAAAATTTAGTCCCCCATATTAATAAAAAAAAATTGTAAATGCACAATCTCTTATCAAACCCCACGATTCAAATTGGGCGAGTTTGATTTATTAAATAGTCTGATTTATGGGAGAAGACCGAAAAGGTGGATGTTACTAATGAAATTAAACTTATACAATTGATGGGGATTGAAAAGGTTTAGAATATTGATAAAAAAAATTAAAATAAAGTGAAATTAAATGCACAAATGCATCATGTGAATGTCAATTGTCATGCATGTATGTTTTGTCCATGTTATATCTATAGTATTTGATGAGGGTAGAATCCATTGGAGGTTGGATTAGCTACAAGACTCGGTGAGACTCAACCTCTCTGGTCGATATACGTGTATAGGTGGGTTGAATCCTGCAATCACTGGCAAACGTCAGGCTAGCCGAGGAGCCTTCGGCTTAGGCCCTCCGACACTTAAATCAATACCAGTCGACTTTATAATATGAGCAGCAAAGTATGGGCTTTTTGTATATATGAGAGCATACCGCTTGAAGGTTCGAATGGGGGTATTTATAGCCTTATCTATTTGGGGATTTGTCTGTGATGCCCTTGATGTGTAGAGAGGGCATTTGTCCTTGCATGAGGGGCAATTGGTCAACTCCCCTTCCTGTGCTATTACAGGTGGCCATCTTCCTAGGTTATAAGGCAGGATAGTACACTGTTGAAGTGCCTGCTGCATCAAGCGGTAATGGGGCGGCATGCGTCATTAATGCGGAGGCATGCCGCCTGTCAGTGTATTTAATGCAACAGCAGAGTATTGTACTATACCGACCTCTTTGGTCGATCAAGAGGTCGACTTGACAACATTCTGGGGAACAAATTAGAAGCGCAGGTTGATCAAGAGGTCGACTAAGGTCGATTGCGCCCATGGGCCTCGGATGCAAGACTAGGCCTGGCGCTGCATCTTTGGGCCATCCCATATCATGAGTCCCCCACTTCCCAAGGCTGAACGAGAAGTCGACGAGAAGCATTGGGAAGTAGCTTGATGGACAGTTACAAGAATCGACAAGGGTTTTCAAAAATCAACCAGGGTTTGGCGCATTTAATGAGCGGTTACATCGTGGCGCGCGTGGGGCGGCGCGGCGGTTACAGCATTATTACAAATGCTGGGATTCCCGCGCTACTTATGGCTATAAATATCCGCTGTTAAAATGAGCATTTTTACTTTTACTGCCTTAGCGTCTGATCGAGCTTCTAGTTAACCGCTTTCGTTGCTAACAGTTTCTACTTTTAGTTCTTCGATTCAGTAAGTACCTCATTTCCTTCTTTTCAACGCCCTTTAGCTTTATTGATATAATGGTGGGTTTATCTGCTTCAGAGAGTAGTCGAGGGGAAGATAATGAGGCTACCTAGTCTGATAGGCTTGGCGTTTCATCGGGGGAGTCCAATGAGTCGTTGAGCGAAAGTTCCAGCTCCAGCAGCTCGAGCAGCAATCGCGGGGGGGTTGAAGCAAGGCCCAGCTAGGTTCCTCCATGGCAGGGGTCGACTGTTCACCCCTGACCATTATAGTGAGATCATGTCAACCATCAACCCTATGGACTTAAGACGTCTTAGGGAGTTTTACCATATTCCTGCTGAATACGAACTACTAACCCCTGGGGCCTCTGATCGAATGCATTGTCCTCCCGTAGGTTGTATCACTATTTTCGAGGATACCTTTAGACATGGTCTGAGGTTTCCTTTAAGTGCCCAGATGGTCGACCTACTCAGGGCCTACAGGTGTGTATAACCCAGTTACTTCCCAATTGTTTCTCGACCATCAACAGTTTTTCGTGTTAATGCATCTATTCGACTAGCCAGCCAACTTTGTCAACTTTTCAAACCTTTTTTATCTTCCCATGTCCCGCAAGTCAGGTAGCACCGACGAGTCGGGCTTATACTATTTAACTGCTCGACCCTACCACAAATTCCTTGTATCCCCAACTTCCTCTTACAGGTAAGAATGGAAAAAATGGTATCAATTTGTTCGGGTGGCTGGGGGTTTCAATATTACTCGGGGTTGGTGGATGGGGCATGTCGAAATGCTAGGTAACCTTACCCCAACCTGGCCCAATACCTTCGTTCGGGACCTGGTTGAATTTGGCCAAATGGAGGTCTCGGTGTTTATCGACGAGAGGAATCTGGTATTGGTTGGGTTATCGCCAGCTCCGCTAAATCTGCCTGCGGATGACCGACTAGGTAAACTGTCCTTCTTTCAGTTTATTATTTTTCTGTCTTTGTGCTCAGTTTTGACTTTCGTTATTTTGCTTCTTAGCAGATCGTAATGAGATCATGAACCGTTCAAGGGCCAAGGCTTTAGCGAGAGCAGAGAGGAACCAACAGCGCCGCACGGCTACTACGGCTCGTCAAGCGGCTGCTGTGATCGATGTGCCTCGTCAGGAGGCCGCGATGCCTACACCTTCACCAACACCATCACCCGCCCGACCTGTTGCAACAACAGGCAGCAGTCCTGCGGGTCGAGGTAAAAAAGCAATGGTGGGCAGACAGGACCTGCTCCAAAGAGGGCTACTATCGATAAGGGAAAGGGGATACTTGCAGGGTCGAGCCCGCTAACCGGAGACGATCTATTCGACGCTCGAGGGGACGATGTCCTGTTCAACCTGCCGAAGTTTCCCTCGCCTCCGTTCGGGAATGAGCCAGGTATGACTATGAATAACTCACTCTCCATGGAGACGATGGGGTCGACGGGAGCTGCCCCACTGAAAGTGTTAATGGCTGGTCAGTTACTGGCCGACCAGAGGAAGATTATGGGGCTGAGCCAAGATGCGGCTTTTCGGGCGTTGGCTTATCATGCCAACATGGTAAGGTTTTGTTCATGCTCATTATGTTGTTGCATGGTGATCGATTATCTAACAGCATTGTCTTTCCGGTCGGCCAGCTGGGGTATAACTTTTATCAGAGGTTGGAACTGGCCCTGGTCGATCGGGAACAGCTGGAGGCTGGGGGGATGCGAATACTCTGAAAGCTAAGCTCGAGTCTTCACAAATGAGGGTCAACGAGCTAGAGAAACAAGTCGGCGAGCTAAACAAGCAGCTCCAACTGAGGGATGAGCAGCTGGTCGCATCTATCCAGGAGAGGACGAAGATGGATGAGTTGCTGAAAAGGCTGAGATTGGATGGGCAGGTCGCTTTCAATTCTAGTCGAACTGTGGGCCGGAATACAGGTCTGGACGAGGCCTGGGTTGAGTTCTATCGCATACTACTATTGGTGCGCTGAGAGGCGGTGCATCAGTTCATGTTAAGCCCGGCGTTCCAAGATGCGAGTGTCGTGTTTGCTCTCGATGACGTCCGCAGCTTCTTCGAGAAGACTCTTAAGCAGCTACAGCTTCTGGGCTATGCCTTCCAACTGGAAGATAGACACCACCTGAGCTATTTGCTCGATTAGCAGTTGCAGCTTTACCTGGAGGACGGAGGTGGGGCTGAGGGAGCATGCGTCGAGGCTATTGTAGCGGAGGGTGTCGCGGAGGCTCCGTCATCGACCTTACTGACAGAAGAGCAGAGGAGGGGAGCCGAGGTCGAGTAGAGGCTGAAGGCCATCGCCCAGGAGTTTGAGTTCGTCGGTGATTTTACGTTCGAGGTCAAGGAGGGGGCGGTCGATGCAGTAGCATATTTCCCTCCTCCAAGCAGACGATTCCTCAGTGATGTGGCTGGTCCCTCTTAGCCGGAGACCACTGTTGTGCCTGTTGCTATGGCTATGCCTGAGCCTGCGCCGATAACTATCCCCTTGAGTGATGAGCTCAAGCAGGCCATTGAGGAGGGCGCTCAAGCGGTTGGTGATGACGGTGCCGGTTCTAGCTAAGTGTTTGTTTATTTTTGTTTTTGATGTGTAATGAAGGTGCCTCCATGAGGCGTTTGTAATTTGGATCATTTCTGATGATGTATAAACGAATGCTTTTCGCTTTCTAGCAAGTTTTGCTAATCTTTTACCTTGATTATCTTTATTCTATTGCAAATATAGCTTTCGTACTTAGCTAAGATTAATTCAAGGACCTTGTCGAGTGAATTATAAGTAATATACGACATGACGAATCAGAGACAATAAGTCGCTACCTCATGGGCGTGATTTAACTGAAAAAGTTAACAACGTGTACGACTACAAAATGTTGTGTCGATTGTTTGGTTAGGTGAAGCAATCACTCGATGATAAACTTATAAGTAGTTTTAGGACTACGTCGTTAAGATCCAATAATGGATAAAAACTTCTAACAATTTACCGGCAACAGGGTCGACTAGTTGATGTGGATTGAAGCCTCGACTTGATGGCTTGAAGCCTGCTTCATCGACTACGGGGTTGGCTATTTGGTCTTGGCTGAGAAGCCTCGACTTGGCGGCTTGAAGCCTGCTTTGTCGACTACGGGGTCGACGGTTTGGTCTTGGCTGAGAAGCCTCGATTTGGCGGCGTGAAGCCTGCTTTATCGACTGCGGGGTCGATTGTTTGGTCTTGGCTGAGAAGCCTCAACTTGGCCGCTTAAGGCCTGCTTTGTCGACTACGGGGTCGACGGTTTGGTCTTGGCTAAGAATCCTCGACTTAACGGCTTGAAGCTTATTTCATCGACTACGGGGTCGACTAAGTTTCATGTTGTCAGAATGTGTTATAACTTTTATTGCTAGTGAGAGATACAAAGGAAGCCAATGGCCTTTTACATATAGAAATTTTCAGGTTTACTGTGTTCCAAGGTTGTGGTAGTTCGCGGCCTGTCTCGTCTGCTAGTTGATAGGTATTGTTCTTAGACACTTTGATCACTGAGTAAGGCCCCTCCCACTTTGGGTCGAGTTTTCCTATATTTTTTGATACTTCCACTTTCTTGAGGACGAGGTCGCCAACTTGGAAGCTCCAGGGTCGCACTGTTCTGTTATAACGTTCCATCATTTTTGACCGATATTGCTACATCGTGTTGTAGGTTGTGTGGCACAGCTCATCGATAGTGATTAGGTCAAATGTCCTCTCCGTTGCATTTTTGATCGGATTATAGTGGATTACTCTAGCTGTGTGCTAGATCAGCTCTGACGGGATTACAACTTCGGATCAGTAGACTAAGCTGTACGGGCTGTGGCCCATGGCTGTTTGAGGTGTGGTCCTGTAAGCCCAAAGCACCCCTGGGAGGTTGTCTGCCCAACTAGCCCCTATCCCTGTTATTCGAGCCTTGAGGTGGTCGAGAATTGTTCTATTTATGACCTCGGTCTGACCATTAGCCTGGGGATTTCCCACCGACGTGAAGTGTTGGGTGATTCCCAAGGTTTCGCACCATTTTCTCATGCTCTTACTTTGAAACTGAGTGCCATTATCCGAGATTAAGACTTTAGGCAACCTGAATCGATAGATTACGTTCTTCTAAATGAAACTCTTGATGGCCGCATCGGTGATTTTCGGAACTGCTTCGGCTTCCACCCATTTGGTGAAGTATTCGACCGCCACTATGATAAACTTGCGCTGGCCCGATGTCTTCGGGAGAGATCCAACTATGTCGGTCCCCCATTGGTCGAATGGCCATGTGATCTGGATGTTGACCATCGATGTAGCTGGTTGGTGCTGTATGTTCGAGTGGACTTGGCACGAAGGGCATTTTCTAGCAAAGTCGACTGAGTCTTGCAATAAGGTAGGCCAAAAATAATTGCAACGGACAACTTTTCGTGCTAAAGATCGACCACGGAAATGGTTACCACAGATGTCGGCGTGTATCTCCTATAGTACTTTGTTCGCCTTTTCGGGTGCTAGGCATTTCAGTAGGGGTCCTGATATTGACCTCCTATAGAGCTGTCCATGTTCATCTAGTGCAAACTTGGTTGCCAGCCCTCCAAGCCTGCGGGCTTTCTTGTCGTCGACGGGCATGGTCCCTTGACTCAGGTAAAGCTTGATTGGCTCTTGCCAAGAGGAGGGGTTGTCTCCTCGACGCACCCGATGAGACTATGATTGGTGGCTGGAATACAGGGTTTGCTGGCCACCAAAAATGTTATGGTTCTTTCCCTAGTGCTTTTCGTCGAGCTGGCTAGCTTCGAGAGTGCGTTTGCTCATTCGTTCTCTGTTTGGGGGACCTTGCTCAGGGTGAAACTCCTGAATGATTATCGTAATTGTCTTACTTCTGTCAGATACTGAGTCATTTTGGCCTCCTTCGCCTCGAAATTGCCCTCGACCTGTTCCGCGACTAGCTGAGAATCAGTGATCGCTACAAGCTGCTCGACACCTCGAGCTGTGGCCATGCACATTCCTGCGATGAGAGCCTCATATTCTGCTTCGTTGTTGGTAACCGAAAAGTCGAGTTTTATGGAAAAATCATACTCCTCGGTAAGAGGGGAACGGAGGGACACACCTATTCCACCTCCTGATGTGGTCGCTGAACCATCAACTTGCAATGTCCATACAGAGGCATTCTCGACATTTTGGATCGATAGGTTGAGTCTTTCGATGATGAAGTCGGCCAGGAGTTGTGCTTTTATGGCAGTCCCCAGCTGCAATGTGATGTCGAACTCTCTGAGTTTGATGGCCCATTTGGTGAGTCGACCTGAAGTGTCGGGCTTCAACAACACTTGTTTTAATGGTTGGTTCATTAGCACGACGATCTCATGTGATTGAAAGTAAGGTCGAAGCTTTCGTGCTGCAGTAACAAGGGCGAGAGCAAATTTCTCGATCTCGAGATAGTTGTGTTGGGGACCGTGCAAAGCTTTGCTGAAATAATACACTGGACGGTGTGTCCCGTCTTTGGTCGATGTCAAAATTGAGCTGATCGAATTGGTGGACACAGCTATATAAAGCTGCAGCACTTCTCCCACCTCGGGTTTGGTGAGCATAGGTGGTGAAGACAAGTATTGCTTGAGCTCTACCAAGGCCTGGTCGCAATGCTGAGTCCACTGAAACCCTGATTTTTTGTCATTTCTGAGTATTTATAAGAAAGGTAGGCTCTTGTCGGCCAGCCATGCTATGAGCCTGCTGAGGGCTATGATCTTGCCGACTAAGCATTGGACATCACGAACCGTGTGAGGCGGGGCGATGTCCAGAATTGCTTGGATTTTCTGTGGGTTTGCCTCGATTCTTCTTTGACTGACCATATACCTGAGGAACTTGCCCCTGCATACTCCAAATGTTAACTTGTTAGGGTTGAGCTTCATGCCGAAGGCCCTTAATATGGCAAAGGTATGGTCGAGGTTGACTAGGTGGTCTTCGGCCTTCTCGATTTTGACAATCATGTCGTCAACATAGACCTCCATCAACCTCCCAATCTCATTCTTGAACATAAAGTTAACCAATCTTTGGTACGTTACTCTCATATTTTTGAGTCCAAAGGGCATGACTAAAAAATAATATACTCCATTGGGGACGACGAAAGAGGTCTTGTCCTTGTCCTCAGGTGCCATAAATATTTGATAATAGCCTTGGAAGGCATCTATCATGCTCAACAATTCACATCCAGCAGTAGAATCTAGTAATAAATCTATACGAGGCAAGCGGTAAGGATCCTTTGGGCAAGCTTTATTTAAATCAGTGAAATCGTTACACATTCGCCATTTTCCCTCATTCTTAGGGACAAGTACAACATTACAAAGCCACGAGGGGTACTGAATTTCTACAATATATCCTGCTTCAAAAAGCTTGCTGACCTCCTCCTCAATGATTTGGGTCCTCTCAATATTGAAGGTTCTGGTCTTCTGTCTAACTGGTTTATAAGCGGGATCCACATTGAGTCAATGGACGATGATATTTGGGTCATTTTTTGGAGATCAGCGGCTTTCCAAGCGAACACATCAATGTTTCGTCGAAGAAAATCGACCATGAGGCATTCCAAGCGGTCGCCCATATCACTTCCAACCCGAGTGGTTTTGTTGGGGTTTTTGGGTTCGAGCTCTATTATTTTGAACTCCCCGACGGGCTCGACCCCGGTGTCTTCCAACTTTCTCTTTTTAGATGAAGGTTCCTCATCGGGTTTCGCTACAGAGGCGTCTCCCGAGGGCTTTAGTTAAGGTCATTTCTTTTGTTTATTGGACTCGATGGAAATGGTGTAATAGCGCCATGCGTCCTGCAGATTGCACAAGAGCTCTCCCACACCTGCTGAGGTTAGGAACTTTATCTTCATATGGTATGCAGAAGCGATGGCCCTGAAGTCGTTTAAGGTTGGTCGACCGATTATGACATTATAAGCAAATGGAGCGTCGACTACCAAATAACTGATCATCAAAGTTATGCTTCGTGGGCCCTATCCAAATATTGTGGAAAGATTGATGGATCCTTCTGAAATGATCTCAGACCCTCCGAATCCGATCAGCAACGTCTTAAATTGATCAAACTTTCATTTTCCAAGCTTTATTCTGTTTAAAGTAGACAAGAATATTATGTTCACAGAGCTACCATTATTGACCAGTATCTTCTTGACTTCGAAGTTGGCTATTTGGAGGGCTACGACTAGGGGCAGTCTATTTTTTTGTCGACTCCCTTATTCTCCATATAGTCGAGGTCTGAGTCGCTGAAGGAGATTGGCTCGGCGCTAGTTGAGAGCTAGAAAACCTTCTCAACCTTGGCTGGTTTGATCGACTCTAGCTGTCTCTGGGTTTGTTTCCTTGCGTTCCTAGAATCCCTTCTAATGGGACCTCTCGCGATCATGTCGATGACTCCTCGAATGGGCGGGTTGGGTTCTTGGGTAGGTCTTTTCCCTTTTTCTTCTCTCCTCAGGCTGGCCGACCTTTCTCTACGAAGAGTCCGGTCTATTTTACCCTCTTCGCACCTGGCCAATTCTTCGACATATTTTTTTAGGTGGCCCTGCCTGATCAGTCTTTCAATCTCATCCTACAAGTTGAAGCAATCTTCTGTGTCATGCCCCTTTTGCTTATGGAAATGACAGTATTTTTTTGATTTTTTCATGGCTTCTGCTTCCATGAGCTTTTGGGGTTTTTTGAGCAGGTTTTCGTGCTATATGGTGAACAACACCTTCTTCCTTGGGAGGTTGAGTGAAGTGTAGTCGTGGAAGCATTTTATGGGGGATCGACGTCTTTCTCTGACCTAGCGGTCATCTTTTTCCTTGTTTTTTCTCTTGTCGGCTTCCAGATTACCGTATTTCAACTTGTTCATCTATTCTTGGGTCATGTACCTCTTCGCGAGGTTGAGGAGCTCCTCCATCGACCTGGGCTACTCGCGAACCAATGCATTGGCACACTCCTTTGCTTGAGGCCTAGGAATAACACGTCGATCAAGAATTCTATTCTCGGGCTATCGATCTTTAACACCTCCATGTTGAATCGGGTGAAAAAGTCCCGGAGGGATTATCTCTCGACTTGCTTTACTGTGTACAAATGTGTATGGGAAAGCTTGGCTTTTCTTCTGCTCGCAAACTGGTGCAAAAATTTGTCGCACAGTTGGTCTTATGAGAATATCAACGCCGGCTCCAGTTTCACAAACTAGTCGAGTGCTATTCCCTGGAAAGTAGTCACTAGCATTTTTGCATAGATGTACTCGTTATGTCCATGCAGCTGCATCATATGCTCAAACTGCATTAGGTGTTCGTTCGGGTCGGTCGAGCTGTCATATCTCGACAGGCTAGTCGAAATCTTGGCATCGACAGCAATGCACTCGTCGATGATATATTGGACGAAGGGGGAGTCTCTTTTTCTTCGGAACCTCTGTTGTCCCTCTTGGTGGGGCAACCTTTCCATGTTTCTCTTCGAGATCTCCTCCAGTCGTCGATTCAATTGTTGCACCTGGTGCGACACATCATCATATTCCTCTTTATCCGCCTGGGATACATTCATGTTCGTGCGGTGTCTCAAGCGTTCGACCCTATCGCGCTGCGGGGCTCGAATAGGTCGAACATCGTGGTTGATTGAATATGCCACCTCATCCCGCGGCATAGGTCAAACCATTTCCCTCGAAAAATGGCCTAGGCTCACTTCGCACCTCGATGGTGGCCTGCTCAATTCTGGTCACTCAAAATTTGCTTCAAGTTGTTTTCCCTCTAGTTCATAGGTTGTGGTGTTGCATTGGCTGCTGGCTCCTGTTGGGTGGTGTGTCGATTTAGGACCGCCGAGAGTTGAGCTGAAATCTGTTCATTGATGAGCTGCATCAATTGGGGCATGGTCAAAATGACCACTAGCTCTGGCTAAGCGCTCGACCCTGGGACTCTTGGCTTTTGGTGAGGCCTAGGCGAGGGAGAGTGAGATCTCCTACTCTCTTCCCTTCCTGAGGGGGCTTGCCTGGTGTTTACCATTATCGATAGCGGATTCAAAGGTTTCCCACAAACGGTGCCAAATGATGAGGGTAGAATCCGTTAGAGGTTGGATTAGCTAGAAGACTGGGTGAGACTTGACCTCTCTGGTCGATATATGTGTATAGGTGGGCTGAATTTTGTAATTATTAGCAAACGTCAGGCTAGCCGAGGGGCCCTCGGCTTAGGCCCTCCGACGCTTAAGTCAATACGGGTCGACTTGGTAATATGAGCAGCAAAGTATGGGTTTTTTGTATATATGAGAGCGTACCTCTTGAAGGTTGGAATGGGGGTATTTATAACCTCTCTACTTGGGGATTTATCTGTGATGCCCTTGATGTGTAGAGAGGGCATTTATCCTTGCATGAGGGGCAATTGGTCAACTCCCCTCCCTGTGCTATTCCAAGTGGCCGTCTTCCCAGGTTATAAGGTAGGGTAGTACACTATTGAAGTGCCTGCTTCATCAGGCGGTAATGGGGTGGCATGCGCCATTAATGCGGAGGCATGCTGTCTGTCAGTGCATTTAATGCAGCAGCAAAGTATTGTACTATACCGACCTCTCAAGTCGATCAAGAGGTTGACCTGACAATGTTCTGGGGAACAGATTAGCAGCGTAGGTCGATCAAGAGGTTGACTAAGGTCGATTGCGCCCATGGGCCTCGGATGCAAGACTGGCCTGGCGCTATATCTTTGGGCCAACTTGGTTTGGGCCGAGCTGCTTGGGCCATCCCATATCAGTATTATATATATCGCACAATTTTGTGCTTATCTAATTGTGTAATTTTAATTTTAATTATGCAATTTTGTCCACATGTCAAATTCTTAGAATTTTGAGTTTTTTTAATTCAACTGAAAAATTTTCATTGGTTGTTGATTATTATCTCTAACCGATATGATTGTATCTTATCTCTATTTTTTTCCATACAAAAATCAAAATATATGTAATAATATTTCATAATCTTTATGAAAGAGCTAGAAGTTTGAGGAATGAATAATTATAAATTAATTGATATGTCAGTGTAGTGCCCCATCTCGAGAAAACACCTAAGTTGAAGCACCACTCCAGTTCAATCTTAATTCAAGCTAAGAAGTAAACTATACATTCAATAATCCCATCAGAAATTTTTTCAAAGCTTATCAAAGACATATAGTAGCGGATTTCAAACTCACTAACTCTTCAAAATGTTAAATAGGTCATAATTCAACTTATTACATCTAACAAAACATATAGAAGCATCACGTCACCGACATCAATCTTGACATACCGCAACGTCACTAAATCCAATTACAGCCTTCAAGTGAACCCTATTAAACATCTGAGCACCCATTCTATTACAAAAGGTATATCTTCGCTCCAAGTTGGAACCTCATATTCTTCACTTATACGTATCTGAGAAAATCAAGATAAATGGGGCGGTAAGTCCAAAGGACTTAGTGAGGGATAATTGTAACATATATAATGGGGATCTATCGAGGAAGAAATCTACTCAACGGATTATCAATCAACACTTAACAGAAATACAACAAGATACGTTCAAACAGTCAAGAACAGTCTAACAGGCAGAATACAGTCGGTGAGTCAAATTACAGTAAGACAGAATAGTCCCGAATAACATTTACATTTCAATCAGTCTTATCCAAGCATGCAACATTGGTACACGACAGTCGTTGACATACGGTAGATATCTAGGAGTAGCCCTAGCACATCACAGACAAACGGACAGTAGATGCCCAGGAGTAGCCCTAGCACATCACTAACAATAGATAGTAGATGCCCAGGAATAGCCATAGCACATCACAAACAAACAGACGGTAGATGCCCAGGAATAGCCCTAGCACATCACTGATGCTCAGAAATAGCCCTAACATATGGCTGACAAACTGAATACCCAGGGAATAGCCCCTAGCGTACACGACTTACAGAACGAATACCCAGGGAATAGCCCCTAGCGTATTAGACATACAAAACATATACCCAGGGAACAGCCCTTAGCGTATCAAACTTACAAATACTCAGGGAATAGCCCCTGAGATATTAGACGTACAGATAATTCAGAATAGTACAGATAACAGAACAGACAATATATCAGAACAGTCGAATAACAAGATAGTCTAATATCAAAACAGAACAGATAACAGAATGAACAGATAATAGATATCAAAAGAACGTTTTGGGATCCAGAACCAACAGAAAACATAATCAAAATAGAAATAACCCTTACAGGGGTGTCCGAATCAGATAACATAATATCAAAGATCTTAACAAATCACAAATTTTAATAGCACACAGTCAGTTCAAAAACAGTAACCCTCACAGGGGTTCACAAATACTGATAAGTGAAATGATGTGCCAGATTGGCAGACCCTCACCTCTGTGATCTCAGAAGTGCTACCACAGTCAGCAGCCTATTGGTTCGGGGGACCCACTTCGTCGTTACCTAACCAAAAAGGTAATATTTATAATCAAAATTTATACTTAATCCTGTTAATCATAATTATACCATTAATAATCTAGAATCACTAATTTATCAATTAATACGGTATCTCATTCTTATTTCAAGGTCATTGTCATAATCCTTACATAATCAATTCCTAATCAAATGCCATTTAATCTTATAATATAATCCTTAATACTTTTTAAATCCAAGTTTTGGCATTTCATAAGTTTGGGTCCACTTATTCCATACTCCTTGCATAGGGATCAACATATGTATATATAAACACATCATCTCTTCCCAAATTCCTATTCTTGGCAAGGTAAAATGCTAAATTAGGAAAGGTACAACACATGCAACATATATATATATTAAAGGTAGCATTAAAACCAAATGCCAAAGCTTGCTACCGGAGTATCAAAACCACAAACCGATTGCATGGTTGCGACCACCATGTCGAGGAGGTGAAACTAGTCTAAGGTTGCCAGAGCACTGCCATTTGTCATTGCCGAAAAATTATGAAATCACCGTCGTTCTTCTCCTTTCAACGAGAGCTTTCCTATGCCGCTATCGGTTTAACATTTCGAGGCCTGTAGCCACCAGAAACAAGCTCAACAGCCCAAAATTTTCCTTCCTCCGTCGTGCTCCGATCTCCGTCCACAGTCACCGCCGCCATGTAAAATTCACATGCAACCACGTAATCTGCTTCTCCTCGCCAAGATCTACCCGAAACACCCCTCAACTGTCCAAGCCATCGCCGAAAAACTTAAACCCACTTGCCCGTTCTTCGGTCCCTCAACTTTCACGGTGGCTCGCCGGTTTCCAACCGTGCATGGGTGGAGAAAGGTGGTTAGAGGGTGGAGGAGAGTTGTTTGAGGGTGTTGGTTTGGTGGTTGGTGGTCGCTGGTGAGTGGGTCGCCGATGGTGAGTTCACGGTTGGAGAAGGAAAGAAAGAAAGAAGAAGAAAGAAGAAAGGAAAAGTGAAGAAAAATCCTGCTGCTTGATTTCTTAAAAAATCAAAATTTCCCATATTGCAATTTAGTCCTTGAATTTAATCACTCCTCAATTGAGTCCATGAAGTCCCAAAAATTTCTCCTAAGCCCCTGTTGACTAGTTTTCTTCTATGCACACCCCCTTCAGTCAAGAAAATAATCAATTTAATCCTGTAAAATTTTGATCTAACCCCAAAACTTCTAAAATCTTGCAATTGAGTCCTTTTATATTTATTTTTCGGGCCTTAAAATCCGACCAATAATTCTCTTAATTTCTAAATTCTTATTTCTGAAAATATTGAATTTCAGGGGTGTTACATTCATAGTTCAATTTATCAAAATCTTCAAAATTTAATTATTTTTACTATAATATTTTTTAGATATGTAAAACATTTTTAGATTAAACTATATTTATAATATAACAAATAATTTAATCTGAAGAATATTTTAAATATGAAAAGTTGCTTCCTGCAACAACTATAAACTCTGAAGTTTATTTTTATATTATTAATTTAAATCATTTTAGGTTTTTAGTTATATAATAGAGAATTTATTTTCAATTATTTGAAAAAAGTTCTATTATATGGGACACATATAGTTGATATAATTAAAAATTTTCAAAAGCTTGATAAATGACTTTTTAAATAGCAAATAATATCAATTTATATATTTAATTAAATAATTTTATAACTATATCACCTACTTTGTTTGAATATTTTTGCTTAAATAATTCATGAAAAGATATTTTTACATGAATTAATGATGTCATATCAAAAAAGCTTGATTGAAAGTAAGTATTCATTTAATTATTTGTACATATTTATATAGTTATAAAAGCAACTTCTCTATGAGGGAGTGATACTTTATTTTGAATTTAATATTAAAAATTTACTTATTATTTTATTCATGTACAGAATATATATTATTTGATAATTCTAAAAATAATAAAATAACTATATAGTAATAAATATAAATAAATTTTACTTATCATAGTTATATAAAATATTAAGAGACATTTTACTTTATAAAAATTGCATGTTACAAACCATGTACTGAATTAGTTATCAAATAATAACCTAATGTAAGTTATTTTCATGGATAAAGTATAAAAATATTTACATATTTACTCTAACAAAATAACATTTAAAAATGTCAAATATCATGAAAATTATAATTATTACTTCCACATCATTAAGAAATCATATAAAAAAAACTTTACATTTTAAAAAATTTATTTGCTTGCTTATCATATCAAAATATGTATGTATAAATATATATATCTAAATTAAAAAGCATATTTAGTTAAATATTCTATTCTACTATTATTTTCTTAATTCATTCATTTATTTTTTTAAATTTTATCGTTTAAATTTTTTTGTATAATCTATAAACTTAAAGTTAGCAATTCTTCATATTCCACAACTTATTTAAGTACAAATTATTTTTAAACATAATATTAATAAATTAAAATATTCATATTATTTTATTTAATTAGTAATAGATTTTGTTTCTTTAAATATTAAAAATAATAACAATTAATTTTTAATCACATGAAGTAAAATAAATATTATTATAAAATAAATTATTTTAATATTACAATTCTTTTCCATGCATTGCATTGAGCACATGCTAATATATATATGTGTGTGTGTGTGTGTGTGTGTGTGTGATGAATTCATAGGTATCGTCGGATTGTAAATGAGACGGATTTTTATTACTAAATTCATAGTCCAACCTAAAAGTGCGATTCTAGTATTAATAAGTTGTCATTAATATTTGAAAAAGTTAAAACCGGCAGCTTCGGGGCTGTCAATTCGATTTAAGTGAGTGGATCCTAATCTCTTTATTTTGTAATGGAAATCATCGGCAAATTCATCAGTGAAGGATTTTTCTTTTTTTCTTTTTTCTAGTGTTTTTTTTTCCTTCTCTTCCTCCAATTTTTTATTAATACAAGTTAATATCCGTTCCACCCGAAAAACCAGCCTTAGAAAAAGCAAAAAAAAAAAAAAAAGGACACTTATATAACTTCTGAAAAATTGAATCCAACGAATTTTTAAGTACTAGCGACGATTTCTAATCCTACATGATAACTCAATACAAATCAATATAAAATTATTGAATTTAGATTTAGACATATTAAATTTGATTGAAATAAGATTGACTTGAAATCCAACTCAAAAAATTTGGATGGATATAAATTGGATAATGGATTGATGGTCCAACCCAGAATTACTTTTTAAATGATTCATCAACTTAACCCACATAACATAAAAAGACAAATAAATTTTGAAATGCCTCATTTTGCTACCTAATTGCTTCATAAAACTGAAGATGCCCTAAAAATAATTTAAAATGTTATAAAAATAAGGTTAAACATCCACTTAACAAATGAATGAAAAAGTATTTGATTAAATTTATTTAAAGAAATTTTTACATTTTATAAGATATTTTTAAATTTATAAACTATTAGATTTTATTTAAATAAAGTTATTAAAGTATTTGAATAAAATAAAATTTTAAAATTTATAAGTTATTAGCAATGGCATTAATTTTATAAATAAAATAGTTAAAATTAAGGAACTTATTGAAAATTTGAAAATAAGTTAGGGTTTTTTTTATTTTTTTAAAAAAAAATTATAAAGTTCTAACATTTTATTTTAAAATCTTATAAACTCTTTTTTAAAAAAAATATTATTAAACACTTTTCAGATCTTATAAAATATTTTGAAAAATTTATAAACTCATCCAAATATATCATTTGAAAATTATCTCTGTCGGTGGAGATGAAGAATGCAATTATTTTAGGGGTAGAGATGAAGAATGTAGGTATGCCATTTTAAGAATTCTGTTTAAAATTTAACATAATTCATCAAAATATAACTTCTTATTTACCTCAGTCTATAGGTCATTGATGAACACAAGTATTATACTCTTAACATGACATTGAACCCTATGTTAGCTTCTAGATATACTTTACCGAGGATTTTTTCTTGGAAGGTGGATTCTTTTGAATAATCACACAAAGTACGTAGAAATCAAAAGATAAATATCTTAAAGTATGAGTATATATATTTTATTAACATATCTACGTTTAGACTAATTAAACTAAGGCCGAGAACTGCTGATTGCATATATATTCACTTTATATGCCTAAAACGGTCCTGCATATTAGTTCTTCAAGAGCAAATCAATAATTCATAATAATTAAATAAAGAAATGTTTTTTTATTTTTTTAAATATCTTTCATTATAAAGAAAAGAAGATAATTCTCTTGAAAGAACTTATAAATTTGTAAATAGTACTCATCAAGTTGAAGCTGATGGAGAACCACGAAGTACTAAGAGGACAAAAACAATTAAAACTTTTGGTTTGAATTTTCTAACTTATAAATTAGAAACTAAATCCAGAATAACTAATGAATCATTGTTTAGTCCAGAAGCTCCATTCTAGAACAAAACGAAATAGAGTCCACGAAGAGAAATTATTTATTTTTTCATATATTAGATGGTAGTTTATTTTTATTTATTTATTTTGGTAGCTTCATCTTAATTCCCTTTTTAGTTCTTTAAATTATTGTAACTTCAATTTATCTTTCATTCTTCATATAATTTGAGACACATTTATTTAGTTTGTTCTCAATTTATTCATTCATAGTACCGAGCCAAGATCCTATAATTCTCTTTCTTGGTCTTACATCTTTGTTTTTTTTTTTTTTTTTTTCATTCCATCGATTTGAGAAAATATGGATGAAACTTCACCAACTCAAGAGAGTTGGATATCAGATTTGAGGTCCTCAACTTATGGAGATCCATTGTTGCTGCAAAACTTTGATAATCCTGGTAAGATATTAGTATTTATGGTAAGATATTAGTATCTACGTTACTTAGAGTTAATAATTACCTTCAGTGAAGTTGATTGATGAAAATTGCTCTGAGAGTAAAGGATAAGGTAGGATTTGTCACTGAAAAATGCAAAATTCCTTGTGCGAATATACCAAAATATGAACAATAGTGCAAGGTTGATTCCATGGTGACTCCTAGGTTGCTTAACTCCATCTCAAAGAAGATTGTTGGAGCTTCATATATACTTCATTTGCACAAGAACTTTGGAATGATCTAGAAGAGCAGTTTGGTGATTGCAATGGTCTACAACTATATTAATTACAAAGAGAGTGATATGGGACGGCCCAACAACACTTGACAAGGATAGAAATATGGTGTATGACGGCCCAATTAGCAATAGGCCCAACTTATCGACCGTCACTCGACCTCAGGAGCCTTACCCATCATAATGAGTACCAACGTACCAAATTATGGTCGACCATAACTAGGATACGCAGTCCCTCATCCAACCATGGAGGTTTAACCACGATGAGGTTACATCTTGTTGACTAGAGCCTGAGAAGGTATCTTGCAGAAGTATTCACCTTGACTAGAGAGCTTGAGCCAAGACGACAGCCTCTTAGCTGTATTAAATGCTCCACAAGGTGGTGTGCCTCCGAATTAATAGCACATGCCACCATAGTACTATCTTTTCTCAGCAGCGCCAGGCTAGTACGCCCCACCAGCGTACCACCATGCCCTAGGCTGCACCACCTAGAATAGTACATGGCAGGAGAAGACTTCAAAGCCTTCAGATAAAGACAAGAGCTATTCCTGCTCAACAAAGGCATTGAAGTCATATCAACCCCACTGAAAAAGCTATAAATACTTCATTGCGAACCCTCAGCAAGGTATGCCATTCATCACTGTAAAGCCTTCACTCTGCTACTCTATGTTCTAGTTGATATATACTAACTTGAGCGTCGGAGTGCCTGCCTTCAGCTAGCCTGACTTTTGTTGTCAATCACAGGACTCGACCCCGTTACACCAAAAGCAATCTTCTCGACCTCCACTAGGTCGATTATATTGGATTTTAGCCTAATACACTCATTAAACGGTTTTTGCCTTCATCATTTAGTGCTGTCTATGGAAAGCTTGAGTCTGCAATTGAAAAAAAATGGTGAATACTAGGTTAGCCTTTTTTCAAAGGGAGGAGAACAGAAGACCCCCAACACATCCTCCTCGACCCCAATAAGAACTTGAAGTGGCAGGACCTAGAGCCTAGCCAGAACAAGTGGTCACCTTGACTATGCCTCAACTCATGCAACTCATAAGTGAATAGATATTTGCTTAATTTTTTGCTCAACTATCAGTTGCCCTCAATCGACACAACACTCAGCCCGGGCCAACTGCTAGCGCTAATCCCCAACCCACTCAGTGCAAGGAGAGGCCCCCTAGAGAACATAGAGGTCGATCGAAGGCCAGACGACCACCCATCCGACGCGAAGATAGTCCCGGGTGATTTCTAAGAGAAAAAGTCCGACAAAACTCCCATGAAGAAGTCGCAGACTCCATCAACCATGGTGTTCGACCCCTTCAAGCCCCGTAGCACGATAGGGTTGAGAGCGTGAGACAACAGATGAACAAAAAACTTACTTAGCCCAATCGAGAAGAATGGGAGAAAGTGTCCTACCAAGTACAATAGTTGAACAAGTAGCTAGAGAAAATCTCGAAAAGAAATTCTGAGAGGAATGCCCACCATGACGGAGCCCATAGGTTCCACCTAGAGCGGGAATTACCATTTGTACAAGATATCATCGATGAGTACATCGTTGTTGATGCCAAGGTCCCTATATGACTGCCTAGATATGATGGTTCATCGAACCCGAACGAACACCTGCTATAGTTTGAGCATATGATGCAACTCCATGGGCACAACGAGTATATGCATGCTAAGATATTGGTCACCACCTTTCAGGTGATCACACTCGGTTGGTCTGTGAAACTGGAGCTGGCGTCGATCTACTCATTTGACCAGTTGTGCGAAAAGTTCCTCCATCAATTCACTAGTTGAAGGAAGGCGAAGCTCCCTCATACTAATTTGCACATGGTGAAGCAGAAAGAGAAAGACTCCCTCCGCAACTTCTTTACCAGATTCAACACAAAAATTCTGAAGATTGATAGCCCGCAGATTGAGTTTTTGATCGACGTACTTTTCTTGGGCCTTCGCCATAAAGAATGTACCAATGCTTTGGTCAGGGAGAGGCTGAGGACAATGGAAGAGCTACTCGACCTCGTTGAGAGGTACATGATGCAAGAGGATATGAATAGGTTGAAATATGGCAACCCTTAGGCCGACAAAAAGAAGGTGAAGGAGAAAGATGACTGACAACACAAAGATGGCCATCGATCTCTGATAAATATTTCCACAATTACATACCCCTCGACACCGCCAGGAAGGAGGTTTTATTCGCATCCAACATGACAACCTCCTTAAAAAACCTAGAAAGCTAACTGTGACAGAGGTCATGAGAAGATCTAAGAAATATTGCTACTTCTATAGTTAGAAGGGCCGCGACATAGAGGACTGCTTCAATCTTCATGATGAGATTGAGAGGCTCATTCGACAAGGCAACTTGAAAAAGTTTGTCGATGAGTAAGCAATTGAGGAAGTGGGCAAAACTGACCAGACTCCCCATAAAGAAAGGTCAGCTAGCTTAAGAAAGGAAGACAAAGGAAAAAAATAGCCCACGATCTCCGCTTACCCATCAGAGGAGTAATCGACACCATCGCATGAGGCCTGATGGGGGAGGACTTGAAATCAGCTGGAAGGTAGCACCAACGAAGACTAGAATTGATCAAATCCTCCTCGATCGAAACAGTCTTCCATCTGTCAACTAATGCAGAGCTAATTTCCTTCTCTGACACTAATCTCTCCTACATCGAAACTCATGGGCCGACAGCAAGCTGGATTGCGCTTTGGTGGTATCTATTGAAATTGCAAACTTTGAGGTCAAGAAAGAGCTAGTCGATAATGGGAGCTCAGTAAGCATTATTTTCCTGTCCACTTTGAAGAGAATAAACATAGGCAAGCTAAAATTTGAGCCCGTTCGCACCCTACTGGTCAAATTTGGGGGACCAAAATCATCCCCGAAGGATCCATTAATATGTCCACATCTTTTGGAGAGGCTCCTCGGTGTAGAACTCTGATGGTTAACTACCTGGTCATCGATGCACCCTTTGCCTACAATGCTATCATAGAGTGACCAGCATTGAACAACTTCCATGCTATTGTCTCGACCTACCATGTGAAGGTCGAATTCCCAACAACTGCTGGGACTGGCAAACTCCTTTGCAGTTTGCAATATGAAAGAGGTTTGGAGATGCTACACAATTTCCCTCGGGGGATGTGCAAGAAAGCTGGAAGAGGGACAGTTGAGCAAGAAAAGTCCTTTGCAATAGTGGAACCCAATGAGGGATAGTCGAGCAAGAAACAAAAGCTAGAGGAGATCAGGGTAGACCTTGTTGGCGAATTTAAAATAATTGAACTAGAGCCAGAAACCCTAACAAGACTACCAGGATTAGAACAGATATTAATAGCAGCATAGAGTGTCTCATGGTCAATTTTCTCCAAAGAAATATTGATGTTATTGCTTGGAAGGCCTTTGACCTTTAGAGAATCAACCCCAGCGTCGTTGTCCACCGTTTGAAAGTAGACCCCTCATACAAGCCAGTGAAATAGAAGACTAGGACCTTCAATGCGAAAAGGTGACAAATCATCGAATAGGAGGTCAATAAGTTTTTAGAGGTAGGATACATTATAGAAATTCAATACCCAAGTTGGCTTTGAAATGTAGTCTTTATCCCTAAAGATGAGGAAAAATGACGCATGTGTAATGATTTTACTAATTTAAATAAAGCTTGCCCTAAAGATCCTTACCCCCTACCTCATATAGATTTTGCTAGTCAATTCTACTACTGGTTGTGACTTATTGAGCATGATGGATGCATTCCAAGGCAATTACCAAATCTTCATGGCACCCGAGGATAGGGATAAGACATCTTTTGTAATCCCTAATGAGGTGTATTATTTTCTGGTCATGCCCTTCAACCTCAAAAATGTAAGTGCAACTTATCGAAGACTAGTAAACTTTATGTTAAAAAATGAGATTGAAAAATCTATGGAGGTTTATGTTCACGGCATGATAGTCATAACAGAAAAAGCAAAAAAATCACTTGATCGACCTCAATCATATATTTTCAATACTAAAAGCATTTGGAATGAAGCTCAACCCTAACAAGTGCACGTTCAGAGTGAGATGGGGCAAGTTCTTGGGATATATGGTCAGCCAGAGAGGTATCGAAGCAAACTTGCAAAAAATCTAGGCTATTTTGGACATTATGCCTCCTCGAATGGTCAGAGATGTTCAGCATCTAGTCGGCAGGATCATCGCACTGGGAAGGTTCATTACCTGATTAGTTGATAAGAGCTTGCCATTTTTCAAGATCCTAAGGAATGAAAGGAAATCAGGTTTTTCGTGGATCGAGCAGTGCAACCAAGCCTTGGTTGATTTGAAACACTACTTCTCGTCAGCACCAATGTTGGCCAAACTTGAGGTTGGAGAAGTTTTGCACATCTATCTAGTAGTCTCATCGGTATCTATCAGTTCAGTTTTGGTTTTGACCAGAAAAGGCACCCATCAACCTGTCTACTACTATAGCAAAGTATTGCAAGGTCCCGAGCACAACTACTTGTAGATCAAGAAATTCACCCTCGCCCTGGTTACAGTAGCTAGGAAATTACGGTCGTATTTCTAATCTTACTCTATCATAGTCTTGACAAATCAACCATTGAAATAAGTACTTTCCATGTTGGATACATTGGGAAGATTAACCAAGTGAGCAATCGAGCTGGGCGAATTCGACATCATATCTCAGCCCCGAACTACTATAAAGGCCTAAATTTTAGCCAACTTTGTCGCTAAGAGACTTGACCTGCCCGACCAAATCGACCACGACTCTATTATATAGACATCGTACATTGACGGTTTGACAACTTCCTTAGCTGGAGGAATTGGTGTGTCTCTATGGTCTCCACAAGCCGAGAGTATGACTTCGTGATCAAACTCAACTACTCTATAAAAAATAATGAGGCAAAGTATGAAGCACTCCTAGCTGGCATAAGGATGGCCATAGACAAAAAAGTCGAATAGCTGGCAACCATCACCGATTCCCAGCTAGTCATAGAGCAGGTCGATGGGAACTTTGAAGCTAAAGAATCTATGATGAGCAAGTACTTAGCCAAGGTAAAGAGGTTGCAGCAACAGTTCAAAAAATCCACCCTCAGCCAAGTTCCCCAATCAGAAAATGAGCAGGCCGACATGCTGTCCAATTTCACAAGCTCAATGAAAGGGACTAGAGACAGGACAATTATGTTTCTGGTCACCAACATGCCCACCATAGGTGCACTTAACAAGAACTTGGTGGGATAGATCGGAGAAGCACTTACCTCCTAGCAAGACGCAATAAAAGCCTATCTCAAAGAAGGTATAATTTTGAAGGACAAAAGCAAAGCACGTAGGTTCAGAGGCTATGTAGACAAGTTCACCCTTGATGAGCACGACAAACTTTATAGGAGGTCGATTTCTGGACCACCGTTTTAGTGTTTGACTCTAGAGCAACTTGCGAAGTCCTGCACGATGTCCATTCGGGTATCTACGATAATCATTCGGGAGGACGATCACTTGCACACAAGATCATAGATATAGGTATTTCTGGCTAAATTTACTCTGGGATGCAGTCGATTTTGCCAAGAAATGCCCCTCTTGCTAGGTCCACTCGAACATACCTCGCTAGCCTACAACGTCAACATACAGATTACATGGCTATTCGACTAGCGGGGGATCGACATAGTTGGTTCTTTTTTGAAAACAACAGGGTAAAGGAAATTTATGATTGTTGCCATCAAATACTTCACAAAGTGGGTCAAAGCAAAGGTAATCCCTAAGATAATTGATGCGGCCATCAAAAGTTTCATATGGAAGTACATCATCTACCATTACAGTCTGCCTAAAGTTTTAATATCAAATAATGGAAGACAATTCCAGAGCAGAAGTACAAGAAGTTGGTGTGAAAGCCTCGAAATTCGACAGCATTTCAGGCCAGTTGGAACACCACAAGCCAATGGCCAAATAGAAGTAACAAACAGGACTATCCTAGACCACCTCAAGGGTCGACTAGAAGGGACTAGCACGAGCTGGGCAGATAACTTCCTTAGAGTACTTTGGGTATACAGAACAACCCCTCGAATAGCCATTGGTCATAGCCCTTACAGTTTGGTTTATGAATCCAAAGTCTCGTTCCAATAAAACTCATACAACACACTGCTTTAGTGATCTATTACAACCCGATCAGGAATAGCTCCGAGAGAAAATTAGACCTAGAGACAATTGGCAAGCTCCATCAGCAAGCATACACATCCATGCAGAGATATCGGTCGAAGATGGCACAACACAACAACAAAAGAGTATGACCAAGAAGTTTCAAAGTAGGCGATTTTGTCCTTAAAAAGGTCAAAGTATCGAAGAATGTCAAGAAACTTAACCCGAAATGGGAGAGGCCATACTCGATGGTCAAGGTAGCCAAGCACAATGCATATCGACTCGCGGACATAAATGGCAATGAGCTTCCTCAACCATGGAATGCGGTTAATTTGAGAAAATTCTATGTGTAAAGAGACTCAAAGTCTCCATTGTACTATAGTATCTTTTCACATTAATAAAACTCCACACATTTTTGCAACTACCTATTTGCACTGCAAAATAAAGGTTTTTAACCCAAATTAACGAACGACTTGATCATTTAGAGTCAACCTCGTAGTCAAAGACTGTTTCAAACAGCAAAACAAAGGCTTCTAGCCCAAATTAATGAACGACTTCATCGTTCAAAGTGGACCCCCTAGTCGTTAAAACCGTCAATAATGGTTTTAAACTGCAAAACAAAGGCTTCTAGCCTAAATTGACAAACGAGTTGATCGTTCATAGTTGACCCCATACCAGACGATGTTTTCCAACTATGTGGCAAGGCACCAAAGCTAGAGCTAAAAATGATTTACTTATCTAGAGTCGACCCTGCAGTCGATCTCAAAGATGAAAAATAATAACACTTTAATTTCAAGCCCAAACTAACACATACAAAATTGATCACGTAGTCGAAAACAAACCTTCGAATACAAGTAAAACATGACAACAAAAACATTAAAACTCAAGCCAATCCAAAAGTCGACAACGAAGATGCACACAATATCTTACATTAGTTCTATTATCGCTACGCTAATCGATTCCAAAATGGAATGCGAACTTTTATTCCTTCATGGGTGATCATTTTAAATGATTTCTAACTGGAGATTGAGTTAATCATATTGTTGTTTGTAGGTGATAGACATCCGACAAGAATGGTAAGTGCTAAAACCAAAGTAAATTGAATGCAAATTGACACAAAGAAAATGTCATCTATTATACTTCAATATTCGATTACAAAAGCTGAAAATGACATTAATAGCAACCGCCTCATAGGACGACTAGAAATATGCAAAAGAAAAGTGCAAAAGTATAACGAGCTGAAAGCTCAGCTAGACCCAGCACCCTCAGCTTACGCAGCTCACGTACCATCATCGATCACCTAATTGAGCTCATCAGTGGAGGGAATGAAGACAATCGTAGGACCTTCAACTTTCTTCTTGGGCACTGCAACGGGGGATGGTAGGATTTTAGGGGGTGGTCGAGAAGGGTCGAGCCTATCTCATCAATGAAGAATGCAATCGGTAGAGGAGATAGCACATCGGTCAAGTTGACCTTGCCATCCCGGATGTCGAAGGCAAAGTCATTCGCGAAGGAAAACTATTTCATTACCTCTACGATCTTCTTTTGGTAACCAGCTATGGGCTTGAGCATAGGTGCACTAGCAGTTTCCTCCTTGGGTACACCCTCATCGAGGTCAAGATACATTGCAAGCTCACGATCAGCATCGGGTTAAGGCATTCCTTATCTTCTGGGCAAAACTGATAGCCCAGGTATTCGAGCATCTTGACTGTCTTCTCGAAGGCCTCTTTCACATCATTAAGGGAGAAGACGACACTAGCATCCTAGAATGCCAAACACAGTATGCACTGCTGCACAGCCTCTCGTTGCACTAGCAGCAACTTCTAAAAAAGCTTATCTCGAGCATAATGCATCGCCGCGCTGTCCCCCTGGTTCTGACCAGACTCATAGCCCTATTGCGCATCCAGCTTAGCCTTCAATAGTAGCTTATCAATTTTTCTCTTCATTGACACCGCAAGCAGGAGCTGCGAATCTTTCAGCTTGAGTTGCTTGTCTTTCTCCTTGAGCTGCTCGTCCAGCTATTCATTCCTCACTTATGCCGACTTAAGGCGAGCCTTTAATGTTTTGGCATCTCTTTAGCCCTCTTAGGGCTAGTCGTGGTCCACAAGCACCAGCTTTGACCTTCTGTGAAAATGGTAGCCTAGCTAGCTAACCTGCAAAGAAAACAAGCTCACTCGATCAAAATAAAAATAAACAAAAGCGGAACAAAGTGCTCAACAAGCGATTTAAATTTGACTAAACACTTACCATATTGGAGTGATATGCTAGAGCCCTAAGCATCCCATCCTGGTTGAACTCCATGACCTTTTTCTGGTCTAATGTGAATGGACCAGCTATTGTCACTTTGAGGGACGCAACCCCACTCGACCATGCTGTAAGCATCGACAAGCAATTATAAACAGCCATAGCACCATCAGTGCTAAACTGGGGTGAGGGCAGCTTAGGCAACTTGAATATAAGGTCCTCATCTCGCTGCCTAAAAAGGGCGTAACTAGTGGGCTATTTTGGGGCTCTCGATTTGCCCTTGCCTTTGTCAGTAGCAAACTTCTTTTGAGCATGGACCCTTTGCTTGACCGCCAACCTTTTTTGTTAAGGTGATGGGCTGAGAGCCCCAGTACCTAGTCGCCCTGGTGAAGCTGCTGCTCGAGTTGAAGGAGTAGCTAACGCAGGCCGTTCGTCTTGTGGCAGAGTGATGACCTAAGCTTCCCAGCGAGCCACTGTATTCTCACAGTGTTGTTGATTTTTCTGTGCGTGCGCCAAACCCGGTGCTCATGTCTGGTTCATGATCTCTTCTCGATCTGCGCGATAATGAAAGAAGATAAGTTAACTTTGACCAAAAATATGATATCAATCAATAAAAAGGCTAATGCAGTCTACCTAGTGAAGCATCGACTAGTAAATCTAACCGAGTAGGCAACGAGCCTGCAAACACAAGATTTTTCTCCTTGATATACCCTAAGGCTTCCATCTGATCAAACTGAACTAAATTATGGACGAAGGTATTTAGCTCGGTCAGGTTACATTACTGGGCATCTTGACGTGCTCCCTCCACCACCCATTAAGAATATTGAAACCCTAGGCATAAAAGTAATATTTTTTACACTCCTGCCCATGGGATGACAAGGGGGTCACCAAAAACTTTCGTTGGGGACGAGCTGTTAAATAATAAAAGTCTGACTCATTGGTACTGCCCAACTTTTATGACATAGCTAGATGGAAGAGATTAGAGAAGTTAGCGAAGAAAGTAGGTTGGTCGTATATATGCATTAGAACAACAAAGTTGTACAAAGTCAAAAAATAATTGGGAAGAAGCTAGGTCATACAGACTTCCAGACCTGTCAGCAGGTCGACCATAGACTGGGCAAGGGGAAACCTAAGCCCACACCTAAAAGCCTCTTTGAATACAGTTATACATATAGCAGGTGGCTGATGCATCCTATCAGTAAGACTTAAAATGATTAACTCGTACTCCGGACAAACATGATATAGCTCTCTAACAAGTGAGAGCTCGGTAAAAGTAATTTTGGAAACGACTCACTATAGTAGTCGGGAGTGAATAACCAACCACGGGACACAGATGGCTAGCTCGGCCCAGCTTCGCCGCCAGTGGCTACATGGCTGTCGCTCGAGTTGTTGGAGCTTGAACTATTGCTGGAAGAACTATCAAACTCATCAGTAGAGTCATCTCCTCCACCGATGAAATCATAATCCGACCTTATGGCTTCATTGTCACTACCTTGGTTACCTCATCTTCGAACACCCCTAGCAACATAGAGATTCAACAAAATAATGATTTGCTTGAAAGAATTTTTAAAACTTATGTAGTGTGGAAGTCTAAACCAGGGCATAATCGAATATAAATATAGAGTAATTGGCTGAATTGATCTAACGGAAGGCTGTAAATGTAAAAATAGAAATTTTCGTTGCTCCTATTTATAGGCCTTTGTGCGCGGCAACCGAAATAACTGCAATAATTACCCTACTATCACTTGATGCTTCACGTGACCCAATGTAACAGACACATTTAATGCGCTGGAACCCTAGTTGATTATTGAAACTTTAGTTGACCCAGTTCTTTCAGAATAACGACTCCCTATTCCTTCTTGTCAATCCTCTCAATTAGGACTCGAAAGTGAGGGGACTTATAATATGGGATGGCCCAATAAGCTCAGCTTAGCAACGCTTAATGAGGATAGAAATATGGTGTTTGACAGCTCAATTACCAATAGGCCTAACCTATTGACCGTCACTCAACCTCAAGAGCCTTACCCATTGTAGCGAGTACCGACGTCTGCCTCTCGACCAAATCATGGTCGACCATAACCAGGATACGCAGTCCCTCATCCGACCATAAAGGTTTAACCACGATGAGGTTACATCTTATCAACTAGAGCCAAAGAAGGTATCTTGCAGAAGTATTCACCTCAACTAGGAAAGTTGAGCCAAGACAACAGCCTTTCAGCCGCATTGAATGATCCACCAGGCAATGTGTCCCCGCATTAATGGAGCATGCCACCATAGTACTACCTTTTATCAGCAGTGCTAGGCTAGGCTAGTACGCGCCACCAGTGTACCACTATGCCCTAGGCTGCGCCACATGGACTAGTACATAAGTAGGAGAAGACTTCAAGGCCCTCAAATAAGGACAAGAGCCATTCCTACTTAACAAGGGCATTGAAGTCATATCGACCTCACTGAGAAAGCTATAAATGCCCTATTACTAACCTTTAGCAAGGTATGCCATTCATCACTCTAAAGCCCTCACTCTATTGCTCTGTCTTCTAGTCGATATATACTGACTTGAACGTCGGAGTGCCTTAGCCAAGGGTACCTCGGTTAGCCTGACATTTGCTGTTGATCGCAGGACTTGACCCTGTTACATCGAAAGTAATCTCCTCGACCTCCACCAGGTCGATTATATTAGATTTCAGCTTAATACACTCATTAAACAATTTTTATCCTCATCAGAGAGATTAATGCAATTTCTTAAGGTAATCAATCTATGGCTCTTTATCATGTGAAATTAAAGTGCTTGTGGGATGAACTAAAATTTTTTATGCCATTACTTAAGTGTAATTGTGGAGGAGCAAAGGATATGGCTAAAATAATTTCTTTAAATCTGTTAATGCAGTTCTTAATGGGACTTCATGACACTTTTGATCATGTCAAAATTCAAAGTTTATGATTGATCCACTACCAAGAATTAATAGAGCCTATTCTATAGTTTTGAGTGTTAATCAACAAAGATTGGTGCATCTTAATATTGGAGAAAATATTGAGAATAATGCTATGAATGTGAAAAGTGGAAACTTAAACTAATCTCAACTAAAGTGAGGTGGAAAAGATTCTAAAAAGAAAAATAATTACAGAAAGAGGATAGGCAATCTGATCATTTTAATGCAGATACACATACAAAGGACACATGTTTCAAGTTGAATGATTATCTGGATTGGTATAAAAGAGCACAAACAACATAAAGGTGGAGGTAAAGGGACTAGTAACAATTCATATGCTAATATAGTAATCCTTTAGAGGTTGATATTCAATTGATGGGGAAAAGTAAAATTGCAAAAATAATACAACAAGAACTTTTCAAACTTCTGAAAGGTAAATAGGTCATCAATGAAAGATTTTTGAACTTTGCTCAAGCTGTTGATTTTGCAGGTACGATAGATTATCTTGTTTTTGGCTTTATGCAAATATAAGGAGTGGTTATTGGATCAATGACACAGGGGCCTCAAACTACATCTATGCCAACATTGCTTTATTTGATAACCCCTGATATGGGTGTTAGTATCGAGCCCAATCCTATCAACCCAACTTTGAAGCTCAGGCCTAAAATCGCAAAAATCAAGCAGAGCTTCACTAAAAAGGTCTACCTCAAATAGGGTCAGTTAACTATAAAACAACCCTAAGCTCATTGTCTCCATGACCAGAAGTCTTGTTGACCATACGAGGTTGACGAGCGAAGCTAGTTAAGTTATGTCCGGGCCACAACTGCATTAATTACAATACTGCCATCAATCACTTCTGTCTTTAATGATGCCGAACTACCACCCTGTCTGCATTAATGAATCTATCAACCGGTTACCTCTATATTAATTATGGGAAGGGCACTCTTTGTTTTTGGCTAATGAAAAACATGGTGGCCAGCTAATTTTAAAATGACACTCAAAGCCCATATGTGAAGAAAAGGGACTTCACTATGTAGTAGGGAGTATATGTTTATTTCGATCTCATTATCTCTCTAAGGCACCATACATTATAAATACATTCATAGGTTCATATGTATGCTTTTCAATCCTTTCTAAGCCCTCACTATAACTATTTGCTCCAGTCGATTTATCATTGACTTAAGTATTGGAGGGCTTTAGTAAGGGCCTACTCAGCTAGCTTGATGTTTGTTCCCTGGTTGCAGGTCGCTAGCTCACCAAACCCATCTCACAAAAAATATCATTATCATTTGACGCTGTCTGTGCGATATTGAGCTTGCAACTAAGAAAATGGCGAATACTAGCTGTGCCATGTCAAAAAGGCAGAGTGAAATAAGATCATCACCTCTGCCACCACCACTACCTTAACAGCCACCAAAATATGTAGATTTAATCTCACAACTAGACCAGGTGGCAACATTAACCATTCCACAACTTGTGCCAATAATAAGTGATCAAATTTTTGCCTAGTTATTAGCGCAAATTTTGGCAGCATTGCTCAGGCAAAATAATTAGACCGCACTCATGGCTAGTGCCACCTTTCACCTATCAAGGCATGAAGAAAGACACCCGCATGAAGATGGAGCCCCACGTGAAGAGAGAAGGTGAGAGGAGGTATGTCTTCGGACCAACCGGCATGAGGTTAACCTAGGACGATTCCCCTGCGAAAGACCTTGCCATCATCCCCAAGAAGAAGTGGTAAATTCAGTTGAACATCTCTCTCAATCCTATCAAGCCCAGTAGCACAAAAGGGTCGAGCGCCTAGCCCCAGCCCAATTGGAATCTATCCCAGGAAGGTCACAAAGAGTAGGAAGAGGTTTCAAACTAAGTCCAGCAGTTGAATAGGTGACTAGAAGAAATTTTGAACCAAAATTCTGCCAGGAACTTGCCCTCAGCTTCGTCGGGAGAGAGAATCACTATTTATTTAGGAGATAATCGAAAAGCGCATAGCGATGGATGCAAAAATCCCGACTAGCCTACCCAAATATGATGAATCCATTGATCCAAATGAGCATCTTTTGTAGTTTGGGCATATGATGTAACTCTATAGACATAATAACCACATCCACACCAAGATATTAGAGACCACATTCCAAGAAGTAGCTCTTGATTGGTTTGTTAAATTGGAACCAGCCTCAATATTCTCCTATGATCAGTTATGTGACAAGTTTTTGCACTAATTTGCTAGTCGGAGAAAAGCCAAGCTCCCGCACACATACCTTTACACACTTAAGCAAAATAATAGAGAGTCCCTCAGAGATTTCTTTGCCCGATTCAAGACTAAAATGCTAAAAATAGATAACCCTAGATTGAATTTCTAATTGATATCTTCTTCCTTGAACTTAAGCACAATGAGTGTGCCAATGAATTCGTCAGGGTGAGATCGAGAATAATGGAAGTGTTATTCGACCTAGCAGAGCAATACATAACTTATGAGGACATAAACAAAGTGAAGTATGGGAGCCATGAGCATGAAAAGAAAAATACAAAGAAAAATATAAGGAAGATAAGCAGAAGAGAGATGGCAATAGGTCCCCCATCATGAGGTTCCACCATTACACCCTTTTCAACATAACAAGGAAGGATGTCTTTTTTGCAATTCAGAATGACAACCTCCTGAAAAATCCAGGAAGCTCAATGAAACAGCTGCCATGAAAAACTCTAAAAGTTATTGCCATTTCCACAAATAAAAAGGCCATGACACGGAAGATTGTTTCGAAATATATGATGAAATAGAGTGTCTCATTTGGCAAAGGTGCTTAAAGAAGTACATCGACCAAAGAGGTCAAAAAGCTAGCGATTAGAGGTCTAATTGACATGCTAGTTGGAGGCCCAATTGGAGGAAACTACAAGACAGCAAGAAAGCAAGTCTAGCGAAAACTAGAATCCATCTAAAACATGCCAGCAAGCTCTATTTATCAAGTTTCTACGAGTGCTGAACCTATTTTCTTCTTAGACTCTAATCTCACTCATATAAGAGAGCAAAGAGAGGACAACAAGTTGGATTGCATGTTGGTAGTCTCTATTGAAATCACAAACTTCAAGGTTAGAAAGATCCTGATCGATAATGGCAATTCAGCAAACATCATCTTTGTGTCGATCCTATGCAAGATAGACATAGGCTAGTTAAAATTTGAGCACGTGAGCACCCTACTTGTGAGTTTTGATGGTTCTAAAATTATTTTGATCGGATTCATAACATTATCCACATCATTCGGCACTGCACTAAAACAACAAACTTTGATGATCAGTTATCTGGTAGTCCATGCGCCATTTTTATATAATGCAACCATTGGGAGACCTATCCTTTATGACTTTAGGGCTATTGTATTGACTTACCACATGAAAGTCAAATTCCCCCCAAGTGTAGGAGTTGGAGAGTTGTTATACAATATAAAAGAAGCTTGACGCTGGTACACCATTTTAGTGGAAACGAATGACCAGAAAATTTGATTGAAACTAAAGCCCTGGGGGATATCCCAGTAATGGAACCCGAGGAGGAATAGGTGACCAAAAAGAGAATGCATGAAAAAATCAAAGTTGAGCTAGTGGAAGAATTTAAAACCATCGAGTTGGAACCTAGGAACCTCGAAAGACTACTAGGATTGACACTCATTTGAGTAGCAATATGTAATGCATGCTAGTCGATTTCCTCATAAAGAATGTTGATGTTTTTGCTTGGAATGTAGCTAATATCCAGGGAATCGACCTCTAGATCATCATCCACCACCTCAACATGGACCCTTCCTACAAGCCGGCCAAATAGAAGACTAGAATCTTTAATGTAGAAAGATGCCAGATCATTGAAGAAAAGGCAAAAAAACTCCTAGAAGCAGGATACATTGTAGAAATTCAATAACCTAGTTGGTTATGTAATGTAGTCCTTATACCTAAGAATGAGGGCAAATGAAAAATGTGTAATGATTTTACTGATTTGAATAAACTATGCCCTTAAGACCCTTACCCACTATCTCGAATAGATTTGTTAGTGGACTCAACTGTAGGTTACAACCTATTAAGCATGATGGACGCCTTCCATGGATACTATCAAATTTTCATGACCCCCGAAGATAGGGACGAGACCTCTTTTGTGGTCCCTAATGGTCTATACTATTTCTTAGTGATGCCATTCGACCTTAAAAATATAGGGGCAACTTACTAAAGATTTGTAAACTTTATGTTAAAAAATGAGATAGGTCGAACAATGGAGGTCTATGTGGATGACATGATGTTAAATCTGAAAAAAAAGACCAATTACTTGGCGAACCTCAACTACATATTCTCTATATTAAGGGCCTTTGGAATGAGCTCAATCCGAATAGGTGCATATTTAAAGTTAGAAAAGGCAAGTTCCTTGGGTACATAGTTAGCAAAAGGGGCATCGAAGCAAACCCACAAAAATTCAAGTAATCTAGGATATCTCACTGCCGAAAATAGTTAGGGAAATGCAAAGGCTAGTCGGAAAAATTATAGCCGTGGGTTAGTTCATTGCCCAACTTGTAGAGAAAAGTTTGTCATTTTTCAAGATTATCAGAATGCTTGGAAATTCTAGTGGATAGATGAATGTGATCATGCCCTGGTTGAGTTAAAGTAATACTTATCTACCCCTCCACTGCTAGCCAAGCTATCAGTCGGTGAGGTCTTGTATTTATATCGCACCATTTTGATAGCAACAATAAGTTCAGTCCTTGTGTTGATTGATCACAGCACACATCAATCGGTATACTATTCTAGTAAAGCTTTACAAGGTCCTAAACACAATTACCTTGAGATCGACAAATTAGCACTCACTTTAGTTACAACAGTAAGGAAACTGAGACCTTATTTTCAATCTCACTCCATAGTCGTTTTCACAAATCAACCCCTCAAGTAGGTTTTGTTAGAATCAGATACATCTAGCTGGTTGACCAAATGGGCTATCGAGTTAGGCAAATTCGATGTTAAGTACTAGCCTATAACAACTATCAAAGCCCAAGTACTAGCAGACTTCATGGCTAAGCATACCGTCCTCTCCGTAATAGTAGAGTAGCATCCATCTTTCTAGTCTCTACATATAGATAGGTCATCTACCATATCTGGAGGAGGAGCGGAAATCTTTTTACGTTTCCCCAAAGTAGAGGAGTATAGTTTTGCTATCAAACTCGATTTCTTAGTGACTAATAATGAAGCTGAATATGAAGCACTTATTGCCGGCATAAAAATAGCAAAAGACAGGGGAGTCAAATATCTGGTTGCCACCATAAATTCCCAATTAGTAGCCAAGCAGTTCGACAATAACTTTGAGGCCAAAGAAGCATCAATGTCCAAATACCTGACAGATGTCAAGAGGTCACAACGGTAATTCAAAAGGTTCACTCAGTAAGGTCCTAGATCGAAGAATGAGAAGGCAGATATATTCTCTAAATTTGCCAGCTCAACTTGAGGGACCAGGGAGAAAACCATTACATTTCTGGTGGCAAAGAAACCTACAATAAATGGAATCGACCGTTTAGGAGATAGAGAAGTCGCAACATAATTTGTCAGATGAGATCAAACAATAGAGGAGAAATGGTAAGTTACTAGAGGATAAGTCAGAGGCCATGAGATTGAAGAGTCGTTCAGCAAAGTTCGCTCTTGATGAGTTTGGACAATTGACAGGAGGTCCTTTTTTGCCCCCCCCATTGTAATGCTTGAAATCAGAGGAGGCTCGGGAAGTACTAAGAATGGCCAAGAATTACAACAAGTTTGTCTGACCAAAAACCTTTCAGGTTTGCAATTTTGTTCTCAAGAAGTGGAGACTACTGATTAGTTGATTCAGTATGCAACAAATTGCCCTGACCTTGAAATGCCATGAATTTGAAGAAATTCTATGTATAAATGAGATCTCATCTTCTCGAAATACTTATTATCTTTTAAAATCCTATCTTCTCAACATATTTATCATGCTTTGAGACCAAATGTTCTCCATGAACTAAAGATTTCATTATAAGATCCTTATTTCTCAAATGCTATGGTCATCTAACAATGACCAACCAATGATAAAAACCTACAAGGTCCAATCACGTCGCAATATGCGTCGACTAAATACCAAAAGTAAAAAGTTTAAAGCTAAAATGCAAAAAAGCTTAAAATAAAGCTGGTAGTAGAATAATATTTAACTCATTACATGCTAAAATAGAGCAAACGGTAGATATACCATTCAAAACGTAAATAGTTTAAAACATCCAAATAGATTTAAGAAAATTGTCCATCATTCATTCAAAATTACATAAGAAAAGTAAATTGTTGAAGTAGCATCAAGAAAGTAATAGAAGCAGCTCAACAATCGGCTTGGCCAAGCCCCTTTATGTGGGCGAGCAGCTGCAACAACCCTCGCCTCAGCTGCTACTTTATCGACAGCCTTATCATTGTCGATAGCGATGATTGGAGGTGGCCCCCGACTTCTTGCTCCTAGCCTATAGCAAAAGCACCAACCAAGCAGGAAGTACTAGCCTCGCCCTCAAGAAATTCCCGCTTAACGGGGGGCAAGTATGGCCAATTTGAACACCTTCGCCACCAGGGGAATGCTAGGGTATGGAATAGGCTTTGCGGCAGCAACAAGAGTATCTTCAGGGGTATCCTCAATGTAGTCTTCCAGGCACTCGTTCTTATACACATCAAAGTAAACCTTGTCCTTATCTTAGAACTGATAGCTAAGGAACTAAATCTATTTCATTGCCTTCTCAAAACCATCGTTAGCATCATCTATGCTGAAAACAACGCTGGCATTGAGGAAAGTGGAGGTCAAAATGAATTAGCATACTGCCTCATTCCAAATATTTTGCAGCATCTTAAAAACCTTAGCCCGGGCATATCAGCAACAAATTTCATAGCCCTTTGCACACCCTGCCCGGGCAATGTCTTTGACCTCGCCCTTGCTTTGTTTAATAGCTCACTAAGGTGGTTTTTTCCAGTAACTATCGCCACTAATTGTGTATCTTTCTCCTCGAGCTGTTTCCTTAACTACTCAATCCAGGATTCAAGCAAATCAACCTCAGTCTTTGAAAGCTCTGACTACTCTGTCTTTAGCTCCTCATACTTGCGTTGCCAGTTTGTATGATCAACTAACGGCAAGTGGAATCAGCAGTGCAAATTATACCTCTATTGCTCAACCTATAAGAAAGCATAGGAAGATTAACAACACATAAATCTAAATACTACAAAGAGTCAAACTAAAAAACCATTATAATGTTAGCATAGTAGCAAACGCCTTTAAGGCCTCTGTGGATTGCATATCCAGCATCATTTTTTGGTCCTTCAAACACACATCAGTTTTCAAAACATTCAAAGGGTTCACCCTAGTCGATTCTGCATCTATCATAAATGCGGTGTTGGCGACCCCAATCCTAGGCGCAAAGCGAAGTTCAGGAAAATCTGGCGGATCAAATAATTCCTTCTCTGTCAGCTATGGCTTTCTCTTTCTTTTCTTCACAATGGTTTTCATTTTGGAAAGTCATCTAGAAGACCCTCCGACCTCAGCCGCTTTCTTATTTTGACTGCGTTGTATGACTCACAATGTTAGGAGTGCTTTGTCGAGCGAGCAAGGCAGTCGTCGATGGCATATGCACGGACTTGACAACCAAAGATACGGTCTCTCGATGGGCATTAACAGCCTCCAGCCTCTTTGCAATCTCCGTTGCCTTGCCATGGTAAGTTGGCTCGCCTGGTTCATTGTTGATTGATCTACAGTAACAAAGATTAACAAGAAAAGAATTGATCAAACACATTGACATAAACAATAAATACAGGATAATAGAGCTCTCTCTACCTAAGTGGGCATGAGAAGGTAACCTCAATGAAGCGATCAACAACCCCGCCAATAACAAGTTTTTCTCCTCAATGAACCCAGCTGCCTCTATCATCCCAAATTCAATTAAGTCCCAGATAAAAGTATTGTGCCCAGTTAGATTCTCATTATTGGGTATTTCGACTCTATCTCTCTACCAACCTCGGGGGATGTTAAACCTTTCCCATCAAGAGCCTAAACAAAAAAGAGTATTTTCTTTCAATCTTGACCCTAAGAAAAAAAAAGGGTCACAAATTTTTTCCAACAAGAACGGGTAGTGTGGTAATATAATCTATACTCCTCAGAACTACTTGATCTTTGGGACATCGAGAAATGAAATAAGTTGCTAAAGCTGATAAAGGATGGAGGCTGGTCATATATCATCATCAAAATGCTAAAACTATACAGAATAGAGAAATAGTTCAGCAATAACTAGGTGATATAGACTCGGAGACCTATAAGTAGGTCGACTATGGGTTGTGTGATTGGAAACCTAAGATCGCACCTTAGGGCATCTTCAAAGACGGCAATGCAACTCTCTGGAGGCCTATCTATTATATCTTTCGACCTTTGCTTATCGCTTAATTAACTCGAACTCTGGAGGAATATAATATCCCTTCGACTCTAGATCATTCCAAGTGATCTTAGACATAATATCACTATAGTGCACGATTGTAAACAATCTTTCCCTAGATACTAAAGGTCGACTTGCATCCCTAAAAGGACTCACCCCACTAGTTTCAGGCTCGGATGAAGTAGTCTTCTCTTGGATCTGAACCCCCTTCTCACTACTAACCTCCCCACTTGAGCTACTAAAGTTATTCAACCTACTACTAGAAGAATCCTCAAAATATTCACTACCTTATCTGTCGAACCCATAGGCGATGGGGTTGCCCTAAAATCAGTTGACTCACCCTGTCTCCCTTAAAAACCCTAGTTATGCTAAAAACAAAATTGGTAACAAATGAATGCACGGAAGCAAGCTAAGAAAAGCAAAAAGGAACTTATGAAAAAGAGAACAAAATACCCCAACAAAAGATGGCCGAAAAAGACTTACAACAACCCTAAAAAATCAATGACACCCAAATGGAAAACTCAGAGCTTGACCTTACTATAACAGGGTAAAAGTGGGAAAAATACAGTCAATATGACTATTTATTAGCCTGCGGTAAGGTAATTCAACCGGTTAAAGTGATTAGGTGCTAACTATTTATGGTGTAATTGTCGGTAACCATTTTTAATTCCTCAAGGTAACAAATTGTGACTGCCCAATAATTGTCGCCATCAAAACCGTAGTTGAAATTCAAAAAGACAAGTCAAGGTAGAATTTAAATAATGAAGTTACTCATCACTCTAACCTTTTGCACGCTCGATTAAGACGAGGAGTGGGGGGGGAATCATGATATAGGTGATGGTATCGAGCCCAATCCTATATACCCAATATTCAAACCCAAGCCTAAAACTTCAAGTTGGACCAACCACAAAAAGCGAGTAGAGCTTCACTGAAAAGGTTAACCTCAAATGAGGTTAGTCGACTATAAAGTGACCCTCGGGCTCATGGTCTCCGTGACCAGAAATCCTCTTGACCATATGAGGTCGATAGGTGAAGCTAGTTAAGTTGCATTCGAGTCACAGCCGTATTAATTACAACATCTGCCACTAGTTACTTTCCCATTTAATGCCACCAAACAACCTCCTTATTCGTATTAATGACTCCATCAGCTGGTCTCCTCCACATTAATTATGATAAGGGCACTCCTTATTTCTGACAGGTCAAAAGCATGGTAGCCAGCTAACTCTAACATAATGCCCAAAACCCTTATCTAAAGAAAATGGACTTCACTATATGGTAGGTAGTATATGGTCATTTCAGGTTCGCATATATGGTTTTCACTCCCTTCTAAGCTCTCACTTTGCCCATTTGCCTCCATGTTGAGTTATCACTGACTTAAGTATCGGAGGCCTTAACCAAAGGCCAGTAGGCTAATCTGACATTTGTTCCCTAGTTGCTGGATTCAATCCAACTTCTATCTCTCTGGTCAAATGGCTCCTACTTCGCCAGCTCACCAAACTCATCCCGCAAAAAATATCATTATCAACCCCATTACTATTAAAACCAAAACAATCATTCACTTACCAAATAGTTTTATTAAATATGTAGAACACATTAGTAATATCACTTTGCATTATAATTTCCTTCTCAAAGATACATCACATGTACCAACTTTTAAACATAACCTACTCTAAGTGAATAAATTAACAAAGAATGCTTTTATTAAATGCATTTTTCATCTTAGTTTTTTTCTATTTTAGGACCTTAAAACTGATAGGGATCTTAGAAGTAGGAAAAGTAGTGGGAAATCTTTATATCCCTGGTCAAAGTTCTTTTCAATAAGAGAATCTTCATCAATTTTAATTTTTTGCAAGTAATAGTGTTTTTTCAAATAAATACTACTATAATGCAGTAAAACCCTTTTAGATCAACTGCATAAGTGACATCTTAGATTAAGAAACCTTTCTTTAAATGTAATTCACCATTTGCCTTTTTAAAGAATAAAGTTTGTATTGATTTACACGTGTGAAATTTCTCCTATGTTTAAACAAACCAGATTATGTTTTCCTGTGAGTCAAAGCAAAATAACTTTTTCTTTTGAATTAGTGCATACAAATATTTGGAGACCATACCATAATGCTTCTTTTTTAGGTGCTCATTATGTATTAAATATTGCTGATGATTATTCTAGATGCACTTGGACATATCTCATGAGATATAAAAGTCAAACTCCTTCCCTCATTTCATTTTTCATCCATATGATTGAAAATCATTTTCACAATACTATTAAAATTATTTGTACTGATAATGGTACATAATTTGTTAGTATTGCTTACCAATCTAATATGTCTTTAGCATGGCATATTGTACCAAAAGTCTTGTATTTACACTGCACAATAAAATGATATTGTAAAGCATAAGCATAGACATGTGTTACAAATAGCCAGAGGTATCATGTTTGAAGTATCTCTACCCATCAAATTCTTGTTGGAATCTATCTTGTATGTCACATATCTCATTAATCGTCTCCCAACACCTGCCCTTGATTGGAGAACTCCTTATGAAATGTTGTATTAAGAACTACCAAATTACAGTTCTTTGAGAGTATTTTGGTGTGTTTGCCTTGTGACTCAAGTTGAACCTAATAAAGATAAATTCCAACCTAGAGCTACTAAATATATTTTTCTTAGACATAGTCCTGACAAAAAGGGTTTTAAGGTTTTTGATTTTCTACTAATGAAATTCTTGTTTCTAGAGATGTCATATTTCATGAATCAGAATTTCCTTTTAAAAATGTTGTTGTTCCATCTACTTCTTCTACTATCCTACCTCTTCTTCTAGTTATTGCATATGACACTATCATTTAGTGTTTTCCTATCACTCTTCCCATAAAACCAAATCCTAATCCAACAAAAAAATCCTCTTCATCTTCTAACCTACCTATCATGCCTATCAGACATAGCACTAGAGAAACTAAAAGATCCACATGGTTATATAATTTTGTTTCTCATACCAATATTTCTCATTCTTCTACTTCTTTATCTACTTTCACATCTTTCCTTTGCACACCTAATGGTTACCCTTTCATACATCCATCAGATTTCTCTAACACAAATTTGTGTTTCTTTGCTAATTTGTCAATAATTCGTGAGCCTAAATTCCACAATCAAGCTAAGGGTGATCCTGGTTAGGTAAAAGCAATATAGGATGAATTAATTGCTTTAGAAAAAAACCATACTTGGGATTTGGTTCCATTGTCCAAAAACCACAAACCTATTGGTTGTAAATAGGTTAGTAGCCAAAGGCTACAATTTGAGGGGTTGATTATACTGAAAAACCTATTGCCAAGACATTTACTATTCAAATTCTTCTTGTTGTTGCTTCTGCCAATGCTAGGCCACTTCATTGACTAGACATCAATAATGTTTTTTTACATGGTAGCCTAGATGAGGAAGTGTATATGTGGCCTCCATAAAGGTATAATAAAGCCAAATCAAATCATGTATATAGGCTTAAAATGGTTTGAAGCAAGCTTCACATTAATGGAATCATGAATTGGCTGCAAAATTGATTCAATATGGTTTTCACCAGTAATCTACAGATAATTGCCTTATTGTTCTCTATAACTCTAATTAATTCATAGCAGTCAAACATTCTTAGGTTAACAATTTACAATCAAATATTTGGGGCATGCCTAATATTTTCTTGGTATAGAAATTGCTCAATCCTTATCTAGTACTTTTTTTAATTAAAAAAGGCATATTCCTGATCTCATTATTGATGCTGGTCTTACTATTACTAAACCAACTAATACTCCTTTGCTAAAAGGTTGTAAAGTTAGCATAGAATGGAGTACTTTGCTTGTTGATCCTCAACCTTAAGATAGATTTATTGTTTACCTTAGTTTCACAAAACCCGATATCACTTATGCTACTCAACATTTAAGTCAATATGTTTAGGCGCCTACAGAGCTCATTGATCTGTTGCTCTTCACATTCTTAGATATTTAAAGATTTGTCCAATTCCTGCTGGAATATAGTTCATTCTTCAAAAATATTGTCATGTAGATTGGGCATCTTGCTTGGATTGTAGAAGATCCTTAATTGGTTATTGTATCTTTATTGGTACCTCCTTAATTTCTTGGGAAACCAAAAAATAAAATATTGTTTCTAGATCATTTGCAAAAGCAAAAATGGAAACACTACTGCTTCTGTGGCTAAATTCAGTTTAATCCATCACTACCTATTCCTCTCTATTGCGACAACAAGGCTGCTCTTATCTTACTGCAAATTTGATTTTTCATGAGAGAACCAAACACTTACAAATTGATTGCCACCTTGTATGAGATAAGTACAAAGAAGGATTTATTCATCCTCAACATGTCTCACCCAAAGATCAATTGGCTGACACTTTTACCAAATTACTTTTCTTCCCCCCATCGTTTTGTGATCTTTCTTTCAAGTTGGGCTTCGTTGGCAGTCATCAAGCTCCAACTTAAGGGGGGTTGAAGAGAAATTATTTATTTTTTTATTATAATAGATAGTAGTTTTATTTAGTTTTATGTAGTTTTATTTATTTATTTTTAACTTCATCTTAACTCCCTTTGTAACTTCATTGTTAGTTCTTTAAAATGTTCTATGGTAACTTCAATTTATATAATGAAAATATATCTTGAATTCTTCATATAATTTGAGACACATTTATTTAGTTTATTCTCAATTTTTTTAGTTCATTTTGCTTGCTAGATCACATCCCCAGTAGTAAACATTTGAGCTATAAATGAACTTTCGAACAAAGTTGGTTCATCTCCAATGAGTCTATCTCCATGGATTATTTAACTAAAGACCTATTTAGAGACTAATTTTTTTGCTTGTTGAGGAGAATGGACTTGAAACCCACAAAGTAAAAATCCTCCTTGTGGTAATCCAACCTTAGAAATTCCAAGATTTTGATTTAATGAAATAACTAAGGAACAGTGAACCCTTACTCATTTATACAATAGACATGTATTACTATAATGTGAGGTTATCTATATAAGCGTAAATTGTGGCCAACCTCGGCATCATTTGATAATTATGAATTCAAAAGTTGTTTAGGACCAAAATGGATACAATCACAAGAAAAAAAGGTGTCAGAAAAATTATTATGTGGTATTATTATGTTTTGTTCCACCAATACTAAATAATGCAAAACATTATGTGAATTAATTGGTCAAATAAATCTCATGTATTCCACTAATGAAGATTCAATGCCACAAGCAATCTTTCTCGATGCAATGACTTTCTGAATGAAGTCTCTTTAATTTTTGCTTAGTTCTATGTGTAAAGTTTGACTTACCCCAGGATATTTGAAAATTGGTTTGATTATTTTGGTCATAATCAAATTTTGGTTAATTACTTAAGCAGTTCCATTTAACAGTTAGGAGAGTACTTTGGATTGATGTTCTTTGATCCATGAGCAGATGATTGTAGTATGATTAATTATCTAAAATTAATTTGAGGTGAATAAGAAATTAAAACCAAAAGTAAGCTACTTAAAATAATATGTATAGTTAAAACTAAAACTATAAAAAGATAAAAAGTCATCTATCAAATATTGAAAATTAGAAATATTATGGACCCCTTTATGAAGTTTAAGTTTGATGTTTAATTTTGGGCATCAATAAATACCAATAATTTTTTTTAAATAGGGAGGACCTACCTTAGTGAATTTAGGCTAGAACTCACATGCACACATGGCAAGTCAAGACTTAGGCTACGTATGGACATATATAGGTCTGAAATTATTTATGTCTCTTTATTTAAGATAAATTAAGAATTTTTAATAAATTTATATTAATTTTCTTCAGATCTGAATATGACAAGTGGCTATCTGATCATACAAAACAGCATACATGTTTCTATGAAAATACTAAAATTTCATCCAGTCAGCATTCCTCTAACAATTATATCAATTTAAACGCAATTTTTTGATAATTATAAATATAACCATTGTATTTATAAATCGGGGTGCCTCGACACTCGGGGTGTACGGCATGCGCTCTAGGATAGTCATGTGCCCCAGTGCATGGAAACTACCTTTGTCTTGTGCCCTAATGCATAAGGAATAATTTACGCTGCACGCGGGGTCGCAAGCAGGCCATGCCTCGATGTGGTAGTTGTTGTCCATAGGGATAGTTTTATATCATTTTTGTTCCTAAATGAGAAGTCTTATGCACTTGGGCATATGGTGCAGGTCCACAAGCTATTTTAGGCCTCAAACTTTTGTATAAGCTCATCTTTTTATTTTTCCTTCGTTTTTTCCCTTATTTAAAATCGTTTTAGATTGGCTTTGCGAGAAAATCATCTAGTGAAGAATATATAAGAGGGAGGAAGATGTTCTTGCAATATTTCTGGGACTTCAATTTGTACTTGGTAGTTAATTTAAAATTAATAAAATTCATCTTGTCATCCATATAGAGGCACATCATCGAACAATATTAAATCTTGTGTGTGTTGTTTTCACTTTTCTTTGTTGGTACTTTTAATTATTATTACGTAGTCATTTTGGGTTACAACAAAATGGTATAAGAGCCAATTTGATCAAGATGTCCATGATAAAGAACAAGGTAAAGAGGTTCATTGGGAAGAATGGCTTTGGGCTGTGGAAGATAAAGATATAAACCCTTCTGAGTCAACAAAGTCTGTAGAGAGCGCTAAAAGGCAAATATTTCTTGTTAGAGTCACTTTTAGAGAAGGAGAAGGATGAATTTATGGCGAAGGCTTTTGGTACCCAGATTTAATCACTGGCAACCAATGCACTTAAAGAGGTCATAGAAAAAAGTATATCAACAAGATTGTTGTCAAAGCTGGAGATTCTGTATATGGAGAAATCATTCACAAATTGGTTGTACTTGAAACAACAAATCCACACCCCTAAGATGAAGGAAGGTACATCCATTACACAATATCTTAATTATTTGAATAAGGTGATATTGTATTTTGCAAGTATAGATGTGCAAGCTGACAATGAGGACCACACATTTATTCATTCATGTTCTCTGCCTAAATTTTTTGAGCACTTGGTGACTACTTTATTGCATAAGAGAGATAGAAATATTAATAGAGGATGTGAAAGCCTCATAGAACTAAAATGGATTATAAACGAATGTCTTGGGGAAAAATTATAGTGAGAATGGTGAAGGTTTATTTGCAAAAGGGCAACTAAAAGAAAGGAGGAGGAGGAATAGAAGCTTATAAGTCTTGAGGTAAGTCTAAATCTAGCGAGCAATGCTATAATTACAAATGTAAGGGGCTCTAAAAATGAAACTACCTAGAACGTGGAAAAGAGAATGACTTAAGTGGATTTTCTGATAAGAAATGAAATGATGCTATTAGGGTTGCTAAGGATAAGTTTGATGGAGTACTTGTTCTCAATATTACTAAATGTCTTTTGAGTTTCCAGTGGATATTGGATAATTGCTACTCCTACCATATGTGCCCACTAGAGGATTAATTTACCACCTATCGCAAATATGATGGTAGTAAAGTTATGATGAGAAATGATGCCCTTGTGGAGTTATTGTATTTGACATAATAAGTATCATAATGCTCGATAAAATTGTGAGAAAGCTGACTAAAGAAAAACTTGATTTCACTTAGCATGTTAGAGAAGAATATGTGTAGTATAGAGCTCGTGATATAGTTCTACGGGCTTCAAAGGATACTGTGCTTATGATGAAGGGAGAGAAGTGAAACGACCTTTAAAGTTTGTAGGTTAGTATGATTTTTGGTACTACAACAGTTTCATCATTGCATATTAATAGAGATACTATGAGGTTGTGGCATATGTAGCTTGGGTATATAAGTAAGAGAGAAATGTCAAGGTTGTGCTAATAGGGTTTGCTTTGTGGACAGAAGATTGGAGAGTTGGAATTTTATGAGCAATTGTTCTTAGGAAACAACCTACAGGGTGAAGTTTAATACAACAATTCACAGGACCAAGGGCCCTTTGAATTATATTCATTCAAATCTTTAGAGTACTTCTCAAGTTCTTTCAACGGGTGATTCTAGGTACATGCTAACATTCATCGATGACTTCTCATAGAGAGTTTGGGTGTACATGTCTAAGTACAAAGATGGCGTATTTGTCAACTTCAAGCAGTTAAAGATCTTGATTGAGAAACAAATTGGGAAAGCTATCAAATGCTTGAGGACTAATGGTCTAGAGTTGTGTAACAAAAAATTTTAGGAGTTTTATAATCATGAAGGGGTTATAAGGCATTAGGTAGTCATACATACACCACAATAGAATAGGTTTGTAGAAGGGATGAACAAAATACTTTTAGAGAGAGCTTGATGCATGCTCTATAATATGGATTGTCCAAGGGTTTATAAGCTGAAGCTGTTATTACATCTTTCTATTAGCAAATAGGTTACTGTTGACATCTTTAAGCTGCTTGGTATCAATGGAAGTTTGTTAAGCTCTTATTAATTGCTCAATTTTAAAGATATTAAGGTGTTTGGTCTATGTTCATGTTTATGATGGGAAGTTTGAATTGGGGCCTAGAAGTGCATATTCCTGGGCTATGTAGATGGAATCAAAGGTTTGTAGTGCACCAATAATAAGGGCTTCAAGTTGACTATCAGAGATATGACATTTGATGAGTCTGCTTTATTGAAGAAAGAAAAATAGGGCGATAACAACATAAAGGGTGTTATGGAGAAGATAGATCTTAAGATTGGCACTCCATAAATTATTTTGAAATAGAAGTAGAACGTGGTAAATAAAGCTGGTGAGAGCTCATTATCACCTAAAAACAACACAGAATTGAGTCATTGTAGAACTATAATTTAGCTCAAGAGAGAGAGCGAAAGAGAAAGATCAAACTACCATTGTTAGTGACGTATGCTAGTGAGTTTTTGCCACTGAGTTTGTCGAAGATGATCTAGTCATATACAAAAAGGCCATTTCTCACCTAGATTCCAATAAGTGGATGGCTTCCATAAGTAAAAAGATAAAGTCTCTACACAAGAACAGAACATTAGAGCTTGTTGATGGATCTAAAGGTCAAAAATTATTAGGTGCAAGGGGATCTTTAAAAGAAAAGAAGAAATTCTCAGGGATTAGATACTTGTTATAAGTACAATTGGCTGCAAAGGGTCTTATGTAGAGAGAGGGTGTTGAATTTCATAAAGTATTCTCCCCCAATTGTGAAACACACTTCCATTCACGAGTTGCTAATTGCCATGGTAGTTTTATTTGATATAGAGGTGGTGCATATGGATGTAAAAGCGTCATTGTTGCATAGTGAACTAAAGGAGTAGATATACAGAGTTAACCAGAGGGATTCATTATTTTTGAAAAGGAAGACTAGGCATGGCTTATAAAGAGATCTTTATATGACTTGAAGCAATCTCCTAAGTAGTAGTATTAAAGGTTCGGTTGAGCGAGAAATTTGAGATAAAGGATTTGGGTAGTGCATAGAGAATGTTAGGTATAGAGATTATGCGTGATTGACAATTAGGGTTGTTGTATTTGTCTCAATAGAAATATATTGATAGATTACTAGAGAGCTTCGGGACAGATAAGTCAAAGCTAGTTAGTACGCTACTTGTAGTTCATTTCAATGTTCTAAGCAGGTATATGCACAAGTTGGGAAGATGCATTCTTAGTTAATGAAATGGGTTATAAAGGTATCTAAGAAATTCTGTAGATAAATATTTAATGTATAGTCAATTGAATTTTACAGCTAAACTTGTTGACTGTCAGACTATGTAGATTCAGACTATGCCGTAGATTTGGGCATTAGAATATCTATGATAGGCTATATATTTTGTGTTTTTAGAGTACCGTTAGCTGGAAAGTGACTTTGCAGTCATCAGTTGCATTGTTCACAACATAGGTCGAGTATATGGCTTTAACTAAGGCATAAAGGAAGGCATTTGGCTGAAGGAGCTAATTGACCATAAGCGTATGAGTTTTGATTTTACTACGATATTTTTAATAGTTAGAGAGCGTCATGCACTTGTCAAAGAATTAGGCATTTCAGGAGAGAACAAATACATTGATGTTAGGCATCATTTTGTCTAGGATACAATGTCTCAAGATGTTATCTTGGTGATAAGATTATGACTAAGAATAATCTGGTGGATATATCGATGAAGACCATTTATAGGCTTAAATGATTTCCCTTTGGGAGAGACAGAAATGATGAGTACAGAATTTCAAGTAAGGTAAAAATTGTTGATTATACATTGAAATTCAAGTTGGAAATAATGTAAAAAAAGACAGCAGCAATAAAGAAACAACGCAGAGACAGTACGAAATGACCTATCAAAGCACACAGCAGGTGTGCCCCAATGCACGAAAAGGTGACGCCATGCGCTGGGCCACACAGAAATTGTCATCATCGCCCTATGTTGGAGTGCAAGACATTGCGCCTCAATGCGCGAGAAACAATTCACGCTGCATGTGGGGGTGTAAGCACGCTACACGCTTGCACGATATCCATTGTCCTTGAGGGCAATTTTCATATCTTTTCCACACCGTAATGTGCTTGGGCGTAATGTGCTTGGGCATGAGATACTAGCCCACGGGCCATTTTGGGCCTCAAACATATATTTGAGCTCGTTTGTGATTTTTCCTCATTTTTTTACCTCACCCATTTAAAATAGTTATGAACTAGTTTTGAGAGAAAATCATCTAATAGATATTATATACGAGGAGATTAGGTGTTCTCATGAGATTAGTTTATGAGACTTGAATTTGTATTTGACACTTGATTTAAAATCAATAAAATTCATCTCTTCATCCATAGAACAGACACATCATCGAACCACATTAAATCTTGTATGTTTTGCTTTTGAATTTCTTTGTGGATATTTATAAATTTTTATCACTTGGTTATTGTGAGTTATAGCACAAAATTTACCAATCATTTCTCTATTTTTTCTCTCTCTCTTTTTTCTTTTAATATTTCCTGTAGCTATTAAACAACTAAAATTATTTTCTTTAGCATTGTCTTTTATTTTTTTTCATCAAAATGTTGTACCAAAGCATTGGGACCATAAACAGGAAACACGATTATGGAATCCTAGGCAAATCTGAATAAAACATCGTATCCTTCATGCTCAAACATTGGACAAGTTTTACATGATGATATCTCGGAAAAAATAGATAGATGTGGGAGAAGAATTCCCAAGTCTCCCATCAAATCATAATCCTTTTCCCCTCTTAACAATATGCAAATTCCAGAACAATCCCTGGAATTATTACATCTTAAAATCAAACATTTGATACTTTCTTACATCAGCTACTACAATTCCTCAACTTGATCGTAATCTTTAGAGACAGCAAGAGAATCGCCAGTTCAATCAAATAATGGTAGAGCAGTACTAAGATCAATTAACCAGAATTAGGATAAAAGAACCTTTGCCTCTTGCTTCTAGCACTGTAACTCGATGCTCCAGAAGATATCACAACTCGGCTCAACGCTAGTTTGAGCGACTGTTTTAGTGAGTTGACTCGTGAGTTGTGCTCAACCCCATTGCCTTTCGAACACAGAACAAAATTGTTCTTCGTTCTGCCCCCCACAGTAGTGATGTCACCTTGAACAATGGTGATTCCTAGGCCCTTGAGTGCACTATTCAGCTCTGCAAATAATCCCGGCCTATCGTCGCAGCAAATAGAAGCCTTCATGTAGAGATTTTGATTGTCTTGTGATCTTGTTCCCTCTGCATTTAAGTAATCTATTGTAACTTCATCAATTTCAGTTGGGATAGTCGAGAATTTGCTCACTTCTTTTGCCTTTTTACTCTGTTCCTTAACATGATCCACTACATGTCCTAATAAAGCTGCCTTGTCCATCTGCAAATACACAAAGTATCATTGTAAATTGCTGTATATATGTAGAGGATCTTCCTTATGTATTCATGAGCTTAAGCTCATTGGTCAGAATATTAGCCCTTGATTGCAATAATTAGGAACAATCATGGAATTCAGACATCAAATGTTTGACACTTTTGTATGCACAACAAACGATAAGGATTACGTTACTGGTTTGAGAGAGAGAGAGAGAGAGTACCTTTTCAGACTTTGGGATCAGTTTCCTGAGAGTGGCAAGCTGTGCATTGATTCTGTCCCTGCGCCTCTTCTCTGCTTCACTGTGGCTTCTAGAAGCACTGGCGGTTCTGTCCTCTGCCACTCCTTCAAATGGCGGCGCCCATGACGGCAGTGCCGCGGCAGCGCCAGGGTAATAATGATACTGCAGCGGCGCAGCCTCACCAGGAGGAAGCCATGGAGTTTGGCAGTAATTCCAGGAGCCGTGGTCGTCAGGCCAAAAGCAATTTTCCATTTTCAAGAAATAGTTTGTTACTGTTTTGGCCCTCAAATACCCAAAAAAAGATTCTGAAATTATATATTGCTGTGCTTGTTTTTATACCACATCTAGTGCCACTGTTTTTGCAGTGGCCAGTAGTGCTGGTTGATTGTGTGATCTCCAAATGTAGATGGTGACTGGTGCTATGTGTAGTACCTTTTTCCATTGGTCAGATGGGAATTATGGGAACTATTCTTGACCTTATCTGCAGTCACCTCAAAGGCATGAATATATTTTTGGATCTCCAATCAACCAGAGGATCTTTAAATTTTATTTTAGATACGACTAGGTTAGAATTCTGCACGGAAGATAGATATTATAACTTATCTAAAAATAAATAAACAAATAAAAATTTAAAGAAGATTAAAAAATAAAGTAAAATAAACAGTTGAAGGAAATAGAGGGCATTCCCATTGACAGAGTCTTCTCTATATTTGTCTAGTTTATAAGGTTGATGGGCTGCTGTAGATAAGAATAAACTTTATAGCACGTTTAGAATTTGTTCAATTTGATTATTCTTGGTCAGATTTTGGTTATATTTATTACATTAACTGCATTCCATGAATTTGTCATGCACATGTTTTTGATTGACCTGGTAAAGGGCACAACTTTATATGTGAATGATAAAGGGATCGGTCCAGGCCAGCCCAGCCCTTGTCTCAATTTTTAAGTTTACCAGTCATATATCACTGCAACATTATCTACTACTATTATTAGGATTGGTGGGGCATGCAGCAATTGGCAATATTCCTATGTATATACAAGAAAATAACAGTTTATAAATCATTCTAACACGCAAACTTAATCTTAAATTTATTTTATTATTTTTTTTTTTTTTGGTTCTAACAATGGAACCTAACTCATTTTCTTTCTCTTTGCAGATAATCTCACGCAAACACACACTCGTTGTCCCACCACCTATGTCACTATTAGGCGAAAAATGAGGAAGAAAAAGAAAATAAAGAAATATCATCTCAAACTTATCAAGTTCCAGTGGTGGGATGCAAAATTGATGAAGCTAGCTAGCTCTTCCTTGTTAGCTCAATCATTTAAGTACTTTGATTAGTTTCACTTTACAAAAAAATGAGTTTCTGGCTGACTAAGATTGTCCTGCGCAAGAAAACAAAAGGGCTTCGATTACAATCACCCATAAGTCTTTGTGTAGGGCCCTATTCACAAATGCAGTTGTTAACCCACCACAAAAAGATTGATACGACCATTGATTTACTCCCCACCCCCACAATCACATTGTGTTTCCAAGGATTGAGTGGCCCTTGAGGTTTTCTCTTACTTCACTCCTCTTATTTCAAACAATTGGATCTTAAGTGCAAGCATACCGGTCGGTTGTTGGCTCAATCACACATGATTTGATGAGCTTTGATGTTTAATATGATGGATCGCCACATTAATTGCAAAATGTTTTCTTATATTTAATTTATACACACGCACATTAAAGGTTTATTAGATTCAAATCTCTAACGTCTCAAGTTTGAATTTATAACGTTATAGTTTATGTGTGATCAGGTTCGTACCTTTAACCTTACACTGTATGTGTGACCAAACTGATGCCATTGATTCAAATGACCACTCAACATATTGGCTTATATCTAAGTGTGATATTTTCAAAATTGCTAGTTCTTTCATTGCTGTTAAGTTATGCAGATCTGCAAATCTAAACCCTTTTCGTACTTAGATTTGCATTCTGCATTTATGGTTCACAAGACTAACTATCAACACCTCTAGAATTTGACTTACCAAACTAACTAAAATTTTCCGAGTAAAAAATGATTATATAGATTAAAGTCTAATCCCATATCATCTTCAAACACAGTGCAATTAAAGAAAGTGCTAGGAACAATGTCCTATTGATGTTTATTGAGCACCAGTACACAGAATTTTCACAATACTCATGTCTATGTCACGAAGAAAAATGCGGAAAAGTAGGACTTCATCGGATAGCTGAATACAAAAATGAGGTTACTTTCAAACAGTAGCACAACACAAGTTGATGGAGCCTGCACTCTGGACTTTGGCAGCGTTGAGAGAGATGAGATGACATGTCTGTTAACAATGCAAGGGATGACTCCAAACATATCAAAGCGAATCAGCTAGTCATTTTCCACATCTTACCCTTGAGACTTTTGGAGCATCCCATGATACATAATCCAATATATAATCTAGAAATAATCTTATTAATGCAATCAATCCAACAAAGTCTAATACCATATCAATATGAAGTGATAGCATAATCTTGTTTTTCTATTGCTTGTGCCTATGTACCTGCCTACACAGGTAAACAGAAGTGATGGGTTTATTGGACAATTATGCAGTTACGCAGCTGTGCCTAATCGATATTGCAGTTACACATAATGAGTTGAAGAAGGAAAACATAATAAAACCAGATGGCAAAATTTTCAGTAATTAGGTTGAATTTTCTCATCTGAGCTGTAGAATTTATAGCGAGTTGTTTATCTGAGGACCTGCCATCAGAATATGATCCTTCAGTAATTTTAGAATCCTATTAGTGCTCTCTGTGGCAACATAATCACCACCATTAGCTAAAAGGTAGACTATTGATCTTTTTCCTTCTATAAGTTGTCTTAGAAGGTGTTTAGCTAAACTTATTTAAAACATTTTATAAGCTCTTACATCTTATAAGATGTTTTTGGAGCTTATAAGATGTTGGATCTTATTTTTAAAATAAGTTGTTGAAGTGTTTGGATAAAATAAGATTTTCGAGCTTATAAAATTTTAATAATGACAATTTTATAATTAAAATGGTTCAAAATAAAGGAGTTTGTTAAGATCTTAAAAATAAGTTAGAATCTTCTTACTTTTTTTAAAAGAACTTATAAACTCCTAACATCTTATTTTAGGATCTTATAAACTCTTTTTAAAAAAACTTACTAAACACTTTTATCAACTTATAAGTTTCTAAACATCTTATAAGATGTTTTGTGGAACTTATAAGCTCACCCAAACACCCTCTTAATCCAACTGCTCCTGAAGGGACCTTCAGTAATGCTATAATAGTAGTTCTTGGGACCTCCTGGTAATTAGCCTGCGACCTGTGTAGATACAAAGCCAATCTAAGTTTCAGCTTTTAGTCATTAATATGGTTTTCTAACTTCTAAGAAAGACTGCAAACCTTTGAGTTTCTCAATGTAGATCGCACAAAAGTTTTGCTGGATGTTTAACTTTTATGTTAATCTATGATGCAGTCATATGATGGCACATCTTGCTCATGATAGCATACAGCTGTGTCAAATTAGTTCTACCCTAGAAAACAATACATCATTTATGCCAATTGTGCAAATTACCGAGTTTCTGCAAAGCTCCAGTGCTAGACCTAGCATCAAGATAGTCTAGCTTGCAAGCATTAATTAGAATCCTACATGGATATTACCTATGTGAGCTTCATGTGCCCAAGTCCCTGCAGTGTTTATTTTGTCTTTTTGGCCAACCGTCTAGCTAAAAATAATATACACTCAAGAATTCAAAATGATAAAGAGATAAGCCATCAGATAAACTGGCAGAACTAGTTTATGAGGAATTTTTATGGCAACAAGCCAATCACCGACATTAAGTTTTATCAAGTGTTTTGCTTGTTGATTCTTAGCCCAACTCGGGAATTTCACAGGATTGCTAAACAGAATGTAGATATGTCCCCATCATGTGAGGTATTTCAGCAGTGGATTAAACTCAATCCTCAAAGAAAGCATAACCAGAAGAACAGAAAGATTATCCAGAGAGAATCTTTGCGCATCAGCTACATGCTAAATTCAACTAGAGCAAAAGCTTTGCCATATTAGCTACTTTCAGACTCTTGAAGTCTATAGCTGAACCTGCAACAGTGAAATAATTTTTACAGGGAATTATTCAGCTCAAAAGGAAGAGTCAATGCACATGGTGGATAGACAGGCAAGAAGCTTGAGCTGAAATCAAGGAAATTGTAAAACAATTTTAGAGACCAACTTATCTCAAGAAATCGAACACTTACATAAACTCGTTAGCAGAAAATTATAAAAGAATATGAAGAAAAGCAAATTCTGGTCAATTGAAGACAATGGAAGATGTCCGACAAAGAACAACACAGATGGATAACCGTGGTTTGAAGCTAAACATGATGAAGTCAGTCAAAAGTAACCATGGTTTGAAGCTAAAGGATCAGAGCATAAAGCACACAAAAACAGAGCAGAGAATTCTTAAAAATCTAGACAGCATGAAGATCATCCCATTGCATAATAAGTGCCAAGATAGGCCATGAACACCTCTGTTTGTATTTTGCTTGAGAATGCCTTTGGTGCTAAAAAAGAAGTTTCAATGTCGAAATACTGCATTTTACTCAATGATAGAGCCCGATTTGTCAACAGAAAAATCATTCAGTAACTAATTATATCTTTCGTCAGCCCAAACAACAATGCCACCTGCATATCACTAACAGAACAAGATAGTAGATCGTTTGCAAGTTATTTGGTTTCATAGAGTGAATCAGAGATAACAGTCTCCATATAGTTCTAACATTAGCCACTAATTTCATGTTTCACATGTCCTGAATTAAAAGTGAAGACCCTATTCACATGTTCGAAACCAAGAGATCCTTATTCATATTAAAAAACATTACTCAACAAGCAAGACAAAGAACCTAAAATAGAGGTTGTGGAGTTACCCATATGGAAAGTTCACTTTGTGAAAGTATGTGCAATTCCCAAGCGTGTAAAAATAACTAATTGACAGGATTCCATTTATTGAGATGCAATCTCTTGTGGGAATCATGATTTAGCTTCAAGAGCTTCCTCGAGACCATTCTTGTCTAAGTTCTATCAACAAAATAAGACTCGGATCAAGGCGAATCCCTACTATGAATATTAATTCCAATTTTTCAATACAAAAGCAACCAAGCGAAATATTCCTATATATCAGTTATTCCAGATAACCAAGGAATCCATAGAACAAGAATCCAATCAGCACGCCAAGAAAAACACGGCCCAGATAACCATAATTAAAGAATAAAACTTAGCATAATTAAACGGACTCATAAGTGCACACAAACCCAGAACAATGAGATACCAATTTGGAGCAAGAGAAAGAGACGTACTGTGTGATTGAAGCTGATCACCGAATTCAATGAAACAGCCATGAAAGAAACTTCTGGAGTTGTCTTTTTGAGGGCCAACCGTTAACACTTCCAGAGATAAAGAGAGCTTGTGGCAGTTAAAAGAAATGGCGTGCTCGAGGAAAGTGCTTGTGGAATCTGCCGAGATACTCTAAAATAAATATTAGTGCTTTATAAGCCCTCTAAAAAAAAGAATATTTTTATTTTTATTTTTACAATTAAAACAACTCTTATTAATGATAAAATTATTATTACTGACTTCTTATAAGATTAAAAAACTTATTTGTGCATAAGATTCATTCAATGCGAGAGAATAAATTGGGGTATTTGATTTCATTTCCCTGTTTGGAAAAAATGCTTCAGCAAAATGAAATCAGACAAAACCTTATTAAATTTGTATTTTTGTAGTCAATTCCAAAAAAAACCAAAAAATGCAAAAGAATTAAGTGATTATATATTAAGTGATAAAATATAACAAAAAAATTAAAGGAATTAGATGGATCGCATTGCACTATAAGAAAAAAGAGAAAAGGAAATTAGTCACAATACATTAAGTGACTACATGAAAGTTACTAACTAATTTTATATATTAAATGATAAAAAAAAAAAAATCATTGTGGTTTCCCAAAAGCTTAATGGTGACAAAAGTTGCATTTAGTTATCATTATTAACAATTAGTAATACGTCTATATTGACAACTTAAGTAGTGGTAATGAGAAGTTTATCACAAATCATAGTAATATTTTCTCTCGTCACTATACAGTCATTATGCATATGTCATTAATTGTCAATAATTTTAATTTAAAATACTAATTTTTGTTTCTATAAGTCATATTGTGACAATATATATATATATATATATATATTATTGTCACTTAAACTGTAGCATTAGTAACATTATTGATGAGGGTATAGATTGTTTTGGGTAAGTTGGGCTGATGTCCAATTTAGTCGACTAGGTGAGAGGTCGACCTAGGTGTTCAACAATTCAATCGGGTCGAGTCCTGCAATCAACAACACACGTCAGGCTAGTCGAGATGTCCTCGGCTAAAGCACTTTGACACTTAAGTCGGTATATCTTCGACTAGAATATAGAGTAGCGAAGTGAGGGCTTTTGAATAATAAATGATATACCTTGTTGAAGGCTAGTTGTGGGGTATTTATAGCCTTCATAGCACGGTTGATATGTCCATGATGTTCTTGCAGTATATGAAGGGTTTTTATCCTTACTTGAGAATCTCCAACTTATGTACTATTCCAGGTGGCATTGCTTCCACCTACTTAGGATGAGGTGGTACAATGGAGGCACGTAGTAGCTTGGCGCGGCTGAAAAGGTGATACTGTAGTGGCATACGCCATTAATGTGGAGGTACACTAGTTGGCAGAGCATTCAATGCAGCTGAGAGGCCATCTCCTCAATTTGACCTCCCGGTCGAGATAACTGCTACTGCGAGATATCTCTACGGATCTAGTCGGCAAGGTGTAACTTTGGTCAACAAGATATAACTCTATTGCACTTAAGTCTCCCTAGTTGAATGCTGAATGACACATTCTTGATGGCGATCAACTATAACCTAGGTGACTAGGCCAATGCTCTTGAAGAGGTCGACTCCCAATCGAGAATATGGCTAGCCCACAACAATTTGGGCCTAATAGGTCATTGGGCCGTCTCACACCATTTCTATGGCCGAGTCGAGTGATATTAGGCTAAGCTTGCTGGGCTATCCCCTATCATGAGTCTCCCCCACTTCCGAGTCCTGATCGAGGTTATCGACGAGAAAGAATGGGAAGTAGTTGATTCATGGAAACTGAATATGCTCGAGAGAGTTTCAAAGTATCAACCAGGGTTTTAATGCATCTAATACGTCTGTCACATTGGGTCACGCAAAGTGTCAAGCGATGGCTATGTAATTATTGTGGCCGTTTGGGTTAGCATGCATTGGTGCCTATAAATAGGCACAGTGAAAACATCCATTTTTACTTTTACAACATTCTATAAGGTCGAATTGATCATTTCACTGCAATGACAACTAACTGTGCTCTGCTTTAAACTCCCAAAACACATAAGTCTTTTGGAACCCTTCGAGTAAGTTTTACCTTGTTATAGCTCGATCATAAATTTGTTCCAATCATGTTGAACGTATTTGGCGACAACTGAAGTTAGGGGAATGATAGCATGGCAACAAGGTCAGATCGAATCGAATTCTGATTAGAGGAGAGGGTGACTCAACTAGCGAGTCTGGTAGTTCCTCTAGTGATAGTTTGAGCTCTAGCAGCTCTAGTGATGATCGTGCTGCCACTGGGGCCGAGGCTAGGCTGAGTCAATCGCTTGTTTCCTATGGTAAGCTATTCACCCCAGACCACTATAGCGAATCGTGTCCAATGTTACTCCTACCAACCTCGCACTTGTTAGACAACTTTATCATGTTCCCCCTAGGTATGAGTAGATCGTCCTCGATCCCTCTGATAGGATGCATCGACCACCCACTAGATGTATAGCTATATTCGATGAGACCATTAGGTGTGAGCCTAGGTTTCCCCTTGCCCAGCTGATAGTCGACCTGCTGACAGGTCGACAAATCTGCATAACCCAACTCTTGCTTAATTATTTTTCAACTTTATATAGTTTTGATGTCTTAATGCATACACACGACCAGTCTGCTACTTTGGCCCATTTTTCCAATCTCTTCTACTTTTCCATGTCCGAAATTTGAGCAGCACCAATGAGTTGGTTTTATTATCTTACTGCTCGTTCTCAACAAAAACTCTTAGTAACCCCTTCATCGTCACATGGTCAAGAGTGGAAAAAATAATACCGTTATGTTCGGGCGCTTGCAGGTTTAACATTCCTAGGGGGTGGTGAAGAGGGCATGTCGAGATGCCAAGTAACAAGACCCTGACTTGGCCAAATACCTTCGTATGAGATTTAGTTCAATTTGGTTAGATAGAGCCTCGAGGTATATCGAGGAGAGAAATTTGGTGATGGGCGCGATACGCTAAGCAGTCTGCTTAGGTATCTGCAATGCATTGGGGGCTTCCCCTAAGCATCAGTGATGCACCATGCAGTGCGCATGGGCACCTGCCATGTACTAAGTTGCCACGCTTATGTAAGCTTGACTTTGTCCTGACTGTCTGTAATCTAATATCTGATCTTGACTAAAATCTCTTGATATGTTTCTATTTTGACTGTTAATTGATGATTTGTTAAGTTGATTCTTCCTCGATAGATCCTTACTGCTTGTTGTTACATTATCCCTCACTAAGTCCTTCGAACTTACCCGATTGTGTTATTTTGATTTTGTTCATAGAGGGATTAGGTGATGGACTTGGATATAAGCTTTGGATAAGGAATCTATTTTGTAATAGATTAGTAGCCATGTGTGCTTTGGATTTTCTTGAATAGTATCTTATGCATGGAGATGTCGTATTTTGTAAGTTGAATTAAGAACGGTTGCATGTATATATTTCGTTGAACATGGTGGGTTGTATATAGTACTTTTCTGGAAATTTGACTAAGTTGAAGCTTGTTGCTGTTCCTGGTGAATTTTGAAAATTTTCATAGGTTTATCGTTCTGTCTTGTGGGTTTTGATTTAAGACTGAATCGGAGTAGCATTTCAGCTTAGGGATTATCCGGAGATAGGGTGAAATAGAGGTACCAGCAGATGCTTGACTAAGTAGATCCCTGTACTGAGTTTACAATGTTTCATTTCAACTTTCTAGTCCATTCCAATGCATCTTGTTCTTGTTTTTATGTAGATCGAGAAGAGATTATGAATGAGACATGAGCACAAGCTATGTCACCCGTTTAAAGGAATCAAGAGCACCGCCAGAGTGTGGCTGCTCATTGAAAGGCTGAGCCTCAGGCCGTCCTGCAGCCGCATGTCTCTTTACCTACTACAACAGCTCCGCCAACTTGATCAGTAGCTCCTCCAACCACTAGCCTGTCTGCTCGATAGAAAAGGTCGACTTTCAAGAAAGCAGACCTGCCCAAGGGCAAAGCTGGGCCGACCAATGCACGAACTGGTTGCCACCTCTTTGGATGCCAGGAAGACGACAAATTATTCTAGTTGGTGGATCAACCATCTCCCCGTTATGGGACCAACATAGTGGTTCACAATTCGATGTCGATGTTGACCTCAGGGTCAACTTGTTCAATACCCCTAAAGGTGATGATGGATGTTATGTTTTTGTTTGACCAGCGAAAGATGATAGACTTAAGCCAGGGGGCATGCTGAAAGTAATGGCCTAACATTCCAACATGGTAAGTTTCCAATTGAGTGATTCTCGCTTGTTATGTTTGTTTCTCTTTTTCCTTTCTTTTTTATTTTTGTATCGACCATAATTGTGTATATTGTAGGTTAGTCAGTTGGGCTACCATCTCTACAAGAGGTCTGAGTTGGCTCTCGACAATCGTGATAGGCTCTAATAGGAGCAAAGTGATATGGATGTAGTGAAAACTCAGCTCAAGTCTGCTTGATAGAGGATCAAGCAGCTGAGCGAAGAGCTCAAGAATGCCAAGGCGCAGCTCGAGGCGAGGGATGCGCAGCTGGTGAATACAGTAACCAAGAAGAGCTCGGCAGAAAAGCTACTAATGAAGGCTCGTTTAGACGTGCTGTCCAGCTATGATTCTGGTCGAGCACATGGGCACAATATCGTGATGGGATATGCTCAAGATAAATTTTTAAGACGCTGCCACTCATTCGATGAGAAGTAGTACAGCAATTCATGTTGTGCTCGGTGTTCTAAGATGCTAGCATCGTCTTCTCGATTGACGATGGGAAGGAAGCCTTTGATAAAGCAGTGAAGCAGCTGGAGTACCTAGGTTATCAGTTCCGACTTAAGGATAAGGATCACCCAAACCCAATGTACAACGAGCAGCTTCAGATGTATCCCGATCCTAATGAGAGTGATCCATAGAGGGACCTATTGTTGAGCCTGCGGTCGAGGCTACTGCTGATTTTCAAATAAGGCTCGCCTCAGTGACCAGTAAGTTTTCATTTGCCAACAACTTTGCATTCGACATCAGGGATAGCAAGGTCAATGTGGCTGATTTCTTACCTCCCGCTGGGCGTACATTTCTTAATGATAAGACAGGGCCTTCTCGACCAGTCCCTACCAACTAGTCAATGCCTGTAGTGGAGCCCGAGCAGAAAGTTGAAGGTTATGTAGTTGTCGCTGTGCCCTCGAGTGATGAGCTCGACTGGGTGATTAATGAAGGTGCCCAAGTTGCATGAACTGAAGGGACCAGTTCGAGCTAAAGGTTTTGGGCTCTAGTACTTGCTTTCATAATTTCAATCACCCTGCGAGGCACTTATGTATCTTCACTTCTGTGTAGTCGAATATTTTTCTCATCGATTTGTGTTCGACTTTCATTTTCCTTTTAATGTTTTAGTTTTGGTCGAATACTGACCAATAGTAAGTCTATCTCTTAATGAAGGAAATAAGCAAGTACACGGTCAATTCAGAAATCAATTGGCGCAAAAATAATGAAAGTTACCCAAGACATTCACATCAAGTTAATCTATTTCAAAATAAGAAAATTCACGATCGATTTAGATTGAATTCTTGATGATCAAATAAACAAACTTGGTGGTCGATTTTGCGAAATTAATTCTTCACCAACATTTTAGTTAGAATATGTGTTATTTGAATGACTTTGCCTTTGACTTCAAGGTCGAATTCTAGTTGAGATTGATTAATTTTTGTATTAACATGAGCTAGGAGGCCTTGGTTTCGTAGTTCGACACTAGCATTTGGTTGACTATGGGGATGATGTTTTTGTTTATTAATTTGGGCTAAGAAAGCCTTAGTTTTACGGCCTGAAGCCGATGTTTGGTCAACTACATGGTCAATTATAAATGATCAACTCGTTTAATGATTTGGGCTTAGAAACATTGATGTTGCGGTTTGAAACCAGCATTGGGTCGATTACGGGTCGATTGCAAACAATTAATTCATTTGTTAACTTCGACTAAAAACCTTTAATTTTTGCTGACTACAGGGTCAACTTTAAATGATCAATTCGTTTATTCATTTGGAGTAAGAAGCTTTAATTTGATAGCGTGAATGGATAGCTATAGAAACAGTAGCAATTTTTATTAATTTGCGATGATACTTTAGTACAGTCGAAGGGAGACTTCAAGTCTCTTTACACATAAAACTTTTTCAAATTCACCGCATTCTATAGTTGAGGGAGCTCATTCCCAACCATATCTGCAAGTCGGTATATATTATACTTTGCTACTTTGACAACCGAGTAAGGGCTTTCCCATTTTGGATCTAATTTCCCCAAATTCTTCAACACTTCGACTTTTTTGAGGACGAGGTCCCCCACTTTGAAGCTTCGCAGTCAAACTCCCTTGTTGTAATGCATGCCATCTTCAACCTATATAATTGCATCTAATTGCATCTAACTTGGATCTAATTTCCCCTACTGTGACCTGATGCTGTTCGAAGAGTAGTTTTGTAATCCCAAAGCACCCCAGGGAGGTTATCTTCCCAGCTCGCTCTAGTTCTTTCCAATCGAGCCTTAAGGTGGTCTAAAACAGTTTTGTTCGTGACTTTCGTTTGACCATTAGCTTGTGGGTTTCCAATCGAGATGAATTGTTGTCAAATCCCTGGGCTTTCACACAAGCTCCTTGTGCTCCTACACTGGAATTACATTCTATTGTCGGATATCAATAATTTGGGTAAATCGAAACAGCAGATAATATTTTTCCATACGAAACTCTTGATAGCCGCATCGATTATCTTGGGTACTACTTCTACTTCGACCTACTTCATAAAGTACTCGACCACCACAATTATGAATTTTTGCTAACCTGTGCTTTTTAGAAAAGAACCGACTATATCAATCCCCCACTAATTGAAAGGCCATGTGATATGAACTAGCACCAGCGTAGCTGTCGGTCGATGAGGTATGTTCGAGTGAACCTAGCAAGATAGGCATTTTCTGGCGAAGTCGATGGCATTCTTCAGCAAAGTTAGCCAAACATACCCATATCTAGTGACTTTGTGGGCAAGGGATCGTCCTCCAAACTGATTGCCACAAATGCCTGAGTTGACCTCATGTAAGACCTCGTGAGCCTATCTCCGTGTCAGACATCTCAGTGGTGGTCCAAAAATCAATCTCCTGCAAAGTTGATCGTGTTCGTTGAGGGCGAACCTTACCGCTTGGCCTCCAAACCTACATGTTTGGCGTTTATCCTCAGGAATTTTTTCCTCTTTCAAATAAGCTTTTAATTCATCCTGCTAGGAGGGGACTGCTTCTTAGATCTGCCCCACCAAGTTCTGGTTGGGAATGCTTATGGTGGGTTTGCTGGCGACCAAAAATGTGATTGTTCTATCTCGGTTCCCTTTATTGAGCTTGCGAACTTTGATAGTGCGTCGACTAGCTCGTTTTCTAATCGAAGGACCTGGCTAAGGGTGAATTTCTTGAATTGCTGCTCTATTCTCTTCATCTCGGCCAAATACCTGCTCCTTATGGTCTATTTGGCTTCAAAGCTTTCTTTGATCTATTCTGCAACTAGTTGGGAATCAGTAATGGCTACCAATTGTTCGACCCCCTGATCTACCCCCATCCTCATGCCAACAAGGAGGGCCTCATATTTTGCTTCATTGTTCGTTACAAGGTAGTTGAGTTTAATTGCGAAGTTGTATTTCTCGGCTTGTGGAGAGTGTAAGGAAATGTCAATTCCTCCTCCCGATAAAGTCGTTGAACCATCTATATGTAATGTCCACCATAGGGAATCCTGGTTGAGTTGGTCAGGGAGGTTGAGCCTTTCAGCAACAAAATCTACTTAGACTTAGGCTTTTATGGCAGTTCGAGGTTTAAAAGTAATGTAAAACTTTCCTAAAACGATTGCCCACTTTGTTAACTTTCTCGATGTATTTGGTTTTGACAACATTTGTTTTAACGGTTGGTTTGTCAGGACAACAATAGAGTGAGATTTGAAGTAAGGGACCGCAATAGAGTGAGATTGGAAGTAAGGCCTCAGTTTCTTGGTTGCAGTAACTAAAGCAAGAGAGAATTTTTTTATCTCCAGGTAGTTGGGCTCCGAACTTTGCAATGCTTTGTCGTTGTAGTAGATGGGTCAATGGGTGCCTTTTATGGTCAATACCAAAACTAAATTGATCGTTGCCGATGAGACTGCCAAATAAATATGCAGAACTTCTCCAACCTCAGGTTTGGCTAACATCAGAGGCACTGCAAGGTATTGTTTTAATTCGACCAGGGCTTGGTCGCATTGTTCTATCCATTGGAAGCTTGATTTCCTCGCATTTCTTAGGATCTTAAAGATTGGTAAGCTTTTGTTAGCTAGTCGGGCGATGAATCGCCTGAACACTCTAATTCTTTCGACCAAGTGCTAAACGTCCCTAACTATTCGAGGTAGCGTATGTCAAGGATGGCCTGAATTTTCTGTGGGTTTGCTTCAATACCTCTTTGGCTGACCATGTAGCCTAAAATTTTGCCTCCCCTCAGCCCGAACATACACTTGTTAAGATTGAATTTCATACCAAATACCCATAATATTGAGAATGTATGGTTGATGTTGATTAAGTGATCTTTTTCTTTTTTATTTTGACAATCATGTCATTGACATTGGCCTCCATAGTTTTCTCGATTTCATTTCCAAACATAGTTTATAAGTCTTTGGTAAGTTGCACCTACATTTTTTAGCCCGAAAGGTATGACCAGAAAATAATATACACCTTGGGGATGACGAAAGAAGTCTTATCCTTATCCTCAAGTGCCATGAAAATTTAGTAATAACTTTGAAATGCATCCATCATACTCAACAAATCACAACTAACAGTATAATCTACTAATAAATCTATATAAGGCAGGGGGTAAGGATCTTCAGGGGGAGCTTTATTCAAATTAGTGAAATCGTTGCATATTCCTTACTATCCTTCATTTTTGTGGACAAGGACTGCATTACAAAGCCAACTTGGATATTGAATTTCTACAATATATCCTGCCTCCTTTTTGATGATTTGGCATCGTTCAATATTGAAGGTTCTTGTCTTCTTCTACTTCACTGGTTTGAAGGAGGGATCCATGTTCAAGTGGTGGATAATGACACTGGGGTCGATTTCTTAGAGGTCGGAAGCCTTCCAAGCAAAAACGTCAACATTCCTTTTAAGGAAATCGACCATGAGGCATTCCATGCCGCTGCCCATATTAGTGCCAATTTTGGTGGCACTGATTCTAGCTCCTGGTTCCAGCTTGATGGTTTTGAACTCTCCAACAGGCTCGAACCTGGTATCCTCTAGCTTCGCTTCTTGTTCGTATGTCCCTCATTGGGTTTTACTACTGAGGCATCCCCATAGGGTTTTAGTTTTGGTCGAGCTTTTTGTTCATTTACCTTGACCGAAATTGTATAGTATTGCCAAGCTCCTTCATGTTGCACAAAAGCTCGACCGTCCAACCGGCAGTCGAAAACTTGAGCTTCATATATAGGTCAAGATAATAGCTCGAAAGTCATTCAAAACTGGTCTGCCGATGATAGCATTGTAAGCGAATAGGGTGCGTCGGAGACCAGGTTATTAACCATGAGAGTTCTCCGACGAGGGGCCTCCCCAAATGATGTGGATAGGTTTATAGATCCTTTGAGGATGATCTCCAACCCCCCAAATCCGACTACCGGGTGCGGATAGGCTCGAATTTCAACTTACCCATGTTTACTGTCTTTAAAGTCGACAAAACTATAATGTTTGCAAAGCTCCCATTGTCAACTATCACCTTTTTGACCTCAAACTTTGCTATTTCAACATATACTACCAAGAAGCAGTCCAACTCATTGTCAGCCCCTTGATTCTCAATGTGGGAGAGGTCAGCATTGGAGAAAGAGATTGGCTTGGTGATGGTCGAAAGTTGGAAGACTGTTTCGATCAAGGAAGATTTGATCGACTCCAGTCTTCATTGGTTCTGCTTTCTGGTTGACTTCAGATCCTCCCTAGTTAGGCCTCTTGCGATAGTATCGATTACTCCTCTAATGGATGGGCAGGGATCATGGGTAGGTTTCTTTCTCTTGTCTTCCTTTCTCGGGCTAACTAACCTTTCTCTACGGGCAGTCTGGTCAGTTACACCCGCTTCCTATTTGGCTTTCTCATCAACAAATTCCTTCAAGTGCCCTTGTTAAATGAGTCTTTCGATCTCGTCATGAAGATTGAAACAGTCTTCTGTGTCGTGGCCCTTCTGCTTATGGAAGTGGCAGTACTTCTTAGATCTTTTCATGGCTTCGGTCTCGATCAGCTTTCTGGGTTTTTTAAGGAGGTTTTCGTGCTGAATGGCGAACAACACCTCCTTTCTAGTAGTGTTCAGGGGTGTGTAGTTATGGAAATGCTTAATCGGAGAACGATAGCCATCTTTATGTTGCCTGTCATCCTTCTATATCCCCTTCTTCTTATTCGTGTCGAGATTGTCATACCTCAATTTATTCATATCTTCTTAAGTCATGTACCTCTCAACGAGGTCGAGCAACTCCTCTATCATCCTAGGTTGCTCTCTGACTAAGGCATTGGCGCATTTCTTATGGCGAAGACCCAAGAAAAGCACATCGATCAGAAACTCAATTCGGGGGCTATCAATATTCAGGGCTTCCGTGTTAAACTTGGTAAAGAAATCATGAAGGGACTCTCCCTTATTCTATTTAACAATGTGTAAGTAGGAATGAGGGAGCTTCACTTTCCACCGGCTAGCGAATTGATGGAGAAACTTATCACATAGCTGGTCGTACAAGTGGATTAACAGCAGCTCTAGTTTAACAAATCAATCGAGCGCAATTCCTGGAAAAGTAGTGTGCAGCATCTTGGCGTAGATATAGTCGTCATCCCATGTAGCTGCATCATGTGCTCGAACTATAGTACATACTAGTTCGGGTTCGACAAACCATCGTATCTGGGTAGCCCAGTGGGAACCTTGGCATCAACAGCAATGCGCTTGTCGATTATCTCCTATACGAATGGTGACTCCCTTTCTCAACGAAAATGGAGAGTGCCATCATAATCTGGGCTCCTCTCATAGTTTCTTCTCAAAATTTCTTTGAAACGTCTGTTCAGCTACTGCACTTGGTGGGATATTTCTTCCCACTCTTCCTGATCAGCCTGGGATAAATTTCTATTCGTCTGAGGTCTTGGACGCTCAACCAATCATGTTGTGGAGCTCAAAGGGGTTGAGCGATGTGCTCAACTGAATTAGCAACTTTTTCTCGCGGGTTGGGGTAGGGTTCTTCCCTTGAGAACCTCCCCGGGCTGTCCTCTCGCCGCGTAGGGGGATGTCTAGCTTCTGGTCAATCCCTTTCATCTCTTGGGAGCCTTTCCTCTCATTGAGTAAGTTGGGGAGTGGCACTGGCAGTCGGGTCGGGCTGGTTCTGGTGTCTATTAAGGGCAGCCAACAGTTAAGTAGAGATTTAAGCAGATATCTACTCGCTCATCAACTGCATGAGCTAGGGCACTGCCTCCAGCTACCTAGGATGAGGTGGTACAGTGAAGGTGCGTGCTAGCCTAGTGCATCTAAAAAGGTGGTACTGGTAGTTGCATGTGCCATTAATGTTGAGGCATGTTGCCTAGCAGAGTATTCAATGCGGCTAAGTGGCCATCTCTTCGGTTGGACCTCCTTGGTCGAGATAACTGCTATTGCAAGACATCTTTACGGATTCTAATTGATAAGGTGTAACTCTGGTCGACAAGATGTAACTTTGTTGTACTCAAGTCTCCCTAGTTGAATGCTGAACGACACATTCTTCACGGTGGTCGACTATAACTTAGTCGATAGGGCCAACGCGCTTGACGAGGTCAACCCCCGATCGAGAATATGGCTGGCCCACAACAATTTGGGCCTAATAGGAGATTGGGCCGTCTCACACCATTTCTATGGCCTAGTCGGGTGTTATTGGGCTGGGCCTGTTGGGCTATCCCCTATCAATTATAATTTTCACATTGTTACTAATATTAGATTTTTCGAGGAATCATAAATATGTTACTTTTATCACATTAAATATAACTAGCATTCTGTATTTAGATGAAAATAGATGTGTGTCATACTGTTTTTACTAAAAAAAATTGCAAGTTTAGATTTTTTATTTTTTATTTTTTAAAATCTAATATACCATTTTGAGGGTTGATGTAATTCCATAATATGTATATAGTAATTAATTTAAGTTTTTCACAAAGACCTCAAACATCCATTATGAATTTGAGTAAGATTACAGGAATTCTTTTTAAAATTAGTCGCAAAACATACATAATATATAATAGCTAATTAATTAAAAGATATATCTTTTAACTCCATTTGTTTTAATAATATAGATACTAGGTCATAAAGTGCACAAAGCATAACAACATAACATTGTACTTCTCAAAACTATGTTGGATCTTGTATACATATAAGGTCAATTACAGCCGATTTGATTTGGATACATGTATAAGATAGAGGGTATACATATCATGCATGGATAGCGATCAATAGAGCAAATGTAAAACTTACTAATCCAAGGTTCACATTTGAAATTATAATTTGATGCATCCATATTCAAAACTTCTCAATCAATCGAGATCGGAATTATCGCGCTCGTGATCATTTGGGCCATTGTATAGCATGGGAACCCAGGTTAGTGAAAGGATTACTGATTCCTGAAGCTGCAGAAGCCACGACAGCAAGGTTAGCATGTGAAAAAGCATATGAAATGTGCTCAAATTTCTTATGGCCTGAAGTTGTGATTAATGATGATTGCGTTTCAGTGATCCATGCTTTGGAAGATAACTCAAGCAGATTGTCGAACATTGATCCTTTGATTTCAGACGCTAAGGTGTTTTTATCTTACTCGACGAATGTTTCTTTTGTTCACATTCTTAGGTATTTCAATAGATGTGCTGATTATCTAGCTAGGCATGCTCCCATTTTGAGTTCTGATGCTTCTGTTGAAATTGATGTACTCACAAAGGCCTTAACCTTTGATCTTATTTAATATAATTCTCCTACAGTTTTTAGCAACAAAAAAAAAATCTCTTTATTTATTCAACTTTGTTATTTAAACATATGGTTAGCAGAATGAGTAATTGAGTTAGTCGATCATACCATGAATTGAAGATATTAAAATTAAAATTACAAGAAAACGTGCAGCTTTGTGATTCATCTCATCACAAATTTATATTATGACATTAGTGTCCCTCTAAGAAATTTCCTCCTCGTCTTATTAAAAGTAGGTCTTCAATAAGAAGACTACGTATTATGTAGCTCTTTTATTAATTAGATCATTTTTCAGAAATAGTCTTTTTCTTTTAATTAAAAATAAAATATTGAGATGAGTTTCTTCACACACTGCAAAAATTGGAAACTGCATTAGTCTCTTCTCGATTTTTTTTTTTTTTTTTTTTTGTTAAATATTTTGATTTGACACATTAGATTATTGTGGTGAATCCAATTTTCACATTTACTTCATTTGGGAATTAGAGTAAGTTTTTTGTTTGTTAAATATTTTGATCTGACACATTATATTATTGTGGTGAATCCAATTTTCACATTTATTTCATTTGGGAATTAGAGTAAGTTTCTTGTTTGTTAAATATTTTGATCTGACACATTATATTATTGTGGTCATGAATCCAATTTTCACATTTAGTTCAATTGGGAATTAGAGTAAGCTTAGATGTTATCTTAAATGCTATTTTATAGTCCATTATTCTCTCATGTTTTTTCTCCTCTTTATACCTAGGGGTTTTTGAAATAATTTTGGTGTATAATTTTTCATTTATTATTTTATGGTGATTAAAAATTTATATCAATTTCATTATTTGTTAAATTTAAGTTCTTAATTGATTCAACTCCTGAACTTTAATTGCAGCATATGTCTGTACAGAATTTTATACTTCTTAATTTGTAATAGTTAATGCTACATTTTAGTTAAAAGAAAATGACAGAAAAGTTGGCTTCTTAAAATGCTCTAATTGCTTTGCAAGAAGATAAGAAATATAAGGGAAAACCAAAACTTCTATTATTCAACATTTAAAATGATATTTCTTTATGTATTGTATCCATGAAAATGAGGGAATTTGCTAATTTCTCTTTTTAGAGCTTTTGAATAAATGATATATATACTTTTGTTGTTCAAATTTTTTGTTTAAACTGAATCGTTTCATTTTTGTAATTTTCTAATTGTTCCAAAGTCTTACAAGTTGAATTAATCAAATTCAATTTTTTTCATTCTATCTCAGAGTATCCATTCTCTCACTTTCTAAATATCTTTCTCTTTGCATAAAAGCAATATTACACATACCAAATGAATATCCTTATTGCATTTTAGTTGTAGGAGTTGTAATGTAGCCTTGTCTTTCTCTTTCATACTTTCTCTCATATTAAAAACCCGTAAAGGTTTAAAGTACAACCTTCCTATTGAATTTATATTTTCCATGAGTTGTTATTGTAAATTGAGATGTCTTGAAATATTAAATGCGACATTATCAATGCTCTCAATTATTATTTATTATTTAATTCTTTAAAACTTTTCATCATAGCTTGAAAGTTAGCCCTAATTAAAAAATGGTATTTATATATGTGAGGAAACAAGAGATGCGAAGTACATTAACTTAATAGAAAATGATCGAATACATTCAACAACTTTGTATCACACTTAGATAACTCGAATGCTTAAATGGATACAAATAATACCATACAATCTATTTATAATCTTACACGTGCTCAATTGGGCAATAAAGATTTTTTTGATCCTACAGCAAATAAAAACTTGTAGAATTGCCTCCAATACTATTTGAGAAGATTCTAAGATATTTACAAATAGAATTGTAGAAAATTCCTTAGATAACGGAGAAGAGTCTCTCCTTAAATATTCAAGTAGCAACCCAAAGCAAAAGAAAAAGTACTAGTACTATTACTCATGTCAAGAGGTTAACTTAAAATTAGTAGCATCGTCTTTGCACATACATGTGTAAAATTTGAGATTTGAGCCTTAACGAATAAAGGTGTGAATATGCATGCATAAAATATTGCAAGAAAATATGTTTTTTACTATAATATTTTTTACTTTATTAAAAATAATGTACTAAAAAGGACTATTTATTATGATTTTATTACTGTAGTGTAAATTTTCAAATGTGTGGTAAAATATCATATTAAATATTATACTTCATCTTATCGTAGTAAAAAAATATGTTTATTTACTATAATTTTTATATGAGGTGAATAATATATTACATTTACTACAATTTTACGTAAACAATAACAAAAAGTTAATGAATTAACCACACTTTTTTATTAGTGAAGTAAAAATAACGAAATTTGTGAAAATTTGGCACAAAGATTAAGGCCTTAAATCAAAATTTTTCACTAAAACAGAAAAAAAATATATATATTGGAAGCAAGGTTTAACAAGTAATATTCAAAGTAAATTAAAAAATTGCTTCCAATTTGTATTATTTAACTACAATTTAAATTAATTAATTGAATCCTAAATAACAAATAAAACCTTCAAAAATTGTTAACTACTCTTTGTTTTAATTAATAAAATTAGAGATAAAATAAAAAAATTCCTCAAATTTTTATTATTAAAAAATATTTGAGTAATTAATCAAATACTTAATTTAGCTAGTTAGCGAAGTCCCTCAAAATAGTAAGAAAGTCTCAAATTTGGAGCCAAAATAAATACTTCACACCAATAATTTTTATTATTAAAAAAGTTGATTAACCATTGGCATAGTGGTGTCACTTTCACACACATAAAAGCAGAAGGTCAAGAGCTTAAAACCTAATAAGCTCCTCCAATGTGTGAGAGTGTGTGAATAAAAAAAGTAAGTAATTAATAAAATTACTCAAAACCTCCCAAATTAATTGATTTTTTACTATATTTAATTATGGTGAAAAATAATTTAAATATTTAATACGTTTTTTGAAATGTGGTAATTAACTACTATATACTACATTTTTAAAATTGTGGTGAACGATAGCGATGTATTTTATAGCTTTTTACCACACATTAAATTTATAATAATTAAATATAATTTCGTAGCAAAAGTCACGATTTAAAAAGGTGTAGCTAAACTTTTACACCGCTTACAATGCATACAGTTAGAAAAGTATAGCAAAAGCATAGTTATAACTTTTTACTACACTTAATTACTATTTACTATACATAATTAACCATAGTAAAAAATATATTTTTTAAAACAATAAGTGGAATGTAATGATGAAATTTCTTTGAATAACTTTTGCAGTAATACTAACATACGTTAGTTTACTAGTATTGATAATTTTACCACTTAATAAATGCATATAACAAGAGTTACAAATGCGTATTAGGTAATTAAAAGTACAATCTCATTCGTTAATATTGAAACTCAATGTTTACTAATAGTAGTAAAGATTTGAATAGAAGAAATTAAGATGGGATTAAATAATAGATTAGTTTGTTTGATATAAGATTGGCCTTATAATTAGGTGTAACTATAATCTACTCTAATATCTGATGGGCAAGTTTAATTTGGAAGGTAAATAGCAGTGGAGATTTGAATAGAAGGAGAAAAGATGAAATTAAATAATACATTAGTTTGTTTGGTATATAAAATTGGTCTTACAATTAACTACAACTCTAATTTATCCTAATATCTTATGCATGTTTGATGTGTGAGATTATGTGTATAAATGACAAATTTATCCTTGAACTAGTAAGGAGATAATATTAAAAATAATTAAAAAAGAGGGCAAATGCGGGACTCTTATTTCAGCTACAGTAGCAGGCTAGCACAAAAAATGAGCCGGCCTGCTTCTGTAATCTCATACATCAAATAATAGATTAAGCTAGATTATAATATCTTATCTAGCCTATTCTTACAAATCAAAAGTGCCCGATGCATGTTTGATGTGTGAGATTAAGGGTGTATAAATGACAAATTTATCCTCGAACTAGTAAGGAGATAATATTAAAAAAAGTAAAAAAAAGAGGGCAAATGCGGGAGCAAATTTTTAGTTGGGAATCGCACTCCCAAGGACAAAACTATAATACATTCTTATTGCAACTACAGTAATGGGCTAGCACACAAAACAGGCCGACCCGCTTCTATAATCTCACACATCAAATAATAAATTAAACTAGATTATAATATCTTATCTAGTCTAATCTCACAAATCAAACGTGGCATTTTGAAATTAAAAACAAAAAATATAAGTTTATATGGTCCTTGATACGAATATATCTTTGCTCCAAGATAATTAACGTTAATATTGGATTGAATTCATAATTAAGTTCAGTAAGCGTTTTGGGAGATTTTCTGATAGACCGAGTTGTAGAATTGAGTTAAGTAATTAATAAATTAAGTATATTAGTAGGCTCATTTGGACAAATATGCCTAGTTGAAAAGTCACAAATAATAAAAAGGATGTGAATTTAAAGTTTCCTATTCGTCTTCAATTCACTAAATTACTTTGAGTTTGGAGTGTCTTAAACATTAGTTTATTATATATATATATATTTAATGGGCTAAAATTTTTCTAACCCTGTGAAATGTGAAATTGACGGTTTACCTTCCTATTATTAAAAAAAAAAGGTTGAAATGCACCCTTATGTTTTTAAAATGTGGCTCACTACCTCCTTTCATATACTTGAGTTGGATTTTATACTATATAGACAAAAATACACTCATATATATACATAAAATTATTTCATATCCTTTTTTTTCTTTTTTTGTTTAATCTAAATTAAATAATTTTATATTTATAAAATATATAACATATTTGTATAAATTAAATACTATTTAATATTTATAAAATTATATACATACATATAATATTATATTTATACATATATGTATACAAAGTTATTTAAAACATTTTTATATACATATATATAATATATATTTATTTTATTTATAAAACAATATAAAAATATGTGTAGACATATTAATTTTGCCCAATTGGAGAGTGATACATATAAAATAATATGCCGGTTATTAATCCAAACTTTCTATTTATCTTGAAATATATTAAGTTTAATTTCAAAAGTTAAATAGTTAATTTTAATTAATACTCTAGTATTTATTTTATGCTTAAATCAAATATTGAAAAGTGTCAAAAATCATGAAGTGTCTACGTCCATGGACTAATCAAATTAAATATATTTGATATTATCTATTAATATATAATTTATTTCTTGATATCTGATATTATCTCTTGATATTTGATATTATCTTATCAAAGAGCTAATTATCAAATAAGTTAAAGTCAATTTAGAAGTCTCCTGTCAAGCATCTATATAAAGAGGGTGATCAAAGCTCATTCGACATGCAAGACAAATCCTAGCAAGTGAGAGAAACTTTAAAAGAGGCCAACAATTCTCTCAAGCAATTCAAGGAGATCCACGGCGTTTAAGGTGTTCTTCGCGAAACTCATCATATTTTGGTGCTTGATTAAAGGTTAAGGTGCGAATCCCTCTAATTGGTGTTGTTTTCTTCAAATCAAACTTAAGGAGATCCACGGTGTTCACAACATTCTTCTCACAGAGATGATAATATTTTGGCATTTCATTTGAGATTAAGGTGCAAAGCGATCGAATTGGCGTTATTTCATATCAAATTCAAGGAGATTCATGGTGTGGAGCTCATCAATTTTCAAGATCATATTTGGAAGAGAATAATCAGATGATTAGTTTAGAGATTAAATCTACAATTGATAAGTTTGAATTTTATTTTATGTTTATAGATTTTCTTGCCTAGTAGACAAAGAAATTTGCACTTACAAATTTTTTGCCATGCCTAGTGGACTATTTCTACCTTTTATCTCTTTCCTTCATCAAGATTGAAGTATCAAATGACCACTAACATGATTGTTGCATTGTAAATTACTACTTCAAATTCCTCAAATATTGGAGCAAAAAATGTTGGCGCCATCACAAAAATATGTCCAAGAAGTTGCAATTATCTTTAGAGGTGGCTCATTCGCTTGCTGTGGAAAAGGTGATGCCGCACTTTATTAATATGAATAACGATGTTGGAGACTTAAAGGAAAATTCTGCATCATCCATTCCCCACTCAACATCAAAATCCTCGAGCATGGCGATGGTGATGGGACAAGTGCTACAACCCTTGAGGAACCAATTGTAAATTTAACAAGGGCTATTAGAAGACTCATGAAGCATCTCCAAGAGGAAACTTTCAAATGTCCAAATTGATTAGCAAAGTGGACAATCTTGATTCCAGTTGTATGGTGGAGAAACAAAATTGAGGCTTAGGACGAAGGCGAAACATTCACAAAGAAACAGTCGGCCGAAAATGAAAAGACGGCAAATAAAGAAGTACAAGTTTCCACTTATGGACTAATTCCCATTGACCCATTGAAAGAGTTTGTCATGGAGACTACCAAAGATAAGTTTCATGGAAGTTCTAAATCGTCTATGACTTACTCCAAGCCATATACTCAAAGGATTGATAACTTGAATATGCCGATCAGTTACCATCCCCTAAAGTTTTTTCAATTTGATGGCAAGGGCAACCCAAAGCAACACGTGGCTCATTTCATTGGAACTTGTAATAATGCTGGGATATATTGAGATCATCTGGTTAAGCAATTAGTTCGATCATTAAAGGTCAATGCTTTTAATTGGTATACTGACTTGGAGGCAGGCTTCATTGATAGTTGGAGACAACTGGAACAAGAGTTCCTCAATCATTTCTACAGCACTCAAAGGACAGTCAGCATGATTGAACTCACCAACTCTTGCAAGTGGAAAGAAGAACTTTTCATTGACTACATCAACCGCTAAGAAATTTGATCCTTAACTACAAGGTTCAATTTTTGGTGGCTTTAGCTGTTAAGATGTGTATCTAAGGAATGTATTAGAGTCTTTGCTATATACTTTAAGAAATCAAACTAATAACTTTTAAATATTTGGCAACTCATGCATATGACATTAAAATGAGCATCAATTGTGACAAATAAGAAGACTCAAGTAATGGAGATGATGAGGAAATGTTGGAGGCAGTTAACTTTTGTCTCCAAATTCTAACTGCTCCTTGATAAGAGCCTAAACTGTCAGTAATGCTCCCAGATAAGAGCATAAATTATCTAAATATTCAAAGTATTCTCAAATGCTCCTTGATAAGAGCTAAACTATCAATAAAGCTCCTAGATGTGAGCATAAACTATCTAAAAATTTTAAGTTAAAGTCTCCCCATATACTCCTTGATAAGAGTGTAAACTTTTATCAAGACAAACTCAAGTAAACTTCTTGACATGAGTATAAATTGTCAATCAAATTCAAATGGACTCCTTGACATGAGTATAAAATGTCTACTCAAGCTAAATATGCTTCTTCACACACGAGTCTAAACTACATATTACTCCTAGCCTGCATGAATATAAACTATGTATGGCACTACCCTTCAAAAAGATGTTTGCTCTAAATTGCGTTATGACTTGATCTATTTATTGGGTCATAAGTAGTTGGGAGGACTTCATCATAAAAATCTCCAAGTATTGACAATCCACAAAGTCCGTGAAGATTCCATAAAAATATATAGTTCTTGACGGCAGTGTGTAACATGTTTGTAGAAGGGCTCCATAGCTTAAGGAATGCTTGGAGGATTTCTTGCCGCATACATATTTGAAAAAATGGAGAGAGAAAAGGAAAATTCTCAAATACTTCAAGTCTTGCTTCTTTCATAAGTGATTGGAACATCTTTCCCCAAACCTTGAAGTGGGGGCATTTGTAGACGTACTAATTTTGCCCAATTGGAGAGTGATACGTATAAAGTAATATGCTAGTTATTAATTCAAATTTTTCGATTTATCTTGAAATTTATTAAATTTAATTTCAAAAGATAAATAGTTAATTTTGAATTAATACTCTAGTATTTATTTTATGCTCAAATCAAATATTGAAAAATATCAAAGATGAAGTGTCTATGTCTATGGACCATTCAAATCAAAGGTATTTGATATTATCTATTGATATCCGATATTATTTCTTGATATTTGATGTTATCTCTTGATATTAATATTAACTTACCAAAGAGACAACTATCATAGAAGTTCAAGTCAATCTGGAAGTCTCCAATCAAGCATCTATATAAAGGGGGTGATGAAAGCTCATTCGACACACAAGACAAGTCCTAGCAAGTGAGAGAAACTTTGAAGGAGTCCAGCAATTCTTTGAAGCAATTCAAGGAGATCCACGGTGTTTAAGGCATACTTCGCGGAGTCATCATACTTTAGAGCTTGATTCGAGATTGAGGTGCGAAACCCTCGAATTGGAGTTATTTTCTTCAAATCAAATTTAAGAAGATCCACGGTGTTCACAGCAGAGCTCATAATACTTTGATGTTTGGTTCGAGATTAAAGTGCAAAATCCTCAAATTAGCGTTACTTCAAATCAAATTTAAGGAGATCCATGGTGTTCAAAGCATTCATCGCAAAGCTCATCAAATTTCAAGATCATATTTAGAAGGGAAAAATCAGATGATCAGATTAGAAATTGAATCCTCAATTGTTAAGTTTGAATTTCATTTTATTTGTATAGATTTTTCTTGCTTTGTAATTTTATTTATTGCAAACAAAGAAATTTATGCTTACAATAAGTTATATATATATACATATATACATATCTTATATATAAAAATAATATTGTTACCTCCCAAGCACCTCGCCATTGCCCAAAGATTCATGGTTGCCATGGCAACCCACAAATTGTCTAGCGAGACCTAGCAAGGTTCGGCCATTGGCAGCCATGGCAGACCACATCTGGCCATGGCAGCTGGCGGTAATTTTTTTTATAAAAATATACTTATATATATATACAAACTTTCTACATACATATATATATAACCAACCTTTTTTTGCGACGGCAGCGGTCGGTTTCCTAGGCTGGCCATGGCTGCCGATTTTCAGAATTTTTTTGCGGTGACCATGGCCATGGTAGCCCACGACGGTGGGGGTGGGGGTGGGGGTGGGGATGTGTTGGGGGGGTTAGGGTTTTAGTAATATATTAAATATTTTTTTTATTTATAAGTGTATATACATAAGTAAATATATGTATATAAACACATTATAAATATCATATATTTAAAAATAAATATATTTATATATTTTTTTTTAAGTATGGTTTAATTTAGACCATTGATTTTTTTCAAAAGCATCTAACGACTTATATTAGGGGTATAATAGTCTTTTTATATATAAAAAAAACTTAAAAACTCGTATATAAACACGCATGGGCTTCACTAAAGCCCATAAGGTGGTCCGTCGCATGATTTTAAAATAACAAATAGTTTTTTAACTCTTTTTTTTTTTCAAGGGCTATACCACCATAATTGTATTTCACAAGGGGAGTGAATTAAATTTTCCCTATATTAATAGGTGAAATATTTTTTAACTCAAATATAGTCTAAAATAATAAACACAGAACCAGACTTGGAGAAGTGTTGAAGTGAATCCAAAGCTGCAAATTAAATCCGAAGTTGAATTAAACAAATTAGCAAATCCAACTAAGAACATTAGCGGAATGCTTCGTTACTCAAACAACCTCAGTTCCTTGTAAAAATTGATTGGCTTTCATTATTCATACATTATTATTGAATTTGGTACACAACATTAATCATTAATCATTGATTGGGACATTCGATTAAACACTTGCATAAAGTCTTGGATTTATTACAAAATGAAGTAAGAAAGTATCTTGACCCTTTATAGGGAAGTTCCACACATCTAACATGGCAAAGGCTAAATGTGCAATGCGGCAATGGGATTATTTGTTGACAAATCCATGGAATTATAGGCGAAAAAACATCTAGTCTGAACAACAAATTAATATAATAAGTTTGCATATTGTATATTGAAAATTTCTTAAAGACAAAAATAATTAATTAAATGCATGCGTGCAATATCCCAAAAAAAAAAAAAAGATCAATTTCTGATGGCATAATATAAATGTAGTTTTATGTTTAATAAAAAAATAAGGTATTTTTCCACAAAATATTTCCTGAAAACTAAATCCAAACATTATTTTAAATCTTTTATAAATGTCATTTTATTTCATATTTGCATATGAATGTTGATAAATATACATATTGGTGTAGAACTTAATTACCAAGTGTAGTGACAGGATCGGTACTATAAGAAACACTAAACAATAACATACAAACGAAAGCAGAGTTAAATTATTTTATCCATGATGATTTGTATGAATTTTTGTATTTCTAGGATGCATAATGTCTTAATAATATTCATCCATATTTATAGCCATAGGAACCAAAAGTCTCAAGCTTAGCCTTCAGCAATAATTTCTATAATCATCACAGTTACTTGTTTAAAGTGCATAGATTAATGCAATCTGACTATAGCTATTTGAATTGATCAAAATGAAATCAAATAATAATATAATGATTTATATTACCTAAAGTATGATTTCAGAAATAGATTTCCCAAATATAATTATATTGTAATATGATTGTAGTTATTTGAAGTAATCATAAGGAAAGTAACTAATGAAATAATTAGTTTGTGTTGCCCAAAGTGACTATAAGACTAGATTTTCTAAATATGATAATAATATCGAAAAATAGACTTACATTATAATATTATGTCAAATCTCAGCAGTCTTTGACCCAAAAAATTAATCTCCAACTAGGTATTTGCTTTGCTCATCAAATTCTTGATATTCATCATTTCAGCAGAAATTATTAATCAGGTAAAAATAAGTTTTATCAACAAACTTTTATCAAATGAACCGATCGCATTCGGTTAAAAATCGAACCTGACCAAACTTTTTGGTTAAAAACCAAATCGGTCGTATTCGATTCAGTTTTCAATTTTTCATTTTGGAAAATTAAAATTTTCGGTTAATTGACCTAACCGAACACCAATCGAGCCGTTGGATTTGATAGGGTATAACCAAATGCACAGTCCTTGCAGGCAGTGGGCACCCACCAATCTGCATTTGTCTGCCCAAATGCATAGTCGGTATGCATAGCGTGACTATCACTGTGCCTAGGCGCTGGGAAGCACCGATGTATGTGCTAGGGACACGTCCTGCCCAGCTGGCAAGCCCCTCCGTGCATACAGTGTGCTTAATTGCCCTCGCAGTATGAACTAACGTGCATCTACGAGCATCGATCGTCCCAAATTCCCACAGATTGTGTTTGGACACTTCCAAATCAAATTTCGCCCATATTATTAAAATTTTCAGATTTTAAATACTTTAAGAATTAAAAATTAAATCCTTTAACATGCTTCAAAAATTAAAAACTAGAGTGAATCTCTATTCAACAAAACTACTTCAAGGAGTTCCAATCCTATTGAATCAAAAATTGCCAAAACACATTCTAGCATTTAAGCACATACTAAACCTATATTTAACATAATTTCATACTAAATCTACATATAGCAATAGAATTATAATCACATCAAGATAAACTAAATCACTATCTAGCAAATGATAGAAATCAATTTAAATCATCAAGATCCACATTTATCAACTTCAAATCCTCAAATCCATCAATTGAATCAAGGAATTAAAGTCAAGAATCAATCCATCATATGAATTATTTCTTACCAAATCCAAAATTAAGGCATAAAATTGGCTCCAATACCACTTGAAGGAGATGGTGAATCAAGGATATAAGGTGCAACGAAATTTAGAAATTTTCATCACACAAATTTAATTTGATTCACTATCAACCAAGAATCTATTTAAAAAAAAAAAAAAAACTAAGAATCTATTTTATGCCAAAAGGACGGATTTAAAAGGAAGAAACAATTACCTTAATAATTCTTCCAAAATAAAGATATAGTGCAACCAATTGACTCCACAATTGTTCACCAATACACCTCCACTCCTTAGTCAATATTTTTGCCATCAATTTCTAAAAATATAGAAGCAAATCAACCCAAAAATAACCCTCAAAAAAATGTGCATAAACAGCAACAAAAAATGTAGAAAAATCATCCACAAGTGCCGCCATGGATGAAAAATCCTTCTTCAACTTAGAATCATTCGTGTTCACCACAAAGTACCGCAATTGTGATGCCTCCAATAAAGTCCACATACCTTTAGATCAATCTTATTCTTCATATCTTTTGCTAGAATAGATGGAAGAAAAAAAGAGGGTTTGAGAGAAAGAGAGAGATTGGAAGATAAGAGATTAGAAAGATGTTGGAGATTGTTTTTTGTCACACCAAAAAAGGATGAGGTAGGGATATCTATATCCTAATGACCGGTCATTTCAAGGCTCAATTTGGACTCTTTTATTGATTGTTTGGATGCATCAATGACTCTCTAGATGTACCCCTCACACTATTGGTCCAAGTGATGTCACTTAGATGCTAAGTAGGATTTTAATCCTACTAACTAAAATCTCTATTTTAATTACCAGTATTTAAATGGATTTTTCCATTTCTCAAAAAACAATACTCTCTAATATCAATTAAATCAACTCTTTATTTAATTGATCCAACATAACTCCTTAAATTGGCAAGACAAATTAAATTTGCCACATGGCCCAATTAAATTAATTCTTTAATTTAATTGGACTAATTTAACTCTTTAAATTAATTGATTAATTTAACCCCTTAAATTAGTCAAGCCATTGTGACCAATTTTGAATTAGTCAACTGATATCTTCCTTGACCAATTTAATCATCTAACTCCTTAGCTAATTTCTCCAAGCCCACTAGAGTGTCTAAAGGCTTTTGTGTGTGACTCATTATGTTCACCAATTAATTAGACATGGGCTTGCAACTCTCTGCAATTTATTAAATATCAAATATTTCAATTAGTCTAGGGTCCTTTAAACTAATCACTCTATAATTAATCTTCATCAATTGAAGAGTATCCAACTTCCACAATCGATGTCTAGCACAAACCTCTACAGCCCAACCAATTGGATGAATTAATTAGTGCGAACCTTTCCATTTATAATTACCATGCAAATCTAGTCCTTCCATTTCATCTCCCGAAAGAGGCCTAGGGTAAGATATTTGTTGATTCCCTAATAGCCTTGATAATTATGCATCTATTCTTAATGTGTAGTTCCATTTAGGACCTCAACTTTGGAAAACTCCTTTTTTTCAAATTGTCATATCACCTTACACAAGGATTTTCTTAGAATCGGTCATCACAGAACATATAGGAGATCAACTCATTCTTCAAGATAAGCAAATGAATTCCTTCTTGGAACTCACCAATCTCCCTACATAGGTAGTTTGTGCCCAACTTAAGCCTCGGGAGACCCACTGAGTGTTCGAGACAAAATCAAAGCACAAGGACTAAGTACAAGATTACCATAGAATCTTAAGTCAAATGACTAACCATATGTATTACCATAAGCTAGAGAATTTTCCATTACCAATAGCCACTTTGGTTATCCTATAAATTCTCTAAGTGAGTTTTTAGTGACTTGTTCTCTAACAAGCACCCACTAATGTGCATCCACGTCTCGTATATAAATTGCCCATAAAATAGAGTAGTATCCAACTCCTTGGAAAATGCATCGTTTGTGTAAGTCTATCTGAATCTTAGATGCCATGTCTCTAAAATTCTATAATTTGGAATATTTAAAATCATGACCATAGAGACTTGTTCCATCACATGCGTGACGAAGACCCATAGTCTTGTATAATTTAAGGGTTGCAACCAAACGCATGTGAAGATTATCATAAAATACATAAGATGAGGATGGCCATATTATGATATCATTCAATTACGATTACTTCAAAAAGGAGTAGTATTACATGCCAATCTAATTAGTTTCAGGGCACTATTCCAAAAATGTTGTCCAAGTTGTTGTCAAATATCTTCTCCAGCCACCTTGAGGGAGGGTGTTTGTGTATTAAGGTTTTTATCATTCAGATCAAATTAAATTTGAATTTAAAATAATGAATGATTTTTTATTTTGTCATTTTTTTTATTACATGGCACATTTAGAATTCGTTAGAATTTGAATCTCATATTTTACATATATAAGTGTGAGAAAAATATTATTAGGTCAATTGACCACTTGGTTAATTTGTGATGATGTAAATTAAAAGAATTTTAAATTATAGTAAATTCTTTTAGGGGTCAAAACATATAGACAATAAGGTGATATATTGATATTGAGATAGCAGAAAACTATGAAGATGAATTACTAATTAAATTCTAAATTTTGGAGAGGAAAATAAAAATCTACAAACCTCCCCCCAACCTCCCCAGGCTCCATCCCCCACCCACCACCACCCCCAAGTGAATTATCAATGGCCATGACTCACCTATATTAATTTTTCTAGTTCTTTTTTCCAATCATTTAACGTTTGACCAACAATATAATTCTCATACATAAAATTAGTGATCAAGAAACCGGACTGGACCCGCCAGTTCGACTGGGAACCGGCCAAGGTTCCAGTCCGGTTATACATATAAAACCAGTTTACTATAAAACCGATGCCAACCGGTGTGAACCGGTAAAAAATGGGTTCAACTGGTGAACCGATTTTATAGTAAATCGGCTTTTTTTTAATAAAATAAAAACTAAAAAGTAACTAAATATAAAGTAAAAAGGAAAAAGGAAAAAAACTAAAAAGCCCTAATTGCAGCAATGTGAAAACAGAAGCCAACACTTACACAACCAAAGAAAAAGGGCCAGCGGGCGGGCAGCGGCGTTCGGCGTTCGGCGTTCGGCATTCACAGATAGCAGACCACATCCTCTTTCATTTCAATCATCTTTTTTTTTTTTTTTCCTTTTCCTTCTATTTTCTCATTTATATTCTCTCCAAAACTCAAACGTCAAACCCCAAACACATATTCAAGAATTAAGACCCAAGCAAAGAGGTACTTTTCAAGTTTATTGTTCTTTTTTTTTTATTTAAATATGTATGTGGATTCAATTGAAATAAAATAGGAATTTATTGTTCATTAGTTGTTTCTTTTATTTTATTTAAATATGCATATGGATTCAATAAAAATAAAATAGGGGTTTACTATTCATTAGTTGTTTTTTTTTATTTTCTTTAAATATGTATATGGATTTAATTGAAATGAAATAGGAGTTTATTGTTCATTTGTTGTTTTTTTTATTTTCTTTAAACATGTATATGGATACAATTGAAATAAAATAAAACTTTCATGAAAATGGGTTTACGATTTGCTCAAACTTGAACCCCATATGAGGTCCTATATATGATTTTCTTCCCATTTTCTAGAGGAGATACCTATAAAAAGTAAAAGGAGAAGGAAAAAAAGAAAAAGAAAAAATTAGTGAAGAATTATTTGTGTGTAGCTTGATTATAACCAATTGCAAAGTTACTGATTAATTTCTTAGTGTATTGTTCCTCTGGGATTTCGTTCATTAAATCTGTTGATATTTCAAGTATAGAGGCAAATGCTGAGAATTTGTGCAATCTTTTTGCTGAAATTGTTGAAATGGTTGTCCAAAAAAATGTTGTGCATGTGGTTACTTATAATGCAAGCAACTACAAAAGTGCTGGAAAATTGCTTTCTGAAAAGTATCCATCAATATGTGGGTCTCCTTGTGCTGCTCATTGCATTAATTTAATTATGAAGGACATATCTGAAATGCCTCTTGTTAATGACTTGGTGATACTTGCTTCAAGAATTACGGTTTTTGTTTATAATCATAAGTGGCCTCATGCTTGGTTGAGGAAAAGGCCGGGTTGGACAGAAATTATTCGCCCAGGAGATACCCGTTTTGGCACAACATTCATTGCTTTGAAAAGTCTTTATGACCACAAAGAACATTTGCAAGCAATGGTTACAAGTCAAGGATTTAAAAAGTTTCTGAATTCAACTAAAGGAAATGAAGTTAAACAAATTATTCTAGATGAGAAGTTTTGGAATAATTGTTTAATTATTTCAAAGATCATGGGCCTGATCATGAGATTGATGTGCATTTGTGATTCTGGTGAGAAATCTTCACTTGGTTATGTGTATAAGGGTATGTTGAGGGTGATCAAAGGCATAAAATAATTGTTTCGTAATAAAAAGAGGTATTATGCTGAATACATTGACAAAGCCAATGCAAGGTGGGACAAGATGTTGCGCAAGAACCTTCATGCAACTGCCTTTTGGTTAAATCCTTGTTTCCAATATGATCCGGAAAGTCCTACAGAAAGTTCTGAGGTGATGAAAGGACTTCTTGATGTCATTGACATACATCTTCCGGATGTGACAATTGTGATGGAGGAAATTACTATATTTCAGGAGCATCAAAAAAGTTTTGGGAGGGCATTGGCTTTGAAGAACTCAAGAAGTACTCGTCCTGGTTAGTATTTTTAATTAGTTATGAATCTTAAAATTTATTATTTATTTTATAATATTTATTCTAACCTTTATATTTGATAATTTTTAGATGAATGGTGGAGGGTGTTTGGTTTTGATGCACCAAACTTACAAAAGCTTGCTATTAAGATTTTAAGTCAAACTTCATCTTCATCCGATTGTGAGCGTAATTGGAGTGTGTTTGAGCACATCCACACAAAGAAAATGAATAGATTGGAGCATGCTAGACTTAATGATCTTGTCTTTGTCCACTATAATTTACGTTTGCAACTTCGGTATGAAGTTTGTTTTTGTTTATTTTACTTATTACTTTAATGTTCTCTTAGTTGGTTTATGTAGTTATCATAATAAATTTTAATTTTATATTTTTGATATACTTTGTAGTCTTAGTGCAAAGAAAAGACCATATGATCCGATTGATTATGAGTGCATTGATAAGGTGGAGTTTTGGGTAGTTGATGAAACACCAAATGGAGAGCTAGATTATGATGAATTGGAAGAAATGCTTGAGGAAGCCATTTCTAATGATCAATTGCAAGCTAAGCAATCAAAAGGTTAGTATATACGTTAATTTATTCAATAATTATATTGTATTTCTTACTTATTTATATCTTTAAATTTTGTCTAGGGCATGCAAACAATGTGAATGACAATGAATTCAGTGGAAATGATGATATTGACTTGTCAAAATATGGTGGCGTTGGAACTAGTTCAAGTGATGGTGGCGATGTTATGAATATTGTTCATTTGAGAAGGTTTGATGAGAGTGCGGATGATGATTGAAAATTTATATAATGTGACTTTGTTCAGTTGTTGTGTATTGTAATATTAGTTTTTATTTACATTTGAAACTTTTATGTTATTTGTGTTGGTGTTTATTGTTTTTATAAGTTGTAATAGATTTTATAAGAATATTTTCTAGCAAACATTTTTTCATGATTTGACATTTTAAATTGATGTATGGATATTATTATGGAATAGAGTTTGGAGAAAGTTTCATGATATTAGGCAATTTTTATTTTTTTTACTTTATATATATATTATATTTTTAATATATTTATATAATATTAAATATAATTATAACGTCATACCGGTTGAACCAATAACCAATAAGATCACCGATTTGCTCACCGGTCCGGTTTCTCAAACATTGCATAAAATATAAAATTAATTATTCGAATATAATAAAAATTTAACTATAATATTATCCAGATTCTTGCCGTTGCTCTATTAATAATATTTTATCGTTTTCTTAAAAATTTAATTATAAAAAAAAAAAGAAAAAAAAAAAAGAAAAGTAACAAGAAAGGAAGAAGAAGCAGACCAACAATAAACACGAGCGCGCACGCGCAACAATGCAAAATCCTAGCCCACGAATCTCCTAACCACGTTCATCTCAGAAATGCGCCGGCAACCTCGAATATCCATTCTTCAATGTTGTCAATTGTTTTTTCTTGTGAAAAACATGAATTAACTTAACGATTCAAGCCTTAAAATTTTGATTTCTTTCCGCTTTCTTCCAGAATGGCTTCACCCAACTGTTTTTTCACTTTGAATTTCATGTAGTGGCCCCAAAACCTCCGAGTGTTTCCAGGAAATTGTGATTCAGGATTCTGAATAATCACATTTAGCGAAAACCACCACACGAAAGGAAATCAAAGGGTGTTCATAACTATCTGGGCCTGCTTGCTTCCTGACGAGTGTTTGAGCTTGAAGCCTTGGGAATTTTTTGTCAACTTTTGAAAGCTAACACCGTAAGTAGCTAACATTTCTGATTCATCTTCACATGAAGGTCATTGGTAATAGATGCAATTTTGAAGTTGTGGTGCTTGTTACATGTTTGATTAAATATTTCTATGAGATTGTGTTCACAAACTGGGAAACATGCTTATCACTTTGAGTTAGCTTGTTGTTGTTTTGGATAAAATGATTGGATTTACAGTGGAAAGCATGTTAAACTTGAGTACATTTATCCTTGGTCATTTCTCAAGTTAAAAAACATAACTTGATATTATTAACTTGTTGATAATTGTCCTGGCTTGCTGCATTGGCTCGTGTTTTAAAAGCTTCAATTAAATGTGCATTTCTTGATCTGAGAGATGTTTTGTGCAACATATATTAGATACAGAGAATAGATTTTATGATCAAGTGCTCTCTTTGAATCCTCAAGAAATGAGATTTGACTTACGACGCAATTATAGAGTTGTTTTGCAACGTCTTAGTTTTTATTGGAGTATTTAGACACATTTTCTGATCATATAGAGCATAATCAAGGGTGTTCCCTGGGGCTGTCATTTTCAGCTGTTGATTATAAATTCATAATGTGGTTTAAGTAGTTTAGGATGGTGTATGCTCCTGATTTCACTTTTTAGATTTCTATATCTATCTACTTATCTATATGTTTATTTTTTGAGTATTGCTATGGGTGAGACATTTGCTAGGGGTTTATGATGCTTAAAATTATTATTTTCATGACAGTGACCCATCTATCATGAATGTTTCAAGGGAGAAAGGTAAGGTCTTTCTGGCATTGCAGGAGATGGCATTGGGAATTGTTTCTTTTCTACAATTAATTGTGCGTGCACGGCATGCTTATCTCCGCCAACATAATCGTAGGCATAGACCATAGTAATCAGTTGGTAAGATATAACATGTCTAGTAGGATACCTGCACAAGTTGCTCATTTGCAAAGGATTATCTATATAAGTGATGTTGACTGTATTGAGAACTTGAGGATGTCTAGATATGCATTCTCAAGGTTATGTTCTTTGTTAGAGAATGTAGGTGGACTCGCTGATACTAGGCATGTTACAATCCATGAGAAAGTTGCAATGTTTCTTTCTGTATTGGGACATCATAGAAGAAACCGAATTGTAAAACAAGACTTTGTTAGATCTGGACATACAGTCAGTAAGTACTTTCATGGAGTTTTGAACTCTATCCTTTACTCCTTGCGACTCCAGAGCTTGTACCAGATGATTGTACCGATGAAAAATGGAAATGGTTTAAGGTACAGAAGCCATTTTCCTGAATATTATCCCTTTGCAAAAAACACAATATTTGTATTTGGTAACAATAATTGTCAAAATTTTAGGGACTTAATTTGTCTCCAAATTCTCCTTTGAATAGGGTTGTTTAGGGGCACTAGATTGTACTCATATCAGTGTAAAGGTGCCTGATTGTGAAAAGGCTCAGTATAGAACAAGCAAAGGGGACATAGCCGTTAATGTGCTTGGAGTTTGCAACCGAGACATGAAATTTATTTGTGTTGCCTGGCTGGGAGGGCTCTGTTACAGATGATAGAGTATTGCTTGATTCTTTGAGCAGAAGAGATGGCCTGAAAGTGCCGAATGGTAATATTTTGTTTCCTTAGGAATGCCACTTTTCCCTTCTTTATGGTTCAATGATACTGACTAGATCCATGGATGAAGTTTTTGTGTCCTCAGCATTGCTTTACTTGAATTTGACCGGGAATTATTACCTTTGTGATAATGCATATACAAATGGCAACGGTTTTTTGACTCCATATAGAGGTGTGAGGTATCACTTGCAAGAGTGGAGTGGTGACGTTTCATCAACTCTTCAGAACAAGGAAGAATTTTTTAATTTAAAACATTCATGTGCCCGCAATGTGATTGACAGAACTTTCCAGCTTTTGAGGATTCGATGGGCAGTTTTAAGGAGTAATTCATATTACTCCATCAAGGTACAAAATCGCATTATAATGGCATGCGCATTGCTCCATAACTTTATCCGCACTGAGATGGATGTGGATCCGCTTGAGCAAAACCTTGAAGAAAACTTGGAGACCGCTGAGGATGAACACTTGGGTGTGAACAATGCTGCTGATTCTCCAGTGTGGTCTTCTTGGAGGGATGTGTTAGCTAATTCAATGTTTAATGAGTGGCGGGTTGTCCAGTGAAGGGCTCTCTATACATTCTATGTATTTTGTACATATACCAGTAGGTGTTTAAGGTTGTTAACAATTTCTTTTCTTTTCTTTTTTTCCCAATGAAATATTTGAGATGACGACGTTTTTTCAATATCATGACACGTTCTGAATTGCACGATTTGTAACTAATATCTAAACATGTTAAGAGAACCAGTGATGGCTTATGGATTTAATGTTTCCATGTGTATTTGAAAGAGCATGAGTTTGACATATGATGTAAGGTAGTGTTTGTTGCAAGTGTAGAGGGTCAAATTCGAATTGCTTTGTATTGTAAGTTATTGAATGAACTCACTTCAGCCTAAATCGATCTACGAAGAAAAAGTCATGCCCTGTAGGATTTGAATCTACGACATCAGGTTTTTGCCTTGCTTTTAATCAACAAATGTTCGTAATAACTCCAACCTTTATTTTCAAACTATCGACTTGCACGTACGTATTATCTTCACCTATAGTGTTTGTTGCACAAGAGTTTATTGTTCGGCTCTTCCCAAACTTCTGATATTAATTTAATAGAACGAAAAAGTAAACACAGATTACAGTAAAAACTTCCCAGTCCACTGCACATCATAAAGTAAACCATAAGGGAAACGACAGATATTAAGGAAATAGACCTCATCTGAGAGAAATACAACAGCAGACAATCGAGGCATTGTAGATTTCAACCTAAACCACAAATCGACAGTAAAGAAATGGTACAAAATGTTTCTTATCATGTCCGGCACCTGCTTTTTTAAAATACAAATTATCCTCAGCTTGCTGCCTAACGCTGCAAAAAAATGCCTCAGCTACCAAAGAATATTACAAAGAAATATATCCACACCCTATGACAGAGAAATACGAATCACATTATTTTCTAACTTGAACTAAGCCTCCACCTTTAGCCCTTCAACTTTAAGAAAAGAGGGAGCTGATAAGAAAGATAGCATGAAATACAAACACATATGAAGGCAGAACCATTCAGCTCCTCTTTTTCTCAGTAGGCAACCACTACCCTCTGAGATTCTCCACCACATAATCATCTAAACATTAGTAGGAACCCATTGGTGGCATTCCAAATTGCGGCATTGGAGGCATGCCCATCCCCATACCGCCCATGGGTGGGGGTGGGGGTGCTGCAGCAAAACCACCTCCCATGCCCGGCATAGGTGGTGCCGGTAAAGCAAGAGGCAGCAACTGGGCATACATATTCTGCAGCAAATAACCAAGAAAATCAATCACATTTAGCAGCCAGCAGAATATTTTTCATGAATGTGAATTATGACACTTCATTGCATTATTAGAAGTGATATTATGATTCAACTTGTAATAAATCAAAATTAGATGTTACAATTGATATGCAACACTTTTAATTAGAATAACCTTGCCAAATCAAATGAACCACAACGGCTGATCCTTGCACAAAAACATAAAATAAAAATAAATAAATTGACTCGAAGCATATACCTGTTGTTTGATGATATCTTTCTCTTCGTTCTCTTTAGCCTTCTCTTCATTCATAGCCTCAATCTTGTACTTAATTAGTTCATCAACTTTGCCCGTGTATTCTCGGATAAACTGCAAGAGAAGGAAAAGATGACACATGCGTACATATGAAACATGCAAGTGGAAAAAGCAAAGCCAAGGCCCCTAGCAGTGTTCTACAATTTAATTCATGTGTAGCTTTCACATAGTATGAGCGCCCTAAAAGAAATGCACAAGAATGGAAAAGGCGAGGGATGAGAATCACCTGTAACAGGTACGGGAAGGCAAAGTCAATCATGTTATTCATCCAGGCAAGTTCAAGTGCAAGATCTGGACGAATCAAATCATAACAAACAAAGAGGCATGATGCAAAGCACTCCTTCTTACCCTACAAAACATAGAAACAACAGTTAAAGACACCTGATTCCAGTGGACTTATGCCACTTGGCATCTTCTAAAAGAATTGAAGCACCCATGTCAGCTACCGGACATTTGAACATCACACACAGTAGCTTTAAATGCACCGCAAATTTCAAGACCATTGGAGAAGATGTTAGATTCTTTAAATGGTCGCAGCAGAAATCACACCATTTCAGCCACCCACTTTGGGCAACAAACATTGAACAACATTTAAACATTATCCTTACCAAGTTTACAACTAAAAAATTGTGGGAAATAGTGCATTTGAATCTAAATTACCATAAATGTAAAATAGAGTTATAGATGGCAAGCACCATGCAACCATTTAGACATGTGGATGATGATGACAAAGGAAAGAGATTTGAGGAAGAGGCAAAATAAAGAAGAGCTGATGTCTTTTTTCTAATGAGAAATTCAAATCTCCAAGATGAAATATTGTCTATTGTGCATGCCATTATCAATCATACCTGCTCAATGAAGTAAACAAGCAACTCTTCAGCAAGTTCTCGGTCACCAGATTGTGAAGCAGTCTCCATTGCATCTTTGTAAAGATTATCTTTCTTCGATAATGCAATTGACTGCTTCCACCTGCCTGCTTTCTTGTAAATGTAGGCTGCAACACGCCTCATCTCAAGCAGCTCATGTTTCTCAATCTGGTCAGGCACAAAAGAGAATACGCATATAAGCCCTTAATAGACAGAATAAACGTAGATATGCAGTGAAATTTTGATTTACCTTTTGAGCAAGGCCAATCTGATCAAAGTTATCATGCAAGTCAATTGATTCACGTAGTCTGTCATAATCCTCCTCCTCCACATAGATCTCATTGAGAGCTTCGTTCACAGCAGATACATTATTGCTCTGAACTGCTACCATATATGGCTTAACAAGACGCAGGTGGCCCGCCTAAATGGAGCAAAATGAAATGTTTTAAGAATACAGTTAAAGCTGGGGCATCAAACCAAACAATTTGTAAAGTTAGAAGGCATCTATAACACATCAAGCAGAAGTGCGAACCTTTCTCATTATGTCCACAACACGAGTGTGATCCACGCGAAGAGCAAGGACATTCAGAACATCATTGATGAGATCAGGGTGCTCTTGCAAATAGAAGTGCACAGCTTTGTAATATAGCTCCACATTGGCAACTTTGACAATAATATCTTTGAATTGCATGTGATCCCAAGCTTCTGGGGAGTGATTCATGACAGTAGTTGCAGCATTATCAAACTCATCATACTGAATGTACAAGTAGGTAAGTTCTTTCCAGTGCTGCTGTTCATCACATGCTCGGATCAGCTTGGGAATATTGAGACGGGTAGAGAACAATTTGATGTGTTCCATAAGCTTCTCATGACGGTATCTGGCATACAGGACACCCAGCTCTGTAAAGATACCCATGTGTGCACGTTCCAATCCTAGACCACTCTCCATAAGAGAGATAAGCTCATTAAAGCATCCTCTGTTCTGATAATACTCACTAACCTCTTCCAGGTCATCTACCTACAAGAACGAGAGATTGATGTAACACACAATAAATAGAATTTCAAAGATTACCAATTGTGTAATTGGAAGATGTTGATTCTATCAGAAAGAATCTACACCAGGAACAATTTGACAATCTATGAGGTACCTGTACAATGATATTGAGACCACATATCTGAGCCAAGCGGAACTCCTCAGCATCAACACAGGCAAAGCAGACTTCTTTCCATGTCTTTGCACTATTAGCTTTGCGTGCTGCATCAACAGCCCCTTGGAATTGCTTCAACTTCACCAGTGTACTTGCCAACTTGCCCCAGTTCGAAATAAAAGCAAAAATAATCTTTGCAGCCTCATATAAAGCTTCATCATATAAGCGATCACCAACATTAGGCAGATTGGCAACATTTGGCATGAGGATAAATTCTTCAATGTCACCCAGCCTATCAATCTTGGCATATGCATAAATGAGCTCACTGTCCACTTTGGGCTCCTTTGCTTTCTGCCGGACCATGAGAAGATACTTCACCAGATCATGATAAACATCAGCATCTTCTGCAGCTCGGATTACTTCCAGGAATTGGGTGGCATCATCAGCACGAATAAATGATTCAATTGCATCGCTCACCAGTCCTTCCCGGAGTTGAGCTTTAGCCACCTGACTCCAGACAGCATCTTCTTCAACACGGAATGCAAATTCTACGGCTCGGTTAATGTCACGAATATTATCCAGCAAAACATTAACAGCCTGGACATTCAAATTAAACTTCTTGAAAATAGCAAAAGCTTCTTCATATAATTGAGCTTCCACAGCCACCTCTCCAACGGCTGGGCCATCAAAGTTGTCTAATCTATTAATATAGTCCATAACCCTAGATGGATCAGCCTTGATTGCGGTCAATATGAGTAAATTTTGCAGGTTAAAGTTCCCACTGAACGCCGAGTTTTGGAGCACAATCTTTTCAAGTAACTCAATCAGTTCATGAGGAAGATCAGCAGTCATAAAAGCTTTAACAGCAGCAGAAACCTGCTCTGGGCTTTTGCTTTCTGGCAACGCAGTGGATACAACTTGATCAATGAGCAGCCTCCTGAATTCATTTTCAGGATCAAGAACTTTTGCCCAGAGATCAGCATCCATTCTTTCAACCACATACCTGGGCAAACACAGACAGTGGATCAACTTCTAGGAAGACGTGAGAGTAACACGGGTATCAACTTCTAGAAAGATGTGAAAGTAACAAACCAGGCACTAAAACCATATAATCACAAACCTAGCTTGCAGCTTGAACAAAGAGTTCTTATTTGTCACATTAATAAGTTCATCATCGCATTGCCCTCTCCGATAAGCAACAACAGCAAGAGTTGGATCGCGCTTCTCGCAGTATTTACCCACAACACGGGAATCATAGTATGGGTTGGTCGTGAGGAAGTGCTCTGGATTGTTGTTGCTATCTATTATGATTTTACCCAAAGCATTGTGGACATGCACATCTTGGCTTCCTTCACTCACAAGATGCTCCAAAAACTGAGTAAGTAACCGTAGCCGATTCCTGCGTACCAGAGGTTGTGCATAAGGATATCAAAGGAAGAAGCTACCTCAAAGCTAAATTATGAAAGAACACCCAAGTACCTTTTCTCACACTCTTCCACCAGAGGCTCAACTGGAAGCAGAGAACGGACAGAAAGGATAAGGCCTTTAATGAAATCTTCAGGACACTCATCATCTAAGAGCTGCCCAACAACTAATGGAGCATTTCCTGGATTGACCTGTTCAGAGAGACGGCAAATGTTCACTTATATGAAGAACAAAGTTCTTTATTCAAATGAAAAACTTCAACAGAAATACATACCTTTTGCACATAGCCTTCAATATAGCGAAGCATGTTGTTGGAGTACAAGTAATGTGTGAGGTCAGGCACAAAACCAAAGCGGTCACACACATTGATCAGTGGCCGTGCATCGGGAAGTTTTGCCTCCATTAAAAAGTTCTTAGTCTTTTCAGGATTATAGAAATCTGATTCTCTTGTTACACGCTCAACTTCTTTAATTTGTCCAGTCTTGGCAGCTGCCTCAATGTACTTGAAGTGAATGTCAGGATCCTCACTGCCAGACATCACTAATTAGTACAAAAACTAGAAAGAATGTCATGAGTGAAACAAGCTCATTCCAAAACAGTTAGAACTCCAGTCCGTCCCAGATAGGTTACCTGGAGCTCAGATATGATCCCAAGAAGAAATATAATCCTTCATATGACTTGAACTGCTCAAAGAGCTTAATGCATGCATCAATTCCCAAATGTTCACAATATTCTTTTGCAACCTACATAAAGTTTAATAGCCAAAAACATAATATATAAGAAGACTATCCCCACTCAAATAATCATCAACAAGTCAACTTCATATCGCGAAGTGCACAATCGTTAAGAGTACATTTTGGACCACTTCTACAAAGGCAACAGAAAACCCCTTGAACAGGCAAAATTACAATTGCATTTATAACAGATCCCCTACCTGAACAATTATCTGAAGGTTTCCTCTTAAATTGACCAGTAAAAGATCTTTCATACACTCTAGTGCCCATTCCCTGGAAAGACTCCCAAAGAACTCCACAAGTGCCTGAAATGACTAATCATTAGGCACTAAAGAGACGTTTAAAGAATGGACAGAGAACATAAGTAGAGAATAACCTGTGGCTCAATTGCATGAGTATTCACAATTACACGCTTGATATCCGGCAATTCAGAGTAATGCTGCAAGCACAAGTAATTGCTTAAGATATATCAACAGGCATATTTATATACTCAGCATAAGTACATAATTTAGTAGACATTCCAACCTGAAGTGCTCGCACGTAGAGTCCAGCTTTCTCACACAGTTGTGCAATCCGTGGCCTATCATAGTGACTAAACATGCCATTTGCCAAAATAGCATCAGCTACATTTGGAAACGTCACAAGATTTATTTCCAGGACCTGAAGTAAAGAGGAAATTCAGGATGTTGGCAAGAGAAAGGAGACAGACATTGATTCATAAAAAGAAGTGTTAAAATTAATAATTGACCTTAGTTTGCAGGAATGCATGCTCTGGCAAATTTGGTTTCAGAACATCCAACAGAAATGCTGTTGCTTCACGGATCAAGTTCCTCTGGTGGGAAAGAAATGATTGATGATGAAATATATGGCCAAATTAACCATTTCGAAAAATGCAGGTACACAAAATCGTGCTTTCAAACATAAAGAATGGAAAGCAGAGAAGATTATGAAAGAGTTAGTATTATGAGTCAGAAAATTTCACAAAACAAAGAAGAAAATAATTCAGACCTGAAGAAAGAGATCCGTAATGGTATTGTAATCAATAGGACAACCACCCTCCATTTGAGACATCATAAGGGCAAAATTAACAGCTCCCTGCAGACACCAAACATTAAAAACAGTGATTCCAAAAATTAATTCATTGCTATCATAACTTAACAACAAAGGTTATTCAAGCATTATAATCAGAAGTTTGAAATTAGCTTTACTGGTCCAAGCATACCTGAGGATCTGATCGAAGAATGGTTTGCAGAAGGAATAGATAGTCAGGCGTATACCCAACCTGTTTCAAGGTAAAAATTATTTTCATTGGCACCCATTACACAATGAGGATAGAATATCACTAATTGAACAAAAAACAAAAAAGCAGCAGTTCTCCCAACACTGCAATAATCACGAATCAAATGGAAGTAAGGAATAAAAAATTTCAGCAATTATCATGCCAAATACCTGCTTGGAGTATATCAAGATTTTGTCAAACTCTCGACGCTCAGCGAAAGCTGCCACAACTTTTGGTGTAGCTCTGGCTTTGATATATATTTTCAGCGCAAGGTCATTGTCAACAGTCTACAAAAAAGAGAAGGCAAGTTCGTATTATGCAACAACATGAAGCTTTTACAAAAAGATGAAATAGCAAAAATATCTGAAAGCAGTGGAATTTCAAACTTATATTGGAATCTAACCTTCACAAGGTCTCCAAGTTCCTCGCTACATTCAAGTTTATCTTCAGCCAACCAATTCTCCAATAGATTCTTCTTGTTCTGGTTGACCACTAGCCGAGATAACTCCAAAGACTCAAATGCATTGAGCTTTCCTTTGGTTAACAGTGTTCCAAAGTACTGCAGCAATGGTGGTGTCTGCCCAGCTTGTACAGGAACACTCTGAAAATACAGAATAATGTGTCAACGTCTCAAATCGCCTGAGGAAATATGCAAGATTCTAAATCACATTCCAGCTTCAAGTATTTTCACATGGAAAGTGATGTGCTTAGGAATTTATATTTCCATCCACTGCATGTTTGGCACTGAAGAAATTAATTGATAGCTAATGGACAAGACGTACCTGAAATTTGGCAACAGTATCAGGCGTCCGGAGGATGCCTTGTGGAGATTCTGCAGCAAGCTCAGCAGCCTCTTTATACTTTGTCTGAGCAAACAGTTCTTGGAAACGCTGAACAACCTGAGAAATTGATAATGCCGAAAAAGGTACATTATCAGCATTCAATCAGATAACGTAACTAAACAAAATAAATGATAATAATGTCAAGAAAAAGAAAGAAGATGCTGGGAAAGTTCAATCACGAAACTTCATGAAATATTCTAAAGGTGACATGCAAATCATACAGGGGAATCACAAAAAGAAACTATTCATATATGGCTCACACGTTTAGCAAGTCACAGACTACATGAAGATAGTTGAAATTGTTAGAACTTCATAAATGTAGCCCAGCTTTTAACAAGAAAACAGTCCTTGCCTAATTCAATTGTACACCATCAATTCAGTCAAGAAACCTTTCAAAACAAGCATGAATCCATGGCAAATAAGAAGTTCCCCCAATTCCAATATACCACACAGATCTCAAAAAGCCCAAAACGAACTTACCAAATTTTCTGCACCAGGAAGATTTCCTCGTTTGGCAAGATTGACAGCAAGCTCCAAATTGTTTAACTGATAATTACAATTTACGGTTCAAAATTTCGAATCAACAAAACTTCTTTGCGTATGCATCATTCAACATAAAAGCTGGTACACATACTTGGCCACTGACAAAAGGGATGATTGTTGCTTCATTTACTGTAGCAAGTAAAACCTGGCCTCGCCTGTTAATTGCATAAAAACCTCCAACAGATGAAGCTTCCGAAGTCAGAAAAATGGGATCTGGACTGATTCTATTTCTGTATACAGCTGCGGCAGTTTCCAGATCATAAACAAACAGCAGGCCAAGCTTTGTAATCACATAAATAAGACTATACTTATGAGATATCTGCAAAAGCAAAAGGAAGCATGTAAAATGAAACTCAAATGCAGAATAAGTTCTTTATTACATAAATAAGTCTATAGTCATGGAATATTAACAAAAGTGAAAAAGAAGAATCTAAATGAAACTGAAAATGCAGACTAGATGTAATAACATAGTCTCACGCATGGACAGTGGAAGAAATAACTCCAAGAAGAACTACCTGCATGGCCACTGGAAAATCATCAGCAAAATCTGGAGGGAAAAACAGATCTGCTTGCTTTTTCGTAAAAGATGGCTTCCCTGAAAAAGGTTACAGTATTAAGCTGAGTAATAATCATAATAGAAAGAGTGTAATCATTATAAGATAGACCTGTAATACATCATCAAAACCAATTCTGTAAAAAATAACCCGAACAATATGAGAATCAAGAAAATTAGAAAACATATCTACCTGGCTGAGCGCCAAGCTCAATAATATGCAACTTAGATGTAATCTGACCAGCATTAGAGGTCTTCGTCGCAAAAGAAATAAGAATTGAATCCTTATCATTCCCAGCTACCTGCTCAAAGATATACAGAAAGATATAATAAGAAATTTGCTCATAGAAACAGAATATAGTATGCGATAAATCTAAAGAAAGGAACACTTACTCTGAAGGAGGCAAATGATGCAGCATGGGCTTCAAGAGCTTGACTACGTTGCTGATCCACAGAAAACAGCTGCATATTTCCTTTGACCAGTTGGGGCCGCTAAAGAAAGAATTTCTTAATAAGTTTATTATCAAGAAACCCCATAAGAAATTAAATGGCAGTGTGGAAAATAAGCTGCATCTATATAGCCACTGCAGCAAAAACCTACACATAACTTTGATCCACTTGAAATTATTGTGCTGAAAGTTCGCAGAAAGAATAAACAGCAAACATGGGATGCCAAATAATTCCGATTGAAGCCAGTGGATTAGCTCGGAAAAGCAATAGGCCAACACATCACATTGCTTTATGTAAAGAAGTTATGTCAGGCAGCAGCACCACTAAAACAATTCTATATAATATCACAATCAACAGCATAATACAGATAAGTAACCTTAGGTATAAAAGCACTTTAATATTTGCACTAACCTCCAATGAGACTGTAAATCATGTAATCCTTGAACCATAAATAAATGAAAACTGTACTGTGTCACATAGGTAACTGTCAATTAAGCACTAATAGAGGTATCTGGGGTAAAAAAAAAAAAAAAAAGTGTTTAATACATGTTAGAGCAAGAACAGAGAAGCAAGAAAGATAGAAACTTCACTCCAGAAAAAGACTGTGAAGCCTTAATTCATTCTCCCTTTCAAAAGTCTGGCATCTACTGTTTTCTTTTGTCCAATTCAATATAAGATACTTTTTGAAAATGCATAACAGCACTACAAAAACAGTAACCTTGGATATTAAATTACAATATTTTAAATAGACAACAGAGCCACAAGCACCTATAAGAATTATATTGAACTTGCAAAGATCTCAGGAATTGTAGGCAAGAAACTTGTTTAATTTGTTACATTCATACTCCATTTTCCTTCTCACTATTTGCAAATATAAGAACAATATCATCAAATCAAGGCCTAAATTGTCTTGTGGCATGTACACAGTAGAATGCGCCCAACTACAGCATGACGAACCTGACAGTTCTACATATTTGGCATATTGACAAGAATCACATTAAGATGAATATGATAAAGCAAAGAAGGCAGAGAAGCTAAAGATACATGTATACATACAGACCCACCAGATGACATAAATTTTACAAAGTCCAAATCCATGAAACTTGTAAGATAAGTCGGAGAAATGAATTGAGAATGCATTCTGCAGTACATTTTAGAAATTACCTAACAGCACAACAAGTGTTATACCTCTATTAAAATTCAGAGTTAAACTTCAATAGTCTAAAATAACACAAAATTTTACATAACAATTAATTCATTTTATAAAAGAGAAGCACAGTACGACTCAACATACAGAAATATCACAAACAAATCCATGAAGAAAACTTGAAAGCAGGGAATCAAAATCGGAAGGAATGGGTAGCAATACAATTATTTTTCTTAGTAAACATGTCAATTTCAAATGACTGCTACCACTATCCATCTCTTTCAAATGAGCAAGGAAAAGACAATCACGCACCTCAGGAGAACCAGGAGCAATCCCAATCAAAACCAACCACTTTTCAGAAGGATCACATTTATAATTGATAATTTGGTTGTTTGCTAAATTGGCAGTTCTGTCAAACATCTTTACTGGCTCAGATTCACCTATTCAGAAAGACAGAAAGTCTTTAAGACAAAAAAGAGCACAAAGGAACAAACAAGATACAACCATGTTGAAGAATTAGAAGGCCAAACATGCAATCTCACCTTCAATTGACCAGTGATATACTGCAGATTGTGTAGCTAAACCCAACATCTTAGGGGTAATCCACTTCCAAAATACAACCTGTCAAACAGCATAATAACCAGATAAGCCGACAAATACTCTAGCAGTCAGCTGCTACCGAAAACAAGAAGAATTGTACTTGCTACTGTACAAAGCATCAACGAATTGAAAAGGTAGTGAGAGCTTGCCTGTTCAGGCATCTGATGTGACTTCAGTTTTGCTTTTGCCTCAATGTTAAATATTTGCAAATGATCTTGAGTAGTTCCAGGAAGTTGAGCTTCAACAAGGCAACCAATAATTTCAATAATTGGATCAAGAGTTGAGGAAAGCATGCTCAATTATAATACAAGTTAACTTCACCCACACCATTTATGACACTCTTGAACAAGTATACCATGTGGTCACTTTGTTGCAATTTTAGTAACTAATATAGTGTTGTATAATATATAAATCAATCAAATATTTTCTCAAACAAAATCCTAAAGTGATTGCTGATATTTCTCACATCAATAACCTTATGAAACACAAGGGAGAAATTTTTCCCAAAGAATTTAACACAACCAAGAAGGATCCATCATCTTCATGCTCTTCTTGACAACAGAATTCCTACTTAAAATCCATACTTCCCATTTTAACAATTGCCAAGGTTCGCTCATATAGCTAGATTGACAATTCTCATAAAAATAACCTCATTATACACTAGGCACAGAAATGTATCACATATCAGTAAATGCTCAGCAGCCTTATATGTAACTAGTAAAGAGCCACCATATTCAATTTTTATAAGAGGTTTCCCTGACCTAGATTCCCCCATTCCCTATCTCACAGCTGCAGCTCTTGTCCTATTATCCATCAGATACTTCTCCCAATCTACTTTTTATAACTGTTAAGTTTTGCACAAGATTCCAAGTCATTCGTAGGAAAACTGAGATTGCCAAAACAACACATTCTTATATTAAAAGGCACTAAAACACTCTAAAGTCGGACAAACTATGATAAGAACCTCATTTTGCTAACCCTGTATTCATCGAAAGTACTGCTCTCTACATACAAACGACCTCTAATCTGTAGATGCATCAAATGAAACGCAACAATAAGTAATAAATGAACACCCAAAGTATTAATTTATTGAAATACATATGAAACATCACACAACCAATAAAAATTCATGAATCAAAAAGAGCTTAAAAGAATTCATTCACCTTTTAGTGCTAAAATTCTAGTATTTGGATTCATAAGCGCCGAATCTGCAGTAATAGGCCGCCTCAACGGCTGCGTTGGCATGTTCATATCAATAACCACGACGCTGTTTTGAGGTGCTGTCTCCCGAACACATATATACTTATCAGATTCCATCGTCACATTTGTGAAAGTAATGAACTGCGGATTGATCCCTATGCTAGTCAACTGCAATCACCACATCACACACACAACAAAATCAATTACACTACCACCAAATCACAAAACCCTCAAAATAGAATCAATAGATCTGAAATTAAACCAGACAAGGCTAATCAAAAACAGTTATTGCAAAATTTCCTGCTATCACCAACACTGTCGGCACATTAAATCAAGTGATAATTGAACCAAATTGAATAAAATGACTCACTTGAATAGTCAAAGTTTAGGAAATGAAATGAACATGAGAAATTCAGTTAAATAGTAATCAAATGAATACCGTGAGCGCTTCTTTCATGGTGATCGGAGCGTTGGCGGCCGCCATGATGGGCGAAAATTCTCAGAGATCAGAACTCTGGATCTGGAAAAGGATCGAAGGAATCCAAAGTCAAGAACGGTGGCTGATCAGCAGCCGTTCCCAAGATCTAAAGCAGCGAAGAGAAACCCTTGAACCCTCCGGCAACAGAAAAGCAACAACAGATAGATCTAGACAGAAATAGGAGGGAGAGAGGAGGGGGTTTCTTTTAGAGAGAGAAACTAAGCTAAGCAGTATATATATTTATTTTACACATATATATAAACAAGAGAGTAAAAATGGAATTTTTGGTGAGTCGAGGATACGAGCGAAAGGTCTGTAACATAGGAGAGAGAAGAGAAAAGAAAGTGTTGGTTTCCTTTTTTTTTTTTTTTTTTTTTTTTTGCCCCCTTTTCTTGCTGGAGAGTGTCCGTGTCTGTGTGTGTGTGGGGGGGGGGGGGGGGGGGGGGTGCGCTAATCGTCTGCTGTTGGTGTTCCTGCAATTCCCTGTGTTTGCTTGTTATTTGAGAGTGAGTTTTTAATTCCACTATGTATGAGTTGTAAAAGATTCTTACGAAAAGGAAATTTAATGCGCTTAATTAATTTTAAATTGAACTCCAATAAAATTTAAAATGATTAACAAAAAATAAATGGTATTTAAATTTGGTTTGTAAAATTAACGTGCTGGTTAAAATTGTGCTCTTAGATATTGATCTAAATATTAAATTTAGATTAAACTAGTTACTTTAGCTGTATCCAAAAAATATTTTAAACTTATAATATTTTAGTGACAAGAAAAATGTGCAAATGATGTCAATCTCATTGTAAGTATGCACATAATTTACAATCCTTGAATTTGAATAATTTTATACTTACTCAGTCTATGTCAATACTAAGTTATATTAAATTTGCATAAAAATCTTTACAATATTTGGATATGTTTTGGGGGAAACCATTCCAAACATTATAAATGTTTTGCATTTAAAATGAAAAAATTTGAAATCCCCAAAATACCTCCCAAAATGCAAATTCTTTTACCAAAAATATCCCAGACTTTTATATATTTGTTTTCTCACTATATATACATACATTTATTTGATGTACATATTTTCATATTAGACATACAAAAGGAAAATAATACTTAATTTAAATTTCTCTCCACTTACCAGACAAAAAAACAATTGATTTAATATCAATAGTAAAAAATGTCACCCTCCAAACATAACCAAACAAATATAATCCTCCTCAAAATATTTTCTATCTTTATCCTAAAATATAAATAAAAATATATCATATTTTCTAATTTCACTCTCAAAATTCATTTTTTCAGACTGTACAAATTAAGACACCATAAAACACAACCAAACATTCCCCTTATAAAAGTCAATTCTCCATAAATTGCTTACTTCTTTTTCTTTATTGTAAGATTAAAAAGATAATTATTTTTATGTCACGAACATTAGTAGAATTTATAATCAATGCCAAAAATGTGAGGAATCTAAAAGCAAAGATGTTTCATATTTCATAATAAAAGTTTAATTAGTGAAACACGTATTTATGGTTAAGAAACAATCTATTAAAAACCTAGGTTTAATTTCATCAGCAAACTCGTCCCTTCGTCCATTGAAAAACGAAATTTTAAATTTATAATATTACGTATAGGAAGGCAATATTTTAAAACTTTTGAAATTGTTTAGAATTGCATTTCTTACTTACATTAGTTGTAAATTTACTTATTTTTAAAATTATCGTTTCATACAACAAATAAAATTTAATAATGTTTGTCATATTTTTAGAACTCATTCAAGAAATTATACTATTATACATAAAAAGAAATGATATTTTAATCATAATTGTACAACTTTTACCAAATTTTGAATTCTTAAGAAATATAGCTTTTTAATTGTGTGGAGTAATTAATTGATTGTTTAACATTGATTATGGATTTCTTGATTTTTTTTAAATTATTAAAACATGTCAGCTTACTAAATTTAATAATATTTTAACATACTTTTAAGCTTATTCATACACACATGTTAATATATATTGTATATAAAGCTGACAAAAATTTACTCATACCTATGGTACCCATGGGCACCCAAAAAATACGAGTAATGGGGTTGATTTGGTCCACCCAATAAAATACGGGTAATTTTACCCATCTTCTAATTATTCACCATTTTCTGATTCAATCCGTGGGTACCCACGAGTAACTCGTAAATAATCATATTATATATAGATTAAATTTTTCTCTAATTCTCACAAGTACTTTAAAGGGTATAGCATGATTTTCTACGACATCAACAATGTTTAAGTGATGTTTAAACTTTTAGTTTAAAAAACTTTTGACACATAATGGGATTTAAATTTGAACTTTGAAATATAATTGTTTAACTAATTAAATTGCAATTTTCATTCTATAATATTTGACATACTTGAAACACTTGTTCTATGTAATATTTAAAATTTGTAACCTCTTTTATTTGTTTTGTTTAGATAATATTTGAAAATATTATATAAATTGAAAAATACGTATTAATTTACCTTTAAATAGACCTAACAAAAAATTACCTAAACTCGTGGGTGCCCATGAGTACCCAAAAGAATGCAGGTAATGGGTCTCATTTCCTCCATCTAATAAGGTAATTTTACCTGCTGCATAATTACCCATTACTTTTTTACCCGACTCATGGGTACCCATGTGTAACTCGTGAATAACCCATATTATAAATTTATTCATTTTAAATTCTTTTCTGATTCTCAAAAATTTTATGGAGAGTATAACACATTTTTCTATGACATCATGTTTAGGTGATGTTTAAAATTTTAGTTCAAAAAACCATAATGAGATACAAATTTGAACTTTGAAATATAATATAACTTAAATTCGATAGATGTTAAACGTTTAAATTGTAGTTTTCATTCTAAAACACTTGATATGCCTTAAATACTTGTGCCAATGTAATCTTTAAAATTTGCAACCTCTTTTATTGGTTTTGTTAAGTAATATTTGAATAATATTATGTAACATGAAAAATACATATTAATTTACTTTTAAATATAAAAAACAAAAATTTATTATGGATGCCCACAGGTTACCCATTACAGATAGTCATGGGTAATGGGTCACGATTCCATACCTAATAAAAGAACGAGTAATTTTATTCATAGATAAATTTACCCAACTTGTCATTACTCTTTCTTGGATTATCCACGGGGTACCCATTTGTCATGTCTATCTTTAAATATAAAAAATGCAATTTATTACAGGTACACGTGAGTTATTCATTACACATATTTACGAGTAATAGATCAACTATCTTGTATTCAATAAAAAATGAATAATTTTACCTACAAATAAATTTACCTAACTCGTCATTACCCACTATTGGATAATTCATGGGTAAAAGAAATGGGATTTTTAACCATAATTATAAGACTTTAACCAAATTTTGAATTTTTAAAGTTTAGAAATCTTTTCATTGCTTGAAACAATTTCCTTTTCTGTTTAACGTTAGTTGTGAACTTTTTTTATTTTTAAAATTAATAAAATATGTGAGCTAACTGAACAAATAACTTTTTGAGGCATTTTTTAATCATTCTCGTGGCATGTGCATCAGTACTATTGCAGATTTCAATGGGTTTTTAATTTCATCAAAATCGTGTAATTTTCATCAAATTTTGAATTTTTAAAATTTAGAATTTCTTTATTATTTAATAAAGTATCAAATAATTGCTTAACATTAATTGTGACTTCCTTAGTTTTCTAATTCTAAATTATCAAATTATACCAACAATCAATTGAATAGTCGTTTAATACATTCTTTAAACCCATTCACACACAGCTTATATTATTATATGTACAAAGGTGATATTTTGGCAACAAGTATATTTTTTTGATCAAATTCTAAATTATCAAAAATTAAAAAATTGTTTAAACTAATTTCATTGGTTGTTCAATATTAATTGTGATTTTCTTATTTTCTTTATATGATCAAACTATGCCAATTAACCAAAATTTAACAACCTTAATGTAATTTCTTATAAAAACTCATTCACACAAGTATAAGCTATAGTATTGATGTTGCATGGAAATAGAGTGAAGTACTTTTCAGTAGACAGCGGAAAGTGGTTCATTTTCTCTAGAACGTGTGCAGAGAAATCTCTAGTCTTGAAAGTTCTCACTTTTCCCGTAAATGATTTCCTCCCCTAAGTTCTTTATTAGGCTTAATATTTATAGTTTTTGTTTTGATGGGCTTAGTCCCATTTGGGTATTTTTGCCCTTCTTCTTGGTCTTCATTTATCCTTGGGCTCTTTGGCGTTTTTACTTAATTAGTTAATTTGATTCACTGGGCCTTTTTTAGTTAGTTTATCGAATTGCTCTTATAGTCAATATTTTCCACAATAATTATTATATATAAAAAGAGGTTTTTGACCATTATGTAATTTTGACAAAATTTTAAATTCTTAATGACATGGGGTATTTGCAACCTAATCCCAAATAAATCTCACAGATGAGTTGACACATAATGAATTAGCTGATATGGACTTTTCTACCCGACCTATTATGGATGAGCATCTTCATATTATTACAAGTTGCATAAAGAAAATGTATCTAGAAAGATTCAACATTCAGTTGAGCTAGATGCACCTTCAAAGGTTCAATATCCTATTCCAAGCATCTAAAAGAGGAGCAATTTAATAATCTTCAATTATTCAAGATACTTGAATTTGATAGGTCAAACTATTATATATATATATATATATATATATATTGAGACCCAAAAAAGACCCTCAAAACAATAAAGGAGTCACACAACATCAAATGAAAAGAAAAAGAGATGAACATTTGGGACAATTACTAGAAAGATATTGTATTTAGTAATTATTGTTGTAAAATTTTCAATATATTTCGGTGCAAGAAAATTTGACTTTTGCATCATTAAAATTTTCAGTAAATTTTGATGCAAGGAAAATTAACTTACATTATTGACATATGTGTTGACATAGAGTATGCCAATTAATTTAAACTTTTCTACCCCACCTATTTGGATGAACATCTTTAGATGAATCAAATGCACCTTCAAAGATTCAATGTCCTATTCCAAGCATCACGAAAGGAAATTTTATAATTTCAACTATTCAAGGTACCAGAACTTGATAGGTCGAACCATTAAATATGCAATGACGCCTAAAATTAAAGACATTTGAAACATATGAAGAAGTCACACAGTGTTAAAGGAAAAGGAAATAAGATGAATATTTTTGGATAGTAAGTAAAAAGATATTGTCTTTCGTGATTATTGTTATAAAATTTTGTGTATATTATGGTGTGGGAAAAATTGATTTCCATAACTTAAAATTTAAAATATTTTATTATTTATTCATTAATTATTTAATACAAATAAATAAATACCAAGAAACAAAATTTTATTAGGAGAAATTCCTAAGCGAAGAAGGTAGCAAAAGAATTGAAAGATGAGATAGTTGTGTTACAAAAACAAACCAACCACAGAAAGCTAACAAAAAGAAGATGAGATAGAAAAAAAATAATTTCATGGCAATTGCGTGCCACTGGGCTGCTAGAAATTGATGAATATAGCAATTGTATTCTTGGGTGCCATGGAGAGTTCAGAAATGACAACTAGAACTTTGGTGTAGAAGAAAGAGATAGAGGCATTAGAAATTTGTTCACAGAAATTTCAAGTCTGCAAAAAGAATTACAAGATAAGAAAAATATGGACAAATTGAATATTTAATTTAAAATAAAGTTGTTACAATTTCTGGAAATATCTCTACAACTGAAGACTAATTTCTCTTCTTCTTCTCCTTGGAATTTGATTCAAGGACTTGATGTTTGTTCTTGAATCGGATGCATAATTCTCTCCTTGACTTGCGGATGAAATAACGAACTTTCTTGAAATTAAGTATTTGTTTTGATATCAAGGTCTTCAGAATTTGGATATTTTTAAAGAAGATGTAGAACATTTGTTGTTTCAGCACTTCTTCGTGGCAAGAGCCCGAACTTAAGAGTTTTAATGCTTTAGTTTTTGATGTATTTCTTGATGTGTGAATCTTGATGTGTGTTATGTCTCCCAGTACCTCCTTTTATATGCACAAGATTAGGATTTCTGACTTAGAGCTTGAGTCTCCCCTTGGACTTGAATACTACTTGAAATGGGCTTAATTTATTAATGGACCACATTTAAATATATTTGGGCCCATTTAGCTAATCCAAAATAAAATTTTGTAATTTATCTTGGATTGACCCATTTTATAAAGCCCAAATTTGTTATGGACTTTAATTTGAGATCCAATTCAATAACCAATTTGTTTGAGCTATCAAATTGTAATTTACCCTAATAAAATTTCAACGTCAACAAATGTTCCCACTTCAAGACTCAGCGAACAACATGCCAACTGCGAATGAGAGGCAAGATTTGAAATAATTATCATTTTCTTTTACGTGTTTATTTGATAGGCCATATGGATCTTTAATTAAACTAAAACTTATAAATATAGCCTATTTACACATTTGACCAATTTGAATACGCTTAAGAAATGCAGCCATGCCTAAATTTGGCAAAGTAACTCGCATACATAGCAACAAATAGAGGCCAACACCAAAATTGATTTTCTTGCTCCCTTTTTTTTAAACTTGGATCATAGCTAAAAAAAAGGCCAGTCACTATCTGAATGACTAAACATTATTCATTTTTCTCCAAGCTTTTTCTTTCCTTTTTTTTTTGAATTGGACCCATAGATCAATTGCCAAACAAAATTGGTACCTTAGAGCAAAACCAAGGCTTCAGAAACATTCACTTCTTTATTTTGTTTTCTTTTCCTTCTCCCTCTGTTTCTTTCCTTTTCTTTTCATTTTTGTGTTGATTTGGTATCTGCCTAGTTGATCTCCTTCCAAATTTTGGAGAATCATTCATTCATGTAGCAATCTTCTTTTATTTATTTTTTTTGGCAACCAAAAAAAATTATGATTAGCAGCTTCTATAATTTGACATAAAAGTTAAAGAAGAATTCCTTATCACTAGGCAATTCATATGATACAGGATCAAGCCAAACTTGTTGCCTGAAGGAAATTTCTGATTATTTCGGCATTTATATTTCAACAAGTCTTCTTTTATTTTTCTCTTCTTTATCACTAAATCTGGGCTGCACTGTCATCATCCCATGATATAATTTTCTTCTCTATGCTTGTCCCCTCCTCAAGCAATTGAAGATATGGAAAATTTCCACCTTTAAGCCATGGTTAAGCATTTATAAGAGAATGATATTTGGTGTTTTTATTTCACAATCAAAGTTGAGCACATTGACTCCTCCTCAAACTTGCTTGCTTGGTGTTTGTCAAGTTAGTTTGATAACACTGATAATACTTTTCTCTTGTTGATAAATTGTTTGAGACTATTTTCATAATTTCATGAAACCTTCTCGAATAAACCTGCATAGCACCTGTTTGTGAATTTTTCCAAGAGAAAGCACCTCCATTACATTCCTAATCCTTGCTTTCTTTTCTGTAGGTTTCACAAGCATTCATCAAAAGTTGGTGGATCACAACTATAATAGTCTTCTATTAATCAGAATCTGTGACAGGTAGGACATTGGTGCAATCCCTCTTTGTTTTTCTTTGGAGCAAAACATTGTGCTGATAACTTTCTTTTTGTTTGAAATTTCAGTAAAACCATGAAGATGGATATCAAAGATTGTAGTGAACCAACTCTATGCATTGTGATTTGGGGCAACAAAGACTTCTCCAAAGCCAAAAGCACTACTTTGTGTGTGTATGAAGTAGTCGCGGATGCTCAATCCTCCAAAGCTCGATCAAACTACTCCATGCATGTTGCTGAATGGTCCTATGAGACAACCAAAGAGATGATTGATCAACATTCTAGTGTTTTTGCTCGTTCTAGGGTCTTGCTATTGGAATCTTTGCTTCATGACATCTGAGCTACACATACAGGGTTTTTACTTCCAAACCACCATCTCAACATCAATAGAGGTTCATGGAGAATTCCAACAAACCAAGTTCGGTGAGGTATCATTTCACATCGGCTATTGGGAATGGGCAGAGGACGTGCTGGGTCATCATGTAGATACTCTTCGTTGATCCAAGAATTATGCAGTTGTTCATGCCTCTCTTTTCACGTATGTTTGCAAAAGAATGTCCTCCAAGCATTCCTCGAGCTATGGTGCCTTTCTACAAACATGCTACAAGCTATTATTAGAGATTGTCGATCTCTTTATGGAATTTTCATGGACTTTGGGGATTGCCAATATGTGGAGATTTCTACAATGAAGTTGTCTTATCTGCCAAGAAGCTGCTTGATGCCGATACCTACCAACCTTCTCTGTCGCGAAGCTGCAAGTATTTATATGTAGCATACCACATGCTTCTAAAGGACTCTAATGGCATATCTATTTTTGACTAGATTGGATTTTAGTTCAGAGGCTCGACCAGATATGCATAATCGTCTTCAAGGTCATCCCAAAAGAGATTTGTCAAGCCGAGTTATCTCGCAATCCTTGTGGGAACATCAACATGTCTCTTTTATCAAGCACCAAGGAGTATGATGAGCCCTTTTTAATGCTAGAGATTGAGGAAGACATCAAGGATGAGACTTATTTGGTTGTTTTCCTTTCATGTTGGTTATGCAGCTTTGCTTTACCATATTGCAAATTTGATAAGGTATATGCTTTTGTTTCTAAAGTTTCCAGTAAAATGGCTTGTGGCGACTGTTTTCCTTTAGAAACTCCCATATTGGTAAGCATTTATCATGATTTGAGAGAGATATCTACCTTGAAGAGCTTGAGCAAGTCCACCGCCATTTTTCCTATTCATTACATATACAATTGGATTTGACACTATCTTTAAAAACATTTTCTATCTAAACTTGAACTAGTTGGAGCTCAAATGGTGAAATATGCAGGAGAGAATATGGCCAAACACTTTGAACTTGCTGAGGCATGTGAATTATTCAACAACATTAACCCCTCAAAGCTTCAAAACATGCGCACACAAGGGCAAATCTCAGTAACAGATGATGTGGGTATATCCAACACTTATAAGGACCTTTTCGTGGCTTTACGACCTAGCTATTTAATATTTTGAAATGGAGCAATATGTATTATTGAAGCTTATAGTCCTCATCGATTCAGCTAGCAATATGGTTTTTATTAAGATATTCCTGGTCATATAAAAAAGGAGATTCTTGCTTGTGAGTTGGTTGGGCCTGTTCGACTTTAGCAATCTTGCACTTTGTTAGGTACATCCTCCAAGAAGATCGTACCAAGCAGTATTTCCTCATCATCTTTAGTTGCGAAGGAATATGCAGATTGGTTGGCTGAACATTAGAAGGCTTATTTAGGGAAACACACAAAAATCATTCTCAAACTTAATCAACCAACATATTTAATTCCTAAGAGATCTCAAAGGACTCCAAAATAGGTTTCTAAGGATGGCGAAGTTGCCCTATCTCCTCAAGATTCAACTGTTGACATGGAATCAACAAAAGTGCCTTCTATAAAGCAACGAACTCTTCTTATAGACTCGGCTCCCAAGCTTGTCCCTATAGCTAGTCCAACAGAAGCAAATAAAGTGATTTCTGCCTTGCCACTCTCAAATGATGAATCTAGCAACCAACACCAATTTAAAAAAAGATCGAAGGTTTTTGACTTAGACAATATTAGTGTGAATTCAACATTTTTTGCAGATGCTCCAAGTTCTTCATTGCCTTTAGTGGAATTAGCAGAATATGTACATACACTTATTATCATTATTATTATTATTTTATTCATTTACATTACTGTTCTCTTTCTCCTATCTTATATCTTCTTTCTTTTTCTTTTAGCTTGCAGACAGTGATTTAGTAGCAGTGGGCAACAAAGTGGCTTTGTTACCTATTCCATTAGGAACTGCGAATTTTTTGGTACACATATCCATGCATTTACGATTCATGTCATGGTATTAATACTCTTGAAAGGTGTTCTATTTGCTCGTAGCTCTCGTTTGATATCGAATAAAGCAAATCTTGGTTTTCGTTTTCCTTGTGATGGACCTAGAAGAGGGGTACATGCCAAGTATCGGCTTGGGATTATGTCTTTTTAGGACTATTTTAGATGTACAACCAACGAAATCGAGTGCTAACTCACCATTGAGAAAGAAATCTCCATCACTTCTGAAGGCAACATGGGCTCAATAAATGAGGTTGATCCTTATAGCTTATGTGGAGATGACACTAGTTCCCATTCTTCTGGTAATAATGCATCAATCATCCCACCATTCTCTTTATGAAAGTCATGAAATTGAGATCCTTTGTAAGTATTCAAAATGGCATTACTTATCTTTATTGCAGAGGAGTTACGTGTTGAGGAAAATGCACCTAAGAAACTTAAGAAGACATTTGAAGCTTCATCCTGGCCACTCCCATGTGCTAAAGTTTCTAAATTTTGTTCTCGAGTTATAAAAATTGAACCTGAGCAAATACAGATCAAATTTTATAGGGAACAAATATGCTAGAAGGTCATGAACACTCCATTTGAGCAATTTTCAGAGGTAAAGCAAGTAATTGATGATCTAATTGTAGAGATGATGACGTATATGAGAGATCCACCATCTTTGGAAAGTCACATAAATTCTTTTTTTGAGGGCGCTTCAAGCTATACAAAGGTCAAGTTGGACTCTATTTATAGAGAGACACAAAAGCCTCTTCTTTTTGCACAACAAGTTTTTTCTGAATTCGTGGCAAAAGAAATTGAACAAGTTGAGGAGGTGAATGATTTAAAGGCAAAGCTTTTCCAAATCACCAAGCAATAAGAAGAATTGAAGTCACGACTGGCCGAGTTGAACAACAAAGAAGATCTTACAAGCTTATCACTCCATAAAGCCAAAAAAAACCTATCCACCATTCAAAAAGAAGTAGCTACCAAAAGAGAAGAAGTCTCGAAGCTCGAGAGCACTCCATTTTTGACTGACAAAGAGGCTAAAGCTTTGAAGAGGATGGAAGCATTACTTGAAGAATCTCGCCATGATTTGGTAGCCTTTGACTTATTTGCTTGAGCATTTAGCTTCTTAGCACTCATTTTTTATTAAATGATGTAAAAGAACATATATTTTTATATGCAATAAAAGTTATTTTATTTTCACCAATCTTTTGCTTATTTTTCTTCTTTTTTCTGTCACATTTTCTACAATCTTCATAATAATACCATCTAAGTAAGATCATGCCGCATGCTTTCAACAATCGAATTAAACAAAATAGCTTGAGCTTGCAAGTAAAATTAGCTATTTATAAGATAAACCAAACTTGTTTAAAGACGTGATTTACAAAATAAATTCCAAGTTGCCTACGTACCCCATTAAAGGGATCAAGTCATCACGTAATTCAAAAAAAATTTATTTTGAGGGAGAGTCGTACACAGTTTATACTTATGCAGGCCAGGAGTATCTATAGCTTAGCCATCCTGGTTGAGGTGAAGTATTTCTATATGTTAGCCACATGAAATACTTTCAGTGGAGTAGGTTAGCAGTTTATCCATATGCACTACCATTGGAGGGTAATGTACACAGTTTACACTTATATGGGTTAAGAGTAAATGCAGTTTAGGCTCGTGTGTCAAGGAGCATACTTCTTCATGGATAATAGCGCTTCAAAAACTTGCTATTTATATGGCCAATGCGCAGTCCATCTTTATCCACCAACTTATAGGCACCGTTTGTGTAAGCTTCTTTCACCACATAAGGGCTATCCTACTTTGATATAAACTTGTTTCCCATTTTCTAGGTGATGGTAATTGGCCTTCTGACTGCTAGGACTAGATCCCTAACTCGTCATGCGAGCTTGGTAGCACTCAAGTTGCTATTGAGCTTCAAGTTTTTTCTCATCCAATACTTCCAGTTCTTTAAGTTTGAGACAAGCATTATCTTCAATGGTGAGTCCTTCTTGAATTGCAATATGAAGTGAAGATATTTGACTTTCAAAAGGGAGAACAGTTTCAACTCCATACACCGAAGAATATGGAGTGGCCTGAGTAGTAATTTGGTGTGTCGTTCTATATGCCTACAGTGCTTCTCCAACTTTCTTGTGCTAGTTTGTTTTTGACTTTGACACCACTTTCTTTATGAGGTTGCATGTAGTTTTATTGAATACCTCAATCAAACCATTTGTTGCTGCATTGTACATTAAGGAATTATGCTGCTTGAACTCAAACTGTGCACATAACTTATCCATCAATTTGTTATAAAATGGCTTCCCATTATTAGTGATAATGTAGTGAGGTACCCCATATTGATAAATAAGGTTCGAACGAATGAACTCAACCACTGTTTCCTTCTTTACCTTTCTAAGAAGAAACGTCTCTGCCCATTTGAAGAAGTAATAAGTAGCCGCCAAGATATAAGCATGACCAACAAATGACTTTGGAGTTCTATGACATTGAGACCCTAGGCATCAAATGGCCACAAAGCAACAGTAGGATATAAAGGCTCCAGAGGTTGATGTATGAAATTTGCATGCAACTGGCAAGCTTTACACCTCTTCACATACTCTAAACAATCTTTGACCATTGTCGGCCAATAGTAACCCATCCTTTTAATCTGAAAACGGAGCTTATGATCGGATTGGTGAGCTCCACAAACCCTAGAATGTGTTTTAGTCATGGATTCAATTGCTTTTTTCGCCACATAAGCAATGTTGTTAATTACCTTCAAAACATCGAAGATACAAAGTATCTTTGTATATAACAAAACAAGATGATCTCTTTCATATTTCTGTCTTATAGCGATGATCATTTGACAACTTTTCATGCTTTAAATAATCAATTAGTGGACTCCTCCAATCTTGATAATCACTAATCATATCGATGTCGCATTTGAATCTTCATGCTTGGTTCAGCAGAAGGCATCCACTGATTGCATACAACAATGTTTGTTGTTTCTCCTTTAGACAGAGCAGGAGTAGTTGCCAGGTTGGCCAATGCATTAGCCATACTATTTTCTTTTCTTGGGACGTGGTTTAAGCTAACACTTTTAAATTTCTTCAATAAGTCTAAAGCTTGCTGAAAGAAAGGCACGGGATCCTCTTTCTTAACTTCATTTCTTTTAAAAGTTTATTGATGATTAATTTCGAGTCACCATAGATCTTAATCTCCATAATCTCCAATTCTAAGGCCATTTGAAGTCCAATGATCAAGCTTGATACTCGGCGACGTTGGAGCACAACTCACCCAACATAATAGAATATGTCAATACTTGTTTTCTGGCAAAAAGGAGACAATCCCTGCCACCAATCCATCAAATCTAGCCGCTCCATTAAAGAACATCGCCCATATCGAGAGAACTTCAACATAGAGAATATCTTCATCAGGGAGATCATCATATAACTCCCACTCTGCATGGATAGGATGGTCAGCCAAGAAATTAGCAAGAGCTTGTCCTTTAATAGCTTTTTGTGGCACATAGGTGATCTTATATTAGTTAAATATGACATACCACTTTGCCAATATCCCAAAAAGCACAGGTCTTAACATAACAAACTTGACTGGATCGGCACGAGAGATGAGTTATATGGAGTATGCTTCAACTTCTTAATAGCGTAGAATAATGCTAATCAGATCTTCTCAATAAGGGAGTCTTTAAGTTCATTTCCAGTTGAGGATCTACTCAGGTAGTATAGTGCCTTTTCTTTACCCTTTTCATTTTCTTGAGCTATAAGAGCACTAATTGACTTTCTTGTGCTGCAATATACAATATAAGTAGCCTTCTAGGTACAGGAGCTCCCAACACCAATAGATTTAAGAGATGCTTCTTTATAATTTCAAAAGCATTTTGGCATTCTTCATCCCATTTGAAAGGAGTGTCTTTCTTCATAAGGTGATTGAATAGTTGGCACCTTTCAGCAAGGTTTGATGTGAACCTTCTTATGAATGCAAGACTACCTTACAAGTTCCGCAGTTCTTTTAAGTTCTTGGGTGCAAGCATCTTCTAGATAGCATCTATCTTTGTGGGATCAACTTCAATACCATGATTACGGACTATAAAGCCAAGAAACTTGCCGGATGTAACACCAAAAGCACATTTAAGGGGATTAATCTTTCTCAACCGATCGAATACCACTCGAAGATCTTTTAAGTGATCACTTCTTCTCTTACTTTTGACAACTAAATCATCAACATAACATTCAACCCTTTTGTGCAACATATCATTGAAGATGTTTTCAATTGCACATTAGTAAATGGCACCTACATTCTTTAACCTGAAAGGCATTACTTTATAACAGTAGATTCCTTTTAGAGTGTGAAAAGCTATGCACTCCTCATCTTGTGGTGACATCTTAATTTGATTATAGCCAGAAGACTCGTCCATGAAGGATAAAGCTTCATGACCAATAGTTGTATCAACCATGAGCTTGATGATAGGCAACAAAAAACATCTTTGGGGCATGCCTTATTTAAGTCTCAGAAGTCAACACAAATGTGTATTTGGCCATTTTTCTTCTTAACAGGTATGATACTAGATATTCACATTAGATACTTGATTTCTCTGATAAACCCAACATCAATGAGCTTGTTTAGTTCAGCTTTAACTTGAGGAACAAGTTCTAGGGGAAGAATTCGCTGTGACTGCTTCACCGGGCGGACTCCATGCCTTATACCAAGATGATGGATCGCAACTTTAGGTCCAATCTTGACATCTCTTTATATGCCCAAGCAAAGACATCTCTATACTCGTTTAAAGTTTGGAAATATCATTCTTTTTCTTCAAGGCTTAAGAGAGAACTTACGAATATAAAGTGTGGATCTTCTGTTGTGCCAAGATTCAATTCCTTAAGTTTATCTACAGTTGCCTATCCACCATCTTCAAGTTGTGGAGGAGCTTCTTGAATCTCATCTTCAGAGATGTCTAAGTTAGACTCTTCAGTAACAACAACATGATAACATAAGTACGCCTCGTTGTCATCTTCATCATAAAATTATATAGTGTCTATGACCTCTACCCTTTGAAATGCGTCCTTCCATTGTATAACTCCATTTGTTTTCACAATGGGGATAGTGTTATTTTCCACCTGGGATAACTTGTAGTTTGCACAAAGCCACTCATAATTAGGCTATTGAACTCTCCAAGAGACTGACAGCTTGGCTCTTCCACAAAACTTGTATAGTTAGAGCTTATGATATCCTCTACTTTATCCTTATGTCTACCATCTTCATCAGATGAGTATCTCGGGGTATGTCTCATCATCTTCCCTGGTCTGCCCATACTAATGATCAGAATCGAGAATTTGGTTTCACTCGATTGAGGTAAGCAAATAGTTTGACCTCGAGTTCTCAATTCCATCATCCCAATCTCATCATAATTACTCTTTCTTCTTGCTTTTTCTACTGCATTATTTTCAAGTCGATTGAACACGAAACCTTGTGGATGATGACTTGTAGTAGGTACTTTATGAATTAGTGGATTTTGACCAAGTTTGTCAAAGACAAAATGATGGTTGGTGTGAGTGCTCAGCCGATTTAATATAGAGATACGACAATCACTTGACTTTTGGCTTCCATTATTTCTATCTTTCTCAACTGCGATATGTTGGATACTAATGCACTTATCTTTCCTCATCACTTGTGTTCTGATCGACTCACTTGGTGTAAATCCCAAGCCGGTCCTTGGTTGATGAACACGAAACCCTTAGCTTCATAATTTTTGTTGTGCTTTGTTGAGGCCATGGATCTTTTCTTTGGTCAACTTAAGTTTTAACTCTCCTAGCTTAGATAGATTAGAGAAGTCATATATAAACTTCACCAAGAGACTATAGGCTTTTGGATCAAACATCTCATGGAACTTTTAATGTTAGGTTCCCATTAGGAGAAAATTCAGCTGAGGCATTCGAGTTCAGACAAACAATAGGAATGATTAACTCCTTTCTCATAATTTGGTAGTCATCAGATACTACTTTCTTTGTTTGTTCTCTTTATTGTTCAGTAATGGAATGTATGCTTCAAATAAATTTTGAAGGTATTATGGACTATTGGTAAATCAGGGGCACCTTCAGATTCTACAATTTTACTTGTCGAGGTTTCAACAACAATCAAATTCTTGTATTTTTCAACGTCAGAATCTAGAGTTATAGGTTCAACCAGAGTCATAGGTTCAATATGCTTTCCCTTGATAAAGTAATTGCCTTGAGTTTTTAAAGGCAATATCTCCTGAACTAAGCTAAGGTCTAGATATAATTTGGCATCTGCTAAGTCTGATTCCGTATTAGTAAATAGCTTTGTATCAGTATTAACCTTTATTATTTCACCATTCCTTGAATACTTGAAGCATTGATGAATGGTGGATGGAACCGCACCATTTTTGTCAAGCAATATTTTTCCTAGCAACAAGTTGTAAGAAGTCCTTGCATCAATAACATTAAACAGAGTATCTGCTTTCAACTCTTTAATAGTAAGGTCTAGGCAGATCATTCCAATAACCCATTATCCTCCCTGGTTGAAACTTTGAATGGTCAAGCGACTACAAGATAGATCTTCAACTGTGATCCCCAATTATTTCATAGTAGGCTTTGGCATGATGTTAACTGCTGATCCCTCATCTATAAGCATGCAATTGACTTTTTGATCTTGCATAAATCCAAAAACAAAGAGTGATAGAATGTCGGGCTTTCATCGTAACAATAAATCTTCATTTGTAAATGCAATAGCAGCACGACAAGAAACAGAATGTTGGCTCTCTCCACTTCACCAGATATAGTGAATGCCATTTTGACCTTTTGCTCAAAAAATCTCATAGGAAAAAATTCTCCTAGAGTAACAAGATCCTAATGACCTCTTCTCAAATTTCTCGACTTAACGCAAAAAATTTCATATCTCCCGTTAACTTTGGTTGAGGGCACTTAGTGAGATGTTGTCTCTTTAAGAGTAATGGATGAAGCCAGTGAACAAGTTACCTTTGCCTCCATTGGCGTGTTACGAGAAACCACTCATCATCATCTTCAATTTAAAAATAGAACTTGTATCCAACTTTTCTTTTTCATCAGTAGACAAAAATTCGAACATGATTGGGTCTATACTTCCAAATTGAAGCAACATTGACACCCCCCGTGAGCGGGGAAAGAACATTCTTTTGGTTGCAAGCGACATTTGTAACAGATGTGATACTAGTAACATTTGTATTCACTGCATCTTCAATATCAAGGATGACTTTTCCATCTTTTGCCAAAGTCATGATTTTCTCTTTAACCACAAAACACTTTTCTTTAGGATGGCTAATAACTCGATAATACTTACAGTATTTCGGGTCATTTACCTTCCCAACTTCATCAGGACATTTCGGCTCGAGCAACTCGATCATCTTTCTTGCCAATAACTCATTAAAGATTTACGAGACGTCAAAGTTAGGGAATGGGTACTTGTTTTCCTGTAACTCTTTTAACATAGGTCGATGTCTTTCGGTTGGCAAAAATTGTTCAAGCTTTTCTCCTTTGTTACTGCCTACAAAAATTTTGACAGGAGCCACTTTAATTTCCATGGGCTCATTCACAATATTTTTGGTGGACTTCTCATTCCTCTTCGAGTCTTTTTTGTCTTTCTTTTGATCGTCCATAGGAAAAACAGGTTTATAATTTGCAATGCTCAACTCTATGTCATGAGCATAAGTGGCCAATTCATCAAAGCTTTGTGGCTTGATTCCTTGGACGATATAAAGAAACCCCTAATGCATCCCTTGGATACACATCTCTATTGCCGAAACTTCTAATAATATGTCCTTGCAATTCAAGCTTAGTACATGCCAATGGTTGATGTAGTCAACGACTAGCTCGTCCTTCTTTACTTGCATTGGTAAGCTCAATCATGCTCACAGTGCGACGGGTGCTGTGGAAGCGATTCAGAAATTCTCTCTCAATTTCTGCCCAACAGTCAATAGACTTAGGCTCCAAGTCAACGTGCCAATCAAATGCATTTCCCTTGAGTGATGTCACAAACTGCGTTACGAGAAGGTCACCATTAGTTCTTGCATTGTTGCATGTTTCCACGAAATGGGCAACATGTTGCTTTAGATTCCCTTTTCTGTCAAATTATTGGAGCTTTGGTGGCTAGTAAACTATCGACATCTTTAATGTGTCAATCCGCTTAGTATATGGTTTTTAGTACACGAGCGAATTTTGTGAAGGTCTACCATACTGAGCTCTAATGGTGTTAGTTATCATCTCTTGCAATTGTTGTACGGACATAGTAGCAACGGATGTCGTAGCGTGATTAGATTTTTGAGTCATGTTTGGGTGGTGCCTCATCCATTTGCTTCTCATTTTCAACATGATTTGAGGAGGATAAATGATTTTGGCTAGACTTTCCAACATTTGAGTACTACAACTTGTTCATTAATGGGGCGATCTGGAGGACTTTGTCTTCCACAATCTTCTGAAGATCAACTATGGCTTGAGCCATCTGAGCAAGTTGTTCATCCACTGTGATTGTTTCAGTTATCATCATAGTCAGCGCAGCAAAAAGAGATGATTTTGACTTGATCTCTATAGGATTTGCTGAGTTTGAACCATCTAATGGAGTAGTATCATCGATCTTGCCCCTAATGGAGGATTGACCAGCTACAACAATAATATCCATGATGTCTGTCTAATTCATAATAATGACTTGATTCTTCTTGGGTGCCATGGAGAGTTTGAAAATGACAACTAGAACTTTGGTATAGGAGAAAGGGATGAGAGACAGAGATTGTCCCACTAGGCATGCTAGAAATTTGTTCACACAAATTTTGAGTCTGCAAAAAGAATTACAAGACAAGAAAAATATGGACAAATTGAATGTTTAATTTAAAATAAAGTGGTTACACTCTGAAAAATATCTCCTTTGTAACACCCTGAATTTTAGAATACTAAACCCAAAGTTAGTGTTTCAATAAAATAAAATACCAATTTGATAAACTTGGTTAAAATAATTTTGAGCTGGATTTAATTAAGACCTATAAAAAATTATTAACAATTGGGGGATTGAATTGTAAAGGAAACAAGGGCTTGATTGATCTAAATTATAAAGTTTAGAGATCAATGTGAGGAAATTAGGAGCTTAAGGACTTCAAAATAAATAAAGTAGAACTTAATTGACTAAAATTAGAAAGGTCGGGGGGGGAGGGGGCAATATGTAATAATAAAACTTCCAAGGACGAAAATAAAAGCTCTGGGATTGAACTGAAAGGAAATTGAAACTCACGGGACTCAATTGAAGGTGGCCAAAAACCTTTGGGGTCAAATTCAAAAGGTTGAAAGGATTCTTCTATATATATAAATGAGGGTAAAAATTTATCTAATTTTCAAAATTTGACACATTCTTTTCCCTCCTTTGGTTTTGCTTCGTTTAGGCTCCAAATTGAAAACTAAAACTATAGTTGGATTTCTCTTGTATCAAGGATCACAACCATACCAAATATGAGCCAAATCAATAGTGATTTCACTGTGAAAATTTAAGGTGGTGAACCAAGGCGGTGGAGGTGGTGGGTTGCTTGCTTTCGATAGTGGAAATAGTGAAAAGTTGGGTGGGTTTTGATGGGCTCAATGAGAGAAATGCATTAGTCTATTTAATTTCTAGTTTCGACAACCGATAGAGAGTAATTGAGGTGGAAAGGAGGCGGCGACAACGTTAGGGCTTTAGTGGTGGTTTTCGTCTAATTCGCTAGCGAGGTGGTGGCGGACGGTGAAATTGGCTCAGGGGTTTTAACGAGCTTGGCGAGGCACATCTTTTGGTCTAAATAGTTTGCACCCAAGTGGCGGCAGCGACGAACGGTGGTGATCCAGCGATGGTTGGGCAGTTTTCATGAAATTCATTTCTAGACGCGATGGGACTAGTTTCAGGCCGTGATGGACTTCTAATCATTGGATTTAGGTAAAATTAGATTTTTATCGGTTAATGTGACTTTTATTTGGTTATATTTAAATTTGGGTTGAACGAGACTTTCATCTAGCTAAATCAAAATCCAAATATTGAATTCTTGAATATGAATCTAGCTCTTACCCTCGGATTAACGCCACTTTAGCTATACGCTAATAAATCTGATTGGACTAATAAAAAATTCAAGGAATTGGTAGCTTGAAACGGAAAGCTAAACTTAATAATCTACCTGACCACGTTTTGGAAATTGATTGGGCCGGATTAAGAAATCCTAAAACATCCCAAACCATCCGTCAGACACTAATTAGAATTAGTTAGCTTATGATGTGCTTTAGCTGGATTTAGGTGGTGAAGATGTAACCACTAGAGGAGCTTAGAAGAATATCACTGATCAGATAATACTTTTGGTATCATATTACTGTGTGAATATATTTGTGAGAATGGAACTTGAGAGGCAAAGGATCGCTTTGCAGAAAATTAATACCTTAGCTTGTACATATGGTCGAGACCCTTACGATATTGTTATTTCAAAAGATTCAACCTTTCTATAATGGGAATGACTGGTATAATTGCATTGCTGCATCAAAAAGGGAAACGGGAAACATTTCTTGTAAGGAGACCTGTAAGACCATGATGACTGGTAGGTGTGTGGTTATGATTTAAACATTTGGGGAAATTGGTTCATCAATAGGATTACAAGATGATTGGATGAAAAAAGAAGATAAGAAGAGGGGTAGGGAATTGTAGTTTGAAATGTGGACTTCGATAAGGAAATGCGCGATCAAATACTTGTTGAGACTAAAGATTTGTGAGAAGGTCATTGATGTACGTATGTGTAAATGATCAAATTGCTTTTGGAATAATGTTAGTAAATGTCAGAATCAGTGTGCCCAGGATGACAATCATCTTACAGCTAGTCGTAATCTTCTTATCAAAGACTAAGTTGACCGAGGGTTAGCGAATATTTCATGAACACCACATGTAGAAAAAAGAAAAGCAAGAAAGAAAAATTTTCTAATGTTAATGCTAACTTGAAGACTGGTTGAATTTTAGCTTATCTTGTGTTTAGAAAATGGTATAACATATATACTTTGGATTTTTGTACAATAAGAATGAGTATTAATTAACCCGTATCTCATTAAACATTTAAGATAAACGTGGCCTGTAAAATGGAAAAGTCTTACAGCCTACTAAATGGTGTTGCAAGAACTAACACTAATGTATTTTCTCAGTCCAAAAAATCTAGAGGAAGATACTTTGGAATAGAGATGTCCAATAAGTGTTAAAGGAATGACAAAAGACCCACTGGCAAGTCTAGAAATGAGAAGAAAAATTATAGAACAGATGGTTGTAATATGGCAACAATTCATGCAATTGCACCAGCAACAAGGTCTGAAGAATAATTTTGAGAAAAGAAAAGAACGTCTAGAGTTTGGAACTCCAGCACACATCCGTGAGTTCCACCCCGTAATATTTGTGGGTGAATCATATCACCAAGAGGCCGAAGCATGGATTAGGGAGATTGAAGATATTTTCCAAATGTTAGGCTACCTAGATGATTATAAGCTTATACACGCTATTGACCTCTTAGAAGGAGCTACTTTACAATAGTGGGTTTTGGGAAGCCAACGATGGGAATATAAGAAAATATCTCGTACTTGGGAGAATTTTGTATAGGAGTTTATGGATAGATACATACCACGAGAGGCGAGAGATGCTTGGAGATAAGAATTTGTGAACGTTAGCCAAGGAGAAATGACAACATGGCAGTATAAAGCTAGATTCAACAGATTAATTCGGTACACACTACAGACGATGAGAAAAGGGAAGTTTAGGGCTAAGAAATTTGTTAAAGGATGAGACCTAAAATACAACAGACCCTTACACCATATGAATAATCTAAGTTTGAGAAAGCTTTAAATAGAGCCTTAAACGTGGAATGAGAACCTCCTAAGATGTACAAGGATATAGAAAGAATTAAGTGAGGCTCAAGGTAATGAGAAGGATAATGTTGGGAGGAAGCGACAAAAAATTCAAATTGGGACATCAGCCAATTACCCGCGTCCTCTTAAGAATAAACCCCGGATGCCTCAGATATCCTCGATAGAAGCCTGTAACTTCTATGGCAACCCTCGCCATAGTGAGAGCATATGTTGGAAGAAACATGGGAAATGAATGTGGCGTGGTAGCGATGAACATTTTGATCGAGATTGTCCTAAAAACAAACAGTCAACCTCAAGTGCTCTGAAGGATAAAGGTAAACAGGTAGTTGAAGATACCGTTTAAGTTCTTGAACGTCAATCGAGGGCCTAGTCCCACGTAATCTTGGCTTTATCTCACAGATAGAGTCTAAGAACCACATACGTACCACTCATGACTGTATCAAGTGTATATAATTTTGCGAACATGTGGCGAACTATGTGGAAGCATCTGACTTGTTATGAAATCTAAGGTCGTGTTAGTATAACTAATTTTGTTGCTGGTTTCTAGATGTACTGAACCTAGCTTGGTTATGTGAAATATAATACATGCAAGCTTGAACTCTATGATGCCTTATGTAGATGCTCATGCTTATGTGGGTTTGATACTGGTGGCAATTGTGGACTTAGATTTATTATGTACTTTTGGGGTATATAATTATGCTTAACTTTCTAGCTCGTACTTGTCCGTGTTGTTAAGACTTTGATGCCGATAATATTGTAAATTTGTTTCCAGTAATGTCATTTAAGTTAATACAGCCTTTGTGAGCAGGCAGTTCACGATATCTAAGTATATGACTTGTCATATTATCTCAAAGATATTAAGTTTGGACTCAATCACTCTTGATGTGAGTCTTATATAAATAGAAGTTTATAATATTGGTGATCGTGTGCAAGTGATGGCGACTTTTGTGCACCTTTAAATAATAGCATAGTAACCTTTACCTTACTTATAAATGTTTTAGGTTGAACGCCCCAATTTAAATTGGTCAGGCTCCTACAACGCTTGTAGATATGATATACATGATGTTTTAACTTATTGGATTAATTTCTAGCAATTCTATTAAGGACATTTGATGAATTTGGAATCAAGGGAAGAGTTCCACTATATTTACCCTTGGCGTTATGAATACCCATAGGAATACTAATTTTATGTTAAGTTAAAAATCTGAGTATCAATTGGGAAAATGTATCTTTAAAGGTGTATAACCTCATAAGAAATAGCAAAGCAACCCTACTAAAACCAAGATTTTTAGATGAGTGAAAATGAATAGAAGATATGCTAGAAATACAAAGTCCTTTAGGTTATGCCCGTTAATATGTATTCAAGACTTTTGTTAGGTGGTGAATATGTTGATTCACTCAAATAAGAAGAATTGGTGATCTTAATATATGCGAAAAAGGCATGAAGAGATCTTATGAAATAAAGAAGAGGATTAGCTTGTGCTAGTCATTATTCTTCTTATAGAATGTATAGAATTGTTCTATGTGTCTATGCTCTCATCAAAGATTAGATTATAAGAAGGGGATCATAGGTACCTTAAGAAAACTTAAATCATGAGAGCAGAATTGTCGGGTAAATTGCATAGCGCCCCTTGTGATATTCGCAATTGGCTGATAACCCTTCATGAAATAAAAATTAACAAAAAACCCCCTATATTTTCTAAAATCATGCAATAAGGATCCCTGGAATGGAAGGTGTCATTCACACGCAGGTGTGTGTGATTTAGCATGTATTTTTATGTGTAAAAAGATGATCGTGCCCCTCACTTATCAACCATTAGATTTTTTTTAAAGAAATTAACGGTCCAAATTAAATCATATAATATTTTTTTAAAAATGAAAGAAATAAGTAATATATTATTATATATATAATATAATAGATATATGTATAATATATTATTATTCCCAACCCTCAAACCCACCCTCGTCCTCTTCCTGCGCGCCCCCCCTTGGCGGCCATGGCAGCGTAAGACGCAGTAGCCAATGGCTGCCAGGGCAACTATTGTTGCCCCCTGCCATGGCCTCCGTGTGGCGGCCATGGCAACCATTGGCATCATTAAACGCAGTAGCCAATGGCTACTATTGCCACTCCCTATCATGGCCTCCGTGCGGCGGCCATGGCAGCATCAAATGCAGAGGCCATGGCTGCCCTTGCAAGCAGCAGCCATGGCCACCTCGTGCATAGGGGACGGATTGGGGTCCCACCCCACCAGTAGCCATGGCTGTCGTGCTGCCAGAAGCCAAAAAAGAAAAAAGAAAAAAAGGAGTTGTTAGATGTGGCAGCCGCATGGCTAGTAGTTGGATCTAGCCAAGCCCGGCTAGATCCGGCCATTATGCATCACTGCCATGGCAACAACCTGTTGAGGTTGAGGGAAAAGGGGTAGGGGATGGTGGCGGGGTAGTTGGGGGGGTGTAGGATATTATATTATATATATATGTTATATAATTATATATATAAATTTATATATATGTATGTATACTATATGTATATAAATATAAATAAAAAATATATTATATATTTTTACAAAATAAGTATTATTTAATTTAAAATGAAGAAAAATATATATATATATATATATATTTGGTGAAAAAAATATATGTTTATTTTATAGATGTACATATGTATATATTATGTATAAATAAAAAATATATGTTTTTTTTTGGTAAATATATATTTATATTTATAGATGTACATATATTTTATATGTAACTATAAATAAAAAAATATATTATATTTTTATAAATATTATATATTATTTAATTTTGAAAGAATTAAAGAAAATTTATATATGGATATACATGATATGTGTAAATAAATATTATATAATTTATTTATAGATAAATTTATATATGTATATTATATAAGTGTAAATAAAAACTATATTATATATGCTATTTTAATATTAGACACTATTTAATTTGGAATAAATAAAATAATTTATATATTATATATAAATAAAAAACACATATGTTTATATTTATACATAAACTTATACATGTAAACATATTATATATTTAAGTATAAATATAAACGTATTATATATCCTTTTTATAAATATTAAATATTATTTAAGTTGAAATGGACAAAAAGTAATTAAAAAATTATATAAATAATAGATAAGATAAAAGTAAATATTATTTGAATTTCAATTTTAATTAAGGGCAATTTTGTCTTTTTACTACTCAATAGACATCAAATAAGAAGCAAAAGGCTATTGGGTCAAGCGAGCAACTTTCAATTAAACATGGGATTTTTTTTGCCAATTTTTATTTCACATGGGGTTATGAACCAATTGCGAATATCACAGGGGGGCGCTATGCAATTTACCCAAGAATTATCCCATTAAGGATATATGACTTGTCATTTTGGGATGCCTCACTAAAATAAAATCACTCTTTTGGACTAATGGAATTTCCTGGGGAAAATATGGATTATAGTATATTATCTAAGTATAACTATCCGAATCAAAGGAACAAGAGGAATAAAATTATATATCCAAGTTGCAAATGTGAAGTTCTATTTGGAATTGAGATATTGCGAAGCACATGATTTCTTGAGAGGAAATAGAATTTGATCATACCAAAGTCGAGGCCACAGTAAGCTAAAGAAAATTGAAGAATATCTTAGGAATAAAAAGTTTCTTAGGCTTTGACAATTCATATCAAACATGATCTTCCTAAGGCCGTAGATCCGCTTATTGAGGTAATTGAAAATAGGTTAATCTTTGAATAAATTGAGGTGTCTAGAAAATTTTGAAAATTAAAGAGATGGATTGATCTTAGTACTAGTTCTACCCTTCTTTGGGAAACTTAAGAAAATATCGAATATGCCTATGGCTGAAATGAATATGGGGTCATAAAGGAATGATCTCACATACCTTGGACAGAATTGAGATGTAGGAATAGATGATCATGTTGGACATGGGATTAGAACAAAATAGGCGGAAGAGATCGAACTACAGAAGAATTACCGCATAATTAATCTAGAAATGATAAACAGATGTGATGACATTCCAAGGTTCTTCCAAATTTCAAATGAGAATTTGGGGGACCAGATTCTCTTAAGGAGGGGAGAGTTGTTTAGAACACTAAACCCAAAGTTAGCGTTTCAATAAAATAAAATACCAATTCAATAAATTTTGTTAAAATAATTTTGAGCTGGATTTAATTGAGACCCATAAATAATTGTTGACAATTGGGGGATTGAATTGTAAAGGAAAAAAGGGCTTGATTGATCAAAATTATAAGGTTTAGATGTCAATGTGAGGAAATTAGGAGGTTAAGGACTTCAAAATAAATAAAGAAGAACTTAATTGACTGAAATTAGAAAGGTTAGGTGGGGCAATTTGTAATAATAAAACTTCCAAGGACGAAAATAAAAGTTCCGGGGTTTAACTGAAAGGCGGTTTAACCTTCAGGTGGCTAGAAACCTTTGGGGTCAAATTGAAAAGGTTGAAAAGATTCTACTATATATATAAATAAGGATAAAAAATTATCTAATTTTCAAAACTTGACTTAACCTCTTCTTGCCTTCGGTTATTCTTCATTTCAGCTCCAAATTGACAACTAAAACCATGGTTGGATTCCTCTCAGTCAAGGATCACAACCATATCAAATATGAACTAAATCAATTATGATTTCGTTGGGAAAATTTAAGGCAGCGGACCAAGGTGGTGAGTTGCTGACTTCTGGCGGGGAAAATAGTGAAAGGTTGGGTAGGTTTTGACGGGCTCGACGAGAGGAACATGATGGTATATTTAATTTCTAGTTTCGATGACCGACGACAGAGTAATTGAGGTGGAAAGACAGCGGGGGTGCAAGGGCTTTGGTGGTATTTTCGTCCAATTCGCTAGTGAGGAGGCAGCAGACGGCATCACTCCAGTAGTGGTTGGGCAGTTTTCATGAAATTCATTTCTGGACGCAGTGGGACTAATTTCATGACGTGATTTGGACTTCGAATCATTGGATTTAGGTGAATTTTGATTTTTATTGGTTAATATGACTTTTATTTAGTCATATTGAAATTTAAATAAATTTGGGTAGAACGCAACTCTTATCTAGCTAAATTAAAATCCATTTATCGGATTCTTGAATATGAATCTAGCTCTTACCCTTAGGTTGATGCCACCTTAGCTATATGCTAATAATCTGATTGGCCTGATAAAAAATTTAATTGGAAGAATGAAACGGAAAGTTAAACCTAAAAATCTACCTAACCACATTTAGGAAATTGATTGGACAGGATTAAGAAATCCTAAAACATCCCAAACCATTCGTACGACACTAATTAGAATTAGTTCTCTTATGTTATGATTTAACTGGATTTAGGTGGCAATGACATAACTGATAGAGGAGCTTAGAAGAATATCACTAATCGAAAATTACCAAGTGAGTTTGTATTAGATTTCTTTGTTGGGAAAAAAACATATATAATTGTGAATATGCCCTTGCTGTTTGATCCTGTTTGCATTAAGATTCAATGATTGATGTTTGTTTGTTCTATGCTATTTTTCAGCTCGTGTGTTGAATCTAACTATCTGAGCAGTTACGCTTGCCTGTACTTCTCGAGCCGTTACTAACCAAATTCTCAATCTTGCTTAACGTGATTTCTTATCTTATGTGCATATGTTAGTAAATATATCATTTATGCTTGACCATTCCTTTGCAAGAAATTGTTGTTCACCTATATCATATTAACCTTCGATCCTCGTATTGCTCTTGACAGTCTATTTGTACTTTTCTTCTTCTTCTTCATCCGTGGTTTTTAAGCTAATCTTATTTGAATCTCTTATCCATTTTAAGTTATGGCATCCCTGAACTAAATATCATGTTTACACAAGTTTTTGAAAAGTAAACTGCTTGACAGCTTAATTGAACTTCTCCTTTTTGTCCGTGGTTCTTGATCCATTGTTATTTGAATCTTTGTCCACCTCGAGCTGTTGAATTCTGGGACCAAATGTGCCATTCATACAAGTTTTGAAAAGTAAAGTGTTTATGAAATTTATCACACGTCGCCCTTTTCATCGATTACTATTCTTGGTTGATTATGATTTATGTTATTTTATTTAAAATTTGGCAATTGTGTGTGAAAACTGAGAAATGGATTTTGAGATATATTTTTCATCATAGCCATGATTGTTATCTAGAAATAAGTTTGATGTTGATTATCTTATTGCTATTTATCATAGCAAATTGACGTGTTAATTGAAATGCTATTAGACGTGCTACGTGATATTCATGATATTACTGATACCCTCGGGCGTGGGCCCTGGGATTAGCTTTGGGAGATAGCTGGGTGGGATGGACCGACAGTGACCGATCTTCAATTGATACCTTGTTAATTATATTTGGCTCGATAGCTAGCTGGAGGTAGCAGTCTATAGGGGGATAAGGCATGTAGCTAGCCATGCCTACTGGTTTTGTTAACTTTCAAGTTGATCACTCGAAAGTTGAGGGATAAGGATTTTCGTGTTTCTGAAAGTGAAGAGATAAGGTAGGAGAATCACCCACAATAGGTGTTGCTAAAATGGTATTGATTTATTATCAGTTACAGTGTTTTATTTCTTATGGATTTAGTACTTATGGAACTATTATCATTCTCTGTACTGGTGTTACTCCTTTGTTAAAACTCACTGAGTCATTTGGACTTACATTATTTGTATTGTCTCATTTCGTTCTTTACCCCAGATGAAAAGGAGCGACGAAGATAGATTTAACCATGAGGCACGTGAGGTAGTAAGCCCAGTGAATATATAGATATATAGATTGTAGCCTGGTGAGTTACTGATGCGAATATGGCAGGTAGGTCTGAAATTATCAAGTGTAATCTATTATACTTGGGTAATAAGTAAACCGTTGATGGATGTCACTAATGGAAATTAAATATTTTGGTTTTTGAGATATGTGTTTTCTCTTATCCAAAGAGCTTATGGTATAGGTTTGAGTAGCACCTCAGACGGGAGTAGACACCTCACGACCGGGGTGCTACATCCTCAATTGAAGACTAATTCCTCTGATTCTTCTCCTTAGAATTTGATTCAAGGGCTTGATGCTTATTCTTGAATTGGATGCGTAATTGTCTCCTAGACTTGCGGATGAAATCACAAACTTTCTTGAAATCAAGTATTTGTTTTGATATCAAGGTTTTTAGAATTTGGATACTTTTGAAGAAGATGTAAAACCTTTGTAGTTGTAGCACTTCTTTGTGGCAAGAGCTCGGACTTGATAGCTTTAATGCTTGATTTTTTTTATGTATTTCTTGATGTTTGAATCTTGATATGTGGTATGTCTCCCAATACATCCTTTCATAGGCACAAGATTAGGGTTTCTGACTTGGAGCTTGAGTCTCCCCTTGAGTTGGAATACCTCTTGAGATGGACTTAATTTATTAATGGACCACATTTAAATATATTTGGACCCATTTAGCTAATCCAAAATAAAATTTTGTAATTTATCTTGTATTGCCCATTTTATATAGTCCAAATTTATTATGAACTTTAATTTGGGATCTAATTCAATAATCAATTTATTTGGACTATCAAATTGTAATGTATCCCAATAAAATTTCAATGTCAACAAATCTATGGTTCATATAACATGTTCACTTACTTTAGTTCTTTTAATAAAAGGACGCATTAACCTTTGGTTAGTTAGGAATGAAACATTTTCAACCAGGAGAAAATTTTGTCCACGGATGTTTGATATATCTTTTTATAAATATTTTTTTAAATTAAAAAAAGGGAAAAACAAACATAAAATGGAATCAAACTCTTCAGCGTTTGTTTCAATTGTGTGAAAAAAAATAAAATTAAATGCATTAATTTTATCACGACAATTGGACAATTATTTATGTGCAATCAATAATCATCACAGAAAGCCTACATCAAGGCAGCAGTAGTCCACAGAGTAATAAGCAGTTAAATCAACTAGTACTCGTATTATTCTTAGAATTTCAAATACTAACTTTATGATTGTAAAATCTTTAGCACTTTTTGGTTTTACTTTAGGAGATATGCTTTGGTATACTTCATTTTGATAGTATGATTGAAAAATGTATTGAAAATAAAATTTTATTTTATTTTGAGAAAAATATAATTTTTTTATAAATTAATTTTATTATAAATGTTTTTTATGTGTTTTATTTAATTATTGGCGCTGAATTAAAATTTTATATTATTATATATCAAATAATATTATTTAATATTAATGACTTAAAATGACTATGATTTTTAATACTATTTTGAAAGAAAAAATTGGATCATGGGAGATATGTTGGTTTATTGTTTGAGAAATTGGACCGGTGATCTTATTGATTATTGGTTCAACTGGTTTAACCATTGATTTAATCGGTGTGACGTCATAATTATATTTAATATTATATAAATATATAAAAAAAATCAAAAAATGCAATAAATATATATAAGGGAAAAAATAAAAATTGCCTAGTATTTATTAAATTTTTTGCAAACTCTACTCTACAATAATATTCATACATCAATTTAAAATGTCAAATTATGAAGTAAGTCTTTCAAAAAAATATCCTTATACAATCTATTACAACTTACAAGAACAACAAATATCAACTCAAATAACATAAAAGTTTCAAAATATAAATTAAGACCAATATTATAATAGGCAACAAAGTCACGATACATAAATTTTCAATTATCTTGGAGTTTAGTTCTTGAATTTGGGTTTGGAGTTTGATGTTTGAGGAGAATTTGAATGAGAAAACGGAAGAAGAAAAAAAGTAAAGAAGTTTGAACTCTAAATAAAAAATAGACAAATTTGGCCTCTTTAATCTTTAATTTTTATTTAAAAAAATTATTAACCAATTTAAAATAAAAATTGGTTCAACGGTTCAACCGGTTTGCACCGATTTGAATTGATGTTTTGGCCAAGTGATTTTAATTATCAAATCTGACTGAAATCTTTGCCAGTTCTCGGTTGAACCAGTCAAATCGACCAATTTGGTCCGATTTCTTAATAACTGGTTTGAGAATGAAAATCATTCTTTGATAACAAACATACCAACATAACATCAGAGTCCAATATTTGTCATTGGAAGAACATTTGTTTTCACAAAATTTTAAATAACATTAAGAGAATCTTAGGTAAACCTATAAGCTCTTCAAAATATACTAATAAAATACTTAAGAGCTTACGAGTTATCATAAAATATTTTATAAACTTTCAAAAAAAAGGGCTTGTAAACTCAAAAAGTAAGATATTTGGTTTTTATTTATGAACTTTTTTTAAAATTTTTAATAAATTCCTTTTATTTTAACCATATTAATTATAAATTGACATTATTAACATCTTATAATTTTCATAACTTCATTTAATTCAAATATTTTAAAATTTTATTTTTGAAATAAAAATATAATATCTTATAAATTTCAAAAATCTAATAAAATATAGGAGTTTATAAGACATTTTAAATAAATTTAGCAACTATGTCTAAAAATCATACATAATACATCATCCTACCTCGTCGAAACATAGCTAACAATATCAGGAACATTATACAGAATTTCCCCTTGCCTATTTAAGGTATCCGCCTGGCCAATGACAAGATATTAAGGAGTAATTGTAACAATTGTAGATTTTGCTACTGTAGAGGTATTAACCATAAAAATAATATCTTCGGATAATGAAGAGACGTGCTTATATGTTCTGGTGCGATAAGGCGCACTTGAAGTTGGCTCCTATGTGGACGCAAATTTAGGGGAGTGGGACTACATTAATCTCTATTCTCTGATCTATTCTTTTAATTTTTGATTAACTTTAAAGATTTTCAAGTTGGGCCAATGGTCACAAAGTTGGATTAGCACGGTTTAGTTAATTAAAAGAAAACTTGGGGTCAGAATATTCATAAAAAATCTTTTGATATATCGCAGTGAAGATAAAATTCTTGACTCCTAACTAAGCTAAGGTGGTTAAAAAATAAAAAATAATTTTGGTGAGGATCCCTTTGTTTGGTTCTACCGAAAATAAACATAAAATATAAAAATACAAAATGAAAGTATAACTTCTTGGAAAAGATCTCCAGATGTAGAACCTTTTTGTCTGTCTATATGTATTGTAATTAAGTTCCTATATTTCTTGAAAAATATTTGCATTTTTTTATTAACTCTATGTTTGGATCTTGAATTTTAATGTGAAAAATTCAAAAAGTTTTTTTTTTTTTTTTTTAAGTGTCAAAAAATGTAACCATGTGTTTTAATATTTGTACTTTTTCATTTTTCTTCTATTTTCAAACATAACATAATAGATTCTGATCAATAGATTAGAATAAAAAAATTAAACTCTGCTTTATGTTGTGTTCTAATTTTTCAACTTTTATATGTGAAAAGTTAATCTATTAATGACATCTCTTTCTTAGTTAGTCATAAGTTTCAAGATAATATAAAGCTTGATAAGTAAGGGAGAGGGAACTTGGTGGTTAAATATCAGAATTCACAAGTTTGAGTTTTCCTCATTAAAAAAATGGGGCAATAATCAAAGATAAAATAAGAGAAAAAGCGAAAAGGCTATTAAAATCATAATTAAAAGAATATATATATTTTCTGTGGTAGGACTATATTGTGAAACTAACAGGCATACCATAGGAAAGCAATAATTAATGAAGCTGTTCATCAGTATCGACAAACTAATTTGAATTACTAATGTTTGAGCAGTTGTTCCTCTTATCGAAGAATTTCTGAGAGATTTAAAGAGATGTATATATATATATATATTTTATTTTTTTTTCTCTTCTCTTTTTTGGATGTGGTGTCTTAACATCAAAGGTATAGTATTCAATTAAGTAACTCTTAACAAGTTATTACATTGATAAATGCAAATAAGACTTTAAGCAAGAGAATATTAAAAAAACTGAAGACTTAAATAATAATCAAATGAATAGTAGGAAAAATATGTGTATTTTATAGAGAGTAAAGAACGATAAGATTATCTTGTGATTCGCTATGTGTATTAAGGAGGTCCCTTTTCATTAGTGTCCTAATTAAGTTTATGTCTACTAAATGATTATTGTGCTCTTAAGAGCGTTTTCAGATCCGGCAAATAATTAATGGTAATTAAGGGTGGTATTTGTTATTTCAATTTTTCTTCTCAATTAATTATGATTAAGTAAAGATAATTGTTCCTTATAATTAAATGATATAATTGGTTTTTCATTTTAACAGAAAATAAGTTAATATTTAAGTTTTTATTTCTACTAGTCTTTAAGCAATAAGAATAATAAAGGAAAAATGTCCTTCCAGACCTTTTAGAATGACTCTCTCTTCCAATTAAACACTACGTATGACGGTCATTGATTATGTCATATTTTACTTGATAAATAATTAAATGACACCCACGAGTGGACAGTAGATATACTCTTATGCCCTAAGTAATATATCTTTTTCTTATTAAAATTGTTAAGACCATGTGTGATATCATTAATCAACAACTAAGTACAGTGACAAAGGGACAAGTGGACAACTTTGCACTAAAACTCCCGCATCAGCTAATACATCAGCAACGAGTTTAAACTTCATAAAAAATAGTTAAAGAATCAACATTTTTTTTAAAAAAGAAGGTTGTATAGTGACCACACAAAATGTAAACTCATCAATAGAGATACATGTATAATTTACATTCTTTTAAAAAAAATTATTTTGTGCATTTATTGAATACACATGTTGAATACATCCAAAAACGTGTTCTAAAAGAAAATTTCCAATATCGATCGACAAATCATAACACCAATAAGGGAATGATAAGTTTTCTTTTCATTTTTTAAAGTTTGTGAGCTATAAAATCTGACAAAAAGATATCAATCCTAAAATTAATTAGAATTACTATACATCTTCTTAATTAATTATTTTCTCTTTTTGAAAATTCTTTTTTCAGATTTTTTTAAACACTATAATCAATTTATTTCTTTTTATTATAAACATATCTATATTTCTATAAATTTTAATAAATTTTTTGCATATTATATACATATAAAATTTATATTAAGCAATCACATTCAAGACGCATCAAATTTTAAAATTGTTAAGAATTATCACGTATAATATTCATATCTTATGGTGTTGTATCCATACATCATAAATATAGAGAAATAGATGTAGTCAGATGGCCACGGATTTATATATGTGGCAGGGATGTAAGTTCTGTAATTATCGGCAAAATAAATTTCTTTGTAAGTTTATTAGGACAAGTCAGTGGCGCTGTTCACCAATAAAATTGTCTATATATTGAGTCATTATTTTGCCAAATTCGTGACGAATCCTTAAATAATTTTGTCTGAAGTCATGATATATAGATCCGTCAGAAGAGCCTCTTACTTTGATTTCCCTAATTCTGCTTCAATTCCAATTACAGTATGTTAAATGTTCAAGAACCTTAAATCTCATACTGTGTTTTGTAACAACATTAACAGTCTGAAATTTCTTTTGGACTAATTGTAATATTTTTATTTTATTTTTTTTCTGAGATTGTAAGTTATAAATTTCTATATCCATTCGATATGATATATAATTTAATTATAGATATTGTAAAGTTTATTAATATATTGTTACTTACAGATGGTGTTTATACTTTTTTTTTTGTTTAAATTTAAACCAAAAGTAAAACTTTATAAATATCTATTATCTATGTAGGACTTTACTATAAAAGCAACAAAATATGATTTTATAGATGATGCGGCTTTGAAATTATAGAGTGAGGTCCTTTTCGAAAAACAGTAGAATATCAGTTCATTTTCTCTAGAGCTTGAGCATCTATCTTCTCTTCTCAAAAGCTTTTTGACTTTGAGAATTTTTGCGAATGATTTCTTGTGTCCAATTTCTCTCTAGGAATCGATGTTATATTTTTTAGTCTTGATGGCTGCGGCTCATTTGAGTTTTTCTACCTCTCTTTATGGGCTTGTCTTGTCCTTTAGACTCTTGACCTTTTACCTAGTTAATTAATTTTAGATTTATTGATATTTTTAATCAACTTACCAAATTATTTTCTAGTTAACTTTTTAGTAGTATCAATCTTCCTATTTTTGATAGGAAAGCTTTAATTTTGTATCGAAAATAAAGTCTCATTTTGATTTCTACCTCATGTTAATTCATAAAAATGATATTATTAATTTGATTAATTATTGCGAATAGAATTAATGACGCGCATTCGGAGACTTGGCAAAGTTGAATTTATCTTTTATCTAAGGACTTAAATTAATTTCATGCATCGGACATTTTTAGAAACTCAAGGTCTTATGCTATAGTCATTGAGGGACTTAGATAAATTTTGAGTGTTTTTGTGTCATCAATAGCAAGGTGATGCACCAGGGAAGTGTATGATAGTGTGAATTTCAGGGAGAGTTCCCTTAGAGAGATGTCTTTGTGTTTGTGCGAGGAAGTGCTCAAGCGTTTTGTAGAAGCATTCTTGGTCCTGTACTTAATCCTTCTCATGACAAGGGATATGTAACGTCATAGGTTGAGTTAGAAAAATTGCTTGAGAGTGATATGTGTATCTTTAAGGGCATCATGGCATCTTTCTAAGGTTTGCACTTTACGAGCAATTTAGAAGACTGCATTCGATTGATTTACATTTAGGCGAATTTTGTCAAGTCTTGATCTTCGGTCGATATTTCTTATTGTCCACAAGAAGTAGGTTCTTTTTGACAAACTTAGAACTACATAGATTTTGCTCCACATAAGTTTCAAGGTTTTGTGTTGACCATGTGTAAGTTAGAGGTAGGTATGTAGATTTACGTATTACTGTAAGATAGAGACATGTCTCATTTTGCATTCTAAATAGGACTTGATTTCCATAAAGTTTTAGTCTTCAATGACTATTTGGGTTTACTGGTGGAGTTATGTGTTCTTAAAAAAACTTAAGACTTTTTTGGAATTTTTGAGGTTGTTTCCACGACTAGGTGTGCAAAGAGAGGATGTATGAAAGGTGCATTTTGGAGGAGCACCCTAAGGAGATGTAACTTACTGAGAGTCAGTCAAGCCTCCCAGGTTGGCGACGCGTATGCTTTGCGACTCTGGTGGCGTGAACGCATACTATTATTGAAGAATTCAAGTTGGTGCCTTTTAGACTCATTGGGAAGCATGCCCATGAAGTGGTCACTAGTCTATAGGCAGCTCAACCTTTTAATGTTGGCGAGGGTAAGGGACTTTTTATGGTGTTTGTGTTGAAATTATGGCGTAGGTTCTCACCATAAATAGGGTAAGGCAGCTTTCAGCATTGATCACATGGGCGGTGCAGTTAGTGAGTGCGATCAGGGGAAGTTGGAGTTATTCTTATTTTTTCAGTTGGTTGAGATAGTTGCTGGCTACTTTGTTTGAGTAAGTGTTTGTCTCATTGTTTTTTTGGATAGAGTCATGCTGGTTGTCTTGCATTCATCCAAATACCTAAACAAATATTTTTATCTTATATTCTCCTAATGTCTTAGGAAGATCCTATGTTGAATTTGTCTGAGGACTTAGATAAATCTCAAGTGTTTGATTATGAGGAGTGTCTCTTTCTCATTTTCTTTTATTGTATTTCATCATAGTCTTCATAAGCATTTTTTCTAACTTATTAGAGTCAGTGAAAATTTCTTAGGGTATATCAAGTTAAAATACGGTCATATCTTGAGAACAAGATGTCAAGAGTAGGATACGTTTTGAGTTAGAGTCTCCAACTAAGTCGGCATTGGAGTTCATAAGTTTAAATCAGGGATGACGCTTGCTAGGTACGTGAAGATGGTGTCCATAAGGTGTGAGAAGGTAGTACTTACTTGTTTGGGCACTAGGTGATGCACTTGGGCATCTAGTATTGCACTCCAGCACTTAACACCATGATTAGGTGCTTGAAATTGGGCTCGAGCACCCCATGATGTGCTATGGCACCTAAGAAGGTGTTCAGGTGCATAACAACTTGCTCGGGCACCTGTGGAGTTGTTTGCACACCTAGATGACATTATCGGGCTTGACTTAGAATTTTTTACGAAGTTTCTATGTTTTGGTAATTACTTCGGATCCTCACTAGGGCTTCACACTCTACGAATAACTTAGAGTTTTTTGTGGTGCTTGATGCTCCAGTGATCCTTTAGGATTTTTGGTGAAACTTCACACTTAGCAGATGACATAGAAATTTTGTTGGCAGAGCTCTATGCTCTTAATATCTATTAGGTTCTTATGTAAAGTTAAGTTGTTCTAGGAGCCTTTCAGAGTGCCTCATGGAGGGGTCTTTTCAAGGACCCTTCGGGATGTATTATCACAACTGTGGAGGTCTTGTTGTGAAGATGATACTTCATGCTTCCAAAGTTCTTCTGTTTGGCGCGACTATGATTCGTTTATGAGAATACCTCTTGGCGAGTATCTTAGATAGAACTCCTAGCAATTGTGGCTTCCATAAGTCCACCATTGTCTTTCTTTAGATAGCTAGGTATCAGCACACGGGGTGCCTTCTACGTCTGGTGTATTATCAAATCTTGTGTCTGTTATGGGAGTAAGGGTTTCGAAGGATGTTCGGTTGTTTTCATTGTGAAATCAAAGTTTACAATTAAGTTGAGATATGAACTTAGAAGAATTGATGTCTCATCGAGCAGATGGAACTATGGCTATAGTGAAACATCTCGAGGAGGAGGTCATAGAAACGGTTCAATAGTAGAGTCAGAAAGAGAAAGGGGGCAAAGTTGCTGAAGAAGCGTAAGTGCTTGAAGGCAAGGTCTGCTAAAGAGGTGAAGAGTGAGGAGAAGTTCCTAAAGTCCTCTTCGAGGACACTTGTGAACGTAGCTCGTGAGAATAAGCCCAAGGAATATAAGGACTCTGACTAGTTCTTTGAGGCGGTAGAGATGGAGGCGATGGCGGTTACTATCCCAGTTGGCTTTACTTTGGAGAGCTTGAGAGTTCTTTTAAGTGAGATCGGACGGTATCCCACAGTATACTTGTTGATGTTAGACCTTAACTATCCCATTCGGTCTTACTTTGGAGAGCCTGAGAAAGGTCCTGAGGCTGGGGCAGAAACCATGGTGAAGGAATAGTAACTCCGCAGGAATAAAGCACTTTTATTTATTTGATGTTCAGACGAACACTTGACCAATTGAATAACTATTAATTATGTGTACTTGTACTTTAAGAGTTGAGTTATAGGAGGTGGGAAGATGCCAATTGTAAGTCTCTAAGGAGATATCACATCGCGTGGGCGCTTTTACGAAACTCTTTTCATTCATTTTTTATATTTTGTTATAAGTCTCTACCAATCTTGTTGAAGGCGTGGCATTTTTATTGCTCAGTTAGGACTTAGAAATTTTGTTTAGTAGAGTCACATTGGCATTTTAGCTAATTTATGAATTTGAAATGAATGTCATGTTGCGAGAGTAACATGTAGTGGAATAATCCTAGGAAGGCATAGAGCCCCCCATTTTATCAACATTAGTTCACTTCGTGGAGTCCTTCAAGGAAGGAAAATTAATTTTGTGCTTGAGTTGGACATAATCAGAATTTAAGTATTATGATGAGGACAAATGTGTTTACGAGTCTCCTAGGAGACTTCATGATAAGCACGAAATAACATGTTAAGTCACTGGACTTAGTAGGGGTATTCGCGGTTCGGTTTGGATCGATTCTAGGGCCAAAAGCCAACCGATCCAAACTATATTATGCATATTGGATCGGTTTGGATTAGTTTGATTTCTATTGTAAATTTGATCCATTAAATCAGTTTGGATTGGAATTCAGTTTCCCAATTTGAATTTATAATTGAAATATTTGACAAGTTTTTATTGATAATTAAATTAATTTAATCAATTGATTTGTAAATTTCATTTGGCAATTGTATCACTACTCTTTTGAAATTGAGTTAAATTATATAGGAACACAACTATATGTCCACACAATAATTATTCCTATGTATTTGATTTTTAAAAGTTGAAAAATCCTAGTTTAGTTTATTTTAATTTATTTATGTATTTTACAATTAATATATATAAATATATATATATATATACACATTATTGTTATATAAAATTTGGTTCGGTTTGGATCGGATTGGTTTCTGAGATTGAAATCGAAAATCGATCCAAACCAATCGACTTTGAAAAAATTAATCTAATACAAACCAAAAAAGTTCGATTTTAATCAATTTTTGATTTTTTAGATCGATTCATTCGTTTTTTTTTTTTTTTTTTGGATTGGATTGGATTTGAACACCTGCAGGACTTAGAGATATTCCTTTCTATCTCTTCTAAATGCTGAGATGTTGCCACCGTCCTCTTCACGAGGACCCAAAGTAGGCTTCTTCTAATTGGTTGCGTAGGTGTCTTCTAAAGATGCTTCTTAGTTAGTTTTTGCAAAGCGGTTGTCATGTACTGAGGAGAGTCGAAAATCTATTTTTTTTTTTCAAAAAACATTGCCAGGTATTCTTGAGAGGAGGTCATAGGGGGCTTCTTTTAGAGAAGTTGCTATGTATTCCGAGCACCTCTCCTTCGAGGGAGCCTTTAGTAGGCATTTTGAGAAGTTGCACAAGCACATCAAAGATCAAAGTTTCTCCAAAGAGCAGGATGTGTAAGTGGATCAAAGGTCAAGTTTGCCCCAAAGAGCAAGGTACACAAGTGTATCAAAGATCAAGTTTGCTCCTAAAAGTGGGGTGCACAAGTGGATCAAAGATCAGCAATGAGATAGCACCATAAACATACTATATTAAAGTCTAAGAAATGCATAATTCAAAATTGAATGAGATTACTAGCTTGAAGTAGAAGAGAAAACATATTTATTCAAGTCTAAGAAATACATAACTCAAAATTAAATGAGATTACTGGCATGAAGTAGAAGAGAAAAAGGTTCTAACTTACTCAAAGTAAATTGATCGACAGTACTAGGGAAATAGAAAAAAAAGCATTATTAATGGTGCTCCTAAGTATTCTGGAGGAGATCTCTTGAGGTGATTGCTAGATTGGCATCAGGGTCTTGGAGTACATCTTCCTTATCATGCTTTTTCTTGTTGTCATATGGCTCCTTTATTTGGTCATCCCTGATTGTTAGATCTTTACTGTTATTCTCCAAAATCTGGGGATGTATTTCAAAGATACGTTGTGTAGGATCAGTTGTGTGGGTGTGCATCTGTCTCGAAGTCTACACTAGCATCTTTTCTGGCAATGGTAGAGTCTCCGCCAGCTGACCCTCTTGAGATATTAGAGATAACTCCGAACGTAGGGAGATTATTAAGGTCACATTATTTTTATTGATCTTTAGGCTCCTAGTGTTCATCTTTCCATTGTTGATGATCCTTGCTTTCTCTTATCGTGAGATATTTCTATAACTGCTCGGCCTCTACGCCATGTATTTTTTGATGTGTCATCTTTGGATCAATCTCTCAGTTTCATTCGTTAAATGTCTGCACCATTTGATGGTATGTTTGTTGTTGTAGTGGAAGCAGCACCTCTTGTCCAATTTTTGCTTCTTTGGATCCTCTATTATCTTTTAAGAAGGGTGCCATAAGAGGCCATGTTGTAGCGCCACCTTTAAAATCTATGCTCTGATGCTAGAAAGTAGTGTATAGGTGGTAAAAGTTTGGAGGGTAGTGCATTTTGCGCTTATTGGCCCCTTGCATCCACGATCTCTTTGCTTCAAGTTATTATTATTCTCCTTATAGTGCGTTTCGTGCTTATTAAATCTTAGAGCAGTCACGACTTCCTCAATCTTGATGTACTTTTCGGAGCGCATTAAGAGATTTTCCAAAGTAGGAAAAGGTTTTCCAGCAATCGATTCCTTAAACTTCAAGTGCTTTATGTTCTATTGGATGATGCCAAGCAAAAGCTCCTTGCTAACATATGGATCTGGTATACTGCTTAGACAAAGCAGTTGAGGTAAGTCCTTAGGGACTTTCTATTTTTCTGCTTGATGGTGAGCAAATTTGCTGCTGTTTTAGGGTGTCTACTATTGATGGAGAAGTTCTAGAGGAAGCAGTGTGCCGATACCTCATATTCAATGATGGATCTAAGTGGTATCTGGTTGAATTATGTTAAGACACGCTTGATAAGCATGGTGCAGAACAACTTGTAGTATATAGCTTCGCTCAAGTTGTAGACTTCCATCATTGCCAGAAAATTATCTAAGTACTCGTAAGGTTTTGTAGTGCCATCATATTCCAGTAATTGGGTTGTCTTCCCTCCAAGAGGGAGTGCCTCTGCTAGGATGGCTAGAAAGAAAGGGCTGCACGAGAGAGAGTTGCAGTTAAATGGTGGTATTGGCTTTCTGCTCCTCTAGATAGCTGTGATATTAAGGAATATGTTTGAACTTTAATATCTTCTTGCACATGCAAAGTGGAATCCACTCTAAGTGAGGGGCGTGTGTCTCCTTGTTGAGGAAAATGAAGAAAAACGGTGCCATGGTCTAAGTTAATTCTGTGCTTAATTCTTTTTGGGGGAGGAAGAAGCTCCCTGGCTCTGGTGTGAGGATTGTAGCAAGTCATGGGGCAATATTCCTTGATGCATTAGGTGGCTATTTTGGCTGTAGCTTGAGTAGTGTTCTCCAATGTGCTCTTCAGTATCTCTTGGGTCATAGATAGGATAGGATCTTTGGAAGAAGGTGCCTGCTGCGCAAGCATCTCCTATAGTACAAGTTGTACTTTAGGAGCTATCTTCGACACTGGGTTCAACGGTGCTTTGGTGACTCTCCACATTCTCTAAGGTTGGGCCCACCTAATTGCTAAGGTCACATACTCTCGGTCTCGTTTGTATTCTCAGCATTCTGACTTTGTTTTTCAAAATTTTCACATAAGGTATCAAAATGATGCTGCTTGAAAATGAGCGAGGTTGTTTTCGAAAATAGTAGAGTATCGGTTCATCTTATCTGAAATTAGCATCTCATAATATTTACATTTGAAAATTTTTAGTAGCATTAATGTACTTAGGAATTTTTTATTTTCTAATTCTAAGTTTACTTTTATAAATAAATAACTACATGCTATGATTAATCAATATGTTTGATTTGTGCATGCACTCCTTGCATATTAAATTTATTTATACCTTCAAATGATCCCATCTAATTTCACCTTAATTTTAATACTTATTTATTAAAAAATATACATTTAATTAACTATAAAATATGGATTGAAAATGCTCTACTACATTCTTTTAATGGACTATATACTTATACACCATCTCAGATTCACTTAATTGCCTTGTTTTTTTATAGATAAAATGTCTTTCTTGAACTTCGCACAACTCAGCATTTGTTCTAAGACTTTCTGAAAACTCCAAAAATTACTGAACTTGCTTGTACGACTTTTTCTTCTTAAGCCTCTGAGGGAAAGACAGACATAGGTTTAGATTCAATTTTTTGCTCTACATACTCTCCCTTCTCAATGTATGATTCTTCCTTTATTTCCTCTGAGGATGAATGAACCTTCTGAATTTCCGGCGGCTCATTGCTATTCCTCAAAGTACAACCTTTTGCTGTTCTTTGCCTTTTCATTTAGGATTTGTCTTAGTATCACTAGGCAAAGCTCCTTTCTATTTCCTATCCAACACACTGCTCAATTGTCTTGTTTCCATTTCTAGTGTTGTGATTAAAGTTGATTGGCTTGAAATGTCGTGTCAATTTTGCCACATATTTAGTATTCTTTATCATGTACTACATGAACATATCCTCTAAAGATGGCTTCCTTTCTTGCACTGGTGGTTTCGTTTGTTAGTGAAAACCCAAAATAAAGGTGGATTAGGGGCTGATGTTCGTCCTTGGTTGTTGCTTAATGAAAAGTTGTGGTATTATCTCCTTCCAGAATTATAAGTGTTTGAATATAGGTTGTTCTGACTCGTACTGAAATTTCCAAGAAAATGAATGGTTTTCAAAGGAGCCATGTATTGATCATTAGGATGTGCATTTCCACAAATTTTAGTGGGCTTTCTACTATTTGCACTTCTAGCATTAGCTGAATTTCATAACTTGTAAGCATGTCAACCTTCTTTATTAAAGCTTCTAGTTGTGCTGTCAAAGATATTATAGCATCCAACTCATAAATCCCTACAACTTTCTTAGGTCAAGTTAATGTCTTAGTTGGTCAATGATAACTGTTGCCCGCCATCTCTTCAATTGACTCTAATATTTCCCTAATCTTCTTACCCGTAAGTGTACACCTTGCTGCAGCATCAACAGTGCTTCTGGATTGTGTGGATAACCCATTATAGAAGATTTGTACTTGAGGCCACTCCTACAATCTATAATAAGGGCATGTTCTGCGCATTTCTTTATACGTCTCCCAAGCCTCATAAAGTGTTTCTTGATGAAATTGGATAAAAGAAGTAATTTCATTCCTCAATTTAATTATCATTAATGATGGGAAAAATTTGGCAAAAAATCTTTATACTAATTCCTCCTGTGTGGTAATAGAGTCCACTGGCAATGATTCCAATCAACATTTTGCTTTATCCTTCAGTTAGAAATTGAACAATCTTAGTCAGATTGCATCTCCTAAAACTCCATTATATTTTAAGGTAGCATAGATGTTTATAAAGTTTTTCAAGTAAGCATTCGAATCTTCTATTGGAGACCTCAAAACTGCATTGAAATTCGTATCATTTGAATGATGGCAAGATTGATCTTAAGTCACTTGTTCTGGCTATGCTTGTGTGAAAGCCCTAAACTTGTAGGATAGCATAATCCCCTAGAAGTCTATCTTCCTATGCTATTTTTGTCATGTCCTTGTTGGATCACTAAAGTGTTCGTCTACATCTTTGAAAGATTTTCTCTTAGTCTCTAAATCAAACAACACTAATCCAACAAGCTCTTGATTATCCTGTATATGATTTCAGAGATCCTTGAAATAAGCAAATAAAATAAATAAATAAATAAAATATTTGTACTAAAATATGGCACTTAAAATTAATATCAGTAGAAAAAAATACTTTTAATTCTTCGGTAACGGGGCCACAAACTTATTGGTTGAAAACAAACAATGAAAACAATCACACAAAAATATGTGTTGCAACAAGTAATAAAGTGATGAGAAAGTGTTTATCCCACAAAAAACTAAACTATTCGCTACTAAGTACAAATTTATATACTAAGGACCATCCCCCATTTGAATTCTTTTGCTTATATTTTAATAATCATTTTGTTTTTTGATCTCTAGGATAGGGATGGTTGTAAGGGAGGAGTCTTTTCTCACCCGCTTTCCTATTTTGTGAATTTTATCTTGCATGTGGAAAAAAAGTACCAATTATATACAATTGTTTCATTCAAATAATAATTAATTGTGTTGAGTTAAAAATTAAAGTAATAAAAATAGGAAAAAAGTTATTGATTAAGTTTTGACTAGGATATGGAAGCCTAAAATTAATTGAATTGGTTGATTACATTATTAATCTTGATTATAATGCAATTGCGTGTCTCTTCTAAATTACTCGTAATCAAAATTTTAATTTGTCAATTCGCTATATTCCTATATGAATTAACTAAATTATGGATAAAAGTTTTCCTCTCAATTGATTACCTAAGGTGGGCATGTATATTCCTATCATACTAGAAAGTTAATTAATCCATTCCTTTGCTTGAATAATTTAAATTGAGACTCTTCTATTGTTAATCAATCCCTAAATTATATCTTTCAAGATTTCTCTATGATTTGAGATGTACTTGACTGTTGATCAGACAATCAAATTAAAAAAAAAAGAACACACAATAGAAACAGTAACTCAAAAAATGCTATTAATTTTATAGAAGAAAATCATACGATCAATTTATTCAAAAAAATCCATCATAATCTTATAATAATGAATTAATTCATGAATGAATGGCCAAACAACACATGAATAAAAACAAAATATCATGAGGAATTCAGATGTAAAGAGAAAATCAAAAGGAGAAAAAGAAACTATATTCCTAGATGAATAAGACCTTAATTTTGTTCTTCTTTAAACCCTGAAGTCTCGCATAACTTTTTGCCCCCAATTAAGAAAACCAAAAATTAGAATCTTAACTAAGCGTTTGAAAAACCAATTTATACTAAATAATAAAGTCTCTTTAAAAATAAATAAATAAAATAACTTTTTTGCTTGCCTCAATTTAAATTACACTAAATCATGCCAAAATTTTCGGCCAACTTGCGCCACATTGTTAATAAAGTGAATAAAAATAATAACTTGACAACTATAAACCCTCCAGTAGTTGATCTTCATGTTATTAAAAAAAGAGAGATGGATGGATGCAAATAAATGATATAGAAATAGTTGTAATATGGTTCTGCATTTTTTCCTTTCGACTTGTCATAGGTAGGAATCACATTGGGCTGGATTTGTAACTCCCCTAAACCAAAGGTGGGTGCCTTCAGTTAGAGCGCTACCATTCTCAGTAATGTTTCTCCATTTACCCAAAGAAATTTAGATACACTGATGGGGAAAAGTTCATCATACGCATTTGCTATTAGCAGTTCACACATGCACATAACTATTACAACAGAAAGGAATGCTATCAGAGCATATTATGATACAAGAAGCCTCAGTAGTTCCAACACTATCTATGTACATTAGGCAAAATTATGTACACTATGTACTATCGAGCCTTCTTCGATATGGATCTTACGGGTCCTTACTTGGAGAAAGAACAGAAGGAAAAACATAGAACTATAAGTCCAAATGACTTAATGAGCAAATAATAAAAAAGTGGTTCCAGCACATAGCACAATAATCATCGAACATTGTTACTGCATGCTATTATCAAAATATTAACAAGGGTGTGAGATACATTTCTGGCATAGGGAAATATATCCACTGAAAAATCAACTAAATGTAATTGAACAAACACTTTCACTATTAAGCTGTTGGTAGTTCTCTTACCTTGTCACTCCACTTTTGAAAACACAGAAATCCTTGTCCCTCCAAGTTCTGAGTGATATCAGCTCGGACACTGAATCACTCACTAGGCAAGGCTAGTCGTATGCCTGATCCTGCTCATGGATAACTATCTCTAGTTGGCTATGAGATAGGGTTATATGTACAACTTGTACGGGTATCAGCCGAAAGAACAACCACTGTCGGTCCGTATCGCCCACTAGTCTCTCATAGCCGATCCAAGGGCCCACCCCAAAGGTATTAGATACATCACTGTTATTACTTAGTATGTCCAATAGCATTTTATTGAACATGTAAATTTGCCATGATAAACGAGTAAGCGCTACATTAGTACTAAGATTATTTCAAGACAGACATGGCAATGATGGGAAAAACATATTTCGAAATCCACTTTTCAAATTTCACACATAATCACCAGATTTTAAAATAAAATAACATAATCATAATCAAATAGGAGCTGTAATCGGTGTAAGGGGTGATTTGTGGTGAACTTTCACAGACTTTTTATTTTATCAAAACTTGTATAAATATGGTTTTCAGTTTAGGGATTCAACAACTCTATATGGGTAAGGAATTCAGATAAGCATAGCTCAAGAATCATTAGCAAAGGAGAATAAAGGTCCAAATAGACTATTAAGAGAAACACAAGAATAAAAGGTCAATAATGTATAGATGAACGACAATTCCTAATAAAGAAAGGGTCAAACAGAACTAATATATTTATTAATATAATACATAAAATAAGAATCACATCAGACATGATTGGGAACTTGGATAATAACAGTTCAAGAGTTTCAGGCAAGAAGAACAGTTTGGACAGACTGTCAGATTCAATATATAAGCCAAGGAATAGCATAAAACGAATAAGCATCAATCATTAAATCTCAATACAAATAGAATCAAGGGACAAGGGCAAAATAACAAATATATATGTTCTTTTCCTAAGAAGGAAAGCTAATATAAACTCACATGATACTCTCGTGGTAATAACTCCATATGCCTCAGCAATGTCCGTACCCTCCTTACCTCATCTCATTAGACGTAATATAAGAAAATTGATTTTAATGACATTATATTTCTTTCCTTAATTGTATTGGGTTTTAGTATTTTAGGAACATTCCTGAATGTTACATTTATAAATAGTTGATCAACAGGATGTGACAACTTCCTAGTGGTTGTGCATAATGCTATTATAACTCTTTGGCATTAGCATAATTAACTCACTCAATTCCAACAATTAGGTTTTTAACGTAATTACTACAGTAAGCTTATAGTTTGTCTTTTCAATAGTTCCAATTTAGCTCAACTTACTTTAATTAGGTTCGTACCAACCTAAAGTCAATACTAAATTCTATAATTAACACCTTATAATTAGAATCTTGCGAATATAATTATTTTAGCTAATTTGAGGCCCAATTTAATCTTAATTTAATTTAGGTTTCAATTTAAATCAATTTAAGGTAACTAAATTCGATAAAAATAAAAAAATACCTAATTGGATAAGTCCAATTCGATAAGTTTTAGTCTAATTCAAGTTCAATTTTAGTTCGCTTGCGTTCGAAATAAAATTCTCAAGTTTCCGTCTATAAGTGTCCGGGTGGCTGCCGGCGTGCAACCTAACCCACCCAGATATGCATCTCATCGAGCCCAATCCAACCCCCAAATTAATTTCTCCGTTCTCAGCCTATTCAGTAGTGAATTGCACCAAGAACAGTGCGCGCGCCACCTCTCACTACCGTGTCTTCTCAGACTTAATTTTTCCTCCTTCAGCCACTAATCCTCAAATTAAAGCTACTGTCACATTCCCCGTGCTGAGCCTGTCACAACCTACCTACTATTTCTCAGTTTCAACCTGCCAAACCCAACAACCTGCCACTACTGACCACTTTCAATCACCGACCACCAAATTATCCCATTTTTTCGGTTATTTCTGGAAAATTTTAGTATGGGCATGATCGTTGTGAGGTAAGAAAGGTATTTATCGGGTTAGAATTAAGTTTCAAGGTGAAATGACAGCAAACTGAGCTAGGATAGTATTGGTGTAGTTTTGAAATTTTGATATTTTTTTGTCCTTCACTCATATATATATAAATCAACTCTTGCCTAATTATAGTCGGCCCCCTAGAACTCTCCACCACTTTCAATGTCACCCCTCAACTTTCAACCGCCTTAAGGATTGGCCCCTGAGTTCCAATTTATTCCCCCAGCTTTCAGTTGTTACACATTAGTCCTCTTAACTTTCAACAATTTAGCAAATAGGCTCAGTTAGGTTAATTTTCAGGTCCTCCAAGTTTTATTAATTTTACTAAGACCCTTATTTATTTTAAATTTCATTTAACTAAGGCCAAATCCATGTTTTTCTATTACTTATCTTCCATAAATATTTAAATTAATTAAATCCTTTAATCTTCACTATAATTTAAATCTTAAAATTTTCCGTTTTCATTTATATTCTATGGTTCAGGGTGTTACAATTCATCCATCCCTTAAAAGAATCTAGTCCTCAGATTCATACTTGAAGATTGGAAGAGTTTAGGATAATATTGCTACATGAAGTCTTCTCGTTCCGAGGCTGCCTCCTCAATATTCTGATTTCTCCATAACATCTTTACTTGATGTATTTTTTGATTCCTGAGCTCTTGAAAGTTTTGATTTAAAATGTTGATAAGTTGTTCTTCGTAAGAGCAGTTGCTCTGTAGCAAGATATCCTCAGGGGATATGACATGAGAGGGATTAGGATAATACTTCTTGAGCTGTGAAACATGGAACCATCATGTATCCCAATAACATTTGGCTTTAGTATTAATCTGTAAGCCACTGGCCCAATCCATTCAAAGAGTTTGAAGTGTCCGATATACCTCGAAATGAGTTTCACTTATTTTCCAATCCACTTAATGCTCTTTCGAGGAGATACTTTTAGAAATATTTCATCCCCCACGTTGAACTCCAAATCTTTTCTTCGCTTGTCAGCATAACATTTTTGATGGTCTTGTATAGCTCTCATCTATTGTTTTATTATTTGAACCTTGTCAATAGCGTCTTGGAATAATTTTGATTGTATGCCTATCGGTGCTTTGCTGCTAGTAATTTTTAGCTCGTCAAGATCCTAATGTAGAGAAGATCGACACTTTATACCATATAGCCCTTTGTAAGGTGCCATCTGCATAGCTGCTTGGTAACTATTGCTATAAGCAAACTCTATTAGCAGAAGATGCTTGTCCCAACTCCCTTTAAAATCTAAAGTTCATGCTCAAAGCATGCCTTCCATAATTCTGATAACTCGTTTAGATTGACCATTAGTTTGTGGATGTGCGGCCGTGTTGAATTGTAATATTTTCCCTAGATGCTCTTGTAAACTCTTCCTTAACCTGGATGTGAATTTAGGATCTCAATCGAATACAATGCTGCTCGGAATCCCATGTAACCAGATAATTTCGCTGATGTAGAGATCTGCTAATTTCTCAACTCGATAACAGGACCCCACCGATAAGAAATGGGCAAACTTAGTTAATCGGTCCATTATCACCTATATACTATTGTACTCGCCTTGGATCGTTAAAAGATCCATCATAAAGTCCATGGTGATTTGTTCCCAATTCCAATTGGGAATCGAAAGCGGCTGTAGAACTCCTGATGGTCGCTGCTGTTATGCTTTTACTAGTTGGTAATTTATGCATCTCTGTATATAATCGGCACATCCCTTTTCATCCCGTTCCACCAATAGTACTTTTTGAGATCGTTGTAGTTAATCGGTCCATTATCACCTATATACTATTGTACTCGCCTTGGATCGTTAAAAGATCCATCATAAAGTCCATGGTGATTTGTTCCCAATTCCAATTGGGAATCGAAAGTGGCTGTAGAACTCTTGATGGTCGCTGGTGTTATGCTTTTCCTAGTTGGTAATTTATGCATCTCTGTATATAATCGGCACATCCCTTTTCATCCCGTTCCACCAATAGTATTTTTTGAGATCGTTGTACATTTTCGTGCCTCCAGGATACACCCTGTACTTAGTCTGATGTGCCTTATCTAGTAATATTCCTTTAAGCTTCTCAGGTACACATATACATTGGCAAAATAATAAAACGTTGTGATTGTTAATGTTGAATTCTAATTCTTTAAAGTCAGAGTTGGTTCTTTTTACTTTAGAATCCCTTTATCTTCCATTTGCGCTTTACGCAGTTAATCGTATAAATCAAGTCGAAATTACCACGTATTTAGGTCTTTTTGGGAGTGCAGGTATTTCAAACCTTGGTAGTCAGTGTAAACTTAAAAAATTACCCCGTATAAATAATGTCTCTATTTAGCTAGGGCAAAAATTATTACTGCCAACTCCAGCTCATGGGTGGGGTTATTCTATTCATGTGTCTTGAGTTTTCTTGAGGCATACGCAATCATTCATCCTTTTTGCGTTAATAGATATCCGAGGCCTTCTTTTGAAACATCAGTATATAACACAAATCTTTCCAATCCTTCAGGGAGAGCTAAAACTAGCGCTGAGGTCAATTATCTTTTTAATTCTTAAAAACTCCGCTTAAACTCCTTATTCCAGTCAAAATATTGATCCTTTTGAGTGAGTTAGTAATCAGATTCGCTAGCTTAGAAAAATCTTGTACGAACCTCCGATAGTACCTAGAAAGTCTTAAGAAGCTTCGTAATTCTGTCATATTTTTTGGTTGCTTCCAGCTGACTGTTGCCTCAACTTTTGAAGGGTCGATTTCTATCCCGTCTTCAGATATGATATGCCCCAAGAAGGTTACACGTTCTAGTCAAAATGCACATTTACTAAACTCAGCATACAACTTATCTTTTCGGAGAGTCTCTAAGACAAGATGTAGGTGGGTGATGTGTTCTTTTTCTATCTTAGAGTACACTAAGACATCATTAATGAATATCACCACGAATTGATCCAAGTAGGGGTGAAATATTCGATACATCATGTCCATGAATGTTGTAGTTGCATTAGTCAATCCAAATGGCATCACGATGAATTTGTAGTGGCCGTATCAAGAATTAAATGCTGTTTTTGGTATATCTTTCTCCTGAATCCTCAGTTGGTAATAGCCTTGTCTTAAGTCCAATTTTGAGAAAATCGAAGATCTTTGTAACAAATCAAACAACTCTTCGATATAAGGTAGAGGATACTTGTTTTTAATGGTAACCCAATTTAATTCTCGATAATCTACACACATCTTGAGTGTTCTATCCTTTTTCTTGACAAACAGCATTGGTGCTCCACACGGGGAGGTATTGTGCCGTATAAATTTCTTTTTCAGTAGCTTCTGCAATTGCTTTTTGAATTCTTTTAACTCTACAGGTGCCATGCGATATGGAGTCTTTGAAAATGGCTCTGCTTCAGGAAATGTATGGATAATGAATTCTGTTTCACAATCAGAGGGTGGTGAATTTAATTCTTTTGGGAATACATCAGGGATTTCATTTACCACTATCACTTCTTTCAATTCGGCCTTATTCCGGGCTCTATTGATGAGGTAGGCTAAAAATCCTTGACCTCTCGTTCTTAAAATCTATTTAGCCTCCATGACAGATACAAGCAATATTTGTGGAGTAGAATCACTAGAAAGGTTGGTTGGAATGAATATGTTTTCCCCAAGTCTAATTTGTTTAGTGTAACAATTTATTTGGGCTTAATGATAGTATAACCAGTCTATTTCTAGAATCAAGTCATAGTTTTGAATTGGTATTTCCATAAGGTTTGCCAAATATTCACCGTCTTCAATTTTAACTGTACAAGCATAGTATATAATATATGTTACCAATCCCACACCTAGGGGTGTTTGTACTTCTAATTCGTACGACATGTTTTTTGAGGACAGGTTTAGTTTAGGTACAGAGTGGGTAGCTATAAAAGAGTGTATAGCACCAGGATCATTTAAAGCTTTGCCGATAATATTACAAATAGAGATCATTCCTTCCACAACATCACTCGGATCTAGCATATTTTCTCCAGTGAGGGCATAGTCACGTGCCTGGACTTTAGGCTTTCCACGAGGTTCTCCCACATATATGTTTTTGTTTTCACTGGCCTGCTAGGGTGTGCGAAGATGGGAATATTCTAGAAGGAGGTGTTGATCACTACCACAAGCCATGCATTTCCCAAGCTTTTCCAACACCCTACCTCATCATGGTCATTTCCCCACAGTATCCATAGTTTCCTTTTGACCTTAATGGTGCCGGGCAAGATGTGTCCCTTGTTTGGGGTGGATATGGTTTTGGTATTCCAATTTGAGGCTTGGACTATTTTCTTCCAAAGCTGCCACTACCAAAGTTAGGTATTTTCGGTCCAAATGTTCCCCACGCTTAGTTTTCTCCTTAATTTTTCGTAGTTCCCAAAATTTTGATTTTACATGTAAAGCCTTCTCAACCGCTCTATCATAATTCGGCAAGTCACAGGAGACAAGGGCCCATCAGATCTTAGGCTGAAGTCCTTTAAAAATTTTTTTGGCTTCTCGATCCTCATCCCCGAGTATGTGTGGCGCATATTGAGTTAGCCTTTTGTTGGCCACATACTGTCCTACCGACATTTGTCCCTGGATGAGGTCCATGAATTCTCATTCTCGAGCATTTCTCACGGTACAAATTTGTTCATAAACTCTCGGGTAAAATTCTCCCAGGTTTGAGGAACTCCATCCTGTTCCCATGATCACTTTACTACTCTCCACCATTCATAAATAGCCTCTTCCAAAAGAAAAGTAGCATATCTAACTTTTGGTTCCTCCGAATAATGTAATGCTCAAAAAATCTTTTCAATTCCCTCAACCCATGGTTTTGCCTTCTGACCGTCAGGTTTGCCTATGAATTTTGAGGGATGGAAATGGAGAAATCGTTACAAAGCTTGGTCCTTTGTCTGTTCTTCATTGCCTTCATTTCTAGTGATTTGCCCCTATTGTTGGCAAAATTGCATAAGTTGTCGCCACATGGTATATATCTATTCTTCTGGTTGTCTCTGCTCTATCTCTTTATCTCGTCGGGGCTGTTCATGGTTCGAAGTATTTCTCTCTTAACTATTTTAGGTACTTGCTCGTCTATTTAGGGGTCATCCCCTACGACCTAAGGAAGCCCGAGGGCAAGCTTGGAATTCTTCATGTGAAGCCATCTTATAATTTTGGTTCCCTTCAAGGTTGTAGAGTACTGCTTGTTCTTTGGGTTCAGAAGAAAATTAGAAAAATTATTTCATTTTATATTTATATATATTTTTTCCTACACATTAATGTTCACATAAATAGGGCACATTTAAGTTATCAGATTCAAAAGAAAAATTCACTAAATGCCAAGTAAGCTTTGGTGGGTTTATGTATATCTAGATTTACGAAAAAAATTGGCTAAGCTAACAATTTACCTAGTTCGTAGTATGCAAAATTGACTAGGCCTAAGGCGGTGGCTAGTTTAACGTGCTCTGGATCTGTACTTATAGAGCTATGGTCACACTACTGTACACATATCTACATAGACACTCTTACCCTCAGTCCTTGATATATGTAATCATGGACTTTGCATCCTTATTATCCTAATCTATATCTATTTCTGCCTCTTCTTCCTCATCATTTTCCCATTCTTGCTGCACGTTTTCTTCATTTTCTTCTGGAGCTTCTTCTTCTGGATCTTCCTCATTTCCTTCTTCCTCTTGTATTTTTTCTATTCAAACTTGACTAACTTCTTTCACTTCTTGAGGTAGTTGGGGTCTCATAGGCCCCACCCCTGGATCTCCCGGGATGTCCATCAGTTGATATATTATACTTCAAAGACTTACCATCACATCTCCAAGATGTTCCATCAACCTATGGTGAATCTGTTCAAAATTCCCTTGCGAATTCTCCACATATCTTTTCATCTGTCACAACTTTTCTAATTTGCCTTCCACAAGCTTATCGATCTCATTTTCTTGCATTCCTATAATCCTTCGCCTTCGAAAAAGCTCTACATTTTTTAGCTCCAAGTCCCACATTAATTCAAAGATAGGGTTCTCTTGACTCCTGCATAGCTTGAGAAGCCTTAACTCTTTTTCACTAAGCTTACGATCTTTTTTTTTTCTTCTTTCTCATCTCTTATCTTTACCTTTCCTACAGTCTCTGTCCATCATGCAGACATACAATTTTTTTTTAAAGTTTATAAGTATTATCTCAAATAGTTACCATGCCCATATTACATTCGCTAGCACTTTCAAATATAGATACAATGGAATATATCACTCAACCTATAGTAATATTTACTAGCACATAAGGCCCAAAAGTTTTCACATCCTAATAAGTTTCCAACGTCGAGCTGAACTCTTACTAGCTCGCCAATTCCCTTTTCAGGGGTTCTTTTTCCCAAGTTGGCCTAGGTCCTCGTAACCCTAGGCTCTAATACCACTTCTGTAACGTCCCTAAACCAAAGATGGGTGCCTCCAGTTAGGGTGCTACTATTCTTAGTAATGTTTCTCAATTTACCCAAAGAAATTCAGACACACTGATGGGGAAAAGTTCTTTATACGCATTGGTTATTAGCAGTTCACACTTGTACAGAACTATTACAACCAAGAGGAATGCTATCAGAGTATATTATGATACAAGAAGCCTTAGTAGTTCCAACGCTGTCTATTTACATCAGGCAAAATTATGTACACTATGCACTATCGAGCCTACTCCCATGTAGCTCCTACGGGTCTTTATCTAGAGAAAGAACAGAAGGAACAACATAGAACTATAAGTCCAAATAACTTAGCGAACAGATAATAAAAAGCAGTTTAGCACATAGCACAATAATCATCAAACACTGATGCTGAATGTGATAATCAAAATATTAACAAGGGTTTGAGATACATTTTTGGCAGAAGGAAATATATCCACTGAAAAATCAACTAAATGTAATCGAACAAATACTTTCACTATTAAGCTATTAGTAGTTCTCCTACCTTATCACTCCACTTTTGAAAACATGAAAATTCTTGTCCCTCCAAGTTTCGAGTGACATAAGCTCAAACACTGAATCACTCACTAAGCATAGCTAGTTGCATACCTGATCCTGCTCATAGATAATTACCTCTAGCTGACTATGAGGTAGGGTTATATATACAACTTGTACGGGTATAGCCGAAAGAACAACCATTATCGGTCCATATCGCCCAGTCGTCTCTTGTAGCCAATCCCAAGGCCCACCCCTAAGGGTGTTAGATACATCACTGTTATTACTTAGTATGTCCAATCGCATTTTACTGAACACGTAAATTTGCCATGATAAATGAGTAATCACTAAATCAACACTAGGTTTATTTCAAGATAGACATGTCGATGATTTTGAAATAAAACTACATCATCACAATCAAATAGGAGCCGTAATCGATGTAAGGGGCGATATGTGGTGAACTTTCACAAACTGCTTATTTTATCAAAACTTGTATAAACATGGTTTTCTGTTAAGAGATTCAACAACTCTAAATGGGTAAGAAATTCAGATAAGCATAGCTCAAGAATCATGAGCAAAGGAGAAGAAAGGTCCAAATAGACTATTAAGAGAAACACAAGAATAAAAGTTCAATATTGTATAGATAAACAAAAATTCCTAGTAAAGAAAGGGTCAAACAGAACTGATATATTTATTAATACAAATACATAAAATAAGAAATCACATCAGGCAAGATTGAGAAGTTGGATAACACGAGTTCAAGAGTTTTAGGCAACAAGAACAGTTGAGTCAGACTTTCATATTCAACATAAAAGCCAAAGAATAGCGTAAAACGAACAAGCATCAACCATTGAATCTCAATACAAATAGAATCAAGGGACAAAGGCATAATAACAAATATATATGTTCTTTTCCCAAGAAGGAAAGCTAATATAACTCACTTGATACTCTCATGGAAATAACTCCCTATGGCTTAGTATTGTCCGTACCCTCTTCACCTGACGTCATTAGACGCAATATAAGAAAATTGATTCTAATGGCATTATATTTTTTACCTTAATTGTATTGGGTTTTAGTGTTTTACAAAAGTTCCTGAATGTTACATTTATAAATAGTTGATCAACAAGAACATGACAAATTCCTAGTGGTTGTGCATAATGCTACTATAACTCTTTGGCATTAGCTTAGTTAACTCATTTAATTCCAGCAATTAGGTTTTTAAAGTAATTACTGCAGTAAGCTTATAGTTTTAGTCTTTTCAATAGTGCCAATTCAGCTCAACTTACTTTGATTAGGTTCGTACCAACCTAAACTCAATACTAAATTCTATAATTAAAACCTTAGAATTAGAATCTTACCAATAGATTTTTTTTAGCTAATTTAAGGCCTAATTCAATCTTAATTTAATTTATATTTCAATTTAAATCAATTTAAGGTAACTAAATTCGATAAAAATCAAAATTTATCCAATTGGACTAAGTTTAAGTCCAATTTCAGTCCGATTGCGTTCGAAACGAAATTCTCAAGTTTCTGTCTATTTATGGAGTGCAACTTGACCTACCCAGAGATGCGTCTCACCAAGCCCAGTCGAACCCCCCAATCAATTTCTCCCTTCTCAGCCTATTCGCCGGCAAATTGCACCAAGAACAGTGCGCACGCTACATCTCACCGCTGCATCTTCTCACCCTTTATTCTTCCTCCTCCGGCCACCAATCCTCAAATTAAAGCTACTGTCACATTCCTCGTGTTGAGCCCGTCACAACTATCCAAACCGGATAACCCGCCACCACCAACCACCTTCAACCACTGGCCACCAAATTATTCCATTTCCTCGATTATTTCTGGAAATTTTTGGTATGGGCGTGATTGTTGCGAGGTAAGGAACTTGTTTATTGGGTTAGAATTAAGCTTCAAGGTGAAATGACAGCAAACCGAGCTAGGATAGTGTGGGTGCAGTTTTGAGAATTTGATATTTTTTTGTCCTTCACTTATTTATATAAATCAACTCTTGCCTAATTACAGTCAGCCCCCCAGAACTCCCCACTGCTTTCAATGTCACCCCTCATATTTCAACCGCCTTACGGATTGGCCCCCTGAGTTCTAATTTAGTCCCCCAATTTTTAGTTATTACAGATTAGTCCTCTTAACTTTCAAAATTTTAGCAATCAGGCCCAGTTAGGTTAATTTTTAGGTCCTCCAAGTTTTATTAATTTTACTAAGACCCTTATTTGTTTTAAATTTTATTTAACTAAGGCCTAATCCATTTTTTTTTATTATTTATCTTCCCTAAATATTTTAATTAATTTAATCCTTTAATCTCCACTATAATTTAAATCTTAAAAATTTCCGCTTTCATTTATATTCTACGGTTCGGGTGTTGCAGGATTGGTGGATGAATTTTGGCGGATGAGGTGCACGTTAGAGGAGAGATTTTGTTCATATTCATATGATGGCAATAATATTTGGGTAGGGTACCTTTTGGGCAGGGATGAGTCATTTTTGGGTCTTAGACCAAAACGCATTTGCTTTCAGTTTTCCCAACTAGAAAATGGCCTGTGGAAAATGAATTCATATACTGCATTGATTCTGATAGGTATTTTGGTAAATTGAATAGAATACTACGCTAAAATACCAAAATATATTTAATTTTATTTCACCAAGTGAAAAAATGCTCGGAAAAGCAAAACCCAACAAAGCTTTCCTTCCCAACCCTCCATCCTCCCGCTATTGCCATCACTCTTCCTCCAAACTTAGATGTCTAATGGCATAAGTATCTCACATAATGTGAGAGGTCAGAAGTTCGGACATTTGTATTAATTAAAAAAAAAAAAGGTGGGAAATGGTGTATGAATTCTAATTCTTCTTCTTCTTTTTCTTAAAATATAAAGTTATAGCGTGGCTTGGACAATAACATCAATAATTCATATTTTTCCAAAGAATAAAGAAAAAATCTTGAAGTTTCAATCTTGTCGTCGAGAAGAAATGCACTTTTAATCTTACAATAAATAGACTTTTGTAGTGTAGTATCATATCTAAAGAATAGGGAATTATAATCTCATATATTACAACATCCTTGCAAGTTCAGTCCCTTCATTTAAAAATAAAAAATAGACAAACTCATTGACTCTCATCCAAGTGTTTTGCAAGTTCGATTCTATATTTTAAAATGTAATTAACTTTAAAATGTCATTGCAAATTTTGTCAATCTTTTAGAAATTGATGAAAAACCACGTACATGGCTTGTGGCCAGTAATCCTGCTGCAATTAGATTTATAATTTACAGGTTGAAATTATTTTTTATGAAAAATCTTAAATTTATTAAAATTAGTTATAAATATTAATTGAACATCATGCAATTGAATAAAGCTTATAATTTCATGAAAATTATTAATTAATGTTGAATAGTTGTCTTTACTAATTATAAATTAAATGGTTTAGCAACATATATAAAATACGTCTTATACAACTTAAAAGCCAATGCAAAACATGATATGTATAAAATAAATTAAAAATTAATAGTATATTTGCTCCTAAATAGTTTTTTTTTTTTTTACATCTTATTTTTATTCGTACCAATTTGCATATTATCCTATTTATCAAACATCTAATGTGGCAAATATGATATTCATATATTATGAGATTTTGGGTTCTAATTTCAAATTATATTTATATTATACTATAAAAATTTAATGCATAATAAAATATTATATCAAAAGTCATTAGTATAAATAAAAATTGCCTACATCTAGAAGTTCGATATCAACGCAAATTAAAATACACTATACTTTGAACTAAAAATGCAATTCCCTCATTTTTCTTTCTTTTCTTCATTACTTCGATGATCGCTGTTAATATTTGAGGATAGTTGTAATTTCAAAACTGATGAGTTTTTTTTAATAATGGGCCAAAACTCAGCGTAATTTTATAATTGTTAACCCATTGACAAATTAGGGCCAAATTCAGAATTGTTTTGAAAGCTGAACGTGGAACTCAACCATTAACTTTTTCTCATTTATGGCTTTGGACAGATGCAACCGAATGCAAACCGATTATACATCAATTGAATCCTCAACATTTGAAAAACACTTTGCAAATATTCTCACTTTTGCTTTTTTGTCACTTCTCTAATTTTCTCATAAAACTAGTAATCTTTTAGAAGCACACTTCCATAAATATAGCACCATTTTTATTTCCTAATGTAAATAATATTAGAACAATCATATTAAGATGGCTGAGTGGACTCAGTTGCCAAATTCAAATTTTGGTCTTAGTGAGGGCCATGGTTCAAATCTCACTTTTGACAACTTTCAATAGTACCTTACTTTAATTTTTTTTTTTTTTTTTTTTAAATAAGCGTGGGGTGGTCAAACTATTTCTTCTTCTTCTTCTTCTTTTTTCTCTCTCTCTCTCTCTCTCTCTCTCTCTCTCTCTCTCTCTCTCCTTCTTGTTATCTTATCTTTCATGCCACAAACTGTGCATTTTCAGATAATTTCGAGCTTTCACTTTCCTTAGTTTTCGCCATTCCTTTTCGAGAGGAGAATAATGTTCTTGATGTTTGGCACCAAAGAAAAATGACGACACAATCAACCTTGAAGTTCTTCTCACTGGGATTTGGGAGCTCCAATCCTTTCATGCGATCTATCTATATCATTTATTTATGTTATATATGTTTCATCTTTAATTTTGGTGAAAAATTATTAAAAAATGAAAAGGTATTACAAAATAAATTATTAGAGAATTATTTTATGAAGCCAAAAGCATAATTTTCTATAGTTTTTTTTTTTCACTAATTAAATTCAAGAATTAAGTAGTGTGACAAGGGGAAATTTAAAGCAACCAAAAGCAACATACACTTTCTCCTTAAAAAATTTAATTTTACTAAACCCCCTAAAAACATCAAAAAACGAATATTCCCTATAAAACTTATAAAATTTATTGCACTTTGCCTAGAGATATAAAATCATTTTTCTACATATAGGTTGAATTTATTATTTTTCAATTGCATTATTGTAATATATTACATATTATTATATTTAAAAATTTAAATTGTCATACATATGCCCACTTGAATATTTGGTATTTTCTAAAATGTTAATATAGAATAAAAAACGGATATAGTTCAAGAATATTTGAATGGAAAAAAGAGAATAAAAAAACAAAGAAGTTATTTTTTTATTAGTTCACCGATAAACTACAAATGATGATAACAAATTTATGAAGAAGCGTAAAATAATTTATACTCCGTGTGCTCATTTTTGCTAGTAACTTATAATATTAGGAACCTATTGATCAATTGAAAATTCATTACTTTTGTCCTACTCGAATTTTCTTGTTTTCAGTGATTTTCAGAGATTTTATTTTATATGTGATTTTCTTTTAATTTGATATTACTATTGGTTTTTTGGTTTTGCGAAAGAGTGTTTCTCGACCAACTTCATAATCTTTTGACTTCATAATCTTTTGAATTGGCCCATTTTAGTTCTATTTATAGAACAGAATACTCTAATCCTTCTTAAATATAAATTTTCATTTTAGCACCAGACCCCTCAAAGCAAGAGATTTCCCCTAAAATAGTAAGTTTATCAATTTACCACAATCAAGTGCCAACTGTGAGCATGTATGAAGGGCATGACATCATTTTTAATGTCATGTTCCGATCGGAGACATTACGAGAAAGAAAAGGTGTTGGAGGTTAAAAACCATCCCAATGTTTTCTAAAATGTAATTGTACAGAGTTGAGAAATGTGTAGAAAATTCTAAAGTAGGTTTCTAGAATAATTTAGTCAAAAGAATGTATCAAATTGATTTTCACCGTCCATTCGAGAGATGAATAGTATAAATAGGAGTAAGATTTCATTTGTAAACCATCCAAGAAATGAGTTAGAATTCAAGTAAGACATATCTCTTTGAGTTTCCCTCTCTAACATTTCTCTCTAGATAAACTTTAGCTAACTACTTCACACACACAAAACACTTGGAAGAGAGGCTGACTTAGCCAGTGTTGTAGGGGGTGAACAAAAAGTTAAGTGCAGCACATAAGAGAGAAGTCTGCGACAAACAACTCCAATAGCTCACTTTCATTACTTTTATATACATAAGGCGGAAAACTATTTCTTCTCATTTTTTTATTTGATCCATAATTCTTCCTTCATATGGTAAAGTTTCCAGTATTTAAATCTTAGATGTATTTTGTTTCTTGTTTCTGCATACTAACTCTTTTATAGGGGATGGAGGGGCGAAGTTTCTTTTGTGGCAACCCTTGCAAAAAATAAAGCATGTGTCTTGTTGCTTGATTTAGTTCTTCTTTCTTCCTCCTTTCTCTGGCACTCCTGAGAGTGCTCTGCTTCTTGTTGGATTATTATCCTATCTTTCATGCCACAGATTGTGCATTTTTAGATGATTTTGGAGCTTTCACTTTCCTTAATTTTAGCTATCTCTTTTCGAAAGGAGAATACTGTTCCCAATTTAGGCTCCAAAGAAGAATGAAAACCCAATCAACTTCGAAGTTTTTCTCTTAGTTTTTGCTATCTCTTTTAGTGAGAAAAGAATATTAGAAAATGAAAAGGAATTACAAAATAAATTACAGAGAATTATTTTATGAAGCCAAAAGAATATTTTTTATAGTATCTTTTTTTACTAATATTCAAGAATTAAGTAATGTGACAGGAGAAAAATTCATAACAACTAAGAGCAACATACATTTTTGTCCTCCTTAAAAATTTTAATTTTAATAAACTCACTAAAAACATCAAAAAACGAATCTTCCCTATAAAAATTATAAAATTTATAGCACTTTCTTAAAAAAACTGTCAATGCCCTTAATAGGTGCTCATAATGGGCACTTGATTGGGGTAATCTACTATAAAGTTACTATTTTATGGAAAACGGCTTGCTTTGAGGGGTTAGTGTTAAAATGAAAATTTATATTTTAAGGATGTTTAAGGTATTTTGTTCTCAAAATAATAGAATTCAATAAATTTATAGATAATATGATAATGATTAGTGTCAAGTGTAGGTCAAATAAAATTGGGCCATCTCAAAAGATTGTAATATTAGCTGAGAAACACTCTTTCACATAAACAAAAAAGCCATAGAATATCAAATCAAAATAGAATCACATATAAAATAAAGGGCCACTTATTATAAAGTACCAAAACTACTTTTCATTTTTACTATCGGTCCCTACTTGATTTTTTAAATAATGAACTCCTTACTTTTTGTAAAATTTTGGAGATCACTCCCTACCCATTTGATTTGATAAAAATACCCTTTAAGTATAATATTTTTCCTATTATTTTTTTACTTCTTCTCTATCCACACAACCAAACACCCTTTTATCCTCATTCCCAAACACTAAACCCTACCTTTCCTTTTATCTTTCTTTAGCCTAAAATAGAAAAAACAACAAAACAAAAAATGAGCTCCACAACGCAAAACGAAGAGCTCGACGTCACAACAACCATCACCACGACCACCACATTTCCTTCTTCTCAGTTTATTTTCATCATTTTCAGGTTATTTTTTCAGTTTATTTTTATTCTTCTCAGTTTATTTTCATCATGTTGAAGTTCTCTCCATCTCATAGTTTTGAGAAAATGTCAACAAGTAATGAAGAAGCAGTTTTCACTCAAGTCTTAGGAAGTTGCCGCTATAAGGACCAGCTCCATATACTATCAGTTAACGATAGAACGACTTTAATGGATCTCTACCTTAATCTTGCAAGAAAAAGGAGTGAAATCAACCCCAAGCTATTCACTTTGCAATACATAGCTCCACATCAAAGATTGTATGTGACTTTGAGGAGTGACGACGATGTCATGAATATGGTCCTACTGCATTTAACACTAAAGATGAACATGATTGACATTCTGGTAAACCAAAAGGACGAACCCAGTAGTAGTGGAAGGAAGAGCAATGATGTGTTAAGGTAATAGTTTTACAGTACCTAAATTGTGTTGCATTTTCTAAAGTTCTGCACTTGAAGTGTTTTGCAATTATATTTCATTTACCTGAAATACTTATTATACTTGAAGCATTCTACAGTTATACTTCATTTATCTAAAAGTGTACTACATTGTTGAAGTTTTATACTTGAAATGTTCTACTAATTAATTATCTAAAATTGCACTTCATTGCTAGTATCTTATACTTGATGTAGGATAGCCTAATAGGCCCAGCCCAACAAGTATCATCCCGAAAATATATAAGCAGGCCCAACCTACCTTGGAGGTCCACATACGGAGTCGACCATTGTTGACCTCATTTGATCCCACATGCTGGCATACGAGGCATCAGCAACATCGGTTGACTAGAGGTCTGGTCAACTTCTCCCGATGAGGGAGTACGAATGTCACCCCGCGCTTTCATCCCCCATATCCTGTCGTGTTCATAAGGCTAGTCGACTTATCAACTAGGCAAGTCGATAAGCTGCAGGGTCCTTTCCCTGCTGCATTAAATGTACTGACGGGCGGCATGCCTCCGTATTAATGGCGCGTGCTGCCCCAGTATCGCATGTTCCGTTGTCCCTGCCAGAGGGCGCGCCACCAGAGTACTATTCTGACCAAGAAAATTGGAGATAAAGTCGCCTGTAATAGTATAAGGTGGTAAGATGACCAAAAACTCCCAATGCAAGGGCAAGAACCTTCTCTGGCACCCTGTGGGCATTGTGGACATATCAACTACCTAAGAAAGGCTATAAATACCCTATCCTCAGCCTTCAGAAAGGTATGTTATTATTCCTTCTTGAGCCTTCACTCTGCTGCTCGAGTTTTCTATTCGATAAAATACTAACTTGAGCTCGGAGTGCTTTAGCCGAGAGCCCCTCGACGAGCCTGACGTTCGCTCATGATTGTAAGGCTCATTCTCAAACCTCCAAAAAGTAGCGAAATCGACCAACCTCAGGTCAATTGGATTGATTCCCTACCCAATCAACTCAGAAAATGATTTGAACCCTCATCAATACTTGAAGTGTTCTGCAATTTTACTTCATTTGTTTGAAACTGTACTACAATGCTGAATTATTTACATTTTCTTCATATCTTTATTCTTGTATTAAGTTTTAATCATCATTTACTGATGTATGTTTTTTTGTCTTTGTGTTTTCTTAATCAGGAAAAAGAGTGTTTTCTGGAGATATGGGTATGAAGAAGGAGACGAATTTTGAAGAACTTTGGATTATATAATTTGTATTGGAATTATAATGTATTTGTGGATTACTTTGTGAACAATTGCTTTTCACTATCTATTTTCAAACATATTTTGTTTATGATATTCTATTTTCAAGTACTGATATGTGTTTTAATGCTTCACTGAGGGAGATTTATACTTGATTTCTGGACATATGTACTTCATTAGGACAATTATGTACTTGATTTCCACTAAAAATGTACTAGTAATTGCCTGAACATATTGTGTGATATATCTATATTTTAGTACTTTACTGGGACTTCATTAAGGAAGATTTATAATTGATTTCGGGATATATGTACTTCACTAAGGCAATTATGTACTTGATTCCCACTGAAAATATGCTAGTAGTTGGCTGAATAGACTGTTGTGTGAGATATTTGTATTTTAGTACTTCACTAGGAGAGATTTATGTTTCAAAATAAACATATATATGCATTATTTGTTTGATTTATGTAATTGACTTCCCACATATTGTACTTCACATCGCTACAACTTTAATGGAGCTAATTGCACAAAGTGTACTTCAAAATAATCTCATATATACTTTGTTTGTTTGATCCTTGTACTTGATTTCCCACATATTGTACCGAATCTCACTACAACTATTATAGATTAGTAATTTAATTGCACAACATGTACTTCAAAATGAACCCATATGCACTTCGTTTGTTCGATCTTGATACTTGATTTCCCACATATTGTGTTTCATCTCGTTTTGCTTTTATGGAACTTGGATTTTGTTCCATATTTTGCCTTTAGCTCTTGAGAACAAACAACCAAAACTCTAAAAATGCGTGTATTATTAGTATGGTATAGGTACAACATGTTAAAGTAGTTCAGAGAAAACTACTAGCATTCAACAAATTAAGTAATCATTCACAGTAGTGTGAAGTATCCTTATGCATTCAAAGTTGTAAACACAATGAGCATTTAATGATCATATCCATCCTATCACCCGTACAAATACTTAGAGCTATTGATCTAATAGTCTTAAAAATATTATGCTTAACCTCACTAAAGCTTTAGATAGATCTAATTCTTCAATTGCACAAAATGTGCTTCAAAATAACTCCATCTATACTTTGTTTGTTCGATCATTGTATTTGATTTTTCGCATATTTGTACTTAACTCACTACAACTATTATAGATTAGTTCTTCAATCGCACTAAGTGTATTCCAAAACAATCCTATATATATATTGTTCGATTTATGTACTTGATTTTTCGCATATTATACTTCACCTCTCTACCTTAATGGAACATCAGTTTCATTTCATATTTTGCCTTTTATTTATTGAGAATAAACAACCAAAACTCTAAAAATACGTGTAACATTGGTATGATATGGATGCAAACATGTTGAAATAGTTGGGAGAAAACTACTCGCATTCAACAAATTAAGCGGCCACTCGTAGTAATGTAAAGTATCCTTATGCATTCAAAGTTGTAAACACAATAAGCATATGAGTCCTATTACTCGTACAAATACTTAGAGCAATTGGTCTAAGAGTCTCAAAAATATTGTACTTAACCTTACTAAAACTTTAAATAGAACTAATTCTTCAATTATACAAAGTATACTTCAAAATAATCTCATATATACTTTGTTTATTCGATTTTTGTATTTGATTTCCGACATATTGTACTTCACCTCGCTACAACTTTCATGAAACTAATTTTTCAATTACACAGTGTACTTCAAAATAACCCCATCTATATATTGTTTGTTTGATTGTTGTACTTTGTTTTTCGCATATTTGTACTTAACCTCACTACAACTGTTATAGATTAGTTCTTCAATTGCAAAAAGTGTACTTCAAAACAACCCTATATATATTTCATTTGTTAATTTATGTACTTGATTTCTCGAATATTGTCTTCACCTCACCAAAACTTTAATGGAACCAATTCTTCAATTGCGTAGAGTGCACTTTAAAATAATCCAATATATACTTCGTTTATTCAGTCTTTGTACTTAATGTCCCCCATATCGTACTGAATCTCACTACAACTATTATAAACTAATTAACAAATATACAAAGTGTATTTCAAAATAACATAATCTACACTTTGTTTGTTCTATTTATGTACTTATTTCCAGCATATTATACTTAACCTTAGTGCAACTTTAATGTAACTAATTCTTCATTTGGACAAAGTGCACTTGCACTTCGATATAACAACATCTGTACTGTGTTTGTTCCATTTATTTTACTTGATTTCCAATATATTGTACTTTACCTCGCTATAACTTTTATACTTGAAATTTCCGCAATCTATATTCTATTAATTCCACTTATGTACTTGATGTACAAAATTTTGTACTTAACGTCCATATTGGCTTTGCTACGAAAATGTTGCAACATATTAACATCCAATATCAACAAAATAGTCCAAATTAACCTCCAATGTTAATAAAATTCAAACTCGAGCATTTTCATTACTTAAAATGGTGTATGCAATATGTGCATGAACCACGTCCATGAAACAAACTTCAGCAACTTCCAGAAGTCTGTGGTGTATCTAGCAAAATATTTTTCCTAAAGGCGCACAAAGTCACCATAATCCACCGACCCCACTTGTTGTCGGCTCTCTCGTACTTCCATGTTTTCATTGACACGATACCCTAATGAATAATGTAGGTACTGAGAATAAAACACAATGTACAAACCTCATTTTGTAGTATAAAAGTATTAGGGGAAGCAACAAGAGCAAACCTCATTTTTTCTTGTCATTTCTGCATCAAATATAGACAAATTAGTACAGACTACCACTTATAGTAATGTGTACTGAAATGTTGATGATTTATACTACAATTACTTATACAATATACTTTACATACTTAATCCTATTTTCCCAAGAAACCAACATATCATCGAATAAAAAGTACTAAAATTTCATCAAATATTCAATCCAACAATGCCACTATTAGACTAAATTAAACAGATCAAATTAGTTTCTTTTTTTTTTTTTGTGTGTGAGAAGCACAAATCGAGAAAAATGAAGCAGAAACCCATGCCTTTCAATGACAAAATATGGTTCCAGATAATTTCAGTGTATAACTTCAAGTTTAATAAATATAAAACCCCCAAAAAATAAAATAAACTTCATGCCTTTCAAATACAAATTAGAGATTTTTAGACATTACAATAAAAATCATATATACAACAAACGAGTTCAAGTTTTTAACAACTAAAACAAGAGTTCAAACAAAAAAATATAAGAAAATCTACCTACAAAACTGTTGAAAAGGGAAAAATTAGGGGTGACGAAAGAAAGATAAATCTACAAAATGAGCAGTAGAAAACACCCTCTGAAACTTAAGCAACCACGCCTCTATTCTCTTCTTTCTCTTCTTTGCACCTTGTTCGCACTTCTTTACTTCTTCGTCTCATCTCATCTTTTCACCTCTTAGTTTTGGCATAGGAGAAGTTGCACTCGTTTTAGCAGAAAAGAAGTGTTATTCTAGAATGAAAAATCGAGTTGCTTTTTTTGGCTGGCTCTTTTATTGTTTTGACTAAGTACAAAGGCATTTAAGTATTTCTCGAGAAATAGGAATTGATTCCTAAAATTTTACAAAAAGTAGGGAGTGTAGTGTTTAAAAAACAAGTGGGGAGTAAAGAGAAAATTGAAAGTAGGTGTGTGTATTTAATCCTAATTAATTATAAAATAAAATCTATGAAAATATCTGAAAACAAAAAATTTCAAGTAGGGTGAAAATAATGAAAATTTCGATTGATCAATAAGTCCCAAGTATTACAAGTTACTAGCGAAAATGAGCAAGTGATGTACAAATCATCTCATACTTTTTCCTAAATTTGTTATCGTCATTTGTAGTTTGTTGGTTAACTAATAAATAAATAAATTCTTTTTTTTTTCTATTTTTGCTCATTCAAATATTCTCAAGTATATCCGTTTTTTATTCTATAGTAACGTTTTAGAAAATACGAAATATTCAAGTGGGTATATGCATTACATTTTAAATATTCAAATATAATAATATACATAATAGTACAATAATGCAATTGACAAATTATAAGTTGAACAACCTATACGTAGAAAAACAGATTTTATATATATCTAATTAATCAAGTCTCAGAACCTAAAGGCAAAATGCAATTTATCTCCTCAAAAGTTTCAATATTAGTACAAAACTACTCAACATACGAAAATAGAAAATCACCTTTAAATTAGAGAATCTAAGAGCCTGTTGGGTTTTATTTTTATTTTTCATTCGATCATTTTCAAACTATTGAAAAGTAATTAGTGAAAATTAGTTGAAAATGAGTTTGTATTTGGATAAATTGTTAAAAAAGTAATGATTATATTAGTTTTAGTACAATGTAGGAGGAGAGAGATAGATATAATGGAATAGAGAGAAGATATATAGGTTATTGGAGAATGTGTTTTGAAAATAAAAATGAAAATGATGTTGGGTGAAAATATATAAAAAGTGATGCGTTTCATTTTTGGAATAATAGAAAATGTGAAAAAGGAATTTTGAAAATGAAACCAAACGGGCATAAAGTATTTTAGTACTTTACCATTATCATTTGCCATTTACAAGCATGTATTAAGTGCATGGACATATGTTTTGGGGTAAAATGTTGCAAATTTGACAATAAGAGATGGAATAGGGAATGAAATAAAGAATTTAAAGTGAGTTTTAGGAATATATTCTTTTTTATATTTGAAATAAGGTTTAATATTAAAAATAAAATTTTAACATGATTAAGTGCATTTAGCTACTTAAGTACTTTGCTATCTTTATTATTTTAAAAATAAATTTATTTTTGTCTCTAAAATGATGGTTATCATATCGATTTATCATTTTACTTTTTAAAAATCACTTAGTGTAAATATTCAAGTACACAGTCATGTCACAGTCATTGTATTAAAATGAAAAATTCGTAAAAAATTTGGTAGTTGCGAATCTTCCCCAAATGCAATTCTCTTCACTTGATATAAAACTGTTAAAATGTTATAATAAAATAAAATAGTAAAAATATTAATTGATCTACCTGCAATCACCCATATTCTCTTCAACTTTTCTTCTTCATATTCCTCATAATATATATGTTAGTTGTTACACATATATTCCACTTCCCTCTATCAGTTTTCTTTTTTTTTTTTTTTTCTCCTTTTTCTTTTTTACTTGAGAATGAAACACAATTAGGGATGGGAATAAGTTAGGCTGCTCGTCAGGAGTCTACAGTATAGCTTACTTTGGCCTAACCTATTTAATAAAAAGGCCAGATCAAGGCTTAAAAAGTAGCATTTTTAACTAAATAAACTAAACTTAGGCTTTTCTAAAAGTTTGCAAGGCCTAACAGCCCGGCCCGCTTAATCTCTTCACATAAAAAGTACAATAATAGTGATATAATATTAAATAGCAAATTTTATTTTATTTCTTAAATTAGTCTTTTATGGAATCCATTATATTGCTTAGTATTGCTATTTTATACTTAAATTTGAACTTTCATAATTATGCATTTGTTATTTATTATTTTGATTATTGTTTATTAAAGTCTATTACAAGTTTGAACATATTAAAATTTTAAATTTATGTGATGGTTATACTTAATGGAAGCCTTCATAGAAAATAGGCTATTATGTTGGCTTTTTGGCTAGGTTAAATTTTAGAATTTATTAAAAAGATTACGCCTAACCTTAAAAAAAGACCTATCATAGGTAATAGGCTAGACTTTGGTTTGTCATTTGCATAATAGGCTTGGTCTATTTAAATCAAAGTTTAGCCTAGCCTAGCCTATTTCCATCCCTAAACACAATAATATACCAGAATTTTTTTTAATTTTTGTTCATCCTCCATTGTCAATGATTAATTCCCATGCATGTCTATATTTGCCTTTCTTCTTAATTTTGTTTTTGTATTGTAGGATGAACTAGAACACAAGAAAAAAATCTTTGAGTTTAGACGTGTTAACCCTTTTTTTTTGTGTTAAATTATTTATAGAAAAAGTTTATATTTATTTTTCAAAACATATTTTTAAATTTATTTCGATGTCTTTAAAAAGCTCACATTCATGCTACACGCTAAATATTTTTATGTTGGAAGAAATATGTGCAATATGTCTGCATATATATTTTTCTGCTCTTTTTTAATCTGTTTAAACATATGCTTTAAATTTAAATTCAATTAAATGAAATGTAAATAATACAATTTGATTTTCATCAATGCTAGCTTTTTGTTTTGTTTTGTTTTTTTTTTTTTTTTTTTGTGTGTGACATTAGAGGAGAAAAAATTATTGCAAATCTTCAAAGAGAACATCCAAAAGGAATGTAGGAGTATAATCCTCCCACAAAATTGGCTCAAACAAAGAATCAGATGCGCTTGAAACAAAATGAACAAGTTGGTTTGCTGAACATGCCACAAAGCTAACATTGCTACTTAATTTGAAAATAAGAGCTTTACAATCATGAATGACCATCTAAAAATAAGAAATATCTAAAGAATTATTTGTCATTGGGTCTACTATCGAATTGGAATCTAGTTCAAAAGAAACTTGGTGAGGAAGGATGTCTTGACACAACTCAATGCCTCGCGAAAGCTCAAAACTTTTGCCATCAAGAGAGTCACCTTACCTATGAATGGAACAACTTTTGCAACTTTAGAAAGACCTTGATAATCCATTATGACCCAACCAACTCTAAACTTTGATTCTTGAGCAAAAATTGCTCATCAATATTACATTTAAATATATTGGGGGCCATGACCATCTACAAGAGGCTAAATCACTTTATCCAGAAGTTGAGATGATCTGACATTGTTGATCGAAGGTCCATTGTTGAAGAAATGCGTTTGCTCGGAGGATAATCATTTGAGCCGTCTTTGCTTTGTTGTTCCATACAACTTGATTCCTGTTATTCAAGATGCTCCACAAAATCATCAAATTTCTACTTCGTTCATTAATTCTAGCTTCTTCAACAACAAAATTTAATAAAAATATATGAATTCGGAATTTTATTTATTATTGACAAATATTTTATGCATGCTAGAAATTCCAAGTATTTTAAATGCTTTTTCTAATTAACATCATACTTTTCTCTTTCTCTTTCTCTCTCAGCTCTACATTTTGTTCTACTAATTCTCTCACTTATAATTTTACTTTCAGCCATAATAGTTTTTGATATGGAGAAGTGAATCAAGCCCAATAGGCCCAATAGTAATCGCCAGGCCCAAGAATGAATTGGGTCGGTTTGCCAGTGTAAGCTATCAACATGACTTCAATCAACCAGAATGTGGTCGATTAGCTCGAATATGGTCAATAGACCCTCGGCTAGAGAGGCCTCTAGGCCTTAGGAGGTCCATTATTCGACCAAAGCATGGCTGAGAGGCTCACAATTAAGGAAATATCTCGACTAGAAGAGGTTAATCAGGGAAATAGGAAGTATTTTCTTGCCACCGATCACTGTCACATTAAATGCAACTCAACCACCACCATGCCACATTAAAAACGCTGATAGACGGGCATGCCTTCGCAATTAAGAAGCATATCTCCACCGTACCACCAGCATGCCTCTATATTAAATGCGGAGATCTCCTCCATATCCCAAAATAAGGGGGAACACGCCACCTCGAAAAGGGTTTCAGACAGAGAAAGACCTAAAGATCCTCAGACAAAGACAAGAGCCCTCAATGCATGAGCAAGGGCATCCTAAATATTTTAACCTCTCACAAGAGACTATAAATACTTGATTGCAGCCCTTCATAAATGTATGCTCAGTATAACATCGGCCCTTACTCTACCACTCTAAATTCTGGTCGATTATACTGACTTGAGCATTGGAGTGCCATCGACTAGCCTAATGTGTGTTGATTGATTGCAGGACTCGTCCCACTACTATCCTAATATTCACTTCCAAGTTATTTTCTGGTCGACTGTAGTAGCCAGAGCCCAATCCTTCAATTCCCAGGTCCCAGCATCATCATTTAGCGCCATCTGTGGGAACCAGAGTCCATAACCTAAGCAAATGGTAAACATAAGGTGAGTTATTTTAGAGAGGGAGGAGATTAAGAGGTCCCCTCTTCCTCCCCATTGTCCTCAGCAAGAATAAGATCTGGATGAACCTAGTTCCCAGCCCAAGCAAGTAGTAACCCTGATTATGCTGTAGCTTATGTAGATAATGAGTGAGAATATATGGCCCAACTCTCAAGCTAGTTGATAGTAGCTTTGCAGAAGCACAACTACTAGCTAGGAGCAGTCACCAGCATAACCCCCCATCCCTCTCATCACGAGGAAAGGTTCTAGAGGGACGATAGGGTAAGGCATGAGGCCCATCGTCCCCCTAACAGACATGACAATAGCCTAAGTTAATTCCCACAGGAGGAGACTTGCTTGCGTCCTCGGGAAGAAACAACTGACTTAGTGAAACACTTTGCTCTACCATTTCATTCCCTATAGCTCAATAGGGTCGAGCAATAGAGACCTCAACCAAGAAAAAACTTGTCCCAAGTAGATCGAGAAGAATGGGAAGAGGTGTCGCACCAAGTTCAATAGTTAAATTGGCTCCTCAAAGAGATTTCTAGGAAAAACACCGAACGACAATGCGCCCCGACTTCGCCGTAAGTGTGAGTTACCATTCATGCAGGAGATAATCGATGAGCGCATAATCGTCGATACAAAGATCCTGACTGGTTTGCCCTTGTATGATAGTTCAACTGACCTGAATGAGCACTTGCTCCAGTTTGAGCATATAATGTAGCTTCAGGGACACAATAAATACATTAATGCTAAGATGTTGGTCACCACACTTCAAGGAATAACACTTGATTGGTTTGTTAAGCTAGAACCTGCGTCCATTTCCTCCTATGATCAGCTTTGTGACAAGCTCCTCCACTAATTTGTCAACAGAAGGAAAGCAAAACTCCCACACACTCACTTGTATATAGTGAAATGAAATGAAGGAGAATCTATTTAGGATTTCTTTGCCAGATTCAACACTGAAGTGCTGAAAATCGATTGTCCTAGAACTGAGTTTTTGATTGATGTGTTGTTCCTCAGTGTCAAACATAAGGAATGTGCCAATGCCTTAGTTAAGGAGAGACCACAGTCGATGGAAGAGCTATTCGTCCTTGTTGAAAGGTACATGACCAAAGAGGGCATGAACATATTGAAGTATGAGAACCTTGAAATGGACAAGAAGAAGGACAAAGAAAAAGACAATAGACAGTAGAGGGATGGCCATCGATCCTCCATCAAGAGGTTTCAAAACTATACCCCACTGAACACTGCCAGGAAAGAGGTCCTGTTTGCTATTCAGGGTGACAACCTCCTCAAGAAGCTCAGAAAGTTGAATGAGATAGCGCTATGAGAAAGTCCAAAAAGTACTGTCACTTCCACAAAGAGAAGGGGCATGACATAGAGGACTACTTCAACCTCCAAGATGAAATTGAGCAGCTCATTCGATAGGGGCATCTAAAAAATACATTAATGAGAGAGCCAGATAGGAAACGGACAGGATCAACTGGACTCCCAGTAGAGGATAGTCGTGTTGGAATAGTGCCTCACAAGCCAATTAGATTGGCATATAAACTATTTCACTTGTGATACAATCTTGATTGAATGATATTTATTAAATGACCATCTTCATCTTATGTTTATATTTACTTTACTAGCATTTGGTTGAAGCCTTTAGATCACACATGACTATGGGACTTGGTCATGCACTAGGTGGTGATCATGAAATAAGCCTTACATGGTCGTGATCTTAAATCTTCCAAGTTGTAAGATCTTATAAGACAGGGCATCTAAGATCCGGATAGACTTGCACTAACGATGCATAAATCCAAGAGTTGGATATTGCTCCATTGCATAAGCAAGGTTGTATGAGATATGGGTGCTTGTTAGAGAACAAATTCACTAAAGGCCCGCCAGAAGAATCGACTAGATAGCCATAGAGGCAAATCGATAGTGCCAAGTTCTCTAGCTTGTGTTAGTGTATATAATTAGTCCTTTGACATGAGAATCCATGGTAACCTTGTGTTATTTGAATTTTTCTTGACTACTTAACGTGTTGTTTGGGTGGAGATTGGGTATGAGCTACTTAGACATAGAGGTTTGCGAGATCCAAGGTGGGATCTGACTCATCGTCTTTGTGAAGGGCTAGTACAACTCCTATATATTATATAATGATCGATTCCAAGAAATTCTTGCACAATGTAGTATGACAATTTGAAAAAAGAGTTTTTCAAATGAGGTCATAAAGGGGAATCGAACATTGGGAATAGAAATATAGTATTGAGGCTATTAGGGAGCCGAAAAATGTCTTGCCCTAATAAGCCTCTTCTGGAAGATAGGAGACAAAAGGATCGTATTTGCATGGTACGCATAAAGTTAGAATGGTTCTCCAAAAGCATTCATTTCGGCCAATTAGTTAGGTTCCATGGGCTTGAGGTTGGACATCAACCATGGAGATTGGATACTATTCAAGTAATAGAAATTAATTGAATCGAGTCATTAGTTTTAAAGGAGTTTAAACTAATGTGAATATTTGATATTCTATAATTTGTGAACCCATGTCCAATGAATGGTAGAACATAATGGGTCACACACAAAAGCCAATTGCAAATCCTATTTGATGAAGGAGAATTTTCTAAGAGTTAGAAACATTCCTTCATGACCGATTTTGGAGGTAGATGGTTGATGCAATTTGTAGTCATTTTGGCTTGATCAGTTTAATTACTAAATTTACCTAATTAATTTAAGGAGTTAAACTAAGACCAATTAATTAAGGTTTTAATTATTTGGTGCCACATGACTATCAATGGGTCAAGTTAACTTAAGGAGTTAAGTTAATAATTACTAGCTTAAAAAGTTTAGCTAATTGACTTAAGAGTTAAATCAAATGTTAATTAGTTAAATTAAAGTATTTAATTTAATTAAAATGAAGAATTAATTTTGGAGGAAAAATTCAAACGAAATATTCATTTGGTGTGGCATTATAATTTATTTGGATGACATTTTATGAGATGAAATGAAGATTCCAAATGAAATTTAAATGCACACAATATTCACATGCCACTTGCTTGCCAACTTGAGGAAGGTGTGATGACACCTTGGCATCACACCATCCACCTTCTATATATAGATATAGTGTGAGAGTGGGCGGCCAATAGAAAGGTGTGAATTGCAAGCAATCTAAATCTAAGATTAGATTCTGTCATTTTCCCTCCAATTTCCCAAGTATTGCCTCATGTGTTGAAACTTCACTTTTCTTCATCTCCTACCTGCAAATCAAGCCTTCATCCTTGTATTTCTTCTCTTTTTTCTCCAACTAACGTTGAGAAGAATTGAATTGTGCATTGGTGTGTGGATCTTTTCATTAGAGGCAAGACAATTGGATTGCTAGCATTTTGGAGATCCTCTATTTAGGTAGAATCTTTGGAGCATCCATTGGAGACCTTGCTGGAACTATTTTGAGGTGAATTTTTTATTGGAGCATGATCAAGATGTTGGTGATATTTTGGTCTAAGTTTCACTCAATTTTGAGTTTTTTTGGTTGGGCAAATGTTGCTTGGAAACCGCTATTTCACTGGGAGGCAGATTTAAGGACTTGAAGTGTTGTGAAAATCAAGGTAATCCTTGTACCAAATCTGATTCTATAGCATGGTTAGATCCTTGGCTCACATGTAACCTAGTTATTTTGGCATTTTTATGCTTTGATAATTGGATCCTAGTGCTATATGAAACTTCAAGTTGTCAATCTAAGAAAGGATGATAAAGGAAAAAGAAAAGATGACGACCAACGTCCTTTCCTACAAGGTATAATCGATACCATTGTAGGTAGACTAACTGGAGGGACTCTAAAATAGCAAGAGGGCAAACAGACAGACTCCAAAATTTGAAAGAAAAAGATAACAGACAGTAGAGGGATGGCCATCGATCCCCCGTCAAAAGGTTTCACAACTACACCCTACTGAACACTGCCAAGAAAGAGGTCATGTTTGCTATTCAAGATGACAAACCTCCTCAAAAAGCCTAGAAAGTTGACTGAGACAGATGCTATGAGAAAGTCCAAAAAGTACTATCATTTCCACAAACAGAAGAGACATGGCATAGAGGACTACGTCAACCTCCAAGATGAAATTGAGCAACTCATTCGACAAGGGCATAGAGGCATTTGAAAAATACATTGATGAGAGAGCCAGATAGGAAATGGGCAGGATTGATCAGACTCCTTATAGAGGAAGGTTGATCAATCTAAGAAATGATGATAAAGGAAAAAGACAAGCCGATGACTAACGTCCTCCTCTGCGAGGTGTAATTGATACCATTGTAGGTAGACCAACTGGGGGGTAACTCCAAAATAGTAAGAAGGCAGAACCAACGGCGACTTGAGTCGATAAAATTCGTGCCGGTTGAAACAGTTTTTCAACTTTCCACCAGTATAGGGCTTATCTTTTTTTTTTTATTCTGATCTCTCGCACCTTGAACACCTAGGAGTTGATAGTAAACTAGATTGCCCCTTCATCATGTCAATTGAAGTTGCTAATTTTGAAGTAAGGAAGATCATGATTGACAATGGTAGTTTTGCTAAAAAAATTTGTCAACTCTAAAAATGATGAATTTAAGAAAGCTTAAATTGGAAGTGGTGCATACCCCGCTGGATAGGTTTGGGGGATCCGAGATTATTTCTGAAGGGGCTATTAATCTGTGTATCTCATTTAGAGAAGCACCCAGAAGATGGATCCTCATGGTCAACTATTTGGTGGTCGATGCACCTTTTGCTTATAATGCCATAATCAGAAGATCTGCACTAAATGATTGAAGAGCGCAGTTATTTCAAACTACTACATGAAAGTCAAATTCTCGACAATTGTAGGAACCAGAGAGCTATTCTACAATGTAAAGAAGGGCCGGCAATATTTTACCATTTCGGTCGAGGTAACTGAACAGAAAAATTGACCAAAACTGAAACTTTTAAGGGATGTCTGAGTAACAAAACCCGAAGAGAGATAGGAAAATAAGAAAGGGAGGCAAGATGAAACCAAGGTCAAACCAATTGAAGAATTCAAGACCATAGAACTTGAGCCAGGAAATCCCGACAAGACTACAAGGATTAGGACTAATTTGGGGGGCAATATGGAATACGTGATGGTCAACTTCCTCATGAGGAACATTGACATTTTTGCTTGGAAGGCTGCTAACCTACAAGTAACCTACCCTCACATCATTATCCACCATCTTAATGTAGACCCCTCATTCAAGCCCGTCAAACAAAAGACCAAGACCTTCAATGCAAAAAGATGCTAAATCATTGAGGAAAAGGCCAACAAACTTTTAGAGGTAGGTTATATTGTAGAAATTCAATACTCTAGTTGGCTATGTAATGTAGTTCTTGTCCTAAAAATAAGGGTAAATGGAGGGTGTGTGATGATTTTATTGATTTGACTAAAGCTTGTCCTACAAATCCTTACCTACTTCGAATAGATTTATTAGTTGATTCGACAGTAGGTTGTGATCTTTGAGCATGATGGATACTTTTCAAGGGTATTATCAAATCTTTATAGCCCCCAAGGATAGGGATAAGACCTCTTTTGTGGTACCTAACAGTTTGTACTATTTTTCAGTCATGCCTTTTGGCCTAAAAAATGCAGGAGCAACATATTAAAGATTGGTACACTTTATGTTTAAAAACGAGATCAGGTGAATGATAGAAGTTTATGTCAACGGCATGATTGTCAAGGAAGAAAAAAAAAAAGAAAATCACCTAGCCGACCTCAACCATACTTTCTCGATATTAAGGGCATTCGACCTGAAACTTAATCCCAACAAATGCACATTCAGGGTAAGAGAAGGGAAGTTTTTGGCTACATGGTTAGTTAAAGAGGCATAGAAGCGAATCCACAAAAGATACAGGCAATTCAGGAAATCTCGCCACCTAAAATAGTCATGGATGTGTAGAGATTAGTAGGGAAGATCATAGTGTTGGGTTGGTTCGTTGCCCAACCAGTAGACAAAAGTTTACCATTTTTCAAAATCCTTTGGAATGTGAAGACCTCTATATCTGCTCCCCCAATGCTTACCAAACCTTTGGTCATGGAGGTTTTGTACATTTACCTAGTAGTCTCGTTGGTAGCAATCAGCTTAGTTCTGGTGTCGACACAGCATGGCGTGCACAAACTAGTATATTACGTTAGCAAAGCTCTGCAGGACCCAGGACACAACTACTTTAAGATCAAAAAATTTGCCCTCACTTTGGTCACCGCAGCTAGGTAGTTGAGGCCTTATTTCCAGTCGTACTCTATTATTGTCCTACCAAACCAACCTTTAAAGTAAGTGCTATCAAAGCCAGACATATCGGGAAGACTAACCAAATGGGCCATTGAGTTAGGGGAGTTCGACGTCACTTTCTAACCTCAAATAGATATAAAAGCGCAAGTACTGGCAGACTTTATAGTCGAACGCATTGATATCCCCGATGAGGTCGAATCAGATCTATCTATTTGGTCTCTACACGTTGATGGATCAACGACTTCCACGAGAAGAGGAACAAGCATTTCTCTATACTCCTCCGCGCTGGGGAATCCGACTTCCCAATTAAACTCGACTACCTTGTCACCAACAATGAAGTAGAATAAGTAGCCCTTCTTGCTAGTATGAAGATGGCCATTGATAGGGGGTCGAATAGTTAGCAACAATTATAGAGTCTCAACTAGTTGTAGAGCAATTCGAAGGGAACTTTGAAGCAAAGGAATCCACGATGAATAAATATTTCGCTGAGGTCAAGAAATTACAGCAGTTATTTAAGAAATTCTTTCTCAATGAGGTCCCCAAATCACGTTTTTGGTCTCAGAAAACCCATTATAATTGGCCCCAACCATAATCACATCTGGGAGATCCAAGAATTAGCTCTTACCTAGCAAGATGAAATTAAAGCTTATTTAAAGGAAGGTAAAGTGCCAGTGGACAAAGTAGAAGCTTGGAGGTTGAAAGTTCGAGCAGCAAAGTTCTCCATCGATGAGCATAGTCAACTGCTCAAGAGATTTCTTTCTGGGCCCCCACTAAAATGTTTGACATTGGAGCAGGCCTTTGAGGTTTTGCAGGAAATCCATTCAGACATGTGCGGTAAGCACTCCGGGGGGCGAAGACTAGCCCACATGGTCATCAGACACAGATACTTTTGGCTGAACTTACTCAAAGATGCAATCAACTTCACTAAGAAGTGCCCGTCTTGCCAGGTGTATTCCAACATTACCTATCAGCCCACTTCGACAATGGTACTAGTTCAAATCACGTGACCATTGAACCAGTGAGGGATAGACATTGTGGGCTTATTCCCAAAAGCCATAGGCCAGAAGAAGTATATAATTATGGCAGTGGAATATTTTACTAAATAGGTCAAATCAGAGGCAGTCCCGAAGATAACTAATGCAGCAATTAGAAGCTTCTTGTGGAAGAACATCATATGCCATTTTGGTCTGTCAAAGGTACTAATATCAGACAACAAAACCCAATTCTGGAGCAGAACACGAGGAACTGGTGTGAAAGTTAGGGAATTTGACAACACTTTACCTAGGTTGGCAACCCTCAGGCGAACGGGCAAACCGAGGCCACAAATAGGATGATTTTGAACAACATCAAGACTCGACTTGAGGGATCAAAAGGAAACTGGACGGACGACCTCTGGGGGTCCTATGGGCATACAGAACCATTCCTAGAACTATCATGGGGTACAACCCTTACAGTCTGGTCTATGGTTCGGAAGCAGTGATTGTAGCAGAATTGATACAACATACAGTTCGAGTGATTAATTACAACCCAATCAGAAATGAAGTTGAAAGCCATTTTGACCTCAAAATGATCAACGAACTGTGGCAGCAAGCATTCACAAAAATGCAAAGGTATAGGTCAATCATGGCCAAACACTATGACAAGTATGTATACCCAAGAAACTTCAAAGTAGGCGATCTAGTCCCTAAAAAATTTGGAAGTCTAAAAAAATGTTGGTAAACTCGATTCGAAATAGGAAGGCCCTTACTCAGTGGTGAAGGTTGCCAAGCACAATTCTTACAGGATAGCAGATATGGATAGGAGTGAGTTGCCTCAACCATGGAATGTTGTGAACTTGAAAAAACTTTATATATGAATACAGACTCTTTAGTCCTGACCTAAATGTTTATGACGCATGAGATCTAGTCTTCTTGAAAAATTCACTTTTATAACTTACTTTCGCACCAATGAAGTTGACTTATGTTTGATCTATTTCTTATTCTCAAGTACAATCATGGCTTCTGGCCTAATTATTTAATAATGATGAAATTATTTAAAGTCGACCTAATAGTTGACTATAAATTTGGTTTCAAACCAGTCAATAGAGATATATATATTGACTTAATGATTACACAATGACTTGGTTCCAAACCAATCAGAACATCAAACAGAGGGATTTATGTAGAGTCGACCTAGTAGTTGAATGCAAAGTTAGTTTCAAACCAGCCAATTGTTACACGCATATCGACCTGAAATCTCAAACTGATCAACGCATCAAATGAGATAAATTTATTTAAACTTGACCTTGTAGTTGACCTTTATCTTGGTTTCAAACCAATCAACAAAACTATGCATCACTTAATGAACTGAAGAATAAGCAAAAGCAAAATGAAGATAAGGAAATTGTATAAACTTCAGAACATTGGGCATTGTATTGAAAAATCTTTCAAATCGTACAAAAAGTTACACCAAGATGTCCATCACACCTCTTGAGGCGGTAAATGTACAATAAAATAGAAAATAATAGAAAAAAAAACTAGCAGCATTAGCTCGAGCTAGCCCCCTCTCCTTCTATTTCTTGAGCAATACCTTCGCCACCTCGTCAACAACCCTATCTACTTTGTTGGCGGAATCCACATGCATGACCATATGAGGACCTTCGACCTCCTAATTTACTTTAGATCGAGAAACCCCTATAGGTTGAGAAGGGTTGGCCTCCTCAGTCAAGAATGTGTGGCTAATGATGGGGAAGTGTGTAGCAATGTCAACTTTTCCATCCTTGAGGTTGAGGGCGAAGTTGCCAACAAAATTGAACTTCTTCCCCACCTCGACCGCCTTAGGATGAATTAGGCCTCTACCTCATTGATTGGCATAGTCTCGTCATACTCCTCGAAATGCTCATTCTACAGCACATTCAATTGAGCCTTGTCCTCATTGTGAAAATGATAGCCCATAAACTCCAACTAGTAGATGGCCTTTTGGAAGGCCTTCTTGACGTCGTCGAGTGCAAAAACGACGCTAGCCTCTGTGAAGACTGGGCTCAACAAGAACTGTTACACCGCCTCTTTGTGTATACTCGAAAACATCTTAAAGAATTCATCATGAGATATCTAAAGGCATTGTTGTACCCCAGGGCTTAACCAGAGAGTGAGGCCTCCTCCACTTCTGACCTCATCTTTTTTAGCAGGTCATCCAAGCGGCTTCTCTCTATTATAGCAACTATTAGCTCTGCATCCTTTTCTTCGATCTGCTTCTCAAGCTCTTTGATCCTTGACTCAAGTGACTCGACTTGAGTCTTGGACAATTCAAACTGTTCATTCTACAGTTCCTCCTATCGGCCAAGCGAGCTCAGCCTTCCGATAAAAGTTGTATCCCTATTGCCCAACCTACAATAAAGGAAAATTCAACCAAAGTATCAATATGCATAGATGTTAGCAAGATAACACAATTTGAATACAAACCCACAATGTTTGCATGGTATACAGACTCTTTCAAGGCGTCGATCTGCCCAAGCTCAAACATCTTTTTCTAGTCTGAAAGGAAGAGACTAGCAGTTAACACCTTCAAAGTAATCACTCATGTCGACCCCATGCCCAGCATTATGGCGGTGTTCGTGACCCCTATGTAAGGTCTGAGCTTTGGGTTCGGGAAAGCAAACAAGGGGATAACTCCTTGTTAAGTTGCGGTCCAAAGAAAGGGGTGTCGGTAAATTTTTCCTTCCTTTTTTCAGTAGTGATCCTTTTGGTATAGGAAGATTGCTTGTCTATAGCCCCTTTTTTTGGTCGGGGTGCAGGGCTAGGGACCTCAGCTACAATTAGTTGAGCAGGTAGAAGAGTGGTCAAAGACGAACGCTGTGAAGGAGCTCTCTAGGATGCGACCTCTCATCGGGCAGTTGCCTTTTCGCACTCCTTCACCTTTTGCTAGCAAGCCATGGCTTGCTGGCTGGTGCGATTCATGATTTTTGCTCGACATAAAGGAATACACAAACACAAAAGCAGTTTGTTGATAAAAAACTATAAAAAAGAACAGTAAAAACAACGGAGCAAAAATACGACTACCTAGTCGAGCATTACTTGGCATATTCAGTCGAGCAGGCGATAATCCTGCTAACACTAGATTCCTTTCCATTGTATATCCAAACAACTCCATCTCTCCAAAGTCGACCAAATCTCGGATGAAGGTGTTATTTCAAGTCTGGTTCTCATTTCGGGGCATGTCGACCCGACTTCTCAACCATCCCCTGGGACTATTAAAGCCGACCCCACTAGGGGCACGAACAAAGATGTATCTCTTCTTTCAAATTTGGCCACGGGAAGATGAGGGTGTCACAAATATTTTTCAATGAGGCCGAACGATGAGGTAGTAAAAACTCGACTCCTCAGTGCTACCTGAATTCTAAAACATAAAAAGGTGGAATAGATTACTAAAGTTTATGAATGAAGGTAGCTGGTTGTGTATGAGCATAAAGGTGACAAAACTGTATAGAATGGAAAAATAATTAGGCAGCAGTTGGTAATGCACACTTGAAGATCCGTGAGCCGGTCAACTATGGGCTATGCAATTGGAAACCTAAGCCCACACTTTAAGACATCCTCAAACACTATTATACAACCCCTTAGAGGTTGATGCATCCTATCACTTGGCTCAGGGACAATTAACTCAAACTTGGGGGAAATGTGATAAGTATGCTTAATCAGCTCTAAATCATTGCTAGTGACCTCAGATATTATATCACTATAGTGGTCAGTTGTAAACAACCTACCCTGAGACACTGGAGGTTGGCTAGCCTCCTTAGATGGTCCAGCTTTCCCTCCGACACCAACCCTCACCTCACTTAAACTATCAGAGGAACTCGACCCCCCGCTAGACGATTCCGCTAGTTCTGCTAGATGAATCGTTTACCCTTTCAGTCGAGTCCCCAAACGACTTTGTTTCCTCAAACTCACTCGAACTCCCGATACCCTCCTTAAATATTCTAAGCATGTTTCAAATCTTAAAGGTCGCAAGAAAGGAATGGCAATGAACTAAGCTATGAAAGAATAGAAGAGAACATGTGAAATAAGAGAATGGTGAGTTTGTGATTCTGTGAAACTTGAAAAGCTTGACCTCTCACTCATATGATAAATGTGGTAAATGAAAATTTCAATGCACTAGTTATAGCTCCAGCCAATGGGTAAATGAATCGGCAAAAATGACTGGTTACTGGGCACTTATTGCATAACCGCCAGTCAATAAATTTAACTACCTAATGTAACTAACACATTTATTGCATCCAAAACCTTGGTCAGGATTTAAAAAGGGAGGTTGACACATATTTTTGGCAGTTTCAAAAGTTAGCTACTCCCCACTCTTTCTCATCATGAGCTCGATTGAGACTCAGGAGTCGAGGGGACTCATAATATATAGAGATGAATTGTGCCCAATAGTAGTCGACCAGGCCTAAGAATGCATTGGGCTGGTTAGCCAATGTAAGCTATCAACATCCCTTCAGTCGACTAGAGTGTGGTCGATTAGCTCGAGTATAGTCGATAGGTCCTCAGCCAAAGAGGCCTCTAGGCCCTAGAAGGTCCATCATTCGACCAGACCAGAGTGTTTATAGAAATTTCGTTGTCTATAAAATTAAATTACAAGATAAAGAAAAATAATGACAAATTGAATATATATTAAAGAATAAAAGAGAATTACAATTTATCAAAGAAAAATAAATCTCCTAACAAAACTAATCCCCTTATTCTTCTCTCAATATATAATCTAAGGGCTTGAAGTTTGTTCTTTGATATAAAGTGTAGTACCCTTTGGCTTGATAAAAGAACACTGCGAAATTTTTTTGAACTCGAACCTTGAATCCAAGATCAAAGGACTTGATGCATTGAAGAGGTATAGGACCTTCGCGGTAGCAATATTTCATTGCAACAAAAACTTGAAGTTTGAAGACTTGAGTCTTGGACTTGAAAATATGTGTATATGAATATAGGAAAGTATACGTGAGTATGAGAATGAGAATCTATGTGAGTCTCTGAACACTCATATAGGTGTCTAGTAGGAGACCCCCAAATGTCTTGGACTTCTTTGATAATTATTTCTTTGATACATATATTAAGAGATAACATCAAATATTTTGACTTGATTGATCCATGCAGATAGATACGCCACGTATCAAAATTTAGTTAGCTCGAGATTGCTAGGCCACCAGACTTGATTTGATCGGTGTGATATATCTCCTTGATACTTGTTGATATTTAATTTGTGCATAAAATAATATTAGAATATTAATTAAAATTAACTATTTATCTTTCAAAATTAAATTTAATAAATTCCAATACATAAATAGAAAATTTTGAATTAATAACTAATATATTATTTACATGTGTCATTTTTCAGTTGGCTTAAAAATTAAGCTGTCTACAAATGCTCCCACTTCAAGGCTTGTCGAAAGATGTATCAACCATTTTGAATAAGTCAGGACTTGAAGTATTTAATTCGACACAGTTTCTTTTAAATCAAAAAGACATGGTGAACTGTGACAGCCCACTCCGGGTAACCCAAAGCTGGTATATCAAAACATTCCAATTAATAATTATAAACCCAAAATACAAGCAATAGCCCAAAATTAAAATTTCAAACTTATCAGAAAGTGCAGTGGATTCCAACTTAAACAAACCTGTAACAATCCTGTAATATACAGCACATAAACTAAATACATGCCACAAAATCTTAAATTCAACTTATCAGAAGTAGCAGAATTTCAAACTTAACAGACTCGATAAACCACAAAGTAAATGCCAAGATTCACATTCTTACATAACAAAATATTTACAATCCTTAAGTTATCCATATCAACATAATGTATCGTATGCCTCAAATCCATACTTCGCAATCAGACGATTTTCATATACACATGCAACATCTGATCTATTACAAAACATACTCTTGTCCAGGATGGAGTCCAGATTCCTTGCTTATTCTCTGTCTAAGAGAATCAAAATAAATGGGAGGGGGGGTAAGTCCGAAGGACTTAATGAGGGATAACTGTAAGCATAACATAAAGAATATATTGAGGAAGAATCAACTCAACAGACTATAAATCAACAGTCAGGCAGAATAGATCAGAATACGGTTAGACAGTCAGTCAATCAATCAGTCAGTCAGTCAAGCAGTCTATCAGTCATGAAACAATCAAAATCAATCAATAAATAGATCAGATCAATCGAATCAATCTAACAGATCATATCAAAATAATCATATCAGTCCTTTAACGGCTCGTCCCGCTTTACCGCTCCGGAACAACATATCGGCTCATCTTGAGCTTAACAACTGGGAATAACGTAGCAGCTTGTCTCGATCTTAATAGCTAGGAACAACATATCAGATCGGTAACAAATAACAGATAGTCAGATATCAGATCAATAGATAACAGTACGAATAGATAACAAATAACAATAAAAGGTTCTGGGCCCAGAACGGACATATAACAGAATCAATCAAAAGGATAACCAGTATGGACATATAACAGATATCAATCGAAGGATAATCCTCACAGGGGTATACAAGTTAATTTCCAGATAACAAAAAAATTCTGAACAATTAACAGATTTCAATAACATATCTTAGTACGGTACAGAAACTAAAAACCCATACAGGAGTTTATTCCAATAACAAATAATTGAAAGGAGTGCCAGGTTGGCAAACCCTCACCTCCGTATTCTCAGAAAAATTGTCACCACCTACTGATCTGTGGGACCCACTTCATTGTTACCTAACCAAAAAGAATATTTAATCAAAATCCATACTCAATCCCGATAACTTTCAATAATTATCATCTTACTATTAACCTTATATCATATCCCAAATCATCAATAATAGGCCAATTAGCTTAATAACCCCAATTATTGCCAATAGGTCCCAAATTCATAAAATTAGGGTTTTCTCTTCCAATTAACTCGATAATTCCCAATATTTTCATAAATAATATAATATAATCCGAATTCACCAAACTTATACTAGCATATGCTTATACCAAGTCTTAGTCCATAATATCTCAAATTACCCAATTATCATTTATTAAGTTCCAATTTCATAAAATCATAAATTAATCAGTTAATAACTCAATTAATCCCTAATTATCATATAATAATACGAATCCAGGTCCACTAGCTACCCACTTGTCCATGCATGGGGAAAAATATTCCATATCATATCTCAATTCTTCATTCTTGGCATATTACAACATTCAAAGAAAACAACGGTACATTGCATGTATATACCTATATATATGTATATAAACATATAAATCCAACTCCCTTTTCCTTTACCCAAGATCTTGCTATCTAGGCACCGGAATCACAAACTAAAACTACCGTTGCGATTGTCGTATCGAGGGGAGAAAATTGTCCTCCCGCCACCATCTGTTGCCGTCAAAAAATTCTAAAACCTCACCAGAATGTTCTCCTCGAGCTTCTGAATCCAATGGTACAATAAGATTTGAGTTCCACAGCCAAGAATGCAGTCAATCGAACTTAATATCCTCAAATGGCTTTCCTCGCCACCGAGCTCCGATCATCCTCTTCCGTCGCCAGTAGCCTTTCGATCGGCAATGCAAATGCACCTCAAGCTTTCTCTAACTGAAAGCCACAAAACCCACTACCCAGAACTAAGTTTGACCACCGAAATGATGGAAACCCACCACCACCTGCCGTGAGCTATTTCTCGGATTCAACCTATCGGTGGTCTACCGGTCGTCCCACCGTGCATGTGGTACCGTCCAAAAGATGGTTAGGAGGAGAGGAAAGTGGTTAGGTTAGTTGTTGGGAAAGGTGGCTGCCGAAGATGGAGAAGGAGGCTGACCGTAGCAGTTGTCGTTGGTCAAGTTAAAGCTTCAAGAACCCAACGGTTTGCCGGAGAAAAAGGCTTGCATGTGGTATGGATGTGAAGCTGGGAGTGAAGAGAATAAGCTATTGATTGGAACAGTTTTGGGTTTCAGATTGTCGTCGGCAAAATCGTTGGAGGGAGAGATGGTTGACGCGGTGGAGAAGATGGATGATAATAAGGTTAAAGTTGTAAATGCCATATTTATATAATTGGCCTTTCTTAAATTGCAAATTGGCCCCCAAAACTTTTGTGTAGCTTACAATTAGGTCCTACAAAATCCACCAGCTCTTCAATTCAGCCCCTAGACAAGTAATTGCTTAACTTGACCCTTTTAACCCAAATTAATCACCATGCAACCCTAAAAGTTTGAAAATGTCATCCACTTGAGTTTCTGAAAATTGCAAATTGACCCCAAAGATTTCAAAATTCTTGCAATTAAGTCCTTTGTATTATTTTTTAGGCCCTAAAATCCGACCAATCAATATCTTAATTTTTAAATCCCAATTTTCTGAAATATTGAATTTTAAGGTGTTACATGAACATTCTTCAAGTTAAAATTAACTTAACTTCACGCTTCAGGGATCAATTAAATTGATCAACCAACACACTTTTAGCTTTGCTTCTTTTAGCCAAGAGACTCAGCAATAATGAAATTCTAAAACTAACTTCAAGTCTCAGGCCAATCACAGTTACCATTTTTTCTTCATTAAATGCCGCATAAACTTTTCTATGTTGCTGTTGCTTCCAAGTTCCAAAAGCTAAGAGATTTAGCAACAATAAATTTCTAACTTTACACACGAACCTACCTTCAATTACCATTTTTTTTATACTAAATGCCTCATAAACGTTCCAACGTTGCTGCTACTTTCAAAAGCCAAGAAACCCACCATGGTTGCCGACCGCAAAATTCGATAATCCTACTCCATTTCAAATTAAATTGCGAGCAAGAAACCAAGCTTTTTCTATGAGAGTTTGGTCTCGTTTGAACTTGCATTCTTATCCATCGACAGTAAGAGATTATTTTCAGTTATGACTCAATCTTCTAATTTTATTGAGATTAAAACACTTGTTGAAAACATGATAAAAGCAAGTTATGGTGAATAAATTTTACCCAAAACATAAACTCTACATCAAGAGTTTTGATAGATTTGAGTTGCCGGTCATACTCTTCTATGCATACCACCTATTCGAAGAAAATACAAATAGAGTTCACATACCATTATTACCTTCATTCAATTGGCTAATTACTACAACTGAAAGAGAGTTGCTTGGACTCCCTTGGCATTCATCAATAAAAAAAAATAAAAAAATCTTTACTCTTTAAGAGCATCAACACATACCAAATACACAAATTTGAAGATTTTAGGTAAATCATCAAATTAAGGGATGTTTCTATTATCTTTCCACTTTCTTCTTCATCTCTTTTTTATTATATATATATACCTCCTTAAGTTTTCCCTTATTTTCCTTTTCTTTTGTTGCAGACAACACAAGGAGCTTTGAACCAAAAAAAATTAGAGGAGTTGTAAAGATGTACATTGAGGATCATGCAGAGCCGTCTCCATGTATTATCATTGAAAGTGATAAAGACACCCTCAAAGTTAAAAGAACTAGATTAGTTATCCATAAATCAGCTAATGATGTTCTTCGTTCCATACCTCGACCTCTTAATAACTCCATGTATATCTAAGAGTGGTCCGAAAAAGCAACCAAGGAAGTGATTGATCCACGTTTTGGCATTACATCTTATTCTAGGATACTTCTCTTGAAGTCCTCTCTTCATGATGCTAAAGCCGCTAGCTTAAAATTTTCATTTACAGGTTATCATCCCAACATTAATGGATGCTCATTGAAAATTTCTGCATCAAATTTTAGTGAAATATCTTTTCATGCAGATTATTAGGAATGGACAGAGGATGTGCTAGGCCATTATGCAGATACTCTTCTTCAAGCTAGGATCTATGTAGCAGTTCACGCATGGCTTTTCACATATGTCTGCCATAAGAACATCCTCCAAGCCTTCCATGAGCTATGATGCTCTTCCACAAACATGTTGCACACTGCTACTGGTGAACTTTCAGTTTCTCTATGGGATCTTCATGTACTTGATAGATTGCCTATCTGTGGAGGTTTTATGATGAAGCTATCCCTACTGCGAAAGAACACCTTGGTGATGATAGACATGCCCCTTTTCTACCACAATGCTGCAATTATCTATTCATAGCTTATCATATGCTCCCGAAGGACTCTAATGAGGTTTGTATTTTTTATTGGATTAGCTTTTGGTTTAAAGGACCAGCAAGATACGCGAAGCCCCCTTTAAGGTCTTCCCAGAAGAGGTCTTCTGAGCCAAAGATCTCTCGCAATCCAACTGGAAAAATCAATGTATTGCTTTTGCCTTGCACCAAGGAATATGATGAGCTATTTATGATGTTAGAGATTGAAGAAGATGTTAGAAAACAGACCTGTTTGGCTGTCTTCCTTTCATGTTGGTTATGCAACTTTGTTCTACCACATCGCAAACTAAATCTAATTCGTGTTACTATCTTCAAGGTTGCTAGTAGAATGGCAAACAGTGAATGCTTTTCTCTTACAGTTCCTATATATTGGCGAGCATCTACCACGGTTTGAGGAATATATTGAATTCACCAAGTCTTCACGAGTCCACTTCTATCTTTCCCATTCATTATGTTCATAGTTGGATAGGGCACGACCTAAGCACTTATTTTTTATCCAAGATTGATGTAGAAGGAGCTAAGATGGTCAAATATGTGGGGGAAACCATGGCCAAATATTTTGATCTTTCAGAGGCACGAGATTTGTTCCTCAGTATCAACCTTTCAATCATTCAAAATCTACACTTATTTCCATGCAAGTTGTTCATAGTAATAGATGGCCTATGCATATCAAATACTTATAAAGACCTTTTTGTGACTTTACGTTCCAGCTATTTGACATTTTGATGTGGAAAAGAGCAGATCATTGAAGCTTACAACCCTCATTGATTCAGTCGGCAATGTGGATTTTATCAATATGTCCTGGGCAACTAAAAGAAAGAGATCCTTACTTGTGATTTGCACAAGCTTATTCGACTTTGGCAGTCATGTTCCTTACTAAACACATTTTATAAACTTATCATTCCTGGGAATACTTCTTCCTTTCCATTAGCCACAAAGGAATATACAGGCTAGTGAGACAAATACTAGAATGCTTCACAAGCGAAAGGTACTAAAATTGTTCTCAAAGTCAATCAAAGGGATGGGGAATCAAATTCTAGTCACTCAAATTAACTTGGGAAGAGAGTTGACCAATGTGCATCTGAGCCTGGCCATCCTAGAAAGAATCCATCTCATCCTAAACAAGTCTTAATGAAAGATCCCAAAAACAACCCAGCAACCTTACCTCAACAGAATCCTATTGTTTTAAGACAAGTTAAATGAGGAATTTGGAGCCTAAGGAGTATAACATTGCTGACCATACCAAAGTGTCGTCTAAAAGACTTTGTAGATTACTCGAGGTTTTATCCCCCATTGATGCTCCAATGGAAGGAAATGAAATAATTTCTGCACTTTCTTGCTCAAATGATGACTCCAGCAATCAATACATTCTCGAGAAGAAACCAAAGGTTTTGGATTTAAATAACATCAGTATCAATTCAAATTTCTTTGCAGATGTCCTAAGTCATTCTTTACCTTTGGATGAATTAGCAAAACATGTAAAGTTATTTATTTATTTATTTTTATATCATGCATCTCTTTATATATATATATATTTCAATCCTTTGCACTAATCTCTTCTTCTTTTCTTCTTCCTTTTTTTTTCCTAGCTTGCAGATCTTGAAATACCAGTCTCAATTACTTCTGAAGATAGTGTTGGTTCGATAAATGGGGCTAATCCTTTTAACTTGCTTGAAAAAACCATTCCTCAACCTCTTGATGGTACATGCAAGCTTCCCATAATACTGCTAATTCCAATAAGTGACCAAAGGTAATATTACCTAAGATTGCAAATGATAAAGCTTTTGCAAGAAAGACAAGCCAAAAAAGATATTCAAAGCTCCATCTTGGACACTTCCAACTACTGAAGTTTTTGAATTTTGTCCTCGAGTTATAAAGATCGAGGCTGAGCAGATATTAGTCAAATTCTATTGGGAACGAATATGTCAAACAATCATGAAAACTCCATTTGAGCAACTATCAGAGATAAAACCAACAATTGATGATTTGATCGCAGATATGAGATTATACATAAAAACACATCATCTTTGGAGAACCACTTAAGATCTTTCTTTGAGGGTGCTTCCAACTACACATATGTTAAGTCAAATTCAATTAAAAAAGAAACACAAGAAACCTATAAGAATGCACTTTTTCTTGCACAACAGGATCTTTTTGAGGTTGAGGTAATAAAATGTGAAAGAATTGATGAGGTGAATGGTCTCAAAGATGAACTTCTTCAAACCACCAAGCAGCAAGAGGAATTGAGGATATGGCTTACCGAGTTAAGCAGTAAGGAAAAATTTGCAAACTTACCACTCCACAAGGCTGAAGAAAACTTGTCCATTATTAAGAAAAAAATGGCCACCAAGAGAGATAAAATTTCAAAGCTTGAAGACAATCCATTTTTGACTAACCAAGAGGTTGAGGGAGGATGGGGGCACTACTTGAAGAATCTCGCAACAAACTAGTAGCTTTTGATATACCTGCAAGAGCACATAGCTACTTAGCATTTTTTTCTTTTTTCTTTTAGCATCATTTATGTAAAAGAACACTTGATTACTGCATATGAAATAAAAAATTTATTTTTTTTATAAATTCTCCTTGTGCATTCTTCTATCTTTTATTTATCCAACATTTCTTTGAATTGATGCCAACTTCAAAAGAAAAATTGCATTACATGCCCCCAATAATTAAGTGGAAAATAAACTTACTTAAGTTCATAAGTAAAATTGGCTATCCAATGAATAGACTTGACTTATTATAATTGAACTTGAAAACAATCAAAACTTCTTCCAATGATATGTTTGAACTTGATAAATGATCCAAAATTACTCCAATTATCTTATTGAACTTGGGAAGTAAGTCATCCAAATTTGATCCAATGATATGATTGGACTTGGGAAGCTATCAAAACTTATTCCAACAATGCGTTTGAATTTGACATGCCATCCAAACTTATTCGAATGATATGATTGAACTTGGCAAGCAATCCAAACTTGTTCAAATGACAAATTGAACTTGGAAAGTAAGTCATCCAAATTTGTTCCAGTGATATGATTGAACTTGGGAAACCATCAAAACTTATTCCAGCAATGTGATTGAACTTGGCAAGCAATCCAAATTCTTTTTTTTTTAGTGATGTGATTGAACTTGGAAAATAACTTCCAAGCTGCCTATATACCCCATCAAGGGGATCAAGTCATTACGTAGTTCAAAGTAAATATTCCTTTTAAAGGGGGGTGTCGTTCACAGTTTATACTCATGCAGGCCAGGAGAATCCATTGCTTACTTTTAGTGGGAAAAGTTAGCAGTTTAACCATATGCACTACCTTCGGTGGGGAAAGTTAGCAGTTTAATCACATGCACTACCTTTGGTGGTTACAGTACACAACTTATACTCACGTAGGCCAGGAGTAACATGCAATTTAGGCTCATGTGCCAAGGAGTAAACTTCTTCATGGATAATATCGCTTCAAAAACTTGCAATTTATGGGACCTATGTGCAATCCATCTTTGTCAACCAACTTGTAAGCACTATTGGTGTAGACTTCTTTTACCACATATGGACCATCCCATTTTGACATGAATTTACTTCTCATTAGCTGGGTAATAGTAATAGGCCTTCTTATTGCCAACACTAAATCTCCAACTTGAAAAGATCGTGGACGAACTTTCTTATTAAATGCCCTTATCATATGTGCTTGACAACATTCAATTTGTTGTTGCGCTTCAAGTCTTTTCTCATCCAATGGTTCTAATTCCTCAAGTCAAAGACAAACATTGTTTTCAATAGTAAGTCCTTCTTGAATTGCTATACGAAATGAGGGTATTTAACTTTCAAGAGGGAGAACAACTTCAACTCCATAAACCCATGAACATGGAGTAGCCTAGGTAGCAGTCCAATGAGTTGTTGATATGCCCAAAGAGCTTCTCCGACTTTTTCATGCCAATCCTTTTAGATTCTGACACTATTTTCTTTAGCAGGTTGCATAAAGTTTTATTAAATGCCTCTAGTAGACCATTTGCAGCTGCATTTTACATAGAATAATTGTATTGTCTGAATCCAAATTGTGCATAGAGTTTGTCCAACAACTTATTGTAGAAAGGCTTTCCATTATCAATAATGATGTAATGAGGCACTTTATACATGAAAATCATATTACAACGAATGAACTCAAGAATAGTTTCTTTCTTCACGTCGTTGAGGGGAATCCTCTTTGCCTGCTTGGAGAAATACTCTATAGCTGCCAATATGTAAGCATAACCAGTAGATGACTTAGGAGCAATAGGACCTACAACATCAAGACCCTATGCATATAACGGCCATGAAGCAATTGTAGGATATGAGGGTTTAGGAGGCTGATGTACAAAGTTAGCATACATTTGACAAGCTTCACACCTCTTCTCATAACTCATACAATCTTTAACCATACTAGGCCAGTAGTAGCTTATCGTTTTAATCTAAAAATGAAGCTTCAGACCCAACTGGTGAGCTCCACAAACTCCAGAATGTGCCTCAACCATAGCTTCAGTTGCTTCTTGACTACGTAAATAGTGCTAGTAAGTACTTTTATAAGATCGATGATACAAAATACCTTTGTATAAAATGAAGCAAGATGACCTCCGATGCACCTCTATCTTATGACAAGGGTCTTGTGGCAATTTTTTGGGCTTTAGATAGTCAATCAGTGGTGTCCTACAATCTTTGTCTTCACCAACTATGACTAATATGGCGTTTACATCCTCACGATCAAGCTCAATGGGTGAAAGCATAATCTATCTATTGCACACTGGGAAATTTGTCATTTCTCCTTCGAAAAGGGCTAAAGTAATAGCTAGGTTAGCCAATGCATCTGCTATCCTATTTTCTTTCCTCGAGATGTGACATAGGACAACACTATCAAACTTCTTTAATAGACAAGTGGCTAGTTGAAAGTAAGGGATCAAATCTTCCTTTCTAACCACATAAACATTTAAAAGCTGATTAATAACCAGTTTTGAATCACTATAGACCTTAACTTCTAAGATTTCCATTTCAAGTGTCATTTGAAGCCCAATAATCAAAGCATAATATTCTGCAACATTATTAGAGCACAATTCATTTAACACTATGGAATACGTCAAAACTTGCCTTTCTGGTGAAATAAAGACAATCTCTGCCCCCGCTCTATTAGATCGAGCTGTTCCATCAAATAATATTGTTAATGCTGGCAAGATCTCAATGACGAAGGCATCCTCATTAGGTAGTTCATTGGATACTTCCCAATCTGCAGGAATGGGGTGATTTGCCATAAATTAGCAAGAGCTTGTCCTTTAATATCTTTTTGAGGTACATATGTGATCTCATACTGATTGAATACAACAAACTACTTGTCCAATCTTCCTAAAAACACTGGTCTTGACATCACAAACTTGATAAGATTAACACATGAGATAAGTCAGATGGAATATGCCTCAAAATAATGCTTCAACTTTTTGATTGCATAAAATAAGGCAAAGTAAATCTTCTCAATTGAGGAGTATTTCAACTCATTCTCAGTTAAGGCTCTACTTATATAATATGAAGCTTTCTCCTTTCTTTTTTTATTTTCCTAAGCCCTAAGAGCACTGATTGATCATTCTTGTGTTGCAATGTACAATATCAATGGTTTTCTATGTATAGGAGCTCCCAAAGCTGGTGAATTCATAAGGTACTTCTTTATGCTCTCAAAAGAATTTTCACACCCTTTATCCCATACGAAAAGAGAATCTTGCTTCGTCAAGTGATTAAATGGTTGGCATCTTCCTGCAAGATTTGATATGAACCTTCTTATGAATGCAAGATTGCCTTGTAAACTGCGTATTCTTTAAGATTTCTTGGTGGTGGCATCTTTTGGATATCGTCGATTTTAGTAGGATCAACTTTAATTTCACGATGTCGAACTATGAAGCCAAGGAACTTTCCAGACGTGACACCAAAAGCAAACTTGAGCGGGTTTATCTTCAAGTTGTATTTCCTCAATGGATCAAATACCTTGTAGAGATCTTCCAAGTGATTATCTCTTTTCCTAATCTTGACCACTAGATCATCAACGTAGCACTCTACCCTTGCATATAGCATATCATCGAAAATATTTTGCATAGCTCATTGATAAGTTGCACTTGCATTTATAATCCAAAAGGAATTACTTTGTAATAGCAGATACCCTTTGGAGTGCGAAAAGTTGTGCACTCCTTATCTCGTGGTGACATTTTGATTTGATTATACCCGGAGGATCCATCCATAAAAGATAAAGCTTCATGCCCAATGGTTACATCTACCATGAGCTCAATAATAGGTAGTAGAAGATTATCCTTTGGACATGCCTTATTTAGATCTCAAAAATCAATGCAAATGCGTATATGACCATTCTTCTTCTTAACTAGCACAATGATAGAGATCCAAGTCAAATATTTAACTTCTTTGATAAATCCTACATTAATAATCTTGTTGACTTCAGCTTCAATTAGAGGGACGAGCTCTGGAAGAAGCATTCGTTGTGACTACTTTACTAGACGAGCCCCATGCTTTATACCAAGGTGATGAATTGCAACTTTTAGGTCTAATCCTGGCATTTCTTTATATGTCCAAGCAAATACATCCTTGTATTCATTCAAGCTTTTGAAATATAGTTCCCCCTCTTCAGGATTTAGAAGCTTGCTAACAAATACAGGATAGGGCTCTTTTATTGTGCCAAGATTCAACTCCTTGAATTCATCAACAGATGTCTATCCACCATCTTCAAGTTGTAGAGGAGCTTTTGGGACTTCATCTTTAGTAATTTCTAAATTAGGCTCTTCATCAACAGTGATATGGTTACATGTGTGTAACTTATCATTTTCTTTATCGTATGGATGTTCAATCTCAACAACTCTCATTCTCTGGAATGTAATACTCCATTTTAATGCTCCATTTGCTTTTGAAACTAGGATAGGCACCATTATTCATGTTAGGTAGTTTATAGCTTATATAAAACCACTTGCCACCAATCTATTAAATTCTTCGAAACACGAATCATGTGATGCAGGATTTAGCTTCTCTTTAACACTTGTGTAATTAAAGTTGATGGTGATTTCCACTTCATCTTCATCAGCACCATTCTATTTGCATAAACGTTTTATAATGCGCTTCTTTATTTTCACAAGTCTATCTATATTGATGACTGGGATTGCAGATTTGACTCCATTTGATAGAGATAAGTGAAGAGGCTGATCCTTATCTTTTGACTTTAATATATCAATATTATTGTCAACATTCTTTTTTCTTGCTTTTGTCGCAATATTATTTTCAAGTCAATTGAAAACAGAACCTCTCAGACGTAGACCTGTATTAAGCTTACTTTGATATTTAGCACTAAGTCTTTTAAAGATAGAAGGATGAGTAGTAGGAGCACTGAGACGATCAAATACAGAAACTCGATGATTATTTTATTTTTGGTCTTCTTACTTCACATAATCTTCTGTGGAAATATGTTGGATATTAGCACATTTATCCTTCTTTGTCACACATATTCGGACCAATTCTGCAACTTTAAATGCCAAGCCAACCTTTGACTATTCAACATAAAATCCTTGTCTCCTTAGTTTCTATTGTGCTTTACTGAGTCCATGAACTTTTTCTCCAGTTAACTCAGGTTTAAGCTCACTTAGATTGGGTGGATTAGCAAATTCGTAGCCAAAATTTTCAAGCAACTTATACGCCTTAGGATCAAATGTCCCCTTGAATTCTTTGTGAGAGACCCTTGCTATAGATGGTCTATTATAGGTTGATGAGCTTATGCCAACAATAGGCATGGTCAACTCTTTCCTCAAAGTTTGACAGTTGCTTGATTCTACCATCTTTAATTGGCTTTGAGCAGCATCTTTTGGCTCAATACATACTCCAAGTAGAATTTGCCTTTTCTCTTAATATAACTGTAGTGTATATTGAAAGATTGGTAAGTTGAACTCATCACCATGCTTGCATTTTTTACTTGTCAAAACCTCAGTAATTGCTAGTTTACTCAAATTTTCAGAACAATCTTGTCTCCCTTCAATGAAGTGGTTGCTTGGAGCCTTTTCAGGTTGCACTTCACTTATTGAGTTAGGATCCAGATAAAGTTTAGCATCAACGAAGTATGATTCAGCATCAGTAAATAGTTTCACATCTACATCAACTTTCATAACTTCTCCATTATTTGAATACTTGAAGCATTGATGAAGAGTGAAAGGTACCACCCCCATTCTCATGAAGCTACAACCATCCCAAAAGCAAATGGTAGGAAGTCCTTGCATCAATGATATAAAATAAAGTACTTGCTTCTAACTCCCTAATTGTGAGGTCTAGACGAACATATCAATAGCTCATTGGCCTCCTTGATTGAAACCTTGAATAGTTAGGAGGTTGTGTACGAGGTCTTCAACATAAATTCCCAAATTTTTCATGGTAGATTTTGGCCTAATATTTGACAACAAATCCTCTGTCAATGAGTATGCGGTTAACCTTCTACTCCTGGATGAGCCCTGAAACAAAAAGTGGCCTATTGTGAGGTTTTGAACCCCGCAGCAAATCCTTGCCTATAAAAGTAATAGTCGTACAATAGGAAATTAGAATGTTGCTCTTTAGTTTCACAAGATATAGCATGCACTATTTCAACTCTCTGATCAAAAAATCCTATAGGAAAATAATCTTTCAAGGTCACTTAACTCCTTTTATAACCTGCCAATGAATTTTTCAGCTTGTCATTTGTAGCCTTTAGACTCTTTATCATCCTTGGTTAAAGGTGTATGGCCATGTACCAGACATTTAATGCCAATAGATGAGATTGATTGACACATCGTTGGTGTATCACAAGAGTCCACTCACTTCTATCTTCAGTTTTAGTAGTAGAACTTGTTTCCAGCTTAGTCACTTCATCAATGAATTGAGTCTCCACTAGCATTGGATCTAAACTTCCAAACTGAAGCATTGGTGATGCCCTCATGAGTGAAGATAAGAAGATATTGTCTTTGCTTGTAACACATCTAGTATCTGCTATAGTTGTAGTGCTAGCAAGGTATGACCCGACGACATCTTCTATATCAATAATTATCTTTCCATCTCTTACCAATGCCATGACCTTATCCTTGAAGATGAAATATTTCTCTATTAGATGGCCAACAACGCGATGATACTTGCAATACTTTGGATTGTTGACCTTTCCATCTTCTTCAGGACGTTTTGGTTCCAGCAGTTCAATCAACTTCTTTGTCAATAACTCATCAATGATATGAAAAACGTTAGAATCTAGAAATGGATACTCCTAATTTTCTTGAATTTCTTTTAGTGTTTTCTTACCTGTTGAAATACGTTGATCTTCAGTTTTCTCAGCAACCTTTTTATCACTTGGGGGAATTTTTATGGAGGCTGTCTTGATCGCCATGGATTCCTTAATAGCAATTTTGGCATATTTTTTCACTCTTATTTGCATCTTTGTTTTGTTTCTTCTGGTCTTCAACAAGAATTCCAACCCCGCGATTAGCAATGCTAAGCTCCATATCATGGGCACGAGTGGCTAATTCCTCAAAAGTGCGGGGCTTGATTCCTTAAAGAATGTAGAGAAATTCCCAGTGCATACCTTGAATACACATCTCCACCGCAGATTCTCAGAGAGTCTATCCTTATAATTCAAACTTAGTTGATACCAACGATTGATGTAGTCTATCATTGGCTCATCTTTCCATTGTTTTGCATTTGTAAGTTCAATCATGCTCACAGTGCGGCGTGTACTATAGAAGCAATTCAAACTCTCTTTCCATTTGATCCCAACTATCGATGGATCTAGGTTCTAAGTTGATGTACCAGTCAAAGGCATTTCTTTTCAACGAACGCACAAACTATTTCACAAGAAGATCACCATAAGTCCCTGCATTGTTGCATGTCTCTATGAAATGAGCCATATGCTGTTTTGGATTTCCCTTCCCATCAAACTGCTGGAATTTTGGTGGTTAATATCCTATTGGCATTCTCAGTAAGTCAATCCTCTTTGTATAGGGCTTTGAATACATAATAGAACTTTGAGAAGGCATGCCATATTGAGCTCTAATAGTATTGGTGATAATGTCCTACAATTGTTGAACATACAATGTAGCAATAGAAGTTGTAGAGCAATTGATCTTTCAATTAGTTTCTTGCTTGTAAGGCATCTTCTCAATTTGTTTCTGCACCATTATATGGCCAAGGGAAGATTGATGGTTGTAGCTAAATCCTCCAAGATAGGAGTATTCTTGTTTGTTCATGAGTTGTGCAATTTGTAGATCTTTCTTTTCTACGATCTTTTGGAGGTTAGCTATAGCTTGAGCCATTCGAGCAAGTTGTTTATCCATTGTGGTCGTTGTAGCCAGCAACTCAGCAAAAAATGATGTATTGGGATTTGTTTTCCTTGGACTTCCAAAGTCATAATCATCAAACGGAACGAAATCAGTATTCTTGCCTCAGTTATGGGTTGATTGATAGATTCAGCAGCAGGTCAACAACATCTTTCTTGGCTTAGGCAAGTTGGCTCCTCTTAGGCGCCATTGAGTGGTTGCAAATATCTTCAAAATTCAAATGAGAGAAAGAGATGAGGGGTAGATTCGAGTCCTATTGAGCATGCCAAAAATTTGTTCACATAAATTTCTTTGTCTGCAAAATTAAATCACAAGACAAAGAAAAATAATGGATAAATTGAATTTATATTAAAGAATAAAAAAGAATTACAATTTATTAGAGAAAAATAAGTCCCATAACAAAAATAATCCCCTGATTCTTCTCCCAATAAATGATCCAAGGGCTTAAAACTTGTTCTTGGATATAAAGTGTAGTATCTTTTGACTTGATAAAAGAACACCATAAAATTTCTTTGAACTCGAACCTTGACGCCAAGATCAAAGGACTTGATGACTTGATGCTTTGAAAAGGTATGGAACCTTCACAGTAACAATACTTCATCGCAACAGAAACTTGAAGCTTGAAGACTTGAGTATTAAACTTGAGAATATGTGAATGTGAATATGAGAGAGTGTATGTGAGTATAAGAATGAGAATTTATGTGATCTATGAACACTCCTTTATATAGGTGTTTAGTAGGAAACCCCCAAATGACTTGGACTTCTTTGATAGTTATCTCTTTGATACACATATTAAGAGATAACATCAAATATTTTGACTTGACTGATCCATACACATAGATACGCCACGTGTCACCATTTAATTAGCCTAAGATTGCTAGGCCACTAGACTTGATTTGATCGGCGTGATATATCACCTTGACACTTGCTGATATTTAATTTGTGCATAAAATAATATTAGAATATTAATTAAAATTAACTATTTATCTTTCAAAATTAAATTTAATAAATTCCAATACATAAATAGAAAATTTTAAATTAATAACTACTATATTATTTAAACATGTCAATTGTCAATTAGCTTAAAAATTAAGTTGTCTACACAGAACATGGTTGAGAGACTCACAACCAAGAAAACGTCTCGACCATAAGAGGTTGACTAGTGAAATAAGAAGTATTTCCCCGCCACTAGTTACTGTCGTATTGAATGCAAGTCAACCACTACTTTGCCGCATTAAACACACTGACAAGCAGCGTGCCTTTGTATTTAAGAAACATATTTCCACTATACCACCAGCATGCCTCCGCATTAAATGCAAAGATCTCCTTCATATCCCAAAAGGAGAGGGGATGCACTACCTAGAGAAGGGTTTCAGACAAGGAAAGACCTAAAGGTCCCCAGACAAAGAAAAGTGCCCTCATTGCATGAACAAGGGCATCCTAGACATTTTAACCTTTCACAAGAGACTATAAATACCCCATTGCAGCCCTTCATAGAGGTATGTTCATTATAACTTTGGCCTTTACTCTGTAGCTCTAAATTATGGTCGATTATATTGACTTGAGTGTCGAAGTGCCTTAGCCAGGCGCCCCCCTTAGCTAGTCTGACATGCGTTGATTGATTGCAAGACTCGACCTGCTCCCATCATAATATTTACCTCCAACCTATTTTCTGGTCGATTGTAGTGGGCCAGAGCCTAATCCTTCTATTCTCATATCCCAGCATCATCATTTTGCTTCCCACTTTATCATTCATCATTTTACCATCTTCACATTCCTGCTTTACACACACACGCACGCACGCACACACACACACACACACACACACACACATATATATATATAATTTCTTTTGTTCCAATCACGTTATTTTATCTAATTTTGTGTTATAGTTATTTTTGACTTATCATGAATCCAAACAAATACATAATACCAAAAGGATATTATCATATAAAAGATATGTAAATATTTTGTTTCATATAAGTTTGAAAAAAATTATGCACTTACATTAGGTTTGCAAACATTGCCACTATAAAACTTTCGGGTATTGACGTGAGAAATGCAGTTGCAAGGAATGGTCATTTTCATTTAGCAAATAATTGGGGTGTGAAAAAATTCCATGTTACCCATTTTATTATTTGTACATATGCAAGTTAGGAATCTGTTGGGTTCAAATTCTTATAGTATGATTGGTACGCAGGAATAAGATGAGAATGGAATTAACATTCCCAAGTTCACTCCTTAACCCATGATTGGTATAATTTAGATATGAGAATGCTCATTTCCGTCGGAATTTTCATTCCCAAAAGGATGAGTTTAGCCATTCCCTCCCCCCATGGGTTTAGCTATTCCCAATTCATTAGGAATGAACCTATATTTTTTCTTTTTTACAAAATAACACTCCATAATTTGACAAAATACTTTTATATTTAAGAAAAGAAATCTTCACTTTGCAAATATTTGATATTATATTCCAACTTATTTAATTGCTATGTGTTTTTATTTAATTATATATGTTATTCATATATTTTGCGCATCTCAATTTTTATAATAAAAAAAGTAGAAGTATCATCGACTTGGTCCATGCTAATAAAATATATGTAATTTAAAATATTATTTATATTCGCATATCTTCGAATGACTAAAAAATATGTACAAAACTAATAAATGAAGAGTTGTCCATTCTATCAATATTTCTTCAAATTATACTTATAAAAAAATACAATAAATCATTCTAACCTTATCACGAAAAAGTTAAGCACTTTAGTTTTAAAGTATTTTTTAATTTTTTAATTATATTTTATCAAAAAATTCAAAAGAGCTTGCTAAATTATAATTTTAAAAATAATAATTTTAAAAAAATTGTGTTTCTACTTTTTTGCATAAATATATAAACTTGTCAATAACATATAAAATGCATATATTTAGTGATGTCATTCGAATAACATTAAAAATGATGTTAAAACTGTATAATTATATACTTTAAAAAAATATCTATGGTAACATATAAAAAATACTTTACGAATAAATACTTTTAATTTAATAATTTTTTACAAAAGGGTAATTTGATCATTTAAAAAATTTATTACATTCCTACTTGTCATTCCTATTTACCAATCATTATAATAGAATTAAAGGGTGAATGGTCATTCCATTCATTTATCATTCATTGTACATATCAATCATAGGATAAACTATACTAACATCATTCCATTCCCAACTTCATTCCATTCATAAAGTCATTTCATTCCCACCTAATTCCGTTCCTGCATACGAATCACCATCTTAATCTTATATTTAATGTGTGAGATTGATATCATTGAAGTAAATGACCACTTCACTAAAGATATGAAAGAGTGATGAACATGCCATCCACTTTAAGAGTATTTAATTTAATTTATAAATTATTAAATATATATGTAGCGGTATGAGGTAAATGATGGCGCAAAGTATACATTACCCAAGCTTTACAACCTCAGGTATTACTGCGCACCTTGTAAAAATTACTATGGATTATATGGCAAATTTCCAAATCATTGCTTAGTGTATCGATTTATGCGTGAAACATGTCTTCACAGTCCATGCTCCATAATTTGTATTATCTGGAAATCCCTCTTCCACAAGGAACGAGTAAGCGGCTGCCAGACCTGACCATGTGGACCAATTGAAGACCTAATGCATAAATTCCATCCCTTAGTTTGATTAGGACTCCCGAGTGAAAATCCTACCCAATAAACACGTTTTCAAATCAGGGTAAGTAATAGTCAACTTTCTCCATCATCATCAGTCTGATGCATGCCAGGACATACATACATACATACATACATACATACATACATATATATTGCAAAGAAGGATTTAAATAAAAGGAAAAACCAATCACAAGCATCCATCTATTCTTTGTGATAGACTGTTCATTCAAAACTCATCAGTTAATATTGAAGAATAAATGAATAAAATTAGAAGCTTTAGAATGAGGATTTGCCATTAAACACTATTTTGAATGAAGTTGACCTGTCTGGTACAACTCCAAAATTGACTGACTACCGTTAGCCAAGTCTGTTCAGTAAGAATATGGAAAACTATACAAGTCTACCATGTGTTCTACAATTCTTCTCTTGCTGTGGCAAAATGGCCAACAGATACAAGGAAAAGTCTAATCTAGGACGATCTTCATAGATATAGTTCAAGTTACTTGGTGTCATCAATATTCATAAACTTCAGCTTTGATGTTAATCCACCACCAAAAGTCTTCAGCTATAAGGGGCTCTTCTCAAATTTCAAGACTCTGCAAGCTTCTATAACTGAGACGACTACCATCTAAGTTATTGTTACTCACTGAATGTATTGAGCTAATGGAACAACCATAACACTTATGTCGTCAAGAGCTCCTCTTGTTAGTGACAGATCAACAAGTTTCTTGCAAGCAGAGAATGCTTCTGGCTTGTCCACACCGACACATAAAGATCGAACAACATCTACTGCTTCCTGATTGCTAACCTGCAAAAACAATATGAAAAGATTTAGCATTTATTGTGTTGACCAAGCATCAGTTTACACAAAAGAGAATAGACAAAGTTTCACAAATTACATTGTCCCATAGGCCATCAGAGGCCAGGATTAAAAACTCGCACTCTTGTCTAATCTTGAATACTTTAGTCACCGGTTCAGCTATGACCCATTGCTTAAGATGGCGATCTCCTATTGCTCTTGAGACAGCCAGAGATCCATGTACTCTCCAAACACCATGGCAACAATCCACATAGCCACCCTAAAGAAATTTCAGAACACTTCAGCAACACAATAGTGTATGACATCAAATTCTTTATGAATGATACCACTCATTCTCATTGCGAAGAAACAACATATAATGCTTACCAGGTTCTCAATCCTCTCTCTTTCTTCTACCAATGAAGGCCTATGATCAGCTGTAAGGGCCTGAGCAACTCCCCCTCGACTCATAACGGCACGACAATCTCCAGCATTAGAGACCAGAAGATCTCCATTGCGAATCAATGCTGTCACACAACAAGTCCCACCTCTGATATCTTCCTTCAAAAACTCAGAATCGGTGGTGAGGTACCCCACCTTCACCGCCTCTTCAATCTCTTCACTTCTTTTTGACACTTCATTCATAACGTTCTTCTCTAAATTCTTTGCTGCAAAGTCTGCAGCTCCAGCTCCTCCATGACCATCAAATACACCAAAGAATGCCTGAGATCACAATTAATGTCAATTTTAGAATATAATCATCACCCAGAAGGCCAGAACTTAAAAAGAAACAAGAAAAAAAAAATCCAAATATCAGTGCTTATAATTATTTCTCTTTCTGCTCCCAGTAGTTTAATGCTAATTCATCACTGCTAACTACTTGATCCATCTTCTCTCTATCATGAGGACATAAAACTGCCCTCCAAACCAAAGGAGGAAAAGAAATTGAACTGGTGTTTAATAGTCGATCAATCAATCAGTATTTCCTGTTTCAATTTCATCTTTTTCAGGTGACATAATTGATCCTCACTAATAAGGTTATAAATGCAGATCCATTCACTTTCACAAAAACTAATTTATTAATATTATTGTGTCTTTTCGGTTGAACCACCAATCAATCAATCTACAATAGTTCAACTTCAACAGAAGCAGCAGCAACAATCATTCCGTTCATTAATATAATCTAACATCAGAATAAACCAATAAAAACAACTCAAAAATCACAAGAAATATTATTAAGAATTACAAAAAGAAGGACAAACCTGTTTCGAATCCCCTTGAAGACCCAAAGTGGCAGCATACCGATCCTCCATAACACCACCCCTTCTGCCTCTCTTACAGCACACCGAGTACTCGTCCCCGTCAAATTCCACCTCACCTGACTTATCCAAATCGGACGTCACTTTAATATCGTCAAACCCTAAACTCGCCACCGGAATATCAATCCTCGCCGGCCTTTTCCTCTTCAACATCGCCGGCACCTTCGCCGTTCCTAATTCCTCTTTTTCTCCTCCATTTAACGGCTTTCTTATATTCGTGAGCACAAACGACGACGGAGAAGACAGCGACGACGGCGGGGGAGATGTGGCGGGTTTGCAGAAAATCGGCGATAATTTTCTCGGCGACTGCGTGAATATAGGGGAGCTTGACATCGCCGCTACAGCACAATGCATGATTTTTCTTTATTTTTTATTTTCTTTGGTTGCTCTTAACTTCTTATATGCTCCTTGCAGCACTTTTTGTTCCCCTTCCCTGAAATGAATTTTGGCCTGTGTCAACTGGGGATATATATAGTATAGCGATGGCCAAGGAAGGGGTCCAATACGGTGTCGTCTGTCGGGTGAGACAGATTTTTAGGATTTTCATTATTCACGCGCCTAAGTAAGGAGGTTGCGGTAAAACTATTGCAATTAAATTCCAGTTGTCAGCAATTTGTTAGGGTAATATCAATTTATTAGCCGAACAATGGAAATTGTATCAATCGGTTTATAGAATAGATAAATTTTCATTAAATATTATTGTCGGATTTTCAACATTTATTTTATAATACTTTTTTAAATTTTCTTGCTTTTTGGAAAGTAAAAGTAACTGAAAGAAAAAATAAGATACATTTGATTACACATATTTTTACAATATGGGAAAAATTATTGTTACAATATTTGGATTTCGGAGTTTCGTTAAAGCTGTATTAATATAAAATCCTTTGACAATATATTGAATAATATTCTTAGAATGTTGACTAATTTCTTTAACTTTCTAAAAATATGTATCTAAATATTATTGTTAAAATTGTATTAAATATAAATATATTTTAAGTAATCGTCATAATTTAACTCGCTGAAATTGAATTCTTTGTATTTTTCTTTTATGATTTTCATTTTGTCCTTTTGGGTGAAAGTAGGTGTTATGGTTGTAAATATAACAAGTCAATTACTCAACTTTTGACAATCAATGGAAAGATCATAGCCATTGATTTTCCATTGATGAGAATCCATTAAAGTTATATTAATTTATGACTCAAATAATGGAATTTAACTATGGGTTTATAAAATAGATAAGTATTTATTAAGTATCACTATTAGATTTTCAATATTTTCTTATTGTTATTTCTTTTATTAATTATTTTTGAAAGGTAAAAATAATGTAAAGAAAAAATATTATTGATAGTTCACTTCACATATATATTTTCATTTTTGTAATCATACTAGGATATCAAAAATTAGTTAAAATCACATCGATTATTATATTATTCTTGAATGACATTCTTAGATTGTTAAGTGATTTCTTTAACTTTAAGATGATAAAAGTTAATTAAATATTATTTTTAAGTTGTATTAAATAATATTAGCATATTTCAAACAATCATCAAAATGTTTTTACAAAAGTAAATAATTATAATTCATATTGCATTATAATAGAAACATGTTTCATGATTGCATTTCATTGAAGAGAGAAATTACTGACATAATTTACCAAGCAAATTTATTAGGAAATTTTATTTAACTCGATTATGCGAATTTTTTTTGTATTTTTTCTTCTCTTATTTCTCTTTTTATTGTAAAAGTGAGATATTACAACAAGAAAAAATTACAACTCGATCATGCAAGCTTTAACAATCAATGAAAAGATTACAGCAATAGGATTTTCTTTGTCAGCAAAGTTATATTAATTAATTTATTACTCAATAATGAAATGTAATTAATTAAATATCATTAAAACAAATAAGTTTCTCTAAAATATCATTGTCCGATGAACATTTTCTTATTGTACTTTCTTTTAATATTTTTTCTTTTGAAAGTAAAAGTAACTAAGGAAAAAGATATCATGCATGTCTTTTATTGCACATAATTTTCATTTTTCAGATTTGGAAAAAGTTATATTTATCATATTTAGATATAAAAGATTTATTAAAATCACATCAATATCATTCTTGGATGATATTCTTAGACCGTTAATTCATTTCTTTAATTTTAAGACGATGAGTTTTAATTAAACGTTGTTCTTAAGATTATACCAAATATAAGAACATTTGAAATAATCATCATGGTTTTTTTTTTTAATAAAAGTAAATCCTATAATTTATAGGGCATTGCAAGCCAATGATTTTATTTCATTTAAAAGGAAAATTACTTCATAGTTCATTGGTGAAATTTAATAGAAAATTTAATCCTAACACATCTATATTTAAATAGATCCTAACTTCATATTTAAGTGAATTAAAATTTCTTATTATGTTGAAACTCTTCTTATACAAGAAAATTGAATTGACTCTAATTTCATATTTGGATGGAGTTATTTTCTTTTTCTTTTTTTCTTTCTTTCTTTCTTTTTTTTTTTTTTTTTTTTGGAATTCAGATTTTTATTGTATAGAAAATTTATTTATATGTATAGAAAAAAAAAGCGAAGGAAATCAGAGCCATTGAAGAACACGGAGTTGAAATGCGAGTGCGTGAGGAAAAAGTTGTCAGAGTATTTTCCGCAGTGGCCCGGTCTTAAGGGGGGATGGCTTTTAATGACTATATCGTGTCAACGGTCAAAGACACAAATTTCGCTGCTAATCTTGAGATTTTCTTTTTCTTTTTCTCATTTCTTTTTTTCTCTACTTTCTTAATATTTCTATTAGCGGAAAACTGATTAGTAATTGATGAGGATAATTAATGGTTTGCACCAAATGGGCCATTTTGCTTTTAAAATTTAAGAAAAATGTCCAAACAGGGAAAAAAAATTCATGTCTTTTTATTCGAGTTTTAATATGAACCGACACAGGCCAAGACTTGGAGTTTGATCCATTGGTTGTATCTAGACCGAAAGAATAGGAAATCGTCACATGAAACTGTAAAAAAATGGATATTTCACAATCTACATAAAGGAAAAATTGCATGGCAACAGATCATATTATTTTTAGATGCTTTAATTGAATTCTTATTTGAGTTTTTGAGCTCTTATTTGACCACCTCGACTATATGTTGACTTAAGCATTTGATGATCTTAATTGAAAGCGATTTCAGCTAACCTAATATATGCTCTTGTGGTCAGGTCAGAGAACTTGAGCACTAGTATGAAATAAGATCAAGTTCGAGATCATTTTGAAAAATTCAACTTAAATTAAAGACCTCAAGATCTTGAGACGCATCAATACTAATTACGTAATAATAGTATTACCAAAGAACAAACAAGAATAAGACATGTTTTCAAATTGGGAGACTTCATCCAGTCAGGAAAGAAAAAAATCAATGAGGTTAAGGGTTATTACAATCAATCCAATAACATCATAATTATGTCATACTAATAATTAATATACTAAGAAAGAACTTAGTATAATGTATAAGATAGAAAACGCTGATAAAAAGTTTTGGTCATATTAGGAATTTAAATGTCCCTAAAATTTTATGTACATAACATTCTATATTTAAAACTAAATATAAAAGGATGGCATAAACAATAAAAATATTAAGTTATTCATAGTTTAAACTACATCATATTTAATATTAATAATGGTTGTGGCACAGTTGATGAATATATATTTAAACTTTTAATATATATATATATATATGAAATTAAAAATATTATTTATTTTTATAATATTATTTAAAATATATTTATTTGAATTTATTATATAAAATAATATAATTGAAAAATAAAAACAATCAGAAAGAAATAATATAATTAAAGAAAAAAATAGAGCAGAAAAAAAAAAGAAAAGCATTATAAGTGGGACTTACAACAAAAAAATAGACAATTTTTTTTTCTTATCTTTTTTGATTTATATATAAGATTCATTTAATTAATATGTTGAGAACATATCAAATAATTATGTAGCAGCGCTACACTTTAAAAAATATATTATAGATATAGATCATCACATATTGTGAACTATAGATATTAAAATGATAAAAAATTTATAATGCAGATTTTCATATAATAATTATTTCAATTCTCACAACTAACACGAGGCTAATCAGTTCAGCAGTTGAATTGGAAATTTTATAGACGAAAAAAGAAAAAAGAAAAAAAAAAGAATTGCATTCTTCTGATAATAGGGCCGAATCAAACTATTTTTATGGCGTTAGTGGCATTTGGTCAAACCGGCCGATCGGGGCTCGGTTTTCAGCCAGCAGCGGCGCATATGGAATGAGTCGATGCCCTCATTTCTAGCCCTTTTTGCCGTCTTTTTTTATCAAGTTCCCCTACAGAACCTTCCTCTATCCGCAATATTTTTTTTTTCTGTCTTTTTACCCTGACCACAACTTATATGGCTGTATTTATTCATACAATTAATAAAATACTTAGTCCCTTTTTTATATATTTTCGATTAATTTATTTAAAATGTTCTTATTTTTTCAATTTGTAATAACTAAAAAAATTATATAGTAACTATTATTTATAACACTCATATTTTATTTCTACAATTACTATTTTATCACAATTTTTTAAATTTTATTTATGAAAAAAATTAAATAAATATAATTATTAAAATAAATTTGTATTATATAATAAATAAATTTTATTATCCTATAAAAAATACTATAGGAATTATGATTTGCCTAAAAATACCTTCACTCTTTTCTTATAAATTCTAATAACTAAAAGTTATATAATAACTACCATTTATAGATCACATACTTATGCTTACAAGTACTATTTTAATTTACAAAAAAATAAAGATAATTAAAACAAAAATATTATACAAAAAATAAATAAATATTGCTATTGGATGGAAAAGAACTATAGAAATTTTAGCACATTCATAGAATGTGCCAAATTAACAGTGTTAATTATTCAAAAAATATAATTGTTATAGGAAATGAAATTACTCAAAATTAGTGTCCTCCATCTTTGTGTTATCATTTTGCACCTCTTTAATTCTTAAAATTATTCTAATTACCAATACCCCTTAAAAGTAACACTTGCTTCACTAAATTTGGCCTTCACGACAGATACAACAAACTCGCGCGAAGCCACATTAATTTAAACTACCAGAATAATTGTTTTTTAAATAATTGAAACGATAACAGGTTGATGCGAAATATTTTATTAATAATATTTGGTTGTTTAATAATAAATTTTAAATTATTTATTGTGAATTGCAAGAGATGATGAATTTGTAAAAGATTTTCCTATTTCTTCTATAACCAACCAATTATTTAAGGTTATTAATCAATTGTATTAATGACTTTTTCATCAACTATTTTGATATAGTTAATCAAATAGAACAATAATCATTTACAAATGTTAATTATTTATCCATTTAATTTCAGGTGAATACTGTTATAGTTCCAGATAATGTTACTAAAACAGCTAAATTTCATAAGAGAAATGCCTATACAAGGTACTATAAAAAGATACAAATATTTTAAAATCTTTTGCATAACACTCAAATGTTCTATAGGATGCTAAAATCTTGAATTTCTCTTTTATAATCACTATAAAGAAAATTACTTAGGTATCTACTATAAAAAAATTATTGTGAAATTAATTTTATAATTATGATACAAAGTAATTATAATTATGAATATTCTGTAGTAATTATCTAAAAAGTAATGCTCTAATTTTTTATAGTGAATTTTTCTATGCACCACCAAAAACTAAGCAGCTGCTATGAAAAATTATTATGAAGTTAATTTCATAGCTATGACTATAAATTTTTTCATTGCAAATATAATTTTTAGAGTTCAAGTAACAAAAATAATAAGCCACCAATCTATAACCAAGTTGTTGCAAGTGCGACAAGTTGCATTATCAGTAGGAGAATTAATATGTAAAAAGGAATAATAATTAACTACAAATTGGTAATAGCAAGAGTTAGTTATGAGAATATTTGCTTCGAATTAGATGTCAATTTTGCAATTAAGGATATGAAGTTTTGAAATCATCTATGAATTGGTCATAACTGCTTTTCTAATTTTTTGTAATAATTATATAATTTTGAATTTTGATAAGTGTATCGCTAACTAGATCTTCGATTTTATTCAATTTCGCATGAAACTAATAAAAGGAATGCTATTTAAAGAATTGATATACTATTAATAAAAACAAAAATATTTATGCCTTAACAACTTAATTAATTATGTCCGGACTTTGCTTGAGATAAATTTATAATGTCTAATTTAAAATAAGAAAGAAAAAGTGATCACTCTATAAACCTTTTTCGCAAAATTGACTGCTCTAATTTAATTTGGTTTTATCTTTAGTTTTCACAAAAATAAAAGGAAGTAAAAAGATCATAAAAAATTATTTCTAATTTCATATAAAAGTTCAATGTACTCATTTATATATGAACATGTATAATTAAGTCATATATTTAACAAAATATATTAATGAACTATGCATTATACAAAGTCAAGATATTGCTTTAATTTACTTCTATATAATGGCTATCAAATAATTTTTTTTTTTCACTCGTTGCTGTGAAATATATATTGAGAAAAATGTTGCCATGTAACGATATAAGATATGTGTTAAGGATTTTGTCATCTTACAAAAATATCAAAACATAAATCGACATTGTTAGGATCTTCTCCAAAGTGATTTTGATAATGACCAATCAATAATTTCTTCCTAGTTTGCATCCCTTGTTTAGTATGGCAAGTTACCATTTAAAAATCTTTCTTTGTCTACTCTAACTTTGCAGGAAGATTATTTATAACAAGCAAGTTACCATTGGGAAGTGAAAAAGGAAAGATACAGCTATTAAAACAAAGAAGGAAAATGGCTGATCATATCCCTATGTATATATGAGGAACATTATGTCTTGTAAACACTATATAAAAAGAAAAACATTATAGACATAAGTACGAACTAACAATAGACTCTACAGGTCTTTGGTAGCTTGCAAATAGTTGAGTGAGTGCTTGTGTATTAATGATATTTTGTCAATATTGTAACAGTGCAAGTTTCAGTTGTTTGGTACTTTGTAGCTTGTATATGCTTTTTTCTTTCTTATAAAAATGTAGGTTAAAAATTCTAAGTGATATCATTTAGATAATGGACTAGGTTTATTGATTCCCTATAAATTTTTGAGCCTTTTTACTCTTTCTCAAAGTCTTTTGACTGTTTTGATATTCCAGTTTATCTTATATTATAACCCTTTTAGTTACTTGTATTGAATTCCATGAACTTTCAAACATTATTGTCAAAATTTGATGCTAGTACTTTTTTTTCACCCTTTGACAAAAATGGTTGGGAACATGGTGAGTTAGATTGTTCTAATCGAAGCAAGGAGTACAGTTTTTCTGTTTAAATAAAGTCAAAATAGTAAGGCTGTCGCAATTGCAATATTTGGTCATGATTAGGAACGCTATATATTCAATTTCAATACATGAATCGTTGTTGTAATCATGCTAGTTATAATAACATAAATCATTATAATTATGATTAATGATTCTATATTATTAGTGGTGTTTTTCAGTATAAACAATTAATTCTAAGTGGAAACAAATTTCTTTTCATTTAGTTCATATTAAAGGACTAAAAGAAGAAAGCATTAGAATCACAACTTTGATGGTAAAAATTGAGGACCAGAATTGATGGGGGGAAACACTTTGGTCAAACGTCCAATGAACTCGCGGTCGGTGTTGATTTTCTCCTTCACTTACTTTTTTTTCTTCTCAACAACAACAATAATAATAATAATAATAATAATAATAATAATAATAATAATAATAATAATAATAAGCGGTGAGTCTAACAACCCTCGTGGGGCTCCACCGTGGAATATTTAGATTAATATTAATTCGGTTAAAATTTCTTCACTATTGACTTATAGATTATTACCTTGAATGAGCTTAGAATTATAATCTTTGGTGATTTTCTCTTTTCCATTGTTAGTACATTTTTATTCTACTCATTCTGTCCCATTTCCATTTAACAGAGTATGAAGTTTTATGTTGGAACAACAAGACGTGGAATTTTATATTTATATTATTATATTTTTAAAATAATAAATAATAAATAAATAATATATATCACATCATTATTTTATCAATTATCCTAATGTTATCGTCTTTACACTTCTATATGTGAGATTTGAGATTCAAATTCTAATCAACCTTTGTTATGCATGTATGTAAATAAAAGAAATTCTTATTTTAATGAAACGAATTAACTTTCTTTTAAAAAAATGAAATTTTAATTTGGAATGTTCGAGAAATTCTCCGTTGTCCCTTGTTGATCAAGATGCCAACTTTGTGGTTTCAATTAAATCAATAATATTATAATTGAGTGTACCGCACCGCCTGGGCAATTCTTCAATCGTCAAAAACGAGTCTCACTTAATTCTCGAAATATTTATATAGTCAATTTGCATAAACTATGTATGGCCTTTGTCTCGGCGTCCTACCGTTCAAAAACCACTTTTCAAACAATGGCCCCCTTTGGGGAAAAGTTTGTTATAATACTAACCACCATTGAATTTAGTTGTCACAATTCATAATATACGGGTGTCCTGACTTATGGAACACATATACTTTTAGTTTGTCGACATTCCCAACGCGGATGCAATAATTTGCTTAATTCATGTGACGCGTTAAATTATACAAGATCTTTGATTTCAAATATGTGACGCGTCATTATACAAGATGTTTGATCAAGTGAACTTAAACTGAACACATTAAGTTTTAATCATACGTACTCAGTTATTTATACATTCACAAATTCATTATATTTCGAATGTTGAACTTCACACATAAATGTATGAGGGTGATGCCATTAAGCTAGCGAACCATTTGATGTTGCATGAAAATGGAATAGGGTCATTTCTAGAAGACAACAGTGTATCAGTTCGTTTTTCTTTGAAACAAGTGTAGAAAGATATTTTCTTTTGAAAGTTCTATGAGTTTGTGATTTTTGGAATGATTTCTTGTGGTCAAGTTATCTTTGGGACTCGATATTTATAGATTTCAGTCTTGATGGGTTTAAGTCCATTATGGTTTATCTACTTCTCTTTATAGGCTTAACTTGTCTTTTGGGCTCTCCGACTGTTTTACTTATTTAATTAATTTTAGGTATGATGCTATTATAAATTAATTTACCAAACTGCCATTATAGTTAATTTGTTGTAGTATTATCAAGCCCCTATTTTCGATAGAAAGATTTTAATTTTGTATCAAAAATATAATTTAAGTTACATTACTTTAAAAATGAGGTTGTTAAATTTAATTAATTTTTATTGGTTAAGCTAAATATGCATGGGTGCGTGCTTGAGTTTGGTGAGGGACTTGGAAAAACTTCGTATTGTGAGCCGAGTTGGGCCAGCTCGCGGGGCCATTCACAGTCCGGACCATGATGGGTGAAAATTGGAAAATTCGGTTTGACTCAAAACCAACCCACTATATGGGTGAGCCGGTTTATATATGAGCCGAGCTAGGTGGGTCGGCTCGCGAGTTGGCCTGTGAGTTTTTTTTTTCCTTAAATTTGAAAATGAATTTAAAATTTTCAAGTTTTTATATTTATGTGATTATTAATTTTTTTCAACACTTATATTTTTTTAAAAGACTTAATAATTTATAATTACGTGATTTTTAATATTTTACAACACTTAAATATTTATAAAAATTTAGAAATTTATACTTACATTAATTTTTTTTATCAATTATATGTTTCTAAAAATACCACCAAATAAGGTGGTGAGGGGTTTGACATTGACCCCTCTATCTGTCCCTAATTTAGAAAAAATAATTACATAGAGGTAGATTTGACCAAATCTCTAAATGAAAGTACATAATAATAACAAAAAGAATAAACAATTTTATAATATCTAAACATCTAAATATGTCCAATGATAAACCGGTTGTTCACTCAAGTGATCTAAATCGCTCTCGACGGTGGATGCGGTTTCAAGCCATTCTTCATCGTTTTCTTCAAATTAAGGCAATATGGTCTTCACATTTTTCAAATTTTTGTTTCTATACTCTTGGTCTAGCCAATCCTTCCAAAGAATAGAAAACTTGATCGAATCGAGTTTTAACTGCGATCTTGTATCGGTCAATGTGTGCTTGCCTGCACTAAAGGCACTCTCAGATGCCACCGTCAACATTTGAGGTGCGAGTGCATCTCGAGCAATGCATGAAAGAGTTGGATACACTTTAGCATTATTCTTCCACCACTATAACACATCGAATCTTTCATAATCTTCTTCACATGCGTTTTGTAAATATAGCGATATCTCCGCACTACTTTCGGGTCTTGAGCTTGACGGTCTTTCATTCATCAAATTACTTAAAGATGCAAACATTCCTCCTTTGCTAGTAGATGGCCATTCCATACCTACATGCATTTGTCCTATCCTACAATTTTGACTATAAACACTACATAAAATTTTCAAAATATCTAAAATTCTTGTTTTTTCTTCATCATAGTTAAAATCCTCATGAAGTATAAAATCATTATATTTTTGCAGTAGTACAACATACATATCTAACTTTAATCTAGGATCTAAAATACTTGAAATAATTACTATGTAGGGTATTTTTTCATAATACATAAGAAAGTTTTGTTCCATTGCACAAGTTACTTCACTTAAATGTTCATCATATCTATGATTATCAAATAATTGAGCAATTTTGTATAGTGTATATACTAACAAGTTAGATGTTGGATAAAAATGACCGGACATAATTTTGGTTTTATCATTAAATGTTTAAGAAGTGGAGCAAGAACTTCCACAATATTCCAATCCGCATCATGCAAAAATGGTTCACCATAATCATCAAACATTTCTTTATTACAAAATTCACTAATTATATGACGATAAGGCATTGCTTCACTAAGCATTCTATATGTAGACTTCCACCTATGTTGAGTATTTAAGTAAGGAATTACAAATCCTGTCCTACAATCTTGACAAAATCTTTTTATATTATCGTGTTCTAACTGACGAAGCCATAATGTGTTAAAGCACTTTTAATTTTACCTACCAAAAGATCAATTTTTTCTAAACCATCTTTACAACATAAATGAATAATATGACAAAAACATTTAACATGGAAAAAAATAGCATTTTCTAAAGGGTCTATTAGTTTAACTAATTCCCTTACGACAGATGTATTAATACATGCATTATCAAAAGATATAGACATAACTTTATCCATTAATTTCTAACCCCTAAGGCAATCTCTAATTGCTTCATAAATATGAATACCCATATGGGGATGATCAAGTTGTTGAAATTCAATTATTCTTTTTTGCATACACCAATTATCATCAATCCAATGAGCCGTAACACATAAATAATGCAAATTGCCTCTATCTACCCACATATCGGATGTAAAAGAAACTCTATATTTTAAATTATCAAAAATTTCAGTTAAATTTAAAATTTCTACTAAATATTGTTTATACCCATCATCATTGCAAGTGTTATGTAAAATGAGTTTATAAGCCGGTTGTAAATACATTTGATTATATCTAGTTACTAATTCATTTTCGACATAAGTAAAAGGTAATTCATTTTGTACAACTAATCTAGATAAGCCTATTCTCATAATTTCTTGATTATATCTCCAACTTTGTAGCGCGCCAGATTTATCTTGATAAAATTGTGATTGACCCTCTACCCCCACACCCTCTCCATTCCAACCCGGATGATGAGTGTCTAAATGTCATTTAATTGTACTCGTTCCACCTCATTTTTTATGTTTATAAATTGCAAACAAATTTTACAATGCATCGAACTAGGTGGGCCAATAGCTATACATTTCCATACATCACTAGTTAATCTTCTTTTTTTGTTCCCATGTGTATCATTATGTGTGTCAATACCATCGGGGTGCTTGTGTGTCAATATCATTGGGTGCTTGTGTTTCATCATCATCTGGGGGATTTTCTTCATCTATTCTATTGGTAGTGGGATGATATTGTTCTTGTAATTTGGTATGATGCAAAGATGTGGGTGTTTGTACAATAAAATTATATTCTTCCGTATTTAAATTACATTCCATATGATATCGGGCCGTAGAATTAAAAGAAGAGGGAAGGGTAGTAGTAGGTCTTAGGGGCAGGTCTATAAATTGATGACTAGTACTATGCCTAGCGGGTTGAGTGGAGGCACAAATTGAGGGGTCATTTAAAGGAGAATGTTGGTCTACCCTTGGAGGGGTCGTAGAGCAACTACTAGTTTTTTTATTTTTAGAACTACTAGCAAGATTCAAAAATTTCTTCATTTTTATAATCAACTAAATATGAACAATTAACAAATAAAATTCGCAAAGATTAACACACAAATTAAGTTGTAAAAAAGGATAGATGTTACTGTAAAAGACGTAATAACAATTAAGAAGTCGCAATTTGATACACCACTATTTACGGCTCCACGAAGTTGCAAATTGATAGACCTCTATTCAAAGCTCCACCAAATAATATGTACAAAATAAATAAAAGATATAATTTATTTATAAATTATTAGATTAGAGAGAAGTTGAGAAATTGTAGAATAAGAAATAAAATTTTAGAATACTTGAGGCTTGAGATATTTGATAGGAAATATTTTATTACAAAAAAAAGAGGAGAAGCAAAGGCCTTTTGCTGTCAAGCTAAATTGACCGTTTGGCCAAGCCAACAGTCAATTTACAGTAAAGTAACTGTTAGAAATTGTAACGGCTACTTTCCCTTTTTCTTTTTTCTTTTTAAATTTTATATTATAATTTATAATTTTTATAGATTTAATAATTATATTTCTTATATTAATTCTTAATTTATAATTTTTATAAATTCTTAATTATTGATTTATACATTTAGAAATTAATAAATTATAAATTATACATTCTTAATTATAAATTATAAATTTATAATTTTTTAAAATTAATAATTTAAAATTTGTAATTTAAAAATTATAAATTCTTAAATTTTTAAAAATTATAATTTATAATTTAAATAAAAAAAATATTGCGGGCTAAGCAGGCTAGCCCACGAGCCATCCCATTTAGCCTACGAGTTGGGCCAGTCCGTGGGCCGAGCTGGTCCCAAGCTGCAAAAGTTTAGCTTGGGACGGGTTTTCAAGCGAGCTGGTCCAACCTAGCCCATATTAAAAAATCAAACGAGCCGAGCTGGGCCAGTCGGCCTGACCTGTTTTGACACCTCTACTTGCACGATACTTGGAAGGAAAATTTATCAGCCTAGCATGTCTTTTTATCTTTTCACTCTTCAGATCACTCAAGCTTGTAATTGAGTGCAACTCTCTCTGGACCTCTTCTCTACTTTACTTTTTTGTGAAAAAGTAAATTTCCATTTCTTATCACAATGCACTTATTTGGGGTTTGTTTTCCTATTTTTCTTCATCTTCCAACTTTGCCCTACTCCTATTCCCGCTAATTTTCATGTGCATCTATATGGTAGAAAAAGCATTTAGAGCTTGCCGAGGATGAAAGTGACCTCATTGAGCAACAGAGAGCGTGCACTCAGCTTGGAAGAACTTACCATGAAATGTTTTTAAAGCCCGAAGATGACCATTACGTAGTTTGGAATGCCAAGAAATATTTCAAGTCTGCCATGAAACTTGCACAAACTATCAAGGAGAACCCACATGTTGATAAAGCTTCTTTTACAAAAGAGTACATAGATGCTCATAATAACCTTGGAATGTTTGAAATCGATCTTGATAATTTGGATGAAGTAGAGAATATGCTTAGTAGAGGATTGGAGATATATGATGAAGAGAGGTCAATAAGGATGATGATGTGCATAGTAGGCTCCATCATAACTTTGGAAATGTTTACTTGGAGCTGAGGAAATGGGAAAAACCCATGATCACATAAAAAAGAATATCATTATCTGCAAGCGAATTAGGTACTGTCAAGGAAAGGCCAAAGGTTATGTTAACCTTGGTGAGCTGCATTACAGAAATAAAAAATACAATGAAGCCATTGCACCTTATTAGAAGACAAATGATCTAGCAAAATCACTGGAAGATGAGGACGTGTTAGCAGATCAAATTGATCAAAATATTCAAATTGTAAGAGAAGCTATGAAAGTGATGAATGAACAAAAAAAAAAGAAGCAAAACCTTAAGAAGCTCGAAAGGAACACAAAAACTGAAAGGAAATGCCTGTTGAAACAGAATACATCCCTTGATTTCCTTGTTGAGAAATCAAGGATGATTTTGCTTGGATAAAAGTTTGCTACCCACTAGGATAAAAGTATGCTACCCATTATAGTTCTTAATTCGTATTGCTCACATATACATATCTAATTTATTTTTCAATAAAAAAGTACAATGACCTTATAATCTACTTGAAGTAGAAGCTTCCCAAATTTGACATATAAATTCCTTTTTTGGTATAAGAAGAATTAATTGAAGATTGAAGTGAGTATATATGAATACCAGAGAAGAGTGTTGGCATTGACTTTTGAATTCTCGTCTAATGAGTGATTCTTTTTTATACTTTCCTCTCATTGTCGAGATATTGACATATTGCTTCATGGTTAAGTTGTGATTAGTTTCGTGAATATGGAAAAAAGAAAAAGAGGATACCAAGTGAACTTTGTGACAAAGAGAAGCTGAGTGACTCCTTTTTGGTCATTGGAGAGTCATACCAAAAGCTCTGAAAATTTAGCAAAGCCCTTAAATGTTACCAAAAGGGCTGGGAAACCTATTTGTTGATTGGAAACTTGGAGGTGATTTATCTTATTATGCTGTTAGATTATATGTTCATTTTCTATAGGAAGAATCTATCTTGCAAATTTACAATTTGTCAATATTTTTCAATAATTATATGAGTTTTAAAGTCTGTAAGCTAACAGCTCGTTTGGTTTTATTTTCGAAGGCATTTCCAATTTCCATGCATTTTCAAAAGTTAGAAAGTTAGTTATGAAATGGAAATGGAAATTGAGATGTATTTGGATAAAATATTGGAAAGTAATGATTAGAATAGGTTTTAGGGTTGAAAAATAGGTTAATTTTTATTTTTTTTTATGTTCAAAAAGATTTATTTTTTTAAAAATATATGTATATTTTATTAATTTGAAAATGGTAGTGGGTACTTTATGTCAAATCAAATTTGAATTTGATTGATGTGATAATAGGATGATAGGGTAGGTTTAGAAAGTGTTTTGAGAAGAAAATGCGTACTTTTTTTTTAAAAAAGTTGTAAGAAAGTGTTTGTTCTCAATTTCCATTCCCAAATGAAAATGAAAATGGGGCTTGGAAATGAAAACAAACGGGCTATAAGTTTCACGAGTCAAATGATCTTTTGGTTCAGAAACAGGATATCATGAACCTGATTTACTAGAATACCATAGTTATAAGGTTTTGTTGACACTTGTTTCTAAAAGATAGTGATTTCAGGGGCAAGCATTGGCAAAGATTAACATTGAAGATGATTTGGACTCCAGTGGTGATTGGGCTGGTGCTTTAAATGCTTTTTGAAGAGGGATACAGGTAAGCACTTTTACTATAGATACCATGTTGCTTGTTTAAAACTACCCTACAAATGAGTTCTAATCCAATTTCCCATTGATTCACTAGGTTTTTGCTTTTCTTCTGACAATTGTAGTTATGGTTTGGTTTTCACATTTTTTATATTTGCATTCTTTTTTTTTTTGCTCCCTCCCTTCCTTTTTATTCTCATTGTCTCCATAAATTCCACATCCCTATAGCCTGTCGGTTGTTCACAACTACTCTGCTTCTATTTTATAAGCTTCAACTGCCATGTGTAGAATAATTAATTGAGCTGAGTTAAGTTATAAGAATTATAATTTCTAGAATTATACCATGCTTTATTTCAACATATAAGTTCACATCTTTTACATGCACACATTTAATCTTTTCATATATGTAAATAATTGGGAGATCTTTTAGTTTGGAGATTATTGCGGGCTTTTCCAGTTAAATTCTTGTTACTAGAAAAGAACATGATATGATACATATTTTTTGAACTCATTTGGTAGTGTAGCTGAAAAATTAAATGAAATGTATTTTTGTATTCAGCATTATCTTCTATAATATTTTGTGCAGTTTATGTTGGATAAGAGATGGTATCATACAAATATTTTATTGCAACTTCCAAAAATTATGCCATTATTTTGTGAAATCTTGATGTTACATTAAACCTCTGTTTTGCGCATGTACCAACTTATCCAATCTAAGAAAAGATAGATGTGTAGTGATTAGTTAAACATATTTAATATCTAACTTGATATTCTTCATGTTCACAGTGTGTTGTGGAATCATTTTTTGCTGATTGTTGGAAGTAGACGTTTCTTTGATTACGTTGACGAGAATTAGGAAACATGTTTTGAAGATCTCTTTTGTTACATGAGCGATAACACTTTTTGAAAACTTGACAATTTTGTTTGACTAGTATACCTATTTGGTTATCATGGCTCTGGGTGGTAGTTTGAATTTGAGATTGATGTTTTGAAATTACATTTATGTCTATGGATAGATAGATGTGGTTACTGTTATATTTATGGATGGATGGATGTGCTTGCTCTTTTGTTTATTGAAGGAATAATTATATAACTTTTATATTTAGGATGTTGGTATACTTCAAATTTGAACTTCTTTAGCAATTTTATGTCCAAATTGAGCTACTAAATAGGGAAAAATAAACACTTTTTTATAACAAAAGTATTATTGTTACAAAAATAATTTATTGGTAATGAAACTTATTCATCACTTTTCTTAATTGTAACAAATCCTAATTTATTATATTTGTAACGAATTATTTTACTTATCCGTAACAAACTATTTACTAATTCATAACAAATAATTATTTACTCTAAATCAAAATATTAATTATTTGTAGCAAATACATTGCTTATTTGTAACAAAATATTAAAATCTTATAAGTTAGAGGTAACAAAACATTTATTTATATGTACTAAATGTAACAAAACTCTTAATCTCTTTTGTAACGAAATTGTTAGTTATGTATGCTATTTGTAACAAGATACTTATCTTTGAATTAAAATACTATTTAACTAGTTGTAACCAAATATTTTGTTACATAAACAATTTGTAACGATACTAAAATAAATAAATAATATGATTGTATTATGCATTAGTAATGAATAAATAAAACATGACAAAACTACTAGTGCTTTGGTAACTACATCTTTCGTTACGCTATAGAAATCTATTGTAACTAGCACTATTTCGTTACTAATATCATATTTTTGGTAATGAAAAATTTTGTCGCCATAATGTAATCATTTATAATGAACCAAAAAGTTCGTTACAAATACTTTTAGCGATGAATCATTTGTAATGAACCAAAAAAGTTCGTTACAAATATTTTTAGCGACGGACTTTAACACACAAAACTTCAGTAATGAAAATTGCATTACCAATAACATAAAGTAACGAATTTATATATTAATGTAACAAAATTCATCGTTACTAAAAATATTATTTGTTGTAGTGATAGGTAATTAGATATGTATGTTAAAACAAGTGAATGAATGGAATTTTTGAATGACAGATAAGTTTAAGTTGAAATGTTAAAATCCTAAATCTCGTGTCTTAATTTTGAGCTTATGAAGATCTATATTGGACTCAAAGAAGTGGATGACCTTTTGCAAAATCCAGTAATATACAATAATCGCTTTATCAAAGAAAATTTTCATGATAACATGAAACAGAGTTGAAAGTGGTATTTTATGTATAATGCATAAAAATTCTGTGGATGAAGACCAAGTCTTATCCATTTGTTGGAGCTTCGATAGCAGCTAGGTCTAGAGAGAAGTTATTAGCATTACGTTCATGCATAACTTTCGTACGAAGGTTAGCACGGTTGATGATATCAACCTAAATATTAATTACACAACCTTAACTATCACCTACAGATTGGTTGAAATTGCATTATTTGGTTCGTCAGAATATAGTCCCATACCAGCGAGGCTTTTCAATTTTCAATGCCCTTTCATAGTGAAATCTCATATTTTGAATCGAGAATTAATTCAATTTTATAAAATGTACTATAGGATGATCTCTGACCTTATGATTCCCAAAATCAGTATAACAGTTGCTTTATCTATATCTCCAATGATGTGTAGCCAACTTAATCAACAACTAATATAACACGAAATGGTATGATTGATTCCTTGCTGATCGAGCTCAAGGCATAGCTAACCTCCAATTGCCTAGAGTTGGGACTGAAAACAAATCAGCACTAGCCAATAGACCAGCAATCATCAATCAAATGTTAACTTGATCGTCTTTTTGAACCACTCCAAATACCCAAAACTCCCCAAGGGCATCCCCAAGAGTAATGTAACAATTAAGCAATAGAGTCCAAATAGCTCAACCCAAGTTTCATATCACGATTACAATGTATAAACCACAATAATTTAAACCACCTTTCATAATAATATCAACATCAATGTTAGAAAAGACAACGATGTGTCAAATAAAATAATAATAAATTAGCTTTTAACAATTTCAATAATTTAGGAAGTTTCATTTTCCCAAATGACATATTCTAGAATTCAAATAAGAATATCAATATTCAAAAGATTTTTATTTTCAAACAAATATTTAGCAATAAACTTTTTTGAAAATAAAACCACATGAAGCGTTCAACCAGTTTCTCAAATTCAGCGCAAGAGTCAAAAGATAAGTTAATTGGGAATGAAATTGGATTCAATAATGAAATACAAAAATAAGTTTATTAGGAGTACAATAGTATTAATAGCATTGGTTAATTTCTCAAAGTTAGTGTAAGAAAGAGTGTGTAACAAAATTATATTTACTATATAGATATGTTCTTTCTCCAGTAAGAAAATCTTGTATGATTGAGATAAACCTCACTTGACCAATATTAGATAGTGGAATTTTTCTCAATGAGCTTGAAACTTGTGTACTTGTAACCTAATTAGAGGCTAAAATGATGTAATGTAAAATTTATTTTCATGTTCTTAATCCTTTATATTCGCTGAACTATACAAACAACTAAGTGTTTTTCATTTTGATACACAATATGATTGAAATCTTATCAATAGCTCAAACCTGGATCCAACACTCATTAAACTCTATTTGATTTAACTCAAGTGAGCATTCTACTCCAAAGAGACGCTTGACGGATTCATTCAAATCTTTAATTATCAATGCGAGATCAATTTCTTCCTATCATAATGTTCAATTCATATAGATTAATTGCCATAATAAAGCCATGGGTCACCTATTATTTAGTATATTTTTAGGTTCAACATGTTTGATATTAATTATATATGTGATATAGCAAAACAAGATCCTGAGGGTAAAAAAGTAAAAATTAAATAAAAGGTCCAATTAAATAAATAATATGTAAAATAAAATGTCAGTGAGTACAATTAATTAAGCCCATCAAGATGGTCCCCCATACTCAAGTGGGCCAAACCCACCAAGCACTTAATTACTATAAATACCAACTCCTAAAGTCAAAAGAAGGACGAAAGATTATTCACAAAAAATCTAGAACTCTAACTCTTTGTAAACATTTTCTAGAGGAAGAATTTCATTAAATTCACTAATTTCTATAAAGGACCTTAGCTCCATTGTTGGGTAGCATTATTTTGGCACCATATGTGAGACCTCCCATCTAAGAAGAAGGAACATTGAGAATGTATATGAGGTCCAGAGCTTAAGATTTCAATACCCTAATGGTGTTTCAGGACGAAAATATGAGGAGCGATCTGCTGAAGACGCTCTTGCTATTGATGATTAATTGAGCGCTTGACATATTCCTGATACCGAATGCCCGACCTAGGCCTCTTATCCTATTTGTTGAAGAACGAAGATTACGAGATGCCAGGTCACTGACATTGGATATCCTTCCAAGTCTGGACTTTGTGGCTAAAAGAGAAAAGGTAATGAAGTTAAATTTAGAGTTAGGGAAGAGCTCAAGACTGTGGAGATTATCCAGGATGGCCCTTTGAAGACTACCAAGCTCGGAGCTCTCTTAGACCTAGATTTTGAGGAAGAGCTTATGCTTTTTGAGAAAGAATCGTGATGTCTTCACGTGGAGTGTGATGGACTTGCAAGGAATCTCCTTTGACGTGACCATGCATCACCTCAAAGTAGGCCTAACGCATGGCTAGTAAACCAGAAGAGAAGAAACATTGAAATGGATGAAGTCAAATAATCAAGCAAAAGGTGGACAAGTTGCTGGAGGCAAAGTATATCCGGATGGTTCAATATGTTGAGTGGCTAGCTAATGTGGTGCTGGTGCCCAAGCCCAACAAAAATTGAAAACGTGCATTGACTTTACCATGTGAATAAAGCTAGCTCGAAAGATCCCTTCCTATTTCCCAAAATACATGCGTTGGTGGATTCCACAGTGGAATGTGACATGTTGATCTCTATAGAAGCCTACCAAAGCTACAACCAGGTCAATCTGGCCCCAAAAGATTAGGAGAATGTTAGCTTCATAACTGCAGATGGGATATATTGCTACAATGTGATGCCTCATGGAATCCAGAACGCCGATGCAACTTACTAAAGATTGGTGAATCGTATTTTCGAAGACATTAGGAGAAATATAGAGGTGTACATAGACGGCATGCTAGTCAAGAGCTATCAAGAAAGAACACTTTTGTGATCTAGGTGAATGCTTCCCCATCCTAAGAAAGTTCAATTTGTAGCCCAACTTGGTGAAATACGCCTTTAGCATGCGTGGAGAATTTCCTAAGATATGTCTTGTTGCGGCATGGGATAGACGATAACCTTAAAAAGATAAAAATAGTACTTCAGATGTCACCTCTACATAATGTCAAAAAAGTACAAACGCTAGTTGGATGCTTAGCTACTTTGAACCGTTTCATTTGCTAGTTCGCAGAGAAGGGACTACCATTCTTCAGGATCTTAACAAGAGTTGAGGCCTTTGAGCGGACTGAAGAATGTTAAAGACCTCACACCAATTAAAGGCCTACTTGATGTTACCCCTACTCTGGAGGAAGTTTAGGACATGGAAACCACTATACTTGTACCTAGCCAATACTAAAATAACAGTCAATAATGTTTTAGTACGAGACCTTACAAGAAAGGGAATACCAATTGGTGTTAGACTTAGCAAATGGGTACATATGGATAACCTAATAATAGGTAATAGTGGGTTGGGTAAATTTACCCACAAGTAAAATTGTCCATATTATATTAGGTACGAGATAGTGGACTCACTACCAATAAGGATGGATAATGCGTAGCCCATGTATGCCTATAATAAATTTTATTTTATTTTATTTTTTAAAAGGTAAATTCATTCCACCTGACAACTTACATGATGTAATTCAAAAATTAACTAAATAAAACTAAAAGGAGACTACAAATTTTAGATATTACATTGAATAAGTATTGAAAGCATATTAATAATGTTGTTGTTTAAAAATTGCAACTTAAGTATTCAAAATCCACCAAATTTAAGGTATATTACATTCAAAAGTTTAAATTTAATCTTATTACATGCCAAAATTTTTTAAACTAAAAGTTTAAACATTACCATGCATTTTTTTCTTGTAGAAGAAGTGTTACATCCATCGGAATATCTTGAACAAGTTGTGAATAACTTAGCTCATCATCACCAACAAAAGAATAAATGTTCAATAACAAATATTTAAAAAGAAATAAGTAATATTGAAAAATAAGTGAAAGACCTTAGTCAACTTACAATCAACATCATAACCACACAACAAAAGTTCTAGCACAACTTAAAGCTTCATCATTTTTCTCCAAAAGAGAACTTTGATACTTAGTTATCACTTTAGCACCTATGCTTAGCCAATTCAAAAGCAACCATGGTTATAGGTATGATTAACATATCACAAGCCATCATATCAAGTATTGGATACCTTGCACATATAAATTCATAAGCAAAAGTTTTATTTGAAATGAAGATTGATATGAGAAAGCTAAGAAATATGAAAAACCACCAAACGATATTATACCTAGAAGCACAGGAATTATCCATGCAATACTCTATAATATCCAAATGCATGCTATCCTTTCTAACAAGCCTCATTTCCTCCAAATATGTATCAAATTATGATTTAACAACATTAGGATGGGGCTTTTCGTTTAGTATTCACTACTTTTTGTATCTAGGGTATTGCTTTAAGTTATTGGTTTTTGTAATTTTTCTTATTTGTGAGAATTAAAAATAAAAATTTAGATTCAAAATTTTAAAATATATAGGTTACGTATGGGTACTTGCGGACCAAGCCAAAAAATGATGGGTAATGTGATACCCCATTCAACATGGACTAAATATAGGAAGATTGAGTATTATACAAGCTTTGGTCAAAGAAGAACTCATGTGCATCCATTAGATATCCCTTTTGGGCAAGTTGATCATATCCCAATTTTAGGATTTGGTGGGTTTGAAGGCAATTCTTACGTCTAACGGGCTCACAGGCCCGGGATGTGACAAATGGTATTGGAGCCATCACCAACCGGAATATTGGGAGCTAGGTGCTATAGGGGCGAAGTGCTACATGTATGGGAGCTACCTCTTGAACCTGCGGGACAAAGTGGTATACATGGGAGCCACCTCTAGAGTCCTAATGCCTGTTGGCTAATCTTGGATATGTGTCACGCTGCAAGGAGGACATCGCATTCTGAAGGAGGGCTGATTGTGATACCCTATCCTGCATAGACTAAATATAGAAAGAATAAGTACCATATAAGCTTTGGCCAAAGTACTCATGTGCATTCCTTGGATATCCCTTTTGGGCAAGTTGACGATAGCTTAAATCTAGGATGTTCTTGGTAGGTTAGGAGGTAATTCTCACATGCAACAGGCTTGTGGGTTGGGGGCGTGACAAGTTATTTAGGTATAGGTAAAATTACTCGTATTCTATTGGGTTTGGGATGTAAGGCCCATTACCCATATTTTTTTGAGTACCTACAAGTGTTGGTAATATTTTACCAAGTTTAATTGGTGTATTTGTCAGCTACCTTCTCCATGGTCTAGGAGTTAGGTACTCCCCAAATGAAAAGTTAACCTTTACTGTGGGGACTGCTGCTTTGAAGTTCTATCATTATTTCCAGGTTCACCAGATCATAGTACTCACCAATCACCTCTTGAAAAGAATATTGAGTAGTCCAGAGGCTTTTGGTAGGACAGTTAAATGGGTCATAAAACTAAGTCAATATGGAATTGAGTATCGCCCTTGACTAGCTATAAAAGCACAAATCCTGGCTAATTTTATAATTGAAGGCATTGGTCATGTATGATGCTAGAAGATCTTTCTCTACCTGGACCATTTATACAGATGGATCTTCCACCAATTTTAGCAGTAGTACATAAATAATTCTAAAAAGTCCCCAAGGAGACAAGCTCAAGTGTATAGTGAGGCTCAACTTATCAACCTCTAATAATGAAGTTGAATATGAAGTGCTGATCACAAGAATGGAGTTAAGTTATATAGTTGGAGCACGATGTTTGTAAGTCCACAGTGATTCCCAATTAGTAGTAAACCAAGTCCCAGGGGCTTACGTAGCCAAGAAGGATATCGTAGCAAAATACCTTAGTTGACTGGAAACAATCAATTAAATATTTGAAAGCTTCACTCTTACACAAATATTGCACAAAAAAAAAAAAGAAGAACAGAAAAATGCAAACATAAATTGATTGGCTTATATATCTAGTGCTCTAATGGCTATGAAAAGTTGGCAGATCACTTTCCTGACCTTGGACTCTCCAAAGCAAGAAATATCTGAAGGTGTGATCTATTCATTCCCTAAAGTGATGCATATTAGGACGACGCTATAACATAGATGACCTCCATTATAAAATATCTACGAGATGGAAACCTTCCTGACGACTTAAAGAAGGCTTGATAGGTAAAGATAAGAGCAACAAGGTTGATATTATTAGGTAGAGACCTCTACAATTCTCCCAACCCCACTTGAAGTATCTATCTCTCAAGATGGCAGAATATGTGATGAGGGAGATACATGAAGACCTTTGTGGAAATCATTTAGGAACAAGGTCCTTGGTAGCTAAGACTCTTACACAAGGTTTTCTATAGCCCACTATGCTGAAAGACACCCAAGTATTGGTGAAGAGTTACAAGCCTTGTCAAAACCATGCTGGTTAGAATCACTAACCTAGCATGTTCCCTCAACTTGTCAGCAACTCGTGCCCCTTTACTTAGTAGGGCATGGATATCCTGGGACCTTTCCCCTAAGCCATTGACCAGAGGAAGTTCCTCATAGCCGTAATAGATTAAATCTCTAAATGGGTGAAAGCTAAACTCTTAGCATGCATATCAAGGAATGAAGTTATAAGGTTTTCCTAGAGAAATATCATGTGCCATTCAAATATTCCCCAAGTGCTGGTGTCGTATAATGGGACCCAGTACTTGGGAGCCAAACTCAAGGGAATGGTATGAGAAGATTTCCATCAAGTAATTGTTCACATCAGTATCTAAACTGTGAGCCAACATACAGACATAGGTTATAGTTAGGACTATACTTTAACACTTAAATATGCAAATAACAAATGTCAAAGGAGCATGAGTAGATAAATTCCTTGTGTATCGAACTACTCCCAAGACGTCTACTGTAGAATCATTGTTCAACTTTGTATCTCGAGCGAAAGTAGTCACCCTAGTCGAAGTTGGAGAAATCAGCTAGAGAGTGAAAAACTCTAACATCCTTCGAAATTCATAGGAAATAAGAGCAAATATTGACCACTATTGGAAAGGAGAGAAGCAGTGCACGTCTGATTGAAGAAATACATAACTAGGATGGTGAAAGTGTAAAGTGTACCTGACAAACTTTTAATTTTGGGACCTAGTGATGAAAAACATAGAGGCTTTAGGACCCCTTAGCAAACTTGATGCTAAGTAGGAAGGCCTTTAAAAGGTGGTAGCGATCGTTATCCCCGATGCATACAAGTTGCAGATACTAGAAAGGAGAGAAGTACCCAAAAGTTGGAGCCTCTCCAACTTGAGAAAGTTCTGTACAAGAAAGAAAGGTGACCCTCGCGCATTTGCCATTGATATTAATCTTTTAGAATATATTTTTTGTTTGATAGTTATTTTACATCTCCAAGTATTTAGAGTTTTCTTCAGTAAAATATTATCTTTGATAACATCGTTTGTTTCCTTTGTTTTTTCTTTAATGAGAATTCTCTAATGAGTCCCCTATAACTGTGTTGCTTACTTGATGCATAATAACTAATGTAGAACTACACTATTTGGGGAAAGACCAAAATGACATGCACCCAACAACAAACACATAACATCGAACATGCAGCATCAAGTGCAAAACATATGGCTTTATGTAGCAATCATTGAGTGAGCTGCATCAAAATCACTATAAGATCCCTAAGGAACACGTGACAGTGATATCAACACCATTATAAGAACCCTAGGGTGCACGTGGTAAATATCACTATAAGACCATGTAAAGAATGTGTGCCAAAAACCATTATAAGACCCCTCAGAGAACGCGTCGAAAAAACTCACTACAAAACTCCCCATGGGGCATTAGCAAACACATCAAATTGAAGTCCACAACAAAACCCCCCAGAGGTACGTGGCAAATACATCAAAGTCTACGATAAAACATCCCAAGGGATACGTGGCAAACGCATTAAAGCTCATAATAAAACCTCGTAAGGGCACATGGCGAGCAAACAACTACATCTACAGCGCTAAGGAGCCACACAAAGATAATAATGACAACTCCAATAGCACCCTTAAGGGGGACACCCACTAGCAACAAACAACTTCGGTAGAACCTCTCAAGGGGGCTCCTGAAAATTAAGTTTATGGTAAGACATTCTAAGAGGCTTATGGTCAAATCTACACGTTAACACTCCTAATTATAGCAAAGTTCTGGTGAGAAGTTAAAAAATAAAAAAGAAGGAGATAGGGATGTAAATATGTCACAACACGCGAACAACATACGATATCAAAGAAAAGTGTGCAAAGAACAAAATAAAATAAAATAAAAGTCATCTAAACGACTAAGTAATGTAAGAAATATCAAATCATCTAAACCTCCATCATAGGAAGGAGCAAGGTTCAACACTACGTAAATGTGCAAGTCCACATACCTATGTTCGGTATACGCTTAGCCTTGAGGTAGAAATTCAGCTAACTCCCTACTTAAGCAAAGATAAAGCAACATAGTCCTCAAAAGAAGATAAAAAAAGACTGCTCAGCTGATAGATAGTCATATTCCCTCACCATGGTGATGTCTAGCGCAGAGAAGCGCACCTCTTAGCCATAGGGCTGTGCATTCAATTATAACCGACCGAACTGAACAGTTCGGTCGGTTAATTGAAAAAAAATTAATGTTTCAAAATGCAAAACCAAAAACCGAACCGAACTAGATTTAATTCGGTTTGGTTTCAGTTTTAACCAAAAATAAAAACTGAACCAAAAACAACCGGTTTGGTTTTCGATTCGATAAAACCAAAACTAAACCGAAACCAAACCAGTTCAAGATTATTTTCTAAAAAACTTATTTTTTACCAAAAAATGTGATGAAAGTTTGTCTGATAAAAAATGTTTGATTTTAGCTTTAGGTAAAATATTTGAATTGAATTACTTATTTTTATAGTACTAAAAAGTTTATTTGATAGAGGTAAGTTTGATAATAAATGTTTATATTTAGGTGAAAATTTTGAATTGGATTATTTTTTATTTTTTTTTGTACCAATTTTTTTTTTCTCATAACAGTTTGCTTGATAAAAAATATTTGATTTTAGGTAAATATTTTTTTTGAATTATATTACTTATTTTTCTATACCATTTGATAAAAAAAAAGTTAATGTGACTTCAAATTTAAATTGGACAAATGTTTGGTAATAACATGTTTGATAAAAGTTTGTGTAGTGAGTAGTAACTAGTTGCAACTTGCAAGAGTAAAGATAGAAATAATAATGTGGCACTAAGCCACCAATAAGTAGAACACAAGAATTTTAAGAATGTAGCTACAATAAGTCCAGAATAATGATGTATTGATCCTTGAGCCTTGAAGTAGAATACAAGAATATAGCTACATAATTAAAATTTAAAACTATATAGATATCATTGTCCAAGTTTTAAATAGGCAAATAGTACTAGTGGTATAAAATTACATCACAATGATGAATGATCACATCCAAACAAATGATTCAAGTTTTAAATAGTAAATTGTTCAAACTTCAAACTTCAAATTACATCCAATTCCATATAAATAATTTGCTTGAAAGTTGAAGGGCTTCAAGCTTTCAATTCCACTGGGTACACCCTTGTCCTTCATTTCTAATTCCCATAAAAAGAACATAACAATATAAAAGATTTATTATAAATAACAAAAGAAAAAAACTAGAGAAATAATATGCATAAATAAATGACTTATGTAGCTAATGATATCCATCCATCATGATTACAAACCAATTACCATAGAATCTACACCAATACCTGAAACCACATCTAGAAATACAAATTAAAAAAATGAAAAACATAAACTCGTAAGTACAAAAAATATAGATATATTAAAAATCATAAATATAATAATTAAATAATAATATTTAGAACCATAATATATCAATTTAATGCATACCATGGAGGTCCATTGCGAATCTTCCTCAATAGGTGGCTTTGGAGGTCCATTGCAAATCCAATCTTGAGTACAAATGAGGGCTTTAGACATTCTTGGAGTTAAAGATGCTCTAAAGTCATCAATTACCCGACCCGAGGTACTAAATGTAGATTCAGAAGCAACAGTAGAAACATGCATAGCAAACAAATCACAAGCCAACCTTGCTAAGATAGGAAATTGGTGCGCATTCATCTTCCACCATCCAAGAACATCAAAGTTGGGCACATCTTTCTCTTTTTTCTCACTCAAATATATATCAAGCTTTGATTGATTTTCGAATCTCTCTCCTCATCTATACATATTTTACAGTACTCAACCAATCTAAAAGCCTTTATCACCAACATGTCACTATCAACACTAGAACTACTTTGGGGAGACTGTGACTCTATTTCTGAAGAAGGTTTTGTAGGGCTATACATTGTTTTATACTCTTCAAAAATTTATTGAGAAGCTTTACTAACCCAATCACACATGTCCTTTCCCATTTGACCCTCATACATATGATTAAAAGTGAAGAAAATATATTTCAACTTATGCGGAGGATCAAGAGCCACAACCACAAACAACATGTTCATTTTAGTAGGATCTCCCCAATACTTATCAAACTTTGCATTCATTTTTCTTGCTACTTCTGACAACTCATAGTCATCACCCACCTCCCACCATTTTATCAAAACATCAATATTACTAATTTCATCCATAAATATATTAGAAGTCACAAACTTTGAGCAAATATTTCTTACAGTCATTTCATAAAAGTGTTTCAACACTTTCACCAATCTTTCAATCATGTACCAATCATCATATGTGGGAAACCCTACCTTACCATAAGTTCCTTGAGGACCAATGTGATCATGAAGTTCTTTTTCACATATCTCATACCTAACAAACAAATCCTGAAAAAGCAAACCAGTCTCAAGCATAAAGTAAGAAGAATTCCATCTGGTTGGACAATCAAGACTCAGTAATTTCTTGTTTCCTACTTTTTCCTCAACAACATTATCTTTGAATTTTTTCCCACCTAGCCGGTGATTGTCTCAAATACCTCACCATGATGTGAACACATTCAAATGACACACCAACATTCATCAATCTATCTTTCACAACAAGATTAACAATATGAGCAATGCACATCATATGCAAATATTTACCATCACAAATTGACTTCTATGCTAAAAATCTTTTTCTCAAGTATGCTACCATAGTATTATTAGAAGAAGCATTGTCAACTGTAATGGTAAATACAATATGAATTCCCTAATCAAGTAATCATTTTCAACCAAGAGACCAACATCTTCCCCTTTGTGGTTGGGACATGGAACAAAATTCAAAATCAACTTATGCAACTTCCAACTTTGATTAATGAAGTAAGCATGCAAGCACATATAATTGATTTTTTGATTAGAAGTCCATGTATCTATTGTGAGAGACACCCTTATTCCAGATTTTTGGAAGTACTCCTTTATATCTATTTTCTCATTAAATATAGTTTCAAGTAATCTCTAGCAACTGTAGTTCTAGACGGCACAACAAATTGGGGAAGTAAAATAGAAACAAGTTGTCTAAAACCTTCACCCTCGATAAACCTAAAAGACAATTTATCCACAATGATCATTTTAGCAATAGCCTCCCTAGTTGCTTCTTGGTCAAATTTACTAGGGGAGTTGGTGTGAGATGATATGTCTTTCAAATCCACACTATGAGTGAAACTATTAATGGTGGAGTTATCACTCTGTTTCTTGGGATTTTTCTTGCAAATTTGTGAATGATTTTTCAATCCAGAAGTGTCATTTATCATTGGATCAGCAACATAATCTTTTCTACAATACTTGCATTTATGCCTCCTTTTTCCCTTCTTATAAAAAATTATGGTAAAATATTTTCATATCTCAGACCTTTTTCTTGAATCGTCGGAGGGCTCTTACATTGTATTCTCTCTCTTTTTCTTTTTTTTCCTTTTTTTTTTTTTGAGAATCAATAGGAGGACTGTCATCTCCAACCCTGGATGAATCACTATTCTCAAGTTGCTCCTTGTTGATGAACTCCATCTCCTCATTTTCTAGAATGGTGTCCATGATGGTGCTATAGTAATCTAGTCTGTAGAACAAAAAGAATCAACAGTTGAATTAATAAATCAAATAGACTAAAAGTATAGGATATGGTTCGAGGAATAAAATAATAAGTGAAACACTCATATAACTCTAGCCTTTCTCTCTCAATCAACAAACTCCATTCTTCTATCCACAAATATGAATCAAACATGTTAATCTAATTCAGAAATAAAGATTCATGAGTTCATGCTTATCTAACGCTTGTGATATGCATATTTAAAATTCCTTAGTACAGAATGTACAATTTCAAAAAATTAATCCTTCTCTTATTACACGTTGAATAATTAAGTGCCTAAGGTATTTGGGAGAGGGGGGAAAAACACGAAGTGCCTAAGTGCATTGAAATAGTAAATCCTTCAGCAAAGTCGCACCAAATTAGATGAAGAAACTAATATACATTTGCAGATATATTTTATTTACAAATGGTTAGAGTTTTGTATTAATTCTACATTATTCATCATCATTGCCACATCTGAGAATTTCAGTGGTTATAATATAGGCAACTTTATCATAGCATCTTAGCTGACTCATATCTGCATTAGTGATTCCTAGATTATTAGCATTCAAATGGCATATGAAGCACCGAATAGTTTTAGAGATTTGGTTCTTTACAATCAAATAGAATCATAAGATGCTACACTAGTTCTGAGCTGAGTGAGTAACATGCAGGAAGACACTTAGCTTGCTTGCGAGCACACGTGACACAATATCACTTTCTAGTTCACAACTCTTTTGGAATAGAACAGATAGGACTAAAAGTATCTCCAAGAAAAGCAATAACACAAAAAATTTCAACTAGTAAAGCAGCATGCATATACTCCCAGACAACTCTGAAAAATCATTAACTAAAAAATTAAAAAAAAGCAGAAATAAACCTAAAGAGTGAAGGTTGAAATTGAAACGGTGAGGAGGACTGAGGAAGGCCGTTGGGCGCTGGTCAGGTGCAGCCGTGTGCTGTGGGGGTGTGGGTGAGGGCCATGCAGGACTACAGGCTATGTGTGTGACTCGGACGTGCCCGTGCAGGCTGTGTGTGAGACTCAACCGTGCAGGCTATGTGTGTGGGGGGTAAGGAGTGAGGACGTGTGCTGACTGCCGTGCGAGGGTGCAGCTGTGGTGGTGTTGAGTGCGACTGTCTGCTGTGGCCTGTGGGCGACGGGCGGACATGTGTTGTGCGAGGGCCGAGGGCGTTTGTCGTCTGTTGAAGAGTGATAGGAATTAGGAGGTAAGCTTATTTGGAAAGGATTTGGAAATTCCAATTTAGGAATTAGGGAGTTAGGAATTAGGAATTAGATTTAGGATTGAGAATTTGGGATTCCTTGCGGACTTGGGGGCAATTTTGAAACTTAAAATTATATTTTAAAATTTAAGTTATATATATATATAATTAGAATTTACAATATATTAATATAATTAGAAATTAGAATATATATATATATATACATATGAATATGATTGTTATAATTATCAATTATAAATACAATTTATTTATAAATTAAAAAAATATTAACTAGAATTTCATATTTTATTAATGACATTAATTATTTATTTTTAAAAATAGTGATTAGTGTGATTCTGTGAAGGAAAAATACTGAAAAGTAATACACGTTGCTCAATGAAAACTATTTTATTCATCTTAAAATTTAAAACAAATACATTTAAAATATTAAAAGAATAATAAATCTATGAAGAAAAATAAATATTTTATTTATTTTATGTTATAAAAATTTTAGTACACATATCATAATATGAATTGTTGATTTGTAAATTTTGTGAAAAATATAATTGTAATAAGAACCTTATTAAATAATCATTTCTAAAGGTTAATTTAAAGGATAAATTTGGAATATTGATAAACTGTTATCCAAATTATTTTTTTTATGCTAAATTCTCCTCTTTGTCCTTCAAACTATATTGTCAATTTTTGTTATTGAATTAATTAAAAGGACAAGTTATGTAAAAGAACAAAAATGACTTTTCATTTTAGATACAAACTAGTCTTTCTACTTATAATAGTAATATAGTATAGTAAAATTTTTATTGGCCATTGGCCAACAGACGCAATGTACTACTAGACATTGGGTACTGCTAGTTTGCCACAAGATCAAAAATGGGAATATATGATTCAACCCCTTGGCTTGCAATTTAAATTGAAATTTCTATTTTACACATCAATGCACCCTATATGTAAATTTAATTAAATAATTAAAGTAGAAAATTTAATTTTCTTTTTTTATGACATTTTTTCTCTTTAAATCATAATCATTTATTTTTTTATATGTAATGTGCATTAATTTGTATATTAAAAAACTATATACTTATACGGTTTGAGTTTAGAAAAACTATCAATTTTTTTTCTCATTGAGTCATTGACTCATTGTAATTTGTATCATAATTATTCATTGTTTTTATATATCATATATTATTATCTATGCTTTTATAAAAAGGTAGGACTTTTAGCAACTATTCTGATATATTTTGTATAAGATTATAAAACCAATTTTATTTTAGAAAACAATGACAATATTGTAGTTTCATTTTCTCTTCTCCAATTTTACTTCTTTTTTTCTCAATTCTTTCACGTTATCAATAATTTCTACTTTTATTTATCCCAAAAACTTAAAAATATATTTGAAAAGTTATATTTATTTAGGGAAAATGTCATAAATGGTCCCTAAAATTTTAGTTTAGAATCACTTTAGTCCTCAAACTTTAAAACTTCATTTTTTAGTCCCCAACATTTGGATTTAGTTTCAATCTAGTCCTTAAGTCAACTTTCCGGCAACTTTTCACCGGAAAATTGACCAAGTTTGACATTTTAAAGGCAAAATTGTCAATTTATAGTTTTATGTTTCACTTTAGTCCCTATAAAAGGTTTTATGTTCCACTTTAGTCCTTGTATAAGATTTTATGTTCCAATTTAGTCCCTATATTACTTTTTTTCTTTTTCTTTTTTTCTTTTTATAAATATATGTGCATGTGTGTGTATATAATTGATACTAATATATTATTATTAACATTAAATAATATATTATTGATATATTAATATCATTTGTGATACTACTATAATTAATAATATTAATTGTATGATTAGTGATATATTAATAATAATAAAGATTATATTATAATAATTTTAATTATATTCATAATATATAGTATTAATAATATTATAAATATTATTAATATAATAATTTATTATTGTTATTATTACATGATACTAATAAATATTAAATAAATTTATTATTATTATTATTATTATTATTATTATTATTATTATTATTATTATTATTAATCATAAGAATAATAAGATTAATATTATCAATGATAATATAATTATCTAATATTATTGGTATTATTATTGATATGGGGCAGCGCAACAGGCCCAGTTCAACGATACTCGACCAGGACAATGATGTGATGTCCAGCAGCTCAATCGTCAATAAGCTCGGCCTATTGACCACAAATCAACCTCGGGTTTTGTCAGCCATGGCGGTGCATCGGCACCACCTTATCGACTGGATTCTGATCGACTTGGATCCGAGGCGTTCTCCTTCATTCGTCTAGTAAGATCTAACCTGGGCTGGATCACGCCTTGTCAACCAGAACCTGAGAAGATATCATGCAGAAGTGACCATATCAACCATGGAGGTCGAGGAAAGGCAGCAGCCTCTCAACCGCACTCAATGCTCCACCAAGCGGCATGCCCCTGCATTAATGGCGCATGCCACCACAATACTACATTTTCTCAGCTACACTAGGCTGGTGCGCGCCACCAGTATACCCCCTTGCTCTAGGTTGCGCCACCTGGAAAGTACACTATTGAGAGAAGACTTAAAGACCCTCAGGTGAAGACAAAAGCCCTTCACATTTGACAATGGCATCATAGACTTACCAGCCACCTTAAGGAGGCTATAAATACCCCATCCATTACTTCAACAAGGTATGTTATTTTCCTATCTTGTGCCCTCACTCTGCTACTCATTTCTTTATTAGATCCATAGTAACTTGAGCGTCGGAGTGCCTTAGCTGAGGGCACCTTGGTTAGCCTGACGTTTGCTGTTGATTGCAAGACTCGACCCCAAATTTTGGTGTGCTACATCAGCATTTCTAGTCATTTTTATGAGATTTCGGCAACTTTTGGACTAAATGTGTAATTTTTTTAACTTATAGGACTAAATTTGAAATTGCGTAACATATAGGACAAAATTAAAAGTTAAAAAATTTTGTAGGACGAAAAAAAGTACTTTTCCCATTTGTTGGGGATAGCTACCATGGCCGACCACCATGGGGTGGGGACGGGACAATTGGGGATTGGGATAGGGGTTGTGGAGGGGATGGCGGTTGGGGAGGGTGCGGGGTGCAGGGATGGGTGAGATTATTATACAAATATAATTATATAGTATTTTTATATATTTATATTTATTTATTAATGTATATCATATTTAATTATATTACTATTAATCTTATAATAATAATAATAATAATAATAATAATAATAATAATAATAAAGTTAATTTAATATTTATTAGTACCATGTATTATTATTAGTAGTAGTAATATTATAATAATAATAAATTATTATATAAACAATATTTATAATATTATTAATACTATATATTATGAATATAATTAAAATTATTATAGTATAATCTTTATTATTATTAATATATAACTAATCATACAATTAATATTATTAATTATAATAGTATCACAAATGTATATATCAATAATATATTATTTAATGTTAATAATAATATATTAGTATCAATTATATACACACACATGCACATATATTTATAAAAAAGAAAAAAAGTAATATAGGGACTAAATTGGAACATAAAATCTTATACAGGGACTAAGTGGAACATAAAACTTATATAGGGACTAAAGTGAAACATACAACTATAAATTGACAATTTTGCCCTTAAAAATGTCAAACTTGGTCAATTTTCCTGCGAAAAGTTGTCGGAAAGTTGACTTAGGGACTAGATTGAAACTAAATCCAAACTTTAGGGACTAAAAAATGAAGTTTTAAAGTTTGAGGACTAAAGTGATTCTAAGCTAAAACTTTTGGGACCATTTATGACATTTGCTCATTTATTTATCTTAGACTTAAAAAATTTAATAAAAATATAAAATTTACTAAAACTACTAGCACTTAAATAGTATATTCTTATATACAAAAAAAAAAAAAAAAAGGATTGCACAGATTTTTGATTCAGTTTAACCAAATCGAAAATTGAACCAAAAATTGGTGTTTCGATTTTTGGTTCAATTTTAACCAAACCAAACTGATTTTTTCGGTTTTCGATTTGGTTTCAGTTAACCAAATAAAAAAATCAAGCCGAATCAAAAATTGAATTTTTTTGAAACACAAAACCAAAAATCAAACCGAACTAAGCATAAAGAAGTATCCTTAAGAAATCATCTTGACCATCGGGATGGCATCCTATACCTCAAATATTCTAAGTCCCCTAGGGAGGATGAAGCTCGATTGATAGTTCTAGGTAACCTTCAAAACCTATTGCTCAACTAAATAATTCGAGATGTCTACAAGGCATGCTATTGTATAAAAAACTCTAAATTACTCGCAAGAGCTCAAAGCCCTACTGGTGATCCTGAAGGATCCTTAGAATACAAGTCATTACCAAGAAGAAATTTTCTAAGTTACAAACATAAGGTACTACAAGGATACAAGGCATTACAAATTTTCTAAGTTATTCTTGAAGTGTGGATCCTTATTGAAGATCCTAAGTAATTCCCAAAACACAAAATCTCATATGTTACTAGAAAGGATAATTATATTCATTACCAGTTGATACTCGAATAGTCATATTCACCAAAAAAACAACACTGTGGGCACTCAGGTGCCTTGAAAAATAATTAATAACTTGGTGTCGGGTGCCTACTCAAAGCAAATGCCAAACGGGTTCCTAATTCAAAACGGGCACCTAATAAGTGTCTGCTTAGTGAATGGTGCCTAATGAAGGCCTAACTAAAGATATGCGACTTCTAGCATCTTCCCATAATTTTTTTTAATTATTAATTATCATTAAAATTACTTGATTGCTCAAAATTCATTAAAGTTCAATTAAAATAAACAAGTTTTTGCCTTATACTGTCAATATGAACAAATTGAAAGTACGAAGCTTTGATGTAGGGCTGTAAATGGGTAGGGTTTTACCCTACCCAAACCCACAACACTAATATATTACCTAGGCCCAGACCTAAAAACTCTATATTATACCCAGACCCAAACCTAGGCCCAATAGTTTTTTTTAAATAGGCCTAGGTAGGATTTTTACCCATTAAATACCTATTTACCCTAAATATTTTAGACAGTTGGATTTTATTAAAATCCAATAGTCTAAATTAATCTAACAATAAGAAGAGATAAAAATTATCTGATTCTAAAACACCTCCACCACCGACTGATGATCGCTTGCGCCCGTCTTCACCGCCTAGTGCCCATCTCCACCATTGCACATCTGCCCCACTGCATATCCGCTGACCATGCCTCCACTGCACATACGCCGACGTCGCCTCCGTTGTACATCTCCAAAAAAATTAGAAAAACACATCCGCTAGCGCCTATCTTCATCATTGCACATCCGCCTGTGCCCATCTCCACCACTTCAATCCACCGGCACCGCCTCCACTGACATCCAAAGGCGTGCCCATCGTATTTTTGCTTGGCCACTTTTTTTTTTCCATCAAAGGTATAATCTTGATTTGTGAAAATCCCTCATTTGTGAAAATAGGTTGCTTTTTTTCTTGATAATGTTATACAATTATATATACTTGTGCGGGTAGGTGTGCTACTGCTAGGCTGGTAAAAAAATGAAATTTTGCGTAGTTTGAGTTTTTGTGTGGGTGCGAGAATCTCAAGTATTATTTTAAAGGGGAGAAGGGAAGCAGGGAACGTGATTTAATTATCTGTCTAAACACTCTCTCAAGTCCCGATGATTTTCACCTTGATTGCTCCATTTGACTATGTGCAGAAAGGCCTATGAAGGACAATCCTACCTCAAAATTTTAGCTATTAGTTCCCTCTAAAATGCTAGTTTTGACACTTTGCTTGCTTGAAATGCTAGAAAAATGCTACAACTCTCCAATATTTTTTTGGTGCCTCATATAATTTTGTTGTAGTTATCAATTGTTATATATGAAATATATATATATATATATATTACATTGTTTGACATCTTTTTAGTTATCAATATTTTTCAATCTACTTCCTCTAGTACCATTCTTAAAAGAATCCACTAAGGCTTCCTGTTTAGTATGTCATTTTTGTTATTATAGAGTAAGTCTTTTAGGATTTCTTTTATAGTTTTGATAACACTGCACCTGTTGAGTTTAGGACTTCACATAGGGAAAAAGTTATTAACTCGTGTTTTTTCTAATAACCAGGTACTTTAATGGATCCCACAAGACTAGCATCTCTTATCTCTTACAAACTAAAACATGTCTTCTGCCATTTAAATATAGGTCATTGCAAATACATCACCGGCCAAATGGCATTCCATGGCTAGAAAAATTCCTCTTCATATTTATGAGATTGTTCTATCTGAAAGTCTATTTTCTTCAAATGGTCATTGTAGTAATATGTTGGTGTTCATTTAGGTTGGCACTCATGAACATATATTTGTCTTGAAACACCAAAAAAGTTGTGGGACACGACATTATTATTATTTATTAAAATGATACTTGCTGAAAAAACAGAAAAGCCTACATAAATGTGTGTGAAGGTCAATGTTGAAAAGGCTTTGATGCCCAATGTTAAATTACTTATCCTTATAATTATGCTAAAGCTATTAGAGAATATGTTTACAAATGCATTAGTTGGGAATTGGCTAGTGAGTGTACGAGACTGTGTCCCCCTTTTTATATTCCAACAATTTGATATAAGTCTAGGAGAAATTATTTACTACAACAAAACTATATAACTAAAACATAAACATACTGCTGAAAGAATTGGGGCCTTCTATCTTTCTTTTGGTTTTTGTGAGTTAATATAAAAAATAAGGAACTTCAATATTCTTCTTCTTCTTCTTCTTCTTCTTCTTTTTAACTGTTGTTTTTTTAGTCCATTAGCAATGAAAAATTAGTTTGTCATAATCTTTTTTTATGTAATTAATAACGAATATTAAACTCAAGTTACATCTTATTAACTTAATTTATTATCTTTTTGTAGATTTTGTAATGTCAATATCACATAGCTAATCCAGCCAACATGTATCTCTCGGTAGTGGTGAAAATGAAGAAGTGAGTACTGCACCTAGAGGTACAAAAAGAAAACACTTGGTTGTATGGTAGCATTTTACAAAGGTCAACGGTATAAATGATATTGTACATGCTAATTGCAACTACTGTGAAAAGCTTTTATCTGGTAATGATACATATGGTACTATTCATTTGAAAAAACACCTACAGAATGCATGCCCACAATTCAAGTTAGATTCTAGGAATAGTTTCGGTGGAAGTCCCAAGAGTGAGTTTATATTTGATTAAGTGAAAAGTCGAAGGGATTTTGCAATTGCATGCATAAAACACAAATATCCCTTCAATATAAGTGAACATGAATATTTTGAAATTTTTTTGAATGGTCTGAATCCGAATTTCAAGCTTCCTTGTAGAAACACCATTAGAAGTGATGTGATTGAAGTATATGAAGAGGAAAAAGTCAAAGTTTATAAATTGTTAGATGGACTAACATGTAAAGTGTCTTTGACTACAGATATTTGGACTTCAGATCACTCGCATGTTGCATATTTATATTTGACCGCTCACTTTATTGATGAGAATTGGGAATTGCGAAAGAAAAACCTTGCATTTAGAAAGATTCCATATCCACATGATGGTGAAGCTTTATTTAACTTCATGAAATAAATGATTTTGGAATCGAATTTGGAAAATAAGTTGTTTTCAGTAGTTGTTGATATTGCTACAGCTAATGATGCTATGATTATGGCTGTAAATGGATATTCAAAAATTCATTTACCATTCACATTTGTTTATACAAAATTTATCTGTATCCGTTTAAAGTGGATATTATTCATATTTGATTAGTAGATATTCGATAATAAATGGATACGAATATGGTAAATGCGTATCTGATCCGTTTAATATCTGATCCGAATATATATTTATTAAATAATATATTATTTATATTTTTCAATAAAAATCTCATAATCCATATATGTACATATATAAATTATAATTGAAAAATTGGGAAGAAAAAAGAATAAATTTAAAAAATTATTGTAATATAGAGAAAAAATTGAAGAATAAAGTTAATCAACATAATTATTGTTGGTAGACTTTTGACTTTATAATTAATATATTTAAATGCCATTATTATTTAGAAATTATGCTATTTATTTGATTGCTTTTGTTTTATTATATAGTTCTTTCTATTAATTAAAATATGTATTTATTATAGTTCATATATTCATGTATTTGGATATTCGAAAATGAATATCTAAATAATTATCATCAAATATGAATATAAAATAATAATTCGAATACGGATAAGTTTAATAAAATATGAATGCATCTGAATAATTATAATTAAATACAGATATATCCGAATCCAACCGATATCCGACTGATACGAATTTGGATATCATTTTTAAATATCCGTCAAATTTGTATCCTTATCCGAATATTCAAAAAGTTGAATGGATACGATTATGAAAATAGTGTATCAGATCCATTTAATATCCATTTACACCCCTAGCTATGATTAGAAGATTGAAAGCTAGGCTTGTTTGTGATTCGTTAATTTCTTTCCATGGGGATTTGTTACATGTGAGATGTAGAGCGCACATATTAAATTTGGTTGTACAAGATGGATTGAGTCAAATTAAGGGATTAATAGAGAAAATTCGTGAAACTATAAGATATTTGAACTAGTCCCCGACTGCAACTCAAAAATTTGACACTGCATTAAATCAGTGTAACTAAGAGGGTGAGAGGCAAGTGGCCATGGATGTGCCTAATAGGTGGAACTCAACTCATGAGTTGCTTGTGATGGTATTACCATTAAAAGAAGCATTTAGTCATTTACAAAGAATAGATAGGCATTATCAAATCAATCCATCTGAGTCAGAATGAGAAGTGGCTAAAGTTGTGCATGGTTGTTTACAAATATTTTATGAAGTTAGTTGCCATTTTAGTGGTCGTAAGTATCCAACATACAATGTATTTTTTCCTGATATTTGTGAGATTCATTTGAAGATAAATGAGTGGGAAGACAGTGAATTTGATTTTATGAAGAGAATGTCTGGTTCCATGAAGGAAAAGTTTGATAAATATTGGGATGAGTGTTGTTTGGTATTGGCTATTGCTGTCGTATTTGATCCCATGTTTAAAATGGATTTGGTTGAGTATTTTTAGACTAGACTTTATGGTTCAAATGCTCATCCATACATTCAAAGGGTCCGCCATACTTTGGTTAAGTTATTCATTACTTATGGAGGTAGTGTTACCCCTTCAATGAGTGAGACCACTTTGACAAGAAGCACAACTGTTGAAACATGTGTTTTTGTATGTGATTTTGATAGATGGTGTAATAAATCACGACTTTTAGTTAATCAAAAATCAGAGTTGGATAGCTACTTAGATAAAGTTAGATTTCCTAGGGTACATACATTTAACATCTTAGACTGGAGGAGAACAAATAGCCCTAAGCTACCTATTTTGGCAAAAATAGCATGTGATATTTTAGCAGTTCCAGCTGCTATCATGGCATCAAAGGCGGCATTTAGTATTGGGGGTTGTGTTATCGATGAATCGCGTGCTTGTTTGCTTTCGGATGTGGTAGAAGCATTAATAGTAGTGGATGATTGGACCGGACCAATTCTTAAGGATAGTAAGTAAATTTGTTTATATTTTTTTCGCTCTTTGGTTAAATTTATTAATATAATCTTTTTCTTACCATGTTTTAATTTTTGTAGTTGGAAGTGATGCGACATCATATGAAGTTAAAGTAGAAAGTGTAGTAAGATTTTAATGAACAAAAGTTGTAGGTAATTATTAATAATGCTCTTACTTTGTTTCTATTTTATTTTAAGTAGTGATTTAATTAATTTTTGGGTGAATTACGGTTACCCCCTCTGAGGTTTAGCATAATTACAAAAAAACCCCATTGTTTTGAAAATTACAAAACCCTCCTGAACTTAATCGCCATCCAATATTTTAGCCTAGACGTTAGTTGCCGTTAGGGTTTTACAAAATGGTCGTTAAAATTTTTGGGTGAAACTCCAAAAATTCCCTTAGGATATCTGATGGCATTTTTGACCCAGTTTTACTTTATTTAGTGGACTAAAATATCCTCAGGGGTGGTATTGTAAGATTTTTGAATTTTTCAAGGGTTTATTTGTTACTATTGTTTTGTTTGAGGACTTAATTGTAATAAAACAGAGTAAAAATTAGCCTAGTGGTTTATAGCCATTTGTGCTCTTTCCTATATATATACACACATATTTCATTGATTTTTTTTTTCCAAAATAATATGGATTCTTCATGGAGCACATCATCTAGTAAATGGGGGGCATTGAAATACAAAAAAGATAAGTGTATAAGGCAAAATTATGGGAAGACGACATCAATAATGGTGTCCGAGACTAGGAGTAATCCGGGAAGGCTTCTTTATTGTTGTGGGGAGCATAGTTTCTCACATTGGTGTTTACCTACCGAAGAAGAAGATTCAAATCGAGGTTATGATCGTGTTTCTGGAGGAGTTTATGAAGATTTTGAAGCCACTAGTTCGGTGCAAAGCCAATGTACTAATCATGTAGGCTTGAAGAATGAAAATCTATTGTATACAGTTGTTGTACTTAATATGTTACTTTTAAGTTTGTTCTTGATAGGCCAAATTGTCAAAATGCTAGTAAATTAGTATGGAATTATAATATTAAATTTGTTTCCTAATATTAATGAATTAAGTATGCCTTTTCATTCAAATTGTAATGTTATGCATTGCACAATGTCACCAAGTAAAACCAACCATAAAACCATCCAAGAATCATGCTTTCATTAATCACATAAAGTTAGCATATATAATTTGTTCACCTCACAATTTAAAGCATTAATAATCCAATCTCTCCAAAAACCATCCAACAACAATCCAAAATTTCACTTAACATTCTTCCCAAAAAAATAAACATATATCCAACCAATATCAATCATTCAATTATCTACACAATCTCCAAAAACCATCCAACAATCTTCCCAAATCCATCAATCCATCTATCCATCTATCAAAATAGTATATATAACAAAATAAAAGTCAAGTTAATTTTGTTCAGAAATAAGTTGCTTCGCATTTGAGGGCATTCATACTCCAAGTCATCATCTGTAGCTGTGCTTGACTATCTAGGATGTGCAGTTGGAGGAGCATGTGAGGATACAGCATGTGCAATTGGAGGAGCCTGTGACAGTGCAGAAGTTGTGGCTGGAGCAGTGTTGGAGGGTAGAGCAGTGTTGGGTTTTGGGGAAGAAGGATTAATTGGAGGAGTCTTGGAGGTGTTGTTGCTCTTTTTTGTTGCCTCATTTGTTTTCTTCTTCTTTTGCACTGCAGGGGGTGACACAGAAGCAACCTTTTTTGGTCTTCGCATTTTCTTAGCTGGCACAGGAGTTTGAGATGCTGCTTTAGGCACCAAGTTGGCCACAACTTCTTTAGCAACTGTAGGAATAGGGCCAACAGCTTCTTCACCAACTTCTAATGCAACAACAGGTTCTGGAACATATTCAGTAGGTTCAAGAACATAGTTAGCAAGTTCAGGAAACACCTCAACAGGTTCAGGAACATAGTCAGCACATTCAACACATTTTCAGCCTCAACTTCAGCTTCAACTTCAATGTCAGATTCAACTTTAGCATATTTTGTTGTAGTCTTGCTAATTTGCTGAAAAAATTAAAGTGAAAGCAAGTAAAGAAATGAATAATGAGAGCAAGTCAAATATATTTGAAACTAATAAACATTTTTGCCAAACCTCATATCTTCACTTAGTCCTTATTTCCCTATCTGCGCTACTTGCAATAGTACATTGGCTTTGACTCCTGCCTCTCCTTCCTCTCCCTCCTATCCCTTTGAGAAGCATCTACAACTGGCTCAAGTTCAATAAATTGATTGACCTATGAAAATTTCAATTGGATACATTTTGTAAAATTTAACTTTGAATTAGGAAAAAAATGTAAAAAATAAAATTGAAGATTGTTGCCTCACTCATGCTCTGGCTTTTACTCCCCCTTCCCCTCTCTCTATTGCTTTGGCTGGCACCCTTTCTCACTCTTTCACTAACCTAAAACATCAAATAGAGCAACAATAAGTCCAATAGTTATAGATAGTTATCTACATTATCATACTTGGTAAAATATAGATAGAATTAAATACATATAAATTAGCTCACCTCATTCTTGCTCAAACTTTGAGAAATAGGTTGTGGCTCTATCTTCCAGGTCCTACTATTATGACCTTGTCCATTACACTTTTTGCACATCAAAATGCTTGACCTCTTCACAACAACTAGTTCACCAAACTCTTTCCTCCTGCTTTTCTTTGGTCTACTTGGCAACCTTTTTTTGAGAGGGGGTCGTAGGTCTTTGGGGGTGACATCTATATCTTTAGGCCAAAAGCTAGGATCAGTGATGAGATGAATCATATGTTTATAGGTTTTCATGTGCTTCTTCTTTGAAAACCTAGTGTCAGTATAATTCTCTACCCTTTCTCTCCTAGAAGCTATGGCAAATGCACCATGCCTGCAAGGTATGCCACTAATCTCCCGTCTTTTACAATAACAAGTCCTATTTTGCAAATTAACTATGTAGTGTATGTTTTCATCTTGTACTTCATACTCCCACTGCCCAACCAGAAGCAAAATACATCTTTTGGATTCCTTAACCACCACATTCAAATGTTTAAGAGCATTAGGTATTACCCCTCCAGCTTAATCCCTTCTCATACCTCTTATGTAGTTTGCTCATAAGTTTTGCCCTCAATCCATCCAACAAAGTAAGAATAGGTTTTGCCCTAAGATCACTAACCCAATGATTAAAGGATTCTGAAATGTTGTTGGTCATATGATCATTCTTAATTCTAGTGTTAAAGGCATATCTAGACCACTGCTTAGAGGGAATTTTCAAGAGCTAATCATATGCAGCAGGCTTTATTTCTTTCAACTTGTACATTGCAAAGTTGAAGCCTGCTGCATTATATGATCTGGCAACTTGCCAAAAATACCTTTTTAAAGAGCACCCGTAAATTGGCTTCTAAAATTGGCGTATATATGCCTTGCACACCTTCTGTTGATGGCATGATGGACTAGCTCATCTATTGTCTCAACCAGCCCCTACAAAAGAGGAGTTTATAATATTAGTTCTATATATTATTCTTCAAACCCTACCATATAGTGTACAAATGCCATGCCATGCATTCTCTACCCTCACAACATGTTTACTTTTACAGCCTTCTACATGCCATGCATTACATTCTACCTTTTAACATATTATTAACATAGCAAATACCCTCTTTCAGATTCACATAGTAAGCATAGTTTGCATGTATCAAGCATAGTAAGCACAGTTTGCATGTATCAAACATCCTAACCTACAGTGCACCCCAATTCATAAGGAGATGAAACAATGAAATTAAGTATACCAAAAGAATAAAGTATTAAATTTCATACCTTTTGCTTATCACTCATGAGTGTCCATGGAAAATCACTTGAGAATCCTCCAAGCATAAGTGATAAGTGTTAGAAAAACATCCAACTTTCCTTACATTCCAATTCAGCCACAACAAATGCCAATGGGAACAATCTATTGTTACCATCTAACCTAATAACAGCTAACAACATACCACCAAATGAACCTTTTAGGTGGCATCCATCAAAGCTTAAGAATAGCTGCAGCCTTGCATGAAGCCATTTTTTAAAGCAGCCAAGCTAATGAATATTTTTTTTTGAATGAAGGTGAAGCTAGTATGCTAGAGGAGCCTTCATTTTCATCTTTATGAAGATCACAGTGCAACCTAACTACACTTCCCACATTTTTTAAACACAACATCTTACAGTATGATGATAGAAGGGCATAGGACTCAGAATGGCTGCCCTCTATCTCCTCAAGAGTTTTTTTCTTTGCCCTATAAATCTCCATGTATGGAGGATTCACTCCAAACTTTTGCATTTTACTCCTAATCTCTCCAGTCTTCATCCCAGGGTTATCTCTCAAAATAGAAACAAGTTTTGAAGCTATCCATTTAGCATCTTACACATGTGTGTGTGCTTTGGTATGTTTTAATTTGAAAAGTGACACCATCAGCCAATAATGATGCATATATCTTCCAAGGATAATTTTTTTTAGCACAACGACATGTAACCCTAGATGTCTCATTTTTTATTCTCACTATCTTAAAACCCTCTTGAATAACAAAATCTCTCAAAGTGTCCCTAAAAGCAGTTACATTGACGAAGACCATTCCTTTTTCTAAAACAATTTTCTCACCAGGCTCACAAGAAAACTGTACAACATTTCTATTCAAAGCACCTTTGGTGGGATCCTCTATAAACTTCTCATCACTTGAATGATGAGTTTCACAGTGGTTATATGAACAATAGCTAGACAGGCCATCACCATCACTTCATTCGGATACTAAACTTATGGAATCATCATCTCCATCCTCACTGTTTGGCATAAATAATGACTCAGAGCTACTATCACCTCCAATCTAGACCCATGCCTAGTGTCTTCATCACCTTGACCCTCATTTCCCTCCTCATTTTCAGCCTCAACGCCCTTACCCTCATTCTCTCATTTCTCACCCACCTCACCTTCCTCACTATCATTTTCATCTCCATCACCTTCCTCAACCTCGCATCCCTCATCCTTCTTAGCCTCAGCCTCACATTCCTCACCCTTCTCAGCCTCATTCTCACCTCCCTCACCAATTCTCTCAACCTCATCATGGCCATTGTCAACACAGTCAACAAAAACATTAATTCTTTTTGAACTCATATTTTTAGAAAACATATGTAATGCATCTTGATCATCTAACACTGAAATCATATCTTCATTTCCGCTAACACTACAACTAATTGTCAAAGGGACTTTACCTACATGATGTGCATCCCTAGCATCATCAAGGAGATCAAAGAAGTTGTATCGGTCTAGATCCACATTCTTGATTATCTTTTTTCTTACCCAGATGATGAATAACAAGTGTATACACTACCTCAGCCATACCCGCTTCAAATAAATAAATGAATGAATAGAAATTGTATACACACACTGATAAGAATTGAGTAAATAACTAGTGCATAAACTTATTAATAATAACTACTGATTTATTTTGAATGAACACTTGTCAAATTAACTCAATTGACCCATAACAAATTCAGATATCTAAGAAGAACCCACAGTTCATAAACTGAACCTTATATAGAGAGTAAAAACATAGGCTATTGTAGAGGATTCTTCATAAAAATTTCATCAAATGCAGCAACATAGACATATAACATATATATCATCAGAAATACATCAAACACGGGAACACAAGTTAGGGTTTCATAGTTTTTCAACAAAATTTTGAATATTTGAAAAAAATGACTATATGAACATCATTAACAGTTAAAACATGTGTCTATACTATGATCATGGACTAAGACGATCAAAATCACAAAATCCATACACATAAAACTTTTTTCTAAACCAGAGTACATGAAACTCTTTTCTACACCATGCCTGACCAAATGCAGCACGAAAAGATGAAATAACAAAGATTTTTTGCTATTTTCAGACAACCCATTACAAAAATGTTGGTTTCTTACCTTTCTTGAACCAAATCGTGCTGTGTTTCAAAGCCCCAAGCCTAACAGTTCATCAAGAGGATGGAAACCACAATTTCGCAGCGTTCTATGGATGCAAATGGCTAGATTTGTGGTGGGAGACGATGGCTTTCTTGAGTGCAGAGGGAGGGTTTTCTCTTCTATCTTAAAGAACGAATATGAGAAGCTTTAGTTTTGTTTTTTTGTTTTTGTTTTTGTTTTTGTGTTTTTGTTTTTTTGTTTTTTGTTTTTTCTCCCGTTGCTTTGGGTGCCAGACACAAGGGTTTTTTGGTCCATTGAAAATCTGCCCATTTTTCACTATTTTTCTTTCTTTTTTTAATTTTTATTGTCTGGGCTTTTGGTAATTTCACAATTTCCGTCTGCATTACATTTAGGTCTCAAAGTTCAGGGTTTTTTTTGTAATTTTCAAAACAATTGTTTTTTTTTTTTTTTTGTAATTACGCCAAATCTCAGGGGGTAGCCATAATTCACCCTTAATTTTTTCTTCCCTTCAATTACTAGGTTGGATATTACATGACTTGAAGATGGTTTTGCAGTTGAGTTAAAAGTGGTTTTAGTTGGGCTAATTTGTTAAAATTTACATATGTATGTTTCTATAATTGGATTTGAAAATTTATATAATTGTAACTTAAGTATTGTGTCCTTTTCTTATTTTATCAAATTGGATATGAGATGACTTGGGGATGATTTTTACAATTAAATTTAATATGTTTGTACTTAGATTGATTTGTTAAAATTTAGAGATATACTATTCAGTAGCAATTTTACTGTCCAGGTAAGCATTAGCAACAATAGCAGCAGAGAGAGGAAAAAAAAAACAGGTCGGGTCTGAAAATATTGGGTCTTGATAGCAGGCCCAATACACAAACCCAATGGGTAATGGGTCCAATTTGGTAGGGTAAAGAGAATGGGTACTGTTTTTTGGGTATTCTTTGGATATGGGCTTGCCATTTGCAACCCTAGTTTGATGATATGGCAAAGTAAAACACTAAGTGTAGAAAAGCAAAGATTAAATAAAAGGACCCAATTAAATAAATAATAAATAACGTAAAGGGCTAGTGAGCCCAATTAATTTTACCCATCTAGGGCTGTAAATGGATATTCGAAAATTCATTTATCGTTCGCATTCATATTTGTTTATACAAAATTTATCTGCATCCATTTAAAGCGGATATTATCCGTATTTGATTAGTAGATATCGGATTATAAATGGATATGAATATAGTAAATGTCTATCCGATCTGTTTAATATCCAATCCGAATATATATTTATTAAATAATATATTATTTATATTTTTCAATAAAAATCTCATAATTCATACATGTATATATATAAATTATAATTGAAGAATTGGGAAGAAAAAATAATAAATTTAAAAAATTATTGTAATATAGAGAAAAAATTGAAAATTAAAGTTAATCAACATAATATTGTTGGTTGGCTTTATAATTAATATACTTAAATGCCATTATTATTATTATTATTATTATTATTATTATTATTATTATTATTATTATTATGTACTAGTAATTAATTATAAGGTCAATTATTAATTAGAAATTATGCTATTTGTTTGATTACTTTCGTTTTAATGAAATTATATAGTTCCTTCTATTAATTAAAATATGTATTTGTTATAGACACATAGATTCACGTATTTGGATATTCGTAAATGGATATCTAAATAATTATCATCGAATATGAATATAAAATAGTAATTCGAATATGAATAAGTTTAATAAAATATGAATGCATCTGAATAATTATAATTGAATACGGATATATCCGAATCCAACCAGTATTTGAAGGATATAAATTTGGATATCATTTTTAAATATCCATCAAATCCGTATCTGTATCCGAATATTCGAATAGTTAAAAGGATACGAATATAAAAACAGTGTATCTAATCTATTTAATATCCGTTTACACCCTATACCCATCAATATGGACCCATAGATTTAAGTGGGCTACAACCCATAATCACCGTAAATACCTACTTCTAAAGTCAAAAGGTGGACTAAAAAAGTATTAATAAAAAATCTAAAGCTTTGATTCTATACAAAATATTCTGGAGCAAGAACCTCGTTAAATTCACCGACTTCCGAAAAGGACTGTAGCTCTACTTCTGAAGCATCAATATGGTAATATTGTAGTCTCAATTAAAGTCACAGCTGATCATATTTTAATCTTTTAGGACATTCTGAAGTTTTTAATACTATAACATTCCATATTACTAATTTTGGATAATTTAAATTCTTGAGTCGTCAAATTGGCTTCAAAATTAAATTATTCTACCTACTTTATTTACGAGTCATGTCTTATACGTGTCTTATTATTAATATTTAAGATATTGAATCAATCAATTTATTTCAGTTTCCCTATTATGGGATCTCTTACGATATTTGTCTTAATCCTTTTTTTTCATAATTTCTTTAAGTTTGTAAATTTAAATATTAAGATATTAAATATTGTCAAATTCTTAACTTCACAAGACACTGAGAGTCTTACATTATTTACCTTATTTTATAGTATTATTGGAATTTTGTTATATTTTAGTTTAAATATCTAATTATTTATTTAAGTCTAACCGATAAAATTTAGTAGTCATTTCTTTCTTCATGATCCTAATACAATTAATTTAGTGTAATTCGTCAATTTTTATAAATTTAAGTGATTTGAATAAGTAATGCTACATCATGTAAATTAAACAGTACTATGTAATCGTAGATAAATCAGATTTCAATTTGATATCATGAATTGTACTTTGAGGACTTAAATTATAAGAGTCAATTCTTATAATCAATCATACCTAGTATTTAACTTAATCTAATAACCTCTAAGTTATCAACTTAATTTGTAATTAGTTTATTCAAGTTATACTTTTATTCATAAATTTTGTTTATTATTAAGCCTAATTCTTAAAGCTTAAGCTAACCAAATTCTGATTCAAGTTTTCTCAAGAACTTGGCCACTTAAGAAATCAATTAAGTAATTCTAGCTTATAAGCCGAACTCTTAAATGTGATGATTCCGAAACTTATTCCTAAAATAAGTTGATTATTTCTTAATTTTGTTTAAGTTTGTTAAATTCCTAATTTACAATATAATTCATTTGGAATTCAAAAAATTAATCAATTCGAAAGTTTTTATGAAACCAAACAAGCGTCTTTAACTGGAACATATGTTTCATGAGATAGTTGAAGGAATTGGTTTTGTCAAAATACATATTGGGAGTTCAATTAGTTGCTTGTGCTTTATGTTGATGTCATCATTCTCATCCGAAAGGAGATATGAATGTTAAAGCAAGCTAGAGCATTGTTATCTACACAATTTTTCATAAAGAATTTGGGAGAAACATCATTGATGGGGAATATGAATCTATCGAGATAGATTAAAGAGGATGCTGAGGCTATTGTCATACATAGACAAAATACCAAATAGGTTTAGTACGGAGAAACCCAAGTGGGGTTACCTTCCAATGAAATATAGTTTTTCTCTCTTAAAATCTATAGGCCTACAGACGGAGGAGGAGAGATAAAGATGTCTCCCATACCTTATGCATATGTTATTGAAAGCACAATAGATGCTCTGCTACATACCTAGCCAAATGTAGTTCACGCTTTGAGGTCATGAGCCACTACTAGGGCAATACTAAAAAGAGTAACTGGAGTGCCATAAAGGTAATACTTAATTACTTGAGAAAGACTAAGAAATTATTCTTAATTTACGGTGGTGAAAACTTGAAACCTGAAGGATTTTTGGGTTTCATTTTCTAATCCAATATATATGACTCCGCATCTATATCTGACTTTTGTATTTTGCCTCAACGGAGGTATAGTGAATTGGAAGATTTCCAAGGAAGAAATCATGACTGACTCAATCATTGAGGTAGAGTGTAGTACTATAGTGTAATTTGCTACAGAGTGTGTGTGGATGAAAAACGTTCCTACAAGAGTTAGAGGTGGTACCTAACATTATAGGCGTTATTGTCATTTATTATGATAACAAGGGCAGAATGAAGGAGTCAAGATCTTATCAACAATTCAAGTACATTTTAAGGTATACCATGTGACCGGTGAAATTATTGATAGAGGTGATATTATGGTGAAAAGAGTTACCTTAATATAGAATATAACAAAACCACTGACTAAACCCTTACCAAAAATGGTTTGGCAGGACTATTGATAAAGTCCCTATCACAAAAAGTCTATGAGAGACATTTTGAGAAGATGGACTTTAGAACCACATGTAATTGATCTATGGTAAGTAGAAGATTATTAGAGTAGTGTCCAAAGAGCCAATATGATTGGCATATAAACTACTCTTGTAAATACACACTTTCTTATTCAATCAATCTATTTGTTGGCCATCCTCATCTTATGTGCTTTATATTATTACTTGAACAATGCATTTGGTTGAGGACTTTGGATCATGCATGACTTTTGGACATGGTTATGCATGCAATGATGATCATAAAAAATGTCTCTATGTTAAGATTTTTAGAAGTCATAGAATCTTAAGACAGGAAATCGATGGATTTAATAGACTTGTACTATGATGCACGCTCTAATAGTTAAGGTGCGTTTTTTCATGAGTGATCATTGTAGAGACACTAGTGCATATTAGTGGTCCTTTTAGATTATAAATTCACTGAATGGCTCCACCTTAAAAAATTCATAAGGAAGCCATAGTGGTATATCTGTAATGAATGTTCTCATATTTACGTTAGTGTATATTATTAGTCTCCAGATTTTAGTTTCATGGCAACTTTGTGCACTACTGTTTGTGCTTTAATACTTGCCCTGATTGTATAGCAGGTTGCATGGGATTTGTATTAGGTATAAGTTACTGGCATATGGCAGTTGATGAGAATCAATAAAGATTCCATTCACTCATCTTGTTAAATGAGATGGTCCCCTATTTTCTTTGATGTTTAGTTGCAAAAATCCTTTCACAACGTGATAATTTGGAAAGGAGATTCCAAAATTGAGGTTACTTGAACCCATCATTCTTATATATGCATATTTACTGAAACTATTGGGAAATTGATAAATTTTCTCGTCCTAGGCTTAATCGGGAGATAGAAAATGGAGGGACCGTATTGCATGGTACTCATCAAAGGATTCACGCACTTCATTCACCTGTTGATTGGCTTCATAGGCTTGTTGCTGTACATTGACTATGAAAATTGGTACTATAGAATCAATAGAGATTAATTCAAAAAGTAGTTAATAATAGGAGTTTTAATTAACCAAAATAATTAAGTGAATTATAAATTAAATTGCAAGGTATTGTGGGCTTATGTCTAATTGATTGGAAAACCAAGGGGTCACACACAAATGCTCAAGAATTCGCAAATGGTATGTATGATGTTTTAATTAACCACACATATGGCACACTTGAGCATCTTCTATATATAGATATAGACTATGGGGGTCGATCCATCTACACTTTACTTTCTCATTTTTATGTTTTGTTTATGGAGAAGTACTCTTGGTCAATGCACTCTTTTCAACCTTACTCTCTATCTCTCCTTTTTACATATTTAAGAGGTGTATCTCTATTCTAACATTGAAGATACATCTTGTCTGGACTTGGGTGTGTGGATTTTAGGAGATGGGATACACTTGGACTCCTATGTAGTGTGTGTATAAGCAATTCCTCTTTGGAGCAAAGAGAAGATTTCTTTTAAAGCATTTTCGGAGATACACTTGAAGGAGTGAAACTTCAAGAACACAAGGATGGTTTTTGGAAACCACTTAGGTCACATCTACATCAAAAGGCAGTTTGAAGGGATATGAGCTTCGTATATTTTAAATCCACTTTAAACAATATCAGGATCTCTTGTTGGCTTGGAGGATAGTGTAATGTATTGGAATGTTCATTGTTGTAATGCCAATAGCTCAGTCCTCCAAGCCAACAAGGATGTGGTTTTCGAAAACCACTTTTTTATTTTCATCGCATTTATGGTTTTATCCTCCTGACTTTCGCGTGGCCAATAATGGTATATATAAAATAAGTAATAATAACTTTTTATTTTGTCAGCAGTGGTAATTTTTAAGTGACTTTTATTATGTTTATCATAATAATGCTTAATAATGAGAAGAGATAATGTTTTTAAATTGTCACTATTTCTGAGTATTGATACATCTATTTAAAAATAAAAGTCTAATCAGAATAATTTGTGAGACGTTTTTCATTATCACACTAAGTGTGTTATTAATTGTCAATAATAAGAATTTAATATAATTTTATCATTATTAAACTTATAAAAATAAATTGCCACTTATATAATTAGTGACAACGTTTGTATTGCCACTCACTATTTTGTGACCAATTTCTATTTTTTCTAGAGTGTGTCCATGATTTATTATATAACTTATTTAGTCAAATTGTAATACATAGAGAAACTATTACTTAATTTACTTTGAGATCCATCATAAAAAGAATTTGTTATTTAGTTAATTACTAAATTTAATTATTTTAAAGTTAATAAGTAATTGCCATATTAACTATTAATAATGTGGGTCTAGTTCAACTAAATAGATGTTTACGTTTGATAATTTCTAAATAATAATAAATAAAATAAAAATAAAATGGAAATAAAAGTAATCTATTATTTTTAGAAATAGTCTATGCATCCATTGGATTGCCATATTAACTATTAATAAATGTGGGCCTAGTTCAACTAAATAGATGTTTATGTTTGATAATTTTTAAATAGTAATAAATAAAATAATAAATAAAATGGAAACAGAAGTAATCTATTATTTTTAGAAATTTTCTATTCATCCATTGGATTGCCAACCTATGTTGCATAAGAGCTCGTTTGTTTTCATTTTCTACACACACCCATTTTCATTTTCTCCTCAAAATGAAAATAAAAAACTATCACTATTTACATCATTTTTTCAAACATTTTCATTTTCAAAACATTCTTTATTATTTCTCTCTCCATTTTCATCCATTTTTCAACTCTTATCATTATTTTAATCATTTTTGATCTTCCCAACACTTCTCATACACCATTCATCACAAAAATATTATAAATTAAAATTATAATATTATTTTTTCAAACAATCACACATCACATCATCAATTCAAATTCAAAACCTACACAACTTTTAATATAAAAACACCCAACATCCAAATACATCTTATTTTCACACCTATATAAACCTATAATTTTCTACAACACATCCAAATAAAACTTCATTTTCAAATTCAACTATTCTAACTAACTTTTCTCTCTCCATTTTCACTTGAAAATAAAAATGCCCTCTGAAAATGAAACTAAACGGCCCCCTTGGGTTCTACATTCCAAAGTTTCTAACAGCTATGGGCCTATCAATGGGTAGGGTTTTACTATATCCATACCCATGGTAATAGTATAATACACATACCCATACCCAATAAATAAACATGAAAACCACATCCTACCCAACGCATTAAGAAAAATGGAATGGATAAGTGTAGAGTTTATACCCATAAAATACCTAAATACACAATACGCAAAAACTACCCAATGTCAAATACCTATGTTCCAACTCCCTCCTTCCCAACTTTAATCTTTTTTACTCATAAAACTTTATTTAGTTACCATTTTCGTCAAACTTAAACCCAAAAATATATTAAATATAACTGAATGGGTGTTAATATGTTTATATGCAAAACTTACCCACATCCTGTATACCTCAAAATTACTCATTATTCAAATACTCAAATTTAACTAGTTAACCCAAATTACTTACATCAAAATTAAATTTATACTAATAATCATGGCATACTTGAAGTGTATACTTAAAATTTTAATATATATATATATAATAAAAAAATTAAAATTATTTTGAATGTTTTTATTTTTAGTAGCTTCGGATAGTGGAGAAAGAAAGAATATTTAAAGGGTGTTTGCATAACTACAAAAAGAATTAAGAGTATAAATATTATTAAATTCTTCTTATTTTGGTTGGGTTGGTAGGGGGGAGGGGGACGAGAGTGTTGCAGTGCTTGATGCAAGTCATTTTGAAGCATTACGGATTGAGAAGGCTTTGCATATAATAAAGCTGAAATTACATCTATTATCCATGTGTCTACATTATTTTGTTTATATTTTGAAAAATAAACTATTATTTTTGAAAATATAAAAAATTATGGTGCATTGTTTGAAAATTTTTATTTTTCAAAAATATTTTTTAAAATTATATTTTATCAAACATGTTCTCTTCAAAAATAAAAATAAAAATAAAAAAATAAGTGAACTTACTCGCGAATGATTTGAAGACATCCTTGCCTTTTCCTTTTTATTTATATTTAAAAATATTTACTAAATGTAATAGCATAAATTTTTCTATGATTTACATATATTTGATTAAATATATTACATGAAATAATAATATTTAAAAAAAAATGAAAAGAATAAAGTTAAAGAAAGAAAAAAATAACATCTTGGAGGAAAAATAGAGAGAAAAAACATAATACGGGGAAGAGAGAGAAAAGTGATACATACTATTATGGTTCTTATTTGTTTAGTATACCAAAAATTAAATATATAAATTAACTAAATTAAATTAAACGACTAAAATTAAATGTGTACTTTCTTTTAATTTACAAAAAATCGAGTTAACTTTTTCAAATTATGCCCAAAAAAATCAGCCAATATTAATAAATTACTCTAACATTCAAATATTAAGTAGTTTTAGCATTTTGACTAATAACAAAAAATTTTGAAAAGTACGAAAAAATTAGTTAGGTCAAAATACAATCCAAAAATTAGATCTAATAAGCTAGAACCAAGTCCAACCATAGACCCAATGAATCTTGGATTTGATAGGATATGATCTAGTACAGGGTCCATTATTTGGGTATTTTAAGGTACGAATTTAATTGGGCCTATGAATTGAGTAAGGTAGGATAAATATAGGATCCAATTATTTGGGTATATTAGGATATAAGTTTGGATAGGATATTGACATTATCCTACCCATTGACATGCCTAAACTGCTAAGATTTATATGTACAACAAACCACATTCTTGCCGTAATTCTTCGCTCTCCCTCCTCTCCATACAATAGAGCATATTGGAGGAAAAAAGAAACTCTAGCCCATGTTTTGTAGTATTTTACCATGTGGCTATTGAAGATGTTGAACTTCATGGGCAATGGTGCTTCATTTCTCAGGTATTTGCATATAGCTACGTCTAGTGAAGAATCAATGAACTTTTCTATTTCTGCTTCTTCCCTTTTTTTTTTTTTTTTTTTTTTTTTTAAAGCTCTTACTTAGACTAGTATTTTAAAAATCAGACCATACTAGTTGCTCAAATGATGGCCGGAAGCCAACTCAATCATCCTAAATTGGTGATTGGAGGCCAATCTAGTTTGGGTAAAGCTTAAAAATCATATAGTAAATCTGGTGCTAATTAGTCAAAATTAATCAAAAATTGGTTTAATCGATGGTAGTTTGACCAATGTACTTAATTATTTATTTATTTAAATATTTTTAAAAAATTTAGAAATTAAAAATTAAAATATCCAAAAATATTAAAATAAAATAGGTATTGAATGTTGGAGAAGATAACTAAAAATTTTGCACACGTAGTTTTTTGAAGCATGAATTTATTTCCTTAAAATTTAATAAAGTACTAGTTATATATGGATACTTGTGTTGAATTTATTATTTTATTTTGTTTAATTTTTTTTACATAATGATGGATATTTAGTATGAAAAAACTTATTTAACTTGGATTTGAAACGTGATAGGGATGACACTTCGATTAATGTTAAATAATACATATTTTTAATTAAAATTTTATTTATAATTAATTAATTGTGAAGCGGTATTTTTTTTTTAAAAGAACTACTTAAAATAATTAAGAATAGAAATTTTGTTTAAATGATTTTTTCTATAAACTGTCACGTCAATAAAATCATTAGTCGAACCGATGGAACTAATAACCGAAATAAAGAATATTTGATATTTCTCCTATACAATCTCAAATAGAGATAGTGGGGGGAGATGCGCGTCTCTGGGCAGTGATGATTTGCCTTCTTTGGATTGTAATAGATCATATTGATACATGGCATATGGAATTGTGGAACGAAAATGGAGGTTCTTCTCTTGGACATTTAATGACACGTAGCTTCAAACAAGGCTCCTTATACTATAAGTCACATTATAACGGGTTTTCTAGGGTTCCGTACCCATGGTTTTGACTTATCATCATGCATTTATTTTTTGATCATTCATATTAGTTTGATTTAATCATCACCTTCGAACCATTATAAAGTGAAAACCATGGTTTTTTCATGGTTCTTCCATGGAACCATCTTCTTTAAAAATTAAATTATGAAAAATAAAATAAAAATTATTATACTAAATGACCAAATTAACCTTATTACCATAAAAAATTAAAAATCCTTTTTTCCTTATATTAAACCCAAATTCAATCAGAAGAATTAATTTTTTCTTAGAAAAAATTAATTTTTTTGTCCTATAAATTTACTTGATTTTCAATTTTGTCCTATAATTTATGTAATTAAAAAGTTAGTCCTGTAAGTATAAAAAAATTGACACATTCAATCCGATTGTTGCCAATATGAAAAATAAAATAAAAATTATTATACTAAATGACCAAATTAACCTTATTACCATAAAAAATTAAAAATCCTTTTTTTTTCTTATATTAAACCCTAATTCAATTAGAAGAATTAATTTTTTCTTAGAAAAAATTAATTTTTTTGTCCTATAAATTTACTTGATTTTCAATTTTGTCCTATAATTTATGTAATTAAAAATTTAGTCTTGTAAGTATAAAAAAATTGACACATTTAATCCGATTGTTGCCAAAATTGCAAAAATTGGCCGAAATTGTTGATGTGGCATGCAAAAAGATTTTAAATTTGGGAATTTGCTTATGTGTCACCTAAATAGGTTTTCTATTTCCATGTTGGCCAAAAAAATTAATTAAAAATTAAAATAATTTAAATAAATAAATATATATATATATATAAATAAATAAACTAAAAATATATTTAAAAAAAGAAAAGAAAGAAAGAAAGAAATTTCCTCCCCACCACGCATCCCTCACCCCATGGTCGATTGGTCATGGCAGCCGCCTGGCCAGATCTGGCCAAGCAGCCTCTGGTCATGCCGGCCGAGATTCCAAGCAGTCACCTGGAAGCTTGTGGCGGCCGCCATGGCTGCCAAAGCTTCCATGCGCCGCTTGGAAGATGGCTGAGCAAGCTTCCAGGCACTGCCTGGAAGCTTGCCAGGCCGCCAACAGCAGCCCGGCCATGGCTGCCATGGCCGGATGGGTACTGGGGGGTAGGGCGGCGGTGGTAAGGGGATGGGGCAGGTGGTCTGGAGGTTGGGGCGGGCGAGGGGGGGGGGGGGGCAAGAGGGGTATTGAAATGTATGTATATGTATATATATATATGTTTGTACATATGTATATATAATATATATTTATATAAATATGTGTATATATGTATGTGCATAATAAATATTATGCATTTATAAAAATATTTATTTGTATAAATATATGTGTGTATTATAGGACAAAAAAATTAATTTTTCCTAAGAAAAGATTAATTCTCTAATTGAATTAGGATTTAATATAAAGAAAAGAGGATTTTTAATTTCTTTATGGTAGCAAGGTTAATTTGGTCATTTAGTATAATAATCTTTATTTTATTTTTCATAATTTAATTTTTAAAGAAGATGGTTTTATGGAAGAACCATGAAAGAACCATGGTTCTTCACTTTATGATGGTTCGAAGGTGATAATTAAATAAAACTGATATGAACGGTTAAAAAATAAGTACGTGATAATAAGTCAGAACCATGGGAACAGGACCCTAAAAAATAGGGCTCCTTATACTATAAGTCACACTATACAAATAGAGCTTCAGTATAACAAGATCAAGTATAGAAGCAAAGCACAAGATATGTGTGTTAGCATTTTTGGCTGTTGAAATTCAAGAACTAGAAAACGCGCAAAAAGAATGCATATTGCGAGAATCAACATAAGAGCTTCGTAGAGGTCAACCAGTCGGCGATAGCTGAGTTCATCTCAATGCTCATTTTTTATGTTAGCTGGTGAAGAATCTGACATGGCTCTTGGTAATTAATCTAAGATGATCACTCTCACAAGATAATCATAATATGTTAGAGACAGTTGAGAATTAAATTGTCTGCTATTTTCCTTGATAATTAAGCTTACGAATGGGGGAACGAGTACTCCTGCCGTCCTTATTTTCTTCCTCTTTGTGGCTGTTTCACTTGGCGCCAACATCTCCTGCGGCCATGTGAACCCAACTGTCACCTTCAGTACCTTTATAGGTGGTCATGTGTCATTGTTTAGGAATTCACAAACACCCAAAGGATGCTATTGATCAGGAAGTTGCCAAGCTTCTCGAGGCTTGTTCAATAAATTGCTCATGCAAGACTCCAATACTAATCTGCTTTGCTAGAGCCATGCTGCTTTAGCACTTTAAGGAGTTGTTGAGGCCTACGTACCTGTTAGGATTTGACTCGGTTATTGAGAGATCAAGTTTGACTAGAATTAGGACTCCTTCTTGTATTGGGTTTCCTAGTTCTAGGTAAAGTAGTTAAGTAATTTTCTATTATAAATAGAGGTGTTTATTTGATTACTTTATAGAGAGGACATTCGTGGAACTCATGATATGATACTCATGGGGTAGTTATTGTGAGTATGAGTGAGGCAATACAAAAGGGTGGAGTGAGTATCTCTTTGGTAGTTATGATAGTAGTTGTACAGGGGGTTTTTGGCTTGAGTTTGGGCATGTCAAATTCAAGTGTTGGCTTGTACTGGTGAATTCTATCATAATTGAAGAAAGAAAACTCTCGTGGAGGTAGGCGGAATTTGCCGAACCACATAAATCTATGTCTGTTTTATTTTTCTATTTGTCGGGTATTAATTTTGTCATTAAATTTGTGAGTGTAATTTGTCAATTCCTGATAAATTAAATCTCATACCTAAATTATTTTCGTTGTGCTCCAATAGTATCTTATTGGCCTCTTTGAGGACACTAACTTGTGTGCCACCCATGCCAACTGCATGTGTGATGATAATGCCAAAAGCAACAAAGTAGTCTAACTCAGCAAGTTTAAGCATTTTCACATCTTAAAATACACATATTATGTCATTATGCAGCGTAATACCTAGCATGTCATCATAGATTCAACTAATTGGTATCAACTAAATGGGATGAGCAACTTCGATTGCGTGACATATGAGTGCATTGCTTTCACGAAACAAAGTGCAGACTTGCTGGGCGTTTAGGTCATCATTTGGCATGTAAGGGATATGAGAGTGTGTTTCTCGGTATTATGGATCGGATGACGATAATGATGTACAACCACAAAAGTAAAGCTCTTGGTCAAAGCATTTCGTGATTTGCGTAGGTTGGTAAACCTCAAGAGACTTTTATAGGTAATGCAGAGAATATAAAAGGCAAAATAACAAAATTCGTCCTGTAATTTTATCTCATTTGGTTTTTTATCCTATAACTTGCATAATATTAATTTTAGTCCTATAAGTATTAAAAAATTATCATTTTTCATTCTTTTTTGGCCGGAGCCGACGAAACTCGCCGGAAAAGGTGACGTGGCACACCAGGCGTGTGACATTTCTTGTTTCTGCCTCGTTGGCAGCTGACATGGCTTGATAAATTAAAAATAAAAAAATAAAAAATACCAACTAGATATACAATAATATATATATGATATATATATTTATATATACACATATATATCTAAATATATGTATTTATATATACATACACATACATATGTATATATTCCCCCACACCCCCCCACCCACCCACCCACCCAGTGGGTAGGTGGCTGGCCGGCTGAGCTGCTGGCCAGGCGAGGTTCAGCTTGCCAACCACCATGGCCAACCTGTGGCCATGGTGGCCCCCTGCACGGGTCGGCCATGGCTGATCCGTCATGGTTGGTGGGTGGGTGGGTGGGGGGAGTGGGGTGGGGTTAGGAATTTTAATTTATATTTAAATTTAATTAAATTATTTTAAATATGTGAGTTAAAATAATATTGTTAATGGTAAATTAGGGGAATGTTTGTTATATTTTTTGTGTGATTTTATTATGTGTTTTGGGAGAAAAAATTATTGGAGAATGTGAAAATTGTGTTGGGGAATGTGATTAATTTTTGGTTACGTTTTGGAAAATAGTTAAAAATTGAATTTGGAGAATTTTGGTATGTTTGTTTATGTTTTGGGGGAAATATTTTTTTTATTGTAACAGTTAAATCAATGTTTTTTTGTTAAATTTTTGGGGTGAAAATGAAATTGAATGATTTTTTTATTGTTATAATAATAATAATATATATGATGTATATATAATATATGTATGTATATATTAAAAATGGGAAAGTTTTGGGGATAATGAAGGATATTCAAGGAAAAAAAAGTGTTTTAGAGGAAAAATGATGATATGTAATATATAAATATATATATATAAATAGATGTGTATATATATGTGTGTGTATATATAAATTATATAATATATTTGAAATTTAAAAAAAAAAAAAGGAAAAGACATATATGCTGCCAACTAAGCAAGAAAAAGACAAAATGCCTACATGTCAGCTGCCAACGAGGCAGAAACAAGAAATGTCACACACCCGGCGTGCCACGTCACCTTTTCCGGCGAGTTTCGCTGGCTCCGGCGAAAAAAGGACAAAAAATGATAATTTTTTAATATTTATAGGACTAAAATTGATATTATGCAAGTTATAGGACGAAAAACCATATTGGGTAAAATTATAGGACGAATTTTGTCATTTTGCCGAATATAAAGAGATGATCTCATCGCCTGTTTCCCCCTTCACGCTGAACAGTTAGTTTTTAATGGTTAATTTAACAAGGTAAGGATCAAGTCGACTCTAGAAATATTTGGGCTCAATGTGAGATCCAATAAATTAAGTGGACATAAATTTAATTAGCAACAAAATTAAGGAACAACGATGATCAAATTGTCCCATATAATATGTATAACTTAGTGTGGTAACTAACTTCTAGTCGGGTAATTCTAGCCCACACCAGATGTGGCTACACCCTCCAATCATAATTTGGCATGTGAAAAATCATTTTTTTAAATGAAAAATAACCAGATCTTATTTTCCACCCACACCAAGGTTAACTTACCCTTATGCTTAACCCTAACATCAACACTCGAGTGGAAGGAAAGAGAAAAATTTCAGAACATTACCAAATTGAAGAAACCATTCTCTGTTTGAAGAATGATGAGAGCAAAAGGAAAAATTGGTGCAATGATAGAGAGAGCCAAAAGAAAAATTAACCACTGATGCCATGGCTTCTTGTAATAAGCATTGTCCTCCCTCGTCCAAGTTGCTCGCCGGCCGAGTTTAAGTTCTTGGCATCATGCGTGTGAAAGTAAATTTGCTGGGAGTGTCTATTTTCTTGGAAAATGTAAGTGCCCTTCGTGCAGAAAACTTGCGAATTTGCAGAGAGTATACGTTTTTCTTCATTCTATGTGTGAAAGAAAATCTTCAGGGCCTCAGATTTAAATCCATGAATTTCATTCTTCCACACCCACTCACCAACAAACTACTTATTTCTGTCCTATCTTTCAAACCCCCCAAGAAAGCTCATTAATTTTTCCTCAGTCACCATATCAGCAATCCTCACCAGAGAGCAGAAAGAAGACAGCAAGAGCAGTTAGAAAATTTCGTGGATCAGTGAGTGGTTAATTAGTTAAGTGTATTGCTTCAGAAGGGCTAGTGGCTAGGCAAGTGATTGAATTTCTTCCATTGGATCTCGAATGCTAAAACTTTAGGTGTTGTGGGGCAATTTTAGGAGTTGGCTGCAATTGTGAGTTCTGTATATAGCTGTATATATTTTCATACATTTTTTGATGAATTCTGCTGCATTAATGGACTTGCTGTTGCTGAAATCTGCAAACATTCGGGGTAAGATTGATGCGAGGGAACATGCTGCATATACTTGCATATATTTAGTGTTGAAATCTGTTGCATATGTTGGGTCTTCTGCGACTACGAGTTTGAATAAATATTGCTAAAATATGTGGCATATATTTGGTCATCTGCTGCTGAAAGCTACGCATATTTTTTGAAGGAGGGATGGACCATTTGGAGTTCATTTTTTTGCACACAACTGCAACTTTATTGGAGGGGTCAGGGGCCATTTTAGGTGGTGCAAATGATGAAGAAGTTGCTATGTTAAGGAACTTCGCAAAATCTATTGGGCTCTTGTTTCACGTGGTGGATGCTATTCTTGATGTCAAAAATTTTCTTCAGGAATTGGGGAAGACTGCTGGCAAGAACCTCGTAGCTGATAAAATCACATACTCAAAGCTTCTTGGCATTGAGAAATCAAGAGAATTGCTACAAAATGTACAGGAAAGATGAGGAGCAACTTGTTAGATTTGATCCGAACAAGACTGCTCCACTCATTACTCTAGCTAATTACATTATAAACAGGGATAATGGATCTATTATTTATTTTTAGTGTATTTTTCTTTGTTGTCTTATGGAGGAACATAGCATATTTTATACAACCTTGTTGGCACTCATTGATCATATAATCAAAAATGAGATTATAACTGTACCATAATTCTTGCATGTCAAAATCTAAATTTTACTTATTTTGACAAAAAAGTTCATTTGCATAAAATAATATTAGTTCTTTTTGAAGTTATCATTGAGATACTCTCATATGAGACAAAATAATATATCCCAAACTTCACTTTTAAGAAACACCAAGAGTCATTTTTTACTTATCTAAAAACAAAAATGTTTAAAGGAACTCTACCAAATCTCATTTTTCCTCTTTCAACAAAATTAAAAAGAAGACGACGAAGAATAAAAGAACACCTTCAGCCACAACTATCCATTGCTCTCCATAAATAAGAATGCTAGTATTTGAAAACACAAATAAGCCTCAAACCACATAGCTTTTTTTCTTTTTTTTCCTTTTTTTACCAGATCAACAATTCCATTACTTAAATTTCATGTATGTAGCTTTTCATCAGTATAATTAAAACAGAAATAGGAGTTCCGTTCATTTATCTTCATGCACAAGACTAATAGAATCAATCCCTACCACCAACTACATTGAAAACCACAAAGATGGCAAATTAGGTAGAAAACACAAAGTAAAATGAAAATACTAATTGGACTAACACTCGCATAACCAAATTGTAGGCTAGGAAACAATTGCTAGCGCTAACACCAATCTAAAAGTCATGTGTCATTCATTTTCATAGTAATCTTTTGCAGAAGACTCTAGGGAACCAGGCCTCAAACACAAATAAGCCTCAAACCATAAAGTCTCTCAAGGCATTAGCTTTATGAATCAAGCACTAGCCTTGACTATGTATGACCTTGATGAAGAGGAAAGAAAGAGGAAATTTGAGTGGGATTTGAGAAGGCTGGACTACAATTAAGGCTCCATCGATCCTGCACAAAATAACTGGAAAAAATTAGTAATACAACCAACTATTCCATTTCAAACAAAATAAAGTAGCAAGGAAAAATATTAATTTTAATTATCTATATTAAATTATTAATTTGGTTGTATTCTTGCATCATACTTGTAAATGATTGAGACATGTGCTTGGTGCTAATGAAAATAGGACACTGATTAAGAAACAAAGTAAGATAGGCTCTAAAGACGATAGTACATTTATACTTCTCTATTTTTGTAGCAAATCCTTCTCAAATCTCAGGACGAACTCAGACAATGATATTGTTTTAGTTGAAATCTCGTTCAGTGCATGATTCGTACTTTCGCTTCTAGATATTGATCTAACTCCACCATGAAAATAATCAAAATTGAATGCAGGGCACCATTTATCTCAAATCTTATAAAGATTGTTTAACCAGTAATGATCTTGAGCATTGTACTTATAAATCATTTTCTCCCATGATTCCTCAAACTCTTCCTTTGTCTCACAATGATATAAACATTTGTTAAAAGAGCTATGAAACTCATGACTTGAGTTGAAACTATTCAAATTGGAAGGAGCATTCCTAGATATATATGCTACAACCAAATATGGTGACGAGCAATAGGAAACGTTTCTGGGATGGCATTTGTCATGGCTTGATCTTGGTTAGTAAATATTGACAATGGAGCTTTATTTCCTATTGATTCCAAAAAAGTATTGAAAAGCCAACTAATTGAATGACTCTATGGTCACATCTGATAAAAATGCACACCCAAACATAACATTCTACCATTGATGATTAACACTAACAAAAGGTGCAAAAACCAAGTCATATTTGTTTGTTCTGTAAGTTGTATAAAAAATCACAAAATCTCCAAAAGACATTTGCCATTCGACCTTCTTGATTGAATTAAATGTAAAAGTAAAAGTCTAGCTCTACATTAGCTTTACTCTTGAAATGTCTAACTAAACTTTGAGCATCTTTGGGCTCAATTGATGTAGCCTTCAACATACTTATGAAATTGTAGCAATCGTTTTTTGAGAAACCCACACTTTGAACACCATGACATTCTTCAGTGACATAATTAAAGCAATCATTGGGGTGCAATCCAGCCTTTTCATTAACTCAATCATAACTCCTTTCTCAGGTGGTATAAATCTTGTAGACCTTGAGAGATGCTTACTATTAGAGGGAGCCAAATCATGGGTGTGCTCCTTTATAAATTTTGCAACTTTCCATAAACCATCCTTATCAACATCAAATGTTATCATTCTTTGCATTGGATTTTGCTGGTATTTCTCTTTCTAATTCCTTTTGAACAAGGTCTTTTATCCTTGACTCCTTTTTTTGAACAAAGATAAGATTTTGATCTGACGATATTTGTCCCACTGACATAATATTATTTTCCTTTGCAAACACTGAAACCAACCAAATTAGCATAATCTCGATACAAATTATACGCCTCATCCTCACTCTGCGCAACATGTACAAATAATTTTTTCTCAATTTTTGCAATATAAGCATCCCTGGACATCTCGCTCCTATTAGATTTTTCCATAGAATGGAGGCGAACATTATCTTCATGATCACTTTCTAAACATATTACTTCCTCACTTGTTTCAATTCTAGCACCAGAATTAAGCATGGTTGCCAACAAAACATATTGATAAATGATAATAGAATGATAGTAAAGAAAAAAAGAAATAAATTAAGTGCTGCAAAATTTTCAAAGATAACTTTGTTAATGTTTCCACCTCAATTCCACTAAACAAGAAAATAATACAAATGAAGAAATATATAGTTATAAAATGAAATATTCACCAAATTGCTCCAGCAACTCATAATATAAGTTAGATGGCCCAAAAATTTAACTCCTTTAACAAAACAATTAATTTTATGTAATCTTTAGTAAATATATATGTCCTATGTATAATGTATGTATCAAATCATTCTAAAAATTAACTCTCTCATCAGTTCTTACTCAACCTAATATGCACACATTTTCTAAACAAACATAACTTAAGAAATGTGGAGATTATCAATAAATTATGCAACTCAAGTAAGAAAAATTATTTATACTTCATTCAGAAATTTAATCAAACATTTGGCAACAAAAACAAACATAATTTACAAATATTGATAAATACAATTCAAACTTTGCTAAAACTCTAATTTTCAAGTAAAATGGAGTAAGAATTTTTTTAAATAGGCTTTCTTTAAGAAAATCTTTTGGCATCAAGAAGTCTACCACAAGATAAAGAATGTTACAACTTATAAGCACACCCAATAGAGACAAGGAATCAACAATCTATCTACATCAAAGACTGTTAATTGCTACTGCTAGTCCAACTACATTCGTCTAAGCTTCCACACTATAAATAAAGTATTGAAATAATTTTATGTAACATTAATTCATACCTTAATCAATATCTTCAGACTGAGTTGAGATATGTTCACGGATTGAAGTTGATGTTTTCTATTTGGTAAAAAGATACATGAGAGTGTGATAAAAATTGAAATTACATGTTGAAGATGATAAAAATCAGGTTGGGTGAATTGAGAGAAGAACTCCATTGGAAGTTTCAGAGTTGCTGTTTCTTCAATTTGGTAATGTTCTGAAATTTTTCTCTCTTTCCTTCCACATGAGCATTGATGTTGGGGTTAAGCGTAAGGGTAATTTAACTTTAGTTTTGGTGGAAAATAAGATCTAGTTATTTTTTATTTAAAAAAATGATTTTCCACATGTCAAATTATGATGGAAGGGTATGGCCACACCTGGTGTGGGCTAGAAATACCCTTCCTAGTCATATAAAGATTTGATACATGACCAAATTTGGCTAGTAACGTCATGCATAAAAAATTAATGTCCAAAAGAAAAAAATATTTCAAGACATGAAAAGAAAACTAGAAACCTCGATAAGCATACAGTATATAGCAAAAACTACTAAGGAGATCATAATATGTAGTATGAACTACTAAGTATATAGTTTAATTAATTTTACTTATAATTTGCCATAAGGAGGAACAAACAAATTAGCTTGTGATATTAAAGTATAAATCAATCGCCATTATGGTGGATAGATTTTTGTTTAATTGATATTTTGGGGAGAGTCTCATCTAATAAATGATAATAGAGGACTTCAGTTTGATTAACAGTTTGACGAATTGTGGTGAACAATTTGAGCAGAGCATTGATGTTGTGCAAGAGAAGATGAAGAATTAATTCTCTTTTTATTCATTCACGAATTGTAAAAATAAGACAGATCTTTCTTTGTATAGTTGTTAGCTAACTAATAAAGAATAAAAGACTCCTATGACAAAGATAAAAGACTAGAATGACCTTCTAACAAACTAACAACTATTAACAAACTAACAAATTTGTAACTAACAAAATAACCATAACTTATACACCCCCCCCCCCCTCAAGTTGGAACTTGGTGAATATCGACCAAGTCAAACTTGGATAGTTAAGATGAGAATAAAGGAGCTGACAGTAGTTTACTGAAGATGTCTACTAGTTGCAACTTGGTAGACCATGGTAATTGTCTCGAACTACGTCGTAGTTAATCTCAAAATGCCTTGTATATTTTTGAAAGTTTGAGTTTGCAATAATATGAAGGACTACTTAATTGTCACACCAAACAAAGAGGGGAAGAGCAATGAAAAGTTGAGTCTTCGAGATATAAGAAATCCACTTCAACTCATAGACTATCGAGGCTATGCTTTTATACTTAGCTTTAGTAGAGCTTCTAGAGACTGTGGTCTACTTATTTGTTTTCCAAGACACCAATGCTGATCCCAAAAAAATGCAATAACCTATTCAAGAACTTCTAGTTTCTAAACATAAAACCCAATCAGTGTGGCAGTAAGCCTGTAACTTCAAGGAATTTTGTGAATTTTAGAACAGCCCTTTGGAAGACAACATTTAAGGTATCTTTATACATGTAATGTTGTGGTCTAGTGGCCTTGATAGGGAGAATTAACATACTGACTTAGCTGTTGGATACCACAAGTGATGTCTAGCTTGGCAAAATTCAAGTATCACAGCCTGCAATTAGTCTTCTATATCTATTTGGATCAAATTAATAACACTGGTCCATCTGAGCCCGTGAACTTAAGACCTCTTGGCAAAGGAATAGATGGTGGTTTAGCCCTAGGCAAGTTGATGTCTTTGATAATATCCAGAATGCACTTTCTCTTATTAAGATAGGTACCAATTTTTGATCTTGTAATTTCTATCCTCGATAAGTACTTCACATATCCTAAATCCTTGAGTATGGACTTAGCATGTAGGGGATTTTTTACAGCAACAATTATTGCTCATTGGTGCCTGTGATCAATACATCATTTACATATACTATCAATGCCATAATGACTCAATTGTAACTTTAGTGGACAAACATTAATTGTCATTAGAGATTGTTTAAAACCATAAAGTTGAAGCTGACTGGCAATTTCCTAGTTTCATTGTCTGCAGGCTTGCTTAAGACCATATAATAATCTTAATAATTTTTGAAGTTAACCATTTTTAGCATGGCTATATCTTTTATGAGGCTTTATATGCACTTCTTTTTGTATGTAACCATGTAAAAAGGTATTGTTAATGTCCAATTGCTCAATAGACTACTGATTAGTTGTAGCAATAGTCAAGAAAAGTCTCATAGCTACCAACTTTGCAACAAGTGAGAAACTACCAAAATAATCTATCCCTTCAATTTAATTGTACTCTTTAGCAAAAAGCCTGGCCTTGTACTCTTCTACAGTACCATCAAGTTTGAGTTTTACCTTAAAACCCACTTTGATCCAATGGCCTTCTTTCCTATATAGGTAAAGAGGTTAGCTCCCAAGTATTATTAGACTTATGAACTTACAATTCCTTTTGCATAGCTACAACCCCATTTGGATTCAAGCTAGCTTGCTTAAAGGAACTTGGTCTCTGGATATTTGATACATTAGCCAAAAAGCTCATCTATATGTCATTATATGTTGCAGATATGTGGTATAGGAATGCACATAATGAAGAGGATCCTTTTGCAAATTCTGCAATTGTTGGATATGTAGTTAGCATGGCAAGGGTATGTACATTATAAACAAAATCATTCAACTATTGTGGTTTTGTCCTTGTTCTCATGCTATGTTTGAGAGAGAAAGGTGAGGTATCAAAAGTTGTTGTAGGTTCATTTGACAAATCTAAGTTTTTAGAGAAAAAAGGTTTAGGTTCCAGTATTTCTTTATCTACTGGTATGATCTAAACATGAGAATGTAGTTCATGATCATTATTATCATGAAAAACATTATTATTTAAAATAGAAATATTTGGTAATGGAGAATCAAAAAATTTTGAATATTTGAGAATACAATGAAAAGGAAAGGTGTTCATAAAAGATGACATCTCTAGGTACAGAAATTTTCCTAGAGGTAATCTCATTCTTAAAACCTTTTTGACCTTATTATATCCTAGAACGACACATTTGAAAACCCTTTGATCAAATTTATCTTTGTGAGGTCCGGTGTTTGTGATATAACACAGACATCCAAAAATCTTTAAATTAGAGCAATTTGGTGGTTTTCAATAAAACATTTGATAAGGTGTTTCCCATTTCAAAATGGGAGCAGATAGTCTATGAATGATATACATTGCCATCAATATAGACTCACCCCAAAATTTTTATGGTAAACTAGACTAAAACTTTAAAGACCTTGCTACCTGTGAAAGATATTTATACTTCCTCTACACAACCCCATTCTATTGGGGCATGGAAGCAAGGTTTCGTTAAAGTAAAATCCCATTTTCGGGCAATAAATCTTGACATTTTTTATTTACAAATTCAGTTCTATTATTAGGTACGAAACTGATTTTTGATCATTGGTCATCAATAATGGTTAAAACATAATGTGCATCTGAATTAGAAATAGGCTTATAAAGATGCCATAAATCCCTATGAATTAGATTAAAAATGTTTGCAGCATATATATTACTTTTAGGGAAAGATAATCGGTGTTGCTTTGACAAATGACATATATCATAATGCTCAAGAGGTTGATTAGGTGTTGAATCACATACATCAATGTGTTTCATGACTGTTGGTGAAACAATACCAAGTCTTTTATACCAAAGAGACATCGAATGTACCGATATATTAGCTATGTGATAAGTGTTACTACATGTAGCTGATAAAGAAAAAACAACATTGAAAGAAAATTTGGTTACTAGCGAAGATTTAGCAAAAGTCAAGGTTAATTTCTGGTTGAAAGCTTGACTTGTCTAGAATGTAGAGACTTCTGACCATTTTGCCCATAGCCAATATCTCTTTAGTTTTATGGCCTCCAAGATATAATAGTCAAGGTGAAAAATGAATCTTGTACAAGCTGTTTTGGCTACTGACAGAAAGAAAGTTGAATTGAAAGCTAGGGATATATAAGACATCTATTAAGGTCAACTCTTTAGTTTAATGAACATTACATATTTTATGAACTAGTTTAACTAATCTACAAGATAGATATACAAAAGTAATGGAGTTTGCACTGATTAGGCCATCTATAAGCTTTAAATTAATGCACATATGGTTTAACGCACCAATATAATCCGAGCATCATGATGAAGTAAAGCGCATTAGAAACATGATTGAATACATTTTCCTACAAAATGTACAAAGTGTGCAAAGTTGACATGAGAGGTATCCACAGGTCATTTTCCCTTTATGAATTTTGCACCTTTTTGCTAATTAATCATGCTTGCCAAAGTGACAGACCATTTTATTCCCTTGTTTGTACTTTTATCAGCTTCATCCTCTATAAGCATCCCAGTCATATTTGCTACACTCTTGCTAAGTGTTTTCCCTTTCCTTTGTTGTAAGTCTTTATACCAATCTAAACATCTATGAATCTTGAAACAATTTTCTTTGGATTTTCTATCCAGTCCACAAAAATCACAGTGTAAATTAGTCTTCCTTATATATTCTTTCCTAACTTTTTTCTTCTTATTAGCCTTTGTCCTGTCCTCCTTTCTTTTTGAAAGCCTGCAATCTAGCCAATATTGTATAGTTTTCATTTGTATCAGAAAAGCTACATGAACCACCATTTGTTTCCCCTTAAGCACCATTGAATTGGCTTTATTAATTGTTGATAGTGGATCTATGAGGAAAATTTGATTCCTGATATTATCATTTGTATCATGCAACCAATTAAAAATTGTATGAGCCTATTAGAATTTGTCATCTCAATGACAGATTTCAATGCACCATAGATGCATTGAGGTATAAGCATCAAACACATTAGTTCATCCCATATTTTTTCAGTTTGGCAAAATACTTAGCAACAAGTAAAGTTTCTTGTAAGTGGAACTAATATCCCTTTTTATCTGATAAAGCATTAGGCCATTACATTCCCCAAATCTCTCTTCAAACTCCAACCATAATTGCCTATCTGAAGTTGTATATAGAAAGGTATCTGCCAATTTCTTTAGTTATTGAATTAAGAATCCAAGATGTGACCCTATAGTCCACTATGTGCTACTATCAAATTCAGCATAGCTTTCATCTAGAACCTCAATTCCCATCGACAAACCCTAAGGGAAAATTAATTTTTCTGTCTTATACGTTTACTCAATTTTCAATTTTGTCCTATATTTTACAAAATTAAAAAGTTAGACTTATAAGTATACAAATATTGGCACATTTAGTTTGATTGTTGCTAGAATTAAAAAAATTAGCCCAAAAATCTTATGTGGTATGCCGAATTTTGATGAATTTGGGGATTTTTGCTTAGGTGGCAAATTTCCAACTGACATGGCCTTCTTTTATCTTGTTGGAAGAAATCTTTTTCTTATTTGGATATATATATTTATATAAATAAATATTTTTTAAATATAAAATATATATTATGCACACATACACACATATATTATATACATACATCCCAACATTCCCCACCCCTACCGTTGAACCACCCTACCCCCAGCCCCCACCATCGGACCCCCCTTCCCAAGCACCTACCTACCACAGCCATTTGGTGGTCATGGTGGCCATGGCGGTTGCCTAGCCAAATTTGGCATGGCTGTTTGGCAAGCTTCTAGGCTGCAGCCACTACAAGCTTCTAGGCAACTGCCATGGTCAGTCAGGTCGGCCATAGAAGGGGGGAGGGGGTTGTGTGGAAGAAATTTCCTTTTTTTTCCTTTTTTTATACTTTTAATCTTTTTATTTTTTTATTTGTATATATAAATTCAATTAAATTATTTTAATTCTTACTTTTTTTTCCCTAACATGACAAAAAAAACCCTATTTAGGTGCCACCTAAGTAAAAATTTCCAATTTCAAAAGATCTCGACATGCCACATCAAATTTTCCTGTCAAAATTTTCAATTCTTATGACAATCAGACTAAATGAGCCAATTTTTTGATATTTATAGAAATAACTTTTAAATCGTGTAAAATATAGGATGAAATTGAAAATAAGGTAAATTTATAGGACGAAAAAATTATTTTATTTTTCCCCAAACCCTAATTTGACCTTAGTTCAAAGAGCTACTATCTTCATTGAATGACTCCAAGACATATAGTTATTCTCATTCCACAAATTAGAGATAAGGACCATCTTGTATGATCTAAGCTCTATAGAAATAGTGGATCTCCATTGTTGAGAATCTTAGCTCTAGCTCCAACTAGTGCTTCAATATCAGCTTCTCACTTACTTTGATTCCTCGATGTTCCCTTCATGCAGGAAAGAAAGAATCTAATCTAGTATTCTAATAAAAAAATTACAAGTAGATCAATCTATTTAGATCAATGGCACCTTGAACAGTTTGAGCAGAGCATAGATACGAAGAAGAAGAAGAAGAATGAATTCTCTTTTTATTCATTCAAGAGTAAGAAAAATGAATAGAGAGTTGTATTTATATAGTTGTGTAGCTTACTAATAAAGAGAAAAGATTAAAAGATGCCTATCACAAAGATAAAGACTGAAAGAACCTAACATTAACAAACTAATAGCCATTCACATACTAACTAATCTGAAAGTAATAACTAAAACATAATTTATATTGTGGTGACAAATCCTTTTATAGGTTTGTAATTACTAACTCATCCTTTAAATAATAATACGACTAAAATCATACACTTCGCAAGTAAAAATTCCTATTTTAAAATTATGGTGACAAACGCTTTAATATGTCTATAATAACAAACTCCACCATAGTATGAGTCAACTTAAATTCTACGCTCCAAATTTAGGAACTCCACTTATTCCTTCATTCATAAAAAGATAATGAAAAAAATTAAACTATAGAATGTAACTAGTACGGGTGGCGCAAGCAACAAAGACATGTCGCATTCCTTTTGCATCCGGCGGCGGCTTACGCGTTACCTTCTCTCTCCTTTTTTGGCCTCATAAGCACGCACGTGTCGCCCCATGCCTTCCCCCCCACCATGCTCCCTTACGCTTGTCCTATTTGTATGTATTTTCTTTCAAGCAGCTAATCTATCGATGTCAATCGCTATCTTTATTTCCTTTGAAGCAACAGAGAGTGGTTTGCGGTCAGAAAACTGAGTCTTTTAAGAGGAGAAAGAAAAGAGAAATATGTCTTCAGAGTAGAAAAAATTTGAGCTTGACGCCAGGGCAAGACAGGGGGAGGCGGTGGTGCCCGGTGGCACAGGTGGAAAAAGCCTCAAGGCGCAGGAGCATCTTGCTGAAGGTACAAGCACTTGGTTGAAGAATAGAGTTGCTTCATTTCTTTGTGCATGTAATATAGGCTCAACTTTTAACCACAAATTTGATATATTTAATTCTAAGAGAATTTTCTTTCTATTCTTGAAAAAATGTATTAAGGTTGAGCCGAGGAGGGCAGACTAGGAAGGAGAAATTAGGGATTGAAGGGTACCAAGAGATGGGACACAAAGACCGGCTGAGCTCTGGCGGAGAGCGGGTTGAGGAAGAAAGAGTCAAGATTGACGAGTCCAAGTAAAGGACTAACTAAGAGCAGCTAAATGAATACACATGAATCTTATCCCATGTTCTCCCTCCTATGTGTTGTAGTACTAGGTTTTAGGTCTTAGGTCTTAGTTCTTAAGCTTTCCTTCATTCATAAAGGAGTCGTCAGACCTGCTTACACGAGTCTTAGTTTAGTTTAGGGTTGTCTGTGTGTGATAGTACTTTGCGTTGTCTTCTGCTTGCCACATATCGTCTGTTGTATTGTTACACTGCATGAATACTATAGTGTATCAGAGATGTTAGCAGTTTATGTCACCAGTTGGAATTTCTTTTGTGAACCGCATGGTTTATGCTTGGTTATTACCAACTTTAGGGTTCGCGGAATCCAAATTAAAAATTAAGAGATACATTAGAAGCAGCCAGTAGGCAGGTATGTAGGAGTTCTCTAGGAAAGAATTCGGCTTAAAAAAGGACCTCAAATTTATCAACATGCATGCATAAAATAAAGCAGAGGTGTTCAAGCTGAACCCACAAGGATGAAAATTCTATATATATTCTTCCTCTTAGATTGAATGATTATCATCAAGCTAGAATTGAAAAGAAAAGAAATGGGAAAATTACAAAATTAGTCCATCAACTATTGCATGCCATGGAAAAAGGACTTTATTAATTTTAATTTTAAAACAAGCCCACTATATTATGAAATTCAGCACATTAAGTCCTTTTTGTCTCAATTTAAGTCCTTTTGGCTTGAGAATTGAGCCAATTACGCCGGAAACCCTTCTCACGTGATAGAAAATTTTGGCAAAAATCAACACATGTCGCCGGAAATCCACCTCTCCATGCCATATTTACACAAATCCACTCTGTAATGCCATGCAAATAAAAAATACACATCAGCTGTAGGGCTTGCATTGTTGGTGGGAATTTATTAGGGCTCGTCTTTTTCATCTCACATTCTCCATGCCTTGAAGACACAAAAATCCCTCACCTCAACCCATCTCCCATACCAAGTGGAAACCACATTGTTTTTTCCAAACTAACTCTTGTAAAATGGCTAGCTCTTCGTCGACATCTTCCACCAAAGGTCATGAAGCTCTAGAATGCTACTATGGGTTGAAGGCGAAGTTGAGGACATCATGGACCGACATCAATCCAGGCAGAAGGTTCCACTTTTGCCCACATCAAGTAACTTTGTTGCTCAGAATTTGAAAAGTGTGAGAGAATACTTCTGGGATCTAGGTGTAAGGTTAGTTATAAATTTTTTCCTGTTTTTTATTTTTTATTTATTATTTTTTTTTTTTGGTTTTTTGTAGATAAATAGGTGTGGTTTTTTTCCTATGGGCGGATCCACCTATATGTACTAGATCGAAATATTATTCCAAGACTCCTTCGTAGAATAAACACAATGGAGGCTGAGTTGCAAAGTTAGGAAGGAGGAGCCAAATTTTGAAAGCAGTGGCAGTGGTTTCTTGGCTAGTCTGTGCAATTGTTTGGCTTGGTTGTAAAATGGATGTATTTTAGGTGTTTGGTAGAATATGTGTGTTGTTTGGCTTGGTTGTAAAATGTATGTATTCTAGGTGTTTGGTAGAATATGTGTATAACTATGAAGGTTATGCATTAATATATGTGCTTGATGGGTGTAGGAATGTGGTAGTTATTTAAGGATGATGGAGTTCAAAGTTGTGGATCTCCAATCTTTAGTGTTATGCATTTGTTCTTTATGGAGAAGTTGGTTGTAATGGTTAATGATGCCTGAACAAAAATTTTAAGTGTTTGATGGAACAAAGTTTAAGTTAAATTGTTTTAAGTGAATTGACATGTTTAATGTTTAAGGATGACCAAAAAGCGTTTTGGTCATCCTTCCTTTTCATTTCACCAGGCCATGGTAACAATTGTTCGCACTTTCATTTCGCCAGGCCATGGTTACAACATTTTCACATGAGCCAAAAGAACATGTTAAGAGCCTAATAACTAAAAAGAGATGCAAAAACTGAACACAAATTAGAGGTAGAATATCTCCAAATTACTAACAAATAGTTAGCCACAAATCATCCTTCCTTTTCATTTCGCCACACCATCCAGGAGCATGTTATAATATTGTTTTACAAAAAGAAAGCCTTTCAGTTGCAAAAAGATATTAATCTAGACAAAAAATAACTGTATGTGCATACAATGTTTCAACCACAAAATATTGACCTCCATAAATCTAAAAACCTTTATCCCATAAAATCAATGTTCAAAAGACAAAAAAATTCCAATTTCTAGTCTTCACCTTCCAATTTCTAATTTAGGAACCATAAATCAACATTCATAAGCATGAAATAAACTAAGCTACTCGAGCTCCCAAGGATCTAGACATGCTATAGATTTGGATTAGGATGAAGAATTACCTCTTGTAGAAACTGTCTGGATCTGGCATAGCGGAAGGATGGCAACAATTGTCCAGGATAAACTGCTCCAAAATTCATGAAATTAAATCTAGAACACCTCCACACAATGGGAATCTACTGTGAAAAATTGGAGCCAAAAAGCCTTATGGATCGCTCCATAAAAATTCGCCAACCAGAAGCTATTGTACATGGATCTCCAAAACTAAGCAAGTCAATCGCCTTGCCTCTATTGAAATGATCCACACACCAAACAATCTTCTAATTTCCACTCGCTAGAAGCTAGATTTAGAGAGGAGAAAATGAGGTAAAGGAGGCCGATTTTCTGGTTGGGAAGAAGAAGGAATGCAAAGCTTCAACTTATGATGCAATGCATGGAGAGAGAGATTTTGGAGGGAATGCAAGAATCTAATTCTCACACTTTTCAGCAGCTTATTTTTTGAATTTTGCATGCTCTCTATTTCTATATATAGAGGGTAGAAGGTGTGTGCTAGTTGGCATCACACCTTCCTCAAGGTGACCGCTCAGGTGGCATGCCAAGTTGGCAAAATTCAAATTCAAGTCTTACTTGAATTTCAAGTGCATTTCAATTTCATTTGGAATCTAATTCCAAATTAATTAAGATGCTAATTTAAATGAACATTTCATTTAAATTTTCCATCCAAAAATTATTCTTCCCATTAATTAAATTAAACACTTTAATTTAATTAATTAACCTTTGATTTAACTCTTAAATCAAACAAGCTTAACTCTTAAGCCAAGTTAGTCAACTTAACTCTTTAAGTCAACTTGTCCAATTGATGGTCAATCATGGTACCAAATAATTAACTCCTTAATTATTGGTCTAACTTAACTCTTAAATTAGTTGATTAATTTAACACTTAAATTAATCAAACCAAAAATTGACCGTTGGATTGGACCTTTGAAAATCGGTCACCCAAGGATGATTTTTCCAACACTTGAAAAATTGCTCTACCAATTTTGGAAGCTATTTGGTTTTTGTGTATGACCCAATAGGTTCTGCCAATCATTGGACATGGGCTCACAACTCTTTGTGACTTTTGAATATCTCATATTCATTTTAGTTTAAAACTCCTTTTAAACTAATCGACTCAATTTAATTAATCTCATTAATTGAAGAGTACCCAATCTCCATGATCGATGTCCAACCTCAAGCCCATGGAGCCCAACTAATTGGCCAAAATAAATATTCTAGAGAACCATCATAGCTCTACGCGTACCATGCAAATACGGTCATTCCGTCTCCTATCTCCCAAAAAAGGCCTAGGGCAAGATATTTGTCAGTTCCCTAATAGCCTCAATACTATGTCTCTATTCTCAATGGTCGATTCCCTTGTGTGACCTCACCTTTGGAAAACTCCTTTTCCAATTTGTCACACTATCTTGCACAGGGATTTCTTAGAATCGATCGTTATAGAATACATAGGAGGAGTCAGATTCTATCTTGGATCTCACAAGCCTCCATGTCCAGTAGCTCATACCCAACCACAGCCCGAAATACCTGCTAAATGGTCAAGGAAGAGTCAAAGTATGAGGACTAGACATAAGGTACCATGGATCCTCAGGTCATAGGACTAATAATATGCACTAGCGTAAGCAGGAGAATTAACCACTACCGACTTGTCACTACGGCTATCTAGTGGATTCTCCGGAGGATTTTTCGTGCCTTTTTCTCTAACAAGCGCTCACTAACATGCATCCGTATCTCAAACAGATTACTCGTGGAACGGAGCAATATCCAACTCTTGGATTTATGCATCGTTAGTGCAAGTCTATCCGGATCTTAGATGCCCCGTCTCGTAAGATCCTATGGCTTGGAAGATTTGAGATCACGACCTTGTAAGACTTATTCCATGGTCATCAAACCAAGTGCCATAGTTATGTGTGATCCAAGGGCTTTATTCGAATGCAAGTGAAGTAATATGAAGCATAAGATGAACATGACCATATAAAACTATCATTCAATCAAGATTGTCTTTCAAGAAAATAGCTCTTACAAGGCCAATCCAATTGGCTTGCCGGGCACTATTCCAACATTATTTAGCGACACTGATTTAACACTGTTTTACAATATAGTGACATTAAAATAATATAATGATAGTAATAAAAATACCACTATGATATAATACTTAGTGGTAATTGATTAATAAATGTTATAAAAATATAATTTTATTGAAATTACTGACATAACTATACGTTAAAAGCATTTAAATAGCACCACAACTTTTTCCAGAAAGAAAAAAGTGTCATTCATAATTTAGTTATGATTTGCATGAAAGAAATATTATAAAAACATATAAAAGTATATATAGTTATTAATAATTGTAAAATTTAAAAATTTATATCTTATCATAACAATTGATTAAATTAACTACTTAATATCATTTTAGTGTATCAACTAAATTAACCATATTTTTCAAGAAGTGTGAAACATATAAGTTTTTGCCCATTTTTTCTCCTCACCTGTACATTATTTTTTTGAATATTTTCTCTCTAAATTTAATGTCTCCCACGTTTTCAAATGTATTATTTAATAAAATGATTTCAAGCATATATTTAAATAATTGAGAAAATATGCCTTTAAAGTATAAAAATGTAATCATATTTTTGTCACGCCCCGCCTAAGAAGTGCCTACTTTGAGCCGTGGTGCTATTGATATTACTTCAATAGCATCATACCACGACTAAACTACACATATGCACAAAACCATTTCAACCAAATAAATTGCTAATATTATATTACTTCTTATACATAATATTTACAATCCAGCATCCCAACACATAATTAGCAAACCCTGTACAATAACAAATATTAGCATCATAAACTCACATGTATACAAAACATTTATATAGGATGCCGCAGTTCAAGCTTACATACCCAAATTTCACATAACAAGTTTAGTAGTCTTGAACATCTAGCAGCTATTTACAAATTGTTTACACCAAGATACAAGCACGCCCGAACCTTCTGTCACCTTTCATAGCCTATTTGGGAAAAAGAATCAAGAACACAGGAGGGATATAAGTCCTAATGACATAGTGAGGTGATAGTAATTAACATATATATAAGAATATTAGATAAAAAGAAGATAGCTATTAGGCTTTGAAAGAAATCAAAGAAACTGGGTACTCGTGCAGTAACAATAAATTCACATATAAATGTATCGAAAAAGAAAAAGGTAGCTAAGACGCTTTGAAAGAAATTAAAGAAGTAGATTATTCACATAAACATTCACATGAAGTCAGTTACACGATGACATGAGCTAAAACGGAGAGACTCGAATAACTAAAGTTTAGAATGGATTAAACACACTGATAAACAATTGATAAGAAATATATTTGTACAAACAGTGGTGTTGTTGGTCAGTCTCCAACCTTATAACTCTCATAGATCAGTAAGAAATAAATTCCTTGTCCTTCCGGATTCCAAGTGATTAGCTCGGACGATCGATTGGTGTGGCATGGTTGGTCATATGCCTATCCTATGCTCGCAAATAGCTGCCTCCAACTACCTGTAGGTCAAGATCACATTAGGTACTAGTCGGGAGACCAATCACAGTTGGTCCATTATGCCTTGTCGTCTTTTTGGTCCTAGCCCTGGGCCCAATTTCTCCCAAGGGCGTCCCTAAGGGGCATCGATAAACAGTCGATTTCCAATAGAAGATTTAGAGCATAAACAACAGAACTATAATCAAATAGTGGTCAAATACAACAAGTACAGGGAAGGGCAGTCTATTCGGTTAGGAAGATCACTCTAATAACATTTTAGAATAACAAATTAAGAAAACAACAAAATAATCAGTAGGCAAGACCGTCTGAATAACATACCAAAATAACGAAGTAAGAAAATAATGAAGAGTTTGATTGACGAGACAGTTTCAATGATAATTTAAAATATCAATAAATCATTCACGGAACCAGCCAGCAAGGCCAAGGAATACAAGTAACAAGAATTTATCGAAAGTTAACAAAAGCCTCAAACATCGGGACAGTTGTAAAGCATGTAACATAAGTGTAACAACGATTGCAAACAACAATGGCAAACAGGGAAAGTACATGTGAACGAATAAAAAATCGTGATTAACAGATATAGTTCTTTTCCCAGCAGTAACAGGAACTATAACCTCACCTAGTATTCTATGCCTACAATAGGGGTCCTCTACTAACCTAGATTGCTAGAGTCCTCGTCACTTATTTGCAACTAGAATACGATATAAGTGTTGACACTATCGAATAGCATCTACTATTAGTAACTATGATTATTTAGCATTTTAGTTATATTTGTTCACTTATTTCTTTGCGAGTTTTCATCTTGCCTTGATATTCGCATTTCAGCATTCAAATATAATAACGTCCTTTTCTCGACCACCTAATAAATCTAGATATCAAGTATGCTCGATAATGAGTTTGTTCATGCAATCAAAACTACTATTCCATTATTGAGGTTCGAGTCTTTTTTCCTGAAATTAGTGTACTTAACTATAATGATCAATTCTTATCTCTATTTATAATTTTGACTTCCTAAACACACCACTTGGGTCAAACAACATTATTTATATGTTTTCTAAATTTCGAGCCCTTATTCCAGTTCATTATTAATACTCTAATCAATATTCTCAGTCCATAACTAATAATTTAGCTTATGCTTATAAATTTAGTAATTCCTCTGTAATAGCCAATTTTTATTCTCATTTTACAGTTTCGACATTCTAACATGTTGCTTCGAATTAATTAATAATGATTATGTCTTTTATTCAATTTCAAGTCTACATTTCACTTTCATAGCTAACAACAAAATTAATATTTTTAGTCCATAGCTAATTAATTTAACCACTTTCCACGAATTCAATATATATTTCTATATGAGTAAAATTTTCATTACCGATTCATAAATTGACTTCATAATTATATCAATTAATTTAATAAGAGAATAATTAGTCTTTTATTGTCAAATTCAGGTCCACATGTCATTTTATAACTAAATCATATCCAATTATTTCAATCTAACATCATAATTCAGTTCGGTTAACTCAAATTTACATTGAAAATCAACGTAACTTAACTATTTACTCAAATTAAATTAGGAAATATTTAGTTTTTAAAACAAAATTTTACCAAATTAACTGAGTTTGAGGTCAATTCACAGTTTGAAACCAGCCCGCATGCATCTGGATCGTCGTTTCGGAGGTTTTGCTTCTCGACCGCCATGCGTCGCCGTCAGCCCCCACTGGAGTTGTGCGCGGCCACCACCACCAAGTGCGTCTTGCTGTTCCGGTCACAATCCTTCAATCAATTTCACGATCCAATGCCTGGTTGTCATTTAATTGAAGAAAAAAATCGCCGAGGCCGTCGAAGCTGCTGCGGCTTTCCACTTCAATTACTTCCACTTTGATGATCTGTTTGCAAAATTAAAGCTACCATTGTGTTTTACTCTCTGAGCCCATTAGATTACACCCTTCATTTCCAAGGATCGGCCATCGAAGCTACAAGACCTACCACCACCGCCATTGGCCGCCGTTTGGTTGTTCTCAACCGTCGTTTTATTGGGAGTTTCCAGGTGATGTAGGTGCCACTGTGCTCGTCACGACAAGAGAAAGAGAATGGCTGGTTTGTTTCTCAAATTTGCCAACACTGATGAGGAGTGGTTGGTGGAAGTGATCACAGTGCTTGTATGTTGAAGTGTATAAATATGAGCAACAACAACAACAACAACAACAACAATAATAATAATAATAATAATAATAATAATAATAATAATAATAATAATAATAATAATTTAAAACAAAACAAAGGCAAATTTGAACACACAAACAATATAGAAATATCATAAAACAACACCTAAAAGCGACAAGTATACATGCATGTATGGTACTAAAACAAGTATAACTATATACTGGGTGTATAAGGACAACACGTGCAACATGAAACTTGATTTTTTGTGCTGGTTAGATTAAATGAATCAAATAAATGAAGGAGGAAAAACTAGGTTAATGAATGATGATTTTTTATGTAGTCAAAGAATATTTTATTTTATTAAATTTGAAAGTTGTAGAACAAAATTAACTATAATACTCTAAGAGTCTTTTTGTATACTTATAAGTAGGGAGCAATCTTTAGTCACTTCTAACAAGCCAAGAAAAGTTATTTTATATGAAATTATTTTAAATATCCTCCACTCTATAATAAATTTGAATGTTTGGTATAGTCTTGCTCTCCAATTTTTAAAAGTGGTATCAAAATCAAAGTTGTTTGTAGCCAATTAAATTTGGAGAAAAAAAATGGTGAATGGAACTCCATTTCTAGTTCCATATATCTCTTACTAAAGAAAATTATGAAAATTGGTATATTTGCATGAACGCGTTGTTCAAAGTAGATGATGTTTGGGATCCTGTAAAACAAGGTGTCCATGGAGTAGAGGATGCAATCGTTATGAAGAAAAAAGATCAAAAGGTTATCTCTCATTTTTTGAAGTTTAGACAACAAGATGTTTGAACTTGTTGTTAGTGCAACTACCTCTAAGCAAGTATGTGAAATTCTTTGGCCTTCTTTTAAAGAAATGACAAGATAAAAGAAGGTTTGTCTTCAAACACTAGGAGGAGAATTTGAAATGCTCTACATGAAGGAATTTGAATCTTTTTTAGATTATATTTCAAGCATCTTGACTGTTACCAACCAAATGAAGAGATATAAAGATGCGAGATTAGTGGATTGTTGGAAAAATTTTGATCATTGGATTCACAATTTAATTATATTGTCACAATTGAAGAGTCTAAAAACTTGGACAGCATGACCATCGAAGTGCTTGCACGACTTTTACAAGCTCATGAAGAATGATTTAAGAAATCAACACAAGAATCAGTGAAACAAGCTTTGCAAGCAAAGCTATTGTTAAGAGGAAAAGAAGAAAAGCGTGGTACATCCCACAAGCGTTGAGGCCTACGAGGCAGATAAGGTCATGGGAAGAGGTGAAAAAAGTGGAAATCAACCTTATTGGAAAACGAAAAATACCAGGACTTAGACCAAGGAAGAAGACGTTGACAAGGTGGAGGAAGAAATACAAGGCCAAATCAAGGAACATGTGACCAATCTAATGTTGAATGCTATACATGTCATAAGTCTGACCACTATTCTTAGGAATGAAGAAATAATGTGGAGGAGAAAACAAATTGTGAGGAGAGCAAGAATTAAGAAGACACTGCCACTTTGCTTTTTGCTTGCAGAGGTGATGGAAAAGAAGAAAATAACTAATGGTATCTCGATACTGGCGCAAGTAGCCACATTTGTGGAAAAAAGAAATTTTTTTTGGAGCTTGATGATTCAATTGGTGGCAATATCACTTCTGGAGACTCCTCTTAGGTTCAAGTCAAAGGAAAAAAGATGGAATCCATCAATTTATTTCAAATGTTTCATATGTGACAAAAATGAAAAATAATATTTTGAGTTTGGGACAACTAAAAGAAAAATTACGATATTCACATGATAAATAACAATATGATTTTGAAAGATGAAATGAGAGGTTGTTGGCTAAGGCATTGATGGCTAAAATTAAAATGTTTATTTTGAACATTCCAAGTGATGTCCTAAGATGATTACAATCTTGCATTAAAGATTCTACTTGGCTTTGATATATGCAATTTGGCCATTTAAATTTTGATGGCCTTAAATTAATGAGCAAGGAAAGGATGGTGAAGGGATCACTACGTATTGATCACCTAAATCAACTTTGTAGAAGATGTCTTTTTGGTAAGCAAGCAGGAAAGAATTTTCCTAAAGAATCATTTTCAAGAGCTCAATGCCAAGAAATTCTCATGAAATTTAATACGGAGAAAAGCAAGCTGGTAAACACCCGTATTGAATTTGGAGCTAAAGTATCCAAGCATGGAGATGGAGATATGATCAATCCTACTCTTTTCAAAAGTCTTGTTAGAAGTTTGAGATATTTAATTGTACAAGGCTGAATATTCTTTTTGGTATTGGAGCTATTAGATATGGAAGCTCCTACTATTTTCTCATATGAAAGTATTCAAATGAATACTTCGGTACATCAAAGGAACACTTTATTTTGGAATTTTATACACAAATACTCAAGATTTTAACCTTGTTGGTTATTGTAATAGTGATTGGGTTGGTGATATTGATGACCAAAAGAGCACTTCTGGGTTCACTTTCTTAATGGAAAATTTGACATTTACACGGAATTTTGAAAAGCAATCAATGACTTTATCGACTTGTGAAGTGGAATTTGTTGTTGCAACTTCTTATGTTTGTCTTGCAATTTGGTTTAGAAGTTTGTTGCGAATTTTACAAACCACAAAAAAATACGACTAACATCTTGCCGATAACTAGTCCACTCTCACACTGGCTACGAACTTGACGTTTCATGAAAGGAACAAATACATTGATACAAAATATCCCTTTTGTTAAAGAATGCATATCTAAGAAGGAAATTGAGCTTGAGTTTATGAAGACACAAGATCAAGTTGTGGACATCATTACCAATTGATATTTTCAATGGTTACGAGTGATGCTTAGAGTAATGGAATCAAGTTTAAGGGAGGTGTTGATTACTAAACTTGGATTTTTATGTTGGTCAAAATAAATAAGTGAACTAAATAAATAAAGGAGAAAAACTTAGGTGAATGAATTATGATTTTATCTGTAGCAAAAGAATATCTTATTTATTAAACTTGGAATTTGTGGAAGAAAATTAACTCTAGTACTCTAAAGTTCTTTTCATACACCTATAAATAGGGAGCAGTCTCTAATCATTTGTAACAAGCCAAGAAAAATTAAGTTATATAACATTTTAAGTTTCTTCCACTCTTCTAGCAAATTTTATTGTTTAGTATAATCTTGCCCCCCAATTTTTAACTTAATATGCCCCAGGCATTAGTCACAATCATAATTTTTAGCACACTGATGCAGATCATTAATGAACACCATTCATGATGGCCAAGAACAATCACATGCAAATGTACCAAATTTGGAGGTCAATTCATTGTATAGCGAATCATCGATTCTTCACTGTTGGAGTAGCCTAGTCCATCTTTTGTCCCCTTCATCCTTCAACTTCAAGCACTGCACACTCAATGTAGAGAAATCAATAATAATTGAGGAATAGTGTATTTGAAAGTGCTAACCATATCTTTTGAACTCTTTTTAAAGGGAGCCAATATTTTGCTTTTGGAAGGGATAAAAACTGAAGATAAAATTGTTAAACCACGGATTTGTCTATTATTCACAGGACATGTTGTTTTGGCTTTATGTTAGGACATGCTTATTTAATTGATAAGCATTGAAAGCATTTACTAATTCAATTCTCATAGCATTATTGACAAAATATAGTATTAATTAATTTATTAAACTAACCCTTATCCACATTCTTTTAAACTCTTGCACTCACTCTCTTAATGAAAACACAACCATATGAAACAATAAAACAAAAAATTAACTCAAAAATGAAACAAAAAATTGACATTCATAAAGTATACAAATTTATTTAATGTGCTTAAACTCAAGCACTTTAAAGTTTTACTTATAGTGTGGTTACGTTTTGTCAAAGAATTTTGGATATTCTAAAATTCCCATTCTTTGAATTGAAAAACCCTAGTCTTCCCCAAAATCTGGAACAATATGCATTTTTCATCCATTCAAAAGAGTGAATCTAGTTCAAAGAAACAAATGTCGCTATGGGATCCTACGCTTAATCATTTGCCCTCTCTAGTTTACCATGAATACATTTTGTTTTCTAAACGTTGCTATATTTTAAGTTATTTTTTAGAGAAAGTAACGTGATTTAGGCAAAATTTTGAAGAATGTGATGGCATTTAGTTATTTATGCATGAAGATTCTATTTGGTGGTCCTATATTATATTTTTGGTACACGAAACGCAAACATGATAGAATTTATATTTTGATGCATGTATATATATTCATACATGTTGGTGGAATAAATTTGTTTATTTACTTTTTGTAATCCCTAGTGTTAGGTTTCATTTGTATTATGTATGCATGTCTCCCAATTCTGAACACTCTATTTTCTATGTGCTACTTAATTGATTCTATTGCTTTGGGCTTGGGTATGCATGTGCATCGCTGCTTTAGTTGTTGTAGCTAATTAAATGGCCTTGGTTGTGCATGTGCCTGGATATGTGACTTGTTGTAGCTACTGAATGTTCTTGGGCTTGAATGTGCATCAAATATTTGAAGCCCTGAGCTTTGAGTCTGATTGAGCTTCAATTCTGTGTGCTATTTCTAAATTTTTAGTTGTAGTTTAATTAATTTTTATGTTGTTTATGAACTATTGTTGTAGTTGCATTAATTAATTATATATTTTTAAACTTACAGATCAAATAAGCCAGAAACAACATTGGTAATCCATCATGGGGATAATTTAGTAATTTAGTTAATCCTGAAATGCAACCAAAGTATATTTGGGGGCAATCTTCTAAGTTTGACCATGTATACTTATAACATTTAGGTTTGAAATATGTGAACAAATTATATGAGGAACTAGGGTACATAAATATGAAAAGGAACTATATGTTGGAATAAGGTCTCGCAAGCCAATTAGATTGGCCTTATAAACTATTTCCTTATAAGACAATCTTAATTGAATAATATTCTTTATATAGATGTCTTTATCTCATACTTATTATTACTTCATTGGCATTTGGATGAAACCCTTAGATCACACAAGACTATCGGACTTGGTCACGCACTGGGTGGTGATCATGGAATAAGTTTTATACGGTCGTGATCTTAAAATATTCTAAGTTATAGCATCTTGTGAGATATAGTAGCTAAGATTTGGATAGACTTGTACTAACGATGCATAAATCCAAGGGTTAGATGTTGCTCAGTTCCATGAGCAATCCCATATGAGATATGGATGCATGTTAGTGGGTTCTTGTTAGAGAACAAGACACTGAAGGACCGCCAGAAGAATCTACTAAATAGCCAAAGTGGCAAGTCGGTAGTAGCAAGTTCTCCAGCTTACGCAATAATTAGTTCTCTGACCCGATGATCCATGGTAAACTTGTGTTTTGGTCCTCATGCTTTGACTCCTCCTTGGTCACCTAACGGTCCATTCAAGTGGTGATTAGGCATGAGCTACTTAGATATGGAGGTTTGTGATATCCAAGATGGAATCCAACTCCTCATCTTTGTGAAGGGCGAATGCATCTCCTATGTATTCTGTAGTGATCAATTCTAAGAAGTCCTTGCACGAGGTAGTATGACAATTCAAAAAATGAGTTTTCCAAAGATAAGGTCATAATTGGAATCAAACATTGAGAATAGAAACATAGCATCGAGGCTATTAGGAAACCGACAAATATCTTGCCCTAGGCCTCTTTTGAGAGATATGAGACGGAAGGACCATATTTTCATGGTATGCGTAGAGCTAGAATGGTTCTCCAAAAGCATTCATTTGTGCCAATTAGTTGGGCTTCATGGGCTTGAGGTTATACATCGACCATGGAGATTGTGTACTCTTCAATTAATGGAGATTAATTGAATTGAGTCATTAGTTTGAAGGAGTTTAAACTAAAATGAATATTTGATATTCAAAAGTCACAAAGAGTTGTGAGCCCATGTCCAATGAATGGTAGAACCTATCGGGTCACACAAAAGCTAATTGCATTTCCTAAATTGATGGAGGAATTTTTCTAAGAGTTAGAAAAATGCTCCTTATGGACCGATTTGAGGATTGGTAAAATTTGAGGTCATTTTAGCTTGATCTATTTGATTGTTAAATTGATCAACTAATTTAACGAGTTAAATTAGACCAACAATTAAGGAGTTAATTATTTGGTGTAACATGACCATCAATTGATCAAGTTAGCTTAAAGAGTTAACAATTTTTGGCTTAGAGAATTAAGCTAATTGACTTAAGAGTTAAGTTAAAGGTTAATTAATTAAATTAAAATGTTTAATTTAATTAATGAAAGGAATCCATTTTGGAGGGAAAATTCAAATGAAAGGTTTATTTCGTGTGGCATTTTAATTAATTTGAAATTAGATTCTGAATGAAATTGAAATGCACACAACATTCAAATTCACATTTGAATTACAACTTGCCAACTTGCAAGGCAAGTTGGAGGTCCCCCTTGGGGAAGGTGTGATGCCACATTGGCAGCACATCACCTTACTCTATATATAGATATAGAGGGAGAGATGGGCAGCCAATTAAGTTCCATGTGAAGAATTAGATTTTTTCACATTTTCTCTCCAAATCTTAAGTGTTGCCTCATGTGTTGAAGCTCCACTTCCTCTCTTCTTCTCCTACCTCAAATCAAGCATCCATCTTTGCAAATCTCTTTTGTGTTTTCCAGCTAATACCAAGGTGATTAAGATCTAGAATTGGTGTGTGGATCATATTGTTAGAGGCAAGACATTTGGATTGCTTGCTTTTGGAAGATCTATTGTTAGGGCAGTCGGCTTGGCGATTTTTTTTGGCACTTTCCTGCGGATTTTTTAGCTGAATTTTTATAGTAGCTTCATTAAGGAGTTGAGAAACTGCTATAAGTTTTTCAAAATTTTTGGAGAATCTTGAATCGGGCAAAAGTTGTATCTAACCCATTGTGCTGCTGTGTAATAGTTTTTGGATTGAAGAAGTGTTTTTCATCTTTCCTTTGGATTTTTGCTAATCAAAGTAATTCTCCATCCAAATCTGAATCGTGAGCATGTTTAGATCCTTGTTTGCACGTGTAGCCTAGTTTATTTTAGTTTTTAAAGTTTTAATTATTGGATCCCAGTGCTATATATGCCTTCAAACCAATTATCACAGAGGTAATTTTCACATAAAATTTTCACCGATTTTTATGCGACCTTATGCAGCCTAGACCCGCCAAGGGCCTAGTCAGCCTGCCCGTGCACCTCGTTTAGTGCAAATATGCGAGTTAGGCAAATATGATCAAGTAAGGCAATATTGTGATCGTTTAAGCATGCAATGAAATTAACATAAGGGACACATGAATTTACGGGAACCAATCCCAACCTTGTATTAATCCAACAAATGTAATACACAGGATGCTAATGCCTTCACACACCGTCTACCCCAATTCTAACTCACTATCTAGTGCAGACTATGAGGTCAATAACTTATATACCGTCTAGTATAATCAGCTATACTGGACATCCCCCACTGCTAGGAAACTAGCCTATCAACAGACATCATGTCTCAAAGCTATGCTAAATGCTGCCAGGTGCCCGAGCGGTTAAGCTGAGCAATTATCTGCATTGTAGCTTGCTTATGCCAACTGTGCTCGGGCGGTTAGCAGCGGTTACCAAAAAAGTCAACCACAACTATCCCACTACTTTGCCTTTCTTCCTACCGAAAATAGTCAACCAACATACTTGGTTCCCTGCCACCCATATCAGCATGAACCTGCCAAGTTTTGCTAACGTGTCGCTAGGTTGTCTACGAGGTCAGCCCATTTTGCCAACTATTGCCACGCACGCCGTTGTTTGTTTGTGTAGGCCAACGTGTTGCTTGTGCGCTGTTCTCTGCTTAGCTGCGCCCAAGTCTCAGTTCCAACTTATTCTTTGTCCAAATGTGTGCATCATCCCACTAAGTCCAATGTGAGTGTGCGCACCATCCAATCAAGTATCTCATAAGTGTGCACGTGGCCCAGCATTGCGTGCACACCCATCCATTAGGGTCTATCAAATCTATTTATTAGCTCCGCCCCTTGGCCCACAGCACGCTGCCCGGTCCTAGCAAGCACCCGTGGTCTGTTTTATTTGTCCAATACACTGACCGTTCACTGTTAAGCACCACCAAATATGCTTGATCGAATCCAACATTTTAGGGTCTAACATACTACCCCCACTAGAGGAATTCGACATCCTCATCGGACAGAGGGAGACACACCCTATTTTTCAAAACCTACATTAGCATGCAAGTCTGGAAGTAAACACCATCAGAACTTTAACCCAAAGTAACATTTACTGACCTCATATTTTTTCATGCTACACCAAGTCAGCATAGGTTTGGACTTCCTACTGAACCTTGCCAAACTTTTTGCCTCAGCCAATGCCCATATTAATTGAGGTTTGGGCTGTGCTTTTAACTTTATCGCCCTACAACTTTTAACTTTGCTGCATAGGATAAAGAAAACCAACTCTCTTTACCGTTTTCTTGGCAAACATCACCATTATTGCTCGATGTCGATAAACCGATACTGTTAGCATGCATCAGTCCAATCTTATCTGTCTCATCGGCTGACTTCTTTTTCTTCTTTCCCGAAGTTACTCCATTTAACTTGTACAAAACACAGTTCCTTATCATTAAGGATCATCAACCTGCTTAAGTAAGGGATACCTGTAGCCTTTGCATTAATCAAGAAATCACTGCCAAGAATCATATCGAAGTCATCCAACCGGTAAACTAATAGTTTATTTTATCCTTGCCAGTTTCCCGCTTTCAAGTTAATAGTGGTTTCGCGTTTCACCATTTTAGGTTTCCAATCACGGCCTTCACCTGGCATCGGACAAGTTCCATATTTTGCCCCAGCTTTTGGGCTTGTTCTTCTAAAGTGGGAAAATTGTTTCGGCTAGTTGTAACAGTCTTCGAGCGATGGTTAGATGCGAAAGATTTTGGAATTGATGCTCGTAACGTTAAGATTGGGTGTCGAGTTGCTTGAATTTGTGGGTTTTAGGACGACTTGGATGGGTAAAAGTGCACTGAATTGTTGGATATGTTGGTAGTACCATCTTCAATCATAATCAATGACTCACTATAATGGTCAACAATAAGTGTAAAGTACGGTGACTATATGTTGGTTATATATAGGTTAACGGACGATTTCTGACTCTAATGATCTTAAAAGATGCATATTGATGCTAACAATGGTTAAAGGTATAAGGTGTTGCAGGGTGCCATGGAAGCCTTGGATTGGGCACTGAGGCATGATAGTTTTAAGACTGCAATAGGCTTCATAATCTAGGTTTGTGGGTTCCTTGAGACTTGAACTTTAATGGTGGTGGACGTTAAAGCTTGGTACTATTTGTTCTTGATGGGTGAAGATGATCCGAATAATGGTTGTGGTCATTGAATTTTGGGTGGCAGCATCCTTTGTTGCAAGTTTCAGACTGTTGTCGGTCAAAATTGAGGGTTCAATTTGTGGGCAGCAAGGTACAGAGTCAAAGTTATGGTATTGGATTCAAATTGTAGACAGAAGCTAGTTAATGATGGGCCGACTTATGGGTCCTTGGCACTGGAAAATTGCTGGATGGGTTTGACCCACATGACAACTTTGATTTATGATGAAGATTAAGTTATACTAGGTAAATACTTCTTAATTTTGCTAAGTTACAGAATTTTGCTACGCGGGTTGCCTAATTGTGTGGTAAATAGGTTCTCGTCGCTGGATGCTGAAATAGGCTATTGAGACTTTGAAAGTTAGGAAGAAATTTGCGTGCGAATGTATGAAGGTAGACTAATGGTGTGACAGTGTGTGTGCTTTGATATGTTGGGCAAGGTTCATTATGGTATTGAAGGATGTGAACAAGCAGTGTGTGGTTGGCTTGTTTCATCTATTTGTTCCAAAATTTATTGACTTTAGGAGTCAGACGGTTTGCTTGGAGGGAATTAGATGCTAAATGGGCAATGTCTTAGCTAAAATTCATCAAACGTTGTGAGACTTAGATGAAATTGTAGTTTGGAAGTAGCAAATCCAAACAAGGTTGAAAATGAAATATGTTGGATGAAGGGCAGAGAGATTAAAAGTGTCCAAGTATGGCGGTCCTTGGCAGTGATTTTCATGTACTTAAGTGGCTAAGGCAGTAAGAATTCCTTGAGCAGTAGTGTGGGTTGTTCTTGTGTGCGCAGTTCAATAGACTGTAAGGCCAGGTTTTGGAAAGAAGTTAGATGCTTTGTGGGGAACACAGCACAAATGCACCCTAAGTGGCGTGTGTTGATCAAAAACGGGCGTGAGATAAATGTTTACCAAGTGAAACTGTGAAAGGAATGGTTTACTTCATCAGTGCAGTGAAGTCTAAAAGTTGTGGGTTTAGCAAAGTAGGAAGTTGATCTAAACACTTGACGAGATTGTGACAACTGGTTAGGTGCAAAGAGTCTGGAAAGTTGCTAAGTACAGACCTATGTTGGCTAGAGCGACACAAACGAGCAGCAAGTAGTAGCACTTACGTTTGTGGGCACTGATGCTGTTTGTTTTAAGAAATTTGCAGGATAAGTAGGTTTCAAAATGGGGGTGTATCTCTCTAAGTTCGATTAGGGCATCGAACCATTCAAGTGGGGTGGTTTGCTAGACCCTTACTTGACTTGATAGATGCAATTGATAAGGCAAGATGGGCTTGACGGTGCGCAAAATGTGTCGGCATGGTGCGGCACAGACCCTTGCTAACTGTTGGACACTAACAGTTGATGAGAATGTGGGCAAAGTTATGCACAAGTGTCCGGCATTAACTAGATGATGTGCAAAAGCTAAGCACACGCTGGCGTAATACTTAGACAAGACAAGCAGAATGACTCGGTACATATGTGGGAACTGAGATACGCATGTAGACGACTAGCGAGACTTGGTGCAGCTGAGTGGAACAGTATGCGCACAAGCAAATACTGGTGTGCAAAATAGCACAGGCATACGCGGTAAGAGGTTGGCATGATGGTGGCGTGTAATGCACATGACGGTCTGACTTGGCGACACATTGGGGCGATGTGGCGCATATGTGGGCATTAGTTGGAAATTAGTTGGCGGACAATTAGCTATAACAGTGGGCTAAGAGTTGACAGATTGACTTGGGACAGTTGACAAGAGCAGTTGGCAGGGACGATTATGAGCTTGGCCGAAAGTGGGCAATAAGTCTAACTTATTTGAGTAACCGTTGGGACACTTGGCGCTGCAGACAGCATTTGGGTAATCGCCTAGCATACTTGGCAGCTTGTTAGCTAGTTTTTCCATAAGATTAGCTTTGTAGGATTTAATCCTAGCCATTGGGGATGTCAACAGTAGTTGACCTTGTAGTGGGGGATGTCTACTGTATTGTTTTGTGGCTTAGGCTATAGTTAGCATAAGGACTCATAGTCTGATACACAAGAGGGCAAAATGGATAGGTTAAACTGCAAACGGTGTGAGATGGCTTTGGGTCAAATTCATGTGTATTATATTATTTATGGGAATAATATGAATACAAGGTTAGGTGCGGCCTGTAAATGATGTTGCCTCCATATTATGCATTATATGTATTGATGCTAATGTGCAAAGAATGGCTGAACGCTTCACTCAAACTTGGTCCAAAGCACTAGTGGGGGTGCCAGTCGATAGGTTGACTAGGCTTTTGGCGGGTCTAGGCCGTATAGTGAGTGTGTTCTGCTGTAAAAAATTTGGGCCTTAAAAACATAGGCTTCAACAATATAGCTTAGTTTTCTTATAGAAGGGTATCACATTCCTGAGTTACGTATTTTATATGAAGATGAGAAATAGGTGGATTTTTATTTAGATCATTTAAATGCAAGTTCAAGTGTAAGTCTAAACTATCTATGTAGTTAAATAAGGACATCAAATGTTGAGATTGAAGAAGAGCATCATAATAATAGTGAACATAATATTGATACTGAGGATGAGGACTTTTCCAATAGTGAATACAACATGGATACTAAGGATGAGGATGGGAACAATTGAACTTTTTAAGGCTAATGTGGACAAAGGAGTAGAGTGGTTAGGCAATTAGGATAGGACAGATGATGGGGATAAAGATAATTCAACAACGAGAGTGAGAATGAAGAGAAAGGGCATGGAAAAGGCAAGGATATAGTGTCAGACTCATTAGACTTTGATAGTGGCAAGGATTATGATGAAGTAGGGGAGAAAAATACCCTATTTTTAGTGCAAAGGACATTTAAAATCCTAAGTTTGAACTTGTCATAATGTTTAGTACTAAGCAAGAGTTTAGGACTGTTGTGCATTCATTTGCAGTTAAAACTAGAAGAAACTTGAGAGTAACTAAGAATGACAAGAGAAGGATATATGATAAGTGTGTAGAGAAGAGGAGTGAATAGAGGGTCCATGCTTTAGCTGTAAACAACCAATCAAGTTTTCAAATTAGGGAGTACAAATCAAAAGCATATATGTGGTAGGTCATTTTATGTGAAGAATGCAAATTTAGTTTGGCTAAGATAGAAATATGAAGAAGCATTTAGAATTAATCCTAAAAGAAATTTCCAGGGATTTAGGCAGGATGTGATCAAGGATATTAGGTTCCATGTTTCTAGGAATCAAGCTTATGGAGCCAACGGAAAAGCATAGAATAGAATTAAAGGAAACTCTGATGATCAGTATGGCAAGTTATGGGACTATGCCGAAGAACTTAGGACTTCTAACCCTAGTTCTATTATAATTCTATCTGTAGCACAGAATGATGGATGTCAGAAGCCAAATTTTGGAAAATTTTATGTTTCTATCAAAGGGTTAAAAGATAGATTTCTTTATGGATGTAAACCAATCATAAGAGTCGATGGTTGTCATTAGAAGGGACCCTATGGTGGAATACTATTAACTGCAGTGAGTATTGATCCTAATTTTATGTTTTGGGAGACTAGGGAAACTTCGGAGCAGTTCTCAACTTTGTTAAGGCATGACTTAAACATTGAAGAGACTATCAGTAGACCTTTACGTCAAATAAACAAACAGGTTTTATTACTGCCCTTGAAACTATTTTTTTCAAAATCTTATAATAGAGTTTGTGTGAGGCATTTATATGGAAACATGAAAAAGTGTTGCGTTTAAGGGATTGCCATTCAAAAAAGCTTTGTGGAACATTGCCAGAGGTAGAACTGTTGCTGAGTTTGAAGTAAGATGAAAGAATTGTGCAAGATAGATGTCAAAGTAGGTGAATGGCTAAATGATAAGCCACCTAGTCAGTGAAGTTGGTCGCATTTCAATAGCTATCTTAAGTGTGACAATTTGCACAATAATCTCTATAAGTTATTTAACTCCAACATTCTTGAGGCAAGGGAAAAACACATCTACACAATATTGGAGTGCATTAGAGAATTTTTAATGACTAGGTTGCAATAAAACATGGACAAAGCTAAAAGAGATAGAGAGGTAAGTTCTGCCCAAAGGTGAAGAAAATATTGAGAAGAAATGGTGATAAGACATTTAACTGCATCCTATTGAAGTCAAGTGACATTCACTATGAAATATCTTTCTTTTGTTGGATAGTGCCTCACAAGCCAATTAGATTAGCCTTGTAAACTATTTCCTTGTAAGATAATCTTGATTGAATGATATTCATTAAATGGCCATCTTCATCTTAAGCTCAATGTTTACTTCACTCGCATTTGGATGAAGCCCTTAGGTCACACAAGACTACGGGACTTGATTACGCATTAGATGGTAATCATGGAATAATTATTACATGGCTGTGATCTCAAATTTTTCAAGTCATAGGATTTTACTAGACAGGGCATCTAAGATCCAGATAGATTTGCACTAACGATGCATAAATCCAATAGTTGGATGTTGCTCCATTCTATAAGCAATCCCATATGAGATATAGATGCATATTAGTGGGTTTTTGTTAGAGAACAAGGCACTGAATGCCTGCCTAGAGAATCCACTAGATAGCTAAAGTGGCAAGTCGATAGTGGAAAGTTCTCCAACTTATGCTAGTGCTTTTTATTAGTCCTTTGACCTGAGGATCCATGGTAACTTTGTGTATGGTCCTTATGCTTTGACTCTTCCTTGGTCACTTAGCGGGCCACTCGGGTTGACATTGGGCATGAGCTACTAGACATGGAGGTTTATGAGATCCAAGATGGAATTCGACTCGTCATTTTTGTGAAGGGCGAGTGCATCTCCTATGTGTTCTATAATGAACGATTCCAAGAAATCTTTGTGCAAGGTGATGTGACAATTTGGAAAGGTGTTTCCAAAGATGAGGTCACTAAGGGAATCGAACATTGGGAATAGAAGCATAGTATTGAGGCTATTAGGAAGCCGACTAATATCTTGCCCTAGGCCTCTTTCATAAAGATAGGAAATGGAAGGACCGTATTTGCATGGTACATGTAATGCTAGAATGGTTCTTCAAGAGCATTCATTTTAGCCAATTAGTTAGGATCCATGGGCTTGAGGTTGGACATTGACCATGAAGATTGGGTACTTTTCAATTAATGAGATTAATTTAATTGAGTTGCTCAATTTAAAAGAATTTAAACTAATGTGAATATTTGTTTTCCATAAGTCGCAAGGAGTTGTGAGCTCATGTCCAATGAATGGTAGAAGCTAATGAGTCACACACAAAAGCTAAATTGAATGACCTTTTGAAGGAAGGTGAATTTTCTAAGTGTTAGAAAATTTATCTTGACCGATTTTGAAGGAGGTGAAAATTGGTGTCATTTTTGGCTTGATCAATTTAAAAGTTAAATTGGTCAATTTAATTTAAGAGTTAAATTAAGATTAATTAATTAAGAGTTAATTAATTGATGTCACATGACTATCAATTGGTCAATTAATTTAATAGTTAAATTAATTTTAACTAGCTCAAAAAGTTAAGCACTTTGACTTAAGAATTAAGTCAAAGTATTATTATTTAAATTAAAATATTTAATTTAATTAAAATTGGAGAGTTTATTTTGGAGAATATTATTAAATGAAGGTTTCATTTAATATGGAATTAGAATTTATTTGGAAGACATTTCATTAGATGAAATGCAAATTCCAAATAACATTCAAATTCATATTAAAACTAACTGTTAGTGGCCACCTTGGCATGGACATGTGGTAAGCCCTCCTTGAAGATGGTGTGTGACCACATACCATCCTCCTAAATATATAGATATAGGAATGGGTGGCCACAAACTAGCAATTGTGCAAGGTGTACATTATTTTCCCAACAACTTTGTTAGTCGGCATCTAATAGTTAGAATCTCTACAAATCTGTCCAACCTCCTTCATCCTCCCCATCCGTACTTGGCCTTATTTCATTCATTTCTTTGCAATTATCTTCAGCTATTTTTGTAGAGAAAAGTTCCATCCATTTGGTGTGCAGCCTATATCGTTAGAGGCAATACGTTTGGGTTGTTATTGCTCTTGTTGAAGCAGTTTCTGGTGGCCATTTGCACTGAGATCTAGGATGACTTATTTTTTTATGATTAATTCCAAATTTTGATTGAACATCATCAAGATGTTGAGAGAGTGTAGTAAAATTTTCAGCTTAAAAGGAGGAGTTTAACTTGGGAAAATCAGTTGGTGTTCCTGCTACGCCAGTCAGGAGACAACTTCAAGAGTTGAAGGGTGTTTTCTCTTGTTCCTTTATTTTCAATTTCATCAAGGTATTTCCCTCTCTAAATCTGAGTCCTACGCATGTCTAGATCCTTGTAGATGTGTGTGGGCTAGTTTTTATTCATTTTTTTTTAAAATAATTGGATCTTAGTGCCACACACACCTTCATCTTTGATGGCTCAAGGTGTGGTGTTGGCCTTAGGAAGCACACCTCTCATGTAGAGAACAAGAATTGTCTAGCATTCCTTGTAAACATGTAATAAATGGTACGAATTGTGAAAATTTGATTGTAAAAGAGTTTGTCCACCACTGCTTGGGTTGAGACATATCACAGGGTATGTGAGCCTTGTATACACATTGTGAATGGCCTTGAGAAGTGGAAAAATACTGGCTTAGCTCCTTTAGGTCCCCTGAGTACATACAGAGGTCTAGGTAGCCCAGTAAGGGCAAGAAGACTTGAGCCTGATAAACCTACAAACAAACAGAAGTAATAGGTCAAGCGGAAAAAAATAGGTAAGGATAAAAAGGCAACAAGCTCATGGTAAGTGTAAACATTGTGGAGACATCAAGCATAACAAGAAAGGAAGTAAAAAGAGAAAAGAATCAAAAGCACATATGAATCAAGTGAATGCAGCAGTTTGCTTGGAGCATGCAGGTGGTGATGAAGTATTTAGCATGGGGAACAGGTTGCTACAATAGTAGGCTTCAAGGAACAAGTTGATGCAGCAATTGGCTTGGAGGAACAAGTTGATGTAGCAATTAGCTTGGAGGAACAAATTGATGTATCAGTTGACATAGAGGAAACAAGTTTTGCTGAACCAGATTAGAGAGATAGAGCAAACTGTGAGCAAGTTAGCATGGACAGCAACTTGGAGGCCGTTGGATGTTTTGACTCCCAACCTAGTGTGCAACTCAACTTGGACTCCCAGCAAAACAGTAGCCAAATGTCTAAATCATTAAGTGCTCAAGAAGGAAATAAACTAGCTATAAGTTTTTGATTTACAACTATTTCAATTCAATTTTTAGTTATATTTTAATTTTATAAATTGATTCACTTTGTTGTGAAAAATTTGCAGGCAAGAAAAAGAACAAAGGCACCTCATGATTATGTTAATCAAGTAAGCATTTGGGATATAAAGTTTCCATATATTATAAAGAAAAACTAACTTTTTTGTTTTCAATAATTCAGATAAGTGAGAAAACAAAAATAAGAAACCAGGTGATTGTCCTTAATGAATCTCCAACTATTGAACCTATAAGTTCTGCATATGATCCCTTATGTCATCTTTTGTATTATCTCTTAAACTTGTTTCATGACATTTTGTAGGTTAGAAAGAATCTAAGGAAAAAGGCACCTCCTAAAGGCTAAGAAAGTTCATGAATTTGTAGAAGCAATAAATGATATGTTGCTTTTAATTTACAACTTATATTTGATCTCAAACTTAATCATTTATTAGTTTTATAAAATATTGTAGGTAAGGACAAGTCCAAAGAAGAAGGCACTTTCTCCAGCACCATCTGAAGCCACTCTAAGAAGTATTTGCTTGTAAGTTCATTTTTTTACCTTGTTCATGGATCATTTTTGCCTTGTTAGTGGTCATTTTTGGCCTTGATGTTTGCTTTAAATTACTATGGTTTTGTAGGCCAAGGAAAAAGAAAGAACACTAGCTCTAACATTGACATCCACAACCTATAGAGTGATATGGAGAACATGTTTAGCTTCAATAACTCAAGAACTAAAGTGAAGATTTGAGTACTTGTGCCTTTTGGAGCAAGTCATCAAAAGGTTGAAATGTCAGTAATAAGAGAAAAGAGGGCACCACTTCAACACACATTTAAAATAATTGACAAGGATGGCAAGAAATATGTCACACACAGAAGTCTAGAACTTGCATATAACTCATGAAAAGATGGTCTAATTAAGGCTAGAATGGAATAGGAAAAAGCAAGAAAAGAGAAGGCGGCAACACACTAGAGAAGAGCAAGGCAAGTGCAAGAGTTGATTCTATCGAACTTTCTAAAACTCCTTGTCTTGAGAAAAGTACATCCCTAACTTCAAGATTTGAATTGATTTTTTAAGTTGATTGATGGATATGAGATGCTATATTTTTAGATGTCAAACTTATTGTTTTGTAATAGATTCTGAGTTTTCAAGACTTTATTTGAAGTGAATTTTCTATGAGATGGTGAATTTTGAGATATGATATGTTGTTCTCTTCACTTATGTAGTGATATGTTTGTTCTCTTAATTTGAAGTGATATGTTGTTATTTTGGCTAGATTGTGTATGTCTTTAGTTTTTAAAAATAGTGTAACTTAATAACCAGAAAGAATTTAACAGCTCTATCTCCAAACTTTTCAATTTAGAAATTTAACTTACACTTTGAACATTAAACTAAAGAACCAAACTGATAGAACATTATACTTAGAACATTAACTTATATTTGGAATATACAACGAAACTAGTCATAACTTGGATTTAAATAAACTTACATTTAACTTAATTAGTAAATTAAAAAAGATATCCACACTAGTTAAACTTCCCCCAAATACAGTTGCACTGAAAAATTGAGATATGGAGTTTACAACTTCATCTCATCCAAATGTAGAAAGAAATAGATACAACCATGGCATAGCAATAAAATAAATCAGCACCCTTATCCTCCATTGCAGCTTGGACACTTCATCCTCCAGTATTTCAACTTTTGATGGAGCCTTGGTATTATCACCTCCACGACCTTCTGCACATTGGTGGATCTTCCCAAATAAAAAAATCACACCTACACCAGAATCCATGTAGTTGTAGAATCTTCTCCCATGGTTTAAATCGGTCCTGAAGTCCTCAAAATAAGCCTTATTCCCACAATAACAAAAGGCATCTTCATTTAGGTGGCTGGCTTGACTGTTCAACTTCCTGAAGAAATTTCTTACCTCTTAGAATGTTGTTGCTGGTTGTCCTCTGTTTCCCCTCTATTTCTTTGCCTTTTTTCCCTTTTATATTATTTATTGATTTTCCCTCTAAAATGTAGAAATAAACAGTGCCCCATCAATTTCCCCCCCCCCCAAACCGACCAATTAACGGGCATGTGTATGGCACGTGGGTTTCCCATTAAGTATTTGACGGAAGGAGGGAGGCTGGACTAAATGTGAAAAAAAAAATTAAATTGTAATGAATAGGACTCAATTGAAATTGGGCCTAAGTTATGGGACCAAAAGTGCGATTTTTCCAGCTTTTTATATTCATTCTACTAAATAGTATATAGTTTACTTAAAAAAGTTATAATATTACTAATAACATTCACACTTTTAAATTTTAAAAAATAAAAATCAATATTCTATAACAATTCTTCATGTAATTTTTCTTTTTCCTTTACAAATTTTAAAAAGAAAATATTTCATGTAACTAAAAAATTAAAAATTTAACATTATTATGTAAAATTACAGACTTCTTATATTGTAAACCAACGTGATGTTATATTCTAAATTAATATAAGTATTTATTACACAACATTAACATACATATATGTATACACAAATACATATATATGCATGCCCCACCCTCCGTCTCCATGACTGCCAAGCCATGGCTGCCATGAGTTAGTGGCTAGCTAAGGCCACCCCAGCCACCGCGGCCATGACCAGTGCTGCTGGCCAACCTCGCTATAGCCAAGCGCGATCACTAGCCGTCATTGCCCTGACCATGGCAACCTGTGGGGCAAGATAGAGTGGGGGAGGATGGAAATTCATTTTTAAATTTTTGGTTAAATTTAATTAAATTATCTACCCTATTACAAAAAGTAAAACACTTTTATATCTAATAAAGAAGTTACTTTTAATTGTTTACATAAGTTGCTTTTTTATCTATCCGAAAATAAAAAGGAAATACAATGAACAGGACAAAAATGAAGATATTACTATTGAAAAAATCAATTTGGACTTCAATTTACTAGTCTTCCAAATTTATTCTTTAAATTATTCTTCAAAAATAATTTAATAAGTCACAATTATAAATTATTAAAACCCACTAATTTACAATTTGAAAACTCCTAATTCACTCACTTATCACATTCCTCTTAATAATCGAAATCATTTAAGTCTACCCTTGCACCTTGTGCAAGTACCCTCATGTGCTTCCCAAATACTACAAAAAGATGAGCTTTAGTGACCGAGTGACCAATTAGTGATTGCTTAGTGACCAATTTAAATATAATGTTTTAAAAAAATTAATGACTAATTAGTGATCGATCAGTGATCAAATTAGTGACTGACACAAATTAATGACGAGAATTTTAATGACCGATCCGTGATCGATTTTTACATACTTAGTGACCAATTTTTTACTATCACTATTACCCCTTTCTTTTTAGTGAAACCCAAAAAAGGGCCAAGCTCGATTACCATTGGACTGCACAAGTTGAGTGTTGCTACCTCCCTTTCTCTTTTATTTCTTTCTTTTTATCTTCCTTTTTGCGAGAGCAATTAGTTTTCTGTTGTTCTTCTTTGCATGATATAAAATAGCTTTCTTGATATTGTTAAATTGAACTCTCATGATTGGGATATTGTCAGATAAATTATTTTAGATATATCTTTTTTTGAATTTTTGAGTAATTTAAAATTAATAAAATTTATACTGTCTAAGTATTTTTGTTTTTTATTTAAATTCTGAATTTATAATGTTATACAATGTTTATGTATAATTTAAACATTAAATTTACGCCCTCATAATGCAAAAAATATATTAAATTAATTGTTGAGTATTTTCGCATCATCATATTTGATGAAGAGTACTCTAAAGGCAACTAAAATGAAAATATTTTTCTTATTTAAATAAATTATTTTATGTATTCATTTCTTGATTAACAAATAAATTTAATTAAATAATTATAGACGTATATATTATTTTAATTTATTTTAATTTTATTTAAGTAAATTTAATTTTAGATATGTTTTCTGATTTTTAAGTATGAAAGTCTACTAACAACTTAATTTATATGGATTTTGTAATTAATCTTTATTATGTTACATGTAACTTTTATTATTATATCAATCTTACTTTCATTATGTTGTACAATAAGGTGTCAATGTATATGTATTTTATTAATTGAATAAAATATATATTTAGAAAATATTATTATAATTGTTGTAAAAAAACTAACTTAATTTATTCTACTATCTTATGGTACCCCAAATTATGTTAAGTGCCTCATACAAGATCTAATAAATAACTTTACATATTTTAATAATTTTAGAACTTTTAGTAAAATTTTCATAATACTTTAAAATTCAAAAGTGTGTAGAATAGCCACGATTATTCCTCCAAAACATGCTTCTACTGGTTCTTTTTTCTTTTTTTTTTTTTTTGTGCTTTCATTATCTTAAGTTTATTATTTGTTAAAATATCAAAAATTCTTAAAAAGGAAAAGGAAGATGATATCAACTTACGAAAATGCAAATTTCAAAATCTTTGATCTTATTATTTATTACAAATGTGAATTTTGTTGAAATATGAAAATTGAGTATTTACAAATATAAATATATAGAGAACATAATCTTGAGGAGTTCTTGTGTGATTCGAGGATTTAAGATGAATGTGATCAGTTGATGCCAGTAAGATGAGTTTGAGGATTGCAGATGCTTATAGGATCTTGTCGCATGTTATAGAATGATTAAGACTTGTGTATCCTTGAGTTTGGTTTACTTACATTAGATCCTTCTATTCCTTTTATTCATGGAGGTTTAGATGAGTTAGAGTTGATGGACTTACTTGAGATTAAGCTTGAATTGGGAACCATCTAGATTGTAAACACTTGAGTTAAGGGATACCTAAGTTGTGTAGGGATATGATTCTTGGAATGTGGATTTTGGGCAGGAAATATGAAGTTTAATTGTGGAATTGAACATGGAATTGAATAAGACATGAACTTTTGGAATAAGGCTTGACATTAAGGAAATGAAGGGTTATAACCAGGGTGGCCAACCAATATATAAACTCTTACTTCTGGTATGTCAGGTATATGAAAATATAAATAAAGGAAAAGAACTGGTGGAAGATTTGAAGAACGAGAATGAGGTCCAAAAAGAGGAAAAGGAAAACCTTCTAAGATGGTACCAAGGTCTTGAGGAAAAGATGCATGATATGCATGAGGCCTTAAAGGATAGAAGAGCGGAGTCAAGTCATTTAAAATTAGTACTTGGGGCAAGGACTTATATGCTAGACAAATTAATGGAGAGCGTAAAGAAAGAGGAGATTGAATGTTGGAAGAAGCAAAGTAAGGGTATAGGTTGCGGTAGTGACCAATACTTCTTAAAGGATTGCCCATGAAGAAAAGGCCCAACCCTTGCAGGGAAAGCAAAATAGGTGGCAGGAGCTAGTAGAATACCCGAAAGTATTCCCAAAAAGAAGTGAGCTCATTACCCCCCACCCCACGTAGAGGAATTATTTGACCTTCTACAGGGACAAGAATCAACTCAAAGTTGGAGTTAAAGTGAGAGTACTATCAGCTGAAGGCCAAAAAAAACCACGTAAAGCACTTACACATGATTCTTGGAGCCCTGAGAGAGAGCATCAATTGTATGCAAAGTTTGTAAGTGAAAATACTAATAGAGAATGTGACTTTTCTCGGACTTATCAAATCCCAAGATGGGGTAGAGATTGATTCCTCTAAGATAGAGGTAGTAGTCAACTGGAAGAGACCAAAAAACGTGATAGAAGTTGTAGTTTTCTATGTCTTGTTAGCTATTAATGAAGATCATAAAGAAATTTTCTAATTAGCTAACACGTTGACTAAATTAACTCAGAAAGCTCAACCATTTGACCAGAATGAGAATCTGAACAGGAGACAACATTGATGGATGGAGATTTTAGAAGATCGCAATTTTTCCATCACCTATCACCCGAAAAGGCAAATGTAGTAGCCAATGTCTTGAGCTGAAGGGATGGGATGGCTCATTAACTGGCAACAGAAACACCAAAAAACCTAACAACGGGTTTGAAATTAATATAGCAAAGTGGGATTGCAGATATGAGTGCAATTCAAATTATAGGATGAAATGCAACGAACCCCAAACCTATATACATGGATAATGAAATAGAAAGAAAGATTGGAAGTGCTGAAGGGTCTGAGATCAATACCAAACCAAGGTATTCTTCTATTCCATAAGAAATATGTGTGCCGGAAGAAGTGGAAGAGAGATTGTTAGATGAGGCACACAAGTCAAGATATAAATGCATCAGAGAGGCACGAAGATGTATCAGGACTTGAAGAAGTAATCCTAGCAAAATGTAATGAAGAGATGATGTAGATCGACTGACTGAATCTATTTATTTTCTGCAAGTCGAAATAGTACTCCGATGAGAATCTGGGGACCAAATTCTTTTAAGGGGGGAGGTCTTTAACACCCCTAAAATTTGGTATTTTTGAAAAAAAAAAAAGGATTCAGAAATCAAGAAATTGGTTGAACGGATTTTAGCGCTCAAAAAAAAAGAAAAAAAGAAAAAAAACATTTGATTGCAAAAATTTTGAAAGTTTTGGGGTCAAAGTGCAAATAAGCAAGATTTGATTGGATCACATTTTCAAAGTTTTGTGGGTTTGCATGCAATTATTTTAGGTCAAATGGGTCAATTTTAGGCACTCAATATTTGTGGGCTCAATTGAAGAAGCTCAAAACTTCGAAGGACTCAATTGTAAGCTGGACAAAAGTTTTAGGGGCCAATTTAGAATTCTAGAAAACTTCCCTATAAATTTACATTTAACAATTTGCCCTTATTTTCATCCTTTTCTCCACTGAAACCACCGTGACTCCTCTCCGATGAGTTTTTTTCTCTGACGGCCAAACCTCAAACTTAACCAACCAACTTCTTCCCCTCATTATCATGAACACATAGACACTACATGCACTGTGTTTCGGCTAGCTAGACTACCAATAAATGAGGTAGAAAACTCGATCAAGGCGGTAGCATGTGGGTTCGCTCTTCCAGCGAATTTTAGCGGCAAACCAAGGTAGAAACTTGATGGGTTCAGCTTGCAGAACATCTAGTATCTTCAATTTCAGAGTTGGACCATTGGCAAAGAAAAATTGGAGGTGGTGGAACACGGCGGTGAGAGAGACCCAGCAACCTTGGAAGCTAAAATTAGACGTATTCACGGTGGCAAATGGTGAAATTGAGATGGGGGTTGTGTTTATTGAGTTGAAAGGTATCTATTGGTGAGGGTATTGCTCGTTTTTGGCGACTGTGCACGGCGACCAGCGACTCTGAGGCAGTTTCTTTGCCTCATCACAGTGATCATGGCAATGCTTTTAGTTTTAGATTTCTAGGCTTTGTTAAGCACCTCTTGGGTAAAATTGAATTGGGAATTATACATATATACTTATATGTTGTACCATTATTCCATAAACCTTGTAATATGCCGAGAATGAAGGATTTATATAAGAATGATATATATTCCTATGTACAGATCATAGTATAGCTTAGTGGGCCTAGATTCTGTATTAATGAATAATAAGTTTGGATTAATCGAGTTAATTAAGTGATTAAACTATGATTTTGTGAAATTGGACCTTAAGTGATGACAACTGGGTTATTTGAGGTAATATGGGACTAAGATTTGAAACATGCATGTGTCATTATAAGCTTAATGAACTTGGATTGTATTATTTTTTGTTAATTTGGGGATCAATTGAGTTAATTGGGAGAGAAAACCTTATTTCATGAAATTGAGACCTAAGTGGCAATAGTTGGATTAATTATGATGATTGGATTATTATTATTATTGATTTGGGATAATGTTACGAGGATATAACTAAGGACTGGATTACATTCTTTTGCTAGAATTGATATGAACCCCATAACTATTTTTGGTGATAGAGGCTTGCTTAGCACTTTTGTATTGATCGTACCATAATTATTGTATTAATCAAGAAATTAGTGATGTTAGGCTATTAATGGCAAGATTGTAATTAGTGGAGATTATTAAGGATTATGATTTGTGGATTTATTCCTCGGTTAGGTGACAAGGAAGTGGGTCCCATGGGCGAGTAGAGTACTGATTGTCGATTTTATTTTCTAAGACTACGGAGGTGAGGGTCTGCCATTCTGGCCTTGATTATACCTATCTATTCATGTGGAATGACCCTTGTCAGGGTCCAACTTGATTGTATTCTGTACTTGTTCTTGATTATTGAAATCGCACTTGCTTGAGTGTTTGTTATTGTTATTGGAATCGTTCTAGCTTGTGAGTTTGGTTGTTATTTGTTAATTGACACATGTACCCCTATGGGGGATACTTCTTGATCGTACCCTAATATGATTTGTTCTTGTCCGTTCTGGTGCCTAGAACATCTCGTCTGTTATTTGTTCAATCTATTATCTGATTGTCCTGTTATTTGATTGACTTCTTTATTATCTATTCTCGCTTCGCTATCTGTTACTGCTCTATTGTTGGTTACCGTCCTTTGTTTACCACTTGAAATTGTTATTGGGAATAAGAAATAAGACAATAATCATTGTTATGTCTATGGGATAAGCCGAACGTTAATCTCTATCATGTGCAAGGGATAACCGCAAGTATTAAGACGTTAATCCCTACGAGGTGCATAGGATAAGCCGTAAGCATTGGGACGTTAATCCCAGTAAGGTGCGTGGGATAAGCCGTAAGCCCTGAACTCGTGTTTAAGTAATGGGATATTAATCCCTGCTGTGAGCATAGGATAAGTTGTAAGCCCGAGGACATTAATCACTACTAAGTGCGTGGGATAAGCTGTAAGCCCAAAACTCATGATATAAGAAAATCTGACATACGTGATCTGTTTTGTATTCTAACTAGATTCTGATTGTTTGTATTCGGCTCATGGAGCAACAAGGTTGTGAAAGTTTCTTTGTCTAGATTGGGTCGTTGTCCAGGCCAGATAAGCCGCCTGTATTTTTTCCCAATCTTTGATTGGTGGCCGCTCTATACCTCTCGAGTAGAATTGGTTGAGACGATCCCGGGCCGTTCAAGCTGACAGCTACAACTCTGAGCTAGGTTCTACTGATAATCTTGAAATTTGATAATGATTGTTTTGCCCGAGTGTTCCTGATTGCCCATAATCTGATCAATTTTACCTAATCATATCCTGACTGTAATCGCTTGATGTGCTCTTGTTCTTATTGTTTAATATTAATCTGTTGAATTGATTCTTCCTCAACAGATCCCTATTGCTCTTAAGTTTATCCCTCACTAAGTCTTTAGACTTACCCCCCGTATTACTTTGATTTTCTCATACAGGATTAAGCGATGGATGCGGACTTCTAGTTTGAACTGGCGGAAATTATGTTTTGTAATGGAATAGGTGCTTTATGTATATACATAGGTTTAATTGTATGTTGAGTTCGACTTAGAGATATTTTTTTATATCAGGATTGAATCTAGTGTCTGTAGTATGTATGTTATAGTGAAAGTTATGGGACCTCCGATGGTACGTACTTTGTGTTTTGTTGAAGTTTGTTGCTATATCTGATGGGTTTTGAGAAATTTGTTATGGGCTTATTGATTGTATTATGTGTTCAATTTCAAATTGAACTGAGTGGCCCCTCAGCTTAGGTGCTATCCTGAGATGGGGCATTATATTTGCAATTTTTTAAAGAAATCTGTTCAGTTTCTGTATGTCTTAGCATTTTTTAATTTTGTAATTTTTTTGGAAAATATGTTCAATTGATGTTATTGTTGATACGGGCATGATGTAATTTGGCTTTGACATGAATCTATTGGGGAACTATGCATATGTATGGGGTCAGTTGATGGGAAAATGTTTTGGTTGAAATTGTTTTAATATTAGGAAGATATTATCTATTCTTCCATGTTAGCAGAGTATGTTAATTTAAGTTAAGTGGGAAAGTGAAAAATAAAATTAATAAATGGGAAAGTGGAGCATGTTTGTTTGATTTTTAATGAGATTAGGTAAACCATATTTGGGGATATTATTGGTTTCATTAGCATCAATAAATCTTATTTGTGCTTGTTTGAGATAGTAATTTAGGGGTGTTGTTGTACTAGACATGTTATTCCTTGTTGCATTCATGAATTATGGGTTATGTTTGTGAATTATGGACTCCTACACATATTTATTTGTCACTAAGCATATGCTTTTCTGTTTATTATTATTATTATTATTATTATTATTGCCAGTTCTGGGATGGGTGTGAGTGCTAATTATTGAAGCCCTTATTGTCATATTTCATGCACTTGAGAAGGCATGCCTTCATATATTCATTTGAATTTACATTATGCGGATATGTTAAACTCATACCATGTCATGCTTCCTTCAAACTGTTGTCATGGTATTGTGTAGCCATATCCTGAACCTATTCTAATGCTATTATGTTCCTTAAATAGATGTTCTGTTTTGTGATGCTACTATGTGCCCTTTCTTTTAAACCGTTGCCGTATTGTTATTGTGTTTTTGGACTTGATTTTTTGCCACTACATTAGTAATAGATCCACATTTGGGGTTTCCTAGGTTGGGAAGCAAGTCATTCCCCCGTGGAATTATCTAGGGCATATTACATATCACTTCATTGGATTATGTAATCTGATTTAGTCGTTTCATCATTTTGGTACCATGTTGCAAGCAAAAACATTAGCACCAAGAATGAATATAGCCATATTTTTGCTACACTTAAGATTGGCCAACTTGAGATGGTGGTGTTGTTTCTGGCATATTAATGTCTAGAAAAAAATGTAGATGGGTTGTTGTCACATGGTCAGATGTCCCCTTGAAGATTTGCCTTGAGTCAGTGGGAATGCATTGCAAGCACTTTGTCCAGTCACCATTTTCATGTCCAGGCAAATCTGATTTATGGCTATTGGTAAACCTTTCGTTCAGAATGTGGTTTGGAAAATCCCTTCCGTAGGGAGGAAAGTTGCTTCCAGAAGCAGTTTTAATGTAGTTATTGTTGCCAGAATCAACTGTAGAGTTTCCAAACAAAAACGATGTGGACAATGAACTATTAAGTAGTCTTTGCTATGTAGCAATATTCTGTGGAAAAACTAGCACAAGCAAAATGAAGAAGGAAAAGCACAGAAATGGAGCGAAATGAACTGGAGTGAGACCATGTACTTGCTAGAAAATTTAAAACATAGAAAACAAATGAATTAATAATTCTACAAAGCTTAAGAGAGGGCTAGAAAGTATATATTGCTATGGATGGTGACAAGTTCGTTAGAAAAAAGCATTTATTCATTGGCCAAAGAGTGTGTAATGGCTACATAGGAAATTAAATAGTATTTTCTTTGACTGAATCCAAATGACCTGTTGGCACTTGAGAAGGTGTTGGCCCATCCTTGATTATCATAATTATTATGTTTGGCAATTCAGAAGTAGTTGCATTTATATTATTTTTTATGATTTATTGTGAACTCATCAATAATTTTTGAACTCACAATCAGTCACAAGCCTTTCATTGGTAAACCTTCCGGTCAAAATATCATTCAAAAAATCCCTTAGGAAGGAAAGTTGCTTTTAAAAGCAGTTCTATTGTTGTTGCTAGAATCAACTGTAGACTAGCAAATTAATGGTAAATAAATAGTAAATTAACAAATTAATAGTAAATTAACAATTTAATGGTAAATAAATGGAAAATTAACAAATTAATGTTGGAAACAAATTAATGGCAAATTAACAAGTTAATTGTAAATTAAAAATTTTCAAAATGTAAGCTCACTAATGGAATCATATTTTCAAACCATGTATGCTAAAAAGTAAAAAGACTATTATTTAGTTGAGCATGTCTATGGTGATATATGTTAGTATTTACCTCATATTAGATATCATTAAATTAAATGACGTATGTCTTTTTACAACAAGTTGCTAGTTCATATTTTAAAATTTAGTACATTAAGTGCTTAATAAATATTTAAAAAATAATTAAAAGATTATTTCAAAAAAATTATTATATTAGATAACATAATTTTATAATTTTAAATTATATATTTTATAATATTAACATAATAAAAATATCAAAAGTAATATAGTTAAATATAATTATCTTTATTTATTAAGTAAAATAAAAAAATTTAAGAATTAATATAAAATCTAAAACTAACAATATAATTTAGATATAATAAGTAAAAAATAATTATTTTGAATTAATACTTAATAATACAATTAATGGTAAATTAACAAATTAATTGCTAATTAAAATTTTCCAAAATGTAAGCTTACTAATATTACCAAATTACTTGTAAATTAAAAATTTTCAATACGTAAATAAAAGACAATTATTAGTAACATATTTAGGAAACCTTTATTTCATTTATTAATAATATTTTTTCTTATAAGAGTCAAACAAATAAAAAGAAGGTTTAAAAATTAGTGTCATTGGGGTGGACGGAACAAATGGAATCATACTTTCAAACTATGTATACTAAAAAGTAAAAACACTATTATTTATTTACAATTAAATACTCAAGTATTATTATTCCCATTGTATTTAACAAAGATTACTTACATAGTTGGTTATGACGTAGCATTATAATTCATATCAAAATTTTATTAGAATATTCAAATAAGAGCGTGAATTAGTAATTTATTTATAAATTTAAACAAAGAATTAGTAGTAGGAATTTTCACATGGTAATATGACCTAGTAATTTTTGGATTGGGAAGTTTCATAAAAAAAGAAAGGAATATGCGCATAACGTGTAGTTGTTTGAGGAGACAAAAGAAAAAAAATAATAAAAGAATGTACAATAGTAATCTATATATTACCAATATTCAAATAAGAATGTGAAAGAGTGATGTATTTGGAAGCTTTAGCAAAGTTATAGTAATGTAATAGAAACATCTTTGTACCACCTAATGAAGAACTAAAATAAATAAATAATTCCATAATACGATTTTTTATATGAATGAACTAATTATTATATGAACTTGTATTTTATTTCATTTTATAAATATTGTTATTATTGAACTTGCTATGGGATGATATAAAAAATGGAACCCTAAACCTAAAAGTAATTTCTCATTTTTTAAGCTAATTATGTGCTACATAAAGTATGTCTACTTTGATGATATAGCCTTATTGTGGTCACAAGTCTTGCAAATATTGTATTTACAAGATAATTTACATGTTAATATCGTCAAACATATATATGTGCCTACTTTGAAAAACACATTTGCAATATAGATGGCATCTAGTTCACAAGTGACAAAATGTTCTTTTGGAGAGGACGCGTTATGGCCAGAAGAACGAGGCATGATGAGATTTTGAAATGAGGTCTGAGGGGGTCGCAATTCTCACCAGCACAATGGATGGATCTTATGGTTAAAATAGATGTTTCTTGCTCGGGATACAACTATAGTATAGCACTACTTCAAGGAAAATCACGTAGGTTGAAACAAGGTTGGCGTAAGTACCACAATTTACTGCTAGCAGGCACTGGTTTTGGCTGGGATGATGCAAACAATCTCATAACTGCTACTGATGAGTGCTGGACCCAATCGCGGTGCGTTACCTATGAACTACCTCCCATTTTACACTATTAACTCCTTACACATATTAATAATTGGTCAAATGTTAATTGAACCATTGCCTTAGGCTAATCCTGGGGATGCTTGGTTGTGACGTAAGCCGCTACTGCATTACCGAGAGTTGACTGTGATTTACGCTCGTACGACTGCTACCGGCCGGAGGGCCATTCCTCTACACGGGGTCATTGTCCAGTAGGTCTCGACATTCACATGATGAGGCCTTTATGGACACACATAGCCTGGGTAATGATCTCGATGATAGTGCATTCTCCATGCCTCCACCCTCGTAGCCTCTACCTTCCCAATTTAGGGCTTCTTCCTTAGGCTGCAGTTCGACCCGCCGAAAAAAGGGTCATAACCCAGCTGTAGTCTCTGCCATGCACTCGTTCACACATGTGAACGAGGCCATTGCCGCACAGAGTGACCTGAGATCGGTCACCACCATGGAGATGTGCGTGGAGAAGTTAAACGAGATTGATGATTTGCCTTATGAGTTATTTTATCATGCTCTGTCGAAGCTTGAGGACCCTACACGTCGTAGGATGTTCTTAACCCTCCCACCCGAGCGTAGACGAGCATATCTTGAGACCCTTCCATGATGCATGCTGCTGCTGCTTATGCTATTTTGTAGTCACGATCATGTTTTCCTTTTCTTATCTTATGTCCTTCCTATCATTTCACTACAGACCTCTATGTTATTTGCTATTGTTAGTTGCACTGTATTGACTATGTATGTGTTTATATTTATGACATGGTGTATTTATGCTCAATATATGCATTGGTACTTATGCACTATTATACGTTGTTATTATCTTATTTTGAAGTAGAATAATTCTTTATTTCACATAGGGATGGACAACAATGATGCCAGATAGAATAACAACGACGTAGCTAACATCATTGATGCTGTGGTGGATGATGTTGTTGATGCTAATAGCAATGGAGTTAGCGCGGAGAAATCTGAATTGAATGTTTGGTGGTTTTTTATACTTATACCAAGCTTCACCTTGCTCGTTTGCCAACATGTTGAGCATATCTTTGGATTGGTTGAACGAACTGTTATAGGGGCATAATGGTCGTTTTGAAGACCAACTATGCCTTTCGAAGGACTATTTTCGTCTACTTTGTTAGATGATACGAGATCGAGGTCTAATAGACGAACACCAACGAACTAGGACCTCCGTGGATGAATTTGTTGACATTTTTTTCCACATTATTGGAGTGCACCATCGACATCGAATTATGGCTGAAGGTTTCCAGCACTCAATGGAAATAATTGCTAGGCACTGCAAAACGGTATGTAATGCTTTGTGTGCATTAGCTCCGGAATATATCAAGCCCCCAAATTTCAACAGTGTCTCCCAGTTTATATAGGACAACCCAAACTTGTTTCCTTATCTTAAGGTATTTATCCTACCTCGTCGATAGCATGTCCATAGGAGCAATGAGATTTAAAGAATGGGTTTACAAGTAAGTATTATGTTCCTTTGGTACAGGACTGTATTGGCGCAATTGACGAGATGATCATACCTGCTTAGGTGCGATTAGCTAGCCAGGCCACATATCATTGCAGAAAGGCAGTTGTTGCACAGAATGTGATGGCAGCATGTGACTTCAACTTAATGTTTACGTTTGTCTTGTCGGTTGGGAAGAAAGTGCAAATGATGCCCAAATATTTGTTAATGCAATCTCCAATCCAGCGTACAACTTCCCCTAGCCACCAGAAGGTACATATTATGCATAATCACATGCATAACACTGTTCGATATTGATTTTGATATATTGGTAACCAAGTAGACCTTCTTTCTTAGGAAAGTACTACGTGGTGGACTTTGGATATACAAACTTTCCCAGTTTCTTATCACCATATCGGGGGGAGAGGTATCACCTTCCTGACAGGTGTGGAGCGAATAATGGAGCACGCAGTATTAGAGAATTATTTAATCGTCGCCATGCGACAGTCAGGAACCACATAGAGTGATGCTTTGATAACTTAAAGAAATGATTTCCAATAATTCGCGGTCCGATGCCAAACTATCTTCTACAATGCAAGCCGATATTATCATTGCTTGTTGCGTTCTGCATAACTTTGTTTGGAGATATGTTTATTCAGATGATATCATCCATCAGTACAAAGATCTAGACCATCATGACGAGAATGCAGAAGGATTATCATCATGCCAAAATCGTCGAGCTATGGATATGTCGGAGGATGCACTATGGGAACAAAATTTATTTCATGACATGATTGCCCAATAGATGTGGCGTAACTACACTGGCATGTACTAGGGGCCATGCATGTGATACATGATGTCGTAGTTGCTTTCGAGAATTTTTCATATCATGTTTTCTGTGTGAATGTGTTTGTTTGTGAGTGTCAAGTAGTTTGGTGAACATTGTAACTATATGTTACCGAACTAATGGTATTTCATTTCTAATTTTTAATTCAAAGTACAATGCTCTTTATTTGGATGATATTAATAATTGTGGCTAATTATCCCATTAAGCTATGCTTGTTCTCTATTTGTGATTCATACACTTGTGATTTTGATCCTTCTGGTTGTTGTATTGATTAAGCTAATATTGTTGTGTTATTTTAGATAGTTTTAAAAGGACAAGCATGTTACTAATGTTTGAATAATGTTTATCTAATGTTTCAATTTTAAAGTTGGCACTACTGTAAATTCGAATATGTTTTGCATAATTTTATATATATTTTGTTAACCATGCATTATATAATATGTATAATTTTAAGATTTATATGTATGAAAGTACAAAGCATAATATTCATTGTTTATGAAACTGTAGGTGTTGCTATGAGCCGACATCGATCATTAGATGCTCTTAGTTCTCATATCCCTAATGTCTGGAGGCTAGATGTGGAGGAGGGATTTATCCACATGTTGCTAGATGCTAACACCATTGACTCCTTGGCAAACTTCTTGCATGTTGAGATATGTATGCTAGAGTTGGCACACAAGTTGGGGCGTAATTTCTACTGATCAATTTTATGACTCGAAGGATAGGTATGAAATAGTCACCATAATCATGAAGCATCTAAATGTGCAGTATAATGAACATACGGGGGAGATGTATGTCCTACCTGATTTGCATGACATGTTTAGTCATGTAAGAATATATTCAACTACCTAAATTATTTCTTTAACTGTTGATAATTTTTTTACCTCTTTTATTTGTAAAATAATTTTAGTAAATTTTGAAATTGTTTTCATATACAAATCAAGCCTTCATCTGCACGATATTTTGAGCGCGAGGGGGGGCACAAAATAATTTGTTACGGGAGATTTTTGCTGAGCCGATGCATATTGATCAAAATGATAATAGGGAGGAGGCAGTTCGTGCTGGAGTATAGGTGGATAGAGATTACCTTCACCTGCTTGTCATTAAGGATTCTAGTGCATCTCGTACACATTCTCCTTATTATGGACCGCACACATCCACTTGGTCACCAGTACAATCAAGGTGGAAAGAGATTCGAATCCTGCACCTCCGTATGTATCTCCACCACATGAAGAAGAACATGATGACAGTGATAGTCATCAGTGGATGGTCAAGTGAGCCACACATGGCGTGGACTCATGCAACGTATGATAAGGCCACGTGCATCTGGTTCCACTAATACAAGTGAGGTAAGCACCACACGGTGAAGACCACGTAATCTACTATCACCATAAGATTAATTCAGATGCACATGTTTCAACTTTGTTCATGTTATCTATGGCGAACTATGAATTGCCTTCACTTTATCGTATTATTAAAGTAAACTCATATTAGAGATTAAAAGAGTATTAATTATGCTATTGTTAAACATTACTTTGCAACTTATCAAGTAATGTATTATTAAACTATAAGTAGCTCTATGTGCTAATTAATATTTCAAACATTTAATTTATTGGTCTTTTTACTTAGATTAATTTCTTTATTTATTCTAAGAAATCACTACATTAAATGAAAATAAATATAGGCAATATAATTCTATTAATATTATTTTTTTAATATATATGTATAATTTATCTATATTACATTTTATTAAATGTAATAATCCATCTCTATTATATTCTATTATTTTTGTATAATTATATCTAAATTATTTAATAATACAATAATTTAATAATTTGCAAGTCAAATAATTTTCAGTGTATTCCTAAATTATATATTATATAATAGTGTAATAAAAAATATATATTATGTTACTTTTTGTAAATTATTGAATCTATTAAATATATATATATTTGGTACATAGACCTACATTATTAATCATATTTTTTTTTTTGTAATTTATTAATATGTTTCCTATACATAATTCAATATTCATTTTTTTAATGTAATAAATTTAATTCTTAATACTTAATTTGCTTTCTAATAATTATTTTAAATTGAATTAATGAATAATTGTTCCAATGTCATAAACATATATTATTTTTAGAATAAAGAAATAATAAAATAGAATACAACACATGCAAATTTTCCACTTATTTTTTGAATTATATTTTATAATCTATTTTCAAGTTAGTATATTTATTAATTAAATATATGTATTTAAGGACTTAAATTTTATAATAACACATTAATATATAAAATTAATAATGAATACCACAGTTAAATTTTGGACAATATGCAAATTTGCAATTTTATTTCATAATTAATAAATTAATAAATTTTCAATTAACCAAGCTAATTGAAAACATTGTCAAATTGATTGATTGATTGAAAATATAATATTAATTTCTGTAGGACATACTATTAAATTAGTGAATGAATATATATAATATATTTTAACATTAAAAAAATTATATGCATTAAATTTATAATTTAATTCTGCAAAATATTTTTTTGTAAAATTCAATTAAGAAAAAAGGAAAAATAACAGATTTAACGGCACTTATTTTGGATTAAACGCAAATTTTTTGTATTATTTTTGAAATTATATTTTATAATTTTTTTATTTTATTATAATTGTTAATTTATAAATTTTTTTAACTATTAAATTTCCAAACAAACCAAAAAACAAAACTCACAAAACAATAACCATATCTCATACAAATCTCTTAAACATATCTCAAAAACAACCTCACAACCAATTACAACCTCAAATCACATCAACCAATCACATTACTATAATCATTACATTTTATCTCACAACCAATTACAACCTCATCTCCTATTCTCATATCTCTTAAACACCAAAACACTCTCAAAATCTCTAAAATACAAAAACATGAAACCAGCCTCACAAGCAATCGCAACCTAAGGTGCCGCTGTCTCATGCAGTCAACCATATATATGGAAAAGACTCTTCAATTAAGGTGCATGGTGGGGTATATTTGGAAATTTTTCTGCAGATCTTCTTCACAAAGGAAAAAAGACACTACTGGAAGATTATGAGGGAAATGGTTTTCATAAAATTAGTCATTGCGAAGATGGTCAGACAAATCTGGATTCTAACTCTTGCACTGGTGATTCTGAGCATGTTTCTTCAAGTTAAGATCTGTATAGCAACCCCTACATAAAGGATTAGAATCTACAGCCTAGTACCACTAATGGGCTAGCCCATAATGGTGATATAAAATCTGCCTTATGTATTAAGACCATTAATGGACCCCAAACTAAACATTCTATTTGCTGTCCTACTAATGTCCTCCTTGAGGGGCCATTTGATACTACATCCGCTCAGCATTTTTCACATCATGACCTACTAGAAAATACTCTTTGCTAATCGACAAACCACTTGGTTGATGTTTCTCTGATTTATAACATTGAATCCCCAAATCAACTAAAATCTGGCAAGAGAAGGCGGTCAGCTAAAGATCTGGGTAATCGTCAGAAAGTGTTTGTTCATTGAAATCCTAACAAAAACCCAAGTACTATTACTAATGGCGGAGAGTATCTCTAACCCCGAACACGAGCTCTTCTCGAGACTCTTCCTTGTGATGCATTTGTTACAAATTCTACAGCGGAGACTGCTTTGCAGTCCCACTGGTCAACATGAATTGTTTAAGTTGGAAGTGTCAAAGTTTGGGGAATCCTTGGATAATTCGTGAACTTGGCGCATTAGTTTCCTTTGTGAAACCAAATTACACTCCCGATAATTGGATATGATTCGAAATAGATTTTTTGTGGGTTTTTTCTAGAGTTTCGGTTGATGCAGTGGATACCTCCAGGGGCTTAGCATTGTTATGGCAGAAAGATTTGCATGTTTCTCTTAACTCATTGTCAACTCTTCATATTGATGTTTCTATCTTGTTTGATATAGATACTTCTGAGTTTAGATTTACAAGATTTTATGGCGACCCTGTCATCTCCCGAAGATAGATTTCCCGATTACTTCTTAATCAATTACAAATCAGTCTACTCTCCTATAGTTATACATGGGAGAATTTAATGCCATCCTACCTCCATCAAAAAAACAAGGCCTATCTAATATCTCTTATACCAGAGCGAGAGCATTTAGGGAAGCCCTTGTCGATGCTAATCTCCATGATTTAGGCTTCAATGGATACCCTTTCACATGGTGTAATAGGAGAAGCTTTGCCATACACAGTACAAGAATAGCTTGATAGAGATGTGCAAGCTTGACTTGGATTAACAGGTTCTTATATCACAAAGTCACCCATATTTTAACCATAAATTCTGATCACATGGTGCTTCCTATTGAGTTTGATGTACATAATGCAGTTGCTAGTAGACCAGCAAGGAAACGTTTTAAATTTAAATCTTTCTAGCTCAAATATATGGACTATGAGAAAATTATGGAACAATCTTGTTTCCCTTTTAATGTGGATTCTGCTATAGATACTCTTACTAAAGCTATAAGGTACTATCGGGTAGGTCTATTAAAGTGGAACAGAGAGGTTGTTGGTTCTCTCAGGCAGGAAGTTTCTTCTCTTCACCAACAAATCGAACATCTTGAATCTCAAACTTTGACTGTCAGTTCCAAAGTTCACATTTTGAATTTATGTCATGAGTTGGAACATCCCTTTAACCAAGAAGAAGCCTGTGGAGTCAAAGATCCAAATCCCACTAGATGAGAGAAGAAAACCATAATACACGTTTTGTTCCATGCCAAAGCATCTACCAGGTTCTGCAATAATTTCATATCAGGTTTGCGTAATAATTTCGGCAACTAGTGCAAGGATAGAACTGAAATGGAATATGTTATTTTATCATATTTCACTAATCTATTTCGCTCCAATCAGCCTAATGTGGATGATATTAAACATACTCTGGAATGTTAGTCTCCAAAAGTGGAAACTCAAATGAATTCCAAGTTGCTCAAGAAATTCACTGCTGAAGAAGTCAAGATTACTCTTTCTCATATAATGCCCTTGAAAGCTCTTGGTCAAGATGATATGCTCCCATTATTTTATCAGCATTTCGGGCATATTGTGGAACAGGAAGTGGTGTCTTTTTGCCTTTGGTTTCTTGAATGAAGGTAGAAGCATTTCTAAGCACAATCACACTCATATTATTATTATTCCCAATGTTCATCAGCTTGAATTGGTGAGCCAATTCCGTCCAATTAGTTTATGTAATGTTACTTACAAAATAGTGTCGAAAGTGATTGCAAATAAATTGAAATCGTTGGACACTATTATTTATGAGTCCCAATTTGCCTTTGTTCCCTCTCGACTTCTTACTGATAATGTTCTGGTGGCTTTTGAGGTCAATAATTATACCAAGAAAGCCCGCCAAGGAAAGGTTGGTAAGATGGAAATAAAACTTGATATGAGCAATGCATATGACAAAGTCAAGTGGATTTTCTTGCAGAAAGTGTTACATAAACTTGGTTTTGCAATGAATTCTGTGGATTTAATTATGAAGTGTGTCTCTTTTGTATCCTATTTAATTGTCCTCAATGCTGTTAAGTTTGGTTTTCTTACTCCACAATGAGGTTTGCGTCAAGGTGATCCACTTTCTCCATACCTTTTTCCTTTTTGCACCAAAGTTCTCAGCTCTTTAACAAGAAAGGAGGAAGAGCATCATATTTTTGGTCTATTAGCTTGCCGTTCTGCTCGCATAATTCCACATTTAATATTTGCAGATGATACACTTTTGTTTTATGAAGCTTCAGAAGGGGCTGCACAAAATATCCAAGAGGTGCTTCTAATGTAAGAACAAGTTCCCGACCAGCAAATTAATTTTGATAAGTCTTCGGTGGTCTTCAGCCAAAATACATCACATATGGTAAAAACTGAGGTGTAGCGGATCCTTGGAATGTCTATTATCAATAAGCATGATAATTTTTAGAACTTCCTTCAGTGGTCAGAAAATCCAAGAAAGATATCTTTGCCTATATCCGCGAGAAGGTTTGGAATCGTATTAAGGGGTGGAGTTAAAACATTATCTTCAGAGCGAAGGGAGGTTCTTTTAAAATCGGTTGCCCAAGCCATTCCTGCGTATGCCATAAGTTGCTTTAAACTTCTAGATTTCCTTATTCGTGACATTGAATCGATGATGGCCTCCTTCTAGTGGGATAATAACTGTTTACGCAAGATTCACTGGCTTAGATAGAAATTACTTGGCTGTCGTTTGGCGGTATGGGATTTCGAGACTTACGTTTATTTAATAAGTCTTTGCTTACCAAACAAGGATGGAGCTTGCTTATGAGACACAATTCTCTATTCTATAAGGTTTATAAAGCTAGGTATTTTCTGGATTGTGAGGTTATCTATGCTCCTTTGGGAATTCGGTCATCATTTTCATGGAGAGGCATATGGGATTCTTTACAACTTCTTTGTGAGGGACTGTGTTGGTGTATAGGAAATGGTGCTAGAGTTTGTATTTGGCATGAAAAATGGATCCCTTGCCAACCATTATTCAAGGTCTTTTCTCCACCTACAATTCTCCATTCCGATGCTTATATCTCTCACTTAATTAATGTTGATTCTTGTTCCTGGCGATATAACTTGGTGGCTGCAATCTTTCATGAATCCGATAGGATGGCTATTTTGTCTATTCCCTTAGGAAGTACTGCCAACCCTGATTTCTTAATCTGGCATTACATACAGTCAAGGCTCTTCTAGGTTGAGTCGACATATCATTTGGTTTTCACACTTAAACAATGAACAGTCGAAGCAAGTCGAGGTTCCAGTAGCACATCTAATTCTCTTGATTTTCAGTTTATATAGAGCTACAAAGTGCCTCCCAATATTAGACATTTCGCTTGGCGATCAGCAAGGAATTATCTTCCAACAAATGCAATTTTGACACACAAAAGAATGTTTCATAACCCACTCTGTGATGATTGCGAGAATAAGGAGAAAACCTCACTCCACTGCCTCTTGCATTGCAATATTAAAAGACAGGTATGGGTATTGTCTAATCTGTCGTGGTCGTGTGAATTATGATGTTTCTTCTAATTTGGACTAGTTTCTAAAAGTTCTTGCGTCGCTGGATAAGAGGTGTTTTGAATTTTTCTTGACATGTTGCTGGAGCATTTGGCATCGTAGAAATAAAGCTAAATATGGCGAACAAAAGGGGTCCAATTTTGAAGTTGCAAATTTTGCCCGAAAGTTTTTGGAAAGATTCAGACAAACTGAAGCTTTGAAGCAAGGTGCAGCGCTGGATAGTTTTCACCCATCTTGGACAGCTCCCATGATTGATCATATAAAAATCAACTTTGACGCAACTATATTTTTTGATATTAGGTGCATTGGTATTACTTTGGTTGCGTAGGACCATTTGGAACATTGCGTTTCATAGGACTGTTGAGTGTTCCCTTTTCTTCTGGATCCGAACACTACAGAAGGTATGGCTGCAAAAGTTGCTTATGACTTGTGCTCCTCACATCCTTGGTCTAATGTTATTATTGAAGGCGATTGTTCAGCGGTCATTCAAGCTCTGGGAAATGCAAGCCTGAACTTATCTTCAATTGGCAACCTCATATTGGATGCAAGGAGGAGTCTCTCCAACATTAGTTAATCCTCTTCAATACATGTTCGTCGTAGTGCTAATCGTTGTGCTCATTTTCTAGCTAGGATGGTTGTTTCCATTTCTAAATTTCTAGGTTCTAAATATGATGCAATTACCAAAGTTTTGGAATTGGATCAATTTAATGTTATTACCCGTTTGCTCTAGAAAAATGGATAAATCTAAATTGGTCTAATTCAAAATGAATTGGGTTAAATTTAATTGAGTCTAATGTCAACAAATTTATATGATTAATTTTGCTTATTTAGACAAATTAATTTAAAAGATAATAATAATATCAACATAGTTTCCCACCTTGTTCAATATATAATTTTGCAAGATAAGGAGATAATTTATCGAATTATATGCTTCTTTTATTAAATTTTTTGCACTAAAAATTAACTATAATTAGTGCTTATATTGTAAAATAAATTCATATTTTTGAAGAAATTACATAATTGTTGCATGAGAAAATGTATATCAAATTATCAATTGTGAATATGTTGGTTTTCATTTTAAGAAATCAATACATGTGAATTGCGTATCTATTTTATTATTAACATGCAACATTAGATAAATAAGAAATTCAGAAAATTATTTGGATATACAGACACAATAATGGTTTGTAAAATTTTGAAATATTTTTTATATATTATAATTAGTATACTACAAAAATTTTAGACAACTAATTTGTTAATAGGTCCATAGTCTAAGACACCATTTTTAATTTAAAAACGACTCATAATTCAAAAGCATGAGAGGAAGAAGAAAAAGAAGTATAAATAATATAAATTTATGATTATTAATTTAAAATTATTTCTTAAATTTATTGAATTTTAGTTAAAGTTTTGAGTTGGATCTATTGTGACCCAAAATTTAATAAAATTCACTTAACTTCAACTAACTATTTGGACCCTACTTCAGAATTTGAATATCTAAATCAACTCAAGGTTGAGTTGGACCATGAATTTCTAACCCTTTTACCCCCCTTTAAGGTAGATGATAGTTAATAGAAAAATCTTTCATCCTAATTTTAATAGTCATATTGTATCAAACATGAAACATTGGCAATGCCCTCAATGAGGTGAACGATATTTTCATATTCTTTTTTACATGTATATTGTTTTAGTGAATTTTTTTATTTTGATCTTTTTGTAGACCCTCAAAAACAAAATTTTGGTTGTGCAAACACAAAATAAAGTTGATTTTGGATTGTACCAAGTCTAAAAGTAGCAATTATATTTTTTATATAATCTTCTCTCATAGGTAAATTAAATTTTTTTGTGTAATCTTCTATTAGAGATAAGTTGAAAAAATCAGAGTTTTATCCCAATTTTTATTTGTTTATTTATTTATTTATTTTTGAAATTGAGTTATAAAATATTCAAGCGGTATAGACTTTCTTAATTATTGCAACACCTCCCTAGCATGTGTACCTTTGAAACTTTGAACAATCTATGGTAATGTTTAATGACAACTTTTATATTTTTTATTATGTGTTTGGCACAATAAATTTGGGGAGTGGGAAGGGAAAATGTGAATTTTATGTTGGTGAATGTTTGGTTATATTTTAAGGAATAGTTAAAAATTTATTTTAGAAAATTTTGGTATGTTTATATATGTTTTGAGCATAAATATTTTTTTACTATAGTGATCAAATCAATATTTTTTTTGTTAGATTTTTTGGGATGAAAATAGAATTAACCATTTTTATTGTAAAAATAATAATATGTGTGTGTGTGTGTGTGTGTGTGTGTGCACATGATGATTGAAAGAGAAGGCCAAGGAGTATAGATTTTTGGTATTAAGCCACTTAAATTCCAAGGGTATTTTGGGGCATAAAAAATATGCATTTTGAACGGAAAAAATGATAACCGATTGGTTACACTATGGCAAAATGAATTTGTTTTGGCAGAATGTAACCAAAGCCTATATATTTTTTATTAGCAAACTGATATGGAACACAAGGCAAGTAATTGGTGTGCAATTCAAAAAAATATGACCAATCATACTCTAATATATAGCAAATCTAATAACCCTTGATTATGATTTAGTGATTAATTGAAATAGATCAATCTGTGCGTAAGCTTATATACTTTTTAATGGAAAAATAACGAAAGGAGGGAAATCGGAAAATGTGTAGACAGAGCTCCGGATAAATTGCTTTTGAAAATTCAATATTAAAGAAGTGAACGATTACATACTTTGTATAGATTGCATAATTTTTCAAGAGCACTCAATTTTCTTGCAAGTGGATTTATAAATGTTAAATGTAGAATTTTCATAGACAGAATAGGTGCAAAAAGATAGTATATTCTCAACTACCCAAAGCCTCCAAGCAGTAAATAATGCCGGTCCAGAGAGGACAAAGTAGAGCAGTTTGAAGTCTGTTTTGCTTCATGGTTACGAATTGAATGGGAACAAATTAATCCCACCAACAAGACAGTGAAGCTTTTAATTATGTGAACATTAAATTTAAAGATCTAATAAAATTCTTGACTGGAAAAAATTACTATATAAATAACATGTAGCACACAACAAAGAATATATGTATATATATACCTATAAATATATAATATAGATTCTATGTTGAAAACACACACACACACACACACACACACACACACACACATTGAATCGGGTCACCGCAAATAAACATTTTACAAATTGCTAATTTCGGCATCTAAAACACACGATTATAAAATAAAAAATGGAGAATATTTCTAGAAATAATTGTCGTATTTATATATTAAACAAGATTTGTATGGTTAGGAAGAAATTAGCCAAAATTTAGATCACTATAGTGAATAGTATAAATAGTGTGAGAGATATTGAATAATCGAAAAATATGCTCTATAAAAAGGTATATATTAAAATATAAAAGAGCAAACTCAACTAATTAAACGATAAATATAATTTCATTTCCCAAGTTTGCTTGAGTTAGTCACAAAACAAATATAAATTCAGAATCCTTTTGAACAGAACTCTAATGTATATAATAAAACAGAACTCCAAAATTAGAAACTGTTCGCCATCTAGTTGAGTTGTCTCTGCCTAGTGGCATAAGTTGAGTTCGAACCAGTAGACTTGTGATGTGTGTGTATATAGATATAATGTGAAAAAGAAGGGGGGAAAAAGGAAAGATCATTCAGCATTTGGAAAAACGTGGTGATTGGAGCCCAAGATATGGCTTATTGCTTCTCCATGCCTTGATAAATAAACACAATAAAATATTCTCAACCCACCCACCGGCAATCTCCACACAAGAACACCGTTTCCCGCAGACAGCCACAAAATATACAGGGCTATTTAGAGGTTTTAGATTCATTTTCGCTTCATGGTTACGAATTGATTGGGAACAATAAATCCCATCAACAACACAGTGAAGCTTTCTTTCAACATTAAAAAACACAAAACACACACACACACATTTATATATATATATATATATCGATCTCACCTTAGGTTGGTGTAGAACACACAGCAATTAATTACAAAGGAAATTCTGTAAGAGGGAGCACACACAGTGCTTTCTGCAAACATCTTTTTTGTTCTTTCCCTTTGCGTGGAGGGTTGGGCAGATACATATAATGGTACTAGAAAAAGGTTTTTCCCTATGTTTTGGGAAAATAATGAAAACTGTCTGAGCAGAGTTCGCTGGAAGGAAGGATTCAACCTGGAAGAATATCATTGGTCATTTGACAACTTCTTCAGATTTTTTTAGAGTGGTTTTAAAGTATCCATTTGGGAAATGACACTTACCACATCCCATATTCCATGTGCAATCTTTTCGGTTGACAGCATTAAGATTTTTCAGACGCGTGTGCCAATAGTATTTCACCAGGTGCTTTATACAATTATTCTATTTAATTGTTTTCTTTAAGGCTTTGGCCCAAGTTCATATAGTAGAGTAGCATATTTATTTTTATTACATTGTTTTCGTATCACCTTTTGCCAAGAAAAAAAGCAACCGCTTGAGGCTTCTATAAATATTGTTCTTTCATTTATTAAGCCTCAGATAATAATGCCCTTCTAAAATTAAAAGTCCTAAAAGAGTGTAAGGCCCTTAGTTAGAAGGCCCTTAGTTAGAAGTCTCATACATATATACATATATACATAGGTTTCCAAAAAGAATTAGACATAAAAAAAAGTATAAGGCCCTTATTTGGAGACATATTATTTAAAGTTATAATAAATAATTAATTAAATATAATTAATCAAACAATATTAGTTTAAATTTTAGTACTTTTAATTCTTCTAAATCTTCGCTATCCTTTTATTTCTTATTCTTTATTTATCAAAATCCCGTCAATTTCATTCTTTTTCAATACTAATCATTAAATAACTCATCTTTTCTAATTATAATTACTAAATAACATTCTAATATTAATAACTAAAAAAATATTAACTCCATTTCTCTTTCACTATAATTAAAACTTTATTTCTTAATTTTCTTTTTCTTCGGCAGAATAACGTTTTACAAAATTGAAAATAATAAAACTTTACCTAAGGTCAATAATATCTCAAGAAAGATAAAATGAGCTAGTTATGTTGTCAATTGAAAGAAAATATTAGAAGAAATTAATTATAAAAGTTAATATTAATAATTTTTCAAAGAAATAGAAAATAAAATTTAATAGTCATATTTTATATGGAAATTATTTTTTTCTATAAAGTACGAAATAGCTACTAAAAAGATGTACACATTAGAAATTTAATAATTTTGTAAATTTTAATTTTTTATTATAGATTAAAGGCATTATTTTTATGTATCGCCTTAGGCCTCCAATTTTATTGAGATGGCCATGGTAATTGTCATTGGAAAATGACAACCATCACAATAGAATGAATTAAATTAAACTAAGCTATCATATGTCTGGTGTAATGTACCAAAAATAATTTCAAATACTAAAATATTTTATTTGTAATAATATTTATTTGAAGTCACGTGATTAAGGATAAATAATATTATTTTCATCATTTTAAAAAAGTTAGTTTATTATCAAAAATTAAGAAAAATAGATATTTCATTTAAAAATATTAAATTTGAAAACTATTTATATTTAAGTATATTTTAGAATATCAGTAAGTATTAACTCTAAATTATAAATTATATATAGATTTTAATTAAGATAATATAATCTTAAAAAATAAATGTGGAAAAAGGAAGAAGAAAATGGAGCAAAGCAATTTTATTAAGTAGATTTTGAAATTATGCATAGAAATTTGAATATGACAAATGCGCAAACCAATTTTTTTGTTTTAATACAATGTCTTTTAGTATGGGCAAAATACACATTACCCCACTGTGAACTTTAAAATTGCCATAAAAACTCTTGTGTAAAAAATAAAGTCTAAATAGTTCCTCGTGTTTCATAAAAATTGGCTCACTTGCCCTATTACCACTTTTCGGTGAGAAAAAATAGAAGAGACAAAATTTCTCTTTTGGTAAAAACCAAAAAAAAAAGAGAAAAAAGAATATTACATTTTTCCCTCCATAATGCTGAGGCATTTGGAATGAAAGGAGAAAGAGAAAAAACGAACAAACACACTCCTAAATTATAAAATTCCCAAAATGTGAAAATCACTCTTTCACTCAAGGGAAATCCACTCGAAGAATCATCATCTCAAAAACTCTTGTATCACACCACGAGGAAATCACACATTGTAGAGGAGATTGTCGACCAAAGAAGAATCATTTTGTGAAAAACCCTTCCAGCTACGTTGCCTTTCATTTTTTCCATGCAGTATTTTTATTTTTGCAAACCATTATGAGCATATTGAAATAGTTGAGATTTCCTTTTTGTACAAAAGCATATTTGTTTTGTTTTGTTTTGTTAGTTTCTCTTGTTCTTTGGAGGTTTATTTTTCTATCCTAGTGCTATTCATCTTCTCTGAAGAGAAGAGTTCTATAAATGCAAATGTTGGGGAAGAACTAAACTCAATTTGTGGAGAATGACTTTTTGGAATTTGTGTTCGTTCTTTTTTATTCTCACAAATTCTAAAGAATCTGTTTTTGAATCCCATGCATCTAAGAAAAGATTCCTAAGAAGAATTGAAAGATTACTTCCATGTTAACTCCCAACTAAATGTTTGTCTTTTTTGTTATGTATTCATAGGTGTATGTACATGATATTTATGTTTAAGTTTGAAACAGTCAATGAAAAGTTGATTGATGTTGATTTACTTATCTTCTGAAAACACGTGGGGCTACTTTGCCCTTTTTATACTATACTTTATTCTGACAAAGAGTATAATAAAGCTCATTATTATCATATGATTGTTAAGGCTACTCTATTCTGAAACTGAGGTTTGTCGGCCCGTTAGTTTTAAATGCCATAGTTGAAACGAGGGTATTTAGCCCTTTTTTTTTAACATGAAGGGTAGTGTAACACTTACAATCTTTCGTGGGGAGTAATCTGGCCTTTTGTTGTTTTAAATAAATACTATGCTTATAGTTTCATTAATGGTTTAATGGATTAAATTTTTGGTTTATCGACTAATGGACTTTTTCATTTACTTGATTGTAGGTCAAATGGATTACACATATACTAACTTTGAAATATGGATAGGGGGTCACTTTGTGAGCAGCCCCAACTTGCAATAAATAGGTGGCAGGAGGAATGTATGCAAAGGCATCTGAATTGACACCTTCACCTTGGATTTGCTTTATGACATGTATGCATGGTATGGGAGGCTTGCGGCATCTGTTGCTTTGTATTTCAAAGTCCCTAGATACTCTCTTGAGAATGGGTTAAGGCAGGTGCTAAGTGAGCATACTATTGCTGAAATTATGAGTTGGTACAGTGGTATAGATCTGATTTCCCCATATATGCTGAGGATGTAGGGAACCCTCTACTTGTGATAGATACACAAGGAAATATCCTAGCTAATGACTACTTAGAGAGCTAAAAAAAACGTGTTCAAGAGATGATTGATCAAATAACAAGGAAAAAGTCGATTGCAGCACAAGCTCCAAATGCAACAGAACCTGTGGCTAAACCTGCTTCAGATTTGCAAGGTAGTGCAGCAAGAGCAGGTCCATCTGCTCTTGTTCCGGAGCATAACACAAAAAATGAGCTAACTAGGAAGAAAAGATTGAGAAGGCCACAACTTGCAAATGTGTTGGCAAGCATCAGGTCAAGGAAAAGAGTGTCCAAATCATTAAGTCTGAAGATTGAGGTTGCACATATTTTTGGTTTTTTGATTTGGTAACTTACTATATTGGAAACCTTTTGTAACACCCCTAAAATTCGATATTTTGAACAAATAAGGATTTAAAAATTAAGATGATGATTAATCGGATTTTTAAAGCTTGAAAAATAAAAAGGACTTGATTGCAAAAATTTTAGAAGTTTTGGGGGTCAATGTGAAAGAGATAAAATTTTGAAGACCTCAAAATAAATTTGTTTGGACTTGATTGTCCATAAACAGGAATTCTGGGGGTCAAAGTGCAAGAAATAGAAGTTGGAGGACTCAATTGAATGTTAGGGACTAAAATAAAGGCGGTTTAAAAGTTTTGGGGTAATACTGAAGTCGATCAGAACTGCTGGGGCTAAAGTGAGAAAGTTGAAAAATACTTTTGTATATATAGAATGAAGGACAAACTTTTATTAAATTCTCACAAAAGCCCCAAATTCACCCCACTGGCGAATCGCTGGAAACTGACCGCGGAACCCAAAACAAAGTCCATATTCAGGCTCCTCTCAGCTCAGAGAGCAAAAATATACCAAGTTTCATCCAAAACAACCAGTGGAATGGCAGAAAAATCGAGCTCGACGGCGAGCGCATACAGCGACGGAAATGGATGGGGGTAGGATGGGCTTTGGTCGCGAGCTCATGGGCATCGCATTGGTGCCCTCAATTTGAGGTTTCACTGGCGGACGATAGAGAAATTTCCGCGGTGGCGCGATGGTGGTGGGTTAGGGCTCCGCGGCAATTTTGGGCCAAATTGGCCGACCTAATGGCGTCCAAACCAGAAATTGATTGGTGAGTTTGATTCCTGAGGTTGAGACGCACCAGGTGGTGTTGGTAGTTCCTATCTCTGGCAGTGGCGCGTGGCGGCTCTGATCAAGCGGCTTGTGTAGAATTTGATTTCAGACTCATCTGGGCTAGTTTTGGCGTGAGATTGGGTTTCAGTTCAACCCAATTTGGGTAAATTTCAATAATCAAATTTTGATTCGATTGAATTGTTGAATGTATTTAGATTTTCGGACGAAGTTGACTGTGATCAAAATTAAGATTATTGAGCTATGATTTAGTCTAAAGTTATAGATTAATTTTTTAATTAATATAGTATTGGATTTAACCGGCTCAGATGAATTATTAGATTGTCGTTGAGACTTTAACAAGATATTAACAACCAATTTATCGGATTGCCGAGTTAAGGACTACGATAAGTGATTACCTTGCACCGTTGGGTGTAACATGGAATTGAGAATTATGATTGAGAAATCATAATCAATATTGGATTTAGATTATGTGCATTAAACTTTAAGTCAATTGGGAAACAAAGTTACGGACCATTTAAATATCTAAGAATTATCAAGACTATGTCAGAATACCCTTAAGTTTGGTAAGACATTCGTTATACTTATAGTGAAGACTCAGAAGATTGACGAAATGATAACTCGAGTTATTTTATGACAGTGCTCTTGATTTGACTAAGAAGCCACAACTTGAGTGACTATATGACTAAGAATTCCTCTGCATTTTCCAAGTGAGTTTACATTAGCTTTCTTGCTGGGGAAAGAACATACATACTTGTTATTATGTCTTGCCGCTTGGTTCTATTTGTGTTAAGATTCGATGATTGATACGTGCTCATTCTATGCTATTCCTTGGTTCTCATATTCACTTGGTCAGTCTGTTTGAGCTGTCCCTTTTGCTCGAAATTCTCAAATTATTGCTACCTAAACTTTCAATTTTGATGGATACAATTTCTTATCTCGTACATTTACATTGATACATGTATATCAGCTCTGTTTGGCCTCCCTTCTACTAAAAATTATCATTTACCTATGTAACATTAACTTGTTGCTCTTGAACTCTTTCAGTAGTTAATTGGATCTCTCTTATCCTTATCTGTAATTCTTGGACTATTTGTACCTAAGTCCCCTCACCCATTTTACATGATTGATTCCGCACCCCGCAATTCACTTCCACTGAAGTTTTGATAAAGTTAACTGTTTATGAAAATAGTACTCCACATCACCCTTTTTCACTGAGTGTTTTTATTGATATTAATTAATGTCGCTTTATCTAAAGTTGGCGATTGTGTTGAGGAAGCTAAAAAGTGATTTTGAAATAAATATTTTATCGCCATGTTTATCTTGAAACCAGCTTGGGCTGAATCAGTGATTATATGATTAACATGGCGAAGTGATGCATTAACTGTATGTTGTTGGATGCATTCAGTGATATCAGTGATTATACTTGATACCCTTGTGGGTCGGCCCTAGGATCGATTATGAAAAATGGATGGGCGGAACGGTCCGCAGCGACAGATCTTTCAGCTGATACCCGTACAAAATTGTACATATAATCCCTACTCATAGAGGGCTAGAGGTAGTCGGCTATGAGTGGGATCAGGCATGTAGCTAGCCATTCCTAGTGAGTGATTAAGTGTTCGAGCCGATCACTCGGTACTTTGGAGGGACAAGGATTTTCGTGTTTTCGAAAGTGGAGTGATAAAGTAGGAGAACCAGCAACGGCAAAAGTGTGAAAGTGATTATTAATTTTATTTTACATTTTAAAACTCGAATATTTACCACAAAGTCAGTGATTGTTCAAGTGACATGTTGACCCCTTGTGGTCGTAATCGTGATTTAAAATTCCCCTGTGAGAGATAGTGAATTTGTGAAGTCTCATTACTGGTATGGGACGGTGGTGAGATGGATCACTCTAAATTTTGATTAAAACATTCTCTCACAACTCTTGGGAATAAATATACCTTTATTTGTTTCTTACATAATAATTGTGAAATTGTTACTTGATTGCTATTGCTAAACTATCTCACTAAGTCATTCAGACTTATATTATTTTATTATTGTTATCCGTTCTTTACCCCAGATAAGAACAAGTGATGAAGATAGACTAGCCCCAGCCACACATGAGGCAATGAGGGAGATAGAAGTGCCAAATGTTATTCGAAATGTTTTGGTTCATAAATAAGTATTTGATGAGATGGTTGTAGGATCTAATTATTTTGAAAATTTTAAAAGTGATTTTCTATTGCAAGAATGACGTGTGGCATTGTGTGAGTAGCACCTCGGCCAGAAGCAGGCGCCTCCCGATCGGGGCGTTACACCTTTTATTTTTTTTTGCTCCATCCTTCTTGTTGTTGTTGTTAATTGGCACAGCTAATGAACTACTTTTGCTTTTCTGGTGGATGTTGGACCTAAATTGATGGTTGATAGGTATGTACAGGGAGGCATTCATTGATGCCTTTTATTTAAGAATGTAAATACACCACATTATCAAATGAAGGAATGGTAATATTAAGTTTATAAAGTGGTCCAAGTTATATCCCCAATGTCTCTTTTTCCTCTTTTGTTCTTTTGAAGGGGTGATGTACATTAATTATTATATACCATGAATATATTTTAACAAATTTTCCTTATAGTTGTATGGTGTTTGCAAGGGAACTAAAAAAATATAAATCATTTTATGTTTATATACAAGAATGGTCTCATGACCTTTTTTAATTGTTAAAGGCTCTCCACAACACATTTGTTTATGTCAAGGGGGTTCCGCAACACATTTTTTTTATGGGTTGTTTTTTCTTTTCTTTTTTTTTATTTTCTGTCAGCCATTTGGGGAAAATTCATATTACTTTTGGTTTGAATATACATGGAAAATAGGTAATTCATGAAAAACAATGAAAAAAATAGATATAACACTGAATGAAATATTATCAAATAAAACTAAAACTAAACTGAAACTACATTACAAAGTAGGACCACAAATTTGCCTTACAGTTGTATGGTGTTTGCAAGGGGACTGAAATTAACTAAATATGTTTTTGTTTATACACAAGAATGGTCTCATGGCCATTTTTAAATGTTAAGGCAGCCTCTACAACCTATTTGTTTATGTCAAGGAGGTTATGTGGCGCATTTGTTTATGACAAGGGGTTCCATGGCCCTTTTTTTTTTGCCACAAAATTTCAACTTTTTTTAATTTCTGTTAGCCATTTAAGGGAAATACAGATTACTTTTGGTTTGAATAAACATGGAAAATAGGTAATTCATGGAAAATAATGAAATACTGAAGGAAATATTATCAAATAAAACTAAAATTAAACTGAAACTATATTACAAAATAGGATGACAAAGCTACCTTACGAGGTCAAACAAATGACAACATTACTAACATGGGCGGGGGGGTATTTAGCACCTTTTCCACCCCTAATTTTTCAACAGCAGCATAATGACAATAATGAAGGCTACCAACAAAATCCATGAAATGCGTATGTAAGTCCAGTTTTTTTCAAGCTTTCCTGCTAGTGGAATAGTTGCAACAACTGAAGAAATGACCTTATTTTCTGCATTATACTCCGATTGCCCTTTTTCTTCATGGTGGTATGTCCGCTTTGGAGGAGCAACTGGATTGCCCATAGGAAATTATGTAGCACTCACTGGATTGCACCAATGAAAAAAATCGCAAACTTGGTTTGAGCATCTGTAGTAGAGTCTCCCTTTTGTGGGCTTTTGCTCAATTTCAACTTTCTCAATGCTACATTTCAGGTTACACGCACACATTGGTAGAGAGGTAAATTTCAAATCCAACGCTTGCTTTGATCCTTGGCCTTGCTACGAGATGAGCTTGTGGCCATTTTGCTTTTTAGTATATTACAAATAGACAACATCGGCAAAGCCAAAAACAAAAATGCAAAGAAGTTACAAAGAGAAAGAAGAGTTGAAGGAGAGAAAGAAAAGAGGGAGGAAATCTTTAATAAATGGAAAAAGATAAAGTTAAAAATTGAGTTTTTAAAATTCAAATTACAAAAGGACCAACTAAATCCCTGGAGGGCATTTTGTATAATTTATAGCCAAAATTGCTATCCCTAAATACAGACACAGTGCGTGACCCCTTACTGGGGGTATGGTGGTGATTTCAACGAAGCACATGGTACTAATCAAACTCTATTTTTTACACCAGAATTTTTGTGGCAATTTTGAATTTCACAGGGGAATGATGCATTTTCCCCCTTTTAGTATGATCTCCTACATACTAATATCGAAGTTATAATTATAAAAATGAACTTGAGGTATTAAAAATAAATTATCTATCAATAGAGTAATCATATGTTTTTCCTAATATTCATATATAAAAATAATTTATATTGGACATGAAATGTCTTAAAATCTCAAATATATCTTAAATAATGATACTTGGTATAATTTGATAAGTAGAATTTATTTCGTTTTGAGTCATTTTGTAAAAAAATATTATCAAGTAATATATATTATACAAATATTATAAAACAATAAATAGATTTTCTATCTTCAAATCAATGTATAAGAATATATCTTTCTTTTATTAATTTCTTTCATTAAAATAAAATGTATAATTAATTTAATACAATAATTAGTCTCATTCAATCGTTGTTAGTTTAACACTATTACTTCCAAGTATTAATATTTGCATGTATAAAAATATTATTTTAAATGTGAATTCTTATTAAGCAAAAATATGCAAATAAATGCATGTGATATAAATATTACAATGCGCGCAAAAATATACTTAAAAATGAAATATAGTTCTTATTGACTATTTAATTGATCATTCATCAAGTTTTAGAAAAAAAATAATTATGTTAACTATATATTTTCATTCCCTATAATTTATATAAAATAATTGAAAGTAAACTCCTCATTATTGTTGTGGCACCCCAATCGGGATATGGCCTGCAAGGCGGAATGTCACTCAATTCGGTCCTATTAGCATGCAACAACATATCCAATAGGCCCATAAATTTTTTTATACAATTTCAATAACATCAACAATCATCAATACGTAGCATGCTTCATACTTAATGCAGAATTAATATCAGAGTGTTATATACCATACTAACAGTCCAACAACATTCAGACCAAAATATCATCACCAATATCATGATTCATACATACCCAAAAGTCTAACATTCATGATGGCATATTACAACATCTTTAAAACAAACATCCCAAGGTTACATTCACATGTACATTCCATTCTTAAACACTAATACAGCAAACTCCAAATCAAATCTGCCAGTCCTCAGTGTTCCCTGTCTCACACCTGTCTAAGTAAAAAATGAATAATACATGAGGGTGAGTCATAAGAACTCAGTGAGGAATAATGTAAAGTAATGTACGATTTTTCAAGAATTAGAGACTCCACGACAATAATCATTGGCAGTTTAACATAAGAGAAACAAAGTTCTGCCAAAATAGAACAATCAAGGAAGTTAGAATACTGGTAAATGCTAGGTCAGGATGTTGTAACTGTCAGCTCAAAAGGCTCAAGATCATCTTGACCGATCTTGCTTGGGAGGCTTAGGGTCATCCAACCAATCACAATCGGGAGGAAATATAAATGGCTCAGTTGGCCTGCGATATTAGCCCAATCTAAACTGAGAACTCACTTCAACCTTATTGCTCCTTGAGCAAAATACAATTCAAGAATAACAAACCCAATCGTGTATATAAGTCAATAGATCATATACAACGTGCATATTGGAATATCCTTGTACCTCCATAACAGTATAGTAACAGATCAGTTTGGTTCAGTTTAGTAAACATTCAGTTCAGTAGCTCGAGCATGATAGCTCGGCAGTAGCAATAGCTCAAGCATAATAGCTTGGCAATAACAGTAGCTCAAGCATAACAGCTTGGCAAGGCACTCGGCCCATCAGTTCTCATACACAAATCTTTCAATACAATCAATCAATCAGTATGTTCACTCAATTAGTAGCCAACATGGTGGAACAATAATAGTATGTTCAATTAATCGATAGCCAACAAGGTGGAAACAATAATAGTATATTCAATCAATCGATAGCCAACAAGGCGAAGATAATAACAATATAGGACGACTTCAATCAGGACGACAACAAACAAGACAATAAAAGTTCATGGTTAGAACAGGACAGTCAGTTTCTCATTAGAAAGATTTTAGGAAACAAACCCTCACATGGGTGTTCGATCAGTAACAAATACTGTTTAATTAGTTCATAGAATTCGAACAACAAAAAACAATCAAATCCTATAATGATAGTCAATTATCCTCACAGGGGTACACAAAGCAATGATCAAGACAATAGAACCTCACAGGATTTAGAAACCAGCAATAAACGATAACGATAGTCAAGACAATAAAACCTCACAGGGTTCAAAAGCAACAATAAACGATAACAATAGTCAAGATAATAGAACCTCACAGGGTTCAACAGTTAACCAAAAATAATAACGATAGCAAAGACAGGTATCAGAACAATGGAACCTCACAAGGTTCAATCACGATGCAATTACTTTACCAAAACAATTACCAAATCGATGGATCCTCACCTGAATAACCTTAATGGAGTGCAAATCAAGGCCAACTGCTTTGTAAGATCCAACTCCTCAGCACCTAACTAAAAGGAGGATTTACAGTTAAAACCTCATTAAATCCTATAATTACAGTCATATCACTAGGAATCTAAAATCAATAGTTACTCGATGACTACAATGATTTAGGATTTATTTTGATTTATCTCAACATGAAATAGACTATGCCCGCCATTATTACAAAAATATATTCAAAACTTATTATTAAATTAGTAAGGATAATATAGTTGAATCCCTAAATTACATTGAAATCCCTTATAAGGTTTTCACCATATTGTTTGTAATAACTCAATTATCATTAAGGATCCAAGTTTATCGATTAGGTCATGATTACATAAAATTAGGGTTTTATCACCTATTTAGCTATTAACCTATGGTCCACATGAAATAATACCATTCCGAGTTCTTAAGCTCAAGCAACAATCATGCATGCTTTATTTTTCATGTATGTTTGTATTTTTTGATCAATTAAAACATTTTCTTTGATTATACAAGGTATAATGAAGATTGGAATGCATATACATATACATGCAAGTACATATGGTTTTCTTTCGATAAATTACCCAAATCTCACTATCAAAGTAGAATTTCGAATATAAGACTTCGTGCATGAGTTCGTTGCAATGAGGCGAGAAAACTGCCTCTGTGCCGCCATCGAAAAACTCCACCACCACCACCAAGAGCTGCGTCTCTGTGAGATGAAGCAAACCCCCCCCCCCCAAAACAATTTCTTCAAAAGCATTCGAATCGAACCTTAATTTCTACCTGAAAGCTACTCCGCCACCTCACGCCGCCATGCTGGTTTGAGCTTGATTCCACCACCGTCACTATTCTATTTTGAAATCTAAAGGCACGATCGTGTTCCTGGAGCTGAGGTCTACAAAGCCCACTCCTTGGTCGCGTTAGAACGTCACCGGAATGCTGCTCCCATTGAGTTCCGCCATCACACATTTTCAGTCAGGCTTTTCACAGTGGTCCGTTGGTCATCTCCGCCTGCATGTGCTATCATCGTGCTCCTGAAGTTGAGAGGAAGACATTGATCGATTCTGTTTCGGGTTTTGAGGTGTGGCCGAAGGTGATCACCAGAGAAGGAGAGAAGAGCGTGTTTTGGTGGGAATAAGGAAATGTGAGGGTGAAATTTAAAGTGTGATTATTTATGTATTTGACCTTTTCTTAATTATAGATTGGCCCCAAAATTTATGGTCAGATTTTAATTGGGTCCAAAAGTTCTAATTAAGTTCAATTGACCCCTAATTTTGTTGGTCTTTCACATTAGTCCCAAAAATTCCAAAGGAGGGCCTAATTAAGTCTTATCTAATCGCACATTAACCCACAAAACTTTTGAAAATTAAATAAAATTGATAAAATTTATACAAAATACAAAATATAGAAATAAGGCATTTCTAGTGGTGTTACAATTGTTTTGTTGAAAAGATAAAGATTTCAATTGAAAATTTGATAATATAAAGATGATATTGTGTGGGAATGCAATTGGGATCCTTTTTAAAAATCAATGTCATATTGGGCTTCTATTCCTGTAATGCATTTCTATATTGTCAGAGCTCGAGGTATAAGAATGACTGGCAAGTGTAAGTGAAAATTTCTTTATCTGTAAAAATTAAAGTACAAGATAAGAAACATTCATACAAATAAAATTAAATTAAAACTTTATCAATTGTGGATCAAATCTCTAATCTAATCCTCTAATTCTTCCCTTCCAAATATAATCTTTGAAACTTGTGAGCACTACAAAAAACATCTTGAACACCATAGTTCTCCTTGAATTTGATTTGAAGAATATAACACTAATTCGAGGGCTTCGCACCTTAATTTCGAATCAAACGCCAAAAATATAAGCTCCGCAAAGAACACTTTGATTATTGTGAATCTCCTTGAATTTGATTTGAAGAAAATAATGGCAATTTGGGGGCCTAGCACCTTAGTCTCGAGTCAAATTCCAAAAAATGATGAACTCCCCGAAGAATGCTTGGAACATCATGGATCTCCTTGAATTTGTTGAAGAGAATTGCTGGACTTCTTCAGAGTTTATCTCACTTGCTAGGATTTGTGTTGTTGTAAAATGAGCTTTGATCACCCCCTTTATATAGATGCTTGATGGGAGACTTTTAGATTGACTTGAACTTGTTATATCTTTGATAAGATAATATTAAATATCAAGAGATAAAACCAAGTATCAAGAGATAATATCAAACACCAAGAGATAGTAACAAATATCTTTGATTTGATTGGTCCATAGACATAGATACTTATCAGTATCTAATTTGAGTATAAAATAAATATTAGAGTATTAATTAAAATTAACTATTTATCTTTTGAAATTAAATTTAATAAATTTTCAAGAAATAAATAGAAATTTTAAATTAATATCTAGCATATTATTTTATATGTGCCACTTCTCTATTGGCCAAAAATTAATATATCTACAAATGCCCCACTTCAAGACTTGGCGAAAGACGTCAATTATCCATGAAAGAGGCAAACTTGAAGTATTTAAGAAGTTTTGCTTTTTTTCTAAATTTTTGTTTTTTAAATATGTCCACAACAAAAACACATTCCAAGCATTCCTCAAGCTTTGGTGCCTAATAAAAGGATCACGTCATAACACCATTCAAAGTAGACATTCTTTGATAGGAGTGTCGTACACAGTTTATACTCATACGGGCTAAGAGTAACATTCTGCTCATACGTCGAAGAGCATATTTAACTTGAGTAGATGTTTGATACTCGTGTCAAGGAGTTAATTTGAGTTTGATTGACCATCTATACTCATGTCAGGGAGTTTACTTGAGTTTGACTTAATAAACAGTTTACACTCTTATCATGGAATACATGGGGAGACTATAAGTTAAAAAATTTAGATAGTTTATACTCATATCTATGAGCATTATTGACAGCTTTAAACTCTTATCAAGGAGCACATGGGAAAACGTTGAATTTTTAGATAGTTTATACTCGTATCTATGAGCCTTACTGACGGTTTAAGCTCTTACCAATGAACACATGGGGAGACTTTGAATATTTAGATAGTTTATTCTCGTATCTGGGAGCTTTATTGATAGTTTAAGCTCTTATCAAGGTACACATAGAATTTGGAGATTTGAACTTTGAACTTGAAGGCTTAGAGACTTGATTCTTTGATTTAGAGGCTTGAAATTTTGAGTTTTGGACTTGGTGACTTGGAGACTTGAGCTTTGACTTGAAGATCTAGAGACTTGAGTCATGGATTTAGAGACTTGAAGACTTAAGTTTGGATTTGAAGACTTTGAGACTTGAGTTTTAAATTTGGAGACCTAAAGACTTAAGTCTTGAACTTGAAGACTTGACTTCTAGATTTGAAGACTTGACAACTTAGGTCATGAATTTAGAGACTTGGAAACTTGAGAATTTTAAATGGTTTATGCTCTTACCTAGGAGCATTATTGACAGCTTGGCTCATATCGAGGAGCACTTGGAATTTGAAGATAAAAATTAATTGCCCCCAACATCTTCATCATCATTGGCATTATTTGAGTCTTCTTGTTTATCAAAATTCATGTTCATTTCAATATTAGGTGCATGCATTGCCAAATCTTCAAAAGTTTTTAGTTTGATTCCTTGAAGTATGTAACAAAGACTCCAATTCATTTCTTGGATTCACATCTCAATTGCTAAAGCCTCTGACAATCAATATTTATAATTAAAACTCAAATTTCTCCAACAATTGATATAGTCAATGATATGTTCTTCTTTCCACTAGTGAGATTTGATGAGTTCAATCATGTTGATTGCCCTTCCAATGCTGTAGAAACAGTTGAGGAATTCTTGTTCCAGTTGCCCCTAACTATTAATGTAGCCTACCTCCAAGTCAATATACCAATCAAAAGCATTGTCATTTAATGATCGAACAAATTGCTCAACTAGATGATCTCCACATGTCCCAATATTAATATAAGTCTCGATGAAATAAGCCACGTGTTGCTTTGGGTTGCCCTTGCCATCGAATTGTTGAAACTTTGGGGGCTAGTAACGAATTGGCATCTTCAAGTTGTCAATCCTTTGAGTATATAGTTTGGAGTAAGTTATAGACAACTTAGAACTTCCATCAAGCTTGTATTTGATTGTGTCCATGATAAACTCCCTCAATGAGTCAATGAAAATTAGTCCATCAGTGGAAACTTGTAGTTCTTATGTTGTAGTTTTTTCATTTTTGGTTGATTGTCTCTTTATAGATGTTTTGCCTTCATCCTAAGCCTCAATTTGTTTCTCCATCATGCAACTAGCACTAAGATTGTCTGCTTTGCACATCAATTTGGAGATTTGAAAGTCTCGTTCTTGGACATGCTTTATGAGTCCTTCAATAGCCTTCTTCAAATTTGCAATTTGTTCATCCAAAGTTGTAGCACTTGTCACCATCATCATCGCCATGCTTGAGGAATTTGATGTTGAGTGGGAATGGATGATGCTGATTCTTCCTTTGAATCTCCACTATATTTATTAATATCAATAAAATGCAGCAACACCTTTTCCACAACAAGCGAAGAAACCACCTCTGAAGATGATTGCAACTTCTTAGACATAGTTCTTGTGATGACGCCAACACTTTTTGCTCCAGCACTTGAGAAATTTAAAGTAGTAATTTTCAATGCAACAGTTTTGTTGGCAGCCATTTGATACTTCAATCTTGGTGAAGGAAAGAGATGAGAGGTAGAGATTGTCCTACTGGGTGTGCCAAAATTTGTAAGAGCAAATTTCATTGTCTGTAAAAGTTAAATTACAAGACAAGAAAAATTCGTACAAATAAAATGAAATTAAAACTTTATCAATTGTAGATCCAATCTCTAATCTAATCATCTGATTCTTTCCTTCCAAATATAATATTGAAAATTGATGAGCTTTGCGACGAACATTTTGAGCATCGTGAATCTCCTTGAATTTGATTTGAAGAAAATAACGTCAATTCGAAGGTTTCGCACCTTAATCTCAAATCAAACACCAAAATATATGAGCTCCACCAAGAACACTTTGAACACCGTAAATCTTCTTGAATTTGATTTGAAGAAAATAACTAATTTTGGGACTTTAACCTTAGTCTCGAATCAAATGCCAAAATATGATAAGCTCCGCGAAGAATACTTGGAACATCGTGGATCTTCTTGAATTTGCTGGAGACAATTGCTGGACTCCTTTAAAATTTCTCTCACTTACTAGGATTTGTGTTATTGTAGGACAAGCTTTGATCACCCTTTTTATATAGATGTTTGATAGGATATTTTTAGATTGACTTGAACTTCTTTGAGAGTTATCTTTTTGATAAGATAATATCAAATATCAAAAGATAATATCAAGTATTAAGAGATAGTATCAAATATCTTTGATTTGATTGGTCCATAGACATATATACTTTATTTTTTATACTTAACAATATCTGATTTGAGTATAAAATAAATACTAGAGTATTAATTAAAATTAACTATTTATTTTTTTGAAATTAAATTTAATAAATCTCCAAGAAATAAAAAGAAATTTCAAATTAATATCTAGCATATTATTTTACACATATCACTTCTCAATTGGCCAAAAATTAATATGTCTGCAACAAGTAATGTCATTTTCTATTGTCGAGCATAAGTATTTTTATACTCATGCTAATAAAGTTCTTGGCAAGTTTCGGCCTACTTGGGTTGGGAACCCATCTTAAGTGTGCCTAAATTGATTTTGATCCCTTTTCTCATTTAATTTATTTGACCTCTTTTCTTTCCACACCCCCCCCCCTCCCTTTTTGCCTTTAGAGTCTTAATTTATCATATCAAAAGACAAAAATTAAGAGTTTATAATTATCATGGGAAGTAATTCTTATTTTTGACATGAAATTTAAATTGAAATTAAATCATTAGTTATATACTATATGTGGTTTTATCTAAAATATTTCGCAAATTTGAAAAAGATTATTTTAAAAATACTTAAATTTTAAAAAACTCTGTTAAGTTTAGAACTTACATTTATTAAATAGTCTTAATCTATTTACTTTGTGTATTCATTTTTCTTAATGTCAAGGCACAAAAATTTATTTTTATTAAAATTATCAAAGCAAGTATAACCTTTTTTTTTGCCGGGGGGGGGGGGTACAAGTATAACTTATCAAAATATAAATTATACACCAATTATGTAAAAGAGTATTTCATTCTATATCGAATTTTAAGTTTGTAACTATTCAAACGTAATCTATCTAGGGGGTGTCTACGGTGAGGTATGTTCATATTTACCTCGTATGAGGTACCACTAAATAAATGATATGTGTTATTTTACAATAGATTATTGCCAATTGTACAATGAGTTACAGGTTTACATTTTAAAGTTAGACATCTCTACGATGAGGTAAGATTGCACTTTACTCATATGAGTTATTTTCAAATTAAATTACACATGTCTTTTACAATAAATAGTTGTTAATTTCACAACAAGTCATTGCTTTTATATTTTAAAATCTTAATGCATCTAATTGTTGGTAAATATTCCTTCCAAAAAAGTTAAAATAAAAAAATTAAAAATAAAAATAAAAATCTATTATCTTAAATAATATAATTTAATAATTTTGAAATGCATATTCTATAATGTTAAATAATAAATATGTCCAAAATAATATGAATAAATTTAGTTGAATTATTTATTAATTAAGAAATAAAATTAGAAAAATCTATAACATCATTCTACAATATAATTTTAACAATCTTAACTTGTATAGTCAATAATATTAAACAAACATATTTAAAATAAATTTAACTAAATTTTGTTAATAAGTAAAAAAATTGTAAACAAGAAAAATTTAAATTTATTATTTCATATAATATAATTTTAATAATTTTAAGTTGCATACTTAATAATAAATAAATAAAAATATTTAACTTAATTAAATTTATTTTTCATTAAAAAGTAAATAAATAAATTCAAAAAAACAAAACGAAAAACAAAATATCTTGTTTCTTCCAAGTTGGCAACTACCCACCACCACTACCACCCACACACCCCACTCCCCAAGACACTTCAGCACTCTACACACACCCGCGTGGAAGGGGGCGCGGGCAGCACACCCACCAATCTTAGAACCGTGGCCGAGGGGATCATGAGTTATTTATAAATATGTATGTATATATATTGTATGTATTTATATACACTATCAGCTAATACAAATTGGATGTGTGTGCATTCAATAAAAATAAAAAAATTTGATTTATTGATTTATCATTTATTATTTAGGTTTTTATTGATTTTTATTCGTAGAATTTAACTAATATGAAAATAAGTTTTCTAAATAAGATTAAAATACAAATATCGATTCATGTGAGCCAATATATTAATACAAAACATTATAATAATATAGCTAGAATTTTGAATTGATTTGAAGAATTTCAATTGAGAATAAATTCTGTCACTTTTCCTAAAGTGACTTGTAATATAATTTTTTAAGTATATTAATGTGTATCATATGTAATTTTTTGATATTTCTATAGAAAATTCAATCATTTTATCATTGATTTAAACAAAATACATGAAAAGATATTAAAATACAATATGTGTTGAAATTAAAATTCCACGCTTTAACAATGGAGGAAGGCATAAAAAAAAAAAAAAAACAGAACATCAACCATTACCCAGCAGTTGGCAGAGACTAGATGGCTTGCTCCTCCTCCCGGCAGGTTGAAATATAACGCGAATGCAGCAGTTAGTGCTAAATTTTCGAGGTATGGTTCGGGAGGCATTCTTAGGAATGAGGAAGGAACTGTGTTAGCAGCAATGGAAATTCCGTATAATGGTGTGATTGACCCTTCAACAGCTGAGGCTATTTCATTTTGAGAAGCGCTTAGTTGGATTAAGGCTAATAATACTTCTAATGTCATTTTTGAGCTTGATGCCCAGATAGTTGTCAATGCAATTCTGAACGAGGCAATTGATAACTCGTATTTTGGCTCTATTATTGTTGATTGTAAAGCTCTCATTGTTGAGTTTACAAACTGTCGTGTCTATTTTTGTCGTTAATCAGCGAATCAGGTAGCTCATAGACTTATTAGGGTCTCTGTTTCTAAGTCTGATAATAAGATATGGGAAGACCAAATCCCAATCTATCTCGTGGATGTAATCTCTTTTGATTTGCAATGAATTTATTTCCTAGTGTCAAAAAAAAAAAAAAAAACCTTCTTAGCAAAATTGCTAATCTAAGTTTATATATGATGCATAGATTTTAAAAATTATTAAAAATTAAAAAAATAAATGAGAAATAAGTAACAAAAATGGATAAAAATATTTATAAGTAAATTATATTTTTTAAAATTATCTATTAATAAAGAATAGTTTTTAAAAAAAATTATTATTGATATAATTAAATATTCAATTAATTAAAATATACATAACAAGACGTACAATGTTGTATATAAAAACACACACAAAAATATACTTTTTATTTGCACATAATTAGAAATAGACAAATCAAATAGCATAAATAAATTTAATAAATTCTATATTTAAATGTTTATAACTTTTTCTTAATTCATTTGATAGGAAAATTTAATTAATTTCAAATATTCAAAAAAATGATATATTTTAACTAACCATGTCATTCTAGATACATTGTTGAAAAATAAAACATACAGATTTTTTTTAACCTATAGAAATTAAAAATCTTACAATCAAATAATAGTAAAGTTAAATTTTAATATTCCAACTTCTTTTGAATTTTAAATTTATATAATAAGATAGAATCTATGATTATTGATATTTTAAACTAATCTGATAAGATAAAAACTTATACAATAACTTAGGATAAATACAACATGAGATTTTATTTATAACAAATAAGTTAGTATATTAAAGTAAATGTAAAAAATACGTCAATAACCAATGAGAATTTGTTTAATTGAATTAAAAAAAAAACTCAAGATTCTAAGAATTCAATATTTGACCAAAATTATACAATTAGATCAATACAAAATTGTAATATATATATAATAGTATTGATTTTTTTCGTACGTGCCATTAAATAATCTAATCTAATTTTGGATTTAGAGATTATACATACATTAAATTTTCTCAATAAACTTATCTAACATACTCTTATCCTAGGTTTGGATCTGGAATTTTAGTGAGGAAAACATTAAGATTTTTCTTTTCTCCATGCTTCAAATGATATAATTTTGTATTATTATATGTCTGCATTTTTCTTCTCTTTTTCCTTACTGAATTCATTGATTCAAACATAGCATAAATGTAACTTGCATCCATAAAATTCATCTACATTCTCATCGGTTTTGGGGTAGGGATTTAGTGGGGAGTAACACAGGAAAAGAAATAGAGAAGTACCGTATGAGAACCGAATAATTAAACAAAAACCTAAAAGAGAAACTGCACAAAATGCATTAAGGAAACCGTTGCATCTATATACATAGCAAAAGCAAAACTGCTGCGTTGTTCTTACAACAAAATTTTACTTCTTTCAGCCATTGGCAGCACCCCGTGGAAACAAAGGTTAGAGTGGTGATGGAAAATACAAAGAAACTGCACCATTCTCAGAGCTACCACCTGCAAAAATAGAGAGCAGATAAGACTAGTCCTTCAAATGCACTGGAATCAAATTAAAAATATAGACATCAAATGAAGCTTTGAAATTTATAATCATGATCCACACAAGAGAAGAATTAAAGATGGAGCTATGCTACTATTCATTTGGTATCTTTTTATACCTCATTTAGAAAAGATATAAACGCCACAGGCCAGATAAGAGTTCATTTTTATCTTTTGGCATCTCAATTAGAAATAATCCTTCAGCAGCATATGCCAAAAAAATATATCCAACTAGCCTAGCACATAGAAGTAAATGAAAGTTGAATGATCGCAAAATTTTGGCTTCATTACAAGCTTAAATCTGTACATCATAAAACAGAGTAGGTGATCAGTTCATACGGCTCGGGATACTTGAAACACTAGTCCAGTATTATGTACTAACAATGATAGTTCAGATGCACACAAATCTAAATTAAGTCAATAGAAAAATACTGCTGCGGATAGATACATACGATCAGATTGATGGTTTATGAGCTAACTGTGGGTGAGCCATGAGGGGGGTGGCCAAAATACGTCTGCATATTCAGGAAACTTTAGCAGTGACCCTATTTTACCAGTTTCAAAATCACACAAACCAGTGTTATGACCATGTAATCCTCTGAACTTAAGTTTAACATCATCACTTGGAACGAAATCGTCAGTCCTCCCAATATCATCATCAGAGGAATCACAGCAATCACACTCAAAATAGTTATAACCATAATCAAAGTTATCATCATAATCATAGTCGTAATTGTCATGATAATGTGGCTTCTTTGGCTCTTCAGTTCGGAAAAGGATGAATCGATCTGTATAAAAGACACAAGTTCCCTTGCAGCCCTCAAATTCTTAGGCAGAAACAGAGAATGAACAATCATCACCCACAAATATAATCTGATCATTCACTGTTTTCACCTCAACCCATTCTCTTTCTTGTTTATCTATCCTAGAAATTATGATCTCCACAGCCGTATTCTTGACAGGAGTTCTAGGAATCCAACATGAACATCCATCATCGATATCATAGCATGTGCAGACTCTTTTATCTTTATCCGCCACCTCCTCAATCAGAAGCAACTCCCCATTATATACCTCCACCAAGCATTGTTTCGAAGCTCAATGGTATGCATTATAAGTAATTTTCGTCGCCCCAAACGTTGAATCAAATACCCAAGTACCTCCCCACAAATCAATCCCATAAAACTCTTCCTTGTAGTTCACAATATCAAGAAAGTTATTACTCCCGCAATTACCACGCACCATAGTCCACTTCTCATCACCGGACTTTATATACCATAACTTATTCATATCGTCAATTGCCATGATAACATACTCATCATTCTTGACGCCCGGGGAAAGGATAACTTTCTTAGCATATTTGTATTCATCATTCTGCTTAGGTTTTGAAGGATTCACATACTTAAGAGTGTAAGCCTTGCATACCTCATAGACGCGAAAATCTAAAGTGTTCAACACCTTGGGCATCTGAGTTTCGGGCAGAATCTTGATCTGATGGTCACTGACAGGATTCCAAAACGCGCAATTTACCATCTCTCGAACTTTCAATTTTGACCAACCAGACACTGGGTTCTTTGCTTTCGGTCAATTGGACGCGATAAACAGTACTTTCAGTAAGACTGAAGTACGCGCCGTGGTGTTTGGGGTGAGAAGTTTCGCCGGCGGCAAAGGGGAAAGGAGGTTTGAGATGTGTGCAAGGGAATTTCTTGAACGTCGTCGTTGAGGAGCGCCATGAATTGCAAACCGCGCGAAAACGGCGGACGTCGGTTTCAGTGTCGAGGCATTTGGAGATTCTCTCAAGAAGTTCTTTCGGAAGATCAGACCATGGGACTCCGATTCTACTGCCACCTCCCATTTTCGATGAATTGAGGAACCCTAGAAGAAGTTGTAGAAGAAATCGCAGAAGAGGGAACTATTTCTCTGTAATGTATTTTGAATTTTGATGGAGTACAATTTTATGGGACATGGCACAAAAGTTTATTTCTCAATTTTATCCTATAAAATTTATAGAGTATAAACAAATAAATATATATATATACTTTTTATATAATACTATCATATTTTAATAAATAAAACATTATGATAAGTGGTAATAATTTGACTATAGAAGTTATAGAGTGATATTACTTGATAGAAGTTATAGAGTGATATTACTTGATAGAAGTTATAGAGTGATATTACTTGGTTGTAAATGGTAACCTATACTATTTTTCAAAAGAAGGCTCCTTAAATTCACTTTCACTACACCAAATATGTCTGTCAATGGGTAGGATTCTACCCTGCCTATACCCATAACAATAGTATAATACTCATATCCATACTCATACTAAATAAATAGACATGAGAATCGAGCTCTATCCAAAACCATTAAGAAAAATGAAATGGGTAAGGATACGGTCTATATCTATAATATACCAAAATACTCAATATTTAAAAAACATCCAATATTAAATATCCAAATTCCAACTCCCTCCTTTTCAACTTTAATCTTTTTTGCTTATAAAACTTTATTCAGTTACCACTTTCGTCAAACCTAAATTCAAAAATATATTTAAAATAATTTAACAAGTGTAATTATATTTATATGCAAAACTTATCCACATATCCAATACCTCGAAATTACTCATTATCCAAATACTCAAATTTAACTCGTTAACACAAATTACTTATATCAAAATTAAATTTATACTAATAATCATGGCATACTTGAAGTGTACACTTAAATTTTTAATATATATAAAATAAAAAAATTTAGGGAATGTTTGGTTATGTTTTTTGTTTGATTTTATTATGTATTTATTATGTGTTTTGGGATAATGAATTATTGGAGAATATGAAAGTTGTGTTTTGGTATGTTTGTTTATATTTTGGGAGAGATATGTTTTACTATAGCAGTCAAATCGATGCTTTTTTGTTGGGTTTTTGAGGTGAAAATAAAATTGAGTGATTTTTTTAATGTTCGAACAATAATAAAATATATATGGTGTATATATAATATATGTAAATATATATATAGAAGAATGTGCGTTTTGGAGAGAAAATAGGAATATGTTTGGTTATGTTTCCCCAACATAATGTTGTTTTGGAAAAACATAACCAAACACTTCCTAAAATTGTTTTGAATTTATTTATTTTCATTAGCTTTAGACAGTGAAGAAAGAAAGAATATTTAATGGATGTTTATATTACTATACAAAAATTTAAGAGTATAAATATTATTAAACTCTTCTTTTTTTGGTTGGGTGGGGATGGGGGTAGGGGGGGTAGGGGCAGGGGAGTGTTGCAATGCTTGATACAAGTCATTTTGATGCATATGGATTGAGAAGGTTTTGCATATATTAAAGTTGAAATTGCATTTGTTATCCATGCTTCCACATTATTTTGTTTATATTTTGAAAATGAAACATTATCTTTTAAAATATGAAAAATTATGGTGCATTGTTTGAAAATTTTTATTTTTCAAAAATATTTTTTAAAATTATATTTTATCAAACATGTTCTCTTCGAAAAAATATGAACTATTCAAGAATAAATATTACATCCAACAAAATGTTATTCATCTATAATATTTGAAAGATACTAATGAAATTGTTTACAAGATAAATATAATCATGATAATAAAAAATTAAATTAAAATTTTCCAACAAAAACTCATAACAAATCATGTAGAATTTCTTTGTGTTCTCCAAGTATCAAACATGCAAACTATAATATTTTTTCTAAAATTGATCCACTCATTAGAAGGTTCAATCGTAGTAAACGATTCTTCATCTTCATCAACTTCATTATTATATAGGTGTTCTCCTTCTCTTTCTTCACCATCTTCTATACCGTCCTCATCATCTCTAATTGGTAAGTACCCATCCTTGTTTTATAAAATTATGAAGTAGATAACATGCCATAATAATGCGATTTTGAATTTTAATTGGAAAATATGAATGACTTCCAAGAATTCCCCAGTAGCTCTTTAATATGCCATACAATCTTTATGTAACGTTTCTAGTAGAAGAATGCTTCATATTAAAGAATTCCTCAGTAGTGGTTGGTTGGTGTCCTTCACTCCAATCATTCAAATTGTACCTTTGACCTAAAAATAGTGCAAGAAATCTATCACAATTTATATATCGAGCATCCACAAGATAATAAAAACCTTAAAATTATATAAAGTGTAGTAGTTAGTTTGGAGTATATTAATAATAATTTATTTCTTATTATTTTAATCAAAGTGTTTTTTATGATCTTACCTTGAGGAACTACCAAACCATTTCTCCTACTTATTGCATCTCTTAAAATTCTACACCCTAGTAACACATAAATAAACTACATATCTGGGGAGCAAATTCCTAATACATTAGTAGCAATTTCATTTTTTTCCTGTTCAATATCTAGGCCTTGTTTATTGCTAGTACATGAACTTTGATATGGGTACTATCTAGAGCTCCTAAGCAACCCTATTATTAAAAATTAGAAATAAGTATATTGTAATATATAAACCACCCATAGGTAAATCAAATATCTTACCTTGAACCACTTCCATCTGTCATTTGAAGAGTTATCAGATATTGCCTCCGGTGTTTTAAGTAATTCCCCTTGAAGCCTAATAATAACATTTATGTAAGACCCCTAAAATTTAGTATTTTGAAAAATAAGAATTGAGAAAATTAGGATTTTTATTGGTCGGATTTTAGGGCTCGAAAAATAAATAAAAAGGACTTGATTGCAAAAATTTTGGAAGTTTTGAGGTCCAAAGTGAAATAGGCAAGACTTGATTGGATTGCATTTTAGTAAATTAGGGGGTTTGCATGGAAATATTATTGGTCAAAGGGGTCAATGTGAGGCAATAAATAGTCTAGGGGCTGAACTGAAGTTGGGCATAACCTTGAGGGACTCAATTGAAGGCTGGCCTAAAAACTTGGGATCAATCCGCAATTAAGGAAGTGTCATTCTATAATAGGGATGGCAATGGGTCCAAGTAAACCAGGGACCCGCCCCGGATGGGGCGGGTTCAGGGTGAAAAAAATGAGGTTCGGGGCGGGTAGCGGGTCTTGATTAGCAAGACTCGCCCGAGTCTAGGACGGGTTACGGGTTTAGGTGGACCCGCCCCATATAGTAATTATATTATATATATAAGTATAAGCATTTAGTAGGCTATAATACTATATTAGAAAATTACGGCTTCTCTTTTTTTTAACTTGTTTCAGTTTTATTCTCTCAAACCCGCTACTCACTACAGCAAAATCTATATATTCAAGTGATGATAAAGAAAAGAGGGTAAAAAATATATATATACAAAAATACCAAAAAAAATAAATCGGGTTAGGTGAGTCTAACCCGCCGGGTTCGGGGCCAAAGGGAAGGCGGGGGGTGGGTCCTGCCAAACCCTCCCCGTTGCCATCCCTATTCTATAAATATGGGATTTTGTCATTTTCACCCCATTTCTTCATCATCTTCACCGAAATCACCCTCTCCATTCACTCCTTCCAATCATCACCGGCGACACCTCGAAACACAAAACTAAACCAGCCAAAACATTCCCATTGTCTTCGGGAGCACGGCAATACGACATGCAACCCGAGATAACTGGAGAACCGCCGGGAAAAGGCGACTTAAAATCCAGCCACAAGGGAGCTCAACGGGAGCAGTTTTTCAGCAACTGTTAGACGCAACCTAGGTGTGGGTTTTGAAGATTTCAGCTCGAGGATCACGCCTGTGTTTTTAGATTCTCAAACGGACCACCGTTAGCGGCGAAATTTAGTAAAAATTGACGCAACGACGAAGGAGACCCAACAACTTTCAGGCAGTAATTGAAGGTCAATTCGTCGAAGATTGGAGAAATTGATGTGGGGGTTGTGTCTGTTGGGCTGAAAGGAGTTGAACAATGGTGGTGTTGCCCATTTTTGGCGACTGTACATAATGACGGTCTGGCAACTTTCAGGCAAAAACTTCAACTCGTCGTGGTGATCTTGGTTTGTGAATTCGAGGTTCGATTGAGCAAATAATGGGTAATGATAGGAGTTGGATATATATATTATACCGTTTATTCCTTACTAGATGTTGTATTATGTTAAGAATGAAGACATTGATATATAAATGATATATTTTCCCCATGCATGGACGATACTGTAGTTAGTGGACCCAGATCTATATTATTTTATGTAATGTTAGGATTAATTGAGTTTATTAAGTGATTAATTATGATTTTGTGAAATTGGACTTGAGAAATAATAATTGGGTAATTTGAGATGATATAGGACTAGGACTCAATATATGCATGTGCCAGTATAAATTGGGTAAACTTGAATTGTATTATTTTATGAAAATATTGGGAATTATCAAGTTAATTAGAAGAGAAAACCCTAATTTTATGAATTTGGGACCTGAATGGGAACAATTAAGTTATTGAGCTAATTGGCCTGTTATTGATGATTTGGGACACTGGTATGAGGTTAATTAGGTAATTAAGAAATTGATTATATATATTATTTGTATCGTTAAGAACCCTATAATTATTGAAGGCTATCGAGGTTGAATAAAGATTTGATTGTGAATTTATTCCTTTAGTTAGGTGATGAAGGAATAGGTTCCGCAGACTAATAGACTGCTGATTATGGTTGCAGTTTTCTGAGACTATGGAGGTGGGGGTCTGCCAACCTGGAACTTCTTTCAATTATCTGTTATTAGGACAAATCCCTGTGAGGGTTTTCTATTTCTGTACCATACTGAACTATGTTTATTAAAATCTGTGAATTGTTCAGAATCTGCTTGTTATAGTTAATTAACTTGTACACCCTTGTGAGGGTTTTCCGTTTTTGTACCATACTGAACTATGTTTATTGAAATCTATGAATTGTTCAGAATCTAATTGTTATCTGTTAATTGACTTGTATACCCCTGTGAAGGTTATTTCTTGATCATGCTCTGATTGATTATGTTATTTGTTCGTTCTAGCACCCAGAACCTTTGATTATTATTTGTTATCTGTCCGTTCTGTTATCCATATTGCTCTGTATTGTTCCGTATTGTTATCATTTGCCTTGCTAGCATACTTATTTGTCTGTTTGTGATATGCTAGGGATACTCCTAGGTATCGACCGTCTGTCAGTGATATGCTAGGGATACTCCTAGGTATCAACCGTCTGTCTGTGCTCCTAAGTATCTACCATTTGTCTGTGATATGCTAGGGATACTCCTAGGTATCTACCTTCTGTCTGTGATATGCTAGGGATACTCCTAGGTATCTACCGTCTGTCTGTGACGTGCTACGGATACTCCTAGGCATTTTTGTGTGTCAAGCTATCACGCGTGGATATGACTGAGTGCTTGAACTAAGAATTGTTCTGATATGCATGTTGAGTTGGTTTCATTGAACTGCATATGACTCGGGCTTGTAATTCTAATCGTATCTGATCGTATGTACACTGTTCATGGAGCGATAAGGAATGAGAGATTCCTACCTGCTCAAACTATTATTTGTATCTGATATTGTTTTTGTTCTAACCATTAAATTATGATCTGCTGAGTTGATTCTTCCTCAACAGATCCCTACTGCTTGTGATTAAGATTATACCTCTCTAAGTTCTTTGACTTACCTCCTGTATTTCTTTGGTTTTTCTCAGATAGGATTAAGTGATGAACTGAAACTCCGGGCTTGGATGGGCGAACACATTTTGTAATAGAAAACGATTGTATATGCTTATTGGTCCTTTTGGTACATTTTGTAAATCTTAGAGATGTTGTGATATGTTATGTTGATGTTAATGACTTAAGGCATCTAAATGTTTTGTTAAATGTAAGAAAGTGAATCATGGTATGTACTTGATGGTTTGTCGAGTCAGTTAAGTTTGAAATTTTTACTACTTTGATAAGTTAAGTTTGAAATCTTTTGGGTCTATTGATTGAATTGTAGGCTCAATTTAAGATTAAACTGAGTGACGCCTCGACTTAGGTGCTATTTCGAGTGGGGGCGCTACAATTTATCACTTTTCTAAATGGCCTACTAATTGTTTCCCCAGGACGCCTAAAATTCGCATTTTTAATTCTCAGCTATTAATGCTCAACCAAAATATGAAATGTCATTGTCACTTGTTCATCCACCAGCATATTTTTAGTTGGGGATACTATGCCAATAGCTTCAAGCTCATAGCATAACTGAACAAAAGTTCTTCTATTCATCGTAATTGTATTTTTGCATACAATATCACTAGCATAAATTATTTTATGGATGTATTTTCCTTATTTTCAAAAAAAATTACATAATACATAGGTCTTAGCCTAATAAATTTACTATGATATTCTATAAAATTTAAAACAATGACCCAAAACCAATTTACTAAGTGCATTATGTTCAACCATAATGACAACATTACTATGTTTTTCTTTCTTAGTGTCAATTTTTTTTGTCACTACACTTAACCTTGCCATAGCTGCAAATTTATTATAGAAAGTATATATTAAAAGGTTTTCATGCATTCAAATAGTAGAAGTTAAAAAACAAAGAATATAAATGTCAAGATACTAACATATCATAGGTGAGATATGATATAACATTTACCATATCGAATAAGAAGAGAAAATGAAAAAGCATATCAAACAAGCAAGAAGAGGGCACATGAAATTCCAAAATCAAATGCCAATTAATGTCACCATCAAATTGAGGAAAGATGGGGGCAAAATAAATAAAATTAATTCATGAAAATAACATTACACAGGAATTGATCAAAATCTAAATTATGAGATCAATTGTTCTTAAAGTTTAATTAGCTGTGGGGTTTTATAGATAATAATTTTTGAAAATTTAAACAAACGAACTTGATTGAGCACAGAGCATTGCTTTTAAAATCTTTTGTAAAATCTAGTTGCGAAAAGAGTAATAATAGAGTTGAGCCCAATGGCTTATCAATAATTGAAATAAATCCATAATGGCTAAGGCCCACTTTAAACAATACTCATCAACTCATCATCTCCCTTGGCCGTTGCTGCTTTGCCTCTTGCCTGTCTCTCTCTACCCTCATACTCTCATGTTTTAACACATACATACATATATATATATTGTACGTATATTATTACTGACATACGCAGAACTAAATTAAATTTTTATCTTATGATGGCAAAAAAGGGCACAAAAAGGGCAATACAGTAGCAGAGGCCGTGGGGATCAAAATTCGAGAGGATGCAAGTACAAATTCGTAATCCCTCTTTCAATTAAATCTCAATTCTTCTATCTTCCTATATAAGCACTTCCAGAAATTTATCTGATGAACATATTTCACGCTAAACACTTCCGCAAATCTAGTAGGTTAATTTTCACACCAGTTTCTACCATCTTTGTTGGGATTACAAGTGTAGGGATTAATTCTCAATGTGAACTCCCCAATCCCCAAAAATTTCTACCACCTTTGTTGAAAAACGTAAAATTTTGAGTTCAATATTTTGTCTAGCAAGAAAAAGGATTTTAGAACTTTGACAAAAAGAGGGCACAAAATAGTTGAATTTAACATATTCATACTTGGGAAAGAACTTTGCAAGACAGACGATGAATCTCTACAAAATATTTTGAAGAAAGCGTGAGCCATTCAAGAGAGAATAAAGTTCTTGGTGAATATATATAATGCTAATAAAAGATATAAGAAAGAATCAAAATATAATTGAGAGACATAATATGTTGGAATTTTTTGAGATTTATAATTTATTTTTTTTAAGTAAAGGGTAATTTTGTCAAATAAAAAAATATATGTATTCCCAATAAACTGAGAATAGTTAAACCCAAGGGGGTGGGGGTGGGGGTGAAAGGAATGACTAATCACATACATTTGGAAGTAAGTATTATTATGAGAATGTCCATTCCATTCCCACCTCATTCCTTATGGTATGATTTAAATACTTTCATTAATCTTCAACATTTCTTTTGTATTCATTGGGAGGCATGTTGTCCATGCTCTATTTTATATCTCTTGATTGTTTCAATAAAGAAAGCAATAAAAGTGTATTGCTGCAATAAAGAAAGCTAAAAAGGTGTTGAACTTGGACTATCTTGCTGCCAATGCAACACGATGACTCAGAAGATATGTTCTACTGAAGCACATGACACTAGTGGCTTTGCACTAGAATAAAGCAACCGTAATAAAAATAGACAAAAAAATAAAAAAAGAAATAGAATTTTCTTAAATATTTTTATCTGTTATTTTATTGTAAATATTGTTTCAATCTAATCAATCCTTTTCATGTTGCAGATGGGATTTAGTACAAGACAGAAATATGATGAGGGGAGATATAAATAGGTTAAAGACCTATGAGAAAGCATTGAGAATTAGAAAAAAGATGGATAGACAAAAATATGGATGCCAAGAAAATTAAAATCTTTTTCAGGATATTTTTGAGTGAATAATGTGTAACATAGTATGTATATTAATGTTCTTTCTTCACTTAAATTACACATTATTTCTCCTTAGCATTATTTTTTTATGAGATTAGTTATTGTTTGTTTTGTCCTATAATATATTATTTTTTCTTCTCTTAGTAAATGTAGTACTTTTGAACTTCGCACATGTTATTTTCTATGTAGCTTCGTCGATTAATTCAGTGAAGAGTTATACTTCCTCTAGATCATGAACAAAATAGCATAGTAGACACTTTCATGGAGGATTAGAAAGCACTTGGAAATGGATTTGTATATTAATCATAGTAGTTCATTGCTTAAATTTTTCTTTCAATTTTCTTCTTACATTACAATGAGGAAAAAGTTTTTTTCCTTTTTTTTTTTCTTCATATATTTAAGATGGATAGATAAAAATATGGACGCATGCGGGGATCCCGTGCAAGTGTTGCTAGTTATTTAATATATATAAACTATCAAATAGTTAATTGGTCTAATAACATCGCTTAAGGTTCACTCCAATAGATTCTTGGTGTACGTTTGTGTGTAAATATATATAAAGATAAACTATAGTTGTACGATTAGAAGATAAAAATGAAAAATTGAAGAAAATCACCTAATATCATATCAAGAGAGGAATGATGTTTTATTAAAAAGAAAATGTTGTATTTACTTGAACTTTTATCTGAATAAAAAAAAAAAGGTTATGATAAAAGTGATAGTAGAGAGATTATCAAATGACAATAATGAGATGTAAATCATAGTTACTCTAAATATATCTATTCTAATATATATATATATATATATATAAAGTAAAACGTTATCTAACCCTACTTTAAGTATCTTTCTTATCATGCGAAGAACCTGATAAGTTAATTTTATTTCTTTTTGTGGGTCAATTTATTTTTATAAATAGTATCCTATCAACATTTATTTTACTATTAATATAAAAAATCTATGATAAATTGATATCATTGTGATTATTGAATGACAATAATGAGTTGTAAATGATAGTTACTTTATATATATATATATCTAATCTAATGTAATATATTCTAATATATATGAAATAAAATGCTATTTAATCATATTTTAAGTATCTTTCTTGTGTTACAATAAATTTGATAAGTTAATTTTGTTCTTTTTTGCCATGTCAATATATATTTATAAATGATATCCTATCAACATTTATTTTAATATTAATGTGAATTTTCTTTTTGTAACTCCATAACTAATTTTGATAAATAGCCAATATATAAATTAACATATGTATATATATATATGTATAAATTTTATTTTAATTTTTATAATTTCCAATATTAATGTGTAAATTTTTTAACTCCTGATTATATAGTCTAATAATTTCCAAATTTTTTATTTACGTTCTCACATGTAGTTATTTAATATAATTATGGACACACACAAACATATATAAATTTATATGTGTATAATTATACATATAAATAAGTGCATTTGTCAATGCAATTTAATCAACATGTCTTGCATCATATATATAATGCATATACATATATTCCATATATGGAGTATTATAATTCATTAAATTTTAATTTAAGAATTATATTAATGTTACCCTTGAATTATCTCTTATTTCATAATTGAACCATTTAATTAAATTAAATCATAATAGGGAAATTTCCTCAATCTAAACTAAAATTCCAAATAATAGTTTATATAAAAAATAATCTACCATACAATTCATTGTTTAAAGATAGAAAAATATATATCTTCTTTTTTCTCCACCTCTATAAAATCATATGGGTGGTGAGTTAAAATTTATCTTCCCAAAAAATATATGTATTTTATAATTGATGCTGCCTGAAAATGGAGCTAAAGTCCTTTCAGGAAGTTAGCGAATTTTTATTAGTTCTTTTATCTAAAATGTGAAGTAGAGAATCTGAGCTCTTGATTTTTTGCAAATGATCTTTTGTCTTATCTTTTGACTTTGGGACTTGGTATTCATAGTTTTTTTCCTAATTAGTGGGTTTTGACTCGTTAAGGTTTAGATGCTCATCTTAATAGGTTTAGTCAATTGGCTCTTTGGCCTTTTATTTACTATTGCTTAATTAATTGGACATCTTAGTCCCATTTTACTTTTTTACCCTTAGTGACTTAATTTGCCACATCATCAGGTCCCTCTATTTTCAATTTAAAAATCTTATTCTTATGTTGAAAATATAATATAAAGTTTGGTTTTAATTTTTATTCTACCTTAATTTATTTTAATAAATTATAATAAGGAGATCAATCAATCAATTAATTATTATTATTTAATTTGCATTTCATGTTGGGATTCGAAATGACTCAAATTTCCTCTAAGTTGAGATTCTTCAAGTTCTAAAGTCTAGCAAGATTTTAGTGAGCATTTCATCAAGTGTTTCACATTCGTCTGAGGACTTAGTGAAATCTTGGCAAGTTTGCGATAGAGAAGAGAAGGCTATATGAGAAGTTTTGATATGAATTCCCAATGTAAGATCGCATATACCTTTTTTTTTTCTCCATTTATACTTTATCTCATTCTTTGTGAATTTTTATTCAGCTCCTTAGAATTATTAAAATTTTTGGAGTTCATCAAATCAAGTCATGTCGTATCTTGAGAGCGATATGTCAGAAAATATGACCTAATTCGAGTTTGAGTCCTAAACTAAATCAAAGTTTGCAGAAGTGAGAGGGGGCAGTGATGGGACCGTTGCTGCTAAAGAATGGCTGGGTGCCTGCCTTAGACACCTACAAGGCATCTGTTTTGGGCGATTCACCATGCTGGAGGTTGGCACATGGCGTTGTGTATGTGCATGGGCATTGTGGCGGGCACTGTTTTGGACAGTCACAGATAGTCTAAATTTATCTGAGTTTGTGGGGGGTCATCCTCCTCGTGGTGTACCATGTTTTCTAATTTTGTGAGCCATTCTTCGGGTGTATCATCTGATCCAATGATAGTTCATAAATATGACTCTCAAGATTAAGATGATCATCTTCTGGTCCGTTAGTAATTTTCAATGTCAAAGTCTGGTTATGAGATCGGAGTAGAGGTTTCTCCCAAGGAGGGTTCTGAAGATGCTCATACTATTAATAGTAGTTTCACCAAATTGCGAAAATTTCTTGTTCGTTTTCACTCTAAGGAGTTAGAAATTCTGAGGCATAAGGTTTGTGTTTTCAATGAGTTCGAGTTTCTTCTTCCATCATCGAAGGACAATGTGGTATTATCTCCTCCGGAGTGCTTCACAATTTTTAGTAATTATTTTAGTAGTGGGTTCACCAAATCCTTTATTGTTGGATAATTTAAGGAGTTATAAGGCATATTTGAGCCACTTCGCCCTCAACTTCTTTGTGAAAACTTCACAGGATTTCAACACCTCTTAGTGGATTTAGGTCTTTTTGTTTCCTTAAGTAGCTTTCATTCTTTGTTCAAGGTCCAAAGGTTTATAATGAATTTTTCTTTCTTGTCTTCCCAAAACCAAATAGTACGTTCTTTGTGGTTTACCTTCTTTGAGATGGGCTTAGAAGGATATGTTTTTCTTTGTACAAGATAAAGGTTGGGGTGTCCTCTATGGGTGGAGTAGTTTGTCATCATTAGTGTACTTGGAAAAGTTTTATCATGACCTTCACTAGAGTTTCGAGGCGACAAGTTTATTTGATTCCCCCTTTGATGAGACTTATATGTTCCCTAAGGGTACTCAATTTGTTTTCTTCTTATTGAATGTTCTTGCATGCATCTTTTCTTTGTGTTTTTTTTTTTTTTGCATTTTCCTTAGTACTTATACTTAATTTCAATTCTTTTGTTCCTTTGCAGGTAAATAGACTTAGTGAGGATTTATACTAGGAATGTGAACAAAGGCTCATATGCGAGGCATGCAGTAAAGCTTCGCCGCAATGAGGCATTGTCGGTGAAGCAGCATCAAACCTCTTCTCATCAGCAGTTGAGCAAAGTATGTACTCCACTGACTTCAGCATTGCATCAGACTGGTGTAGTGATGGTTCCAAGGCAGTAATATTTGAATCAGTTGGGAAGCATGTGCAAAGCTCTGCTGCTGGAAGGAATTGTCTATAGTCTTCTTGCCCTTTTTCATGCTAGTAAGGGCAAGCGACTATTTCGCTATTATTTACATTGGAGTTGTGGTGTTGACTCACATTGAGACCTAGACTGCTTTCAACAATGATAGCTGGCAAGGCACAATAAGTGAATATGATAAGGGAAAGTTTGATATATTTCTTTCCTCTCCAATTGACTGAATTGGTTGCTGGAGACCTTGCTTGGGTAAGTGATCATTTTGTCACATAGTTTATTTCACATGTGAGTTTTTCTTGTAATTATGTTTAGTTATCCACTCATCATACTTTATTTTCTTTGCAAGCTTGGAATTTGGTTGTGCAGATTTCTCATCGAGTAGAAGGGGCAATGACAATGATATTGTTGTTGGCTCATTCTTAGTTTTCTTTTAATTTCATGAGGCTAATTCGACCGGGCATTTTTCATACACTTTGATGATAGCTTTGTTTGTATATTTAGTCAATTGAATGACTTTAATCGATGTGTTCTTGATGTTAATTGATGCGCAGTAGAAGCGTGTAAGCAGTTGTTTAAGCTTTTTTTTTATCGAACTTAGCTATGTGCCCCTCTTAGTGGGTCTTACCACAAGTTCTAGTTTTGATTTGATGTAGGGACATAATTGTGAGCCTTCCTTGAGATGTCTTATCATATCAATTTGTCATTTGGATTATACTTGACTACGAGCCTCACTTAGGAGGTGTTATCGTATGTGTTTAAGGCTATGATGGCATTCGACTGTGAGCTTTTCTTGAGAAGTCTTACTGTAGACATTTAATGTTGTGACAATGTTTGGCTACGAGCCTTACATAGAAGGTCTTACTACAGACGTTTGATGAGTTGGTCATGTACCCCTGGGGGGCTTGATCTTGAGCTTTGATGATATAGCCATGTACCTTATGGGTGTCTTATAGTAGGCTTATGTGTAATAGCTACATACCTTTTAGGGGCTTTATACCTCTTGGAGACCTTATAATAGGCTTTGATGATGCGGTCATGTATCCTTTAGGGCTTTATAGTGGGCTTATGTGATGCAGAACCCCAAGGATATAATGATCTTGGAACCCCAAACACATAAATTGATATTGTATAAACCCTTGAATAAAAACCAGCCCTATTGAACCCTTAAGATACTTGATTTAGAAACGCAAATAATTGGAAATAAGAATCAGAAGTTGAATAAACATTAGAAGAATTAGTACTTTGAAAGAACACATTCAATTTCTTTATGCAACAAGCAACATAGTGGTTTTTCTTGAGAGAAAAACACAAAAAATAAATTAATATTCATCTTAAATCTGCCATACATGTTCTAAAGCGAGTATTTATACTCTCATTGTGAGCCCTAATTAAAATAAGATATAAACTAAGCCTACGGATAATAAGGCAAACCCAAATCCAATTAGGAATAAGAGTTTGACTTGGTTATAGCTTCTTTTTTTCTCCATGAGTTCCACGAGTTTGGAACTTCTTTTGGCCTTCTTGGGCCTTTTCAAGCCTTATACACCAAGCACAAGGTGATGGGCTATCCAATTTCATTCTTTTTGCTTCTTGACATGTTCTTCTCTTCTTTAACCTATTTTTTATGCATCTCTTCAACAAATGACTTAACCAAATTTGCAAAGTCATCTTTCAGCCTCTTTGCTCGTGCTTTTGTGATAGGTCCCATTGGCATGTTGTAATCTCCATTTTGCCTCAACCTCGAATCTGAATTCATATCAAAAGGAGAAAGATAAAAAACTTTATACTCACCTGGAATGTCAATCTTGCAAGCATTGTCATTAATCTTTTCCAGCACTTATAATGGACTATCTCTTCTAGCATGAAGCTTGGATTTTCTTTGATTAGGAAACATATCATTTCTCAAATAAACCCAAACCCAGTCACTAGGCTCAAATATCACCTGCTTCCATACCTTATTCACTCTTTCAGCAATCAACTTGTTTCTCTTTTCAATCATCTCACCTGCCTTCATATGTATAGCTTTAACCTTTTCTGCCTTGTTTTCATCGTCTAAGTTAGCAATATTACTCGAAGGCAAAAACATCAAATCCAAAACAATTAAAGGATTACAACCATATACAAAAGTTTTCAAATTGACCCATTATAAGCAAATTAAATAAAATGCAAACAATCCTCCCAAGTTTTCAAATTCTTTCCTACAACAGCACGCAACAAACTACCCAAAGTTCTATTTACCACTTCAGTTTGTCCATCAGTTTGTGGATGATAAGTAGTAGAAAACAAAAGTTTAGTACCTAACTTAACCCACAAAAAACCTTCCAAAAGTAGCTCAAGAACCTAATATCCGTATCAGAAATAATAGATCTAGGAACACCATGCAATCTCATAACTTTTCTAAAGAACAAATCAACAATATTAATGGCATCATCAGTTTTATGACAAGCAATAAGTGTGCCATCTTACTGAATCTATCAATCAAAACAAAGATACTATCTCTACCCTTCTTAGTTCTAGGAAAATCGAGCACAAAATTATAGAAATATCAATCCAAGGTGCAGTAGGAGTAGGTAAGGGTGTATACAATCCATGAGGCATAGACTTAGATTTAGCCTGTTTTCATGCAATACATTTAAAACACACTTTCTCAACATCTTTTCTCATGCCAAGCCAATAGAAATGCTCATTCAAAACGTCCAAAGTGTTATGCACACCAAAATGACCAATCAATCCACCATTATGTGATTCCCTAACTAGCAACTCGCGCACAGAACAAGAAGACAAACAAATTCTATTGCCACGAAACAAAAAACCTTCATAATTATAGAATTTATTAAATGCACGATGCTCACATGTAATATACAAATTAGCAAAGTTAATATCAATTGCATATATATATATATATATATCTTTAAATTGCTCAAATCCTAACATCTTAGATGTAAGTGTAATGAGTAAAGCATATCTCCTAGACAATGCATTAGCAACAATGTTTTCCTTTCCCTACTTATAACAAATCACACATGGAAAAACCTCAATAAATTTTACCATCTTAGAATGCCTTTTATTCAATTTCCCTTGGCTCTTTAAATGCTTCAAAGATTCATGATCACTATATATAACAAATTCTATAGGAAACAAATAATGTTGCCAAACATCCAATGCACGAACTAAAGCATATAATTCCTTATCATAAGTGGAATATCTAAGCTGGGCACCACCTAACTTCTCACTATTGTATGCAATAGGATGTTTTTCTTGCAACACCAATTCCAATTCCAGATGCATCACACTCAATCTCAAAAGTCTTATCAAAATATGGTAAAACAAAAATAGGATCATAACATAATTTATCTTTCAATATATTAAATACATGTTCTTGTTCCTTTCCCTATCTAAACCCAACTTCTTTCTTAATAATCTCAGTCAATAGAGCAGCTATAGTAGAAAAATCACGCATAAACCTCCTATAAAAGTTGGCTAATCCATGAAAACTCCTAACTTCACTAACTGTCTTTGGCGATGGCCATTCTTGAATAGCCTTCACCTTCTCCTCAACCACCTCAATGCCATGTGTACTCACAACATACCCAAGAAATACAAGCCTATCAATGCACAAAGTACATTTCTTAAGGTTCGTGTACAACTTCTCCTTTCTAAGAACAGTTAAAACAGCCCTAACATACATTATATGGTTATCTAAGCATTTATTGTATATCAAGATATCATCAAAATAAACAACAACAAATTTACCCAGAAATCAAGCAATACATGGTTTATCAATCTCATGAAAGTACCAGGTGCATTAGTCAAATCAAATGGCATAACCAGCCATTCATATAGGCTATATTTTGTTTTAAATGCAATTTTCCACTCATCCCCAGGTTTCATCCTAATTTGATGATAATCACTTTTCAAATCAAAAATGGGAAGAAAAAGACACTAAATATGGAACTATAGAAAGGGTTTGGTGTCATTTTCATGTTTGTCTTATTTTTTGTTAGTTTCTTGTGCATTGGCTTTCGAGTGAGGGGACATGTGTCAATATTAGTGAAAATGTATGCACTGTGTAATTCTTTAAGCATATCATCTAACCTATGGATAGAATAGCGATACTTAAATGTAATTTTGTTGACTGCTCTACTATCCATGCACATCTGTCAAGTTTCATCCTTTTTTGGAACCAATAGCACATGTACAACACATGGACTCATGTTCTCCCTCGCATGTCCTTTTGCTAGCAAATTCTCCCTTTCCATTGAAGCTCTTTCGTCTCCTCAGGATTACATCTGTTGGCTGGTCGGTTAGGAATTTAATATCTAGGTATAAAGTTGATTTGATGCTTAATTCCTCTCAATGGTGGTAAACTTGTGGGCATCTCATTAGGGAATACATCATCAAACTTCTGCAATAAACAGATAAAAATACTAGGCAAATAGGGGTCAAGGTCAATTGTAGATAATAAAACTTCTACATACCTAACCACTATCAAAGCTCTCTTGCCCAGAAAAGCATTCTTTAAATCTATCTCTTTTGCATAGAAACATTGTTTTTCCTCAACTTTCACTCTTCACTAACTCTTTGTTTTCATTCCCTTCACTTTTCTCATTTTTTTCTCTCTTTTTACTCACTAACTTTTTCTTTCCTACACATCCCTCTTTCTTGTTTGCACTTGTGCAGTGGCCTTTATCTTTATTCTTTTCTCTCATGATTCTTTTTAATCGCACTACTCGAACTCCCGCAAGAAGATTGTTGAAGTTTAATCTAGTCAAATTAGGCTTCCTTGGGTGATAACGGGTGCAAGAGTGACTTTCTGTCCATTATGCTCAAAGGAATATCTATTATTGTACCCATCATGCATTACATGCTTGTCAAATTGTCATGGCCTACCTAACAACATATGGCCAGCTTGCATGTGTACTACATCACAAACCACCCTATTACTATATCGCCCAATAATAAAAGCTACCACAACCTGCCTAGTAACTTTCACCTCTCCACTATTATTCAACCACTGCAGCCTATATGGATTAGGGTGTTTATCACACTTCAACACCAATTTCTCAACTAAAGTGGTACTAGCCACATTACCATCAATTACTAAGCTAAAAACTTTACCACCTATCAAGCATCTAGTCTGAAATATATTTTCTCTTTGTTCTAAGCTCTCGTCTTTAACATTCAAATTCAATGCATGCCTAGCAGCAAAAGATTCACCATGAACAGCATATTCCACATCATCTTAATAACTAGCAACTTCCTCTAAAGTTGGCATATCATTATCACAACCATCAAACTTATTATCATCACCAGACTCAAATATAATTCAGATGCATAATGACCCAAACCTTGACATTTAAAACACTTAATATCCCTAAGTCTGGAAGTAATAGTGGAAGAAGAAGAATTAGAAGTACTGTTTTATGGAATGAACTTCTTATCCTTGTTCCTTTATGCATTAGGCCCCTTCTCCTTAGAACCTAAACCCCCATCTCTCTTCTTTTCATCATACTTTTTACCATTTTGAACCTCTTTTTGAGTTGGGATTCTGAAATGCCTTGGCTGCCCCTCTTTGCTTTTGTTGTTTCTCCATCTTGATAGCCATACTTACCAAATCCTCCATCTCCACATAATATTGTAGGTCCACAACATTAGCAATTTTTCTATTCAACCTACTGATAAATCTAGCCATTGTCACTTCTATATCCTCCTCTATGTTGGCCTTAATCATCAATATCTCTATCTCTTTACGGTCGTCCTCAATTGACTTATACCCTTGAATGAGTCTTTGTAGCTTTTAGTGTATCTCCTTGTAATAGTAGGATGAAACAAATCTTTTCTTCATAATGCCCTTCGTATCTGCCCAAGTCTCAATAGGTCTCTCACCATTCCTTCTCCTAGACTGCACTAATTGATCCCACCAAACTAATGTATGGTCAGTGAATTCAACTACTGCTAATCTTAATTTCTTTACTTTAGAATAGTTATGGCAATCATAGATCAACTCCACATTTCTTTCCCATTCCAAGTATGCTTCAAAATCATTTCTACCTTTAAATGTTGGAATATTGATCTTGATGGCATTTAAATTATTGTCTTTCCTAGCTTCAAATCTGGCTTCAACCCCTCTATTCTTAGCCAAACTACTATCATCAAACTCATCCTTAAACATCTCTTGATTAAACCCATATGGAGGCCTATTTTGTCTACTATTCCCAAAAATATTCCGTGTCACCTCCTTTCTCTACTCATCCATCTCATCAAGCCTACAATTCAGCGTTTGAAATTGACTAGTAAATGCCCCGTACATCACCTTCACATCTGGTGTCATGTTAGCTTCCTTATCAGAGTGTTCCTTACCCTCCATCCTTGGAAGAATAGTACTCATTTGAAAAACCTGCAAGATGTGTTAGCAAAACAACATCACAAAAATACTCCCTCGTGTGTTTTACTTAAGTAGATGTCAACCCTCATGTTTGCACTCAATTTTGGCTTTTGCCCTTTTTATTTGCTCACCTTTTTATGCCTTTTACCTCTCTTGAGCATGGTGAATGTTGAACTTTCGAAATCAAACTAATTCAATTCAAAGAAAATTCACAAGTAGTATTTATATGAGAGTAGCAATGAAACCCAATGAAGAAAGAAAAACAAACAGTCTAGAGGCAAAGTAAATGTGACCAGCAAGGCAAATGGTATGATGACACACGAGAAAGAATGTGTATCATGTGATTTTATGCAAACTAAGTAACAAGAATGCAATATATTACTTATCTAATGTGAATAGATGCAAAGTATGCTAAAACAAAGAAAGAAAACAAAAAGAGTTAATAAAAATGACAAAATAAAAAGTACGCAAATAATTCAGTCAATCCCAATGGAAGGCCAATTATGACTCATTGATGTACAATAAACTCTAAACAACAACTAAAAATAGCCAATTTAGCTTATGCAATGGCAATTTGGAATTTAAAAGCCTAGGTAAAAACACCTCCAAATTGAATCACTCAAGAGCCCTAACTCTAAATTTTCAAAATTAGAGAAATCTGGGGCGTATATTCTGCAAATTCAATTTTCTGTGTTCAATTGGCATTCTCCAAGATAGGAATGTGCAACAATATTGCAAGAGTCACAAAACCCATAGTCAATTCATGATCAGATTTCCTTTTTTTTTTTGGAATTTTTTTTTGAGTTTTTTTTCTTTTTTTTTTTTTGCTGGAAACTAAAACAAGATAAATAAGAATTTATCTCAAGTTGGATCTAGATACCAAATAATGCGAAACCCCAAGGATATAATGATCCCAAGATACTTGATCTTAGAAACAAAAATAATTGGGAATAAAAATTAAAGATTGAATAAAAATTAGAAGAAATTAGTACCTTGAAAGAACCTATTCAATTTATTGATGTAACAAGCAATGTAGTGGTTTTTCTTGAGAGAAAAACATAGAAAATAATCAATATTCATCCAAAAATCTACCATACATGTTTTTAAGAAAGTCTTTATACTCTCCTTGTAAGCCCTAATAAAAATAAGATATAAACTAAGCCTACGGATAATAATCCAGGTCCAAATTCAATTAAGAATAAGAGTTTGATTTGGTCACACCTTCTTCTTTTCTCCATGAGTTCCACGTGTTTGGAACTTCTTTTGGCCTTTTGGGGCCTTTTCCAGTTTTATATACCAAGCACAAGGTGATGGGCTATTCAACTTCATTCTTTTGGCTTCTTTACATATTCTTCTCTTCCTTAGCCTATTTTTGATGCATCTCATCAACAAATAACTTAACCAATTTTGCAAAGTTATCTTTCTGCCTCTTTGCTCTTACTCTTACTTAGGTCCCATTGCCATGTTGCAATCTCGATTTTGCCTTCCAATACTGAAATAACCAGGCATCTTGCCCTCCAGTATCTCCAGTGCTCATATCATTATGTGTGCGGCCACCTACCCCTTGAAGGGCTTTATAGTGTGTTTACACCAAGACGATGCCGTTAATGATATAGCCATGCCCCCTTGGGGGGCTTATTATGGGCTTATGCATAGTGACCACGTATCCCTTCGAGTGCTTTAGTGGGTTTACATCGAGGCGATGCCAATGGATGTCTACTTGAGTTTGTCATGAGGTATTGATTGAGTCGCGTGCCTCATGGTCTTATCACGTAAAGTGCTGTTCTGCACAAATCAAGACTCAAATACAAGCAAGGAGTAATGAAAGAAGTAATTCAGTAAAATCATTAGGAAAGAAAATGAGAGTTTTTGCTCCAATACAGGTTGCCTTTATTTTACTCTAACTGACATGGCTCTTAACTAAATGAAAATAATACTTTAATACATAAAAAAATACTCCTAACTACTATTACTATTTAACTAAGGGAAAAAAAGGAAACCTGCGATGGTGTTAACGACATGCTCAGAGCACCTGATGCGAGTATCATTATGACATCAACATCACAGACTGTGCCTTTACTTTTGTCCTTCCTCTTACTCTCTTGTTCTTCCTTTACCTGACCAGGTCAGCTAGCAAGAGCCTATATTTTCTTCAAGATGTTAGCATAACATTATTTGATAGCATGTTAGTCACCAATGGCTTCACCTATTCCACTTAGGGTAGGGAATTTGAATTTCATGTGATAGTTGACACTACTGCTCAGAATAAGTTTAGGATAGGTTTCCCCAAAATGAACTTATATGCTGACACTGCTTAACCATGAAAAACTTTGCCATCTTTGTGAGTCAAAAGGATTACTACCTAAAGTGAGAGGGAGTGGGACTTCTCTTTGTATTTCTATTGCTTTATTAGAAACCTAACTAATGGAGTATTGGTCTTCTACAACCATATGTTGTCTTTTCAAGTCAGAGGAATGCATTATGGAAGATTATGTCCATCGAGTTGCTGATATCCATTAGTATCTTCTTTATCCAAAAGTTGGTAAAGGAGGTTCAGATTGTTAGGACATCATTATGTTCTTCTTGTTTGGGCTCCTCGTCCTCTTCTCCAAAGGCGATGCTAGACAGTAGAGGACGTACTTCATGAATCCCCAGTATGGGGTCAATTGAATGAGCTTAAATTTTTCTTATTGAATGGGGTCAATTGAATGCTTTCCTCATATTAATATATCTTATTTGATCATCCTCCAGATATCATTGAAATAACATCGAAAATAGATACGTTCTCTTAGTTTTGTTATTGTTGCCAATCCTTCGGCTCTAAACGATCATCATGCTGATGAAAATTCGTACTTCCTCCAGCTCTTGGATCCCTTTTAGTATTACTTTATTTCTATGCCATGTACTCCTTGAGGTGTCCCATATACTAGCCTCCCAATTTCATCCTTTAGATGCCAACATCTACTAAGGGGATGTTGGATTAGGCATTATTGCATTGCTACAACCTAAGGACTGTAAGCAGTCTAACTGGAAAAAAGTCTGATAAAGCTGCACACATGTTTTCCTAGCTTCTTTTGGTTATTATTGTGGCCCTCGTCGCCCCATGCTTTGCATTTGCTAGTATCCTGGAGAGTTAAGGCCTATTTAATCTTAATGTACTTCTTTACACGAACCAAGAGCTCCTCTAGAGTAGTTGGGTGTTTTCCAGCTATGGACTCTTGAAGCTTATATTGTCATAGATTTTGCTGGATGATGTTGGGCAAGAGATCTTGTTTGATGTGGGGAATCTTGTGCACCACCTAGGCAAAACATTTGAAGTAGTCTTTGCGGGACTCTTCATCATTCTATTTGATGTTGAATAGATATGCCACCATTTTGGGGTACCTACAGTTGATAGAGAAGTTATGCAGTTCCAATTGTTCCCGGCCCATGGTACATCTAGCTAGCATGTGATTGAATTGTTTGAGGCCGTGTTTGGTAAGCGTGATACGAAATGTCTGACAATATGCGGCTTCAGTCAGATTATAAAGCTTTATTCTTGGTAAGAAGTTGTCCAAGTTCTCTTGGGAAAGCAATGGCTAAGGAAAGGTATTGACTCTTTACTCCTGTTGAAGGCTGAGGCACCGGTGAATAGATTTATACTTCGGTGGCAATGGGCAATCATCAAGATGAGTCTGCTCTGTGGGATGAGTGCATGCCTACCTTTTGAGGTTAAGGGGAAAAAGCAGTATTTCGTTCTAAGTTGGTTATCTTTTCTATCCTTTCCAGGGACAACAAACCTCCCATCTCTTACAAGAATTTGCAGCTACTCCTGAGAAAAACGCTCAGCATACTGGGTAATTGCTTTGGCCATTACTTGAGTAGAGGCATTCTCCAGTAATATCTTCAACTATTTTCAAGTTAACTAGTTTTTAGGGAGGTGCTGCCTACTACATCAGCATCTCCTCCCATGCTGACATACTTCCAGGGCGGGCTCCAGGTAGCGTAGACGTAATTATGCCTTAAGTTGGTAACTCTTTATGTTTCAAATCTAGAGACGACTCGGTCGTTGGAATCTTGAGCTCTGGAGCTTGTCTGTATTTTCAACATTTCTTCTTCTCATGTAAGAATTCCACAAATGATGCCAAAATGATGCTGCTTGAAATTTGAGGTAGGGTTCTTTTCGAAAGTCAATGAATTTTTCTAAAATTTTCTCTCTAGAATGAGAAAAGAGAGTGTGCTCTCGACTTTTTGCAAATGATCTTACGTCTCCTCTGTAGACTTGGGACTTAGTGTTTATAGTCTTTTTCCCTTAGTAGATTTTGGTCCATTAGAGTTTATATGTCCCATCTTAATGGGTTTAATCAATTGGGTTCTTTGGATCACTTTTAATTTACTTATTATTTAATTAATTGGGTCCTTAGTCTGTTTTTAATATTTTACCCTAGCGAATTAATTTGCCATGTCAATAATGTGAATATATGTATATATTTTAATATATGCATAACTTTTTATATTAATTTTTGTAACTGCTTTTATTAATATATAATTTTTGTAACTTATTATTAAATTGTCCAATAGTTAATGTTTTTTTATTTATTTTTTCAAATTTAATTATCTGAATCTAATCTAGTATATAAAAAGTAAAATATTTTTCAATTTTATTTTAAATAATATATTTTTCTTATTGGCAGTGACATGAATAAACTAATTTTGTAAATTTTTCTTGTCAAGTTTCTATATAAATGATGACATTCTATCAATATTTATTTGATATTAATATAAAAAAATTATATTAATTTATTGCTTTGCAATTTCATTATTAATTTTGATAAATACTCAACATATCTATATATATATTAATGTATATGTAACATTTTATATTATCTTTTCTAACTTTCTGTATTAATATATCATTTTTGTTGTTCCTTATTGTATTGTCTAAAGGCTTGTTTACTTTTAGAAAGGGGTGAGGATTAGGCCTTTAATCTCTTACCATGATAGCATCCATTGTCTACTTTTGGAGATGAAAACCCGATAGAAAAAAAGTGAGCCAGCACTGTTTATGGATTTAGGTGGGATGAGAAATCCCTCAAATTGCTGTGACAATAAAATCCGAAGTACTGATCAAATATTTGGGATCAAAATGTATTTTATCATTAATTTTGTCCTCATTTTTATTGCCAAAAATTTTCCTTGTTGGAGCGGAGGGAAAGTGAGCTACTGGCAGCGAGAAACAAATTTCCGCATCTTAAAAAAAAAAAGAGAAATAAAGAAAGCTAGTCTGTAAAAACTCTCACACGTAACTTTTGGTACCCAACAAATGAAAAATAAAGAAAGCTAGCCTTTAGAAAATATTGTATTGTGAAAACTAGAGAATACATTTACATTAACGTCGACCAATATCTTTATTAAATTACTAAAAAAGACCAAGAAAAAAAAAAAGAAAAGTTATTGATGTATTGCCTTGCCTTTTACCTAACCTACTACCCTTGTACACATTACAATATCTTCCTCTAAATACCTCACACACATAACATGACCCAATGGCAACAACAATGCAGAACATTCAATCTTGCACTTATCTTATTTTTCCAATTCCATCTGTACTTCTTTAGTTTCTTCATTCTCAGCTTTCAACACAGTTATTTTGCGGAGGAAACTTGGGATTATACTTTTTGATTTTGCACGCATGGGTGGATTAACCCATTCAAAGAACCATGCTCATTTATCTGAAAAGCAAAACTTGACAAACAATAAATATTTGGTAAAACCCTAAATTGGATACTGAAACCCTAAACCCATTGAAAAAAATGTTATTTACATTATAGGATACAAATCTTCTACTGAAGTTTTGGTTGGTCCTAGAGATCTTCACCACGGATTTTTTCCTTCATGAGTATTCCAGCGCCTCACCAATTTTGAGAAACTTGAAATTGAAGATGGCATTGTGCGAAATGGAAAGAACAAGAATGAATATAGAGGAGAGAGAAATGCGCAACACAAGTGAGCAAAATTTGGGGGAGAAAACCATTTTCTATTCATATATTTTTTCTAGATGCCGATTTTTTATTTTTCCGGATTCTATTTATAATTTTTTTGGGTCTAAGTGATGTCCTTAAATGATGTGGCAGCACACATGAGGCCTGGCGTAGGCGTGGTTGAAAAATGCCAAAAAATGTCTAGATTTTGAGCCAATTGAACCTGATTCGATGAATTGAAGGATTATTGCAAAATTTGGACCCCGAATGAGTAAAATTGCAAAACAAATTATTAAATGTGCGAGAAATAAAATATGGATGGATTAAATGTGCTAACTCCAATAAAATGGATTAAAATCATAGGTGAGGGAAATAAATTTGAAAATTTCCCCTTGAATTGACTGTAAAATGAAGACTTCTTTCGAGATCCAATTTTTCCCCGGATAATCATTAGTTCTAAGGTTGAAAAAATAAGAATTCTGAAAAGAGCATTACACCAACATACTCCAATACACTTTGTAGACCAACAAATTTTCAGGCAAGTCTTGCTATAACACCAACAAATGGTGCATTGTTTACAGTTGCAGGCTTAGCCTGCTGGTAATTCTCCCTCACATCTGTATACTCATCACTCTGATTTAGGCCCCTAACCACTGCCCCTACAAGAACATTAGGGTTATCTGCATCCCTGTGGAACCACTCACTAAAACCTCCTTGGCAACTCACTGGACTCGAGTCTTTCTTTTTCGGCACAATTGATGCTCCTCTGTGATGAACTCTTTTCGGATAATTTGATCCAAAACCTACCATATAACTTATTTGCTTCGGGTTTGAGCCCAATATATAGTCCACCTCCGTACAATAGCAAATATATATGAATGATTTGTCCATTTGTTTACATCAGGGATGGCTCATGAACTAATATATGTAGCGAGGCAAAAGTTCTGTAATGGGGATCATGAATTAATAAATGTATTTCTGTACCTGTGAGCGGGAAAAAGTGATCAATTCCTCTGGGGGAAAAATGCATTTTTAGTCCTCTAACTATGACCATCTGCGAAAAAAGGATTTTATAAATTTGCGTTTTTCGGTTTGATCCACTCCGGCGACAAATTTTTCACATTCAGGACACATTGCCGCGATTTCAGGACATTTCGCCTGAAATTGCTGAAAATCTCGCCGGAGTGCTCTATGTGCCCCTCACGTGATGCAGAATTTGGGTGTTTCGCGACATCTGGCAAAATTTTCCACGTCGCCCGCTTATGTGTGCATGTCTTGCCACTTACACTGGCCACATGGCATTAAAGAGCCAACACAGCATCCGAGTGGAAAATATAGTCCACGTCACCCACATCAGATAAAAATTTATGAAAAAAAAGGGTTAAAAATTCAGAAGTAAAAAACGTGAAAAGGGGAAGAGATATCTGGGAGGGAAAATCCACATCAGCTAATCTTGGGGGGAAAATCCATAGGGTTCTTATTCCTTACTAATCTCCCACTTTGATGTCCACACTAATCTCCCACTTTGCTGTCGCGAACAGAAATTTCAGCCCCAAACTTGAAGTAAAACTCAAGGGCATTTTGAAATGTCGTCCTGTAACTCTTATTCTTCAACTCAGTCAGCAGCACCTGTGGAATGCTTCTGTGAGGCAAGGGCACGACTGAGAGCTTCATGGACGGATCTCAACCCAGGGAGGAGATTCCACTCCTGTCCCAATCAGGTAAGAAGGAACATGAATCTTCTTTATTGCGTGTTACTTTGAAACAAAATCTCATATTTTCATTTCTCTGTTATTTCAATCTGCTGGCAGAGTAATAGATGTGACTTTTTCCAATGGGCTGATCCACCAATGTGTATGAGATCGAAGAATATAAACCCAGGGCTGCTTCGTAGAATTAATTTGATGGAAGCTGAAATTGGTAAGATGAGGAGGAAGAACAGAATTCTGCAAATGGTTGTGGTGATCTCTTGGCTCTGTCTTTTCATGATTTGGCTTGGATTTTAGATATGAAGAAAGCGTATAGGATGTGTAAGGATCTGTAGTAAAAAAGACATGGTGTGTATGTTGTTTTTTGTAGGTTTTCATCCTGGTTGTTGTAATGGACTTTAGTAATGCTAGTCATTTGGCCTTTTGCTGCAGGGCATTTTGACTTAAATGTGAATGTAAGATTTTTGCACTCTAATGAAAAATGTACTTTATTTGGCTGATTTAGAACCCCTTTTACTAAGATTGAGTAATTTGTCCAAAGGAGAAACTGAATTGTTTTTTGGCTGAATGACAAAACTGAATTATTACAATATATGAAGCAAAGAACCCAAAAAATAAAAAAATAAAAAATAGAGCTTTTAGGTAAATGAAAAGATACCATATATATTCATATATATATATATGGTGTATATATATATAGAGAGAGAGAGAGAGATATATATATATTAAAAACAAAAGAAGACCTTACTTTGGACCCATTTTGGCTACTAAAGTAATGAAGTTATGCAAAGTAAAGCAAACAAACATGTAAAGCATACAATCCTGTGCAAACCACTAGCAAATCAAGAGAAAATCAATTGAATCAATCACAATATGCACAAAATAGAGCCGACTTATCTATTAATCACAAAAGAAGACTGACTATAAATACATCGTTTTGTTCAGAAACAAGTTCAACAATGTTTCATTCACAAAAACCAAAAAGTTGAATGAAGTTGTCAATAAAGCTTCAATCAATCATCACATGTTTCAGTATCAAAAAATCAAATTCTTTACATAGACAAAAAGTTGACTTTTTCTTCTTCAACTTGTCTTTTTTTTTTTCTTCTTCTTCTTCTTCCCATGGAGGTTGTCCATTGCACTGTTCAAGTTGCTCAATGTGACAAATTTCTTCCCTCCGGCTATGGATGCTTGGGTTAAAACTGCTTCAGATGGCTGGCCCCTAGCATTTTGTGACAGTTGCAATTGTTGATACATACTGGGTCCAGAAACCTTGACTGGGACTTTTGAAGATTTGCCACATTTCTTTTTATTCTTTTTCTGAGCATTGTCACCCTTCGCTTGAGATGCTTTCCTCATATCCTGTGAATTCATCCAAAAGCAGTGTTAGGACTTAAACCATATAAATTGGTAAAGGTACACAACAGTTTCAAAAATATTTGTACCTCAAACCTTGTCCTTGCATTAGCTACCAGTGAACCTAACTCAAATGAATCACTACTAGACCTAGCTTCATTAGCATTTTTCCCAACCTGTCAATTGCATCACATTAAAACCATATACTTAAATGACACATCAAGTCAAGCATTAATTTTGGGAAGAAATAAGAAAATGCAACCTTTGCAGTTTTCCTAGCTGATCTTGCTGGTTGAGTGCTTAAATTCATTGCATCAATCTCCTCATCTTGCCTTTGCACCTCCTGTAAAAGCCATAGATAGAAGAGTCATTCAATATTTCATAAAATAAACTTCAATTTTCACCGAATAATAGAAATAAGAACCTCAGTCTCTTCCATATGTGGACATGAATTAGCTGTATTTCTTGCATTTTTCCTCCTCCTAAGCTGCAACAATAATGCAAGAATATCATTGGGTATAGAAGTTAAGTGTAATTACAAAATCAATAAACTGAAGTCATTTCAATGTTCAAACATATATGAATACCTGTCTGGCAGATGGTTCATTTGCTCCTTCTCTAACAGGGCATGTTTTGGAGTTGTGGCCTTCACTTTTACAGTGACCACACTTGACAGCAGTAGGCCTCCTTCTTACTATCATTGTTCCCTCATCTTTGGATATCCCTTTGCTTCTTTTTTTCCCTTTTCCAATCTCCTCGTCTTTGTCTTTTCTTCTAGTAGTAACAAGCCTCCCTTTTTTCTTGCCAAAGTTTGGTGGCAAATGAGGAATAAAAAGTGTTTCACCCCATAGATCTTGGCCATTAACTCCCAAAATTGCTGGTTCATATACATTTTTATAGCATTCAACAGTGTAACATGGATCTACATAATGTAGTGGATGTTCCCTCTTGCTACATATTGCACTACATGCATGTAAACATAGGATTCCTGTAAGCTCCCACCTCCTACAGCTACAACTCCATAGCTCAAAGTCTACACAGAATTGGCCCCCATAGATGTGTGTGATTTGGTAGTGGGTATCATTTGATTTTCTAGGAATACAGTCTGCCAGTTTTTTCGTGTGTTGTTCAATTATCTCCAACACAGCAGGGCAAATGTCTCCTTTCATATTTTTTGCAGCCTTATCTCTGTTCTTTTGCAACCTTGACATCAAGTACTCTCTAATCCATTCAAGCATGGTTAAAATTGGCTTTTCTCTTGCATAAAGTATTGCACTGTTGAAAGATTCACAGAAGTTGTTCAATATCATATCACACTTTGGCACTGGTGTAAAGTGTGACTTGCTCCATTGTGATAGTGGCTTATCACTCAACCACTCAACAACAGCCTTATCAAGTTCACCCATTTCTTTCATGGCTTGCTTGAACTGCCCCACAGCAGTGCTATTTGCAACCTTAAACAAAGCATCACTGAACTGTAAACCTTTAAATCCAGCATTGCAAAAATTCTTCCATAAATGTCTGACACAGAATCTATGTTCTGCAGCTGGGAAGACTTCCTCAAAAGCTTGAATCAAACCTTTTTATTTATCAGACATTAATGTAAATTCATGTGGCCTGACTATGTTCAAGTCTTATTTTAAAAGAGTTAAGAACCAAATCCATGTGTCACCTGCTTCTTTTGACACCACAACATGTGCAATTCGATAAGGTTTATTATTGGGGTCAATCCCAACAGTTGTCAACGGCACTCCTTTATGTGGTCCACTTAAGTGACACCCATCTACCCCTATAATAGGTTTGCATCCAGCCATGAATCCCCTATTTAATGCCCCAAAAGCAACAGTAAAAATGAGAAAATGTACTGGGACCTGAGATGTCTTCCATCCCTAAAATAACTGTAGACCCTAGATTAGTTCTCCTTATTTTTGCTGCATAGTCCCACAGTTTCGTAAATTGCAAATTAGGGTCCCCCTCAATAATTTCCAATGCCTTCCTCTTAGCCCTGTAGGCCTGGTCCCAAGAAACTCCAACTCTAACCTCCTCCATCATTTCAAGCCTAAGCCCTTCAGTTGATCTCTTAGGGTCAGTCTTCAACTTGTTCACAAATCTCTCTGCCAAGTAACTAGATGTAACATTACCCACATCAACTGTTGACTTGCACTTGTGGTTAGGGTTATATGTCAAAATCTGGAAAGTTGATTCATCTTTTAGCTTCCAAGCATGAATCTTCCATTCATAGCCCTCTTCATCATATTTGGCATACACTCTGTTTTTATCATTCTTCTTAATTTTTAAATTCCTCATACTATGAATAGCTTCAGCATGTATTGCCTTCCTAAGTTCTTTCTTGTCCTTAAATTTAATCTCTAATGCAAATCTTGGTGAAAAGAGGCTTCTAGAATTGAAGACTGGTGCTGAAGGTTTTGCTTGCTCTCCATCAGAACCTAACTCATCTATCTCCACCTCACTATCCCAAGCAATGCCATCCTCAAAATTACTGTCTTTGTCACCATCATCCTCCCTAGTTCCACTCACCCTCTCACCTATATCTCCTATCCATTCAACATCTGCATCTACATTTTCTTCAAAGAGAACATCATCTATACTCAAATTCCCACTCTCATCCTCACCTTTATACTCTGACTCATTAGTCCTATCATCTAAGATATTATCTAACTCATCAAACTCCTGCCCATCTAGAGCTACATTGTCTTCATCCATGGCTAAATCAGTAAAGAAACTCCCCAATGCTTCATCAATTTGAGTATGTAAATGTGGAGAAAGTCTTGTGGCAAGACTTTCAGGATCAACCACATAAGATGTATGTTGGGAAGGTATGTTTATATCAGCATCATTTTCTCTTCCTATATCATCATGATCACTATCCCTACCTGGACTTGAGCATATAAGTTCATCATCTATGTTATCATTTTCTACCACATGACAATCATTTATAGGAGCTGCATCTACTGAATTAAAAGGCTCTTGGCAGCTAACAGAGGTACTTTCTACCACAACACAATCAACATATATGCAGACCTCTATGTTATAGGCTTCTATATGGCTTATGCATATGTTTTTAAATTCACTGTCATCAGTCAATAGTTTAAAACCATTGTTAAGTTTTACATAGTATCTCCTACATTTATCCAACTCCAATATATCAGAAAACATATCAAGTATCTTCAAGGTCAATTCGTGTTCACAGACATAATCAAATTTCACAACAGAGCCCCCAATGTACTTGGCTTCAGGAACCAGTTTAAACTCACGTCCATACAAAACAGCTACAGTAACAAAGACTGAGCTACAGTCTTCAGCATACATGCAACGAAATGAAAAAAAGACAATAAATAAATAAATAAATAAATAAAGTCAATGCTCCACTTGACCCCAAAATAGTAGAAACCAATAGCAACTAAAAGCAACAAATAACTGGGACCACATACAGAGGGACCATAGACATAAAAAAACATTGCAAGATTCCATAAACGTGCCTTTTTAAAGGGGACATGAAGAAGATTCTTTTCTTTAACATATTACTCACATTATACAAAAAAGACAGCAAACCAAACATTTTTCTGCATTAAAAGCATATAACTTCTAAAGAGAACCATAAACTGACTGTACGGAGGAGGGGGCAAACCCACGTGCCTCTGCGCGCGCATAAAAACCATGCTCCTTCACCAAATTCTTTCTTCTACGAGCCAACACTTTCATAGCTTCCACGCTAGGGTTTTTCTGTGGGTTCGAGAATGGGAGAAGACGCAGGGATTTTTGAAGGTGGGTTCTCAGGATTTTTCTAAGTTGTAAGAGGTATATTCTTCTTTAATTTTTTTCTTCCCTTTTCATGTTTTTTACTTCTGAATTTTTAACGCTTTTTTTTTTCATAAATTTTTATCTGATGTGGGTGACGTGGACTATATTTGCCACTCTGATGCTGTGTTGGCTCTTTAATGCCATGTGGCCAGTGTAAGTGGCAAGGCAAGCACACATAAGCGGGCGACGTGGAAAATTTTGCCATATGTCGCGAAACGCCCAAATTCTGCATCACGTGAGGGGCACATGTAGCACTCCGGCGAGATTTTCAGCAATTTCAGGCGAAATGTCCTGAAATCGCGGCAATGTGTCTTGAATGTGAATTTTGTCGCCGGAGTGGATCAAACCGAAAAACGCAAATTTATAAAGTCCTTTTTTCGTAGATAGCCATAGTTAGAGGACTAAAAATACATTTACCCCATTCCTCCGGCCGAGCGAGATCTGGACAGTATTCTTGGTGGCAGCAAGAATTTCAGCATAGGCAGTGATGATAAAAGATGCACTGTTAACATACTGAAGATTATTCCAATCTTGGAACCAAAGAAGTCCACCATTGGTCCTCTGTACATTGCTGTTTCCTTTCTGGATGCAGTTGCAAATGTATTGCTCAGCAGAGTTCTTGTATTGATTGAAGTTTCCAGTATTTCCTGGAATTTTCCCCTCCAAAATACTCTGCAATTAATTTAATGGTAACAAGAAAATTTGCTTCAGTATACCATTAATCTTTATAATACGAATGACCGGATTTATTTAATCAGCATTTTTTCAATTTATAATTCCCAAACCTTTGAAATAAGGACTTGAGCACCGACGTATTTGTCATCCCATGAGAACATTCTTCTGGTGCCTCCAGAATTCGCGGATTTAGTAATGAAATCCATGTACCTGGCATCATTAGTGGCTCGTGCTAACCAACCAGCAGCCCACAATAATTCGTCCTGTGTGAAGCAAGAAAATTGCTTCTTAAAATTGCTGCAACCCTAAAACTCTAAATTAAGATTGGAAAAAAAATTCAAGCATGTAGTTGAGCTTGACAAACCTGGGGTCTGTTTTTGGCCATTTTCTAGAAATGTTTTTGGAGGAATGGGTTTTTGGAAGAAAATTTAGAAAATATGCCAAGTATTTCTTTTTATTTTAGAAAAATATGAAAAATAATTTGAACACAAGTTATTTGTTTTTTTAATGTTTTGGGGGGAGACAAACTTTATTGTTGATGTCATATCAATTACTTTTTCATTGGGTTTGTGTGGTGAAAGTAATATTTTTTGTGTAATATATTATATATATATATGTATATTTATAGTTGGATGATGTGTGTGTATATATATGTAATAATTATTATATTATTGTAATAAAATGATGTATAATTAATTCAATTGGTGCTTTATTTTAAAATTTATATTTTTATGAATTTATTAATAAATATTAATTATTTATGAATTTATAATTATATCTTAACTATAAAAAAATTAGCTAATAGCATAATTATATCATAATTGTTGATATCAGCTTATATAATTTTTTTAAATTATTGTACATTAATTATAAACTAATTATTGTTTATTCTTAAAATATAATTATTTAAGTATTTATTATTTACAATTTATGTATAAACAAAATTTATTTATTTATTTAAATAAAATAAAATATATATGAGACTTAATAACGATTCATCAAATTAAAAAAATAAATAATTTTATATTATATGAAACTAAATCATCTTAAATTATTTATTGAACAAATAAGCGTAATATTCAATTATACATAAAGTATGAAACATAATTAATATATACATAATAAGTTATTTAAATAATTAAATAAATTAATTTAATTAGTTTAATAAGTTATTTATTTACTTTAAATCATTATTTAATTAATATATTATTTAATAAATAAATTACTTAGTAACAACCACAATTTTTTTACTTAAGTTTACTTAATTTTCTTGATAATTATTTTAATTGTATTATTATTAATTTATTAAACTTAATAGATTATTAAATAAATATCACACTATAATTAATTTTTTATAATAATTTTAAATAAATGTGAATATTAATATCTAATGAAGATTATTTTTTTTGAATAGGATTAATTTATCGGTTAATTAGAAAAAAATCCTTAATCCTACTTTCATTTTAGTGATCAATCCCCGTTTGAATTTTTACACACTAAACTCCCCACTTTTTCACAAAACTTAGAAATCACTCCCCATATCTTTTAAAAAGACCCATATATCCTGGTAACTGGAAAAAAAAATTACCTACAGAACACATGAGGCAAAAGTGTAGTATATAATATGTGTAATTGCAGTACATTTTAGAAGCAAATGTAGTACAAACAATCAAGCTTGCAGTACACATTAGGCAAAAGTGTAGTATATAATCTATGTAACTGAAGTACATTTTAGAAGCATTTGTAGTACAAAACATTCAAGCTTGCAGATTAAATGAAATTATAATATATAATATGTGTACATGCAATACAATTTAGAAGCATCTGTAGTACAAAAATATTCAAGCCTGCAGTATACATTAAGTGAAAGTATAGTATATAATCTGTGTAACTGCGGTACATTTTAGAAGCATTTGTAGTACAAAACATTCAAGCCTGCAAATTAAATGAAATTATAATATATAATCTATGTACATGCAGTACATTTTATAAACATCTGTAGTACAAAATCATTCAAGCTTGTAGTATACATTAACTGAAAGTGTACTATATAATTTGTGTATTTGCAGTACATTTTAGAAACAAATGTAGGACAAAATATTCAACATTTTAGTACACATTATCTGAAAGTGTAGTATATAATATGTGTATTTGAAGTACATTTTAGAAGCAATTGTAGTAAAAAACATTCAACCTTTCAATACACATTATCTGAAAGTAGTAGTACATAATCTGTGTATCTAAAGTACATTTTAGAATCAACTGTAGTACAAAATATTCAAGTTTTCAGTACACATTATCTGAAAGTAGTAGTGCATAATCTGTGTATCTGAAGTACATTTTAGAAACAACTGTAGTACAAAACATTCAAATTTTCAGTACACATTATCTGAAAGTGGTAGTATATAATATGTTTATATACTAATTTTTCTTTATTTGATTGCAACAATGGCAAGACATAATGAGGTTTGCTCTCGTTGCTCCCCTAATATTTTCAGGCTAAATTGGAGCATGTGAAATCCAAGATGGGGTCAAAATATTTTGATGCATTGAAGAAGACTCCTTTTATATATACATGGATATGGCGTTATGTTGAAGTACCATTCAATTAAAGTAAAATATTGTAGTGAGGTTCAGTACAATATGCAGGAAATCAAGTACAAATACAGAACAAACGAAGTATATATGGTGTTATGTTGAAGTATTATTCAATTAAAGTGAAACATTGTAGCGAGGTTTAGTATAATATGCGAAAAATGAAGTACAAATATTGAACAAACGAAGTATATATGATTTTATGTTGAAGTACACTTCAATTAAAGTGAAACATTGTAGCGAAGTTCAGTATAATATGCGGGAAATGAAGTACAAATACAAAACAAACGAAGTATATATGGTGTTATGTTGAAGTACACTTTATACAATTGAATAATTAGTCTCTAATAATTGTAGTGAGGGTCAAGTACAATATTTTGAGACTATCGAACCAGGTAAAGTACATATTTGTATTGGTGATAAAATGGATATGATTGTCAAATGCTCATGCGTTTACAACTTTCAATGCATAAGTATACTTTGGATACTACGAATGATAACTCTAATTCGTTGAACACTAGTGTTTATCACTTTAATACTTTAACATTATTTTATTCATACCATACTAAATAATACACACATTTTAGAGTTTTGGTTGTTAATTACCAAGAAATAAAGGCAAATCATGGAACAAAACTCAAGTTCATCACTATTAGTACAAAAAACAAGCAATCAAGTACATAATTGCCGCAATGAAGTACATATGTCCTGAAATCAAGTATAAATTTCCTTTATTCAAGTAATATCTCATGCATTTGTTCATGCTATGGTAGTATATTTTAAGTATAAATGAAGTACAAATACAGAACAAACGAAGTATATATGGTGTTATGTTGAAGTACACTTTATGCAATTGAATAATTAGTCTCTAATAATTGTAGTGAGGGTCAAATACAATATTTTGAGACTATTGTTTGTCCCGAAATCAAGTATAAATCTCTCTTATTGAAGTAATATCTCACGCACTTGTTAATGCTCTGGTAGTATATTTTCAGTATAAATGAAGTACAAATATAGAACAAACAAAATATATATGGTGTTATATTGAAATACACTTTGTATAAAATCTCCCTTATTGAAGTAATATCTCACACATTTGTTCATGCTCTCGGACAAAATGCACATGCTACCTTTTCACTCTAAATCTAGTACATAATTACCGCAATGAAGTATAAATCTCCCTTATTGAAGTACAAAAGCATTGATATCTCGGACAACATGCACATGCTACATTTTCATGCTAAATCAACAAATAGAACACTTGAAGTATAGAACTTCAATAATAGAGTACAATTTTAGGTAAAATGAAGTGCAATTTCAGATAAACGAAGTACAATTTTATAAAAAATGAAATACAATTCCAAAACATTTCAAGTATAAGACGCCAACAATTGCAGTACAAATTTGGATAATCAATTAGTAGAACCCTTGAAGTATAAAACTTAAATAATAGAGTATAATTTTAGGTAATGAAGTACAATTTTATATAAAAAGAAGTATAATTTTAGAACACTTTGAAGAATAAAACCCTAGTAATTGCAGTACAATTTTGGATAATTAATAAATAAAACCCTTGAAGTATAGAAATTCAATAATAGAGTACAATTTTATGTAAAATGAAGTACAATTTCAGATAAACGAAGTACAATTTTGTATAAAAAGAAGTACAATTCCAAAACACTTGAAGTATAAGACGCTAGTAATTGCAGTACAATTTTGGATAATCAATTAGTAGAACACTTGAAGTATAAAACTTAAATAATAGAGTACAATTTTAGCTAAAATGAAGTACAATTTTAGGTTGAAGTATAAAACTTGAATGTTTTGTGCTACAATTCCTTGTAAAATGTACTTTATATAAACAAATTATATACTTTTACTTTCAGATAATGTGTACTGAAATGTTGAATATTTTGTACTGTAATTGCTTGTAAAATGTAGCGCTGTTGGGCTCCTCGTTCGCGCCGTTAGCTCAATTTGCTTCTTCAACCTTTTTTTTTTTTTTTTTCCTGATAATAAAATATGAAGGTAGGGTTTAGTGTTTGGGAATGGAGATAAAGGGTGTTTGGTTGTGTGGATAGAAAAGAAGTGAAAAAAATGAGTGAAAAATATTGTACTTAAGGGTATTTTTGCCAAATCAAAAGGGTAGGGAGTGATCTCTAAAATTTTAACAAAACTAGGGAGCTCATTCTATAAAAATTCAAGTGGGGACTGAACATGAATTTGGAAAGTGATTTTGGTACTTTTTAATAAGTGCCCCTTAATTTATTCATTATATCAAATTAAAATATTTTAAATTATTTATTAAATGAATAAATATAATATTTAATTAATACATTAAATATTAAATATAACTAATACATTATTTAATTAATAAGTAATTTAATTAATTTAATATGTTATTTAGTAAATAAATTAATTATTAAATTTAATTAATTTTCTCGATGATTATTTTAATTAATTTTGTAAACATAAGTTTTAGAATTTTTAAGTAGTAAAATTTTAATATTTTCATATATGTAAATATATATATATATATGAGTGAAATAAGAGAGATAAATGAATGAGTAATGTGAAAGATTGAATCATGAGAAAATAAAGAGGTGGGTGTGCTTTTTAGGGTGTAGGGCTTTTTTAGGTGAATTGTGAGGGTTTTTTTGGGTAAAAAATTATAGTATTTTGGGAGAAAGATTGTGGAATGTACCTCCATTTTGAATTTTTTTTTTGTGTGGGGGGGGGGGGGGTTGAAAAAAAAATTCACAAAATGTAGAAGAACATGCCCTTGATTTTTTTAACACAAGCTTCATTTGATGAAATTTTGAATTCTGACTCAACTTAATTCGACCAAGGTTGAATTTTCAACTGAATCTTGAATTATCGTAAGTCTAAAGTTGGAACTAGCTTGAAAATTCTAATTTAAGAAAATGGTAAAAACTTTAATTCAAAATTTTGAATTATAAATTTATTAGTTCATCATAAATATTAAAACTATTATAATAAACCCACCAAAATAACAAACCATCACAAATTCATATATATATTTGTAATATTAATAAAATAAAAAATATTATAATTATGCATTGAGGCACAAGTTTTGAACCTAAATATAGACTGCAGCAGGTAAAAATCAAACTTAAAATAATTTAAACTCCAATTCTACTAACTGGCTCGAGTTGTCTACACTACTGGATGTATATAAAAGAAAAGGAAAATGTTAAAATTAGATTGTAATTATGGTCAATTTGTCGTGTCCTATGTCCTTTTTTTTTCCCCCCAATTTTTTAAAAGTTGTGATCTAACTTTATATTAGCCTAAATTTTGGTCCCACAGTACAAATTATTATGGTCTTAGTTTTGCAATTAACTCAGAAAGGATCAATATGTATAATCTATTTATACCTGGTATCCACTGCACGAGTAGAACTGTCCAGCTGGAATGCTGTTTTGGTACTGACCAGTGTATTTTGTGGCAAAATCAAATAACTGTCATCAAATAATATTGCAATTGATGAGTGGTTACCCTGAAAATTATACGAAACTACCTGATACATATATATATATATATAGAGAGAGAGAGAGAGAGAGAGAGATGCCTGCTTTGCATGGTTGAGAAGACTGGACGAATAACTAGGCCTTAAACCCTTGAAAGCAATGGATGCAGCGGCCAAAGCGGCGGCAGATTCACCAGCAAGGTCGGATCCCGGATGCTGCCTGTCAATCTTGTATGCAGTTCTGGGCGTAGTCATGTCTTCGGGCCTCTGCCAGCACGAGTGATCCGACCCGCCATCTCCCACTTGCCCGTACAGCACATTAGGCCCTGAATGGGCCTTTATTAGATAATCAGTTCCCCATCTGACAGCTCTCAAAGCATTCAACAACTCGTTTCGGGCCTTAAGTTGAGGCCCATATTCCACCACACTCCATGCCAGCATTGTCACAGTAAACACCATTGGGAACCCGAATTTCACATTGTCACCGGCGTCGTAATACCCTCCCACCAAATCAACCTGTGCCATAATTGGTGCAGCAAAATGAAATTTATAATCGGTGAAAATATTCATTATACGTAAAGTCGTAAACTCTATGCTTATAATCGTCTACTTGTCCAAAAGAGCAATTACATGGAATTAATCTGTATACATATATAGCTGATACAAATTGATCGTATAATCAAAATAGGTAAAACACCTCTAAGATATATAACATCATCATGTGTTTTTCAAAACATATGCATATAGCTTTCTCTATGACAGAGGGTATGTTGCTTATATATTTTTATAAACACATAGTGGTGTTTTGATGTTTTGTTTTTTATCACAAAAGGGTGCTTTGTGTTGTAATTGGAACAAATAAACTAATTACATGTTTAATTAATTTTGGATGGAAGCCAACTTTTGGTTGGAATCCAAAGATAATTAATGTGTTGAATTGGAGGAAGAAAGATGGTTAAGTGTTGATTGAATTGTCCCACATTGATACCTTGAGAAAGAGGAGACTTGCTTGTGACTTATAAAACCAAGTGGAGGAGTTGAAGGGTTTTCAACCCTTCACTTGTCCCACATTGGTTTTGTAAACAAGTGGTGAATAGTTTATATTGAACCCAAGTATGAATGCTTGTTAAAATATTCATTAAGGAGTTCATATAAGTGGACCACATGTGCGCACCGCCGCCGCCCAGACCCGAATCTGGGTCGCGGGTGTATGTTTCAGTCTCAATCTTATCTTTTTGGACGAAATTCAATTGAATTTTGAATTTAAATTTAAAATTCAAAACTTAACCGAACTGGGACTTGAGTATAAGAGTCAAGATTATTGACGCTTGTAATCAGATAAGGCTAAATCAAAATTCAAATTTTAAAATTCAAAACTTAATCAAACTGGGACTTGCGGATAAGAGTTAAGATGGATAAGGCCGAGATTTAGCCTGGTAATTCTGATTTAGGCAGAGGTGGTTACGCTTAGTGCTGCTAGACATGCATGACGTGTAAAGGCGACATGATGTATTGCTACTGGATGGGTGACGGATGAGTGACGTGTTAGAGGCCATTAATTGGCGGACTCTAACTGCTGCTAACCCTAACCCTAATTTCACCTATAAATACCTTGCCTCTAGCAAAGTTGAGAACACATGAAAAATAGCACACCTCTACTTACTTCTTACGTTATTCCTCTCCTCATACTCTTATTCTCTTCTTCCCTCTGGCTTTCCCTATATCCTGTTTTTTCAGCTATTTGATTCTGGCGACTGAATACTGTTCAAGGTGAACGAGACGGAGTGCACATGATCATTCTGGATCATCTTATCCTGGGATGAGCAGTGCTGTACCCGTTGCATTGGTGAGTCAGGGCGCTTGTTTCTTCAAAGGAAACAAAATTCTGTGATTTGGTCGTCTGATTGATTCTATTACGATACAGAATCCTTAAGCTAAGCTTTCTTTAACAATTTCCATCTATATTTATAATTATGACATCATGCTTTACTGCTTTTTATGCCTTGGTTCATATATGTAATTTTGGCTTTTCTTGGACTCGTATTTGGATTGATATATATATATATATATGCATGTATTCTGTTTTGCCTTGAATATGCTTATTATGTTGAATTTGGATTACGCATGATATATTTGGATTTCATTTGATAAAAACGCATGTTATGCCCTCTTATGATTATCTGATTCATCGTTTTGATTGATAATCCGCAATTGTGATATCTATTGTGGTGCTCTACTATATGTTGGTATATCTGGCGACAACACTTTGCTAGTTTTGATTATCATATGGGGATTAATGTATTAGCTCCACATATATATATATATAGATAGATAGATAGACAGATATTTTTCACATTAGGCCATTCGAATTTAAACTCTATATCTCATTCTCAGGTATATAAGTATAAGAACGATGTTACTTGACCAATTAACTAGTGATAGAATTAATCCATATATATTGAATCTAAGAAAATCTAATTTTGAGTGTGTCACTACCTATCTCTATTTTAATTTCATTCATGCAAAATAGTTTGCAACTAATATTTAGACAAAAGAATTACTCAGAGAGAAAGCTAAATATTGAAAAATTAATGAATATGCAGAATTATGGCTGTGCTTGCTTGTGAGAATTATGGTTGTGCTTGCTTGTGAGAATTTCTCACAAACAAGCCTTCAAAAATAAAGAAATTCCTCTAGGTGTGTGATTGCTTGTGAATTTTTTTTCCACCTCACAGAATTTCTCTCAAAAATTCCTCCTCTCCTCTTTGGAAAATTTTTGAAAAATTTTCCCTCAAAAATTTTCCCTCCTTCTCACAAATTTTTTTCACAAACAATCACTTTCACTTGTCACATCAAATGTAATAATTACACTTTTACCTTAGAAACAATCACTCTCTCATAATATATAATTATATTTACACATAATATTTTTATATTAAATAATTTTTTTTCATAATATAATTATTTACATGTATATATTAACATTTAAATGAAATTATATCATAATATGTAGTTATAATTACACATAGGGGTGTAAACGGATATTAAACGGATCAGATACACTGTTTCCATATTCGTATCCGTTTAACTTTTCGAATATTCGAATACAGATATGAATTTGACGAATATTTAAAAATGGTATCCAAATTCGTATCCGTCGGATATCGATCGGATACGGATATATCCGTATTCGATTGTAATTATTCAGATGCATTCATATTTTATTAAACTTATATGTATTTGAATTATTATTTTGTATTCATATTTGATGATAATTATTTAGATATCTATTTAAGAATATCCAAATACATGATTCTATGAATCTATAACAAATACATATTTTAATTAACAGAAGAAATTATATAATTTCATTAAAACGAAAGCAATCAAACAAATAACATAATTTTTAATTAATAATTGACTTTATAATTAATTATTAGTACTTATTAATAATAACACTGGCATTTGAGTATATTAATTATAAAGTCAACCAACAATAATTATGTTAATTAACTTAATTCTTCACTTTTTTCTCTATATTACAATAAATTTTTAAATTTATTCTTTATTCTTCCCAATTTTCAATTATAATTTATATATACATATATGTATTATGAGATTTTTATTAAAAAATATAAATAATATATTATTTACTAAATATATATTCGGATCGGATACGCATTTATCATATCCGTATCCATTTATAATCGGATATACTAATCGGATACGGATAATATCCGCTTTAAACGGATGTGGATAAATTTTGTATAAACGAATACGAATACGAACGGTAAATGAATTTTTGAATATCCATTTACAGCCCTAATTACACATAATATTTTTATATTAAAATATTATTATTTTCTTACGATAGTTATTTTGATGTATTTTCATAGTATGTAATTATATCTATACATAATATTTAATATTTAAATAGAATTATTTTTGTAATAAATAATTATAGTTACAAGTAATATTTTATATTTAAATATAATTATTTTGATAATATAATTATTCACACATTTCTAATATTTTATAATATTATTTTCATAATATATAATTATATTTACACATAAAAGTTACATTTATATTTTAATATTTACATAAAATTATTTTCCTAATACATAATTATATTTGCACATAATGTTTTATTATTTAAACAAAAATACAATTATATTTACACATAAAATTTTAATATATTTAAATAAAATTATTATCATATTATATAATTATATTTACACATTATATTGTATTATTTAAATAAAATTATTTTGATAATATAATTATTCACACATTTTTAATATTTCATGTTATTATTTTTGCAATATATAATTATATTTACACATAATACTTATAAATATTTATTGTATATTTTAATATTTACATAACATTATTTAGTTTTGTTACGTAATTATATTTGGACATAATTTTTTGTTATTTAAATTGTTTTTCATAATATACAATTATATTTACACATAAAATTTTAATATTATTAAATAAAATCATTTTCTTAGTATATAATTATATTTACACATTATATTATATTATATTATTTAAATAAAGTTATTTTATAACAAAACTATCTCACAACTTTTTTTCAAAAAAATTCTCACAAACAATCACCACCTCATTTTCTCTCACCTGTCACATTAACTGTAATTATTACATTTTTACCTTACAAACAATCACTACCTCATAAAAAAAATTTCTACCTCACAAATAAAAAAATCTCACTATTTCCTCATGAAAATGAGAAATGAGAAATGAAAACACAAACAATCACAACCTATATATTTGTAATTAAGAAAATGTAGATATGATTTTTACCCCAGAATCTTTGCCATCATTAAGCGCTGAATCTGCCCGCCATTGGACGCGCTGGGTGGCCGGCAACTTCCCTGACCTCTGTGCTTCATAGTACTGCAAATTATTAATCTGGAAACCAGTAATATAATAATGGAATGTATGGATCATAATTATAATAGACATAATGCATTAATTTTGGTCCTTTAATTAAGTCAATATATGGTCTCATAATCAAGTTAAGTAATTTCATTAAGTCCTTTGCACCAATCAGTCGCGCGCACCCAGTTAGGGAAGTTGAGATTTCATTACTTTTATAATCATGAGTTTTTATATTCAAACTCAATGTAGGAATTAGAAACTAGCTAGTCTAGCTTATTTATAAATTTCTTACATAATTAAATTATGATACGTAATTATTTGTTACATATATAATTAGTTATTGAGAAAATTGCAAAAATAGAATCGTAATTATGGCCAATTGACAATGTAGGACCAACATTTAAGGTAGTACAAAATTAGAATAAAAAATTTTGAAAATTTGAGGGAAAAAAAAAAAAAAAGCCCCGCATGGGTCACCAAAGAGTATAGTTATTGTTGATGATTATTTGTGTGGTATTCATTGAAAGTATTTCATACATGCGCCATGCAAGCAGTCACTAGGCAAACTGAGCTTTTTGGTGATCTGTGTTCCTTTTTTTTTTTTTTTTCCCCCCTTTAACTTTTTAGTAGAATTTTGATCATATTATTGTACTATTTAAATTTTAGTTCTACATTGCGAATTGATCATAATTATGATTCTATTTTTATGATTTTTCCATTAGTTCTAGGTATGTACATGAACAAATTTACAAACTTACTTAGTCCAGTGTTGATACACTAATGTAATAACCACTACTGTTAAATATATAAAAAGAAATAGAACAGAAAAAAGTCTTCAAACCATGCACATGATGTTTTTGAAACTAGTTAATGTCTAACGCCTGCTCTTCTACATTTTGGCCATTTTTCAGAATTTTTTTTTTGGGGGAATGAGTTTTTGGGAGAAAATTTGGAGAATGCTTCATGTGTTTCTTAATTTATTTTGGGAAAATATGAAAAATATTTGAAAATAAATTGTTTGTTTCTTTATGTTTGGGGGAGAGACAAACTTTACTGTGAATGTCAAATCAATTGCTTGTTTGTTGGATTTGTAAGGTGAAAGTGAATTTTTTTTTTATGTGTTATATGTATGTATATTTATAGTTGAATGATGTGTGTGTATATATATATTTGTAATGATTAAAATATGAGTGTAATTAATTTAATTGATTATTTATTTTGAAATTTATATTTTTATAAATTTAACATTAGTAAATGATGTATTATTTGGAATACAACATTTATTAATAAATATTAATTATTCATGAAATCATAATTATATCTTAATTATAAAAAAATCAGATTATATCATAATTATTAATACCAACTTATAAAAAATTTAATTACTATAAATTAATTATAAACTAACTACTGTTTATTAATTAAAATATAATTATTTAACTATTTATTACTTACGATTTATGTATAAATAAAAATTAGTTCTATATTTAAATAAATATCTTTTTAATAATTCATATATATAAGACTTAATAATGATTCCTCAAATTAAAAAAATAAATAGTATTATATTATATGAAATTACATCATCTTAAATTATTTATTAAATAAATAAATATAATATTAAATTATACATTAATTTGAAACATAATTAATATATAGATAATAAGTTATATAAATAAATTAATTTAATAAGTTATTTAATTGCTTTAACACATTATTAATTAATACATTATTTAGTAAATATATTACTTAGTAATAATCAAATAATTTTACTTAAATTTAATTAATTCTCTCAACAATTACTTTAAGCATATCAATATTAATTTATTAAACTTAATAGATTATTACATAAGTATGACCCTATAATCAAATTTTTTATTATAATTTTAAATAAATGTGAAGATTAATATTTAATGAAGAATATTTTTTTTGAAGAAGATTAATTTATTTATTATATCAAATTAAAACATCTTAAGTTATTTATTAAATGAATAAATATAATATTTAATTAGTATGTTAAATATTAAATATAACTAATACATTATTTAATTAATAAGTAAATTAATTGATTTAATACGTTATTCAATAAATAAAATATTTAGTAATAACATAAATAATATTTAAATAAATTTAATTCATTTTTTCGATAATTAGCTTAATTAGATTTGTAGACATAATTTTTAGAATTTTTTTAACTATTAAAATTTTAATATTTTTATATATGTATGTGTGTGCGCTTATATATATATGAATGAGTGAAGTGAGAGATTGATAAATGAATGAGTAATGTGATAGGTAGAGTGAGAAAATGAGGAGGTAGGGTATGTTTTGTAGGGTGTATGGTGTTTTGGGTGAATTGTGAAGGGTTTTTTGGATATAAAATTTGATTTTTTTTGGGAAAAAGATTGGAGAATATGCCTCAATTTTGAAATTTTTGGGGGAGTTGAAAAATATTTTGGGAAAATATAGAAGAACACAACCAAAGGAATTTTCCCGTCATTTATGAGCTTCTGTAACATCCATGTCCTAAGAGAAGAATTCCTGCAAGTTGCAACATTTCAGCACTTTGGATTTTTTTATTTTATTTTGTATTTCATCTCTTATTTTAATGTGACGTATATATGTTAAGTGTATTTAGTTCTCAATCAATTAGTTTTATGAGAAAATATTTAATACATGTATCGTACATTCATACAGTAGAATATGAGATGAAACAAATATTGGAATAAAAAATCTAAACCGTTCAACACTTTGTGTTAGGTCTTGTCTATGTTCACTAAGTGTGTGAAAAAAAGTAGGTCTAGTAATAAAGGATATATAGATCTATATGAAAATAAAAACATTCAAAACTTTTTGTTGATTATGAGTTTCTCCTTTTTTTTTTTTTTTTAATTTATACACACACATATATTAGGAGCTCATAGGGCTCGAACTTCTCAGTCCCGACCTTCCCATTATATGAGAAATTTATGCGACTAGGCCACAAACCACTTGACAATGAGTTAAATATAAGTTCTTTACAATTTAAGTTTTGGAAAAGATAAAAATAGACAATGAAAACCAAAACAAGCCTTTGATTCTTAATTCATAGAATATAGAATTTTAATTTACCCACATGTAGGTTCCTATGGTTGGCTAGCTATGGACGAAAATTTTACATCCATTCTACATCACGTTCTAATTTTATAGAGGATACTTAGCAAAAAAAAAGATACTTTATTTAACATCAGACATGTATTACATATGAACACAGTTCGTTCATGATATTTAATCTGATTTTTTAAAAACTCTCTTTTTTAAAAAAAATATTGATGCGACATCCAAGGACACGATATGAAATTCATAGCATATCGAATACGTTTTGGGGACAATTTGGTTTCTTTTCATTTTTTTTTTTAAATTTAGAATATATCAGAAATTACTAAAAAATATTTTTTTTCTCAAAAACAATATTAAAATATATTTCACCTTATTAAAGTTGACTTTTTCTTCATAGGGTTGTCTTTTATTTGTTTATTAATTAATTAATTTATTTTTTGGCAACACGATTAGTTACATGCCATACTTGTGGACAGTTCACACCATTACAAATTTCTTTCTCTTTGAAATTATTCTGCCAAATAATACATATAAATATCTTTATTTATAAATATACGCACGTAGCTACTACTACAATATTAGGATATGTGGGCAACTTTTTTGGCCTCTAAATGCCTAAAAAGTACCTCTAATACATGTAGAGGCAATTAATTATAAAAGCCTCCATAGTTGCGGTCGCGAAAGATATGGAGACAATTATATAAATTACCTCCATATACAACTAATGGAGGCAAATTTTCACCATTTAGGGGCCATTATTAGAGCCTTCATTCTTTATTTTTGAAGGCTTTAAGTGGAAAAAAGCCTCCATATTCTACATAAAAAAGGGCATTAATCCATCATGTGCCTCCAAAGCAGAAACATAAATATATATTGACCATATAGTAAAAGCTATACAATGACATATTTCAACAATCAACCATAATTTTTATCAACAAATACTACCTAATAGTCGAAACATCTCCTTAAAAATTCAATCAACATTTATTTCAACTCACAATATCCATTTTCAACAAACAATCTTACAGATTATTGACAGTTAGTAAAGAAATGACAATTTCATTTCCAATTCAAAAAAGAATTTATGTTCTTCTATGTACACCATTCCAAATCTTCATAACAAATTGTATTTAAGAATAGTTTCATCTAAAGAAAACATACAAATACTTCATTTCTCTTAATAGGAAATCTCTCAAGCTTCAATCATTGTACCTCCTGCACATACGTAGAACAAATTTTAGTACAAAACTTAATTATGAAAATTCATAATAGGTAAGCAAAGAACTCAATTCATCAAACATATAATGCGAACATTTACAATTGATGTGAGCATTTAAATTATCAATACTTGCAGCAATATTGGATCCTTCAAAGGGATAATGTACATAAGTACTGAAGGAGAAATAGCAGATAGTTCTGAGATACAGTCTGTAGAGGAAAGCCAATTCTGAAGAAATGGGAATAATGCATGCTTATGGAGGGTAGCTATATAAACACTGGCAGAGGAGATCCAAACAACACAGAAATAATTCCATCAACAATATCTAATCTTTCCTTATGGACTTTGATTTGGTAGCAAGTATTTTGCCAATTCTAACTTTTGCCATTCTTTTCCAGACTTTGTATAAAACAGGGTGAAGCCCTGCCTTACTTGCAAACAGACAGACAGGTAGGTAAGAACAATCTTTTGACCCCAGTAGTAATATGAAAGTTGTTTTATTCATATGGTCAATTTTATTTGAATTAAGTAATCTCTCCAAGTGAAGGGTAAAACTCTCCAAGTGAAGGGTAAAAAATAAAATCACATCCTAAAAGAAAAAGTGAAATCACTCATAATGACAAATTACCAAGTGCCCAATAAATCAAGCTGGATTGCTACAGCTGCATGCAGTATTCAAAGACTAAAGTTGGAGCACAAAAAGATTTTCTTTTAACAGAACAAGGCTTCACTAATTGGTGTGGAGGAATGGTAAGTTGTGATTTTTGGTATTTTGGATATTCACGTGATTTCTTGAATTTTTAGCTAAAAGAAAATACATGATGACATTTATGAGTACAACACTAACAATGATTACCTCATCCACTGGCAAACTGCTTCTTCCTCTCCAACAACATAGTCTTTATCGGTACTATCCATCTCCATTGATCCCCTGTCTTAGATTCCAGCAAAAACAAATGTTAAAATATTTTTCTAATTAATTAAAGATAAAACTATTAAAGCCCAAAAATTCACTTAAATTATTCACAAATTTACCTGCTAATGAGGGATCTGAAGAGAAAAATTGCAGCAAGGTACACAAGGAGCAAGTAGGAAACCACAGAAATAAAGCTGCAAATCAAAAAATACTTAAGCATCATTTTTCAGGATTAATCGTCAGAAAAATACAGAGTTAGTTGAAATTTATTATATCTAACCTGATGTTGAGATCCTTTGTGTATAAAGGTGAAATAATGGCAAATGTTCAAAACACCATCCTCATAAGCAGGAGTATTCCTAATAAATTCATAAAAATAAATATCATATATACATACATATATATATATATATATATATATTTCAAGATGTCAAGAAAAAAGAGAAAGTAAGAAAAGGATACCTTGGTTTATCAATCCAACTCTTATCCATCTTATAATTCCTCTACTCCAATCTCTATGTATATAAGTCAATTCTCCTATTTAATGACATCACATCTACTAAATTAAAAACAAGTTTCCACAATTTATAAACAATTCATAGTCACACAATAAAGATAGTAACATATTATATTTACAAAAAAATTAGTGAAAAAGAATATGAGGATATGCTCCAGAAATCTATTCAGTCCAGGTCACATCACTCTTCTTTTTTTCAGGAAAAAAAAAAGACAGAAAATAAAAGGAAAACATGTAAAATGAAGGTAAAAAGTAACTAACAAGTGGGTTATGTGGCGCACAGTTTCAGAACAGTCACAGGCAATTCTTGGATTAGCAGTTTCAGCAGCCCAGGTTTTTGAACTCTTCTAGCACCAATATCCAATTTTGGGAATGTGATGACTTGACTATGAAATTGATCTACTCTATTCTTTTTGTTTTCTTGAATTAAGAAGATTTCTTCCATCATCTCACAATCCATAACTATAAGGACTTTAAGTTCTAAGAGAACATCCTTTTCGACTACTAACAACAAGAGATTATGTAGCTTATCACACTTGCGAATATGTATGAAAGACATGTTATTGGTAAGTGAAACAAAATGTAAATCAAACTCTGCTGGTTTGAACAATATGGAACAATGTTTGAGTTGTACATCAGACAAGATTTATTTATTGGCATTCCTATCAGTATCTGAATCATCAATATGTCCACAGTCTGAATGATCAAAACTGATTGAATTAGGCAGTCTTTCATCATCTGTGAAGGCATAATCTTTTTTGCTTGTTTACTTAAGATATAATAAAAACTAAACTCTGATTTATTTTACACGAATAGTTGCAGCTGCTAGACTTAGGTGGTAGTATCTGAATCATAATCTAGCACAGATATTGCACATGCTGATGATGAAATTCAGTTTACTAGATAAACTTATGCAGTTTAGGAGTTCATTGCAGAAACAGGAAACTTAGGTGGTTGAGGGGTATCCAAATATAGAATGCTTTGTATTCTAAATGAGAAGTGCCTAGAACTAAAATAACTAATTTAGATGCTACTAGTAACAGTGGGCTGTCATAAAATTTGCCTTAGGTTGCCAGCTTCAATTGCCTTTCACTTTCATGCAAGCTACTGGATAATACAGAAGAAGAAAAGGAGAGTGAGAAAGAGCCAACACTATTATTATTTCTGATGTCAAGTATAGTTCCCAAATTTAACATTTGGAGGGTGTTAATATTGTTATAAATCTGTTAATGAGTAAGTCTTTATTATACTCAAGCCCAAACCAAACAAATTCCTAAGAGACTAAAACCTTGTAGCAGTTTTTTAGTTTTAAAATTCTTATATTATTAATCAAATATTTATATTACTAATCAATTAAAAGTTAAATACCAGATAAACTAAAACAAATCAATAATTGCAAAAGGGCAGCAAGTAATATCAAACATCATTTTCACGTGTTAGTTTATGATTAGCATCCAAATAAACACATCCAGTATGTGTTTGAGATTTTTGGAAAACAAATTGAAGAAGAATCAACTTAAGAAAAACAGAGCAAAGGCTGCATTCAGATCAAAAAGTAAAAGCACTAATGTAAAAAAATTTCAATAGGCGCAGAGCAGCAAATATTTCCTACACTTTATTTTACAAAACTGCCAGTCATCCACAACCTACAACATACCATTAAGCTTAATTAAAAAAAAAATACCATTAAGCTACTAAACTATGATTCCAGCACCACCAAATTCACTCAACTTTGAACCATTCACATCAAATTAGGTACGCATGAACCATTTTACTATTACGTTTATGAGATTAATGCATTACGTTTCTGAGAAATCTAATCAGAAGCTCAACAACACAAATATATAAGAGAAAACAAAATGTGAGGGCATCAATGAGAAATTATCAAGTGAAAACAAATACCTAGAATATAAATCACTGATTCACCTCATTGTTTAACTTTAAAGAAGCCAATTTTTGGTCTCCTCTATCACTTATGCGGATTGAAGTAGCAAATCCCTAGCTTGCGATTTTACTGGATTCTGCAACAAAGGACTTGTTCAATGATTAATGTTGAATGATTTCTTGCTAGAATCACGAAAGATATTGAAAGTGTGATTTCTTGCAGGGAATGAGCTTTTTCTAGAAGGTGAGTGACCGATGTTTGAAGTGAGCTGAGTTTGAAGGTGAGCGACTGAATCTGATCTAGATACTTCTTAATTTGCTTTACGTTTTATAAAAATATGGAATTACTTAATTAATTTTAATTACTTATTAATAGATAAAATAAAGATATATTACAATTTTTGTTATCAGTTTTCTAGGCTATCTGAGTTGGGCCTCTCAAAGTAGGCCCTCAAAAATGACTAGCATATGTGGGCTATTCTTAAATGGGCCTTTGTAGATGGGCCTCCAAAACCAAATCAATACATTTAAAGGTAGTAAATTTTGAATAGCCCACTTAAATTATCATTAGTGGCTATTTTTAAGTATGCCTCTATATATGTGACTCTATAAGTATACTTTTGTTGTAGTAGAATAATGTAATTTAAATATGTATATAAATATGCACATATTTATTGAACATCATAACATTTTTAAAAGTCATTATATTACTGCTTGTCTATGTATTTTTATTCTTACCTCATATGTAGACTGCCATTTTATCCCTAATTTCTTCCACAAAATGCCGTATTTTTTTGACACAGTGGTTTATCTTAATTGGTTAAGGATCAAATTACATATCAATAGTCGTTACATTTTCTACCTTTTATAGTGTGAATTAATTTACAAGGACTGTTAATTATTTTTCTACAAATTATATAATACCAAATTATGCGCTACATTTTCCATTTTCTATATTGAAATTAATGCCTATTTCTCTTTAAGGAATATCATGCCTACCAATTTTGGAAAAGCAAACCCCACCCCCCCAAAAAAATAAAATAAAATAAAAAGAAAAGAAAAGAAAAGAAAAAGGTAAAAGAAAATGACTTTTCAAAAATAATCATTAATTAGACAAGGCATGTGAGCCTAAAATGTGACGGCCAATGTGGTGGGTCTAATGCAGACCATGCTCAACCGAATAGAAGGGCCGAATGTTGCCCTACAGCATAAAGCATTTGAGATTCAAGATCGGAGAAAACCACATATTAACTTTCAAATTAGTGTTTAATTCGTGCGTTATATTAAATAATAATTATAGTAGCTACATCTACAAAGAGGAGGACGAAAGTTCAATTTTCTTCAATTTCAATTTAAAAAGTATCTTCAAGTGAGCAAGATGCTAAAATTAAACTATAAGGTTTGTATCTTGTCAATTAACGAATGCATTAGTTTAACGCAGTTGTACTTTCAAATTTAGAGAAAATGATCTAAAATTAGTCCTAAGTTCAACATATTGCAATAACTTACTTCCCATAAAAAAATGTATTTCGTTTGAATATTGATGGTGTTGTTTGCAATATGGTTTGATTGTACATGTGCACGAAAATTGTTATTGTTGACGTGATGGGATTCTTTGGAAAAATAATCCCAAGAGGCATGGAAGACAAGTCAGCTTTATGTATAGATAAATACTTTATATTTTCATATTCATATTGCACTAAGTTTTTGATATACTTTTGGTGCGTTACAATTAGAACATTTTTATTATATGCTCTATTTCTTTTCATAAAATACTTTAACTATAAATTACTGTACTTAACAATTAATGATTAATATTGAATTTTTGCATTTTAGTTCTTATCCCACTGATATTGCAACACTTCTATCTCAATTGTTATTCATTTGACCTTGTTATTTATTCTTTTGCAATGTACACTTATTTGAAAGTGAAATAAAAGAGGATTTTGTCTCTAGAAATGAGTCCCAATATTGATATAATTTTGGAAAGGGACACAATAGATGCTTGAAGTTTTTACATTAGTTTAGAGGACCAAACATTCCAGGATGCTGAGAAATTGGGCTAAATACACATAACCTTTTGTGAAATTCGAAATTGTCACAAACCCTCTGTGTAAAAAAAGAAAGTCTAATCAATACCATGTATTTTGTCAAAATTGCCACCATACCCCTAGATGGGGGTCATGCGTTGAGTGTGCGGGTAGGAATAGCAATTTTGCCTATGAATTGTTCAGAATGCCTTTAGGGGGTCTAGTTGGCCTTTTTTTAATCTAAAGTTTAAAAACTAAAAAATAAAATTAAAAATACAAAAAAAATAAAAATGTATAAATATATTATATAATATGTATATATATAATATTAATACATATATATAAATAATATAAATATAAATATGTATATATACCACCCCTAACGATCAACCCTCACCCCCGACTGCCATGGCCATGCCAGCCGTCCATGGCAGATCTGTCATGGCTGCGATAGCCAAGCCCAAGTGGTTGTGGCCAAATGTGCAGCTGGTCGCCGTGTCAATCTGGCCGCAGCCACCTACAGTAGTTGACGAGTTGGTTGAGGGGAAGAGGGGTGTGCGTGGGTGATTTAGGGGGAAAGGCAGGCTCAAGTGGCCGCCTCAACGGCGGTTGCTGGCCGGTGGCTATGTCGAGGGTTGGGTGTTTGGTTGGGGAGAAGGGGGAAGGAAGAGGGTAGTATAATTATATATATATATATATGTATATATATTCTTTTTATAGTAATAATAATTATTATTATTTAAATTAATAGATAAATTTATTTAAATTGAATTAAATTATTTTAGACCTATTTATAAATTTAATATTCTTAAGTAAAACTTAAAAATAAATCAAAAATTAAAAAGCTTAAAAATCTATGGGAATATTTGGTTATGTTTTTTGTGTGAGTTTACTATGTGTTGATTATGTGTATTAAGAGAATGAATTATTGGAAAATGTGAAAGTTGTGTTTTGGTATGTTTGTTTATGTTTTGGGGGGAGATATTTTTTACTGTAGCAGTCACATCAATTATTTTTTAGTTGGATTTTTGGGATGAAAATGAAATTGAGTAAATTTTTTATTGTTAGAATAATAATATTAATAATAAAATATATATGACATCTATATATATAATATATGTATGTGTATTTTGAAAAATGAAAGTTTTGGAGGGAAAATAAGAATATGTTTGGTTATGTTTCTCCAAAACAATTTTAGGGTTAAGGGTTTTTAATTTTTAATTTTAAAAAATTAATTAAATTATTTTAGATATATTTATTATTTTAATACTATTGAGTATATAATATAAAATATGCCAAAGGTAAGAAGAAACAATTGAGAGAAAATTGTAAGATTGGCCAAAATCTTCCTTAGCGCACATAAGGGCAATTTGGGTTTTATTTATTTATTTTTTTTTAGTGGACATGGGTTGAGTGAGGCAATTTTGACAAAACACATGGTATTGATTAGACTCTTTTTTGGGTAAATGTCACTAATAGTCCCTGATATTTTGATTTTGTATCACTTTAGTCCTCAATCTTTAAAACTTCATCTTTTAGTCCCTAACGTTTATTTTTCGTTTCACTTTAGTCCCCAAAATCATTTTCCGGTAGTTTTTGGCCGGAAAATTGTCAATTCATAGTTTTATGTTCCACTTTAGTTCCTATATAAGGTTTTATGTTCCAATTTAGTCCCTATGTTACTTTTTTTCTTTTTCTTTTTCTTTTTATAAATATATGTCCATGTGTGTATATAAATTTGTGTATAATATATGTGTATATATAATTGATACTAATATTAGTCACATGCTCATATATTATTATTAATATTTAATAATATATTATTGATATATTAATATCATTTGTGACACTATTGTAATTAATAATATTAGTAATATTATTATTGATATGGGATAGCCCAATAGGCCCAGCCCAATAACACTCAACTAGGACAAGAGCTGGTCTGACGCTCCTTAAGCAGCTCGAATGCCTTTAAACCCAACTCGTTTTGGACCACACAGACATTCGACTGCCACTCGATTTTTGGATCCCTATCTGCCGTGGTGGATATTAGCGTTCTTGATCGACCAGATTATAGCCGATAGCCTCCGTTAGGTGGCCTCAATTCTTCAACCAGAATGATGTACCTTCAACCAGAATGAGCTTGGTGACCAAGATCCTAATAGATATTCCTGTTGGAATGCTCGTCTTGACCAGAGAGGTCAAAGAGTGACGAAAGCCTTTTGGCCACATTGAATACCTTGTCAGGCGCCGTGCTGCCGCATTAATAGCGCGTGCCACCAATAGTACCACAATTTGCAACCATGCCAGGTTGGGGAGCGCCTCTAGTGTACCACCTTCTTCTAAGTAGCTGCCTCCTGAAATAATACACAAGCTGGATAAGATTGGAAAGTCCTCAAGCAAGGACAATGGCTCTTCTTACACAATAGGGGCATCAAATTGGAAAGTCCTCAAGCAAGGATAATGACCCTTCTTACACAACAGGGGCATCAAAGACATATCAATCTTATCCATCTTGTGTACTGTTTCAGGAGGCAGTTACCTCGGAGAATGTGGTACACTAGAGGCGATCCCTAGCCTGACATGGCTGCAAAAAGTGGTACTGTTGGTGGCACGCGCTATTAATACGGTAGCACGGCGCCTGGCAAGGCATTTAATGTGGCCAAAGGGCTTTCGTCACTCCTCGACCTCTCTGGTCAAGACGGGCACTCCAACAAGAATATCTACTAGGATCTTGGTCACCAGGCTCATTCTGGTCGAAGCTACATCATTCTAGTTGAAGGATTGAGGCCACCTAACGGAGGCTATCGGCTATAACCTGGTCGATCAAGAACGCTAATATCCACCATGGCAGATAGGGATCCAGAGGTCGAGTGGCAGTCGAATGTCTGCATGGTCCAAAACGAGTTGGGTTTAAGGGCATTCGAGCTGCTTAGGGAGCGTCAGACCAGCTCCTGTCCTAATTGAGTGTTATTGGACTGGGCCTATTGGGCTATCCCATATCAATAATAATATTACTAATATTATTAATTACAATAGTATCACAAATGATATTAATATATCAATAATATATTATTAAATATTAATAATAATATATGAGCATGTGACTAATATTAGTATCAATTATATATACACATATATTATACACAAATTTATATACACACATGGACATATATTTATAAAAAGAAAAAGAAAAAGAAAAAAAGTAACATAGGGACTAAATTGGAACATAAAACCTTATATAGGAACTAAAGTGGAACATAAAACTATGAATTGACAATTTTCCGGCCAAAAACTATCGGAAAATGATTTTAGGGACTAAAGTGAAACGAAAAATAAACGTTAGGGACTATAATATGAAGTTTTAAAGATTGAGAACTAAAATGATACAAAATCAAAATATCAGGGACTATTAGTGACATTTACCCCTCTTTTTTTTACACAAAGAGTTTTGTGGTAATTTCGAATTTTACAGGGGGGTTATGAGTATTTAGCCCCTAAAAAATTTGGATAAAAATTAAAAAGTATGTTCCACTAGCAAAATAGACAATTAGAACATGGTCATGATGCAAGATTGACGAGAAGAATCTCATAAGCTTATTAAATAATTATGTTTCAAGTAAGAGAATAAGCTAAAAATAGGTTATTAATAATGAGAATAATCTCATAAGCTCACTGGAGAATTATATGGCTTCTCATATCTTGAAAGTGAAGATGTACAATGGCTGCAGTTTCGAGATGATTGATTATGACAAATTATATGTTGTGGGTTTGCAGAATTAGAGTTATTCTTGTAATGCATGACAAAATGATAGAATGCCTTGCAAGGATGCTTGTGTTTTGTATTGAGTCAATGTTACCTTTTAACTTTACTAACCAATACTATCGGGTTGGTAGGCACAAAACATATAAATCAATACTTAACTTTATTCCTACTTTTGACATGTGCACATTCTGCATAGAGAAAGAATATATCATTAATGCCCCTACTGTGCAACCTCAGCCAAGTCACAGAAAAACATAGAGGTTCCTATTACAAATTTTTATTCAAGTTATTAACTTTACTAACCAATACTATCGGGTTGGTAGGCACCAAACATATAAATTAATACTTGACTTTATTCCTACTTTTGACATGTGCACATTCTGCATAGAGAAAGAATATATCATTAATGCCCTTACTATGTGCAACCTCAGCCAAGTCGCAGAAAAACATAGAGGTTCCTATTACAAATTTTTATTCAAGTTATTAAGATTAAATAGTATGGTAGATCGAGGCATACCTGGAAAGAAGTTACAACTAGTTAGATTACCTTAACCTTGATGACATGCTTACCATTTTATAGCATATATATACTTGCACTACCTTTTTCTATTATTGACTAAATAATATTTTGTTTGTCTTTGCTTTTTGAACACAACTATTTATTTCATTAATAACATCCCTTCACAAGTCACAGAAAATCAATCTCCATTTCAACTTATTTATAAAAACCTCCGAATATTTCATTTCTTTAAGTTTGTGGTTCTCTTTTATTTCTTTACAATCATATAATGGTTATAAATTAAGCTTTGCTTTACTCTGTGTGTGTTTCTTGATACTCTCTGCATCACCTTGGTACTGTTGCCTAAATATTTAAGCTCTTGTTTGAATATTGAAAAACAAAACAAATCCAATCTAATTAAATTTACAATGCACATCATGCTCATTTAAATGAATCATTTTCCCATTTGAATAACACTAATCTCTTTCTAGCTTTTGCAACCAAGTCGAAATTCCAACTCTCCTACATATATGTACACCACCGTCTATGTTCCTTTCTAACTCTACTACCTCACTTTTATTATCCTTACCTCCAGCACATGCCGAACAACATCATCTAAATCTTGGTATGAGTTTCTGCCGTCTCCATAATTCCTCTATCTCTAATAAATTACTCTCATGCCTCAGCTCACAATTCTCCCTTCACCAAACTCTTGCAAATACCAATGATAATTATTTTCCTCCATCTCCATTATCTATAGATATTGAAGTGCACTCTATCCAACTACACTCCTATTCTTTTATTCAAACTTAATTACCATTTTCTCTCACAGTTTTCATTCCTAATAGCATTTGACTTTTTTTTTAATCTACCACCCATTCCTTCCAAGCCTTTTCATTCCCCACTCTATGCATACATCTCATGGAGTTCGAGCAAATGTCTACCACATGATCACCCACAGCTCCTATTCCGCTAATTCTTTCATTAGATTTCATATGACAATGGCCAAAGACTTCATGGCCCTCAAATGCAATGGCACTTGGTCACTAGTTCCTATATCTGCTAACATAAATGTTATAGACTGCAAATAGGTGTTTAAAATTATTTGAAACCTAATGCCTTCTTTGTGTGCTATAAGGCTTACCTTATACTGAAGGACTTTCATTAATAAGAACATATTGACTATAAATGGATATTTAGTCCCATTATCAAATCAATTACCATTTATCTCCTTCTATCACTTGTTGTTTATCTTGGTTGGCACATTCATCAACTTGCCATCAACAACATCTTCCTTCACAAAGTCATTGTTGAAGAGGTTATCTTGTCTCAACTGTTATGTTTTGTCAATTCTAATTATCCTCACTATGTTGCTAGCTTTATAAATCTCTCTAAAGCCCAAAGAAGCGCCCCTTTAACATGGTTTCAAGCTTCGTAAATTTCAAGTCACAACTTTAGAATTTTAGGTGAGGATTAGTTCAAGTCTTCTTAATTTGCCAGTCCAATTTTCCTCTTTTGAGTTGTGATAATCTATTTTAATTTACATCGACATTGTTCTTCGCATATTAGCTTATATATTTTGCTTTTCTGTGTTGAATTTTTCCTTGAAGGTCTCGATCCATTACACTACTTCAAATTCAAGCTATTCAGTCATCTCGTAGCCTATTTCTTAATTGATATCCTTGATCTTTTGTGAAAATTAGGTATGAAAAAACCAAATCCAGTAAATACTCCGCTCTCTACTACTAAGTAGCTCTTTAAAAATTTTGGGGCTCCATTTGTTGGTCCAACATTTAGGCTACTTATTAGTATCCTCAAATACCTCACCATCACTTGTCTAGACCATAGTTATGCCTAATACTCCTTTCTACCTACTATACTGTGAATTGGTACTTGTATACCATTTTGAGGTATGTTTGCAAATAAGTACTCTATGGTTCTGGTACTCTAAAATTTGCAAATTGGATTATTGATAGTAAAAATTATACAAAAGAAATTATACCATTACCCAAAAGAAATTGGAAAATGCTCTAACCCATCCAAGCTACTTCCCACATTATGGAAAGAGATGAAGTTGGTTTGGAGGTGATGAGGGATTTATGTGCAAATAGTATTCCTTTCAATATCCTGAGAAATCCTTAATTTTGTTGAGATGGTGGTAGTAATCATTAATGGACTTAAAGGTTACAAAGCTCCATCTTTTGAAAAAACAAGAATTGTTCTACAGGATGAGTGTAAAAGAAGCATGGAAATGGACTTAGCTCCAGTCAAAGACACTTGGTATAATGAAGGCATGTCGTATATCTCAGATAGGTGGACTTATCAAGCACAAGCTAGTAATAAATGTTCTGACTATTAATAACAAAGAAATAATGTCAATATATGCTAATGACTTCTCTTGAATAGAAAAGAGTGGACATGCCATTGCTTAGTATTTGCTTAAAGCTATTGAAGAATTGAAGTCATCTAAAGTTCTACAAGTAGTGACAAATAATGCATCAAATTGCAAAGCAACTGGAAAAGAGATTGAAAAGGTATATGGGCACAAATCTTAGTGTTCTTATGTGGTTCATACTTTGAACTTAATTTTTAAAGATTTTACATCCGCATTTGAATAGTTAACAAGTATGTATAAACAAGGAAAAACAATTGTTAAGTATATTATCAATCATAAACATATTTTAGTAATGTTTAGAGCAAATTCAGGGTTGAATTGTTAAAAGTTGCAAAGACCATATTTGCATCACATTACATTCTATTTCAAAGGTTAGACGACTATAGAGAGGCTCTTTCTACAACCATTACTTTAAATTCATGGAAAGAATGAGTAAAATAAGGAGATGAAAATGCAAGATTGATGGGTTCTTTGGTTGCTAATACAATTAGTGATGCAGATTTTCAGGAAAATGTTGAAAATATGATTAAGATAACTAGGCCAATTCATTTGTTGGTTAAGTTATGTGATGGTGTAGGCTTAAAGATAGAGGAAATCTATGAAAAAAATAAACATGATGCTTGGAGAAGTACTGGAGCTAATGAAGAATAACAAATATGCAAATTGTTCTGGTGAGATGGAAGAAATTATTACAATAAGTTGGACAAAGATGAATTACACTATTCACTGCCTTAGCTTTGTATTGACACCTAGATTTTATGACTCTAAGTATCTTGTAATTCTAACTCCCAGAAGGGTACCTAGATAAGCTCCAAATCGAGGTGTAGAAGTCGTAAAAAATGTAATAGAGACTTTTGCAAAAATAACTAAAAATGGATAAAAGGAAGCTTATGTATGAATAATTTGCAACTTTCCATATTAAGAAAAGAATTTATGTAATGCCAGCTATTCAATTGGATGTTGCAGCCATGGATGAAATCGATTGCAGTCAACTTATGGGTCTCAAACTCCAAAACTAGCGGAGGTTGCAAAAAAGGTGTTATGTTAGCCTATAATAAGCAACTCCTTAACTGAAACAACTTAAAATACTTATTCCTACATTCATAGTGTAAAGAGGAATAGACTGAATTGCTTAAGAGTTGATAAACTAGTCTTTCATTCATTCCAATATTTGACTGCTATCAAGATTTTGTGAGAGCTAGAAGCATGGACCACTGTTTAAAAAACCGGACTGGACCAGCAGGTCGGACTGATTGGACCGTCAACCGGCCGGCGAACCGAACTGGTTTTTTATTTAATTTTTAATAAAATTAATTTATTTATTTATTTTATTTTTTTGGTCTAAGTACAAGGTTTGAAGGTTAATGTACACTTCACAGGCTATCTAAAAGTAAAAAAAAATCTTAGTTTAGGGTTTAGAATTAATTTACACACTCTCAACTTTAAACTTTAGACTTGATATATTTAAATTGTTGTGATCATTTATAATATGAATTCTGAAATTTGGATTGTAATGTTAAACAATATCATTTAAGCTCTTTATGTTTTTTATTTTGACATTTTATTAATTTTTAAGTAATATATATAATATAAATATGTATATATATATATTTCATAATTATGACGTCACGGTTCAATTGCGGTTCAATTACGGTTCGACCAATGGTTGAACTAGTGAACTGTGAACCGGTAAGTTTTTCGGTCCAATGAACAGTCCGATTTTTTGAACACTGGCATGGACCTTACGGTAACTCAGATATGGATCTTGATTATACTTATTTGGAGGAATCTTCTACAACACCAGCAAAGATGAGATATGAATCATTGGATGCTAATTATTCTAAAACTCCAAAGGCAAGTGAAGATGTTTAAGAACATTAAAAAAGACTATCGAAGAAAGCAATAAGAAATGAAAAGGAAAGAAATATTTAGAGTAAGAAGGTTTAATGTTTTTTGTTTTTTTGGGTTCATGTGTTATGTGGGAAATTATATTATGTTTGTAATGTTTCCTTGAGTATATTTGAATTAATTTTAAGTTTTTAAGTTTTCATAATTTTGGCATTGACATAAAATATATGCGGATGGTTTTGTTTTATATAAGTTTTTTGATTTTTTAACTTATTTAAAATTTCAATTGAGAGCATACTAAGTAAATTATTTAAGCTTACCATGTATCAAAAGGGCTTACCAACTAAGCTTACCCCCTCATATCATATTTTTAGTAAAATGACATTCAGGGTACTCTACTTTACTACATACCATAGAGTATTGTGAATTCGGTAACTATGGTCCATACGGAAAAAAAGTATTTTTATTCCTTTAACTTTGGCCTATACGAAATTTAGATAATTTTTATTTTGAAAATTTATTTTAGTCCACAAGCCCGCAAATCATTGTAATTTTAATTCTTCAAGATGAATTTTGCTTAGGGGACTCAAAATTAGCTCAATTGGCTTGAAATTTTGGGAAAAAGTTGACACATAAACCCAGTGCCACATACACACTAAATCAGTTTCCATGGCATCACACATATCACATATTTGACTTATGGAAAAAAAATTGAGGGCAATATCGTAATTACTTATTTATTAAGAGTACAAAATAGAAAAGGAAAAGAAGAAAAATGAAAAAAAAGGTAAAATTCAAAATTTTTCTAATCGCATCTTAAAAATATAATTTTAGCTTAAATATCTAAAATAAATTAATAAATTTTATTTATAAATAAAAGATAAATTAATTAAAAGTTTTCTTTTTTGAGAAAAAACACCCCAACCTCAAAAGGCACTCTACCCTCAAAAACCCTCACCCTTTTCCTACCCTCACCCCCAAACCCATGGTCGGTTGACCATGGCGGCTGCCATGAAGCATGACTCATGGTTGATTAGACACGCTGTCTAGGGCCTGCGCTTAGCCAACTACTTGGCTAGCAGTATTCATGATGGCCACCTACGGTGGGAGTGTAATGATGGGAGTGGGGGAGGAAAGCTGTTATACATATATATGTATGTATATGTTGTGTAATATATAAATATATGTTATATATATCATATACATCAAGTAAATGTATATATACTTGCATTAATACACAATATAATAAATTTATAATATTATATAATAATTTTAAAATACTTTTTTGTTATTTGAAATTTTTTTATGAAAATTTAAAAGTTGGTTTCCCTCTAATTTTGGTCTATGTGGCATGATAAGTAGAATTTTTTTAATGACGTGGCATTTGGATACATGCAGCACAATTCCCCTAAATTTTCCAACCTAATTAAGCTAATTTTGAATTTACATGTGTTAATTGCAACTCAAAAGCCTAAAATTACAAGAATTTTGTAGGCTTGGGAACTAAAATAAATTTTCAAAATTAAAAGGACCAAAAAGCATATTGGTCAAAATTAGAGGACAAAAATGGCATTTTCCCTGGCGTTCTCTATGAATAAATCTTGCCAATTTATGCATTTTCAAACTAAGAACCATTAGGCCGATGTGAAATGCATTTTTCATTACTTACAACACAACTAATTATGTTCTCCATTTGTCACATTCTCCTTCCATTGACTTGGAAACTTTCAGTGATTTTGATCACTGAACCAACTCCATTGACAAACAAATGTCCACGATTGAGTGAATTTGTAGTCTTCATCAGCAGCAACCTTATGTCCTGCCACCTAAGAAGAAAAAGCATTTTCTCTGACTCCTTCATTGAAGCTGAATATACAATGTCCTTTTAGATACTGCTGCTGAACTTTAATAGTTACAGTCCTTAATGTTATAGCTTTATTTTCCTAATTTCCTTGTGCCGATTATGTTGTGTGATCATCTTGATATCACATGTACCTTGTTGCCAAACCCGTCTTCTATAGCGAGTTAAGCATGTCGTGGTTGGTTTTCTCTTTGTTCATGAGTTGGTTCCCTGCAGGCAACTAACTATTCCATATATTGGCACATATTACTTATTTACTCATATTATTTGTGGTTATCTTTCTGTTATGGTATTTCATACATATGTTAAGTTGTATTTTTATCTTTTAATTCGTATAATTTCCCCTTATGATTAATAGTAAAAATGCTTAATTGATGGTTTTAAACTTTCATTTTATATTTTGTGAAGAAAATTGAAGATTCGAGCTTGATGCAGTTGAAAATCGAGTATTTGACATGCTTGGAGCAAAGATCTCATTCCTGAGAAGACGAGGAATAGAAGAAGGAAATAATTTGAGTGTGGGTGTGTCTTGCTTCCCAAGACTAGAATGCAAATTTGATTTGGAAGCATTCGATCTATTTTGACAGTTGTATATATTTGGAATATTTTAATTTTTGTTTCTTTAATTAGGATAATTTGAGTTTTCCTATTCTGATAGGACTCATATTAGTTTTCCAGTTGCATTAGGAGTAGTAGGCTATTTATATGGAACTAGGTATCTTTCATGGAGTTTTTTCATTCTTTTGTTCAACATATTTTTAGTTTCCTGTGTTTTCTTCTTTCCATTAGTTGTTAAACTCTTGCTCGAGCCGAAGGAATTATCGAAGTTTGGTTTCTTCAATATTTGTGAGATCTAAATGATTTAATTCATTTTTCTTATTTCTTGAGTATTTATTTATCTTCTATTTTCATTATGAGTATTCAGGTTTATTGAATTTATGACCTAAATTTGATAGTTTAGAACATTTGTTTTATCAATTAGAACATTCAATCCATAATTATTTAATTGTTCTAATATTTGTGGCAAATAACATAGTTATGTGTGGTAATATGCATGATTTATGTCATGTGGGTAAATAATCTAGTCTAAATAAACCCCGCGTGTGTGTGTTTGTTGGCTAGAGCTAGGTCTCTCTAGTTTTCAATGCTGTTAATAAATTAAATCCTAGGAATGTTTCTTTAGGGTTATTTATTGTCAAGGGAAATGACTAACAAAGTTCTCTTAGTTATCAAAATAGTAAGGAAAGATTGGTTGTTAGGGCGTCCAAGTAAGTATAACCAGTCTATTCAAGAAAAGAGGAATTTGTCTTTGGATCAATGATCAAATCTGAGAACCAAATTGAGATTTTACCTTGGGTTAGATTTCATTCTTATTGATTCCTTATTTTTATTTGTGATTTATTTACTTTAAAGATTCTAGGTCTTCATTTTCATAAAAATCCCCCCTTCTATTTTACTTTATTTAGTAAATTTGAAAGAAATAAAATTTGACAGTCCCTATAGAATACGACCCTATTCATCGCTATTTACAAATTATATCTTTAGAGTAGGAATTTATTTTTGTTGGATTCGACACCCACCAGCATATAATAACTGTAAATTGAAATTAGAATGAAAGATCTTTTTACCAACTTTTTCAATTAATTGTCAATATTGGCTAAATTAAACTTTTTGGAATTTTAATGTACTTAAATCATAATATAATGTTGATGAATTCATTTATAACTGTAAATTTCAGTATATTTATATGCCCCAATTAAATAATTGAATAAGAAAATTGAGTTTAAAGTGAGAAATAATTTAAGGATATTTTAGTGGGTAGAATGAGTCTATCTACATTGAAAAAAGGATATGGGTATGTAGATAAATTAATTAAAGTTTATTTTAGTGTGCCGAGATGGACAAACTCCAAATTTTGGCGCTGTTGCAGGGGACTGTGTCAAATAATTTTGTTTCTTTTAATACCTCGATTTTCTTGTACAGGTGAACTTCAATGGCTTGTGAAAGAACTTTAAAGGAGTTAGCTGAACCGGATTTGGCTCAACAACCACTTTGCATTGAATATCTGAAGTTGGAAACACCTTTTGAGCTAAAATCTGGGATAATCTATCTACTATCTATTTTCCCTAATTTAGAGAATGAAGATTCCCATAAGCATTTAAAGGCACTTCATGTCGTGTGCTCGACTATGAAACCGCAAGGAGTAGTTGAAGAGCAAGTCAAGTTGCAAGCTTTTCCATTTTCTTTAGCAGATAAAGCTAAAGATTGGTTGTTTACATACCACCTAGCTTTGTCACTACATGGATGGAAATGGCAAAATTGTTTCTTGAGAAGTTTTTTCCTGCTTCACGAGCTACTAGCATTAGAAAAGAAATCAGCGTGATAAGATAGAGAGACGTAGAGAATCTTCATGAATATTGGGAAAGATTTAAACAACTTTGTGCAAGCTACCCACAATATAGTATTACTGAGCAACTTTTTATTTAGTACTTTTATGAAGGACTTCTACTCATGGAAAGGAGGATGATGGATGGAGCAAGTCAAGGAGCCATAGTGAACAAAACTCCAATTGAAGCTAGAGAATTAATTTCTATAATAGCTGCCAACTCCCAACAATTTGGATACTCTTGGGACCTTTCTAAAAGGGTCAATGAGGTAATTAATTCATCCCTTGAGCATTAAATTTCTAATTTAACTTCTCTTATTCAACAATTGGTTGTAGGAAATACGCAACAAATTAATGTTTGTGGGATTTTTACTAATAATGGTTATCCTACAGATACGTATCCTACATTCCAAGAGAATTCTACGAACAAACTAATGCAGTAGGAGGATTCCCTGGACCACCGCAAAGAAAGTACGATCCCTACTCAAACACCTACAACCTAGGATAGAGGGATCATCCGAATTTTAGTTATAGAGGGAGATCGTAAAACCTCCATTACTTTGAACAAAAATTCCCCCCTCCACAACAACCATCCTCCTCAAATACAAATATATCTCTTGAAGATATTGTTAAATCACTTGTAGCTAACACTCAGCAATTTCAACAGGAAACGCGAGCAAGCATTCAAAACTTGGAGAATTATATGAGTCAGCTAGCTATCTTAGTAAGTAAGATAGAATCCCAAGGAAAAGCTACCTTCTCAGACAATTGTTAATCCCAAGCAGAATGTTAGCGCAATTACTTTGAGGAATGGTAAGGAGTTGAATGAACCCAATAAGAAAAACACGAGAAAATATTGTTGTGGAAAAAGTGGGGAGAGAGATTGTCATGCCCTAGGATTCGATTGAACATCCACATGAACCCAACGATAAGGTGACAAATCCATTGGTAGTACACCCTCCTTTTTCCTGAAAGATTCTCTAAATCCAAAAGGTATGAAGAGGAAAAGGAGATATTTGAAGCTTTTCATAAACTCAAGGTAAATATCCCTTTACTTGATGCAATTAAGCAAATACCTCAGTATGCTATATTCCTCAAGGAATTGTGCACAAATAAAAGAAAATTAAAAAGTAATGAAAGAATAAGTGTGAGGGGAAATATCTTAGCAGTGATACAAAAAAAAAAAATTGCCCCCCCAGATACAAGGACCCATGTATGTTTACTATCCTTTGCAAAATTAGCAAAGTTGGAATTAAAAAGGGTATTGTGATCTTGGTGCTTCAATTAATATCATGCCTCTTTCCATCTACTCTTCATTGAATGTTGGTCCTTTGAAAGAAACATGAGTAATTCTTCAACTTGCTGATAGGTCTGTTTTATATCTCGAGAGAGTCCTAGAGGATGTGTGAGTACAAGTTAACGAATTGATTTTTCCTATTGATTTTTATGTACTTAACATGTTTGAAGATAACTCTTCTAATTCGTCACAAATATTGGTGGGAAGGCCTTTCCTTAGAACCACTAGAACAAAAATTGACGTGCATGATGGTACACTCACTATGGAGTTTGATGGTAATATAATTAAATTCAATATTTATGATGCCATGAGATATTCTAGTGATGAGTCTTATGTTTCTGCTGTGGATAATATTGATACTTTGACTCACGAAATCTTGAATTTGGATGATGATAATCTTGTGATGTGAGGAATAACTACGTCTAGCCAAAGACGTTAAAAAGAGGTGCTTTTTGGGAGGGAATCCAAACTTTCAATTTGTTGTTTATATTTAAAAAAAAAAATTCTTTAATTATCTTTATTTTTTTTCTCTGATGCGGGAGATGTTTTTATTAGTGCCTCTACTTAACTTTATATTTTTCTGATGCAGGAGATGTTTTAAATTAGTATGTGGACATAGTTAATTTAGACAGAAAAGCTCTTCAATCTACCCATGCCCACGCCTTGTTGAAGGACCTATTCTGGCATGTTGGAGTTATTTGACAAGGAAAGCTCTTCAATCTATCCGTGCCCATGCCTTGTTAAAGGACCTATTCTGGCATGTTGGAATTATTTGATAAGGAAAACTCTCAAATCTACCCGTATCCACACCTTATTCAAGAACCTCTTCTATTATCTAAATCATATTTACTTTTATAGTTAGTTATTTATTGCTATTTATATATATTTAAGAGAGAGAGAGAGAGAGTCAAAATTAGAGACTCCAATTTTGACTTAAAAACGTACCGTTCACCTTCATCCACAACTCCTCCTAGCCGCCATTACCATTTTCCTCATCTCACCACTAGCACCATCATCACCAATACCATTTAAGCCACAATCACCATGTTCACCTATAAACCACTATCTTTGGTCACCACAATCTCCCATCACCACCATTACCACCTTTTTCAACCACATTCGGTCAGCATCACTATCTCCAACCATCACCCGCCACTACCTTCCGCCATTATAAACTTAATACCACTACCACCAGCTACTAACAGCCACAACCTCCCACCATCACCATCATCTCCAACACCAACCCGCCATAATCCAAGCACCATTTTCATTGTTGTCTTCACTACCCTTCGTCACCACTTCCTTTGGCCACCATTTTCAGCAACCTAATAAACCCGTCACCCAACACCGCCAGCTTCGACCATTCTCGGCCACAACCTATCACCACCCTCAAACCTATCACTATCACCACTACTTTTGACCATAAATACCATTATTACTTTCGATCACCATCTCTAGCCTTCATCTTCACTTCCTATCACCACCATTTCCCGTCACCACCATCAGTCACCTAAACATGAAAGAAAACAACCATCAACTCATCCTCAATGAGCCAAGAGTACTCAGGTAACTGATCTATGTTCAACCACACATCTTCTGGAATCATCTCAACTGCCAACTACTTTCACTGCCAATGCCTGGCCACTTGTTTCATCAGGATTTTAATGTCATTCTCGACTTGGAAAGGGAAAAGTATTTTTCCAACCACAGAATTTGACTTGCATGGGTCTCTCCAATTCACCACATCTCATGAATGGAATAAATACACTGAGGTTTGCTCTAGATCAATCCTCCCCTATAAGTATATTCACTATCCTACTCTTGAGACTTTAAATATTCATGCTGATGTTGATCGATTAATTTATGACATCGGATGGTGCCCTTATTTTTTCATTCATTATCCGGCATATGTTGAACTTATGTGTGAATTCTACGCTACTTTTGAGTTTAACAAACCAACTAGTTTCTCTCTGAATACTCCTAATGTGGTTGCATTTTGATTAATGGGTCAAAGGTTTAGCTTGTCTATTACTGAATTTAACTTAGCATTCGATTTGATCACACCTGATTATGCACATTCTGATGAATATTTGAATAGTAGGTGTGATTTTAATGTTGAGTTTATACCTCAAACGCTTTATAGATCTTTGACTCAAAACACAGCCGTCCCTTATGATCCTAGCAAATCCAAATATACTTTTCTTGTCGATCCTGCTTGAAATATGTTCATCGCTTTCTTGCATTTTCTTTTTCAGGTGGGAAGGATTCTGTTGGCTTGCTATCAAAAGCTGAGTTCTATTTTCTTTGGTGCATGCTTAACAATGTGAAAATTAACATTGGTTGTTGGTTGGCTACTCAGTTTGCAAATGTCTTGGCTAACAAACATACATTAATATTGGGATAATTTATTACACATTTGTCCATACATGGGTACTTGATCACTCCTAATGATAACACATTACATATTGCTTGTGATATGACACTTTTGGATTTGAATTATTTAGAAATGATAGGCCTATTTGGCAGACGGAACAGTGTGTTTTATTTTTGCTTTCCAGGACCCAGTATGTCATGAAAACGTAGAAGGGTTTTTGATGATGATAAAGGAACCTCACCTACCTGTGCTACACCTGAACCAAGGACTCGTGATGATGATCTTCATGCTCTTTGCCGCTAGCTTTCATGCATAGAGACCAACCTTATGGCCTATTTCGATCATATTGGTTTCTCACCCCCAGTTCTACCCAGTCCTTGCAGACTCGTCTCCCTAGGGGAGTCCCCCTTCCACTTTTCTTATGCATTCATATTCTTATTTTGAAACATTGAGGCCAATGTTTGGCTTAAGTGTGGAGAAGGAAAACTTAGATTCATTTTTCTTCAAACATACATGAAATGACTCTTTATTCTTCTTATTTGCTTACAAAGTGTGTTTTAGTTCTTGATTTGTTAATATTTCTCGTTGACCTTTTGCCTCTTTTTGATGCTTATCCCTGAGGTAACACTTAAATAATTGGGTTGAATTAGGACACATTGTAAGAATGACATGAGTAGTTAAGTTCTTGTTTATTCCACTTTGACTTGTTACCTTGTTAGTTGATTTGGATGAAAAATGTATGAGGGAATTAATGCATATCACCCTAATAATTATCATGCATAGCGAGTTAACTTTTCTAAAAGTTACATTGATGGACATATTTGGGTTGAATTATTGAGTTGAATGTACTAAGACAATGAAGGTGACTGGGTTTAACCATTCTACCCTTCTCAAAAAAAAAAAAAATTGCTTGATTACTCTGCTAATCACTAAAATAAAGTGATTATAAATATGGATAATAACCATCTAGGTTTGTGACCGGCTGAGTAACCAGGTTCATTCATCACCAATGTTTGTATTTGCATAAAAAGATCGAATGGCATTCTAGACAAATTGTGGCTAGCTGAGTAATCAGGTGCATTCATCACCAATGTTTGTATTCACGTAAAAAGGTTGGTCCACATGTTGATTAGTGCCAAAAAAATGAAAAATAAAAATTTGGAGATCAAATAAGGTTTTTACTTTCATTCTTTATGTTTTCTTGTATTTGACTTGCTATTTCTCCCCAAATACGTGATATCGTTGCATGTTTTTATAGTTGTCCTTCTATGCAGCGTTAAATCCAATTTATATTTCAAGTTTGAAGAGATTGTCAAGGTAATAGGTTATTTGTGTGATTTATATAATGGTTCTTTCTATGAAGTGCATGTTCTTGCTTGTGTCTTGATTCAACCTGCCAAAATGTGATAATTTGAACTATTTGGGGATAAGTTGAGAAACAGGAAGAAAGGAATGTGAGAAAGATTGATAAATTGGAGCTATTGTATGCTTGAGGATAAGCATTGTCTAAGTGTGGGGAAATTTGTTAAGTTACGTTTTTATCTTTTAATTCGTATAATTTTCCCTTATGATTAATAGTAAAAATACTTAATTGATGGGTTTTAACTTCCATTTTATATTTTGCGAAGCAAATTAAAGATTCGAGCTTGATGTAGTTGAAAATTGAGTTCTTGACATGCTTGGAGCAAAGATTGCATTCCCGAGGAGACGAGGATTGGAAGAAGGAAATAATTTGAGTGCGGGTGTGTCTTGCTTCCTGAGACTATTATGCAAATTTGATTTGGAAGCATTCAATCTATTTTGGCAATTGTATATATTTGGAATATTTTAATTTTTGTTTCTTTAGTTAGGATAACTTGAGTTTTGTTATTTTGGTAGGACTCTTATTAGTTTCCCAGTTGCATTAGAAGTAGTAGGCTATTTATATGGAACTAGGCATCTTTCATAGGGAGATTTTTCATTCTTTTGTTTAGCATGTTTTTAGTTTCCTACATTTTCTTCTTTCCATGAGTAGCTAAACTCTTGCTCTAGCCTAAGGAATTATCGAAGTTTGGTTTCTTTAATATTTGTGAGATCTAAATTATTTAATTCGTTTTTCTTATTTCTTGAGTATTTATTTATCTTTTGTTTTCATTACGAGTATTCAAGTTTATTGAATTTAGGGTCCAAATTTTATAGCTTAGAATATTTGTTCTGTCAATTAGAACATTAAATCAGTAATTATTTAATTGTTCTAATATGTGGCAAATAACATAGTTATGTGTGGTAATATGCATGTTTTATGTCATGTGGATAAATAATCTAGTTTAAATGAACCTTGCATATGTGTGTTTGTTGGCTAGGCCTGGGTCTTTCTAGTTTTCAATGCTGTTAAGAAATTAAATCATAGGAGCATTTCTTTAGGGTTGTTTATTGGCAAGGGAAATAATCAATGAAGTTCTCTTAGTTATCAAAATAGTAAGGAGAGATTGGTTATTATGGCGTCCGAGTAAACTATAACCAGTCTATTTAAAAAAAGAGGATTTTGTCTTTGCATCAATGATCAAATCTGAGAACTCAACTGAGAGTTTACCTTATGCTAGATTTCATTCTTATTGATACCTCATTTTTAGTTGTGATTTATGTACTTTTAAGATTCTAGGTCTTCGTTTTCGTAAAAATCCCCCTTCTATTTTACTTTATTTAGTAAACTTGAAAGAAATAAAATTTACTAGTCCCTGTGGGATACGACCCTACTCATCGCTATTTACCAATCATATCTTTAGAGTAGGAATTTATTTTTATTAGATTCGACACCCACCAACATATAATAACTGTAAACAAGAATTAGAATGAAAATCTTTTTGCCATCTTTGTGAATTAATTGTCAATATTGGCTAAATTAAACTTTTTGGAATTTTTAATGTACTTAAATCATAATATAATGTTGATGAGTTCAATTATAACTATAAATTTCAGTATATTTATATGCCACAATTAAATAACTGAATAAGAAAATTGAGATTAAAGTGAGAAATAATTTAAGGATATTTTAGTGGGTAGAATGAGTCTATTTACATTAAAAAAGGATACGGGTATGTAAATAAAATAATTAAAGTTTATTTTTAGTATGCCCGGATGGATACACTCCTATAGCGTGCCGAAATTTTATCTCATAGTTGTATCCTTAAAAGAAAGAATTATGATCTTAATGAAGAATTATGTCTCGTTAGAAAAGTTGCATTACACAACTATAAATAGAAGTACCTAGAACCCAACCAAACACAAGAGAAGAAAAAAGCATACTAGCATTTGTTCGAGTACTGCACTAAGCACTTTTACTTCACTATCCATTTCATAAAAGAGTTTCAAGTTAATTTGGTTCATTGTTCTGATAAATTGGAGTGCTGTCTTTGATCAGGAAAAGTCATTGTATCTTGGGAGGCTGTTTGTTAGTAACCTTTGGCACCATAGAGGGATAAATAAAGCCTTAAAGATACTGTTGGTGCAATAGACCTCAGCTCAAGTTACTTTAATTCATTTCAAGATGTTCAAGTAGGTTTTTCTTATAATACATGTTTATATATGTGTGCTTCATATAATTTTATGCTTTATTTATGCAGTCTATATAAGAAATAGTGACTTCATTTCTTGATTAAGTTGTAATTCTATAAATTTATGTCCCTCCAATATTTTTTTTCCAAAATTTAATTTTCATCACACAAGTATATGCGGTGCAAGCTCTATTCTTTTTCTAACAATTTTAAGGCTTTATTTTGTCATCAATACTTGTGCGGTTAAGTTTATCCAACTCTATAGATATTGTTCAATTTCATATGATTTGTATTAGTCTATGCATGTTGTTTACTTGTGAAAACGAATATTGTTAATTTAATTAAGAAACTAAATTAGTAGTCCATTTGTTTTACTTAGTTAAATTATGCTGCCCTGGTGCCCTAATATTCCGTAAGCATATGTTTTGTTTCATGAGAAAATTAATTATGCTTTCAGGAAAAAAAAATATATATATATATATATATACTGAAATTATTTCTGTAAACACCCAATCTAAAATAATCTTCTATAAATTTATTGTTATGCACTAGTGTTTGCTATAAATGCTTTCTTAAGATAGTTTGTTAAACTTTGTTAGTTTAGAAACCTACCCATTCAAGTTATTCTATATCATCATCATTGGAAAGTTATTTCATTAGTAAATTGTATGCTTAGTTTTTTGTTTGTAGAATCACAAGTTGATATGTATAAAAGGTTCTACACTGACTGTGATTGATTCCTTTCTTATTAATTTTAGAAACTCTACTACTATATACTACTACTACTACTACTACTACACACACACTCACACACACACACACACACACACACACACACACACACACACATATATATAAGAGTTTGGCTCACATAGTGCTAAATCATAATCTTGAATAGTGAGTGGAAATAATTTATGTAATACTTTAGTTTTTTTGCATTCCATTAGAAAGATTAATATTTGCTTTAGCTTGCTAGTATATGCAAAGATTAATTTTGTCAAATCCTTGCCAAATAATTTTAGTTTGCCTCCTGGTTTACTGGAATTCCGAGACTTAAAGGTTCTAGGTTAATTTTTGTGATAAATTTATTTTGTTTGTTGGAATTCAAAGATTTAAAGGTTTAGGTTAATTTTTGTGATAAATTTATTTATAGTATATATGAGAAATTAATAATGGCATCAAATAATGAGGCAATTGATGTTGCGAATATTGAGTCCAATGCCGGTGGTATTGGTAGTGGAGTTTGGACCACTCCAATTGCTCTTAAACCTATTATGGTGGGACAAGCTGAGAAGCCCAAAAAATTCAATGGCATGAGGAGATGAGTCTTGAAGGTCTCATTCTAAGATTGAGAATAGAGAACACGAGAGGCTTCTAAGAAAGACAACGAGTGACAACTATGAAATCAAAACTAATAGATGAAGCAAGGCCCGTCTAATAAAAAGCGCAACAGAGACACTTCTAGCTAAAAAGGCGGAAAAAAAAAAAGAAGTTCAAGGAACCTTGCTATGCTTGCGGCAAACTAGGTCACTAACCCAAGAATTGTTGACATTGTTAGCAAGGTGGAACTTCAAAAAGAGAAAGGCCATCCATATCAATATCACTAAGGTGGACAAATTGCCCCACTAGGTAGGAAACATGAATTTGTCCGCCATTGTTTTAGAGGTAAATTTAGCTAAAAATCCCATTCAATGGTGGGTGGACACGGGAGCCACTCTACATGTGTAGCAGTGATAGAAATAAATTTATAACCTATAAGAAGGCTAAGGATGAAACTTTGTTCATGGGAAACTACTCAAGCTCAAAGGTGCATGGAGTTGGTAAAGTAATATTGAAAATGACATCTAGAAAATAGTTGACTCTCAATAATGTGCTATATGTGCCCGAGATTAGAAAGAATTTAGTGTCAAGGCCAATGTTAAGTAGGACTGCATTTAGAATGGTCTTTGAGTCCCACAAGTTTGTACTTACTAAAAATAGAATACTTGTCGGTAAAGATTATTTGTGCAATGGTCTTTTTAAGATGAATGTAATGATCGTCATACCAACAAATTTACCAATTGCTGATTCTAATAGTAAAATAAATTCTTCCTGCTTGCTTGAGTCATCCAATTTATGGTATCACAGATTAGGCCATGTTAATTACACATCAATCTCTAAACTTGTAAACTTTAAGCCTATTACCAAAATTAAACATCAATTTAAAATCAAGATGTGAAATTTGCATTGAGGGAAAAATGACTAAAATTCCTTTTAAGTCAATCAAAAGAACCACATAACCATTAAACTTAATCCACACTTATATATGTGATTTAAAAATGGTGAAATCTAGAGGTGGAAAGAAATATTTTATAACTTTTATTGATTATTGCACTAGGTATTACTAATTTTATTTACTTTTGTATCGTTATGTTTATTTACTTTCAAATAATGATGAGTCTTTGGAAGTATTTAAACAATATAAAAATGAGGTTGAGAATCAACTTGGAAAGAAAATAAAAACTCTTTGAAGTGATAGAAGAGGGGAATATGTCTACCCATTTGACGAGTTTGGTGCAGAACATGGAATAATCCATGATGTGACAGCTCCATATACACCTCAATCAGATGGTATTGTAGAGTATAAAAATAGAACATTGAAAGAAATGATGAACGCTTTGTTAATAAATGCAAGGGCAAATCAAAACATGTAGGGAGAGGTAGTGGTAACTACAAACCATATACTCAATAAGTTACCTCACATAAAAAACTAGAAAAGACACCTTATGAAGCTTGGAAAGGTTGTCAACCTTCTTATCAATATCTTTGCATGTAGGGGTGCCTAGCTAAGATAGAAGTTCTACCTCCTAAAATGGTCAAGATACGACCTGAAACAGTTGATGGAATCTTTATTGGGTATGCACAACATAGTGTAGCATATAGATTTCTTATATATAAATCTGATATAAATGACATTTATGTCAATACTATTATCGATTTAAGGAATGCAAGTTTCCTTGAGGTTGTGTTTCTTTGGAAAAAGGAAGAAGGACAAATCTTAACTAGGAGAAGCATGGAACCATTAAAGTTAATCCACACTAATATATGTGATTTAAAAATGGTGCAATCTAGAGGTAGAAAGAAATATTTTAGAACTTTTATTGATGATTACACTAGGTATTGCTACGTTTATTTACTTCCAAATAAAGATGAGGCTTTGAAAGTATTTAAATAATATAAAAATGAGGTTGAGAATCAACTTGGAAAGACAATAAGAACTCTTCAAAGTGATAGAGGAGGGGAACATATCTACGCATTTGTAGAGTTTTATGCAAAACATGGAATAATCCATGAAGTGCATGTGATAGCTCCATATGCACCTCAATCAAATGGTATTGCAGAGCATAAAAATGGAACATTGAAAGAAATGATTAATGTTTGTTAGTAAATGCAGAAGCACCTTAAAACATGTGGGGAGATGTAGTGTTAATTGCAAACCACATACTCAATAAGTTGCCTCACAAGATACTAGAAAAAATATGTTTGGAAAGATCGTCTACCATCCTATCAATATCTTTATGTGTGTGGGTATCTAGCTAAGATAAGAGCCCTACCTCTTAAAATGGTTAAGATAGGACCAAAACAGTTGATGGAATCTTCATTGGGTATGCACAATATAGTGTAGCATATAGATTTCTTATGTATAAATCCTATAAAGATGGCATTCATGTCAATGCTATTATCGAGTCAATGATTGCAAGTTTCCTTGAGGATGTGTTTCCTTAGAAAAAGGAAGACAAATCTTAATTGAGAGAAACACGGGCCATTAAAGTTAATCCACATGAATATGTGTGATTTAAAAATGTTGCAATCTAGAGGTGGAAAGAAATATTTTATAACTTTCATTGATGATTGCACTAGGTATTGTTATGTTTATTTACTTTCAAATAAAGATGAGGTTTTGAAAGCATATAAACAATATAAAAATGAGGCTGAGAATCAACTTGGGAAGAAAATAAAAACTCTTCAAAGTGATAGAAGACGGGAATATGTCTACTCATTTGAAGAGTTCTATGTAGAACATAGAATAATCCATGAAGTGACATCCCCATATGTACCTATATCAAATGGTATTGCAGAGCGTAAAAATAGAACATTGAAAGAAATGATGAATGCTTTGTTAATAAATGCAAGAGCGAGCACCTCAAAACATGTGGGGAGAGGCAATGTTAATTGCAAACTAAATACTCAATAAGCTACCTCGCAAGAAAATGTGGAAAGGTCATCCACCTTCCTATCAATATCTTCGAGTGCGGGGGTATCTAGCTAAGGTAGGAATTCTATTTCCCAAAATGGTCAAGATAGGACATAAAACAATTGATGGAATCTTTATTTGGTATGCACAACATAGTACAACATATAGATTTCTTATATATAAATCCTATATAGATGGCATTTATGTCTATACTTTTTTTGAGTCAAGGAACGCAAGTTTCCTGGAGGATGTGTTTCTTTGGAAAAAGGAATAAGGACAAATCTTAATTAAAAGACCTCGAGAAGTTCAAGAATTGGACAAAAAGGAAAATGAACTTAGACATAGCAAGAGGGCTAAAATATCTAAGTCATTTGGACCCGATTTCTTGACTTATATGCTAGGAAGTGAGCCATGAACTTTCACTGAGGTTATGACAACGCTAGGAGCTCCATTATGGAAAAGGCAGTAAATAGTGAAATTGAGTCCATCATGCAAAATGTGTGGAAAAGGTGGATCTTCCTCTTGGAAATAAACCCTTATGGTACAAATGGATTTTCAAGAGGAAGATGAAAGCAGATGGTAAATAGATAAATATAAGGCGAGATTAGTAGTAATCAAAAGATATCGACAAAAAGAAAGTATTGACTACTTTGGCACTTATTCACTAGTAACTAGGATAACATCCATTGAGTTATTAATCGCATTGCAATTATCAATAATCTTGACATTCATCAAATGAATGTTAAAATAACATTTTTAAATGGTGATTTAGACAAGAAAATCTATATGGGACAACTAGAAGGGTTTGTTGTTCCAGGATAGGCAAAGAAGGTATGTAAGTTAGTGAAGTTATTATATGGCTTAAAATAATTACCTAAACAATGGCACGTAAAATTTGACCAAGTCATACTTGAAAATGGCTTTAGGATCAATGGTATGACATATGTGTGTATATCAAGGGCTCCGCTTCTGAATAAGTCATTGTGTGCCCATACGTAGATAATATGCTAATTATGGGAAGCAACAATAACATAATATAAAAGATATGGAAGTAACGGATGTGAACCTTGGAATAAAAATTATCAAGACGTCTCATAGGCTAGTGTTAATATAATCTCACTATATGGAGAAAATGTTACAAAAATTCTTGAGTCAAGAAAATAGCCCAATGAAAACTCCCACAGATGTGAATTAATAGCTTACAAAAATAAGGGTAAAGTAAAGGCTCAATTGGAGTATGCACGCATAATTGGGAGCCTCATGTATATCATTAATTGCACGAGACCCAATATAGCATATGTGGTTGGTAAGCTAAATAGACATACTAGTAATCCTAATCAAGAGTGTTGGAGCACTTTAATAAGTCTTAAGGTATTTAAAATATACCTTAAGTTTTGGATTGCTTTATACAAGATATCTAGATATAATAGATGGATACATCGATGCAAATTGGATATTAGACTGTAATGTGATGAAGTCCACAACTGGATATGTGTTTACATTTGGAGAAGAAGCCATCTTGTGGAAATCCTCAAAACAAGCCTACGTAGCTTGGTCAACTATGAAATTTGAGTTCATAACGTTGGACACGGCAGGTGAGGAAGCAAAATGGCTACGCCATTTCTTGGAAGATAATATTCCTAATTGGCCTAAACTTGTCCTAGCAATTTTCATTCATTACGATAGTCAATCTACGATTGGAATGGTACAAAGTAGTATGTATAATGGCAAGTCTAGACACATACGTCGTAGACATAATACTATTAGATAATTGCTCCTTAATGGAGTTATCTATCTTGACCATGCGAGGTCAAAAGATAATATTGTGAATCTACTAACCAATGGCTTAAATAGAGAGCAAATTGACAAATTATCGAGGGGAATGAGACTTAAGCCTATAAAATAACTAGGAAATCACAATGGGAACCCTACCTATGTGATTGAAGATCCTAAGAAATAGGTTCAAAGGGAAAAATAAGTTGTTATGGCTCGACGTACAAGCACTGGGGGGGGCACCAAAGCCTCATTCCTGTTCCTATAATGAGCAAATAGTGCTGCTACCTGCAAAAGTGTGAGGTTAAGCATTGCTTTTAGTGGCTCTTATATCTTGAACTTTCAAATGGGGGTGCAACAGAAACCTCTCAATAAAAAGCCACCTATGTGAGTAGGGATTGGGCTGATTCTATGAGAATTTAAATGCTGAATTCTCAGAGAGCACTCATGAACCCCAGGAGTTGTTTAGGGCCAAAATGAACACAACAATGAGAACTTAAATTGACTATTGAGTGGCATTGTGTTCTATTGCCTTGGTATACACAAAAGTCGAAAGTTCAAGATATCGCGTTCACTAATTGGTGAGTGCATTCGATAGTTCTCACTAGGGAAGGTTTAAAGCCAAAAGCTACCTCTCCTAATGCGATATTGCTCAAACTGAAATTCTTTTGTGTATGTTTACATTCAAATGCATATTTGACGAGATAATTTTCTTGTTCATGTGGGAGATTGTAAAATTTTAGCATATTTATATGCCAAAATTAATTAATAAACAAATAAAAAGATTGGGTTTAGAGTGAGAAATAATTTAAGGACATTTTAGAGAGTAGAATGAGCCTATCCACACTGAAAAAAGATTACGGGTGTGTAAATAAAATAATTAAAGTTTATTTTTAGTATGCCCCTGTGGACACACTGTATAGATAAGTTAGCTCAAAAGTTAAGAGCTTTGACTTGAGCTTCTAACTCTTTAGTAGAGCTATGACTCTTCATTGAAGAATGAGTTACGTGATTTTATTTTATAGTTGTGTCCTTAAAAGAAAGAATTATAATCCTAATCAATAATTATGTCTTGTCAACAAAGTTGCATTGCACAACTATAAATCGAAGTGCCTAAAACCCAACCAAATACAAGAGAAGAAAAAAGTATACTAGCATTTGTTGAGCGCTACGTTAAGCACTTTTACTTCACTGTCCATTTCAGAAAAGAGTTTCAAGTCAATTTGGTTTGTTGTTCTGGTTAATTGGAGTGCTGCCTTCGATTAGGAAGAGTCGTTGTATTTTGGAAGGCTATTTGTTAGTGACCTTTGGCACTATAGAGGGACAAATAAAGCTTTAAAAACACTATAGAAGCAACAGGCCTTGGCTCAAGTTACTTGAATTCATTTCAAGACATTCAAGTAGATTTTTCTTATAATTCTTGTTTATGTATGCTTGCGTCGTATAATTTTGCACTTTATTTATGCAGTATGTATAAGAAACAGTGGCTTCATTTCTTGATTAAATTGTAATTCTACAAATTTATGTTCCTCACAATATTTTGTTTCCAAAATTTAATTATCATCACACAAGTATATACGGTGCATGCTTTATTATTTTCCTAACAATTTTACTTGTTCAAATTCTCTATTTTTATTTGGTGTTTTATTTTGTATTCTTCATTTTTTATTTAACCTAAATATATATTTACAAAATTAATCCCTGCATCTATGTATTCCCATAAATATACATTTTTAAGTTCATATAGTACCTTGAAATCATTATGGTGGAACATCTTAATTTGTCTAGCTGCATATTGTCCATAATACCATAAAATGACCTTCTTGGCAGTAAAAGTTTTACATTTAACTGTCCTAAATTATCTTGACAAATTAATAGAGTATAATCTCAGAATTAGTTGGTCTTAGAACTAAAAGTTCCTGCGGGAGTTGTCTTTCACCGAAAATTCAGCTATACGTTGACATGCTTTCAACAGATTAATGCATGTAATCAAACAACATTAACATGAAAAGAGCACAAAATTTATATCAAGTAGTTACAATTTATATTTTCTTATTTTGAAGCAATTTCATTTTACAATTGAGGCCTCAACTCTCAACAATGTTTGATTGTAAACCAAATGGGCAGATCATGACTTCCACCAACTGCCACCTTAATCACATGGTATAAATTTACTGAGCAAATTCAAATACAAGAAGCCCAATAGTTGGAAAACACGCTGTATATAAAACAAAAGATCGTCGACAAAATTTTGAGTGACAATGTTAGTACACTCCGTGCATACAATATTGACGACACACGGAATGTGTGTATTGTGTCAAGAGCGTGAAATAATACGAGTATAGAGGAACTCGTTCCACGTGTCGGGCAAGCCGGGCAGACACCAATGGATGCAATCAGCAAATGTAGCAGGATCCGCTTGCTGTTCGGGTGTGAGTATTTTTCCCTGGCGGATGGTGTGGACCGAGGTGTGTGCTTCTTTTCTGTACTCAGACAATCTGGTTATGTTGAGGAAATGGACAGGCACTTTCATGGACTTTGTCAAATTGGCTGCAACGGCAAGAAGCCTGCGGTCTGTTCCCACATTCAGCGGCATTGAGGTGTTGAGTATTGGGGTTGTCTCCTTGGCACATTTGATGCCGTTGGGTTTGTCCCAATCCAAGCTCCTGTCGAATTTTCAAAGTATGTCAAACTTTATTGCGAGAATTTGTTTTAGTCCAATGTGCAAATTCGATGATGGAAAAATGGGAAGAAAATTGAATAGAATATAAATTTTAGCAAAGGAAAAGAAAAGGACTTGAGCTAATATTACTTGATGTGAAGAGGAGACATGCTCATGAAGAAAACTGTAGTGCGATTAGGATCCACGTTTTCCTCGACCCATTTAGCCCATGTGCTCAAGACTCTTCCATAAGCAATAGGCCTAGGAATTTCATCATACGCTGTTGAGCCTTCTTCGAATGAACCTCGCCTGTTTCGTTAGCGCCTCCAAACATTAAATTTATAAACTTAATTAAGACAACAGCGGATAATGATTTCAGATCACTTACAGAACTTTCATGGCGGCAGTGTTCATCCACCAAATGTATGTGTTGAAGATGAGGTAGTCCACATTCTTCCAGTTCTCACCATGCTTTTTGATGGACTCAGGCATGATGATGCGGTTCAAAATGCTGTGCTTATTTGGGTCATCGGAATTTGACTCCACCAGGAAGGGAGCCCAGTAGAACTCCACTGTAGCGTTGTAATCCTGACAAGTTAGGTACAAAGTCAAGAATATAAGAACTTGGAACAATTCTTATGGGCAAATCTCATACAAGTTGAAAATGTTGCTTATACCCGCCAATCATTCTTTATTCCTTTGGGCTATTGAATGCTCGCATGCAAGTAAATTAGGTGAAATGTTGCTGGTTTTGGAAAATGTATTGGGTACTTGTAATTTAAGCAACTTGCACACCCGCTTTGTATGACTAATCTTTACTACAAAAAAAGTGGAGTAAACGTGGGACAAACTTCAACTCGTGTGGAAATTTCTTGATTCTTGTTTTACCAAAGAACTTGGTCTTTACTGGTCCCGTCAGAGAAGTCCCGTATAAGCTAAAACGAAAGTAATAGGCAAGTTGACCTCAGACAGGCATTAAGAAAATGCTATAGGTGAATGAAACAGATCATTATGATTCAGACAGAAAGTTGTAATAATTAGCAATAATTAATGCTTGGACAGAGCAATCAAGAGAAAATGAACACAACCTCAATTCTGAAAACAGATAAAGAGCCCGTCTTGTTCAAGCTCTTCCTGGCCGGAGGGGCTACGGACTGAACCAAACAAATCATGGATTCCCACTGATTCCGATTTAGAGAGTCCCCAACAAACATTAGCCTCTTGTTCCTCAGTTTCTCAAGCAGTACTCTTGCTTTGAACCTTAATAAATCAAATTAACAAACAAATGATCATCAGTTGATCACCAAGAAATTAATCAAACCTGTGAACTAATTCAAGACAATGACATATCAAAACTTACTTAGGCAAAGAACAATCGCTGGGCTGCCACCTCCAATTCTGGTACAAAGAGTCTTGCCTTCCATTCCTCATACAAGTCACCTGTGCTGTCAAAAACTCACATTTATCCTCTTTGTATAATGGGTGTGTAACATTATCAAAAACCCATTGCCCTGTAAACAAATCACAGTCTTCAGGAGGAAATTCAATATCCTCATCATCATCATCGCCATCATCATTTTCCTCAACAGACATTTCAACCTTCTTCTGCTCTTCTTCCTCGTTTTCTAGATTAGATTTCAAACTGACATCATCGGAAGAAGCAGCACTAGTGCTAGAGCCATCTACTTCTGTCTCCACTACAGTTCTTGCATTTACAACGACCGAAACCGTGGTGGCTTTATCGCCGGCAATATTAGCATTTTGTTCCTTTTCTTGAAACATATCATTGTTCCCTTCTTGAATTTCTTGAGCTTTTTGTCGTGAAAATGGGAATTCGGCGATGGACTTCACATCCTCATTGTACATGAAACATCCGAACACAAATACTGAAATGACCACAACAAATATAGATAGGTTGGCACCTTTGCGACCGGAGGCGGCGGCGGAGGGCTTCATGGAGAACGACGCGGCGGAGAAAAGTTGGCGAGTGAATTTCCGGCGGAGAGAGGGCTGCATGAGAATGAGAGGACAAGTGGTGAGAGATGAGGAATGGGGAGAAGTGGGGAATTTAAGGGTTGAGAGAGCAAAGATGATGATCAGACAAACAAGGGTGCATGGGATAGAGACTGACATAATATTTCTTTATTTTTTTTTAACTTGTAAAAGGAAAAAAAAAAAAAAGGATTAAAATTTGTTGTTATTGTTGTTGGCTAATTAGTTTATTTCTTTGAGAGGGGATGTTTGGTGAAATGGGGCTTTCTGGAAAGAAATGGTGGCGGGAGGATTGTCTTTCTCATCCGCTTACTTCTAACTGCTCGTATTTCTTTCTCCTTCTGCTCAGTGAGTTGAGTTAGAGGGTTACTTTCATCTCTTAGTCTGAAAAGTATAGACTGTGTGCGTTTTGGGATGAGAGGGTTTATTATGGTCCTAACCTCTCGTTTGTATCTATTATCATGCAAGATTTTGCTATCACTGGTTTGCAATTAAATCAATATCTATCTTAGGATATGTTTGTTCTAAAAACAAATAAAATTTAATCAAACAATTTAATATTTTTATTATTCTATTTGAAATTTCTTATTTATCCTTTGTTCAAAAATTTGTTATTCTAAAAATACTCTTTGTTTGTTTGAACAAAAAATTTAAAGTAATTTAATTTTTCATTTAGTAAAAAATATCGATCTTGTAAATTTTTATTCCGAGAAAAATATTTTTTTGGTCCAATAAGGTTCCTAACTTTCAGTTTTATCTTATATGTTGCGCAATTTCAAATTTAGTCCTATAAATTTAAATTTTTTTGCATATTTAGTTCGAAAGTCGCCAGAATTTGAAATTTTGGTCGAAAATGCTGATGTGGCATGCCAGAGGTTCTAAAATAGAGCATTTTGCTAAGTTGGCACTTTCATAGTTTTTTTTTACCATGTTGACAAAAATATTAGTCGATACTTGATATGTTTAATTCATTGGCTTATTTTATTATTTTTATTGCTTAGGTGACAACATGAATTTTAAAGTATTTATATATCACATATATTTATATAAATATATATAATTTATAATAGTTAAGAAATAAAAAAATTTAAATAACTTTATAAAAAAAAAAAAAAACTAAAAGTTAAAAAAAAAAAAGGAAAGTAAAATCCCCCAAACAGCCCCGCCCCCCCCCCCCCCCCCTCCCACCCGGCGGCCGCTGGCCAAATCTGGCAACTTGCCAACTTTCCGTTGCCAAGCTTCCAGGCGTCCAGCTCCTAGAAGCTTTCTAGGAAGTGTCGGTCGAGCTTCCAAGCGTGGTTGCCTGAAAGCTCACCGATTTGGCCAGGCGGCCAGCGACTGCCTGGTTCATGGCTGCCAGCCTAAGTGGTTGGTGGGGGGAGGGGTTCGGCGGAGGGGGGGGGGTTGCGGACGGCGGCGATGGCGGTATGTATATATGTATATATAATATATATTTATATAAATGTATGTGTATATATAATTGATACTAATATTAGTCATATTCTCATATTATTATTAATATTTAATAATATATTAGTGAAGTATTAATATACATTTACAGTGATACTATAATAATCCTAATTATATTATTAGTAATATATCAATAACAATAAATATTATCTTATAATAATTTTAATTATATTCATAATGTGTGGTATTGATAATATTATAAATATTATTAATAAATAATTTATAATTATAATACATTAGTAGTACATTAATAATAATAAAAATTATATTAAATAATTTTAATGGTATTCATAATATGTAGTATTGATAATATTATAAATATTATTAATATAATAATTTATAATTATAATATTACAAATAATAATACATAATACTAATAAATATGAATTTATTATTATTATTATTATTATTATTATTACTATTATTATTATTATTATAAGAAGTATTTGGAATGTGAGAAAATTGAAAAAAATAAGAGAGAGAATAAATAATTTAGGTGTTAGGGTTCAACAAGCTAAAAGGATAAATAAGATATTTGACTTAAAAAAGGACAATTCTTCTAAATTTTTTTATTTTGTTTATTAAAACAAATTGCACTTGACATAAAACAAAGACATACATAACAATAGGTAAAAACTAATCTATTAGGACCATATATAGGAAAACCCTAGCTAGTTGCCCCATTTTCCTTTTTCTTTTTTTTTTTTTCTTTTTTCGTTTTTTCATTTCGGGTCTCAATTCAAGTTTTATTTGGTTGCATATTTTATTTTATTAATGTATGCAAAGTATAAGTGATAAATGATCAAACATTTTCTTAGATTAAACAGTTTTACTACACTTAATATTTATTTTGTATATAAAATAGAAGATTGACATTTTTACTTCATTTAATATTTATTGCACGAATAATTTGAATAAAAGAACGCCTTTTCACACAAAGTATTGAATCTAAATAAAAATCTTCCTCCTAGAGGGAAAATCAAAGAATTTTTATTGCGCAAGTTGTATTTTACAAGCTAAGCCTATTTATAAGCCTTCCAAAAAAATTCTAATTTTCTAACTAATAGGAATATGACAAATTCATTATTATTTCTAAAATTCCTAACTTCCTACAAGATAATGTAAAATAATATATATCCCCCCAAAAGACAATATCTTCCTAAATAATAATGAAAATTTTGATATCACGATAGTAAATATGATGTTTATCTAAAAGAAAAATAATCTAAAAGATAAAACATATTATCTAAATAATTGGCATAAAATATTTCCAATATGTAGAAAATCTTCAAGAAGATCACTCTAAATACTTCAACCAAAATTTTCCCTAACTCCTGTATCAATAAGTGATAAATGATAAAATATTTTCTTAAATTAAACTTTTTTACAACACTTAATATTTATTTAGAATATAAAATAAAAGATAAAATATATTTATAAAAATAAACGATATGAACTTTCAATTTTGTACCTTTCAATTTTGTAGCATGGTCCTCTTCCTTTTTTTTTTTTTCTTTTTTTTTTCTTTTTGTACTTTCTTTTGAGTTAGGGTTCATAGACAAATCACTATACGAAAAAAAATTGAAAAAAAAAATTAATAACAAAATAGTAACTAACAATATACAATTTATCATTAATTCTATACATTAAGTAATAAAAAAATTTATATTGTCACAGTAATTATTTCTGCTAACTTATTAGTAATAAAAATAGTGCTACCATTGACAAATTAGTGACATATCTTTAGTGTTAGTCTAGTGATAATGAAAATCTTGCCATTATTTAAAGTGAGAATCATTGTTGTCATTATAAGTGTGCTAGTAATTGTCAATCATGACAACTTAATCATTAGTTCTTGGTACTATTTAGTCGTATTGTGATAAAACAAAAAATATTTCAACTTTAAAAATATCATTTCTGACAAAATAAAAATTATTGTTACTTAATATATATAATTGATGACAATTTTTACATTATCACTTACCTTTTTTTACTAGTATTGCATATATATATATATTTATGAAATCATATACGAATCTCGAGTTATTTCCTATTTTGAATCAGAGAATATTTGTGGTAGATTTTGGGCTTTGGTGAACTCGTACCACGCAATGATATGTGAATAAAAAATATTGTAATATTTATTATATTTGTGCATTATTCTAACACTAATTAAAAATATATAATATATTTAATACTAAAATCTCTCGAAAGAAGGAAGCATTTTAAGTCTGCAAGTGATTGTTACTCCGATATAATATTATTTTGTCATAGGTGAATTAAGGTCATAAACATTATTTTTGTGAAAAACATTAATCAATTTAGTATTTTTTTAAATCCTAAAATTTGAATAGCAACTTTTTCCAGAAGGGGTAATCATGCAGTTGGGACTTTGAATCACCTAATTTTGCCAACGCATTCCAAACCGACCCATTGAAAAGTGAACTCAATTCTCCAGTAATGACTGTGATTACTTTGGGGGAGACAGTCATACTATTTCCAGTGCACTTAATAGGCAACGTTTGCAAATCTGAATAGATTTCTATTTTTTCTACTATTATTTTGCTTCATAACTGATTTCGTCAATATTTTATAGCCCCACTTTGTACTGTTCGATTTTGTACTTTCCTACAATTTGAAATTAAGTTTAAGGGTTTAATGATAATCAAAGTACTTTTATATAGAATCCTGTCTGAATATTGCACCAAATTACTTACGTAGAACGTTGTTGAAATATGCTTTTCTTGAAATGTAAATTGATCACACTTATGTTGAATTTTAATAAAGAAATCAATTATGCAATTACCCACTCGCATAAATTTTGTGTTGTGCAGGTTATACTTAAAGATTCAAATAATAGTTGAGGTGAATTTTCGTTGTCTCTATTGTAGTAGTTGATATATACTATATATAGAATTCTATGTTAAATTGTTCCCTTTGTCACAAATTAAAGTAATCATTGTATTTGTATGGCATTCAATTAAATCACACTCTTTATTCTTTGAACTCACTTGTTATTCTGATTCTGTAAAAATTGTAATGTTACGTTATAAACTTTCAAATCTCAATAATGGTAAAATCATTTAAAACTGATCAATTATTCTCTTTCAAAAAATACAGTATTACTTTCCACTAAAGGGAAAGATAAATTTGTGAATTAATAGTGAAAATGCAAAAATTGTGATCACTATTTATCAATCGTAATATATATTAGAGACAAAAAAAAATAATATTTTCTCATAATAATATATTTTTGCAAACTTAATAGTGGCCAAATTTGCGTTTAAATTATCATTATTGATAATTAATGACACTTTTATAGTGATAGTACAAATTTTGTTATGAATTATAGTGATAATTTTTATTATCATTATATTGTTATTGTACATGAGTTATTAATGGCAATAATGATAATTTAAAACACTATATCTTATCATTGTCTAGCTATATTGTGATAAAATAAAAATGAAAAGTTATTGTCACTTAAAAAGCATCACCGGTGACATTAAAAAAAGTTAGTGTCACTTAAAATATATTAGTGACAATTTTCACATTGTTACTTATTTTTTGATTACTAATTAACATTAGATTTTTTTGTAGTGTTTTATCAATAAATATAATAGCATAATTACTGACATTAAACAAGTTTCATTCGTAAAAAACTGGATTAACCCCATTCTAGCTATAGTACGTACTAACTAAAATGATCTACTATATAATGAATCTGGCATGTGTTTGTGTGTGTGAAAAAAAATAACATATATATATATATATATATAAAGAAAAAAAACATTCTTACGATGTAATACATCTTCTGATCCCATTAATTGATGTAGAGATGTGTTAATGAAGGAAATTTACAATTATCAATGAAGTTAGAGATGAAGTGGAGTAAAATAGAAAAACAAATCGTTCAACTTATTTTCTTTTTTTAAATGATGGAGTCACATATTTATTGTAATCTTATCCAAAATTAGCTTACCAACCTAATTTAGATTTTCCACCTCAGCTTCCAAACAAATAAATGAAAAAAGAACATTATTTAGGTGCTTTCAGCATTCTGATTAATGATCCAGTGTCTAATCTTGATGTACTCGTAAAGAATTTCCACACGAACTTTCCCTGTCAGCAACAACCCTATTTCAGTTGATGCATTATTAAGATTCTTAACAATGATTAAATGGAGATCAATATATGTAATTCAAGATGAATTACAGGTAGCTTTATGTTTGAGAAAAGTAAAGACTAAGGAACCCCTGCAGCTAGATGTATATCTGTACACTCAGTATATTACCAACATTCTGATCTTGCAGTTTCACACGTTTCGTTTATTTCAAGTTAAGGAAACTAACTGCACAAAGGCTGGGGCAAAAAAATGAGGGGGAAAAAAAAATTAAAATAAAGAAAACTTTTATTAACTTCTTTCCCCATCAAGGTGGATATGAGGGGTTCCAGATGTGGGCTTTCTTGGGAAAAATGTAATTTTCATCCTCCAATTTAGGAATATATTTTTTGGTCCTTTTCGATTTTGAGTTTTTATTTTGGTCTAGAGGTCCGAAAACTCTTGCAATTTTAGTCATTTGGGTTGAAATAAGAACACGTGGATCCGAAATTGGCTCAATTAGATTGAAAAATTTGAGAAATTGTAACATGAGGACCCGAATGCTACATACACATCAAGTCAGCTGCACATCATCAGACGCATCACACATTTGGATTTTAGAGAAAACATTGAGGGGCAATATTGTAATTACTTATTTATTAAGAGTAAAAAATGAAAAAGAAAAAAGAAAAAAAAATGAAGAAAATGTAAAATCCAAATTTCTCTATCTCTCATCTTAAAATAATAATTTTAACTTATATTTCCAAAATATTCTAATTTAATTTATGTATAAACCAAAAAATAAATTAATTATTTTTTTTTAAAAAAACCTACCCCTCAAAAATGCTCCCCCACCCCCACCCCCACCCCCACCCAGGCAGCCAAGTGAGCCTAGCTCATGGCCGCTTGGGCAAGCTGGCCATGCCAACCTACCTAGGTAGCCATGGTTGACGCCCGATCGCTTGGCTAGGCTCGCGCTCATGACAGCTACGACCAACGCGCGACTAATAGCTCCAACGTTGGCCATGGCGATAGGCGACGGCCAACAGCCGAAACTTATTTATTTATTTATTTTTAAAGAAACCCCACCATAGAACCCCCACCCTGTCACTCCCAACCCCATGGCTGGGCTAGATATGACAGCCGCCTAGCCAGACCTTGCTGGGCATGGCGACCGCCTATATAAATTTTTTATAATTCAAAAATATCCACACTCAAACTCCATCCCTTCCCTTCCATTCCCATAATCGGCTGCCAGCGGCCACCTGAGCTCATGGTGCAACTGTGGGAAGAGGAGGAAAGGAAAGGAATGGTGTGTAATGTGTATGTATATATTTATATATCATATACTTATATCATATATATAATATTATATACTTGCACTTTATATATAATAATATATATGTAATTTTATACAATAATTCTAAATATTTTTTGTTATTTAAAATTTTTCCTTGAAATTTATAATTAATTTTCCCTCTAGTTCTGGTTTATGTGGCATGGGAAGCAGAATTCTTTCAATGAAATGGTATTCCGGTCAACATGTTACCATTTCCCCATTGTTTTCAGCCTAATTGAGCCAATTTCAAATCTAAAAATGCCAATTTCAATCCAAAGGACTAAAATTGCATGAGTTTTATGGGCCTTTGGACCAAAATAAAATCTCAAAATCGAAAATGACCAAAAAGCGTATAGACCTAAGTTGGAGGACGAAAATTACATTTTTCCTAGCTTTCTTTGGATATCCTACCATACTTTTAGGTATAATCGGTTTATTTGTTATACCGGTTCTATGTGTTTTAATATCAACTTAGTAGCTAGAATTTGTTCAGGACATCTTAATCTAGATTTTGTTCGGCTAAATCAAGTGAGTGGATGTTTGGCTAAGCTTATCCAAAGATTGTATAAGCTATTAAATCTTATAAGATAATTTTGGAACTTGTAGATCTTAGACGATCTTATTTTTAAATAAATTGTTGTACTTTTTTTATAAAATAAAATTTTAAAGCAAGATGTTAGTAATGATAATTTAGTAATTAAAAACAAAGAAGCATGTTAAAATCTTAAAAATTAAAATTAGGATCTCCTTAGAGCTCGTTTGGTTTGGTTTTCAAAGTCATTTTCTCTTTTCTGGCAAAATAAAAAAGAGAAAAATTAGCTATAAGTGTGAGTTTGAAAATGAAATGTTATTTGGATGTTTTGTTTGAAATGACATGATTGATAGTGTTGAAAATGAGATGTATTTGGATGTTGTATGTTTTCATATTAAAAGTCGTGCATTTTTTGAATGGATGATATGATGTCTTTTTATCTAATTAAATAATATAAAAATTGTAAAAATTGGTATAAAATAATCTACTTTTTACTTATAATATTTATGTGCCAATATTAATAATGGAGGAATTCTTCATCCCTTTTTCTTTCAAATAATGGAAAACTGGCGGAGGTATTTTTCATCCCGTTTTTCTTTTTGGGGATGATAAAAATATGCAATAAATTTTTGTATTAATGGAATATGGACTGATGACCCATTTGGCAAGAGCTCTAATTATCTATGTTGCAATGAAATATCGAAACAAAAAAAAAAAAAAAAGGCCTTTGTTGAAAGTAATGTTCAAGTCTTGCCATATATAATACATACATATAAGCGTAACACATGAAGAAGAAAATTACAAAAAAGAAGCTCAAACTTTTAATATTAATAGCCTGCATCATTCACCATAATAATTAACCAAAAAGTAGCAGTTTACATTTTAATTAATATCTAACAAGTTGCTGCCAAGCTTTTGCACAACATAGATGTAGCAAAAGATGAGGCTTTGACATATGTTCCAACCTTAAAGTAGCAAAACAAAAAGCAATCAAATGCAGATTAGTCTAGGCTGCCAACATACAATGTCCACACCATACGTAATTAAGCAAAGCAACATGAAGTTTATTAGTAGCAAAAGTGTCAAGTGGGGAGAGAAAATGATAGACATCAGATCACCATTTACAGATTATCAGCAACAACGACTTGATTGAAATTAATCCTAGCTTGGTCTCGACTCATGGGAAATGGTAGTGCTTCTCTCACTTGTGCTCTCTAAAGCAACATGAAGTTTATTAGTAGCAAAAGTGTCAAGTGGGGAGAGAAAATGATAGACATCAGATCACCATTTACAGATTATCAGCAACAACGACTTGACTGAAATTAATCCTAGCTTGGTCTCGACTCATGGGAAATGGTAGTGCTTTTCTCATTTGTGCTCTCCATGTCAGTGGGGAGGTTTGATAAAGATTCGTTGGTAAGATGATGGTCAGTAGATTGTTGTGATGTAGTATCGCCTTTTGACTACTAAAGGTGAAAGAAGTCGACGATGATCGAAGCTCCGCCCAGTTGACAGTTCCATTAGCATTAAAAGGAATGGGATTTCGTTGCAACCAAATAAATTCTTTAGGGATGTAGTGAGCTCATCTTCTAGGCCTTGAGTGAAATGTGCTATGAATTCGAGGCAGTGGAGCACGATGAGATTAGATCATTATCTCTCCCGAGCTATTCGACACCAATATTGGATTTGCCTCATCCCTAGTATTTAGCTCTTGAGTAATTGGTGGTGCTATGTGTGACAGTAGAATAGCAATTGGGGGCTCATTATTGAAAGTAGCTCTAACGAATGGTCAATTGTGGGGGTACTCCAGGAAACACTCATTTGATCCATCAACATCTTAGAAAAACTTATAAGACCAACAAGATTACTATAGCATGACATATATATACATATATATATGTCTATGTATATATACACACACTATGGCTTGACACACATATATATGTCTACATCCATAATGTATATATATGGCATGATATATATATGTCTACCTCCATAATGTACAAAATTACCAAACACATATAGAACTAAATCCACTTTCAATAATTGCTATATAAATGTTAAAAATAGAACATTGCTTGTGCAAAAAAAAAAAGTTTACTAATTATATTCATGAAATATATAGAATAATAAGGTTGAACACGCTATCATACAGTACAACTACAAAAAATTCTTCACATTTACTACATTAGCAACAGTACATGGCAACATAATCCATACTAAATGAACTACTAGATTTCCTTACATAGCTCACAATGGTAACATCTTTACAAGCACAATAGTAAGAAAGATAAGGATAACACACATAATTAGTATGCAAAGTCCTAAACCGCAACAAACAAGCATGTGTGTAGTTTGTCATAGCAATGCATCTACATGATCATTGGAACGTTGAAGGTTAATGGAATCCATATTATATTTTGGATGATTGAGCACACTTCTCATGTGACCAAAGGCTAAGTTATGTGAGGGTGTAGTAGTATTATTTACTGTAGAAGTAACCTCATTGATAAAAAAATTAGAGTTGGAAATGTGAGTACGTATTGATGAATCAACCTATGTGAACCTACCCACATGGTCGGAGCATAAAAAACATCGGTAGAAGTACTATCCGTAGTTACTTTGTGTCCTTGCCATGTGAAGTACCATTAGGCTAGCTCCACATGTACATTGGGGGATTCTATGAACAATCATTCTTGGTGGATAATAGATCAATTAAAATAATGAAATTAAACAATATTTTACAACAAATTGATGTTCATATCACATTTAACACAACATAATGTAAAATTTCAAAATGTGCACAACTACCACTACATTACAATAATGGCATAAGTTCTTACAATGCTAAAAAATATCTAAGTGAAATAGCAATCAATGGTCATGACATAAATTGTGAAATTATATCTCAAACTATTATAACATAGAATGACAAAGCACACTAGTGTGCATAATTCACCTACATTGCATGTGTAAGGTAATCACTAAATTCAGACATTACATCAATGTCAACTTGTGATGGCCTTGAACATGGATCATGAGTTTCACTTCTATTGAGAATGTGTTGATGTTGTTCCTTTAAAAAGAAATGATCATCCCTAAAATATTTCCTAATAAAATTATGAACCACGCAACAAGGAATGACAATTTGCACTTTGATTATGCATTTTTTGAAAGTTGGAGTAGGGTTAGGATCCATAATATAAAATCATAAAAGGCTAAATATAACTTATCTACTCCCCTCCACGGATCTAATCATGCATTAAATAAGGATTTAGATCCAAAAAATTTACCTTGAATGCTAAATCCAAAGGTAGAAGGAGAAAGACTCCAATGAACTTTTCAAATGAGCAATCGCGCACAGCAGAAAGTCGCCAATCAATGGTTGACAACTTTCTACAACTCTAAAATTGCTTAAAATTTATAGAGAGCACCTCAACACACCAAGGAATATGCTGTAATAATTTCATGCCAATTAGATCTTCCAAAGTCCTTCAAATTTGCCACAAAAATTACTGAACAATAATGAATTACGAAAGAGCACCAAGTCCCCCAAGTGTTGGGCATCTAATGTAATAATCCACACACCCAAGGACAACCCTAATCAGCCTCAAATCTGATAGATAATGAGAGGATGAATGTGAGGAAGGGGAGTTATGAGAGAATTGGAGAGGAAGAGAGTTTGGAGAGTGTGAAACTTCAACATATATGAAAAATCACACTTTTGGAGGGAAAATGAAAATCTAAGGTGTGTAGCCACACATGGCCGGCCATTCCTTATTTATAGAGAGGATGGTGTGGTACAAGTTGGCATCACACTTCCCATGGTTAGTTGGCCAACTTGTTAACCAACTTGCCAACCAACGTGAATTTCATATGCATTTGTATTTAATTTGCATCTTCATTTCATCTTATGAAATGTAATGAAAATTAACTCTAAATTAATTTCAAATGAAGTCTTTCATTTGAAATTTTCTTCAAAACCAAATTCTCATTTCGATTAATTTAACTTTTTAATTTAATCAATTGGTTTGACTTAACTCCTTAAGTCAACTAACTTAACTCTTTAAGCTAACATGACTAATCAATTGTCATGTGACACCAATTAAATTAACTTCATATTTTAATTTTTTTAATTTAACTCCTTAAATTATTGTGATTAATTTAACAATTAAATTAATCAAGCCAAGATGACCAAAAATTAGTTAACATATTCTTCTCAAAAAACCGCCTAGAATAATTTTCTAACTCCTTAGAAAATTTCTTCCATCAAGTAGAACTTTCTTTACGCTTTTGTGTGTCATCTATTAGGTTCATCCATTCACTGGACATGGGCTCACAACTCATTGTGATATTTTGAATATTGAAATATTCACATTAGTTAAACTCTTTTAAACTAATAACTGTTTTAATTAATCTCCATAGTCCATGTTTAGCAACAAGCTCATGGAACCCAACTAATTAGATGAAATGAATATGCTCTAATGAAGCATTCTAGTTGTACGCTTATCATGCAAATACGGTTATTCCATCTCCTATCTCTCGAAAGAGGCTGAGGGCAGGATATTTGTCGGCTCCCCAATAGCCTCGATAACTATGTTTCTAATTCCAATGTTCGATTCTACTTTATGACCTCATCTTTGAAAAACTCATTTTCCAAATTGTAATATTACCTTGCGCAAGGAGATGGATCCCATCTTGGATCTCACAACTTGTCAGAATAGTGCCCGACAAGCTAATTAGATTGGCGTTGTAAACTATTTTACTTGTGATACAATCTTGATTGAATGATATTCTTTAAATGGTCATCTTCATCTTATGCACATATTTACTTCACTGGCATCTAGTTGAAGCTTTTAGATCACACAAGACTACGAGACTTGATCATGCATGAAGTGGTGATCATGAAACAAGTCATACGTGATCGTGATCTTAATACTTCCAAGTCATAGGATCTTATGAGACCAAGGGCATCTAAGATCTGAATAGACTTACACTAACAATGTATTAATCCAAGGAGTTGGATATTACTCTATTTCATAAGCAATGCCATATAAGATATGTGTGCATGTTAGTGGGTGCTTGTTAGAGAACAAGGCACTAAAAATCCGTCCAGAGAATCCACTAGTTAGCCGTAGTGGCAAGTTCTCTTGCTTATGTAAGTGTATATAAATTAGTCCTTCGACTTGACGATCCATTGTAATTTTGTGTTTAGCTCTTCATGCTTTAACTCTTCCCCGCCATTCAGCAGTTTGTTCTGGTAGAGATTGGGTATGAGCTACTTAAAGATAGAGGTTTATAAGATCCAAGATGGGATGTGACTTCTTGTCATTGTGAAGGGCGAGTACATCTCCTATATGTTTTATAATGATCGAGTCCTTGAAATCCTTGTGTGAAGTAGTATGACAATTTGGAAAATGAGTTTTCCAAAGATGAGGTCATAAAGGGAATCGAACATTAAGAATAGAGATGTAGTATTGACGCTATCAGGTAGTCGGCAAATATCTTAGGAGACAAAATGACCGTATTTGCATAGCATGCGTAGAGCTAGAATAGTTCTCCAAAAGCATTCATTTCGGCCAACTAGTTGGGCTTCATGGACTTGAAGTTGGACATCGACTATGGAGATTGGGTATGCTTCAATTAATGGAGATTAATTGAATTGAGTCGATTAGTTTAAAGGAGTTTAAACTAAAGCGAATATTTGATACTCCAAAGTCACAAAGAGTCGAGAGCCCGTATTCAATGAATGATAGAACCTAATGGGTCACACACAAAAGCCAATTATGTATCCTAGGCGATAAAGGAGAATTTTTTAAGAGTTAGAAAAATTCCTACATGACCGACTTGGAGGTGATCGATTGATACAATTGTTGTGGTCATTTTTTGCTTGGTCAATTTAATTGCTAAATTGATCTAATTTATTTAAGGAGTTAAATTAAGATCAACAATTAAGGAGTTAATTATTTGGTGCCATATGCCTATCAATTGGTCAAGTTAGCTTAAGGGATTAAGTTAACTATTGCTAGCTTAAAGTGTTAAGCTAATTGACTTGAAGAGTTAAGTGAAGACAATTAATTAAATTAAGGGAGTTTAATTTAATTAATATGAGGAATGAATTTTGGAGAAAAAATTTAAATGAAATGTTCATTTGGTGTGAATTAGAATTTATTTCGATTACATTTCATGAGATGAAATGAAAATTCCGAATGAAATTCAAATTCACATGCCAACTTGCATGCTAGTTGGCACCACTCCTTGAGGAAGGTGTGATGCCAACTTGGCATCGCACCATCCTCCCTATATATATAGATAGAGAGAGAGAAGAGCGGCCTAATATATGCTTGCATTACATTCCATGAGAATTTAGATCTAAGAAGGAAGAATTAGATTCTCTCCATATTTTTCCCTCCAATCTTCAAGTGTTACATCATGTGTTGAAGCTCCACTTTCCTTTCTCCTCCTACCTCCAAATCAAGCCTTCATCATTGTGTATCTTCTCTATATTCTCCAGCTAATATAGAAGAAGATAGGTTATTTCATTGGTGTGTGGATCTTAACGTTAGAGGCAAGGCGATTGGATTGCTCGCCTTTGAAGATCCAGTTTCTGGCAGCAACATGGAGGCAGTTCTGGGTGTAATTTTCAAGTTCTGATTGAGCTGATTTTTGGACACTAGATCCACCAAGGTTTTTTAGAGTTCCTATAAAATTTTCAGCTAAAAAAAAATTCATTTGGTTGGGGAAATCTGGTCATTACTCTGCTGTGCCACTAGAAGACAGTTTTTTAGAGTCAAAGGCTTTCTTCTTGCTTCCTTGGTTTTTGAGCAAAAAAAGGTAATTCTCCATCTAAATATGAATCAATGGCTTGTTTAGATCTTTGTTATCATGGGTAGCCTAGTGAATTTCCATTTTTAATATTTTGATTATTGGATCCTATGGCTACATGTGACTTCAAGTGGTATTGGAGCCTAGTTCATGCTATGATTTGGATTTTTGATTGATCGATTTATGTGATGAATTGATCAAAATCACCAAATAATTTATCCTTGCAATGGATTGGAGTTTTTGGATGATGTTGTATATGGCGCCTTGATTGATGAATTGAAATTATGCTAATATGTGTTTTAATGTGTTAATTCATATGTTGAGCATGTTTAATTCATAGATGCTAATGTTGAATGCTGATTTGGCATTAGTTTATGTTATATGTTCATATAGCATGTAGTTAATGGTCTTAAGATGTTTTGGTCATTTTTGGATCCAATATGATCGGAGTTTGTTGGAGATTTTTGAATCTTACTTAAACTTGTTTTTGAAAGCATGATTGAACACTAGAAATTCCATTCTTAAAAGGTGTTTTTGAGTCTAGAATTTCATCTATATTGTGTGATTTAATGTTAGAATGAGTTCTAAATTTTTTGGTGCAGAAAAGTTGAGCCAAAATCTACTTGATCCATGCAAAATCACGAAACAGGGCAGCTGCCACCGATGGCCCAGCACATGGCCACACCTGTTACATGGCTGTGTGCCTAGGCTGGGCAACAGTATGGCAATTTCAGTTTTGAGGATTTTGAGTATTGATTTTTGGTTCCTTAAGTCACCAAAAGTGTTTTGCATCACACATAATAGATGCACAAATATTGTGCAAGTTCTCAAAATTATATTTGACATTTTTTATTGCTTTTAAAAATTAGTTAAAGTTAATCTTTAACAATGTAGCATAATTTTTATGCTTCATCTTGCTTGGCCAATTAATTGTTTATGAGATAAGCATTTAATTGTTGGAATTGAATTGTCAATTCTTGATTTATTTATTGTTCATTTAAATGGTTAATGGATGATGAATGAATGAAGATGATCATGAGCCTTTAATATTAATTTTATATGTTTCAAGTTGTTGAACATGGTTGTATTAAATTGGGGCTTACATGTATCTTTATTTCTATCTTATAAATGTTATGAGAGTAGAATCACTAGAAGTGAAGATTTTTTTCTCATGTAAATGTTACAAGGAGTAGTGAAGTCCATTGGAGGGATGGAGACCCTAGAAGACCCAGAATATATGGGGATACACTCATGTAATAGCTAGATTTAATCTACGCACTTAAAATCAACTAGGCAGTGCACCTATGGCTCTAAGTGCACCATTTGGTTAGGCTCATAGTCATCCCACCCTAGGAGCATGCTAGGCGCATTTACTTATTTATGCTTTCCATATCCTATTGATGTATGTGATGCATAGATTAGGATATAGAAAGCCTAAATAAGAATATAAAAATGATGGGATCTTTGCAAGCAAGAAAAACCTTCCACTTAAAATACCTAAGTGCTTTCAATATTAAGTCAAAATGGATATAAATTAAACAGGAGTTTTAATTAATCCATGCTTTTTACCAATAGTATATGCCATGACAACGCTACCGATTTTGTGTGATGGTACTTGGTCACACTTAAGAGGAAAGCTGTGAGCATATACTTAGCATACGATGCACCTTTGATTTGAGAAAGCCCACGCATTAGCACTCAATCACGGGGGATGTCATGACACCGTCTCAAGTCAAAGTTTGATTGGTAGCTCCAACTTAACACCTAGTAATGTAGATGGCACATGGTCAGGCGAGTCTACATGAAAAGTGAGGCAAAATATATCAGGAGTTGCATAGAGATGCAATTAGCTAACGCTGCTTACCCTTCAATTGGTTGTGGATGGCACTCGGTCACAGGGGTCAACTTCTAAGTCCTCGGGATCTTGATTCTCACCAGGAAATATGATTTCCCAAATTCTTATAGGAGGTGAAGGATTTGATAAAATAGTAGGAGAAAAACATGCTTGAAAGACCATGAACATGTTTTTCAAATTTCAATATCCATTCATATGCTTATACTCCTTTTTTCGCCTCTTGTAGATTTTCGAAATCTTCAAAACAAAATTGCTAAGAATCCACTTCACACTATTTTGGAAACTAATAAACTTGCCAGGCCAACTTCCGTGATTGGTTGAGAAATCTCAAATCTTCCTTGACTCCAAAAAGAGGACCTATATCTTTGATCAAAGTCGGTCAGACATATTGGGAGATGACACCACTGATGAGGAGCATGAATTTTTCACTATGCTTGTAGATGATGATCTACAAATGAAATACCTCATGATGGCCCCCATGACCAATGAGCTCCAAAAGACTCATGAGAATATGAAGCATGCAAGTGAGATTCTTGTGCACCTACAAGAGTTGTGTGGTGTACAAACTAGGCATGAAAGGTTTGCCTTATTTAGAGTGATCTTTCGGTCAATGATGGTTGAGGGTTCAAGCATCCATGATCACGGGCTTAAGATGATTGGACTCATCGAAAATCTTGGACAACTTAATGTTGTAATGGACAATGGCCTCTATGTAGATTTGATTCTACAATTATTACCCTCTTCGTTGGACTAATTCATTGTGAACTTTAATATGTCCAAACAAGAGGTAACGATCAACGAATTAGTGAACATACTTGTGACTTCCAAAGCGACTATGAAAAAGGAAAAACCTTTTATGCTTGCTTCCTCCTCAAAGTCAAAAGGCCATAGAGGTCCTAAGAAAGAAGGTCAGAGGAAGAAAGGTTCTTCCTCCAAAGGGAAGCAACATTTGAAAGGTTCGGGGAGAATAAAGAAGAAGAAAGAGAATAAAATCGATGCAAGTTGTTTCCGTTATAGTGAGAAGGGGCATTGGAGAAAGAATTGCAAAGTTTACCTTGCAACTCTTGAGAAAGGTATGTACTTTATTAAAGTGCATTTAATGACTAATTCTTCCTCATAAGTATTTAATACTATATATGGCTCTCACTTATGTAATTCTTTACATGGTATGGAAAGAATAAAGAGTCTTCATGAAGGGGATATGATCCTCCACCTTGGAAATGGAGCAAGAGTTGCTGCCATGGTCCAAGGTGTAACACGTTAGACTTGGGGAATGCTTGCATTGTAATTGATTTGGTTTATTATGTATCCAACCTTGTGAAAAATATTATTTCTATTCCCATTCTTGATAATGAAGGCATTAAAGAATGATTTTTTAATTGCACAAGGTACATTATATAATAGATTGTGCATACTTGATTCTGAACCTTCAGTTTTGCACATTCAATCGAGTAAAAGAAAATTAGATAACCAAGAAGATGCCATAATTTGGCATGCTAGACTTGGACATATTTCTAAAAATATGATAAACAAGTTAGAAGCACTCAAAGCATTAAATGTTGTGACATTGAGGACCTTCCTTCTTGTGAATCTTGTTTAAAGGGAAAAATGACCTAGGCTCCTTTTGTAGGACAAACGGAGTGCACTATAAGTCCTTTGGATTTGATCTTCACGGATGTTTATAGACCATTAAGAGTTAGTGTGAGAGGAGGCTATTCATACTTCATCACCTTCACCTATGATTATAGTCGGTTTAGACATGTGTATCTTATGAAGTACAAATTCGAAGCCTTTGAAAAGTTCAAAGAGTATAGGAATGAAGTAGAAAAACAAAAGGGACTTAGTATTAAAACTCTTCGATCGGATTGAGGGAAAGAATACATAAGTACTGAATTCTTAGGTTATCTAAAGAAGAATGGAATGCTCTTTCAATAGACTTCACCCAGCATACCCCACATAATAGAATAGCCGAGAAGAGAAATCGTACCTTGTTAGACATGGTATGTTCCAAATAAGCTTTTTTTATGTGTCCATATCCTTTTGGAGATACGCCTTAGAAACGGTGGCAAGGCTACTAAACATAGTACCCTCAAAGTTGGTGCTAAAAACACTACATGTGATGTGGTATGGCAAAGCACCATTTTACCATTATCTTAAGGTTGGGGGTCTCCCGCTTACGTGAAACGGTTAGTGGGAGATAAATTGGATAATAGATCCACCTTGTGCAAGTTTGTGGGATATCCAAAAGAGTCTTTGGGTTATTACTTTTATAATCCCTCAGAACAAAAGGTGTTTGTCTCAAGGAACGCCTACTTTTTGGAAAGGAATTTTTATAGATAGATATGGCGTTATTGTTGAACTTGATAAAGTTCAGGATGATTAATAGATCTCATGAGGGGTGGAAACAAATGAGCAACAAGAGCCTTACACACAACCTCTGAGAAGGTCAGACCGAATCAAGAAGCAACTTGAAAGGTTCGAATTTCTTCATGAGACGGACTAATGGAATAGTGATCCGAAGGCCTATAAGGAAGCTATGTTGGACATACACTCGGGACATTGGCTTGATGCCATGAACTTCGAAATGGACTCCCTATACTCCAACAAAGTATAGTTTTGGTAGATCCACCGGAGGGAATTGTTCATGTTGGTTGCAAGTAGATCTATAAGAGAAAGCTGAGAACCGACGGAGAGGTTATGACCTTTAAGATGCGACTAGTGGCAAAAGGTTACACTCAAAGACCCAGTATCAATTTTGAGGAAACCTTTTCACTGGTCCTAATGCCTAAGTCTATTTGAATTTTACTTGCTACAATCACATATTATGATTATGAGATATGGCAAATAGATCTAAAAACTACTTTCCTCAATGGAAACATTGAAGAAGAAATTTATATGGAGCAACCACAAGGTCTTACATCTAAGGGGAGTGAGTAAAAGGTTTCCAAACTCTAGATATCCTTCTACAGACTCAAATAGGTATCCCGAAGTTGGAACATATAGTTTATTGTGCTTTATGTCAATGACATTCTTCTCATTGGGAATGAGATAGAAATGTTAGAGAGTACTAAAGCATGGTTATCTACTCAATTCTCCATGAAGAATTTGGGAGAATCATCCTATGTATTAGGAATACGTATCTATAGAGATAGATCGAGGAGGATACTAGGGCTTTCCTAAATCCTATACATTGACAAGAGATTAAAGAGATTTAGTATGGAAGAATCCAAAAAAGGATTCCTTTATTTGGGATATGGTCTTCGTCTCTCCAAGTCTATGGCCCCTAAGACTGACGATGAGAGACAAAGAATGTTCCACATCCCTTATGCATTTGCTATAGGGAGCATAATGTATGTTGTATGTATGAGACTAGATGTGCCACACGTTCTAAGTGTTACGAGCATTTCCAATCCAACCGTGATGAATGCCACTGGATGACCATTAAAACGATCCTTAAGTACTTGAGAAGGACTAATAAATTATTTTTGGTATATGGTAATGGAGAATTGAAACTTGAGGGGTTTTTAGATTTTAATTTTTAATTTGATAAAGATGATCTAAAATCCACTTTCGGATCTATATTTTGCCTCAATGGTGGTGGGTGAGTAGGAAAAGTTTCAAACAAGACACCACGACTTCTACCACTGAGGCAGAAGGTTGCAACATCGGAAGCTGCAAAGAAAGGTGTTTGGATAAAAAACTTCATCCAAGAATTAGATGTAGTGCATAGCATTATTGAGCCAATCGTTGTCTTTTGTGACAACAATGGGGCAGTAGCGCAAGCTAAAGAGCCAAGATCGCATTAGCGGTCTAAGCACATTTTGAAGCGATATCATTTGATCTGGGATATCATTGATAGAGGCGATGTTCGAGTGGAGAAAGTTGCCTCGGAAAAGAATATAGCAGATCCACTGACTAAACCCCTACCACAAAAGGCTTTTGAAGGAATCCTGTGAAGATAAGTCTTAAGACTATAGCAAATTGGCTTTAGAACAAGTGGGATATTGTTGGAACAATACCCTGCAAGGCAATTAAATTGGCGTTGTAAATTATTTTACTTGTGATACAATCTAAATTGAATGATATTTTTTAAATGGCCATCTTAGGTGGTGATCATGAAATAAGTTTTACACAGTTGTGATCTTAAATATTTCCAACTCATAGGATCTCATGAGACCAAGGGCATCTAAGATTGGGATGACTTGCACTAACGATGCATTAATCCAAGGAGTTGGATATTATTCTATTTCATGAGCAATGCTATATAAGATATGGGTGCATATTAGTGGGTGCTTGTTAGAAAACAAGGCACTGATGATTCGCCCAGAGAATCCACTAGATAGTCATAGTGGCAAGTTCTCCAACTTACGCTAGTGCATATATTTAGTTATTTGACTTGAGGATCTATTGTAACCTTGTATTTAAGTTCTTACGCTTTGACTCTTCCCTGGCCACATAGCGGGTCGTTCGGGTGGAGATTCGGTATAAGTTACTTAGATATAGAGGTTTATGAGATCCAAGATGGGATACGACTCCTTGCTGTTGTGAAGGGTGAGTAAATCTCCTATGTATTCTATAATGATGGATTCCATGAAATCCTTGCGCAAGGTAGTATGACAATTTGAAAAAGGGATTTTCCAAAGATGAGGTCATAAAGGGAATCGAACATTGAGAATAGAGATATAGTACTGAGGCTATTAGGGAGAAGACAAATATCTTGCCCTAGGCATCTTTCGAGAGAGAGGAGACGAAAGGACCGTATTTCCTTAGCACGCGTAGAGCTAGAATGGTTCTCAAAAAGCATTTATTTCAGCCAACTAGTTGGGCTTCATGGGCTTGAGGTTGGACATCGACTATGGAGATTTGATACTCTTCAATTAATGGAGATTAATTGAATTGAGTCGATTAGTTTAAAAGAGTTTAAACTAAAGTGAATATTTGATATTCTAAAGTCACAAAGAATTGTGAGCCCATGTCTAATGAATGGTAGAACCTAATGGGTCACACACAAAAGCCAATTGCGTATCCTAGGCAATGAAGGAGAATTTTCTAAGAGTTAGAAAAATTTCTGCTTGACCAATTTGGAGGTGACCTATTGACACAATTGTTGTGGTCATTTTTAGTTTGATCAATTTAATTGCTAAATTGATGTAATTAATTTAAGGGGTTAAATTAAGTCCAACAATTAAGGAGTTAATTATTTGCTTTCACTTGACTATCAATTGGTCAAGTTAGCTTAACAGGTTAAGTTAACTATTGCTAGCTTAAAGTGTTAAGCTAATTGACTTGAAGAATTAAGTGAAGACAATTAATTAAATTAAAGGAGTTTAATTTAATTAATATGAAGAATTAATTTTGGAGGAAAAATTCAAATGAAATGTTTATTTGGTGTAAATTAGAACTTATTTGGATGACATTTCATGAGATGAAATGAAGATTTTAAATTAAATTCAAATTCACATGCCAACTTGCATGCTAGTTGGTGCCACCCCTTGAGGAATGTGTGATGCTAATTTGGCATCACACCATCCTCCCTCTCTATATATATAGATATAGAAAGGGGTGGCCAAATATATGTCTGCATTACATTCCATGTGAATTTAGATATAAGAAGGAAGAATTAGATTCTCTCCATATTTTTCCCTCCAATCTTCAAGTGTTACATCATGTGTTGAAGCTTCACTTTTCTTTCTCCAACTACCTCCAAATCAGGCGTTCATCATTATGTCTCTTCTTTATATTCTCCAGCTAATATAGAAGAAGATAGGTTATTGCATTGGTGTGTGGATCTTAGCGTTAGAGGCAAGACGATTGGATTGCTCGCCTTTGGAGATCCAGTTTCCGACATCAACTTGGAGGTAGTTCTGGGTGGACTTTTCGAGTTCTGATTGAGCTTATTTTTGGACACTAGATCCATCAAGGTTTTTTGGAGTTCTTGAAAAAAATTTAGCTCAAAAAAAATTCATTTGGTTAGGGAAATAGGGTTGTTGCACTATTACGTTGCTGGAAGATAGTTTATGAGAGTCAAAGGCTTTCTTCTTGCTTCCTTGGTCTTTAAGCAAAACAAGGTAATTCTCCATCTGAATCTAAATCAATGGCATGTTTAGATCTTTGCTATCATGTGTAGCCTAGTTAATTTGCCTTTTTAATGTTTTGATTATTGGATCCTATAGCTACATGTGACTTCAAAACCTCCGTATCTAAGCAGCTCATACCCAATCTCAACTCGGATGACTCACTACGTAGTCGGTGACGAGTCAAAGTATGATGATCTAAACACAAGGTACCATGGATCCTTATGTCAATGGACAAATAATATGCACTAGCGTAAGTTGGAGAACTTGCCACTACTGACTTGCCACTCCGTCTATCTAGTAGATTCTCTAGGCGGGCCTTCAATGAACTTGTTCTCTAACAAGCACCCACTGACATGCACCCATTTCTAACATGAATTGCTCATGAAATAGAGAAATATCCAACTATTTAGATTTATGCATCGTTGGTGCAAGTCTATCCGAATCTTAGATGCTCCATCTTATAAGATTCTATGATTTGGAATATTTAAAATCACAACCATGTAAGACTTATTTCATGATCACCACCCAATGTCTGACAAAGTCTCGTAGTCATAGTGTGATTTAGGGACTTCAACCAAATGCCAGTGAAGTAAAAATATGCATAAGATAAAAATGGCTATTTTATTTGAATATCTTTCAATCAAGATTATATCATAAGTGAAATAATTTACATGCTAATCTAATTGGCTGCACGGCAATATTCCAACATTTTATAGTGGGGAATTAATCCTTTCAAGAGAGGAAATCTATTTTTTAGAACCCTAAAAGAACGTTTTACAGCATTTTGAAGTTTTGCATTTCTATGGTCTAATAACTCCATCGGGCCCCTAAGTTGTCCACCACAAGTCTTAAATGATTGAAATTGTAGTTGTTCATGTGATAGAGAGCAAAGAAACTAGGAAAGTTACAATTGCTAGAATGGAAGAGGTAGAATTTACCTAGGAAAAAAAATTAGATTATGAACGCACATGTTGTAATTTATACTAAATGTATGCTTAATTTATGTATTTACCTTATAGTGGCGATGGAAAATTAGGATTAGTAATAATGTCATGACTTAACAAACATGAATTATTTACACTTCACCCCTACCCTTTATTAACATAATTGAACATGAGGTCCATATTGCTAATGGCTAGAATATTTTGTGCAATTGTGGCTTTACGATATTTACAAGCATTTTTTTGGGCTAATGGTGCTAATGTGGGAACAATTGTGCCATAAACTGCACCAACACAATCCTACAAACAAGGATTATAAACTTTTAAGATCGGCATTGATGAAGAAATTATGCTATAATCATAGAGATGAATAAGATTAGTAGAGTTACCTTGAAGTAAGGGTAGAAAGCATTATTAAATGCAATTATGGGATGTAAATTGTTGAAATCAGGTGGAGTGATTATCTCGGGTGACAAGATATTTAGTGTCTTAGCAACCCTTCGTACATGACAATGAACAGTTTTATTTGGATGTTGGAATCTCTCACAATTGTTGCATTGATAGTGGCCTAGCCCTACTATTTGCAAAAAAAAAAAAAAATTGCAATAGATTCTTTGAGGCCAACTCTAACGGACTTTCTCTCCTTGAGCACTCCATGCAATCCTAGCAAATCACGTAAGGCATTGAAATTGTCTTTACTCATTCACAGAGCATTTTTTATTCTTTTTGGATGACCATCAATAAGTTCCTCAACCCAATCTACCCCTCTTACTTGGGAGGTACAATCTGCCCCTCTTAATTGGGAGGTACAACAAGGAACTTTGTTCCCAAAGTAAGATGGACAAATTACTTGTGAAAGGAAAATAGAGTTCGAGGTGGATGAGTTAGATGAAGATGAAGAGGTGCTAGAATTAGAATTTGAGGTAGAGCTTCCATGTGCATACAATTCCTCATCAGACTAACAAATTGACTCGGACAGACTCTTTTGTTCCATTATGATTGCTCTAATTGAAATTAGATTGCACATTTTAAAGTACGAATATTATTAATTTAATTTTAGTTTAATTGTATAAAGATGATATATAAATTGAGCAAGGTTGAAGCCATTTGATCTAATTTGTATAGCAGCAAATCCCCAAAATCTTTTTATGCATACCACCCAATTGACTACAACAATATAACATATGTGAAATACCAAATTAGAAATTCAACAAATTGGTAGCAAATTTGTACAAGGAAAAATCCTTAAATTATTGTTTAGCCATCAGATTTAATAAATATGTATAGTAATATAGAATGCACCTAAGCAAAGACAACTTAGTTTATATGATAATATAGAAACTCATCTATTTTTTTCTATCGATTTCGATACTGCTAATTTTTTAATATATAAAGATGACATAGTATTTGACTAAAAGCTTTTTAAATAATGAACATATGTTATGACCGACTGTAATAACCCGTAAAAGCTCTCTTCTACTTCTTGGCATATATCCTCTCTCTCTCTCTCTCTCTATATATATATATAGGGCAGTCAAGGCTAGCTAACATCTGTTGCCATCCTCAGAAAGTTGTTTAGTGACATTAGTTTGTAGGCATATTTCCTTCCAACTGATATTACATTTCCAATAGATAATATTTTGAAGAGAGGATCAAAATATGGTGATAGCAATATAATTAGCTGGAGGGTTTTGGATTGCCTTTGTAGTTTCATAGGTGGGTAATTTTGGGGGATTGATTTTGTACCATTTCTTTGGAGAAATAGTAATATAATGCACGTAAGATAGTTTTACAACCTTTTCTTGGGACTTCAGTGAATTAGGAAATATTAGCATGCAATTAAAGGGAGTAGTCACCTAACAAGAACATATTACCTACTCAAACAGTTTTCTTTTTAGCATAGAATTGGGAAATTTTCACATACTTTGATAGAGGAAATGAAAAGATTAGTGACCACCAATCTCCTACTAAAACTTTAATCCAATTTCTAGATTAAAATGTTATACTCACATAAAAAAGTATGCTACAACTATTACAAGTAACAATAAAGACATATTCTACCCCCACTAGCACCACTGACGACATCCTACCATGTAGACTTCTTTTTATTTTATTTTATATCTTTGTATATTGTTTTATATTTTAGCACTTAGTGTCTTCTTCTACTCAATTGGGCTTTATGATACACTTATTGTCTTATTATAGGGTTTTTTCTACATTACGTAAAAATGAATTTCCAGAGCATATGTAAAGTAGTAGTTTTGTGTGTTATTTTCTTTTTATTTGCAGGAAATATAGCTCGTCTTGGTAATAATTTGTTGAATCTCAATATTTGTCATTTTAATTTTTGAAATGTCTAGTTCGACTATTGTATTGTAATACAAGTCTCTCTGTCTCTCCCTATTTTGTTCTTTGTTTACTTAATATGAACCTTATTATAAATGTGTCTCATACAAAGTAGAATTTGACCAAGTTTACCAATTCAATAAAAAGAATAGTTCCTAAACTCTATAATTGTCATTTTACTGACTCAAATCCTCAAAAAATCACAATCTACTTACTTAGAGCACATTAAGGTTGTTCAGTTAAGCAAATTAAACCAAAGATCACATTAACCAAAATCATACTATTTTCTTCTAAAAAAAAGAAAAAAAATCAAATTCAATAAAACTCCCGCTGCCTTAAATTAATCATGCATCTCTTAATTAGGAAAACCCAAGTGCATGTGTCAATATCTTTGGAGGTTCATATTCAAAGACAAACACGACAAACATATCCTAAATCAATAGTCCTAAAAATATTTTACATAGTATAGTCAATACAAATTACCGAAAAAAGCATAAACATTCTTGAAATGTTAGAAACAAACATAACTAAGAAGTTATTGTCACACATTTTTGGCAGAACACATTTTGCACCATAGGAGCACATCAAGCCTTAATTGAAAACTCCACCCACTCTCTCTTCTCTTCGTCATTCATGAAAAATAACATTTTCCAGTGTGTTTTTCTCAAGAGAGCATCTTGATCTTTGAAGAACAAATGGTGTGACAAGCCATCCATACTCTTCAGCGTAGCCATGCAAGCATCGATGCTCTATGAAGACCCTCCATTTAGCTTTTTAGCCTTTGCACTATTGACACTAGTTCAAGCATCAATTGTGTCATCTATCCTCGAGGAATGGTTGCTTTTAGATTTCTTTAACTTAAACATTGGTGGAGCATAGGTAGTAGGTTTTGGGCCAACATTATTTGGAGGTTGAGAAGTTCTTTCATTGATAGGTTGAGACTCAAAGTTATTTGGAGGATGTTCAGGTGGGTCAAAGATGGGAACACTTGAGTCTATTTCCTCTTCACTCTTATATGGTTGTTGTGAAGAAAGCTAGGTACAACTCCCACTAGACACCAAGTTGAAGATCATCTCAATGCAAAGATAATAATGTGGAAGACCCTAATTTTGAGACTGCTTTTCCTTAGGTTTTCCTATCAAGGGCAACATGACACAAGTTAATAGTGTCGTTTATTTGGGCAAGAATACTTTACTAATAAAATTGTTGACACAAGATAACAATGTTATTTATTTAGGTAAGAATAGTTTAATAAAAAAATTGTAGCAACTTTACTAAATGGTAAGGTTTTCTTACCATAAGCCGTTCTATCCAATGCTCATCCGATGCTATGACTGTGCCTGTGACACTATCCCAACCAAATCTTGTTCTTTTAGTAAGTTATGAAACTTACACCATAAAGCTCGAATTCTATTCAATTTACTTTTTAGTTTCTCAACATCATATAAATGCCTTATTCTAAGGTGAAGTTCCTTTTGCATGTCCATCCAAATGGATGTCGTGAAGGTTGTTGATAGAAGTTGTCATTTTATGAATTGTTCATACATCGATTCTGGAAGAATAATCAAAGTAGGGAAATCCCCTTTAGTCTCAATTGCCTTATTGAGCATTCGTTTTGAATTCATGCCATTCTTAGAAGATGAGATTAAGTTAGATTCATAAACTTCTATATTGATCGATTATTAAATGAGGAATACATTTTAAATAAACATTTTATGGAACAAACTTGGGAAAGGTTTGTCATTCTTGATTGTAACATGTTGAGACAATAGTAGGTAATTATTGAAAGCAATTTTATTTAAGTACCTTTTAGGGCTTTAAACTGAGAAACTACGCTTGCGAATCTTTATGAGTTTGAATGAAAGCAACTGATTTTTGTCTTCTTTGAATTTTATGCAACTGAGAGTTGTTGCTCACCCCATAAGTATCTTTTTCTTTTCACACTTAAAGGAGTTACATGAAATATATGCAGACTATGTATGTGTACATTAATATGAATAGATTAGGGCCAAAATATATAGCTTTTTCTTACTAATTTCAGTTATGTTTTCATTTCTATGTGAGGATTCAACCTAATTCTTTTCTCTCAACCTAAATGAGAATTCAACTTAGAATATGGTCATACTTCTCACGAATGCATGAAGCAGATTGTTCGATCTGCATAATTTTTTTCATTTTTACAAAAATAAAAAATATACTACAAAGAAAGAAATTCAATACCTAGGATAATGATCATTACATATTTGTAGTAAAAACTTCATAGAAATTTGAAAACAAAATCACATTTTATGGCATCATGCAGTAAACATAAAAACTAGAAACCTACACACAGTTAATATGAAGGATTTCATCTTTATAAAGGCATTTTACTAGACAAAAAAAGAAAGAAAGAAAACTACCAACATAGTTGACAACAATAAACATAAAATCAATATCATCAAACAAGATCAATAAACAGAATCATATCATCAAGAATCAAGCAAAAAACATGCAAAATTATCCCATAAAGCTGGTTAATTTGAAAGAAACAACAAGATACACAACCGTCATTTACTAAATTAGGGCATCTATAATAGATTTGAGATAAGAAACAATATCTAAACACATCTGGGCAAAACAAAGGAGAAATTTGTTTGAAATACACAAAAAATCCTTTTTTTTTCTCAGGCAAATCTGAGGAAACACCAAATTATTCTTGGTGCCCCAATCTTTGATTTGCTTTAAAATCACCTTTAGTCTTTTTCTTGGTTATTTGGTCGGTCGCTGCAGCGGACTTGTCTCATAGGAAAATAAAATCATCGAGCTTGCTTTGGTGGGCATTTGTCAGAATGAGTTGTTGTGTGAAGAACTTGGTAGAGTTTTTAGACATTGGCTTTGTTTTTGAAGGTAGGGAGAAAACTTCTCCTTCATTTTTATTACAAACCGAAAGAGAGTGAAGGATATTTTGGTTGGCATTGTGATGGACTTGAAAGATAAGTGAGAGCTTTGGGAAAAGAAAATTTCATATATAGGTAAGAATAGAGGAAATAGGGTTGAAATAGAGAGAGAAAGAGTTTGAAAAAATATTTTGAGAATAAAAATCTCTATGAAAATAGAGGAGTTGATATCTCTCTATTTTTATTTTCAATAGAAAATGAAAATGCCTCCTGAAAATAAAACTAAACAGTTGTTCCTTTTTCTAAAAAAGATTGTAAGATCCTAATATATTATTTTAGGATCATATAAACTCATTTTTGAAAAAAAATTATCATACACTTTCTAACATATTATAAGTTCTTAAATATTTTAAGAGTTTATAAGTTCATCCAAACACCTTCTAATCATCTAATAGGTAAATTATACTTTTGATTGGTGTATTGATTGTGTGACACCCTAACTTTTAGGTTCCTAAATCTAAGGTTATTGTTTCAGTAAAATAAAATACAAATTCAATAAATTGGGTTTAGATTAATTTTCAGTGAAATTTTAATTGAAGCATATGGATAATTATTGATGGTTGAGGGATTTAATCATAAATGAGAGAAAGGCTTGATTGACTAAAATTACGAAATTTAGAGGCCAATGTGGGAAAGTTAAAAGTTTAAGGACAACAAAATAATTAAGTTAGGACCTAATTGCCCTTAATTAAGAATGTCAGGGGCTCAATGTGCAATAATAAAACTCTTAAGGACTAAATTAGACTTTCGGGGTTAAGTTGTAGGGTGTTTGAAAATTTTGGGTGCAATTGAAGTTGGTTGAATACACAAAGGACTCAATTGAAGGTGGTGGAAAACTTCAACAGTCAAATTAAAAAGGTTGAAAAGTACTTTTACATATATAGATTTAGGATGAAAGTTTATTAAATTCTCAAAACTCAATCCCAGCCTCTTCCTAGGCTAGGTTTTGCTCCATCTTAGCTCAAAACTAAAAGCTAACTTGATAGAGATCTTCCTCTTGTTACCATGCATATTTCTATACCATGAGTTAACCAAACCAACCAAAGAACTGGTAGAAATGTTATGGTATGCAGCGTAAAGCAGCGTTGGTAATGGGTTGGACAAAAAGGACAGTGGCGTGAGGTGGCGTCGTGGCTATTTTTTTACCTCATTGACAAGTGAGGTGTCACTAATTGGTTGAGGGGTTCGGTGTAGTGTATCGAGGTTCACCTTTGGATGGTGCTGGCTCTATCTCTAGTGGCGACGCCTGGCAGAGCATGGTGGTTTAGTAGTTGCACCTCAGTGGTGTTAGTATGAAAGGTTGAGAGGTTGGTTCTGAGCTTGTTTGGGCAGATTTTGTTTGAGATCGAACCTCAATTCGTCCATTTTAAGTAAGATTTTGGAATATATTTTTAATATTATCATGACTATTACCTTGGAATGAACCATATATTTACTAAATGATTATTCATTTATCATGGCAAGTTGACATGTTAATTATACTGTTGTTGGATGTTTTATACTGCATTAGTAGGACTACTTGATACCCTTGGGGTAGGCCTTAGGATTCGTTCTAAAAAATAATTGGGCGGAACGAACTTGTGTTTGGTGTTCGATCAATACCTTACTATTATTATCCTGTCTCATAGCCAGTTGGAGGTAATTGTCTATGAGCAAGATAACACACACAGTTAGCTATGCTGATACATGATTACTTACTTAATCCAATCACTCTGGGACTTGGAGGGATAAGGATTTTCGTATATTCGAAAGTGGAATGACATGGTTGGAAAACCAACAATAGTAGGATTGTAAAAGTGTTATTGATTTATTATTTATTAATTCATCTATCCAATTGTACTCCTTTGTATACGTAATACCTTATATATATGCTATAGTCATGAATATTCTTTGTTGATTCTGTGGTGGTTTGTTATTACTCTGTATATTCGTGTTACTCCTTCGTGAATAACTCATTAAGTCATTAGAACTTACAGGTTTTGCATTTTTCCCTTCCATTCTTACCTCAGGTAAGAAAGAGTAACAAAGATAGACCAAACCATGCGATACATGAGGTAATAAACCTAATGAATATATAAATATACAATTATATTTATTGAATTACTAGCATAGATAGGATGAAAAGGTTGGAAGTGCTAAGTGTGATATATGATATTTCAGTAATAAGTTAAATTGTTGATGGATGTCACTTGTGGAAATTAAATATTTTAGATTTTGAGAGATTTATTTTCTCCTTATGTATAATCATGGAAACACAAGTGTTCCGTTTAGGATATAGGATTTGTTGCTTTTAACCGCCTTACTATAATATAGTCTTCTTCTATTAATCAATAGAATTTCTGGGAAAAATATGACTATAGTGCATCAGTTAAATACCGACTTTTGAATCAAATGGATGAGAAGAAATAGCAACATTGCAAGGAATCTAAGTCGTGGGTTCTAGAACAAACTAATCATTCCATGATATATAATGTGATATAAGACATTTAGTATCAATATTAAGCAAGTTGAGCGACTTATGTGAACAATCCCAAAAAATAGAGATTTTGGTTCCAACCTCAGCAAATAGAAATTTCTAGGATTGGAGAAGCAAATAGGCAGAAGAGATTAAATTTGGAAAGATTGCCGCATAATGATTCTGGAAATGATAAACATATGTGATGACATTCTAAGTTCTTCCAAATTTCATATGAGAATCTTGGGAGCATATCCTTTTTTTTGGGGGGGGGGGGGAGGGATTGTAACACCCCAAATCTAAAGTTATTTTTTAGCAAAATAAAATACGAATTCAATAAATCATGTTTGGATTAATTTTGAGTTAAATTTTAATTGAAGTTTATGGATAATTATTGATACTTGAGGAATTTAATTGTAAATGAGATAAGGGATTAATCACCCAAAATTATAAAATGTAGAGGTCAATGTGGGAAAGTTAATAGTTTAAGGACTACAAAATAATTTAGGACCTTATTCCTTGTAATTAAGAATGTTAGGGGGTCAATGTGCAATAATAGAACTTTTAAGAACTGAATTAAAATTCTAGGGTTAGTTCTAAGGTAGTTGAAAATTTTGAGTGCAATTAAAGTCAGCCGAACACTAAAAGGCTTAATTGAAGGTGGTGAAAAACTTCAAATTGAAAAGACTAAAAAGTACTTTTATATATATAGGTTGTGCATGAAAGTTTATCAATTTCTCAAAATCTGACACATCCCTTTCCCAAGCTAAATTTTGCTCCATCTTAGCTCAAAACTGAAAACTAACCCAATAGGAACGTTCTTGTCCTCACGATGAACATTTCTATACAAATAATTAACTAAACTGACTAAAAAATTTGCAAAAATGTGGTGATCAATAGTGTAAAGCGGCGATAGTGACGGGCTACCAATTTTTGATGGCTGAACTTAGGAATTGTTTGGTTGTTTGTGATGGGCTCGATGTGAGGAACACAATGGTGTGTTCAATTGCAAATTTGGTGGCCAGAGGAATGAGAATTGACACGGTGAAAGTGGCAGCGAAGTGAAGTGGCTATTTTTGACCAAGTTGAGTAGTAAGGTACCGCCAAACCATGTAATTGGTTAGGGGTTCAGTCTAGTGCATCGAGCTATACCTTTGGGCAGTGGCGACTTTATCTTCAATGGCAGTGCATAGCAGTCCGATAGCTATGCCTCGGTCGAAAGATGAAAGGACTAACTCTCAGCTTGTTTGGGAAGATTTTGGCTTGAGATCATACCTTAATTCGACCATTTTGGGTAATATTTCATAATCAAATTTTAATTCGATTGTTTTTGCAAACTTAATTAATACTTTAGATCAAAATCTGATTTCAATACAAATTAAAAATTGTTAAGTTACAGTTTAGCTTAACGTATGTATTAGTTTTATAACTGCGAAACAAAAAATTCAATATAAGATTTGAACCTAATGATAGAAAAATATAAATTTAATTCATAACCTTAAACTTAGATATTATGGTACGTTATAGATAATATATCAGACCTATATTTAGGAAGTTAAACTTTAAAGACACTCCAATGAAAATTAGTCAAAACCTGGAGCTAATAAGTTGGAGAGAATCGATTAATTAAGAACCATATCTATGATGATATATTATATTAAGATTAAAAGTTATGAGTGAAACTTACTTAGAATCAAACATACATATGAGTATGCTTGAGCTTTGTTGGGAACCAATTTACTATAAGTGTTATAGAGTTACTTTGAATTATCTAAGATTGAATGCAATTAGACTCAAGTTAAGCCAGGTTTCATACTAGTGTGAATGTTAGGTATTTGAGTAAGTAGTATATATAAAGGTAAAACGTTACGTATTAAATTCTTCAAGCATAACCTAATGCAATAAGTTAAGCTTTAAAGCTTGATAAAGATACTTATTGTGTTTATACTCAAGATTTAGACAATTAATGTAATGTTAACTTAGGTAGTCTTATATCAGTTCCAGGATAGGCTAGAAAATAAGGACACAAGTGATCCAAATGGCCAAGAAAACCACTCTACCCTTACTAAGTGAGTTTATACTTTGCAGTATGAGATATCTTTGTTGGGAAAAAAAACACACACACACACATATATATATATGTATATTTGTAAATTTATCCTTATTGCTTGGTCCTTTCTATGTTAAGATTCAATAATTGTTGTTTGTTCATCTATGTTATTCTTCAACTCTTATGTTGAATTTAATAGCCTGGCTGAGTTGTTCTTCTTCGTCTATAGTTATTGAGCCATTATTGTTTAAATTCTCAACCTACCCTGATATGAATTCTCAACTTATATATATAATAGTAAATATATCATTATTATTTGATCCTTTCTTTGTTGAAAATTGTTGTTCTCCCATGCAATATTGATCTTCGACTCTTGTGTTGAATTTGATAGTCTATTTGAACTTCTCTTCTTGTTTGTCGATGATTCTTGAGCTAATGTTATTTGAATTCCTAACCTATTTTAAGATGTTAGATTCTTGAATCAAATGATTAATCCATTTTTTGTTCACACGAGCTTTGGACAAGTAAACAATTTGCGAATTTTATCTCATGTTGCCACTTTACACTGATTTACTCCCTATTTAATCATAATTTATGCTATTTTACCTAAAATTGGCGATTGTGTTGTGAAAATTGAAAAAGAAATTTTGAAATGTATTCCCTATTATCGCCATGACTATTATCGCCATGACTATTACCTTGATTGAACCCGATATTGATAGATTGATTATTCATTTATCATGGCAAGTTGATATGTTAATTGTAATGTTGTTGGATGTTTTACGTTGCATTAGCAGGATTACTTGATACCCTTGGGGTCCCTAGAATCGGCTCTGAAAGATGATTGGGTGGAACGAATTGATAATGGCTGGTCTTTCGTTGATACCCTACTGTTATTATATTGTCTCATAGCCAACTAGAGGTAATTGTCCATGAGTAGGATAAAGTATGTGGCTAGCCATGCTAATACATGATTACTTAACCGAGCCGATCACTCGAGAACTTGGAGGGATAAGGATTTTTGTGTTTTCAGAAGTGGAGTGACAAGGTAGGAGAACCAACAATAGAAAGATTATGAAAAGTGTTATTAATTTGTTATCGATTAGTTTATCTAGCCAGTTGTATTCCTTTGCATACGTAATAACTCATATACCTACTACTGTCATGATTGTTGTTTATTCATTCCATGCCAATTTGTTATTACTCTGTATACTCAAACTCACTAAGTCATTTGGACTAACAGTTTTTGTATTATTTCCATTGGTTCTTTACTCGGATAAGAAAGAATGACAAAGATAGACTAAGCTACACAATACATGAGGTAGTAAATATAATGAATATATGAGTATACAGATTGAATTTGTTGAATTACTGACATAGATATGACGAATATGATGGAATTGCTAAGTGTGATCTATGATATTTTGGTAATAAGTTAAATTGTTGATGGATGCCACTTGAGGAAATTAAATATTTTGGGTTTTGAAAGATTTATTTTCTCTTATTCAAAGAGTTTGTGGTATACAATGAGTAGTACCTCAATTGAGCAGGCACCTCCCGGTTGGGGCATTATAGATTGCAAATACAAGTAGCATTAAGGTATTGAGTATTGGGGATGTTTCCTTGGCATATTTGGTGTTGTTGGGGTTGTCCCAATCTAATCTCTTATCAAATTTTCAAATTTTGTTTTAGCCTAATTTGCAAATTCAGTAATGGGAAAATGAGAAGAAAATTCAATAGAATTTAAATTTTAACGAAGGAAAAGAAGGGACTGAGTTAATAATACTTCATGTGAAGACAAGACATGCTCATGGAGAAAACATTATGGCGATTTGGATCTACATTTTCCGCGACCTACTTAACCCAAGTGTTTAAGACTCTTCTGTAAGTAATAGGCCTCAGAACTTCATCATACTTAGTTGAGCCTTCATTGAATGAACCTCGCCTATTTCATTAGCCCCTCCAAACATTAAATATGAACTTAATTAAGAAAACACACATATTAATGTTAATCTTATTTTATCCAAAATCTTATAAGTTCACCTAAACAGCTCAAATACCAACAGCAAGTATCAATTCGAAAGGGCCTCCCTAGGAGTAGGACTAGGAAGTCTAGGTCCTAAATAGAGAAAGAGAAGCTTTGCTTAGGGTCGATCTTCCTGGCTAGCTCCAAAGAGGAGGGTGCCCCCCAATCTCACCAATAGGGCTATAGTAACTCTTCTACGTACTCTCCAATAGACTTTTTAGTATTTCTAGGGTTAACAATATTATGAGATCATCAAGGAGTGACGTCTGGTTTGTAGTGTTCTCATTGGCAGGATATATGCATTTGGAAATGGCTTCGGCATTACTTGTGAAGGTGCCTCTGGCTGGTAGCTCTCCACATCCTCAAATGCCAGTGCTACCTGGGTGTTGAAAGAGTGAATTTTATATCCTTCCTACACTTTTACTGTTACTTCTTTTTTCTTTGAGTTTCCCATAGATGGTGTCAAAATGATGCTGCTCGAAAATAGAGCAAGGTCCTTTTCGAAAAATTGTAGAGTGCTGGTTCGTCTTCTTAGGAACGTATGCAAGAGGTCTACTTTTCTCGATACTTCTTCCACTCTGAGAAATTTTACAAATGATTTTTTTGTGTCCCGTTTCTTTCTGAGACTTGGTATTTGTAGAGTTTGGTTTTGAAAGACTTAGGTCCATTAGAAGTTTTTTGCCCTTTTTTATGGACTTGGTTTGTCCTTTGGGCTCTCTGGCTCATTTATTTAATTAATTACTTTTAGGATTCATTTGTTATTTTTAATCAAATTATCAAAATACCCTTAAGTTCAATTTTAGTCACATCAATATCAAATACTAACAGAAGAAAATATTATTTATATGGGTAAATTCTATTTTTGGTCCCACAAGTTAGGCCTATCTGAATTTGGTCAAATTCTTCATCAATTTTGTACATTGTATATAATAAGTACATTTTTTCTTTCAATTTGAGAACTCAAAAGAGCTTCCGTCCAAAAATTAACGGAGTAGCTCACGTGCCACATGCGTGGCCATTAAGTTGAGCATTTTTTTTCCATAAGTTAGGCTCATTTGGATTTTTGGTCCCAATGAGCGCTCCAACAAATTTTTGCAGAGGAGGAAAGAAAAGTAGCTAGAAGTGAAAGTGCCATTTGTTTTTGACATACCACCGCCATTAAAAACCTCATGGACAAATGAAAATTTAGATAAAAGGTTTCATGATTGTGCTTCCATTAATAATAGGTGTGGTTTCTTTGCTTGGAGAGACCCTCAAATGTATGAAAGAGGAAGAGAAGTGATAATTGGGTTGCTTAGGATGTAGAATGTAATGAAGAAAAAGTTGTTAAAATTTCATAGAAGGCAAACTATATATGTTGCTATATTTGTTAGTGGTTTCTTGGTTGATGATTTTTCACTTTATTGGGACCAAAATCCAAAAAGACCTAACGTATGGGACCGAAAAGGCACCAATTTAATGGCCACATAAGTGACACGTGACTGGCTCCATTAACTATTGGACAGAAAACCTCTTCGGTCCCCAAATTGAAAAAAATAATAATAATAAAGTACTTATTGGATATAATGTGTGGAAGTCATAAAGAATCAGACCAAAATTCAAATGGGTCTAACTTACGAGACCAAAATGCAATTTACCCTTTTTTATATCTATATTATTAATGAAAAATTAGCTTTCTTTTGCTATTTTTCAAGTAATATATCTAAAATGCTCTTTTTTCTTATTTTTTAATTATCATGCCCACAACTTATGCGCTATCACTTGCAAGTAATTCATTTGTCATTAATTATTACCATTTTATTGTAATTTTTTATTTATATTTATATAAATATATTAAAATTATTAAAAGATTTTCTTATATACAAAATTTAAAAACTTTTGTTTATTTTATACTATAAAAAAATTTACACATGCATAGAGAATCCCGAAGGAGCAGTAGATATAAATAGACTAATACTAGGATTAATGCAACTTGAACTCAATACCTCTAATTGAGACTCCGACCTTATAATTATACAATACCTCTGGCAAAAATGTCATTAACTGTTACGGTCACAAACACGATCATATTATTTTGTCAAAAGCCTCAAAGAAAATTTCGGTTTAAGATTAATCGAACGCAATATCACATGCATGATAGTGTTTTGTCAATATTTCCTCTCTCTAAAATCAAATCAAATAATTAGTATAAATCCATTTGTTTAGTGATCGCCTTTAGTTTGGCCATATTTTTAAGTTTAGCTGGTTAAAATTTTCTCAATTTTACTTTTTTACTTTTCCCTATAAAATAATTTTCTCAAATTTATGTTATTTGTTTTGTGATTGGTTTAAGACTTTAAGTTTGATTAATGAAATCGAATTTGGATTAACATTTTTCAGAACTTCTGCCTTGTAAATAATACAAAGTTTATGTAAAAATATATAGGTATAATCTGGACTTAACACTATCTTTTGTATAAAGATTTTGGTAAAAAAACAAAGAAAGAAGGGCATGTCTATGACTATGGTGAGGTATGTTTGTATTTACCTCATATCATTAAATTAAATAACATGTATTTTTTCACAACAGGTTATTGTTAATTCTACAACAGGTTGTTGATTCGTATTTTAAAATTTTAATAAATTAAGTGCTTGGTAAATATTTATAAAAAAAATAATCAAAAATATTTTTTAAAAAAAATATGTTATATTAAATAATATAATTTCATAATTTTGAATTATATATTTTATAATATTAAAATAATAAATATATCTAAAATAATAGAGTTAAATATAATTATCTTTATTTATTAACTAAAATAAAAAATTTAAGAATAAATATAAAATTTAAAACTATAGTCCTAACAATATAATTTAATTTTAAATAAGTAATTTAATAATTTGAATCATTTTAATATAATTTTAATATAATTTAAATCATTTTGGATAATATAATTTAATAATCATAAATAAAATAAGTTAAAACATAATTATTTTTTATTAATACCTAATAATATATAATAATATAAATGATCTAAAATAACTTTATTAAATTAATCAATTAATTAAAAAATAAAAAAGTGAAAAAAACCAAAACAAAAATAAGGGGCTAATAACAATTTGCCCCTCTATTAAATATGAAATGTTCAAAACATCCCTCTGTGAAAAAAATATATACAACCCCCCCCCCCCCCCCCGTCATTTTGAAAACCATGCACACCACCTGCTTTTCTATGTTTGCTCTCTATTTACTATTGAAAAGACAAAATTACCCCCAACTAAAATTAAAATTAAAATTAAATTACTTTTTATTTTTATTTTATCTATTATTCATATCTTTATTTTTTCTTAAAATTTTTGTTAATTTCTTCATAGCCGTTTGATTCTTGAAAATGAATGGTTCAGATTAATCTCTAAAAGTTATATAAAAATATATATTTATATACATGTATATTACATAAATATTAGGGGTGTTCAAATCCAATTCAATCGGAAAAAAATCGACGAATCGATTCAAAAAATCGAAAATTGATCAAAACCAATTTTTATGATTGAATTGAATTTGCTTTTTTAAAACTGATTGGTTTGGATCCATTTTTGGTTTTAATATCAAAACTGATACAATCCAAACTAAACTGAAATTTATAAACTAATTATATAAAAAATATATATAATTAAACTTAATTCCACATGATTAGTGATATGATCAATAAATAAAATTTATAAATTAATTGATTAAATTAGTTAATTATCAATAGTAACTTGTCAAATATTTTAATTAAAAATTTAAATTGAAAAAGTAAATTAATCAATCCAATCCAAATCGATTTAAAATAAATTAAATTGGATCGAACTTACAACAAAAATCTAACCAATCCAAAATCAAACCGCGAACACCCACATAATATATAATATAAATATTATACAAATATAATATATATATACACCCATTTTATTACCCGCCCCTCCCCCCCGCCCCACCAGCCATTGGCAACCATGGCAGCCGGAATTTCACCAAGACTTGGCCAGATCTATCCAGATCTGGCCAGGTCCGGCCACAGGCCTCCATGGCCGGTCGCATCTGGCCATGGCGGTCGGCGGCCTTTTTTTTTTTTTGAAAAATATATATATTTATAAATACACACAAATGTACACTCTCAACACACATACATAATTTGTGTATATACATACATATGGCCGTCTTTTTCATGGCCGCGGCAATGGCTACTGTGACCACCTTTTTCGAGGCGGCAGCCATGGTCGGCGATGTCTTGCCATGGCAGATTCGGGGTGGGGTGGGGGTGAGGGTAAGAGATTAGGATTTAGTAATATGTATAGATGTGTATATGCATATATATATGAATATACATATAACATATAATATATATGTGTGTGTGTGTGTGTGTGTGTTAAATGTGTGAATATATATCTGTGTGTGTGTTGTAATGTACTGTTGGGGGGGCAAGGGGGCGGTGCGTGGGGAGGGAGTTAACTAGTGGGTTTGGTACATATATATATATATATATTAAATATATATACAAATAATATTTATATATAATAATATTATTTTTATATTTATATATAATTCTTTGTGAGATTTAATTTGAACCATCGATTTTTCTCAAAAGTATCTAACAGTTGGTATTATAAGGGTAGAAAAGTCATTTTATACATAAAAATTTTAAAAAATTCGCATGAACTCGCGAGTGAGGCACGTAAGGAGCCTCGTTGCATGATTTTCAAAATGACGCGGGGTTTTTTGTATGTTTTTTTTTTTTCACCAGGGGGTCTTTTGCTTATTTTGTTTTTCACAAAGGGGTACAATCATTTTTTCCCCAAAAATAAGTAATCTTCTTCTCCCCCAAGACACCCGCACCCCAATTGCAAACCCCCACAAGACCCCCTCATCCCACGGAACCCTTTCAGCCCATGACTGCACTGGCCACCTGGTTAGGTGGCCGCCGACCATGGCAGTTGAATTTTGGTGGGGATTGGGGGTTGGGGATGGAGTGTATACATATATTTATATATATAATATAGATGCGCGCGTGTGTATATATATATATATCTTCATACTTGTAAATGTATATTATTTTAAAATATTTTTTTGGAGGGTTTTTGAGGTATTTAATTTTTAGCATTTTTATTTTTGTAATTTTTTTAGTACTGAATAAATAGACATATCATATTTTGTGGTTTTTTTCATAAATAAATTAAATTTTAGGATTTTTTGTCATAAATAAATAATAATTTCCGTCAAGATTTTAACAAAAAATTGGATGAAGGACCCAAAGTGTTTAAAAAATTACAAATTTTGGATTAAAAATATTTAATACAATAAGTTTAGGACTTATAGTATACACACAGTTAAATTATGAGACCAAAAATTAATTTTCCCATTTGATTTAATTAAATAAGTCTTTTATAATAAAATTTTATTATTGGTGGTCAATTTTTTAGTACAATGAACCATTAACATACAATTAGAATCAACCACCAACTAGCTGTACAAGTGATAGCAAGTTAAATATATTTATTATGTTGCCAACTAATCTTTAAAATGAATGGTTACGATTTCATATTTTAAATCAAACGGTTTAAATTAAACACATTTGTACGTCCCTCACATGAGGTATGTACATTATACCTTAGACTACTCCAAGAAAGAAAACATTAACACTATGTTTGGTTTAAGAAATTTGATAAGGAAAGGAAAATATTGGGGAAAAGGAAAACAAAAGTAAGGAAATATAAAATCTCAAACTTGTTTGGTTGTAAAAGAAAGTAATAAAGAAAAGAATGGAAGATGAATGTGTTGGAAAAGGTAAAAGAACTCAAATGGATTTTCGCTCATTTTCCATACTATTTTGTGAGGAAAACTCATTTTCATCAAATCTATTGTATTTTTCCCTAAGTTTTTCTTTCTTAAGCATTTTCCTTACTAACTAAACAATCAAAAATATTTTCCTTAACATTTTCTTTTCTTTCCCCATCAAAATTTTTGAACCAAACATAGTGTAAGGACAAAATTTTTAATTATTTGATTAATAAGTAAAATATTAAGAAAAGAAAATTTGAAGGAAAATATAACAGAGTTGGAGAAAAATTATTTTTGTCCCCAAAATGGTAAAAAATAAAAAAAATAAAAAAAATAAAAAAAAGAAGAAGGGCTTTATGTGACTTTCTCTTCTTCAACACTTTCATTGCCTCCAATTTTTAAACTATCAAACAAACTTGAAATTTTGTATTTCTCTAATTTATTTTTCTTTTCTCTAGCATTTTTCATTCCCTATCAAAAATTTTAAACAAAACAAAGTGTAAAAGTTCTACAAATATCATGGAATATATATGACCTTGTTAATGTTGGATCATATCAATCAAGACTGGTAATTATAATACCTATTTATCTGGATTAAAGTACTCAACAACTAAATGAAAAAAAGTAGAGGGCCAGGATTTGATCTCACTCAAGAATAATGATTAAGAAAAGTTACAATAATGGGTGACATAAAATAAGTTCACATTGAAATGAGAATAGTGATTTCTTATACTTTGGCATATAAAATTAAGTTGGAGCCATTCTCGAATATGCTTAGCCAGAAATCAAGACCTGTATGCTACACCAAATTAAACAAACAGAAACCAAAAAAGACGTAAAAGTTTTTCGTGTTTGAATTTTGTATATTTGATGTACCCTAATAAAATTTTAGGGGCATATAGTAAATAGTAAAATTAAAAGATCAATATGATTAATTAAAAAAAGTCTACTAAGCTTACCTAATTAAGACCACCTAAGATGGATCTCATAAGCGTATTGGACTCAAGTCCACCAATGACTCAACTGGCATCGATACTATTCTCCATAACCTAAAATGATATGATGAAATCATTCATTTTCTAAATTGAGCACTATCTCTACGCACATTCTTGGAACAGAATCCCATCATTTAATCAATTTTCTAAAAGGACCTTGGATCCAACATGTGCAACATCATCTAGCACCACATGTGGGAAACACCTTTCGGACTCGTGGAACACTGAGAACGCAGATGAAATTTAGAACTCAAGACTCTAGCGTCCCTAGAACCCTATGGAAAGAATGGGGAGAGCCGCTGACAGGATGCATAGCCACCCCTGGCAACTAAATAAGTGGCCCACGCACCCTAGCACTAGAGGTACCACCTAGGCCTCAAGCTCCAACCTCCAGAGATGGTACAAATCACTTAGAAGGCCCTATTGGCATTGGCGAAAGATTCATTAACATGAGCTGTAGTCGAGAAGTGTCATCATCTCTCGAGAGAATTGAACAAAAGATGAATGAAGAATGAGGTATGACTTCTCTACTACCTAGGAAATGACATACAATCCTCCCCCCACACTAACTAGTCCCAAAAATTGTCAAACATAGCTAGAGTATTCCTTCACTCCATAATCCCCGAATGCATAATGGTGTAGGAGACAATTATCCCCCCCTAATTGTCACCTTCCCCAAGCACAACCTTTCTGCTGGACCATCTGGCATAATCACTTTCATTTTATGAAGGTCGCAAACCTCCTAAGTTCAATGATACAAGCAAACCCCAGGAGCATTTGGACATCTTCCTAGCTTGTATGGAGCTTTAAGACTTGAGCAAAGCTACGTATTGAAAGATACTTCCCACGATGCTTACCAAGAATGCCATAGCTTGGTTCAACTAAATGCCCATTAAATCCATCATTAGATAGGAGCAGCTGGCGTAGCATTTCCTCCCCAACTTTTCCATTAAAAGCAAGTACCCCAAAACAATGGGCTATCTTTTTACTATTAAGTAGAAGGAGGGAGAATTCTTGAGGGAGTATATTAGTCACTTCGTCCAGTAGTCCATGGAATCCCTATCGCAATTAGGAATTCCTACCCTGCATCTTTTAGTAGAACCTAAGGCTCTGTAAATTTATAGAGTTGATAATAGAAAAGCCACCCACCACCTTAATGGAGCTCATGATCTGAGCAAAGAAGTACATATAGATCAAGAAAACAGTGAACCTAACGAACACCCACAAACAAAAGACGTGAGAGGAAAAACCTAATATGGGCAGAAAGCGATATGAGGGCACAATCCTCCATGAGTGTCCTCTAATACACTCTCATTAATGTACAAAAGGCAAAGATACTCGTGGTTGTTGAGTAGTAGGGCTGGATAGAACAAACCCCAAAAATGGCAAAAAATCCCAAAAGGAAAAGGTCCTTGAAATAGTGTTATTTTCACTGTGGCTAGGGGCAAACGATTGAGGAGTTTCACAATTTGAAAGATGAAATTGAGATGTTGATCCAGTGGGGGTACTTGATGGAGTTTGTGGCAACGAGGCAAGGCTACCCTAAAAAAGCAATCTCATCACAAGATATCGAAGTCCATTGGTGATCCCTAGAGAGATAGTTAGACCTCTAGAAGGATCCACATCTAGAGAAGACCAACAATCTGCCTACTACATATGTCATTTATATGATCTCCAGAGGACATGTGGAAATGTCTCCTCTTATGGGTGAAAGGCTTTGCGAGGCCGTGAGGTAGCCATTGGCCCACCCTCTAAACCTAACTCTCAGCATGTATGAAACACACCTCTACTTTCCAACATTACCTTCAAAGAAGAAGGCTTAGAAACAAAAAGGGACAAACACAATGATACGCTTGTGATCTCAACCTTTCTTACTTTTAAGTGAAGAAGAACCTGCTAGATAGCAGAAGTTCCAAAAATATCATCTTTATGATACTTTTCTTCAACTTGATATAGACAACACTCAACTAGAGAAGATCAGCACCTGCAGGTCAGGTTTAGCATTGTAACCATAGAAGAACCACTTGGAGAAATCTATCTTCTCCTCTCCTTGGGCACCTATCCTTAGAGAGTCACGAAGATGGCAAAGCTTTTGGTAGTAAAAGAACTTTTAGTGTATCAGGTCATCCTTGTAAGGCCCATCTTGAATTTCTTTCATACGATAGTATCCACTTATCATATAAAGATGAAGATCTCACATTCAATGGGCTAGATGAAGTAGTTGGCGACCAACACACAGCTATAGAATGTTATGCCCATATCCTAATGAAAGTGAGACTTCTCCCCACTAGCTGAGACGATCACGGAGGACCTCACCTGAGCATCTATAGGGATAACGTCAAGATTCCAATCTTGGAAGTCAATGCTGCCGACTCCCCTCAACAAAAGGAGAACACCTAAAAAAAGAAGGTAGATGAGTACAACTTAGAGTTGGAGAAATCCGTAAAGAAGTAAAAATCATCCCTAGGAAAGCCAGTTGGCACACGAAGAGTTACAATGATCCCAAAGTTGCTGAAGCTAAGGGTAGACCACCAGGTATTCCCAAAATTTAGCAAAACCACATGGACTTAGAAAGAGATGTACAAAGGCAGCAAAAAAAAAACCGTGATGCTTAAGTATGCCAGAAGAGCCTCCAAATTGGGGGTTAGGTAATGAAGAGAGTAGAAACTTCATAACCCATTAGAAAGTTAGATGTTGAATAGGAAGGACCCCTCAGAAAGATAAATATCATGAACCTGAGCACATGCATATTGCAGAATAGAGCTAGTAAAGAGAAACCAAGAACCGGGATCGCCCTATCTCAGTATATCAATCATTGAGGCACATTGAGTTGCTATCAAAGAAGTTTATTTATTTTTTATTAGACTAGTTTCCTTTCAGAAATTAAATTTGATTTTCTGTTGTCCTAGATTAGCCTTCTTTCTTTATGAACAAAGTCCGTCCCAATTTAGAGGATGACGAATGTCATTTCCTATGCAATGAGATATTCACTTTCTTCTTAAAACATATCTTAAATTCTTGCAAGCAAAAATCTCGAAGGAAAAACTTCACATAAGATGAACAACAATCTAAGGGAAATCTAAGGGCTCTCGAAATAATATCTATGTAGGAAACGCCAAAGGGTTAACTCCATCTCCATGGAAGACCTTAGAGAGCTCTATCCATTGAGTGACATCTCTGCAATAAGACCCTAAGAGGCCTCACAAAAATACATCTCTATTATGAGACACTAAGAGGCTTGTAGAAAAGTACTTGCTTAACAAGACCCTGAGGAGCTCATAGAAAAATATTTCTGCAATAAAACTCAAGAGGATTGCAAAAAGACACCCACACGAGAGACCTCGAGGGGCTCCTAAAATGAATGGAATTTACTAGAAGACCTCAAGAGGTCCTTGAAACAAAGTCTTCACGACAGAGCCCAAAAGTAGGGATGCAAACGAGCTGAGCCGATCTTTGACAATTTTTTCAGGCTCGAGCTCGAATCAAATGTATCAAGCTCTTGAGCTCGAGCTCGTCGAGCACTTGTTTGGGATCGGCTCGGCTCGAACTCGTAATCAAGCTATAGGCTCGAGATAAGCTCAGGTTCGAGCTCGAAAAATTAAATTATTTTATAAAAAAAATTAAAATTAGTATATTTTATTATATTTTTTTAATAAAATGAAGTTATAGGCTTGAGTTTGGCTCGGGCTCGAGCTTGAAAAGTTAAATTATTTTATAAAAAAAATTTAAATTAATATATTTTTTATATATAAGCTCGCAAGCTTGCGAACAAGAATTATTTAGCTTGAGCTCGGCTCAAAACTTACACGAGCTCGGCTCTAGCTCGAATTCTTCAAACTCGAACTCAAACACTTTTCGAGCCAACTCATCAGGCTCGCGAGCTGACTTGGTTAGTTTGCATCCCAACCTAAAAGGTCCTTGAAATAACATCTCCCCAGGAGACCCTAAGTGGTCCCCAGAATAGAACAATAGCTTTACAAGATGCCCCAAAAGATCCCCTAAACAACATGTCCATGAGAGATGAATGACTTCTCAATGATATAGCCCAATGGGTCCTTAGAATGACATCTCCATGAAAGACCCTAAGTGGTCCTTAGGACAACAAAACTCAGGGAGAAATCCTAAAGGGTCGTTGAAGCAACATAACTCTGCCAAAGATCCTACATAGTCTCAAAAATACTTTACTGCACATGAGATCCTAAAGGATTCCTGGAGCATAAAGCTTTGAAAGAATTCTAAGCTATTCATAGAGCATAAAGCTCCAAAAAAAATTCAGTTTTATTCACAGTGCATAAAACTCCAAAGAAATTCTAAGATATTCACATAGCAAAAAGCTCCCAAAATACTTTATTCATGAAGCATGAATCTCCAAAAATAGTCTAAGTTAATAACGGAGCATGAAGCTCTTAAAATATTCTAAGTTATTTGCGGAGCATAAAGCTCTAAAAAACTTTAAGTCATTCACGAAGTGTAAACCTTCACTAGACATCCTCGCGATAGAGTTTCATACTCCAAAGACCATTTCCTTTTCTAGGAAAAGATCTTTTCCATTTTCCTTTTTCATCCTTAATGACTTGAATGTTGTCCCTATAAACAAGGACGACTTATATATGCCAAAATTTACTGGCAACAAATGAAGTGTTCTATGAACTAATGGTTAGAGAGCGCTAGGATTTGTTCAATGAAAATCCTCAAATGCTTAAATTATAAATAAATAAAGATCAATGCATGCAAGAAGATGATATTTAATATTTATGATGCTATCTACGACTACGATTACCTATTGCTTTATTTGTAAACATAGTCCACTGAGCCCTCATGGACGTCAACTTTATCTGTCTAGCCTTATTCCCAGTCCCACTAAAAGTCAGACTCCTGGTCGAATTGGAATCCTTGACTTTTTCTTAATTCTACTTTGGGCCTTCTCAGAGCCTTTTGCTTCATGGGCTTTCGGCTGTGATGAACTCTTACACTATGTTTAGTTCATAGATTTTAGTGAGGAAAAGAAAAGAAAATGCTAAAAAAAAAATACCTTTGTTGTTTGGTTAATAAGAAAAATATTAGAAAAAAATTAAGAAAAAATATAGTGTATTTGAGCAAAATGAATTTTCCTCACATTTGAAGTACTCTCTCTCATTTTCCTACACTTTTATCACTCCTATTTTCCTCATTCCTTTCTTCATTCTTTAACAACCAAATAAATTTAAAATTTTATATTTCTTTATTTTTTTTTTCCTTTTTGTTAATTTTTTTTCCTTATTAAAATCCTTAAACCAAACATAGTGTTAATATCTAGGCCACATTTCATAGTATCATACAGGCTGAGACCCATCTCAAGTTTTAATCAATGGCAGGGTCCTTAGGCTTTAATTTATACTAACCTACCTAATTTAACGTGGTTATACAGACATAGCTAATTTAACAGGATTAATTTTCCCTCGTTGTCAATTATGATCCAACTAACAGGATTTCTTTCATGCATTTCTAACCAAATTCGGTAGGAATATTAATGAAAAAGTAATTAGTTTAGAAATCTTTACTATTATATATGACACAATGGTGTAGGATCTATAATTATGCAATTTTGGCTAAATTCTAAATTTTAAGAATTTTGAGTTTTTTAATTAAGTTAAAAAAATCTTATGAATTGTTGTTTATTAATTTTTGATATCATTTATTACATTTAAAGATATATAAATTTTTAAAATTATTTTTTTAATTGGAACAAATTGTTCTTTATCTTTAATACCAAAAGAAGATTGCATTTCATCTATAAAATCTCTCTTTTATCTTTACTTTCAATATGTGTAGGATTCCTTGATGATTTGAATTCTATAGTTTGATAAGCTTTTTATAATTTTTTTTTTATATTTAATAATTAATTTATCTATATACCATTATATATAGAGTGTCTCGAAAATCATTTAATTAACATTCTCAATTTCTAGCATTTTTTTCCTCTATCTCTTTGTGTACACCATTATTCTATTCATTAGATTATTTATTGTTCGCTTTTTTAATTTCATGTTTGTTGGCTTAATTTAAATATGTTACATGATGAAAGAGATTTTTATAGATTTTAATATCTATAATTTTCTTTTCAACCATAAATAAAGTCTATCATTTAACTTTTATTTATTATTAATGAGACATGCTACAATTTAATATTAAGCCCCCAAAATAAAACAAAAAAAAAAGGAAATTAGAGGGCGGTCAAACTTCTTGGATGAAAAAAAAAAAATACAATTAAATTTGTAAATTGTTATATCTTTTTGTTTATTACTTAGTTTAAGTTATCAATTTATTTATTTATTTTTAATTTTATGTTCATTTAGTTTTATAATTTTATATTATGAGATATATTAATTGTTCTTAATATTTTTTTAATTTTGTTTCATTTTTTTAGTTACAATTTTTTCTTCGATCATTGATAGATTATATCATTTAATTTTTATTTTATTTAAATTGTTACCATTTAGTATCTTCTTACTCAATTCTTTGAATCATTATCAATTTATTTGTTAAATTTTATGTTTTATCTTTATTTGTTTGTTATTCATCTAATTTCATAATTTTATAGGAAGATATATAATCTTTGCTTTTAATATTTTTAAAATTTGTTTCATTTTTTGAATGTTTATAATTTTAAAACTATGTTGTTTAGTTTTATTTTTTATCCATACATATATAATTATGCATATATAAGAATATACAATTCAACTCTTCTTAAAAATCTTATATACTACTTCATCAGTATATATTTGTAAATCTTTCTTGATCTATTTAAAAAAATTATGAGATAGTTGTATCAATAGAAAATATACCCATTAATTTTTTGAGTTTATAGTACTGAGCATAATTTAATCCATCAAAATATATATCTAATTTTACGTTTTTTTTTTTTTTAAATTTTGATTAGTTTGAAAGGTTAATAGCTTATTTTGTTATTTAGACTTTTTTTTTTTCTATTGCGTAGTATGATATGAAGATCCAATTACACTTATATAAAAAATTTAAGAATAAACATAATAATTTATTTATTTTCATATTTCCTTTTTACATTCTAATTTCATCCGCATATCCTCTCATTAATTCCTATTTCAAAATAAATTTTGAGTGTATACTTACTTCATCAATTTACTTTCACTTTAAATTTGTATTACTAATGTCAAACTCTTTTCATCACTTATTTGACAATTAAGCGATAAGTCAAATTAAAAAGTTTTTTATTAACTTATATTCTAATATTGATTTTAACTTTATTATTATTTTATCTTTATTATCATAGTTTTATCTTGACTTAATTGATTTTTAATCAAAAATTTAAATTTGATAAGATTTTTTAAATTTTTTGCAATTTATATATTATCTAATTCTTTATATTTTAAGTTTCAACTTAATTATTTACTCATCTTCTTTTAAGTCTAAAGTAATCTTAAAGTATTATAATTTTAAATTTTTTCCAACAATTTTTAAACCATCAATGTTGTGCTCAATCATTCTCATATATTTTTATATTTTAATGCAACTATCTACTAGTTTTTGGTTGTTTAATTAATATTTTTTAATAAAGTATATAATCATATTCATAGGCATTTATCTTTAGAAGTTTTGAATGTCTTTTTACGCTTGTTGAACAATCTTGAAATTCATTGTCCATGATATCATGTTTATAAGACTTCATATTCTTTGATGTCTTTATATATTCTAAGCTTTTAAATGCTAAATTCTAGTACATTGGAGTAATATTTTACTTATTATTTAACCATTTTTTGCAATATTTTTATTTATGTATTATTATTTTTAATTATATATAATTCAATAGTTACATTCAGATATAGTACTTTTAAAAAATTCGTGGATAGCACAGGAACAATGCTAAAAATATGTATAAGATTTGCAACAAATCAATTTGCACTATTTTATACGTGGAATATAATATGTAACAAATTTTATTAATTTTAATAGTGCTTTTGTTTTATTGGATAACATATGAAGATTATTGATCAATTAATTAATATACCCTTGTGCTGTGGTAAATGGTTTTATAGGATATGACCAATATTTGTAGTCAAGCCTGTTCATTTAATTTGGACCTTCATATATATAATGCGATTTTAAGGTACGTTCATCCACCACAACTTTTGTAATCTTATCGATTCAGGGGGGCTAAAGAAGGGATTTTCAATGGCAAAGCTCGTGGAATCAATTTTGTTAGTCATTGTGCTTTTAGCTTTCACGTCAGGTACCCAAAAGTTTCCTCTTCATTATTTTCAGATTTTACTATTTAGCATAAAGTTAATAATAATGAGAACAAAATAAGCATGAGATCCAGCAATATTACTGTATGGTATGGTACAATTAAGCTTGAGGATTTTGGGTCAATTCCAATGAGTTTGTTAATATTGTTGTCTTTTGTAATATGTTCGTTATTGATGGATGTATTGAATTAACGATTTATATTTTGATATAATTATAATATAGTCTAAAAAACATTAAGAAAACTGCAACTTTATAACCTGTCCGTGGGAGCAAAAAATTTCATATATAGTTCATACTATTGAAACTTGTAAAGAAAACGACAAGATTTTCTTTTCAAATATTTTTTCTGATAAGTTATAATTGATGATGGTGTTATGTGTGCATAAACTGTTGAATAAAATAGAAATATAGAGCAGCAATTCATTCAAAGAGTTCTCACAAAAGGCAAGAAGAGAACACACGGTGAAGAAAGTTTCACAAATAACCCAAGTTTTATACTCGAAAGGGATGCATTATTCAGTAAAAATGACTGCCTGTGGCTATATATAAGCCTATAACTGATAAGATTGACTAAATAATGCTAATTGACTCAGTAACAAACTCTGCTACTGATAATGACTAAGAAGTACGAAATAATTAAGACCATTTCAAACTAAAAGATACCAGTTAAAACTCGAGACTACAGATGAGATAAAACTTCACTAAGCTACTTAAAAGATAAAAAGATATCTATTATGTAACAATTAAAAAAAAATAAGATTTAGTAAATTTATATTCAAAAGAAAACAAGCTAACTAATTAATGATCAACACCAGTTGGGGTTGAACTTTAACATAATCATGATAAACTTTATAGTTTTATAAGAAGTATATACTTGTAATAGTAATTTAATTATTTATTTATTTGTTTATTTTATTTTTTGACAGACTGTTTGGTTCTTGCAACCTTATGCCGCAAAGATATTAGGTATGCATGTGACCCACAACTCAATTCATGCGCTCTGGGCTGCGCAATTGCTTCTCCTGGGGACAAAATTATCAGCGCAGCTTGTGTTGGATTGAATTTGTGTTCATGTGTGTATGATTGTTAATTCTCATAATGGGTGCTGAATAAAACAAGAGTGCTTTTACGTACCTACTTTTTATGTGTATGTATATTATTTTTCATTGTTTTTCCTCCGTAAGTAATTATATATGTTAGAAATTAAAATGCATTATGTCGTCGAATGTGTGGAATTACACAAAATTATTTTTCGAAAATGAGTTACAAAATAACTGACCAAAACACTCACTTTACATTTTATATAGGAATTAAGATATTTAAGAGTACTAATAAATGCAGTGTAATTTAAATTAAAAAATCTATATTCTAAAATTAACCAATAGGACTTTTTCTAGATATATGAAAAACATAGAATTCTGAAATTCAGAATCCACTCAAAATAGTCCAATTTAAATCAAATGCAGTTATGTACCTAGCCCAAAAAAGAAAAGGATTAAAAGGGAAAGGAAAGCTGATGAATACAATTTAAAACTTTCATTTGAAAAACTTGATCAGTTAGCTGGCATGATGAAAAAAATTTAATAATATTTTTATGAAGTCGATGGTAGCTTAATGATTTCCTTTAAAGTTGAACTAACATAATTAGATTAACGAGTAAAAGTAATAAGGGTATACTAGTCAAATATCAACACAAGGAGAAAAAATAAACGGTTAATTATATTTTGCAACTCTACAATATATTATTAGCTGCATTCACGGGTTTTTTCTTGATAGATCAATTATTTTTACTTACCATCATGTAATAATTTTTTACTGATACTCTACTGCTTAAATTCAACCTTAGAAATTATTCTTGTTCTACAACAATGTATGTTTCTCAAAACAATTTATTATTAATGTTAGATCCCAGGGGTTTGCACGGAGACAGAAGATATTGTGCGCATTTTGTGTTTGGAAAGGCAGAAGGAAAAGATTCATTCAGAAGTATGAAAATACTTCTGTTACAAAGCCTTTTATAGCTAAGTGACTACGCAGCTAATATTCTAGCTAAAACAACTAATTGACTAACTGAAAGTAATAACAAACTAACTAAAAATTAACAAATTAATATTTGACATGGCTGCTTGGTGATGACCCAGCTGTGTGGCTTCTCTTCACTCTCTTCACACGCCCCCTTCAAGTTGGAGGTTGGTGGGGATCACCTAACCCCAGCTTGGAGAGCAAGAACTCAAATTGTGGTGAGGCTAGGAGTGTCAACGGGGCGGGGAGACGGGTACCCACAGATTTGATGATTTTTTTAATTTATTAAAAATTTTAGAAATAAAAAAATATTAAAATTTTTCAATAATGTAAATTACTTCCAAAATTAAAAGATTGTTAAACATAAGTACATAACACACGATATTTAATTGTATTTTACAACAAAATATTAAAAGATAACTTATACATAAACATAAATTTTTAAAAAAGCATAACAATTCATCAATTTCTCCAAAAAGCTCTTAGCTCTCCCATTTAGCTTGACTCTTCACAAGAGCTCTCCATTTAAATTGGCTCTTACAAAAATATATGTATTTTATTAGAAGAAAAAATAATTCAAACAACCAAATACATTTCTATAATAATTTGAAAAATATTTACATCATCATCTTTATCCTCTTATATTGTGAAGCATTCAAAATTCATTTTATGTTTATATATTTATATATATTTAATTATATATAATATATATTTATATATATAATAGTAAATTAATGGGTAACGGGTACCCGCGGGGACAGGGATCACAGTCCCCATCCCTGTCCCCGCGGGGGGAGAACTCTCCCCTAATCCGCCCCGTCGCGGGAATTCCCCGCGGGTACCCACGGGGACGGGTATTTTTGCCATCCCTAGGTGAGGCCAGGGATTTTTTGAACACATCAACGAGCTGCATCTTGCTGGAAGTGTGTTAGAAGACCAGGACTTTCAATGCTGAAAGGTGCCAAATCATTGAAGAGGAAGTCAAAAAACTTCTAGAAGTAGGATACATTGTAGAGATTCAATACCTTAGTTGGCTTTGTCAAGTAGCCCTTGTCCTTAAGAATAAGGGAAAGTGACGAATGTGTAACAATTTTACCGATTTGAATAAAGCTTTCCCTAAAGATCCTTACTCGCTGCCTTGTATAGATTTTTTTGTAGATTCTACTGCTGATTGTGATCTTTTGAGCATGATTAATGCGTTTCAAGGTTATTACTAAATTTTTATGGCTCACGAGGACAGGGATAAGACCTCATTTGTGGTCCCTAATGGTGTTTATTATTTTCTGGTCATGCCCTTTGGACCTTAAAATGCAGGTGCAACCTACCAGAGACTGGTAAACTTTATGTTCAAAAATGAGATCGGTAAGACCATAGAGCTCTATGCCGACAACATGATAATTAAAACAGAAAAAGAATGAAATTATTTAACTGACCTCAGTCATATTTTCTCAATATTATGAGCATTCGGCATGAAACTCAACCCTAACAAGTGCATATTCTGGGTGAGGGAGGCAAGTTTTTGGGTTACATGGTTAGTCAAAGAGGCATTGAGGCAAACCCACAAAAAATCTAGGTCATTTTGGAAATCACACCTCCTTAAATAGTTAGGGATGTTCAGTTCCTCATCGGAAGAATTATAGCCCAAGGCCGATTCATCGCTCGATTAGCCGACAAGAGCATGCCATTTCTCAAAATCCTTAAGAATGCGAGGAAATTCCAGTAGACAGAACAATGCGACCAAGCCCTGGTTGAACTAAAGCAATACCTATCAACAACACCAATGCTTGCGAAGCCTGAGGTCGGCGAGGTTTTACACATTTCTTTGGCAATCTCGTCGGCAACAATCAACACATTTCTTGTCTCGACCAGACATGACACCCATCGACATGTGTACTACTGCAGCAAAATGTTTACAGGGCCCTGAGCACAACTATCTGGAGATCAAAAAATTTTCCCTTGCTTTGGTCACTGCTTCTAGGAAGTTGAGACCTTATTTTCAATCTCACTCCATCGTGGTCTTTGCGAATCAACCATTGAAACAGGTGCGGTTGAAACACGATACATTGGGAAGATTAACAAAGTGGGCCATTAAGTTAGGAAAGTTTGACATCACATTCCAACCCCAAACTGCCCTAAAGGCCCAAGTGTTAGCAGACTTTTTCGCCGAGAGAATCGACCTGCCTGACCAACTCGACCAAGACTCACTTATGGGAACTTTGCATGTCGATGGTTCGGCAACTTCCTTAGGAAGAGGAATTATCATTTCCCTGTGCTCTCTACAGGCTAGAAATACGACTTTGCTATTAAACTCGACTACCCTGTTACAAACAATAAGACAGAGTACGAAGCCCTCCTCATTGGTGTGAGAATGGTTGTCGAAAGGAGAGTCAAGCAGCTAGCAGCCATTACTGATTCCCAAATGGTCCTAGAGTAGTTTGAAGGAAACCTTGAGGCCAAAGAAGCTACGATGAGCAAATATCTAGCAGAGGTCAAGAGGTTACAGTAATGGTTCAGGAAGTTCACCCTTAGCCCAGTTCCTCAACCAGAAAATGAAAGAACAGATGTACTTTCCACAAAAAAAAACTAGAGTTAGAACCATCACATTTTTTGTCACCAACAAACCCACTATAGGCGGACACAACAAGTGCTTGATCAGGCAGATCGATGAAGCAACCCCCTCCTCGTAAGATGAAATAAAGCTCTATCTAAGGGAAAGATTTATGCCCGAAGATAAAGTGCAAGCACATAGACTCCAGGGTCGAGCGGCGAAGTTCGCCCTCGACGAGCATGGTCAACTCTACAGGAGATCAGTTTCTGGACCACTGAGATACTTGACACCAGAACAGGCTCAAGAGAACTTACAAGAAGTGCATTCATGAATATGAGGCAACCACTCTGGAGGTCAATATTTGGCTCACAAAACCATCAGGCATGGGTATTTTTAGATAACTTTGCTAAAGGATGCCGTCGATTTTGCCAGAAAGTACCATTCTTGCCAAGTCCACTCCAACATACCCCACCAACCCACATCGACGTTAGTGCTAGTTCAAATGACATGGCTATTCAACTAGTGGGAGATAGACATAGTCGCCTCGTTCCCAAAAACCACTAGCCAAAGAAAGTTCATGATCGATGTGGCCCAATATTTCATGAAGTGGGTCATGGTATAGGCGGTCCCAAAAATAACTGATGCAGCCATTAAAAGTTCTGTGTGCAAAACCATTATCTGTCATTTTGGTTTACCTAAAGTTTTGATATCAGATAATGGGATGCAATTCTAAAGTAGGAACATGAGGAACTGGTGCAAAAGCCTAGGGATCTGACAACACTTCACCTCAGTTAAGAACCCTCAAGCCAATGGCTAAACAGAAGTCACAAACAGAACTGTCCTAGACAACTTCAAGGCTCAACATGAAGGAACTAAAGCGAGCTGGGTAGACGACCTCCCTGGGGCACTTTGGGCGTATAGAACTACTCCTTGAACTGCCAAAGGTCATAGTCCCTATAGCTTGGTCTACGGATCAAAAGCAGTCATCCCAACAGAATTGATACAACATACTGCTCGAGTAATCTACTACAACCCGATCAGGAATGACTCCGAGAGAAAACTTAACCTTGAGACAATCGACAAGCTACGTCAGCATGCATATGTAACAAAACAAAGATACAAGTTGAATATGGCACAACATTACAACAAACCAAGGAGCTTCAAAGTTGGGGACCTTGTCCTCAAAAAAGTCGAAGTGTCCAAGAATGTGGGAAAACTCAACCCAAAATAGGAAGGCGTATATTCGGCGCAAGGAACAAACTCAATTGATACATTTGACTTGAGACTTCGATTATTTGACTTAAATGAAAAAATGACTTGACACTCACCATGTTAGTATAGTATTCCAATGCTTTCAGAGCCCCTAGCTGGCTCAACTCCATCATCTTCTCTGATTGAACATAAATAGTCCAGCTATCATCACTGTAAGGGACGCAGCTCCAGCCGAGCCTGCCGATATCATAGGTAGAGAATTCTAAACCCCGGTCTTGGTCCCGAACCGAGGAGAGGGAAACTTCAGCAATGAAACATCTTATCGTCTTCTCAAGGTCTAAAGAGATCGACCTCGGTTGGCTGGACCGATGCCCCAGCTTTTCCCTTTCCTTTGTCAATGATAGCCTTCTTTTGAGTAGACCTAGATTGCTTGACTGTAGGCCTCTTCTGACGAGGTGTAGGGCTACTAGACTCAACGGCAGCTAGTTAAGCCACTTGAGGAGAAAGTGGCGGCAGAGCTTGCAGCAGCTAAGAAAGAGGAGTGTTCTGTTGACAATTAGTTTCGCGGTGCTCCTGCACTCCTTGTTGTCATGCCATCACCTATTTTCGAGTGTAGTTCATGATTTTTTTCTTGATCTACAAGAGAACAAGGAAAGTGAAAATATCATAATCGAGCATAAACTTGAATGAAAATAAAAATTTTAAGCAAATGAACTAGGATATCTACTTAGTCAAGCTTCAACGGGCAGGCCCAACTAAGTAGACGATAAGTTCACCAACACCAAATCCTTTTCCTTGATATACCCAGTTGCCTCCATTTGACCAAACTAGGTTAGATTACGAATAAAGGTATTGAGCTAGTTTGGGGTCTCATTCCCTGGCATCTCGACATGCCCCCTCCACCATCCCCTGGGGATGTTAAAACCTACCCCCCTAGCGCTCAAACATAAGAATAACATTTTTTCCATTCCTAGCCATGGGACGAAGAAGAAGTGACTAGAAATTTTCGACGAGGACAGGCTGTTAAATAATAGAAACCTGACTCCTCAGTACTAACCAACCTCCATGACATTGGGAGATGAAAGAGATTGGAAAAGTTGGCGAATGTAGGAGGTTAGTCATGTATGTGCATTATGACTACAAAGCTGTATACGGTTGAGAGTAACTAGGGAGAAGTTAAGTTATCAAGACTTGGAGGCCTGTCAGCAAATCGATTATAGACTAAGCAAGGGGAAAACCTAAGCCCACATTTCAAGGCCTCCTCGAACACCGTTATGCACCCAGCCGGTGGTCGATGCGTCCTATTAACAGGATCGGGGATGATCAACTCGTACCCCAGGGGAATATGGTACAATTGCCTAAGCAATGTAAGGTCGATAGTTGCAATTTTGGAAATGATCTTGCTATAGTGGTCGGGAGTAAAAAAACTGACCAGAAGATACTAGAGGCTGACTTGGCCAAGCACCACCTCCTACGTTACCCTGAGACTCATCAAAACTACTAGAGGAGGTGCTAGAAGAAGCATTTGACTCGCTAGTCGAGCCATCCCCTACCCTGATCGAACTTAGATTTGACCTAGTAGCCTCACTATCACTCATTTGGCCAACATACCCGCCAAATGCTCTCAGTATATTCAATAGAAAGATATGATCAAGATATAAACAAAATAAAACTCACTCAAAGATTGCGGATGACTTACTCGATTAGCAAGTTTAAGGCGGAACTCAATTGGTTGAAAATGCAGTAAAATGGTTGACTCGACCTCAAGGAATGATGTAAAAGTGTAGAATAATAGTTTTTACCATACTTGTTTATAGGCCTCAGTCCACGGGCAAGCCAACCTGTTAATTTGACCGGCTACTTGCTCATTATTGCGAGTTGCTGGTTGCCCTTCTGCACTGCCCAATGTAACAGTCGAATTTAAGACTCTAAACCTTGATCGAGTTTTGAAATCAGAACGTTACCAAGGGGTTAAATCTTTCATAAAGTAGGATCAGTTACTCCTCATTCCTTCTCGTCGATCATCTCGATCAAGACTTGGAGGTGTGGGGGACTTATGATATGGGATAGCCCAACAGGCCTAGCCCAATAAATCTAGACCAGACATAAGATATGATGTGGACAGCCCAATTATCTATCTGGCCCAACTCATTGTTGGCCGACCATGTCATCAACCGAAAAGCCCATGGCAAAGGAAGGGCAAGTTGTTAGATCAATTCATTCATAAATAATAGAATACATTAAGCACAAGTGAATGCACTTAAGAATCCATATGGTGACCACTTTGTTTACAATATCAACTTGAAGCTTTGTAGAAGATCTTGTAATATCTTGAAAATAAGCATTATCAAAAGTAAACATAAACTTGATAGGAGTCGACCGTTTGCATAATTTTTATTGTATTTAATCAATGTATTTTTTTACACATACTCTCAACTGTAAATCAATCAATCAACAGCTTGCTTTATCAAGTACAATAATTTTCAAGTGATTTTTCATTCTCTAGCACTTTTTGCATCTCAATTTTTAAACGTTGCTTTTCAATCAATTATTCTTTGCATTCAATTAGGTGTTTTCTAGCATCAACTCGATTTTCTTTGTACGATCTCCAAGAACTCAAAGCAAAAAGCTAAAAGTCAATACCACTCATGCTGAATTTATTTTGTTTTAAAGTCATACGATTAGTTACATAAAAAATCTTTGGTGTTAGTTTACTGCACTTCACTCACTTGTTTGAAGAAGTTTAGGTTCTATGAACTTAATTCATAAATCTTATTTTATTTAGTGTTGTATATGCACCCACATATAAATGGTATGCTTCAAATATTCACCAAATTTAATTTTAATTTTTAAGGTACACATCTTGTTATCACCACAATTTCACTCTAAATGATAAACAGAAGTTAGTCTGGATGATTTTGTTATTATTGTTTCTTTTTTGATATCAAGTTAGTAATTTAGTTAATCAAATTTTCAATTCTTTATTTAAAAAAATTAAACAGTTAAAAAATTAAATGATAATGTCATAACTAATTTTTTTATTTAATTTCTTTATTTTTGGTAATTAGATAAAGAAACAAAAATTTCTTAAAAATCAAGTAAATGTAAAATAAAATAAATACAGAAATATATAAAAATAACAATTCAGTATTTGATTTGTTTCCATAAACCTAAATAAAATAAATGTAGCACCCCCACTCGGGATATAGCCCAAAAGTCGGAATGCCACTCAGTTCAAACTTACATCTTAATTCATAAGTAAACAATACAGTCAATATCCCATCAGAAACTTTTTTCAAAACTTATCAGAGACATATAGCAACGGATTTAAAACTTAATAACCTCATCAAAATACCAAGTACTCTCCATAAAAGGTCTCATAACCTCCAACATAATATATACATGCCTTGAGTCATAATTTCGTTTTACATATCACAACATTTCTAAGATAAGACTTAGCATTCAAAGGATTCCATATACATAAATACATCAATTCTATAGCAAAATTTCCTTCACCGATCTAAGTCCATCATTTATTCATGTCTGAGAAAAATCAAAGATAACGGGGGGATAAGTCCAAAGGACTTCGTAAGGGATAAATGTAATCATAGGCAATCAGGATCTGTCGATGATGAATCAACTGAACAGATCATAGTTTAATGGTTCAAATTGAAATATATCATGATACATTCAAACGGTCATGAAACAATCAGACAGTCTGGAAAACAGTCTATCGGCCAGGATACAGTCGAATATCAGAACAATCTTATATCAACCAGACTAAACTATACTTACCCAGGCATGACAACCTAGTTCAGAACTTATACCAATCGAACTGATTTAAGCTTACCCAGGCATGACAACCTGGTATAGAACTTATACCAACCAAACTGAATCAAAATTACCCAATCAAACCGAACTAAACTTACCCAGGCATAACCACCTGGTACAAAACTTACCAATCAAATCAAACTAATACCAAATTGAACTTACCCAAGCATAACCACCTAGTACAAAATTTACCAGTCGAATCAAACTTATACCAAACTGAACTTACCCAGGCATAACCACCTGGTACAGAACTTACCAATCCGATTGAACTTACCCAGGCATAACTTCCTAGTACCATACTTACCCAAGTGTAATAACTTGGTACAAACTTACCCGAGCGTGACAACCTGGTACAAAACTTACCCGAGCGTAATAACCTGGTACAAAACTTACCCAAGCATAGCTTGGTACATAACTTACCCAGGCGTATCAGCTTAGTACATAACTTACCCAAGTGTATCAGCTTGGTACATAACGTATTACTAACAGAACAATTCAATGACATTTCAATTAAACTAACTTACCCAAACACGATAACTTGGTACAGAACCTACCCAAGCACAGCTTGGTACATCACTTACCCAGGCATATTTGCTTGGTCCATAACTTATTACTGGCAGAACAAACCCACTACATACAAGTCGAACTAACTTACCTAAGCGTAACAACTTGGTACACAACAAATTACTGACAGAACGAATCCATAATACCAATCAATTTCTGACTAGCCAACATGGCCACCTAATGCTGTAACGTATAAACAAGTTGCTGGCAAGGCAACAGATAACGATACAGATAATAAGACAGTACGGGCAACCTAGCGATACAGAATACAAACAAGAGTTTTGAGGAACCTCACAGGATTCAAATCAAGAGAACTTCATAGGGTTCGGTAATCAATAGTAATGATAATAAAAATCAAGACAGATATCATATCAGCAGAACTGAATTAGGTTCGATAGCTATGGAATAAGCTCATACGAAACAAATGATGATTAACAGAACCTCACAGGAATACAACAATCAACAGAGTACAATAATCAAGGCAATAATAACCCTCACATGGGTTTATCAAGGAAACAATAGGTCCAAAGGTTGCCAGATTGGCGGATCCTCACCTCTATAGTCTCATAAAACTACAATCACCTTCAGCAATCTAATGATCCATGGGTCCCAAATCGCCATCACCTAATTAAAATAATATTTCACAATCAAAATCCTCATTTGACCATATAATCACAATTATGCAAACAACGACCTAAATCATTACTTGATTAGCTAAATTGATAGTCTCGATAAAGATATGCTAGCAACACCGATCTCGTTAAAGGAATATATAATTGGGTCCGAAATCATCCCATTGATCTTGCCACAACATATTAAATCGATAACGATGGTTCAATATCCCTTAAAAATCCCAACTTATCATCACTTAGGTTCCAAATTCTCAAAATGACAGTTTTCTCCTTCTAATTAACTTAATTATCAACATTACGTGATATGACAAAAATTCGGATCCATTGACTTTTGAAATTCTATGCATATCTCAATATTTAAATCAAATCATGCGTAATCCTCGTTTATACAATACATCGTAAGGTTTGGAGACATATACATACACATGCATACAACTTTAATTCATTTTTCTCGTTTTTACTCAATATCTTGTTATAGAAGCTCCAAATGCACAATCAGCTTGCGTGCATGTGACCCTTGCGACGAGATGAAGATTCTGTCTCTTCATCGGCGTCGCCGGAGATGACCAACGACACCACCAAAAGATGTTCCTCAGCTCCACAAATCTAACCCCTCATTCAATTTTGGATTTCGCCACTGTTTGGACGATCAATTGGCCGAAAAACCAAAATCCCGCCACCAAAACCGCCTCTCGGTTTTCTTCTAATTTCTTCGTCTATGGTGGTCCGTTTGAGAATCTGAAAGTACTGTCGCGATCCTTGAGCTAAGCCCGTCAAAATGGTACCTAGTTCTGCCATCAAAAGTCACCGGAACGGTGAACCCTCCAAGCTCCGCCTCGCTGGAATTTCGGTCTAAATTTTCCAGCCATTTTGCCGGTCAAACTGGGAAGAAGTGGGTATATTTGTGTTCTGCACAACGAAAGGAAGAGAATGGTATATAATATGTTGGGTTTCATTGCTTGCTGGAGGAGATGGCTGGAGGAGGAAGACAATAGGCTTAAGTGAAGAAAATGAAGAAATTAGGGTTGAGCTGCTATTTAATGGCCTACTTCCGAAAATTATGTTTTCACCCCCAAAACTTTATTCCATCCTTCACTTAAGTCCTCAAAAGTTATTTCATCTTCAATTTCAGTCCCAAACTTAGTTAATGCTTTATTTGTCCCCTATTGACCAAGAATAATTCCACTTTGACCCAAAAAATTTCCAATTGTTGGACAATCAAGTTTCTAAAAATTACAAATTGACTCCAAAACTTTCAAAATCTTTGCAATAAAGTCCTTTTATTATTAATTCTGAGCCCTAAAATTCGATTAACCAAAATCTTGATTTTTCTAAAATAATGAATTTTTAGGGGTGTTACAATAAATATAAATAGACACTAAAAAAAAATTGTATTTAGTAGCATTAAAAAGTGCCGCTTAAGTAGCATTATAGTGACAATTTTATATTTAGTGGCATTTTTTAGAACTGCTACTTGTAACGGTGTAGCTAAAGGTATAAATGTCATTAATATACTTCTACCATGACATTAATAAAATGCAACAAAAAATGTATTAGATGATACATTAACATGTATGTAGTGACATGTTAAAGATATGTAATATGCTACTAAAAATATATGTACAGACATGTTAAAAGACCACCAAAATATATTTAAATGACAAGGTAATACGTCACAAAAAGTTTAATAAATGACATGTTAAAATATTGCAAAAATAATTTTAAATGGCATGCTAACTTGTCATCAAAAGTACATATAATGATGTTAAAATGTCACAAAAAATTCCTTTAGATGACATATTAACATGCCATAAGAAATTAATTAACATGCTAAATTAAATGCCACAAAAGATATTTTGAATGACATGTTAATTATTTCACATATGAGACTCCAACATGCCCCACTTGTCCTATATAAATCTCGAACCTGAAACCATCTATTTGCAAAAGTATGAGTTTACCATCAAGCTACCATTCAAATGTTCAATATATATAGTCAAAAATATTAATTTATTTTTATACCTTGAAAGTATATCTATCAATAATTTTAAATAATTTAATATATGCTCAAAATTATTATATTAAATAACACATTTGAAAAAATGTGAGAGATTAAATTTGAAGATGAAAAATATTGAGAAAAAAAAAGAAGCATAATGTATAGCTGAAGAGAGAAAAATGGGCAAAAACTTAAACTTTTATACTTCTTTAAAAATATGGTTAATTTAGTTGATTTATTAAAAATATATCAAGTAATTAATTTAACCAATACATTGTGAAAGGATATAAATTTATAAATTTTACAATTATTAATATACATATACTTTGTCTACTTTTATAATATTTATTTCATGCTACGTCATAACTAAATTATGAGAGCTATTCTTTTTTTAAAAATAAGTAATGATACTAGTTAAATGTCTTTAACATATAGTTATGTTAGTATCTTCAAGAAATTATATGTTTATAATATCTGTCAATCAATTGCCACTAAGTATTATATTATAATGATATTTTTTTATTACTATCACTATATTATTTTAATGTGTCACTATACTTTAAAATGACATTAAATTAATGTCACTAAATAATTTGCAGCATCTTTTACAAATGACGCCATAAATAAATATGCAAGACATTTTTAGGAAATAATTAGTGGCACTACTTAAATGCCTTGCAAATATCTTTATATTGGCATCTTCAATCAATTGTCACTATTTTTATTTATCATTTATTAATCAAATGTCACTAAATATTGTATTATAGTGACTTTTTTCTACAATTATCTTTTATATCATTATACTATAGAATGTCATGAAATTAGTGCCACTAAATATTTTGTGGTATGTTTTCTAGATGACACCATAAATAAACATGAGTGGCATTTTGGAGAAAAAATTAGTGGCACTAATTATACGTCTTCAAATTATATTTTTGTTGAAATTTTTAATCAAATGCCACAATTTTATATGTTATTTAATAATCAAATGTCACTAAATATTTTATTATAGTGACATTTGTGTCGTCCATCATTATATTACTTTTGTGTGTCATTATACTATAAAACGTCACTTAGTTAGTGATACTAAATACTTTATGATTTTTTTTTTAATTGATGCCATAACTACATATTAGTGGCATTTTTTATGAAAATTTAGTGGCAATAATTAACTGTCTTTGAAATATATTTATCTCGATAATTTTAATTAAGTGTCACTATTTTATTTGTCATTTAATAATCAAATGTCACTAAATTATTACCTCTATATGTAAATTTTCTTGTAGTGAAATAAATACCAAATATTATAAATATAAAAGCTAAATATCAAATCTAATTGATTTGATTTCAGTTCAACTCGATTACTTTATCAAACTACATGTACATACGCAAACCATTTCAAATATCAGTCTATTATTATTATTATTATTATTATTATTATTATGGTGGTGGTGGTGGTGGTGATAATGATGTATTCAGATCTTTTTTTCTTGGTTGCATTTCTTTCTTTCTTTTATTCTTTTTGGAGGGGGTGGTATTTATATATGTGTAAGTCAATCAATTAGTTGGTTTGATTAATTATCATTATTTTTAAAAGAATTTAATTTAGTGTCTCAACATATGAGATGAATTAAAGTAGATTTTGTGGGAAGTTGGTTTGTGAGAGAGGTTTTATTAGAGATGATAGTATTTTCTTTGAATGAATTTTAATTTAATTAAGAAATTTAAATTTTTTTTAATTAATCTTGTCCATTCAATTAAGTTTCTTGTAAATGTGCAATGAGCGGAAATGGAGATAAAGTATATATAATTGAGAGGAGCCAACTCCCAATCCATGATTCACTGTGAATAATAAAAAATACATAAAGGCACTTTAAACCGAAATAAAGGTATGTGTAGGCGGAAATTCCATCAATCTTTTCCACACGTAAATGCAACTATTGATTTGGGTCAATTATCAAGTCACGAAGAAGTGGGGCAACTTTATAGACAGCCAAACAAAATGGTAAAAAGTAGAAATAGTTAAAAAGAGGAAAACAATAGCATGAATGCGGATTGAACTCAAGTGGCCACTTCTATACAGTACCAGTTGTCTGGCTACTTTACTTTAAGCTTATTTGTTATGGAACATTGTTTGTTGCCTTAAAATTAAATTCTGACCTTTTTTTGCACTCTATTAAATGCGTTAAAAAAGACTAGGAAAGAACCTCACCGTAATGAACTGGACAAGCATCGTGTAAAATGGTGCTTGTCCATTTCATTATATTATAAAATAAAATAAAAGTAAAGAAGACGGGAAAAATCATTCATAGAAATGAGAGAAACCAGAAGACGCTAGTATATATTTTTTATATTTACATTTTCTTCATACTTTTGATACATACAACACGCTAGTAAATATGACAAAATAAATTAAATAGTAGACAACTTATAGACACAAAACTTTCACGTCAATCATGCTACTCACATTTTTATCTCTTGATTTTACTTTTTATTAAAATACAAAACATTGAGAAGTTGTTTCAAATATTTCAATCAACAATCTTTATTGATTTGTACTCTACATTTTGAGCTGGAATGCTTATAATTTTAATGCATTGTAGCCTAGTTAGTGGAGAGAACTTATGTTATAACATGATGTAAATATATTATTTCGACTTGACTCAAGTCAATAGTTTCCATGTCTTTCCTTGTGGGAAGAAAAGAAAGAATTTTGTAGCCAGCCATAGCTTTATTCACTGCCATGATAATCATGAAAAGGTGACACATGTTTTGGAGTGAGATTAATCCTAAAAGACTTCTAAGGTAAATGGAAATTAAGGACTTGTACTTGTCAATTATGTATATATGTCCTTTGTTGAGAGTATATATATAGCACTAGTCCATGTGAGGCCAGAGCAACCAATATACATCTCACCTCTAAATCATCCAGTCTGTGCTGTAAGGAAAAAGTAAAAATGAAAATCTTTCTGTTGTCGCTCACTATAATCATTTTTCATTTGCAATGCCAAGTGGGGTTTTCTTTTCTAAATAAAAATCATTTGTGTCATCACGGGCAGAGGCAGTATTTCCTTCAGCTCAAGAAACATCTTCACCATCAACCGCATGTGCATTATAGTAAATGGTGTCCAAAGCGCCGAAACCAATACTACAAGCCAAGGTTTTGGAACGAGAGCACGGATTGCTGCTTGTGGGACGGTGTCACCTGTAACAAGTCCACTGGTCATGTAATCGGGCTAGACCTCAGCTGTAGTAATCATGTCCGAAAAATAGACTCTAATAGCAGCCACTTCCATCTTGCTCACCTTCGGAAGCTCAACCTTGCTTACAACGATTTCTCGGGCTCAGAAATTTCATCCAAATTCGGGCAGCTCAGTAGTCTGACACACCTCAGCCTTTCTGATTCGGGCTTCGGTGGCCAGCTCCCCATGGAATTCTATCATCTCTCCAATTTGGTTTCGCTTGATATCTCTGAGGATGCTGGGGATGAGACAGTAATTCAATGCCATATCAAAATGTTGATGCAAAATATGACCAAGATAAGGGTGCTTTCGCTGCTAGGTGTCAATATCTCATCTGAAATACCGATGAATATGTCTTCTTTCTTGACACATTTGAATCTTGCAGGGACTGAAGTCTATGGCAAGCTTCCTGTGAGCATTTTCGAGAAACCCGACTTGCAAGTCCTCTGCTTGAATGGGAATGAAGGCCTTACAGGTTCCTTGCCTGCGAGCCTTAACAGGAGCAATGTCCATCCTATCTAGGAATTGGGACTCTCATATACGAGTATCTCAGGAGCACTGCCTGATTCCTTAGGTTCCATGAATAACTTAAACTATATAGGACTCAGAGACTGCAAATTCTCGGGCCCAATTCCCGAATCAATTGGCAATCTCACTGAGATTACTGAAATGTACTTGTCAGATAATGGGTTTAGCAGCCACATCCCCTCTACAATCTCTAATCTCCGACAGCTCACTGTTTTATATCTTTCAAATAATCATCTCCAAGGCCAAATTCCAGATGCCTTTTTAGGCCTTCAAAAGCTCAATACCCTGTATCTTGAGAAAAACTCTTTTTCAGGCCTATTTCCTTCCTCCATCACCAACATTTCACAACTTGAATATTTGGGCATTTCATCAAATGAATTGAGTGGTCCTTTTTCTTCCATAGCAGGTGGGCTTCAAAAGCTATCAGTCTTGGATTTATCCCAAAATTCAATCCAAGGTATGATACCGTCATGGCTGCTCAGTCTTCCATCATTGGAGAATTTACTCCTCTCTTCTAATAGACTCACTGGAAAATTTGGAAAGTTCAAGTACAAGTCGTTGTACTATGTTGATTTGAGCAAGAACCAAGTATCGATCTTGAATCTTTCTCTAACTTGAGTGAAATCGATTGTCTCAAAATTTCCTACAAGAAGTTAACAAATCCTGTCCATGCAAGGGTAAATGTTACTCTCCTTCATAAGCTGGAAGAGTTGGGATTGTCCTCTTGTGAGATCAAAGAGTTTCCAGACTTCTTAAGAAACCTACCCAGCCTATATTCGTTAGACCTCTCCAACAACAAAATTCATGGTCCAATTCCGAGCTGGTTCACTTTCAAAAATCTCGGGCATCTTGATCTTCACTCTAACTCCTCTAACTCACTTCAGGGAACATTTCCCTCATGTATTTGTAACATGAGTGAGCTTTTCATTCTGAAATTGTCCTATAACAAACTGAGTGGAAAAATTCCTGAATGCATTGGGAAGTTGAGCTCTTCACTCTCGCTACTCGACTTGAGAAGTAACGAGTTTCACGGAACAATCCCAGCAAAAATTGGAGAGAGGGCTACAGATATGGGTTATCTTGGTTTGAATAACAATCACTTGGAAGGGCCATTGCCTCGATCTTTGGTCAACTGCACTAGTCTGGATGTGCTTGATTTGGGGAACAATATAGTAAATGACACTTTCCCTTGGTGGCTAGAAACTCTTTCTGAGTTGAAGATCCTGATCTTGAAATCTAACAGGTTCCATGGCTTCATCCAGCAAACTATCTCAAAGTATAGAAAGTTACAAATACTAGATCTATCCTACAACAATTTCACTGGCCTTCTACCAGAAAAGCTTTTCAAAGGCCTCCAAGCAATGAATAACCAAGAAGCTGAAATATATCCTTCATATATTGAGGATTATTCGCGATTGGATTATGCCACATTGTATTCTCTGACATTGTCAATGAAGGGAAAAGACGTTAATCTCACTAGAGTGTTTGATAGTTTCACCAGCATCGATTTATCCAGCAACAACTTCCAAGGCCGCATTCCAGAATCATTGGCATATTTGAATTCACTCAGGCTGCTTAATTTATCCCACAACAGCATCAATGGCAGCATTCCAGCAACACTCGGGCACTTGAGGCAACTCGAGCAGTTAGACCTTTCAAGCAACCAACTTACAGGAGGCATTTCCTGGACTTTGACAAATCTAACATTTCTGGAAGTCTTGAATCTTTCACACAATCATCAGACTGGGCGCATTCCAGAGGGTAATCAATTTGAGACATTCTCGAATGACTCCTATGCTGGCAACTCAGCATTATGTGGACGTCCACTGACAAGAGAGTGTGGGAATTATAATAGAGCACCTCCTTCAGCAGCAGTAGCGCAAGAAGAGGACGAGTCAGGTTTGATGATGGGATTTACTTGGAAGGCAGTTCTGATGGGATATGGCAGTGGGCTGTTGTTTGGATTTATAATAGGAAATGTGATGATCTGTCTAAGAAAGCCAAAATTGTTTGCAGGAATTTTTAGTGCAGAAGCAGCAATTTGGCTGAAAAGGCATAAGAAAAGAGGTCGAAATGTTCATGGACGCAGGCGATAAACTTAATGTTTGGGTTTGTTTATGGGAAAAGGGAAATTTTCTTTACCAGTAGGGTTGGAAAATGTGTGGAGAATAAAAAGGCATGATTGGTTTTATTTTAGGGAGAATCAAGCTTGTGTTTTTTTTTTTTTTTTTTTTTTTGAGTATTTTGAAAAATAGTTTTTTAATAATATGATTTGAAAAATGTGTGGAGAATAAAAAGGAATGTTTGGTTTTATTTTGGGACGAGAATATTTTTTCATGTCATTTTTTTAATTATCTAATTTAGTGGTGTCATATCAAATATTTATATTGTTATATATTAGTTTTTTGGTAACTAATAATTGAAATATATATATATATTTATATTGAAATAATGATAGGAATATATATATATATATATATACACACACACATTATTGAGGTAACAATTTGAAAATATTAGAATAAATTTTTAATAATATTTTGAGAAAAAATATATTTTTGGTGAAATATTTTATTTTATTTTAGGAGAACGAATAAATAAATTTTGGAAATAAAACTAATATTTCCCAAATTTATATATAATCATTCACTATAACAATTAACTATTATATATAAATAATTAATCACAACACAAATACAATTATACTTGTCCTATATTAAGTAGAGAATAACTAAAATTTTCTACACAATTCGTAATTAGCATTCTATTAATAAGAGTTCTGATGATGCAATAACTTATTTATTTTATAGCTTTTTACACCATGTAATTCTATACAACCAGGTAATTAGTGTCAGAAATAAGCATAATTGAAATAATTAGGAGTTTGTATGATTGACTTTTTGATGTTTAGGGAAAAATGTTGTGAGATAATGTATTTTGGATAGTAGATTTGAGGAATGTGATATTTGTTTCTTTTAAGTTTTGAAAGTTGACGGAAAACGTTTTTGGAGGTAATGGTTAATTTGTTTGGAAGTGTTTCGAAATGAAATAATTTTTACTCTAAATATCACATTAGTCATATTTTTGTTGGGTAAGTGGGATAAAATTGAATTTTTTTTATAAAAGTTATTTATATATATTTTAATAGAATTATTTTACAAACCTATGCAAACAAAACATACAAACCCACATGATAAAATCTTAAGCCCTACTTTAAAAAAAAAAACTTTCTTCAGCTGTGAGTCTTCTTTCCTCGATTAAAACCAATTGTCTTTCTTTTACAATGAGAAAATAGAGAGAAATTACGCTTTCTTTCTACTAATATTTTATTGACGATGGCATAAAATAGAAGTGCAGGGAATACTCTGTGATTTGCGGGAAAGAGATAACAGACGAGAGAGGGAGATGAGATGAGAGAGAAGAAACAGATTTCAACCAATAAAAGAAAAAATAAAATAAAAATGAGGGCATTTTCATCAATTTAAGCGGTTGGGAGTGAACATAAAAGTCAAACTTGACATGAGGAGTTAAATCTAAAATGGCTAATTTGGTTCGGATGATATAATGGATATAGTATTTTTATCCCACCTTATTATTTTTATTTGATTGAAGTGATAATAAATACTCGAGCCAAATTATCATATTAGTTAATCTAAGTCAAATCTAACATAAATATGCTAGTATATATTACAAAATACGAATATCGTACACATCCTTTCAGCTTACTCATTTTCATCTATATTTACGATTGGATTTTAAATTATTAAAGTGGAGGTCAACAAATTCTCATATTATAGTGATTATAATTTGCTCCAGTTTCTTTATATACTATCAACTTAAGTAGCGTAGTTGACCGTCAAAACTAACTGTGATCTCAATTATTAATTAATAGAATGGTAATCTTCAAATGAATTGTATGAAATTTTGTAATCAAACAATATTTTTAGATTTTTTTTTCTATTGAAACTTAGGAGAATTTATTGTAAAACTATGAAATAACAATAAAGTAATTCGATAAAATATGACAACAAGATTTAACGTGGTTCGGCGATATGCTTAATCCACCTGACAAAGAAAAAGATTTTATTGATCTCAAATCAAAGTAACAAACACAAACTTGAATCCCATAAATTTCACAAGAACACCTAACATCCTCATTCTAAATTTCATCTCGAGAAACTAACTCAAAAGCAGTCTAGAAACGCTCGTATTATGTCCGTGTTGAATTGTCCTGAAAGAAAATGTGAATTTATAGCTCGAAAATGAGTCCTGGGCCCATTAGGCTTGCACCGCGTGCTAGGGCACGCATGACTCGCGCCCTGGCGCGCCCAAGTTACTTACTGCCTTGGCCAAGATAGTGCTGGAAAATTTGCCTGCGTTGCACCCTAAACAATCTATCTAATTGTATAAACAAATGTTTGATATATCCTACTATTTTTAGTTTGACAAACTTGCCCCTGATAAAAAAAAGACTTAACCCTCCAACTCAAACATAAGCTATTGACAACCCCATTCGGCCGACATCAGAAACAACTTAATACTGATTTGGTGGAGGAGAAAATCCTTCTCCATATATTAAAATCCAATCTCATTTTCCACCCAACACTTCTTGCAAAGTCAAAATCCGTTATTAAGACTAGCCTCTATTTCCGCACCAACACTTCTTGCAAAGTTCCTATCTTGGTAAGAAAATCCTTCTCCATCTATGACTTGCAACATGCTAAGACAACAGCATGCAATTTTTCTGCAAACTGCCCACCAAATGGCCATCCCATCCTTGCAGGATTAAGTGAAATTCATGGTGAAGGAAAAAATGGGGTTCAATATTTTAAGAAAAAAAGATGCGAGTTCTGTTGGGTTTTTTTTTCAGATGGGTTGGAGAGAATAAAATTAACCAAGGGCTTAAAT